>OW119931.1:57505696-60182362 GCA_933210815.1 Meta bourneti
GGTCAGATAACGAGTCAACAGATGAGCTGGCACCTCACTCTTCAAACTTCCACATCCCGCCAACGCGGATGAGGCCACGACAGATTTAACGTGCACTAGCCCCCTTTGTACACGACTTTCTTTGGTTGGATTCGTACTCGCAACCCTCCGGTTGCTAATCTGCTACTCTTCCAATCGGGCTGCCGCGGCCCACAAGGACTGGGGACCAACTCTTCTCGAACCAGGTATGCACCGACCAGTTAGTAAATTTTCAATTTACTGAGACGAAAACACGCTTCTTTGGCATATTTCAGAGAAATTCAGGGGCCGAAGGGGCTCCGTAGGTTTGTCTTCTTGGGCTACCAACCTAAGAGCTGCAGGCGGTGTGGCAGAAATCGTCCTCACGTTGGTGTGGTGTGGAAGTTTGGAGAGTGGTGTGCCAGCTCAGTTGTGACCTCGTCATTTGACCATGGATCAAAATTACGTGGTGTTGTCCTCGCTCCTTTCCCTTTGGGATTGATCACGGACCATCACCAATAGCGCGTTGTGTTGCTCCAGTGTGACGTTAATTAAATACCTACCTACCTTGATCTTTCCCTTCGGGATTGATCCCGGACGGTCGCCAATTGCCTGTCCAGTGCGACGCTAATTCAACTACCTACCTACATCCACAATAGAGTCCCACCTCATTGAAAAACGCCCATTAAAAATTTATTCGCTCTCCGAGATGTTGAAAGTACTCAAAATAGCGATAACATTTTCGAAATGTCTCATGCAATCAAAACTGCCTGGGTGTATCCGAAATATTTCTGAACTGTATACACATTCCATGAGATAATCTTCTGAACATAAACAACGGGATCAATTATCTGATGTGGAGGCCAAACCATCGATTATTTTTAAGCACTCCTTTTTTGGAAAACTTGTTTCCAGCTCAGCATTTTAACTATTGATTGTAGTTCCTCTTTCAAACCCGAATATAGAAACAGCGGCGACTTCGGGAAACTCATCAACATCCTATAAAACGAGGAAGGGTAAATTTTTTGTCAATTACAAATAAATCGCATTGTTTAACTCTCCTGGTAGTTGTCTCGGCGTGGTCATTAGCAAAATTGACCTGATCTTGATGGGCGAGAAATCTCGTCATTAGAAAAAATGACCACATCTTGATGAACGAGATATCTCGTCGAAACCTCTTGGAGGGTTAACAACCCGAAGTATAAACTTGACTGAAAATAAACATTGACCATTCGTTCTTATTTGTAAACATACCAACACCATGATCACACAAAATATTACAATGTGTTTATTGTACATTTAGAAAAACTTGAGAAACTTAATGTTTAGAATAGAAAGTGTTTTTACATTTTGAGAAAAATATATTATTTCCTCAATTTCATTAAAAAAAGATTATTTTTATTTTTTTAAACTCATATTTTCAAGTACTTTTCTCCAGTATCATCGTATGAAAATTCTACCACTTGTGTTATTCTCAGCCAAGGTGCGTCAACTCCTAGGATTGGATTGGATTGGATTTTGGGGTTTTATGGCACAATGTCCAAACACAGACTTCGCCAATGCCTAGAATCTCGAATCCCATGACCCCTTCCCAATACATTTGTTTGATCTCCCGCTCCACCAAACATGACGTATAACTCAAATATACATATAATTTGAGTATCCAAGGAACAGATTAACTTGACCTGTGACTCGTTAAATCATGTGACCGTTATGTCTAGTGACAGGGACGCCAACTCCTAGAAGCTCTAACCCCTTGGGGCCTAATAATCTTATATTTCGTGCTCGTTCCCTTCAAATGTGAGGGACATATGTGGGGCAATCACACAATTTAGTCATGAAAATGACTAATTTTTTTATCAAAACCTTTTTGAATTTAAACTATCTTTCTTCCAGTAAGCTTATCTGGAATACTATTTGAGTATATATGTCATTTTTCTAGTTCAGAAAGGGGGCCGTCGTGGCTTAGTGGGAATGTCCACTGCTCTAACAACCTTCGAGTTGTAAGCGGTGGGGGTTCGATTCCCATCAGGTGCATTCCTCTCTGGGTGTATTTCTCTCTTCTGTGTGAGTAAAAACTTTCATTGTGTGTATGTCTTACTTGATATTGTATGTCTTGTGTTTGGTGCAGCATGGCCAAACAGCCCTTGCACCATAAAACCCCAAAAGAACCAACCAACCTGTTTAGAAAGACCCAAGCGATCTTTCATCCCACTACTGTGTTCCCCAATCCCTATTTTTCCTTTTAACGACTCATCTGACCGTGGTTCAAAATTACGTGGTATTGTCCCCGGATCTTTCCCTTTGGGATTGATCCCGGACCGTCACCAATAGCCCGTTGTGTTGCTCCAGTGTGACGTTAATTGAAATACCCCCCTTTTAACGACATTTTTTATGTTGTCTTGTGCTTGGTGCAGCTTGACCAAATATGGCCTTTGCGCCATAAAACGCCAAAACAACCAACCTATTCAAAAAGATCCAATATCAAAGTCACGTATGGGACATCTCAATGGGAACGAAGATGTCCCACCATGATGCATCTCAATGAGGCCAAAGATGTGCCATACGTAACGGCTTGATATTAGCTCTTTTTGAATAGGGAAAATGACAAATATACCAAATATCTGAGATAACCTTATTTAGTTTAAATTCAAAAAAAGGTTTTTGGTTAATAGAGAATAATAAAAGGTACAGCCATTTTTTCATGACTAAAATCTGTGATTGTCTTACATGTAACTGGATGTTGGTTGATTTGGGTTTGATGGCGCAAGGTCCAAAAGCGGACAAGCTGCTGCAAACACCAGATATTGTAACAGTGGAATACCCTGTCTTATGCATATGATGCAACTGGGTTTTTGCTTGCTCCGTCTCCAAATTGGCACCTCTTCTAGTGTTATAAAAATCTTTTTGAATAGCTACAAGCATGGCCCTAAGGTCGAGATTTCCTTTTCGTAGCACTCAGGTAATGCCGGTTGGTTTTATGGCACAAGGGCCATATTTGGCCATGCTGAGCCAGACACAAGACAATAAATAATAGATACAAACAATGAAAGTTTTTACTGACACAGAAGAGAGAAATACACCCAGGGAGGAATACACCTGACAGGAATCGAACCCCCACCGCCTGCAACTGGAATTTTCTACCGCAGTAGATCAGGTAATGGCGGAGAAAAAGCCGACTACAGATTCAATACGGCTCATGTGTTCAAAGATAAGATCTTTGTTTACAAAAAGAAACACAAATGCCTAGGATTTAAATGCCATGGTGGGTAACGTCAACGGCCCGCATTCACAATGGCGAAATCTAATCTCAATGGAAAAGGAGATTCGGCAGTCTGGAATTTGCTGAAGGATTGAGTTTCATGCGAGGGATCATCCGTCATTTTCAAGTTTCCTTCCGGAAGCTGTGACAGAAGGTGACGTCCCTTCTACAACGTTACACCCACACTTTCTCTCTAAGGCTGTACACTGCGAGTCTTGAGTTTTTTAGCTTCGTGTCTTGGCACGATGCATTCAGTTTTTTCAAGTTGACACGACCAGAATAATAAAACATTCACCTTTATCCCGGTTATCCGAAACCCTGCTGTTGTAAAAACTTCTTAATGGTGCGACGCCGTGAAAAAGAAATTTAGTTGTGACGAGTGGATTTAACAGAGAGAAAGCTTTGATACCAACAGCAGGATTAATTCAATTTACAGTAAAAGTTTGTTGGGGTTTTATAGTGCAAGGGCCATATTTGGCCATGCTACACAAGACACAATATCAATTAATAAACACACACAATGAAAGTTTTACTGATACGAGAGAAATACACCCAGGGAGGAATGCACCTGACAGGAAATTGAACTTGCGCCGCCTACAACTCGAATGTTGCTAGCGCAGTGTGCATACCCAATGAGCCACACGGCCCCAGTAAAAATTGGAAAACCTTTAAAAAACGACTAATAACTATTTAATCCTCCAATGGGTTTCTATAAGATACCTCCTCAATCGAGATCTGACCAATTTTGCTAATGACGAGATGTCTCGTCAAGATGTTGCCGATTTTTGACGAGATCAAAATCTGGTCAGCTTTCTTCTAATGATGAGATAACTCGTCGAGACAACCACCAGGAGGGTTAAATGTTTCAGTAGAGAAAGTCGTCTACCATCAACAGGGTAGAAATAAATCACCAAGAAATTTAAGCTTAAATATGTTGTTTAAGTTACATTTTGTTACTACAAGTCACTTTTATAATAGCCTTTACAAGCATTGTAAAAGCGGGGCAGTACTAGCGTCATTCACTAGTGTTATACAATGTAAAAATAGATAAGGCTTCTCTAATGTTTTATTCGATGTATGTATTTAATTAACGTCGCACTGGAGCAACATAATGGGCTATTGGCCTGGATCAATCCCGAAGGGAAGATACAAGGACAACGCCTCGTAATTTAGAACCACGGTCAGATGACGAGAACAATATCTCAGCTGGCACCCCACTTTCCAAACTTCCACACCACGCCAACGTAAGGAATTTTAGGCCACGACAAGTTTAATGTAAACTAGTCCCCGTGTACACGACTGTCAATGCTTAACTTGAGAATAAATATCGGAAATTAGACCACTTTTGTTTGTTTGAAATCAAACGGGTGAGAAAATTTCCAACAGTTGAGCGATGGCATGTTTGTTTATTTCCTTACCTTTAACGCAAAGTATGTGTTCTTGCAACCAGACTTTCCAGCTAGCTTAGTTACCAACATAACCCATGCCACATGTGCAGGATATTCCCCACCTGTTTGTGGTTTGAATCAGACCTGAAGTTGACTGAAGTTGCTATTGGTATTGAGAGGAACTTCATAAGTGTGACCAACATAGCGACTAGTAGTCACATGACTGCTATGTGAAAAATTGTATGGGTTGGCCGATTTGACATCTTATCGCCTCATTCGGCGATATAAGATCTTGTGATAGGGTAAGTGTGTGATGCTCATTTCTATAGAGTGGGGAAATCGCCTGTCTACTACTATGTCGAGTGGACCAATGAGATGATGAATCAACGAATGGGCGTCTTCCGTCCCATGGACCAATCAGACGTTTGCTTTAACCCGGATGACACAAGACGAGAAAAATAGCTCCATATGTGGCTTCGTGTCCGTTCTACTAGACTGGAACGTATTCAAAAGTGCGTGATCGTAGGGTCCGAGTTCTCCCTGAAATATATTGTAACAAAATAAAAATATCCGGCTGAAGCCAGTTTGGTCAGCAAAAGTTTGGTTGATCGTATGAGTAAAACAACTCTCCAATTTGCCCTCTGTGTGACCTTTCAGACATGACAGGAACCCACCTTGGTTAGTCATTGGTCAATAGTTTCCTTGATCTTACTGACTTCGCAGTGAATAACATTGCTGATAGAGTTACGTTTCATTTCTGCTTCAAGACTATTGAACTGCTAGATTGAGACTTGTAGAGAAAGGGCCAAAGAGTCTGACTTAAGATGAAAAATATCCTTAAAATCCATATGTAGATGCATTAATCATACAAGACATACAGCAGAAGACTGCCAGCCGAAATTATTTTTTGAATACCACCTTATCTTCGGGGAAATGTCTGTGCTGCTTCGTCTTCATATTCGAACAGCCAGATTTCAACTTCTGAAATCTAGCAATTGAATTCGCTCTGAAGGACTTCCGCTAAAATTGCTTGCAGAAATAGAACACTGCATTTTCAAGTACCAGCTTCTGTCAACGGACGCTATTTTTAGCAGGTCGAGTCGCCTTATCGAGAGTTCCTTGTGGAAAAATAGCCCTGCCTTCAGACATACGGGCACAGGAAAAGGATTAATTGGGTAGAGAAGTATGGAAGAGTATGGATATCCATAAGCAGAAAGGACAACGAAAAAATAACACTTATTATTTATATATCATTATACAAACGTCAGTTATATAGTGCTATGTTATGCGGTAGGTAGTTGAATTTAAATCGCATTGGAGCATCACAACGATCTATTGCGGACGGTCTGGGATCAAACCCGAAGGGAAAGATTGAGGACAACACCTCGTTATTTTCACCATGGTCAGATAACGAGATCAACACCTGAGCTGGCACCTCACTCTCCAATCTTCCATACCACAAGTCAACGTGAGGACATTTGAGGCCACGACAGATTTAACGTGCACCAGCCCCCTTTGTACACGACGGTGTTTGGCTGGATTCGAAATCGCAACCCTTCGGTTGCTAGTCCGTTACTCTTCAAACCGGGCCACCGCGGCCCCTTTTTTATTAGGGAATACCGGGATTCTGGGCTTCAATGGATGCTACGCCAATTATGTGCATTATAGGCATAAAATTTAGCTTTTAATAATTTAATGCGATACCTTTTATTTCTATCTGTTATCTTTCTGTAAAGCTAAGTGTAACAGGCTGCAAGTCCTGCTCGTTGCTCTTAAACTACCACTTACATTGTAAATGCTTTCTCTTTGTAACCTGTCTGACCAAAACTTCAGTACGGTGCCTATACAACAGACAAAGAAACATTACTGTTAATTTTTATTGAGAAAACAAAATATTCCTCTATTGCGTGATTCTCAGTTAAAGCTTTCAATCAGGGATGCCTAGCTTCTGGGCTCCATGGACCCTACACCACTGATCAGTCTAAAGCTGAATTCAAATAGGAAGCACATGGTGCAACGGGACACGCGCAGACCAATCAGAGGTGTCGGCGCGAGCGTTGAAAACGCTCTGATTGATCTGCTTGTGTCGCTTTGCTTCCTGCGCTTCCTCTTTGAATTCGGATTTACACTCAAAGTGAAATTTTCTCGGGGTCGCGGTAGCCCGGTTGGAAGAGTAACGGAGTTCGAATTCAACCAAAGACCTTCGTGTACAAAGGGGGCTGGTAAACGTTGAGTCTGTCGTGGCTTCAAATGTCCTCACGTTGTCGTGGTGTGGAAGTTTGGAGAGTGGGGTGCCATCTCAGGTGTTGCCTCGTCTGACCGCGATTCAAAATTACGTGGTGCTGTCTTCGGATCTTTCTCTTTGGATTGTTCCCGGACCGTCGCCAATATCCCTTTGTGTTGCACCCAGTGCGACGCTAATTGAAATACCTACCTAGAAATTTTCTCGTGTAATTGGAAGCAGTAACCGATACATCCATCTAAAAGGTCGCGGCCTCAATGTTTCCCTTCTAACAAGCGGAGCCAAACGATGTGGGATCCTGGAGAGCGCTCTTTTCAAGCCAGGACGTATGGTAACCCTAACTTCAGATAAACTTTTAAAGTTTAAAAATCCAATCAGATCATTTCTTATGTTCACCGGAGAAGAGCCTCATCTTCACCCCAGAGCTCACATATTATACACGGACTACGGCCCGTTCCCGAAATATTTATTTCGGATGAATATTCATTGCAGTGACCTTTGCATCTTGACACGGAAACAGACTCGAACCACTGCATCACCACCTGTCCCGTCACAACTCATCTCCACATCAAGGAACCAGCTCCACAGCACTATGACGCCTGGCAGTTCACCCCTTACTGAAACGTAAAATTATACAAATCGTGCAGTTTGTGGCTCCAGGGAATTGAACTGAAGCAACCGGTATAAATTCAGTCGTCTTGTAGGTGAAACATTTTCTTTACGCCTACATTCTTTTCACCTAAAAATAACGTCATTTAAATTCAGTCTCTTGTCTCCAAAACTCTCGAACCATTGCCAGATACCCACTCATTGACGTTTCTCGAGTTTTACTCTATTAAATCTTAATAAGAAGACATGGATCGTCCCGGAATATCTCTTGCTCTCAATTGCGACAGACATATTCAGACAGCGCTCTCCCGCTTTTTCAATGGCCATTTGAGGGGTCTCAGATTTTGCTGTGGTCGCAAGATTAATCCTGTTTGCCTTAAATGCCAGTCTGACCAGGCCTCACCAGCACACATTCTTGAGTGCCTGGAGTTGTTCCGAGACGACCTGTTTTCTGAACCTCTTTTGGTGTATGACTGCGCGTGAATGGACTTGTGGATTTGGTCTAGCTGGAGCTAGACGTGGAGATTAGCAACAACAAAACTCTCGCAGTAAAATTTTATAAGAGCAGCACCTGCGTGGGCATTTAATCACCCGAAATTTCTGTTTTGCTTTACCCAAATTTAGTTATCTTACACGTTGTGGGAAATTTTTTCCTCGTAAATCCACAAGTCTAAGAGTCCGGCTATTCACTCCTTTACGACAAAGAAAAATCCTACAAATCAGCGATTTGTGGACGCCAGGATAGGTAGGCAGTTAATTAACGTCGCACTGCAGCAACACAAAGGGATATTAGCGACAATCTGAAATCAATCCGAGGATAGCACCTCGCAATTTTAGAAACTCGGTCAGATGACGAGGCCAACACCTGAGCTGGCACCCCACTCTCCAAACTTCCACGCCACGCCAACGTGAGGACGTTTGAGGCCACGACAGATTCAACGTGTACCCGCCCCGCGTACACTTAATATCTTTGGCTGGAACGAGTTTCGAACTCGCAACCCTCCGGCTGCTAATCCGTCGCTCTTGGAACTGGGTGTTTGAACTGAAGCAACCGGTATAAATTCAGTCATATTTCCTGTAACATTTTGTACGCCTAAATTCTTTTCACCTACAAATAAAAAAAAATTCACCTACAAATAAAATTAAATTCAATCTCCTGTCTTTAAAGCTCGATAGGTGCCGTCATGGCTCAGTGGGTATGCCCACTGCGAGCGACCTTCGAGTTGTAGGCGGCGTAGGTTCGATTCCTGTCAGGTGCATTCTTCGCTGGGTGTATTTCTCTTCTGTGTCAGTAAAACTTCCATTGTGTGTATGTCTATTACTTGAAATTGTATCATGCCGGAGATCAATACTGCAACTCTCGTCGAGGACAGATACCTCGTCTGGTACCTGATAGGTCATGGTCCTTTCCCAGCTTACTTACATAGATTCAAAATTAAAACTTCTGACCTTTGTGAATGTGGAAGGGTGGGAGATGCTGACCACTATCTCTTTGAATGTCAACACACAAAACCAAACCATATAACTAAACCAAAATCAAGTAATAAACCTATCTGGCTAAACGCTATCATTAAAAATTATTTATCTAGATATAAAATTAAGGCTTGTGTGTTGGCTGCAAAGGAGATAGTTGGAAGGCTTCCTCCACCTTGTGAATTCATATGTAAATAATTGAACTCTTTCTATCTCACTTTAACTTTTTAATATAGTTAAAATATTTAACTTTGTACACTTTAACATACTTTGAATGTTTAAATTACATTTCATCTATATTGTTACATTTATTAATAAATAGTTCTATATAAACTAATTTATTATACAATTACTCTCAGGCAATGTTTGCCTGATTTATTCACCAACATTTGTTGGATTTTTTTGTATTAAAAAATGTATCATTTTATGTAAATATGCAAAATTTAAAGATAATAAATGGTTCCCCCTCCTACCATTAAATGCTCTAAACCTCACGGTGAGTAGGTAGGAGGTGGGTCTACTACTACTACTACTTGAAATTGTAGGTCTTGTGCCTGTCGCAGCTTGGCCAAATATGGCCCATACGCCATAAAACCCCAGCAAACCAAACCTAAAGGCCCTAACAGTGAATTTTTTAACAGCATCCCCTGTGTGTGCTTTTAATTAACTAGCTTAATAGAAATTTAGCTTGAACTAGCGTGCCCGTGCGAGAATTCTCGCATGAACAATTCCATCCCCCAATCAGTTGTAAGGGTGAAAGATTTTTTGTACTTTTCCGTTAGCCGGGCGCAAATGTCGCCAATTGTGAACCAAACGCGAGCCAAGTCGCCAAGCGAAGCGAATGACAAAACAGTCAACGGAATAAAAGTCGAAAACGTTCAACTATAAACAAATATTAAGTAAGCAAAACAAGTTCAACTATAAACAAATATTAATAAGTAGTATAAACAAATAATAAATAATAAATAATAAATAAATAATAAATAATAAATAATAAATAATAAATAAATAAATAATAACTATAAACAAATATTGATCAATAGTAAGCAAAACAAGTTCAACTATAAACAAATATGAATAAGTAGTATAAACAAATAATAAATAATAAATACTAAATAAATAATAAATAAATAATAAATAATAAATAAATAATAAATAAATAATAATAACTATAAACAAATATTGATCAATAGTAAGCAAAACAAGTTCAACTATAAACAAATATGAATAAGTAGTATAAACAAATATTAATAAGTAATAATAAATAATAATTAATAATTAATAAATAATAAATAATAAATAATAATAAATAAATAAATAAATAAATAAATAAATAAATAAATAATAAATAAATAAATAAATAATAAATAAATAATAAATAAATAATAACTATAAACAAATATTAATAAATAGTAATGAATTCAGAGAATAGAGCACATGGCCCCAAACTAACATTCCCCTTATGGTTGTAAGAAATTTGGAGGAATTCTACATTATTTGGCGATTTTTCACTTGCGCCCGGCTAACGGAAAAGTACCGATTTTTTTGTATCCAAAATATCAGAAAAATTTATTCAATCACTACAACCTCCCTGAGAGCACTGTTAGCGTTGTTCCAGCCGTTTGTGCAAAGCACGTAATTCTTCCGCCAAAAGGTTAAGTTACCTTAACTCTAGAATTCACAAAAATTGTTATATTTTCAATTTTTTTCAACTACTCGTGGAACATGCGTCGTTTAATATCCTTATATCATGAAATCACATTCATAAATTATTGATATGAAATGAAAACCAGTTCAATGCATAATAAATAATTCGTCGCGTAAGAGACGTAAAAGGGATCTATACTATAGAAGTAACTAGCAGAATGATTGAAAAATTATTCCTAGCCCACCTATTCATATATACTGTGTTTTGAACGGGGGCAAAGCCTTCGTAGGGTAGATATCCCATTCTGGAGTTGAGTTGCAAGAGGCCCTTCAGACTACATTTTCAGAGATAAATGAAAGCCCATATCAATTTCCAGTATCTGAACGCGAGACGCTCCGCGAATGAGACGACGTCGGTGAGAATACGGCACAAGGTTCCTTTTGTTTTGGATTGAAATGAAATATGCATCCTGCTGGCAATCTTCCATGATTTGAAGGTGTGATAGAGGGAGATTATCTTCTTGGTGCTATACTATTTTGAGACTCCAGGAAAACATTTGTTAATGAGTAAGCTTGGTATGTTTCTGCTATTGCGCTGATTGTGACACAGGTATGGATGCGGAGATGCCTACCTCTGATAAGAAGCTTCAGTTATTCGAGATGCGATTTTCAAATTGTGCTGTGCATTTTCGGGAATGTTATCAACCATTTTTATAAATGAGGCGTTTTACTCAATATTAAGGGAGGGAGGTAAGTATTTGAGATTAAAGTCGCACTGGAGCAGCACAACGGGCTATTGATGACGGTCCGGTATCAATCCCAAAGGGAAAGAGGTCAACACCGCGTAATTTTGAACCACGGTCAGATGACGAGGTCACACCTGAGCTGGTACTACACTCCAAACTTCCACACCACACCAACGCGAGGATATTTGAGGCCACGACAGATTTAACATGCACCAGCCCCCTTTGTACACGACGGTCTTTTGGTTGGATTCGAACCTGCAACCCGCCGGTTGCTAATCCTTTACTCTTCCAACCGGGCTACCGTGGCCAATATTAAGGACACAGTCACTACAAATGCATCAGTAGCATAGCATAACATCTATAGGTAGGTAGTTGAATTAATGTCGCACTGGAGGAACACAACGGTGATTGACGACAGTCCGGGATCAATTCCGAAGGGAAAGGTCCGAGGACAACACCTCGTAATTTGGAACCAGGATCAAATGACGAGGCCAACGCATGAGCTAGCACCCCACTCTCCGAATTTCCACGCCAACAGTAAGACACTTGTGGACACGACAGATTTAACTTGCACCAATCCCCACGCGCATGACTGTCTTTGGTTGGATTGAGTTTCGAACTCACAACCCTCTGGTTGCTAATCCGCCTACTCTTCTAACCGGGCTACCGTGGCCCTCAAAACATTTATAACTGGATGCGGAGATTGGATCTAAAGCAAAAAAACAAATCTTATGTTTAGCTTTAGGCATCAACACCACTCACCGTTGCTTCTTTACCGCAAGGACCAACTGCGTATTTTATCTGGACTTGATACTAGCCTCAATTGTTTACATGGGGAAAGGGAATCATTCATTTCGCATGAGACAAACATTTAACCAATCATACTAAGAAACCATCCGATGCTGAAACGATCGGGAATTCGCATTCCCTCGCTGGTTTTTCGGTGAAAATCAAGACTGAAAATAGAAACTGACTCCGATTTACGTTTTTCAAAGTGCTGCAGCCCAGTTGGAAGTCTGGGATTACCAATCGTAGGGTTTCGAGTTCGAAACTAGATCCAACCAAATATCATCGTGTACGCGGGGGTTGGTGCACTTTAAATCTGTCGTGGCCTCGAATGTCCTCACATTGGCGTGATGTGGAAGTTTGGAGAGTGGGGTATCAGCTCATGTGTTGACGTCATCATCTGACCGGGGTTCAAAATTACGGATGTTGTCCTCGGGCTTTCTCTTCAGGATTTATCCCGGACGGTCGTTGTGTTGATCCAGTGCGATGTTAACTACTACGTTTTAAAAAACGTCGTTTTTGTCAATTACTTTTTTGTCACCTAATTACATTTTTTCTTCGGGGATGCCGGGTTTTTCGAGCGTACATGGAGGCTATGCTAAATTTTGGATGTGCATTGTCCATATATTTTTCGTTTTTTTTTCTTTCCCATCTCCTTCATTCTCATTTGGAGAAAGATTATCTCAACACAATTCAACCTTTTAAATAAAATTTCGAGATTCATCCTCTACTGTAAAAAAGTTTTAAAAGCACGTATTTCTGACGATAGTTAGAAAATCCGTATCACGCCTATTGAAATACAAACACTGTAAACTACAAATGCAAAAGGTAATGTTCGAAATTAAAATTAAATTCAAAAATTATAAATATAGGTATTCTTTTTGTAAAGAGGTTTGCATGTCTCCGAATCAAATTTTTTATATATCGTTTATATATAAATATTTTATATTTATATATAATTTATAAAATATATATAAATTTTTATATATATTTTATATTTAATATAAAATATATATAAAATATATATTTTATATTAAAATATATATTTTAAAATATATAAAATATATATATTTTTATATATTTTAAAAATCGTAATGTGAATATTACGATTTTTATTATCGTAATATTCACATTTTATAAATTTTTTTATAAAAGGTGAAACACTGTCCAAAAAATAGTTCTGTGAATTCTCAACACCTCCGTATATTTAAGGCTGAACTAATAGCCATCTATGAAGCTCTAAAGGATATTCCTAAATCCAGTTGATCTTAAATTTTTATGTAGATTCCCAAACAGCTATCCATGCTGTAAAGTAGGGATGTACAGACTCGGCCCGCGGGCTTCATGCGGCCCTCTGTTGATTTGCTGACGGCTAGCCGCACCATGCGTTATTTTAACTTTAACAAGTGAAAACTTCGTTGCGAGGTAGTGATTAAAATGGGTCTCTTTGGGTCAACATATATCTGAGCAAACTTTTCTGTCGTGAATATAACAAATCGAAAAATAGGACTATTGAAAATTTAGAACCAATTTTGTGCTTGGCGACTACAAAAATCAAACCAAATATTAAAAAATTTGTTCAATCTATGCAATGTCAAGCATCAAATTAAATTCTTTATTACTTTTTATTATATTTCTCTTTTTGTAATACTAGAAAATATAAATAAATATCTAAATCTAAATATTATGATAGATAACTTCATGCTTTCGGCGATCCTCCCATAAATCAATCTATGTGGCTCTTGGTTTTAACAAGTCTGCAACCTTGCTGTAAGGGATGATTCACGATGATTGCGATCTACTCTTACATAGATTTGCCAACCTCCTTATAAGCTTCCACAAAAAATCCAATATCACTTTTCAATGGATTCCTACTCACCTTGGCATCCTAGGAAACGAAACAGCTAACGATTTTGCAAAATCTAGGGCAAAATAGTACCTAGAACCAGAAAAAGTTACATTGCCCTCTCATAGGAAGACAAAGATGGCCTTCCTCTGCCAGGGCTAAAGAGCTTAAATTAGTTATAGAGCTTAAATTTCAACCTCTTTGAAAAATTGTACGTTCCCATCATTGGTAATTATGGGCAAATCTCAACATGTAAAGAAGGATTTTCCATGTTCACAAGACTGCGCACTGGACATCTAAAGCATATGACCTTCGTCGATGCACTAAGTCTTTCCCAAGGTGCACCAAATGTAAAAAAGAGCCAGCTTCACATCACATCCGACATTGCATCAATGCCAATAGCCAAGTAATCTTCTCCAACCCCACTACAACAACTGGAAAATTAATATTGCACAACCTCCATGTCGGACACAGGTTGGAATTAGCATCCAAATATTTTTCATACAACATCTGATAGGTCAACAAATCAATTGTGACCTCATGACTCAAAATAGGAACTAAAGATTCGTAAGCTTTCTTCCACCATTTAAGTTGTCATCAGACAACCTAAGCGTTTGAATCCTTTCATCTTCGAAACAGAAACCGAAATGAAGCGGGACCGCCAAGACAAAAAAGGCTTACCACAAAGAAATGAACAATTCCCTTTTGTGTGCAAGACTTCCGCAATTTCATCGCGTACCCAGTTAATAGTTATTACCTCAGAAGCAGCGGGCTCTTTTAATAGAGGATGACTCATCGCACAAATCGTGATGGCCGGAAGACACAGATGAGCTTTCCCTCTTTTCCTGCCACCCCCCCCCCCCCTACTACTCATGGAATAAAACAGTAAATTAAAGATCAGCGATTCGAGGTAAGAGGAGAAGTGGAATATACAGGGTCACGTGGCCGGAGTGGATGCAGTTTGTTAAATTGAGTAATTATGATTCTTATCTGGAGAAAATGTAGCACGGTTTCTTGAGCGGAATTGAAACAAAGGTAGTGGGCAGAGTGCTTTCTTTGCCAATGAACGATTGTTTTTGTTGCCTGCTGCTTTTTTCTCAATTGGACTTTAATGTCCCCAATTTAATGTGCCCACGTGCCTTTTTTGTGCCTTTTGATGTAGTCTTAATGAACAGCGTTTTAGTCAAGAGATAAAAGTGCACGAAAGCTGAAATGTAACTCACAGAAGTTGAAGCTTTTATTCTACTGTTCTGTTTGAATTCAAAAGACACTGATGTAAGGCAGAGTGTATGTCCCCTATCAAAATAGTTCTGGTTGGTTATTTGGGGGTTTTACGGCGCAAGGGCCACATTTGGCCAAGCTGTGCCAAACACAAGACCGTCAAGTGAGGAACGTGAAAGGGTTGAAATGAGCGATTGGGGAACAGAGTAGTGGGTTGAAAGTAGAAGAAGATCGCTTGGGTGTATCCCGGGAGTGCGACCCCCGTATTTAGTAGACAGTAGATCCCATGGGAAAAGAAAAGATCACTCAGGTACTTCGGGTCCGTGAAGACCCTACACACTTTTTGGTGATGTGCACCTGAGGGTCAAAACAGTTCATAAATATTTCCATTGATTTTGGATCTCAAACTTGCAAAATATAGAATGACCATTACATTAATTGTGAATCAATTAGATCATTGCTATTATCAGTGAAAAAGATGAAAAAAGATCGGAATGTTTTGAGATGCGAGTGTAACGTCTTCATTTGACGTGGTGGCCAATTGAATACGTTAATTTTAACCTGATAGCAATAGAATTCGACCCCACATGCCTTGACGGTAGTCTAGTCTTGAGTTGGAACCGAGAATAGATGTAGAATTATAATTAATTAGATGTAGAATGAATTACTTCTCTCTCGGGGTAATTTCAATTTTATTTTGTAAATGTGGATGCGGTATAAACACACAGTGTGCAATAACAGGGCCAGATATGATCATTTTAATGTTTTTAGAGGGCACCTTTTTTTTGAGGGAAATATTTTGTTTTGGTCATTGTGCACCATTTTCTGTCATTAAGAAAAGGTTACGTTAACGACGTGCCTTTAAATGTTACCATGGTTAAAGAGTGGGGGTAAGGTAAAGGGAATGCTTTGACGTTGATGCATTGTTTAAAAGAAAAAGTGCAAAGTGGTTGATCGGCTAGAATTTACGCCATAAAAGCGAAAAAAATCTGAAAAATTAGGCGATAAAAATGGCGAGTGGATGGAAAAATCTGTCATCAAAATGAAATTTATAGGTGCAAAATCCTATTAACGACTGCTAAATTCGAACTCTGCCACTAAAATATTTGAAATGCAAGTTAAAAAAGCTTTTATGAACAGCAAAATTTACAATTGTCATTGTTCACTTTCAAACAGCTATACAATCTAGTATCTTATATAAATGTTTCTGATGACTTTTAAAAGCATTGTATCTTTCACTTTATCACGGATCTAACGTCTCGTAGGGTTCCCACTGGCCTTAAAAGTTCCTGATTTTTCATTTTAGTTTTTACTTAAAAAGCCTCAATATTTGCTTAAAGTCTAAAAAATGCTCCGGCAGTTTGAAACCCAGTTGGAAAAGTAACGGTTTACAACCGTAAGGTTCGAAACTAGATTCAACCAAAGACCGTCGTGTACGCGAAATCTGGTGAACGTTAAATCTGTTATGGCCTCCAATGTCCTAAAGGTGGTGTGGAAGTTTGGAGAGTGGGGTGCTAGTTCAGGTGTTGTCATAGACCGCGATTCAAAATTACGAGGTGTTGTCTTCGAATCTTTCCATTCGGGAACGATCCCGGAATAGCTCCACTGCTACGTTAATTAATTTCCTACCTACCTTTAAGAATTCTACAAAGAATATTGTATATTTTATTTAGCCTGCATTCAGAACGCAAGATCAGTGACACATGACCTCAGACAAAAAGGCATTGAGACAATTTTCAGAAGTCTCATCCCATGCACACAGGTCTTGCCTTACACCCAATAAAAACAATATTAATGGTACTTGATCTTAGACAAGTATCATTACTGGGTCTGAAATCCAACAATAGCATCTATGAAAGCTTTTTTACCTGCATATTCTATTAATCTACTTCAATCTGTTAAACGTCGATTTAAAAAATACGTAAAATAACCTTGAAAAGGCCTTGAAAAGACCCTATTTGTTCTTATGCTTTATCCTCCTGGTGTTGTGTCTATGAGTTATCACGTCATTAGCGAAACAGACCAGATGTTGATGGACGAGATATATCGTCGAAACCACCCACTGTGAGGGTTAAAACGTGGGAATTCCTTTTGCTTAAATGTGGGAACCCTGACCTATTTCAAATACATGTCGTAAAAGATTTTATGAACAGCAAATTTTACAGTACTTATTGTTCACCATTTAAAAGACGTATCTTACAAATGTTTCTGATGACTTAAAAGCATCGTAAATACATCACGTATCCAGCCTCTCGACTTCTCACCAATCAAATAAATGAAATCCGGCTGGGCGTGAAGCGAGTTGATAAATGTTCTGGGATTGTCTTTGGGTGAGTAAAGAGTATCGCCTGTGTGAATCAATTAGGCGTTGGAAGACAAACGCGAGACAAAGTTATGCGATCGATACGGAAGAGCGATACCTCGGAAAGAGATGGCTGTGCTTGCTTCGATCCTCAACTTTAACCTTTGTATATCTGGCCAAAAATTCGATCGGATTACACACGAAGGTTTGGGTTGGGGTTTATGGTGCAAGGGACGTATGGGTAAAGCTGCGCCAAACACAAGGCAGAAGACGTAAAATAATGATAGGTAGTTTATTAACGTCGTACTTGAGCAATACATCGGGCTATTGGTGACTGTCCGGGATCGGGAAAGATCCAAGGACAACTCGTAATTTTGAACCACGGTCAGATGACGAGGACAACACCTGAACTGGTGCCCCACTCTCCAAATTTCCACGCTAGGCCAACGTGACGGTATTTGAGTCCTCGACAGATTTAACGTGCACCAGCCTCCGCATACATAACGATCTTTGGCTGGACCGAGTTTCGAACTCGCAACCCTTCGGTTTCTAATCCGATGTTCTTCCAACTGGGCTATCGCGGTCGGTAAAATAATGGATATTTTTACTCAAAAAATGTTTTACTGATACACCAAAGGTAAATTACACAAGTCTAACCTGCGTCACATACAGCTCGCAGGTTGCTAATGCAATGGGCAAACCCAGTGAGCCACTGTGGCTCACCGCTTCTGAGAGGATCGAACCTGCGCCGTCTACAATTCTTGGATGGTTAGGTTATATGATGCATGGGCCATATTTGGCCAAAGCTGTTTCAAACAACGTTAAATAAATGGTCATACCACACACAAGCAAAATTTTACTGACACAAGAGAACTGCATCCAGTGAGCGGTCAGATGACAAGGCCAACACATGAGCTGGCGCCCCACTCTCTAAACTTCCACACTACACCAACGTAAGGACATTTTGGGCAATCAGATTTAACGTGCATCAGCCCCCACGTACACGAAGGTCTTTGGTTGGACCGAGTTTCAAACTCGCAAGATTAATCCGTTACTCTTCCAACTGGGCTACCGCGGCGCTAGTATATCCAAAGGAAAAGATAAAAATTTTATGCACTTGGGAGTTAAAAATCGAGAATTGTGGAATATATAAATATATATGTACTCTGACTATACTCAATTTTGAAAATAAAATATTTCGACTTTACCTTCTAAATTTAAATAGAAAGGTTTTAAACTCCTGCCATGTGGCATAGTCTAAGTACCTCTTCCATAAAGATCAAACCATACATTCTATTAATTTTGTTTCGTTTGCGGGGGACTTTATATTAGATATATTGTAACAATGTCGGGTGAAGAAGCCGAAAGAGTTACAAAACGGGGTCAGGGATCGATAGAAGACTGGGGGTGAGTGTCTGCCTCTACCCAGACACACTCGGGACACCCTGCCTGTTCGAATTTTCTCCGGACATTCCTCTCCTCCCTTCGTTGTACGTGTAGACACGCAAAAAGAACAGAAGGATTAGGGTAAAAACGATCGAGGAGCTAGCAGACGTGATTGCTCTGGAACATTATCCACGGATGAAGGATCTTATAAATCTGACTGACTTAGACTATGCGCATAAATTCCTTTTTAAAGAGGGATTTTAAGCAATAACTCGGTCGGCATTTTTTTCTCGGGACTGACTGTAACTATATAAGGACTAGGTATATGCGACTGTGATAGATATTCTCTCATCAAAGGTAGGTAGGTTGTTGAATTTATACCGCACTGGGTCGACACAACGGGCTATTGGCGGCTCTCCGGGATCAATTCCGAAGGCAAAGATCAGAGGACAGCACCTCGTAATTTTGAACCACGGTCAGATGACGAGGACAACACCTGAGCTGGCATCCATGTGCTGACCTCGTCATCTGACCGCGTGCTTAAAAATTACGAGGTGTCTTCGGGTCTTTACCTTCGGAACAATTTTGGAAGAATGGTAGGTATTTAATTAACGTCGCATTGGAGCAACACAGCGGACTATTGGCGACCGTCCGGGGTCAAACCGAAGGGAAAGATCCGAGGACAACACCTCGTAATTTTGAATCACGGTCAGACGACGAGGTGAACTGGCACCCCCACTCTCCAAACTTCCATACCATGCCAACGTGAAGACATTCGAAGCCATGACAGATTTAACGTGCATCATCCCCCTTGCACACGTCTTTGGTTGGATTTGAACTTGCAACCCTCCGGTTGCGAATTCGTTACTCTTTCAACCGGGCTACCGCGGCCCTTTGGAAGAAAGGAAAAAATTGAGAATCAAATGGTGTCTTCTGAATCATCCCCTTACAAAAATGTATGTTGAAGTCGAGGTTTCATGTGATGTGTGGAACTTTTATAAAAGTCGAGGCTACTTTCTATGCACTGGTAATTCATTAGCATCGCACCGGAGCAACACAACAGGCTATTGTCGACGGTTTGGGATCAATACCAATGGAAAGATCCGATGACAACACCACGTAATTTTGAATCACTGTCATATGACGATCTCTGCACAGGAGAAACCATTAAAGCGATAGATCATAAAGAATAGATGCAGGGTTTTTCAAGGAATAAAGGTATTACTACTGGAATAACTTGTAGTTTTTTCAGACACCCAATCACTACAAAAAGGTTGCTGCCATTATCGGCAGTAACCCCACCAGTGGCGTAGCTGCTAAAGGCGTCGCTTTTAAGAAACTGGTTGACTGAAGCACTTGATTTCAAGTTTGAACCTCGTATATCAAAGTCTGGTTGGCTGCTTGAAGTTTCCTGGTCGTTACATCGTTCTTGTATATTGTTTGTCGTTAAAAATATTGACATCAATCCTTACAAAACTGAGAAGTTGAAACTGAACATCCTTTCTTCTAGAAAATTTATAAACGTTGAGATGCAAGCCTTAAAAAGTGTTCCCTACATTTATCCCTTACAAAATGTACGTTGCCAGAGGGGTCTATGGAGGCCCATTCCTCCGTTGTTTTTACAAATTAAGTTATGAACGCGTAGTACTTTTCTGCTATTCTTCATATAAAATAACAGTTGTTATTAAATCAATGGCAATATTTCTGAACTATTTTGGTCCTCAGGGAAACATTTCCTTTAGGTGTGTACGGACCCGAGGTACTCCAGTCATCTTTTCCTTGTCCATGGGGTTTGCTGTCTTTTGTAAACACGGGGATACCCAAGCGATTTTTTTCTGCTTTCATTCCATTTATTCCATTTCCCAATCCCTCTCTTTCCCCCTTTCATGACATTTTTTACATGAGGTTGTCTCTTTTTAGTGCAGCTTGTCCAGATATGGCCCTTGCACCATCAAACCGTAAAACAACTAACCAACCTGATAGGTACACGGTGACTTTTTTCAGTTTTAACGTTACGTAACGAAAAGGACAACTAAAAAATATGTAAGTTTAATAATTCATTTTTATGGTAATTTTTTAGTACTTCTTAAAATATACTACATGTTTTTAAAGGAATAGTTAATGCGTGTGTAACAGGAAAGAAAATGTCGAACACCTCACAGACGCACCGCGATCTCATTTGTTGTCTGGTCTCATTTAATTTGTAAGACCTGAGACTCGTTAGTCTTTTAATTTGTTTGAAAACATGAATATGTTAAGATAAGGATTTAGGCTTACTACTCTACTGACATAAAAATATCATGCATTCCATACCTAAGTATCCCATCAGCGTTTCACACTGACGGAAGAATAAAAAAATTAGTTTTGAGACGCAAGATTTTTTTCGTCATATATTTGGGACAATTAAATGGCATTAAGCAGACATTCGTCAAACATTTGGGACAATTAAATGGCATTAAGCAGACATTCGTCAAACATTTGGGACAATTAAATGGCATTAAGCAGACATTCATCAAATATTTGGGACAATTAAATGGCATTAAGCAGACATTCGTCAAACATTTGGGACAATTAAATGGCATTAAGCAGACATTAGTCAAACATTTGGGACAATTAAATGGCATTAAGCAGGCATTCAATAATTAATTTAACTAACCAATAATTTAATAATTAAATTAATCGTTGTAGTGATTTGTGTAATCGGATAAACCGAGAACTGGCATTTTTCATGCGTATAATATTTCTTTACTTTAAATTATTTTTAGTCTGGTGACCAGACAGTAGAATCTTTATTATCCAAGGTGATGTGGACAGAGGCCACCTCGAATAACCAGAAACTCGGATATCACGGATGTAGTAACACAAAACAGCCTCTACGAAATACAAAAACATTTACTGTTTTTCCTGTTACTTCTACTGCTACTGAAGGATTCATAAAGCAAGAATTAAAAATAATCTACTGGGATTTGTGTCATAATATATATTTATTGGGATAGTTTACAATAAATCTGAACGTGAGTTACGTACTTTTTAAACCTTCATTAGAAAGGCCTTGACGTCCTTCTGTTTCGCAACATATTACACATAAAAACTTCATCATTCTATCGTCCACATCAATGCCTTTTAAACTACGTTTTACTTTTCCATGTTGATGAAAAATAGCAAAACGTAGTTAAACGTATTCTGTATTTGATATATTTACTTTTTCAGATTTTTGAAGTGTTTATTTTGTTTTCATGTTCACTGAAATGTATCGTGCTTTTAATATTGGTCTGTTTGTTAATCTGATATTTTTAAACCCATTTTTATTGAACTTTATTTTATCTAGCGTTTCGCCATTTTTAGATGTTGCGCCATTAAAGCCAAATCAATCAACCATCTGTCCGTCAAACCAGATTAGTCAAGGACATAGTGCTCGCATTCGTAGTTGTATTTAAAACTTAAAAAACTAGGTGTCAAATTCGGCTCGGATAACATGCACATTCGGGTAATCGGAACTCGGATTATCAAGGTTCTACTATTGCATACGTTACAAAGACGTAGCAAAACTTAAAAATTTTTTAAGGTTCAATCTTCATAAAAATCGTATTTCTAACTTTGGTCCCGTCTGAAATATCCTGGTTACGCTACTGACTTTCACCATATCAATTCCATCAACAGCCTCTTTTTTCATTCGCCTCTCCTGCTTTCAAAAAATTGCTAATGCATCAAGCAAAGACAAGCACTTACGCGATGTGATCTCAAGCACCACGTTTACGTCACCGAAAAGTACATGCAAGGAAGGGGATTGTATGTGTATCAGGAAAGAGCTGGTACAATCTACACCAAACCTCTTGTGCCTTTACTAATTTTTGACGTTTTGGCGCCTATGTCGAGATTAGACATTGATAGCACCCTTTTGGCGATAAAGAAGTTCGATGGCCATTAAATATTCACTGGAAAATACCCAACTGTCTCGTTTACAAGGGATAATTATATTGTGTTTGTACGCTATGGATGCGCACAGACTTATTTAGACCAAGGGCAACATAGATTCACTGTGAATTATGGGAGGGTCTCCAAAAAACTTAAAAGTTATCTGTCGTATTATTTATTATAATTCTTTTTAAATATATTATTACAAAAAAGAAAGATAGTAAAAAGTAAATAAAGAATTTTATTCGATGCTTGATATTGCGTTGATTTAACAATTGTTTTAATATTTGGATCGATTTTTGTAGTAGCCAAGCGCAAAATTGATTCTAATTTTCATTAATCAAGTGATTGCTGTTTTCGATTTGTTAATATTTATGATTGAAGAAGTGTGTTCACAGACATGTGCCGTGTATGGCGCCACAGCTACTTTGCTGTGCGCATGTGCAATTTTTATCGTGACTTGTTAAAGTTAAAACGGCCGCTGTAGCCCGGTTGGAAAAGAACGGTTTAGCAACCGGAGGGTTGCGAGTTCGAATCCAACCAAAGACCGTCGTGTACAAAGGGGGATCGTGCATGCTAAATCTGTTGTGGTCTCAAATCTCCTCACGTTGTCGTGGTGTGGAAGTTTGGAGAGTGGGGTGCGAGCTCAGGAATGACCTCGTCATCTGACCGTGGTTCATAATTACGTGGTGTTGTCCTCGAATCTTTCCCCTCAAGTTTGATCCCGGACCGTCGCCAATAACCCGATTGTGCTGCTTCAGTACGATGTTAATTAAAATTCTTGCCATCCTAAAATTAATTTTTAATATGCAATATTAATTATGAAATTAATAGTAGGTAGATAATTGAATTAATGTCGCTCTGGAGCAACACAATGAGCTATTGGTGGTGGTCGGCGATCAATCTAGAAGGAAAAGATCCGAGGACAACACCTCGTAATTTTGAGCCACGGTCAGATGACGATATGAAATTAATATTCGAAATAATTATGGATGGTGACCTTCGTATATTTTGATGGAAATCGATTCATAAGAACTTTATTTAACAATGCCAAATTTCGTCTTGCTAACGTCGTTTTCTTTTCGACATCGATTTGAAATTTGTTTACATGGGAAAACGTGACAGTTGTATTTGAAAATAATATTTTTATATATATATATATATATATATATATATAGTCCTTGTACTAAAACAGAAAAGAAAATCTGGAACAGGGTAACAACAACATTAGTGGTAAAAAGCAGCCTTTTTCATCTCATGGCACAAACTAATTTCTAAAATTGTGCGGCACACCAAAAATATATATTTTTTACTGATCCGACAAAAAATAAGTATAATTTTGAAAAAAGTTTCTCTGATCAATCTTTTTTGCGCCAAAGAGGCTTTGTAAAAAATATTTTTGAAACAATTTTAGTTGTGATTAAAAATACTGCTAACATGATTTATACGAGTATTACTTAAAATTATATCGAACACACTTCTCAAAATTTCAAAACTAAACCGTTGATAACTGCCAGAGTAACAGCACAGCTAGTCCTTACCACGTTACTTGATTGTTTCGCGGTGTCGTGGAAGCATATTCATGATAACCCAGACTTCGTTTGGACATTTTTCTCAAGGGAGACATCATGGAATTAATCTAATTTTTTCCTTATCCCAGATCAAAATCAGATCAGTTTCATGATATCCTCCCTTCGAAAAAGGCCCAAGAGATGTCTCGGGTCATCATGAATGTCTTTCCATGACAACCCGAAACATTGCAGTCCGTGATCAGGATTAATCACGTTGTTACCCTGACAGTCAGGGTAAATATTATTCCCTGTCACATGTTTCATAGCTTTGGTGTGACCAGTTATAAATCTTGAAAAAGCTGCCTATTCTTCCCTACTTGACTATTTCTCCAGGTCTTTGTCCTTTATACCAATGATGCTGTAGTGCCCTATTCCTGACTTTCTTTTCTTTTTTGGAACAAGGAGTCCATTTCTTCAAAGCTAAGTGAGTTTCCCTCGGACAAATTTAATCCTCCTGGTGGTTGTCTTGACGAGATATTTGACCATAAACAGATCTTGATGGACGAGATATCTCGTCATTAGAAAACTGACCAGATCTTGATCTCGTCATCATTAAAAAAATCGGTAATATCTTGATGGGGATTCGTTTCTTCATTAGTGAAATTGGTCAGATCTTGATGGACGAGATATCTCGTCGAAACCACTTGGAGGGTTAAGTTATTTATAGCCAGCTCTCGCAAATCCAACCACCATTTCATTACTCGGTATACCCACATGAGAATGAATTTACCGGAACATCTTATCCCTACATCAGATGTTCCTGTAAATGTCTCGAAAGTCTCGAGAATTCTATTATCGCAATGAAAGTAGGATCCTATTTAATTTTGACTCGTGGAAGAAAATGGCTTACCCTCTACGGTGATTTTGGTCCACAGTTTCGAAAAGTTTATTCTAAAGAGTGAGAGATGTATTTTAGGTTTGTCTCTCGAAGGAATTACCATTCGGCGTCAGGGAACGTGCCCTACCTTAGAGAAGTCTGTCCGTTAGGCCTAAAAATGGTTAATGTTCATTCGAAAACGAAACAACATCCGGCTCGCGATGGGATTCGAGCAATGACGCTGGGTTTGAGTGAACACTCCTGTGTTTCGCCGAGTTTTTTTTCTTCGTTACCACGTTGCGTTTTGATAAAAGAGACCTGACGCGTTAAGTACAGGGAATCCAATTCTTGCAACCCTGCCAAGTTCTGACCCCGACGTCTTAACCTTTCGGCGGTGCTGAAAGAGCTGAGGGTCATGCCTGACAGCCAGCAATGTCCGCTGGTGGGTGTTTTGGATGTTTTACCGTGGTGCGATCGAAAGATAACAAACAAAAGGTAGGAGTATTAATTTTACTATTTCAATTTGGAATGATTATTTTATCGATTCTAAAGAACAAAGAAAGACTGGGGACACACAAGCACGTGTTCAAAAAATAATTATACAGGGGCCCAGGGGAGGTGCAGGTCGGTTTGAGGCCCCTTATCCGAAAATTATTCTGTGTCTGAGATATTAAGCAAATCTGTGGGCATTTTCTGCTGAAGTTATGGACACGAAATGGCAGTAGTAACTTAGTCTTTAATTACAACATTTTTAATTTTCTCTTTCACTTGTTTTGATTATGGACATATTATTTTTATGGGTAACTAGTTCCAGTGGGGGCAATTCCTTCTGCGAAAGGAGTTGTAATACCACAGTGGTGATTTTTTTTTCAAAATCCCCACTCTGTAAAGGTTTTTCTTTGCTTTTAATAAAGTACCCAGGAGTACCCATCAGACTGATAAGTTCCTTTAAAAAGACTCCTGGTGGTTATCTGTGTCCGAGACATTGTATGGGATGAATGGCAGCATGACTGGAATTTCGAAAATAACCATAAACTGCTCGGAATCCAACCCATTATTTCCCTTCGATCTTCTCTACCATCTCGTCGTCGAATAGACGTAATTTTAACAAGACTTCGCATCGGACACATACGTTTCGCACAGACATCTTTTGTTAGGAGAGAATGCCCCTGTGCGTGGTTCTGTGTGATTCCTTATACCATCCATCATATTTTAACAGAATGTTCTGTTTTTAATCATCATTGCAGAAACGTTTTAGCACTTCCAAATTAACATTGATTGGAGAAAAACCCCATTCAAACATTTTTAAATTTTTACATGCTATTGGCTTTTTAAACTATATATAGGTTTTACTTTATCATATACTAGAGCAGAATTACCCGGCGTTGCTCGGGTTGAATTGGATAAAAGTTGATTGAAAAGTGATCAAAATAATCACTTCTATTTCATTGAGAAATGTAAGCATCATTTAAGTGTACGGAAAATAATTTTTAACATCTTTTTCACTTTTTCATAACTTCTACAATTTATTTTGGACACAAATATGTATACATGATATATCCATCCATATAATCCATTTCATATTCATTCATATAATCCATTTCATATTCATCGCCATTTGTAAGACAAACTATAAGATTTTCCTAGTTGGCTACTACAGAAGTCGATTTTGAGTTTTGGAGTGATTACGAATATCCCCGTACATTCATTTTCAGTAAAAATGGAGAAATTTCGACGTAGTCGCACTTAGTTTTCCTATGACTTTACTTGTGGCATTCTTGCACCGGGTATGCGATGTTTTCGAATTTCATCAGCAATTTGAGAAGATTGTAAATTAAATTGTTACGACATTCGTGATTAATTTATTTTGAAGCAAACACATTTTTTTCTTGAAAATTCCATTCAGCGGCACGTGGATTAACGATAGGTAGATGGGTAGGTATTTAATTAACACCGCACTAGAACAACACAAGGGTATTGGCGACGGTTCGGGATCATCCTCCCAAGCGAAAGATCATAGAACACCACGTGGAATAACGGATATTCGTTCATGTGTGTAAATGAAATAAAATTATAAAAAATAACAGCGTCTAGTTTACCTTTACGTGTGTCCTTTCTTGTTTCCAATAAAATGCATGGAAAAAGGTACACCAAGTTAGATTCCGAATGCCTTCAATTTCGTCCCATTCCTTTATTCAAAGGGGATTCGGAATTTTTGGACGCTAAACTTACTTTCGCTCACATATTCTTTTCTGCCCTGATTTATATCTTCCAGATCTTCCAGAATCGGACTGACAGATTCCATTAGAACGACGAGCTCTTCCGTGTAGTTTTCCCAATTTTTTGCAGCTCAAATCAAGCGTATTTAAACTAAGCTGCAAAACTGGCAAATGAAGATAACAGTAGCGGTAGATTTTATATTGTTTCTATTTGTTGCCATTCGACACTAAACAAATAAGGTCAATTCCTGTGCCACGCACGAAAGTGAAATATATATTTCTAGATTACTGACCCAATATATTTTGGACCGTCGTGGCTCAGTGGGTGGTATATTTCTCTCTTCTGGATCAGTAAAACTTTCGTTGTGTGTTTGTCTATTACTTGATATTGTATGTCTTGTGTCTGGTGCAACGTGGCCAAATATGGCCCTTTTGCCACAAAGCCCCCAAACCAACCAACCCAATTGTATTTATATATTTTCATTACAAATATTTATAATTATAAAATGTAACGAGAAAAAATTTCATAGTAATCTGTAAGTACAAGTAAAGCAATCCAATGAGTCTTGTGTTTCGATACACTGTCTCAGTTAAGAAATGTGTACACATTTATTGCGGCGAGCACGCAGCGTTAAAATTCCACTGTTGTAATAAATACAACTATCTTATTTTAATCACGGCATTCGGATAGCTAAATCTGCAGAAACAATGGAACTCTTACACAATTGTGGCCATGTTATAAAATTATAACCCAGACGCGCCCCCCTCCCCTAGTGAGTGCGACGTAAATTCAAATACCTACCTGCCTAGTGGATGATCCGCATATTCCAAAGGCAATTTTTTTAAGCTTCACGCTTGATGATATTTTTACCGTTTTCAAACGTATCTTTGTGGTAAGGTAAGTAGTTAATTAATCGCACTTGAGCAACACAACGGGCTATTGGCGACTGTCCGGGGTCAATCCCGAAGGGAAAGATCCGAGCACTACACCACGTAATTTTGAACCACCGTCAGATGACTAGGCGACACCTGAGCTGGCACCCCACTCTCCAAACTTCCACACCATGCCAACGTGAGGACATTTGAGGCCACGACACATTTAATGTGCACCAGATCCCGCGTACACGACGGTCTTGGATTGGATCGATAAGTGTGGTAAACGGGGCTAGGATTAACACTGATTAAATTAGTTTCGATGTGTATTTCTTTGATTGTTTTTAACATTTACAGTATTTCGGAGCTCGATGTGGGCCCTTTCTCTGAAGACGCGCTTAGTCACTCAAGTCTAGGAGAATAGACTAACGATTTTCTCGTTCGAATACCTCCTTATTCAGTTACCTAGTACATAGGTAGTTTATTCGTTTGCTGAATACAGAAGAAGCATTTCGCTTGCAAACACATTTGAATTTTTTCCTGACCTGTCCACGAGCAAGATCCAGAGAAGGATAAGGTGTGCCAAACACAAGACGATAAAATTATAAAATAGATTTAAGACTTTAAATTAATAACTAGACCAATATTAGAGAAATGCCATGGATAAAAACCAAATGAGTTACATAAAAAGTTGATATAAAGGTACATTTTTTTATTCAGATGAGAAATGCAAAAAACTTATTTTTTAAATAATTAAAATGGATTAATAATGAGTTTTGTAGAATTATAACATACAGAATACCAGGGTCAAAAATACAGACAGAATATCGTTGACCGTCTATTTTATAGACCCTTAAGGAATGATTAAGGTTGGCAATATGTGCGGAATGCAAGCGATTATCGAATGATGAAAAGGGTTCCTCTGGCAAGTAAAAAGATTTTTTCATGTGGTAGATGTTTCCTCTTGTTCTCTTGTATAAAATTTAAAAATTCATACTAAATTTTATATTTATAACCTTGTCCCTTTATTTTCCAGTTTACCTCTAAGGATTCAGTTGCTATATTATTTGCCTTCGGTCGTTATGAATGTAATATTTGGCAGCACAACTTAAACTTATTTTTAAAATTTAAGAATTTGAAAATATTCAATATTATATTTTGTAAAAAAATGTCATTTTGGATATGTTAAAAATGTTAAATGGAGTATATTTTATTTAAATTTAGTTGTATAAGTTTTTAAAATTATATTTAAATAAAAGAACCGTCTTGAAATATGATACATTTAAAATTGGAATCTTATATATAGTTTTGAATGCATTCATTTGCTTAATAAGTATGCATCCCCATATTTGGTGTGTTTTTCCTATCTGTATACTTATCAATACATTCAATACTTAAAATTATTGACAGAAAGACAAAAGTTGATGTAAAAATGTCAAGTTTGCGGTACCTATTGCTTGACCAAATATGGCCCTTATGCCATAAAAAATGCAACCAACCAAACTCAGAACCTATTATTATTAAGTAGTTTTATAAAAAGATTATAATTATTTTGCATATTACATTCTTTAATATTTTCTATATATTATTCTTTAATATTTTCTATGTATTATTCTTTAATATTTCCTATGTATTATTCTTTAATATTACATTCTTTAATATATATTTATATTATATTCTTCTGAATATGGATTGAATTTCCGAACTGATAATGTTGACAAATTAAGAGTGATGGGATACAAGCAAATTAAAGCTATATTTATTTTTAATTCATATAAATTAGCTTAAGCCTGAAATGTTATCTAAATTCACCATAACCTGGCAATTTCTCAACAGAAAAATGTAATATCCTCTCTTCTATTTTTGTTGATCTTTTTGTTTAGGGTTATTTGACGTTGCATTTTAACAGAGTAAAACGCCTTTCTTGTTTGTGATAAATTTATTTCCCACGAAATGTTGTCTTTTCCTTTTCCAATCTACATTTCAAGGATTTTTGCCTTCTTTGAGAAGCTGTATGAGAAGCTTTAGCCCTTATCTTCCATCTGATTTCCTCTCGTCTTTCTATGCACACATAAAAATATTTGTCAGTTTTAATGGATTGAAACAGTGCTGTGAGGGAAACTTCAAAGAACCTTTTGTATGAGTGTTTGTCGTTATGTAGATAAGAATGGATCTGCTACGAAGAGGCATAAATTTTTCTGATAAACCATGGCTATATTTTCGTCATGTTTATATTAACTCGCTGTGCTTTAATTTCATGTTGACCTCAAAATGCAATATATTTCCCCGGATGAAACGGATCTTTCTTGAATTATCGTCCAGTTGAAAAGGTGACTGATTAATCCAAATTCCTATCTACAAAATGTTCTGTAATCTACAACAGGGGTAGATTTATTGTTGGATCTTGGAGATATTTTGAGCGACTAGGTTTTTTGCTTAAGGTTTACGGGAAACATCATATCTCCAAACACATTTTCAAGTACTTTATATTAAAAAACGTTCACTTAGCTACATGCATGGAACATATTTTAAAACGTTGAAATTCTTCAACAAAAAGTGTTTCATTCTAGCGGCAGCCTTCTGCATTTGATTGCATATTTGAGTTGCTCATTGAAAATTGAAATAAATCGTCCAACAAATTACAAAATTGTTGGATTTAAATATATTTGATATAAATTTTATTTAATAATCCTTGAATAGATTTTTCTAGTTACATTAACCATTATTTTCTTAGCCTAGATACAATTCACATATCGTCGATACCATGTTAAAGTATGGAATGTGAAAGATGCTTTTCTTCATATTTGTTACCTTACTGTTGCATGTAACACGATACGTCCGGTGGAAAATCGTCGAATTTTTAGCCGTCTTGGAAGTCCGTAAATGACTATTGCAAAGTTTCTGCCCACTTTCCCCATATATTTACTGGTGTTGATCTTGTCATCTGATCGTGATTCAAAATTACAAGACGTCTTACGATCTTTCCCTTTGGGATTGATCCCGGACCCTCACCAATAGCTCTAGTGGGACAATATTCAACTACCTATTTCCCCAGATATTTATGTTGAAATATTGTATAAAACGTAGATAGAGGGGTGCAGAACAGAAAACAGAAGTGAACCCGAAGTTTGTGTGTGCTGAATTTAAGCTGTTGAAAAAAGTGAATAGTCTTCGTGCAAGTGAATGTGATGCAACTGAGGTAGACTTTCAGGAGCATAATTGTAAAAGCATGACTGAGCTGGGAACATTTTGTCTTCAGAAAAAACATGAGTTAAACACGACTTTATATGCAGAAAATGCTTTTTCTATTTTAGATCAATTTTATTTCATTAAAAAATACGAAATGCGAGATAAAAACATGCTTTTAATTCATTATCAATGTTAGGTTATAAGAATAATGAATTGTAATCAGCATCTTTATATACAGATTTAAATTTGTTTCTATAATGCTCTCTTATTTTACCTACTGTTTTAACTTGGTGCATCGTTTGCCAACTCTCTTACTTCGAATCCAACTGTATTTAGGAATTTTAATATGTCAGTATATTGTCTCAAAATTACAAAAAATTGCTTTATATTAAAAAAATCCTTAAATTGTTTGTAAAGAATTTTTTAATAACATAATAAAAGCAAAATCACAACAATGTAGTCATAAATGATTGATTTCCCTTGCTCTTAAGGCGCAGCTTGTCCTTTTTTGGACCTTGCAGCATAAAACCCAAACCAACCAACCAACCATTACTCTTAACTAAATCCAACACCAACTTATTTAAGAGAGATGAAATGGACGCATTATGTATGTCAGAGCTCAAAGTACAAAACTTTAGTAAAATGCAATTATATTTATTGACAATGATTCAAATTGCTGTACTATCTATCCTTTTCAGAGAGTGGCTGTTTTTTCAAGTACACAAGGAGTTATTGTACTATCCTAAATACTCTCAAGGAGTTACTATACTATCGCAAATACACACATGTAATTACTGTACTATCCTTAATAGACAAGGGAGTGTTTCCTGAAAAGGAACGCTGACAATATCCTACCGCGTCAAGAGATCATACACTAACTTGGCGCTTGCCAAGTATATGAAAAGTTACGCCAATTAAAGAGTGGCGCCAAAAACTGCCACGGACATTCATACAGCTCGAACAGTGTATATAACACTATCATCAATAGATACAAGCAATAGACTAGTGATGTTACCACTAGTGATTTCACAGTAACAGTTCTAACTGTGACTACTACCGAAGAACATCTGTGATTCTAAACTGACTGAATCTAATTGGTTGTCTGTGAAGTACCTCCGGGGTTAAACGATATCGGCTGACATATCTCTCTCACTTAGCTTTTAATCACTGCTAACAAATCACCCATATTCTCAAACACAGCTATCAAGTCGCAGTTAGTTTGATAATGCAGTAACAGGTAGAACTGTGATTCAAAATATCGGTCATTGAGTAGCAGTTCTGTGATTCGCGCTTAACAACTCTACAATAGACATTTCAGTGCAGATGCCTTGCTTAGATCGACGAGTAAATTTGTATTTCCATTATTACGAACATCTTTCAAAACGAAATGGTTTGCTGTCTAGAGTTCATTATAATGAGAATCCACTGTACACAGCCCTCATTGGCATACCTCTTCTTTAGGTTTGTACGGGATTCACAACCCCGGGGTACCTAAGTGATCTTTCCACCGTTTCTTTTTCCCTCCTCTCCCCTTCCGCTTTTTGCTTTTTCTTCCCGCCTCGTTGTGGTTGCCTCTTCGGAGGTGAGGACTCCACTTGAGAAGCTTTTCGCCACTCTGTTGCCTTCAGCTCCTCTTGGGGATTATATCACCTACGTGTTTACAGTGCGTGGAGTCCTGTGTCTCTGGAAAAGGGGATCCTGGCAGTTGAGGGGCGATATACTGACCCAACATACTGCTTTGGTTCCAGCTTCAGGTAAACGGGAGGTGTACCTTGGTGCCGTGTGCATCAATCGGCTGGTCGATTGGACTTCGTATATATTACTGTTTAATCGCCTCGTTTCAATATTTATTTTTATTTTCCCATCTGATGTATTTTTGAAATCTGCCATTTATTGTTGGCTAGGAAATTAACCTTAAAGTTATTTCATTTATAATCTACTTCGTTACGCTCTACCTTGTGTTTGGCGCAGCTTGTCCGCTTTTGGACATTGCGCCATAAAACCCAAATCAACCAACCAACCACTGTACATACTCTTCTGTGTGTCCGGTTATCGAATCCGTTATAATATACAGGGTGTCCCCAAAAGGTTGTTCCGCAATTTATCTTTTTACCATTTGGAGATAGGTAGGCAATGTAAATTGCAAAAGTGCACCAAATAAGGTAAGTAATTAAGATATGGAAATAAAATTATCACGTGATAACAATTTAAGCGGATACAGTTTTTAATTTTTATACAACCCCTCTAGATAAAAATCCGAGATAGCAAAAATGTTCCTTACCTGCATCCCTATCGTTAGCAGAAAACTGCATTTCTGTAGGTTGAACAGTAACGGAGGCATAATGACGCAAAAAAGTTGACTTATACCGCTTGTGCACAGCTGTTCAAGCAGTCAGATTAGGGACCGCATACACAATGCTAAAAAGCACTTTTCGGTCAGAAAGTGCAACATTGTGCAAAGTAATGTAGTATTGCAACTGCAGATGAAAATCGCACTGAATAATAGTAGATAAAAATATTGTAGAAAAATGGTTTAAATAAAAATAAAAGGAAATTTACAACGCATGTTCAAAATGTTTTCCATCTGCAGCAATGCAGAACTTCGCTCTTCATTTTTGGTCATCGTTCTAAATTAGATACGGCCCCCTTAAAATGGAAACTCTTGTATCTCCGTTACTATTCAACCTACAGAAATATGGTTTTTTACTAACGATAGGGATACAGGTAAGGAACATTTTTGCTATCTCGGATTTTTATCTAGAGGGGTTGTATAAAAATTAAAAACTGTATCCGCTTAAATTGTCATCACGTGATAATTTTATTCACATATCTTAATTACTTACCTTATTTGGTGCACTTTTGCAATTTACATTGCCTATATATCTCCAAATGGTAAAAAGATAAATTGCGGAACAACCTTTTTGGGACACCCTGTATGCTTTGGAACTAACTCTTAATCTTATAATTTCCCTTTTGTCGTCTTAAAAAAGTAATCCGAAAATCATACGTTATTCTATAACCCCGATGTTTAATCACGGTGATACTGATGGTTCCAAGATGCTTTTCCTGTAGGCAGCTGAGTGCCCTACTGTGTGTAAGTAGAAAGAAGATAATTACATCTCATCCCGCTGCTTTAGTGCCTTATAATTATTGTTCGCGTGCATGACCTTGACCTGCCACTTACTTTATGTTTTGTCTGCTTTAATTAACTTAATGAAGATTCTGCGTGAAGATCAGTAAGAAGAGCGCACGAAACACGGGGAGCAGAGGAGCGCTGTTCTTTGTTCTGTGGAACCAGCTTTTTCAAAAGTTCAACGGGAGAATGCTGATTGAATCTGCCTTGAACTTGTGCTGAACTAGTTGGGCGGGTGCCAAAGTGAGTTATTTAATAGTAACGTTTCCAAAACAAATAACTAAGTTTGTTTCATTTTGTTATGAATGTTACACATTTGGATTGAACGTAATATGCTAATAACCCCCGATTCGTTCCAATTTAATTAAGTTTTTTCTGATTTAGTTAGTTTTTAGTATGGAATGATCATGTTTCAAAGAACTAAGTTATTTCGCTACAATGAACTGCATTTACAAAAATTCATTGTATACTTTGGTATTTATTTCTAATCTATGGTGGGCCTCGCTAGATTAACGGAGAGTTGGAAGAGTAACGGATTAGCAACTGGAGGATTGCGAGTTTGAAACTAGGTCCAAGCAAAGAGTGGCTGGTGCACTTTAAATCTGTCGTGGCCTCAAATTTCCTCACGTTGGCGAGGTATGGAAGTTTGGAGAGTAGGGTTCAAATTCAGGTGTAGACCTCGTCACCTGACCGTGATTCAAAATTACGAGGTTTTGTCCTCGGATCTCTCTCTTCGGGATTGATCCTTGACCTTCGCCAACAGTCCTTTGTTCCAGTCAGACGTTGATTCAACTGCCCTACCCTATTCATTTTGTTATAAATGTCACACATTTGGATGGAATGGAAGACGCTAAAACCCCATATTGGTTCTAGTTTAATTAAGGTATTACTTATTTAGTTAGTTTTTAATATGAAATTTTCATTTTTTAAAGAACTCTGCTATTTCGCTACAGTGAACTGCATTTATAAAAATTCAATTTATATTTTAGATATTTATAATCTGTTTATATCAAAAACAGTTACCTAGGTTTTTTAAGTGTTATTATTTGGCAGCATGAGATAATGTTTCATTTATTATTTCTTTATTTGGGGCCGCCGTGGTTGAATGGGTTTATCCACTGCTCTAGCAACTTGTGAGTTGTAGGCGGCGTAGGTTCGATTCCTCCCTGGCTGCATTTGGCTCTTCTGTGTCAGTAAAACTTTCATTGTGTGTGTTCTTGAATTACTTGCACGTGACTTGTTTTAACTTGGCGTTGTTTGTCTTGTGTTTGGCGCAGCTAGGCCAAATATGGTCCTTGGGTCATAAAACTCAATGCAATCAAACAACCGTATTTCTTTATTAATTTCATATGTATTAGGTTGATGCAAAAGTTCGTCCCTTTTTAAGCTCTATAATGGCATTGCATCGCAAAACCGAAGTGTTATCTACTTCACACGTCTAAAGTTTTGGTGTTGTTTGAAAGAAGCAATTTCAGCGAGTACTTTGGGAAAAAAATTGTGTTATTTGGTTGTGTTTTTTAAATTTTGTTAAACATTAAAAATGGCAGAAAATGAGGAGCATTTTCGACATATTATGCTTTTTTATTTCCAAAGAGGCAAGAATGCTTTACAGACGCAAAGGAAGATATGTATGGTGAGGGTGCCGTTGGCGATTCCACGTACCGTAAGTGGTTCAGAGAGTTTCGTCACCTCGATAAGATCCTCAGTCAGAAACCTCAGAACTTCTATGAGCGCGGAATGATGCAGTTACCGGAGAGATGGAGAAAAGCCATCGAACAGAACTGCACATACTATATCGATTTTTAGTAAATTAAATTTTTCTGCAATTTTTGTCAAAAAACGGGATGAACTTTTGCATCAACCTATATTTAAAGTTCGTCCTACAGCAGAGGACATGGCTTATGATGCTGTCCTCGGATCTTTCTATTAGAGATTGGTCCCGAACCGTCTCCAATAGTCCGTTGTGTTGTTCCAGTGCGACGCTAATTAAAATAGCTACCTTTCTGATGTTTTGTTTTCGTTGATTGCAGGTAAACTCCAAGGGTCGCCAGCAAGGAATAAAGGAAGGCGATCGCGTACTGTCTCTCAATGGGCAATCCACCGCCGAGATGACCCATGCAGACGCACAACGCATCATAAGGGAGTCGTCATCGGAGCTGGAACTGCAACTTGAAAGGTAATATAAGTTTCATGTTGCTAGTCCTTTGTTCTTCCAACCGGGTGCCGCGGCCCTGAATTAGCGGAGGCCAGGACGGTTGTGAACTGCACCGAGAACTTGGGCCAATAGACTCTCAATCTCCTGTAAAGTTTGAAGCTTGACTGAATAGAATTCCTTTTGTCGGAGCCTTTATAAAGTTTTGTTGGGATTTGGAGAAGAGCTGTAGCCGGTGGATGCGGGATGGCTGGTTCTGGATTGCCCCAGCCATGCCCTCCAATTGATTACACCCGAGATACCCGAATGCTCTGTTCTCCCTTCTGCTTTATCCTCGCCTACCCTTGTGCCTTTTCCTTTGTTTTCCCTTGTTGTCTTGTGTTTGGCGGAGCTTGGCCAAATATGGCTCCTTGCGCCATAAAACTCAATGGTTTTATGTGCAAGAGCCATATTTGACCAAGCTGTGCCAAGCACCAGACGACCATCGTCAAGTTAAACGTGTCAGGAAAGTGGAAAGGTAGGTTGGTATTTTAATTAACGTAGCACTTTAGCAACACAACGGGCTATTAACGACTGTCATTGATCAAATCCGAAGCGAAAGAACCTAGGGGGGGGGGGGGGTATTTCAATTAACGTCACACTGGAGCAACACAACGGGCTATTGGTGACGGTCCGGGATTAATCCCAAAGGGAAAGATCCGAGGACAACACCACGTAATTTTGAACCACGGTCAGATGACGAGGTCACACCTGAGCTGGTCCCCACTCTCCATACTTCCACATCACGGCAATGTGAGGACATTTGAAGCCATGACAGATTTAACGTGGACCAGCCCCCTTTGTACACGACGGTGTTTGGCTGGATTCGAACCCGCAACCCTTCGGTTGCTAGTCCGTTACTCTTCCAACCGGGCCACCGCAGCCCCGCAGCCCTGACAGGATTTGGGATTTAATTGGAGTTGTTTTACACAGGAGTGAAGTTTCAGGAAGCTTCAAAATGCTGTTTTTGCCAGCTGTGTTAAAGTTTCTGTGTACATCAGTGTTCTAGCTCGTATTTCAATAAGATCGTCTTTTGTTAAATCTCTGGGCGTACCCATTGAGCCACGACGGCCACGTTGCCCGGTTAGAAGAGCAACGGATTTGCAACCTGAGGGTTGCGAGTTCGAAACTAGGTTCAGCCCAAACCGTCGTGTACACGGGGACTGGTGCACGTTAAATCTCATGGTCTCAAATGTTGGCCTCACGTTGGCGTGGTGTAGAAATTTGGAGAGTGGGATGCCAGCTCAGGTGTTGATCTCGTCATCTGACCTTGGTTCAAAATTACGATGCGTTGTCCTTGGATAGGGACTGATCCCGGACCGTCGCCAATAGTCCATTGTGTTGCTCCAGTGTGACGTTAATTGAAATACCCAAATACCCAAATACCCATCAATAGACGTGCCGCGGTAACCCGTTTGGAAGAGTAACTCATTAGCAACCGGAGGGTTGCGAGTTCGAATCCAACCAAAGACCTTCCTTTTCAAAGGGGGGCTGGTATACGTTAAATCTGTCGTGGCCTCAAATGTCCTCACGTTGGCGTGATGTGAAAGTTTGGAGAGTGGGGTGCTAGCTCAGGTGTTGCCTCATCATGTGACAGTGGTTCAAAATTACGTGGTGTTCTCGGATCTTTCCCTTCGGGATTGGTCCAGGATCGTAGCCCGTTGTATTGCTCCTAGTGTGATGTTAATTAAAATACCTACCTACCATCAATAGATAATATTTGCATTTATGCAAGTGGCAACAAACGGATGTAAACAATATAAGATCAACCCTACTGAATTTATTCGCCAAATATTCACTTAGTTTAAATATGAGCTAATTAGACTAGACTTCATGGAAGATCTCACTAAAATGAAATTTCTCAGCAGTCTGATTTCAGAAGACGATAACAAATCTAGAAGATAGGAATACGCGAGAAAAGGAAAAGGTAGCAAACTCGAAAATAGCAATTGAAGTAGACATTCAACCAATTGTACTGAAGTTTGAACTTTTTGCACTTTCGGTTTGGAACTTTTTGTGGAAAGCATAACACCGGTAAGAAGTACACGAAATACTGTTTTATATTTTAAATTGATTTTATTTCATTCTGAGATATGAAATGTGATTAACGACACTGCCGTTAATAAATCTAAGCCATTAAATCTAACTCTCCAAGTGGTTTCCACGAGATATCTTGATGCCTTGTCATCAAGATATCGCCGATATTTTGCTGATGACGAAATCAAGATTTGATCGGTTTTTTCTAATGACGAGATATCTCACCTATGAAGATCTGCTCAATTTTTGCTAATGATTAGACATCCCGTCGAGATAACCACCATAGTGTTAACCCTCCAAGTGGTTTTGACGAGATATCTCGTCTATCAAGACATGATCCATTTTGTAATGACGAGATATCTCATCAGAATATTACCGGGTTTTTTTATTACGTGATCAAGGTTTGGTCATTTTGTCTATGGTTGAGATATCTCGTCTATCAAGATCTGCTTAGTTTTCACTAATGACGAGATATCTCGTCGAGACAACCACCAAGGGGGTTCGTGTTAACCCTCCAAGGGGTTTCGACGAGATATCTCGTCATGAAGATTTGACCAATTTTGCTAATGACGAGATATCTCATCAGGATATTGCCGATATTTTGTGTGATTACGAGATCAAGATTTGGTCATTTGTTTTAAGGACGAGATATCTCGTCTATCAAGATCTGATCAGTTTTTGCTAATGACGAGATACCTCGTCGATACAACCACCAGGAGGGTTAAGAAGCTTTAACGAGGGCGATCCGCTGGTTTGTAAGGTTCCTCCAGAACAGTTCCACCACTCACGTTGAAATTCGTCGATTCAAAAGCTTCGCAAAAAGTCGTCTCGTTTTCGGGTGTGAAAATAAACTTGAAAAAGCACCCAGTCAAGCACGACATTGCCACCCTAGCACTGACCGTTCCATCAATGAAAAGTAACAAAAAGCGTGGAAAAAACCCACCCCGCCGAAGGTACAGAATAGGGCTAAATATCCGGCCTTTCTACGACTCCGGAAGACGCGTCCAACAAATGGATGATCGCATCCATTGTCTGAATATGCCTCTTTGAAAACAAATATTGCGTTTTCAGCGTTACTCAACACTCGCCATTTGACGCCTCTGATGGAACAGTTTGAGCTCCTTTTGACTAAAATCCCGAAACTCTTCTACACCGATAGACTAACTCTTTTGTCACACCTGAATTAATGAACAAAGTGAAACATTGATAGTCCTGTTAAGTTTTGTCTTTTGGAGGTGATGTAAATATGGCGGTAGAATACCCTGGATGGTTCGGTTTCGCTTGTTCCTTTGTGGATGGTTACCGCGAAGAAGAGGTAAGTGTGGTGAATTAAGTTGCTTTATATGCCATTGTCTTTCTGTGATGTAAATTTGGAACAGTGTGCTGTGGCATTTATTATGTAGTTACGCTACCGTCTTTTGTATGGCCCTGGATGGGAGCTGGAAATGAATTGTTAATTTAGTTGGATAATGCGTTGTGAGAGGTGGTTCGGGGTATTATTTTTGTCTTCAACAATATGAAGGCAGTTCATAAAGGTCTACGTTTTAAGTTTGTGTGAAATAGACTCTGTATTGTGATGGTATATAAAACAGAAGTAAATGACACGTTGCGATTTACTGTAAAACAGTTTTTTTATTGCGTTCTAATCTACAAATCCCAGGTTATTTAATCCTCCAAATGGTTTCGACGAGATATCTTGTCCATCAAGATCTGACCAATCTTGCTAATGACGAGATATCTCGTCATCAAAGATACTGCCGATTTCTTCGTGATAACGAGATCAAGATGTCAGTTTTGACAATGGCCTCACCGAGACAACCACCAGGAGGTTAACATACTAAAAGAATCTGATCTTGATATTATCTCTTCAAAAACTCCCACTTAAGATTTATTTTGTTTCTTATTTACTTTTTAGCGTTTTCTAAAATACATTTATTCTAAGAACTAAAATTGAGGTATTACATTGTTATAAGCACAATACTGTTTCATTCATGATTTGGGAATCATTCTAAGAAAATGAAAATTTAAAGTTAATTTTATTACTAATATTTGAACTTGTATGTTCACGTATGTTAAGGCAGTTAACATACGTAGTTAAATGGTTGGTTGATTTGAGGGTTTTATGGCGCAAGGGCCATAGGCCATACTGCGCTAGACACAAGACATACAACATCAAGTAATAGACACACAATGAAAGTTTTACCGTAGTTAAATAATTAAGGATAATAATTTAACTTTCTTTTAATTCTTTATTAATATGTAATATTAAAATATAATAAATAAATATGAAATGTTAATGTTTTGATTCTGTTATGTAATATTTAAATTTAACAAATTAATTTATTTAAACATTTAATGAATTGTCAATTATAAACATTTAAAAAACCAAATAATCTATCCATTCTATGGTTATAAAATTTCACGAGTTAAGAAAAAGGAGAAAAATATAGGAGGCACGCGTACGAAAATTATTAAGAATGTAAATAAAACATTTAAAACACCTCAAACATTCGAAAAACATCTTAAAATTGAATAAATGTTTATTTAAACCCAAGTTATTGATTACTATTTCAGTCATACCCTTTATAAGATATCTTTTTATCGTTTTAAGTTTAAAAAGTAATATAGTAAAATATAAATAAAATTATTTTAAATAATTTCGTTTCACAGAATCGATCCCAATTTTATATCGATTGATATTCAACTAAGTTCATAACTATTCTGGAATAAACACAACCAAAATTTTCATTATAACTTAGCGTTAATGTTACAAAATTCTTACAAGATTAGATTTCAAGTATCCTTTATTTTCAGATGTAATCTGATAGCATAATTTGTTCACGATTTTGCTTGGGGAATCAAGAATTCTTAATTGTAAGGTTTGGTTTGTTTTGGTAAACGAGGTCTATAAGATAATCATAAGGTAACGAATGTGGAAAGTAAATATAAAAAAGTGTACTAACTTGATTAGTGAGAAACTGTTAAACTTTCCTTATTCGTATAGATCCTATCTGATGTTATCTACTTTTACTTAATAGGTTTGAGATGAAAGTTCATGAGGATATCATGTTTCACCCTTTTTAGAATGCCAAAGACTTCTGTTTATATTTTAAAAGAAATAATGGTGTTATTGCATCCGTATTTTAGATAAACGTTTTTTTAATCGCTAAAATCATATATAGTAGAAGTACGTGTTTTGGGCCACTCTATGCTTTGGGGCACTTTTTCAATTAAATCCCCTATTGGGTTAAACGGGATGTTTTTAAGATAATTTCCACCCAATTATCAGTAAATTTAATTAATATGAAAAATTTCGTAGAAAAATAACAAAACTTCAAAATGTGCATATGCGGGTAGTTTGGACAGTAATCGCGTTTTTTGGACAAGTGTGGGATGCGTAATCTGGACAAAGTAATTTTTTAAGCCAGGACCGGCCAATCCCAGGCCCACGGGCCGCATGCGACCCAGCACGTTATTTTTTGCTGCCCTAATTTAATCACGTAAAAACAGAAAAACAGTGATTGGAGTTTTAAATAAACTATAGAATAGTAACTTTAGTACACAAGCGCAAAAGGAAAAATATTTATCAGAAAGGAGTAATGATTCGTTTTAAAAATTGTGATTATTTGAAAAGCAGTGATGCGTAACTTATTGTAAAAGTGCTGGTTTCTAAAATCGAACAGGTGGGTGACTTGGATGATGGGTCTGGGAAAATGCAGCCCCCCACTGGCCAGGTGGGAAAGATTGAATTGCGAAAAGAAAAATATGCCATTTTAGGCAATTTAACGCCTTATAAATTAGACTGATTTTAGCAATATTAATTCAAGTAAATAACACTTCGATTGTCCTCTTACGATTTTTCGTTTGTTTTAGTTAAATATATTGATTCAATACAGCAGACTACAAAATTGATCCAATTTATATTTTTAGACTAGGTAGGTTTATGAAATGAGAATTATATTTAAGAAACTGCTGCAACCTTTATACTTTTGAACTAAAGATATGGGCATATCCACGTCCATACTTATCAGTATGGTCGAGTTAGCTTATCACTGCTATCTTTTTCTGGACCGAGGCCTTTAGACTTGCAGTCTGACCGCTTAATTCAACCACCATCAGCCTTTCTTTCAACTTCAGCAGCAGAAAACTAATGCTTTAGTCGGTTTTTTTCGTTTCGTAATTTTTTTTCATTGTTTATCTGTAGTTGCTTACACAGGGCTGCTATAGCCAAAGCTCTTGAAATAGTAGCATTAGTTGCATAAGTTCTTAAAAATAGTAGCAGTCTCTTAAATCCTCTATTTTAGTAGCAATTTTAGTTGCTCAGATGCAAAATGAGTAAACTCAACAAAAAGGGGCCGATTAATGAACCAGACGTTGAAGATCTCGCCAAGAAATTTAAATTTTGAAATAAAAAAACTACTTAATGTTTTCACAACAATATAGCAACCAGATTCCGATATTTATTTCATAGTTTCCACAGCTTGGTGCCAAAACTTCGAAATTAGCGTCCCTTGGAAAATCTCTTCAAAGAAAAACACGAAAAATATTTTTTCCGTCCGCTATTAGCCAAAAAAAAATTGACTCAATTTTCTTTGATCTTTGACAAATTTTCAAAGCGTGGCGGCAAAATTTTGAAATTAGCTTTTAAGATGATTTTACTCGAAAGATACCTCTAGTCGCCAAGGTAGTAAAGTAGTAGCAAAAGTCCCCTGTTGCAGTCCATTGTTTATTGTCTTTCTTTGTGAACACACATTTTAATTACTGTATAAAGTAAACTCCCATCCAATGTAACATTATTTTTCTATTGAAAGCCATACTGGCCTATTAGGAGAATTCAGCATCTCATGAGTTTCTAAATAGCCCGTTGTGTTGCTCCAGTGTGACGTTATAAAATTCCATACCTCACGAGTTTCTGGATTTCCCAGTAGACCTGTCCGTCTCTGCTAGAGATTAAACGCTAATAAATAAAAGTCAGAAATAAAAATATGAATGTCATCGTCACATGAATGCCAGAACTTGGTAACTGGCAAAAATGGGATTTTGAGTTACACTTAAACTTGTAAAGCTGAGATCATACAGAATTTAATGCAAGAATTTAATCCAAGTGACTATTTTTACCACTTAAGCTCTATCTATCAGCATTGACGTAGAAGCTGTTTTTCCCTGTATCTAAAATATATAAAAGAATTGAGTTACCTAGTTCTTGCATTTAGGTGAAGATTTGTTTTGTGCAATTCGGGGAGGGCGTTTAGATAAAATACTTAACCATTGTTTTTATTTTGCAGAATTACAGGAAACACAGAAACTAACGGTTTCAATGTACCTGAGAACGGAAACATGTCGAGTGGAGTTGAAATAGCGTCTCGGCTGAATGCAGTGGATGAAGAAACCAATCACACAGGTAAATAAATAATTTCTGATTGGTCAAGAACTAGGGATGAGTTATAAATGATTTTCTCAGCCCGCATATTGAGTACTTGGTATACACATTTGTGTTTCGAAGACTTGCAGCACTCACCTGTTGCTGGGACCCGTCATTTAATTCGGTAAATGTGGGTGCCTGGGCCCCACAGTGTATATGACGGGTCTCTTGTAAATAAAAATGCTTTAAAACCTTGTTAAGTAACACAGATGCTTTGAATAAATGTTGAGGAATTTGATTGAATAACTATTGAAAAATCGTTTATCATTCGCTATTTCTACGTTATGTCGCTGCTAATCAACGTTTAATTCACGTTGAGAAAGATTTTCAACATTAACGGTCTCGATTTTTTTTCAACGTTGAAATAGTATTGTTTTCAATGTTGAAACTTGGGCGAAGAAATGTTCATTTAGCCTTCGTTATATAAACGTTGATGTCACATGGAATAAACGGTTGTTTCAAAGTTGAATTTGGTTAAGAGCACTTCTATTTTTAGCCCTTTGTTCGACGTTAACTTGCATTTATTTATCAATTTTTCCACGGTTGAAATTTAGTTATTTCGGCCAGCTCGGTAAATCTGAAACTCGGATGTTACGGATTTAGTAACACAAAACAACTTGTACGAAATGCAAAAAAAATTACTGTATTACGCTACTACTATCGGCTACTAAAAGATTCATAAATCAGGGTGAAGAATAATCTACGGATTTGTCCTCGGAAAAAGTCCTTTTAAAACGGTCTGTTTCCTAGCACTTCCACACACGCGAACTGCATCATTTCGTTTTTCACTTCAATGCATTTTAAACTACATTTTACTTTTTCATGTTGAGATGTTTTTAATACATTTAATTTTTCGTCCTTTTGAAGTGATTATTTTATTTTAATGTTTACTTGAATTTTTTATCGTGCTCTTAATGTTGACCTGGTTAATTTGATATTTTGAAATCTATGTTTATTGAATTTTATTTTGTCTTGCATTTGGGCGCAGCTTATCCAATTTTGGATTTTGCGCCATAAAACTCAAACCAACTGTCTTTGTGTTAAGCTTGTAGATAACGTCAACAGCATAAAGAAGGAGTGACGCGACTTGGCAGTTTTTAGTTTTATTTAAAACTTAACAACAAGGAACATATAGATTAATATACATAATGGGTATACCCAATTTACAAAAAGGATAGTGGGAAAAATCCTTGTTGGACGAAAGACGTCCGATCTGATCAAAAACATAGCCAAGTAAAGATATTAATATGGTGGTAACCCAAGTTGGAGAGCGGTTGGCGCACAGGCCCCAACACCAACCAACCCTCTAAACCAGACCAGTCAAGGACAAAGTGCACACATACAAGTTCTAGAAGCTTTATTTAAAACTAAAAAAAAGTAACTCAATTTTCTACTGTATTTATTCCAAATACTCAATGCTTAATTAGTGCACGAATATGCACATTTTTTCTTTTCCTTTTGTCATTGCCAGGGCTATTCCTCAGTGCTGCACTGGGCTTGAATTTGCTCATAGTCAGAAATAAAATAGGGGCAACTATAACGTAAATTGAAAACCTTCAGCAAAAATTGAGTTTTCGAATTTTAATGTTGCAAACTAACTTCGACAAGAGATTATATACTGTGTTCCATCTTGTGAAAAAGATTTTCATTAGTTGATCATTGATACGAGGAGTGTTCAAATGAAAAGGTACGAAACGTCGTAAAAACCAAACCGGTTGAAATTTGAATATGCCGCTTTGGGATAACGTAGTGAGACATCTAAGGAAGCGAATGCACGAGTACCGGCGTGGTTGTGCGCATGCGCGGGCGCCCGCACATGACGCAGAAGAGAAGCATGCAGTTGTGTGTTCCGTCCAATTGACGCGGCAGTGCGTGTGAGGACATCATGGCGTTCACATTGCAAAATTCGACGATTGAGGAGCAGCGAGGTGTTATCAGATTTCTGATTGCGGAAGGTGTTAAACCGGTAGGTGAGACACTCCGTAGCCCACGCAAATCCATCAAGAGCAAACGGCCTGGGCTGCTCACGGAGGGAGTGATTCTGCTCCACGATGACGCGCGTCCACACGTCTCCAGGGTCACACAAAGTGTACTGGCCAAGTTCAAGAGGGAGCAGCTCGAGCATCCGCCCTGCAGCCCGGACATATCGCCCTACAACTTCCATCTGTTTTGTCCGCTAAAAAACATCTCAAAGGGAAGCGCTTCAACTCGGACGACGAACTGAAGGACACAGTGGAGAACTGGCTCTTGTCACAGCCACAGGAATTCTGGGAACAGGGAATCCTTCGGCTCGTGAAACAGTAGGATAGTTGTGCTCAGTCCTCTGGTGATTACTTTTGAATAAAGACTTCAATTATACAGTGTCGTTTCGTACCTTTTCATTTGAACACCCCTAGTATAATAGTAGCATAAAACATTGCAAAATGATCCAAGTGAGATTTTTAGACTGCAGTAGGATTTAATTTCAGGAAAAGAACCATAGACTACTAAATTCCCTTCCTTGTTGAATGCTTTTGTTTGTAAAGTGATGATTCAAGAAAAAGACGGAATGACATTGTACGAATTTTTGGTTTCTCATATCACTATTGCGTTTTTCTTTTTCTGGACCAATATTTGCGTACCTCTGGCGAAATATGACCCTGGCGCCATGAAACCCCAAAACCAACCTACCAACCAACTTGTGTACCTCACCACTTAATTCAATCACTATCATCGTTGCCACCAAGTACAACAAAGAACTGATGATATTGTTGGATATGACTGAAGTGATTTCTTTATTTCTTGGAAAAACATTTTAACTAGTGTATAAAATAAATTCTCATTGTCTAAAGCCATATTATTTTCGAGTTATTGAAAGGCCTACTGGAATTCTAGCAGCACAGGCTTCTTTGAAATTTCCCGGTGAGTCTATCCATCCCTGATAAAAGAATTAAAATCTTTTAAACAACTCACAGTACGTTGTAAAACAAAATGTTTTCATTATCCACCCCACATACTTCTTGGACCCGTCTTCCATGATACTGGTTAATCCATCTCCTATCTGAAGCCGTGTTCAATTAATCTGAAGGACAAAATATCAATGGGTTCAATCAAAATCTCGCGTTGTGAATATTTTCTTAACATTTCGGTGGTTCCTTTATCAATGCGAGCGACCAAAGTTCTTTGGTAACAAGTTCGTATTCATTAGCGTTGAAACAGCTAATCGATTCAGTCAAACACCAACTGTACTTTTGGAAGAAACTTCCTCACCGAACTATCTCAAAACGACTGTTAGGCGTCAATACAAAACTTTTTAAACTTAGAAAAGTACACGCAGTACATTACAGTACAAAAAAGTTGTCATTTTCCGCCCGCATTGGTCTTGGACTCGGATCTCTCTTCCTTGATATTGAAGACCCCTTCTCTTTTGTTGGGCCCTGAGCTGTAGGTCAATAGGACATAATATCAATGGTTTAAATCAAAAAGAGGAAATATTAACCTCGCTTTATGAAAATTTTCGGAAGGTTTCGATAATTGTGTCATCAATGCGAGTAACCAAAGTTACTTAAGTAACAATCTAGTATTGATAAGAGTTGAAATAGTTCGTCGATTCAGACATAAAAAAACACGCTGTACATTGCACATAAGAAATTCGCATTCTTCCCTATAGTTATTGGGCCTGGGATATGACCCCTCTCCATAATACCCCTTCCCCTATATGGGAAGGAACTGTGTGTTCTGTAGGCCTGGAGGTTCAAACATCAATAGGTTCAATCAGAAAGAAAGAGTATCAATCACGCGTCATGAAGTTTTTCTTAATTTTTCTGTTTCTTTATCAAAGCGAGCGATCAAAGTTTCTTTGGTAACAAGCTTGAATTGATAAGCATAAAAATTGTTGAAACAGGCAAAATAATATAACATATTGTTGAAACAGGCAAACACCAAATGGACATGCTGATAGAAAGTATAGTTCCTAGACTTGAGATATAACCCCTCTCCCATGATGCTGGCGACCTCTTCCCTCATGTGGGACCCTACAACTGTGTGTTCCGTAAAGGTTCACACATCAATAGGTCCAATCAAAAAGAGGGAATATCAATCACCCGTAAAGAAGTTTTTCTTAAGATTTCGGTAGTTTTTCTTTATCAATGCAATCGACTAAAGTTTATTTGGTAACAAGCTCGCATTGATAAGCGTTGAAACAGCTCATCGATTTAGACAAACACTAACTGGACTTGGCAGAAATTTCCTCGCTGAACTATCTGAAAACGAATGTTAGGTGTCAACACATAACTAAACTTTTTAAACTTAGAAAACACATAGTACATTGTAGTACAGAAGCATTTTCTCATTTTCCGCCTCATAGCTCTTGGACTAGGTAAATGACAACTCTTCTATGATATTGGCGACCCTTTCCTCTATGTTGGGCCCTGGAGCTGTGGTCTAGAATTCTAGAGGACAGAATATCAATGAGTTCAATCAAAAAGAGGAAATATTAATCTTACGGTTATAAAGTTTTTCGTAAGATTTCGATAATTGCATCATCAATGCGAGCGACCAAAATGATCAATCTCGTACTGATAAGAGTTGAAACAGCTAATCGATTCAGACATAAAAACACACTGGACATTGCACAACAAAAGACTTCACATTCTCCGTGTCTATAGTTCTTGGAATTGGAATACTACCCCTCTCCCATGATACTGGCGACCCCTTCCCCTATGTGGAGCCTTACAATTGTGTTCTGTAGGATCAAATATTAATAGTTTCAATCAATAGGAATATCAATAATGCGTTATAAAGTTTTTTGATTTTGATAGTTTCTTTGTCAATGCGAGCGACCAAAGTTTCTTTGGTAACAGGCTCGTCTTGATAAGCGTTGAAACAGCTCATTGATTCAGACAAACAATAAATGGATTTGTTGACAGAAACTTCCTCGCTGAACTCTCCCAAAACGACCGTAAGGCGTCAACACGCAACAAAACTCAAGAACCATACTTTCCCTCCCTGTCATTTTCTGCATTTGTCATCTTTAGTGGACAGACGAGAGGATAGAGGCGCTTCTTAACAGATTAAAGAGAGGACGCACCGAAATTGAAAGAGAGGTCAATCATGGGGATGGTAAATCCCGTCTCGGCATCGCTCAAAACAAATTGCCGAGTACACGCCGGTGCCAGATAACAAAACTATCTTGGTTGTCAAACTGATTGCGCAAGGATTTTTTCGCTGAAACAGAAACAAGGAAGTGCTTTATAATAGCGGTCTACAAGGCCGGGAAAAAACTATCTGAAGACGGATATCTACGATTTGCATGAGTAACTAAGATAAACTTAGTAGTAATTGTAGGCTATACGGAGTTGAGGTGATATTGAAGTGATTTAAATGTATGGAATAAGGGAGACGTATTATTATTCGATGATAGGTATTTCGTCTGAATTGATTATTTCGGTGTTAAAAAGCAATACGTGAAAAGAATAAATTGTTTTTAAAAAGTCATACGTGAAGAGACATCGCTGCCAATGAAAAGAGAATAAATATTTGCATTCAGTATGTAAACTTTTCCTTGAAGCAGAATAAACCTGTGTTATCATTTAACATTGTTGATAGTAATTTTACCAACTTTTATTTTCGATAATTCCGGGTTCAAATTTACTGTGCTGAAAAATAGTATTTTGTTTTGTGCCCTGAAGTATTTATTTAGACGGTATGTAATTTTTACGCGTTGTAAATACTGGGTCAATTCCTGATACTGCAAAAGCCTAAATCGAAGCTTTTGGGGACATGGGGCAAATGAGGCTGATGACACTCTCTGTTCAAAACAAATTTACGCATTTAAAACGATGATAAAGTGTATTGTAAATACAGTTAACAATATTAATTCTTGATTGGAATTTTTTTACTGGAGCCGTGGTAGCCCAGTTGGTAGAGTCGCGGATTAGTAACCGGAGGGTTGCGAGTTCGAAACTCGATCCAATCAGACCGTCGTGTACATGGGGGCTGGTGCACGTTAAATTTGTCATGGCTTCAAATGTCCCACCGCTGGCTTGGTTTGGAAGTTTGGAGAGCGGGGACTCAGGTGTTGACCTCGTCATCTGACCGTGGTCCAAAATTACGAAGTCTTGTCCTCGAATATTTCTCTGCGAGATTGTTCCCGGATCGTCGCCAATTTCCCTTTGGGTTGTTCCCGTGCCACGTAAATTCAACTACCTACCTTTACTGACTGCATAAAAACTAGCATAAAGCCGAGCTTTGTTAATGGCCCCTGTTAATGGGTCTTCAGGACAGAAGTAAGAAAGTCTTCTGTCTTGTAGACCACAGCCCTAGCAACGCCATTTGCTACATCACTCTGTTACAACAAGAGAGCTTAATTATCTTACCTGGATTTAAAATTCAATTTCTAACCCCTTTTGTTTTACAAATACTCATGCTAATTTATACAAAACGCTGCTGTTTTAATGCATTTCCGTGGAGGGCCATTTTATGCTTTTGGGGTTAAACGGCCATAAATTTAAGTTTTTGGGGTTAAAGGGCCTCAAATTTCTGCTTTTGGGATTAACTTCATGTTTTGTTATCTTAATTTTTCTTATTGTTTTTTTTACAATGGTGCCTAAACAATGGACCACGGCCTCTCTTGACTTGAGATCCTGAAAACATTACACAATGTAATGTTTTAACTCACACACTAGTAACATTGTCAACAGCAAGCATTAACTTTTATTAAAAGAAATAAATTTATTAAATCACGCAGTTTCATCCACAATGCCTGATTCCGAACACTCTTTTTCCATCCTTCTTTCTTGGAGATACTACTCCAGGGGAATTACAAAAAACATCACGGGAAAAACTAAATTTAGGCATGGGCAAGCAGATTAAACATTAACAATTCCATTTCTTGATTTTATATTGAAGTCAAAAATGCACGTAAAGCTTCGCTTCCGCAATTGCATGCTAGTTCTTTCTGCTGACCTTGGCAATGCACCCCTACTCCTTTCACACGCGTGTGTCGAAGCATCTGCTTTATCTGATGTCAGTTAGCTGACGGAACAGCTGATTCAGGTAGTCAAGTCTTGAAGTTACGAGATACTGCGTTCAATACATTATGTTGGAAAGCAATTTATCATTTGATCGAATAAAATTTTTCTTTTATAGTACCGGTGTTTCTTCCAGGGAAACGTAAGATATACGCAAATTTTCAGAAGCCCGTGTAGATAAAATGAACAAGTGGAGGAAATGACGATTCCATTAAGTTAAGAGTTCTGATTCTTAAATTTATTCCTCGAATCCTTTATGGTTTAATAAAACATTACATTACTTTTGCTTCATAATTGCTTAGTCGAATTGAACACGCAAGACTTTTTAAGATTCAAAGTGATTTTTCATTATGCCTGGTCAATGTTTTTGACATTTTTAGAGCAGTGTATGAAAGTTATTGAGCAGAAATTTAATTGAATTGGATAAACTTTAATTGAAAATTGAATTGTATTGTGTTTGATTAGATTGAACACACGTAAGAAGGTTTTGTGATTTTGATCAGAAATTCGATCGAATTGAACACGTAAGACTGCGATTTAAAAAGGGAACTGTTTCATTATGTTTGGCCAAGGTTTTTGATACTTAGAATTGTTAATGAAAGATGTTGACAGGAATTTAGGTTCAGCAAAGAAATTTCAAGATTAGTCGCAAAGAGTCTGAAATAATCTTTTATATATTATAACTACTTTTTAATTTTATCGTAAGTGTTTATGGTACATTATAAGTATCATACCAGGCTTGCTCAATCCAAATCGTTCTGCGGGCCTATTTGATCAGATAGAATTCTCGTGCCTCACCACATGTAAAATATAGTTGTAAAAATAAATGAATAATAAATAAATTATAAAATAACAAGTATTAAAATTATACAAATTTTACTTTAAAATTTTATCAGTGTAATGGTTGCTTGCATTTGGAACCTCCAATACTCAGGTCTTCAATAATCGCTTTCTTTCTTTATGAACTCGCTTCTTAATTCATTTTGAAAATTTAAAAAGGTACAAAATCCTACAAAGAACTCATTAGAACAAAAGTTTAAAGCAGAAAGACATATTTGATACTTGGCCACCCCTGCAATTTTTTTTATTTCCTTTACAAAGCCGTAATTTTACAGTAACTTGCGAAGCATCATTGTTTATTAAAGCCACTTTCATAATTTTTTTACAACTAATAATCTTTCGTATGTGCTTTTGCCAAAGTAGTAGTTTGAAAACAAAACTTGTATTTTTTTTGCATTTCGAGTATTGTTTGACTTTTAATCTATCTGGTAGGTGTGCTTGTGATTTGGTTCTTATTACGTACATTCCTCGCTATTTTCTCTGAAAAGTTTAATATTGTAATATGCACTTTGTGCTAAATTCGAAAACTAAGTCTGGAGTGCACAACATGAGGTTTTTATCCGGAACCCCTCGGAAAACTGTAGGACAACTCTGTAATAGATGCATTTCCTGCTCTCTTTCAGTCTTATTGGCGCAGCTTGTCCGCTTTTGGACTTTGCGCCATAAAAAACCCTAATTACCTACCTCTTTCAGTCGTAGTTATAATACCCTCGAAAACCACCACAAAACAGTGCAAAAGAATTCCCCATCCCTTTTTAAACAAAACAAAAATATTAGGCGATGGCAATCATCCCTGCACACCCATGCTATAAGCCTTTTCATTATGTTTATAAAACTTGTACAACTTTTGTTGAAAAGAAAAAGCGAAACATTTACATATTTGAGCAAGTTAACCATGAGTTCTTGAGATATCATTTCTACAGTGTAGGTAAGTAGGTGAATGTACGTCGCACTGTGGAGCAATACAGCGGGCCATTGGCGGCGGTCCGGGATCAATGACAACACCTCGTAATTTTAAATCACGGTCAGATGATGAGGTCAACACCTGAGCTTTTTCATGCAATGAGGGGCCCGTCTTCTGAACTGTCACTGGGGTTTGGGGTGCATGGAGGGGCTGCAAAGTATGCATTTTAATAAATATATATAGCATTTGATACTCGATATTTTCAAGTTGTGGCTTTTTGTGTGCTTATACTACTATACAACCATTAGCTTTGAAATGGATCAGAGGGAGAAACTTTTTCTTGCATCGATTCATTGGAGGGAAAACATGAAATTCGTTGAAATTGCTGACTTATTAAAATTACGTTGTTAGTCCACGGGTTAATAACTCATTTCTTGAAATTTCAGGTTCTTGGTCAACAGATTCCACGAGTACTGGTTCCACGACAATCCAAGTCAGCTCCATCAACTCTGATTCCTCGGCTACTGAAAATGGTGAGCTATGGATTTGAAATTATACAACGCTATATATGTGGGATACGTTGGTGGTTGCCAGTCAAATCCCACACCCATGAAGCCTATTTTACAAAAAGGCTTCTAAACTCCTCCAAAAAATTGGTGGGTTGTGACGAGAACATAAACCACAGTTTTGACGTGAATGGGCCTGATGTTGGATTATGGAATGAATGAAGCAGACAGGAAATTTGAACGATTAATTCATCAATTAATTTACAAGTACATTATGAACGATTAAAGTGCTGTTTGATATTAATATTGAAGGATGATTTTATTGATTAAAGGCCTGTGATTGTATCGTAGTTCGGTAGCTTTTGAATGAACACTTTTACAGTCTACCTCCAGGCAATCCAAAGTTGCACTGACTCAAAGCTCACCGGGGCCGAGGTAGCCCGGTTGGAAGATTAACGGATTAGCAACCGGATGGTTGCGAGTTCGAATCCAACCAAAGACCGTCGTGTTCAAAGGGGGCTGGTCCACGTTAAATCTGTCATGGCTTCAAATGTCCTCACATTGCCGTGATGTGGAAGTATGGAGAGTGGGGACCAGCTCAGGTGTGACCTCGTCATCTGACCGTGGTTCAAAATTACGAGGTATTGTTCTCGGATCTTTCCCATCGGGTTTCATCCCGGACCGTAGCCAATAGCCCGTTGTGTTGCTCCAGTGCAACGTTAATTAAAATTCCTACCTCACCCAGCATCCGAATAGTCGCACTGTGCCCTGGGAGGGAGTCGACATAACTGTCGACCCCCTCCACATGCTCAGTGCGCCTGCTCACTCGGTCCGAAGGTCATGTCAGGTGCGGACATCCTTTGTCCACTCGATGCTATATTTATCATCTGGGTGTTTTTTCTAGTTCTAAAATCATAAGACAAAAAGTAGCAAAACGTTTTTGTAACGTTCAACGTTTCATGCATGCCCCCAGTACTGTTCCGACTTAAGGTATCCGACGGTTCGGAACAATTTTTTTGAAAAAAACTATTAAAGCACAATTTAAACACTTTTCATATTAGATAATGGTTCAAAATCATGAATAAAAGTAAAAAATATTGCACTCACTCATTAAATTTTAGTAAATTGGGCAAATTTAGTGAAAATTCAATGAAAATGGCCACAATATCGCAAACACTCTGTATAAATTTCTGTTGAATTAATTTTAATTTCCTTGTAGCACCATATATCTATGATATTAGTGAAGGCAATAAACTAAAATCTAAGAGATATATTGAAATGTTAAGAAGTTATCGCTCATTATATGTAGCTTAATCTTAAATTTTGCAAAATTTCTGCTTGTTCAAATTAAACAGCTATAAATTAAAAAGTATGCATTGTACTTTAGTTTACTGCCTTCACAACATGTTAATAAGTAATAATGTCAAATTTCATTGAGATATCTAACTTTTTGAGAAATCATGTTTTGCGTGTGCAATATTTGCTAAAAATTGGGTTTTCCAGAAAAAGCATTTAAAGTTTACCTTTGGGTACCACGTGAAGCAATGCCATTGCCAAATTCTTCACAGAAATTCATCGAAACTTGATGTAAAATGTTGAGGCTTGTTTATAGAAAACAGTTTTAGTAAATTTATATTTAAAACTATGTTTACTTTTGAAAAATTAGCGGAAAACCTCCAACTTTCGGCCATTTCAATCATACTTCCGGTTTCGGTTTTCATCGTTCAGTAATACTAAAATTGCTATAATTTTATTTCTTTTTATCGTAGACTTAAAACAATTGCAGATTCTGAAACTTAAGGAACTGGGCTTCAATATGAGACAATAAAAGTTTTTGAGAATTTTGGTCAAAATTACGTTTTAAACGTAGTCGGATACCTAAAACACGAATTCACGTCAAAAATCAAGACATCCGTTTTGTCAAAATTTTTTATTCTAATCCTTTTATATACAGAATTCCAAGCTTATAAACACAAGTGATTGCAATAAATTAAATATTCGTGGCGTTGAATTATCTGCACTATTTACATATGATACATTCTCCTCTCGTGGCAAGTTGGTTTCCCTTTCCACCTCGACTGATATATGCCAGTGCCGAAACTACGATCTCCACATATTCAGGGTCATGCATGGAGGTATATGAAAGACATTTTCTGCCAACCTAAATATGGGTGGCGATAGAGTTTCTGTGCTTCGGCAATAAAAATTCAAAAGAATGAATACCGAATTCATATACAGGGTGTCCCAAAAAGGTTGTTCCGCAATTTATCTTTTTACCATTTGGAGATAGGTAGGCAATGTAAATTGCAAAAGTGCACCAAATAAGGTAAGTAATTAAGATATGGGAATAAAATTATCACGTGATAACAATTTAAGCGGATACAGTTTTTAATTTCTATACAACCCCTCTAAATAAAAATCCGAGATAGCAAAAATGTTCCTTACCTGTATATACTTTTGGGACACCCTGTAATAGTTGGCTTAAATTAGAAATTCATTGACCCTCCAAGGGGTTTCGACGAGATATCTCGTTCATCAAGATCTGATTAATTTTGTTAATGACGAGATATCGTCATGAAGATATTGCCGATTTTTTGATGATGACGAGATCAAGATCAACTCAGTTTTTCTAATGACGAGATATCTCGTCCATCAAGATCTGCTCAAGTTTTGATAATGAGATACCTCGTCGAGACACCACCAGGAGGGTTAACTGACATGTTTTTGGAGACACTAAATGCTTGTTTTCAAAATGATGAGAACTGCATTATCAAAATGTATTGTCAAACACCATCAAATTGCATATTATTTTTAATTTTTGACTTAAAACTAATAGTTCGTCTTTAAACAGCCTAAAAGTAAATATTTTGTTTTGTCAGTTAATGAGTTTCTGTTCTAAGCCGACAATATATTATAGTTGATTGGTCGACGCCAATAAGATTAGTCGCCAAAGCTGCGATAAACTACATTTTAAGATAACACTGATATATATCCTTTCAGATCATTCGGACAGCAGAAGTAAAATATTTGCAGAGCGTCTGGTCTGTTTTGCACTGAAAATCCCTCACATAGCTTTCATATGAACCTTTTGAGAAGATTTACACAAATTCTATTGGAAAGTTATTTGTATGGTGTAGGAGACTAAAATAATAAGTCTGCTTTATATAAACAAAAAGTACATATTTATTCATAAGCCACTATATATATAATTCACTCCTTTTGACATTGCAATTTCACCGATTCTCGAGATTTGTTACAATTGTCGGAGATACTCTCGAGGAAGCATAATTTGTTGGTATGTCTGCCTATCTGTTGAACAGACGCTCATTGAAATGGTACGTTTGAAAGTTTCGTTGAATATTGCTTCAAAAAACTGGATGATATAGATGATGGAAAACATGGATTGCTTTGTTTTAAATGGTCTGTTTCACAGCAACGCTGAATGATTTATGTTTTAATTTTTACTTTTGTTTAACTTCGATCTTTCGACTCGCTTTGTGCTTGTTCGCTTTTGGATCTTGCGCCATAAAACTCCAAAATTCAATCCAATCGACAATTATGCCTTAAAACAGAAACTCATTTACTGACAAAACAACAGTGATGTTGACCTCTGATCCCGAGCTGTTGCTAGGACGTTACAATACCAAGCACCTTACGTCGTAGCTTGTAGCCGTTTTTGGACCTTATGCCATTAAACCCAATCAATCAAGAACCCTACAAATTATAATCAGTCATTTAAATAATGAATGTATTGTCTTCTTACAAGTTAAGCACGCTCCAAAAAGATAGTTCTGATAAAACGAAGAAAGGAGTAGTTGAATTAACGTCGCACTGGAGCATTAAATACAACAGGCTATTGAAAATGAGGTAGGCATTTTAATTAACGTCGCACTGGGAGTAACACAACGGGCTATTGGCGACGGTCCGGGATCAAACCCGAAGGGAAAGATCCGAGGATAGCACCACGTAATTTTGAACCACGGTCAGATGACGGCTATTGAAAATGAAGGGGAGAAAATTCTAAATTTTAAGCTGTGAAAATTGCAATTTTGTCATTTTAACAAATATTTTCTCGTGTTTTTAAGGGTTTCTTAAGAAATCTATCCTTTATGCAAAAAAATATGATCTAGTGGACTCCACTAGTGTAAAGATTACCACATTATGGTATAGAAAAACTAAAAATTCATATTTTAATATTTCGACTTAGTGTGTTCCACTTGTAAGCCGATGACATGTTATGGTGATGACAAAATGGCTCTCCTCATCAGTTGGAGAGTCGGCCCTTTCCTCCACATATGTACTAGTACCTAGCACACCATATATACACTAGTACCTAGCACACCATATATGCACTAGTACCTATTCAGAAGCACTAGTCCCAAGCACACCACATGTACACTAGTACCTAATCTGATGGCCGTGGCTTCCCCTCATGAAAAACAAATATGTATTATAAGTGCTCAGTTGCTTGAACAATTTTTTAAAATTTTGTGTTTTCTTTTATACAATTGTACACCTTTATTATTAGACTTGGACAATTAACATTTTCCGGGGCTCTTAAATCTAGGGCCCTTGTGCCATTGTAAAGGCGAGCCCCTTATGTGGGGGCTCTGGTGGCAGTTTCCTGCTGTACATGTGGTAGCAGCTTTCCGGTTATCCGAATATTCTAATGGTTGGTTAGTAGTTGAACTTACGTCGCACTGGAGCAACACAACTGGCTATTGGAGATTGTCCGGAATCCCGAAGGGAAAGATCCGAGGAGAACCTCGAAATTTTGAACCAGTCAGATGACATTCAGACGAAGTCAACTCCTGAGCTCGCTTACTAACCACGCCAACGTGAGGAAATTTTACGCCATGGCAGATTTAACGTGCACCAGCCTGCACGTACATGGCGGTATTTAGTTGCATCGAGTTTCGCACTCTCAGCCCCCGGTTTCTAATCTGACTCCAACTGGACTATGGCGGCTCTGAAAAACTTATGAAACCTTGGTTAAACGAAAATGATTTTGTTCCGTGCTTTTCGGATAACCAGAGTTCTACTTTGACTAATTTTCTCTCCAATACGAGTGCGAGTGGGTTGCTAAAGTTAAAAAGTTCAGAACCTTTGTCATAAACTACCGAGAAACATCAATGAATCTTGGATTATAACACTTATTTCCAAAAACAACTTTAAGATAATAAACATCGCAAGTATACAAAGAAGCAAACCTCCGTCCTTATCTTTATGATCGTTTTGGTTTGTTTTTTGACTCCCATCTTAAGACGCCGTGTTATTTTGCTCCTTTTCTCCTGAAAATAAACTTCAAAACTGGGGCACACGTTTCCCTTCCTCTCTTTTGTTCCATCCACCCACACAACTTCAGAGATCGGGAAACTTCACCCCTGAGGGATATTTCATTCTAACGAGACAACCCACCAATCACTGGGATGCGATTTGTCAGGGCGCATGTGCTTTATGACGCTTGGATTTTTCATTAGCAAAATGTGTGGCTGAGCTTTGAACTGGGACGTAAATAGTTCCTAAATGTGAGCTGTTTTTTAAAGATTAAATCAGTTTTCGGCTGCAACGAAGCCGTCGAAAATTTGCCTTATTTTGTCCGTTAGCTTTTCTTTCTGCTGTGAAAATAGCGTCTAAAGTTGTGCATAGATATTCTAGGTAAAACTATTGTCAATGATCCATGAGATACATTTACAGTGGATCCCTTCTCATGTGGACTGCTGCAAAAATGAAATGGTAGAAAGCTTGGCAAAGAAGGGTACCTCAGAGTTATTGCAATCAAATACTTCTCTTATTACGAAATTTTTGCGAAGAAACTTTAGAACACTTGGAAAATTCCTCCCGCCCAGGTGGAAGAGCAACGGATTAGCAAACGGAGGGTTGCGAGTTCGAAACTCGGTCCAGCCAAAGACCGCACTCTACAGGGGGCTGGTGTACGTTGAATCTATCATGGCCTTAAATGCCTTGACGTTGCCGTGGTGTGGAAGTTTGGAGCGTAGGGTACCAGATCAGGTGTTCTCGTCATATGACCATGATTCAAAATTCGAGGCGTTGTCCTTGGATCTTTCCTTTCGGATTGATCCCGGACCGTCGCTAATAGTCCATTGTATTGCTCCAGTGCGACGTTAATTAACTATCTACCTCTTCCCGCCCATAGCTGTTGCGGAATCCCGAAAGGAAATATCCGAGGACACCTCGTAATTTTGAACCACGGTCAGATGACGAGATCAGCATCGGAGCTGGCACCATAACTGGTATCAGAAAATATCCTGGAGGTACCCTAAAATTCGAGGGTGATAAAGGTCAGCAGACTTTCATTTCTAGACTAGCCAGTGGACATTTGAGACCAATTTCATTTGATCGTGATTTTAAGGATTTTCCGACCTGTCAAAAATGCAATATGGAGCAGGCCTCGCCTGGTCATCACGTTACTTGTTTGGGCTGTCTTGATCTGTATGTATCCTATGCTTGTCTTTAACTCTTTGAAGTTGAATGAACTTACAAACTTTTCTAGTCCAAGTGGTATAAGATACAATAGAGGGAGTTTCAATTGTATGTTGTTTGTGGCTGTATAGTCAGGGGAACACACACAAGGAGGGTGATATGGGGACTTAAGCTCCTTAAAGACCTTAAAAGGCAAAAATATCTAATTTATTAATCGTTCTATTCTATGAAAATCGAGTATGAAAATGCTTTAGACATGTTTTTCCTGCTTCAATCTTCAAATATTTATTGATAATTCTCCCCTATTTGCAAGTGTCTTATCCTCATATTTTAATAGGGGTTGGATAAAGCAAGATAAACAGTAAAAATCCGTTATATTCTTTATTTATAAGGATTTGGGTCACCTTTTGTCTTCAATATACAGTTTATATTCGTCTTGCTGGTCAGACTCGCTCTAAAACGGCTCTATGCCTCAAAGAAATTTAAATTTGAAACACATGACCTCTTCATCTGCATCATCTCCAATTACTATCGTTATGTTGCTCCAGTGCGACGACGTTAATTAACTACCTACCTGCCAATTACTATCCCCTCTTAAAATAGAGAGCTTGCGACACCCACCACTAGCTCATTCCAGATTAATACCCTGGGTGCTCCTCTTTGTATAGTAATTCCTCCTCAAACGCTGAACCTTGGGGTTATAGCAAAGACGACTGTTTGATTGAGATTGTACTGAACAAGGCTTTTGTCTCCTTTCCCGTTTCGAGTACTAGTTGCTTGCAATTGACTTAACTTTTGTGTCATTCGGTGATGGTTTCTTACCATTCACATGTAACGCTCTACCAAAACAACCATTCCATCCACTTTTCTAACAGAAGCTGCTGTACAAAGGCCGGAAGTTGATCTCTAGCCTCATCCGGAAACCGAATGTCCTGTTCTTTCAACGCGTCTCCCCCTATTACTCTTAAATACTTGGCTGATGACAATGGAGGGTGTAGCAGAACGAATTCCGTTCGATTTAAAAGAAGTTTCCATTATGGGTCTACTTTTTTCATAGTTTAAAATCATGTCCTTTCTTTTCAGCGCTACGCTTCACCAAATGTGGAAAATGTGGCAAAATTTCGGTTTGATGCGACTTGCGGGCATTTTCAACCAGTGATTCACTTGGAGGTCAAACAATGTGGGATCTTTTTTGTGGGATCGATGACTGTTAATAAAAGCCTGGGTGTAGTGACGCATTCTTGGTAGGGTAGGCTTGTCCTGAGTGTCACTTGAAAAGGGTTGCCAATTGTACGAAATTAGACAAATCAAGAAATATTTTCAGTTCCATTCACTAGAAAGAAAAAAAACACATGGACACAGTCCTTCAACACAAGAACGTGGTAGTCTTACTGTTCACCTGGAGCACCATGGAAGGTGTTGCCACATCTCACCTACCGTAAATTGGGGGAAGACATGCTTTCCTGGAGGTCTTAGAGGGGAAGCTAGTCTGCTTTTACGTATCGTCTTGGAGAAACCAGTGAAAGCAGGCAACCCTACTTCAGCACATACGAGATTCATTGGAACTTTTATTAGCTCAAAAAGTTGCACCACACTTCGATTGACCAGCCCGCATAGGAATCAGGTTGATTCATTTCACGTAATAAGGAATTGTATCCCCTCTCGGACTGGGAAAAAGAGTTCCGGCGGACAAGTACTCAATCAAGTATCGCGATCTTTCAACGCCACGTCTGGCGGCGCCGTCCTTTTTCGGACCTCATGCAAACACTTTAGCTCAAAAAAGTTCCACACTTCGTTGGACCAGCCCGCATCGAAATCGGGATCATTCATTTCTCGTGACTTGTAATTGTATCCCTTCTCGGATTGGTTGGAAGAGTAACGAATTAGGCAGCTGAAGGGGCTGCGTGTTTGAATCCAACCAAAGACCGTCGTGTACAAAGGGGGTCTGCTGCACGTTAAATCTGTCGTGACCTCAAATATCGTCACGTTGGCGTGGTGCGGAAGTTTGGAGAGTGGGGTGACAACTCAGGTGTGTCCACGTCATCTGACCGTGATTCAAAATTACGTGGCGCTGTCCTAGGATTTTTTCCCTTCGGATTTGATCCCGGATCGTTGCCGATGTGTTTCTCCAGTGCGACGATAATTAAAATACCTACCTTCCCCTCTCGGATTGGGAGAAAGGAAAGAATTCCGGCCGGCAAGTACTCTATCAAGTATCGCGATCTTCCGACGCTACACGGCGCAACCTTTTCTAGCATCTGGCAAAACTTTTTTTAGCTCAAAAAGCTGCACGATACTTCAGTTGATCAACCCGCATAGAATCATTCATTTCACGTAACAAGGAATTGCATCACCTCTCGGACCTGGAAAAAACAAGAGTTTCGGCAGACTACTCAATCAAGTATCGCGATCTTTCAACGCCACGACTGGCCTCGCCGTCTTTTTTAGACCTCGTGCAACTTTTTTTTAGCTCAAAAAAGGAATGAATGAATGGGCTTCAGTTCTCGTCCCAACAAGTGTCACACGTTTTGTTTACGTTCGTGGAGTAAGGATGTGGGAGGGAGGCTTAGTAGCTGTTTCTGTTTATGGGTGTCGGATCTGGGATGGCGGAGAGGAGAGGGGGAGTCCCATCTCCTCTGGGTCTCGGATTCCGGGATTCTAAATATAGTCAGGATAAGAAAGCTCTTCCACCTTCTCTCTTTGCGCGGTTCAACCACTGGGCCCTTGTCCAATGAATCGGGGTTGCCGTCTCGGATCTCCAAGTGCGCCAAACAGGACGCCAAGTTCTGGGGACATTCAAGGATCTGGACAGGTGAAAGTGTCTTCATAGAGATGTGCAGAATCGAGTACTTTTAAAAATCGAATGCTTCGTATATGAGTCATTGAAGGGGGTTGGAATTCAAAATTTTTAAAATATCGATTTTGAGGTTTTTACAGGGATTTGTATTGTCTATTTCAAATGATACTTGATCTTTGTTCCAACTCTTATTATACGAATTTAAAAAATACAAATAAGACTAATAATAAATTTAATTTAACTTAAATTTAGAACTTTATGTTCTCGATTTTCTCAAAATGAGTAGAGTTCAAGGTACGTTTTCTAAGAATTTTCTGGGCCGCCGTCGTCCGGTTGGAAGAGTAACGGATTAGCAACCGGAGGGTTGCGAATTCGAATCCAACCACAGATCGTCGTGTACAAATGTGGCTGGTACATGTTAAATCTGTCCTGACCTCAAATGTCCACACGTTGGCGTGGTGTGGAAGTTTTGGGGTGCCAGCTCAGGTGTGACCTCGTCATTTGACCGTGATTCAAAATTACGTGGTGTTGTCCTCGGATCTTTTCCTTCGGGTTTGACCCCAGACCGTCGTCAATAGCCCTTTGTGTTGCTCCAGTGCGACGTTAATTAAATATCTACCTAAGAATATTCTCAAAATGAATATTCGAGGTACCTCTTCTACCTTAACCTGGTGAGTAAAAAATTTCAAGTATCAAATAAGTATTCGAATACATATTCAAATAAAACGAATAATTGATAGTAAGAATCAGCCAACTGCGAAATAAGGCTATTATATAAAAATATGTTGGATTGAATACTTTGGCATTCGAATATTTATGATGAATACTTTGATATTCGAATACTTTTGAATTCGAATGCTTTAGATAAATACTACTTACTTGAATACGAGAATGCAGTACTTTGTTTTAGAATACTCCCACCTAGTCCCATTTAGGTACTTTAGTATCCGAATACTTTGGATGAATACTATATTCGAAAACGAGAAAGAATCGAGAGCAACGAATACTTTTAAATATCGAGTACACGAGTACTTTTGTATTCGAATACTCCATCTAGTCTCGCATAGTAAAGTCAACCAATATTTAACAAACTTCAAAATTGCAAAAGCAGCAATCCATATCCGTGAATTTAAACTAAAATGTTTTGAGAAACTTCGTTTTAGCGTCCTTTTTTTTATTAAATTCAAGCTTGATATTCAACATTGTGTCAGATAAGGGTATAGTTTTTATCTAATCTAGAGAATCAAAGAGAACAAAAGTTTTCGGCTGGATAAACTGCTGATCAACATAAATGGTGTAAATATTAGAGATTGAAAAAGGTTTCTGTGAGAACAATGGAAAATAATTCTCGTCGCATCTGCCATAAAATTTTTATTGGATTTGTTTTCTGTGTGTGTAAGCGTGCCTCGCTTCGTTTTCTTCCTGAAGCATTCTTAATCCAACTGTTCTGAATTTACTCTTGAATGTCTTGCCTGGAAGTTTTTATTTTATTAAATATACTGTTTTCAAAAAATAATGTAATTCGCGAGTAATTTGGGTTACCAGATGTCCGTGGAAGTTCGGAATTTGTTTGCTTTACCCGGATTCCGCTGGGAATTATGAGTTGTCCTGATTGTTCAGAGAAATTATCAACTCGATCTAAATGTGTTTGAATTGCTTTGCGCACAAAAAATGTGTCTTTAACGGCAGTTCGCGGAAATGTATGTCGAGACAGATTTTTTTATTAAAAAGGTGGTAATTGGCAAATAACAGCAACTGTTAGAGGAAAAAACTCTTTCCTATAAATGTGTGTGTTATTGAGATAGCAGTGAAGCAATTTAAATCGAAATTGAATTTCTAAAAATATTTGATAAAAATAAAGTTGCATTGGAATTTACTTAATAGTCAGTTTGAACAGTGATCTATACATATAAAGTGCAGAGTTGGGATCTGACTGTTCTCTATACAAATCTACACCGTTTGATCAATCTACACCAAATTTGGTACACTTATTCCTTGGAACCTTGCGGGTAACGTAGGCTACATATTAACCCCTGTTCTATTTGTCTTGGGTGTGCAGAGGGGGCTAAAAACACTATTCAAAATCCTCATAGGAATAACATTGCATATTTATAAGAAAAATGCCAGACCAATTCACACTTTATTTGGTACATTCATTCTTTAGAATTCTACGGGACATGTAGGCTATAAATTAACCCCGTTCGATTAGTCCTGGGTCTGCAGGGGGGCTGAAAGCAATTCGAAACAACCACAGGAATAACATTGAGTATTTTTTACGATCACTATTAGACCAATTCACACCAAATTTGGTGCATTCATTCTTTAGAATCCTGCGGGAAATTTAATCTAGATAATAAACTCCGTTCTATTTTTCCTGGGTCTGTAGAGGAAGCTAAAAACAATATGAAATCCCATAGGAACAACTTTGAGTAATATTACGATGAATTACAAACAATTCAACCCGAGCAACGCCGGATATTTCAGCTAGTATCTGTTAAAAACAGCAATGTCAATTTCTAAAAGTTAACAACCATTAAAGTTGCCAACCTAGTGTTAATAGCTAGTTGAAACAAAAGTGTGATGTGTGCAAAACAGTTAGCGAGAAATAGGTATTTATTTTGTTCTGTGGCGTGTATAAGAATTTGCGGAAGTAGAAATAAAATCACCAAATCTACTTAACTACGATTTCGAACTACGTTTATTTTTGTGCTTTTATTGCTCTGAAATGAGTTACTGAAGTGTTTAACAAGGTGTTGAAACATGGCGTAACAAGTAATCCAGTTCACGAAATAAAGAATCTTTTCATCGCCAACTGTGCGAACTTGCCAAATATGATCGCTTTGGAGCTTATCATCGGAGGACACTTCAGGCACACCCTAATTTCGAACTTTGTTTCCCCCGAGATGATTAGAACAGTGGTTCAAGAGGATTTATTTGTTTCTGTGAGAGGTGGATTAAATGTTAATGGCATTGCCCATTTTCAATGTTTACATTCGAAATCGAAAATGGTATCTTGAATCTTCGCTGAGTTTTGGTGTTGAAAGAATGGTGTGGCGAAACTGATGTGGAAAAAAAATACCTTTCCTCGTTTTCTTTAGAACGTTCAACTCATTGTTGACCAAGTTACCAAGCTGAGTCAGGACTTGCGTTCTGACAGTTCTGATCTTTCAAAAATTCTGTTCTATCAACAGGAATTTACTCTTTAATTGGATACTGGAATTCGAGTAATTCAGTTGGAGAAACTTTGTTCCATACGCTGTAGTGAAAATTGCACCTTTTTTTCCCAATTTGGATTACTACATGGCCGATATCACTACAAGAAAATAATAGTGTACTGTGTAAAAGTTTGTAATCGGAATACGTACTAGTTCTGTGAAGGGTGTTCTGTAAGAACTCGTGATAAAGACCTTATTCTAGAAAACAAAAATGTTGATTTCAGGAACACCTGTCGGGCCAACTTTCAAAGCCCAAGCACCCAATGCTGGTAAGTATATATCTCTTGGCTATTTTGGAGGCTCTAAGAGGGGAGGAAATATGCTGTAGTATGTTCTGAAGCACCACTTGTCGCTTGACTTCAAAGAAGGGGGAAAAGGGATCCTATTAAAAAGATTCGAAGGGAATGCGGAACTATTTATTAGTTTTTTTTGCTTAATCAATTAGTAATGGGATGCCACGTTCATGCGATGAAAACATTTAACTTTATTTCTCTTTGGATAATAAGGGATGTTTTGACATCAGTTCTCTGCAGGGTTAAGTTAGGTGTTCTTTTACCCACTCATTGGATTGCAGACGTCCGTATAAGTTGGGAATTTGTGTGCGTTAGCCAGATTTCACTGGAAAGATAAATTGTCCGAATTTTCCAGAGAAATCATCAAATCAATCCAAAGGTTGCAAAGCTTGAATCGCTTTGAGTTCAAAAAATGCTGGTCGTTAACGGAAGTTCAGCGGAAATGTATGCGTCAAGTCAGATTTTTTTTATTTGACCCTCTGAGCGACGTGAGATTTCAGAGAAGAGAATTGCTTTTTACGTACATCACGTATTTAATGTCCAAGTAATCACATCTATTGGTTGAAAGAATCCCAGGAGACATTCTGTTGGTCAACATCAAAACTAATTAGAAGTCATGCAGGGAATACTGGAGATTTCCGAACGTATGTATGCGATTATACAATAAACTCCACAAGTTCACATTGAAATCGGTTACGCACGTCACAATCTAACAGGTAGCACCTGTTCCCTTTTCATGGCTGGCTGACATTGAATTTAGGGAAAACGACTTCATTTGGTGCTAGGAGACAAAATGACTCGTTCGAGAACAAAGTAATATGAGACCACAAGAACTTTTAAACTGATCCATTCGTTCCAATCGCACAGCAATGCACACTAGGGCATTTTAGAGAAAAATGTCACAAATGAATTATTACACTGTTCTTAAACTGGATACGGTTTCAGCCGAACGCTAAATCATGAATCTAAACTAATTTTAGAGCGAATGTTGGCGAATTCAGCTCATTCAAACATCAATTTTTTAATGCCACAGAAATAGATTTTCTGTCAACTTTTTAAAAACTTGCATCCCCTCCGAAGCAAGTTGTTTACTTTTCCGAACCGATTTAAGAAGCCAATCCAACACTGGTTAAGAAGATAATACAGTAACTTGGGGAAAGTTATAACCCTTATGGTACGCTACAGTGCTTTCTTAAGCTGGTGTAAATAACTCTTCAGGATGAAAAGGGATATTCATTGCTTTTATCGAATTAATTCCTGAAGCGAATCTCAATTAACTTTAAAGAAATAAGAAAATGGCTCATGCATTATACATGCATTATACCAGGAGTATCTAACCTTTTGATTTGCCTGGGCCGCGTTGTGTTCAGAGTGCAATTGTGTCAAGATGCAATTATCTTGGGCCACATAAAATATAATTTTGTTAGTGTATATAAATAACAAAATTTACTGTACCTTTTTATTGCATTAAAAAAGGTGCAATATAGACTTAAAACTAGTGAGATATTTGATCTTGTTTTTACATCAATGTCTGGTTTGATGGGAGTGGTTGCAATTCTTCGTGAGTTCTCAAAAGGCTCGTCAGAAAATTTAGATATAAATTTACTCTTCATGTGCTTTATCTTTGAAAATAGTTGTTCATCAATATATGTACGTACTGCCAAGAAGCGATGACATGAATAAGGCGTGATTATGAAGCGAGGGAAATTTTTGTCTGGGAGGATAGGTTGGCACAGCTTGTTCGTCTTTGAACCTCGAGCCATAAAATGCCAACTACCAATTATCCAACCTGGGAAGATAGGCCTTCGAGTCATGAAAACAGTTCGTCATCTGAACGCGTTTCAGAATTACTAGGTGTCCTCAGATCTTTTAATTTCGGATTGATCCTTATCAGTCTCCAATAGCCCGTCGTGTTGATCCAGTGCAACATAAATTCAACCAATCAACAACAGCTTAAAAAAGTATCGTTAAAAATCGCATAATAAATTTTACGATTTTGTGAGGCAGTATTATTAGTTATCTAGGGCCGCATGGCGGCCCTGGACAGCTAATTGCGAGTTCGAACACTTGCTGTAAAGACTGGATTGAAAGTCTCTTAAATTAAGTCTTCGATTTTCTGTAACACTTAAAGCAGTAGGCCCCGGTTTAATGAGCCCTCGTTAAAAAATTACTGCAGGGAAACAAACTAATCAGCCACAAAATAAGCCTAGTTTGAGCCTTTAAATAAAAGCAAAACCCCGAAAATGCCACAAACCAAAAAGTAATACCGAAAGAAATCTTGACAAAAATTTTGTATCTCTGGAACTTTTGCGCCATATTTTACAACTCATTGCAAAATGATCATATCAACTTAGCTTGCATGAATTAAGAGGGCAAATTTATTAGAAAGTTTGTAGTATATAAAATATTTGATTACGTACTTCCGATCTCACGGAGAGAACCGAACTCTAAATTTAAATTGACGCCATCAGTTATTATTTCAATAGATTAAATAATACTTAATAAAATGGCTCATTGTCATCCGGCATTCCAGTAATTCCTCTAAAGATTCAAAGGACGTTTTAAACCAAACTTTTAAGTATCTCTTATCGCTTTTTCAGGAAGCAGAATGAATCTTCACATTTTTTCCCATTTACTACTTGACGTTAGTGAGGCGATTTATATTCCCATTTATAATAATCATTAAAATACTCGAAGAATATTTTGTCCTTCCATCCAAGGATGTCCGAGTTGTAAAGACCAGACTCCGAAAGCGAGCTTATATTTAGTGTAGCGTAATGGTTTTAACCTTGCTACTTTATAAGTTGAAGAGGCTCTTAATTTTTAATTTGAAATAAATGACATGGTTAAAATAATCATTTCCATATTATCTGCTTTGTGTTTAATCTGAGTTAACTTTTGCGTTTGTAGTATTTTTTAGGGACTTTTTCTCTGAAAGATGTGCAACTTAACACATTTTTTCGCGAGTTCTAGTTTTATAAGGAGTGCTGAAGAATTATTTTTCTGTCTATCAGTAGCTCGTTATTGATACTTCTACACCTACAGTAATGTTTTTAGTGAATGCTATGGAACTTTTCCCCAGTGCTCCTCCTTGGTATTGTATGAGCAGAAAAAAAAAGTTCTCGTATCCACTTTTATAACTGCCCTCAGGGGCACATCTTTAGATGTGTACAGGCATCACAACCCCGAGGTACCTGAGTGATCTTTCCTCCCTTTCATTTTTACCATTGCCTGCCCTGCCGTTTTACTTTTTCTTCCTCCCTCATTTACTGTCTTGTGTTTGTCGCAGCTTCGCCAAATATGGCCCTTGTGCCATAAAACCCGAAAACCACTTTTATAACCGGGTGGCGGTAGCCCGGTTGAAAGAGTAACAGATTATCAACCGGACGGTTGCTAGTTCGAATCCAATCAAAGACCGTCCTGTACAAAGAGGGCTGGTGCTCGTCAAATCTGTCGTGGCCTCAAATGTCCTCACGTTGGCGTGGTGTGCACGTTGGAGAGTGGGATGCCAGCTTAGGTGACCTCGTCATCTGACCGTGGTTCAAAATTACGTGGTGTTGTCCTCGGATCTATCGTTAATTAAAATACCTACTTACCACTTTTATAACCAGGCAAATTTACTATTTTGGATCAATGCAAATAGACAACTTGTGCTCATAATGGAGCTTCCGATTTCCATTTGATCTGACTTCCATTATGATATTTTTCAAGTTGTCGAGAAAGCAATGGAGAGAGTTGAAATTGGTCCATGAATATGTCCCCTGGCACAAACGTAAATATTTTTAAGCCCGACCACTGACTTCTTAGGCCTTCGAAACTACAAATGGTGAACTGGCGATTATATTCGTGATGGTACACCCAGTGGGTAAGCAGTTACTCTTAACAGGGACAATCACCAACATCCACACGCTTAGAAATTCTGGGACCTACTGGGTGACTGACAAAAGCTATGACCACTGTACCAGTTAGTACATACGTAAATATCGAAAAGGAAACATTTTGTTGAAATATTTCGCACCATTTACTTTCTACAATACCTTAGCTTACAGAAATGTTAGATCAGCTGTTTCCAACAAAATAAGCAGTTTCCTGCATCCAATCGAATTATGATTTGACCTACTAGAAAGTAAGAAGTAAGCACTACTTTGCCTTTAGGAATTTTGAGTCAGCTTATAGAACGCACAATTTCCAAAATATGAAACTAAATTGGAGTTATTCGCTTTTCGAACTGGACAATTCGGTTAGAGCAAGGGTGCACAACATACGAGCCGAGGACCAGGTCCGACCCGCGAACTGCTTCTGACCGTTACGTGAAGATCTTTCATCTATTAACACTCTCTAGACTAGACCGGAGGAAATTATTTTTATTTTCTTCGAGTTTTTTTAAGTGGGCTAAATTTTCTAAATGGCAGATACAAGAATATCATGTGGCAGGTATGCATAACATACGGCTCAAGCATCAGATCCTATCCACGAGCTGCTTCGATTCGGGCCGCGAAGATCTTAAATCTGTTAACACTAGACTAGATAATTTTTTAAATTTTAATCTGTTTAAGTGGATTCGATTTTCTAAAAGGCAGATATAAGAATGTCGGGAAAATAAGAAAAAGGTGAGTTTTAAGACGTAGACAAGATATAACATGTCTGAGAAAGCCAAGTTTCTCTTCATAGGATTAGGAACCAGTGTTTCTGGACGGTGTATGCACCGACTTTCTATTGGAGATAATTGATCCATTAGATCCAACTGGAGATAATTTATTGTCCGTCGTTAAACATTGAAGCTGTTCAACGACATATTCAAATTTAAAATAATTTTGCTTAAGTGGTTAAAGCAACTGCAAAGAAAATGTTAAACATCTTTAGAAACACATTTGTACGAGAGTAAATTTTATCAATTATGAGACAAAGTGAGTGCAAATTGAGAATTAATTTTAAAAAACGAGAGTTTGAGGGATATCTAAAGGATTTCTACAACACAGGATTAACTTCAGATTAAGTCATGTTAATGGGGGCATAATGTCTTACATTGATGTTTAATAAATAAATCCCCCTAAACTGGATTATTAACGTCAGTTCTTTCCTCTTCCACTAACCCCACATCCCTTTCCAAGTAATACATATGGCCCGCTTTCTTCATAATCTTTCGCAATCTGGCGCTCAGTGTTCATGAAATTGTGCACTTCTAGCTTACATGACATAAAATTGAGTGGGTTATTTACGGGACCCAACAGCAATCGTTTAACTCTTTGGGGTTAGAAAACTGTCCGGCCTTTTGCTTAGCTTTTTATGCATGGTGGAATATTTTTTAACCCACTTCAAAAAGTTGATAGTCATAGTTCATAGTCATAGTTTATAGTCATATAGTTTAATATTTTATTTAATGTTTTTCATTGAGTTGGCAATGCTATGAACTAATGCTAAAAGTGTAAATAACTGAAAACAAAAATTTATACATGACAAAACGTAATAGTAAGTTGTTGACACTGTTGTGATTAAAGTTGGCGAATTGCATGGTGCAGTGAATTTTTCTTTCATAACGGTAAATGTTTATTTTCGTAAAAATTTATGAATGAATGAATCGTTTTATAATAAAAAAAACATGTTATTTGATGTTTTATACTAAGTTTGAAGCTGAATAAGTGACTAAACAGTTCTATGCAACTTGGTTTTTTTTTCTTTAAAATCGTGTGCCTCAAAGAGTGAAGGTATGAATCTGTCTTTGTTATTAGACAAAAGGTAATATGAAAATGAAACAAGTCAGTCATAAGTAAAGTATGATTTTATTTATCAAAAGCCGATGATAGAGTAGTAAGATACATATTACATAGTGTTTTACATCGATGTTTCTTAAAAGTTTAAATCCGTACAAGTGTTACCCAGAATAGTGAGCGATGTAGAAATCAATTGTTTTGAGTAACATCGACGTTGAACTCCCCGGTAAGCATATGGGTTCATTGATATCTGGAATCATATATTGGGTGCAGAAAAGAATATCTGAGTGAATCCGAATATATTAGGTTTAGAGGGAGAAAAAATATCTCGTATCACTTTTGAACAAGTTTATGAGATACAATTGGAAGTGGACGTGCATAAGCTTTTTGTGGTAACATGATTGAGGTGTGAACTTTTTACCATGCGCTTCATTGGAAATAACACATTTCAGATGCCGTTTTTTGTATTAAATTTTCAAATCCGTCTTATATTTTTGACCAATTGCATTTCATTTGGATGCATGAAATGTGCATATCGATGCTTATTTTCATTATAAATGCTTTTAAATAAAATTTGAAATATGAGCAACGATATTGACACCAATAGATTTTTGCAGTTTCGCAACTTTCGCACAGATGTTATACACGGATTTGTTTGTTTGAATTAATGTATTTTGAATAGCTCTGTACATAGGAACATAAAATGTTGCCACTATCTCACAGCGGCTGCTGTAGCCCGGTTGGTAGAGTAGCGGATTAGCAAATGGAGGGGTGCGAGTTTGAAACTCGATCCAACCAAAGATAGTGTACGCAGGGACTGGTGCACGTTCAATCTCTCGTAGCCTCAAATGTCCTCACGTTGGCTTGGTGTGGAAACTTAGAGAGTGGGGTTGCCAGCTCAGGTGTTGACCACGTCATCTGACCGTGGTTCAAAAATTATGAGGTGATGTCCTTTGATCTCTCCTTTCGGGTTGGTTGGTTTTGGAGGTTTTATGGCGCAAGGGCCATATTTGGCCACGCTGCGCCAGACACAAGACATACAATATCAAGTAACAGACACACACAATGAAATTTTTACTGACACAGAAGAGAGAAATACACCCAGGGAGGAATGCATCTGACATGAATCGAACTTGCGCCGCCTACAACTCGAAGGTTGCTTGCGCAGTGGGCATACCCACTGAGCCACGACGGCTTCCTCCTTTCGGGATTGATCCCGGACCGTAGCCGTTAGCCCTTTGTGTTGCTCCAGTGCGACGTCAATCAACTACCTATCTACCAGTGGTGCAAAGAAAGGGAAAAGGAGGTGATCTCACTCACCAATTTCTTTTACAAAAATTATAAATAAAGTTTAAATATCTAATACAAATTACATAGAAACAGGTAAGTAGTTGGTTTTTGAATTAACGTTGCCCTGGAGCACAACGGGCTATTGGCGACCGTCCGGGATCAAACCCGACGGAAAAGATCCGAGGACAACTCGCAATTTCGAACCTCGATCAGATGACGAGGTTAACACCTGAGCTGGCTCTACACTTCCACACCACGCCAATATTTGGAGCCGCGACAGATTTAACGTGCAACATTAATTCCACTACCTACCACTGTCTTGCACACAACCGCTTCCTTTACAATCCAGCCCGCAGCGCTAATGAAGCAGTGTGTCCCTGAAGTAGGAGGGTTGCCCCTCGGAAAACTGTTGGACAACGCTGTAATAGATACATTTCCTGCTCTTTTTCTGTCGAAGTGATACATAATACCCTCAAAAACCACCCATAGAGGTAACAGTGTAGATATCCTCCACAGACGTCCCTCTTTTAAACAAAACAGAAAGGTTAGGCGATGGCAACCACCCCTAAAAACTGCCGAGTTTTCTCTTCCCCCTTGCCAGAGCTGAGATAGATTATCCAGATGTGATGAGAGACAGCCAACCCTCGCAGCTTGGCTGGATATAACGGTTCGTGTTTTTTCTAAGCAGGTGGAATTCTCCGGTGAATTTCTTTTGAGGTTTTCTATTCCGACGCTTCAAAAACAAGGGTGGCTGGATTTCTTGTTTTCCTTTCTGAATCGTGAAAGCAGGTCCTGAATAATGTAAGGAAACCCCGTACACTGGAAAGTGTGTCACTGCTTTTTATTGCCTGAAAAAACTTATTTTTCATGCGATGTTCTGGATGCTTGCAATTAAAGAAGTGTTTAGAGCTTTGTGTAGGAAGAATTGTTGGGCCAAATTAAGCTAAATTTGGAGTGCGTTTTTCCCTCGTGAATGGAGCCGTCGTGGCTTAGTGGGTATGCCCACTGCCCTAGCAACCTTCGAGTTGTAGGCGGCGCAGGTTCGATTCCTGTCAGGTGCATTCCTCCCTGGGTGTATTTCTCTTCTGTGTCAGTAAATTTTTCACTGTGTGTCTGTCTATTACTTGATATTGTATGTCTTGTGTCTGGTACAGCATGGCCACAAATATGGTCCTTACTCCATAAAACCCCCCAACCAAACAAAACCTTCCCTCATGATCATGGAGTTTTGATTTTTTAAATAAAAATAAAAATATTGTTTTAAAATTCTCCGCTAGGGGGAGAAATGTGACGCTATTCAATAAAAGTCCAAAAATTAAGGCAGATAGGTAGTTGAATTTAAATCGCACTTGGAGCAACACACGGGCTATTGGTGACGATCTGGGAGCAATCCTGATGCATAGTGGATAAGAGGGAATTTAAAAAAATTACAATTGCTAAAACAATTGCGACAAAATAAATAAACATTACCAACTCTTACTATGCATTTTATTCACAATCTTATGGACACAAGACAGCATACGTAGTTCCACGCTTAAACATAGCGAGTTCAAGCTTATGGTTAAAGCCATTACATAGAAATGCACATCATCTTTCATATTAGTTCTTGTGGCTCTAGTTCCCTGTGGCTTGGCAGATTAAACGAGCAGTCTGTGAATTGTACGACCCGCAGGTTCTATTCCTGTAATTACCCTAGGTGTATTTCTCTCTTATGTCTAAAACTTCCCGTGTGTGGTTATGCGCATTTCTTTATTAAAAAGCATTGCTTGGCGCAGCTTGGTCAAACTGAACCTTGCGCTATAAAAACCAACCATAGTATTTCTAGCTCCCTTTTCTAAAAATTGTTACCCGATAGTCACCAAAAGTCCGTTGTGTAGCTCCAGTGCGACGTAAATTCAACTACCTACCTAGAAATTCATACAAATCAATTTTCTAAGCAATACACAACAGGCCGATCATGTGTACGGCTCTTTAGCAAATTAGAATCTGCAACGTACTATAGTAAAAAATGTTTTATGCATTAATATCAAAATTCTTATTTTCATCAGAATCAGCGGTAGCAGACAGAATCAGAATTATACAATAAAATGTAACATACTATTTCCATGGCAAATTATTCTGTAAAACAGAAGAATCAAAATCAAATAATTTATTTCTACAGTACTTCACCTAACATTTCATTTTTCAAAGCGTTCGACCGAATCCATTATAGAGGAGCCTTTTTGTACTTCATTGCAAAACTTCAAGGTTTAAAAATAGTATATTTGAATTGCATGTAGGTATAAAATGTCCTTGAGGTCTGTAGAAGATATCTAAGGTATACGTAAAGTATGGGGTCAGGCTAATTATCTGCTTTTAACTATAATATCATGTCTCCACACGTTAGGGCCCCTTTCGTTTTGATTCTAATTAACCTTTTGCATCTTCCAACTGAAATGGAATGTTGTTCAGCCAGTATTTCTCTCTTAACATTAATGAATCGTATATTTCTCCCTCTTTTAGACTTTGAAGGAAGAATTATCTTTTTGATTCAAAAAGGATTTAAGGTGTGTGTATACACTAGAAGACTTTTAATTTTGACTTTAAAAATCCAGTTTTTCCAACAAGTCATTGGCTTATGCTTAAAATAATTTCAGTGAGAAAAAATCAGATTAAGGTAATTATTAATTATCTAATTTATATATAATCAGCTAATTAGTATGTTTTTAACAGTGATATCTCAAATTCTAATGTGTTCAGAAAGAGAATTCCTATTGGAAATTATTTCTAATATTATTCTTCATGTTTAAACTATCAAGTTGCTAGAAATAATAGATTTTTATACAATTTTTCCACCAAGGAAGTCTAAATTCAAGATTTTTCAGAAATTTCAACATTTAAAAATTAATTTAACTAATAACTCTGATTGTGGTTCAGAACATCTACTGTATTATATAGATCACAATAATACAAAAATAATTAATAATAGATCAATTCATTGTTGAGTTATTACTGTTTGAACAAAGTATCAAATTGAAAAACAATTCTTCAGAAATTGAGTTTAAAATTTTTGGAAACATGTTTGTACTGGTGTCAGTTACCTAACGAAAAACCCTTGTAACTAGGAAAGCAGTCCGAGTATTTATAAGATTTTGGTATCGTTTAAAAGCTCGGAAATTGGGAAATATTTTGAAGCAATAAAAACAGTCGATATTATGGCCAATTTTCGTGATTTCTAGTGTATACATACACCTTAATATGCATTCGGGCTCCAGTTCTATTTTAAACTTTCTAAATTTATTAAGTGCTGAACATGAGATTTAAAAGTAACAAGGAAAGATTTTAAGGAAGGACCTTTTTATCGAAACTGTCTGGTCAGCCTTTGATGCGATGAAAACATGTGAGATGAAGTGGCACATGCATTTGAAAATTAAAGAAGAAACATACGAATAAAACTCAGTTCTTGATTCAAAATTTTGACTTGACCATCGTGGTGGTTGTCGCTCTCAGGGGCACATCTTCTATAGGTGTGTACCCCGAGTTATCTTTTTCCCTTTCATTTTTATCATTCTGCTTTTTCCCTCATTGTGTTGTCTGATTGGGCAGCTTGACCAAATATGGACCTTGCGTCATAAAACCCGAAAACAACCAAGCACCTTCGTGGTTGTCTTGACGAGGTATCTCGTCATTATCAAAACTGACCACATCTGGATTTCGTTTAAAAAATCGGCAATATATTTGATATCTTGTCATTAGCAAAATCGGTCATACCTTGATGGACAAGATGTGTCGTCGAAACCACTTGGAGGGTTAATCAATAGAAGGATTATACTTAACCGTCTGATTGTCATATTTCTGAGTGATCTTTCCATCCTTTCATTTTTACCCTCTCCTACTACTTTTACCTTCTTTCTTTTTCTTCCTCCCTCATTGTGTTGTCTATCCTGTATTTGGCGCAGCTTGGCCAAATATGGCCCTTGCGCCATAAACCCGAAACCAATCAACCTAGGAAAGATTGATTCTATTGGTCAAATAGTCTAAAAGTGATTAGAAGTCATGCAGGAAAAACTGTAGGTTGCATGGTGGAGTAATGGGTGCATGACTCAGGGTTAATTCTCGAATGGAACCCGAGATACTTTGATGAGACTAAATAGCTTAACTCTTTGGAATGGTGATCGAATATCACTCAGCTAGAAAAGAACAACAAATCATTTTTGGCATATGAAGGGTTTCATTCGATCGATAGCAGGTACAGGAGCGTGTGATGATAATAAAAACATGAGATTTGAATTAAAACAATGCTCTAGATCAGAGGTTCTCAAACTTTTGATCGATGGGCCCCCTCGTGTCAATTTGAAGATTTCACGCCCCCTCCTTCCTACTCAATACAATTTGAAGTTTTAAGAATAAAAATTTCGTTAAATTAGTTTCGAATTTTTTTCGTTCGTTAGTATTGAAGTCCTTATATTAGAACAAATTATTTTTATTACTTTTTTATGTATATAAAATTAAAATTTAAAATATATTACATACATTTCCAGAACATATTTATAATTTGTATTTAATATTTTAAGTTGTCATGGAATTTTCCCACGTAATACATCTGTCTGTAATTAATGGAACGGATAGGCTTGTTTCTGACCACAAAGTTTATTAAAACGAGGACTAATGCTTGAGAGCAATTCTTAATTCCTTGGGAACATCAATTCTTGCACGATATTTATTCTTTATAGATGCTAGAGCTGAAAATCCAGTTTCGCATAAGTATGTTGTTGCAAACGGTATGAGCATTAAAGAACTTTGCCAAAAAATTCTCTTTAAAATTTATTTTTAAAGAAACATCAGTCTGTAAATCTATAAGATGCTCCTGATCAGAAATGCTTAATGAACTTGGCAGGTTTGCATCAAATGGATTTGTAATCCAGCTCCATGCATCGAGATTTCCATAAAAATATTTTTTAAATGTTCTTGTAATGTAACCAGATGGTCAATCAAATTATCATTCACCTGTGAAGGAAGTGTTTGAAGATCAGTTTCTTTAAACATTTCGATAATAGTGAGAAACATTTCTAAATAATCATTTTTCAAACTATTTATCCAAAGTTGCAACTTTTTTATAAACGCCTGAATTTTATCATTCCAATGAAGTATATTGGCTTTATTTCTGTGAAGGGATTTATTCAAAATATTTACTTTTTCAAACATAGCTGCAAGTTATGCCAGTTTATAAAAGAAAACATCAATAAAGCAATAAAAAATTACAATAAAGATCTGCCATTGCGTGATTTTGATCATGCAAAAAAAAACAACAGAAAACTCCATGCCTCAGTTCATGCATTCTGTTCAACACCTTCCCTCTTGAAAGCCATCTGGCTTCTGTATAAAAAAGTAAGGATACATGTTCTGAGCACATATCTTCACACCAGAACATTGAAAATTATAGATTTTAATGGCCGAGATTTGATGAAATTTAGTTTTTATAACACTAATTCTTCATTTAGAGGAGAGCTCATCTCTTTAGATGCCAGTGACTGTTGATGTATCATACAGTGTGTCCACTTGGCTTCTGGAACTACTGATTTCACCCTCGCTATAAGTCCAGTATATTCTCCTGACATTGCACGAGCTTCATCTGTGCATATACGAATGAATTTTTCCCATGAAATATAATTGTCTTTTAAAAACTTATTGATCATATCAAAAATGCACCCCAGTAGTATATGCACGAAAAGGCTTACAAAAAAGCAGCTCTTCTCGTAGTCCATCACCATCAATAAATCAAACATGCAAGATGGCAATCTCCATGGACATATGTTGCCTCGTCGACTTGAAGTGCATAGTAATTGCCTCTCTCTCATTTTGTCTATTAATTGCTCATTTAAATCTTGTGAAATTTCTATTCGTCGGGATACTGTATCATTGGAAATGGGTATATATTTTAGTTGTGCCATGGAGTCACCAAACATTAAAGAAACTATATCAATAGCTGCTGACAATATTAGATTTTCTCCAATTGTATGTGGCTTTTTGCAAATGGCTATTCTTCGAGAAACTAAATACGAAGCAAGAAGAGCTTTAGAAGGTACGCTTGTTGCTTTAGTGAAAATTTGCTGAGAAGATTTAAAATGATCAATTTTCTGATAAAAAATTCCTTAGGTTTATTAATAAATTCTTTATGTTTGGTTTCAAGAAGCCTTTTTAATTTATTAGGCTTCATGCTATCTGAAGCTAAAATTTGGAAACATTACATTGAGGGCGTTCTTCCCCATCGATGATGGTGTATGTAAAACCAAAAGATAAATAATTTTCATTATACCTCCTCTTTATACTCCGTTTAAGGGTAGATGCCGTAGTATCCTTCTTGGTGCTCTCAGAATTCATGAAATGCTCATTTTCGTAATCTACTTGGTTGATTAAAAATCGTTTCATTTTAGCCTCCGTTATTTTCCTTCGTGCGCCGCAAAAAAAATGATATTTTGCCAGTTTACCTGAATAAATTCGCGCCCCTCCTTGGACGACGCTCACGCCCCCCTTGGTGGGCGCGCCCCACAGTTTGAGAACCACTGCTCTAGATGAATGTATGTGGGGACTTAATCCCAGCCTCTGTTTAACACGTTCTCTAAATAATTGAGTGCAATAACTATTAGTCTACGTTCCTATTTCAGACGTGATTCAAAATTACGAGGCGTCCTAGGATCTTTCCCTTCGGGATTGATCCCGGACCGTCGCCAATAGCCCGTTGTGTTGCTCCAGTGCGACGTTAATTAACTACCTACCCTTATTTCAGATACGGTTCTATGAAAGTATTCCTATATAAATTCCAAATTTGTTGGCAATGTTTCTTTTAGAGCATAGCTTCACAAACTTTTTAGGTTCACATCGATTCTTTTCAGACATTTTTTCGGCGCCCACCTCTGGTAAACTCAACTGAAAAGGATTTGCAAGTGTCTCTCTCCATGCCTATATAACTTTTTAATTTCACCAAAATTTTTATGTAACTGTGCACCAAAGTGATAACTTCCTCACAATTCGAAACAGTCGTATAGTGATTTAAATCTTCTCACCGACTTACATTATTGTACTACAAACATGACATAATATGCAGATTCCTGCCACTGCACTTAAAAGAATCTGCGTAAGTCGGAAGTGCACGCAAATACTTACATGTTAACAGTAGCTTTTTACGTGTTGACTTGTTTTTAGACCGATGTAACTTGTAACTACGTATAGTTCTTGCGACAAAGCATCACTGTAATGAGTGTCTGTATGATCGAATGGATAAGTGTTTGCTTAAAACATTTTTAGGTGACACATTTTTTTTAGCATTTTATTTCCCAATCTTGCTTCTCAACACCCCCACATTCCCTTGGGACTAGCATTGCCCCCAAGATTTCTTCGATTCCTACAGGGGAGCAGTAGCACCCACTTTTGGAAACTATTTTAGAGTTTGTTTATTTTTTCGACGTTTAACAACAATGAGTTTTTTTGCTAACAATACTGCAATTCTACAACGAATTATAATTCGTGCATTTGAGTTTGAATATTTATTCATCTATTACCTAATTAATTCAGTTCTTATTGTTACTGATATGATTTTACTAGCTTGTGGAATGCATCAAAGTGAAAATCATCTGGCTTCGTTAGTGGTTGAGAAATTTCCTATTGCATCGAATGAGAACTGCCCTGAGCAATAATTTCTAGTAGCCAATCCTGCATCGCCAAGCAGTCATTTTAAAATTTCATTTGCCATGCTCAGAACATGAATGAAGTGAACATACAGAAGAATACGGATGGAAAATTAAATTTTTAAAAATAGTTCTATGCTTTGAAGATTCAATGTTGGCAAGCCAGGGGTTGACAAAAAATCATTTTCCGGGACAATTTTCATTCGATACAATAGGATATTTCTCAATCACTCTCGAAGACAGACAATTTTCACCTTGCTGAGCGAGTTAGTTATGATTTTGGTTATGTTGACAAAAACTAAGTGCCTGAAACTAAGTCAATCGAAATTCCCGATGTTTTACACTCGAATCCGAAATCTTTTTAAAATGCAGGAAAGGTTTGGTTTCACGCCTGCTTAAAAAGGACCTGTTAAGAAATAACCCAAACCCACAGAAGTAAGACACCGAGTCGAAAATATATACACAACTTGGCTTCGAGGTTCAGTGTGAGATTAGCGTCTCTTCCTCCGGGCACCAAGCCATCGACAACAGTTGGTCGTCCTTTACACTTCCATGCCCTTTGTCTGACGACTCTAAATAAAGATGACTCGCCTTTTCGCTGTTGGCCCGGAGCTGTGAAATTGGTCGTGAATGAGGGAGCCAATGCCATTTGGCTGGTGTTCCACTTTGACGCGGCGGCTGATTTCATTTGGTGCAGGCGTTTCTGTTGGGTTTGCAGAAAGATTCGTTGCCGGAAACATCTTGTTGGGACGTGTTATTGAAGCTCATTGAATGGAATTGCTGTTGGATTTAATGGAGTGGCACATGTTTGGGTTGAAAACTAACTCGTTAGTTGTGTAGTGGAACTGAAGTCGTGATAATATTTTGACGACATCTAACGTCGTGAATGGTATGGGCGACTTACGATCGGTGTGACAATAGTAGGTCCCAATTGAAATCGTTATATCATTAACAATATATGCCGAACAGTAATCGTCTTAAACCTCCAAGTGGTTTCGACGAGATATCTCGTCCATAAAGGAGCCGCGGTAGCCCAGTTGTCGTTGTGTACACGGGGACTGGTGCACGTTAAATCTGTCGTGGCCTCAAATGTCCTCACGTTGGCGTGGTGTGGAAGTTTGGAGAGTGGGGTGCCAGCTCAGGTGTTTATCTCGTCATCTGACCGTGGTTCAAAATGACGAGGTGTTGTCCTCGGATCTTTCTCTTTGAGATTGATCCCGGACCGTCACCAATAGCCCGTTGTGTTGCTCCAGTGCGACGCTAACTACCTACCTCGTCCATAAAGATGTGAATTTCGCTAATGACGAGATACCTCGTCAATCACGATATTGTTGATTTTTTGATGATGACGAGATCAAGATCGGGTCAGCTTTCTAATGATGCGATATATCGTCCATCAGGATCTGGTTAGTTTTACTAATGGAGAGATACCTCGTCGAAACAACCAGGAGGGTTAACATATTCGTAAATAGCATGAAGTCCAATTTGCCTACTCTGTAATACATCGTGCCCAGGACCCTCATCTTCCTGTGGGCGAGAGAAATGATGCAATATTTCTGGTTGTGCCACCACGTTTGTCTCGGCAACCGTGAGTGCAACCTGACTGAGTGGTATCGTTTTAAAGCTCATTGCAAGATCTCTTCAAATATATGAAGAACCGTGGGAGCGCAACACGACTGTGCGTGGTATCGGTTTAGAGTTCTTGACGATATCAACACAATTATACGAAGAACATTTCGCAGTGTTTGTTGGTTAGTTTAGGGCTTTTATGGCGAAAGGGCCATATTTGGTCATGCTGCACCAGACACAAGACATACAATACCAAGTAATAGACACACACAATGAAAGTTTTACTGACACAGAAGAGAGAAATACACCCAGACAGGAATGCACCTGACAGGAATCGAATCTGCACCGCCTGCAACTCGAAGGTTGCTAGCGCAGAGGACATACCCACTGAGCCACGACTGCCCCCATTTCGCAGTGGTGTGAAATGAACATTAAAAATTTCTTTTTTCTTGTGAACCGGTGAACATTTTTATAACAAATATAAACGCTTTGAAACAAACTTGACTAGCTCATTTTAACTCTTCGATTTACAAGTCGTAGCTCTACGCTCCAAACTGACGGCTCCATCAGAACTGAGCCTTTTGTTGCATCAGTTGCATGGGATTAAGCACTGAAGTCCTTATAACAGATGGTAAGTTAGAGGATCAGATTCGGATAAGTCATGAGGGTAGGTAGATAGTTAATTAACGTCGCACTGGAGCGACACAATGGGCTATTGGCGACACGTCGCCAACGCCTCTTAATTTTGAATCACATCCAGATGAGGCATATGGGAGGGATTTCCTGTAAAGCTAAATAAAGAGGATCTTAGTGTTTTGGTAAACACTTTCGCAACTTGTGATGCAACTTGACATGCTATTCGAAAGCAGTTTCACAATATCGCTCTTAAAAATTTCCGGCAAACATCATTAAAACAATTTAGTTATTTAAACCTGAGATATTGCTTCTTCCATTGTTTGTTTATGTTTATACTGAATACCTGTTGATTCTTACTCTGTCAGTCGTTATTGCTTCTTTTTAATGTTTTTCTTAACGTTCAAGAACAACATAATTTTATTTTTGTTCTGTTGAAGGTAGGTAGATATTTTAATTAATGTCTCACTGGAGCAACACAGCGGGCTATTGGCGGCGGTTCGGATCAAACCCGAAGGGAAAGATCGGAGGACAATACCACATAATTTTGAATCACGGTCAGATGACAAGGTCACACCTGAGCTTGGCATCCCACTCTCCAAATTTTGTTCTGTTGAATGTTCTGCAATGTGTAAGAGGCATTTTCTGCCCAGCCAAATTTTGAAGGCGGCAGTGTTTCTTCGGCTATAAGTGTTTACTGTATGCATTCCGAACGTCAGTTGGCTTTTTTTTTTTCAAATTCTATTTTAGCACGTAGCCAATAAAAAATAATTAATTCCGAATTAACTTGTGATAGTTGATTGGACACTGTCAATTAGATTGAACGCCAGACGTTGCTATGACGATAAAGTGCAATAAAAGGTAACTCCATTAAGTATCATGCGATAGCATGTGGACAGCAGAAGTAAAACCTTCGCAGACCGTCTGGTTTATTTATTTACACTGAAAATACCTCATAAATACTTGCTCCAGAACGATAACGAAAGATCGAAAATCAACATTTGATTACAATATTCTCATGACTTGGTCAGTAATCCTAAATGTCGAAATGAAAGCATTTGTATCACTTATCTGATAATAATAAATTCCCCGTAGAATTTTACATTTGTACAAAGCATATATTTATTGAACTGTTAATCAGACAGAAATATACTTTTTTTGCTATTCGATCCTAAAATTCAGGCAGTTTAATTTTATAGAATTGTTTTTTGCATTTAGTATAAGGTTAAAAGATTGTTTAGATTATGAAAGGTGCCACGAAAGTGTGTCTGCTGTGATGGGTGGGTCGAACTTATTTCCCCACTTCAGTTGAGACTTGATAACATTGCATTTGACGATTGAGATGGAATCGAATCACCAAAGGAAAGTAAAATGTGAGATCGATTTGTTGATGGTAGATTTTTTGTGGGAATGGAAGAGGAAAAATGAGGGAGGTTGTTTTTTCCTATTAGAACTTCGTCATCTGATCGCGATTCAAAATTGTTGGTGTTGTCCTCGGATCTTGATACGGGACCGTCTCCAATAGCCCGTTGCGTTGCTCTAGTGCGACGTTAATTAAATACCTCCCTCCCTATTAAAACTGTTGTCCGTTCTCAATATTATTTTGGCCGTCGCTTCGGAGATCTATCTATGGTGCGGTAGCCCAATTGGTAGAGTCGTGGATTAGCAGCCGGAGGGTCGTGAGTTCGAAACTTGAACCAACCAAAGACCGTCGTGTACGCGGAGGCTGGTGCACGTTAAATATGTCGAGCCTCACTTTGGCGTGGTGCGGAAGTTTGGAGAGTGGGTGCCAGCTCAAGTGTTGACCTCGTCATCTGTCCGTGATTCAAAATTACGAGGTATTATCCTCGGATATTTCCCTTTGAGATTGGTCCCGTACCGTCGCCAATAGCCTGTTGAATTGCTCCAGCAATGCAACTACCCTCCGAAGATCCATCTTAAATAATCTCTTGCTGAAGACTCAAATAAAAGTTTCATATTCACCGTCTCGATGAACTTTGATTTCAGACAATATGCGTATTCACATACTTTCAGGAATTCAGATGGTAATAAAACGACGCATTTTTATTCAACGTTTTTTCGATGGTATGGCATATGATGGGTCCATCGACCTTCTAATGAAATAGACGGAGCATGTTCCCGCAGCTTCATGTTATTTCTTCCAGATTACTCGGTTTGAAGATTGTCTCGTGGTTGTGAGTAAAAGCATGAATCCTAAATTATTGATTGGTTGAAGTGATTATCCACCGTGATCAAAAACACTAGTCTGCGATTCGACAGCCAATCAGCCAAGTAGATTCTTATGTCCACGTGATTTACGCTTCAGAGATCTTACGATAGTGACTCCGCTCACATGCTCTATCTATTTCATTAGAAAGTCGATAATCCTTAGCATCTAAAAATACACTGCCAAAACAAATCTCAACACCCCGAAGCCAGTGTTTGATCGGAATTAAACAGCATGTGTGCTAAAGAAATGATGTCCATATCAAACCTCTTGGAGAGTTTATTATTGTAGAATTACATCGTAAATATATCTTAAATTAAAAAATTGTGGAGCTCTTTCTGGGTGCGTGGCCCTGTGGGTTTGTCCACAGCAACCTGCGAGTTGTAGGTGGCGCAGGTTTGAATCCTCGCTATGTGTGTTACTCTTCTGTGCCAGTAAAGCTTTTCTTGTGTGTATATGTCCATTTGCTTGATATTATTTGCGCAGCTTGGCCAAATATGGTTCTTGCGCCATAAAAACACAAAACCAACCCCTCTGGCGGTGGTACATGGCGATATAGGCTTGGCATGGAGTCAAATGGAGTCTTCATGCTATCCTGTAGCAAATTGGGCCAAACATTCTGCAGCTGTTGCCCCAGATCCCTTATATTCATGAGGTGGTGTAATTGACAGCCTAGCATGTCCCAGACATGATCAGTGGAAGATAGATCTGGGAGTTTGGTGAATGAAGGGTTCCAACACCACGGAGGCACTCCTGTAAAAGCGAACCCTATGTGTCCGTTAATTATTGTGCTGTAAATAGCTCCTTGACCACGTTGCATCAGAAAAGACAAAATTTTTAAGTTGTAAAGCCTCTTACAGCAATAGATGCCGATATATGATATAGCATGGAATTTAACAAAACTGTTGTTATCTTGTGGCAAATCATGTCAAGAATTCTGTAGCTGCTGCTACAGATTTCATGAAATTCCAGGGGTGGTGCAATTGACGTCTTACCATATCCCAGGTATACTTAATGGGGTACAGATCTGGGGGATCTCGCTGGCCAAGGAAGGGTTTCAACATCACGGTGGCATTCGTGGGGAAGGCAAGCTAGTCGATTGGGCACATGACTTGAAAGGCAAAACAACAGGTAGGGTCTGCTGAACGCATCGCTGTGCTGTCAAATTACCTCGCACCACCACTAGGAGGGATCGGCTGTATTTAGTGATCTTTCCCTACACTACAAGTTACAGCGGTGTACCGCTCGACAGTATACTGAGAATGGTAGCGCTGGTCGGGTCTCGGCCACACGCGGTGATCATCTGCCCCACGGCAGAAGCTGGACACCCCACCGAACATGATACGCTTCCATTCCACGTTTATCCACGACTCTCGGGTTTGCCACCAGTCTAGATGCAGCCGGAAGTGTACTGTAGCCGTTCTGTGTACTCTAGTGGTTCGAATGGTTCTTCTAGGCCAACCTGTCTATCTTGTCTGGATGGGGAAGGTAGGTAATTAATTAACGTCGCACTGGGAGAGCAACACAACGGGCTATTGAAAACTGTCCGGAATCAATCGCGATGGGAAAAATCCAAGGCCCACACCTCGTAATTTTGAATCACAGTCAGGTGACGAGATCAACACTTGATCTGGTACCCCACTCTCCAAATTTCCACACCACGCCAACATGGGGATATTTGAGGCCAGGACAATCAGATCTAACGTACACGACGGTCATTGGTTAGACCGAATTTCGAACTCTCAACCCTCTGATTTTTAACCCGTTACTCTTTCAACTAGACTACCGCGACAGGGGAACCACACAACTTCTGAGTAATTCAATCATTTCTTTCCTTTCAGTGTGGTCACCAAGCAGCAAGAGGGCCAATCTCCGCTTGAATATCAACCTGCAGCCGACGAATGAAGTTCCTGCCTCCGTACAACCAGCACCACAAACAGTATCACAGCCAGTACAGAGGACTCCTCCCCCGGACAGTCCAGTTGCCAGGATAGATAAAGAGGATGACGAGACCAGTCCTATTTGGAAGCCTTTTGGAGCACCTTATGATGGACCACAGTTTCGACCAGTCAAGTTGGAAATGACTCGTACGAAGAGGACCGCCACTGCTATCCCTCAGGTAAAAGAATGCCCATCTAAATGATTAATTCCAAATGGATTCAACTCTGAAACAGTCTTGCTTGTCATTAAAAGTTATTTCTTATTCACGAGGGAAAATTCGACCAGGACCTACAGCTTAACCCTCGAAGTGGTTTTGACGAGATATCTCGTCCATCAATATGCTCGATTTTGCTAATGACGAGATATCTTGTCATCAAGATATTGCCGATTTTTTCTATGAGGACCAGATCACGATGTGGCCACTGTCTTCTAATGACGAGAAACAACCAGATCTTGATGGACGAGATATCTCGTTCATCAAGGATCTGGTAAGTTTTGCTGATGACGAGATATCACGTCGAAGCAACCACCAGGAGGGTTAAAGTGAATTCCAATCCACTACAAACATCCATGTGCAGATTTGGATTCTATCCCCAAATTTTTTTAATCCAGTGCTAGCGCGATCATTGATCATAAAATTGTTTGAACAAATAATATTCCAAGCCATTTTTAAAGGTCCCGGTTTGAAAGAAAAATTGGTAACTATTTTTATGCTCTAAAATGTGGAAAAGGCTTTACCAAATCCTTATTCATTCATAAAAATACTTTCAGGTCACGGCTTTGTTCTATCTCTTTTCATTGACTTCGATATTGTCTTGTGTTTGGCGTAGTTTGTCCGTGTTCTGGACCTTACGGCATTAAACCAAACGAAAACCGAACCATTCATAAAAATGAGGATCATCTGATATTTTATATCTAGGACCTTAGCTTTATAAATATTTTATACGGGTTATTAGCAGCAGGTCTGTTTATACCGAAGCTCTGATGTTCACTCCCTTCTGAGGTTTGTCCTTGCAGGGTTGCTACTATAAAGCGACTTTTGGTACTATTTTTCAACCTTGGCGACTAGGGTTTTCTTTTCAAACAAAATCGTCTTAAAAGCTACTAATTTCAAAATTTTGGCGACTTGTTTTGAAAATTCACCAAAGGTGAACAAAGATTTAGTCCCTCCAGCCTCCTTTATTTTTAACAAATAGTGGACGAAAAGAATTTTTTTCAGATTTTTCTTTTGAGAGATTTTTCCCAAAGGTCGCCAATTTCGAAGTTTAGGAGTCAAGCCGTGGCAACAATGAAAGAAAAACATCGGAATGTGTGGTTGCTAAATTGTCATAAAAACCTTATTAAGAAAACATTTAAATTTTAAAATTTGAATTTCTTGGCCACCTTTATTTCATACTTGGCACATTTTGTGTTTCAGCCGATTCTTTTTGTATTTGAGCTACTAAAACAGGGTTTAAGAGGAGACCTTTTTTGCTTCTATTTTTTAAATTTATGCATGCTACTATTTCACAAGTGCTTTGGGTGTGGCAGCCCTGTTCTTGCCTCTGACGAAGTTACTTGTATACCTTTATATCATGATCCATTTACTACTATGAGAGGGATTTTCAGTGAATACATATTGGATCGCATGGTACACATTGGGGTTATTTTAACATGTAGTTAATCGCCATTTCGGCAACGATTGACTTTTAACCTAATTGAAGTTGATGAATAAATTCATATATCAATTCGGAATTAATTCTTTGAAATTTTTACTGGGCAAGTGCTGATATCGTATTCTAAGCACATTCCAAATGACTTCACATTCAGAATACGTACAACACAGGAATTCGACGCAGAAACACTACATCTACATTTAGCTTGACCCCCAGAAAATGCCTCTCATACATTAATCTCTTTCAGAGCGAACAACCAAAGAAAAACGAAACGAACGCCACAGAAATCAAAGCTGAATCGTCAAAAAACCCCAACGCATCAGAAGTAAATGAGTCACCAACCAAAACTACTGGAGAGACGATTACTCCTACAGTCGGTCCAAACATCTCCGAAACGAACACTACAGTCACTACATCGACAGTATTTACAAAGACTGGACGAGGTAGTAACTTGCCCCCTTCCCAAAGTCCTACAATAACTCTCCTACAGAAAGCCAGAGGTATCTTTTCAAATTCTATCAAACATGCGCCAGTTTTTATCTTCGACTTGCTGAGACTTATTCCAATATAGAGAAAACTATTTCTTTTTCAGAAGGTCAAATACCTAAAGGTGCGGTTTACATAGATGAGAAACCAGACTTAAGTAAGCGTTTTTTGTGCATGAGAGTGAAATATTTAGTTTGTCTAATTTCAGAGCTATTCAAAATGAATTAATGCAAATGGCTTGATTTGTTAAATTTCCAAACACGGAAAGTAATGCATTGAAATAAAAGGAATGCTGGTCCACGTTTCAATAAAGTATTCTGCGAGACGTTTCTTGAATCGTCCACCATGACCGTAATCAAATTCTTGCCATATCTAACTCCAGTGACAGTGGTTCAAAATTACGAGGTGTTGTCCTCGGATCTTTTTCATTTAAGATTGATCCCAGACCACCGCCAATAGTCCATTGCGTTGCTCCAATGCGACGCAAATTCAATTATCTACCTCTCCAGTTCTCAAAACAAATGAAATGGTTGTGCCAGTATATCTTGAGCACACAATTTCATTTGTTGTGAGGAAGCAACTGACAACAATGATCTATTTCTAAGGGGAATTATTTATCAAACAGCAATGTGATAAGTTGGATTTTACTTCATTAACAAGACGTGTAGTTGGGAGTTAATTCTGACACCCAAGCTATCTTTTCCTGCTTTCATCCCACTACTCTGTTCACCAATCCCTCTTTTTTCCTCTTTCACATTTTTGATGTTGTCTTGTGTTTGGCGCAACTTGGTCCATGCGCGATAAAATGCCAAAATAACCAAACAGATAAATTCTCAGATTAGATAGATGGAGACCATCGTCCTCCAGGTGAAATCTTTAAAGATATTAAACTTTTCAAACTACATTATTTAAATGTCTTGGGAAACATTGCCTGCTAGGAATTTCTTTCGTACTATGCGGGTATTTTGGGTCCCTCACGTTTTTGAGGCCCACTTCAAGCAGTTAGAAAATGTTTCGGCATACATTATCTGTTCCACCAATGACCGTGTTACTAAAGCCGTCGCTCTTAAGAAACATGGATTGATGAGCTTGGTTACGAGTTCAAATCTCGTTTGTGCCAAAGTTCGGTTGGCTGCTTGAAGTTTCCTGGTTTCTTCAAGACGGAACGTAAATGCGAACCATCGTCAAAGTCCTTCAGAAAGGAATGTCTTCCCACCTCCCATTTCCCGTGGTGCGATATGGCAGAATCTTTCATGATGCCCCGGTAGGTAGGTATTTTAATTAACGTCATACTTAGAGCAACACAACGGGCTCCATGATGCCCCGGATTAACACGAAGACTGCCACGTTCAAGCCAACTAATGCTTTAAGGATTATACGTCCATGAGCTGGCATTGGATGAAAAATATTGCATGATCTAAAATTAATAGGTTATCTTATTTATTTACGTATTTGATGTAAAACAAAACGAAACAATTTATTTTAAATTTTCCTTTGTTCTTATATCTGTAACATAAAACTATCGGATTCCTTATTATATAGAAATTGTATTCATTTGTGTTTATAAATCTAGCTCCTATTCCAAAGAATGCTGTCCTCATCGACCAGAAAGTGACAGTCGAAGGTGACAAGGTACACACAGACAGCTATTATGCTGTACCTACACTTTCGACGGAGACCTCAACCTACAACGTTAAAGCACCCCCAAAGTATGACGGTATTGGTCCGACGGAATATGGCATCCCAGTTGGACTGAGGACGGTATGTCTTATACATTCTTAACCCCTTCGTTCCAGAGTTCCACTCATGGGAACTCCGGAACGAAGCGGATAAGAAGGAAAGTGATTGTGCTCTTAGTTTTGTTTTCAAGGGAACCTTTGGTTTTCCTCTTGAAACCAAAGTAAGAGCACGATTCTTTCTTTTAACCACGGATTTATGTATGTGCATGCTCAAGGAACTTGTTAATGTACACATGGTCTAAAAATTAACCCTCCTGGTTGTTGGCTCGACGAGGTATCTCGTCCTTAACAAAACCAATCAGATCTTGATGGACGAAATGTCTGGTCATTTAAAAACTAACCAGATCTTGGTCTTGTCATCATCAAAATAGTTGCAATAGACAATATCTTGATGAGATATCTCGTCATTAGCAAAATTGGTCAGATCTTAATGGATGAGATATCGCGTCGAAACCACTTGGAGGGTCAAGGGAGTTGTAGGGACTCAGGTTCTATTCTTTCCTGGTTGTATTTTTTTTCTATGTCAGTAAAGCTTTTCTTGTGTGTTATGCCCATTAACTTGACGTTGTTTGGCGCAGCCTGACCAAATATGGCCCTTGCGCTAGAAAACCCAATCTACCAAAAACTAATAATTCTGAATTCGCATCAAGCAAGGTCACTTGATTTCAATCTAATATTGGCTTGAGATGTTCTAAAATGCCGCATTGTAACTACACACCACAACCGAAGACCTCACAAGAGCAAAGACGTGCTCTAGCTTTCAAATGGGATTCCTTGCCACAGGAACGCCTGGGCAGGCTTGTGGAAAGCGTGTCTGCACGTTGAGAGGCCTTCGTTAGAGCCAGGCCAGCACATTCTCTATTAGATTGCTTTTAAAAGAGCAAAAAAAATGTCCAATAACTCAGACCTACAATGTGTTCTAAGCATTTTTACTTTACCTTAGATCTGAGTAGCACCACGAGAAAGTGTACTTATTTTATTCGACACAACTTGTGGAATACTCATTTGTCATTTGAGGTACCAGGGTGCAGGTACTTGACACGGAATTCATCCCTGCTTGCATTATCCTAATTTTTTGGAGGTAGGGGATCCGCCGTGGCCTGGTGGGTTCTCAGTCTGCGAGTTCTAGGCGGAGCAGGTTCGACTCATGTCAAGTGGTACTATTCCTCCCTGGGTTTATTTCTCTCTTCTGTATTACTAAAGTTTTTCTTATGTGTATGTTTATTTATTTCACATTGCTTGGCACAGCTTGGTCAAATATGGCCCTTGCGCCATAAAATCCCAAAACAACCAACCTTTATTTTTGGACATGCATGCATGTGAATCTGGTTACCATAAAGAATTTTGCCCTTAGATGGATTTCAAAGATCAAAATCAAAGGTCCCATATGGGAACATTAGAAGTGTAGAGATTGCAGAATTCCAGCATCAGAGTTGATTGCAATCAACTGATGCTGAAATCAACAAATCCACCATCGCTCAACACTGTTGAGAATTTTCTCATCAGCTGACAAGCGAAATTGATCCTATCTCCGAGATCTATTCTCGAGTTAAACACTAGAGAAGCCTTATCCATTTGACCTTATCTGACACACTAATGAATGATACTGGTGTTTTCCCACCTTTGCACGTGGCCTGGCAGGGCTTAATTTTAGCAAACTGAGTGGTAGCAACTATTGAAAGATAATGTATTTAAACCGAATTTTTTTCTATTTTTCTTTGGTCCCTGATGATAGCGAATGCTTTGCTCCACGGAAATAGCTATAGACCATTTTTTATCATCTTGTTTTCATCTTTATTAGTCATTTTTTAAGGTATTAATGTTTGGCGACATGTTTAGGAAGATTTTGTTTAAATTAGGTAGAGTGAAGTAGGAACTATATCTCTGGCGTTCGACTCTTCAAAATGATTTTGCTATTTATATAGTTTATTCTCACTTCCCTATTCTTATTTTAACAGGGTGTTAAAGAGGAGTATGCTAGTGATTGGTACAAGACCATGTACAAATCTCTTCACAGGCAAAGGTTTCCGAATGATACAAGTAAGTCGTGAAAAAGTTTTCATTTGTGTAATCGAAAAGTAAATTATTTCAATTAATACTTTTAAAATTTCATGTACTGGTTTTTATGTTACGTGCTTTCTACATACAACATCCAGCTAATATTATTTAATTTCAGATCAAACGGTACATCTTGGAGGTTATATGTCCGAACCAGAATTTGAACGTAAAGGTAATGACTGAAATATTTCCGAATATATATTTAAATAATTTTGTTGATTTTATTCTAGCTCTAACCTCTTGCCTTGCATACATTGATTTAAAAACTATCTACAAACTGTAAGGGAGGTAGGGTACATAAAATGAAGCTATTCATATAGCAATATATGTCCGCAGTCATCACCGGATGTGCTAGAGCAGTGGTTCCCAAAGTGAGTCTGCGGAACCCCAGGGTTCCGTGACAAGGTTTCAGGGAACCGCGGAAAACATGCAATATTTCACTAACCAAAATAGAGAACTTCCAAGAAAAAATTAAATATTTCATTATTTTCTGGATTCTTTTCTGCTTCAAAATCTAAATAGTCTAATCTTAGAGTAAAATCTAAAATCTAATCTTAGGAGCTTTCAGTATTCATCGATTTGAAGTTGAGAATGATATCGAAATTATCACACATTAAACCAAACATTGCTGAACCAATCGCTAAAGAGCAGCTTCATTTTTCGCATTAGGATTAAAGTATATATTTTGATATCATTACTATAATTTTTCAAATTAAGAGCCTTTTGATTTTTGATAGAGTAAAATATTTTAAGAGCGTATAATATATATCATTTGTTTTATTTCAGAACTTCAGTTTTTACTTAATGTGAAGTTTTAATGTTTGCAATCTATGTGACATAGATCTAAATATTTTTCTCGCAATATTAAGGTGGAAAATAGGATCATAATGGTCTTATGTAGGTCTCATGTACACCCTCTACAATTTTATATTAAAAAGAATCCGCGGAAATTTTAAATTTTCAAGGGGGGTCTTTGGACTGAAAAGTTTGGAAACCACTGTTCTAGAGGGTTCTTCATTCGTACCGGGACGTATGTCTACCCTAGTAATAGAGTAAAATATCAGTGGCATTTCTGCTCAGATTGACGCAACGCGGAGATACACTTGGAGATGGTTTTTGAGATAATTTCAAAAAGTAGGTACGTAGTAAATTAAAACGTCACACTGGAGCAGCACAACGGCCGTAGCGACGGCCCGGGATCAATCCCGAAGGAAAGATCTGAGGACAATACCTCGTAATTTTGAATCACGGTCAGATGACGAGGTCAACACCTGAGCTGGCACCCCACTCCAAACTTCCACGCCACTCCAAGGGCCGCGGTAGCCGGGTTGAGAGAGTAACGGACTAGCAACCGGAGGGTTACGAGTTCAAATCCAACCGAAGACCGTAGTGTACAAATGGGGCTGGTGCACGTTAAATCTGCCGTGGCCTCAAATGTCCTCACGTGATGTGGAAGTTTGGAGAGTGGGATGCCAGTTCAGGTGTGACCTCGTCATCTGATCGTGATTCAAAATTATACGTGATTTTGTTCTCGGATCTTTCTTTTGGGTATCGATCCCGGACCGTCGCCAATAGCCCGTTGTGTTGCTCCAGTGGGACGTTAATTAATACCAATTACCAACCAATTCCACACCACTCCAACGTGAAGACATTTGAAGCCACGACAGATTTAACGTGCATCAGCGCCCTTTGCACACGACGGTCTTTGGTTGAACTTGAACTCGCAACCGTCCGGTGTCTAATCCGTTACTCTTCCAACTGGGCCACCGCGGCCCCGTATTTCAAAAGAAAATATGCCTATGAAAGAGGTTAAACACACAACGCAGCAAGGGAATTCTTTCACTTGTCAAAGACCACGGTTTAAATACGCATCCAATTAATAAATATTTTCTTTTACAGATAAACTTCGAGAAAAATACGCCACTGACTATCGACGGAAGCCAGATAAATCAGTCTCGTACACAAGCGAGACGCCATCCTTTGAGAAATCGAAGTAAGTTCTTTTTTTTACATCAGTGCAATTTACAAATTGTGGGAACCATTCCATCTTCGCCATTGTCTTCCATTTCATGTCTTCGATAACAAATGGGGAAATATCATTGATCATCATAAGGGGAAAGAAAATGCCTTGAGTAAATATATCATGGAGTTTCGTAGAATGTTTCTCGGATGTGTCAAATCTAATTTAATGTCGGTCCTTCCTCGATGTAAATACTTGTAACCCTCGATACTTCAAGTTAAGTACATATTTGTTATGTTTCAAGTATATTTTTCGCTATTAAATATTACGTCTAAGGCGTGTGGTCATATATTGGAATTCATGGCATTGGCTACTTCAGAGGTAGAGAAGCTTTAGGATATGTGTAGGGAAGCTCCCTTGAAACGCAACCCTTCAGATATAAAAAGTGTGCGTTAAATTCAGTGGAATCTTGCTTATGTGAGCTCCGATAAATCGAGTGTCCGTGTTTATGCCAGCCGAATTGAACAGAGTTTTCTAAGTTGTAAATAAAGCTTCGAGTACGAGTGTGTCCTAAAGACGAGAAAGTGCTGCAAAACAGAATCGTTTTAAAGACTTATCAAGAGGATTTAAAATGTGCTTAACTCGTTTCCAGCTTTACTGTAAAATTATCGCTAAATACATACTGTGACACAAATCAAATGTGCACGCTCGCGAGCAGAACCATCTGAGCACGAGCCGTCTCACCACAAACACCTTGCTCCGTGCTTCTCGATTTTGCGCATTTTCTTGCAGCGACAAACAGAACATTTTGCACGGTACAGTTCTGTGCGGCCTGTGTGGACTCGGCTTAAGAGCTGTTCCACTAAGACATCGGTATAATTCGAAATAAAAGGGTAGGAGTTACTGGGGTTGTGGCGCACGAACAAGCTGGGAAGCTTGAAATTATTTAACAGGCTTAATTATTTTCACAAAAGTCGTATATCTTGTGTGCCTTGCGTTCGAAGTCTTTCCAGAGCAGTCTTAAACCTTTAAACTGCAATGACAGATATTGGATACATCGATATTTGGAGTTCCTCGGTGTGCAACTACTGCCACCCAAAGCATTGCCACCTTCCTCTAGATGGCAGCACTAATTCGCCACTCAAACGCGGGCCAGCTTCCTCCCAAACCTCCAGGAAGATAATTGAACCTCTTGTGTTTTGAAAACAATTAACCTCGAATAGAAATTCTTCGAGTCTCACCAACTTGGCGACACTGAGATTCAGTTGATGCCAAAATGGAGTGATTAATCTGGGTTTGAGGGTTAGCGCATTACGCCACCATGCCAATTCAAAGAAAATCCCAATAGAGACTAGGACGTTGGTGCTGGTCGTGCGCAAGGTGATGGTTCGACCACCATGAGAAGAGACTTGGTCCTTTCACGTCACGTGGTACCGGACGATTCTATTTATTTTCTTTAGGTAAGTGTCAACTGAGCTTTAGCGGGATGGGTTACTACATTCCATGTTTATCGACTTTTCTTGCGTTTTATTTAGTCTTGAATAGCGCTCATGGCACCACATGAACTAATTACTGAAAATCTACAGTACACATGAAACAGTGTTTATTGCCGATCTTACAAAAGATGGGTATAATTTTGATTGATTAAAAATATAGCAATTAAATGCCTTGTGATCCAGTGACATTCTAAAGCATCTCTTTGAAACAATTAATTTTGTTTCTTTGTAAAAATAAATAATCCTCAAAAGTTATTTATACGAGTATTAAAAATTCGAGTATAGCTTGAAATCATTTGTGGAGACACTCGTCAGAAGTTTAAAACTAAACGGTTAAATTAAAGAAGTCTTGCACAATTTATATAAACCGTTTCACCATCATCCTTAAAGCACACTTGTGCTATTCTTGCGGCAAACCGGTCGAAAAAGAATGCAATGGGAAATAATTAACGCTGGAATAAGGAATGACTGTTGACATTAACGGGTTGAAAATGCTGCTCCGACACACGAAGGCAGTTTTCGAGTAAGTCGATTTTTGAAACTGGGAAAACTAGAGATAGGAGTATTCGAATATAAACGTACTCGTGTACTCGATACTTAAAAGTATTCGTTGTATTCGATTCTTTACCATTTTATTCGAATACAAAAACATTCATACAAAGTATTCGATAACATAAGTATTCATACAAGGTATCCATCAAACTATTCAAATTCCAAAGTATTTGAACACCAAAGTATTCATCCTAAGTATTCGAATACCAAAACATAATAGCCTTATATCTCAGTTGGCTGATTCTTACTATAGATTAGTCGTTTTCTGTATATTCGAATACATATTCCATACTTGAAAGGACTCGGATACTAAGTATTCGATTCTTAAAAGTATTCGATTCTTAAAAGTATTCGATACTGCCCATCTCTAGTGAAAACTTGTTAGAAGCCTGATATACTCAAAAGCGTGAATGGCGGTTACCGTGGGTGGTTCCCTCCACCAACTCGTTATGCTATTGCTTTCGACACCTAACAATAAGCTTGGAACCAAAATCCGCGCTAAAGACCAGTTGTGAAAACTCTGTTTACGTTTCAATCTGTCTCCTAATTTAAAGAATAGACTTGTCAAATCCAGATGTAATGACTGCTAATTCGGGGGACCCGAACTACATTACAAAGGTAGAAAAGAATGGTGGTAGGATTTTTTTATTTGCAACCCAGAATTCCACCCGGAGTGAGATTTCTCCTTTAGAAGAAGCATGCCGGAGTCTCTTCTCGTGATAGCTGAACTATAACTATGGGAATGTTTTTAATAAAGCATTTACAACATGAACTTCTGTAATGGTGATGTCTTTGTCTTAGAATCAGCGTGGAATCTTCTGTGGTGCGACACGAACCAAAGCGTGAAGCCTACAGGGTAGAGCCTCGTAGCATAGCTGAATATGAGCCCGGGCATTCTTCTCTAGCAGAACAAGAATTTCATAAAGTAAGGTCGCATTTTTTACGTTTGTTACATATCTGTATTTTGGATGATGCAGAGTTTACTCAGACTGAGAATCAATGATAAATTTTAAAACAATTGTTTTGTTTAATTTACGTGTTTGGGGGATTTTGTTCATTTTAAAGTTTTTTCCCATGATTTGTGAGTTTTTTACATTTTTCTTTATTTTAGTACCTCTACTTTAAATTTTGTTACTTGACTAAACCCTGCCACACATTAGAGCAACATTCGTACTCCGTTTTCGTACCGAAAACATGTCGGTACTCATGCACAGCTTCGGTAAACAGAGCTATTTTTATAGAGGAACAAGTAACAAAGCCATGCAAAACGAATGCGCGACATAAGGAGCTGTTGCTCTGTCTACCGAAATCGAGATCTCATATTCTTTCAACCAATCTTTTATCGGTGAGATTAACTACAGTCCGACTCTGGTAAGTTGACATTTGAGATGTGGCTTTGAAGTTGTTGATTCGTTAGGTGACTGGTTTGTAAAGAATGCGCTGCTGCAATTGACGTTTTCATCTCAGATTCTGGCTTTGATTTTATTCTGTGCCGGAAGAGAAGCAGTAATTACGAGTTACGAAAATTATATCGGTTTCCATACATGCTGACATTGGCAGCTCTTTACCTTGGCCAGTTTAGTACCTTTTTTAATGGACTTACCCTAGGTCATCTGCCTTCTTGCAAGAGCCGCACTATACCCTTTCGTTCTTTGTCGGGACATGGATGCTTTCATGCTATGAAACTAACAAAAAAGCACCAGACCTCCCATTTCAAAAATATTGAAAATATCGCACGTTATATTGAATAATGTCTAAACCCAAATAAAACTAAAAACCTTTTCTAGGTTGGTGGGAATTCCCATGATTCTGGAAACAAAAACCAGCGAAAATAACAATTCACTCCATATTTGTAAAAGAAGACATTTTTAGATTTTCCTTTTTAAACTATTTACCCTTCTCAATTTCTCAGGCATTGTTTGATTACTTCTTTTTCAAATTGTGCAAATATGTATGCTCATTTTAATATTACAATTTCTATTTCAGGTAATAAAAATAACTTTTTGCAGTTTTATATTTTAATCTGTATATATATGGGGTAAGGGAAGGAACATGATACTTAGAATTGTTTCACACTTAATAACCAGAGGTATATTAGTTAAGCAAAAATACCTCTATCGAATGATTAAAAGTTCTTGATTGTGTGGACTACATAGCACAGCTGTTATTAATTTTTATGTCTAATGTGCGCCAAAAACTAATTGCCTGCACAGAAGTAACTTTAGTTAGACAGCTGAAATGTGTTTTTGAAATAATTTAAGACATTGTTCCTTTCAGTTTTGGAGCGATTTTTGGGACTCAATGGATGATCTGGTATGGCTAATTAATACTTATATGGCATGCTCTTTGTTTAACACCCTCAAGTGACGCATGTCATACTACGGGGCGTATGTCCATCCCATGCTTTGTTCGCTCCATTATCAAGGAGCTTTTAGCTCACGATGCATTGCACTTCAAACGTAATGTGCTGTAAAATAAACCTAATCAATCTTGAATCTTAAATGTTGAAGGATCTGTAGCAAATTAAATATATATATCTGACGGCGATGTAAGACAAGAATAATGAAAGAAAGTGTTCTGCCATGCTTTTTAAGAAGGCAAATATCCCCAAGTGTGATCTTTATGGATAACATACTGTGGAAAAGGAATCTGATGCTTTAACTTTGTGTTTGGTGCACTCGTATGCAATCCAGGTTTTACGCTATAAACCTACCCCCAACCAAACTCAGGACTTAATGCGAGAAAACCGAAGTGTAAGTAGAAGCTGGTGGACTTTAAATCTGCCGTGGCCTTAAATATCTTCACGTTGGCGTGTTGTGGAAATTTGGAGAGTGGAATGCCAGCTTAGGTGTTGATCTCGTCATCTGACCGTAGATCGAAATTATGAGGTGTAGTCCTCGCATCGGGTTGAATCCCGGCCCGTCTTCACTCGCCCACTGTGTTGCTCCCGTGCTACGTTAGTTCAACTACCTTGCCTGTAAGAGAACCGAGCATACTCAATCTACAATTGGTTGACTGACAACTGTTACTAAGCATAGATACCTGTAAGAGGCTTTCCCTGTCAAGCTAAATAGAGGTGGCGGTTGCGTTTCTGCGGAGGATCGTGTTGCTTGTAGCTATACCTAAGGTTACGTCACTTTGCCTATTTTTCGAATACGATTTCAGAACATCGCCAATAAAAATTCCAAAGAATGAATTAATAATTTATTTGTGATAATTGACTTTTATACTGGCCATGGACCCTTCGCCTCGAATCTCTTCAGATTTCGTTTACACCACACTGATCGATGTGCCTGTGGAGAAGACCATTACTCACTTACTACCCTCTCATCCAAATTTTCTAGGCCACCGTATAGGCAGAAATATTCCTCGACGAATGGCGCAAGAGCATTGCACAAAACAAATCTGCCCAACACCAGCTTACTAAGCTTGTCTGCTGTTTGGACGTTGAGGAAGAAAATCTGCTCGGATGTAATCTATCGGTCCTCTCCTTAGGAATGTCTGGATCCATTGAACACCTTTGTCACCCTCATTCAAGTGTGGGTTTACTTGAAAGTATCCACCACGCCCTGCTTGTTTAATAGCTGTAAACCTTCAGAGGATCAGTTCCGCAAGGTGGTTATTGTATTGTGTATTTGTCTATGGCCATACACAACAGCCTCCGGTCTTTATGCCATAAAAAGCTGTTTGTTATGGCTTACGCATACCCCTTGTTCTTGGTCATTAGTTGCATTTTTGCAAGATTGAACTGGAAGCAAAATTTAAATGGATTCATTGCTAGTTACAATTAGCGAGAGAAGGAAATGTGCTGGACCTCCTTAACCCTCGTGGTTTATCTTCACGTTGAAAGCTGCCCTGTAGTGGCCAGCCTCTCGTGCAAAAACCTGTTCCAAACTGTCACCAATTCTGGTCAATGGACAATTTTTTTTGCTATTTAGGTTTTCATTCCCTCTTGGATTAAAAGGGCAGTTTTATCTCGGAAGTATCTCGTCAATAGCAAAACAGATGGACAAGATATCTCGTCATTAGCAAACTCGATTTTATCTTGGACGCGGTATCTCGTCTCAACCACTTGGAGGGTTAAAGCAACATTCCTGTATCAAGTTCCTCGTTCCACTTATAATTTAAGTAGTTGGTAAATAAGGTTGGTTAAGTAAGACAGTGTGGTTGATTTGCTCTCGCTCTACGGTCATATTTTACTACAGGATAGTGTAGATGACGAATATCTCGTGGAGTTAAAAAACGAAAGGATATTTTGTAGTATTTTATTGTAGATATCCTACAATTAGTTCCCAGTCTTTTCCCATGGCTTAAAATTACTGCCCATAGACCTACCTGTATGTGAGACATACTTTCTGCGTAGAATTTAAGCGGAAGTCAGACAACATTTTTGTATTGCTTTTTAACTTATTTCAAACACAATAATACGATCTAATTTTGTTTTCAGCATGCTTTTTTACTTTTTAATTCCATTTGAATTATTTTGCACATTTGATTTTTTGGCATTACTAAGCTTCTCTTCAGCAAAAAGACATTCAGTTTAATAAATTTGTTTCTGAATAGATGAGATACTCATACACACAAAAAGGAGCATCCTTAAGGTTGGTAAGAGTTATGTAACAATTAACTTATTGGTTTATTTTCATTGAAATCTTGACCTCCTTGACTGGCATTGTTTTGTGGTGCCTCGCGTCTATTCTAGGTTTTTGATGATAACTGTTGTATGAGTATTATTATCTATTATTAGAGTACCAATAGGTGAGTATTATTTGTTAAATACTATTTTATAAACTAAAATTTTTAAAAATTTAATTTATAACGACACATTACGCGTTTTTTTACTCTATTAATGAAGAACGAATAATCACCAGTATTGTTATTCCTTTCAAAAATCGTCGCCAATAACCCGTTGTGTTGCTCCAGTGTGACTTAATTAAAATACCTACCTACCTTTCCAAAACTGTATGCTATCTCATTTAAAATATTATTGCTGTTTATATTCTATTAGTTTGAGTCTTAAACGTGGCTTACATGAGTTTAAAGATTCCCCAAATTTCCTTATTACTTTATTTCAGAAACATCCCTAAAAGTTTTTTATTGTTTAAGAATTAAATTAAATGCACAATTATGTTTGAGCTTCCTCTCGAAAGAATGTTCCATGGCTGTTATTTGTCCATCTGACCCAGATAGGAAAGGAAGTGCCAATATCAATACAATATCGTACAATAGTTGTTGAACTTGAGGAAATCTTGAGGTTGTAGAAATACATAATGCTGCACAGAATTTGTAAACTTTTGAGGCTGGTTTATAGATCTTGCAACATGGTTGCATAACTGTTTTGGAAGTCATGTTAATATGTTATACCTGAACTAAAGATGTTGCTGCATCCTCTACTGTTCCTCGGCAACAGGGTTTGGATCACTTCAATCAAGCTTTTTGGAATTCTAAAATTTGTTTTTCGCAACCCAAATGCAAAACTTTTTAATGTTCCAAAGCCTTCTTATACAACAGTAGCGGAATTGTTCTGATAGAGTATTTTAATGTGTCGGGTAGTCTTGAATATTTAATCGTCATTCAAACTAAACATCGATTTTAGAAGCACGATTCGATGCTGAATTTCCACAACTTTATATGCTACAATTTTAATTTTTAAAAGTTCATTTTCACCTCTGACGACAACTTCTAGATATAAATATTTTCTATACGAATTTAATTCTGTTGGTTTCAATATTACATAACTAAAATAAGTCAATTGCGTCAGTTTGATAGATTGTTCTAATTGTAGATTTACTACTAAACGAACTTATTTTGTGAATAATCTGATAAAAGAACCCTAAATGTGAACGAATAAGTTTCATTGCAAAACTTTCTTTTTTAAATAGTGATCAAATTAAAAAACAAATTTATAACCAATTAAGTACCTAATTCCTATGGGTACCACAATATAAACTCAAAAAAAAATTTCTCTAAATATGAAAAAATGGCATTACTTAACTCATGACGAATGAGATGCAATATACCACAATGTGCTCTTAGTAAAAGAATGCCCTTAAATGTCTTATAATGAATTATAACGATATTACAAAGTATCACAATTTTTCTCTAATAAATAGAATGTTTGCATGAATAAACTAAGTTTGATATACAGGGTGTTATCAAAATAATGGAAACACACTGGATTTATAAGGAATCCTTTACTAATATGGCGTAGGACCGCCTTTGGCATGTAATACAGCTTGGATTCGCCTGGGAATCGATTCATACAAGTGCTGAATAGTGTTTAGAGGAATATTGTACCATTCTTCATGGAGATATTGTAAAATTCCGGGAGAGATGCCGGTGGAGGATATCGATTCCGGATTGAACGCTCTAAAATAGACCATAACGGTTCGATTATATTGAGGTCGGGGGACTGCTGGCCAAGGTAGATGTTTCAGTTCATCCTCATGTTCATCAAACCATGATTGCACCAGTCCCGCTGCATGAATAAGAGCATTATCATCCTGGAAAATTCCATCTCCTGCAGGAAACAAAGTTTGCATCATAGGATGGACCTGGTCAGCTAAAACTTCTCTATACTTCTCCCCAGTGATCCTTCCTTTCAGGGTTACGATTGGGCCAGCAGAAAACCACGACATGACTGCCCATACCATGACAGATCCACCTCCATGCTTGACAGCTGGAAGGAGACAATCACGATCATACGCTTGTGCAGGTGTCCTCCAAACGTGCACCCGTCCTGTTGGGAAAAGTGTGAAAGATGATTCGTCTGACCATATAACTGTCTTCCACTTATCAATCGACCAGGTTTTGTGGTTGTGGCACCACTGTAGACGACGTTTGGCATTAACATCTGTGACAAGTGGCTTGGGAATTGCTACTCTGCCGTAAATGTTCTGTTTATGAAGGTGCCTCCTAACTGTAATTATTGACACTGGAGAATCCAGATGCTGATTGAGCTCTGCGGTCACTTTGGCTGCAGTTGTTTTCTTTTTAGACATTACAATCCGCTTCAATACCCGTCGGTCTCTTTCACTCAGCTTCTCCTTCCGTCCACTATTTTGCTTTGCCGAGCTTGTCTTGCCGCGCTGTGTGTATGCTGTCATTACTTTAGACACCGTACCTCTAGAAACGCCTAAAAGCTGGGATGTTTCGGTCACAGTTGCTCCAACTAGTCGGGCGCCTACAATTTGGCCTCTTTGAAAGTCTGTGAGGTCTGACATTTTACGTTTTTGACAAAAATCCACGACGTATACAACTTCACTAAAGCTACTTCATACTACCATGATATATAGCACTTTTTATATTAAAAAACCTGGCAGCTAGGATTATATTTTAATGCTTACCAAGCGCATTCTTAAATGTCACTTTTATTCACAGGTGTTTCCATTATTTTGATAACCACCTGTAAGTGCTTTCATTCTAGATACATCATTGTATTTTTAACTCATAATGAATTACGATATTGTGTGATACATTCGGGTAAAACTACAATAAAAAATGAGACACTATAAATCAAACTATTGTTCTTATTCCTAACATTATATGTGGGATAAATAAATCGTTTTATTTCTGGGTGAAACGCTGCCTGAATTCCGTTTTATGAATAGAAATTAGGCACAATTTCTGTAGAGGTGCGAAAATCTTTGTCTAGAAACGAATGCACATAGTTCGTTTTCCTCTGAGTATAACTTCAATTTTATTGTCTAGTTATTACTTATTGTCTTTCTTGTAGCATGAGCATCTGGGAACAAGTCCAAAATCTCAACCAGGACTCAACCGACGCTGGCCGAATGTGTAAGTTCTAAATATTTTTATTTACTCTTTCTTCGTGTATCTTTTCTTGTATAATTTCATCTAGTTTGGGCGATCTTCCCTATTTGGATTTACCTTCGCCTTCATTATTTTATTTATAAAGACGAGCTAAAGTCAATGCAACTTAGTTTATCAAAAGTACTTTAAGATTGGAATAGGGTTACACTGTTGTATATACCACTAGCAGAATTACTCGGCGTTTCTCGGGTTGAATTGGTTGTAATTGATCGTAACGTTACTCAATGTTATTCCTACGGGGATTTGGGGCCGTCGTAATTCAGGGAATATGCCCACTATGCTAGCAAAGTGCGAGTTGTGAACACGACAGGAAACGAACACGATTCCTGTCGTGTTAGTTTCCTCCCTGAATGTATTTCTTTCTTCCTTGTGTCAGTAAAAACTCTCCCTGTGTATATGTCCATTACTTCATATTGTCTCTTGCGTCTGGCACAGCATGGCCAAATATGGCCCATGCGCCATAGGCCGCGGTGGCCCGGTTGGAAGAGTAACGGACTAGAGTTCGAATCCAGCCAAACACCGTCGTGTACAAAGGGGGCTGGTGCACGTTAAATCTCTCGTGGCCTCAAATGTCCTCACGTTCGTTAGCGTGGTGTGGAAGTTTGGAGAGTGGGGGGGGCCAGCTCACAGGTGTTGCTTCGTCATCTGACCGTGGTTCAAAATTACGTGGTGTCGTCCTCGGATCTTTCCCTTTGGGATCGGTCCCGGACCGTCGCCGAGAGCCCGTTGTGTTGCTCCAGTGACGTTAATTGAAATACCCCCTTGCGACGTAAAAACCCAACAAACCAACCAACCTATGGGGATTTCGGTATATCGAATTGTGTTTTGAGCTCTTCTGTATACCCAGGACAAATCAAACTGGGCCTGTAATATTATAGTCTGTACTTCCCGCAGGATTCTAAAGTATAAGTGTACCAAATTTTTGGTGCGATTTGGTCAGTGATCGTAATGATATGCAATGGTATTCCTATGGGGATTTCAAATCGTTTTGAGCCCCTCTGCAAGATCCAGGACAAATCGAACGGGAATTAATATATAGTCTGTGTTTCCCGCAGGATTCTAAAACATAAGTGTACCAAATTTGGCGCGAATTGGTTAAACAGTGATTGTAATGATACTCAATGTTATTCCTATGGGATATCGAATTGTTTTGAGCCCCCTCTGCAGATCCAGGACAAATCGAACGGGAATTAATATATAGTCTGTATTTCCCGCAGGATTCTAAAACATAAGTGTACCAAATTTGGCGCGAATTGGTTAAACAGTGATTGTAATGATAGTCAATGTTATTCCTATGGGATATCGAATTGTTTTGAGCCCCCTCTGCAGACCCAGGACAAATCGAATGGGGGAGGGGGTAATAGCCTGTTTCCCGTAGGATTCTATAAAGAATGATTGTACCAAATTTGGTGAATTGGTCAAGTTGTGAATCATTGGTCAAGAATCGTTCAAGGAGCGACCTGAATAATAACGAACTAATGTTCCAATAGTGTATACTTTACAGTGAAAACAATTAAAAAATGTGTTTCGTCATCTGAACATGATTGTAATGATACTCAATGTTATTCCTATGGGATATCGAATTGTTTTGAGTCCCCTCTGCAGACCCAGGACAAATCGAATGGGGGAGGGGGTAATAGCCTGTTTCCCGTAGGATTCTATAAAGAATGATTGTACCAAATTTGGTGAATTGGTCAAGTTGTGAATCATTGGTCAAGAATCGTTCAAGGGGCGACCTGAATAATACCGAACTAATGTTCCAATAATGTATACTTTATAGTGAAAACAATTAAAAAATGTGTTTCTTCTTCTGAACATGAAATTACGTGGTGTTGTGCTTTGATTGGGGATTGATCCCGGACCGCCACCAATAGCCCGTTGTTTGTGTTGCTCCAGTGCGACGTTAATTACCTATCTACCTTAAAAAAATATGTAATTTCGTTTGCGATGTGTGGGAGGCGAACCGAACTCGCATCTCGATGCTTTTTAACGAGTTACGGTTTTTGTATCCCCATTGAACCAGATCTTTTTATGATTGTCGGTTAGCCTTATCAGGTGATACTGATTTGTGTAAGTGCAATTGAAGATCTAGATGTCAGCATCCCATGTATCCTCACACCAATAGAGGGGAGTATTTTTTAATTTAAACCTATTTAGGTATGGCTATATGAATGGGCCATAAAAATATAATTAAAAATCTGCTGTTTTGTAAGTAATTTCTCGAATATTAATGTACGTTTTTACTGTGGTGTCGGAGCCGGAAGAATAGCGTATTAGCCACCGGAGGGTTGCGAGTTCGAAACTCGATCCAACCAAAGGCCGTTGTGCAGGTGAGGGATGGTGCACGTCAAATCTGTCGTGGCCTCAAATGTCCTCACGTTGGTGTGGTGTTGAAGTTTGGAGAGTGGGGTGCCAGCTCAGGTGTGACCTCGCCAGCAGATCGTGGTTCAAAATAACGAAGCGTTGTCCTCAGGTGTTTCTCTTCGTGATTGATCCCGAACCGTCGCCAATATCCTGTTGTGTTGCCTCCAGTGTGACTTAATTCAATTACCTACTTACCATAAAGCCCATTTTGGCATAATTGTCGCTTATTGGGCGCTTTTAATTGTTTTTTATTTATGAATTTTTTTTTTTTTTAGGCATTTTTTATTTCTGGCAGTTGCGCTTTTTGGTTTTTATGTCGTTAAAATCTTCCGTACTTTTTTTCTTGGAGGTTTGCAGGCATGCAATATACAACTGCCGGTAGATGACATCGATTAAAGTGTTGCGTAATATGTTATACGTTTAGTATCTGGCAAGACAAACTAAAAACTGCCAGATCCCTGGAATATTTTTATCTCTCGACCTATCTGAATAAGTGTTCGAACTTTCTGGGTACCCCAAACACACTTACAGAAACCATATCACAGGTCTTTGTCACAAGTGACGAAGTGGAATGTTAAAGAAACTCACATTTTCATACGGATACAACATGAAACGGTTGCTATAGAAACCGAGTTCCTAATATTTGAAGTGGGAGCTCCCTCACTAAATTAACTGGCATACTCCAAGAAATCGTAATAGAACGGGAAAAGAATTATGCGAACCTTTCCAGATGTGTTTACTGGACTATACCACGAGGGCTCTTAAATAATACGTTGTGCTTGAATAAAAAATTAATGGAATTTTATTGATCCGTACTACAAATTCTCCAAGTTGTTATTCTTCCATCTATCTGACATAGCCTTCTGACTATGTCAGTATAAGGACCTTAGATTTCTGCTTCCTTAAGAAACGTTTCCTCTTTTCAATGTACTATATTAACTGCCCGTATAGGATGGAAAAGACAGTGCATTGTTTGTATACTATCTATTTTTAAGTATGTTTTGGTTGTGTTAATTAACCAATTACGTCTACTGAATCGAGACTGAAAATCAACCTTATTAGTAGGGCCGCGGTTGCCCAGTTGGAAGACTAACGGATTAGCAACAGGAGGGTTGCTAGTTTGAAACTCGGTCTAAGCAAAGACCATTGTGTATGCTGGGGCTGGTGCACGTTAAATCTGTCGTGGCCTCATGTCCTCACGTTGGAGTGTGGTGTGGAAGTTTGGGGTGCCAGCTCAGGTGTTGACCTCGTCATCTGACCGTGGTTCAAAATTATGAGGGATTGGCCTCGGATCTTTTTCAGCGGTAATGATCCCGGATCGCCGCCAATAGCCCAGTGCTAACTAACTACTACAACCCCATTAGTATGCGTAACAAAGAGGGTTAATGCCTAATGGATACTGTTTACGTTTTTACTTTGATTAATCCCGTGTGCTTACTCTTGTTTATGATTGATTGCTTCGCTGAACCTCGGAATATTTTGTCAGTTGATATTTTGCGAGTGGTATTTGTATTATTTTTGTCTTTGATTATATCGGATGCAGCTCTGTTTGGCTTATAATTTCCATCGAGATAAACGCATTTCAGTTTGACTAGTGTATTGTCGAATGTTCACAAATTTGCCTGTGTGATGCAGAAATAATTATTTTGTTTCTTAGATTTGGGTGGAATTTCCGCTTCATGTAAGTTTTATTTATCCAACACTTGATCTCAGCCATTTCGCCATAAATCTCTGTCAGCCCAATATTTAAATAATTAAGGCAACTATTGAGGTGGGCCATGTAGTAAAGGCCACACAGAGGGTCAGTTGGGGAGCCTGACAAGACAATTAGGTAAAGATGATTTTGTAGGTAGTAGGTGTCTTGGGAGAACACGCAAACAAGCCAATCCTGTGGCAACTGAGACTTAAGCAAGGAGTTCCAGTCTTCCTCTTTAGTTAGATCTTTGTAAATATTAAGTCGAGATTGCTTGATTTTGGTATTCATAATCCTTTTTGCTGTATGGTATTCAATAGGAGGATATAGCTCGGTTTACAAGTGTGTAAATTGCACCACCAAATTTAATTAGTTGCTTCCTTAGTAGTGGTATAGTGTTGAGTTGAAATGGGTGTTTATTTGGGTTGATTGTGTGTATTTTTCTTGTTACTTTAGACTCCTAAGTGACGGCTACGAATCGGATTCAACCCTGATCCGGAAAACTGGCCGCAATCCGGAAGTAGATCCTGACCAGCAAAAAGCCTGGTACAAAGAAATACAAAAAGGAGGTGAGATACCTCTCATCGGACTGCGGAAGTCTGTGCCAGAGAAACCTACAGGTATGATTACCCCTTAGATTTTGATAAATCTATAAATCTCAATGGGATTTTCATTCTAAACTGACATCAGTTTTATTTTTAACTCTGACGTTAAATGTGATTTTAATTTATGTATAATGCTTATGATCTTGTGTAAATTAACAAAGGCATTTTAGTTTAATCCGGTTTTTGTTTTATACTATCCACCCTCTGAGTGTCACGAGATTTCCAGTAGTTTGCTACTGCTTTTACCCTACAACTCAATGACTAACTAGCCACATCTATTGGTTGAAAGAATACTTGGAAGGACTCTATTAAATTTAAATTGGTTAGAAGTCACGCAGGGAAAGCTTCAGGTTGCATGCTGGAATAATGCGTACATGATCCTCCGAGGGTTTAGAAGACATTGCAATCATGGGTGTTATCCAAGAGACCATTTTGTTCTGAAGCTGTAAATACACTTCATCACAGCAATTTAATTGCTGTTAAATTTTGTTAATTCTTTGGGCTAAAATAGATCGAGAATCATTATTTTTATGAACAAAATATCAAATCGAAGCATTCATGAAAGGTTATTGATTAATTTTAAATTAACCTAAATTTTGAAACTAGTCATTAACTATGGATAACCATAATTTAATTTGTAAAAAATATATTGGTAAAAATACTTCTCAACCCAAATTATTCATGTATTTTCGATTCCTTGTGTTTTTTTAATTTTATTAATCAGATTTAATACCATTAAGAATATTTTGCATTTTTGTTCGAAGCTTATATTCTTGAACCTGCTACAAATACAATTATTTTTTTGTATTTAACAATTAAAGTATACTAAGTATTAAATAGACTAGTAAGTATGTATAGATATACATGAGATGTCCGTTTGCCATACCTTAATTTGATTTTAATAATTTAATTTTAATTTTATTTTCAATTTCAGAATCCCTAAATTACAGATCCCATCTAAGTACCCATGTGCATGGGGCTGAACCTCCATGTTACAGTCACAAACATATTCCTAACACCCTTCAGACACCTACTTACACATTCCGAGCTAACCCCCTCAACAAGACTTCAACACATGTTCTTCCATCATCGCGGAATATTCTAAATAGAATGAGTAACAGGTGCTCAGCTCCTGTGCCACCCAAAAGACGCTCGACTTCGGTTTTAATTTCTTCTCTCGCATCAAATATTCTGGAAAACGATAAAGACTTATCTTCCATGGAACACCAAATACCATCGAATGGCATGTTGGCGTCGAAACATTCTTCGAGTGGATATCCTCATACATCTAAATTAGCTGTTGATACAACTTCTGGCCTTACCAAACGCTACAGTTGGCCATATGGGCATGACTATAACACGGAAGATATGTCTAAATGTAATAGAAACGAATTGCCATTTCGTAGTCGCCATTTGTCTTTCAAATTATCAGAACTTGACAATGATTGTTGGCATAGAAAGTTGGTAAATGGAACTACATCCATGTATCGTGCTTCCATTGAAAATGAAAGCATTCACCAAACAAAGGTACCTTTAGTGACGATAGCATTACCAAATAATGGGATGAGCAATGGCTCTTTCGAATACTCGGAGCTTAAGCATAAGTTACTTGCAAAAGAGCAGGATTGTCATCCCGCTGGTGAGTTTTCGCCGATGCTTCCAAATCATTGTTCTCATAAGAAGTTAACTGGCCCTTTACCAGTCTCTGAAGCAAGTAATGAAAAGGAGGATGTTATGGATCCTTTTGAGTGGAGTGATAGACATTTGAGTAATGGAATCCAGTTTGTTGATTATAGTTTTGAAAATGGGAACAAGGAATTCCGTCAACCATATGGGGACTATTCCAATTGTATGTCTGTCTCGAATCAAAATAGAACTTCCGTCGGTTCATCTGGGAAAAATACCATGAACTCTTTACAATGCGTTGAAAATGCTTCATATTTCAATAACACTCATTCTCGACGAAATACCGAATTAGTTAATACGAGTGAAAAAATTATTTCTCTTGAAGATCTTAAGACGAAATCTGATTTTAAAGTTCCTAGGGTCGTTGATAGTGAGTGTATCAACGATACTAAGAAAGACGTTTCAAAGGAAAGGACGATACCAACGATTAAAGATTATGATAGGACTGCAGCTTTTAAAAACACACACACTATAGCAAAAAATAGAATATCTGAATTTAACCGTTTGTGTCGTAAAGAAACTGTTCCGTGTCCTCGCATGATAACTATATTGCCACCTGTAGTTCATGTATCCACATCTAATTCGGAGTTAAAACCTCAGGTGGCTCACTCAGTGCCTCAAAATAACAAAAGGTTGAATTGTACCATCGACATCAAACCTTTACAAATGTATCTAAAGAAATATGGTCACGTGCTACCAGAAAAGATTAGCTCCAAGTACGATTCCACTATCGAACTACTATTAAAAGATTTTCGAAAATCGAAGAATGATCATAACTCCGTTAAAAGCTCTTCGATGTCTTCATCACAGAATGAATTATCAAACTTTTCACCGATGAATAAAAACGTAAAGCCGCATATTAACCGAATCGGGAACTTGGTAAGTTTTGATCATATTTTAAACCTCGAAACTTCACAGGACGAAATTGCGTATTCAAAAAATAATCATATTACACGAGAGATAGCACGCAAGAATGATAAAGCTTTAAAACTTTCCAACAATTATTATCAACACAATGTTTCAAGGCCACAATCTGTGCATCCTGTTTCTAGAAGAAATAATTCAAATTTAGCCTTGAGTGGGAAAAGCTCTATTGTTTACCATGAATATATAGCTTCGATGCTGAACTCAGCATCAAAATCCCGAAGTTTTGTTCGATTAAAGAACTTTTATTCGAGTTTAGAGGATCTTGCTAATTTACCATCCTACGGAAATAACAAACCACACTGCTATGAAATAAACAGGGTGAATATTTCTTGGAGAAGAATATCTTACTATCGTAGGTGGGATAAGAATCAAGATAGAAGTTTGAAAACAAAGCATTCGTCTGTCGAAGATTTAAGGCAACTTTTCCAGGGCTCAACCGACACTAATTTCAAAGATTCTAAAACCACGTTCGAAATGTCGTTCCAGTATAAAAGACTCTTAGGCAGTGTTTCTGTTTCGAACCTTGTTGAAAAGTATAATAGCATGGAATGTTTCCATGAGTTTAAAATTCGCTCGAACCGTCAACCCTCAACAATTATTTATTCTCAAAACGAAAATTGGAGCAGTCAAACATTCAGCCTGAAAAATGCTGAATTTCAGACAACCGTTTCTCCATTTCCTTATCAGTTGCCAACGTGGGCAACAAAATTTTGCATGCTGAATAATTCAAAACATCGATTACTGCCGCCGAACATGCAGCAAATCGACACAGACCAACAGGCAACGTTTTCCACGCGTTGTAGCTCAGATGATAATTTGCACCTTCCATCTACGTCTAAAGACGTTCACAGCAAGGTGAGGTTTTTCGAGGGGATTTATCAACTAAAACGATCAGACCTTTCCAGTCCTGCATCTCGTAATAAAAACTTTAATAGAAATCTCTCATGTTGTGATTTAAATCAAATGGATGAGAACCTCATGTCTTCCAGTTATTCGAGACTCTTCTCGCCCAGTTATTTACCAGAAAGAGCTGTATCTTGTTTAGATTTGTCTTGTATATCAGCAGATTCTTCCATAACTGAACCATCAGCCAGCTACCATGACAGAGCATCGTCATCCATATCTATTTATTCATCGGAGTGCGCTACGAGGTGTAGTGATATTTTCGATCACGTGATCAGAACGGGCACAGTTTCGCGGATTAAAAATAAGTTAGAAAAGTCACTGCCGTTAATGTCTTCCAAGAAGCAGTCCTTGATTGACGATTCCAAGCTAAAATCGTCCAGTGTGCCTGATCATTTAGCGACAATTGCAACGGAGGTCAAACGCTGGAAAAGGCACGGAATGAATTCGGCTGCGAATTTAACATCCTCTAGATTCAAATCAGGCTCTGTCCAAAACCTGATCCGAAAATTCGAACCAGAATTCGTACAAGCTAACGAACCACGAAATCATATAACTAAGTCAGCTAAGAACAACAAAAGTCACTCGAGTTTCGTTCCCCCTCGAGACAAAACTGAACAATATCATTACATATGCGAACGTTCATTAGATTTGAAGATAGCAGCCGGGTCTGTTAATTACGGTCATTTAACAAATACAGCTAGCATGCGAACAAAATATATAAATGATAGCGAACTTCAAAAAACGAACGGCGTATGCTGGAAATCATTAGTTCAACAATCCTTTAAAAAGCGTATTCATAATCTGATATCCAGATTTGAAACTACAAAACCTAATAACTGGTCTTCACATCCCACCTTTCTGGATAGTTCTAATTCAAACATTGAAACTAAATATCCTCAGAGCCAACTTAGCAGACAAAATTGCATCGGAAGGGAACTTTCACATACCATACCTGGATTCAGATCACCACCTGTTAGAAATAAGAGAAACATTCAATCAGAATCCACTGTTGCGCTGTCTCCCTATAGCGGAGTACATTTTCTTACCAGGAGGAATAATTCAATAGATTCCAAATTCAATCAAAGTTCCAGGATTGCGTCGATTAGTTTTCTCAATGGTAATGATAGAGATGCCATTCCCCAAGTTCAGAATTCTTCTCCAAGACCATATGTGAGAAAGACCACCTGTAGAAGCCCTGTGGAACTTGGTACAGGTTAAGACCAAGCTTTAGCTGAATATTCATTAATTCGCACTTGCACGTACTGATAATGGCACTCATCAAGATAAAGCACGTTTTGTTGTATATGAGTAAGAAACATTTAGCACATAGGTCACAAAGAAAATTATAATTTTAATGGCTCAAGATTTCCTTCAATCACTTCACCCATTCTGACGCACCTTTACTAACCTACTCTTTGCATGAGATGTAGTTTTTCTTATTAAAGATTCCATACTGTAATTATCTCGTGAGTTTAATAAGTTTCTGTATGTTTTAAAAGTATGAAATTTATTTTGTAAAGTGGATCAATGCAATTGGATTAAGAAGGGGAAGCAAATTATAATATATCGTCTGAAGCAGAAAATCTTTAGCTGACAATTCTTTATTTGCACAGCTGTTTAAATACTTATGAGCATTTTGATTGTGTGATATACCCTTTAAACAGATTACAATATGATAATGCATTTCGCATCATCATGAAAATAAGCATTTAGTATCCGAAAATTGCCAATTTCTGAAGTTTCTGTTCTAAGCCGACGATACGATAGTGGACTTTAAAAGAATCCAAACCTTCAAAAACAGGCAAAACATTAATTTTGGAGTGCCAAAAATTATTCCATTCGCATTAGGCAACTTTTGGGAACCGAGAAATTTCATGTCCCGTCTTTTATGTCATTTGATCGGGATTTTTTTCAATAAATTGTTTACGATTGCAAATTTACTTTGAAAACCTAACATTTAAAAAGAAACAGTATAATTTTTAAAAAATCTAACATAGACTTGTTGTAAGAACTTGTTTGCTCTGTAGCTTTATTTTACCACATGTTTATAAAAGAAATTAAATTTCCATTACTATTTTCGAATTTTGTTGAACAAAATCAAAAAGTTCCAACAAATTCTGTGTTTTTTAAGAACGTGTCACAATCAATCAGTATGCTATCTCCATTTCTGATAATTTCATCTGAAAATATTTCCTTGCATAATCTAATAAAAAGAATAATTATTTACTAAAATATTTCGACATCTTAGTTATGTGTATTATCTGGTCGTAGTCCTTATTTTGGTTTTCTTCTAAAAGCGTCACCTCATCAGTATCAAGAGACAGAAGTAAACATTCACTTCCGAAGCCCAATTCGACATTTGGAAAAAGAATATATCGAAGAGGAAGAGTTGAGAAAAAGACAGGAGGACGCAGTAAGCACTTTTTTTATTAAGCTCTCTTGTGCGTCAAAAGGGTTTTGTATCTTTTTTAGTTAGGTCATTCCATGTAAAATTAGCAATTCAGCTATGGATTACGTAACACCGATTTTAATGAAATTAGTTTTTAAATAGGTCGCGGTATTAATCAGCAACTGCAAAATATTAGTTTTCAGAAATGTATATTTTGTTACTTATTGCATTTAAAAGTAATTATTACTGCACCGGGCGCGTAGTTCTAAACGAGTCTATTCATTAAATTAGGGGACAGCTTGAACGTAGGCAATGTGTTTACACAATTGGTGTCTTTTGCACGGAATCTGATTCCGAGTTTATCAGTAGGTGTCTGAAATGATTACGAGTTGGTGAAATAAATTATCTCCTGTGACAATCGCCATTTATGAGTTTGCGTGTGGTATCCCTTTTCCCATACGACTCTTGCCACCTTTGTGGAAATGGACTTCCCCAAAGCCATATGCCTTCTCGTCGGAGCCGCACTATATACTCTCCAAATGCGAAATAAATCCTTTTTGCCCATTGTTTTTATGTGAATCCAACTTCTGCAAAAGATGTCCTCTCGGGGGCATGTCTTTAGGTGTGCACGGGCTTTACTAACCCGAGTTGCCCTAGTGATTATTCTTTTCTCATGGGGTTTGCTGTCTCTGGTAAACATTGGGATAGCGACCCCAGGATGCCCAAGCAATCTATCTCATTCTTCTCTCCATCTTTTCTTGGATGGAGAGAAGAAAGATTTTATCTCATGGCACACATTCTTCATTCTACATATATGGCGCAAGGGCCATATTTGGCCCTTGCGCCATAAAACCCAAAAACAACCAACCTGCAAAAAATGTGTAACGTGAATGTTGTGAGTAAATAAATACGGCGCCGACGCGTAAAACTAGCTTCATTCTCCTTTTGGGAAAACCATATTTAGGCGCCTTCCCTTTCCTAAATTCCTTGATTTTAGAGTCTAAACTTATTTCTACTTCATTACTTTTGTTCATTACTGTTCTGTATCAATTGTACTTTAATTGCCCGGTTGGGCTAAGGACCCTAAGACCTTATGGGGCCTGACAAATGCCCTACCGACCGCTTCTAGTGTAGCCTTTCATTCTCTGGGTAGGCTGGATCTTATTTCTGATTTCTTTCGCAGCTTCAATCACATGATTAGTTGGGTTTTATGGCACAAGGGCTATATTTGCGCCAAATAAGGCTTCAATCCCGTCACAGGTTATCTGTAGTCATAAATGCAATGAATGGGTTTGTATGAACCAATGACAGACGTTGGATCGCTTCTGTAAATGTAACCATGTATCGATCTTTGTGAGTGAGAATTTTGAAAGTACAATATAAATCTCTCTTCTCTCTCTTTTCTATCTTACTTTATATCTATTATAGTTCCCCTTGCTCTATTGCGGATTTAGATTTTTTCAAATAATCGAGAGTGAATTGAATAAATGCGAATAAAGAGGATCTCGGCACAGCTTTGGTGGACTCGTCTTCCAAAAAATTGCTCGTAAATCATTTTTCTATTTTTATACTCAAAAAGATAGTTTTCTACATTTTTTGCTACGCTTGAAGTCGCGTCATTTTCTTAAAACTAACTCAAATCAGCCTTTTTATTCTTTAGACCAGCGATTTTCATCTCATGGCACCCATAATCTAATTTCTAAAATTCTGCGGCACAACAAAGAAATATTTTTTACCGATCTGACAAACAAATTGGTGCAATTTTGATACATTTACAAAAAATAATAGTTATTATCTACTCCCTTTTTGCTTCAAAGTGCCTGTTAAAAATCTTTTTAAATGAATTTATTTATTTTTTTAATAAAAACAATACTTAAAATTATTCATATAGGTATTGCTTGTAATTATTTGAACCCACTTGTCAAAAGTTCAAAACTAAACCGTTTAAATGAAACAAATCTTATACAATTTTAACCTCTTCACCAACCTTGAGGCACACCAATGTCATTCTTGCGATTATGAGATTGTGATATTGATGTGAGATATTGATGGTTGAAAACCGCTGCTCTATACAAATGATAACAAATGCTTTTGTCTCATGACATGTAATCTGGTACAATATTTTGACGTTGTTTGGCGCAGTTTGAATAAGCACGGCCCTTGCGCCAAAAAAACCCAACCTGTTACAATATTTACTGAGTAATTTAGTGACATTTTAGTTGAAAAATATTAGAAAAATAGTTTTAAAATTTCCTTTCCCGATTTCACGATAGAATTTTTCTGTCGGGAGGTCTACGTTCACCCAGAAAATACTGATCTCGGCAATTTCCCAGCGGCCCTCCAAGTGGTTTCAACAAAATATCTCATCCATCAAGATCTGAATAATTTTGCAAATGACGAGATATCTCGCCATCAAGATTTTGTTTATTTTTTATGACAAGATAAAGATCTGGTCAGTGTTCTTCTAATCATGTGAGATATTGATGGACGAGATATCTCGTCCTTCAAGCACCGTTATTTATTATATTTGCATCGTTTAAAGTTAACTAGGCATTGTTTTTTAGATGCGAAAACTGTACGAAGAAGAAAGGAGGAAAAAGCATCTGCAAGAAATGGCTGAAATCGAAATGAGGAGGCACGGTGACTTTTTTACGTAAGTAGAACCAACTTTTACAAATTATTTTAATAGGGCTTAGGAACTCCAATTGAGGGGGTCGGACAAAATTTCGCCTTTGTATCTTACGTGTCAAATCAACACACCAAAATATCATTTCAACCTGACTTTTCCGATTTCAATTAAATTTACCAGATATGTAGCCTCATAAGAAACGAAATAATACAAAATATGAGATGTATATCTATATTTTTTAATTATAGCTCACTGAAAATTTGAAAAAAAAGGCAAAATTTGGGTCACAATAAGTAAGAAGTTTAATAAAATCTCGAGTTCCACTTATGTTAGAAAGCTGAACTTGGATTTGGAACTCTTACTAGATATAGATCTCTACTAGAGCTGTGTGTGTAGAACTCTTACTAGATATTTTATGGTTCAGGTACTCTCTCTTAGAACTCTTACTAGATATTTTATGGTTCAGGCTGATTAAACAAAGGTTTGGCTAACGATTAACTAAGAGCTGAATCATAAAATAGTAATTAACTTTAAATCTAGTTAGAGATCAACTCCAAATTTACAGCATATGGTGAGCACTCATAGACCTTATATATAGTATGTTCTTTTAAAAAAAATAATGTAACATAAAATCCAAGGTAAAAAAATATGTGGAATAAATATAGTTTGGTAAAATATATTCGTGGTATGTTATATTTAAGAATTCATGTACATATCGGCATACAAAGACGTCATATTTTCACAACGAATTCTGCTCTAGTTTGAAAATATCAGAAATTAAATTTTCGATGGAATAAATGCACCATTATTCTTAAAAATTAAAAACTCATTTTCCGAATTTCAAAAATTATTCTTTTGTTGCATAAAATTTAAAAACGTCGAAAACGCTTGAAGGAATGGGGATATTTTTTGCTAGTATTTTTGCTGTAATAAAATGTTGAAATCTGATGAATGGGTATCAGAAACTTATTATTTTAAAATAATTTGTTTTACTTGTAGATTTGTTTTAACAGCGTCCGAAAGTAATTCTATGAAATTATTTCGTTCTCTAGGCCTTCACAGAAATCACCTATTCCATTAAACAGGTATGACAATCCATTTGATTCTGGTTACACTAAGGTAACAACAACATCCGCATATACCAGAAGCCCCCAAGCCAAAACTATGGCCAAAGCTTTATATCCGTTTACATCGCAAACAACCAGGTAAAAATTGTTTGATTACCTTTATCAAGCTTTAATAATATTGATTTCTTTCTAACTATGAAACTTGTGAAACAATATCTATATCTTAATGATTATGTGCAGATGTTTTAAAATCATTTAACGAAGAAGTTTTAAACTCGTTTTACAAAATTGACAATTATTGTTTGAGTAACAATTGTACAGCAAATATATTGTTTTAAAATTAACATTAAGTAGACAATTATCGTGTACTATCATTGTTATGCTGCAACAGTTTTAAATAGAAGAAATGTTTTCTAAAAATGTTTTTAATTTAACTGTTTACAAAACTTCAAAAACTTTTAACAGACATTGTAAAGATATAATCCTTTCATGAAAATATGAATTCCTTCAATTCTGATAGTCATCCAAGTGTTGGTCTTGCAATCAAATGTTTGGATAAATAGCTGGAATGGGATGTCCCAGATAATGTATCGCCGAAACGACATCACTACCTGTCCTGTTGTGGGTTCGCCTATATTTCGACTTGATAGAGATGCATTCTAAGGAGCATTCAATTTGGCGAGCGATTTAATCTGATAACCTGCATTTTTCTTATTTATTGGCTTTCTGTGTGACAACCCCTTAGAATTGGTGACCTAAACGTTCTTTACAATACATCTTTTCCTTCGACTTCACTAGAAAAGGGGCGTTTTTCGAATTAAAAAATAAAAAAATAAATCGCCCCGAGGGGCACCGTATTTTTGATTTTTACTGCTCTTAGTACTTAATAGTAAAGGCGCGTTTCATTAATACATTATAAGAGGGCTTATCTGCGAAACTAAAGGTATATGATAGGGATTCTTAGTGAAAACAAACAAACCAGACGGGGAATGCAAAGGTACCTCCGCTACCCAATGCTCTCGCGTGGTACATATTGTGATTACCTTAAAATGTAATTTAACCCCATTTTGGTGACATTTGGAGTTTAATCTAATTGGCATTGACCAACTATCTTATTTCATTTTGGAATTTATTCCTTGGAATTTTTTTAAAGTATACAGAGTGCATATAAGTCCTTAAACACCGGCCACGTAATTGGGGCCGTGGTAGTAAGGTTGCAAGAGGAACGGATTAGCAACCGGAGGGTTGCGAGTTCGAAATCCGATCCAAGCAAAGACCGTCGTGTACAGGGGCTGGTGCATTTTAAATCTGTCATGGCCTCAAATGTCCTCACGTAGGCGTGGTGTGGAAGTTTGGATAGTTGCCAGCTCAAGTGTTGACCTCGTCATCTGACTGCGGTTCAAAATGACGAGGTGTTATCCTCTCATCTTTTCCTTCGGGATTAATCCCGGACCGTCGCCAATAGTCCGTTGTGTTGCTCCAGTGTGACGTTAATTAAACTATACACTGACATAGATAAGAGAAGTACAACCCGGGTGTTATTTACAGGAATCGACCTACCTACCTCAAAATTTCGAGGCGTTGTCCTCGGATCTTTCTCTTCGGGATTGATCCCTGACCGTCGCCAATAGTTGGGTTGTTCCAGCTCGACGTTGATTCAACTACCTACCTGTCGAAGATAGCTAGTTATAAAAGTGATGTATTGTACAGTTATAAAAGTGATGTATTGTACAGTTATAAAAGTAAAGTGACTGCAACAAGAGATAACCGCATGCAACGCCCTTGGTGGTAAAAATCGGAAATTAACTCTTCTATCTCGAAAACTATCCAAGATGCGGGTAAAAAGTCAATTACAAAGTTGTAGAACATCGCCGATGTAGTGTAGTAAGACACCCTGCGTTCATGAATAGCTTGAATAAAAAGCATCGTATTCTAATTTGAGGGTATTGGCACTAGCGTGACATCTGAATGCTACTAAGAAGCTTTGCCCTGGATATAAATGTGTATGGTGGCCGATTGTGGGCACATCGAGCAAACGTATATATCTCATGTGTTCTCATTCATTTCTCATGTGTTCTCATTCATTTCTCATGTACTTATTTCCAACATATGTATTTTGTCATTTTCCAATGTCTTCGTTATACAGTCATCACTACCATGCACCTGTGTAAAAGGATTTTGCTATGCACACTGTTTTCCTTTCAATGATACCGTTGTGTTGCTCCAGTGTGACGTTAATTAAAATATTTACCTACCTTTCAATGATGCGTTTTTATCTTTCTTTTGAAAGGGAGCTTAGCCTGAACAAGGGCGACATCGTGTACATAAACAAGCAAATCGACAAACATTGGTTTGAAGGAGAGCACCATGGCCTTGTCGGTATATTCCCCGTGTCTTACGTCGAGGTAAGAACTCTTCGTTTCTGATATTTGGCTTCCTTAATGTTCAAATCAATTTCAACAGGGAAGATGGTGGAAGAAAGATGGATTGGAGCTGTCGTATTTCCACCGATTTAACGGACAGCGGTACCCCTGTTGGCAGAATAACGGATTAGCAACCGGAGGGTTGCGAGTTCGAATCCAACCTAAGACCGTCGTGTACAAAGGGGCTGGTGCAAGTTAAATCTATCGTGACCACAAATGTCCTCACGATGGCGTGGTGTGGAAGTTTGGAGAGTGGGGTGACAGCTCAGGTGTGACCTCGTCATCTGACCGTGATTCAAAATTACGTGGTATTGTCTTCTGATCTTTTCCCTTTGGGTTTGATCCTGGACGGTTTCCAATAGTCCTGTTGTGTTGCTCCAGTGCGACGTTAATAAAATATGTACCTACCATCGATTTAGCTCAAATCGGAAACAGGATAGTGTTCCGTATGTGGTTTCCGTAAAGAGGACTATAAATAAAAACACCTATGAATAGTTTAGTTAAAGGAACAAATCCCAGAATAACAGGCTGAGATGGAATATTATAATGCAGGATTCCTTTATAAGGTTTTTAAGGTTCCATAAAGAAATATTTAGGTTAAAATATCTTAATTGACCTTGTAAGGTCATTGGATTGCCCTAGTAAGGTTATCATTAAATATGAGCTAATTAATTAATTGTAACTTGACTAGAAGAGCAGGCCGTTTGGGTGATTTCGATTATCGCCAAATAAAATATCGGTAAACACCTCTAGGTTCTTACATACAATGGATAAAAAAAGTTTCGGAAACGAAAACGGCGTATAAACTATTATAATTTCTAAATATATCTCATCAAAGATTCAGAAATTGCACAAAAAACTTTTTTCATACTAGAGAATGTGTTCGCAACAAAAGTTCCTCAATTTTCACAAATAAAAAGTAATTAATTTAAACAGAAAACACATACAAAATGAAAGGCAAAAAAGTTTCCGTACGTACTATAAAAAATTATTAGAACGTACAGTCTAGCTGTCCCGCATTCAATTAGTATAACTATCGAATGAAAAAGAACTTCAGTATTGTGTAAGTACTCATTTCAAATTATTTTTATACCATTGGATTGCCTAAAATGGGAATTCCGAAAGCTATTCGCGTGTTAATGATAAAGGTGAGAAATACCGGTTTATCAATGAGGGAAAATATTGGCGAAATCGCAAACAAATGCAAATCTGTGGTAAAAATCACTGAAAGATATAATAAGGTTGAAACTGGAAAATAGGAACCGCGATCCGGAAGACCTTAGAAATTGAGCCATATACACCAGGAATATTCTGTGAATTGTTCGATATAATACACGAATTAGTGCACTACAACTTGCATCCTTGTTGAAAACTGATTGTAATCTTGAAATACAACCTCAGACTGTAAGAAAAGTAATAAAAAAAGGTGGCTACAATGGGCATGTTGCACGTAAGAAGTTACTCATTAGCAAACTTAACAGAAGAAAGCGTCTTGAGTTTGCAAAAAAGCATGTAAATAAGTCCTTAACTTTTTAGGATTCTGTACTTTACAGAGATTAATCAAAATTTTGTCTCTATGGTTCAGATGGACGAGTTATGGCATGCAGAAAACCAAAACATCAAATGCAAACAAAAACTTATGTAGAACTGTAAAACACTGCGGAGGAAATGTAAAGGGATGGGGTTGTTTGAGTTCATCTGATGTGTATAATTTGTTTTGTTGAAGGTAATATGGATAGCTATGTGTACCTAGACATTTTGAAACAAAATGTCTTTGCTAGTGGTACGAAACTGTGTCTGGGAAGACCATTCTTTCTTCCAACAGGACAACGATTCAAAACACTGCAACGTTCTGTAAAGAATGATGCCTTTACCATATGTCGCAACAACTTCACACACAACTAGACTCCTCATTTAAACCCCATGGAACACTTATGGGAATAAATCGGTCGTGAACTGAAAAATTATGATACCAGCAACAAAGATAATCTGAAAACTGCCATTCTGGACGTCTGGTACAAAATTACTCCAGAAACAAGAAAACAACTTATGGGAGTCATGCCTAAACTTCTGAGAGAGGTCATTAAAACAAAATAGGTTCAACTTACCATTGAATGATGAAACATGCGGGGGAAATAACGTTCAGTGAAATATTTTTCACCGTACGGAGACTTTTTGCTTCACATTTGCCATATTTTTGTGTTATCGTCAATTATGCGTTGAATTATATTAATATTTTTGTTTAAATGCAATAAAAACTTTATGCAATTATACTCATCTGTTTTTCAATTTTTATTTCTTCTATATTGATATTTTGCAAATAATAAAGCAATTTATTTCAAATAGTAAGGGCGTACGGAAACTTTTTTGCTCATTGTACATATATTCTCTTGGCAATAGAACAAGAAAGCGTGATAAAAGTTTACAAATTTTATTTAAACGTAATGAATATTCCATTAACGAATTCAAAGAATATTTTCTCGTACCGATATTTTTATGGAATATATTGATTCATTGTTCGTCTGCTTTTTGTTGTCACATAGCCTAACGAATTTAAATTAAGATAAATACATAAATTTAATTCTGAAACTAAGGAAGGTAAAGCATTAATAGAATTCGTTTGTATAAACATATATCAAATTTGTACTTTTAAATTAATAACTATCGTCTGTTAACAAACAAAATTTTTACTTATGATTAAATATAGTTTGGTAAAACATTCTTCGTATTTTACTCATAACACATCTTATTGTAACTAAAATTGTATTGTGAAACACACAAAGAACAATTTCACTTAAATAAGTGCTTTTTTAAGTTTTTATTTTGTAATATTTCAGATAATCCCCAATGAAAAAGCAAATTTTCAGCCTCGCAAAGCGATGGAAGGAGAAGCAATAGTCAAATATAATTTTAGGGCGCAGACTCCAGTAGAATTATCGTTGTTTAAGGTAAGCCTTAATATATCGAATTTGTATTGTTTTATGAGAACAGAAAAAATGTTGTGCTGCGATATCCTTTAATTGGAGAACTTAGGATATTCTAAGATTGAAACCTGTGTATTTCAAATATTTTATAAGTAGGAATGATTATTTAGTCAGTCTTTGTTCGCTGTTTTGCTTTTTCATTTGTGCTGTGAGGAAAGCTGCCAGTTCAATATTGTTCCTATAACAGACTCGTGTATGCTTATACGGCAAATGTATGGGGCCGTCGTAGATCAGTGGGTATGCCCACTGTGCTAGCAACATTCGAGTTTTACGCGACGCAGGTTCGATTCCTGTCAGGTGCATTCCTCCCTGGGTGTATTTCTCTTCTGTGTCAGTAAACACTCATTGTGTGTGTTACTTGATATTGTATGAGTCTTGTGTCTGACACAGTATGGCCAAATATAGCCCTGGCGCCATAAAACCCCCAAAACAACCGGAAAATGTAGTGACAACACATCGTTTGTATTTGTTTGCTTGAAAAAAAAAAACAAAATATCTTTGAAACGATTTCTCTAAAAACTTGATAAAAAGAGTTAATCTTCGTATGCAAAACAGTGTTTTCAGCATTCAAATAGATGTTTCTTCTGAATTATGCTGTATTTCAGTTTAAAGCTATTTCTAAACATTATCGAATTAGTTATCAGGAAAGAATATAGATGGCTTACGAGCATCCAACACGTCTGCCTTTCCGGATAGATGATGAAGTATGCATGATTACTTGCTCCGTTAAGTAGGTGTTTCTTCTGAATTATGCTCTGAAAATTATTTCCTGGCATTGAACAATTAGTTATCCGGAAACAATGTGACAGCATGAACTTCTGACACATACAAGTTTGCCTTGTGGAATAGATGAACTATGAATTATTTTTGTGACGTGTCCTACAGTTTCTTGGCTCCAGTATCTCCTTTTATATTCTTTCATGAAAACTGATTATGCAATGAAGCCTAGAATTAATTTAAAATTGTAATCAAACAGTTCAGAAGAAATACAACATGACTACGTTAAACATGTTACTTTTCCATTACATCGATTAACTATGAGGAAATGTTTTTCTTCTCTAAATACCCGATCAAAGTATTCCATTTCTCCATTCTCAAGCTATTCGATATTAACGCCATATGTTCCACTCTTTCGCGGGCCACGTCGTAAGACTGATGTGCGGTCTTCCTAAGAATTCAATTTAAGATCAAGACACATTCTGTATAAATACTTCTCTTTCAGGGTGAAAAGGTTATTCTAACAAGAAAGAAAGACCACAACTGGTACGAGGGCCGGCTAGGTACCAAAAAAGGCATTTTTCCAATCTCTTATGTAGAGGTCTTGCACGAACCGGGAGAAATTTCGACTGGTAAGTTCGTTTTTCATTTGTTTTTATGTCAATTTTTCCCTAGTAATTTACTCTTTTGAAGTGTCCAGACACCATATTTTTTAATAAAATGTAGCTCTTTCTGTAATTTGAGTAGAGCTTTGGCCCACTTTTGACATCAGTCTACATTCTTTTGGGTACAACATGAAATCTTGCACCAACTGGATAAGCTGGGCTATCTGGATAAAAAAAGACATGTTATTTTCGACAGAAGTGGGACACGTTGGGGGTAGGGTAGTTGAATTAACGTTGCACTGTAGCAACGCAAAGGGCTATTGGCGATGGTCCGGGATCGATCCCGAAGGGAAAGATCCGAGAAAACACCTCGTAATTTTCAACCACGGTCAGATGACGTGGTCACACCTGAGCTGGCACATCACTCTCCAAAAGGACACTTTGGTAAGACTCGGAAATCGACTTTTACGTTCATTCCCAATGGCTTGTATTGGATTCAGGTCAGAGTTCTGTGCACGTCAGGATATGTCGTCCGCACTTGGGTGATGAGACAACCGTTGGAAAACCTTCAAGTTCATGCCACGATACTAGCTGTGCACTATCACTCTATTACCACCGAAACGATACACTAGCAGGTAAAAAGTTCATGCATTAGCCTTACCGAACGGCAGATTCGTAGACAACGTTATTCGTAGCAGAACAACGTTATTCGTAGCACCATAGAATTTGCTTCCATTGATTTAGTGACTGTTCATTTTTCGCACTTTAGGAGTTATTAATGGTTTATATTAAAGGTCACGAGATTTTCTAATAGTGTAATATTGTTTTTACACCACACACAATGACTAAATAACTCGATTGGTTGAAAGAATCCTAGGAAGATTCTGTTGGTCAAGAAGTTCAAAACTGTTTAGAAGTCATGCAGGGAAGATTTCAGACTGCAAAACAGATATATGTGTGTTAACCCCTCAGATAGTTAACAGTAATTGAGATTATAGTAATAAATTTTAGTCAACTGGCAATTTAGATGTTTCATTTATTATCTTTCCATAGGTAATCGAGCGATATCTCCGAAGCCACCTGCAAGCCCCATTTTGTAAGTAAATCTTTGTTAACGATACCTTAAGTAACAACAAACAGCCCCTCCATCAGATCAAAACTTGTAGCCATTTTCTCGCATGGCAATGTCATTCCTACCATCATTTGAACTGCAGTCACCTTGTAGCAGGCCGCATCATAGGATTCCGCCTAAGGAAGTTTTTGTACTGTAATGTTTCTAAATAATGAATATTTCTAATGTATTTATAAGTGAAAAAAGGAAATGAAGGTGAAAATTTATGCATTTAACCTTCCTGGTGGTAGTCTCCACGAACTATTTCGTCATTAGCAAAACTAACCAGATCTTGATCTCGTCATAATAAAAAGAACAGCAATATCTTGACGGGATATCTCGTCATTGCCAAAATTGGCCAGATCTTGATGGACGAGATATCCCATCGATACCACTTGGAGGTTAAGAAAGTTTATCATTGAGTATTTGGAATCAGTAGCGTAACCAGGGGAGGCTCAAAGGAGTCTTGGTTTCATATTTTTGTCTTACGAATTAAATGTTATGAATGTGTAGAATACTTTCGTAATATTCTTTGAGGTAGATAGGTAGTTGAATTAACGTCACTCTGGAGCAACACAACGGGCTATTTAAAAATATTATTTTAATAAAATAACATTTATTAAATTAATTTTTAAATGCATGACTGTTCCTGAGTAGTGTGGGCGTAGAGCAAGTCGTCGGGAAAATCTGGGGAGGTCAACTTGAAACAAAAGCCAATAGTAAAATTTAAATATATCAAACCACCTTGTTCATAAGTAACGAGTTTAGTTGCGAGACAACTGCATCGAGCCTGCCTATTGTTACGTAGAAATGAATGAGAAAAAGGTCTTTTCTCCGACGTAGTGTAAAAGAATCCAAGATCGCCAGCCGCCGTATCGTTACATTATTCAAAATATCGACCAGCTCCTGACATTAACCCGAGTTTGGTCAGAAAATGTGATATTTTATTTACCGCGCCCGGGTTGGTAAAATGTGATGGTACTTAGAAATCAACGGCGCAGCCGGATTGGATCTCTGGAGACCCGAGATCCCCCCCCCCCCCCCGAAATTGTGTCTTCAGTTTTACCGCTAAAAATGAAATATGATAATTACATAGTAATAAATTATAAATGCTCTTGTAGTTTTTAAACAAATTATTCAATTGAATGCCGTTGCTGAATGGTGTGCAGGGCGTAGTGGGCATGCACGTTGTCATAAAAATACAGGCGCAGTATGCCTCCAACTGTAAATAACCGTATCCAGTAAGAAATTTTCTTATTAATTTTATTCTAATTTGGTCTTTGTAGGTTTTTATGCTATTTTATGAGATACTTTGGAATCTGCATATTTTATACTTGTTTTACTTTGATATTCAAACAGCGCCGCCTAATTAATTAGTAGTGATTATAGCGCTTGTCTGCCACCCTGTAGGTTGCGGGTTCATTCCAAGTTTATAAGCGCATGGATGTGATTGTCTTTGTTAGAAGTAGCGGCGGCTCACTCATTAAGTGCTTATTTATAAATAGCCGTCAGTTCGTCCCTTGGAGTACCGAAGGCCGAGAGGTCAGGCTTAGGAAAAAATATCCCAAAATCACCCATCATGGACAGGGATGTTTTGGGGGTGAACTCAGATTCTTTCGGAAATGATTTTGGAATTGAAAAGATCAAAAATACATTTTTGCAAATTGCTTCTAGATCAGTTTTTCAGATTTTCTTATGCTATAATTTATGAACTTGAGGAAGGGTGTTTGATCTGGGGCTAACCATGTTTCATTTTTTAAATCACGATTTTAACCATAATTGTGTGTGATACTATTGTGAACACTATTGGTACATCGCAAGTGAACTTGTGAAAATCTGCTTTTACACATCTTGCTTGTATTTTAGCGGTTCTATCGTTAATGGATCCCCTCCTAAACCACTTGAAGGTCCTACTTTTAACACTGGATTAAGACCTTTGCAGGACAAAGTAAGGAGCTTTTATTATTTTTGCAGAAAACACTTTTATTTTCAAACAGCGTGAGATGTTTTGGAAATTTACCATTAAAATTTTTTATTAACATAATAAAAATGTTTAATGGTGTCCTGACTTATTTTCAGCCGCCTCTTCATCTGGAAAAATTTGACAGCAAATCTTCTCTAACTCAGTCACTTCATATTGATACTTACAACGAACCGATACCGTAAGTAAATGTATTTTTTAAATTTAAATGTTTTTAACTTTACTAACCTGCGCATAGCATCCCAGTTTAGCGATTAAGTTTCATAATTGCTGATATCAGTTGATGGCGGCGTTAATTTCATACCTTCCATTTATATTAAATACAAGCATCGCATACACATATTATACCGCTATGTGAAATAAAAGTGATACAAAATATCAAAATATAGAGCAGTGTTTCATGTATTTTTTACTTGCAATAAAGTGTATGGTAAAAAGTTCACAGCTCAGTCGTGGTTACCACAATTAGCTTCTGAATGTCCTCTTCAATTGCATCCCATTTTCGAGTTCGAATGCTTTTCGATATTTTTTAACATTTAAACCTACTTTCGCGTTCGTGCCCGTTTTTGTTTTGCTGATTTCTGTCTTCCAGATTTCTCATTGCCTTCTGCAATCAGAATGCTGAAAATTTTCACTAGAGCGGCGAGCTCCTCCTTGTGGTTTTAGCAATAGTATGCAACTCCATAATTCTAATCTAGCAACTCCACAATTCTAATCTAAATGGCAAAATCGACTAGTGAATCCCATAGCGGTTGATTCTACATTGTTTTATTTTCGTCTTTGTATTTACAAACGCAAATTTCTATGCCACGTAAAAAGCATATTAGTCATTTCGCTACATCTTTCGTAATCGCAATACAAATGCGTTTTCTTCTGAAAAAATGTTTCTTTCCCGTAAACCTAAAAGCATTTTTCGATTTATATTTTGGGAACACGTTGGAATATTACATTAACGAAGGCTTGCAGACTAGTTCTTAATTTTTATCATAATTATCCTGTTTGTGAAGAGAAAAATGTTTCGATTTCCTTGAAAAACAATCCGCAATTTTCATTCTAAGAATGACTGGATTTCACAAAAATTTGTTTTTTTCGTGATAGCTGCATGAAATTTCCAAGAAATAGTTTGCTGTTTAGCTTAAAAACATATACAATATTGGTAATAAATCGTTTTGGATGTATCAAAGTAGACCAACACGTCGAGGTTTATACACTTTTAAGAAAAAATTTCTGAGAATTCTAAATTTTTTCTTTTCATTTCGGAGAGGGAACTTTATTTTTAATGTTTCGATGATAAAACAGAAATGCGAATTTCACTCTAATCTTACTAATACTCCACAACTAAAAAAAATTTCGTAGGGGCGCCATCTAGTAGTTATATTTAGAACTATCTTTCATTTTTTTTAAAGAATTTTTGTTTTAAACTTTGTAAATTTGAATACGAAATCAGAATTCTTGCACAACAATCAGAGCACAAATTGAGTTCCCAGGAGTTTTACAGCCCTTGAATAATTTCTTGAGTTTTCAAGGATTTCCAAGAGGTGCAGGCGAACCCAGCTTTATAAATATCGCTACTACATAACAATATTTAAAAATGAATAATTTCTTAGAACAATTGATGCTCTTATTTCAACTCAACTGAACGTACGAATACTGAATCAGTGCAATTTCTTTCTATTCAGTTACCGGTCCTTGTACTCTTACACCCCTCAAAACGATGACGAATTGGAGCTGAAGGAGGGGGACACCGTCTACGTCATGGAGAAGTGTGACGATGGTTGGTATGTGGGTACTTCCCTCAGAACTGGTCTCTTTGGCACGTTCCCTGGGAATTACGTGGAGAGAATTTAACGCATCTGTAAGTATATCAAAAAGCGACTACGCTTAATTCTGTTATGTTTCAGTAGTCACTAATTTTTGCATCCGAAAACGCCTTTTTTGATGGCAAAAGGAATGACTTCTTGGGCCAACATGAATATATTTCGAAAGATTAAGAACAAACCTGCATGCTACACCCTTTCAGGTAGGTGAATTAACGTCGCACTGGAGCAACACACGGGTCATTGGCGACGGTCCGGAATCAATTCCGAAGAGAAAGGGGATGACGCCTCGTAATTTTGAAATAGTCATAAGACGAGGTCAACATCTGGGCTGGCACACCACGCCAACGTGAGGACATTTGAGGCCACGACAGATTTAACGTGCACGTACAGGACGGTCTTAGGTTGGATCGAATATGGCCCTTGCGCCATAAAACCCCAAAGGCAAACAACTTTGGTTGGATCGAGTTTCGAACACGCGACCCTCCGGTTGCTAATCCTTTGCTCTTCCAACCTGGCTACCACGGCCCCCTAGATCCTTTCAGAGAGGTAAGGTGTCGCAGTGCCTCTAATAGAATTAAATGAAGTGATAAATATTCTAGGCATGTTCAGGTGGAGTACATAAATATTATTTCATTTGGTATTCCAATGTCTAGGAGCGCTCCTTATAGGCTAGTGTTCCACCTCCCCTGAAAAAACTAAGTATTAAATGTTTTGTGCAAAACAACTTCATAAGATAAAAAGTTTCATCTCCATAGTTTTTCTAAAAAGATTTAAGTTTAGTGTTCTTCAAAGGATTAAGAGATGCCAAATACAAATTATCTGACTACATTTTTTGGCATACTTTCCATTAAAACCAGCAGATTTATCCAGCGTCGCTCGGGTTGAATTGGTTAAATGTTGATGGAAAGTGATCAGAATAATCACTTCTTTACAATAGAATAAAGCAAATATAATTTAAGTGACCGAAAAATAATTTTTTAAACTCCATTTTGACATTTTTATAGCTACTACAATTCTACTTTGCACAAAATAAGTATTCCAAGAACAAAGCTTTATTTAAAATATGCTATACTCAAACTGGCATATAGTTTTAAATAGATTCTTTGTGGAACTATTCTGTCAATTCAGATTATTCGGTTTCTAAATGGAAACCATGTTCCTATTTTAGAATTACAAATTTTTCTTGACTATTGAGTACATTTTTCAATACAATTCAATAACATCACTTGTAACACAAATGGTAAGTTTTTCTGATTTTAATTGTTTTGTAATGGAAACCTATGTCAAAATTTTAAAAATCTTTGCATATCAACGTATGGTTATACATCTTAATTTAACATTAGTAGTCTTATTTTAACGTCAACTGTCATTTTAACATGACTTTATTTTAACGTTACTCTTATTTTATAAGGTTTTGTTTTGAACACTTGATTTTTTTTTAATATGTAGCTTATGTTACCCGCAGGGTTCTAAAGAATAAATGTACTAAATTTGGTGTAGATTTGTAGAGAACATGTCAACACGGATTTATATAGATTGTGGTTCTTAAAATGTTACTGTTGCAGGTTCATGTATTTCATGAGTCCAAAAAATCAGTTTTCCAAAATTAGCATGTTGGCAGGTCATTTGGTATAATATCCTTAAATTTGACAAATTTGTATTTTTTTACTCAGCTATGTAAGAAAATGGACATTTTGTGGCAGTTGGCCAAATACATTCGTAACCAATTAATTTTATTTAATAACAGATAAAATGTTAGCTAAACCATTCAACACATCATTGAAAGGGTAATTTTACATTTGATAAAATTGCCAAAATCCTTTATCACTCATACCTGAAACTTTATTTCTAGGCACTGTTTTCAAAAGAACATCTGTCATTGTGTCTAGTCTTAAGAATTTCACAGCTTACTCCAAAGTGCATTGGATAAAGATCACGATCTTGCCAATCGTTGAAATGTACAGACTTAGTTTTAAAGTATGCTGCGTTCTGCAATCCATTTGGGGAAGATAACTTTTAAAGACAAACATTTATACAATTTATAATTAAAGTGTTATAATATTAAATTGTAGATTTTCAGGATATTTTTAACTGTTATAGTTATAAAATTATTTGATGTTGCAAGAAAATAAATTCTATTGGAGTGAAAAATCTTCCTTTAATATAATGAACTAAGATTCAACTCATTCAAGCATCCATTGTGATGGAGCGAGTTTATTTTTCAAAGAAAAAGTTAATGTAGTCCAGTTCTGTGACAAGTTTGCTCAAAAAAATAGAAGCAAAATTAGTCTTATTTTTTGGCAGTTTTAGTTTTACCCAGCAGTTACATCCTTGGTACAGGATCTTCAAAAAGATGCTATGAAGTAGAAGGATGAAGCCTTTGGCATAGCTAACAGTTCACTTTAAATAGAAAAATACTCTGCTGTTGCATGAATGCCTCGTTAAAGTAATCAGGATATTTGTATTTACCAATGCTTTTGATACCATTGGGGAGCAGTAAGTCAGTCATAAAAACACTTTTCCCAATCACGAAGCAGAAAAGCATGAATTTGTGTTTGAAATGAGGATCTGTCATTAGCAAAATGGGACTTAATTTTCGTTGACCTATGGTGAATTGCCAAAAACTTTTTAATACCTTGAGACGATTTTGCTTAGATACCACTGGTCACCTGACAGCTCTGAGATAGGTTGAAATATTAACATTGTTTCTACTGGGCACCATTAGCAGATTCCAACCGAATTCGTTTTGGTGGTGGAAGGAAAATCATCCATGCGATTGAGATACATGTTTTTAACGTATAGTACCCTTTTCGGGCCAGCTTACCTTCTCACCAAAGCCATACTGTATCACAGCTTATGCATTTATCAATTTGACCTGATTTATGATTACCAAACTGAAATTTCTCTTCATTTTACTTCAGTACCTATTGCTATTCCTACACATAGAGATGTAAATTTCTTAGTACAGTGGACTCCCTCTTAATCAGACCCAGACCAAATAACGACTGGCCGGTTAAACCGTCTCATTCCCTTAATAGCATTAAAATACTCTCCCGAAATCGTTTTTATTAGAATAAAACTAAGTATATAGCCTACTTTATTGTAATGATATATAATTAAGAAAACTTAACCTGGAACTTCCTTTGTTGGAAAAAACTAAACACATGTTAATGTATTTACAGTACATAATTGGTCAGTGGCAGCCGGTTAAGAGGGAGTCCATTGTAATAATTTTTTGGAGAACAATTGAGAATTCTTAAAAGAGGTAGGTAGTTGAATTTACATCGTACAGGAGTAACACAATGGGCTATTGGTGACAGTCTGGGATCAATCCCCAAGGGAAAGATTCGAGGACAACACCTTGTAATTTTGAATCACTGTCAGATGAGGAAGTCAATGCAAACCTGGTATCCCAATCTCCAATCTTAATAGAAATTAAAAGAAAAGCATTTTTTTAATGCCAATAGTTTTTAATCAATGAATAAATCTATCAACATAAATGAAACAAATCTTTAAAAATGTACTTGACAATTTAACCCGAAGTGTGGATTATTCACTTTGACAAGTTATTTTCAAGTTCACTCAAAGTTTAATATATTCCCAACCAATGAGTTTAATGTGTTGTGCACTTTACAACTATATTCAGAAATGTCATGGTTTTAACTAACAATTATTACAAAACAGCGCTTATATATCGTAAATGATACATAAAATCAGCTTGATTCATTTCTGCAATCAATGGATTACAATTTTCTGAAAAATGAGGTTTTAAATAGAAAATTCTTTAACTCACCAACATTTTCTACTTAATAGCATGAACTTTAATGCCGGCTCAACATTCTGATTTTCAATTTCAGAAATTTAGTATTGACAGTGAAAGATTTTATTTTCACACTGGTATACTATGTCTATGCATTAACAATATAACACAATTCATGGTTAATAAAGTACATTATTCTAGGAACAGATTTAGAATTTTCGTAGATTAAAATTCTAAAGAGAATATTTGGCATTCAAAACGTTAAAACTAAAAGTAATTTAGCTGTGAAAAAGTGTTCTTAGGAAAACTCAAAATTATCATTAAAATGACACTTAATCCTGAATTTTTACTTCCATTTCTTCATGTATTAAATGCAACTCCATTTTGTATTTAAAATCAAACTTGCAACTTCTAAAATAATTTCCAAAGAAACATCATGCATGAGAAAACAGACATTATATTTTTATTTCTATTGACACATTTCAATCATGAGCAAGATTTTTCTACAGCATTTTAAAATACCTTAGACAGAGGAGACTTGAACAACCACTGTACTCATAGATCAAAATGCCCATAAGCAGACCAAAAAACACCAAGAATAGTAGTTACAATAGAGTAAAAATTCTTATTTATACGGAGAACACTTTATAAATGTGATATATCATGAGCACATCTCTTTTATTAGTCAATGTTGAATGCATCTATAGGCAAAACAAATGTTTAATGGTGGAAATTACAATTGTTTGAGGTTGCCCATAGTTGGATCAAATTTATCAATAAGGATAAATGGTTATATATCCAACACTGTCAGGATTAATTATCCAATCAGGTTTGTTTGATAAAACACTCACAAGAATAGGCTGCTTTTACTATTCTATAGTAGCAGACACAGATGAAGAGTATTTGGTTTTCCCCCCATAAGCATTAAACACTTCATAGCAGTCAAGAACACTGCAAGACAAAAATGCCTCAGAGATAAATGAGTACTCATTTAAGATTTTGCATTTAAAATGAGCAATTTATTTTTTGCTTGAGCAAGTTCAAACTGTTTAGCAAATTTCTTTTGGAATTTCAATTTTTTAGTACTTTGTAAAATTTGATTTTTAAACATTTTTCCGACATGCACTGATATATTAAATCCGTGTGAAAGTTAAGCAGAATGTGTGCAAATGCTTCCTTTTAAATGAGTACTTCCCAAAAAGATCAATTGCTGGAAAAGTCTTCACCGATATTTAAAATTTAATTTATAACACTTGGAAATTGATGTGTGCTAATACACCTAAATCCATTTAACATTCAAATATTTTTGATGATGAACATGAAAAATTGGCAAAGCTTACAAGACACCATTTACTCTGGCATGTGATTCACAAGGTTTGCTGTCTAATAAGACCATGTAAAAAATGTAAACAAGACGCACGGGTCAAATTGTTTGAACAGGAAACTTAAAAAATACAATAAAGACAATCTATAATTGTCGAAACTTCAAAACTTTGAAGTAAACCCACATACAGATATATATATAACAGACACCTGAAAAGGCTCATCGGATAAGGCTGTAGAGAATATGGCAAAATTGAAGACAGGGTATAGAAATTTTACATTTTCTATCTAAATCATAATTATTACATCAATTGCTATAGTCCTTTCTGTATTAAAAGCATATGAAAACATTGAAAAATGTATCCAATACCTCTTTTCTACTAATGTTCATATTTAAAATACTTTTCACACCAAATACTTGCATTCACACATAGCAAATCCAATGTCTGTCCAACCAGTCTTAAAAATTGAGTGTATTTCTCATCTACAAGAATATAAAATATAAATGAAGAGTAAATATATTACATTTAGTTTCTGACAAATGAAACAGTTTCCTTAAAAGTAAAGCAGACATTTGCAGTTCATGTTGATGGACTGCCAAACTTTATTCTTAAACTTTTGAAAATAATTAACAATAAAAATAAACTTACATACTCGATAAAACCAACAATATAAAATAGTATCTAATAATGAAATAGACGTGTGAATGTGCTTAGTGAACATCAAAAACGAAATTATAATACTGGGAGTCAGTTATTATAACGAACATTGGAAGTTTTACATACCACTTTCCAAAATACATTGAAGCCACAGTGAATATGACAGAAAAAATGCATTAGTTTTAAAAACACAACCATGGTAAATACAAATTTCAAAAAGCAAAAAGACAATATATTTTTGATACACTATTCAGACAGAAATCAAACATATTAAGCTAAAAATATTCACTTTCATTCACTAAAAAAGAACTCATAATGAACTTAACTATACAATTTAATATATCTTTTCGATATTTTTACAGGCCACATTACAATTTTATCCACTCATGCATCAGAAGTAAAGAATCAGAAAATTAGTATTCCATTGAAAAGGGCTATATTAGAAAGCATTTTAAACAAGACAAATATGGCAGCCTAAGATTTACAATAAATCATAAAAGTTCTAATCATTGCTGCAAATCATTCAACTAATCTGTATTTTTGAGATTCTTAATAGTGACAAAAGAGAAATCCCAACCATATAAAATCAAAGTTACCACATAACAGGCAGACAAAACACTATTTCAAATATAGTACAAAACAAACAGAACCCAAGCACAAATTGAAATACTAGCTTAACATGTATATAATATTAAATTAAATACATATGGACATATAACTGCTACCTGCAGGATATATGATCCCAACTACAAAACCAGTTATTTTCATTCTTTTAGGTAGTTTTATAAAAATAAAATTGGTACGTTGGGCCAAAAATAAAATGAGTATTTCACTGGCTAGTTTTGATGATAGTTTGTATGTTAAACTGACTTTACCAACACAATTGTATCACTTCTTTAAAACTCTTCTAAGAGCCTTGTAATAATTACAAGCTTTGGTGAACTTGTTATTCCTTAAGCATAATTCCACATATACAAATCATTAATCAACCATACATGTAAAATGTTTCAGATAATGCAGTAGCTTTAAAAGAATTAAGTAAACATCCAGGAAAAGTTTTGATTTTGTCAATTCAATAACAAAAATAAGCAAACACACCTACTTTGCCTTTTCTTAATAGTAGATTTCGTCTTAAATGCATTACAAGAAATGACTAATTAAAATATTTTAGATGCAGAAGTCAGTAAAAAGTCTAGGAATTATTAACAAGTACTTTTCTCCAAATGATAACGTTTTTCAACTATGACTGCATATTTTCAAACCAAACCAATGATATGCTTTTGAGAAACCTAAAAATAATTTAAACAAATTCAGAAGTCTAATGCAAATGTAGACAATGGATAATTTCTGAAAGAATTATAAGAGATTTTATTCTTTTTAACTGTATACAATCATGACAAACCAATAGTTCAATGTTTTCGAGAAACCTAAAAAAAAATTCCAACTTAAATTCAATAAGCCACAAACAAATATAGACAATGGATAATTTCGAACAAAATTAGATTTTACTATTTTGAATTCTACAATCGAGACAAACTAATGGTTAAATGTTTACGAAAAACCTAAAAAACAGTTCATACATTCAATGAGCCTTGAGCAAATATAAACAATGGATAATTTTGGACAGAATTAAATTTTATTCTTTTGAACTGTCTACAATCAAAAACTTTTATAGAAAGAAAATGACATTTCAATGTAAGCATTATAACTTTTCCAGGGCTAAAATTTAATCTTGAGATATTTAACAGATTAAAAAACAAATTTATGGACTACATTTTTGATGTAACATTGAAATCGTCGAAGCATTCATGCAACACAGAAAATTCTTGCTTCAAATACAAACCGGAAAGAGAAATATTTTAACAAATCCAGCTTCAGTTGCAGAAAAAGTACATATTTTAAAACTTTATAAAAATCCAACACAAGTCCAAGGCAAAAACTGCTTAAAAATAATTCACATCATACTTCAAGTGACAATACTTTTTAAAGGAAATTGCGATTGTCGAACAGCAGCCTTCTAAATCTCTGGCAGCTAATGTAAAAGCTGATCAAATATCTACAAATGCATTAATCTGGACTAGTGTGCATCGCGTATGAAATCCAAAACATAGTTCTTGCTTATTAAAAAGTAATAGGTTAGAAAATGCTAAGCATAGAAATGAGTTTACACAGGGTTTTTTGCATCCCAATTAATCTCATATTGCCAAACTATATTCTGAAGTGATTTAACTAGGCAAGATAATTCGTCACCATTACATATAAGACATGGATTCAAATAGTATTCTTTTAAAATATTGACTCATTTCAATAATAGAAAAATTACAAGGTTTATTGCCTTTTCCCACATAAACATGTGACATTTTAAAACATACACGATATAAAAAGCTTAACCTTTATTTTGGCTGAAAAATGTAATATTAAATATTTTGAAATAAGAAAATTTTCAATGTTAATATTATGAATATAAAATTTGCTAACATTAGCCTCACCATCAATATAGTTACAAGATTGGTTTTGCAGTTTTTAAACAAATATTAAAGAATGATATGTTGTTATCCCTTGTAATGTGTATCATGACTATTCAAGTAAACGAATTCTGTGTGTGTAAATGTTTTTAAATAAATAAAAGCTAAAAAATTGTTTTAATATTGCTCTCTGAACTTCAACAGTTACAAGATCAAAAATTAGTTAATCACAGTATTTTTGTAAGTGCACATATAACAAAAGACAAGATAAATTAAACCTAGAAGTTATTTTATAAAAGAAAAGTAAAATCAATTTAAGATCCAATAGATAAGTTACTGGAAGAAAACTAAATTATTTTGTCATTATGAATTGCTGAACCTAACTAGCAATTCAAAACACAATATTCATTCTACAAAAATTTCTAGTCTAAGTCAAATATTTTATTTCATAAGATTAAATGTTAATACTTGATGATGTTAAATGACTATTTAGAGTCACTTTTAGTATTTGAAAATCTAGAAAGACGGGGGAATACTTGTTGGTACCAAATTTGCAATGCTTTGTGTATCAATCATCTCGTAAATAGAAAATATTAATTATTTTTGGAAATTCTTCTGTACGATGCTCAGAATTAGAATTTGTAAAAATGGGATTAACAAAATGTAAAATCTCGATATTACAAATCTTCACACTTTTAAACATGATATGTTCGATGTCTATCAAATGTCATATAAAAGAAAAAATAGCTGGCATTTATTTTAAAAATATACCAAACTCCTCCCATTTCCAGTATGTAAACCTTGGGATGCATAAACCCTGTGCAACATCACTGACACTGTTAGCATCAGTTCAGGCACTCCCATGAATGGAATGTGATAAGACCAGATTGACTGGCTTTTCCATTTGAAGAAGCTTAACTTGTAAAGACGCACACGAATCACATGCTGAAGTCCTGTACGGTTTTGTGAATACAGATGAGTGCTTAGAACAATAAGCAGAAATAGAGCATGTAGTTATGTTTTAATAACAGCAAAAACTGATACATTCAGAAAGTAGTCATTAACATTTTCACACATTTATTCTGAATAGATATAAATTCTTTCTTCAGTTGTAGAATTGTAGTTTTTTTAGATATACAAGTAAATAACACATCTTTCAATTCTAACATCAGGTTTGATTTATTATCAATATATATTGAAATATAGAAGTTTTATCAGTGCTTAAACATCGAACCACATTATTCTATGCCTACCACAGCTGAAAATTCACCGTCAAGAAAACATTCAAATTGAGTAATTAAAATATATTGCACTCCATGAATAGCTGCGTTGAGTAAGTCGTATATGGCTTAGGATAATTCACTTAATGCAGGCGAAAAGCAAATTATACATTGTAAAGAAAAGTTACTCATAAAATGAGTTTTAAAACATTCCATGATTGAAGGGATTAATAAAACTGCAAATAAAAACAATCAATAAATACTTTGTTATTTTCAAATAAATAATAAACCTCTAACAATCTCTATAGAACTTTTAAAACTAAATTAAAAATATATACAAATTAGTAGTCCAGGTGGTTATAAATTATAGTTGAAGATGTACATATATATATTAAATAAATATTTTTAAAAACAAAAATCTCTCCAAACATTTCATGGGTAACAGTCCTACTCTGAACAAATCCTCTTTAAAAGAAGCATTCTAGGAAACACGGGCAGGGTATAAACAGGCTTCCAAATAGGTTCTAGGAAATTAAAAATTGCAACACCATGTTTTACCACAAAATAGGCAACTTGATTATTTCCAAAAGAAAATTTCACTAAATTTGCATGCAAGGTAAAAAGACTGCCAATGGCAGAAAAGAAAGCTAACCCAGAATTGTTCAGCAAAAGAATTGGATTAAGTTGGCTCAGGAGGGAAACATTAGGTTTTACTTGCAACTAACAGAAACATCTTTTTTATCACAGAAATGATACAATGCTAGGCAACGTAATCTTCTGGAATACAATGGGGAAATCATAAGCAGTGTGGAAAATTGTAAAATTTCTCATTCCCGCATTGCCAATGGTAGGTTTAAAAAAATCGTCGTCTGAAAGATTGTGGGCTCTCAACAAGGTGGGCGGCATAGAGGCGTGGCAGACCCGCAGAATCACACACACATTAGACATTTACAAACAATGCGACTGCAATGGGACTTCAGAATTAATAATGATTTCAAGACTTGTTGGGCGAGGTGGAAGAGCGGCTTGATGAGAAAGCGCCTTCTTCAGCAGCTGGAGACGAAAGAGCATCTTTTCGTGGAGGCATCCGCTCGTTTATTTTGTCCAGGCCTTTCGCTTCCTCAAAGCTGGCAATCTTGCGATGCGGAGAAAATCCTGCCAAAGCTACGATGAAAGAGGAAATTAGAATGGGTGTGGATTACTTAATTTGAACACAGTATTTTGAAAATGAAAATTACCCTTTATGCTGTGCGTGATATAGGGGTTGTATCCTCAGCAAATGAAAATAGCAAGCAGTAATATAAATGTTAAAAGAATTCTTTCACCATTTCAGGGGTAAAATAATGCCAAATTTAAAAAAAATTTATTTTTAACCAAAAACTAAAAAACACTAAAAAATTGGTTGGGTTTTATGGAGAAAGGACCATATTTGGCCAAGAAACAAAAAAGGAAAACATTTCTTACAATTTTTATTTCTAGAGAAAAAATTCACACCAGAAAAAGTAAACTGACTCTATGTGGCTGCTATGTTGTCTGAAGTTCGTACTAGACAACCGTTTTGGCAATATTTGTTATACAAAGTACGGCCAAATTTGGCAATTTTCTCCATAAAGGAAAATCCAGATAATATTTTTTGGATTGAAGACCCAGAAAAGAAGATGAGTTTGAGGCATATTAATAATTTGCTGAGAAAAATGCGAGATTGGTTTGAATTTTGAGATTAAGCACTTTCCTTGTACCTTATTTTTCTTAAATAAATGGGACTCTAAGAATATAGTACAAATATAGTTCATAAAAAATATGGGCTCTCGAGTATGAACTTCAACACAAATAGCTAAATTCCTCTAAAGTTTTAATGGAATTCAGAATTGAAAGGCCAGAAAATTAATTGCTATAAACTGAAAAGAATATTTTTTCAAAATATATAATGCAGCAAAAAATTTATTAAATTTATTCACTCACTAAGGAGGTTATTTATGGGAAGAAGTTGGCTATTTTGTAATTAATATTTTATATAAATGTTAGAAAAGCTAGATAAATGCTTTTTCATGTTTAAGAAACATTTCATGCAAAATCTAATATTTAAGTTCCTTGTTTGGGGTACATTCATACATATTTTTGTAAAAGTTTGTGTGTGGGGAGGGGAATCCTCTTTATTTTAATAGTAAAATTTTACAAAGGTTTCTGTTGTCAGACATTTTACAGCAGTTTACATGTACAGCTGGTCAAAAGCAGTCAAACCAAAGTATCATTAGACTTGGAATAATGCGAACCATAAATACATGTGCATGTCATTTGCACAAGGTTCTGTCTTAAGGTTGTTCAAGCATTTTCACGATCGGTGCTGATTAAGACTTATGAAAAGAAATAGTTTCACGATTCTAGAGTTGTTAACAAAGAATATTCTCCATTAAATTTGCAGAATATTCAAGAATTTTCTATTTAAAACTTAATTTTTCAGGAAATTGTAATTAAGTGATTGCAGAAATGTGTGAGCCTGAATCTTATTTTATGAATCATTTATAAATAAATCATTGGTTGGAATTATATTAAAAATGAACTTTTTGAGTGAACTCGAAAATATATGTACATATATTGTCAAAGTAAATAATTTGCACTTCGAGCAAAATTGTTCAAAATAGAAAAGTACAAAAATAATTGAAATATTTCCTTTTTAATAATATTAGCTTTAGAAGTACATTTTTAAATTTATGATTTTTTTTACATTTATTTCATTCATATGTGAAATATATTGGTATGGCATTTTTTATTCCTTTAGAAGGAAATTCTTGAGTATTCTCTAGAATATTTTCCAAAAGATTACCGAGAAATTTACATCTCTTCATCCCCCAAAATAATTGTCATCCAAAAGCATAAAATACAAAGATTAGTTATCAAACAGCAAAATCTAACTGAATATTCTAGAATACATTTTTTTAATTCTAGTTTTCTCAACATGCTTTGATTATAACAAAGTGAGAAATAATTACCATTTTGCAAGCCAGAGCTTCCACCAGACAGTGCACCAGTGGGTAAAGTTCCAGACGGAGTGAGACCTTTGAGTTGAAGTACACTTTCACTTTCCTCTCTACAAAACAAACATCAAAATTATCAATCAAATTGAAAATCAAAAACTGATCTTTTGATTCAAATCGTATTCTTTGCAAAATTATTTATTGCAGGAAAATTTGATAATAAAATGCAAAAGTTCCAGGACTGACATAATAGAATGTGAAACAGTTGTGTCAGGATATTTGCATGTGTGTTCCCGGAAGGAGCAGTCACTGTCCAATAAGCAAGCAGCCACAAATTGCTGTTAGACATTTCAAAACAGCACAGCGGAATGACGAAAGTGATAGCATATGCTCGTGTCTCATTGCCAAGGAACAGCAGAGCCAATACCGCTTTTGTTTGAAACCGGGTAAAACAGCTACAGAAACATACTGCAGGTTAAAAAAGCTTATGAGGATACAGCATTATCCAGCAGCTGGGATTTCAAGTAGGATATATGTTCCATAGCAGTCAGGTACCTTCAAGATAATAACCGAAATGCCCATTAGTCAACAATCGCAGAGGGAAAAATTCTGGAAGTTCACAACAGTTTCTGGCATCCCATCAGACAACTGTGTTGCCATATCTTCCAGATCTATCGCCCGATGATTACTTCCAGTTCCCCAAGACAGGAGTTCTAAAAGGAGTATCATGCAGATATTCCAGTTGGCCAAGCAGCTTACAAGCATACCCGCAAATGCTTTCCAGAACTATTTCAGACCTTCAGAAATGATAGAAGCTGTGTTGATTACCAAGGCAGTTACTTTGAAACAAGCAACAATTGCATTTGCTATTCATACTTTTTCTAGGCAGCATCCTGGAACTTTCGGGGCATATGTTGTAATTGTAACATTATAGACAGAAAAATTAAGTTTGTATGTCCATCAGCAAGATTAAGTTTAATACATGTTGACAACTGAAACTATCATCAGAATTTTTAAAAATACCTCAAAACAGAAAATACTCTAGCCATCTTTCCAATAGCACGAATTTTGTTTCGTATGACTTCTTTTCGAGCACTTCCAGCTCCACCTGTTAAAAGTTTATACATAGAAAACCTTTAATAAATATATTTTAGCTAATGTTTAACAGGTTAAAGGAAACAAATTACATATTAACATACAGAAAAAGGTATTTCTAAGGATAATACATGAAATTAGCCAAAGCTAGCTTAATTATAATTATGTACTAAAATCATAATGATGCAAGTATATTCGAAATGAGTTTAGCTAATTTTTTACATTATTGAATCTCAAGGACAAAGATGGATTTCATTTTTGAAGGATTAAGTTTTTTTTAAATTGTAGATAGTATGTATAATTTCACATGGGAAGAACTTAATAGCAAAACTTTGCACTTTATATGAAAGAAAAGTTTCAAAACCAGTCAAAATTAAATTATAATATAAATGATACACAAGTTCTAAATTCATTACCTTCAAAAGTATCGTCTCCTTCAGACATCAGTTCGTCATCTGAACATATATTGAGCACATTTAACAGCATTTCAGTGACTGCCAAAAAAAGATTGAAAATGTAAATTAGAAAACAAAAATGCAATTTATTACATAAAATCAAACAGTTCTACTGATAATATTACCTACTCCACCAATGCTACTAAGTAAATTTTGGCATAATACTAAAATCCACATTAAAATTCGAAGGAAATGGAAAACAATCAATTTCAAGGCTGCCACATCCAAAGCAAAATAATAGCTAAAATGTTTAACAGAAACAAGAGTTCTCTTAAACCCTATTTTAGTAGCAATTTTAGTTACTCAGACATAAAATCAATCAGCTTAAAGCACATAATATATTAAATAAGTATCAAACAGACATTGAAGATCTCGCCAAGAAATTTAAATTTTAAAATAAAAAAACTAAATATTTTCTCAATAAGGTTTTCATGACAATCAAGCAACCAGATTCCAATGCTCTTTCCGTGGTTACCAAGGCTTGATACCAAAACTTCGCCTCGGAAAAATTTCTTGTAAAAGAAAAATCCAAAAAAATATTTTTTTTTGGATTTAAAAAAAAAATGAAAAAAAAATTTGGAAAAAATATTTTAAAAAAAAGACTGAAAATTAACTAAAGGCCAATTAAAGTTTTAAGTGTCGCCAAAATTTTGAAAATAGGCACTTTTGTGACAATTCTGCTTAAAGATACCCTTAGTCGCAAAGGTTGAAAAATAGTAGCAAACAATCACCTTTTAGTAGCCTATGGCAGCCCTGAAATTTCTTATTGGGTTTTTAAATCCTGATACAACTGATTTTGACAATTTTTGTAAATTGTAAGAACCAAGGTACAAACTAATTTCATCACAAATTTAATCATTAATTCATTAAACTGCTAGACGTAATCTTGGGTAGAATTTAAAAAAGAATCAAAAGGTTAATATTTTCCCTCTACCTTTCTCTCCTACAAAAGGCAATGACCAAGTGAAGACATCCATAAAATTTGGCAACCAGTAAGGATGAGGAGAGCAATTGAACTGACGAATATTCATAACATTGTTTTCATACTTCAACACAGCAGCTACAACATTAATGCAGATTAATAAAATAAAACTCTCTCTCTATCTAATACACAATACAAATAAAATAAATTCAGAATACATATATGTCGATGTTTTCAATTTATGCATATCACAAAAATATATACTACAAACATCAAAAAGTCAGTCAGTTCTTAATTGAAGTGCATTGAATTTGATAAGTAATCAATCCAAAATATATTTTTTAGGAAAATATAATTGGAAGACAAATTCCATAATTCTAAAGAAAAGTAAAGAATTGATTACATAATTTAATACTAGTTTGAAAGATTTAAATAGTTTAAATATTTTTTAAATAGTAAGGAATTTGAACAGGATCTATTAAGATATGAAAATAATAAAGAAATATTAAAACCTGAAAAGAGTAAACGAAAGGAAAATTTTAGAAATCAAGTATTTCTATCAAATAATTGCATACAAGTCTGGTAAAGAGCATAATTTGCATAGATGAAGCTTTAAGTTCAGGTATTTGATCAACATTCTGCACAGTAATATTTAAATAAGTAATGTAAACATCCTATAAGTGTATTTTCAATTGTGGTGATCGAGAATCACCCATAGTGGATAAAACAAGTTCACAAAATTAGGTGGCCATTACATCTTGGTAGACTGGCAGAGCATGTTTTTATAAACATTAAATGCAATATACATTTAAAAGGATTTAAAAAACAGGATCAATGGATTGTGAGTCATAGTCTATTCAAAATTTCCTTAAAGTTATCTCCAGTACAGAAGCAACTACTTATACACGATGGTCTTTGGTTGGACCGAGCTTTGAACTCACAACTATATGCTTGCTAATCTGTTACTCTTCTAACTGGGCTACCACTGCCCTTGTACTCTTCAGGCAAACAAGATATTTATCTGAAACAGCAAGGTAGAACTTGCAAATAGACCTGAGTGACAATATGGGCCTATAGGTGGCCTTTTGAAGTCTTGAATTGTTTAGCATCGTAGCATATTTAGTATAAACCAGCAATTACAAAAAAAGACAATTTTATATAACACCATAACCATCTTATAGTAATACAGCTTAAACAAAAGATGTAAAAATTTTTTAAACTATTAATATACTAGAAATGTCCAGATTCAAAGACACCAAATACCTTTGTTGTTATAAACATCCAAATAGTTTGGAGCAGAAAATATTGTTATGAGAGAAGGAAAACCAGTTGTTTGACTCTTCCGATACATTCGATAGCTGAAAAAAGCAGTACGAAAATTATTATAAATTAACATAGAATTTTCATTTCAAATTTCTATATTCCCTATCCATCCTTTGTTTTGAATTTTAAAAATATTTAGCAAATTCAATATTGATATGATTACTCACAAAACAGTACAAAATATATTAACTGATCTGACCAAGATTTTAAATAATAAAAAGAAAATAAGTTGAGATTAACAATATTTTCGCAATTCATTCATTGTATTTCAATGAAAATTAAAATTTGTATCAATTATTACAAATGAAATTTTCTGCAAGTCTTTCGTTTCAGACAATGTGAAATTTAATAGCTTTAGAGTTAAACGTAATTTTATCAAACTGACAATTGTGTTCACATAGTATAACATTTATCAATAAAAATTGTTTACACTAATTATTTCGTTAGGACTCAGTTGATTACAAAAGTGCAAAAGATTTAGCAAGTTTCAAGAAATTAAATACATACCCAGCATCTTGAGCTTCATGAGCTCGTATAACAGACAACAAATTGTTTTGCTGCAAGAATTCACAGCAAGCTGCATAGCTATGAGAAGGAAATATGAAAAAAGAAAATTTAAAATTTTTTTAAAACAATTAAGGCACAATTAAATTATTTTTTTATGTATATCATTTTTATTAAATATTTCACATGTACACATTTATCATTACAGTACTTATGAAAGAAGGCAAAAATTTTGATTGGTTAGGTTTTATATTGCAAGGGCCTTATTTGGCCAAGGTGCACCAAGTACAAGACAGACATTATCAAGTAATGGACATACACGCACAAGGGAAGTTTTGCTGACAGACAAAATTACACCGACAGAAATACACTCAGGGAGGAATTGAACTTGAGAGGCCTACAAGTTGCAGGGCCAAACCCACTGAGACACCCAAGTTATGGAAAAAATTTATATTTTCTTTCTTCCAGCTTTATTAACACAGTAAATACAAGAAATTTGTTTCCCTGTGTAGGAAGTAAATTTTTACCTTCTTGATAAATTCATTTAAATATTTTATGTTTTATGGAATTAAGCATTCTAAATAGTTATTGATTTGTGTATGCTTGCCAACGAAGAATTAAATTATTTTAAATTTCTTCAAATAAGGAACATCTCTATGCACTTTGGGATATCAGAATTAATACTTTCTTGCATGATTTTTGTCATGACTCACAAATGCTAACTAAAAGCATGACTCCGAAACAATTCCTGTATCAAATGCTTGATAAAGCAGCTCACAATAAACATTTTGCAGGCTAAGATTAAATCCTCAACAAAGACTGATTAAATAAGAAGTGGAAATTAAACAAATACATCAAAAGTTTTGAAAAGTAAAAATGTTTTCCAAATTTTTTTAAAAATGTTTTTAATTTCCTGCATGTAATCTAATTTTTAAACAAGTAGTTCTCGATTAGAAAGCTTCTATATTAGACTTGAAAATTTTCAAAACTGACTTAGTCTAAGTATTTTAAATTATTGTTGACAAAATAAATGAACTCAATAAACTAAAGAATACCTGTAAAAATATGAGCATCCTCTAACACTATTGTGACTAAAATGCTCACTGTGCTTTTCATTTCCAAAGTCTTCTAGAGGATCAGACCACAAAAGATCACACATTGGACCAAATGCAGGAGGTTCTTTAAATCGGTCCAGCTGTAAAGTTAAAAGTAAAATTTAGTTTGTTTCTGTTATTTATAAATTAAAATGGAAAACGTCCAAAAACAGGGTATGAAAAAATGTATTCAGAACACTGCAAAACGTTTTTGGAATTCTTTTTAATTCAGCTTGTCGAATAAACACAAAAATAGGGTATCATGGATTGAAAGAAAGTAAATGCCTACAGTACTTCTTGCCTCGGAATTAGGAAAGCTAGACTAATTGTAAATACTCTCAAGAGCAATGGAAGTTTCAGTAAACTTTCAAGACAATGAAACTTTTGACAGAAAAACCAGTGACATTTTTAAGGATCTAATAAAAAATAGTGTTAACTTTGTAGAACATGTTATTTTTAGAGCTTTTCCTCATCTTCTAAAGATTGTAAGAAAAGCAATATGTATCATGAAATAATGTAAAAACATAATGCCAAATAAGTTACCATTTTTAGTAATAAGTTAGCAAAAACAATTTGTTAAACACAAAACTTTTATTTTGTACAAAAGCTTAAATAGATTAGAAATCGTTTAAAGGATGCCTACTATCAACAAAAATACAATAACACGAAATAATATTTTATTCGTTGAATATCCTTGTAAAATAGCTGTTTGCCAAATTGGAAATAAATTTCCTATTAAAATTTTTAAATGTAATAAATGTCTTTCCAACCGAGCTGAAGGAGATATTTTATTAGACCGAAAAATGAAACAAATATTGCAAAGGACCAACTATAGACTGTACAACTCTTTGTTCCATATTTTTTATCCTGATTAAATTATTAGGAAAAGACATTACATTAATGATTAAGGATTCAGATCAATGCCCAGTATTTTAGAACCTGTCAAATATCAAAGACAGGCAAAAATGTGTAATTTTTAAATAGTTGCTGTACAACTAACTGTCTTACAGTATTTAATACATCAATACACATAACTTTTATTGATGAGTGGTTTTATTAGGGAAGAGTTATGCATATAATCTAAATGTTACCTCTGAGAATAGCCCTTATGGTTAGTTGCGTTTTATGGTACAAGGACCATAATTGGCTGAACTGGTCATTTGCTTAATATATGCTTTATGAGCCATACATTATGTAAATGTCATAAACACATGGAAAGTTTATACTGCTACAGAAGAGCGAAATACACTCAGGGAGGAATAAACCTGAGCTGCCCACAATTCGATAGTACCCATGGACCCTGTCTAGTTGAGCTAGACCTTAAGAATAAGTAACAAAACATACATAATTAACAATTTGTTATATGATTTGACAAACAATATAGAAGTAAAGAACAAACTTCCTTAAGCTTCTTTAGACTAGATCAATACAATATACATTGCTGACTTAGATACAGCATCTCAATTCATTTTTAAATAAAATAGCTGTTTTAAGTATGAGTAGTTTTCATAGTTTCTAAACAAAAATTATCACAAAACTAAAATCTTACCTTCCTAATATCATCCAAGTTGTGCACTTCAGGTGAAAGTCCTCCGTGAACACAAAGGAACTGCTGATTCATAAGAGCTGATAAAGGTAAGCAATCAAAGGCATCCATACATGCATCATATATGCGCTCAGAATATTTTATTTTACCTGCAAAAATTAATTATTTACCACACAATTTCAACTACTGCCCTGAGAACAGAGTATTTTTAATAAGTTTAAATGTTTTTATTTGTATATTTTCAAGTCATACTTACATTCTGTCTTAAATGTGAAATATTCTGTCAAGTGTCTGCACTCGTGGTTTCCTCTCAATAAAAATATTGTTGTCGGATAATTTAGTTTCAATGACCACAGATATAGAACACACTGGAATAGAGAAGGTTATCAATCAAATTAAAATTGAGAATATAATTTTGATTGCAAAAGCTCAAAATTTTTAAATATAAAAAAATTGCTCCTTCATTAATATTATAAAATTATTGTTGCAAATAAAAAAATAGGGATCATTACAACTTATTTTGATAACTGATATTCAAAAAGTAATTATGTTTTAGGTATACTTTTTAAACCTCCTGGTGGTTGTCTCAATGAAGTATCTCGTCATAAGAAAAACTGACTAGAGCTTGATGGACAAGATATCTCGTCTAAGAAAACTGAGATCTTGATCTTACCAGAAAAAAATCGGCAATATCTTGATGAGATGTCTTGTCATTAGCAGAATTAGTCAGATCTTGGTGGATAAGATATCTCGTCCAAACCACTTGGAGGGTTATAGTAAGACACAAATTAATGAGCAGTATTGAACTTCGTTATTAAGTGTATAAACCTAAAATTTTCATTGATATGCTCTCAATTCACAAAAAAGTTGATTTGACAAATAGTCAAATATTTTTTCTATATATATGAATAAGAAGACATTTTTGGCAACAAAACTAAAAATTTCAGAGCTCCTAAGTTTCTTTCAAAGATGTATTGTGAAAGAATTCAAGTAGAGAATTATAAACCCTTATTGACCAAAAGTGATCATCTCAACTGGTTGGTTGGGTTTTATGGCAAAAGGGCCATATTTGGTCAAGCTGCACCAAACAATATCAAATGGACATACACACACAAAAGCTTTACTGACATTGAAGAGAGAAATATACCCAAGGAGGAATCAAACATGCACTACCTACAACTTCATCTGAACAGATAAATCCTTCATGGGAGGTCTAATTGAATCCTTTTTTAGAGCTGCAACAGGTGTCTTTTTGCTATTTTTCCACCTTGGCACACACAACTAGAGGCATCTTTTTAAACAAAATCGCCGTAAAAGCTCCCATTTTCAAAATTCCGGAGATTTGTTTTGAAAATCCATCAGATTTTTCTTAAGGGAAAAAATTTCGTCGTGTCAACCCCCACAGAATATTTATTTTTAATTTTAAAATTTAAATTTCTTCGCAAGATTTTAACGTATGTTTCATACTTAATGGACACACTTTGTGTTTTAGCCGATTCATTTTGTACCTGAGCAACTACTACTAAAATAGGGTTTAAAAGGACTTGTAGAGTAGTGACAAACCAAAAAACCTTTATGGTAAATATGGTGCAATAGCCAATGCAAGCAATCCTGATGATATTCGGACATTTCTGTACATTTTCTGATACTTTTCTCTAGGAACCAGTACAGGCCTGTGGACCACTTTGGGAATGCTTTTTGCTTCAATTCACAATTTGAAGATATAAAATTAAAATGCAACCTTTTGCTTTCTTTTGTCAAAGGACTACAGAAAACCTCTACCAGACTCCTCTTTCCAGTGTTGATGATTCACTTAACAAAAAGCATATGAAGGATTTATCAAAGGGTAAGTCTGGGATTTTTTGGCAACAGAAGCTCATATTAGTTTTTGCAATGTTAAAAATAAAACTGCAAATGAGATTAAGATAAAGAAATGTTTCAACAAAATTTGATTATAATCCAGGACAAAAATTTCTGAATTGCTCAAAACTACTAACCACTCATTTACGGAAGAAACAGATTTTTCTCAACAAAATAATCTCCAACAGTACCATACATTCTGCATAAGAACTAAAAGATCCATTAGCTCGATTTGCACATAAGACAACTTTATGGCTTCAAAGCATAAATTTTTTGGAATCCCTCCTGCATACCTGCTAACTATTATAACCCCATAAAACTACTCCATACCTGCTAACCTTCCAGAAAAAGTTTAGAAGATTTTTAGGACATAAAAACTAACGTGCAACTGTCAAATGAAAAATGCCTGCAGATAATTAATAAAAAATCAAATATGCCTAATAAGTGGCAAATAGCACCAAATTGGACTAAATATAGCAATTCAGAACAGCATAACGAGCCCTGCTCTCTTCTATCATGTTATAATTGGGCAATTTGTAGTAGTATGTGAAGCCGATTTGGCAATATTTTACACAAAATGACACCAAATATAAGCAAAAATAAACAGTTAAAACTTTTTCTTTGAGTGTTTAAGAGGTATATTTGTAGGTTTTCTTTTAAATTAGTGCTGGTTAGATAGGCACCAAAACTTGGAAATACGCAACACTTGAAAATTCTCTCCGTTATAAGATCCGGATACAATTGTGATTCGGAAGACTTCTGGAAAAGCTGGGATGTATGCAATATTGTTTGTTCGTGGATTGCCAAGATGCATTGCCAAATGTCAAATTTGGTGTCATTTGAAAATTTCTCTGATCAAAGAAATATCCAGAAGATGTTTGTCCATATGGAAGATGGAAAAGGAAGTGGTTTTCCAGAAAACTTCCACAGAAGTTGCAAGGTATGCATCCTGAGAGCCGAATCGATGAAAAGTAAAATGTACAAAATATTGCATATTTTAAAAGAAATTTTAATTATCAAATAACATACCTCTATGCTAAAATATCCTCTATCCACATAATCACCCAAGAAAAGATATTTGGTTGTAGCTGGAGGCCCACCAACTTCAAAAAGTTTCATAAGATCAAAAAATTGACCATGGATATCACCACAAACTAAAAAAATCCACTCGTAAATAACAGAAATTACAACACACTAAATTCAAATGATGTTAACTTAGAAATACAGAACTTAATTAGTTAAACATTTATGTTTCCACATTCAGAAAATGAACAGTTGAAACAATCTCCAGATGTTTTCTAAGCCAAAAACCATTTGCTTAGTATTTGAATACAAAAATAAGTGAAAGAAAACAGAATAAATATGGATCTAGCATTAATCTCGTCCACCATCTGTTACTTGATATAATAAGGTATATGTATACAACTAGAAAATTTCTTTTAAATTTTAACTTTAAAAATTCAGTTTTTTTCAACAGATCATTGGTTTATGCTTAAAATCATTTTAAGGTGAAAATTCTGATTAAGTTAATCATTATTTTTTTAATTTAGATCTAATTAAATAATTAACATGTTTTTAACAGTGATATCTCAAATTTTAATTTGTTCAGAAAGACAATTCCTGTTGGAAATTATATCTATTATTTTTCTTGTTTTGACCCTTAATCAAGTAGCTAGAGGGAATAGGATTTTTTACAATTTTTTCATCAAGGAAGCATAAAAAAAATCAAGATTTTTTAACCTTTAAAAAATCAACTACAAATTCATTTTGTAACTAATAACTCATTGAGGATCAAAACATTCACTGTATTATCTAGAGTATATTGATACAAAAATAATTATAATAGATCAATATTCATTGTTGAGTTATCATTTGAGCAAAGCATCATATTGCAAAAACAGTTCAGAAATTGACTTTAAAGTTTTGGCAATGTTTGTGCATGTTGACAATACCTAACGAAAAACCCTTGTAGCTAGAAAAAATAAACTCCAAATATTTACAAGATCTTGGTATCGTTTGAAAGCCAAGTTGAAAAATATTTTGACGCAATAAAAAAATCTGTTCTAGTCCATTTTCGTGATTGCTAGAGTACACCATACACCTTAATAAAGTAACTATATTTCAATACATTTTAAAAGCAGAAACAGCTCAATACCATTATAAAATAAAAAAATATGTAAGGTTAATAACTTTAGTTTCTCTAATTTAGTTGTTAGTAGCAAGAGCAGACTGCTTAACAAATTTTGTTTATACTTAACAAAGAAAACCTTTAAACTGTGAAAATAAAACCAAGTTTAAAAGTACCTGTTACTGGAGCTTCTATATCTATCATAGTTTTCTCCGACCTCAGAAGAGCAGCGCCTTCGTTTATTATTTTTAATGCACATGATTCTTCCAATCGGCCTTCCAACACAAAGTGCTGTTTCAAAACATCCATGCGGGGTTTTCCATTTTTGGAGTCGTAGACTTCAGTACTGGTCAATTTGTGACTGGGCGGAAATGGGACACCTAAAATATCAAATTTTAAATAACTTTTATTTAGTTACACAACCAAGTTATAATTTCAAAAACACATCCCAAACTTAATTTTAAAATAACATGAATTAATGGGAATCAATCTTCAAACTGTTATCGAAACCCCTTTAGGAAAAAAGATTTCTATAGAATGTGGTCAATGGAATCCTATAGAATTATGGCCCGTTTTTCTATAAGCTCTATTAAGTAACCTCTATAGAAAAAGCCTAAAAAATCTATAGAAACTCATTTCTTTTGATTCACGACTTGACTTTTCTATAGAACTTCTCTGTAGAAATAAATTTCTATAGAATCAGAGCTCGTTTTCTCTATAGAAATCTATGGAATTCCATGAAACTAAAAATTTTTTTAAGGGCTTAAACCTATAAAAAAATTCTATATTAAATCGTGATTCAATTGATACTTTAGAAAGACTTATTCATAATTTTAAGAATTAAATATCTAGTATTAGAGATGTTAGCATGACCAGAGAACGAGGATACTCTCCAAACAATAAAATTTAGACAGTATTCAAAAATTTTCAATTTAAAACAGACTTATCAGGAAATTTCAAATCAATTAAAAACCTACTTGAACAATTTGACGCCTTAAAAATTGGCCAATGATTTTAGAAACATTAATTCGAGGAAATAACATCATTGTCAAAATGGTTTCTGTTTGATTTGGTCCAATATATATTAATTTGATATTCTCAAAAGATAACAAAATTAATAAAAGTTCGATTTTAAGACGGGAAATGAATTCATTTATTAAATGAAAATTATTAAGAAACTGCCATGATCTATACTTTTGAACAAAATGTGGCATATCTACCAACTTATTTTTCCATATAGTATTTTTCGTCACTACCATCATTTTCTGAACAGAGGTCGACTCCTAGCATCACTCAATGGATCAATTCTTAATTCAACTACAATCAGCCTTACTTTCAAGTACAATAGAAAATTAATGCCATGGTATGAACAGAATAGATTTAATTGCGTAACAAGCAGTTTTTTGACTTTCCAATTGGTTGGTTTGGGTTTCATGGACCAAGGTTCAAAACTGGACAAGCTGCCAGACTTTCTAATTAGAAAAATATTTAAATTACTCTACAAAAAACTCTGCTTGTCTACTGTCACTTTATATTTCTATAAAAAGCCCTATCTGCCTCATAGAAGCTTCAGCCTCTTGGGAATTTCCAAATGGGCTTGTTCGTCTGAGTAAGTAAGTGTTCCTACTTCAAGCAAAAGAACCTTTTTAAAGCAATTTTTCACTTTTAAGGCCATATTTCAGATTACAATAAGTGCAAAGCTGAAGAAGCTTTTACAACAGTTAGATTTGGGTCTCACCAACTGTTTAAAGAACGATTTTAGATAACCAAAAATTGTCTTCTATTTTTAGCAAGTATCATTTATCTTGGTTTTTGAACAGATGAAATATATGCACTTTTCACATATAACTAAGGCTTTTTCATTTTAAAGTTAGTTGTTTTGGTGTTTTATAGTGCAGGGAAGGACTTTCAGCAAATATTAAGGCTTTTAAAGGGCCCTTGAAAACTAAAATGAAAAATCAAGTCTTCTTTAGGCGTATGGGAATCCTGTAACTTTTCAGCCATGGTGAAACTTTTGCCTAACCACATGTGGTTGCAATCCTCTTGCGTAAAATCACTCGTTGGTAAGTAAGTCATAGAAAGTTTTTATAAACCAAACACTTCACGATTTTCAAGGATTTTAGAAAAAGTACAACTTTTTAAAAGTAATTTGATCGAAAAATAATCCTAATGGGAGTTTTAGAAAACATCCAACTTTTAAAAAGAAATCCAGATACCAAAAGTTCTGCTTTTTTCCTTAAATCAATGGATTCAGGTTGGTTGCTTGGGGTTTTATGGAACAAGGGCCATATTTGGCCATGTTGTGCCAGACACAAGACACAATATCAAGTAATAGACATGAAAGTTTTTGCTGACACAGAAGAAAGAAATACACCCAGGGAGGAATGCATCTGACAGGAATCGAACCTGCGCCACCTACAACTTGAAAGTTGCTAGTGTCTTGGACATACCCACTAGCACCCAAAGGGATTCAGGATTTTAACAAAATGGGATGTTTTGAGAATTCAAGGTGGAATTGAAACACATCAGTTATTGTTATTGTTATTGTTATTTCAATTAACGTCACACTGGAGCAACACAACGGGCTATTGGTGACGGTCCGGGATCAATCCCAAAGGGAAAGATCCGAGGACAACACCACGTAATTTTGAACCACGGTCAGATGACGAGGCAACACCTGAGCTGGCACCCCACTCTCCAAACTTCCACACCACGCCAACGTGAGGACATGAAACACATCAGATATGCAAAGGTTTTTACTGTGTTACTATTTGGAGAATAGTGATAAATAGAAGCACCAACTGCATAATATGGTGATACATAGAATATACAGCAGTCGAGTTGCTGTGTTTTACCTATCACCGAGTAATGTTTAATTCCCTGTATTTTGTCCTAGTTTTAAGAACTGATTCAAACTTCACAAGATAAACTACAAATATGCCTTGTTTTCGATGAGGCAAGGGAGATTTTAAAATTGCTATCATGTGATATCACTGATAAAAGGCTATATGGTAAAATCAGACATTCTTTATCATTAAATTGCAATAGTATAAGTGATACATTTTTAACATTTAAAACTGGTCAAGCTTAAAAAAATCGGAGAACCACAGATAAGAAAGCCCTACAAAAGTGGTTTTCAAAAATGTCAAACTCAAAAAAAATGCTAAAAATTAAAGTTATTAAAACTCAATCAAAGAAAAATATGGACAAAGACTCCACATACAAAATACGTTGAAATACATAAATACTAAATTGAAAATCTGAAAACCTATCGCATATTGTTTTTAGTTAAAATTTCATCAAAACAAAACGAGCATCTAGATAATTTATCAAAATTATAGGTAAATATTAATTGCAACTATGAAAAACAATACAATACATTGATACAGTTTATTAAAAGAAAATGCAACACAAGTTTACAAAATGGATTGTGCACATAACATTGGCCAACCTCAAATTCAACTTTATATTTAATAGCTTTTTAAAACACTGATGTGTATGCAAGTTTCAAAGCCACAATTACTGTCATAAGTTACCGAAATTACTCATTGAAGAATACACAGTAACGAAATGTTAATGTTACTTAAATTGGGGCTCTACATACAGTTTATATAAAGTTGGCAGAAAATACCATATCCGTATTTCTATAAAAGTACAATGGAAAATAAAATATTTCCGAAGTGATGTACTCGTTACATAATAATGCAATGCACATTCTTAGAATTAAAAGGAAAACTGAAATCTTTCATAGAAATGAGAACCAACGATATTCCTACATTATAAGTGCGGCGATGTTTGTATACACAAACACTTGACAGAATAGCAAAGGAAATGACTCCTACTTGTTAATCTACAATAAAAGGAAGTAGGATACGAAACAAATTCTGTTAATATAAAATACAAGGTTAATTAGGCCATGAAATAAACTGCACCACAATCCATCATGCAAACAAAATTCCAATAAAAACTGAAAATCTAGCATCCAAGAGGTCGATAGGTATTTGTTTCGAAAATACTCTAGCACAAGGAAACTTGTTTTTAAAACAGGCCCTTTAAAATGTAGGGGCTAATAAAGTGCCTACTTTTTACTATGCGATCAGATGGAACTGCTTTTATGTTGTTAGATGACATTTTTTCAGATACAGTTACGTGAGAATTAAAATTTTTTAATTTCTTAATAGACTAGTTGAATTATGAAAAATTATATATATTTCTGAATATCCATACTGCAACAAGACAAACGATTCGGCACTACTGGACTAGACGATTTTGCTGCCAGATTTACTCATGAAAAGTAAACCCACCTGTTAAAGTTAAATTATACCCAATTGGCACTGATTATTTCAAAATTCTGCACCTGCATTGATTGTATGCAAAATACTAGAAAAGTGTGAAAATGTTTGACTCCATTAAATTTTAAAAATTACTAGATCACAATTTCTTTGCAAACGAAACAGTCATTTATTAGAAATATGAAAATGGTTGGTAGGTAGTTGAATTTACATCTCAATGAAACAACATAACGTCTATTGGCGACGGTCCAGGATCAATCCCAAAGGGAAAGATTCGAGAACGCCTCAACATTTTAAAATATGGTCAGATGACGAGGTCAACAACTGAGTTCGCACCTCATTCGCAACTTCCACACCACGCCTACTTGAGGATATTTGTGGCCACGGCATTTAACGTGCACCGGCCCCACTTATACAACGGTCTTTGATTGGATCCAGTTTCAAAATCACAACCCTCCTGTTGCTAATTCGGAACTTTACAACCGGGCAACCACGGCCCACGTTATGAGGACTGCCATACTAAAAACATGAATGACGACGTGGATGATTTTCACCCCACCACCCCGTTATCACTAATATCGGTTGCGGCACCGAACAACAAACTAAGAATCAGAATCCTCGCTTAAGACGCTATTGTGGAAGGAATTTGTTTACGTACGTTTTAATCCCCTACTAAATTCGGTCAAAATAAAAAGATTCGACAACCAACTCGTCACAGCCGGACTACGTTGCCCAAGTGCTCTCACATGAAAAATATCGGAGTTACCTTAAAATACAATTTATCACCGTTTGCCGTTTAATCTAATTGGTGTTGACGAATTAATATCATACATCACAATTTGAAATTCATTCTATTGAATTTTTATTGGCGAAGTGCTAAAATCGTATTAGGTAGGTATTTTAATTAACGTCACATTGGAGCAAAACAACGGGCTATTGGCGATTGTCAGGGATCAAATCCGAAGGGAAAGAACCGAGGACACTGCCACGTACTTTTGAACCACGGTCAGATGAAGAGGCCACACCTGAGCTGGCACCCCACTCTCCAAACTTCCACACCACGCCAATGTGAGGACATTTGAGGCCACGACAGAATTAACGAGCACCAGCCCCTTGCACACTACGGTCTTTGGATTCGAATTCGCAATTCTCCGGTTGCTTATCCTTTGCTCTTCCAACTGGGCTACCGCGGTCCGAAATCGCGTTCGGAAAACAAGTCAACTGACGTCACGTTCAAAATACCTATAGGTATTTGGTATTTTCAATTAACGTCACACTGGAGCAACACAACGGGCTATTGGTGACGGTCCGGGATCAATCCCAAAGGGAAAGATCCGAGGACAACACCACATAATTTTGAACCACGGTCAGATGACTAATCACAAAGGAAAGACGAATACATTCAGGAATGTAGATGAATTCTCACTGGTGCAATAGAACGGGCTTTTGGCGACGGTCCGGGATCAATCACCGAGGTAGACTGCCTTCTGGTTGGAGCGTCCCAGAAAAATATGACTATTTTCTAACGGGGTTGAGAAATAGAGTTATTTCTTGCAAAACTGAAAAAATTATGAATTTCTAAATTTGATTCAGGATTAAAGTACATTATTGAAAAAAATTAACTGTAGGATCACACTGAAATTTAGTAATTTGCACTGAAATAAAATAATAAATTTGTAAAATAAATTACTGGAGAGATATTTTGTTTTACTATAAAAGTTAATAATACATCTTAAAAGTCATGATTAATTTCAACCAATCTCATATCATACTTTTCTCTCCATTCATAATTTAGTTAGATATTTCTAAATATAAGAGTGCGGTAAAAGTGCACCTTGATGAAGCATCTACCAATATTACTGAATTATTTCGAAAAGTAGTTAATGCACTGAATACATAATATTTAAATTGTTTTATAAGTTCCTTTGCTTGCTTATAAATTTAAATCACGTATATAGGCCTATAATATCATAATCCATTTAATCAAAATATTCACTTGCGTTCTTCGTGTTGATTATCTGATTATCTTCGTTATCTGATTATCAAGAACTATCAGAATAGTTTTAGCAACACAATAAAATGTGATGTTGAAGGTCTTTTAAACCTATTTATTCCTTTCACGTTATTGTACTTGTAATCTTACTATCTGCACAATGGTAAAAACGTTCATCTTAAAACTAAAAAGGTCATAAAATTAATGTTTCAAAAAGTTTAACCCAAGTAGCTGACAAAATATGTGAAGAATAATTACATTTTAGAATATTTAAATAAAGTAATAAACTCGGAGAATTACAAATACATATTAATAATTAATTTTGAAAATTTTTCACTTTAACCATTCACCTATACAGCTTTTTATTCAGTTTCTAAGTATTTATTTTTAATGATGAAATAGATTTTACGCTTCATATTTTTTAGCATTGCGGTTTTTGCAAATTATTTTATTATAAACAAACTGTACAAATGTTATCAACGAGTTGAAAAATGTGTGTGACAAGGGTATCGAAAGAAACTATAAAAATTGATGCGGCTGAGAAATTTATACAAGACTCGAGTTCTTCATTTGAAACGTTTATTATGAAGTAGAGTTGATACTAAATTACAGTTTTGCTAATCAATCAGTTCGGTGTAATCAACTGCATCGAAATTTATTTTTGGAATTCTGAAGTTTTTATTGCTTTAGTCGTTTTCTCTAGCACTCAAAATTCTCCCTAGTCCCAGTTCCCGAATAAGCGGCGTTCATGACTGATTATTGTAAGAAGCATGTTATCGAGGTGAAAAAATATGTATTTTCTTGAATGACTGGGGTGAATAACAACTTTTAGATTGTCACTTAAATAACGGGATGCATGTATCGGGTTTAAAAATCATCCCAACCTATTGCCATAAGCTGATCGAGGCCTAAGTTGTGTTCATGACTGATTATTGTAAGAAGCATGTTATCGAGGTGAAAAAATATGTATTTTCTTGAATGACTGGGGTGAATAACAACTTTTAGATTGTCACTTAAATAACGGGATGCATGTATCGGGTTTAAAAATCATCCCAACCTATTGCCATAAGCTGATCGAGGCCTAAGTTGTGTTAGCTGAAAATATTGCAGTGCGCTTTCTGCAGTAACTTGAGCAAAATTTGTAGATGGAGAAATGTGCCCTAAATAGAACTGGTCTTCCCCATGTCAAATCGCACAAAAAAAAGCATTTTCAACCCGACCTTTTTGTTTTTCTTAAAACTGGGCGATTCAGTTTCCCAGATAAAAGAAAGGAAAATATGATACAATTTTGCTTCCTACTTGTGTTAGTTTTTTTATTTATACTAATTTAAATTTGAAAAATTGGGTAATTTTTCAGAATTCTTGAAATACAAAATCGCTTGTATCTCTGAATTTTATAGATCGGACTAAATTGGAACTTAATTTGTAGATAAGTGCACTCTTTCTAATGCTGTGTAACAACCTCCAGAGTTACCTTTTTAGTTACAAGGTCATTTAATTTCACTTTTGACTTTGAATTATTAAATAGGTGTATTATTTATTCCCCCTAAATATATGTTAAAGATTCACTATTTATCTTTGCTTCCTGAAAATTTCAAGTTGGAACACGCTTAGGTTCATATGAAAAAATATTCCAAATCGAATGATGTTATCAGTACCCATGAAAACCTATATCACTTGACCTAATTGTTCCATAGAGCTCATGTAGGGCTTTTGTAGATAAAAGCAAAACCCTTCTGATGATGTATTACATGACACTGTGAATGAAATTTCTATTTTAGGGCAACCAGTTTGATCTTTGACCGTGAATTTCGAAAAAAGCTTATATTTTTATTTTTCTCTTAAGCAGTTATTATTGTATTTCAATATTTAACGAATTATTTGAAAACAAATAAAAATACGTCATGCAATATATAAGAAAAGTTTTTCATTTATCTATAAAATAAGCCCTATTTCTTCATCTTAATTGGACAATGAAGTCAAAAATACAGGTGTTAGGTAAAACAAAGACAAGTAGTGTACTTTTAACGTATATTTTCAGGAAACAATTAAATATACACTTTTTGTAACTCAAGGTTAAAGGTCAAATTGACTGACTAAAATCAAAAATGTCATTCACATTGTCACGTATTATATCATCAGAAAGGTTATACTTTTATCGACAAAATAAGCCCTCTAAGATTTTATTCATATGATTTGTACATTTATCTACAAAGTAAGCTCTAATTTACTGAAAATAGGACGTATTTACATGACGCAATGTCAAAGAAGGTATTGGGTGTATCTTTAAGAGCTTTTACTTTCAAATCATACTAAGGATTACGTTTCACTTCGAGATATCTTAAATGTGAACTATTTATCATATTAGTACTCCTGAGTATCATTTGCAGGAAAACCGGCAAACAATTAGAATGGAAGCTTTTCTCCACATTTTTTCTTGTCTCACGAATACTGGGTTCTTTGCCAGAATGCTGGTATTTTAGTTCGTGTTTAACAAGCAAATAATGCTTTAAAACGTCCTCGATTGTTAGTAAAACTGAAGGTAGAATTTTACGTGGAGTGCCAAAAATAAAGCATTCTACTTGATGCCTCGTAATCACAGTTTTGGAATAACACATTTATATTTTAATAGTTTGCGAAACAAAAGTCCCTGCTGTCAACTCATGTTCAAATGTAGTGCTATTAAAATTAGCTTATTTATTAAGATTATTAAAATTAGCTTAGTTTGTAGTGGTTCGGACTAAGGAAAGGCCTGGTGTTAGTTACTGAAGTATATTTTCAGTTGCATTATCGATTCGAAGTAGGTAAGTTGAACGCGGGTTATATTAAAAATCGTGGTAGAAGTGCTTTTTTCCCGTATTGGTTCGTCATTATTTAAAGCTCGGCAGAGGGTTAAGAAGTTAAAAAAATTAAAATACAGGCATTTATTTGAAAGTCAGTGGAAACTTGTATTTAGCCGATTCCTAAATCAATTAAACATTTTTCGGTCCACACTAATGTACTAATATATTCTACCTCTTAAATTGACTAATTATCCTTTATACAGTACTGCAAGCCTTGTTGCCGAGTGGTTAGCCTTATGGCTCTCGGTTCAGTAAGCTCAGAGTTCGAATTCCGGTCTTGGCATGGATGTTTGTAGTGGTTCGGAATTCACTTTAATCCGTAGTCCCGATCTAATTACACCTCGTGTAGCAAAAGATGACCGTAAAGCGATAAACCAAACATACTGCACTTAATATTCCTGTCAGAAAGTATAAAAATGAAAGTAATCAATTAACAGTATTTAGGAGTAGAATAATAATTAAAGTGTTGTTTTCCAACATTTTTTTAAGAATATTGAAACCTGTATTAAATCTTTTTGGGATGTTTTGTAAATCAATTATCATTTCAAAATCTTTAAAAGATGTCTACGATTGAATTAGACATGACTAAGCAATTGGCCTTTATTGACCTTTTATTATTTAATTACTTTTTCAGCCAGTGCATATCTTTATACCCAAATTGCTTTTACTTAGGAACAACATCTCTTTTACGTCAGATTTATGCGCGAATTCTATAATACTATTTTAATGTAATTTTTATTTGATAAGAATTGCATTAAATCTTTAACTGCTTCAAAACATTTATTAAGAAACAGACAATTTACTACTAACGCATGTACTTCATCTAAAGATATTGCTTTCGATTTGGCAATTTTATTAATTTAGTATTGTGGGAATGAATTGCGGAAATGAAATATATTTACTAGCAGAAAAGATTGAAAAATGTATGAATTGTGAAAATATACCAATTAACAGGCATTCTCCAGCAAAATGCATTTTTATTGGGTAAAAGACATTCAATATATACATTTGAAGTACGCAATGTAAATTAGTATCATGAAAAATGAACATATTATTGTTCGGAAGTATGGGCCTAATAGTTTCTTTCATATTCAGTGAAATGTAAATCTAGATTCCAATGGGAAAAATGAGCTTGCAGACAAACAGTTGCTCCATATTAATTGCTCTCCAATTACTCCATATATGCCGTTGAAAGGGCTTTAGGTTAGGAGCAGAGGCTGAAATATGGAGTTACATGTTTTCTAAGAGAAAAATTCTGAGTTATTTTCTGTATATATTCCACACTACAATCTTAGCTTAAAATGATCACTAAAAAATTAAAATTGGAATTTTAATGATTCATTTTTCAAATATATGTCTGTTTTCCAGCAAAATGGAAAGCAATTCAATCTGGCAATTGACGAAGAACCCTTGGACAATGCGTGCCACGTGTGGTCGCGCATTATCCTGTTGAAATATGGCTGTGGGCAAGCCCTGAAGGTAAGGAAGGACAACTGGCTCCAACACCTCGGAGATGTAGCGCTGGCTGTTTAAAGTACCGGCAATGCGTACTAGAGGAGTGCGAGAGTGATATCCAATACCGCCCCATACCATAATACCCGGTGCAGGACCAGTGTGGCGGTGCATAACGCAGCTGTTCAGCATCCTCTCTCCACGGTGTCTCCAGACTCGAATCCGACCATCGTGGTGTTGCAGACAGAAGCGTGACTCGTCAGTAAAGACAATTTCATTCCATTCTGCCGTCCACATCCTTCTTTCATCGCACCATTGGCGGCGGAAACGTCTGTGGTTCTGCGTCAAGGGTAGACGAAGCAATGGACGTCTTGCGGACAGACCACTCTGCTGTAAACGGCGTCGAATGGTACGCGCAGACACTGGATGATGCGGTACAGACTGAATGTGCTGTGCTATGGTTCGTGATGTGGCTGAGCGATCCGTCACTGCCATACGCACAATATGCCTGTCATCACTTGAAGTGGTGCACTGAGGTGGATGCGATCGAACACGTCGGTCCGTCGTACCCACCTGCATCCACCGATCACATATCCGCATTACAGTTGTTTGGTTTCGTCCAACACGACTACCGATTTCCCTGAAAGATAATCCACAATCTCGGTAGGCCACTATCCTTCCTCTGTCGAACTCGGATACTTGATCAAAAGATGATCGCTGTTTTCTACGAGGCATAATTGATCGTTTTTTTGAAAAAACCACAAGAAAAACACAATTGCCGTACTTGAAATCGTCGAAATCTCCAAGCCTTAAATAGCGCTTTGAAGTGGCGCCATAGGCGCGCGTGATGTGCGTCTGCGCTGAAATTCTAATCATTTGCATATCTCACCTCCGCTAATGCATGTTGTAAATTTCATATTATTTGCATGCTTCCTTCAGGGTGTTGCATTTACGGTGGCCAGCAGTGTATTTCTCAAATAGCTAATAAAGCAATTTATAAAAAGCAAAATTTATCGATGCATTAGGGCCAATATTCTTGTTTTAACCTACAAAGATTTCAAATTTTAAAAATATTATGAATAAAGAAATACTATGGTATTTACTATGTATTGTAAGTTTTTAACAAATCAGCAAATATTCCATATCAAGAACATTTTCATTTTAGTGGTTTTTGAAGCTGAAAAAAGCATTACTTTAAAGAAGGAAATACACACATCCGGTACCGTTCCTGAATGGTGACCTGAATGAAAACCCTGCATACATGATACACCTGAGAAAAAGTAACATGTTTAAAGCGCACAAAATGTTTCTTTATTTGCACATTTTGCAAGGTAATATTTAAAAAACAAGCCAACTGAACAAAACTTCGTTTGATGAAGCAAATGTAAGAGTACATGCATTACGTACCACAAGCGCAGTATCAAATGACATAAACATGCGTAGTAAAATGAAAACGTTTCCTGCCAGGTATGAAAGAAATTATGAAATTAAACAATTTATATTATTAAATACAACAATATCATTATTTTTGTATTTTCTCACCCTATATTTCAATATATTTTAGAACGACTAATTAACTCTTTTGTACCACAAAAGAAAAATCTGAATTTTGTACTTAAAATGGTGCAGAAATTATTTCTTTATCAATTGTAAATTTTTTCTTCGATGATCCAGCACCAATTTATAAAACAATTTTTTTGGGAAAATGTAACGACAACGCAACATTTTTAAATGACGGTGGCAATAGTGCAATGCCACGATATGCAAAATTGCTATGACTCGACTGTTTCTACAGAACCTCGATTGTATAAAAAGGCATGATTAAGTTGGTTCGATCTGCATATCGTTACGATGATCTACTATATTGTATATACTGTTCTGGCAAATTATTTTATTCTGCGTCCCCTAGTATACTGGGAAGTCATTAAATGTAGCCTATTATTCTTGCTTTGTTCTGTCGGTGATATCTACAACAGCTCATGCTAAATAAAATTGTTTCTGTATAATCTATCTATATCTATCAGAGTTGGCGTCTGTCTGTTCTTTATAAAAATCTACACCGTTTGACCAATCCACACCAAATTTGGTACACTTATGCTTTTGAACCCTGCGGGTAACGTAGGCTACATATTAACTCCCTTTCTATTTGTCGTAGGGGGCTAAAAACAATTCGAAATCCCCAAAGGAATAACATTGAGTATTGCTAGGGGGTGCTCTCTCCTGGTCTGGCTGTGCAGATGACGTCAGAGTTAACATTTACAAGAGTCGCCTCTAAAGATGATCTTGGAGTTTTTTTAGAATCCTAGAGTATGATGTAATCACAGATGGGTCGGTTGCGCTGAAAATCGCTCAGTATCATATCGTATATATATTCTGTCTGTAAAATGCCGGATGGAATTTTCAAGCATAAAGTGTAATTGATTGACACGTTGATCATGATATCATATCAATATGATTTGTCAGCCTTTCATAATGATGGTGAAATTCCAAAATTCGCATTCCTGGTGCAAGGTGCTACAATTAAAAAAATATTGATAAGAAAAAACTGACTGCAATAATACGATGTATGTCATTTTTTTAAAGAAAATGGACTTAAAGGCATTCACGATCACTTCAAAACTCAAAATCGACTTTTGTATATAGTCATTTCAGTATCCATTTGTATAGGTTTGTCTTATCAATAGCATGTGAAATGGATCTAAAGTAAATTGTAGAAGCTACAAAAATCTCAGTTTTAAAAATTATTTTGCGCTCGCTTATTTTTCTCTATATATGCATTTTCTATGACAGAAAGTGATTTTTTTGGATCACTTTCAATCGCCGTTTAACCAATTAAACCCGAGCAACGCCGGGTAAATTCAGTACTATATACGTCCCTTACACCTCCAATAACATCTACGAAAGATGACAAACCTAAAAGTAAAATCTTTATTAAATTGGAGTCATTCAAGATTACCCACAGGAGAACAACCATCAGGTGTTCCAAAAGTGGTAAAATCAACTTTGAATTGTATTGGGAACCATCCTACAGAAGTAAATACGAACTTGAAATTAATTCCAGTGCAACTAAGTTTACATTAACCTTGGTGCTGTTTGCATGCTGTGTTCTTGGACGTTGCGCTTTTCCGTATACTATTTTCGTCCTTTCGACTATCAATCAGTCGGGAAAAGACCCTTTTCTCATTCATTTCGACGTAACAAAAGGCACGCTCAAAAGAGATGCATTATTCGCAAATAAACTCGTTACTATAAACAGGAGGATTTTTACTAAGCTTTAGGACAGTATATTTTATGTTTAAAGAAGCATAATATGGAAGGGATTTTCAGTGCAAACAAACAAGACAGACGGTCTGCTAAGATTTTACTTCTGTCCAAATGCTCTCGCATGATACCGATCGAATTACCTTAGAATGTTGTTTATCATCGTTTTGACAATGTTTGGTGTTTAATCTAATTGATGTTGACTAATCAGGTATCATATATCAATTCGGAATTTATTCTTTGCAATTTTTATTGGCGAAGTGCTGCAAAAACAAGTCATGACGTCACCTTCAGAATATGTTCAGAATAAACACCACCTCCACCTATATGTATTTATCTTCTCAGAAAATGCCTTTTATATAAGATGAAGGTAGGTAGGTAGTTAATTTACGTCGCACTGGAGTAACACAACGGGCTATTATAAGATGAAGGAATGTAAGGTTAGTACAAGGCTTCAATGTATAGTTCTAGCTTAAAGGTTTGGTTTGTTTAGACTACCGGATGTCATGCTGAAGAATGGCATTCCAGATGGCCTCTATCTGATGCCAAAGTTGAGCCGTACTCTCTGCCCGACGAGCGGTACGAGCGAGTCGCCGTCCGATGTAATCCCAGACATGCTCAATGGGCGACATATCCGGGGAACGTGCAGGCCATGGAAGAAGCGGAACCTGTCGTGCACTGAAGAAGGCTTGTACATTCCGAGCAACATGTGAACGGACATTGTCTTGCTGAAATACAGCTCCGTGAATGCGTTGCAGGAAGGGTTCCACAACTTCCCTGATGTAGTGCCCGCTTTTCAGGGTCCACACAATTTGGAGTAGGCGGGATCGCCTACGATATCCAATAGCGCCCCAGGCCATAATGCTAGGCGTTCGTCCAGTATGACTCTGAATAAGACACTCCGGGAGAAGGCGTTCACCTCTGTAGCGTCTGACGAGTACGTGTCCATCGTTATAGTCCACATTGTAGCGGGACTCATCTGAGAAGACGACTTGTTGCCAGTCGGCACGCCATTGGCTGTGTTGATGAGCCCATTGTAGCCGGAGACGTCGGTGGTTCAGCGTCAAGGGAATCTTGTGCAGGGGAATCCTTGCACGTAGCCCATGGCGCAGCAGACATCGACGAACCGTGGGGGAAGACAATGACACACTTGTAGACGTGCTCCAATGTTGTGCCAACGCACGAGGGGACGCTGTGTGATCCGTCACCGCCATGCGGATGAGGTATCTGTCATCCCATGGTGACGTCATATCGCGTGGCCCACTGTCGGGGTTTCGACTTGTCCGGTTCTCCATGGTCCATCTCTTCCACACACGCATCACTGTTGCGGAATTACGCCTCGTGCGAGTGGCGATTTCACGATACCAAAGTCCACCCTCATGGTGGCCGATCATGCGGCCCCGTTCGAATTCCGTTAGTTGTTCGTATGGAATTCTGCGTTTTTGGGGAGGGATATTGACTTCTAATCAATTATTTACAGCAGTCAAACGACGATACATACATTTTAAAGCACCTTGATAGTGCTTTTTATACACAGCTCACTTGGAAGTTTAGAGGGTGTTTCTCGGCCCACACATGCGTGATCGCTTTGTAATTCTAATCATTTGCATATCCTAACCTGTTTTGCATTTCCTGCAAGTTTCGTTTAATTTGCATGATTTGCATGGTGCTGCAATTTTCACAAACGTAGTGCATATTATTAAATTGGCTTAACGCCAAAGGGATACGTTTATGTCCTTGACGTCCTTCTGAACATTGCATATTGGATAGGAGGGATAAATAATATGTGACATATAAAATTTAATTTGGATAACAAAATAACAATAATACACTCTTCCTTATATATGAAAATTAGCAGTACCCGCACGGCGTTGCCCGTGACATCATTCCTGTTTGTCCTCACTGATTCTGAAAACATTAAAAAGAAAAACAATAATTTTAAGAATGAATCCCACCACCACCCACATGGCACGGGCATGTAGCCTCATTCCTTCCACCTCACTGATCCTTGCTTTGAGAGCTTCATGATACACTATGTTGAATGTTCTTCCATTTGGAGCTAGGATGTAAAGATTCTCGGCTTTTCCAACTCTTGAACAACCCACATACAGTTGATCGTGGGAGAAATCGTGGGTTTAATGAGATCGAGTCCCACAACTTTCAGCGATTGTCCTTGTGCCTTGTTGGTGCTCATGGCGAAACTTAAACGAACAGGGAACTGAAGTCGTTTAAATTGGAATGGGCGATCCAAAGGGATGATTGGGATCCTAGGAATGAATACATCTTCCCCTGCGGCATGTCCAGTCATGATGGTGGCTTCAATAATATTCGGCATCAGTTTCTTGATAGAGAGTCTTGTTCCATTGCAGAGTGAAGTGGATGCGGATTTCTGAGAAGCATAATCGGCGCCCCAATTTCTAGCTGTAATATGTGCGAGGGTACTCCAGATGGCTCCAATGTATTCAAAAACTCTGCTGTATAGTTCACAGCCTCATCTGTGTCACATGTAGTGTCGATATATCTGTATTATACAAATACAGAAATTATACAAATTCAAAAGTAAGTTATGAAAAAAACACTACTGAAATAAAAATATGATCGAATCTTTAAGTATAGAGCTATACTTTAAAAAAGTCTTGTTATGTCACTTCACTGATTCCGATAAAAAACCTAAATAAATCACAATGTCAGCGAAATCAAAACCAAATTAAACAGTAATAAAGACTGTTACTTCATTTCATGTAATTTATTAACTGAGTTGCAGAAAATTTCTTGTTGGTAGGAACTTGGCACTTGGAGTCGAACATGTAGGGGGGTGGAGTTTCAGTTGTTTGCTTTTCATTGGTAGTACGAAAAAGGACAAAAGTGACAATACAGAGAAACCAGTTTCAGAATTGAAAAAGCTGCATAACAATTAAATTTTAAAAAATAATTGCGTTTAATTCAAAAAATAAAAGGATAAAGTAAAAGTAAGTACAGAAAAATTGGAAGGATTAGAGTATATTTACTATTTTTAAAAAATATAGAGGCGAAAAATGAAAATTAAGGTTCGAACTCAGGAGGTCTCCCTACAAAGCACTAACGGCGTCTTCAGTACATCGTTTTACCCACTACACGTCATTTCAATGTAAGGATTGGTGTTTTTAGTGAAGAGATAGCATGCCCGATAAGTATGTCAGATCGGTCTGCGCAGATACGTCATAGTGGAGGAGGGGCTACACTCGCAACACGAAATATTAATTTAAAAAATTTCTAGATTAAATTTTAAAATTCGGGCTTCGAGGGGCATTTAGCCACCTTTAGGACTACCTGTGTGCCGAATTTCATGGCTGTAAGTGCTATAGATTCGTCTGGGCACAGACACACAAACACTTCCTTTTATAATAGTATAGAGATAAGACTTTTATTAACTTTTAAGGACTTTTATTTATTGTCAGTGTGAAGAGTGTGCTTCGTGTCTCTTGACAAGATTAGAATGTTGGTTTCAAAGTTAGTAAGTCTCAGCTTAAACCAGCACGGAATTCTATATCTAGCTTATTTCTTTGTTTGTTAAAATGGAATTAACATGACTGAAACCAGCTTCAACCATGTGCGAGCTTGGAAATGCAAGCAAAAAGGGGAGTACCATTTCAGAAAGTTTTGGATATTTTTCTACAACATTTATATTCGTCCAAAAGTTAAAGTCCTATTTTCAAAAAGCGTCTCAACTTCAAGATCAACTGACAATTCAATAAGTTCATTTTGTAAGTTACATTCGATGTTTTCAATATCTTCAGAAAATGGGGTGATAACCCAATCTGGAATGTACATGTTTTCAAAATCTTCAAAGCGCAATATAAAATCATCGCACAAATTTTGAATAAGTTATCTTTTACTTTAATTGCCGTCGATTCGAAAAGTACTGAAAATCTTATCGTAACAATGATGATTTAAATAAGACTAATTTAGCTAGGAAGCCTAAAAGAAACGTCCGAGCTTGAATAATAGTGACATATTTACCATGTAGACGGGTCTGTACGTCATTAAATTTTAAAAATAATTCCACCAAGTAGAAAATATGATTCTTGTTTCTATTCAGTTCATCACTCAAAAACAAATAAATATCTGTAAGAAACTCTAAGGTTGAGTCGAACAACTCAATAAATCTTTGTAAACTTGCACCTGTAGACGACTATCTTATTTCAGTATGCAAGAGTAAATGGTTTAGTACTTCATTTTTTCCACGAAGTGGAAAACAATCGCTATTTAAGAGGATGAGCTATATTTTGATTAATAGATTTAATACACACTCTTAGAGTATCATTCAGTTCGTCACTGAGAGTTTTTGCCACCAAATGGTTTCGGTGCAACACATAGTGAATAAATAGTAAGTACACTTTGAACTTTTTCTTTCATATAGGCAGCGAAACCTCGATAACGCCTCCCCCCCCCATTGCTGGTGTGCCATCTGTGGGAGGCTACTGCTGTTATATTATTAAATGGAATATTATACTTATTTAAATATTCGTCTAATCCTGAAAAATTGTCAATCCCATTCCATCACTTTCAAGATATTTTGCAAAGAAAAGTTTGTCAATAATTTGATGTTTGGTTTTACTATATCTTACATAAGCCATAAGAATAGAACTATCGAATATGGATTCATCAAGTTGGATGGAGAACAACTATTTTTGATTTCTGATACTAGTTCTTTCTACATCTTCAACCATTTCACCAATACGTTTTTCACGGTATTCACTCTAATGGTAAACATTTTAAAACAGGGCCGGAATTCTTTTTTCATTATGGTGTCAATTACTTCTTTGATGGTATAACGATATCCTCTACAATTGTATATGGTTTTCCTTTTTTGCTATATTAAAATAAATATTTCAGGAGGCTGTTAATGCTTGTTTATTGTCAGCTTCGGCAGGTGCTTTCATAAATGATCTTATAATTGGTCAATGTGTGTATTTCTCTTTCAGTTCTTTAAAAAAGTCGATCTTTATCTTTCTTATCGGGATGGAGTATGAAAATGATCTTTCATTTTTGCTGGTTTCGTTATATCGTTACTAAAAGGTTTTTCACAAAGAAGACACATAGGCATCGTTTCGTTTGTTAATGAAGCAATAAACCCAAGTTTCAAATATTCTAACGAATATTGTCTGCATTTCTTTTTAGAATCTGAAGCTGACATTATGGTTACTGGGGTTGTAACAAAATAATCAAAATTGAACTTATTACTTTTGCTCACTTGCTAAAGCAAGTGAGCAAAAGTAATAAGTCTAAATAATATACCTACTCACGTATTTCTATAGGATGTACAAAACTACCACACAGTCCTGTTCAACTCTTCAACATCGAGAAGTTAAGTTCGTGAATGAATAACGATTGAATTATAATATATATGTTGATGAATTTTAGAACATTAACGCTCACGTTTATGTCGATGCGCAAAAGTGAGACTGGGATCGAATACGTGTAAGTATAAATAAGTAATCGCGCATATGTAATCTCGCTCCCGCCGCAACGGCCGGGCAGGAACCACCGACATACATATATTGGTAAATACGTCATTTTGGCCTACTTGATTGGCCTACGAAACGATTTTATGATGTTGCTTCATCTTACAGATCCTATTAATATCACTGCTCCCACGATTCACTCTCAATTGCGTTATCATTCAGGATGGAGGTAATCCAAGTTAAGTTAACCAAATTAAATATTACCCGTACAATGATGTCTTATATTTTTCTATTAACCCCTGCGGCCGAATCGACCCCTAACAATGTTATATCGACCACTTTGGCGACCACTGGTTTAGACGCTCAATGGCCACTTCTTATAACACAAAAACTTATTTGACCGGGATAGAGGATTTCGAATCACTACGAACATCCGTGCGAAGACCGGTTTCTTAAGGGCTGATAACTTTTCAAAGTTTAACCTCAGAAAATATCAGTGGGCCGCTTATATCTACAAAATGAGGAGATATGTATATCAGAAGAAAGTTGAAACACTATTTCGGGATTAACGCCAAAAAATTGTGTGAATATTACCAAAATAGAACCATCAGGATTCTCACCTCTCAAGGGGTGTTAAACGCAGGGGGTACAGAATATAACGAACCGCACGATCGTAAGGACGATTCAATGTCAATTAAACGCGTGTTTCTTACATCAATTGACAGACCGTAGCGCTGAAAAAATACATAGACTGGTACATAGCTTGGGAGACAAATCACGGCACTCGACAGATTGAATGGAATCATACGTGATAAGTATAGAGTGATGATATCAGAAGTACCAAGTGATTCTACATGCTCCTGTTGAAGGTGTAATTATAATTAGTTGGCGAAGCAGCTGCCTCGCCAGTGTCGACTTCGACTGGCCATATTGATTACTTGCCCAATCCTATCATATCAGCCGCTCGGTGATGGGATCTTGCTGTGTGTCTAGCAAAGCGTGTCGCCATCGCACTTGTAGTAACCCTTAGTCGACGCACCTGGTACACTCGATGTACTCGATCTCGGCGTCGTGCTGCCCAGATCCTCTCGGTCAAGATGTCAGATCGGCCGCTGCTGCATCCAAGACCATGTGCTCGTGCTTCATGGCGATGTATGTGTATCTATCTGTCTTGGCCTCAAATGACCTCACATCGGCGTGGTGTGGAAGTTTGGAGAGCGGGATGCCAGCTCAGATATTACCTGATTGTGGTTCAAAATTACGAGGTGTTGTCCTCGGATCTTTCCCTTCGGGACTAATCTCGGATCGCTACCAATAAATAGCCAGTTGTGTTGCTACTGTGCGAAGTTAATTCAACTTCCCCTTATCGAATCAATGACTCTTATGGTAAGTTGGTCGAAATATGCACATACAGCCCAGAAATGAACCCATGTCTTCAGCGATATTTTGCTCAAAACAAATAATTCGTTATAAAATTATTTCGTTATAAAATTATTATAAAAAGTGAAACATTAATTTTGGCGTTGCCAGGTACCACGAAGCAAAATATGTTTTCCTGTTAACCTTTTCTCATTTCATCCTTCCTTTCACAACATAGTAATCACCTTCTAGATGCAGTTGCAAGGGACAATCTCTCTTTTCTGTTTTGCGCCTTGATTTTTAAAGTAGGACTCATTGGAACATGATCTAGAATTTGAGTGCAGGACTAAGGTTTATTATAAATTGGAGTACTATACACTCTTTCCGTACTAATTGCTTCTGTATTAATCCTGTGCTTCCTCACCTCTTCCAGTAATTAACCACCTGGTCAAGTACTGCATGCAGGCTCACTTTTGATACTTAATTTACCTAAAACAATTTCCAAACATTTAATCATCATAAAATACCTAATTTAAAATTTAAAATCAAAGTTCGTCTAAAAATCCAGTAATTGACTAAACTGGTCAATTAATGGAACACATGTAGTTTTGTTCTACCAGTAGATTGACCACAATTTTTATGACTCAAAATTAATTTACATATGAAAAATTACCATGCATATCAAAATTAGATATTTATTCACCTTCATGCCAAATTTTAATACAAAATAAGAAATGGATTTGAGATTAATTAAGATTGAAACATCACTCCTCAGAACAATTTCACTTTTACTGTAATTTCATAGATTCCAGTGATTTGACATCTGACTTTTGTTTTTATTTTTTATCAATAAAAAGACAAATTTGTGAACTTCGGATTGGTTCCTATTGGCTATAAGAATATCAATTTAATTTATCGTGGAATGAACTAGTTTGCTCGTTTTAATGAGAAATATGAGGAAATGGTAATAGTAGGTAGTCAGGGACAGGCTGGTTCACCGTAATATAACTTTCTACTGAAAAATTGTTTTAAATGTGTCGTTTCTAATGGAAAACTAACGCAGTGAGTGAATAATTATTGAATAAGTATTGCTTAACCATTTTAAAGTATTTATTCTTTGACATAAACCTTAGCGAGTGTCCAACAAAATGAGGACGATGCAATAAAGCTTATTATTGAACTGGCGTAAAAAGAACGAAAGTTAACTTATTTCGACATAATTCTAAATAATCAGCGCAGCTGAAAATGTCTTTTTCGGAAACATCTGCTTGACACACCTGATTTTGCTTTTTATCTATATAAATAAGAATGGAGTGCTTGTTTGTACATTGAATATTTTCTTCCCATTTCAAGTTTTCTATCCGTTTTGGACCATTCTGAAGCAAAATCCGTCTCGCGCGTTTGATGTCTGTATGTGTATGCCCGTGCTACGTCCAAACAGTTGAATATAGTATTTTCATGAAATTTTGCATACTGTGAATTCTTACATTCATTTAGTGACTGAACTTGGTTGCGTAAGTCTGTCTGTCCGTCTTCCGGTTGTATGTTAGATTATGTGTCTGTGTGTTTGTGTATAAGTATCGCATAACATTTATTTAAAACATTTTATTGCAATGTCCTACATTTGATAAACCATATTTTAGTGTAATGAATGCATTATTTCAAATTCCTTTGATTGCGTATTTAAGCAAGTTTCATGCTAAAACATCCGAGTAACTCTACTTAAAAATCTACCATAATTTGGTAGTTCGGGAGAAGCCGGAATGCGTATTGAGCATTGCAATTACTTAAATTGTTTTACCAGTACTGCTGAAAAATCAATTATTTTTTAAAAAACTATTTTGCAGAATTTAAATTCAAAAACTTTTTTATTTTGAGCCTTATTTATTTTCTTCGCAAAATATAAACTATTTCCGAACATTTGGGACAAACGATATTTTGCAACAAAACGGAAACTCGTGTTCGTTTGCCACGTGCAGTGATACTTTTTTCCGCTCCGAATTAATTTCGTATTTTTAAATTCTATCTAATTTTTAGTTGTAAGTTGTGGCAACTGTGCAAGATCAAGAGATAAAAAAGAATCATGAATTTATATCTTTAGAACTTTTTCCCGCCAACTTTTATTTTGTTTTCTGTTTTAAATATTTATTATTTTAATAAATTGTAATTCCTTTTCATCACACGCAACACCACCGCAAAGTATTCTGTTTAAAGCGGCATTAAGTTAGAATAAAGCAAATTTTAAGTGGATTTTTGCCATTATTGAAAGAATGTTAATGTTAAAAATATCCGAACTAGGACTTTTGAAATATTACAAATTCTTTATCATAGCGACAGATGGCCAAGGTGGATTATTTTACGAATTGAAAACTATATTTAAGCAACTTATGTAAGGAAAATTTGTTTAAAACAATGATTTTCTTTAGAAGAAAAGCTGTCAAATTAATTTACCATTTAAAAATGGTAATAGGTTACCTTTGCTTTATCACTACTGAAGATATTAAATTTTAAAACAAGTCTTTTATTATTGCACGTGCCACGAAACGGAATTTTCAAGAAAAACGTATTCGCTCTTAAAACAATCTTGGTGATAAATATCTTATCAAATTAGTCACCTTTCCCTTAATGGTAGCTAAATTAGAAAAGAGTGCCACAAATAAAAAATATTGGCATGTAAATTATGCGAGAGAGTATCCGCAGTAGATTCGTCATTTTTATGAATTGAGTTGAGCAATTTTACAGGAATAGAACTTAAGAAAGGGGAATTCCTATTCCTCCCTCAAAATCGTCTTTTGTAGCAGTTACCTTAGTGTCTCACCTTTCGCCGATTTGTACCTTTAGCAAGGGTGCGATATATATGAAATGTATTACATGGATGGATTTGCATGTATAGAATTTGTGTCCAAAGTAGGTTGTAGAAATTATAAAAATGTTGAAAAGGTGTTATAAAAATTATTTTACTCATACTTAAATGATTTGGCATTTTTCTACGAAAGAGGAAAGTGATTATTTCTGGTCACTTTCAATATATAGTTAACCAATTCAACCCGAGTGTAGTCGGACAATTTTGCTGGTTATAAATATAATATACAGAACAAGATCTTTTACAAATGAACTGGTAGGGGGGCTAATATGGCAACCTTAGTATTTTTTAATCGTTTTTTTTTTAAATTCGTGTCCGTATATTCCAAGAGTTTATTTGTAGTGAAGACAGATACATTCATTACTTTTCGTTCGAAGCTTTTTTTAAATCTGTTTTAAGATGTATTTCTGGATATACAATTTGATATTTTTTGTTCAATAACTGTAATAAAGGTAAGTAAAGGTTTAATTAGTTTTAAAAACATTTTTAATCACTGTATGGTGATATGGGGAAACGCTTTTGTTTTTAAATGACAACAATTTATTAACGAAAGTGGATGTTTTCATATATTTTTAACCCTCTCTGAGATTCCCGAGTAGTATAGTTTTTTGCTGTAACCCCACAATACACTTAATGACTAAATAACCACATCTATTGGTCGAAAGAATTTTGGATTCTTTCAATCTTTAGAGCTTATTCTATTGGAAGAATCCTCTGGGAAGATATTTCTTGTCCCTTTCCTTGGAATAGAATTCTTTGGAAGATTCTATTGGTCTTTTCCTTAGATTAGAATGCTTTGGGAAAATACAGTAGGTCCTTTTCTTGGAATAGAATCCTTTGCGGTGATTCTATTAGTCCTTTCCTTAGATTAGAATCATTTGAAATTATTCTATTGCTCCTTTCCTTGGAATAGAATCCCTTGAAAAGATTATATTGATCCTTTCCTTAGAATGAAATCCCTTGAAAAGATTCTATTGATCCTTTACCTTAGAACATAATCCTTTGGAAATATTCTATTACTATTCTTAGATTCTGCTTCTATCCATAGATTAAAATCATATGGAAGGATTTTATTGCTACTTTCCTTAGATTAGAATCCTTTAGAAATATTCTATTGTTCCTCTTAGAACAAAATTTTTCTTTGGGGCAATTCTGTTGGTTCTGTCCTTGGCATAGAATCCTTTAGAACGATTGCTCATTCTGCAGAACAGAATCCTTTGAAATGATTCTACTCTTATTTTCCTTAAAATAGAATCTGAAAAAAAAAGTCAAAATTGGTTAAAAGTCATGCAGGGAAGACTGCGAGTTGTAAAGCGGAACTATGCATGAGAACTCCTCAAAGTGTTAAAAATATAGTTAAAATTGCGATTGAAAATTCAACCGGCCAAACTTGAAAATTTCTGGCGGCGAATTACAGTCAAAGTAGAGTTTTTAATCTTAGATGACAGTAATCCAAAACAGTGTTTCTTCAAATGTCTGGTTCTTACATAAAAGAACAAAACAGCTAAAAATATGATCCATTTAAAAATTTGTATCCTATCATAATCTTTATGAGGAAGTCTCAACAAATCATATTTTTATGCCATAGAATAGTGAAATCCATCGAAAATTTGTCTTCAAGCAGAATAGAATGAAATTTGTTCTAGTTTAATAAAATACCCGGACAAAATAGTTAAACTCAAATCAATCTAAGATATAAGAAAATGCAAAAAAAAAAACATTGAACGGATTTTTAACATTTGTATTTTTAATGGAAGGTGGTCAAATACTTTTGTGTGCCTGATGTCATGGGTTACGTTGCATTTTAAATATTTATTGCAAACTTTTACTAATTAATCGATTATTTTAATTGGAAGCTAAGGTATCAAGACAACCTTTGTGATAAAATTTTAAAAATCGTAATTTTAACTACATCCTTTTTAAAAGTATATGAAAATAGTTAGAAACGTTTGATCGAACTTTTAAGAAAAAATAAGATATTTCATTACTTTCCTCCGATTCTTCTGTTCTAAAATCTAAATTTTAGAATCCAAAACAGTTACTACGAAATTCTAATTTTTATTGATTTGAAATAGACTTGAAGTTGAGGACTTAATATTTATATTGAATATTAATATTGAAATTATCAGACATTAAACTAAGCGTTACTGAGCTGATCACTAAAGAGCATCCCCTTCATTGTTCACATTAAGATTAACGTAAGTATTTTGAAATCTTTAATATTATAATTTTGCAAGAGCATTTTGATTTGAATACATTTTAATTAATAAATAAGAGTTTGTATAATAGTATTTACAGTTTTTTGCAGCTCTAATTTTTATGCTTCAGAACTAATCCTCAATTTGTTATAATCTTTCTAACATAGATCTAAATATTTTACTCCCAACGTTAAGGAGGCCGTGGTAGCCCGGTTGGAAGAGTAACGGACTAGCAACCGGAGGGTTGCGAGTTCGAATCCAACCAAAGACCGTCGCGTACAAAGGGGACTGGTGCACTTCAAATCTGTCGTGGCCTCAAGTGCCCTCACGTTGGTGTGGTGTAGAAGTTTGGAGAGTGGGGTGCCAGCTCAGATATAGCCCTCATCGTCTGACCATGGTTCAAAATGAAGAGATGTTGTCTTCAGGATTGATCCCGTACCGTCGCCAATACCTTGTTGTGTTGCTCCAGTGCGACATTAATTCAACTATCTTTTTTAATGTTTCAGTAGCAGTAGTTTCGCGTTGTAGGCGGCGCAGTTTGGAATCCTGTCAGGAGCATTCCTGGTATATTTCTCTCTTCTGTGTCAACTTTCATGTGTGTGTATGTCTATTACTTGAGATTGTATGTCTTGTGTTTGGCGCAGCATGGCCAAATATGGCCCTTGCGCCATAAAACCCCAAAGCAACCAACCAGTTCAAGACAGATCACCTCATCATGTTCATCTTTCCAGTGGAATCATTCCCACCTAACATCTCGTTTTTTATCGAAAATTTGGATTTCCAAACAAAATCCCTACCAAATAATTGCATCCAAGCTCTTTTTAAAAATGTGACTGATCAACTACTCTATAGCTATCACCTAATAGCAACAGATGCATCTAAAACAAACAATATTACAGCAATTGCAGGATATTCAAACAAATTAATAATCAAATATAGAATCAGCAACATCAACTCCATCTTTACTGCGGAAGCCTTAGCCCTATGTCAAGCATTAGATGAACTTATTGACTTCAACTCTAATAACTGTATCTTCACCGATAGCAAATCTGTCTTACTAGCTCTACAAAACTGTTCCATCAAATCATCGAAAGTAATCCTACGACTTAAAAACAAACTAATCAACACCGCAAAACTCGTTACAAATTTAAAATTAATCTGGGTTCCAGCACATAGAGACATTGAAATAAACGAAAAAGCAGATCAACTCGCCAAATCAGTGAGAGAAGAAGACATCTTTCTTGAATGGTTATCGCCGGAAGATATAACAAAATACATAGGAAACAAGTTGGACCTCACTGATCGATCAATATTCAATCATAGCAAATACTACCAAATCTCAGGCAACCTTCCAAACATATATGATGTAAAAAACACTCTAATGTCAAGAAAAGAAGATGTTTATTTTTCAAGATTCTTATCCCGAATGTTAATCACTCCAGATCTTCTCTTTAGATTCCATCTGGCAGACACAAATCTCTGTGACAGCTGCAAAGTTATCGACTCATTTCAACACATTATCTTCGTCTGCAAAAAGTATTCACGCCATAGAAAAAAACTCATTGAAAAAATAAAATTCCAATCTCAAGACTTCACCTTTAAAAATCTCATAAAAAGCATCATAAATAAACCACAACAAGCTAGAGTAATAACTAGATTTCTCATATCAATTGAAAAATTTTAATCTCTTCATACTTTTCTCTTAAATTTAGATCATTTAGGAAGATTGAAGACAAAAGCCTGACTCTGCAGCTAAAAGTCTCAAAAAAAAAAAAAAAAATGTTTTCTCTCCTCAGTGTCAGTAAAGCTTTCACTGTGTGTGTGTGTCAATTACTTGTTATTGTATTGTATCGTTTATTGGATATTGTAATTAGGAAGAATGGAGACAAAAGCCTGATTCTGTAGCTATAAGTCTCAAGGAAATCAACCAACCAACCAACCAAATCTAGTGTTTCAAAGGAACGATTTGCCCGTCTGCTTATCAGTGTGAAAAACATAACTGATTTTATTTGATATTGAAAAGGTTCACAGGTGAGTTATGGTTGAGAGAGATTTTCTAAGAGACTGAAATATAATATTCTAATTTTTTTCAAATTTAGTACATGTTCTCTTTTGCAGTCAAATTATTTTCTTACACTCAATGGTTTATTGTATCCAGGATCGGAACGACTTGAAAATCCCACATGGGCCGGTCTATTTATGTGCCTGCATACTTGAGGGCTGTTAGATTTACAAAATCTTTAGTTCCAATAAAAACGGTGAACCACCCATTCCCTGACCGAGAAATCCCTAGCGCAGTGGGCATACCCGCTGCGCTAGCAACCTTCGAGCTGTAGGTGACGCAGGTTCTATTCTTTCCAGGAACCTATGGCATACATGCCAGAGTTGGCATGTGCGAACATTTTGCTGGCACTTCAACGATTTACAGTTGATATCATTTTATAAGCTTATAAATTCAAATTTTTTTAATTCTTACAATATACAAGTGTAAGTAGTTTTGCACGAAAGAAACTAACCAAAATACAAATCTCCATTAAAAAACTAGCTATGGCTATATTGTCAATTTTCTTTATGTATGCTTGTGAGTCGTTATTTTCCTAAATGAATTTTATAAGAGTTTAAGAAACAGAATAACTGATAAATTTAGTTTGGCCTGTGTATTACTGAAAGTGATGAAATATGAACTATATAAAGCATTTGGCATCCAATGTACAACAGCAAAAACCTCATTAATTTTTACACAATGTATGTCATGTTATGACTTCACACACACATCTTTATGAAATTAATGTTAATTTTTAATTTGTCAATGAAATTCTGCAATAATAAATTTTCCATTGTTATTCCTCATTACAAACTGCTTGATATGTCAGCAACACCATGAATATTACTTGTAAATTTTTGGCATGCACACAAAAAAGTTCACTACTACTGACCTAAGTGATTAATTACTGGATTTTTAGGCAAACTTTCATTTTAAATTTGAAGTTGGATATTTCATGATGACCAAGAGTTTGGCAATTAATTGATTAAGGTAAATTAAATATAAAACATGAGCCTCTATCCAGTATTTGACCAGATGGTCAGTTAGTGGAAGAGGTGATCAAGTACTGAGGATAAATGTAGAAGCAATGAAAGTTTTAGTTAGGAAAGGAGTTTATAATACCCTAATTTACACTAAACCTTTTATTAGTTCTGCATTTTATTTCTAGATCATGTGCTATACCCTCATGAGTCCTACCTCAAAAGAAAGGTACAAAATAGAAAAAAAGATTGTTCCATGCTGCAGCATCTTAAAGGTGGTTATTACATTGTGAAGAAAGGATGAAAAAAGAATGAAGGCAGGATACTTCAAACCAAAAGAAAAAATACCTATCCAACTGATAATAGAAAAAGAAAATATTAAACAAATCATTACTGTTTGAATGAAGACTCGAAAAGAAACATTAAATTACAAATGTAAATTTAAGATATGGGCCAATAAAAAATTTTCCATAGTAAGTTTTGAAAGCCAGTTCATCCCTGGTTGTACCTATCTTGAGCACGATCTAAAATGCTGCATATTTCATATGTGGTAACAAATTATTTAAAGAATGTTTTTCTTTTGTTTGGTTTTTACATATGCTTATTATACATGCAGTCAGACAATTCATTTTGCAGTTTTTCATTCTAGACTTCCAAAAATTATGTCAAGAATTCCCAATCCATGTTTGATATTGGCATACATTTTCATGTTATCAAACCTCTAGGCAAATATTTAAATAAAACATAAAAAAAAGTATCCTTCCTGAAAAAGTAACTTAAAAATTTTACAAATCTAATAATTAAGCTAATGTTCTTTTAAAAAAGTAAAGTTTAAAAGAGAACCGTATGTGTTACCTAGACTATTAACATTTTGATGTCATTTTACAGTGCTTCATTTATCACATTCAAGTTATAGAATGATTGATTGAAATTTGCTGCAAGTGTTTGAAGTAATTGGCTGAATTTTAAAGTGTAAAGGAAAAAATGACACTATGTACCATGATAACAACATGTAATTCATCCATTTGTCATATTGCCCAGTGGTGTACCTATGGAGGGGGCTTAAGCCCATCCAGATCATATAAAAAGCAAAAGATATCTTTAATTTAGTGATTGCTTTAAAAATCCTGTATAAGGGTGTTTTGATATTTTCTCCTTGCAGTCAACTAATACTTTTTCATTGCTTTTAGCCCATTTACAAATAGTTATTTCTCATTTACTAGGGTTGGATAAAATAATTGACAATTTTAATATTTCATTGAAACATTGGCTTGGCATCTTTTCCCTTCAATACAACTTTTATTCATCTTGAAACAGACTTTAAAACTGGTCTCTAGGTAACACTCCAAAACTAGTCTTTAAGCATTACTCTGAAACTAGCCTAGGTTACATACTTACATACTGTAAATCTAGGTAGCATACTCTAAAACTAGGCTCTAAGTAACACACTCTAAAACTAGTTTATATTTCAAAGGAATTTTTAAGTTTTAAATCTCTAAATAAAGAACTTGTGATAAAAATGTAGCCGCCTCCAAATTGACATCCTGGATATGCCCCTGATACTGCCCAATCTATTTTGTTTTTAACTTGCTAAAAAGTTTAGTCAATTTAATTTTGTACAGATTCAGTTGTTTTTAAATATCTTACTAGCATTAGTAATGAAATTGTGTTCAGCAGGTGAAATACAATAAATCCAGAAGATTGAAGTAAAAGAACACCGGCTTTGCTTACTTTAAACTCACATTGTTTTGAAAATGGATTCAGAGGTAAGTTTTAAAATTTCTGTGTTAAATGCAAAGTGCACTGAGAAGTGGTTGTGTGGTTTTGTTTTAAAAATTTTGTGAGTGCATTTTGCTTTATTTTTAATTTACTTGAAAAGAAAAAGACTGGAAAAAGTTTTTAGAATTTTGTGGGAGATTTACTTTACTGTTATAAAGTACATTTTGAATGAATTGTTTGAAAAGTTATATTTTAAAAGCTGAAATTATTTGGAGTCGATAAAGTTCTTTTCCAGCTAACTTTAAAGAGTCTACTAGAATTTAACCAAAAAGGTTGAATCACTGTTAATGATTTGTGTTTGAGCATGTTCTGTATGTTGAGCATCAAATAAAAGTTCTGCTTCTTATTTTTAACTCTGAGTCTAAACAATCCTATTCGAGTTCTAAACAATCTTGTGTCAAAGTTCAGCAATAAATTATTTCACTGGATCTTAATAAGTTCCCTAAATGATATAAAAACTACTGTACGTGGTACTCTAAAGAATATATTACCTCCATTTGTTTTAGCTGTTCTAATAAAAATCGTAACTTAATCAGTTTTGTTCGATTTTTAATCTCTTTCCTCACCGAAACTATGAGCAATTTTTACTACTGCATTCATCTAGTTCAGCGATTTCCAACCAGTGTGCAGTGGTATAATGGTGTACCATACAGTTGGTGAAACAGTTTAAATTTTGAGAATAATTATGGTAAATAAATTGTTTCGAAAAGGCTAAAAAGCCGCTTTGGTGTAAAAAAGATAACTATTATTTTTTTGTTTTATAAATCAATCAAAATTATACCTATTTTTGCAAAAAAAATTTGGTGGGCTACAGAATTTTAGTAATTAGTTAATGTGTACCATGAAACGAAAAAGGTTGAAAATTGCTGATCTAGTTGATATGTTAGAATTTTCCTAACTATCATGGCTGGATATTCACTTTCACGAAACTTTATTTGAAAACTTACAATCAATTCTGAACTATAAAATTGGTTTTAAGAAGTAACCTGGAGATGCAACAATTCATTAATCCTAAAATCCGGAATTGAACTCACTTTTTAAATATTAGTGTTTATTCCCCTATTCAGGTATGATTTCACCAAGGTGAAACATGCCTTTATTTTCTATCATTTAAATTTTTGTATAGAAAAGTAAGTGTATTTTCAATTAAATTATTTTTATCAGTGTTTAGAGCTTTCCACACTTGTTTATATAAGTATTGCTTGTTGCAGATTTCTCGATCTGTTGATATCTACAAAGGCATTACAAAAATCCCTTCTGCAGTGTCTGCATCAATATTACCTGGTATAAATGGCAATTTGTTGTCTATCCATTCTTTGTGGACAGTCCATGATTTTGTAAAGTTTGAGAAAACTGTATTTGCTCGTGATTATTTGATTGAAAAGTCTAATTTAAATGTTTTATCAACTGGTATCATCACTGATGTGAGCTCTGTGTAAGTAATTCTTGAGAAGAGATTGATTTTTTAAATTTGGCCAGTTTCATGACATGTTTTTACCATAAATTGTTTTTATATAGTTTCTGGATAATATTTCTGTGTTTTCTATTTAATATATTAAAATCATATTGTAATAAAATTTAGGTGATATCTTCCCATAAGTGGCTCTTTACAATCAATTTTCAGTGAAGAAAAGTAAAGTTTATTGATACCATCCTAGTATTTATAAAAGCTCTCAGGGATACATCTCCTTAAGGTGTGTATGGGCTTCACGAACCCAAAGTACTCTAGTGATCTTTTCTCTTTGCATGAGGTTTACTGTCTTTAGTAAAGTTGGAGGTCACTCTCCTGGAATATCCAAGTGATCTTTTTCTGCTTCCATCTCACTACTGTATTCCCCTACCACTATTCTTTCCCCTTTCACAACAATTTTACTTGACATTGTTTGATACAACTTGTGTTTGATACAACTTGTGTTTGATACAACTTGGCCAAATATGATCCTTGCACCATAAAATGCCAAAACAACCAACCTGCTATATAAAAGGCAAAACTTGTGACAACATGGATCTTTTTTATCCTCTCTAACCTGGTTAAAGTTAAATAAATTACTTTTATATTTAAATACTTTCACAAGAAATTACTTGTTCACAATAAATGTTAAATCAAGACTGAATATTTATAATGAAATAGGAAGTGCAAGCAATATGTATACAGAAACTTAATGATGTGCATGCAATAGTATAATTAATTATTAATAAGTATGTAATTTTATTTTTATATTTAGCAATGCCAGTAATGTTATTATTTTTTTAGTTCCATTTCAAATTATTAAAATGTAGTTTAATCGTGTTATTAAGTTCAGTATTGCTGATGTTCTGTAAGATTATTACTGAGACTGACATGTATTTTAGAGTTGTAAGACTTATTAATTTACTTACTATTTTGAGTTGTAAATATTCATAAACAATGAAGCATATCAAGGGTATGTTTCAATTCACACTCATTATTTAGGATTATTTCACAAAAGATAATAAACACTTGAATACCGATGAGTGATTTCTATAGCCTGTTATATTCTAATTTCAACAGGATTTACAGTAGTTTTTAATATTTTCTTAATTTTCAAATGGAATTAACGTTAAATGCTGCATACCTCTTATTTCTTTTTTCCATTCTTCCATTTCTTTATTTTTCTTTATAATTTCTTTTGATTTGCTTAGTCTAACCTTCTAAAAAGACATTTTTATTACTGAGCAATGAAAAGGACTAAATAAAGAAGGTGGGATGAAATGCGTGATTAAAACAAGCAGTTGATAAAACAATGGAATGACAAAACATTTGAGGATATCTATTGAGGTGTTCAATCAATCTAAGTGATGCTTTTTACTAATGTCTGCTAGTAGGTGGTGGCTTTACTCCTCATTCAGTGCATTCCGTAGCTTATTCAGAGAAATACCTTTGAAAGATAAATTTTCTCTACCCCCTGCTTTGGTAATCAATTGACATTATTGGACCATTTGTTTGAGGATTCTAATGAAATTGCCGTTACTGTCGATGGTGAACAATATTGTGCGATGTTGCAAAATTTCTGTCTGAAATTTATTGACAAAAGGTTTTACAGTGCATGTGGTTTTAACGAGATGGAACATCATGTCATACAGCTTGTGCAACCATGCAAATTCTAAAAGGCATTTCCTGGCCAAATAATGTCCAAATCTAGTGATGTCAATTGATCCTATCTTTCTTGTGATTTGAACATGCTTGTTATTTTATGAGAGTTTCTTACAGGAACGAGTCTACGCTAACATACCAACAATGTTTCTAGAGCTTTAGTAAAACAAATCACCCCAGAAATGTGCTCAAATGCAATCGAAAATATGGTCAAAAGAGCTCATACTTGCAGGGCAGCCAGAGGTGGTTATTGGGCCGATGTCATATTCCATAAACAAAGTCATTAATTGAGTAAGCTGTATGTAAAACAATTAAATAAAAATGTTTTATATAAAAGTTATTCCTAAACGAAATGGTACCTTTACAAAAGACCCTATACATTTGCATAACATGTATTTGTTTAATCAATGTGTTAATCTGGTGCTTTATCATTTATTTCTAGTCAAGTCCAAGCATTCAGTAAATCTGGGAAAAAACAGGCAGTTTTGCAAGAGAAAAAAGCACCAGAAGAAAAGATATTTTTGGAGGTTAATATTACAAATTTAGAATTGATTTTAACTTTGTTGAAAATGGTCTAGTCTTTACTTTTCTAAGTGTTAAATATTCCTCTTTGGATCTTAACTAGCTCCCCTTTGACAAAACAAGCATGACATTTCTTTAATTCTCATGATTAAAAATTGAATTTAAGCCTTAAGAAAACATCTTTACATATGTACACATATAGGAAAGCATATATAGGAACGTAGGTAGCTCTAATGCTTTTGTTAATGAATAAAAGTACTTGTCACTAGAATTTTAAGGAGTGTCTGTTTTTAGATGGCTTTGAAACTTTAAATTTAATGTGATACACAGCATAGTAATTGTTATTGTCTGGTGATCAAAATTTTATTATTGTGTAATATTTAGACATTTTTAGTTTTAAGATAAAATATTTTCTGTGTGAAAAAAGGTAATAAAAACTACTGCTTGCAAAAGTCATTAACAAACTAAGTAGGATTTTCTCCAGTTTTATCAGTAGAAAATGGAATATTATATTTTATATTTGGATCTTCGAGTTGTTGATTCAAATGTTTTATAATACCAAACCATAACATTTTTAGGTCATTTTATATCAACAAAATCTGAATCCTGCCTATAACAAAGAATAATGACATTTTAAACAAGGATTATTTTTTATTGCTCAGCCAGAGTTCATCTATAACTCCTTCTAATGATCTAACTTATCAATTATTCTTGAAACTTGGTTGATATATTTTATTTCCTACTTTTTATATATCAGTATGGTCTATTTCTTTTAGATATGGAATGGTTCACAGAAAGAAATTACTTTTGATATGACAGACCGTAAAGAGCATGGAAAAATTAATGGAAAAGGTAATGTTTGAACATTTTTTAAAAATTAAATTAACTTAAATTGTCAAGTCTAAAATATTTTTGATAACTTTTTTTGTCTGTAACTTGAAGATTTTTAATTAATTAAATATCCTGAAAAATTTTACTTTGATTCCATTACTTCAAATTTGTTTGTTATTTATATTTGGTACTTACATATTAAACCGCATGCCATTAGCCAAGTTTTGTTTCGGGAGGAAAATGTTTAGCAATTGCTTTTAGGATGGCATCAAACATATTATCATTATAAACTGCGAGTAGGGACTCGAGGTGGTGGCGAGTTGTTCCTTGATGTTTTTTATTTCGCCATTTTGCACTTCCCCGGATGCGTTCTATATTCTGTGTGTGCGTGCCAGTTTCAGAATCATTGAAATTGTATTTGTTCACTTAGCAGTGAATATAACCAGATTGTTCCAGTTCTTCCGTCTCATACCCCTTCCAAACAATCAGAAAAAATGGTCGATCCATCTTTAATGTATTTTTTATTTTTTTCATTAATGTGGTAGCACTACGATCGGGGACCATAACAAGAAATGTTTCGCGACAAATGCCGCCAAATATCCATTGGGATGGGAATATTCTTCCAGCATTATTTCATAACGATCAAGGGTTATGTAAAAATTTACTTTGATGTAAAAACAGTGTGTTACTTTGAGAAAATTGAATACGAGTATTTAATACAACTACACACCGAACACTGAACTGGTTCTAAAAAAAAGTTTTGCAAAACAATCAGAATCAATGAAATTGTATTTGTGGTTCACTTGGCAGTGAATATAACCAGATTGTTCCTGTTCTTCCGTCTTATACCCCTTCCAATAGATTTGGCGATAATCGCTGGCATGCAGTTAATACGTACAGATTTGGCGGTTAATACGTAAGTACCTTATATTTTTCACAGTATTATTTAGATATGAAAACATTTAATTTTTTAGTGAACCATCAAATAAATTAAAAGTTATGTGGAAGTAAATGGCAAAGTTTAGTCCAAACAAAATGGCCTTTTTAATTTGTAATTATGAGTGATATTTGATTTAAAGATTTGTGTGCCATCCTTATAATTGTATGTTTATTTGTACATGATTAAATTTCAGATTTATTCGGCTGTTTCCAGTGGAGTTCCGATGAGAAATATTTGATGTATTGTGCTGAGAAAAAGCAAGCAAAAAGTGTGTCCTTTTTCAAAGATTCTGAAAAGAAAGAAGAAAATGGAACCACAGTGAAGGTAAAAATTGCTCTGAATATTGTTTTATAAATGAATTTTTGATGTTTTGGATCACAATATTTAACCTATTTCTATTTTTACTCTGCAGCGCTTAACAATTTTCAACGACTTCTGTTTGTCCTTGAAATTCAAAGCAGGGTGTGAAAAAAATCACGATTTTGCTTTAAACATTCTTAAAAATTGGGATTCATTTAATTTAAATTGACTTGTCCTTATTAGTTTAAGCTTGTTACACATGCAAGTTCACAGTGTAGTTTCTAGGTAATATGGATTTATGTTGAACATTAATATATGAGGGTTTAGGAAATATAACTGGAACAATTTTGGAAAGATTAAAATAATTTAAATTATTACTGGGCCTTGTTGCTTTTATATTCTTTCCTTTTGAATTCGATTTTGTGATACAAATCTGTGATATATGAAATTTTAATTTAACATTGCAGAAACATGAAAAAAGGGGATGACAAAATTTAATTTAAAATTTAAAAAAATTGTAGTAATTAAATAAATTTCAATTTTCCTCTCTTTTGTGCTACTCATCTTTTTTGTGTAAAAACCATATTTTTAGTTAAACCATTAAGTTAAAAATATTTGTGCTACAAATACAGATGTAGTTGTGGTAGCGAGAAGGAATTATGAATGACTTTCTTGTCTTCTACACAAACAGTCAAATTTAAATGATTCCCCTCATTCCAAAGGAGACATCCCAAAACAATGTTTTCACAGATAAAAAAAACATAAGAATTATCTCTTCACTTGAATTTTCATAATTATAAGCATAATACTATATGAATAGTTTGCTTTTGTGAGTATTAAGAAGTTCTTTCTATTTTAGCTTAGAAGTTCTTTCTTTTTATTTATTGATTTTCTTTAGAAAGGTTTGTCACACACACACACACACACACACACACACACACACACATGTAAGAGAAAGTGGGTGCACAGGGCTCATTTGTAATATTCTAAAAACAAATGTTAAACTGCTAATTCTTTAATGCAATTAGCAAATTCCGACTAAAAAGCGTCAGTTCAAATCCATTCAACTTTTCCATGGGGAAGAGCATGTTAAAATTAACCAAGAACACTTTGCAATGTAAGGATATGTATAAAAGCCTCTGATGATAAGCAGATTTAAGAGTGACTTGTTTTTAATGAGCAAAAAGAAATGATCAGAGGTCATTGTCATCCCAACTACTAGCGGCCTGGACCCCTCTGGTCGTCCAAACATGAGAGGTAGATAGATATGTATAATGAGCCCCCTAATAAGTTGGGGATATAGTGGCTCAGTGTGTTTGTCCACTGTTTTAGAACCTGCAAGTTGTAGGTGGCACAGGTTCAGTTCCTCCCTGGGTATATTTCTCTTGTGTGTTAGAGTGAAACTTTCCTTGTGTGCATATGTCCATTTACTTAACATTGTTTAGCGCACAGCTTGGCCGAATGTGGCCCTTGTATCCCATGAAAACCCAATTCAACTAACCCAAAGAAGTTGAGAAAAAACAGCTGCACTAAGTCCTTGGGAACCCTCTCGAAAACCTTTATCATTTTTATGGCTAGGACTCAAGTCCCAGCAAGTGGTGTTTTACTTATGCCCCCAATAATTTCTCTATTTGGTTTCATTGCCATCCTAATCTATTACTTGTAGTGTCCTCATAGTAGGAAAGCTACTTTTTTTTAATTGAAGAAAGGGTCTTTGAGGTGTCACCTAGTAGAGAAATAAATTTGTTAATTTATTTATGAAATAATATGCAACCCATTCCAGCATTTTCGATATCATTATTAAACTTTAAATAAGAAAAAGTTTGAAGTTGATTTAAATCCTAATTTAAATTGGCATACTCTGACTCGACATATTCGATGTCTATATACCATTAAATGGTTAAATCGAAAGATTTTTTAAATACTTTATAAAATGTTCATGCTATACAAGTGCATCTGTATAGCATGAAAGGAAGTTAGACAAAGGTCAATAGAAATTTGGTTTCCAGAGGTTCAACTGTTTACTTAAAGTGTCTTAATGCTGATTTTTCTAAAAACTGTGTTTGTTTTCAGCTTCATAATTTTGTTTTATTAAACTTTTAAGTTAGAGCATTGTCAAAATCTGCTCTTCATTATTTTATGAGATTATTACCTTTGTATTTTAAAGTGAATTTTAAAAAGTGTGCTGATAATTATGTTCTAATTGTCAGAATAAATAAACAAACTTTAGTCATATTTACTGATTTATAATTTTATCTCTCTTTTTGTATTTGAAAGGGAGAAGAATATTTATACAGAGAAGAATGGGGTGAAGGTTACGCTGGCTTACATCATTCTGTATTGTGTATTCTTGAAGTCAAAACAGGCAACATTGAAGTTTTATTAGATTCAGAAATTTCTGTCGGTCAGGTATGGCTTTTAAATATTTCAGTTTAAAATGCTTTTCTTGAAATGCTATTTTCATGTACTCATAGATGTGTTAAAACACAAAATAGGAAGTCTGTCCGGAAAGTATCCAGCCATTGCCAGAATACAAGAATGGTTTTTGCTGCATTGATGTAACTTAGCAGCCAAGGAGAGGGGACATTTATGCATGTGAAAAGTTATAAACTCATTGGACTAATCAGTTGGGTGCTAGATGCCCTTAAGTGATAGTGTGTTCTGTGAGACCCCATTGCATTTTCAACAATCAAGCAAGTAAAGCAGCGAATTTTAGATTAAATTTTAAAATTCCTCTGCAGAAACTATTCAGGTTGATGAGTTTTCGCAATGGAACATGCTTAGTTCTTTCCACTCAAAGGCAGGGGCTGTCGGTGCTAAGTGGGTGCCCACTGCACTAGCAACCTTTGAGTCGTAGGCAGTGCAGGTTCGATTCCTGTCAGGTGCATTCCTCCCTGGGTGTATTTCTCTCTTCTGTCAGTAAAATTTTCATTGTTGTGTGTGTGCCCAAATATGGCCCTTGCGCTATGAATCCCCCAAAACCAACCAACCCACTCGAAGGTATGATAAAGTTGCAGCAATGTCAGCTCCATATCATCTATTTTTGAGTTGGAAGGTATTGTTCATCATGGAGTATGCTCCTCCAGGCCTACCAGTTAATAAGGAGTAGCACCTCAATGTTCTTTTACGACTGAGATATTCAGTGCAAAGAAAACAGTTGATTGGCAAATTTATCATGACAACATACCCCCTTATCCATTCCATTTCAAGTAGGATGTTTTGGTAAAATATGAAATCATCCAGGTGACTCAGCTTTCCCAAATTTGACACCTTGCAACTTAAGGCTTTTTGCAAAGCTAAAATCATCTCTGAAAGGGATCGTCATCCGACCATAGTTCAAAATTAAGAGGTATCCTCGGATCTTTTCCTTTGGGATTGATCCTGGACTGTTGCCAATAGCCTGTTGTGTTGGTTCAGTGTGAAGGTAATTCAACTACCCTCCTCTGAAAGGGAAGAGATTTCAGACCTTTAATGTGATTCAGGAGAACATGAAGCAGCTGATGGCAATTCCAACAATGGACTTCACAGAGTGCTTTAAAAAGTGAGACTGGGAGAAGTAGGTAAGATCCTTTGAAGGAGACTACGTGTCAAAAGTCCTAGGTACAATTATTACATATTACATGGCTTACTTACTTACCCTGGGTCTATTTCTCTCTGTCAATAAAAGCTTTCTTTGTGTGTCCATTTACTTCACATTGTCTGTTTTGAATTTAGCATAATTTGGCCAAATATGGGCCTTGCACCATAAAATCCAATTAAAATTGGAATTTTTTAAAGAATCCAGAATATTAGCTTCTCCCAAATTTAAAAAATTGCTTATTTTAATAGTATTAATTCTTCAACCTGGGACGACACCGAAATCGTATGCTTATTCTGCTATTTTTGGTGGGCTACAATATTATTGCATTTGGTCTCCGAATGGTAAATCTATTCCCTACATAAGTTTCACCCATGATTTTGAATAGAAAAATGTGAAACTGCCCACAGATAGAAGGTTAAGGATTATATATGTATAATCGAGATTAATTTAAAAAAATATATTATTTTAAAGTACAGTAAAAAAATTAAGTTGCAAATCGTCACTTAAAAATTATTATATTATGTTTTATATTTTAGGCTCTGTGGGGACCAAATGATGAAAGTGTAATTTTTGTTGCCTGGGAGGAACTTCCTTATAGACTAGGCATTCGGGTTTGCATGAATCGCAGGTAAACTATTTCTTCAGAGCATTTTGTAGTTTTATGATGTCTTCATATAAAGTAGTTTTGTGAAACCATCTATACAAGAACCAGATATTGTTAAATATGTAAAAATTCTGAGAATAAGATGGGTTGATATAAGATGAAATTATTACAAAAAGGTCTATTTGATGTTTATTTTTATTGAAGTATTCAAAAAGTCATTACTAAATCTTCAAAGAGGGGTGATGTGTGCCTTAAAGTTTTATCATTCAGCCCTCAAACATGTAGATTTCAAACTTAAAACTGAACTTAATCTTAGGACATTGAGAATCAATAGTTTCTTTAGTTGTCTTCCATCTGTTTTCTGGACTGAGAACTGGAATTTCCGTGAATTCTGAATGTTTGAATCAGCGAAATTCAATATGTGACTAGAGCGTGATCAGTGGCATAGTTAACCCTCCAAGTGTTTTGATGAGATATCTCATCCATCTAGATCTGGCCAGTTTTGCTAATGATGAGATACCTGGCCTAGACGAAACAGCCTTATTACTCCTAGGAGAATGAAAATCCAAGAAGGGAAAATAAATTTTCCCTCGTCCAGAACTGGTGACAGTTTGAACAGGTTTTTGCACCAGAGGCTGACCACTACAGGGCAGTTTTCAACATTAAGATAAACCACCAGGAGGATGACAGGGGCGGTTGCACTAAGCACCAGTGTCTAAAGGGGCAGAATTTCAGGAATATTTATTAAAAAGTAGTACTCCATCTTAAGAATACAACTTTTAAAAGTCCATTCTTCTGTCCTTTTACTTCCCGAAATCATACTGCTATTCAGAAAAGAGGGAAAGCAGTAAAAATATCTTCTCACAAACGTCTGAAGGACGGTCATCTTTTCTTACTTTGTCCTGAAGACTCGTTAACAGAGCTCAACATTTTGTTAGTTTGTATATATTATCACACACAATAATTAATTTCAACAAAAATTAATATAGGGAACATTGATGTATAGAAACAAATGTGGTATGAATTAATATATTTTGTCATAATTGTTTTGCTTTAAATTCATAAATTTTATTTTCGACTGAGCAGCATCAGCCTCTTTTGCCCCAGTTTCGAAAAATTCTAGCCTCTCAGGGGTATATTTTCTTTAGGTATGTACAGGTTTCATGAACCCGAGGTATCCCAGTGATCTATTCTTTTCTCATGGGGTTTATGTTTGGTAAACATGGGATCGCAACTCCAGGATGCCCAAGCGATTTCTCTCCTCTGCATCCTTTCTTTTCACAATTGTTTGACATTGTCTGTCTGGTGTTTGGCCAAGTATGGTCCTTGTGCCATAAAACCCCAAAACAACTAACCAGCCCAAAAGGCCCCTTTGCCTCTGAGTGTGAGGTAATTTTGATTCTTAAATAGCCAATATATATTCGAAGAGTAAAGAATGATTGATCTCGCATAGAGAAAGATTTTATTTATTTCTTTGCATTGTATCTTGGAAGTTTTTAAAATGTTGGCATTTTGTTTTGCAGGAGCTCAATTTGTGCTCTGAATTTGAAAACCAAAGAGATTGGTAAGTTCCTCTCCTTTTTCACTTTAAAAAAAGTTACATTTTTTCTGTGCCATTAATGTTATGTTTGACTTGTTAGTAACTTTCAGTCTCCTGTCAAGTATTGTTAATTTTTTCCAAATGTTGGTATAAAAATTAGTTTTAAATTTAAGAAGTTGTCTAGTACATTTCTGTTGACCCTTGAAATTATCCCAATACAAAACATTTTTGTGTCAATCTATTTTGAAAACATTTTCTGTATTACATAATAAATGTTTTTTATTTCCAATAGCAGGTTTCAATTTTAAAAGTAGCTGTTACATCTGAACAGAAATATGTACACACACAAAGCACAAATGACAAGAAATACATAGAATAGAAGATTGAGTTAACACACAGACAAAAAGTAAAAGAACACAGCTGAAAGGTGTATTAGAAGTTAGCCTATTTAACCCATGCATGTTTTGAGATTTAACTCTTGCCTTCTACCAGTTTGTGTTATATTGTACACTAAAACTGCCAAGTTTCTTTTATGAAGTAGTGTTCCTAATATATATAGATTTATGATATGATCTTTGTTATGTTTTTGTGAATAGAAAATTCACTTACTGAAGAAACTTAATCTTTAATTTAAAATAGGGATACAGATCAGACACAAACATTCGAGATGATAGCCAAGTACGAGTTGAAGATAAGTACAAACTGAATTTATAAAATACCGACCATTGAACACTTTTGATTGGACACTGTTGCAGTTAAAGAATCACACAGTTTAAAAATATAATTTTGACAGTTTTTAAAAATTATTTTCTGATTTTTTCTAAATATTTGAGTTTCTGAAGTATTTCAATTCTCTAACATTTTACTAATCTGTTAAAAAATTGTAATGTTTTAGAGTGTATAACAAGTTCAGATAGCGTTTGTGCTCGTTCACCATGTTTCACTCCCGATTTCAATGTTTTGGTCTACTTAGAGAATGAAGCTGATGGTGCTCATTTCAAGTGTGCCAGATTACAAAAGGTATATATTTCATTGTTCAGAATTCATTAAAACTTCTGAGAAATTCCTGAGCACCCATATTTTATCAGTTTAACAAGTACTGCAAAATCTTGAAAAAATCCCTTGTGTTCTAGACTTTCTATTTGGGTTGTTTTTAGGTTTTATGGCACAAGGGCCATATTTGATCAAACTGCACAAAGCAAGACAACATTAAGTAAAAATGTTGTGAAAGAGGGATTGGGGAATTGAGTAATGTGATGAAAGCAGAAAAGATAGCTGGGTATCCTGGATGTCTCCTGTTTGGGGAAAATCCCATTCATATACTCTGTTTCAAATTCTCTGGTTTTATTTTCTGTTTAAAAACATCCAACATTGAGTAAAAAAAATTCATTGGTGTCATTTTGTTGTATGTCCAAATTTGAAACACCACTACTCTAAAATAAAAATGCAGTTGAGAGCAAGATTACTTATGCAATCCTCTTTCCTTTCACCTTAAACATTTTTCCTTTTTGTAACACACAATTTGATTTCATTGCTTTTAGGAAAAAATTCTACTTAAAATTAATTTCAATTGTATAATCCCTAGTCCTGTTAAAATTTTCATTTCCTTAAATTGAAGAAAGAGTACTCAGAGGTCATACTTTTATTTTTAAAAATTCCAACTTTTTGGAAGGAATCCTGATTATACCTCTCACCACCACATTTTCCACTTTTCCCCCTTTTAAAGTGACTTATTTTCTATCTTGTAATTATATATTGTCCCTTCAGAATTGAAGGCTTTCAGGAATTTGTACTAGTTAATATCAACCAGGTATTTAGAAAAAGTAAATGTATAGGTTTTATCCATATTACCTCAAATGACCCTATAGGTTGACGAGTAAGTTAATATTGGATTTATTTCACTTCTACTTTGTTTAATTGCAATCTTATCTTTTAGTATGACTGGAAGACCAAGACACTTTCTACTGTTGTTGACATTATTGATAATCCAGTTGGTAAGAGACTTCTATTAAAAAATATTTCAAATTTAACGTTAACAATGTCTTATGAGCAGATAGGTTTTGAAAGGTAGAGGTTTACACATGTAATAAAAATAAACTATACAAATTCATTAATTCAAATATGAATAATTCAAGTATGCTCAAAAGTCTGACAGCTTATGTAGAGAAGTAGAAAAAGTGGTTTAAAGTGATCAAATTTCTTCACTTATTTGAACTCATAAGAGCTTGAAGTGAAAAGCTCTTATTTAAAAAGTTCTCATTTTCAGACAAATGTTTTCTACAAAAACATGCATATCAATACCCAAGTCCAACATACTGGACACGGATTTTCTATTAAGAAATGGAAACTGATAAATGTGGATCTCTATTAATTTGATAGGGTTTTGTATCTGCATCTCTTATCCTATGCTGTAATGACTATATGCAATTCTCTAGGATTAGTATTTTCATTTTTCGAAATCATAATCCATTGTTTGTAGTACAATTTCTTAACGTGCTTATTCACTCTCATTTAAATTATTCTGATGTTACATATACCAGGATCAGGCATGAGTTGCTTAGTCCTGCTCCTATAGGTTGGCAGTTGAGTCGCATGGTTTTGAACAAGTCTATTAGTTAAATTATGGTAACAAACAAAGCACTTCCACAACTGCCGTCTTTAACACAGATTCTGACTGAAGTTTAACTTTCAGGCTGACCAATCGGGCTGGTGGTCAGGGTGCTAGCTTCTAAATTACCCTGATCTTGAATAAGGAGGTTCCTGGGCCTGGGTAAAGCCTTGTTTGTTTGTCTGGAGTGAATGTGGCCTCTAAACTGGTTGTGCCTTGAATGTATGGCATGTATGTTAGGTGCAATGTGAACCCACCCCTGTGGTGCACCAGGTAACGGCAAGTGGTTCACAATTCTGCCCCATGGTGGCAGGATGACTAGCACTTCTAACAAGTTTAAATTGGCTGGGCATTGGTTAAAAAAGTTTTGTTTGGCACTGAAAGTGATGGCATATTGAATAGAAGTCCTGGGGAAAACATCTACGGTGATTGCCATTTATGCTTTTGCATATGATAACCCTTTTCTGACACCCTTTCAAAAATTGACTGACCCAAGGTAGACTGCAACTCTCTTCGTAGCTGCACTATATGCTTTCAACTAAACTAAGGATACAAAAATGTATTTGTTGTGATTATTTAAAAAACTACTCACATTTCATATGTATGGTTATTGCATATACTTAACTTACGTAATTATATAAACTTTTCCTGTCTTAGTAACTGTAAGTATACATAATATTTTTAAATTTTGAATTTAGCATTCTTGATGTTAACATTCTTGATGTTTCGTTATGGGTGTTCTTTTCATTTTGTATTTTAGCTTAGGTTACAACTTCATAGTTTGAAAAGAATAAAATGCTCTATAAATAATTCTTTTTTGTTAGGCGATGAATTCCCTGGCATATATGCTTCAAATCTACCATCAAGATGCTGGTCCAAGGATGGAAAACAAATATTCTTTTCATCTCTATGGAGAAGTTCCATTGTGTGTACTGTATATTTTTATTAAAAATAGCTTATAAACTGTTCAATATTGTTAATTGCTCAGGGATCTAATGTCTTGATTATTGAAGTAAAGAAACCTCTCAAGCATGAAATTTGCTTATAGATAGTTATTTAATTATTAATAATTGTTTTTAGTTTCAATGAATATTTCATTACCATCGAATAAACAAGATTATAAAACATTTTATGGAGTTCTGGTGTTGAGAAGGCTAAATTAAATTAAATTTTCTTTTGACTTTGAAAAGCAACTAGAAATAATTAGTAATTACTGTGACTGAATTTTTAAGACCTGCTTTGTAAAAACTGAAAACAAAATATTTAGGTCTCTGAATGCTCAATTAATACTGTTAATTTGGAATTGGAACTAACTGAATTCAGAGCTAATTAATATTTTATGTCCAAACCTGTAGAGATGATCAGGTACTGGGATTCTCTCAAATTGTTATGTTAATTGGACATTTCCTGTGTTTTAAACAGTTTTCGAAAAGGTGTGAAACTTTGTTAGGAAAAGGCTGTCAACCAAAAGCATGAATTTGTCTTGCTAATGAATCATTTGTAAATATTTTCCCTTTTACATATCCTTTTTCACCTAATATAGTGTGACTGACAAGAGGGCAATCAACCTTTGGTCAGTATTTTTGAAAAGGTGTGAAACTTTGTTTAAAGACTGCCATGTGCAAAAGCAAGAATGGCGATCCCCGTGGCTGGTTCACCCAGACAACATGTTATCACTGCTGTTGCTTTTGGCACCAAATGATAAACTTAGAACCAGAATCGACACTAGACACCGATTTTGTAAGCATTTTGTTTACATTACCATCAGACCCCTAATTTAGCCAATAGACTTATTCAAGTCTATGTGACTTGACTGCTAATTTCTGGGAGCTGGACTATGAAAGTGTTTTAGTTATGTCTGGAATATTCTTTGAAGTTCTAAACTTTAGTAAATAGTTATGCAAAATGAAAGGGATATATGTAATTTTGTTGTATATGGTTAACTATATTTATGAAAATACATTATGATATTGAAATTTGAATGTCATCTAAATTCAAATTTTTAAGAGATTTAAAACTTGTTTTACTATAGGCTATAGTCTGTGTCAATATAAATGATGGCAATATCAAAAGGATAGAAACAGGTAAGATTTTTAAGGTTATTTTTAAAAATTATTTCAACATTTACTTTTATATGTTAAAGGTAATTTTCTATTAGTGTATTAACTTCACATGTCTATGAAAAAATTACTTTGTTTAGTTTTCTCAAGAGAACATGACTAGTGAGCATCTTTTTTATAGCTTAGCTCTTAAAAATAATTATGTTCTTCAACCATGGGCATAGCATAAAAGTTTACTCAAGCATTTATTCATAGACCTTGTGTAAGGCTTATCTTCCTTTTGTTTTAAGTGATATTTTTATTCAGTTCAAAAACTATGAAGTAATGTATAATTTTTTATTATAGGAAAAGATTTTGGTGCTTCTTTATTACTTGATGTTCATAACAATTTGATTGTTGCTGAAGTTTCATCTCCAAATACTGAGCCATGCTTGGTTAGTAGCTCATTTGGTTATCTTTTGTCTTAATTATTAATTTTTAGTTTCATTGGCAAGCAATTTGTATGCTGCATGATTGCTAAATTTTTGTCATGAATTAGTTTTAATTCTGAAATTAATTTATGCATTGAAATATAATATATATGTAAGTTCTCATGTTTGTGTAACTTTTTACTTAATTTGCTATTGTGTTTTAATACAGTAATGAAACTGCATATTATATAAATTAAAACATTTTTAAAATTTACTACAATCAAATTGTTATAAATTTTAGAAGACATGAAAATGAAATGAAAAAACTAGCAAACATCTTATGGTTGATTCAAGATGACTCATTCCTTTTTTATAATCCTGCCTCAAATACAAATATACTATCACTTCAGTGACGTTTTTCAAATGCATAATTTTCCTACTGTCATTGAAAGTTCTCAAGAGATGAAGAAAAGGTGATGAAAGATTTTAGAAATTGCATTATATCACTGATTTGTAATTTTTTAATGTCGGATATAAACTTAAATTTTACAAAACTTGGAAAATAAACATTTTAATAGTTTTGTTTTTATTAGATTCTTGGTCACATAAATGAAAACAGTAGGGTAGTTGACTGGAAATTCCTGGATGAAAATACTCCAGTTAGGCATCCTGATATTAAGTGGAATATCACCAAAATTTCTCCTTCTGTGGAAAATAAAATGTATCGTAAGTTTTGTTTCTGTTTTGTGCTTTTGTAGTTAGCCATCACTTAATCTTTCACTCAGTGCTGTTTTAGACTGCATATAATTACATAATCTCTATGTTTGTTAATTTTAAATATATTAAAACCTCGATTATCATCACTCAAGGCATCAAGAAATTTTGATGCCTTTGGGGGATTGGTATATAATTTCTTGTACTGCTATTTTGATGCAATTTTAAGTTATTTTGTTTTGTGGATATGTTTAAATACAGTGTAATGGCAAGCACATTAGACTGATGTGTCTATTAGTGATCAGTTGAAATTTTCACCAAACAAGCAAAACATTCAGAAAATTTAGGCATCTAAAATAAGTTTTTATTTTAAGATAGTGATTATTAAATATATGTATTTTTTCCTAGCTAATCTTGATTATGAGGTACTTGTTGTAAGTCCTGAAATGAAGAAAAATAATCCATTAATCGTTATACCCCATGGTAAGTTAATGTCTTTTCAAACTTAAAAATTTTATTTAAAAATAAAATAATCATAGATACCATATCAAAATATAAAATTTTTACTTTATTAGGAGGACCACACAGTTGCTTTCCTGCTGCTTTTTCTGCTAAGGGCACTGGATTTGTAAAATTAGGTTATGTTCTCTGTTTTGGTAAGTTTAAAAAGATGTATAGGAGTTATAAGGCCAGTTATTCTCATTAATAGTTATGCTTATGTAATTGTATTTTTGTGCATTATTAATAAGGATAAATAAAAAGATGATAGTGCTATATGTGACCTAAATTTATTACCATATTAAACCTGTGCAATAAATGCTTTGCATTGAATTTATTTTTAAATTGTGAGTTATTTTTTAATGTGTATTTTTTATTGTGCCCCATTTCAATAAAATATTGTTTTTTTAGTAAATTATCGAGGATCAGTTGGATTTGGTGAGAATAATGTCAATTCATTACCTGGAAATGTTGGTACTCAGGACGTAGCTGATGTGCAAGTAGGATTATGTTATTGCATTTATTTTATAACTTTAAATAAGCGAAATATTACATCACAAAATTTGATTATCTTGCCTTACAAAAGCGTGATTTATCCTTTAGGCAGTAAAAATGTGCTTCAAAATATGTTTTAGAATATTTTTAATTTAAATATGTATTATATTAAGGTATATGAATTAGCATATTTTTACTTCAAAAATATGTATTTGGATAAAAAAGATTTAAATTTAAAAAAATAAGACAGAATTGAAAACACAGGCCTTGAAAAGTCTTAAGACCTAATTTTTCATTTCAGTTTTCAAGCCTTGATATTTGCTGAAAGTTTGCATAATTGTTTAAAACTTCTATTTTTCTACAATTTTTATTTCCCTTTGTATACAAAAACTAGTGTCAATGATACTTGTCCTAGGTAAAGTGTCTCCAAAAATCGAGGGATATTGATTATCTAAAAATGGATGTTTTTAAAACTGGGTCCATAGACCTAAAACTAGTACTTGTGAAAGTTTCTTCACCTGTGCGTGAATCTACAATCTATGTGAAAGTAGCCTTTAAAAACATGAAAAATAGCCTTAGAAAGTCTTTAAAAAGGTCCTAATTTTTATTTTTGCTTGAGGAGTAATCCTGTTACGTAAAAGCTCATTTTTTTAAAGTACTTATACCTTTTAATGTCAATGTTGACATTTAATTTTCAGAAATATGCTTTTCTGTATTTCCATTTTTTATTATCTATTTAAATGCCCTCTGATTCTATGACTAGAGACTATTTTCTAATAGTCAAGCCATAATGCCCTCTTTTATTGTGTAAGGTTTAATATCTGAAATGTACTAACTCATAATTTTTTCAATTTGTTACTGAAAGGTTATAATTTGTTGCAAATTTCAGAAAAGCCTGTTAAAATTTGAATGATTAATTGTATTTATTGAATCTCCAAGTTATTTTGGCTTGGCGTGGTGTGGAAGTTTGGAGAGTGGGGTGCCAGCTCAGGTGTTGCCTCGTCATCTGACCGTGGTTCAAAATTACGTGGTGTTGTCCTCGGATCTTCCCCTTTGGGATTGATCCCGGACCGTCACCAATAGCCCGTTGTGTTGCTCCAGTGTGACGTTAATTGAAATACCCCCCGCCCCAAGTTATTTTGGCAAGATATCTTGTCCATCAAGATCTGACCAAATTTGCTTATACCAACAATTGTGTCTTGATGATAAGATATGCCGTCCTCGAAATATTACCATTTTTTATGATAACGAGATCAAAATCTGGTCAGTTTTCTTCTAATGACAAGAAATCTAGTCCATAAAAGTCTGGTCTGTTTCGCTGATGACAAGATGCCTCATTGAGACAACCACCAGGGGAGTTAATATTTACAATGCAACCCTTCATTACTCCTCATTGTGATACAATTTGTATTATGATGGATTGGTTTATTTAGATATTTGGGAACAATTTTCAACATTTCAAAATGATGAAAAAGCAAACTATGTTTGTTAACATAATTACTAAAATAGCTCTGTACATGGTAAATTTTTATTAGGTTCCTCATTCAAAAAATAATAGTTTGCTTGATTTCTCAGGATGCAGCCCTTTACGTCAAGAATAAGTGCAATTTTGATATTGGTGATGTTTTTGTATATGGTGGATCACATGGAGGTTTTCTAGGTGCTCATCTGTGTGGGCAATATCCAGTAAGTTTAAGTACTTTTGTTGTATAGATCATTGTACTTAATATAATATCTGGATTCGGAAAGTCTTTTCTAATAAGAAATCAAAATCCCAGACATCAAGTAGTGTAGACAGTCATTTGAGAGTTGTAATTTGTCAATTAGGGATTGTAATGTTGAAAATTCACAATCGGAGAGGCAGAAAATTCCAGGAAAATAGTTTAATTCCAAGGGTGGACAACCTCTGGGGCCCATCTCCTTTGTGTGTACAGACTTCATAAACCCGAGGTACTCGTGATCTTTTCTTTCCCGTGGAGTTTACTGTCTTTAGTAAATACTGGGGTCATTCTCCTTGGATACCCAAGCAGTTTTTCTGGTTTCACCCAAGTACTCTGTTCCCCAATGATTCTTTTTTCCTTTTCACAGCATTTTTTACTTAACGTTGTCATGTTTGGCACAGCTTGGCCAAATATGGCCTTTGTATCATAAAACCTAAAACCAACCAACCAACCAAGGGTGATACAACTCCATATACCATAATATAATACATTATGGTACATGGATTTGTTTGATATTGTGTATAGGGTATTTGGAACGTCTCAGCTCCTTATTCATAGAGACTCGTGGAAGGATGAATGGTTAAAAATTAGTCTACTAGGGGATTAAAGGATCTAGTAAAAGGTTATTGTATTAGGGGACCTATTTAGAAAGTTTATTGCCAGAAAAGGCAGTGTTTCTGTTAAGTTGCATGTGAACCTTAAGTGTTGTGTTGGAATGCATTAGTGATCAGAAAGGTGAATGGTACAAGAAACGAACATCTTGAGTGAACGGGTCTGTTTGAAGACATGGTTAGCAAGGCTTAAAAAATGAAAGTGATAGCAAGATGTATTGAGGACCAGAGACTTGCAGCGAAAGAGACTAGAGGGTGAAAATAGAAAAGAGTTATTCTGAAGCATTAAGGGGCTTACCTGTTGAGAATTATATTTCATAAGTTAATTATAGGTATCATTTCATACATATTCCCCAAATTTTGGCTAAATTTATTTACTTGAATTTCATGCATGCATTTTAAGTTTGAATTTTCATGAAACATTCTTGGGCATACATGTAAAATAAATTAAACAAATCAAACAAACAGAAGTATGTTGCACCTCACACAAATCGCACTGCAGCAAGTGTTGATTCTGATTATATGTTCTTCCAGTCGAATAACTGCGAGTGTTACAGCCAAATATTTCATTGCTTGTAATTTTGTGATCTGATTTGGATTACAAACTGCATACAATTCATCTGATGAATTGTAAAATATGATTGAAATTGGAAGATATTTTTTATTTGAATCAGGATTAAAAAGGGAAAAATTCTAGGGTTATTTATGTAATGGCAGATACTGAACTATTTTCATTCATAATTTAATTGACAAGTTAATGTTTTGCAAAATAAATGTATAAATTTTAGTTTTCTGGAGAAACGATTTTCAACTTTTTTCATGTCAGGCACACAAATTACTAAAATCTATGACTCAGCAAAAAATGTTTTTCCAATCTGACAAATAGGTATAATTTGATTGATTTACAAAAATTACCCTTTTTGTTTCAAAGTGGCTTTTTAAAAAATCTTATTGTTTCAATTTATTTATGATACTTATAAAAACGTACTAAAAACAGTAACATAAAACTAATAACGTAATAGAAAAAATACTCAAAATTATTTATGCAGGTATTAAAAATACGGGACTCATTTAAAACTATTTGTGAATAAGATTAAATTATATATAATCTTTAAACAGAATCTGAAATGTAGAGTAATGTCTGCTATATGATAAATAAATTTTTGCTTTTAAAATAAATTTTTGCTTTTAAAATATATTCCACCACCAGTTAAAATGTATATACACCTAATTCTGTTTTTACACGAATTTGATTTAACACGAATTCAAAATAAATATTTCATTCTCTTTTTACGCGAGTCACTTTGATTTAACACGAGCGGTCCAATCCAATTTCTAAGAATTTTTTTTTGCCTAAATTCTAAGAAAACAAAATTTGATTTGTGGCGTAGTAGATTATTTCTATTTTCTATATGTATAACAACTAGTGTGTGTGTTTTGAAACACGTTCTTTCCTCTAGATTCATTACATCGATTTTATTACTGAATTTCGTGCACATCTACTGTATTCGTGCATTGTATCTTTGGAAGACATTTAGTATGTAGCTCTATTTCAAAGTGAAAGAGTCTATAGTGAAATTTGTGCACATATAAATTTATAAATTTTGCCGAAAGTCAATAAATTGTAAGTTTACAAATTTTTCATACCTTTATTTATCAATTTTAATTTTAGATATTTTTCGGTAGCCCCTATATAATGTCACATAATTCACCCATTACCAAAACGAAAAGGAAAGCAATTTCTTTGGAACTTAAAATTCAAATTTTAGATCGTCTTACAACTGGAGAAGGTGCTACCTTCTCCAGTAGGAAAGCATTTTGGTGCACATGAAGCTACCATAAGAAACAGCCTCTTACAGAGAATTATATAACGGCCTAACCAAAACACGAACACAACAGTTAATAACTGAATTCGTTCGTAAAACCGGTGAAACATCAGCACCAGAGGAAACTCATGCTGATTTTGCTAAAGAGATCACAAAGAATTTCATTAATAGAGGAAGAAGACAATGTCCACAACATTTCAAGTGATAGCAGTGATATTCCAGTTGTACGCAAACGTATGCGCTATTTATTGTCAGAAAGTGAAAATGAATAACAAAATTTTATGTGTAAACAGATTTTTTTTTGTTCATGAAGAATTTTTTCATTTTCATTACATATTATTACATGTGTATTTTATTCAAAAAAATAATAAGCTTAACACGAATATTTTCATATGGTTTTTAAAATTATTTTTACTGATTTTTTAGATCCGAAACTATCTTTTCTTCCATAGATACAATGTCTTTTTCTACACGAATTTTTTTTACACGTATTCTTCAGGAACGTATATCGTGTAAAAATAGAATTAGGTGTATACAAGAGAGAGCTTATAGTAGTAAGTAAAATTAAATGTTTTAAATGGATCTTACCAACAAAACAGGTTTTCTCACTTTTTGTCCAAAAATGGTAAAACTTGGAAATCAGTCACAATTTGATTCTATTTTGTTTAAAGTTTTATTTTTACTAAATTGTTTATTTGTTGTTTGTTATTGTTTATTAAAACTACAATGTGTGTGTGCATAGCAGAATTCGTGCTTGTATAACTTCAAAGTTAGTCATATAGACATCAATTCTTTCACTTTGTCACTTAATTTTAATTAAAATGTGATGTGTTTTAAGATTTGTATGAAATTAAATGTCAAATGGTGATAAATCCTTTTGCTAGAAATACGCTTGGCACAACTTGTCCATTTTTGGACCTTGTGATAAAAGCCCAATTACCTACCTACCTTCTGTTAGAAAACGCTTTCGATCTGACCTTCAAATAGCATAGAATTCCTGATACTTTGAAAGGTAACAAATGGCATGACCCAAACGAATTCTGGGAAACACTTTCAGTCATAAAATCAAAATTTAAATGATCAAATTAAGAAAATTTTAATTTGTGTTATGAAGAATGAAAATATATCATTCTGAAGTTTTCATATAAGCTTTTAATTCTAAAGTACTCTACAAATGTATTATGTATTGAAATTCATTTGTAGTTGTAATTGACAGAAATGCTTTGTGAAATGTTTTTTATCTATCTCTAAAAGCATTTCATAAGAAGTTGATTTCAATATGTTTGTGACAGGAATTTTATAAAGCTGCTGTCCTTTTGAATCCTGTGATAGATATAAGTGGTAAGTAGAATTTATAATATAATACTGTCTATATCATGAGAATAGAATTTATAATATAATATTGTCTATATCATGAGAATAGAATTTATAATATAATACTGTCTATATCATGCTTGTGCCTCTAAAACTGGTCATTGGCAGTCACTAGTTCATTTTGTTACTGGCGGAACAGGACTAGTTAATTTTGTGTAGGGAGCTTGGGTGGTTGTTTTAATTTCATTTTGTTTTGCAAATGTTGGCAAAATGGGGTAGTTTACTATATAGATCTTCTCAGCAACTAGTAAAAATCATAACAAATATTTCCAATTTGTCATTAAGTGCACCTAAGTGACAAATTTGAATACACTTTTTCATGCATCCTCTGAAAAATAGGACATGTTTCGATTCTGTAGCAACATGTATTGACTTTGTGGCAAGAGTTGTTCTCGTGGTAGACAGATAACACATAAAAATAAACTTTCTACATAAGTTTAAGCATTGATTATTTCTACATAGTTTAATAGTAATGTAGCAAAGCAAAAAGTGCATAACAATACGTTTTATTTGGTTTTTAAAAACATGCAGGTATGTAAATTGATTGGTGTCTGCTCAAATTAAAAATGTATTGTAAATTTGATTTGTATTATATTTTATTTCTCGATTTGCTTTTAATTTTAAAGTTATTGCATATGTTTAATGGATTATATTGCTTTCTTTTTACAGCCATGATTAGTTTGTCTGATATTCCTGACTGGTAAGTTTAGTACTTTCTATAGTTTTCTAATAGTTATTTAAGGAAACATTAATAAATTTCAATATTATAATATTTAAAATTCAATTTTCACATTTATTCACAACTGAAAATCTTCACAATGTATACCAATCTCAGATGTTTGTAGTCATTTGTTTTGTGCATGGTTTCTTTATTTCTTCCATGTCTGAAATTTATTGCTGAACTGTCAAACTGATAAAATAACTTTATGTAAAGTAACTTTTTTACTTATTAGGTGTTGGTATGAAGGGGGTTGTGGTAGTAAACTGGATCTGTCAACTGTTGTGCATCCAGATCATCTCAAGTCTATGTGGGAAAAATCTCCCATTAAACATGCTGAAAAAGTAAACAGCTTCTTTTTAATTTCAGTGAATTATATCTAATTCTTTAAGCTTTTGCTTTTTATGATTTCTAAATGTGGTCTCAAATTCACAGCCCTGCACCAAACGTTTTGCAAAATGCATGAACAATTGCTCAAATATTTTGTACTGTTAAATATTTTAAACATTCAAGCCTCCATTTTCCTATAATGCTGACAATGCACCTGAAAAAATTTATCTTGAATTAATAGACTTCAATGTCCTTTCCTTTTTTTTAAAATTCAGTAGCTGTAATTTATTTGAGTTTTACCTGTTTGATTCAAGGGACAAGTATGTCGACTTTCATAAGCTGGTTCTATAATTGTTTTCAAGAATAAATCGAGTTAAATCTCTTGGAAGGAATGTTAAAATAGCATTCATTTGTGCTCTGTTTTAAAAGAAGCTTGTTCAAATGACATTTTTCCAAACATCGATAAATTAGTCTGAAAGGCAAGCAGAAATTTCTGGTTGGAAAATGTAATATTTTCTTTACTGTATCCTATAAAATGGGATCATTTTCATAAAATCATTTATCAATATCCCACTTTGTTCCAAGTCTTTTTGTTGCTAAGTTGTTATTTATTCACAAGAAATTTATTACTCTTCATGCAGCCTCATAAATTCCTTCAAATCTGGAAAATTACCTTGCCAAGGCCTTGAGTCTGGGACCACTAGTTTTTAAGCACCATTTCTATGCTATTAAAAAGTATCTACATCTTCCTAATTAAATTAATTTCAAAATAAAAATAATGATACGACTGAGGCAGTAATATAGTATTAAACAGGGTATGTGGAAAAAATCATGTTTTTTTAATAATAAAAATCTAATTTATTTGATTTAAATCAGACTTTTTTATTTAAATCGGATTTTTATTATTTTAACTAATCCTTGCACGCATAAGTTTAAACTTGTTGGATATGAGACGTAAATATCAGTGTAGTTTCTAGATAGTTTTAATTTATGTTAAACATTAATATTTATGAATAACATTAATGCTTTTGGAAATATAGCAGGGTAAGTTTTGAAAGATTAAAAATGAAACACGATATAGGAATTAGCAAGTTAATCATTTGATAGAGTAAATAGAGCAGCACAAGAAATGCCATGCATAGGCAATGGTTCTTGAGCAGTTTAGATTAGTTTGATTTTAACATGGGTATAAAAAATTTTGGACCTTGATAAATAAGGTTGCAGGAGCCCACTAACACCATATTATAAATTATGCATAAAATTGATCAAAAATCAGACAAATTTCAGAATATATTTTGCATTATATATTTATTATACATGAATAAAATGTATTGAATTTCTTTAATTATTTTTTATATAAAGTAATTAATTGGTTAAAGACTTGTTTTTCAGAAAATATGTCACCAATAAAAATAAAATAAAAGGAACTTGCAACAAAATTCATGAAAAAATTCCTACTTCTCATTAATGTAAGTTTCCAAAAAGAAATTTGTGAAAAAATGTTATTTTTAAGTAAATGGTAAAAAATAAGACATGAAAATACACATAAATTGAAATCAACTATGCCTATTTTTCAAATTTTCTCTGATCATTGATAAATATTTCCAAGTTATATTCCAAGCACATAAAAAAGGTTTATACATAACATACAAGAAAATGAAGATTCTGTCTGAACAGAATAGGATAAGTGTAATAGCAAATCAGAACATGCCAATTGAGTGGAATTTTGAGGTTGCAATAAAAAATCATCATAATCATTAAAATAACTTTCTAATTCAATACATAATCTATTTTGTTAACATGCTCACTCAATTATCAGAGGGGTGAATTAACTTTTACATTCCGAATTTCAATTCTATAAAAACAATAGTTATGCAGCAGAGTAAAGAATTCCTGCGGATCAATGCATAAAATTTCCTAATTGAATTTAAATAAAATTAACCAACACATGTTTCACAAGACAAAATGAAATTATTAAATTTCTCCATTATAAAGATTTATGGCAAAATTAGAATGCTTTTGTGATACTCCAGAAAACATTTTCATTGTGACTAAGTGTTTTTAGATATTTTTTTCATAAACAGACTGCTTCTTATTTGATAGTTCTTAACTTATTTGAATAAAATAGCATGCACCTTGTTCATAGTCATTTCAATTTCAATAATAATGTAATACTGAAAGGAAAATAAAATATATAAAATTTTGCTTTGAATTAATGATTTTTAAATAAAAATCACTTGATTTAAATTGGCATACCCTGGTATTAAAAATTTTGTTATGTTTTTAAGTAGGAATCAACAAATCTGTACCTTTGTAGAAAAGGGATCAATATCCAAATTTTCTGATTTTGAGTTGTCCTCAAATCTCTTCAAGGTAAAGAAAGATATATTAGAAGAAAAGTTCCAATGTCCTGTCAATACATTATGAAAGTAGCAAAACATTGGAAAGTATTTTTGTATGCTGTACTAAAAATTTAAAATAATCATTACTAAATCAAGTGTTATCAAAAACTTGCAAAATGGACATTGGCCCTTTTCTACCAAGTACAGAAATATGTATAGCATTCATCAATTAATCTTTGTATCTAAATAAATTAATATTATAACGTGAATGTATGTTAAGTTATTCTTCACATTTAATCCTTCTGTCATCTCTTTTTAAATATTCTGTCAGTATGCTAATATTTTATGGAAATACAGGAAATTTTAATTAGTAACAAAACATTTGTGTATTCATTGTTTTCTTAACAAACTGCAATTATTCAGGTTTGTGCACCAACTTTGCTGCTTCTAGGAAAGAAAGATCTTCGCGTTCCTATGGCACAGGGTATCAAATATTACCATCTCTTAAAAGCCAGAAATGTCACAGTTAGGTAAGAAAATTTTTATTATACATCCAATTCTGGTGCAAGAACCACTTTAGTCAAAATAATTACATCTGACATTGGTGTTTTTAGCACCTGCTGCAGAATTATAGCTATTAGAAGCTGGAGAATTTTTAATTATTTACCTGTAACATGATATTTGAGGTCAAACTATTGTAGTGTCGAATAAAGAAGATATAAGGTATTTCAAAGAGACAGGATTCAAAGATTTTTAATGTACATAAATGTAAATAGATTATAGATTCTCTTCGTATGAGAAGGATTTTCAATGCAAACAAACCAGACAATTCGAAGATTTTACTTCTGTCCAAATGCTCTCATGTTTCATATCATTGTTGCATTAAAATGTAGTTTATTGCCATTTTTGTCGACGATTTGTCGTTTAGTCTAATTGATGCTGACCAATAAACTATCATGCATCAATATTCAGAATTATTTCTTTAGAATTTTTATCGCTGAAATGCTGAAATCGCATTTGAAAAATAAGTTACGTTCAGAATAATTTTGAGAAAGCAGATTAAAATTCCCAATTCTGAGGAAGCAGATTAAGATTTCCTCTCCGATCTACAAACATAAAATTCATCAGTAATCAGAAAAGAGTAATAATAGTGAAATATAAATTATATCAAGGGTTGCTGTATTTTTGAGATTTACCAAATTATATCTGTATCTTTGTATTTGAACTATTAACAAACATGTGTTACAATTTGTGTTTAATTCTTTTTGTAGTGTCTACCACTATGATGATAATCATTCTCTGGCAAAAACTCCTTTTGATGGGGATACCTTTCTTCAATCAGTTCTTTGGTTGAAAAAACACTCATCCTCTTAGGACTGACTTTTGTACTTTAGATTCCTGAGCAGCCTTTGCATGCCTAAAAATAATTATTTTTGTACTTGTGAATGTTTCTAATCAATGTGTCAATTTGCAATGAGGGATTAACATGCAAAAAATTTCTATCAAATTTTACAGGTGAATAATACTTATTAAAAATATCTAACTTGTTGACACATGTGCTCCAATTTAGAATAAGAGTTTTGAATGCTAGCATTTTTGTTTTGTGTGTATCTATTCTATTTTCTCCTCCTATTTATTATAAATTTACAAATCATGTTTATCTCTTTGTTCAATCCAGTAATCAGTTCAGTAGGAATGAATTGATAATTTTTTAAAAACCATTGATTGTTTTTAATGCAACTCCACGAATGAATGATGAATTTTCTCTGAATGATTTCTTTACAAATGAATATTTAATTGTTGATGGATTTGCTTTTTCTGAAGCAGTAAATTAATATTTTTCTTTTGTGATCTAGGGATATGAGTAAGTTTTAAATATTTCAATAAAATGAAAATATTCTCTATTGCTATATTATGAATTCAATTCATGATCTCATGTTGGTTCATTTGTAATCATTACATTTTCGTATCAGATTAAAATATTTTGTCATGAATAAGGTTTCTCGTGTGTTTGAAATGTTAATTTTATCCTTTTTATAAAACAAGTTCAACCTACCACATCAGTAGAATTGCAAAGGAGGAAATTATTTATCCCTCAAGAAGATTTTCATTTCAAGCTAGTGACAAAATGTAAAAATTAAATAAAGTTTGAGACATGTTACGTTGCTTTCGCTGTTTTGATTTTTCAGTATATCATCGTTTTGCTATTCCAACCTCGTAAGTCTTGAAATCAAGTTTTCAGGAACAATAAAAAACTAGATATGAAATTGTAGACCAGTTATGAGATGCGAGTTTAAAAATTCGCAGATAGGGGACTTTAACTGATGTAGACTTGTGAGCTGTTGAAACAAGTTTAGTACATATTTGTAACGAAATGTTAAAATCTGAAAAAAGAGAATGCACTTGCGAGGTTTTGGTAGTAAAACGACAATATATTCTGTATTTTAGAGATTGATTTCAATAAATTCTCTCAGAAGTCTGAATCCATCCCTAAATTTGTTTATTATACACTGTTCAAGCACTCCTTGTTTCGCACACTTTTCACCATACCGTATTAATCTGATCCCTGGTCTGCTATTCATACTTCATGTTCATAATAGCGTTGTTATGTCTTTATAAATCAGTTTCTTTAAGTCTTAACTGCTTGGCCCATGACTGTTTCACTTTAATACAACATAATAATGGCGCTATTTATCACACTCATTATGTCCAGTACCTCATTTATAATATAGTCATGTTATTTTAATGGAACTAAACTCTGGATACTTCGTGGAATTTCTGGAAGAATAAAAATTCTTCCAGAAATTAGGGAAGTTGCACGCTCTTAGATAAAAATGTTTCTGAATTCTCATGGATGTAGGCATCTGTATTACTACAGAGGGAAATAAGTGAAAGACTTGGAACAATCAAACTAGAATGATAAATTTTTAGTGTTAAATAGCAAAGTTTAGAAATCCACTTCAGTTCAAGGATATTTATGACACTTTCAAAGACTACAGGTCTAATTGTTATACCGAAGCACTTTCAAGTTTTCATTTTTTATACATTGCAAATATAGAAAAATATTCATAGATTATTCTTTTAGATGCTATAAGTCAGTTTCCTAAAGTGAGCACTACCACCCTTTGGGTGCACTATAAGAACAAGGGCAACACCTGTGAACTGGCACCCCACTCTCCAAACTTCCGCACCTCGTCAACATAAGGACATCACTTATGAGTGAACATATGTTTCCAGAAATGAACCTAAATAAGTGTAAATTGCAGGCTGATTTAAAACTCGAATTTGGAGGTAGGTAGTTGAATTAATGTCGCACTAGAGCAACAATGGGCTATTGACGACGGTTCAGGATCAATTCCAAAGGGAAAGATAACTTGAGGATTTCTACAACAGGGAATTAACTCCCGATTACAAGTCTGGTGAAAAATATGTAACAAGTTACATTGATGCTTAAGAAATTATTCCCCCAAAATTGTAGATAGTTGGTAGTTCTCTTTGCACTGAACAACTTGCGAGTTGGTGGTACAGGTTCAATTCCGGCAACTTATCCATGGTGTAATTCTCTCGTATCAATTAAACTTTCCTTGTGTGTTTTCATTACTTGACGTTGTCTCATATTTGGCAGTTTTGCCAAATATGGCCCTGCACTATAAAACCCAATCAACCTTCACTCAACATCTATCCCCTTCAAAGTAACACATGACCAGCTTTCTTCACAATCTGGCCGCGCAGCACTCTTGAAGTTGTGTCCGTGGTCTAATCGAATTTAACGTTTCAACTGAAATGTTTCAATAAATGTGTTTAGTGCATTACAATGGTTGATGCAATAACATTTTTAAGGTACAGTATTAAAAAGCTAACTATTTTTTCGCTGTTTGGGTAAGTGCTCGAACGTGAAACATGAAGACATTAGACTTAAAATAAAAACAGAATGCATTTGAAGTCGATTGACAGCTTGGTGGCCACCATAGGTTACATTGCAAGCAAATTTTCGAAAACAGGTTTTTTAATGCCATTTATTTTTATTTGATATGCAAATCGAATTTGACATTGAACTTTGTACCGTCATTTAGGATTAAAATGCACTAATATTTCAGTTATCTTTATACAGGGTGAGCTAAATTGTTTTTACAAAATAAGAGGGGTGATAGTACCCATCCAGACGAGCAATAATTACCATGGAACATAGGGTCGCATTCCACTCTGAGAGGCAGAAAAGAGTAAAGTCGAAACGCGTCGAGCATGAACAAGTCATCGTCTTTGACGTCGCACACTTTTCCAGCACGGTTCGGCACTTCTTGAATGCCACATATCCCGCACGATGGATCGGACGTGGCGGACCTGTGGCTTGGTCTCCTCGCTCACCGGACCTCAACCCACTGGACTTTTCCTTCTGGGGGCACATGAAATCTTTAGTGTACCAGACTCCTGTGGACTCGGCTGAAGATCTCGTAGCGAGAATCGGTGTTGCCGCAGACAAAATTAACACAACACCAGGAATCTTCGAGAGCCAGTCATTCTTTCGCCGGTGTGAACTGTGCAACGACACGCGTGGCCGCCACTTTGAGCACTTGCTGTGAGGTTTTCTCTGATCAATAAATCAGATTGTGCAACTTTTGGTATCGTTCATTCGCTTTCCCAACACTGTTGTAAGTTCATGTTGAAATTCTAATTTGACTCTTTTGTGCCTCTCAGAGTGGAATGCGACCCTATGTTCCATGGTAATTGCTCGTCTGGATGGGTACTATCACCCCTCTTATTTTGTAAAAACAATTTAGACTCACCCTGTATAACTATTCAGTCTAGACTAGATTTGTATTTTACACAAGTTTCATAAGTTGCTGTCAATTCATAGAACCGTTCCTGAGGTCAGCCGCGTGCAAACCTACCCCTTTTTTATTTCAAAAGTATATAAAATTACTTTTGAGAAGTGTAAATTCAGATAATTTTTTCAGAAGAAATTTAAAAAATTCATGCGGATTCATAAATATGTTTCATGACAATCGTAAAGGTAGGTGGTGGAATTCACTTCGCACGTTCGAGCAACACAACGGGTTATTGGCGACGGTCCGGGATCAATTCCGAAGAGAAAGATCGGAAGACAACACCTCGTAATTTTGAATCACGATCAGATGACGAGGTCGACACGTGAGATGGCACCCCACTCTCCAAACTTCAAATTATCAATTGATAAATATAAAAATTGTTGATTGTAAAATAAGGAAAGTACGGTAGGGTCTATCAGACCAATACATACGTAGATACCTTTTCTACAATATTACTCGCATCCTTCGGTCGTTTTTAAAATTTAAGGCCGATTTTGCTTTACATTGTCTACTCCTGTTTTCCCTGACAGAAAGCAGATGACTTTGTTTAAGTCCTTTTGTAGAAAGGTGTCAAGAACAAGGGAAAGGGCTGCCATACGCAAAATCACGGGTGATTATTGGTTTCGCCAACTCGTAATCACTGCTGTAGTGCAGATTCGACGAGAAGGCAGTCGACCTTGCACCAATATATTTTTGAAAAGGTGTGAAAGCTTGTAAGATCTCCGTTCGCAAAAGCATGAATAGCGATCGCCGTGGATGGTTTTCTCTCCTGCCAACTCGTTCTAGACTATCTCTGCTATCGTTTTCGCCACCGAACGATAAATGTAGAATCAGAATCCGTTGTGGAAGCGGGGGCCGCGGTGGCCCGGTTGGAAGAGTAACGGACTTGCAACCGAAGGGTTGCGAGTTCGAATCCAGCCAAACACCGTCGTGTACAAAGGGGGCTGGTGCACGTTAAATCTGTCGTGGCCTCAAATGTCCTCACGTTGGCGTGGTGTGGAAGTTTGGAGAGTGGGGTGCCAGCTCAGGTGTTGCCTCGTCATCTGACCGTGGTTCAAAATTACGTGGTGTTGTCCTCGGATCTTTCCCTTTGGGATTGATCCCGGACCGTCACCAATAGCCCATTGTGTTGCTCCAGTGTGACGTTAATTGAAATTCCCCCCCCCCCCCCCGTTGTGGAAGCGCTTTCTTTACGTTTCAACAATCGCCTAATTCAAAGAATAGACTCGTTCAAAACCACACGTCTCAAATGCCAACTCGCCGGAGTCGGACTATACCACTACTGCTATCGAATGTTAAACTGGGAGACAGGAACCACTCTACGAATGCCAATTGTGTGAACGCATATTTACGTTTAACCTATCCCCTAATTTAAAGAGTAGACTCGTTCAAAACCAGGGCCGCGGTATTCCGGTTGGAAGAGTAGCGGATTAGCAATCGGAGGATCGCATGTTCGAAACTCGATCCTACCATAGACCATCGTGTACGTGGAGCTGATGCATGTTAAATCTGTCATGGCCTCAAATGTCCTCACGTTGGCGTGCTGTGGAAGTTTGGAGATCGGGATCTATCCCTGACCGTCGCCAATAGCCCGTTGTGTTGCTCCAGTGCGACGTTAATTCAACTACCTACCCATTGTTCAAAACCATGTGATTCAAATGCAAACTCCCTTATGCAAGTACACATATAGTCCGACTACATCTCAGGAATGGTCATGTGAACTCACCTTGGTTTGTAACAATTTTATAAGAAAATGAAAGTTAACCTGAGATACACCACAAGGCTTCATATTGCACAGAGTCCCTTTTGTGACTAATCCACCGTTCTTTAATGGATTCAGGGATACGAGTGAAATACGTAACCAGTGTTTTGAATGCTATTCAAGCCTGTATAGTTAGTATTTGACGTGGGAACACATTCCGTTGTATATAAATTTGTTCCGTATACATTTTCGTTTTCGATATAAGCTGGCATCCTTGTGCAATGTGCTACAGAACTGTAACTCATGTAATCTCTGCTATTAAGAACTCTGTTAGCGTCTTCTGCTTGTGAATGGCCCTTTTTCTTTCTTCCTCTAGGGACAATTTTGCGGTTTCTTGTCTGTATTCCGTCTTTTTTCATGGCTATTGGCCTTCTCATCTGAAAAATCATTACAAAAAATAGTGCACAAATGTCAATTTATAAAGATAAAAATCAATAGGATACATTTTGACATTGGCGCATTCCTCAGAAGGTCTGGTTCCTTGTATTCAAACATCTTTAAAATTATATATGTCGGGAATGCTTTTGCTATGTTCTATTAATTTTGTAATCCATGCATTTTAAATTCCTTAAATAAAATAACATAAAATTATTAACAGGTTATTAAATTAATCACTCACCACGAATATAAAAACATAAAAATTATGAATTTATTGTTTTCTTTGCACATTCCTATGTCTATATTTAGCATCAAAAGTTGCAAAAAGATTAAAAGTGAATTTCGGGAAGTAGGATTTGTGAGTTTAATTCTAGTTGTTTTCAACCATCTATGTATATATTTCACTAATATACGTGGCACAGAAATCTACGTTATTTGTTTATTGTTGAACGGCATCAACAGTTGGTTGGTTTTATGGCAAAGGGCCACATTTGGCCATGCTGCGCCAGACACAAGACATACGTTATCAAGACACACAATGAAAGTTTTACAGATGCAGAAGAGAGAAATAGACCCAGGGAGGAATGCACTTGACAGGAATCGAACCTGCGCCGCCTGCAAGTCGAAGGTTGCTCACGCAGTGGGCATACCCACTGAACCACGACGGCTCCGGTATCAACGGATATAAACAATATAAAATCGACCGGTACGGAATTTATTCTTAAAATGTTTATTAAGCTTTTGCTTTGTAAATTATTTCCTGCATTTTCAAAATTGTTATCATCTTCTATCCTTTTACTATCATGGCAACTTCCAATTCTCAAGTCATGTCATTACCGGAGATTAAGGCTCCTTCGGGACCAGGGACTCCCTAATCCATTCAACACTGTCATTCTCCAATTTTGCCGCTTAGTTTAAACATGTTTGATTTGAGCAATGGAGCAACATAATATTGCTAAAACTCCTCGGAAGAGCTAACCACTCTAATAAAATTATGAGAAATCTGAAAGATAGAAATCGGTGCTGAAAAGGAAATATGAGGCGAAAATAGGTGTACCATCAAAAAAATGCCGATTGAACCAGAAAATGGGATGAAATTGAAGTAAACGTTCAGAATCTAGTTGCTGTAACATGACTAGGAATGCTTTCATCATTCGTTTTATTGAAAATAAAATTTAACACCAGTAAAGGTAAACGAAATATTGTTATATATTTTTGGATATTTTCATTTCATTTAGAGGTATGAAATTCGTGATGTGAATAGGAATGCTATATTCGTTATAAATGGATTGGAATAAGTTATGAAATGAGAGTAACGAGTTTGCCATCAATAGATGTAAGCAATTAAGAAAGTTTAGCGAAAATGCTTTGCGCGGATCTGCTAGTTCTAAAGTGATTTCTATATTCAGACTAGCGAAATTTTTGCCGTTGAAACAAAATGCCGTTTCATATTTTTGACTAATTTTAATTCATTTGGGCTTATATTCATTATAAGTGGATTTAAATAAAGATGGAATGTGAGTAACGACATCCATCAATAGATATTAGTAATCAAGAAACTTTAGCCCTTTTTTCATAACTTGACATTGTCTGTCTTGTGTTTGGCTCAGCTTGGCCAAATATGGCCCTTGCTCCAAAAAACTCAAAACCAACCAATCAAGAAACTTTATCGCATATGTTATACGCAGGTCTACTAGTATTTAGTATTGTTTTAAAAGATTTAACCAGCGATTTTGGGTATAGCTTATAGTTTTATATAATTTTAAATTAGTGTGTAAAATTTGATGTGTAATGTGTGTCTTTATTTCCATAAGTTTTTCTCGACTGTATTTGTTGAGTTTTTTCTTGTCGCTCAAGAAGCGCTATGTTTGTAAGGATTACTGTATTTTGTAAAAGCTTTTATGTAGTAAAAACTAAATGCCACACCACATTTAGTTTTTATCTTTATCTCGTATTATCTAAATCAGTCCACGATACCGCCAAATATATTCAAACCAAATTTCATCACATGATTTACGCAACCAAAACTCTAACCCTCCTGGTGATTGTCTCGAAGAGGTGTCTCGTCATTAACAAAACCGACCAAATCTTGATGGACGAGATATCTCATTAGAAGAAAACTGACCAGATCTTGATGGACGAGATATCTCGTCATTAGAAGAAAACTGACCAGATCTTGATCTCATCGTCATAAAAAAAATCGTCAATATCTTGACGTGATATCTCGTCATAAGCAAAATTGGTCAGATCTTGATGGACGTGATAGCTCGTCGAAACCACTTGGAGGGTTAAAAGGTTAATTTTTTGTAGAGGGTGATCTTACATTGTGCAGTTTGAAATACAGTCCACATGCGTTGCAAACTGGCTCACCATTGAAATTCCTTCTCCACAAGGTTGTGGTCGTGGTCCTGCAATTAGCACAGCTTGTTCCGGCTCTTTTCGATGTGGACTGAAATTAAATACAAATTATTAGTATTGAATGGAGAAAAGACGCGCGCGCGAATCCTTATTACATCTCTTTTCCCTAAAAATACTTATTCTGGGACAATTTTTATTCTTACTAAAGGAAAAGCGGTAGCCCAGATTCATAAAGCAGCCAAACACGATAAAATCATTTCTTCTTACCCTCTTGGTGGTTGTCTCGACGAGGTATCTCATCATTAGCAAAACTGACCCGATCTTGCTGGACGAGATATCTCGTCATTAGAAAAAAATTGACCAGATCTTGATCTCGGTATCATAAAAAATCGGCAATATTTTGATGAAGTGGCATCTCGTCATTAGCAAAATTGATCAGATCTTGATGAATAATAGTTGTCGAAACCACTCAGAGGGTTAAAAACTTGAAACTTTCATCAAAATGAAAAAAACATACAATTTAGCCATTAAAAAATTAGTGTTGTTTTTGATGTGGAATTATTCTTGCTCTGATCTTGTTGATAATTGCTTGTTGCCAAGAATACCATATTTCATCTAGAATTTTGAGTAGTACTTGACACATCACTCTTGACATTTTGACCGAACTATATTTTTTGACGTGAATGTCTTTAAAATCGGTACTGTTTTAAGGGGATGCATGAAAAGTTGAGCGTTACAATTGTTTTGTCTTATGATTTTAGAACTAGAAGAAACATCCAGAAAATAAATATAGCGTCGTGTAAACAAAGGATATCAGTTCCTGACATGACCGGACCGAGTGCGCAGGCTCACTGAGCTCGGGGAAGGGGTCAAAAATATGTCGAAATTGCTGGGCGATCTTTTCGACAAAGTAACTGGATTGCCTGGACTGCGTAAATGGTGTCATACGAGAGCTACCGAACTAAGCTACAATCACAGGCTTTTAATCAATAAAACTATCCATCAATATTAATGTCAAACTGTACATTAATCGTCCTAACTGTAAATTAATTGTTGAATATGCACAATAAACAATCATTCAAACTTCCTGTCTGCTTCGTTCGTTCCACAATCCAACAATAGGCCAGAGTATTCACGTCAAAACTACGGTTTGTGCCCTCGACACAACCTACCAAATTCTTTTTGTCTAGTAAAATTTAAGAAACATTAGAAAATATTAGCGATGACAGGTTCATATTTTCTATTAAGTAAACTGGAAAATAAAGTGGACTCCGAACCACATTACACACTAAATTTTTGATGGGAGTTTTTTAGTTTTTCTAGACCAGGATATTGTGATCTTTAGATGGCGAAGTGTGTCCAAATCATTTTTGATTTGCATTAAGGTTAGATTTCTTCTTGAGAAACACAGTGAGTATGGAACAGTAGAATTTTTTTCTTCGTTTTCTCTTAAAAGCCGACAACTTTATGAGAGGGATTATCAGTATAAATAAACAAACCACCGGAAAAAGAGGTTTTTACTTCCGGTTACCCAAAACTGAAACGTTCAGGAAGCGAGTTCTACCGCAAAAACACTCGTACCATCTACATTTAGCTTTACAGAAATCCCTCAGAGTAATTCTTCATTGCTATCGATAATTAATTGGCAGAGGAAAAATAATGATACAATTTAGGATAATTTATTCGTATTGCTTTAATAGATTTGTATTTTTAAATGCAAATTTTTTTTCGGGCGATCAGTATCATTTTCCCAAACAAATCAGATGGAATGCGAAAATTTTAATTATGTTGTCCAAATGCTTTCGCATGATACATTTCGGGTATCATGCGAGAACATATTTAAAATGTATATCGCCGTTTTGACGACGTTTAGCATTTAATCTGATTGGCGATGACCAATCAATTATCATCTATCAATTCGGAATTCATTCTTAGTAATTTTTATTGGCGACATGCTGAAATCGTTTCCCAAAAACCAATCAAGTGACGTCACTTCCGAAATGCGTAGATGACGCAAATTCGACCACAGAAACACTACAGCCACCTACATTTTGTTTGACAGAATAAAACAACTCATAAACGTGAACTATTGGTGTAACAAACATTGGCTTTAAGGCGACAAACCAACCAGAGTGTGAGTAACATTTGACGAATAGCATGACAGAGTGGCGAGATTAAAGGTGCTCTGTCAGATTGCCACATCGGAGCGTGATTTTACCACCCGTCAAACCCGCGAGTTTTGGAACTCAGCCATTTTGGTAGCCTCTGCAGATGTCGCTTTTTATCTACGAGGTTCTATACTTAGTTTCATCTCTTTAACCCCATCATTACAGGCTTAATGTCTGTAGCGCTTGTGGAAGCCCAGAAGCCCAGCATACCCTAATTTAAAAAATTAAAATTGAAAAAACCTGAAGCAAAAGCGACGATTTTTTTTTAAATGAACCTACACCTGAGTGAGACGTCTGCTTCATTTTCTGTTTTAACGTTCTTGATTTCTGCCACAAAAAAGCCAACCAGGGACTGCTGATGCCCCATCCTTTTCAGTCCCAAATGGCTTCTTGCTTTGATTGGTTAGTGGCGGTTGGTATGCATAATGGGTACCTTCAGAAATGGGATCCTTACTTCATGCTTGTTATTTAGGTTAGCATCTACTCCAGGTAATACCCGTAATTGGTCTTTGAGCATGGTTATTATTCTCCCTTGATTTTCTCACCTCTGTAAAAGATTGCTATGATGCTCTAAGGTTGGGATCATCCATACAGAGTTGCCAAGATTGAACGAAATTGTGCTTTTTGGGCCCCCTTTTTAACCTAGGGGTAAAATTGTCTTGTATTGTAGTATCTCTTAACTCTCCAAATGGTTTCGACGAGTTATCTCGTCCATCAAGATCTGACCAATTTTGCTAATGACGAGAATCTCGTCATCAGGATTCTTCCGAAAAAGTACAAAAGAAAAATTTGAAAAATTAAATTGAAAACAAAACAATCGCAAATTTAAAAAATTAAAAACAATTACACAATTTAAAAAATTAAAAACAATTACACAATTTAAAAAATGCAAACAACTACGAATTTATAAATAAAAAATAATTACAAATGTATAAATGAAAACTATTACAAATGCACGTTGAAACCAGTTTAATCAGCGTAAATTGAAGTTTGGTTAATCCTACATATAAAACATTCTGAGAGAGAAGGCTGAGCCATCACCTAAACTATTTTCTGGATGCGTACCTGGTTCTTGATGTATCCAGCTTTATGCATCGGTGTAATGACTTCATTCACTTTAAGGATTGCAGATCCCCGTTAGTTTAGTGTGAGAGGGGAGTATATTAAAGAAAAAAAGAAGAGTTGGCATATAAGCTGCTGAAAACAACACACCCTGCTTACTTCAATACTGGGAATCTGCTGTGGTATTCACAACAACGAGGGAGGGGGACAGACCGAAGCTTTTTTGCTTGCTTTAGATTCCTCCGATCTGATATGGACTCTAGATGGTTTCGAGATTGCGAGATCGGGTTCAGCTATCACCTCAACGTATCTCTCATAGAAACGAAGATGAAACGATCCATTTAAGATACGAGTCTCCAATGTTTTAAAAAGCCCTCTCTGGTTCGGGTTCCTTGTTTTTTAAACATCATACACAAGGATTCCCTTATGTAAAGCAGCAGAAAATATAATCTAATTGAACTAGATAAGATTCAAATGGGCGAGCCGTGAGGAATTATGCGATGCAAATATGGCTTAAGTGTTGACGTTTAACTGTTTGAGTAATGGAGAAAAACGAACAATTTGATGTGTACTTGATCATACTGATAACTTTAATAAGTCCAATTAGCTATTCTGTGAAATTCCGACTATCAGCGTCCATTGAAACCCAGCATCCCGTGTTTTATAAAAATTTAAATTGATGGCAAAAAATAATAACTGATTAAACCTAAAGAAAAAACGATGGTGTTGCAATTCAAATCTGAGTGAGAGGTCAGTTTCTATTTTAATATTTTTGATTTTGAACGCAAAATACCGACCAGGGATTGCTGATGCCTCATCCTTTCAGTCTCTGACAGTTTCTTACTTTGAAAGGTTAATGGCATTTGTCATGCGCAATGGGTACTCAAGCACAGACTATTTCCTCTATCCATGACCTCAATTTCTATTTAAATGTCCTTGATGTTCAACGCAAAAATCCAACCAGGGATTGTTAATGCCCCTTCCTTTCAATTTCAAATGGTTCCTTACTATGGAAGGTTAATAACGTTTGTATTGAACTATAGATATTTCTGCACACTCTTCTTCTATTCATGACGTCAATTTCTATTTTAACGTCCTTAATTTTGAACGCAAAAATCCGACAAGGGATTGCTGATGCCCCATCTCTTCAGTCCCAAATAGTTTCGTACTATGAAAGGTTAATGGTGTTTGTCATGCGCAATGATTACTTCAGCACAAACTCTTCTTCCCTATGCCATGCTTCCTAATGAGGCTAGTATCCAGTCCAGGCATTATATACAGTGAGTTTCCTATCGCATGGTCTATCATTCTCCCCATATTTCCCACCTGTGTGAAAGACTGCCTCTCTTGAGCCATTTTTTTTAATTTAATTTTTCTTCCGCAGAGCATGAATGAAGTGAAGAATACGGATGGCAAATGAAATTTCAAAAATAGTTCTATGCTTTGGCGTTTCAAGATTGGTAAGCTAGCGGTTGGCGAAAAATCATTGCCTAGGACAATTCTCATTTGATACAATAGCAAATTTCTCAACCACTCACGAAGCCAGACGATTTTCGCCTACGTTCCACGATCTTGTTTTCCTCTTGGAGTAATAGGGCAGTTTTGTCTCGACGAGATATCTCGTCATTCGTAAAATTAGACAGATCTTGACTGCCCAGGTATCGCTTTGTTCGTAAGTAAATTCAAGCATTTCGTGGTTGAAAGTAAACTCAAGCATTTCGTAACAACAGTTTTTATTTTACGCGAAAATGCACTAGCTTACACATTTGACAAATCTAAATCCAGTTTTAATAGTTACAGGTAAAAACTGGGGTACCGATAACAAACTTTTAAAAATTTGGTACCTCAGTGTCAGAAAAAATTATACTATATGGGACTGGGATTTGGGGTAAACATTTAACCACAAAGCAGATTAATAAACTCAAATGTTTACAAAGGGTATTCTTACTTAAAATATCTAAATCCCACACCACAACTCCAACAGATGCCCTTAATGTAATTCTGGGTATACCACCACTCCATGTGAGCCTTTATAATCTCTATAACAAAAGCCAATGCTGCAAAAGGCAGGCTACAATTCCGATCGAAAACGCTCCCCCTCTAAACACGTTAGACTTCAGTATTCTGCAAAACGTACGTCCTCGGTAGCCCGGTTGGAAGAGTAACGGATTAGCAACAGGAGGGTTGCGAGTTCGAATTCAACCAAAGACCGTCATGTACAAAGGGGGATGGGGCACGTGTCGTGGCCTCAAATGCCCTCACGTTGGCGTAGTGTGGAAGTTTGGAGAGTGGGGTGCCTGCTCAGGTGTGACCTCGTCATCTGACCGTGATTCAAAATTCATCGGGGTCCCTTCGGAGGTTGATCCCGGACCTTCGCCAATAGCCCGTTGTGTTGCTCCAGTGCGACGTTAATTAAATACCTACCTACCCACAAAATGTAATTAAACCTACTAACCCAAAATCCTTTTTAGCGATAAAATTTTAGATCCACACTATGAAATTTATACGGACGGATCCAACAACATTTAGGATTGGTGACAACATGGGCTCATTTGTGTGGATTTTTAATGATAATATACTAAACAAAATTGTTATAAACTAACAAGTTTTAATGCCGTTTCCCAGGCTGAACTCTTCGCCATCTCTAAGGCTATCCAAGTGGGCCAAGACAAATAATGCATCGGTTGATATTCTATCACATCAGAAGTGCAATTATGTCCTTAAAAACCACTCATAACAAATCACATTTTCTAAGTAGCATTGAAGAAAAATTTCAAGAAATCGCTTCGGTTTAGAATGAGTTAAAGCCCACTCCTTCATGTATGACAAGGTAGCCGACCAATTCGCAAAAATTGCTTCCTTTTGTGGTGAAGAGGTGGAGGTCACGTTACTTATTCCTATTTAAATAAATATCTAAAAGGAAACCTAATCAATCACACAATGGCAAACTAATTGAGATTTAGCGACCACGGGACGAAGAGTCAAGTCATTCTTAACCATTGTCAACACCTCTACTCATATTATAAATAGATTTTTTATTTTATCTCACGGACCAAGGTCTGTTTATATCTACTTATCACGATTTCACACAAAAAAACATTGTTATGCTCTTGCGGTATAATTCGTAACGCGAATCACTAATTATTTAGGGGCCGCCGTGGCTCAGTGGGTATGTCCACTGCTCTAGCAATCTTCGAGTTGTTGGCGGCGCAGGTAATACCTGTCAGGTGCATTCTACCCTGGGTGTATTTCTCTCTTCTGTGTCAGTAAAACTTTCATTGTGTGTGTACGTCTATTATTTGATATTGTTTATCTTGTGTCTGGCGCAGAATGGTCAAATATGGCCCTTGCGCCCATAAAAATCCCAAAACAAACCAACCACCGATTATTTAAATGCAAATTCACAGAACATTTTTATTTAACAGAACCTACAGATAGTTTAAAACCCACATGGCTGAATATTGTAAGTAACTCAATCGCCTTTCGTGTAGCCTTACACCCCCTGGGTAGGCTAGGGTCTTAAGAAAATCTAAATCCAAGTCTAAATCCACATCCAAATCAAGAGGCTTGTGCATTATAGGAGCCGAAATTGGATAAATGTATCAAGGCCAATTCCGCGCACATTAGGAAAACCAACCAACGATCTCATCCAACCCAAAGCAAAAAACATACTTCCATCGCTCTCGCAAATTCGGAATTCCATATCACGGTTAAAGCGAAAATTAAAATATCTAAGTACATGCACCAGAAAAGCCACCGTGCAATAAATATTTACGATAGTTGAACGAACTTCGCACTGGAGCAACACAACGGGCTATCGGCGACCGTCGGGGACCAATACCGAAGGGAAAGACCAGAGGACAACACCACGTAATTTTGAACCACAGTAAGATGACGAGATCAATACCCGAATGGCACCCCGCTCTCCGAACTTCCGCATCACGACAACGTGAAAATATTTACAGAGAAAATTAAAGTGAAATATCCATCGCACGTTTAAACACTCGTCATCTCAAAATTGGCCAGATCTTGATGGACGAGATATATCGTCGAAATCACTTGGAGGGTTACCGGAGAGAATACTGCAAATCACGCAATATAGAGTCCTTGTAATCCTTACTTTATGAATCTTTCAATCACTTAAAAAACTCACATGTGATCCTGGTTTACTTTTGTATTTCGTATAGGACTGTTTTGTGTCACTAGGTCCATATTATCCGGGTTCCTGGCTATCCGAGGTGGCCTCGGTCCATATTACCTCGGATAAACAAGATTTTACTGTATGTGTGCTAAAAATAAAGTATATTTTCTTCAGACGGGTATGGCGGCTTAACCCTCCAAGTGATTTAGACGAGATATCTCGTCAATCGAGATCTGATCAATTTTGTTAATGACGAGATATCTCGTCATCGAGATATTGCCGATATTTTTATTCTGACGAGATCAAGATCTGGTCAGTTTTTCTTCTAACGACGAGATATCTCGTCCATTAAGCTATGGTCAGTTCTGATCTAATCTAATGAAAGCGAGATGCTAATGACGAGATACCTCGTCAAGCCAACCACCAAAGGAGGGTTAAAGGCCATTATGAAATTTAAGACCTGCTTTGGAGTAAGAGTAATTACCTTCTCAAAATCTAAGCATTTCCAGAGAGGAAGTACCACCTGGACATTGCGCAGCTATTTGAGTTCTGTACAATATGTATGCTCAAGCATCCTGGTCCAGGAAATGCCTGTTCCGAAACGCACATGGTTAGTTCTCAACCATTTTCTCCTTTCTAATGAGAGAAATACTTTCATTTATTAAACTTTTTTCCAAAGATGAATGTGCCACAGCGGAACACTATTTTGGTATCACGTAGGAATCTTCTACTGGCTCCCAACGTAGATCGTCTTCATCAGATAAGATCCACATCTCGGTGCACCTGTCTCGCTCTAATGATTGGCGCGGCACACACACCATCCCTGGGTTTTCTAAGAAACGCTCCATTTCCTACTAACCATACCCGTCGTGTGCTTGCCTTAATGCTTTCTTTTGCACCCTTTCGAACAATGGATTCCTTGTCGAGAAATGTTGGGCTTCTTTCGAAGAAACGGTTCTTTGCAGTTGCCGATGTTGTTTTCGAACGGAGTTTACTCTTTGTAACAATAAAGCTTGGAACTTGCACGTCTCTCTTATGTTTTGATGCATGGGATCTCAGGAGGAGGGATTTGTTTACTTACGTCACATTCTCCAGTTCAATAAACTCCGATTATTGCTACATCTCTTGGACAACGCAGATTTGCTAGGACCTTTCTGGGCCATAGATGTGAGAAATTTCTCTTGATCGACATTTAACGGGTAGCACCACAAAAACGTGTGAAAAAATAATAAAATCATAACCATAATTATGATCAGAGCCGTTAAGTGCTCAGGACTGATGTTGGACCAATATCCGACTTGCCTGGATGGGACCCCGGATGCGATCTGTGGACTTAAAATCTGCGGGTTTTTTAATTGTAGCACTATTGTTTTAGGAGTGCTATGTACGGGATATCAGTTTCAGACATTTAGTGTACTCACTAGTCGTCTTTTCGGCTTTACAAGTGGTCGGCTGTGTCCATTCATTTTGTGATAGAGTCCGCAAGCATTGCATAGATAGTGTCCTGTTCCGTCTCTCCTCCACAAAGGCGTGGACGTTGCTCCACAATTCACACATTCACGACCCTCTAGAAAAGAATTAGGAGAGATGAATGCTCCAGAAATTAGAATTCAACAAAAATAGCATTTGTTGCCGATAAACTATCTCTTTCAAAGATTCTTTATTTTTGTTTTGAGGGTGCTGAATTCGAATTTTATGTAAAAATGATTCCATCAGTTGCCATATTTCTTTTAGAAAATAATGTTTTTCATAGACGCGTTTAGTTTCAATCTTTTCTAACCATTAAAAAAAATTCCAAGATTCGAAAGTTTAAATGAAATGTATCATAAAACATTAAATTAGTATTAAGTTTAAAAGTGAACGGTTCCATTCAGGTTTCCTGAGAACTTGATAAACTTTACTTTGTTAATCAATGTTTTAATAATACAGAATATAAACAATAAACAAAGTAACATGCTAAGCTGTTTAAAAAGTAATGCGCAGAGGACGAGAAACTGCTTTACTTTCTGTATATATTTTCTTAAATTAGCGAAAGAAAAAGGAGGATTTTCGTTGATCCCCATATCAGAATCTGTTAGTGGTTCAGTTGACCTTGCTTTTGATCATAAAGTGCTTCAATTGGTTATGGTAGATTATCTATATTAGCCCCTTCGAATCTACAGATTAGTTATTTTTAGTCTAAAAATATTTGTATTTAGCCTAATATATTTTCAAAGCTTGTCTCCTTATTTTCAAAGGATTCTATGGATATTGCAATCCAATATTTTGGAATTTCTTCGCCTTAAATTTCGTTTTTAAAGCATAATCTGTAGAAAATTCTATATGTTATTTCTCTTTCAAAAATAATTCATTGATTCGTTCTGATGATATTTTATAGCATACATTTTTTTCTTAAATTGATTCACTATGAATTAGATAACAGTGGTTGAGCCTAAGGTTTATAGAATAAAGTATACGATGATTAACTTTGGTTCTCCTACTCCAAAGTGGGTAGGTCTGCCTTATGTCTCGGGAGACAGCTAAAGTCTTTCTCTGGCTTAGACTTCCAGTTTGTAGTCATGGTTTGGGCTTGAGTTTGTTGGGCTGTTTAAAATATCTACATGGGCATTAAAATTTTTTGACTTAAGTGAACCCCCCCCCCCCTCTCCTACATGCCTTGATATTTTATCTATAACCTTAGATATATAATATTTTTTATATAGAGACTCCAGGAAACTGTGTTTTATGAATTGCCCAAGTGGACCGAACAATAGGGTGGGCCAAAATAATCGAAATTTAACAGAACAAATTCTAATAGCGAAAATGTTTGACAACCCACCTGAGTTTTTAAAAATTAAATAGTAATTATGGCCTGAACGCCAGATTTCCAGAGCTTCAGTCACCAGTTATTGCAAAGGATATTCAGGTTCAATGAAATAAATGGTGGAAGAGAGAGAGAGAGAGGATATAAAGGTTCATTTTGGGAGATATTATCAACGAAATATATTAAGATATTAAAACGAAATATATCGGTTTTTTAGATAGTTGGCCAAACTTTTTTTGACACTAGAATATATTCTGCGGAATTTCGATTTTTTTCCCCCAACGTTGTTTTATCCAAAAATTTTCTGCCAGTTCCACATCTAAATTAACCTACTGCCATACCTGTATTCGCTCGATTTTTGCCCTTGTGTCTTTTGGTGCGAGTGTCTTTGTTCGCTTTCTTTGTTTTGCTTCCATTTGAGTTCTTGGTTTCACTTTTACTGCAGTCCGCATTTGAAGCAGAATGTTGCGGGTGACATTCCAACGATGACACGGGGATCGGAAGAGGGTTGGGCGGGACCAAGTTCTGCTGCTGACCGGCATTACTGAAGCGGTGGTTAACCTGGGGGTAAGACTGTGGCGAGGTGGTCAGATGGTTCGAGATGGTTTGTCGACACGAACAAGAGCAACTCTGACCTGTGGAAGAATACGACGTAGATATTAAAACGTAGCTTTTTGAGAAATAACTCTAGACACCAATTTGCTTCTTATTAAAAAAATATTTATTCTTTATGAATGAGTATCCTCTAGAAATATCTGGTATTCGTATTTGGCGAGCCGGGTAAGCAAATTCGGAGGGCCGTATCTGTCCGGCGGGCTAGGAGAAACTTTAAGAAGGGCCGCATCTAGCTGGCGGGCAGCGAAAACCTTTTCAGAGGGTTGTATCTGGTCTATGGGGCTGGATATCGCCAATTTTTGATGGAGATGAGATCGTTTCAGTTTTGATGATGACGACATCAAGGTCAGTTTTCTTCTAATGACGAGATATCTCGTCCATCAATATCTGGTTAGTTTTGCTGATGACGAGATGCCCAGTAACCAGGAGGGTTAAACCTATTTGGAGAGCCGTATCCGGTGTGCGACCTGAAAAAATATTTGAAGGGCCGTATCTGAACTACAAACTCGTTAAACATATCCAGAGGGCCGGGTCTTTTGGAAATTGGCCCTCATAAATTTGGGAAATTTGGCCCTCATAAAAATATTTGAAGGGCCGTATCTGAACTACAAACTCGTTAAACATATCCAGAGGGCCGGGTCTTTTGGAAATTGGCCCTCATAAATTTGGGAAATTTGGCCCTCATAAAAATATTTGGAGGGCCGTATCTGAACTACAAACTCGTTAAACATATCCAGAGGGCCGGGTCTTTTGGAAATTGGCCCTCATAAATTTGGGAAATTTGGCCCTCATAAAAATATTTGAAGGGCCGTATCTTTTCGGGAAGCCAGGTGGGCCAGGTAAATCTTTTCAAAATGTCGTATCGGGACGATGGGCAGGAAAAACCTTTCCAGAGAGCTGTATGTGGTCTGCGGGCCTGACAAAAATATTTGAAGGACAGTAACTGGCTTGCGAGTCGGGTAAATCTGTCTGGAGGACTGTATATAGACTGTTGGCCGGTTAAGCCTATCCGGAGGGCTGAATCTGGTTTCCGGGCCTGAGATCAATAGATTTAATATAACACTGTTATTTAAACTTATCGGACTAATAGCCCATCAGTAGTCGTGCTAGAAACTTTACCTTGTCCAGTCTCTTGCCCAAAGCCACTAGAGAAGTGACTGCCCACGTTCACGGCCTGGTGCCTACCAGGGAAGCTCCTGGTATCTTCATAATTGAAGTTCCCCGCTTCCGTCGAGGGTATCTCGTTCACGTTCTCGCTTGGGGGTGTGGGCGGGAAGCCGAAATAATAATGTTGTGGCTTCTGCAAGTGGGAATGGTTCTCGAGATTGTTTTGAGGCTTGCTATTGGAGTAGGTGGCGGCCATGGACGGAGCTGGAGGGTACCAAGGACCGGCTGGAACGTGGCAGGAAGCTTCAGAAGAGAACCAAGGAGGTGGGGGTGGAGGATGCAGAGTCGAACTGTGGTGGGGAGGGCGGTACAGAGGTCCAGCTGGAAGAAACATGCACAATTCATCGAGTATATACATTAATAGTTCTCTTAGTTCAAGAAAGGATCGGGCTCAATACATTTATAGGGCTCCTATTTGTTCAGTAAAAATGAATTAATTACACCAGGAATATACTGTTCTAGAAACAATTAACCCCTGAGCATCACGATATTTCCAAGTAGTGTAGGGTATTGCTCTTTTTCCCACAACACACATAATGATTTCATAACCACATCTTTGCAGGGAAGAGTTTTGGGTAGAGGAATTTACGTGACACTGAAGCCGTGTTATACAACCAGGTAGTTTCAGCAACCATGATTTTCGTTAACATCGAACCACACATGATTTTATACCATCCATTAAATTTTAATTGTAAAGATGTAAAGAACAGTATAAAATCGTTGGGTTAGAGAATAGCACAAGTCCTCTGGTCATGGTAATTGCCTTGACTGTCTTGCATTGAATTACATTACGTCACATATAAGTGATTATGGATACTGTGTGCATGCTCGGTGTAGGCACATAATACGGTGTGCCATACTCTTTATGACTATGCCATAATTAATTATTAGTACTTATGTTAGTTTAATGAACAAACTTGAAAAAATTGGAGATTTTTTCAAGTAAATTTATTAGGACCAGGCCCTTGTCTTATAAAAAGACAAATTACCGGGCCGTGGTCTCACAGAAGTTGAGAACTATTAGTCTAGAATCATGAAAAATGATCCGTTTATTTTAAAATTTAAAATTACTATACATAAATTACAAGTTGGAGGCTAACATTTTGCAGATTTCAGATTAGGAAACAAAATAGTCAAGGATTGGATTGAAAATGCCACTTTGTCGTGCTGATTTGGCTTGGTATAAAATTAAGAATTTCTGTTTTATAACCTCAGTGTTGTTTTTGTAATTCCGTATTTCCGAAAATATTAGGTCCCAATTACGAGTCACGGTAGTACTTAATTTTTAAGTTATGTGATTTAGAGGAGAAAACATTGTGATTTGCAATGTTTAATTCGTCTTTGTTCGGGTAGTATACGGGTTTTAGTTTATTCCATCGTTAGAAAACGTAAACTAACCGCTTCTTTACTTTACACCAGGGATGACCAACACGCGGTCCTGGATAGCCAGTAATACGACCCCGTAGGATTATCAACTTTTATTGTAATTTTTATGCAATTTTTTTCATGACTCGAAGACCTATCTTCACAGAGAAAAGTATCCCTGGCTTCACAGTTCCATCTCAATCATGTCATCACTTTTTGGCAGTATGTACATTTGTGAACACCCATTTTCAAGGATATAGCACCGCATAAAGAATATAATTGGCCCAAATTTTCTAAAACGAGCACTTTTAGAATTGCAACCACTTCCATCAAACCAAACATTTATGCTTTAGTTTCACATAAACAAGGTCAAACATCCCAATAGTTTTATGTTGCCTTCTGTTTTTAATGTTATAAAACAAATAGAGGAAAGTTCGTTCCTTAACTATAGTATATTTTAAATTTTTAACATAATATATAGTATATTTTTAATTAAAGTACACACTTGTGAGTATTTTAAACTATAGTGCAAACTTTTGAACATTTTAGAACACACTACAGTACATTTTAACTAATATGTCGTACATAATAAAGAGTTCATTTTTACTATACTACATACCATAGCATATTTTATCATTTTGAGCTATAGTACATACCATAGTACATTATAGTATTTTAAACTATAGTACATAATATTTTACTATGGTTTATCAACCATAGTTCTCAAACCCTTTTTCTTAAGAATGTTTCTTCGTAAGTTCGTATTGCTGCGTGTAAATGCTTGTTTCGAAATACGAGTGTCGAGATTTTTTTTGAATAGGCATACAGATTTAAATTTTTATATGTGTAAGAGACAAGAGGGACTTTACGTTAATTTTGGTGCTAATAAATCTTATATTGAAGGCGCTAATGAGGCAAAAAATATACATTTTTGGTGACCCAAATGGGATATGCCAATAAGAATCAACACCAATTGATTTTATGATGTTGGCCTGAGAAAACTTCAATAAGATTTCATTAGTAGAATGATTGATAACTAACATAAATGTATAATTGTATATGTGTCAACATGCTACTCCATATACATTAAGCGTACTAATACTTATTATGATTATGCCATATTTATGTTAGTTTAATGTATGAACTTAAAAAAAAACTTGGAAAGGAAACCGAGCTGCGGTCTCACAAAGGCTGAGTAGGCTAGTGTTCCGCTCAACAAGATCTGTTGCAACGTTTCTGAGTACGATGCATATTGGTATTTCGTAAAGGATCCTTCATCTTCCCTTGAAGTGGGGCTCGTAGCGTAGATGTGGATGACTTGGTTTTATTACGTAATCAAGTATTATGTTTATGTTGTTCAGTGACGGACAAGCCCACCGGGAAAATCCCGAGGGTCTCATTCTTTAAGGTGGCCGTATTACCTGTTGTCGTATTGAGGGTCTAATTCTTTAAGGTAGGGTTTTCATTAGAAAAGCAATGAGGCAGGTTGTTAGATAGGTAATTCAATTGACGTTGCACTGGAGCAACACAACGGCTGTTGATGACGGTCCGAGATTAATCCCGAAGGGGAACGTCCGAGGACAACACCTCGTAATTTTGAACCATGGTCAGATGACGAGATCACCTGAACTGGCACCCCACTCTCCAAAAAAGCAATGAGGTATTAGAGGAGGAAAGTTTATGTTATGTTTGTTTATTTAAACGTTTTACCAATTAGAAGGACAACAAACTGTTACAGATCAATAATAAAATTAACTGTATATCACAATAGGATTGTAGCATAGCTTTCTATTGTACTTGAAAGCAAAGCAGGTCGTGGTTGAATTAACTGTTCAAACGATGCTACAAGCCTAGAGGCCTGAGAAGGTAATAGTGTGACAAATCCTCACCATTTTAGTAAAGGGTCTAGAATCTAGAAACATGCAACTCATTCTCTAGTTCAAACGCGTAGACCATGGTAATTTCTCTCTTTGTAATAATTCTAATTTCATAGATATTTTTACCTACGAGTTGTAGGGGCGCAGGTTCGATACCTCCCTGTGTATATTCTCTCTCTTTCGTGTCATAAAACTTTCATTGTGTGTGTATGTTCATTACTTGATGTTGTTTGTCTTATGCTTGGCCAAATATGACCCTTGTGCTATAAAACCCAACAAATCATAGATTTTTACCTCTTTCTAGTCTTTACCAACCAACCTTTCTAGTCTTTAAATCTAACTTGGGTCAATTTTGTAGTTTACTTTTATTGAATTAATATATTTGAGTGAAACAAAAGGAATTGTCTTTCACAAGATAACAATTAAAAAGTTGTTATTTCCTTGAAATAGTATTGCTAAAATCATCGCCTAATTTATAAGGCGTAAAATTGTTTGGAATTGATATTATATATTTTAACAATTCAGTCTTCCCCGCTTGAGGTAGGTAGATGGGTACATTTTCCGGACTTATCGTTCGAGTCAGTAATGGTGGTCGTCACGACGAGGTACCTCGTCATTATCAAAAAACTGATTAAACCTTGATGAACGAGATATCTCGCCATTAGAAGAAAACTGAGATCTTGATCTCGTCATCATAAGAAAATTCGGCAGCATCTTGACGAGATATTTTGTCATGGTAAAATTCGTCAGATCTTGATGGACGAGATTTCTCATCGAAACCGCTTGGAGGGTTAACTGATGTTTGAAGGAGGAATGAAGTCGATGGCCATACTCACTGTGCGTGGAAGTCCTGTAAGCGGGGCTTTCAGTCTGATGCGGTCTGTAGCCATGCATCGGTGCGGTCGCGTAGCAGGGAACGCCGCTCTCCACACTCAGATGGAAATAGGAGCCGTTGAAATCCTCGTTGGAGACAATGCCGAGCTGCGTCTCGGGGCCGTAGCCCCACCGCGGGGATACCGCCGGTCCCCCGCCGGCCTCGTCCTCCACCCAGGCGCCCATGCCTGTGCGCTCGTACACGCCGCGGTAATCCAGGGTCTAGATGCGGAAGAAAGAGACAGGTGTCACCGGATCACTTCAAATCAATTTGTACTGAATCCATAGACTGGATGTCAAGATGCAAACATTGAGCCCTACCCAGAAATTACATTTAGTATTACTTGACTCTCCTGGTGGTTGTCTCGGCGAGGTATCTCTCGTCATTTGCAAAACTGACGAGATGTTGATGGACGAGATATCTCATCAGAAGAAAAAACACTGATCAGATCTTGATCTCGTCGTCATAAAAGAAATTGGCTATATCTTGATGACGAGGTATCTCGTCATCAAGATATTGCCAATTTATGGACAGATATTAGTGGACAGTATAAATTTATGGACAGATATTAGTGGACAGTATAAATTTATGGACAGATATTAGTGGGCAGTATAAATTTATGGACAGATATTAGTGGACAGTATAAATTTATGGACAGATATTAGTGGACAGTATAAATTTATGGACAGATATTACCAATTTATGGACAGATATTACCAATTTATGGACAGATATTACCAATTTATGGACAGTCATATTTATGGACAAGATATCTCGCCATAAGCAAAATTTGTCGTCATGAGCAAATTTGGTCGTCATAAGCAGATGTTGACGACCAAAATATCTCGTCCAAAAACCACTCGGAGGGTTAAAACTACGCACAGAATCTATGCTACTGTTTCTTAATTGTTCGCAGGATGCTTATTGTCAGATATGTTCTTTGTTCTTACTTCTAGTGAAGTGTATATATATATATATATATATATATATATATATATATATAATATATATATATATATATGTATAGTAAAGTACTATATAGTACTCTTTAATTGCAAAGTGCACACCTCAGTCATGTCATAACCAGTTTGCTTCTGAAAATTCACTTCAATTGCATTCATGAATTGCATATCATGCATAATATTGCACCAAGGTGGTTCGGTATTTTTTAACATCTAATCTAAAGTTTCCCAAAGACATTTTTTTCCGGCACCCATTCTGGATAGCTCTATCTTACTAATAATAAATTGCAGGTGTGGTCATGCCTATAGCTTTTGAGTTGAACAAAAATTCTCATGCAGCTGTGTGTAATTTTAGAAATTCAAAAAGCTGGTGGGGAAATAAAATAACTTGCAACTGAAATTGTAAACTTATAAAAAATGAAGTTACAAAAAATAAATTAAATATAAACACAGGGGAGGGAAGCGGTAGCGGCCAGTTTTGTAAACAATTCTTTAAATGAATTTCTCGCATTCTCTTTCAAAGCAATAGACTGGATAGTAAGATGAGAAAAATTGAGCCCCACCGAGGAAGTCATATTTAGTAATCCTTAAAATCTAGCAGACCCACACATAGCATACTACAGTTTCTTAATTCTTTATATCTATCGATGGCAGTTCGTTACTCACATTGCATACTTTTAAAATCCATTTACAGTGAATGTAATAACCATACTCACATAAATGTGAATTTCATACCTCTAAACAAAATAAAATTATCCAAAAATATATAATAGCATTTCGTTTACATTTACTGGTGTTAATTCTTATTTCCAATAAAATACATGGCTATATACATTCATGTCCAAAAGTTACGCATAATTGCTGTTTATATGAATATTTCAGAAAATCTACATCGGAATGGAAGGAAACGCGGCATGCGGGTGTAGTAGGGTTATAGAAGAAGAAAATAATGCAAAACAAGGATAATAATGACTTATCCAAAGAAAAGGGTTGAAAAAAAGGTTCACAATACGATGTCAACTTTAGTGAAACAGTATGATTAAACAATGTGAAGCTGAAGTTTAATACGGTGTGTGGGAACCACTGGTAACCACGCATGCTACGCAACGATTTCCCATACTTTCGATGAGGGTATGGATGAGTTGAGTGCTTAAAGAGTTCCAAGTCTCACGAAAGCACTTTTCAATTCCGGAACGGAGCTTGGTGGGTGGCGGAGGGCTGCAATAGTCTCCCGAGTATATCCCACACATGCTCTATAGCAGCGTTTCTCAAACTGTGCTATAGAGCAATTCCCAATGCTCCACGAAAAGGTAAGACATATTTAAAATTAAAATATTTTTATTAAACATATTTTAATGTTTAAAATTAAAAATATCTTTTACGAAAAAAATGGGACAAAAATATTTGAATATTTTGACCTTTTGCGCCCCCGGTGTGTAAGAAAAAAAAATCGAGTATAAATAATTTATCACCGATCAGGTGAAACATTGACTATATAAAAAGGTAGTCGGCATTCAATGTGTCAGTTTCTCTTCCGCCAGTCGACAAAACAAATTTACGCCAAAAGGCAACACCAGACAACACAGAATCAGACAAGGAGCCAGACAGAGGCTGGACTCACTGTCTCCCCGTATACAGAAACAATTAGAAGCTTCGACACCTTTCCAGAATTATCAGAAATTTTTTTATTGCATATAAAACTGGTGGTTTACTCACTTCTCAAATCAGTTGCATTTTAGTCAACATTCAGTCGAGAACCGATAAAGTATAAAGTTCATAAAATGTAATTTATTATTTTTAAAAATCAATTTTCTGTAGCTTCTCAGATTTTTCGTTTTGATGACAAAATATCTGTCTTGTGGAGGTTTCTTCAAATACTAAAATAGTGATACGAGTATAACGTCGATTTTCTTTCAATGGATCGCTGGCTGGAGACGGGGTCCTTAAAAAACATCAAAACTTTTGCCAAGCCAATTGGAATAGACGTGGAAGCATCAACATCTAAGAGGTATGTACTCGTTTTGGTTTTATTCGATGTTTGAGGGGACACAGCACCCCAAATATATTAAGATATTTAGTTCTTTTATTTAAAAAAAATGAACCGTATTAAATTTAAAAAATATAAAGTCATGGCTGCAAACTAAAGCAAACATTCCATAATCGAGAAAGTGAGAGAAATAAACAAAATTGTTACTATTTATTTGCACTTCAGTTTTATTTGCACTTCAGTTTTATTAGTTTTTCATTTTTTATAATAAAGAAAAAAAATTAAATCTTTAAATTAAGTAATCTTAAAAAAGTAAAAATTTATTTTGCACTTTAAGTTTTAATGCCAAAAACAGTAATTTTTGTTTGCAGATGAAATTTCAATTATAAAATTTAAAATACCATAAATTGTAAAATAAACAAAAAGATGTTAAGAATTGTTTGTTGTTTATAATTCGTTGTTTTGCTTCTTCTCAAGCATATGAAAACTATATGCCCAGTTCATTTTCGTACACCTAGTCCTGCAATCTGTTGACTCTGTCGTTCCTGTATCAAAATAGTTAAACTTATTACAATATTTTAAAATCTTGAAAAATTAGAATCCCTAAAAATAAAATTTTACTATTCACGTATAAGATTTTGCATTATAGGATTTTTTAAAGCTTTACAGTATTTTCTTTTAAAAAACCCCTCAATGAATCTTTTTAGATGCAATATCTTATTTAAACTTTTTACTGAATTTATGCTGTTATTATATACAGCTAATGTTCATATTACTTCTAATTGCAGTGTGGAAGATAGAGGTGTCACTGCTGCTGTACAAGTTGGTTTTTCGGATGAATCATTGATTGCAGATGCAACAGAACTTCTTGAACTATCGAATAAGTTGCATAGCTCTACTTCCTCGGATACAAGTTCTACAATTAAAAAAACTTTAAAACGAAAGTAACATGATTCTTATTTGGATATTGGGTTCGCTGAGACCACCGATAATAGACCTCAGTGCGTAATTTGTGGCAAAGTCTTGCCGAACAGTTCAATGTTTCCAGGAAAAATGCGTCGTCATTTTGAGGGGGTCCATTCAGGATGCAAGGATAAAACAACTAATTTTTTTCAGAAGGAAGTATATTGAACTCAGGAAAGTCCAGAAATGTATATCGTATCATTCAAAAATTGTCAACGAAAAGGCTTTGATGGCATCTTACTTAGTCAGTTACCGAATTGCTCAAGCTGGCGAAGCCTTGCTGTTGAAAACCTTATCAAGCCTTGTGTAAAAGACATTATCGAATGCATGTTTGACGTAAAGGCTGCAAAAGTGATAGACACAATTCCTTTGGCAAATGACACAATCTCGCGACGAATCGGGGACTTAGCAGAGAATATGTGAAGCTACTTTAATTTCTCGTATAAAATCCACTAAATTTTCGCTTCAAATGGATGAATCAACCGATGTTGCTGGTTTGGCAATTCTTATCTTTGTGCGCTATCCATATTTGGACTCTTTTCAAGAGGATTTACTTCTCTGGAAGCCATTACCGACTACCACAAGTGGCAGTGAAATATTTAAATTATTAGATGAATTTTTCGCGGAGAAAGCATCCTTTGTGATAACTGGGTGTCTTTTGCAATCGCAAAAATAAAGGAAAAAGCCAAGGGGTGTAGCAGTAGCCACTGCGTACTTCACCGGCATGCTCTTGCAATGAAGAAAATGCCACCTTTTATAAACGAAGTGCTGGATGAAACTGTTAAAATAATAAATTTTATAAAATCACGACCTAAGAATACCAGGTTGTTCAAAATCTTATGTGATGACATGGGGAGTCTACGTCTTTACTTCTTCACACAGAAATAAGGTGGCTCTCCCGTGGTAAAAGTTTAATGCGCATCTTTGAACTAAGGAATAAAGTCAGAATCTTCATGAGTGGCAATGATTTTGCTTTGGGAGAGAAGTTGTGTGGATCGTTGGCTAATGAAATTGGCGTATTTGGCAGATATTTTTACAAAAGTTAATGATTTATGTCTCTCACTTCAAGTAAAAGCAGTAACTGTTTTTGATTCTACTGATAAAGTGGAAGGATTTAAAAAGAAACTGAAGTATTGGGTAGAGTCAATCATAAACGGAAGTCTGGATTGTTTTCCACTAACAAAAGGATTTGGAGAAGAACTCGAATCAGACATTCCTGCGGATATCTTAAATGAGTTTGAAGTTCATCTCGTGCGTTTGATTGATACTTTGAACTCTTATTTTCCAAAAGGATTGCATGGAAACATAAAATAAAACGTTTGGGTTGTAACACCATACTCTATATCCAAGAAACCATCCTCTCTGACATCACAGGAATATGAATGCTTGCTTGATTTGACATCAGATACAGCGATAAGATCAAAGTTTGAAACTGAGAAATCAATCTCAGTTACGCTAAAAGAGGAATTTAAAATCCTATCAGATAAAGCGAAACTTATTCTCCTGCCCTTTGCAACCACTTATTTATGCGAAAAAGGATACGCCGCTACTAAAACAAAATATAGATCACTTCTCAATGCAGAGCAAGATATTCAGTTGCAACTATCCGAAATTCAGCCAGATATAATCTCATTGCGCAAATCAAAACAGCCTCATCCTTCTCATTAAATTTCTGTTTCGTGAAACCAAGTAAAAATTTGTAACAAATGTAATGCCAAATTAATAAAATAACAAATTGTGGATTTGCAATATTTGCCCTGAATTTATTTTAAAATGTTTTTTTTTTCATGTTTGTGTTTTCCGTCTGCATTGGGAAATTAGTGCAGAAAAAAATTAAACGGTGAAAAATCTAATGTCTTGCAAGCTTAAATGACGAAACTACCTTGTATCGTCAATGCTATTTTGTCGTTCTATTTACTAAATACATATAGCTGCAAGTTGAATTTCCAATTTCAAAGGTGCTCCGTGACTGAAAAAGTTTGAGAACCTCTGCTCTATAGGATTCGGAACAAGAGAGTTGGCGGGACACTGCATGCGGAGGATATCTTCACTTTGAAGGAAGGCGTCGACCAGGGCTGCACGGTGAGGAGGCGTGTTATCATCCATGAATATGAAACCAGGACCGACAGCACCTCGAAACAGGCGAACGGTAGGCTCAAGGACTTCGTTTCTATATCTTTGACCGGTAACAGATCCCGTGTCAAAGATGTGGAGGTCTGTGCGGCCGTCCAGCATGATTGCTGCCCAGACCATGACTCACCCTGAAGGAAAACGATGTCTTTCCGTGATGTTTCCTGGGTGAAAACGCGTTCCACGTTCTCTCCAGATCGTGGTACGATGAGAATCAATTTGTAGACTAAATCTGGACTCACTAAACATGGCATTGCCCCACTCTTGTCGACTCCACTGCCGATGTTCCAAATTCCACTGTAAAATTGCGCGTTTCTGTGCAGACGTCAGGGGGATGCAAACTGCTGGTCGTCTGGCATAGAGACCAACGTGTTTGAGTCTCATGTAAACAGTTTGTCTCGAAACTATGACTCCTGTGGCGGTTGTCAGGGCTGAACCCAGTTGTCTGGCAGAATGGTTCCTCTGACTACGCGCAAATATCGGTCTTGCCGAGCGATTGTTACCCTTGGCCGACCTGGTACTGGTCGTCGGGTAACATCTCCAGTGGTTTGGAGATCATACACTGAGGCACGTTCAGAATTCGAGACGGTTCGGGATCGACCGGATTCCAGCATTCCAATAATTCGTCCCTTCACAAACATGTCCAGTTGGCATCTTTGTGACATCTTTTGTCCTTATTGATTGTTAACGATCCGTACCACAGCAATTGCGATATTTCTGTCTAAACTGGCCATGCCGCTCGAGGCCGTTTTATACTCGTTCCGACGTGCGCCGGTGCTTTGCGCATGTCGACGTCGACTGAACTGTTTTGCATATGCACAATGTTTTACCTTCGTCCCACGATTCTCCACAAGTGATTTTGAACCATTGTATCCATATTTACTCCGATTTTTTCGCATTTTACGAATTATGCTTAACTTTTGGACATGAGTGTATGTATGCAGTGGTACCTTGGTTAACTACGGTAATCCGTTCCAGGATTACTGTCATTAACCAAGACCGTCGTTATCCAAGGCCCGATTCCCCATAAGATTTCATTGAAAATTGATTAATTTGTTCCAGCTCCTCCCCACAACCATAATACATATTAAAAATGCAGATAAAACTAATTTAAAATGACCTAAAAATATGGTAAATATAATTTATTTTGCTACAAAAATTTAACATTAATAAAATGAATTGTTCATGAAAACAGTTTTTAATTATCAATCTTCACCAGAAGGACAATTGGGCTCACTTCGAAGTATTTTGACAAATGGACCTATAAAAACGTGTCTAGTGTTGTTTGCTTCTGTCTCTGTTTTAAAATGTTTCTGAAAAATTGCATGGACTTTTCATGAAACTGAGGACATTTCACACTGAGGACAAATGAAATTATTCAATACATTCTATTTCTAGTTAAGGCGGAAATACAAATGCTACAAAAATAATGCTTACTGCTGTAACATTAGTTTCCTCAAGATGAAGAATTTGGATTCTTGAGTTTTTTCTTCCTTCAGTTATTAAACAATCAAATTAAATTTCAATTATTGTCATCAGTAGGGCAGCGAGGATTTTATTTCAGAGGGGCCTAAAAGTAAAAATTGAATGTTTTCATGAAAAGTTAGTTTTAATATCTTCACAGATACTTTTAAATTGTGCAATAAGTAATGAGCTCTGAAATATTATGTAAATGCTTCTTTGATTGGCTTTTCGAAAGATCTGAAGGAAGCTTTCACTATAAGAGTTAGGAATCATTTTCAGATGGAATTGTTTCAAAGTTCAGAGATATACTTTGTAAAACATGACATTTTTTTAAGAATTAAGCAATGATTATGAGCATTTTTTCTTAGCTGACTCAACCGTATCTATCCCCTTACATTGATACAAAGTAAAATGTGAATTTCCAGAAACATGGTTAAAATATTTAATGCTATTTAATGTAACTTATTTTGTAAATATTTGCGGAACAATCATTGTAGTCATTCGTGCATTTAGATCTACCGAGATATGCCGCTTTTTATGAGGAGCTTTCAGAAATCCTTTTAAATTAAATAGCCTGGTTTATAAAAATAACTAAAAAGACCTTTTAGAAAGTGTAATGAGTTCTTAACTTTCCATAAAAATTTCAATTTTTAACTTTGGAGTTCTCTTCGAAACTAAATCTTGGCTGCACTGCTTACTCTGTTGTCGTCCATTTCTGCCAGATCTCGCTGCGCCATTTTGCACAGCTTTGGCGATGTCGATTACTTTCTTGCTGTAAAGCTGAGATGATAGTAGATGGTTTGAAGAACAGCTACTACTGGCAGGGTAGGTGAATAGATGATTAGGTGTGTGTTCAACGGCCAGACAGTTGTTACAATGTCTATGCGTTCTGATTCCATCACAGTTAATTTTCATGCCCATAAAATGTCCTGTTCTGAATCTGAATATTGTGATTGTGGTTTTTTTTATCGGTGTTAATTTCACAAATTTGTTTTGTTTTTTGAGATATGAATTTGCATTTTTCCAAAGCATTAGCATCAGTTAGAGTTATTGGGGATTATTCAGCATTTAATTCTCTGGTTTCCTTTGCCGATTGATCTGCAGCTTCATTTCCTTCAATGCACATGTGTGGGAATCCACTGAAGAGTGCACTTTTACTCCAAGCACATACATGAGTTGGTACAGAAGTGAATGGACATCTTGGGCACATTTCGAGTTGCCATTTGCTATTGCTTCTAAGGCAAATCTGGAATCACTAAAGATAACCACTCCCTCGGCTTGCTGTGTCAATGGGAGATTTAAATAAGTTTCAAGGGCCTTATTTATAGCTACGCCTTATTTACGCGGTCTCTCTTGGCCCTTGAAGACTTACCGAACTTCTGGTCAGATTTCGAGATAATTCATCTACTGTGATTCATCTACTGTGTCAAAAATACGTTTCGTATTCCAAGTCGCTCAATAATTTAACACAAATATTGCCCTCTCGCTGCAAAAGTGCCACAACTCAAAAAGTCCGTTTTTCTGGAGACTAAAAAGTTTCGAAGTCATAGAGGAACACAATGAGTGTTAAACTGTTAGTCACCATAGATTTGACACTTCCATGATTTGAGTTGCGAATATCTTACAGGAGAAAGTCGAAATCATTCAAAAATACAAAACCGACTTTTATTATTTATGGCACTCTTGCAGCGGGAGTTCAAAATAACAAAATTTCAGTATCTGTTAATAAAATCAAACGCTTTTTACAATCAATTACTTAAGAATGGTATCAAATCAATACAATATCATAGAGTTATTTTAGGAGGGAGAAGTTCCAAAACTATTGTTTATTTTTCCTCTGCATTTCCTATAGGTTCAGGGGAGAAACGCCATCGTGACGTTTGAGGCATCTTTAAAATATCATCATAAATTTATATATATATATATATATATATATATATATATATATATATATATATATATATATATATATATATATATATATATATATACTTCACTAACTTACGTGGCAAAGAAATCGGCGTTATTTATTTATTGTCGAATGGCAACAACATATTTAAAAATAAAAAATCCACTGCTACAGGATTCATTCTCCAATTTAGCCTATAAGTCTAAATGTGCTTGATTTGAGCTATAGAGCTGCATAATATTGCTAAAACTACACGGTAATACTCCCCACTCTTATGAAATTCTACAGCAGTCTGATTAAAGAAGCAATGACACACACACACATATCTGGAAGATAGGAATCAGCGCAGAAAAGAAAATTTGAGTTAAAATAGGTTCAGGGCATCAAGAAATGTCAAATAGCCTTGAACAAGGGAATGGGATGAAATTGGAGTAGACATTCAGAATGTAATTGTGGTAACATGACTGAGGTGTGCTCATTTTTCCATGCATTTTATTGAAAATAAGAATTAACACCACTAAAAGTAAACGAAATGCTGTCATATATTTTTAGTTAGTTTTATTTTATTTAGAGGTATGAAATTCATCTACGTGAATATGGATGCTACGTTCATTATAAATGGATTGAAATAAGATATGAAATGTGAGTAATGACACTGCCATCAATAAATATAAGCAATTAAAGAAGTCTAGTGCAGATGCTATGTGCGGGTTTAATGTAATTTTTAAAAATCGAAGAACCTCTTTAATTATATTTGAGTTTATTTGTATGGATTATTATTTTATTACATTGTTTATCTCTTTGATTTTAGTTATGGAGCCACTGAAGATAATTCTTAGTTTCAAAAGTCTAAATTTCTAATCGCTGATTATAAGTCAATCGCTTAGTAAAATCAAAACTTTTCAAGAGTGATTATATTAGGCGGCGAATATTGTACCTAAATTCTTGTTATTTAAAATGATTGCACTTATAAGGAAACCTATAGAAGTTCATTGTTTGTTAATGATTTCGGGAGTGTAATTATTATATCATGTTTAATAAAATAGTAGATTCTATTATTGAAAATGTCTGCACTACGAATCTATCACAGAATAATATTCTTGAATCATAATTTTGTCTTTTCATTCCAAAAAGTTCGCAAACAAAATAATTAAGGTCAATGGAATTTTTTTAATTCAAGTTTACTAAATATAAGAAAGTTACTAAATTTACGATTGCACCTATAAGATACTTAAATAGAAGTCAATTATTTTTTTTAGATTCGGGAACTCTAATGAAGATAACGTTTATTTTAATAAAATAACGATTCTTATGATTGAAAATATCTGTATTACGAATCTGTCTTAGAATATCCTTGAATCATAAAGTACTCATGCGCTTCATATTTTGTTCCAAAAAGTTCGCAAATGAAATAATTAAGGTTCCTGGAATTTTTAAAATTCAAGTTTACTAAATTTAAGAAAGTTACCAAGTTTACGATTGCGCCTATAGGGAAACACTTTGTTAATAGATTCGGGAACCTTAATAAATATTACGCTTGCTTTTATAAAATATTCTTATGATTGAAAATATCTGCATTACAAATCTATCTTAGAATATTCTTGAATCATAAATTTTGTTTCTTAATATTTATGCGTTTCATATTTTGTACCAAAATGTTCACAGAAAATGAAATAATTAAGGTCTCTGGAAATGTTTTTATTCAAGTTTACTAAATTTAAGAAAGTTACCAAGTTTGTGATTGCGCCTATGAGGAAGCCTAAATAGAAGTCAATTGTTTATAGATTCAGGAACTTTTATAAAAATCACGTTTACTTTAATAAAAGGATATTATGATTGGAAGTACGTATCTGTATTACGAATCGATCTTATAACATTCTTGAATCATAAATTTTGTCTCTTCGTACTCATGGGCTTCATGTTTTGTTCCAATAAGTTCACAAATAAGATAATCACGGTGACTACACAAATTTTAATTAAGTTACCCAAATTCAGACCAATCAGTTTCTTTTTAATCTTTTAAGATAAGTCGTGCATTTTAAACCCTCCAAGTGGTTTCGATGAGTTATCTCGTCCATCAAGATCTGGTCAATTTTGCTAATGGCGAAATATTTCGTCATCATGATATTGCCGACTGTTTGATGATGACGAGACCGTTTCAGTTTTTGATGCTGACAAGATATCTCGTTCAACAAGATCTGATCAGCTTGCTTATGACGAGATACCCAGTCAAGACAACCACCAGGGGGGTTAAATCGAACAAACTCCCTTATCTTCGAATCAAATAACAATGGCAGAGTTAGAAATCTTTTAGTTGAATTCCAACAACACAGTTAAATTTTCATTAAAAAATAATCGCGCGATCAAAAACACCCATCTAGCAATCTAATACATTCTTATGCGGTATTTATTTTTTATCTTTTCGTAAGCTTTTTTTACCGCCATCATTTTGCATGGGATAAAAGGACACACAATAGAGATAATAGCTGAAGATAATGAAATCAAACTTAATGCACAACATACCGAAAAGCAAGTCCTTGACTCTTGAAGATACCGATCAAAATCGCTCTTGTTGCTTCTTATCTGGGAAGATTAGCTTATCGCGCTACCTCTCAGTAAGTAGCGTTCTCTTTCCACTTGAGATTGTAAGGAGATAAACAACCAAAAAGAAACAAAATAAAATAACTAGGGTGGGATCCAATTATAATCTTGAGGGGAAATTTGCCTCCATTCACGTTGAGTTTAGAAGGTTGAGTTGGAGGTTTCTATTGGTTGCTCGTGTGAATGGGTGGTCTTATCTGATGTATGCAAATTCGTTTTCCTTGAGTCCTCCTCTTGATCTTCAGCAGCCCAGTTTAAGATGAGGCATTGAATGCAGAGACGCTGAGTCAAGTTCTTTTAGGATGGGACCACCTAAGGATGTTTGGCACATACAGTGGAACGCGATTAAATAAAAAAATCGATGCTCTTTTTAACTTTTTGATTTTCCAACGAGGTAAATTGTGCAGGGTTGGTAATAGACACTGGGTTATCACGAATTCGGGAAATTCCCGAGACTGGTTCTCGTGGAGGTCGATAAATTCCCAGAAAGGAAGTTCAAAAATTCTATCTTATTTGGCGAGAAGAGTTTCTTTTAAACAGGAATTAAAATAATTAATTGGTAAACAAGACAGTGAGTAAATAATGAAATCCAGTAGCTTGTTGTTGCAAAGCTGATTGGATTTGAAAAACTTAACAAAGCAGTGTCTTAGAGGCCTGTTTCGGGAAAAGCCAGAAAAGAACAGATAGTGGTGATAGGGTCAAGTCAATCAGTGATAGTCAAGGGTTGTCGAAGTTCATGTCACCTCTTTTAATCTCTGCAGGTGCAAACAAGGAGGAAATGGTAGGAAAGATCATAAATTAATTTAAAATCATAGAACTAGTTAAGAATTATACAACCCGAACGGATGTTATTTACTTTTGAGTAAGTACTATGCCAAATTAAAAGAGTCAAATTGTGTAATATGGCATAATTTATTTTTATTTTCAAAAAGCTTGAGGTCGGTAGGTAATATGTATTTTCCAGACCGCTCTAATGAGGCAGTTAATCACGGTGTAGGGTTATTTTTAGTTGCACTGAGAGTGTTTTGAAACTGGTGGTCAGAACATATTCGTTGTCGTTCATCATTCAACACACTGAAATCTGGAAATGAATGGGCATGGAATTAACTACAAAAGGGGGCTGTGTTTGTTTTAAATTTATTTATTTGAAGCATGCAGCAGTTTTAAGGATGTAAGAAGTCGATGAAATTAAATTTCTTCGGAATACCATGTCAATCACAGCTTGTGAGTAGCCATAGGCGAAGCTAGACTTTCTTAGACTGAGACCAATGATGTTGTTATGCCATTATTTGTCCACTAAACAAAATTTATGCATTTAGAAACCTAAAAGCAAAATTAAAGTTCAATTAACAACATAATTAATTGATTGCCGATTAATTATTGTTGATTATAGATATAAATATTTATAATACATATAATTACAAGATAAAGATAAAAATTACGTTTGAATTTAACTTCACACACAACTTTAAAAATGGCTGGACACGAAAAAATCTGGCCAAATATGTCATTAAAATTATGGCCTCAATTTTAAATTGAAAGGAGAAATCCGAAATACAGCAGATTAACTTTACAATGGCCGCGTTCGGGGTAAACAACTCTGAAAAAGTGCAAACCAAAAAAATAATCCCTCACATGACCTCCGTTTCACCAATTCTGAAGTTGCATTCACATCTACCTTTTCGGACTCCAGCTTCTGAACTGACGAAACCTAGCATAATCTCATTTCGTTTCAAACGATTTTTTTTTCGTTTTCAGTGACTCATGAAACGGCTTGTTTTTCAAACTAGAAAATCTGAGAGACTCTTGGAACTTTCGGTTCGAATACGGGTGCTATTTATTCGCTTTTACGAACGAGCCCAGAGCTTTCTAATAGGTTGATCTGAATTATTCTGCTGAAAGATTGTCCAGACTGTCCCCTACTAGGAAACTCATTTTCTAAATTAAAATATTTAAATGAATATTCTCAAGGCATTGTCATGATTATTTCAAAGATTTCGCTACTGTTAACTCACCATTCCAACTACGCTACTCATACCGAGAACTTATAAAATTACACAGATTTTTCCATCAAGCAGCGGAACGGATTTTCTAGCCAAATCAAGTTCATCCATTTTGGAGGTTATCTGTTGATATGACTCAGAACACTGTAAAACTAACAACTTTTAGAAATTTCAAGAATACAAAATAATTTGACAGTTTTCAGTTCACGTTTTAGTATGAAATATTCCTAAAATTGCCACACAATAAGGTCTAGTGCAATTATTTAGTAAAAAATGTAATATAAATTGGTATTAAGCATGGTTGCACATCATAAGCAGGATCGAAAAGGTAAAAAATGGAAATTTTGCCAAATTAGTTAAAAACATTTTCTTGTTATAAATATGTTAATAGTATCATTTTAAAATAAAATTGGTTATAAATGAATACACAAAATGGCTCTCACTATCTCCCGATTGAATAATGGCGCAGCCTGTCCGCTTTTGGACCTTGCGCCATAAAACCCTAACATCCAATCCAATCCCGATTAAATAATTCACAATTAATAAAAGTTGTAGCAGAACGCCAGTGCTTTTCTTTCTCTTCTGCTCCCATGTGCTCCGTTTGAAAGTGCTAGCGTCTGTTCCTGTTAAAAAGTGAGAGGGCAATCTTTCTGTAGTCATTTGGAGATGTGTACCGTTTTCATTTCTTGTCTGTAAATAAATGTTCTGTCTCGTCCTGAGATTTCATTTGATTTTTTTCATAGCTGGCCTGAGAAGTTGCTATAAATTACAATAAAATATTAATGGATTTTATTTTAGAAAAAGACACTTTCCAACCTCTGTAAATTTCTTCTTTCATTTCCGAAGCAGCTCTTTTACAGTTCGGCCCCCGGAAGTTGGTACTCCAGTCTTTGAATGGTTCAGTCCAGATTTTGAATGGTTCTATTAAATCATTCTTTTGTGTATGACAGCCTTCTAACAAGGTTTCACACCTTTTAAAAAATCGACTGATTCAAGGTCGATTGCCTTGTTGACTTTGAATCAGTCGATTGTCGTTGGAACCGCACAAAATAGATGTTGTAGTAGTATGTTTATTTAAGAGAAAGAGAGAATACAAATTAATTCTAAATGAAATATTTTAGACGGATCACACAGAAATATATACAAACGAGTAACTCAGTAGAAAAGATTTTTTTTCTCTGCATTGAAGATGTAAAGTATCTATACTCCGTATTAAAGTTGCAGTTAACGAAAAAGTTAAAATATGTTCATTAGTAGACACAGTTAGCAGATTATTAGAATACTAGTAGCAGCTTGCAGTGCACAAATAAATATTAAATTGAGGTAGGTAGTTAATTAAAGTCGGATTGGAGCAACACAACGGGCTATTGGCGACGGTCCGGAATCAATCCCGCAGGGAAAGATCCGAGTACAACGCCTCGTAATTTTGAACCATGGTCAGATGACGAGAACACGTGAAGTGGCACCCCACCACACCACACCAACGTGAGGACATTTGAGGCCACAACAGATTTAACGTTCACCCATCCCCAAGTTCAGGACGGTCGTTGGCTGAACCAAGTTTCAAACCCGCAACTCTTCTGTTGCTCAACAGTTGCTTTTCCAACAGGGCTAGTGGCGGATTAGCAACCGGACTGTTGCGAGTCCGAAACTCGATCCAATCAAAGGCCGTCGTGTACATGGGGACTGGTGCACTTTAAATCTGTCGTTGCCTCAAATGTCCTCACGTTGCCGTAGTGTGGAAGTTTGGAGAGTGGGGTGCCAGCTCAGGTGTTGACCTTGTCATCTGACCGTAATTCAAAATTACGAGGTGTTTTCCTCGGAATTTTTCCCTTCGGAATCGATTCCGGATCGTCGCCAATAGCCCCCTGTGTTACTCCTGTACGACGTTAATTAACTACACCCCTCACGAAACAGCTACTACTTCAAAATATATATACTATCCTAATTAATAAATATTTTCTCTTCCGTGCTTGTATAAAGTTAAAAATATCAATAAGTTTAAAAATAAAAATGACTTAATTTTGATTAACTTGTGTCAGGTTTTATGTCTTAACTAACACTATCACATACTCCCATGCCTAGTGTTGCGAGACATTGCATCAGTTTAAATGAGTGTGGTTGGAATGGGAGAGAGAATAGAGCCTAATAATGTTTAGACTGTTATGTTACGTTGCATATTAGTTATATTAAATCATACAATGTTATGCTTTTTATCTGCAACATGCATATTAAAGTCAATCTCTTAGAATTATCAAGTACTGGGAGTTTAAATTTAATCATACCAATAATTTTGACTCTCGAGCGCTTGTTAGAAGCAATGTTTCTGAGCCACGCTGTTTTAAGATGGTCAGCAGGTGCCTTTATATGCATGATTTGTCACAATAGCTGATTTGGAGCATTGGTTCTTATAACATTTCCGTGTTTTATTCTTATTTCTATATACAGTGGTATCTTGAGTTTCGAGTTTAAGTCATTCCATGACCGAGCTCGAAAGTCAAAATGCTCGTATCTCAAATAAATTTTCCCCATTGAAATTAATTGAAATGAGATTAATTCGTACCAGCTCCCAAAAAACCACTCCAATTTTTTTATAATAATGTATTTATAATGAACAAATATTGTAGCTGGAGTTATAGCCTTTATCGAGTCCTGCTTCAGAATAGTACATATCGTAGAAGTAATGCGATCGTACTGCGTGACGAATCTATTACTCTAACGCCTTGCTCATGTTTGTCTATTATCTCACTCTTTAATTCCATGGATATTACCTCTTTCCTTTTCTCACCACTGTTCTTTACACACACCTTCTTTGGACTCATGGTTTTACGAAAATGAATTAGCTAAATAAGTGTACATACACCCCGTTTTTTCATTTTCAGAATTGACGCATCTGGTCGTAGAAAAGAAAAATGAAAAAAATAAGAAGAAAGGGACTCTGGCCTCCCGGTGGCAGTTGACAATGAATGTCAAACCAAATTAAGAAATTGATTTTTGTGACAGACGTTAACTGTCGTCAGGTGAGGTAAACATGTGAACTAAACGACGCGCAAAACTCGGGAATCTGAGCGGAGTGGTGGTTGTGAAGTCACCGAAGTATGCTCGTATATATCTCTCAAATTCTGACTCGTAACTCAAGGTAAAAAATCGACCTAATGACGGCTCGTATCTAAAAAAACTCGTATGTTGGGGCACTCGTATCTCAAGGTACCACTGTACTTCATATTTTGTAGCTTCTTATGACTTAGTCAGCCGCAAAAAATAATAAGCCAGGCCAGGCTTCATAATAGTTAGTCCTAATCCATAAAGATTCAATGGATGTTTTTGCAATTTTATAGACAAAATTTCCAACATCATCAAAACTATTAGTCTGTGGAGAAAAGCTTACAAATGGACAGCTTGTGTGACTGAAAAGAGAATTGCAAGTTGTAGGTAGCACATGTTCAATTTCTGTAAATTATCCTGGGTGTATTTCTCTCCTGTATCAGTAAAACTTTCCTCTCTTGTGTATATGTTCATTACTTAACGTTGTCTATCTTGTGTTTGATGCTGCTTAGATATACTATATGATCCTTGTGCCATAGAGCCCAACCAACCAAATTGTGAACACAAGAATAGGTCACGTTTGTTGAGTTGGATTTATAAAAACTGTAGTAATAAAATGGTTTTGATTTTTAGCCAATAAGATTTTATACCACATACTTGCTTTTATGAGTTAAATGCTTTAGGTGGTGATTTCAATGTTCCAATATATTTCAATATTTATTGAAATAAAAAAATTCCAAGTTCCGACATTTTTTCTGGAGACATTTTCTGTCAAGCTAAATGTAGGTGGCGGTAGTGTTTCTACTGCGGAACGTGTTTCCTGTACGCATTTCGAATGTGACGTCACCTGGCTTGTTTTTCAAATACGATTTCAGCACAGTGCCAGTAGATATTACAAAGAATGAATTACAAATTGAAATATGATAGTTGATTGGCCCACGTTTAGTCGATTAAACACCAAACGTCATCAAAACGGCGACAAACATTTTGAAGTAGCCTCGACATGAATCATGCGAGAACATTTGGGTAACGGATGTAAAAATTTTGTATTCCGTCTGTTGTGTTTATTTTTTCACTGAAATTCCCTCGCATACAGCACATTCCCTTTTATGCGTCCCATTTGCTATTGAAAGTAATGTCTTCAATTTATACTCTTAAAAGCAGGCATATTTCACTGAAAATTAAAAATTATTGTGTTCCTATTTATTGTTGTTTTATTAATGTTACTATTGTTTTCCTATTTGCCTCAACAAAAATAGTCACAAACTAGTCCATTTTTGCACCTTTGCTTCGCTCACGATTCTCCCATTTTTCTGGACATGTTTTCATTTGAAATTATATTAAAGAAACTTTATGGGCAAATAATCAGTAAAAATGAGATAGGTATAAATTGGGAATTAAAACTGTAGCAGTATGAAATCTGAAAAAGATTTTATTTGTTAAGGGGACACGGTACGCTTCGAAGAATTATTTTTGATTTTACATTTCAAATTTCATTGGAAACCACTTGAAGTGTTAATCAGGAAAGTTGAAAAATAACACATTTTTGTGTCATAAAACAGTGAAATCTGTTTAAGGTGTAAGACAAAATTCTAATAAATAAATAAAAAATAATAATAAATAAATAAATATTTTAAAGACATAGTTTTATGATTTTGCTCATTATTTCAATTTTCTACAGAAGATGTCAGAATAATTTTGTGTGCCTGATTTCCCAAGTTATGCTTAGCAAATCTTTTTTATGATTTTTTGATTATTTCAATGGGAAACTAAAGCAAAAATTATATAACTTTTATGTGGTTAAGTTATAAATCATGTTAACTACATATTTACAGAATACATGGACATCCTTAAAAATACGAGGTGACTGAATCAAGGCCATCTAGAAAATGATGTTCTAGAACAGTGGTTCTTAACCTTGGGTGTGTTCACCCCTGGGGGTACGAGAAAGCATTTCCAGGGGTGTGAGAGAAGTTTCGATGGGCGACAGCGATTTAATAAAAGACAATTATTGAAATATGAGCCAATGCACGTATTCAAATGGAATTTGTAAAAGGATTTAGAACAATTCTGGTGTACACAGTTAAAACCTTATACACAGCTGGCAAAAGCAGCATTGCAGACACTTTTATCATTTGCCACCACTTACCTGTGTGAAATGGGATTTTCATCAGTTTTGCACAAAAGAACAAACGCCAGAAATCGCTTAAATGCAAGTGATGACTTACGCGTGGCTCTTTCAAAAAAGGAGCCACGCTTCAAAAGTATTATTATGAATAAACAACAGCATGGCAATTAAAAATTGAGATATTGTTTTGTATGCACATGTAAATGTATATGTTTATTTTTCAATAAATAAATAATCTTGCAATAAAAGTAATTTCCTAAACAAAGAAATAGCAACACATTTTTCAAGGGGATGCGAGAACTTATTTTTAAATTCAAGGGGTTGCCGATCACTTAAAAGTTAAGAACCACTGATCTAGAACAGTGTTTCTCAACCGCCGGGCCGCCGCTCAGTACAGAGCCCTGGCATCAATTACAGCGGGTTGTGAGAGATTCTCCTGGAATTTGTCACTTTAGTTTTCTAAGCAATTTTATGAATAAATATTTTGTAGTGGAAATATTCTGAGGATAGCTCGTGGATGTGACGAAAAGCTCAGAGCATCTAAATAAGATCTGTGTAGCAATGTGACAGAAAGCAGCACAGAAGTTTCCTAGCCTAACTAAAACATTCCAAAATCTCAGTTACAATAAAAAGACTTAACTTTTGAATTTTATAATTTCTGAGTTAAAGTTATGTGTTTTTAAATTTAAAATATTAATTTGTGTTGGAACTAGAGTGTTTAGAATTGGAAGATTCATACAACTTTATTTATTAAATTGCATACTTTGCATTTGGAAATGTTTGGCGCGTGTATATGATACTGTTTCCTTAACATCCTTCTGCTGTTTCCCCTGCTCAGCTGATTTCTATATACATATGGTAAGTTACAATGCTACAATGCATAAATATTTTTCTCACTGCCGTTTTTTTTTCAGAACAACATCATAAAATCAATTTAATAATACAAAAATCAATTTTACAATGAATAATATTATAAAATTTTGGTGACCGGAATGGGTAGTTAGGTAGTTAATTAACGTCACACTGGAGCAACACAACGTGCTATTGGCGACGGTCCGGAATCAATCCCGAAGGGAAAGATCCGAGGACAACACCACGTAATTTTGAACCACTGTCAGATGACGAGGCAACAACTGAACTGGCACCCCACTCTCCGAATGTCCTCACGTTGGCGTAGTGTGGAAGTTTGGAGAGTGGGGTGCCACGACATATTTAACATACACTAGCCCCATGTACAAGACGGTCTTTGGTTGGACCGAGTTTCGAATTAGCAACCCTCCGGTTGATAATCCGTTACTCTTCGAACTGGGCTACTGAGGCCCACGATGATCCCTTATATGTTCCAGGTTAATACAAACATCCGTATAATTGGCTCTCGGGGTATTTCAGAACAAAGCAAAAACTATCAGGATAAGAAAACATTTTCAGGTTTCGAACAAATTTGATTTATCACCGTATTGACGGTATTTTAGGTTAACTTTTGTATGTGGTTTTGGAAGGGACATGTTGAAATTGCCTTTGAGGAACATGCCAAGTTATGTCACAGGTTATGAAATAAGTTACCGTAACAATAGGGCTGTGAGACTTTTTCTATCAAACTAAATGTAGGTAGCGGTAGTGTTTTACTGGCGGAAAGTGTTATTTTACGTATTTCGCACCGGACGTGGGGTCACTTGGCTTGTTTTTCCTAAAAAGATTTCAGCACGTCGTCAATAGAAATTGAAAAGAATGAATCCCGAAGTAATGAAGGATAGTTAATAGGTCAATGCCAATTAGATTAAAAGCCAAACGTCCACAAAACGGCGATGAGCTACATTTTAAGGTAACCCCAAAGTTTATCATGCGAGGGCATTTGGATAACAGGAAATAAAATCTCTGTCTACCGTCTGGTTTGTTTGTTCACACTGAAATCACTCTCATGGAAATTCCAAGAAATGAACGTAGTTCAAAATTACGAGGTGTTGTTCTCGGATATTTCCCTACGGAATCGATCCTGGACTGTTGACAATAGTCCGCTGTGTTGCTCCAGTGTGATGAAAATTCAACTACCTACTTACCAAAATACCAATACCGAATCTACATAGGGTCGCGGTAGCCCAGTAGGAAGAGTAACGGATTAGCAACCGGAGAGTTGCGAGTTCGAAACTCGGTCCAACCAAACAACATCGTGTACAAGGGGCTGATGAACGTTCAATCTGTCATGGCCTCAAATGTCCTCACGTTGGCGTGGTGTGGAAGTTTGGAGTGTGGGGTCCTAGCTTAGATGTTCACCTCGTCATCTGACCGTGGTTAAAAATTACATGGTGTCTTCCTCGAATCTTTCCCTTAGGGATTGATCCCGGACCGTCATCGTTTCTCCAGTGCGACGTTAATTAAAAATACCATATCCGGACCGTCACCAATAGCCCGTTGTGTTGTTCCAGCGTGACGTTAATTAAAATACCTACCTACCTGTTTTAAAATTCGGATACGCGAGCGTGAAATTGTATCTAGCTTATGCTATTTAAAAGTTCATGCTTTTTGTACACTCAAAAGCTTTGGAAGAGACAAGTAGTCTTACCATTTGAAGGGTACAAGGGAAAATCTGCGTCATTGCATTTTCGGTCGAAAATGAGCGTTTTTTCTTTGACATTTTTATTTCATCCAATATTTTGAGAAATGATTTTTTAAACACGTTATTGTATAAATACATACTTTTGGGTTATTTTACATTTTTTGTATTTGTTTAATATCACTTTCCATTTGTTGATAAACTTTAAATTGCGTTTTTCTCAAAATTGATTTTTGTGCAATGACGGGGCTTTCCCCCTGTACCCTTCATTTGGTTACTTAATTTTGATGTGTACTCATTGTTTTGAAAGTAGTCAGACTTATTCTCCACAAGAATAGATAATTTACCGCTGGAGACGTGCCTCAGAATTACGATATGGCAAAATAGATAACCGGCGGTTATTGATTCTCTGTTCGTAAAATTACCCTTGTACCGGAGAAAGGAACAGCTTCTGATAATATTCTTTTCGATTAATACCGGTAAAAAAATTGAAAATATAGCTTTTTTGTATTTTAATTGTCTTTGAGTTTCCATTTGATTGTCTTTGCATCTTGTGCGAAATCCGGCATTTCTTTCAATGTTTTCCAAATGCTAGAGCCTCGTACAATGAATTACTTGGAAATACTGGAACGAATTCGCGACGTTGTCCTGCAGAACATGGAGTTGGAGACCAAGTTGAAAGACAGCAATGAAATCGAGTGGAACAAACATCTTGAAACTTTTTTATTTTATGCTATGCGTGGACTTAAACCTGTTGGTAAGAATATAATTTTGTTTCAAATGTCATAATTACAAAAAAGTTGAAATAAAAATGTCTTGTTTTTATTGTTTCCTATGCCTTATTATGGGCGCCATCATTGTTTCGTTTGTTCCAACATGGTTTAAAAAGGTATCTATGCTTATAAAGTGAAAGTAAAGGTATGATTTATGAATGTGTAGATTGCTTTTTTTGGAGTGCGATTTATTTGTTCAATTTAATTACCCAAAATTTATACTTCCAGAGTATCATTTATTGGTAAAGATTTTTACATTGGTCAAAATTTATTATATCTTTAAATTAAACATTATACATTTCTGTGGAATGAATTTTATTCAATAATTATTTCTTTTCTGAAATTGAGTGTCTCAATTCTCTGCATGTTAACCAATAGAGAATTTGTAAGATGACTTTAGTGGTGTGTTACTATAAGAATAATTACTCACTAAATTACATTTAAGGTGTGTAAGTTTTTATCTTTATTGTGCAATAAGACTTCATTGCCTTGATTGAATACTGACACAACTAAAATACTGCAATTTTACAGGAGCTCTTCAAAGTTGTTTTGCAAAGCAATTATTTTTTCTTAGATGTTCGCCGTAAGTATCTCAAAAAATGTGTAATTTAGTTATGTTTTTGATCTGCAATGAATCCTTTTGAAAAATTTTAAACTTTTGATTTGAGCCAAACGCTAGATCTTTGAGTTGTGACACTTATAAATAAACTGATCACGCTATTTTAGATTTAAAACAAAGACATTTAATTGTAAAATTACAAAAAAGTTACATCGCATAAAAAAACACATTTTATTAAAATACAAAAATTGCAATGACATAAAAATAGTAAACTTGAGGAATGATAGACCTTTTCAGAAGGTCAATGAGTCCCTTTTCGCGATGAATGATAGACCTTTTCAGAAGGTCAATGAGTCCCTTTTCACTAAGTGGCAGCCGAGCTGAATAGTTCAATTTCTACTTCCTTTTTTTGTTCCTTGTCCTTTCTCCAGAATCAACCAATTTTTCCTCTGTTCAACTATCTTCCCCATAGGACTCCTTTGCGAACATTACGCTCTTGTTACTTTTTAATTTGATCACTTAAGTCTTTCACCTTGAATGTTGGCAAAAATGGTTGAGGTAACTCCTTGATGTTGTAAAAATGAGTGATTTAGTTCGATGACTTTATACGGGTTGCTGGTTTTAGATTGTAAACTGTCAGTTTTGAAACAGTAAAAAGAAGTGCTTCCATTGGGGCACTAAAGAACAGCTTGTAAATCAAAGGCTGCAACAATGATGTTCAAAGAGTTATTGTCATTTTTTTTCCGACGAGCTAAGTCCTCCAGCACGTGATTTTCATAGGATTCTCTTAGTTTCTCTTTCTAATCATCCTAACTGTTTTCATACATCACACACTGATCTTTTTTTGGATTATAAAATGCAATGTTAAATTCATAGTTGAATATCTGGTAGTAGATCAAATATTTAACATAGCCCTCTTTTTGGTCTTTTGATATCTCGGGATGAAAGTTTCCATGCACCACTGAAGAAAGTTGCTCTGACCTTCTAAACATCCCAATTTCCAATACAATTCACACAGCTTGTCTTTCATATTCACTAAATTTTTCTGAACATTTCAGCTTACATTTAGCACCACAAGGTGGCTTCATAACTCTTTTCTTTAGCCCTAACTGCTTACCTACCTGGTACAATATTTAAAGTTATCTTATATATAGAAGGTTATAGGTGAGAAGGCTTCGACGGCGTCATCTCCTTCATTAATCGCAATCATATCAGTTCTTTCCTGATTTCATCACATTTTTTTTACACTCCATTGGTGTTCCACTTTTGTATGAAACTTGACCCTCTTTCACCAGTGTTAATAGCAACTTTCCTCATCCAGAATAAAGGCAAGGCGTTAGCAAAATTTTTTAGAAACAATGGCTCAATTCAAAATACTTCATTTTGACATTGAACAATTGACTTAAATTTTTATAGAATATTGGCAGAACTGAAAATAATTCAACTGAAATGACCGAAGAAATGGAAAGAATAATGACACACTAAATATAAATACTACACTTCCACTAAAAAACAGAAGCAAACTAATTCAATCTTTTTATGGAAGTGCCAGATCTTAAAATGTGTCACTATTCTAGATATATCCTCCAGCCAAAAACAGATTTTATTTGAAATGTGATGGTATGCAAAAAAATGACAACTTAACTCCTTGAATGTGTGGTTCCAACTGGCTATGTGACACTGTTCTCAATAAACAATATGGCGTTTGTGCCAAATTACAAAATGACACTTCTGCCAGTTATTGACTATTTTGTGTAACATGCGAAGTGTCATTCCAAATAAGAATTTTTTGAAACTTGCCATCAAAACCTGAAAATTGGATTTTTTCGACTTGTGTCACTATTCAATTAAGGCGCACGATTACTCGTGACGTTTTACTTTGCACTTTTGTTTTTCCATTAAGATTGTTGGATCTTTTTTGATTGCTCAATTTTTTGAAAAATGGTGAGTATCTTGAATAAAATAGTGTACTTTTTATAATTGCTGGGATAAAAATCTGCATTTTTGCTTTATTTCTCATTTGCTTAACATTTCTTTGGAAGATTCTGTTATTGGTGTGTTTTAGGGACTGATAACAGGCTTCCGCGTGTTCTAATAATTAAAATTCTTATTGTAAAAATTTCTCTTAAGTATGGAAATTACCAGTTCAAATTGGAATTGAATTAACTGTCAAAAAGGAGATTTACTATCCATAAGTGTAATTAAAATCACAGTAAAATTAAAAGTTTATGATCTTGTGGGGTAGCAGTGCTATCTGTTCCAGGTTGCATGCTGGCCATGATTTGGATACCTTAAAGTAAGCGTACACAAGTCTACATCACGTGGATCGTATTTTAGAATTATGTATATTGTTTTAAATGAGGCTGATCTCGCATGGATGGTAAACTTGGCATGGATCATACCAAAGTACTGAAAAAACGACATCAACTTAATCAAAGAATAACATGGTTCTCCCATACTCCAAACTCTTATATTGGGTACCCACAAGTTCTGTTTTTGTTCCTATTCTGCTGTCAAGCAACTGACAACTACTTCCTAACTTTCCATAACAGCATTTGAGCATAATAAAACGTGTTACTGCAACCGATGTTCACATTAGAAAGTTACATAATGAACTGAGGTATCTTCTGTAGGGGTGGCTCAGTTTCGAAAATGCTGATGCTCCGAATGCAGTCTGCTGTACACTAAATTAATTCGATGTGTGCTGTCCGTGCGATGCAGACTAGTGAACTCTTTCCTTTAAACAAAAACAAGACCAGTGCCTTTATTGATTTCAAATAATATGACATTTTTTTATTTTTCATGTGGATGTGTGGTATGATTATTTTTGATGAAATACTTTGGTTTATTTTATGTCCCTCTCTTAGCTGTATCAAATGTGTATTTTATTTGTTGCAGGTGTCAATCGTTATTTCATGATGACAGTTATCCATAATAGATTCAGTTCTTATATTAGCAAGGAGTTGTCTTCCAAATTAATATGGGATCATTTAGAATCTCTGTATGACATGGCAGCTTTGGTGAGTATTTAATGTATTAAAAACTTCCTAAAGTGTATTTATCAATCTAATTACTTTTCACAATTAGAACTGAAAGTATAATTTCTTGCTTTACTATGCAGATGCCTCAAAATTTTCATGAACTTCTTTATTAGTCATTCAACAAAATTTTTTAATTTTTTATTGATATCAATAATTTGGGTATCAATATTTGATTCAAACAATATTTATGTAACTTGCAACTGTAATTGTGATTAACCCTCCATTAGTTGAGTGTTTTTTCAGTGACCTCCGTGGGGATCGCTGCTTTGATTGCAGGCTGTCTGTTGCGACTTTCTTTAAGTATCACAATCTCGAGGTACACAATCATCATCTCAATCACAATTTTGAGGTACTCAAGTGAATTTTCCACCCTTTTGATTCCCCTTGCCTGCTTTTTCCCCTTCCTCATTGTGGTTGCCTCTTTGGAGGTGAGGGCTTCCTTTTGAGAAGCTTTTCACCACTAAGCTTCAGTCCTCAGGGTTATCACCCATGCCTTTGCCAAGTGTGGAGACCCATGTCCCTGGAAAAGGGGATCCTGGTGGTTGAGAGGTAATATTCTGTCTAAACATCTCCAGCCCTTGTTTCATGTAAATGGGAGGTATGCATAGGTGTGTGTATACGTCAAGCAGTCGGTTCTCTGGCTTGGGATCAATCACCTGGGCAACATAAGGGTAGCGTCTGCTTCAGGAGTGATTTGTGATGTATATGGACTCACAACTACACTGGTGCAAAAGTCTGCATACTCTTGTTTGGCTCTTTGATGGGTGGTGTCTTCGATCTGAATTTTTGATCAATCCATTATGAATAATATTTTTCAATTTTCTCCCTTTAGAAGGGAGCAACAAACATAACTGAAGCTAATTTTTTCTTGTTAAACTTTGAGCAATTCACAAAATTCAAATACTGCTGTCCCATCTTTTCTAGTCAACAGCAATCTGTCATAACATGCATATAGTTAATGCTTTTTTAAATTTATATGAAATCGTATGTTTTAACTTTCCATGTGGAAGTCCCCATTTCATTGATATACATATAACTGGTTACTAAATTCTGTTTAAAATTCATCTAATCTTTTAAACTATTATCTTGTATATTTTAAAATTTTATAACTATCATCTATTTGTGTTGAAAACATTCCTTTCTTATTTTTCATCCATTTGAAAAGTTGTATCTCTTATTTCATATGTGAATTCTAGACTGCTGTTTATTGTTACTTTAGCTATATTTAAATATTATTTTGGGAAGTATATAATTTTGTGTTTGGTGCAGCTTGTTTGCTGACCTTATGCCATTAAATTCAAACCAACCACCATTTTCAGTGAATGAAATCACAATGAGGAGCTGTTTCTTTCCTAATTACACTCATTTATTCATTAAAAAATGTAGTATATTTTAAAGCACACTTTCAAACAAATAACTGCCAAAAATTTATAATTTAAATTTATAAATAATACGTTTTTTGGTCATTCTTTTCATTGCATAACATTTAAAAAATATTGGAGAACCTGTCAGGACCAGTGCAACTAATTGAGGGTTAATGAAATAGTTCCTTGGAAACAGATATTTATATCTTTTACTTTAAGCAATAAATTATTAATATGCACTAAGTTTAATGTATTTATTTTTTAGCATGAATCTGAAATTATACCATTTCCAAATGAAGAAGTTGAATTTGAATTACCTGAAGAGGTCGATGAAATGGTTAAAGAAAAATATGGCATTATTCTACCTCGACCACCAAAAGAGGAAAATCAAACACCTAAAAGTAATTCTAACCTTAAAACTGTGAAGAAATTAAGTGCATCAAAATTGAAACAGAGTACAAATGCAACAGCCAATGCTAAAAATGCATTTCAGACACCTGTTTCAAGTAAATCGTCTAAAAATCACCTGGGAAGTAGAAGTGAACCGAGGCCTCCCAGTGCTGAAATTACTGTAAAAGGAAAGCAGGAATCGCAGTTTCCTGCAAGAGTTAATAAAGTAAATCGAGCTTCTAGCCCTTTTACGACAAAAAATATGAAATCGGAAACTTCCTCTTCAACTTCGGAATCTTCCACTGCAACACCAGTTTCGACAAGTAAAAAAAGTAATAAAACTGAAAATCATAACTCATCGAGTGCCAAGAAAACTCCCAAAAGTGAGTCTACTCCTTCAAGTAATACTCTGAAAAAATATGCTAAAACAGTACCTCATTCAAGTTCATCTAAGCATGCAAAAACTGAAACTCCAGACAATTATAACAAAAAAGTTAGGACTGAAAAAGAGCAATCTAATAAAAAAGGTAAAGTTTCATTGCATGCAGAGAACTCTACCTCTAAAAAAAGTTCCAAGTCAGACGTTAAGAAAACAGAAACAGAACACAATCATAAGAAATCCAGTGATACTTCAACTAGTAAACCTAAAGCAGAGAAAGAGAGAGGCTCTAGTAAAGGCTCCAAATATGAGGATTTGGAATCATCTCATCCTTCAGGTAAGAATTTAAACTTGTTCAGGCTTAAATTTTTGCTTGTTTTAAACTCTGCCCATTTTCTGTTGTGTAAGATTTATTACTTTGTAAAATTACCCAAGTACTAAAAGTGTACTGTTCAAAATTTGGTATGAATAGGGTTTAATCCTACTATTGTAAAAGGCAAACTTTTGACGACATCACTTTTTATCTTGTATCATGGTTAGAGTTGAATGAAATATTTAAATACTTTCACAAGAAATTGTGCACATGTAAGGAAATGTAATGCAAGTGATAGTATAAATGCAAAATAGTAGAAAGTGCAAGCAATATTTAATCAAAAAAGTGAAAATATGCATGCGATAATACAATTAAATTACATATGTAATTTTCTATATTTGGCAATACCAGTAGTATGTTTAATTTTTTTTAGTTTCATTTTGAATTAATTAACGCAACACTCTTGGCACACTTTTAGTAGTGAGTTATGGCAAGTGAAGGTAACCCATCTTTAATAGGTTATTCCCATTTTTATAGCAACCTCTGCAAGCGGAAAGATTTATAAAGAAAAATATTTTTTCTAAGATTTCTTTCCTTGGCGACAAAAAGTGTGCCAAAAAACATACTGAGAGCATTGCCACCAGACAAGGTGCTAGATATATCTACCATTCATTGTATTAAGTTCTGTTTTATTGAGTTTTTGAGAGATATTACTGAGACGTCTTTTTAAGATGTGAGATTTATTGGTTTACAGTTCTGAGTATTTTGAGTTGTAAATATTCATGAACAATGAAGCATATGTAAGGCATGTTTCAATATATGCACCCATTTACCATTACTCCACAAAAAGTAATAATTAGCACCTGAATAGTAATAATTGATTTCCAGAGCCCATTGTATTCTTATTTCAATGGGCTTTCATAAGAATGTAGTTTAATTATTTGGATCTAAGAGTTAGAGCATATTGCAAAATGGTACTTAATTTGGATTTATAACAATCTTATTAGTGATTTAATACTATTGTTTTCTGTCCTGGAAATATCTTGATCTCATTAATATAGAGAAAAAAAAATTAAAATATGCTTTTTTATGATAATGAGGAAAATCAATTGCTTCCAAATTATGTTAATGCCATTTTTTAGATTAAGTGTGCCACTTAATGCATTTAATACATCACTTTTATTGTGTGTGAATCAAGTAATTGTATGTTAATTATGTGTCCTTTTTGCTATAGGATCAAGGAAATCAAGTTCTGCGAAAGTTGATACCTCAGACAAAAAGAAGAATCGGCAAAGAGTTGAAGAGTCTGCGAAAAAAGGAACTCCACCTGCCAAAAGAAGACGAACTTTAAATACCTAAAAGGCTGTTTTCCTTTATTAATTTTTATAACTTCTACTTTTGTAAATGAGAATAAATGAGAGCATTCTGCATTTTTATAGGCAAAAAGCCATTAGAAGTATTATCAGTCGCAGGAGTCACAAAGGTGCTGCATGAGTGATACTAATTATTTTCCTGAAAAGCTGAAACAGGAACTTCCATTCAACAAGTGTTTTAATGGAAATTCAAATGGAATCAAGTACAAGTTTCAATCACAAATGAACAAATGTATATTCCATGAGAAATATCTCCATCTATAACATTTAAAATAGCGTACATTTGATGACTATCAATGTGTTCATTTTCTTTTGTAATGAGTGAACAGAAAATATTTGATTGAAGCAGATGTAGTATTTTGGAAAGAGCTCTTTCTACAGAAAATAGTGTCAAGTGTTGCAATGATAGAATCATTAATTTGCAATAAGACATTCTGCTGAGGAAAAATTGTCGAAAAGGGTTTCTTAATGAAGAACAGTCTAAGTGTGTTTATGGTTACTTTGTATATTTTAGTTTTTGTTGAAATTATCAATAAGCCTGCAAAATAGCACAATGTAAACTGCATTGTTTTCCATTATGCAACTTTTAATTATTTTTAAAACAATAGTAAAAATAATTCAAATGTGGCAAGTAATTTTTGTTGAGAAGTCTCAGTTTTCCTATTTTACTAGTAATGGCCCACTGTGTTGCTCCAGTACGACGTTAATTAACTAACTTCCTATTTTATTAGTTTTTAAATGCAATGTAATTTATTTATAATTGTATAGAAATACAATTAAACAAAATGCTGAGATGGCAAATCTTAGTTTTCAGTAAATTTAAAATTGAAGGTATTTTAAAAATAAAGTGTTATTTGATAATTCAGCACATTTAAATGATCAATAATATATGTCTTTATTTCCAAGAGTCAATGCATAACACGGTTTTAATCAGAAAAGCCGTCTTAAGAGTTCAGTATTAACTGTAAGCAAATTTATGTGCTTCACTACGTTACTTAAGTTGCAAATTTGTACTCACTAATTTCTCAAATGAATAAAAAGTCACCCAATTACTTGTAATTGAAAAAAATTTTTAAGTGCAATTTTATGTAATTTGAAAATAAGGATAAATTTACTCTAATAGAAATAAATTACTTTCTAAGAAGCTTATAAATGCATTAGATAATTTCTAATTTTCAAGGCAATATAGTATTTTTGTGATTTCTATTTTAAAAAATTCTTTTCTTATATACAACAAAGTACCAAAACAGGCCCACCAAAATAATTTTTCCTGAATATCTGCAGATAATCAAACTAAAAGTTTCACAAAATGACTAATAAAGATTAATAAGATGATAAAAATGGTATAGGATCATTCCATGTAAAATTAGGAAAAATAAGAAAACCTGTGGCGACTGATTTTCATGAAATTTGGTACAATGATTAAATTTATGCATATACACTGAAGAGCCAAAACATTATGACCACCTACTCAATAACGCGTTGCGCCTCCTTTGGCCTGCAAAACAGCTGCAACTTGCCTGAGCATAGATGCCACAAGTTCTTGGTACATGACTGGAGACAGGTTGTACCAAATGTCTAAGCAGCGGTCACGCAAAGTCGAGATATTCGGACATGGTGGTGTTTGAGCTCTGACATCCCAAATGTGATCTATCGGATTAATATCCGGCGAGTTAGGTGGCCAGGACATTAAGTGGAATTCATCAGTATGCTCCTCGAACCACTCCAACACAATCCAAGCCTTGTGACATGGGGCGTTGTCCTGCTGGAAGATTCCATTTCCAGTTGGGAAGACAGACGCCATGTAAGGGTGCAACTGATCCGCAATGATGTTCAGATAGTTCGCAGCGCTCATGGTCTGTTCTACCACAACTACGGGTCCCAGAGTCGCCCATGAGAACGTCCCCCAAAGCATAATACCGCCACCACCAGCCTGTATATGACCTGCTGTACAAGAGGGGAGCAACTGTTCGCCTGGCAGACGGCGTACCCTGACATGACCATCGACGTGATGAATGAGAAATCGGGATTCATCTGACCAGGCAACTCTCTTCCACTCATCCATGGGGCCCACTGTAGGCGTAGTTGACGATGACGCTTGGTCAACAGAGGCACACGAGTGAGACGTCTGCTGCAGTCCCATATCCAACAGTGTCCACTGAACTGTGTGTTCCGAAACACTTGCGCTTGGACCTGCATTGTATTGGGCTGTCAGCTGAGCCACTGTCTCGCGCCGATTTTGCTTTACCAAAGCGGGACAGTCTCCGACGCCCTTTTTCTTTGATGACGCATGGACGACCAACACCTCGGCGTCTACTGCTGGTGTCACCGTCATTTATCCACTTTGCATGAATACTAACAACGGCAGATCGTGAACACCCTACCAGTCGTGCAGTTTCGGTGATACTCGTTCCGAGTCTTCGGGCCATTATGATCTGCCCTCTATCAAATTCGCTTGGATCAGCAGGCTTTCCCATCACTCGCAAAAGTAAGTGCAAGAATGATTACTTACCTTCTCCAGCAGCAGTTAAATACCATTCTCACTTAATCACGTGCCCTCCACGTCATCCAGACGAGTTCATTGAAAAATGTGGGGATGGTCATAATGTTTTGGCTCGTTATTGTATAACGATATTCAAAATATTTTGAAAATTTCAGGCGTTTTAAGGACTTGCAAATGTTAATAGCAGTTGTGAAATAGCTTAATGTTTGAAGAAAATTCTGAAAAACTACATAAGTAGACAAATGTTTTTGTAATCTGAAAAAAATTTCTTATCTATTTGGAAAAATGATTTTACACCATATTTAATCTAAAAATTAGTTACAAAAATTAAAAAATTCTCAATTTTTGACAGAAATAAAACATTTCTTAAAGTTGGCATGATGTGGAAGTTTGGAGAGGGGTGCCAGCTCAGGTGGTGCCTCGTCATTATAATTGAAAAAAAAAGAAATTCATACCAGTTGCAGTGCTAAATATGATGAAATTATTGCTGAAGTGTGCCTTTACTTCCTTCACCTTTAAAATAGCCAAATGAAGAAAGCTGTGACGAAAACAATATTTTAGAGGAATGTAGTTTAACACTTGTTAAAAAAAAATCAGGATTGCCATTTGAGTCCTCAAGCAACAGTAACAAAATCGGTGACACTCAAGAACACAGTATTGGCCCATCACTTTGTGACTGAAAATTTCGTTACCACACGACTATTTCAATAGGCCTATATTCCAAAATTATTGTCACTACTGGCGATGGCTCTTGGATTGGGTTTTAAGGGACACAGGGTTTGGAAATGCACGGACAAGCTGTGCCAAGGATTAGAACATAGATAACAATTAAAAACTTAAAACATTTGAACTTATGGCATGGACATGGCAACAACTTTTGGTTATCTTTTCAAATTAACTTTCAATTTGATAAGGATCTCCAATTTTGTAGCATTTGCTGAAATTGAAAATTGGCTTTGTACCGCTTCTCTGATTTCAATCTTTCTTCCTAATGTCAAATCCATCAGATCTTGAGCTTTATCTGTAAGCTCAGAAAGTTATTTAAAACTTGTTTTTACGTAATAGATCTGGTCACAAGTTCTCAAAAAGTCAAAAATTTCTGAAAGATCAGGAATTTTTTACTCAAAATTAGGTATTGTAATTACGTAAAAAACAATATTTACATTTCCTAAGAATATATGTAAACAAAAGGCATCACTCAATATGAACTTTTTACCCAACTAAATGTATATTTCACTGATAGAACACTTGGATTAACCCTCTAAGCAGCATGCCCCAGACAGCTTGGAAAATTCAGTTTGAACATAGCCCCAAAAATTCCAGAACGTCAATCAGCAGACCTGAAATATTCGGACATCTCATCTAGACCTCAGCATTTTGCTCCTAAATTTTTGGGATAAACTGCCCGCAATGCAAACCTTTCCGAATTGAACTAAGGTGTACAACAGAAAAACTACAAAAGGAATATCGTGAAATTTTGCACACATCATTAATTTCATTCTTATATATTCAAGCTTAACTTCTATTATCGTATCTTCATTACGATAAAGTCCAAGTAATTTCCAACTATTTAACGTTCCTGCGGTAAAAATAAGCAAAAGACAATGGAAAATGCAAGACATAATAGATATCTTGGTCAATAATGTTGGAAGGTTTTAAGCTATTCATTGAGAATAGTTTTTGTCTTTCCATTTCTATAGATATTTGAAATTTGTAGCAAATTTTCTTTTTCGTCGATATCGGGTTCAACAATAACAGCTATTAAATTACATTCCGACTTTTTCTGAAGAATGTAGCAGTTTAAAATTTGAGTCAATAACTCATTGAAATATGGGATTACAAAGAGCTAACTTTTAATGCTAAAAAATCTACATGTGACTTTGAACTTTAAAAGTCAATTAATAAAATATTGAAGTCTAAGACCTAATATTTTAAAATTGCTAAGAGAATCAGTGATGTCAGTCCAGCTGATTTGCATGGAATGACCCTATAGCTATTTCAGTGGAGCAAAGAGTTCAGGACCAAAGTATAAGACCCCCCCCCCCCCGAGTTAAAATCTTTTAAGTAGTTACCACCATTTGCTTTTCTAAAAATTCTAATTGAGAAAATTCCCTAGTGTTGAGCTGACAGATTTGTCTATTTTGACAATGCACGTTCTCTTGCAATCGGAATTTCAAAGCTTATTTGGTTTGACCAATATAACATGTACCACAAATGCAGGGGATGTGATATTGGCATGACCTGTCTGGTCTTTGATAGTGGATCTAGTATGGGGACTAACACTAAATCAAAGTACTAGATATTTTTGCAATTTCATAATTTAAGTGTGGAACAATAACATTGAATACTGTCGACTCTTCCAGTGAACTGCAAATGTTAATCAAGGGAATTTACTAGTTAGAAGGGGTCCAGGTATCTTCAGATTTTTGGGTCAAAAATTAAAGGGTCAACATATTGAAGCTAGCATTTGAATTGAATGCTTAAATAAATGGATTTGCAAACTAGTGCATATTAATTATGCATAAGATGAAACTCTTAAGGATTGCCAGGCAATCACACATTTTTTGAACAAAGTAGTCTGATTAATGCTATTCTCTGTTAAAGTCACCAAATCATTATCTCAAATTGGAAATAAATTGACTAAACTAAAACGAGAGAAACTCATCATGAACACAAATGAGCATTGGGTCTCCAGATGTGATTAAGTATTTTGTTTGCTGAATATTTCCATACCATTGAGCAAAAAATGGAATTTTGTCACTGTCGAGTTCTCTGAATTTTAGTCGCTTCAATTTGATAAGATTTGTTTTGAAGTAAGCTGACAATAAGTTTCAGGTTCTGCATATTTTCTGCCTTGTGTAGTGCTATCAAGACGGAATCAAATGTGTCTTCAGTATAAAATGAAATTTGTTTTGACAATTTTTGTGTATACTTGCATTATTTTTGTTCCCAGATACTAAAAAGTTTGCATACTGTGCTACCAGATGCATCAATTTAATGTAATGGTCATTTAATCAGCTAATTCAATAAAATACATTAATTTTTTTTATTAAACATGTACGATTTTTGCAGTTCTAAATTAATCTCATTCCTGAATTATTTTTAGCACTAATAGCCTGGGTAATTTGCCTTTTCTTCTCATTTTTGAAAGCAAGCTTGTTTTCTTTCTTTAACATTCTGCTTTCCTGAAAAAAAACAACAACAAAATTTAAAGTCAAGGTAGAAAACACTCATTAGTCAATATTAATTTGCAAACAAAACTGAAAATTAGAACTTAGAAAATAAGAAATGTCAAATCATTTCTAATTATGTTTTTAAGATTCAATACAGCTTAAGTTGACACTAGTTCTTAGGCTTACATGTAGGTTTTAGTTTATACTTAATTATTTAATACATTTTTCATATTAAAGAAAATACTAGCACTTTTATTTGAAATGACTTATTTTGGATTTGAAAGTTATTTCTTGTATGGTAGATGCATTTAATGACTACTTTATGGAAATACAAGTGAGTACTTAATCGTTCAGTTTGCCACTCTATGAACAGATTTTGTTGAATGAAGACTTATGGCTTAAAGTGGATTTTAAACCACTAACAGTATTCACTTATTTTATGGGCTCATAATTATCCTAACTTTTGATATTGACAGATCAGAAGGTGTACATTGTTTCCTTTTAGTGAAATGTGCACGCATAAGTAATTGAAATTGATGTGTAGTTTTTCAGTTCTGTTCAAATTAATTAAAAAAAAATTAGTCTTAAAATTGGTGGAGCTGGTTTTGCTTCTCATATAGCGGATTAGTGACAAATATTTTAAAAGCAAACTTACCCTCTTTGCTTCTTTGAACAAGCTTTTCCTTTCTCGCCTTTGTTCGGGAGTTTCAGCTTTAGCTCTTATATTAAAGCTTGTTGCCACTGACACACCATCAGATTCCTCATCGCTTTCAGACACAGTATCCAGTTGCTTTAATTTACTTTTAGTTAATGTCTTTTGCAGAGGATTATTGGGAATTTTTATCTTTCTAATCTAAACACAAGAAACAATACAGCTTACTTTTTCTATCATTAAATAATATATAATCGTTGATAAGATTATATCCTTGGGAAAACAGCAAAAATCTTATCTGAGTAAATGCATCAAGTGTGACCATATACATGCATCAAAAATTAAATACCAGTCAATCAGGATTGATGTGTTAGTAACAGTAATAAATTATAAAAAAACTCGTCACAAAAGAAATTGAATGATAAAGTCTTGTAATATTTTGAGCAGTGAGTTACTAAAAAAAATTACAATCTCTTAGGATGCTTACATGTGCAGTAAAATTTTTGCTTCACTAAATGACCATTTTATGTGACAGCAGTGTGAAATCTAATAGAATTAATGTGACTGCTCCGTTTTTAATCTTATTTCTATTCCAAGAACTCAACTGACATAGACAGAGAAACAGCTTAGCCAATTCTTGAACATGAGATACAATATTCTTATGTGAATAGGCCCGATTCTTAGTTTTTATCTATTCAGTTGTATGCACTTTCAAATCTGTTATATTTTATGATTTGGGATGCCCTGAATAAAATATCTAAATTTCATAGTACCTAAAAATATCTAATTTGAGGTTTACGACCTACAAAAACCTAAAACGGCTTTAGTACCTAAAATGACTTGAAACCTACAAACACTTTTCTGATATATTTCGACTTGAAATGCATTTTGAGTAAGATTTTCTTTAAGATGGTGTTAAGATACCATGTTGTTTCAGAGAGCAAAATGTGAAGTTTTGTCAATACACTGCATATAAGAACAAAACACATGCAATTCTTTTCAAAGAATTGAGCAAAACCTTAAAGAATCCTTTCAGGTAGCAAAAACGATTCATATTTTTAGAATACATCTGATACTAATAGGAAACAGGAAGACCAGTGCCAATATTACAAGTTTCACTATTTTAAGATACGTTATAATGTGTGAAAGTCCCAATGAAATGGAGAATTTTTATATTTGTTTTGTTTCTCTTAACACATTGTTTACCCAGTGCTTAATGGGGAACAATATAAGATACGTTACTAGGATAGGTACACCCAAACTGTGTTTGTAATATTCATGAAAATGTAATTGATGTTTGATGGTACTTGTTTCTATATAAAATGGATTAAATTTTCCTAATCAAAAAAGTTATGTGCAAAATAAATAAATGCATTGTGGAAAGTAAAGATGTTGTTTTGAAGTTTCGTTATAACATGTAATTGGGTGCGGGGATGTCACACGATTGAATCGCCCGAATTAAGCCAGTTCTATGGTGAAATATAGGCCAATTGTAAATTTGACATTTTTCATTCTCAATCTTTGACGACCAATGTGAAACATCTCAGAAGAGATTATGGATTCTTTTGAGCCAGTGAACAGTTAGCTGGATTATAGGCTGTGCTAGTAAGAAGGTTGGTTGCTCAAAGGTAATTTTTTCCTACATGAGGAAAGAATATGGAGCACATGCATTGTGTTTGTCATGTAAAAGCAGAGAATAATTCTAGGTGGACAGGTAACGAAATTTCTCGGATGAATTTTACCCCATGACAACATGTGCTCCTGTTGCAAGTTTTCTTCTGACTAAAGTTGTTCTTTCTGAAGATTACAATATAGCTTTAGCTCTGAGAATTTATCTGTACATCTGATAGCATACAAGTATGTAAAATTAAATTTTGTTTCCATTAACATTGTAAAAAGGAACTATTAACTTTTCATCAATTCATAAGAACAGCACTAGAGAAACCTTGATATTATACTTAAGTCTGCTGCACAGAATTCTAAATATCTGCTTTCTATTCTAGATATTGAACCCAAATTTTTACTCATTTAAAAATGTCACTACTTGTATTTATTTGTCATACAAACACTTTGCTCGTATCAAAACAAACTAATGCCTTCATCTAAAGATAAGGATATGATTTTTAAAATAACTTTTAGTGATGTTAAATGTTAGATATTCTTTTATCTAATTGGTTAATTAACAAAACAACTTCAAAAATGCTTTATCTTGAGAACTCACTAAAGAGTGCAAAATTTCTAATTTAACCAAGTAAATTCTGAGTTTTTTGCAGCAAAATTGCAATTGTGACAGAAGCTTTACATTGTGATGATGGTTAGCACTGACAAATTGTCTGACCTATAGTGGAGAATGCTATTTGGTGTAATTGTCAGAAGTTCATCTAGCATTGTAACATAGCACATCCAAATTCAGTTGATTTCCAATTTAGTACAATGTGTGGATGTTTTTTGTCGCTCTGGTCATTTATTGTTTTAAGGCTTATTATATGCAATGCATGAAAAACAGAATTTCAATCTAAAGAAATAATTTATTATTGGTACTATTCATGCTTAAAACAGTACTTTATTAAGTTAACCCTTGCAATGGTAGACAACATGGTTCTTTTAACGTTTTCACACTTATTCAAAAATTGACTGACCCAAGCTCAACTGCCTTCTCTTAGAGCTGCACTATAGATTGTTATAAAAAACTTTGGCACTAATTTCTAAGAAAAACCTTCAAATATACCTCTAAAACATGAGAAAAAATTTAATTGCTTATTTTTGCCTATAATTGGCGCCATTGTGTGTAAAATATCGCCATAACTGTTTTGCCGAATTCAAACTGCCGCCAAGTAAATAACAGAAGGGTTATTTTTCAATTGATTCTTAAAGTCCAATTTGGTGCAATTGTAACTAATTTGGCTCTTATAATTAATTTTATTTTAATAATTTTTAGGCATTTTTCATTTCTGACGATCGTGTCCAAATTTTTTCTAGATGGTTGTCAGGTATCTTAATAGATGTTGATGTCTTAGTTTAATGAAATTTTGACCTTAAATGATTTGAATTAAATAGTCTTTTATAAGCATCATTTAGATGAATGCTTTTTAATCTTTTGAAATATATTGCTCTCTCAAAAAAAGGCGATACACAAAAAAGTATAAAAGCAAGCATAAATGTATAAAACTGAATCACTCAAGTTTCTACAAACAAAACTCACAATTGTACATTTCATTTTTCTTAAAATTGGATACATTTAAACTGTTTATTACATTAAAAAAGTAAATATTCTTACTTTAGATGATTCTTCTTTGATAACAGTAGGGTGGTTATATTTGTTGGAATATGTACCTATGAAATGAAAATACTTTAGACCAATAGAAATAATTTACAGGTACAACTGAAAAAATTAATTTTATAAATTTTAAATAAAAAATGGAAGCATCTTTTATCCTTATGTAAGAGAAATAGCAGTAAATTTCTATTTAGAGGTAATAATTAATTCAGTTACATAGTTTCCTTTCTATAAATGACGTGACTGAATTAAAAGGCACCACATTTTAAAATCTAAATATTCTGAAAAAAACCTGCTTTAACTGTATTCCATAGTCTTATAGTTTGGTTCGTAGCTAGCTCTATGGTTACTTTTTGCATGAGAGCAGCTTGTTAGAGCAGAACCCAGTTTAAAGTAAGAACTTACAGAGAAATACGTTCTCTGGTACTTCAGTTAATATTCTGTAACTACCTCTTGTTTATCACAAAAGCTATGGATTACACATACTGATTCTTGTAAGGACAATAAAATTGAGCTAAACTTTAGAATTTGCACTTCAGTCAGTGAGAATAACAGCAAATAATGAAGCGCCAAATTATCAGTTTATGCATGATACTATTTTCATATAAAGCATTCTATAAGCCCTGTGCACTGACTGCCCAGCACTTTGAAGCAATTTTTATCTCAGTTCTCTAAATATTGAATTTTCTTTTATAAATTTTTTAATCTGCTAAATTTTCGGTTATTCAATTTAAGACAAAATTTTTAATGAATTATATTTTGAACATAAGCTTTAAATTACTTATTAAAACGTCCTTCTAATGCAAATAATGACCAAAACAATCAATGACATGTTAGTAAATAATGCTACTCACTAATAATTGATTCACAATCAAATTCTAAGGGTCTTTCAAATGAGACCTCAACCAATTTTTCTTCTTCCTCTGTTTCTGTGAACTGCAAAATCTTTTCTTTAAGAATTTCATCAAATTCTACATCCTGTCTGAATTCAAATATATGCAATCAGAAGCAAAGCTCAAATGAATTTAGAATAGCATTAAAAATCCTTAGAATCATGAACACTTTAATATAAAAATAAAGAATATTTTTATGACAATAGCACATAATTTTATCTTAGAGGGAAGCATTTCATGCATTCATAACACATGAGCATGCAATCTTAAAAATATGTAGTGATTGTAAATTGTAGCAATTGAACCCTGCTTTTATTAACAATACCAACAATTCAAGTTATAAATATTACAAATGTAAAAAGGGAAACGTGCATGTTTATTTCTATGAATAGAACCTTAAAACAATACTTTTAAGCAAATGTTAACTAAAATTTAGTAAAAAGTATTTTTGTAGATAGGGATAATATATTTAATTTTTCACAAGAAAAAGAATGGTATGTATTTGACATAATTAGCATTTATTTTTCAATACTAATTAGCAACGTTTATATTCTAATTTATTCACTGTGTAAAAGAAACATAAAGTACAAAATATACAATAAAAAAAAACTCACTTGACTTTACTCGAAGGAGTTTGTAAGAAATTTTGTATTTGCTCATTTTCTGTTGAAAACATTCCACAGATTTCTTCATCATCTAATGACCCAATTTGATTTTCATCATACTCTTCAAATATCTAGAAATTGAAGTTATTCAGAAATTAAAACCCACAACACAAACTAATATTTTTATGGGTTACAAATTCACATTATTATATTTATTTACATTATTATTACGAACTAATATTTTTATGGGTTGTAAAATTCATATTTAAATGCAGACATAAACCAAAAAACCTTTATTCTTTGTATATCTGCCAATATTTACAATAACTGGGAAATACACGAGAAAGAAATATTGAATAGAAAGCTATCCTCTTTTACATGATTTGTTTGTGGGTGGACTGTTTTAGTCCAAAGAGAGACCCTCCCCATTTTCCTATTACAGGGTTGCCACAGGCAACTTTTTGTTACTATTTTACTACCTTGGTGATTAAGGGTATCTTTTTAATCAAAATCATCTCATCTCCTATTTTTCAAATTCATCTCAAATCTCCTATTTTCAAAATTTTGGTGACATTTTTAAAAATTCACCAAAGGTCAATGAAAATTGTGTCCCTTTTTTAAACCTTTTTTCAAAAGGGAGAAAATTTTTCAAGAGATGGAAATTTTGAAGTTTTAGCACGAAGTCGTGGCAACCAAAAAAGAAAGCCTTCAGAATCTGTAGTTCTCATGAAAACCTTATTAAGAAAAGATAGTTTTTTAATTTCTTGATGAGATCTTCAGTCTCTCATACTTAATTAGCACATTTTGTGTTTAACTGATCGATTTTATGCCCAAGCAACCAAAATAGGACTCAAGAGGAGACCTTTTTGAAACTATTTTTAAACATTTGAGCTACTATTTCACAAGTGCTTTGGCAGGCTTGTATTATGGAAAATTCCTGTTTATATCCCTTCTATATCACATTCTGGGTTTTTATTTACTGTAGTACAGACAGAAAATCAATTGCATACTGAAACCTAATTAAACCCAAAGAATCCAATTAAAGTGGAAAATTATGTGTGCCAAAATGTAAAACTTAGTAAATCAGATAAAAAATTCAATTATGTATCTTTGGCACCATTGTTTAGCAAAATATCACTACATCGGATACACCAACTATGCGCTACTGCCAAGCATATAAAATTGAATGAGAGCACTGTTACTTTGCAATCCTTCTTGGATTAATTGACCATTTTCCAAATTAAGTCCATTCAATTGAATGAGAGCACTGTTACTTTGCAATCCTCCTTGGAATAATTGACCATTTTCCAAATTAAGCCCATTCATATAATTCCCATTCCTCCATTAAAACTGTCCGTTTCCTAATTTGGAGAGGGCTTGTACTCAGGATTTTTAAAATGTTTTTACCTTTTTGAAAGAAATCCTGACTAACTCCTATCAAAATTTTTCCCAAAATGACTAAATTCTATCCTACTCCTACATTAACAAGATGACTAACTCGTATCAAATTTTTTTTACCCAAGATGAGAGTGGATTATTTTTAGGATTTTATGGTATAAGAAAACACACATATCTAAACTTCATAAAATTCTAACTAAATACATTTCCTTGTGGAGTTTAAAATATTTATAACTTTATAAAACCTTCACTGCCTGTAGTTAAGCAAAGGTTTCTGCGTAGCCAGACACAATTCGAGAATTCAACATGTATAACCAAGCATTTGGCCAGGTATTTTATATCTTCAGTAAATGAGGTTATAACCTTATCGAAACCATCATTCAGCATTTTTATATTATCAGGACAGTTTGGCTTAGATGATGTAAGAGTCTTCTCATGGTGGAAATCATTGAAATCAAAGTCAGAATCAGCATCAGAAAATTGACCAAATTCCTCTGAAAAGTCGCTTCCTTCTTCTATCTCTATTTGTACATTTGAAGGAGAGTATCCAGAGCTATAAAATAAATTTTAAAATAGTTCAGTAATTTTATAGCACATCAAAATAATAAAAGTAGCTAATTACTTTTCTTGTAATTGGATGAGGAAAGGAGATACTACACATTTTTATTCCATTTAAAAACCAAATGATTAAACCTTTAATGAATTTGGAAATAGTTTTTTAAAGGAAATTTTAAAGTATATCAAGAAAAATAATAGTTTAAGTAATTTATACTATACCTCCCTAAATTTTCAAAAAAATCCGTATTTTTTAATTTTGCTTTCACATTTTCATATTCATCTTCATCCTCAGAAATGTCTCCCATTTGGTTCAATATATTTTTCAAATTGGGTTCTATGACAAATTAGAAAATCAAATCAATAAAAACAAAGCTTTTCATTTAACATTTAAAAACTCGTAAAAACAAATACATTTTTTAATAATTCTTAATTACTAATAATAGTGCTTTATAATAACAATGAGGATGCATTGTTTTTATACTAAAAATCAAATGAAATAGTTGTTTTCAGAATCTTGCACAACAGCGAAATTTTTGATTTTAAGTTTTTGGATGTTGGAACTTTGCAATTAAATTTAGATGAAACTAACAGAATAACCCGGCGTTACTCAGGTTGAATTGGTTAACTAATTTCCGTTTTTGTTAATGAATTGTAATTCCTATTCATTCCATGTAACAACCTTCACACTCTAATAAAGGTACACAATTGTTAAATACCCAATTTCTCAAATGTAAATAAAAGCCATATTTAACATTTTTGTAGAATTTAAATTTTTAGTAAGAAGTCTCTAGAGTGTTAATGTTACTCAGAATGCACAGAATAGTTCAGAGTATGCATATAAATGCTTTGTATGTCATTAAACAAAAGCATTACCCAAAATTATCATACAATGATTAAAAATGTTTTCTAAAACTAATTAAATCATTATTCACCCGCATTACAGTTACTGAACGAAAAATAACATAATTCAAAATCCAGAAATACATCTGTTTTGTCACTACAAAATAGAATATAACGGACACAAATTAAAAAAGCAAATAATTAAAAAAATACCAAGGTTGCCATATTAGCTACCAGTCCTATTTTAAAACGTTTTGTTCTGTACAGTTTTTTCTCTTTATCATCTCTCCCAAATATTCAGAATTTGTTTTATATTTCGTAAAGAAAAAATAAGGCTCAAATATTTCTAGAACTATTAGAATTTGAATTCCGTAAAAATAGTTTTGGAAAACAACTGATATTTCAGCAGCACTTGTAAAACAATTCAAGTAATTGCAATGCTCAATATACCTCCCAGCTACTCCAAAACTACCAAATTATGGTTGATTTAAGTATAGTTACTCAGATGTTTTAAGGTGAAATTTGCGTAAATATGTAAGCAAAGAAATTTTAAATAATGCATTCACTTAACGAAAATGTGGTGCATCAAATATTAAGCATTAAATTAAAACATGTTGAACAAATCCTATGTGATACTTGTACAAATACAGACACAAAATCGAACATAGAATGGGAAGACAGACAAACAGCTTACGCAACCAAGTTCAGTCACTAAATTAATGTAAGAACTCACAGAATGCAAAGTCTCATGAAAATATATTCAACAATTTCGACGTAGTACGGCACACACATACAGACAGATGGAAAACCAGACAAGACAACAAACATGCAAGAGATGGATTTTGCATCAGAAGGGTCCAAAACGGATAGAAAACTTGAAATGGGTAGAAAATATTCAATGTACAAATACTCCATTCTTATTTATATAGATATAATATACATAGAGATATCACAATAGAGGGTTAATTGCACTTTTGTCAATAAATAAAATCAATAAATTACAACTAAGAATGACCTGACATCTTAAAGAAAGTAATATGAATCAGATTACATAAACTTAACTTTATATTAAACAAAAAACATAGTCAAAGGCTCATAAAAGTTTGCATGCTCTCTAACCTGGAGCAAAAATATTTTGCTTCCAAGTTCAAAATATCAATCACTCCTCCTAATGCAGGTATTACAAATTCGACAAACTTGATGCTCCTAGGAAGAAAAGTTTATAACTAATGAAATAAAATTCAAGATAAGAATATGCATATTTCATTGCAGCATGTCTGAATCTAGAAACTTCTAGCTATGGAATACAACTTTTTCTAAATTAAACTTTCGTTTGATAAAGATTTATTAATATTACTGTGCATGTACAGGATGTCATCCATTTGAATACAGTTTTTAGAGGCCATAATTGGCCCAAACTAAATGCTTTCTTTTTTCAACCCTAATACAGATGCTTCGAATCTAACGCAGGAAATAAAAAGGCATACTGTCTTCATCACCTTAGCTGCCAACCATGGAGATTTGGAAATCGTAACGTTCTTAATTGTTGCCAGGTCCTACATGTTTGAGATCAGAAATGGTCTGTCCTTTGCAGGAATGTGTCTTCATTGGATAAAACAAAAAAACATGGCCAGGAATATCGAGTTTGTCTAAAAAAAATGTAGGATTAATAATTAGACCCCAGCAAGTCAATAAGGGCCATTGCCAATCAGCTCCATGTATTGGAATCAACAATCAGACATGTGGTGCGCAGAGGTATCAGGTATAAATCCTGTTACTTGAAGGGAGTTCGTCTGATAGAACCAGGAAGAATGTTTGATTTGGTCAAAAGCTAGCTGAACAAACCCAAGCACCTCAACATACTGTTTTTTTCAGATGAGAACTGACCAAGAGCAAAATGTGAAGAGGAGAAATGATAGGAAGCTCTGCTCCAGCCCCACCCCTCTGTTATGTACAGCAAGATCTCATCATTTGTGATGGTCATGAGCAATGAGGCTATGTTATGCCTCTCCACTTTTCCCATAAGATCTTATGGTCAATGCAGCCACCAACATCGTGATGCTGGCACAGTTGTTAAGCCCTGGATTAAGCCTGCTCACACAGCCCAGGAGTGGCTGGCCGAAAAATGTCATGATCACATTACCCCTAACAATTGAACTCCTAGATCACTTGATTCAAACCCTCTGGACTATGTTTAGGAAGGAGACCAACAAACATGCTCACAATATCAAGGACAGCTATGTTATGGTCAACATAAATAAGAATCAATTGATCAACACCAGTAGTTGTTTCAGAAGCTGCATCGAGGCTGAAGGCGGTTTTATTAAATGACCATCTGTAATGTGTACGTAAGAACATGTGTACTAAATTCTGTGAATCTATATTTGTTTTTCTACTGAATATTTTTGTTTTTCTTGAAGTCAAATTTTATTATCAAAAAGCTGACACACCCTATAAATATAATGTATACACTTAATTTAATCTTGTAATGATAAAGCTCAACAGTTTTTATACATACTGATAAATAAAAGATGATAAAAAGTCCATATCCAACTTCAGTGCAACAGGTAAATCTCAATGTGGCACACTTGATAAGTTTTTTAAATTTTTAAATTAAGCATAACATGACAATAAAATGAATTAACAATTAACTGCTTTTTGTTAATAGAGTAAGAATAAATTTTTTACCATTATCAGTACAACTAGATCTTGAAGACTTTCTTTTGCTCTGCTGTTGCGACTCATCTTTTTCTATTGGTTTTTCTGAAAACAAAGTTCTTGATCAAACAAATCTGATTTCAACTGTTATAAATAAAAATCTTTCAAATCATTATACAATTATTGAATTCTAAATAGATAAATATTATATTTAAAATACATAAAAATATTATATATTAAATTATTTTTAATAGTTTAAGACACCACAAAAATTAATTTTAAATGAATTTATGAAACAACTTTTTTACAATGAATAAGAGAGTAAGCAAAATTTTAACACTGGATCATTCCTAAAATATAAGTACAATAAATTAAAATCAAACAATAACTATTCAGATCTTGCCAAATAATCAATGCATAATTTCAAAAGTTATCTGGATTTAATATTGTATTTCCCAAAACTTGAAGAAATAAGCTTGGTAAAAAATTTAAATTTTAGAAAAATATGTATTCTAAATTTAAATATGAAGCATAGCTTGAGAAAATGGCTGATTCCATAATATGTTTCACATTGCTATGGAATCATATACCATATATAAGTGAAAGAAAATTGAATTTCAAACATAAATAAAAGGAATGGTTTACATTAATAGTATATTTAGCATAAACCCTTGATTCAATTTCTAAAGTCGTGCTGTTTGTCACTTAAGCATCTAGTATTAAATGTCCTCAATAAACTCAAAGCTGTCATTTGAGTTCAGCATGACCACCATGGGTCAATAATTTCAGTTATGATAAATGACAATTTAGTTATCAAACAAATGAAAATATTTATTATTAAAAAGAAATTTAAGGTGTTAGAAGAAATTGATAAAGGTTTAAAGAAAAAAATGTTGACATAATATTTGAGATTTTTCCCAAAAATTTGTTTACAATGTAAAGAAAAGTGATAAGATTACTAAGTTCTTTTAAATTTCCAATTAATTGAATGACAATATTTCCTTAACAGTTGAAGATATGATATTACGTGCATTCTTTCTTATAGTATGAAGTGTACAGGTAACCCCCGTATAATACGGCACTTCTATACCACGGATTCACTCTAACACAGTTCGAGAATTGGGAACATCCCCGTATAACACGGTGCTTTTATGGAATGATTGGAACAATGATGCGAAAAGGATGAGCATTATGAGTTTAATTTAAATGGTGTAGCATGGGAATATCCTAAGATCTACACGCGTGAGTATTATCTCGAGATAAATTAAATAGAAAGTAACTTAGCTTAGAAGAGACATGGCGTCTCTTGGGGATTCCCGCTCGTCATCAAAAAGAAAAAATGGCAAGAACGCTTAACGCATTTCTTTTCACAAAAGTGCAAGGTCGTTAGACTGAGGCGAAAAAGAAAAAAAAAAGAGAGCGTGTTCTTCCTCTCCACACTTTTTATTAGTTTTTCAGGGGGTTGCAAATCAGGGGAGATGGTCTTGTCAATCAAGGGAGCTGAACTTCCTGATTTGCTGTTTTTAAACTAGCACATCTGTAATTTGTTAGACGAACACACATGACATGGCATGACGTAACTTTCTGGAAGATTCTTAGCATAGTTAATGAGCGTCACTGGAGCGAGGGAGAAAACGGAATTGAGAAATAAAGGACTTAAAAAATAAATGGCATCACTGATCTCGTAGCTGTCACTCAGAGGATGAGGATATCTTGCCAAAAAGAAAACACCCTCGGTTAATAGAACTTAGCGATGACGAAGAAAACGTTTAATTTATATTAAGAAAATTTTTAATTATGAAAATATAATAGCATGTTTTTTAATTTTTGGAACCTAACCCCCCTTTTCGTATTAGTTCTTTGTTTCGTATAACATGGATTCGCATAACACGGCAATGTTTTGGAACATAACTTCCGTGTTATACGGGGTTACCTGTATTTGTTTTCCCTTCATATTGCATACAAAAACTCGATTCAAAATACTGTATATCTCAAGGCATGTTTAATCCTGCAAATAAAAATGGTTAATTACTAATTTGAAAAGTTTGTAGCTCAATTCAAATTACTGTAAGAAATTTTCTTATTAACATTTTCTAATATAAACTGCTTCATAAAGAGTTCTGTTTGGTGAATTATTTTGAAAATATGGAGACTTCACTATATATATTAAGGTATCAAAATCAGAAATCTTTACAACACAAACTTTCAAATCAAAATGTTTGACACACACTAAATGGAACTTACTTGTAGTTTTCTTTTCTTTGGGTTTAGCATACAGATCAGCAATTCTTGAAATAATCAATGAATTTCCCTAAGATACAAACTCATTAATAAGAATACTACAATACAAAACATAGACTTCACATGTTCCTCATTTCACTCTCTCTATATATTTATCTCTACTATTATAAAAGGAAGTGTTTGTGTGTCTGTGTGCAGTGTCCAGACGAATCTATAGCACTTACAGCCATGAACTTCGGCACACAGGTAGTCCTAAAGGTGGCTGAATGTCCCTTGAAGCCCGAATTTCAAAATTTAATTTAGAAATGTTTTTAATTAATATTTTGTGCTGTATGTGTAGCCCCTCCTCCACTATGACGTATCTGTGCAGACCGATCTGACAGATACTTATTGCGCATGCTATCTCTTCACTAAAAACACCCTTCCTCACATTGAAATGATGTTGTAGTGGGTAAATCAATGTATTGAAGTCGCTGTTAGTATGTTGGAGGGAGACCTGAGTTCGAACCTGGTCGATGGATAATTTTTATTTTTCGCCTTTATATTTTTTTAAAAATAGTAAATATACTCCAATCCTTTCAATTTTTTCTGTACTTACTTTTATTTTATCCTTTTATTTTTTGAATTCAACACAATTATTTTTAAAAATTTAATTGATTTTATGCAGCCTTTTCAATTCTGAAACTGGTTTCTCTGTACTGTCGCTTGTCCTCATATACATACCACCAATGAAAAGCAAACAACTGAAGCTCCACATCCCTACATGTTCGATTCCAAGTGCTAAGTTCCTACCATCAAGAAATTTTCTGCAACTCAGTTAATAAATTACATGAAATGAAGTAACAGTGTTTATTACTGTTTAATTTCATTTTGATTTCGCTGACATTGTGATTTATTTAGGTTATTTGTCGGAATCAGTGAAGTGACATAACAAAACTTTTTTAAAGTATAGCGCTATACTTAAAGATTCAATCAAATTTTTGTTTCAGTAGTGGTGTTTTCATAACTTACTTTTGAATTTGTATAATTTCTGTATTTGTATAATACAAATCTATCGGCACTACATGTGACACAGATGAGGCTGTGAACTATACAACAGAGTTTTTGAACACATTGGAGCCATCTGGAGTACCCTCACACATATTACAGCTAGAAATTGGGGCACCGATTATGCTTCTCAGAAATCTGCATCTACCTCACTCTGCAATGGAACAAGACTCTCTATCAAGAAACTGATGCCGAATATTATTGAAGCCACCATAATGACTGGACATGCAGCAGGCGAAGACGTATTCATTCCTAGGATCCCAATCATCCCTTCGGATCTCCCATTCCAATTTAAACGCCTTCAGTTCCCTGTTTGTTTAAGTTTCGCCATGAGCATCAACAAGGCACAAGGACAATCGCTGAAAGTTGTAGGACTCGATCTCATTAAACTGTGTTTCTCCCATGGTCAACGGTATGTGGGTTGTTCAAGAGTTGGAAAAGCCGAGAATCTTTACATCCTAGCTCCAAATGGAAGAACATTCAACATAGTGTATCATGAAGCTCTCTAAGCAAGAATCAGTGAGGTGGAAGGAATGAGGAGACATGCCCTTGTCATGTTGGGTGGTGGTGGGATTCATTCTTAAAATTATTGTTTTTTCTTTTTAATGTTTTCAGAATCAGTGAGGACAAACAAGAATGATGTCACGGGCAATGCCATGCGGGTACTGCTAGTTCACAATAAATGAGACATGGGCTTAACAGTTTGAATAGGTTTAAACTAAATAGAAAAGAAGTTACAGTTAATCTATATAACCTAGGGTAAACTAGACAGTTATTGACACCTCGGACAGTTATTGACACCTCGGACAGTTATTGACACCTCGGACAGTTATTGACACTCTAATCTTTAATTTAAAAAAATTAGCTTCCATGTCAATGTTCAGTTTCAAATAAGGGTGGGAAAATTCCTTGTGAATCATAGAAGTCAGCTGTGTTGAAAGATTTTCACTGTAAACATCAAGAAAGGTAATATAACCGTAATCAAGAAGTATATAAACAAGGTACTAGTTAAGAGGACAGTTTTTTCTGTTATTGCTAAGAAAAGAGCATGAGCATGTTTTGTAAGATTGATTAGCCAGTTTCCTTTGCATAAGTCCATTTATACTGCAAAAATAAACTAAATAAGAATGAAGAGATGTCAATAACTGGTGTCAATTACTCATCTGTAAGGTGTCAATAATCGATTTTGCACTATTTATTCTCAATTATATTGCAAAATACCTTCCAGGGATAATTTTTTGTATGAAATCCTTTATTCAGCTTAAAGTAGAGTAATTCAGGAAAAGTTGCAATGAATTTCAACTTGATTGAACTATTTTTTCCATGAATTTATAGTATAAATATTGCCTTAAGGGGATCAATAACTGTCTTGTTTACCCTATGACCTTTTAGTTTGGATTAATTTTTGATTCAAAACATTTGGTGGTTAGAAACAGTAAAGTACTTCAAGTTAAGACAGATATATATAATACTAAACATTTGAAGATTTAATTACTAAAAAGTAATGATAGAAAATTGAGAAACATCACTTGAAATGAAAATTTACATGCAATTTTAATTGAAAAGTATCAGTAAATGGGAGATGAATTAAGTCTCTTGTTAGCAAAGGAAAGAATTTCAACTGTTGGCATTTCCTAACTCATTTAGAAATCACTTAGATAATTAATGCTTTTAAAAAATTTAAATATGACAGAGAATGAAATCATGGTTATTTGATAAAGCTAAGAATAAATGTTTAATAGTTTGGTACCTCTTTATTTCAATGAGCAAACCTCAATTAAAAAACAACTTATAATTATCCAATAGAAATCTTAATGCTTTGAAAAACGCTTAATTTATAGACTACAAAAATTAAAACATATTTTTCAAATACAAATGCTTCATAAAAGTTAATTTTTAAGTATTTGTATCAAATTAGAATGAAAAATTTCTAATTTGTATCAAATTAGAAATTTAAGCACCTAAAACAGAAATTTTTTAAAGGCTTAATGAAAGAAACTAATTCAGTTTTTAAATTGTATTAATGTGGAACTTTAAAAACATACAATTAAAAACTAGTCCCTTTCAAAGAATGGCAAAAGCAATCAGTAAAGCATATATATTGACTAAGTTGTTATCATTAAGAAAAAAGACTTTTCTTTAACATAGAAAATATTTTCAATTTGTACCAACATTTTTTTCTAGTTACTGAAGCAAAACGAATACCAAACGCATAAATATGGAAAATTACTAGACTGCACAAGATTATTAGATTTTGGAGAATTCCCATTGTTAAAGATTGGAAGCACTATCTCTTAAATTTCCATAAAATAGACATAGAATCTTTATTTCAATCAAAATAATTGCTGATCTTATTTGATAAAAAACAACCGAGGCATTTTTTACCGGAACATGGTTTTCAGTCACGGGAACAAGGACATTTTCTGTAATTTTATTTCCATCCTCATCTCTTCCATCTGTATAAAGCAGGAACTTTGTAGAATTGTGCCTTGTGAATAATCTCTTCTTATTCGGCTGCATTAAAAAGGCATCAAAATCAAATAACTGAAACGTACAAAACACGACATATACCAAAAAATAATTAAAAACAAAGTTTACCATTTTGTCCTAAGAACTGTTTCTCAAAGGATGGAAATTAAAACTTTCTTATCACAACCTGAAAGAAAAATAAATTAATACATCTAACTACCCAATAAGATAAAGAACCTGGAGGCTGAAATATGTAAAATCTTTCTCAATGTACGAAATTAATTTAAAATTCATTTCATCCAAAGACAAGTATTGTACAAAAACAATTTCAAATTTTGTTTAAAAGATTCTCTGCCTGTACCATGAGCATTTAGATCTGGAATTTTTTTAGAGTGCCAACATATTTATTTCTTAAAATGAGCATTTTTAACAGTCTATTTTCAAACAAAACAAGTTTAAAAAATAAGGAATCAATCTAATTCATATCTTTTGAATATTTGGCAACTGAACAGAGTAACTGGCAATTCAACTTAACATTATACATTGATTTCTATTTTTCTCAGCAATAAAATTGAACAAACAGTACAATACTTGGAATCTGCTTTTAACCTAACTCAAATTTACTGAGTTTCCTTTCAGTTATATGCTTATTTTTAAGTTATAATACAACAGAATTTCTTGGCCGACTTGTATCATGCCTACTGACATGAACTGTTCAGACAGCTGGTAGAGCAAACATTCAGATCTTTGATGATTTGGCCACTTGCCTATAGGAGAACATTCAACGTATAATCTTTCATGAGGTCTTCTGTTTCCATTGGCAGCCCCATACATTAAATACATGACAGCCATCTTGAAATTTGTATAATGCTCTTGCATGCAAAATCTGTTGAGAATGATAAGTTTAAAAAAAGAACAATTTGGAAATGTGCCCCCTAGCTCATACAAAGCAATAATTGCAGACGTATTCTTTGAAAGAATTTGGTTTCGGTCAGAGGACAGTTTCTTTTGGTGCACCCTACAACCCTTTAAAGTTTGGCCAGAGAATTTTGAATGATCCTGTATATTTATAATTCATTATGATCAAACAACTCAAATAATATACTTCAACAATTATTAAATTTTTTACACTTCTAAAAGCATATTCAAAACTATTTTATAACATTTTATCATAATGTTGAATTCTAGGTATTTATGAAAAATGACCAGTGACACATCAAAATTCCTGAGATGTGAAGCATTTAAGATCTGCTAACACTTTCAGAATGATTAAAAAAACTAAAAATGAGTAATAACTAATGAATTTATATTTTCCCACTGCTTTGGAATATTCTGCATAAGGCAAAAATGTAACTTCTTTTATCTGAAGACATTCCTTTTATACTAGACAACAAATTTTAATCTCCCAATGTACATTACAATGGTGTGAATTGAATGCTAAGAAAGAGCGTAAAGGAGGATGAAAACAAAACTGGTCAGTTTAAAAGTCATAACGAGAATAAATGTGAAGTTGCTTGCACAGATACGATTCACAAGACTTAAGAAAATTTTGGAAATGAAGAATTTTCTATTTGGTGAAAATGCATTAATAAAGATATTTTATGAATAATTTTCAATTCTGAGGCCATTCTGCAAAAAAAAAGCCAAGATGCATGGCTAGTGTGATCCACCACTGGCAATGGGTGATAATGATCTTTAAGGAATTTATTGATAAAAATGGTATTGAAGTTACTTAGATCAATATTACACATGCTGGAAGAGGATTGGGCATGACAAACAAGTGTGGTTACTTTAATGAGATAATATTCTTTCATAGATAGATACAATAAGCAGAGCAATATGAGAACTACTGAGTGATTTGAACTCCCCTGATCACATTGTCAATGACGGCAAGTCCTGTTTTCAAAACTTTTTTGAGTTTGAACAAATGTTGGAACAGCTGCAGTATAGACCCCCCAATCCATTTGGCGACTTTTTTTGTCGCCAACCTTCAAATGCGATTTGTTGTTTTTGGTAACCCCCCCACTTTTTTCCACTCCATTCTAGCAACCCTACAGCGTCCCTACGCTATGTATATATAGACATATTTAACCCAGACTTATATATTGACTGTGATAACTGTATTTTTATATATAATCAAGATTAACATTATTTATTATGGCAAATGTGCAATTTCTTTGCACATAAAAAAACGCCAGGGTTTCTATAATGGTTGCTTTGAAATTTCGTTTTCCATTTTACAAAAAAATTGAATGGGATGCGACTGAGGGTTCAGTTCACAACTGGAAGCCCAGTTTAAACAGGAAACCCTCATTTACAGTGAAATCTGTTAAACGATTAGAATAACATATTCAACTTATGTACATTTTTATGTAATACGTCTGTTAAAAATGTCGCCAAGTAACGTCAGGGTTGGCGACAAAAAAAGTCACCAAATGGATTGGGGTATCTATACTGCAGCTGTTCCCAAATGTTTATTTGGTTCTTGATGTCTTTGCTACATCACTTTCACCAAGATGCCACTTCCTTTTGTGCGTGTGGAATTACTTTAAAGGTTATTTAGGGCCAAGTATGGGATACTTCTTCTGGAACGTCTTATTTCCAGATCTAGCCACTAAGCACTTTATGCTGCTCACACACGGCAACGAAAATATTTGTTTTCAGAACAAAGTACATGGACGTTGCTTCGACATATTTCCACAGTAAGATGAGAAAAGTGTCAGAGTAATGTGTTCAAGAGTTATTCATTTCCAGAGAAACACTTATTTTATAGAAAAACAATTCTAAAACGTGAATTTTACAAGAGGGAGAGATGAAAAACCTAGCGAAAGTATGTCACATGTGGCCAAAAAATATATGAACTTGATAGAATATCAAATAGCAAGGAAATGGAAACAATTAATGAAAAACAATTTAGAATTGGATTTCATTTTTCAATTTGGCGTCTTACCGATAAGAGTTATCAAAATTCGAAATGAAGATTTACAAAAATTCATAACACGTTAAAATGACAATAATAACAAATTGGGAAGTGATGAGATGTTTTACAACTGCTGTAGTGTGTATGGCTTATTCGTAGATTCTATCCTTACAAAGAGGTTTAAATTAATTTATAAATTCATGATTGTTTAGTGTATTTTATCTAAAAGTAATCACTACATAAATGTCAAATATTTATATATATAGATGAATTTGTTTGTATTTAAAATTATAGCACATTCCATAGAAGCTAAGGGGGGTAGGGTTGGGGGTATTTCAATTAACGTCACACTGGAGCAACACAATGGGCTATTGGTGACGGTCCGGGATCAATCCCAAAGGAGAAGCTAAGGATTATAAGTAAGTAACTGAATATTCTTTAATTGAAAGGCCAAAAATAATCATTAATATTGTTCAATGCAGATTGATATTTGTTCTAGTAGTATATTAATAATCAAATTTTCAGCTTAATTTTTTCGTTGTACGGTCAATTAAAGAATTTATTTTTATTTATTATTCGAACCCTTACGGTAAAACTTTTAACTAAAAATTGTTTTACGAGATTTGTCAATTTTTTCTTTGCCGCTAAACAAATGAGCCAATCATATTTCGTATTTTAACATAGCTTTGTTACATGATTGAAAGTACGTGGTGGAGAAATCTATTTTGTGTATATGATCTATATACTTTTGAAAATTATCATTGGAATTTGTTGTTTATTTTAGTGTTTCATGAAGAGAAGTAAATATATAACTAAGTGTGCCCCTAGCCTTTTATGCAATCTGATATTTTTTTAATTGATGTGTCATTAAACCTTTTGATTCACAGTTTGACGAAACGATTTTGTTTGTTCTGCAGCCATATTTACATGTCTGCCTTTTGTTTAGAAGGTTTTTACGACAGCCGACATTGTTTATCTTCCTGTTATGCTTTTTTTAAAAAGTGAAGCCGATTTGAATTACAACTAGAACGATACCACCATATTTATGATCTACTTCCTACAGTAATAGCGTCGTGATTATGTTTATGTGTTTTAGCTTCGTTGTAATGCCGAATATGATTCATAATTGCCCTGGTGAAACTTTAGTTGAATGAGCGTTATATATTTTCCACTAGTGGGATATGTTTAAAACCTGAGTGAAGCTCCATAACTTTAAACTGATACTATTTACGCATGAGTCAAATAAACTTAAATTTGATGCAATACACATGAGTCATTGATCCAGTTAAGTGTATTTATTAAAATATAAAATGGTAAGTAATATGTTCTTGATTAAAAATCTGTTTGTATGACCTCATGAACTATTTCTTCTTTCTTAATGTTAAATTTCACAGATTTTGTCATCAATATCAATAGACAATCCAAATCAGACTTGCCTATAATTTTGAATCTTGCATGATTACTTTTATTCTAATGCTGAATACATCGTCTTTTGCACAATTCCTTATGTGAATCATAATAGACTTATAGATGTAATGAATGATGATCTATTTGCATTGAAATAGTTAAAAATAGATTAATACAAATGTCCTGTCACTAAATCAGATTTTTAAATGTTTTAATTTAGAGAAGCTTGTATGATGATAGTATTCATATAGTTTCATAATAAATTTATCAAAGACATCCTTAAAAATTAAGAATAAGTACTGCAATATTAAATTATTCTGACATATTACTTTCATTCAAAAGTACACTTTTTGTCTATCATTTGCTACTGTTATGCTCTGGCAATTTAAATTTTAGAACCAGTTTTTCATAACGTGGCATAGAGTGAAGTCATTTTTGGGGATCTGATATATCTGACAGTTCAGAATTCCTTATGTACTATCTGATACTAAACTTGCTATCAATGCTTGTTTCATCATCAGTGAACATTTCAATGACTGAAGCATCGAAATTACTTGGAAGTTGTGTATAACTTATGATGAATCCAAAGAAAGTGCTGATGTGTTTTCGCGCATCAAAGCATTAGAAAAGATCACATTGTTTTGAGTTGAAAAAATGCCATCATGATTTGTTAAGTTAAATAATGTAATACAAAAAGCCAATGCAAAAAATATTAGATTCATGGGCAAAGATTAAATTCACAAGGCTTTACTATTTTTGTTTTATTTTCGGCTTTTAGTCTGCTCTCCTATTGTATGTTTGAACTAGTGTAAAATAAATATTTTATTATGAGTGACTATTATGCCCAACTTTTAAAACTTAACTTTTATTTTGAATATCAGTTGCACATTTCCTCGTCCTTTTTGGGATTTACCCCTTTGAATACACATAGCCAGAACATGCCAAACTTAATCCTCTTCCAGAATATCCTGAGTTTTTAATTAACCAGATTGGTTAGACTGGCACTTTTACTCAAACTAGGTAAACTATTTCCAACTCAACATAGTCCAAATGCTTTTTCTGGAGTTTTTGGGTGAAACTTGTCTTCATTTTCATGTCGATTTGAAAAATCTGTGAAACTGAACTGTATTGACAGTGACATTGGCAGTAAGGATCGAACCTGCAAGCAAGCAGGTCAGTCTATATCCCTCCAAACAAATGTCTAGTTAACAGTGCAGCCTTGGTGTAATTTCAGTTTTGTTTTATCAATGCAGAATAGTAATGGTTAGAGATAGGCAAAATCGATGGTACGGCTTTGATATACGCATACTTTTGTGGCAACACTTTTGGTGTTATGGCAGCTAAAGGAAACTTGATTAGGATTATTCCCACTTTTATGGCAACCTTGGCAAGCCTAGAGTTTAAATTTCCATTTAGAATATTCTTTTTATTTCCATTAAATTGGTCCTTTGATTTCATTGGTTCTTTACAATTTTTTCCCCAATTCTTTTCCATTTCAAGCCAATTGAAAGAATTGAAATGTTCAGTTTGATTTTAGTCACAGCCCAGTGCAGTGTTGCATCAGGTTGTATCATTTCTTGTTATTTTCTATTTTTGAAAATTGTTAAGAAAAATGATGCTTTTTCTAAGTTTTCTAACTTTCCATTTATTACTTTCCTCTATAGCTTATTATTTTCCTTTAAGGAGAACGATTTTGTAAGAATTTCTTCCTTGGCCAAAAGTATGCATATATCAAAGCTGTACCAAATTGATATTTTATGATAAGGCTTTACCAGGACTTAAAATTACAGTGGTCATTAGTTGTATTTTGTACCTATAAATTTAATTTGGGGATTGTTTTTAAATCCAGTTGTGATTTTGACACTTAGCTTTTTGATTTTTCTCCTGTTAGGCATGAATTCTGACAAATCAACCATTTATTCTTTCTTCTATTCCTCTAATTCTAATCTGTATTCTATTTCTTTGAAATAAATGTTTCAATGTCACTCCTTCATTGGGAGTCATTACTAGATCATTAAAATATCAAATGTCCTTAAAAGCTGCCCGAGTCTGAAAGGAAAAATCCCCTGAACAGTTTATAAACAATTGCATTTTTTCAAAATTACAAAAAAGTAAATTTGAACATGGATAGTCATAAAGTGGAATTCTGTCTTTATAACATATACGATAGAACCTAAAAAGAACCTCATCTCAACTATGATCCTATAAACCCAAAAATGCCCCACCCCAGTGACAGACTGACTCGGATGACAAGTCTAGAAAAAATAGCAGTCTACTGGCCTCTTGGGGAAAGATAAATTGTAAAAATACTAAAATGCAATTTTAAACAATTTGATGCTTTATTAACTAGGCGATGATTTTAGCAACATAAATTCAAGGATAAGGAAAGGACACCCTCGATTGCTATCCAATTGATTAAAAGAAATTGAATCGTAGTTTGAGTAAAACTGTAAAACCCATGTAGATCAGTGTCTGCTGTTTCAAGCCCATAGATATTTTAATTTCATGTTGCCATTTGTACAAAACAATTGTAACATTGTAACAATTCCTACTTTGAATATGTTACAATTTTTTAAATCAATGCCTTATTAGTAAACATTAGTACTAGATCTGAATTATCTGATGATTGAGGTGCCCTTGTGACTCAGTGCGTTTGTCCACTGTGCTAGCAAATCTATGAGTTGTAGGCGACACAGGTTCGGTTCCTCCCTGGGTGTATTTTTCTCTTCCGTATCAGTAGAACTTTCCATGAGTGTATGTCCATTTCTTAATGTTGTCTGTCTTGTGTTTGACAGAGCATGACCAAATATGGCCCTTGTGCCATAAAACTCAACCAACCATCTGATTATTGAATGAGTTTTCTTTTGTAAGCTCATGCCAATTGTTTTACTACTTTATTAAAAATCCATATTTGTGAGACTCGCATACATCTAAATCTGAACTATTGCTTTTCTGAATCGTTCTTGCCTTTGCTACTTTTAATTTTAGAAAAAGGAGAAGTTAATCCTAAATTTTTCATTTATAAAAGTAATTTGACTCAACGAAATGTAAAGCATTAATATAGCAAACATGTAATAGACAATCAATTCATATTAAGAAGTTTCTATAGAAACCTTGCAAATCCCTCTAGAAATTACTGAATAAATTTCTGAGCAGAGGTAATTTTTTTAGTCAAAAAATATCAACTAGTGCAATCCGGATATATGCTTCTATGTATTTTAATTTTTCTGATGCTTAATATTGATGCAAATGTTTGTTGCTCTGCTATTTTTGCTACATGAGGGCTGATTATGTCAAGATTTAGGTCTTGAAATTTTTTCCAAACACCACAAACTTCCCTGCAACATCTTCAAACATCCAAGGATTTTTATACAAAGCCTGTGAACTATTGGCCTAGTGCTACACTCATTCATAAAGTAAAAATTGCCTAGCAGTCTAAGAAAGCATTAAAAAAAATAAAGGTGAACATTTCATATAGCTCAATGGTTTTATACAGTTAACATAGTTTCTTAGTTTAATTATTTTACTAAACTAAGGCTAAACCATGACTCCATATCGAAATTCTTGCCCTGTGGCCCAATTTTTTCTCACTTGCATATATTCATTGAAATTTATTTTATGTTGAATTTTATCACAATATTCAAAATTGCACATAAACCCACAGTATACAAAACCCAGAGTATTTTTGTTTAAATGTCGAGTATGAGTCTTTTTTTTGTGTGGACACAACACAAATCAAATATCTTACAAATTATAGTAACATTTTGCTTTTATGATTTCAGCTTTTAATTTACTTTCTGTTGAGTTGCTTGTTTTAGTTTGCATGTATTTTTTTAGATTATGATTTTCTTGTTTTTGTTTCTTATTTCTTTCAGGTTTTCTAGGCTTTTTTGATGCATTTATCTGTTACCACCCCGTTTAAAATGTAGGTGCCGTACGTTATATTTGATGTGTCAGGAAACATGAATGTAATAAATACCATAGAAATGTGTCTGCACAAAGCCCATAAATGGTCATGAATAGAAGAGAACTGAAAGAGGAGAGGGTGCAGGAGGAAGGCAGCGACGACGACGAGAGAAACGCGGCCCTCACAAAATGGCTTATCGATGCCATCCGAAAGGTGAAGTATCAAAAGCAGAGGCCGTCTTTGGAACGCATATGCATGGTGGTACGTCAGAGTCGCAGAATCGATCGCCAAATAATTAAAGATCATTTAGAAAGAGCTGTGACTAAGGGTTTAATTGTAAAGGTACGTTGAATCTGAAAGAGAAAAATAATCATCAAAAGTGCTCCACCTCCTTGTTTTATAAGTAATTTTTTTTTTGCTGTGAACCTAAAAATTAAGCTTTTTTGTTGAAATAAAGTATATGATAATTTTATTGCAGATTCTGTTAGTGAAATAAAATTTTTACCAACTTTTGTTAAGTATAATGTACATACCTGCCATAGTTAGAGTATATTCTTAGTAATTACAAATTTTAGTTTACTCTGAGCATATAATTTAATTGATTGAACACAATTTTATTATTTAATTTATTGTAGATAAAAAATTTCTTCAAGAACCATTTCATCCAGTTACTTGTAATAGTTCAGCATGAATACAATTTAATCTCACAATCAATAAGATGAAGCTTTTGTTTCCTTATTTAAAGGCTAACGATACATACTGTTTAGTACAGAACAGTACCATTTCCCCCATATTTCTTAACTGTCCTATCATTGTAATAAAAATGTCAGTTTTGTCCTGTTTTTAATAAAATGTTTTAATATAGGTCAATCGTAAATTATTATTGACCTATAATCATACATCAATATCCCCATGGATGCTAGTAATTTGTATATAACATTAGAGTCGTATTATTAAGTACTATTATGTGTATCTGCAGTGATTTATTTAGAGAAATAAAAAATGCATGTCCGCATTTCAGACATAGCGTCTGTTCTACTGTAGGGCTAATTTTTCTTTTGCCTATATGTTAACTGGTGGCTTCGTAATTCAATGCCTGCGGTTTAAATTTCACATTTTTTAAAGTTAAGTCTTAATTTTCAAAGCTTGACGTCCATCCTAGGCAAAACTTCAGTTTTAATGATCTACTGAAAAAATTTATCATCTTACTTTATATAACCTTTAAAAACTTACAGAATAATACATAACACCTGTCTCCTTTATGCCACCCCAATGTCTTGTTTTAGTATCAAGAATTATGGTCAGCCTACTTAAAAATAAGTTTTAAATTTAATCTGGAATTACAATTGACATTACTACTAAACAATTAAATGTAGTGTAACAATTTTTATTAAGTATGGCAATTTTATAAAGTTAACAGTTAGTTATCAAGCTTTGATTGCATAAGATAATTAAAAACTCAGAATTTTTAAAAAAGAATACCAATAGTATAGGGTGAATTTGACTGTCATTGATTTTGGTAGAAATTCATTTTTATGTTTTCATAGCTTATTAAATTTTACTGATTCTTTTAGGACTTAAATGTTTTTAATTCTTTAAATGTTGAACTAGTATATTAATATTTAAAAAATTCTTCCTGTTTAGGTTTATACCAAGGGCCTGTGTTCGTATAAAGATCCCGGAACGCTATGCAACTTAAAGAGTCGGACTCTTCGTGTTCATCCTGGAACTGATATGCGAAGAGTCATCATCAAAGCTATCAAAGAGTTGGGAGATAGCAATGGCTCTACACTGCGTTCGATTGAAAAGTACTTGAGACAGACTTTTTCTCTCAGTATTGATTCAGGAACTGATTTAGGACAGCAGTTGTTGCATTCTGCAAAGAAAGCTGTATCTGATGGATTCATAATTCATGAAGGGCGAACTTATCGTCTGAAAAGAATGCCTTTTCGTCGAGGATCTGCAGATTCTGGGACGTCATCAAATATCTCTCGTGGCAATACTACTTCAAGTCCTCAAAAGGTATGAATCATTTACCAGTCATTGAAATAAATTTTTGGCAGTTTAAAAAATTCCAGTTTGCATTATATTTGGTTATCTTGACTCTGGTAAGAAGGCAGATGAACTTGAAGGAGTCCATTTCTAGAAAGATGAGCATACAAGGAAAAGCTGCCATATGCAAAATCATGTATGGCATTACTGTAGGTTTTTTGTTTTGCTATATTGAAATCCCTACTGTTGACGATAGACTCAGTCTGAACCCATGCTTAAGACGCTATTTGTGGAAGCTCATTGCAATAAGGCACTCAGGGACACTTCTTTAAGTGTATACAGACCTCATGGACCCAAGGTACTCTAGTGATTTTTTCTTTTCACATGGGGTATACTGTCTTTCGTAAGCACAGGATGCAAGTTCTCGGGATATCCAAGTGATCTTTTTCTGCTTCCATCCTGCTACTCAGTTCCCAATCCCTCTTTTTTTCCCCTTTCATAACATATTTTACTTGATGTCTTGTGTTTGATACAGCTTAACCAAATATGACTTTTGTGCCATAAAACACCAAAGCAACCAACCATTTCAATAAGAGTATGATTGCAAGGGAATATACACAATTCAAAACATTACCAAAATCCTCACCAGACTCATTCCTATTCAAAATGTACAAGGCCTGTTTTTATAGTGAGCACCAGTACCTAGATTTTGTGTCTTGAGCAGTTAGTTATCCTGATAGATAAACAGTACCTTAGACCAGTGGTCAAGCGGTGGTCCACAAGAATTTATTGCCTGTCCTCGAAAGCTTTCACTTCTCAACTCAGCGCTGCATCTCAGAAACAACACTGCGTTTCAGAAACAACGTTGCAACCACGTATATCAAATTTGCGTACAAAGAAGCAGCAGCAGATGTCACATTAAACAAAATTTGTAATTTTATGACGTTAGATTTAATAAATACAATTCTATTTATGTTGGTTTTCATTTCTGGTTGACGTCGGTCCGCGAAATATTCTCCTGTTTTCGCAGGACCGCGAGTGTTAAAAAGTTGCAGAACACTGCCTTAGACCACATGCACCTTGAATTAACTTAAATATATCTGTTAGGTGGTTTTATACACCAGTTAACACAAATATATTTTCTAGTGGATGACCACTTACTCCATAAAATATATCTTAGTGTAAATCTTTCAAATATTTCAATAAATATATTGATTTCTATTAAATTTGTGCTTCGATTAGTTTGATTTATTCTTGTTAACATGCCTTAAAATTGTTGAAAATGTATTTTATTAAGATGAATACATTGATTTAATCAACTAACAGATTAAAACATGTAAAGAATAACTTAAATAATGATATACTATATCTACCTCTAATGGTGTAAGATACAAAAGCATTGTACCTTTGACCAATTATCATTATCTTGTAATCTTTCAAAAGTGTTTGCCAATATGCTTTTATGAAAAAATGTATATATATTTCACTAACATACATGGCACAGAAATCGGCATTATTTATGTATTGGAGAATGGCAACAAACAAATATAAAATCAATTTGCCAATTAGTGTAAATATACTTCTGATTTGAGCTATGGAGCTGCACAATAATGTTAAAACTACACGGAAAAGCTTGCCCTTCTAATAAAATTCTCTGACAGTCTGATTATAGAGGGCAATGAGTAGTCTGGAAGAAATCAGTGCAGGAAAGAAAATGTAAGCAAACAGAATTATATTGAGATGTCAAAAAGTTCCAAATTGCCTTTACCAAGTGAATGCATGTAATTAAGTGAATGGTTCAAAAGGAAATTGTGGTAACTTGATTGAGGTGTCATTTTGTGCCTTGCAACTTTATTAGAAATAAAAATTAACACCAGTAAGACGTGCATGAAATGCTGCTTTATATTTTTGATTCACTGAATTTCCTTTGGAGGTATGAAGTGTACACATAAATGCTTATATATAAATGGTTCAATATAAATGGATTCAAGTAAAGTTTTAGTATCGACACTGATATCAAGGTAGGCATAAGCAATTTATGGTCTGCTAGTTTATATTAATTGGTATAATGTAGTACGGACAAAATTTCTCAATAGTTATTGTGAAAATTATATCTAACATAAAAAATTATATAGTGAAAATTGATTCAAAGTACAAGGCCCCTAAGTTATTATTCTGTCCCTTATTTTTTATTAAATTTTGAATATGTATGTGCATCTATAATGTTCTATATCATGTTTTTATTTATTTTCAGCGAAACAGCACTCATCAGTCTAATAGCAGTCTAAATATCAGCTGTTACTATTGCAAAGAAATTTCCATTCCCAAAAGTGACCAGCATGAAAGTCTACTTTCTTGCTGCATATGCAGAAAAACAGGTAAAATTCGTGGCTTTTGAATATTTAAAAATTTTGCACCCACCTAATTTTGCTACCTAATATTGCACATTTAATCTACATATGCATTTGGAAACCTTATCTAAAAATATCTGCACAAAAACCAAATGATGCAGAAAATCAAATAACTAGGAAATGCAAAACCAGTTGGTTGTTTCATGTTGAAAACCAAGGGTTCAATATTACCTTCTGGGTTAAGATCTAAACTTGTGTTGCAAAAGGACAATCAACCAACTAGATTAATATCTATTGAAATGTTGACTTTAATCTTTTTTGTATGTTTTCTAGGGCATCCATCTTGCTTTGGTCTAACATCAGAAGCCCTTAAAGAAATAAATGAATCCAAGTGGCAATGTTATCACTGCAAAATTTGTGTTGTGTGTGGGCTGAAAACTGATAAGGTAAGTAATTAGTAACTAATATAACTGCACAGAAACAAATTTATGTTAATTTGTCTAATGAAAGTTCTTTCTCTTAAGATGTATGAAACTGCAGATCAACAGTTCCGTTTCTCCATAGTTAAGTTAAATTATGGGTATAGCAAAGTTCTGATTCTTAAAAGTCCTTAACACTAGAAAGGCGGGCTGGGCCGGTGTGGCCCTCACGCTATTTACCAGCCTGTAACTCTTATACCTATGAATATAATATGCTGTTATTTTATGACAATTATTTAGTCCACACTTATTGTGCATTTAATTATTTTGGTCTTGCTGGTGGGGCATTGAACCGAAGATATATGACCGTATACCTAAAAGACCGGAGTGGCCAGAGTGGCTCCCAGGGTATGAAAAAATCATGATTTTTTTATAAAAAAATCAAAAACATCAGATTTATTTGATTTAAATCAGATTTTTTATTTAAATCGGATTTTTATGATTTTAATTAATTCCTTGGCCGTACAAGTTTAAAATTGGTAGACATGACACACACAAATTACAGTGTAGTTTCCAGATAGTTTTGATTTGTTTAAACATTAATATTTTTTGTATAAAACATTAGGAAGTATAGCTGTGTAAATTTTTGAAATATTAAAAAGCGACATAGGAATTAGCAAAGTAAATCACATGATAGAGTTAATAGAACAGTACCCCAAATGCCAAACATGAGCAATATTTTTCCATCTGGTTCTCAAGCGGTTTAGATTAGGTACTTTGATTTTAACCTATAACCAGCAACGTTAATTTTTTGGACCCAGATAAATAAGGTTACCGGATCTCACCTACACTATGTTATGAACTTTTTCAAACGTACAAATTTCAGAAGTTTTTTGCATTATATATTTATTATATGAATAAAATATTTTGAATTATTTCAATGATTAATTCAATTAATTCAATGATTTTCAAAATCATTGAATTATTTCAATGATTTTGATGTAAAATAATTAATTTGTTCAAAACTTGCTTTTGAGAAAAAATCATGTCACCAATAGAAAATGAAATAAGAGGAATTTGCATCTTAAAAAATTCCTACTTCTCATTAACTTTAAGGCTGCAAAACTAACTTATTGGTGAAAAAATTGTTTTTTTGTAAGTTAACAGTAAAAAGTGAGACGACATGAAAATACATAAATTTGAAATCAAATATTCTTTTTCTAATTCTTTGAGCATTGACAAGTATTTCATAGGTATATTCAAAGCACACAAAAAGGGATTGTATATAAAACAAAAAATGAAGCTTTTCTCTATGAATGCATGCATAGAACAAGTGTAATAGCATCCACCCATGTTACCAGGTGGATGCCAATTCAGCGTAATTTTGAGCTTGCAATAAATAATTTATCAATTCCAATAACTTTCTGCTTCAACCCATAATCTTTTTTCAACATACTCAATTATCAGATGAGCGAATTAACTTTTACGTTCCAAATTTCAATGCTATAAACATTGAATAGTTATTCTAGCAGTGTAAAGAATTCTAAGGGGTCAATGCATAAAATTTCTTAAAAATTGAAATAAAAATTAACCGATATTCTACACAGAAGATAATGAAACTATTAAAATTGCCAATTATAAAGATTTATGTGCAAAATTGGAATGCTTTTGTGACACAGCAGAAAATCTTTTTATTGTGTCTATATTTTTTATGAACTACAATACTAAAAAATAACGAGAAAATATTAAAAAAGAAAGCAAGTTACCACAATTTTAATAATTTGAGTGAATATATTTCGAGCATCTTCACTCATCACATGGCGAATTGTTTAAAATTGGCCATGTGCGATTTATAGTCACATGGAATGTTTAAAACAAAACCAACACTGATGAGCAGGCTTGTAAATGACACCTATTGGTTAATGGCCCAAGATGGAAATTGTCGTATCTGGTTCTATTTAATGGGTTATCTATGAAATCCCAGGCAATGCAGACAGCACAAACATTTATTATATGACAAAATATTCACAAAGGAGCGTCCTACGCGACCACTCCATCCGAATATAATATTGTTCTCTCTTACTTAACACAATCTAATGGTGCTTTTAGCGCCATCTGTAGGGTGATTGAATTCCTAATACGACATCTCCCCCCGCAAGATATGGGTTTGGGGTTTTCTCAAAACACAAACACAGATCTGAATTTAAATATTAAGGATTCAATCACCTAAAATATTATCACACCATATCAACAGCAAAAAAATGCAAAATAAAAAAAAATATCAAGTCATAATGTAAATTTGTCACTACTTCTCTTCGGAAAATAGTCTGGATAATGCATCAGTATGAGGCATTTTGACTCCTGGATAATGTTTTATTGTTAAGTTATATCTTTGAAGAGCAAAAACCCACTGCTGTAGTCGTGAAGATTGTGGGGCACATTTTGTAAGGTATAAAGGGTTGTGATCAATGTACAGTTCTATTTTGGTCCCGAAAACTAGAATTTCAAACTTCTTTAAACTCCACACAATAGCGTACGCTTCTCTCTCTATTGTAGACCAAGCTTGTTGAGTTTTATTCAACTTCTGGCTCATATGCAATAGGTCAGAGTAATCCTTCGATCCCTTGGGACAGACAAGCGGCAATACCATACTGGGATGCATCACTGAGTATTATGAACAGTTCACTCATAACTGGAGTGTGCAAAGCTGGAGCTTTCATTAGAGGAGACTTCAGTTTGTTGAAGGCAACTTCGTGTATATCCAGCCAAGGTAAATTTTCAGGAATCCTCTTTTTTGTTAACTCCTTAAGAGGTAAGGCAATCTCTGCATAGCAAGGTTAGCTGCATATATTCCCGATAATAATTTCACAACCCGAGCATACTTCTAAGTTGTTTCTTGGTCTCAGGTACAGGTATTTGAGCAATTGCTTTTATTTTGTCTGGATCTGATTGATGCCTTCTAGATCCGATAACATGACCTAAATATTTGGTTTCAGGTCTTGCAAATGTACATTTGTGTAAATTCACAGTAAACTGTAGTTCCTCTAATTTTGAAAGAATAAGATCCAAGTGTTTTAGACGATCACTCATGTTAGAAAATATAGCTATGTCGTCAATATATGCACGACTGAAATCTCTGTATGGTGCTAACGCCTTGTTCCTTTCTCGTTGAAAAGTCGCAGCAGCATTTCTCAAACCAAATGGCATTACTTTGAATCTATACTGTGCTCTGTGAGTCTTGAAAGAAGTAAAATAACAACAGTCTTCTTCCATTGGGATAGCCCAATATCCCTTCAACAACTCAAGTGTAGAAATAACATTTGCTTTCCCTATGCTGTGAGTAATTGAATGGCATCTTCCATAGGAAAATCATCAACCTTGGTGACAGCATTGAGAGATTGATAATCAACACATAAACACATGCCTCCATCCTTTTTGTTTACACACACAACAGGATGAGCGATTTCTGCAGAACTTTCTTCTATTAAGTCCAATTCAAGTAGCTCTTCAATTTGGGTATCTACTTGTGATTTCAAAGACTGGTATCCTATAAACATGATTTTGTCCTTTCTGTGCCTTCCTCAAGTCTTATTTTGCAAGTTGAAATAAGTTTGCAAGTTGCACCAACTTGTGCAACTTTCAATTTTCCACTAAATAAATCTTTATGCTTCTGTAATATCTGAATCAGTTGATTTCTTTCTTTCTCATGTAGATCGTATAAATTTATTTTCCAAATTTTATCAGACAGTTCTTGTTGATGCACAGTTCTAGGTAAAACATGAATTTCACCAAATTCTTTATCATCTTCAAAAACAATACCAACTGCATTCACTCTTGGGTAATATCCCCTTATCTAACTTACATGGCAGTATCATACTTTTCCGTCAGGAAGTTTCACTTTGTAAGAATGCGGCGATGGATGCTCGACTATCTCCCCAGGTCCGGTCCATCGTGCATATAACTTGTTCGAAGAATCTGGAATTAGTAAGTAAACCTGCTCTCCTAATTTAAATTCTTTGGATCTTGTGCGGCGATTAAAATAATCCGTGTAGGCTTGTTTTCCCTATGCGATAAGTAAAGCTTGGCCGGTTGCTCGTTCGAGATTTATTTTGAGTTCCTGGAGATAATCTGACTGATTTGTCCGTATTCAAAGGTATAGGAATTTCTCCACAGCAGCTAGACTTCAACACACTCAGAGGACCTCTTGCTTCTCGACCATACATCAACTTGAGTAGAGATCTCCGGTAGTACAGTTAGGAACTTCTCTATAAGCAAACAACAGAAACAGAATGTATTTATCCCAATTACTAGGATCTGTTCGGATAACATGATGAAGTGCATTTTTAAGAACTTGATTATATCTTTCTACAAGTTCATTACTGGCTGCATATCCTGGTACCGAAAATCTAGGAGAGGATCCTAAGCGATTCATGAATTCTTGAGTAAGTTTCGATATAAAGTTCGTACCTTGATCACTTGCTATAGTATTTGGTATTCCAGTTCTCATGAAAATTTCCAACAGTGCATCACATGTCGGCTTAGCAGTTAAGGAACGCAAAGGAATTGCTTCCGGGCAGCGAGAATGTTGATAAACTAAACACAACACATATATATGACGACGAGCTGAAGGAGGCTCGATAGGGCCTATAATGTCCACATTAACACATTCAAATGGTAACTCCGGTATGAGAACAGGAGTAATAGGAATTTTATCAGTTATTTTCTCTGGGCTTCGGAGTTGGCATTCTTAGCATGTTTTACAAAATTCGGCGATTTCACTAGTCATGCAAGGCCAATAAAAACTATATCGTATTCTTTCATTCATCTATTTCATTCCTATATGACTTCCAAAAACAGATTCATGAGCTAATTTTAAAACTTGAGCTCTTCTCTTTTGTGGTAAAACCAGTTGCTGAACGGTCTCCCTTAATATTTTATCTTTGTGGAATATTAATCCATCGATAAAAAAGAAATTTCCCTTTCGAAGTGATAAATTTTTTCTCACTTTTAACGTATCACAGTTGTTTTATTCTTCACGAAGTCGAAAGCTTTCACTTTTGCACGATAGTATTCCTTTTTCTGGTGATTCTTGTTCTGATTCATCATTTTCGGTTTCAGCGCAGACTAGATAATCTTTTTCTTTCACTGGAAAACAATCCAATTTCTTACATCTGGAAAACATGCTTCTTTTCCATTTTCTGTGGAGCATTTTAGTAATTCATAAATATTTGGGGGTAGAATGCACTGACCTTGAACTTTGTCCTTTACTGCTGTAAGTATTTCAATGCGACGGCAAAGTTTATTTTCATTTTTTTCGGTTTTTGATTCGGAAATAAATTTGAATTGAAAACTGGGATTTGAGCTCCAGAATCGATTAAGCTTTTCAGTTCTCGATTATCTACTAGAATGTTTACATATTAAAGAGAGTTCATAGGAACATTTATTTTTTCTTTCACCAGATACTCCGATCGTATTTCAGCAGTCAATATTTCATCTTCTGGTTTCTTTTCTTTCTTGCTAATATTTGTTGATCTGTATCTTTTAGGACAATCTCTTGTGAAGTGCGATAAACCACATATGTAGCATTCCTTTGGAGTTGTATTTCTCGTGCTTTGGTAATCTTTCGTCTTGAATCGATGTTCTCTGATGTGAGGAGGTGCATATTTCTGGTCTATGGAATTTTTCATTTCTTTGTTGTAATTAAAATTCTGATGTTTAAGCGTGTTCGTTTGATTCTCCTTCCAAAATGTTTCCTTCATTTTTTTGTTTACGCAAATTCGAACGTTTTCGTAATCATCTAGTTTATTTGCAATTTCTTCTGGTATTTTGAATCGAAACCATTCATCGATGAAATGATCACGGATTTCCGATGGCACTTTGCGCTTAATCTGATCAGTAATAATTAAATTAAACAGTTCTTCAAAAGTCTTTACATCCAGTCCTCTTAACCATTCTTGATAATAATTTTTAAGTTCATAGGCGAAGTCGACCATGTAATTTCGGGTCTCTTGTAGTGTTTCGTAAACAATTGGTAGAAATCTTTCAGGAGTAAGTTTATATCCTTTTAGTAAGAGTTCTTTCACTTTTTCATAATCATCCGTCACTTCTTCGTTTTCTCTGGCAATTATTTGCGCAACGTCATAGGGTAGGAATCCTATTAGAAATGACACCCAATTTTCTTGATTTCCGTTCGTTTCACTTGAAGCTCGAAGAGAACTAAGTAAAGGCTTATGTTGTTAGTTTTGGGATCAAACTTCGGCTTTATGTTTACATCAGTTTGTCGACTTTCAGACTCATTCTTCAATCTTTCGTTTTCTAGACGCATCTTCTGCAACTCGAATTCCATTTCTTCTTTTCTTCGTCTTTCTTCTTTTCTCCATCTTTCTTCTATAATAGTATTTAAGAGTTTCTTTGCGAACGGTTCGTCATAATTTTTATTTTCGGTTATAACTTTCTTTAGCTAAATTACAACCATGTTTTCGGTATTCAATATCCCCATTTCGGTTGCAACAGTCTTTAGATCTTCCTTTTTTGCTTTTGCTAAGAACGCAATAATGGGATCACAAAACAAAAATGTTTGATTTAAAACAAAAGTTCCACAATAAAGTTACGAAAATCAAATTCAAAATTCACCTTGAAGCATTTCAACAAAAAATCTTTACACCATTCTTCAAAAAGTAGTATTTAACAGGAAACGCGAATATAAAAGTTCACAACAAAGAGCAGGACTCGCCATGAAAATAAAAGCATATTTTCTCATTAAAATCCTGTCAGCGGCGCCAGTGTCGTATCTTGTTCTATTTAATGGGTTATCAGTGAAATCCCAGGCAATACAGACAGCACAAACATTTATTATATGACAAAATATTTACAAAGGAGCGTCCTACAAGACCATTCCATCCGAATATAATATTGTTCTCTCAACACAATCTAATGGTGCTTTTAGCGCCATCTGTAGGGTGATTGAATCCCTAATACGACTGAAATATTTGTCTGGTAATTATGATCCCAATTAGTAAGTACTATTATTTAGTGTCTTCAAAGGGAGGATGATTTTCAATATAATTTGGGGGTGAACTCAGTAGTAGTGAAGTTCTTATCTTATTTGAATAAAATAACATGCACTCTTGTTCAATATTTCATTTTCAATATTATTAAACATAACAAGAAGAAAAATTTTAATTTTATCAATAAAAATCACTTGATTTAAATCATGTATTTTGCAATGATACTGTGAAATTCTTCCCGTTTTGGGACGATTATTACGTAGTAATGACATTTAAAGTAATTTGCATTGTTTCCCCTTTACATTTTGTTTATAAATGTTATGTTCCCTGCCTTGAACATAAGCAGTGAACACTGTTTGGGCGACAGACTGTCGGTTGACTAGTAATTCTTTTTCTAAATGTTTGGAATGTAGCATACCTTACTCGCATGACACGTTGAATAGGAACACATGGTCAGTTTCTTTTCTAATAGCGAATTGAGAAGATGGCTCAAATATGCTATCTCATGATGAAATTTTCAAAGAATTACAAAGATTGGAAGAAATATATTGAGAAATAGTGAAAATAACTATTCTGAAAATGATGTCTAATGAAGACAGGAAAATTAACTGTTGGAATTATGAATAAGCTGAAACTAGATCTCAGACTCTTTCATCTGAATAATGCACAGTCATTGATATGGAAGTACCATAGGCAGTCAAAGATTCTAAGCTAACCAGGCTCTCAGGGGCACATCTTCTATAGGTTTGTATGGGCATCACAACCCTGAGGTACCCGAGTGATCTTTTCTCCCTTTCATCTTTACCCTTGCCTACCCTTCTGCTTTTTCTTCATCCCTCATTGTGTTGTCTGTCTTGTGATTGGTCCAGCTTGGCCAAATATAGCCCCTGCATCATAAAACCAGAAACAACTAACCTAAGATAACCAGATGAAGTACAGTGTCGACATTGTAGACCAAACAGTGCACTTGTATTTTATCAATCGAAGAAAAGAACATGTTGCCGTATGTATGTATTTTTACAATATTTTAGATAAATCAGTGGTGAATGCTTGGATTTTATAAAAAGAAGTGACTGGTATATTGAAACAGCCATAGAAATTTCATTCTCTGGCGAAATTTCAATATGTATGAGGAATATGAAGAACTTCATACTCCTTATGTTACATCTAGAATTAATAATACAGTGAATTTAAAAGTTTTGAATCACGTTATAAGAAGTAATCACAGAAAAAATAAAAATACAGGTTGTGGAGATTTTACAAACAAAACCACACAAAAGATAGTTGCTCAATATATACAAAAAAGCAATATGTGGAAAATTTACCTCTAGTGAAGTGAGTTGTACTGATCACTTCAACAAATAATGTTCAAACTAAAATTAAATAAAAACGGATTATTGTGCTATAATTCAATTTGAATAGTAATCTATCATGTGTTATCTAAATTGATCTGCTTAATTTGATCCATTACTCTATAGGAACATGGGGCTATACTGGTCCCTTCCATCTTTCTACATATAAGGCAGCTTCCCGTCTTTCTAGTGTTAAAATTTGAAATTATGCAAAAATTAGACTGTTGCATGCCTTTAATTTTAGGTCCTTAGGTTAACAGCAGTAATTTGGTCCTTATGATCAATTTTTCTTTTTAATACTGTCCTTTTTTTGTTCTGATATGAAGTAAATATCTACATATTTTTTAGATCCTTGAAAAAGTATTGTTACATTCCTTTGTTTTATCTTGAAATATATGCCAACCACGTGTAAAAACATGTCTCTTGACAGTATAGAATTCTTTTCAAAATTAATTAAAATGTAAGCAATATACAAGTGTTACAAATAATAGATTAAATTAGTTTTGTATTGTTTTTCATAAAAACAAATTTTAAATGAAAGATTCTTGATTATTTAAATAAGCTTAAGTATTTGTTAAAATGAAGTAGTTTTCAAAACTTAACAAAAATACACAGGAATCCAATTTGAGTTGACTATAAATGTTAATGTACTCTCAAGGAAATTTATTATTTCCAAAATTGAATGGCATCGAAATTGTTTTCTGTTGAAGTTGCTTAAATTTGAATTTAATTGTTTCATTAAAGTTTTGACGACTTGTTGATTAAATGCTTATATTTAAAAATTAGAACTTTTATTAAATCCATGTATTTCTAAAACTACTTGGAATGTATAACATTTATATATAACAATGTTTATTTTAGAAACGGATGTTATGCTGCAATTTATGTGATAAAATTTACCATGCTACTTGTGTACGACCAGTATTCCCTAGGCCTGCAAGAGGTGAGAATTTTTTATCATTTTCCCTAGATTCACTTAAGTTTATTTTAAACATTCCTGATTATTTTTTAATTATTGAATTCTATGCATTAATAGTACACTGATAGTTATGCATGCAATTTTCGGAATGTGAAACGTCTAAAATCTTGCCAACTTTTGTGGAATGTAATTTCTATGGTTGCTGATAGCTAGCTCGGAAGTTACAGAATGCAATGAAAAGCATTAAAACTTCTGATTCCAAAACATCCAATTTGGGCAGTGAAAGATTAATTCCGATAATTTTAATCTTATTTTTTTATTTTTCCTTTTTCAACAACTACTGTAAATTAGAAAGCTGGAGTCCACAAACAGTGGTTTTGTTATCACTAATGACACATTGAGTATCATTTGTTACAGTTGAAGCTACTATTGGAAGTTTAATTTTGCTTGGTTTCATTCTCTTCTGTTTAATCAACAAATTTCCCGGAAAATGGGGCTTGAATTTTCAAAGAACAAAATTGAGAAAGGTTTGATGTCCTTTATATGTAATCACAGTGAATTAAAAGGTTTCATTGTGCCTAATATTTTAGCATATCTGCATATTTTCATTTCTTTTTCAGAACAATCTCATAATTTGTTTGCACAATGTGCTATTCATTTGGGAGGATAATTTTTAAACCTTTGGATGTTTCAGGACAATTTAGTTTTAACCTAGTATGCAGTGCCCTAGGGGCATATCTCCTTGGGTGTGTAAAGGCATCATGTAGCTGAGCTACTCTAGTGATCTTTTCTTTTCCCATGGGGTTACTGTCTTTAGTAAACACAGGGCTCGCACTCCCGGGATACCCAAGCAATCTTTCTGTTTCCATCACAGTTTTCAGTTCCAATCCATCTTTTTTTCCCTTTCACAACATTTTTCACTCGACATTGTCTTGTGTTTGGCACAAGCTTGACTAAATATGGTGAAACTCCAAAACAACCAACCTAGTATACAGTACACTACAGCCACAAAAGTTTGCCACTTAGATTCCAAATTAGCAGTTTAGCCATTCCAATCTATATTTCATTGTTTGATTACTTTCCTTTGAAAGTGTTTTCGCCATTTGGTTACTTTATGTTCCATAATTATGTTCCTTCTGTACTCTTAAGGTAGACCATTTTTTGGATTTTTTTCGGGACAATTATCTTATTTTACAATACATTCAATCAAACAGGTTATGTGGTTGAGTTAAACTAGCACAGCACTTGTGATTGATTCATAAAATGATTTCTGTTTGCATCTAGTATATTTATTTATCCCTTAAATTTTAAATTGTTTTGTATATTTTATCAATAGAATCATATAGGTTAATAGATAGTATTGGTATAATAATTCAAAATTTGTATTTGATGTGCATTTATGTATTCAACAAGTTATGATACCTTTTTCAAATTTTGAAAGTACATCACCTCATTAAATTTCGCATTGTTTAGTCTTTGGGGAGAAATGTAAATTTGATTTTGAAATGGACATCTTTTTTAGAAACAGCTAAATTTGGGAAGTCAGTTTATTCTAAGTGAATGTAATTTGTTGCCAATAACTGGTTCTGTGTGATAATGGTTATAATTTTTTATTTAGGTGCATGGAGATGTGATGGTTGCAAAAAGAGGACATTATTGAACAAAGAAAAGAATCACATAAATAGAATGGCAGCGAGTGTAAAAGAAAGGTATAAAAAACATAACATGAAGCTAAATGCTGTGAAGAAAATCAAAAGGTCAGCTATTCAACTGTTTTTATTTCATTAAAAAGTGCAATTAAATTATGTTTTCCCACATGAGTACAAAATCTTTTTAATAGTATAAAGGAAAAGAAGTATAGAAATAATTGTAATTCTTTTTTGAGAATTATACAAATAAATGCTGTTATTTTTAAAATAAAATATTGGTAAAGTGTGAAGTAGTTTGATATAGATTGAACACTTTTATTGCAAGCATTTTTATTGTTGCATATCTCATTGTATATTTTGCAAATTGTGATAACCACAAAAATTGAAATTTATTACAAATTTAAAATATAAATAACTTATATATTTTACATGACAATCATAAGAAAATGTTTTCAATAAGACTAGTTTTTAACAAAAAGTGTTTGAAATTCTTCCATGTTTATTTCTAAAAAATGAATTTAATTAATATTTTGATAATTATGGAAGGGGTGTAAACTTATCTTAAGCAATTATGTCTATATTTTAAAAAGTGAACATAGAAATGCATATTTGTGATTTAAGAAGTTTTTTACTTTTGAGTAGAAAGATATTGACCAATGAAAATTATTATCCAGGGCCCAATTCATATGATGCAATCATGGCAAATGGGTTCATTAATAGTATTTATTGCTCTAATTTTGCAGTTAATCTTGAGGCTTGTTATTTCTTCAATTTTTTTATTTAAATTATACAGTACTGCTCATTGAAAATGCAACACTAGAAAAAGTGGTTGGATTGACTTGAAATTTGACAGACAAGTAGTTTATTATGGCAAATGCAGATTAAAATCTCAACTGAGTATGCAAATAGGATGCACATGTCATACAGGCTGAAATGTAATCGTCAGATATAACTGAAGGCCTCAAAAAGCAAATGCCAAACATTGTGTTTATGACTTCGATTGGTATTGCTCTGCTAGAATGTAAACATTCTTTGTCACAAAATGAGACAACATGAATAGTTGATTGAGTTTGAGAGAAGGCAGTTTGTTGCTACTTGATATTGCTTTACGGGTAGGGTGAATGCTAGTTCAGTTATGCTTACTTGGAAATAACGGACTGAAGTGTTTGCTCATCATAGGGATCTGGAGCATCCATGACTACATCAGAAAAGAAAGGCATTTGCCATGCATAGTGGTGACAAATCGTTTAGTGACATCTACAACATTAGTAAAGCAATGGAGGATGTTGACACTTCAGTCGATATTTGCCAGCACTGTTTGCTGATGATTGTTGCAGTAGGGACTCCTTAATTGGTGTCGGGGCTCAGAGGGTAATTTCTCTCTTCTGTGTCAATAAAACTTTTCTTGTGTGTGTATGTCCATTGCTTGATGGTGTCTGGCATAGCATGGCCCTTGTGCCATAAAACCCAACCTCCAACTTGTCTGTTACTTCAACTTCCTTTATCCCTTTATCAAGGCTTCAGTGGTGCTAAGATACCTTAATCACAATGGATGATTTGCATATGTGTTGAATCTACGTTGGAATGACATTTCACAGACCTATTGGTCAGTGTCATTCTGTGTGCAAGCTATTATAACTGATAAAAGTGGATACAAAAATTGCTGATTTTTGCTTGTTTATTTTTACTTACAGTTTTATAATTTCAATCATTTATATTTTGTACCACATGTCATTGCTCAAATAGATTTTATTGCTGTTGCCAAGCTTTTGTCGATGTTGTATTTTCAGTGAACGGCTGTGTATTTTTTGCACAATTCCATGATACATGATAGTCTAATTAGCCCTCCTGTAAGAAAGTGACTAGAGCTACAAACCAAACGATAATATTTGAAAATCCAGTTAAAATAGACCAATGCAAAAAATCAATACTTACTATGTGCAATGTGAATGAAATAACATTAAATCCTGTTTTATTTTATTTTAATATTATTGAGCTTTAATAAAGAAAAGAAAGTTTAAAATTTAGATTTTTGTCAATGATGTTTTGATTTTTAAACTTGCTTGATTTTAATCATGACTCAAATGAAGTTGATTTAAAGCAGCTTACCCTGCTTTAAATAAAAGCACTAAAAAGTATTATTTAATACACTGCTTAAAACTGCAGAAAGAGGCGGCAGTGTGACAAAAACCTGTACAAGACATTCAAATTATAGCTTTCAATGACAAATTTAAAATATTCTTTAAAATCATTTTGCTTTTAAGTTGAATTGACAATATTATTTTGTTTCTTTTCAGTAGTCAATCTTATTCTGTATTGAAGAAATCAAAACATTCCAAGAAAGTATTAAGGAGACTGAGTGTGTCTAGTAGCAGTAGTGATGGTAAGTTTTAGTATTTTTTCACCATTATTTCAGTAATTTAGTTCTTTTGCCTATTTCAATGAAACCAAAAACATCAGTTAATGTTTTAAATAGGATTAAAATATTTAATAAAATTGAACTTAAGTGGAAATGGTGAAATTTTTAATAATTTGATATAGTAAAGTGTATTTTTAAAACTTTTTTGATAACAAATATAATTAAAGAGAGACTGGAATGCCTTGCTGAGGTCTCAGTTGCCATAGGATCCGAGAGTTATAGGAGTCTTGTTTCTATGTTCACACTGTACATGGTTACCTGTGAAATCATCTCTACTGAATTGGCTTGTCAGACTATATGCCCTATACTATGTGGCCTTTCTGACATGACAGTTTGACACAGAACAAAGTATGATGTCCATTTTATTTGTTCATGATTGAGTTTGCTTTCCTTTGCTAATAGCTAATACTGCACATACATTAGCTCTCAACCTAGTGTTAAACCTCGGGTTTCAGCAGATCAAAATTTAACACCGAAGCAGGGGTTTAAATCTCGGATCGGGCATTGCGAACACAGTTTCTTTGATAATCAGGGAATCAATGCTGATCTATGTGTTAACTCAGACTTTAGGATGTTGTGCTGTCTACTCTTATCTTACTCTGAAAAAAGTTGGTTCCAAAAATGTTTTCAGGAAAATGTGCTTAGCAGTTTTCGAATTACGAAATGACTGATAATGCTTCCTTCGTTTTCAATCCCCTAACATCTGATGTTAGTTGTTATTGTTAAGCATCTCAGGAATGTTACAAATCATGCAATAAAGCCAATTGAAGTCTGATATTTTTAGAGCCTGAGCATAAAGTAGTTGGTACCCTCAGTTAAAGTAGTAGACACCCTGTTTGTTTTTCATATTGAGAAATTATTTTTTTATTGATATAATTTATTTGCTTTTGCTCCTCTGATCGTTTTGGAAAGTATTTTGTATTCTGGAATTATACCTCAAATTTGAAGTTTTGAGCAAATAATATGCATTCTTAGTTACAATTTGATAATATAATTAAAATGACAACCCTAACAAATAGGCATGGTAGTAACATACAAGTTGGTAGCCCCCTAAAACTGCTTTTGTCACCCAGAAGTTATTTGTATCAAGTGCTGTTGTGTTTGTATCTTCTGATTCAGTATTAATGGTTTCAGTTGTCTGGATGTGTGTGCATGAGTATTATTTCTATTGTATTTCATTATTATTATTGTCTTTACTCATGAAGTTCTTTAATAGAAAAACTGATTTTTATTGTTCTGTCATCCCTTGAAAATATGATACTGTACAATACAGATATATTTTCATTTCTATGTTGTCTTTTAAGGATTAGACTAATATCTCACACCTAAAAAATCCGAACTGGGACTTTTGAAATATTACAAATTCTTTGTCATATAGCGACAGAAGGTCAAGGTGGCTTATTTTACGAATTGAAGCTATACTTAAGCAACTTATATAAGGAAGATTTTCTGAAAACGATTTTTTTAGAAGAACCTATCGAATCTATTTACTATTTTAGAAAACGGTAATAGGTTACCTTTGTACTTTTGTACAGAAGACATTCAATTTTAAATCAAGTTCTTTTTATTATTGCACGTGCCGCAAAACGAAATTTTCAAGAAACAATGTGTATCCACTTTTAAACAAACTTAGTGATAAATATCTTATGAAATTAATTTGTCATCTTTCCCTTAATGATGGCGAAATTCGAAAATGTCGCAAACCTGGTTCAAAAGTGTACCTTTAGCAGGTGTGCTATATATATTAAATGCATTTCATGGAAGGATATGCATGTATAGGATTTTTGTCCAAAGTAGGTTGTAGAAATTATAAAAATGTCAAAAGGTGTTAAAAAATTATTTTGCTCACATTAAATGATTTGGCATTTTTCTACGAAAGAGGAAAGTGATTTATTTCTGATCACTTTCAATCTATAGTTAACGATTTCAACTCAAGTGAGGTCTGGCAATTTTGCTTGTAACAAAATCTCTGTTTATTTATATATTTTTACTATAACATAAAAATGAGGGCAGTATAAAAATTAAAAACTATTGGGATATTTAACCTTGTTTTTTGGAAACTAATATGTCAATGTCTGGTTCTATGAAAGAAGTTGCAATTCTTAGTGTTCTCAAGATTCTTATCACAGAAAATTTTGATCTATTTTCTTAATGTGCTTCATCCTTGAAAATAGTTCACAAATGCATATACTGCCAAAAAAGATGACTTGAATAAGGCATGAAGTGAGACATTTTGCTCTGGGAAGATCGAGTCTTTGAGTCATGGAAAGTATTGCTAAAAATCACATTAATGAAAGTTTACAATCTTGTGGGGCCACATTTCTAGTTGCTCTGGACTGTGGGTCAGACATCTTTGCTTTACTACTTGGATACATCAAAATGATTAATGTAGTAAACTTTTAAACAGAATATCAAGAGTGCAAGTGTGTTTTGTTTGACTGTCATTTTCAGTGATGTTCTGAGCAATCAGAGTAGAGTATGGATCTCAATTAGTGATTAAAAAAGGTTTGTGAGTAGCAATATTTTAAACAAACTTGTCAATTCCACCAAATTTGCTTTGAAAAACAAGCCCATAAATTTCAATAAAAGTTAATTTTTATTTTGTTTTAGATTATGATTTGTTTAAAATATATTCATGGGGTAATTATATCTACTTTAAGTTATATTTTTTTATGTATATGAGAACAGAATTTTCTTATGCATCTGCTAAATATTACATTTATGTTTAATGAATCATGTTTTCTAAAAATTGTTTACAAAGTGAACTTAATATATGAAAATCAGGGGACTGAACAATATTTTATATGAAGGGTGTGCACGCTTGGAGGTTATGCCAAATTGGTTTCTAAAATGATTTTTAATAATTTAAATGTAAATATTGAGAAATTGTATAATAGTGCAGGAAATTTTTCCTTTGTGTTAGCCTTTATATTTTGAGAAAAGGATAATTTTTAGATTGTATTGTTAAGCTATACCCATGTGTTGTATTTTAGCATTAGCTACATTGTTATATTAAATATTTTAAAGGCTAATGAAGTTTTAATGGTTTATGTAAAAGAAGAGACTTGAATTGCATAAATGTACCAAAGTAGATTTTTATCATAAATTACAGTATTACCCCGAAGTTACGCGATAGATGGGTAGAACGAAAATCACTTAAGTTGAATTTGCTTAAGTCAGGGTACAACTTTGCATATACATACATATAAATTTTGTTTAATTGGGACCAAGGACTAACAAAAACACTAGTTTAGAAGAAAAATATTTAATAAAATTGTAGTTTTTATACATATTAATACAAAATATTAAAAAAATAAATGTGTTATGTAAAAATGTTATTTCGATAGCTTCATAAAATCTAACAAATTCGTCTGACGCGCAATGCCTTTTTTCACACAGAATTTCTTCGTAGCAAGCTAATAATTTTTTATTCCTTGCTTTGTACTATAACGCATTCTTCGTTGAAGTCGATGTTTTCTAAAATTTTTAAGCCCTTTTCAATTGAGCTGAGACCTTCTGTCAAACTTGCAGTTTTCATGTGTTTTTCTGGTGAAATTGGGTCTGAAGTGTCTGATACTTCAGTGACGTTTTGCTCACCTTCTATCATAGCTTTGAGTGTCTCAGGAAAAGAAGACGCAGCTTCTTTATTGGCACTTGTCGCCTCTCCTCGATGCTGTGCCAATTACAGCGAGTTTTGAATCGATTGAACCAACTGTTACTAGCTACAAAGTTTTCATCTTTGCCCGCCTCCCCAGCTTCTTTCAACCTCTCAAAAATCAGCTTAGTTTGATAGCACACATGTTCTGATTGACTGGACAATTCTTCATTTTTACTTGATTATCACACCATAATTTCGGCATTTTTTCCATCTCAGCAATAATACCATGACGTTTACAAATTATGCTTGAGTTCAAGGATTGAGCATTTTTCATTGCATCGAGAATTCTTTCTTATCTTTTATGATTGTTCTTATTGTGGATTCTGGTAGCTCAAACTTCTTTGCCAATTCACAAATTTTCATTCTGCTATCAAAATCCTTGATACTGTTAAATTTACATTCCAAATATATCGTTTTTCTTTTCTTACTAAGTGCAGGAGAATCAATTTACTTCGTTTGGACTACATAGTTTTTTAAGGGTTTAGAAAACGTATAACAAAACAATCTTAACTTTCGTTGATCATAGAATCGTAATTGTGCCCATAGAGTTTGTGCGAAATGCTTCCAATGCGTATCACAGCATGAGAAACACTGAAGATAGCGGGTGGCAGTGTTGCCAAACGAAAAAATCAAGAATAGCTTAACTCCGAGTTCGCTTAAGTCAGGGTAGCGTAAGCCGGGGTATTACTGTATGCATTTTAGTATTAAAATATGTTATTGAAACAGAAATTTGAAGTAAATGAGAACCATATTCTTCTATGTTCTATATTTTAGATTCAAAAATTCGATAAATGTAAGAATTCAACATGTTCTCTTTTTGCTAAACTAATACATTCTATAAATTTTGAATTTATATTACAAAAAGCATTTTTTCAATCGTGCTGATATGCATTTGAAGAAGCATGTAATTTTATTGTCAAACATTTTCTTTTGATTTTTCTTAAGATATACAAAATTTTTCATCCTTTATAAAAATGGATCTAAAATCTTTTTAATAAGGTATGGATATTAACTTTCCTGAAGATACAGACTCTAGGAACCCATATTTCCTTAACAAAATTTTATAATTTAATGAAGCAAAGTTTACTTATTTGTAATTTACTATTTTGTGATTATTGAAGAGAACAAATCCCTCTAATTTTTGAAAGCTAGAATTTTCTGGATTTTTCTCAAATCTAAGATAGGAATGGTACATACTTATGCAGACAATGCCAATCAGTATGAAAATGAAATGCATTACATGAAAGAAGCTTGCATTAGCATATACATAACCCCTTGATATATTGTTGTGCTTAAAATTAGTTCGGATCGTATAGTGAATAATTTACTTTGAACAATGAATTGCCTCCATAGGAACAATAAAATATCTGAACAGTTCTTTTAATATTAAATAAGAAAATTTATTAAGTCAAAATTTAAGGATAAATAAAAAATGAGATTAACAATTAGAGAAAAAGGGCCCCCTGACAAGACACAGAAAAATAAATTTTTTATAAACAATAATGTGACACAATACAAAAAGTTCAGGAGAAAAAGGTTCAGGAGACAGGGACCAATGGCAGAACCCAAGGAACAGATGGACTCACCCTCCACAAAAGGATCTTGGAAAAATGGTGTGAGGTTTCGTCACGCCGGGTATTAGGCATATGATTTCTGCACCATCTCAAATCTTGCAGCAAGCTATGGAAGAGCATGGTTATCCAGTTGATTCTAATTCACGTGAACCCCATGAGATCGCCGGGAAACACCCTAGGTCAATCCGCTCTTCACCATTTCTTCTTCACCTCCCGATCTCCGCAGAAAAAGCGCCATGATAGTTGGCGTATACTACTATTTACCCACTTCAATTTCTGACACCCCCCCAAATCACTCAACCCTGATCAAAGGTAAATACCGTAAAAAATAAGTCCACCTGCCCAAGTGATCATTCATCAAAATCCCCCTCTCACCTCACTAGTGGACAATGGTACTGCCAATGGGTCAGACATCAAAGATTTCTTAGTTGGGGCACAGCCCCTCTGCTCATACCTTCCATGTATGCCTGAACTAATGAGCGCTTTCCCCTTAATGGGGACTCGTATTCCTTCTATGCATTATAGGAAACTACTTAGCTGTCACAAGTTGACGCAAAGGCAGTATACAACATAATATATACAACTAAAAAAAATTACATACAATAAACAATTATTACTTAGAAATTAACCCAACAATATCATGCTACTTGGGGTCTAGAAAAAATCTGATATGCCAAGGGTTGAGAAAATTAATTCTTACTCAAGAGTAAAATGGCATAGATTATACATTTTTATAAATGTAATATTTTTATTCAAAATTATTAAGACAACAAGTTAAGCACAAAATGTCAAAACTTAAAATAAATTCACTTGGCAGAATATGCTTTTGAGGCACTTCATTTCTTTTTCAATTTAGTTTAGTCTTCTGATGAGGATGGAATATATGTCCTGTAACATTAATATTCTTATCAGATACTTGAAATACTTTTGACTAACTGTAGGGAATTGGTTCTGTACAAAAAAGAGTTGACCTACTTATTCAAAGTCATTTAAGAAGTTTTCAGTCCTGGACTTAGACTTGCATCTTTTGCCTAACATGTAATATACACAGTGACACTGAGTCTTGTATGGATGTAAAATAGATATATTATTTATCATTTCACAATTGACATCTGAAAATCAGTTTAATCATGGAAACCAGTGTAAATCCACGAGGAAAAATTAATGTAAATAATTTAAAATCGGACTAAAATCTGAAAATTCCTCTACTTCCGCAAACCCATTAGAATAAGGGAAAAAGTGATATAGCTTAATGTGATATGATAAAGCCAGAGGTTAGTGTACCCCAAAAGTGTAAAATGTTATTAACAAGTTTTAGAATGGAAATAGTGAAAATTTTTTGACATTTTAAATCATACTTCAAGTGAAATTTCCTGAATAACTTCTAAGTAAAAATTACCAAAGAGAAAAGATTTAAGTAACTTTGAAGATGAACGATAATTTCTAATAGTAAATATGAACAAAAATGGGAACTCCAACGTTTGATTCACTCATTTTGCTGAGTAGCGAATTGCACAAAAATGTCTAATTTATGTTAGGTTTTATATCTTAGCCACATGAATTCTGCAACACAATGATCTGTCTTTAATAAATTCTAATGTGTTTGCCAAAATTTATATTCTAGGAACAAAGTTAGGGATATGATAGATCAGCCACTTTTAATATGAAAAGATTTTCCAACTAGAATTATGAGCATTAGTATGCATGATTCCACACTGCAGTTTTCTCTTCAGGTCTCCTAATCAATTTGAGCCTTAACTGAATGTTTTGTTGGATTCTTTCAACCAGTAAATATGACCAAGAATAATTTTATTTGATAGCAATCACAGCACAAGCTTTCTTTATAAAATTTATTGCCACAGTTCAGAAATATGTACTGCAGTTTTTGGTCTGAGACTAAAAATAATGTATGCATTTTTTAAATGTGTTAAAGTACAACATAAATACTTATTTTTTATATATTCACTAGAAAGACAGTCTGGGCTGCCCTAGCACTGTTTGCTCTTACCAGTGAATTGAATTGGCTGCTGCTATTTTATGACTAAATTATTTGGGCCACACTAACTGTAGTGAATCATTTTGGCCTGATTGGTGGTGGGGAGGGCATAAAACCCGAGATATGGAAACATATAGTACTTAGAAAAACTGGAGGGGCCAGAGTGTCCCTATAGTATTTTGTAATGATGTTGCGAAATTCTTACTGTTTGGTGATAATCACCTACAATGCATTCGAACTGATTAGTAATTCTTTTTTGAGATGTTTTACTCCTTACTCATATGACAGTTTTCTCTTTTCAGTCAGTCTTTTCTGACAGAATAGAGAAAAATATTCAAACATTTAAATAACGAAGACCAGGGTATGAAAAAATTTTAAAAATCAGATATATTTTATTTAAATCAGTTATTTTTTTTATTTAAATCAGTTATTTTTTTATTTAAATCAGATTTATTTTATTTACATTTAAATCAGATTTTAATGATTTTTATTAATTTGTTGCTTTTATGTGTTTAAATATTAGATACGAGACATGTAAATCACATTATAGTTTCTAGGTAGTATTGATTTATGTTAAATATTAATATAAAGGTTTAGAAAATATAGCAGGGCAAATTATTTCATGATACAAATCTATAATACTTAAAATTCTAAATTAAAAAATAGTTATTTTAATAAGGAGAGGAAAATGTAATTTTAAATTTGGTAAAATTTTTATCAATAAATATTGGGTTGTTTGGAAAGTAATTTCGTTTTTTCCCAACAGAGGACTTAATTGTATTTTTTCACAGCCAACTTCACACTTAAGCCTCATTGTCATTATATATTTTGACAGTTGATATAGCAAGGCTTGTTTGTGAAAAAGTTTGTTTGATTCTGCGCTATAGTTTTTGTTTGGTGCCCTATCAAATATGGAAAGTCGAAAGCAGCATTTTCGGCGTATTTTACTTTTTTACTATCGAAAAGGTAAAAATGCTGTTCAAGGAAGAAAAAAATTATTTGATGTGTATGGAGAAGATGTATTGACAGAACGCCAGTGCCTAAACTGGTTTGCAAAATTTCGTTCCGGCAATTTTGATGTTGAAGATGCACTACGTTCTGGAAGGCCAGTTGAAGCTGATGAAGGCAAGATAAAGGCATTGATTGATGCAAACTGCCGAATAACTACTCGTGAGATCGCTGAGAGATTAAATTTATCGAATTCGACCGTTCATGATCACGTGAAACGCCTTGGTTTAATTTCAAAACTCGACATATGGGTTCCACATGTTCTTACAGAAAGAAATTTGCTCCGTCGCATTGACGTCTATGATATGCTTCTCAAATGTCAAGAAAATGATCCATTTTTGAAGCGAATCATCACTGGGGACGAGAAATGGGTTGTCTACAGCAATGTTAAACGCAGGAGATCATGGAGTAAAAAAGATGAACTGGCTCAAAGCACTTCGAAAACCGATATTCATCAAAAAAGGGTGATGTCTGTTTGGTGGGATTTCAAGGGAATCGTTTTTTTGAGCTTCTACCGGACAATACCACGATCAATTCTGAAGTGTACTGTCATCAACTGGACAGATTGAATGATTCACTCAAACAGAAAAGGCCAGAATTGATAAAAAAAGGTATAGTGTTCCACCAAGATAATGCGAGACCTCATACAAGTTTGGTAACTCACCAAAAGCTTTTACAGCTTGGATGGGATGTACTACTACACCCATCATATTCTCCAGATCTGGCACCTTTGGATTATTACTTGTTCCAGTCTCTACAAAATTTTTTAGACGGCAAAACCTTTACTTCAAATGAGGACGTCAAAAATGACTTGGATCAGTTTTTTGCCAGCAAAGATCAGAAATTTTATGAGCGTGGAATCATGCTACTGCCAGAAAGAGGGCAAAAGGTATTGGACCAAAATGGAGAATATATAATTCAATAAAATATTTATACACACAATAAGAAAATCGTCTTTCATTTTCACCAAAAAAAAAAAACGAAATTACTTTCTGAACAACCCGATAAATTAAATTAATTTTAACTATCCAGACTTTTGGTTACCCAACTTATTTTAAGAATAAGTAAATTAGGTTGAAAATATTCTTTCTACAATTACAGTAGTTTGATAAAATGGCTGTATGAATATCTTGTTTGCTACACAAACACTAAAATCGAAACGAGTTTCCCCGTTCAAAATGAGATCTGAGATACAATGCTTTCACAACATGGAAATCAAGAAACTTATGTGCTTTCTCTTGAATTTTTGATCACAAGCATAATACTATATAAATATTTTCCTTTTGCTAATATTAAGAGGCTCTTTCTATTTGAGCTCAGTCAATTTTCTTCCAGATAGTTTACTAAGTAAGCTAGGAAGTGATGGGCACCCAGTACTCGTTTTCAATATACTGAAAACAAATGTTAAACAGTGCTGATTCCTTTATCAGAAATGACAAATTCTCTCTCGAAAGGGCAAGGGCATCAGTTGAAGCCTAAACAACCTTTCCATGTGGAAGACTTGCAATTAACTGAATACACTTTGTGCCACGTATGAACTGGCCCCTAACTCAGCCTATGCCTGTTTTCAGTGAGCAAAGAAATATTTGGTCAGTTGCCATCCCAATACAGGTGCCAACTCTTAGGGGCCCAAACCCCTTGTATCCCTACAAATGGGAGAGGTAAATATTTCCAAGGAGAAACCAAATAACTTAAAAAAACACATACACCATGCTTGTCCTAGGAGCCTGACTCCTTTGAAATTTCTTATGGTAGACCCAGGATCCTAAACATTAGGGGTAAATATTACAAATAATACCACAAATATGCAGGGTGGTTTGATCTTCCTTAACTGATCACTATCAGAAAGGGCGGAAAGTTCTAGTAACCTTGGGTCCTAAAATTTTTTTTAGGGCCTGGTCCCCTTCCAACATGATGCATAAATATTACAAATATGCTGATGATATCAATAATTATTTATACTAACAAAATAAAGAATTCTGAAACACCCTTATGAGTGGTGTTTTTACTTCCTCCAATAATTTCGCCAAGTTGGCACCACTTCCTCCCAATTAATATTACCATCTTAATAGGAAATCCAGTTACTTTTAGTCATTCTTCAGGTGTTACTGAGTAGAAGCAAATTTTTAAACTTATTTGAATGAAATAACATGCATTCTGTCTTAGGTTATTTCATTTTAAAAATCATTATTAAACTGCAATTAAGAAATACATAAAAATTAAAGTTTGATTTTAATCATGATTCATGCGATTTAAATCAAGCTGATTTAAATTGACACTCTGATGAAGATAACTTGAAAGAATTGAAAATATATGAAATGGATTTAGAAAATAGATAAAGTAACTATTCTGAAAATGAATATTTTACATCAAAATGAAGATATGAAGAGTAACATCTCTAATAATGAAGAAGCAAAAGCTAGCTCTCATTTATCTGATAAGTACAAGTGCTGAGTTGAAAGCCTGTTTGGATAAAAAAACATTTTCTAACGATACTATGATTATGATTTGTTTATAACTTATTTATGATTGCCTGTAAGACCTCAAAATAAGTAACAATACTAAAACTTTATAGTTTAAACCATGAATAATATTTGTTTACCAATTAGAATTTCCCAACACCTCCAATACTATCTTGAATCTAGAAATCTATTTTGTTTAACTCTAAAAAAGATGAAAAGTTACCTTATGCCTAGAAAGATGGAGGGGGCCATTGTTGCCTCTCATTACTGTAAAACACAGTATCAAATTAGATTATTTTAACCAACATATAATAGATTATTCAAATTGAAAATCTGTATCACTGATCTGTTTTTTTACATTTTAATTTATACATTCAATGAAGCAATTGGTACATCTTACTTCTCTTGAAGCGAATTTTGTGTATACTGCTTTTTTGCAATCCAGGCAGCTATTTTTGTATGATTTAGTTTCCACAATCATCGCACCCTGTATTTAGATATTAGCTCCCTTTTTTTATACCTGCCTGCATCATAGCCTTGTACTAGCTTCATTATTAGATTCCACATTTGGAGTATGAAGCTTTTCACATAAGTGCAAGATGAAATTTCTTTGACTAAGTTTCCCTGTCACATATACATTCCAAACATTTACTGTAGGTATTTAAAATATTGAAAAAGATGCATAGGCCAACAATGATTTCCTGATTTGGTAGTATACAGGTGTACCATATAGTCTACAATGTTGATATTGATTCAGACAACATTTAGACCATTTGGTTACAGTATTGTCCGAAAATAACCTTATGTTGGCTATTTTTGGATCTTTGACCGCATCTGATGCACCTATATCCACGGCTTTGGATTTTTGGTGGACAAAAGTGATTAAGAGCTAGTTTTAGCTTAATACCATTGTAAAATCTGTGACAAGCTCTGAATAACATATTTCTCAATGTTTTCATTCGAATTCATTAATAAATATAAATTGGCAACAGTAAAAAATGCTTCAGTTTGTTTTTTAAAGATTTTGATGTTCTCAACCTTTTAATATTTCATCCTAAATATTTTAATGTAGTTGGCTTGTATTTTTCAGGATTTAAAAGGTTTACAAATTAATAATGAAAAAAATATGAGATGATTAATTATAATAAACATAATCTCATACTATAATTGCAATGTTTGTACTATACATTTTGAATAAATGATCAACAGATGTTTTTTAGCCTTTTTGAGGACAAAATACCCAAACCTAATTTCTTCATTAGTCATGCAACAATAATTGCTGATAAAAAATATGTACATTCTGGATTTGCATGACAATTTTTTAAAATATTCTGTGTTGCATGATTTTGAAAGTTCATTTTAAAGTCACTTCTAGATGAGAGAAGTATTGACCTAGCATAGAATGATGAATTTACTTTTTTTATAGTTTCTGTAGTATTCTGATAAATTTTGACAATGACTGAAGAACAAGACAGAATAACTGCACTTTCAGAGTGCAGTAAAACGTACTCTTTTGTTGCTTTGGATTGCTATTTCTCCAGTGCCTAATACAAGTTTACTAGAGAAATTCCACAATTAGAAAACAGATTTATTAGGTAGACTAAATCTAAACTTAATTTTTTTATATTCCATTATCCTTTAATTTGATTTGAGTAACTCAATGGATGGCCATTTGATATATCAATAACTAAATAAGCTGGACTGACCTAATTCTAGAATTGAATTTTATAACTTACGGAATTTATGATTTTATATCATTTCAATTCAAATGGAATATGATCTGTGAAGGTAAAATCTTAAAATGTTCCAAAAATTATATAAATCAGGTTGGGCCAACCCAAATCATTCTACTGGTCTCTTAAACAAGCTAATATTTTCTACTGGTTGCATATAAAATAGTGTTTTAAAAATAAAAATATTTTTAATGTATTTCATTCAATTTATCTGTTTTCTTTACCACCTAAATTTTAGGGCTATTTCGTTAACGGTTATGTTGTCCGATTTCTTTAGAAACTTTCTTTATTCATTTAGAGATGTATAAAAAGATCACAAAATCCTGCCAAAATTAGAATAGAAAAAAATTGTAATGGAAAAATAGATGCCTACCGACCTGCAAATTCCTTTTCTGGTTTCCAAAATGGCTCTCTTCAGGCAAATAAAAACCATACAAGTTTGATTTATTTTGGATTTTGTCTTAAGATCTATCATAGTAGGTGATTTGGTGTAGCGTTTCTTATTGCATATAAATGTCTAGGTGGGCCACAAAAAATAGCATTGGACTATATGTTGACTTCGGATTGGCCAGCCTTGATGTAAATCATAAATGTTTAGACTTGAATATGTATACAAATCAATGCTCATTTATTGTATTGAACAAGAACACTACATGGCAAAAAAAGTTGTGAAATTAAACATGCAAATACCAAGGAAGGAATAATTAGCTAAGCATTTAGAAAATTTGCATAATACTGCAAGCAGTACATTCTGTAACTGGATCATCTCAAACTTATGCAAATCTGACGAAAAATATGTGTTGAGACATTGCATAAACTCACACACAATGCCATGACGAAGGCCTGCTGTAATTCATGCCAAAGGGGGTCCAATGAAATATTAAAATGCACGACTTTTTGGCCATGCTGTGAAATGAAAGCAATGGATGTAATGCCTACAATATGAGTTATCAGACACCTTAGTTGAAGAGAACTTTTTATTTCAAGAAATCAGTACTCAAATTGACAACATTGGCTTCAAATAATAACTACTGCTGAACTTCAATCAAGGGAATTTTCCTGTACTGGGCTAATATATGTTTTAAGATTGCATAGAATAAGATTTGTGCAAGACCTGGAAAAATTTTGGCTTTTCAAAGTACTGGAGAAAAGACCATTGAAAGTACTTAAATATTTAACCTACTCTTTGGACCTAATATTTTTCTTTTTGCTCCCTTGCATTTATTTTTTCATAGGGAAGGCATTGTCCAGGCTTTAAAAAGGGAAACACCTTTAGACAGTTTGTTTTGTTATACAAATATTATAAAATTAACTATCAATATATGCGAAATGATTTTGCAGATCACAACTAACCGAGAGTCATCGAAAATTAAATCCCTTCCCACTCGAATGGTTGTTTTAATCTTTTGCATTTTGCAGTTTTTGTTTACATATTTGTGGTGCACAATTTTCATTCCCAAAGAAACAACTTTGTAGCTCAAATTTGATTTGTTTGGGAATACTTGACACTTATTTAAGGTGGTTCATAATTATTGTTTTATAAGGAAAAAAACCACTTACAGTTTGCAAAATAAAGCAATGCACCATTTTATTTTCAAGTCCTTGAAAAATAGAAAAAAATTAAAAAATGCTGACACTTCATGAAATAAATGTCACAGGTAGCATCTATCTGATGGAGCTGATATGGTTTCGTTGGAACTAAAGTTTAATGACTTTTCATAGTTTTCAATCATTAGTTTCGTAAACAGCACACAGTATAAACCTGTGATAATACCAGATTATGCTGTGAGCAACTATATTTCTTGGTTATTGATGTCTGTTTAAAATCTTCAACTAATATGAAGAGCCTATTCAGTTCATTGCCACTACTGTATTAAAAGCAATCTAATCCAATAATACATCCTTTCAAGGGTTTTAAAGGGCTAACAAATTATACTTATTGTATATAGTTATCATTTTTACTTTTCGAGATATAAGTTCTATCAGTTTTTAAGATGGAGGTTTTTAATCTTTGTTGATACAGACAATTACTTGAAAACTAAGCTATACAATAACAAGTTTTTGAAGTAGTATACTGAATTTTATATTAAACACTTAATGCTCACTCATTTGCATCTATCTTTGATTGTTTAGAAGATCATTCTCATTTGAAAGTAAATTGTAGCAAAAACTTTTGAGTGTTTTTTGGAAAAAGTTAAATACCAAAATTATTTTCAGGTATTTTAAATTTTTATTATAATGTTGCTTAGAGCAAAAACTCATTAACTGACACTTTTTGAAAGACACTAAATGCTTATTTTCATGGTGATGAGAAAAACATTGCCACGTATATATATTATCTTAAAAGATATAAAACACTATCAAAATTCTTATAATTAGTTTTACAGTTAAAAACATTTTTTGTTATTATGAATTTCTTCTCTAAGCCAACATAATTAACACGTGTTTTGGTTCGGATAAGCATCTAAAATGTTTCAATTTTTCATAACACTCTGATTCTCTGTATCCCACTTCTGTATTCTAACTCTCTGATCTGTGTATGGTATGGGTGTGCATTAACTCTGGAGTTTTACTCTTCAAAAAGCCATTTGCTTTTTATCAAATTTTTTAAAAATTAAATTGGAAAAATATGTATTTTAAAATTAACGTAGTGTGGTCTTGAAATCTGTAAACACTCACGCATGCTTAAGTGATTTAAACATAATCAGCTTAGAACAGAAACACATCAGCATTCTAAAACATTTTTTTTGTTGTTTAAATGACACTATTAGTTTGGTCAAAAATAAAAATATTAAGCATTTTGATAGTGTTATATCTGTTAAATAGATTACAGTATGACTTTCTAATCATGAAAATAAGCATTTAGTGTCTCCTAAAGAATGTCAGTTGATGTGTTTCTGCTCTAAGCTAATAGTATACATTTTAATAATTTGTATAGTTAAATTGTTCTTTGGCAAATTTAGTAAGCAGATCATGCCTAACAGAAATTTTTTTCATCCATCTCTAAAAAGTATGGAATTGCATTTGTTGTATTTACTCTTCTAAACTGTACTGTAAATATTGTACAATTATTTAGCTTTTATTTATTCCTGTGCTTTTCATGTAATTCTAAAATCATACAATGAATCGTGGAAACTTTTTGACTTAAAATAAGATTAAAAAGGTGGGTAAGTAATATTTATATCATGGGAACTATATTCTGATACAAAAATTCACTGGGATGTATTCTCACCACGATAAACTTCCATCTTCTAAAAATTAATAAGATTATATTATTCACACATGTATTGTTTGGACTTGTTACATTATTGAATTTTTTGAAATTAAGGATTAATCTTTATTTTGCTTACTCTGAAATATGAGGGAAATGTAAACATTGGTAAAAATATTTACTTGTATCATTAATTTTGGATTTCCACTCGGTGATGATTATTGTCCCGTTAGTTCTTAGGATTAATATATCCTGCTTATTTAGCAAGTAAGGTACTGCTGTCCTCCAAAAGCCAAACTCAATGGCCAAATTCATGTTTATGGCAAACTCATTAAATTGGAGTTAGTAAAAAATGTAAATGAAACTAAGGGAAAGGCTTTGGAGTCCTTGCTGATGAAGTCTAGGCTAGTTTCCATTGGTGCAAGAACTTGCCTTGCCACCCCCCTCAACCAACCAACCAAACCAAACCCCCCCCCAACAACACCTGATATCGCTACCACACATTAATTCCACTATTCCAATTTTTTTTTATTCAACTTAGATGGTAAATGCTTGATTTTAAAGGTAAATAGATTAATTTTCAGTAATTTCATTTTTAGTGCAAGATAAAATACCAAATTAATTCTAAGATATTTCATTGACAAATAATCTGAGAGTAGCATGTTTGGTATATTCTTTCACACTTATCATAATCGCTGCAAATGAGATGAAAAGGTTTATCAAATATCGGGATATGTGTACGGTAAGAATAGCATTAGTCACTCTAAAAATACATTCACACACAGTTTACTGTCCTATCCACCCTACCCTACTCACATCAAACTCATGCTCATGCAACACTTCACACATTCTGCATTTAGCTCCTTTTATAGTTTTTGTAGTCTACTAACAAATTTTTCCTCTTCATTTTTTATCATACGTAAATACTATAGTAAAAAAATACTCGGCCAGTTTAGCGCCCCCAATCCGGCGCCCGGGGCACATGCCCCGTCTGACCCCCCAGTTATGTCCCTGGCTGTTGGTTTTCTTTGGTCTTACTGAACATGATTGCAAAATGGGTTTAATTGTGTTGTTGAGATATTGGGAAGCAAGAAGACTAATAATTTGTCAAACGCCTGCCATGCATTTTTTAAGTAAAATATTTAGCAAATTCTTTTGTTCTGTACCATTTTAAAATCTCATTTTTCTATTCCATTTCACAATCTGCTAGCAACAAAATAATGTAGGATGCTGTGACATGCATTCAAAACTTGATAATGCCCCGAAATTTCAGGCTTTGATTATGTATCACCGTTTACATTTATTTTATAATGTGTCCTCCCCTCAGCTTGGGTAAGTGCTTTCAGCTATCCCCGCGCATTGTTTTGTTACGCGATCCAATCCATAATTGTGCCAGCGTGTTAGCCGTTAAAGATGAGGTGGCTGCTATTGACCGCCTGATTCAGCAGCCACTCATCCGTTGCCCTTTTTTTCGTGACACTGGCGCGCGTATTACCTCCACTGTAGGTAAACCGAGGGACCTAGCGAGCAGCGAATGGAAAGAGCATATGCCGCACGCTCGCTCCGTCACCATCTGTCCATAACCAGGTGCAACTCCTGGGCAGGCTACTTTTCTATTTCTACCTACTTTCGGCCCGAGCTTGTTAGGAGATACTATCTTGCACTTCTCTCCTCTGCTCAAGGTTGAAGGGGAGGTTTAAAAAAATTTCTGAGGTGACTGAAACCATCCCGACTTCTTTTTAAGGTCATCTCTATGAATCTGGTTTCGCTCGAGTGACTTCATTTAAAGGATTTTGTGATTGTTGATTGGTTGGTCCGAGCCTTTTTTCTCTTTTTTTAATAATTTAAGGGGGTGGGAAGTTCTGACAAGGTTAACTGGTTAATAGGTCTGTAGTAATTGCCGTGAATCATACTAGTCGATGCAGCATTGATTGGCGTTTATTGTGCGAAGAAAGAAATGTCCGTTGAAGTACACACTTTGGAAATGGGAGAAAGTTGGTTGTTGGGAATCGATTGTTCGCTTCACTGTTTGTCAAACTTTTGCGCAGACCAATCAAAATGAAATAGAGAAAGGAATGAGACAAAGAAAGCTCAGTGATAGTGATTTTCTGCATTTGGTTTGATGTTTTCCAGTTTGGAAAACTACTGAGGCGTTCATTGTTGAAACTAGCTTCATTCTCAGTTGTTTTTGACGTACTTTTTCTCATAACGAAGATGTTTAACAGTACTATTATGTTCTTTTTGTCATAATGTCCTTAAAATTCAAGTTTATTCGAAACCCCAACTTTCAGTGAAAGAATTCACAAAACTTGTTGAAAATGAAATCAAACTATCAACTTATGAAACTTGTTATTTGGAACGAATATATTGTAAAGCTTCGTAATACCGTCGTTTCTACTGACAGGCTTTTTAATGACTTTCAGATTTAAACACTAAAGTTTTATGTATACTACCTTCGTTTTGTTTTAATCGTTTTAGATTTTTTTTTAGTTGCGCTTCCTAGTTATTGGTCTTAAGAAGATTAATGTTGTCGTGTTTATTTGAAAACTTCTGAGAGTATAGATAATTTTTGTGCCATTATATATATCGTTTCGTGAAACGTGTTTGTTTTCTTTAAAGTGTAACCCCCCACCCTCGATTTTGGCCCCTCCCTTTAATTCTGCCATTTGTCTCGCGTCACGAATTGAGAACAATAATGACCCGTCTCCCAAATGAAACGGAATCTCTCAAGTTGGTCAGGGAAGGCAGTTAATCGCACTTCTATTAAATATTGCTTAATTGAACCATAATTTTTTTCCTAATCCTTGACCCAGAATTGTTATTGTCTCTTACGATTCTGACCTTAATTTCCTGTAACTAGAGCTCTTAACTTGCGAAGAAACGAGTATCGGTATTTTCTTCACCAATCTTCCGACCTTGCCTTGTGAAATTCGAATGTTGACAGATTCATATAAAGGGCGATATAAAAATCTGCATGTTGTAATATGTGTTACCAGACGCACATGAGTTTTTAAATGTCGCATCTTGACAGTTTTCTTGCAGTTAATTTTTTTAAACGCGATCTTCGAGAAAGACGTAAATTAGTGTTAGATGATATCCATAAGGTGGAAATTTAATAAATCATAGCGTAGATAAGCTATAAATTAAACTTAGGTTAAAATCTATTACTTTCGTATCTTTATGTTTACTTCAGTTAAGTCCTAAAAAACACGTTATTTAGATTCTATTATGAATAGTCATTTTAACCACTCGACAGCGCGATTCTGATCAATAAAACATTTAGGTTCCAGTTTTATTTTTTTGTTTTAACTTACATACTTGTATGTTAGAACATTTATTTACAGACTTAAAGATACTCGCAAATCTAAAAGCAATTTTTAATTTATAAAAGTTGTCTGAAGGTTTTTCAATTCTAATTTTCTCACTTTAATATTAAATCTCTGCTTGTTTTGCGAAATTCTTTTCTATGTCGAGAGACCAGTCCTTAGAATGAACACAATGGAGATGTTCTTTTTTACTAACCGCTTTTCAGCAAACGTTTTAGAAATCAAATGCTGGTTGATGACTATTGGGCGGCATATCCCTCTACCATCTCTTGCAGAGAAACTAATTTTGGAAGAAAGGATGACGACATCTCCCGTGCACCCATTCCTTCCATTGCGATATACAGAGAAATAAAAGAAAATTCCCTCTTTAAAGGGCGTTGGATGCCGTAATTTCTTTTTATAAAATATAACTATATTTTCAAACGCTGGAAAAGAGAATGGTCTGCTGTTTTCTATTGCATATTTCTGCACTTCTAAGAATAGTTTTGAATACTACCGCGCATGCGTTTAAGTAAGAAATTTAAGACCTCGACAAATATTCAAATCACCTTGATGTCCTCTTCACTTTTTCCTGCTGTAGAGGCTTCACGCGTTTGTGATACAGATTGCGACTTAGAAATCGTTGGAATTCTTAACCCATTTTTAAGAGCTTGGGAAATTCGTTCTAAGGAAGAACGTTTACTTGGAACGAGCTTGAAGTGCTTTGTTTTGTTGGTTAAATAAAACGTTTAAAGTGTGGATCGTGGATTGCATCTCACCTTCATAAGCTAGACCGCACGATCGTCAGGTATTTGCTCGAGTTTGAGCCTTTTTAGCATGTTTCTATTTGTATTCTAAGTCTTGCGTCCAGAAGAGCGTCTGTTTCGCTCTGAACTGCAGTTATGACTACTTCCAAATACTCTTGTGATGCTGCACAGTGGCGTAACTAATAAGCCGATAAGATGTTTTAATGATGCACTCTTTGTTTGGAAAGTATTTAAGCTCAAAGAAAAATAAAAAAGCAATAGGATGTGGAGAAGCAGTCATCCGAGAACCACTTGTCGCAAAACGTAAAGGTCAAGTATCCATTAGACAAGTCCTGATTTTGAAAGAGAAAACTGAAATCTTTTGCGTGGTTCCGAGCGAATTTTTTGGCTTGTTTTATGATATTGTTTATGATCGCTTTTTAATGATTTGTTAGCAAGCTAATCAACATGAAAATTATTCTAATTTTTTCTTCGTAATAGAAAATAATATATTGGTCGAATATATTGATTGTGTGAGGTACCGATTAAGTTAGCCCTCGTGTAATTCCTGTGAAAATATACCTTTTTAATGTTTAATAAATTCTTTTGCACTTTTTCCATAAAACAATTTCTGATTTTTTTAGGTGTGTATTACGATTCTTTGTGAGAGGTGTTAAACAGATTCACCAGGAATTTTCTGTTTACCTATGGCTTGCCGCTTTAATCAGCGAATGAGGTGATCAAAGCGGCTTAAACATTGACTTTTTGATTGTTTTTTAAATTAAGAGAATATTTCTGTGGTGACTCAGGTCCCCTTGGAACCACAAATGAAAATGCCCCGGTGTAGAACAAAAGAGTTAAAAAGAGTTGCCACTTTTTTTGTGACTGCCTCAAAATAACAACGACGGTTTCGAAATAAACACCATCCATAACGGTCACAACCGCGGCAGGTTTTCACAACCAAACCTCTTACCTGTGCGAAGACTCGAGAACAATGCTCAAATCAAGAAAAACCGCTTTTTCCTCAACGGGGAAATAAACCCGCCTGTGTGTATAGGTGTGTATTTATATACATCTGTTTTAAAACGGGGACCATAACGGGGTTATGTAAATATTAATTTCAACGCGCACCATTTGAATACTTGAAAAAAAAATAGCCTACCCAGTTTTCCCCTCAGCTAAAGACCTATTTGTGTTTGACCCCCGACCCAGTGAAATCACTAAAACATCGAAACCGCTACACTCGTGGGAAAAATCGGAGAGCTTGAGAAGGAAGTCCTCCCTCCCCGCCTGTGCCACCTTTTTCGCTCCTCTCTCCCCTCCCTTCTCCCCCTCCTGGTCGTGTCTCAAAGGCAGGATGTAAACATTTCACAACGATGAATCCGCAGATGTCGATTCGGCTGTCCGCTTTCGTGTTTATACACTCGTCCCGATTGCTTTCGGTGTTGACGTTGAGGCACGAGTCTGAGTTTGGACTTGTCCGAGTGCTGTTTTGCCTATCGGTCCTGGATTAATCGGCTTTGTTTTCGGCTGCCGTGTGATTTACTGGTGAGAAGTGTGTCGTCATTCCGAAGGCGGTAAAGCTACGCTCGCTCTCTTCCAGCACACCTCATCAATGGCGTAATTTAGCACCGCGGTGAGTAGCTGTGTGTAGTATCGATATTGCCGCGGCGCTTTTTGAAATCGCTCCTGCTGCGTAGTTGCGGCGTTTGCGGTTGGCTGTAGCAATAAGGAACGCTGTTCTTGTTTATGACTAGAATCTTTTGTTTTGTGTTTGAGGTGGGAAGTGGTTTCAGCCTTGTTTTAATTTCGAGATATGTTTAAATAGCGAACATGTGTGAAAATAGCAAGTTTTTCTGTGTTTTGGTTGTTGATCCCAGAATCATGTGATCGGTAATAGATCACATGTACGAAATTTTCTTTTTCATGGTTCCTAATTTTACTACAAACATTTAAAAAAACTATTTAGAAAGGACTATAAATTGAGGGAATTTCAAAGTTGTGCCTTAATATGATTGCTCACAATTAATACTTTTGACATTTTCTTTTCAAGTTTCGTAATTTGACAAAAAGAATGTTTTTAAAACTTTTGGAAAAACAAGAAATCGGGGAATTTCAAAGTTGTGCATTTTGTCATGACACTCACTATTTTCTAATGCCCATGATAGTCAATCTTTTCTTTCAAGTCTGAAAATTTTATCTACCCATTTCATTCAAATTTACAGTTTGACAATTTCTAAATGGCTATCAATCACGATTTTTTTTATTGAAACTAGTTTTTATGTTATAAAACTGCAAATTTTTTATACAAGATGTCAAACAGTTTTTGAAGATATTTACATGCTTAAAAATAGGAGCAAATAACTTTTAGGATAATATAAGACTTCTAGAAACCCAGTAAATTGAGTGAAATGTGTTTGGACTAAGTTATTGACAGCTGATTGATCATCACATTTTTTAAATAGAACTCATTGCCAATCTTTCCTAATCTAGTCATTTGTAAATTTTCTTCATATTCTGTATTGTGCTCTTTTGTGGCTGATTGCTCCGATGTATTGTCTGATGCCCAGGAGTTAACAATACATGATTTATGACAACATTTAAAAAAATTGTTGGTTTTTAGAAAAATATTTTCGAAATTATATTTTGTCCTTTTATAGAATTTTGAAAGAACAGTGTTTGAATTATTCATGTCAAATTGGAAATGGCAGAGTTTGTAGTACTCAAACAAATAATACAAAGGCTGTGAAGTCATACAATGGTTAAATTTGGAACTAAAATCTTCATCGTAATTTCACGAGGAATATAGCAAATAGTACTTATACCAACAAGACAATCTGCCCAGCATTATTTAGCTGATGTTCATATTGGCAACAGAAAATGCAATGCTCAATTTCAGCATCAGATTTCCTTCAATAATTGATAATACTTTTGCTGCTTTTTGCAACATTTTATTTCATGTATCAACGATTATTACGAAACACATGATGTGTGCATCACATGTGAACATAATTCATGTGTTATGTTGGAACATTAATATGAGACGAGATGTTTTCCCATTACGTTTTATCGGAATGTTTCACTGCAATCACAAAGATCTGGATTTTAATTAAGATTTTTTAAGAAAATTGGCATTTCTTTCCTTGTTATGCAAGTTTATGGAATGTTATATTTTCATTAGTATTACCTTTGATTCTGATAAAATTTGACTCAAAAAGTTAGCACCTGTAGTTGCTAACTTTTTAAAACTAAAAAAATTGTGAATATAAACACAAACTCTCTTCAATTTCGAGTTCCTTTAGACCTATTTCATCTTTCATGTGTCAAATCTATTCTGCAATTTGTGTTAGATTTTTGACTGATTAGATTCTAGTAGTAACCATTGGCACTAAAATGTTTTGTTTTTAATTAAGTGTTCTTTGTTTCAGATAATGCTGTTGCTGAACACAAACCAACTTTACCCCCTGGTGTAACTGAAAATGATGTGAATCTCTTCAAAAACGTTCAGGAAACAGCCTTAAAAGTAAACAATGTTACATATGTATAGCACACTTTTAAATTAGTGTTCACAGTGATATACTGTAATATTTGCAGGGCTGCCACTGGTAATTAAAATGAGACTTTATGCTACCTTTTTACCCTTGGCAACTAGGGGTACATTTAAAAAAATTGTTTCAAAAGCTGCTATTTTCAAAGTTTTGGTGACTTGAAAATTCACCATAGACCAATAAAAATTAAGTCTTCCCGCATTTTAACAATAGCATGAATCTTTGTTTCAGTCACGAATTCATGCCTTTTGCTGCATCATTGCATTGGAGAAAATTATTTTATGACTTTCACTGACTGCACTCCAGTGGTATCAAAAATGTTTGGTAAATATAAACATTCTGATCGCTTCAAAGAGTCATCCATGTAACAGTGTATAGTATTTTTCTGTTGAAAGTGTGAACTGTTAACCAAACACCGAGCTACGCCAAATACTTCTTCCTACTTTTACACCACACTATGTTTTTTGAAGACCTGGTGCCCAGGATGTAGCTGCTGGGGCAAATAAAAAAGCTACTAAAATAAGCTTTAAAAGTAGATTAGTTTTGTTTCAATTTTTAAGAATTTATGGCACTAATGCTAGTTACATTCATGTCCAAAAGTTAAGCGTAATTGCTGTTTATGTGAATATTTCAGAAAATATACATTGAAAAGGAAGGAAACGTGGTATGTGGGTGTAATAGGGTTTTAGAAGAAAACAATCCCAAACAAGGATAATAATGACTTATTATCCAAAGAAAAGGGTCGAAAGAGAAAGGTTCACAATATGAGTGTCAACTTTAGTGAAACAGAATGATTAAACAATGTGAAGCTGAAGTTTAATACGGTGTGTGGGAACCTCTGTTAGCCATGCAAACTGCACAACGATTTCCCATACTTTCGATGAGTTGTGTGCTTAAAGAATTCCAAGCCTCGCTGAGAGCAGTTTTCAATTCCGGAACAGCTTGGTGGGTGGCAGAGGGCTGCAATATGTCTCCGGGGCATATCATACACATGCTGTATAAGATTCAGATCAGGAGAGTTGACAGCCCACTGCATGTGTTGGATATCTTCACTTTGAAGGAAGGTGGTGACTAGGGCTTCACGGTGAGAAGGCGAGTTATCCATGAATATGAAACCTGGACCGACAGCACGAAACAGGTGAACTGTAGGCTCAAGGACTTTGTCTCTGTATCTTTGACCGGTAACAGACCCCATGTCAAAGATGTGGAGGTCTGTGCGGCCGTCCAGCATGATGCCTGCCCAGATCATGACTCCCCCTGAAGGAAAACGATGTCTTTCCGTGATGTTTCCCGGGTGAAAACGCGTTCCACGTTCTCTCCAGATCGTGGTACGATGAGAATCAATTTGCAGACTAAATCTGGACTCACTAAACATGGCATTGCCCCACTCTTGTCGACTCCACTGCCGATGTTCCAAATTCCACTGTAAACGTACGCGTTTCTGTGCAGACGTCAGGGGGATTCAAACTGCTGGTCGTCTGGCAATAGAGACCAACATGTCTAAGTTTCATGTAAACAATTTGTCTTGAAACTATGACTCCTGTGTTAGCTGTCTGGCAGAACGGTTCCTCTGATGTCGTGCAATTATTGGCAAATATCTGTCTTGCCGAGTGGTTGTTACCCTTGGTTGACCTGGGTCATCGGGTAACATCTCCAGTGGTTTTAAACCTCTGCCAGTCTGGAGATCACACACTGAGGCACATTCAGAATTCGAGACGCTTTAGTTTCTGATCAACTGGATTCCAGCATTCCAATAATTCGTCCCTTCACAAACATGTCTAGTTAGCATCTTTCATCCTTATTGATTGTTAACGACATTTCGTACCACACCAGTTGTGAAATTTCTGTCGAAACTGGCCTTGCCGCTCGAAGCCGTTTTATACTCGTTCCGATGTGTGTCAGTGCTTTGTGCATGTCGACTGAACTGTTTTGCATATGCACAATGTTTTACCTTCATACCACGATTCTCCACAAGTGATTTTGAATCATTGTATCCATATTTACTTCGATTTTTTCACATTTTACGAATTATGCTTAACTTTTCGACATGAGTGTGTTTCAGAAATGCTTTGACTGGCAGTCCTGTATTTGTTAGTACTATACTTACTGTTGGTTGTTTGCATTGCAAATGTTTTAAATAATATGAAATAAATATTCTCCAATGTCAATCATGCATCTTTAAACAAGAAGTGTTATATTTGGACTCTGGTAAGTTGATATTGGAGTCGCATTGAATTTTGAACTGTAGTCTTATAACAGGATAATTTGAAATGTAAAAAATTAATTTCCACTGTTGGTATTTTAAAGTGTGGATTCCAGCTATGAGTTTACCGTTTAGTGCTGCAAGAAGCAGCAGTGATTACAAATTGGCAAAGAATCTATGGTGATTGCCATATATGTTTTATCATATGGTAGCCCTTTAAGTTGAGTTATAATCTAGATCTCCAAAAGACCATGTTTTTCTAGTCATGCAGTGACCAACTCCTGCTCATCCAGCTGCCCCACAGAAAACGATACAATCCAAAATATGGGAAGGAGTTGCTGAGGTTGGGAGTATGGACAAGTTGGAAAGTTCTTAACTCTTCTCACAAAAGTCACCTATCTTGTATGCCGATTTTTGTCTTGCCCTGAGCAGTTTGGTGCTGTCTTGAACCTTTAAAATGCAATGACAAGCCAGTGTGCTTTATAGAATACCATGAATATGAACTAGGAACAGACCATGATTGTGGCTTTTTGATTTGTGCTAGGAGTAAATTTTCGTTTCATTAAGATCATTATCTGGTTAACAGATCCGCTTGCAACTCTCTTTTGCCAGCAAATGAGCTATCACATCAAATAAACCAACTTGAGATGGCATCCACTGCAAGCAAATAGAGCTTGTGTGCAAATTCCAACAAGAGTAGAATAATATCCCCTTTCCCTTGGGAAACTTGGTATCTTTTTTGAAGTAGATTCGCCTAATGTCATCTGCCCTCTTACCAGAGTTGCTGTAAACTGAAGAATAGATAAGCTCACCTATGAATTTACAAGATGAGTTAATTTATTAGGGTTTTGAATTAATAATTTTACCTTTAGTTTTACATATTGATTTTTAATAATTTAAGTTATGTGAGGAAAGTTTGGTAGAATTTTTTGTGTTTTGCAATTGTGTAAATTCCCACCAATATTTCTCTGATAAAAGTGAACTCTTTCCATGACATGTCATATTACCAGTTAATGCATATGGTTTCAATGCTTGAATTTCTCAACTTACACTGTCTTTAACTGTTGGACTCTGAGGTATGCAACTTGGTTTTTCTTATTAATAGACTAGCTTGGGGACCAGATAAGTAATGGCCATCATGCTGGATATTAGCGATGTCCGAAAATCTTTGTCCTTTTAACTCAGTCTTTAATTTTGGGAACAGTCGGAAACCTCAGGGGGCTAAGTTGGGTGAATAAGCAGGATGACCTAATTCAATAATCAAAGTTTTGGCCATAAACTCTCAGAATGAGCATGCTATAACTTGGTAGATTGTTACTATGGATAATTATCTTGTCTAGTCACACAATTCAGATCTTTTTCTCTGAACTGAATCTTGTATTCTTTTCAATTTTGGTTTACAAATCTCACCGTGTTCACGTTTTCGTCCAGCATTTTGATTTTGGCTGCCCACTTCTGTGGTCGTCTTCTCGTCCTTCTTTGAATCTCTTATGCCACTCAGATGCTTGATTTTTTTAGAGCATCCACATCATATGATATTTTCTACCACTCCAACATTTCAGTAACAGTTTTACTGATTTTACACAAAATTCGATTTTAACACGCTCTAAATTTCAATCACTCATTTTATGCCAAAATTTATTCTCAGATCTTCATTTTACACAAAATTCAGTGTTAACATGCTGCTCTAAATTTCAATCCTTCATTTTTTCACCAAAATTTACTCTCGGATCTGATTGTATTCTCAGTAGCCAACTAATAAATGAGTCTTATTCACTTGAGGTTTGCATATGCTTTAGTTAGAACATGCGCAAGCATGATTTCAACCAAAACCCACATGCTACACTGGCCATTCCCTTAATTAAATAGACATACCTCATATTTTAATGTTTCATATAAATAATTTCTGCCTAGAAAGTTCACTGACTTGCATGTCTGACATCTAACAAGTTTTAACTCATAAGTCAATGAAATGTTTTGAATATTAAAAATTCAATTAAAATCAAATCAGATTATTTTTATTTCTAATAAATGTTTATATCTATTTTGACTCAGTTTATACATTTTTTTTTGCATCAAATGAAAATCAGTTACCTAATTTCTGTAAACATTATCTTTTATCTCTATTACCATGTATTGAGGAAATCTAGAACTAACACCTAATTGTGATAGCTGTGACTTCCTTTTTTATCTTTAAGTTACACTGACCCAAAAATTGCACAGGTTATGCCAAACTTATGGTGTCAAACATTTAGTATTGTGTGGTCGAAATACCTTTCAATGAAATTTTTTATTCTTACAGGTTATGGGACATGGTTCCATTCCTCCAGAGCCACAAGGACGAAGTCCTGGTGCTATTGAATTTGGGAAGTATGGAATTGAAACTTGGTATTCTTCACCATATCCTCAAGAATATGCCAGGTTATGATTGTTTCTGCTTTATAAATTTTATCGAAATGTTTGGAAATTGTCATAAAACATTAGAAAATTGATAGAAAGCTCTATAAAAAAAATGAAAATAATAAATTAAGTGATTTTCATAGTGTATTCCTACTGATTACTGCAGAATATTGTTTCTATGTTTTCTAATAACAGTCAACGCAAGCATGTAAAGCATTACTAAAGCGACTAATTGCTAAATAGATTATAATATATTTGGATAGTAACAAAACCAATTTTAGGTTTCTATTCTTTATTTTTTGTATTAAATGTGTTGCTCAGGAAAAGAACCCAGGTACAGATTTCTCCCTGTAACAAAATAAGCTGTTCCGATGAGTAGAAAATAACTGGTAAAAATTGTGCATCACCACATGTGCTTTATTGGTGATGGTGGTAAATAAGTTATGCTGATTTTAATTGGGATTGTGTTTGTGAAGAGAGATTGAGAAATATTCAGATGTATTAAATGGAGATTACACATTTGTTCAAAGGAATACAGTGAACAATCACTTTGCATTATTGCATCTGAATATTCCTATTGTAAGTTGTATGAAGATAAATCTTCATGTAAAGCTAAATCTTTGCAGGGAATAGGAAAGTTCCAAACATAGAATATTTACAATGACTTAGAGAAAGGTTAATCTCTGGATATGTATTTAAGGAGTTTAATTTGGTTGATTTGTTGCTGCAGTTGTAATGATTTGTGTCCATGTATAATATACGACTTGCATGCTAAGTGATTTTTAAAACCGTGTTTTATTTCATTTATGATTTTATTTACAATGTACACTGCAATTTAAATTTTCAAAAAGGCACTGCAAGGGAAAAGTATTTCAAAAATCTTGTCAATATAGTTTTCAATATAGTTTTAAAATTTTAGTATGTGCATTTTAGTTATAAAAGCATTCTGTGTTCAAAATAAATTTACATTAAATTTTAATTATATTTTTAAGTATTACATCATGTTTAGCATGCTTACCATGAATTTAGGAATAAAATCTCCAACTTGTAATGTCCTGGGTTTTGCATTGTTTCCTTCATCAGATATTTAGCTACAATTTTTCATTTTCATTAAAATATAAATTGTAAATTTCTATTTATCAACACAATCTTTTAAAAAATAAATTGCATTTTTTTAGACTTCCGAAACTGTTTCTATGTGAATTTTGTTTGAAGTATATGAAAAGCAAGAATATTCTCTCAAGACATTTGGTAAGAATTTGATTATTTTTACTAATAATTCTCAAAAGGGTGTACACACAAGTACCATTGATTTGGTGTAAAAATACTATTTCACCCAACCTCTAGTCCTGCTTCCTCGAGTTGGCAGCTGAGTCAGGTTGTTTTAAACGAGTCTATTAGTTAAATTATGGGACTGGTGGTAATGCAAACCAATCATTTCTACAATTGGCATCTCTTGCATGCATTCTGGTTCTAAGGTTATCATTTGATGGTGAAGCAATAGTGATAATGTGTTGATATGGAGAAAACCATACATGACAACCACCATTCACGCTTTTGCATATGGCATACTTCTAATAAGCTTTCACACATTTTCAAAGCATGACTGACCCAAGATCAATTGCTTTCTCATTGGATCCACATTGTAGTCTTGTTTAGTGTTGGTAAATATTGAAATATTGAATCTAACAGTTTTTTAACCCTGTTTGAATGTCACAAGATTTCCAATTAGTGTAGTCTTACTTTTGCATTATACCACATTTAATGACTAAGTAAACACATCTATTGTGTGAATGAATTCCCAGGAAACATTCTTATTGATTAAAAAGGTGAAAACTGGTTAGGAGTCACGCAGGAAGACAACAAAGATTGTAGGACGAATGTGTGCCCCTTTCAGGTTAAGTGTTTGTAGGTACTCTATGTGACATTGAAATGGCCAACATTTCTGTCGACCACCAAAATTGTGTGGTAAACTTAAGAACACTTTTTTAGACACATGTATCTTTTTAATTGTTCTAAAACTTGGCAATTTTTATATGGTTTTAAAACCATGTGAAACCAAAATTTTTTATATTCTCTTCTAGCGAAAGTGCAACTGGTCTCATCCACCTGGAACTGAGATTTATCGTAAAGATGATTTGTCTGTTTTCGAAGTTGATGGGAATGTTAATAAGTTATATTGCCAAAATGTTTGCCTGCTTGCTAAACTCTTTTTGGACCACAAGACTTTGTACTATGATGTTGAACCATTTCTGTTTTATGTCTTAACTAAAAATGATGAAGCTGGTTGCCATTTTGTTGGTTATTTTTCAAAGGTATTGGATTTTTCTATTTGTAGTCTTTTATCTGTTAAAAACTATTTCCTGCATTATATGTACTCAAATGGTAATAAAATATGCTCTATAAAACAATGCAGAGAAACTTGTGAAAACTACTTTTATTGTGTAACAATCTATTTTATCAGGGACCACTTTTCTTATGGATTTTCAGCATCACCAAGTCACCTGGTTTCCAAAGACCACCTGCATTTACAACCACTTTTTAGACTAATGTATAAGTTCCACTGAATTATGCAATATGCATCCATAGAAATTCTTTATTATTTTAAAAGTGGAAAAGTTTCACTTTTGAATGTAAAACTTTTTCAATGGAGAAAAATGTGCAATAACATTTCATTGTCAAAAGAATATTTAGTTTGTTATAGTCATTATTATTTTTTAAAATTTAATCTTGAAAGGATTTTGGGTCTAATCATTTTCTTGATTTAGTCTTTAATCATACTGATACTTTCTGTTAAATATTTAGTCATCCACTAGCAAGAAGGTGTATACACTTTTGATTATTTTTACTTAAAGACACTCTTTAACAACTGTAAAGGATAAAACTTATTTTCCGTTTTACATACTACTGTTTTGGTTTTCATATATGTACACTGATATTCGTATGCATTGATTACTAGTTAGCTTATAAAAATAATATTGGAACGTCATTTCGATTTTCTTTCACAATTTATTTTCCTAATTTCTCAAAATTTTGTTTTTAGGAAAAACTATGTCAACAAAGGTATAATGTTTCTTGTATAATGACAATGCCACAGTATCAAAGACAAGGATATGGTCGTTTTCTTATTGATTTCAGTAAGTATAACTTTATAATTTCATTAGAGTATTGATTTTTGTTATACTGAGAGGAATGAAATTTATTGTTTTCAAATGACATGATAAATTTGATTTTAATAAATTTGTTTTATGCTTTGGTTTTTATTTAAAAGTGGCTAAAGGACAAACTCCATTCTGTTGAATGTTTTATTTTAAATTGCAAATGGATCATTTTAAATTATTCATTTTTAAACTTAAGTAATTTTAAATTTCATTAAATTTCAAGGTATTTTTATGCAAACATGTTTATGTTTTCAATGCAATGTGCATATTTTTTATTTGAATATTATTATAGTACATAATATTAATGTATTTTCTTCAAAATGTAAGAATGCAATTTCTAGGAAAATAAATAAAGCACTAAAATTCAAAATTTCTGCATCTCGTCTTATAAGTGTTCATCCATCAACAGATATCAGTGAATTTTATTTTCTCAGTGTAAAAGGATTAGTATTTTTAACAATTAGTAATAGTAGATCTCAGTCTATTGACTGTGAGCAAACTGTTCAAGGGAGATGTAGGCGATGCAGGAGTTTGATTCCCGTAACTTACCCTGAGTGTATTTCTATCTTCTGTGTCAGTAAAACTCCTTGCGTGTATGTCCATCACTTGTGTTTGACTCAGCTTGACCAAATATGACTGTCCTTGTGCAATAAAACCCAACCAACCAAACTGGTGAGTTTTATTCTAATAGATTAAATCTTGGTCCCAGTTTAATGTTTCAGAAGGAACAGTCATATTTTATTTATTTCAAGGAAATGCAACTTTTCTCACTTGTGTTATATTAATTTAACATGAATTGAAAGTGGTAAAAGATGAGACATTTCTTGCTTTTGCAGAAAATTTCTTAGTTAATTCTTAATTAATTAGTTAAAATTTACAAATCTCTAATGTTATATTTATTCCTAACCACTTTATAATTTTCTTGTAAACTCTTGATACAAATACACACATGCTATATAAATTATAAATTTGGCAAAAAATGTGCTTCATCTGGCTCAGCCCAAGATAACAGCTCTGCATGTTTCCAAACCAACTTGGCAATCATTATTTAACTGAATCTGAAGGAAGTCAGTGTTATTTCTAATTAATATATAAAGATTTAGGCGACTCTTGGGTAATGGGGATCTTAAAAACGACTAATATATATATGTAGAAATGCATTGCTCGTCACATTTTTATAACTGCTCTAACAAAATGAATTATAAATTTCAGGTTACTTACTGTCCAGAAAAGAAGGTTTACCTGGGACTCCTGAAAAACCTCTGTCTGATTTAGGGAGAATAAGTTATGTATCATACTGGAAGAGTGTACTTCTGGAATATATTCATACTTGGTATAAGAAAGAAACTAATCATCAAATCAATATCAAAAGTAAGTTTCTGAAAGGCCCTTTTTTGTTGAAATAATTGTAACTTTATGTTTAAAATCTTTAGTTTTTGATCACTTCAGCAGTAAGTTAAATTATTGATATTTTTGTTTTCTAATATATACCCTTGAAACACTAGTGGTAACTATTGTTATAGGGGTGCAACTTAGTGAAATTCACACAAAAAATAGTCTAGCGAAATTATGATTAGAAAAAACTCATCGAAAACTAGCAAATGGGATATTTTGCTAACATTTGAATATTGCAAAATTAAACAAAACTTTCTGAATTTCTTGAAAGATTTTTTAGTGAAATATTCTTGAAGTATGTTCAATAGGCTCTTCCTCTTATCTACTATAATTTTGTCAAGTGTTCCATGTTACAAATTATGAATTTAAAATTGTAAAGGAATTTTTCACAAGAATATGTTCTATGACTTGAATACTATTGCTTTGATTTGATAGTATTAGATCTGTTTATGATTACGGACATTTAGATTTACCAATTTTGAGTACTTAGAAAAGTGTTACAGTACTTATAAACAATGTAGAACAGAAAATAAGTTCTAAGCTGGTCTCTGATTTGTATAATTTCCTTTAACAGATATAGCTCAGGAAACAGGTATAAGTGCATTAGATATCATCAGCACTATGAAAGAACTAAACATGATTCAATTGAATGATGAAAACAAGTAAGTGATTCTTACTTATTTTAAAAATTTCTTAGCTCTAAATTAAGTAGAAACCTTTTATAATTTGTTTCTGTGCTGTTATTTCCCTTGAAATGACAGATTCATTTCACTTTTTAACTAACGTTTATCACAAAATGAAAAATTGAAAATTCTGCTCCTATGCTTTGAGAAGATATTATGTTCCAAATTTTTTAAATTGATCACCTCATTCTGCAGAAAAAGTATTTTGTACTCGAAATGGTTTCGATTACAAAATACTTTTCAATGCTCACTGATATTTAATTTAAAAAGTTTGAAATTGCTTTTATTTAAAATAATCTAGTATTAAAAGGTTTTGGGAGAAGCTTAGTACTTATACTTTGTGAAATTTAAATGTATTTGGTTTGACAGATAATCGAACACCTAATTACTGTTAAGTTTGATAATCTGTATTTGATTTGGAAAAGTCCAAATTAAACTTTTCCTTGTTTTATTTATGGTAAGTTTAAATTTGATTTTATGATTTTTCTAGGTTAATAATCGCCTTAAGTAAAAAGGTATTGGATGAGCATATGACAAAAGTCATAGCTAACCGGCACCGGCGGATTGAGTTGGATCCTGAATGTCTTAGATGGATACCTCTGATTACGAATCATATGTATTCAGACAAGGTATGTGGGCTTTTTGCTTTCGAAACTCAGATTTATTGTAAAAGTACCAATTATACACTGCAATGCAAAATTTAAGCAACGATGTAATTTTTAACCAGACAGCCATGAAATTGTACAAAAGGGACTTGTTGCGTTCAGTACAATGAACACCCAATTCAGTAGAAAGGTGATTTGTATGCAAATATCAGGAACAAGGCGTCAGGTGACGTGAGGGCACGCAAAACGCGTGCAGTCAGTGCGCACAGTGCGACTACACTAAAAAGGAGGGCGAAAGGCGCTATTAAAGGCATTCGCTGCAAGTTCAAGTGAGTTTGTACGTGCAATATGTCTACAAGAAACCATCTGGACGACTTTTTGTGGTAGAATGATTGGCAAGCTCGAGGAGGGGCGTAGTTTGACGAGTGTAGCCCAAGAGTTTAGAATCGACAAGTGTCGAGATTGGAATGCCTTCCAAACAACTGGTACAGCTGTAAGAAAGGTTGGTGGTCGGCCAAGAAAAACAACGCCAATGGATGACTGATATATCGTCCTGCAGGCGAAAAGAGATCAATACCAGTCAGTGGGCAACCTGGCTCAGCAGCTGCGTGCGGCAGCGGGACGACAAGTGTCGCAGTTTACTGTGGCCAGACGCCTTTACAAAGGTGGCCTATTCGCCCGCCGTCCTGAATGCTGCATCCCATTGACAGCTGCCCATCGGCGGTGCCGTTTGGATTGGTGTAAGGAACACAAAGACTGGACATCTCATCAATGGAGTCATGTCCTCTTTACAGATGAGAGTCGTTCCAGTGTCACAAGCGATTCTCAACGCCAGTTGATATGGAGAGAGGTAGGGACACGGTTTTATCCCACTAACATCAGGGAGAGAGACCGTTACAGTGGTCCTGGCATGCTCGTCTGGGGAGGCATCATGATGAACAGGCGGACTGAGCTCCAAATTTTCGACAAGTACTGTTACTTGAGATCGCTATTGTCAGCAAGTGATCCTCCCCAGGTACGTCTGTTCTGAGGTGCCATTGGTGCAGACTTCGTTTTTATGGACGATAACGCCAGGCCACATCGAACTCTTGCTGTTGAGGAGCTGCTAGAAAGTGAAGATATCACTAGAATGGATTGGCCAGTGTACTCCACTGATTTAAATCCCATAGAACATGTGTGGGATGCTTTGGGGAGACACCTTTCGGCACGATTATATCCGCCGGAGAACATCCAACAACTGAAACAGGTGCTCATTGAGGAATTGACCCTCTTACCTCAAGAACTGTTGGATAATCTGGTGTTGAGTATGGAGAGATGGTGCCAAGCAACCATTGCAGTTAATGAAGGTCATATCCCATACTAAGGGGCATCTGTTTGTTGTTCTCCCTCTTGGGCAGACAATAATTTGTACCAACGCTACTCTTTCGATAAAGCCTTTTTTGTTTGATTCCATACTGTATACGTTCTATTCATTTTTGTGCTAGTATGCTTTCTTCATCTGTTAAGTACAAAATACTGTCTCTGTATTCTGAATTACATCTCCCAGGTGATTTCTTACGGAGTTACGGCAAAAAAAAACAGTCGTTGCTTAAGTTTTGCACACCAGTGTAAATTACAATATTTACAATTATTTTTATCCATTTGTAAAATTTATCCCTTCCATTCGTTTTTCAATACGAAATTCTCCATATATTCTCCAAAATTTTTCATCACAGCAACATGAATTTGTAAGAGCAATTGAGAAATTATAATTTGAATTGTTTGTTCCTGACTTGTTATTTCAGTTTAAAATACAACCCCTCAATATATAATGCTTGTGGGACATGAAAAAAGTATATTGAGAGTTAAGAAAAACTCATCGAGATTAACAGGCATAAATTATATATTAAATGTAGTGTTTTTGTTCAGATTTGTTTTGTGAAACAAGTAAAACACAGTCAATGGTAAAATTTAAAAAATTATAATGTGGTAAAATATTTTTTTGAACAGAAATTTCTTATCCAGGATTATGATTATTTCCCAAATCTTTTTTCAATTAAATTTACCCTTTTCATTGCTAGGATACATATTTTGCAACTAATGTCCTCATGAGGTGCTCGGAATACTTAATACTTTTGCAAATAGGGAGATTGGTTCTGTACCTAAGAGGAACTGACTTATCTATTCAAGTCAACTATTCATTTGAGACTTAAACCCTCAGGCTTCAACTTCTCGTTCATCCCTTCACCTAGTTTTAAGTTATAGGTCCTAGTCTAATTAGCAAAAAATGACCATGGATCAACAAACCATACTTTGGCTTAGCCTGTAATCTGCACAAGCAATAACACTGGGTTTTAGTTGAGTTAGAACTGAAAAGGACAATGGCCAGAAAAGATTTATTTATTTCAGTTAACTTCTGAAGATCAGTTGAATTCTTTGATGTGTCAGTAGTGCCATTGCTGTTGCACACAGTGCTTTCTTCAATAGATGTACCATTTATTTATACTTTTGTATGAATTTTTCTTGGCAACAATAGCACACTTTCATCCCCTTGCAATAGGGACTATTTTGAGCCCCTTTGAATGTAGGTTATTTCTAAATTCCCTTTGGAGTCTGATAATGAGCCTCAATCTCGACAATGTTAGTGGGTACCCCTGAGGGATTTCACATAGTGGGCAGAGCCCTGGGAAAAAGTTAAGATAACTTGGAGCAAGTGATCCATTTCAATGAAAGTCTAGCATGAGAATTCTGCTACTCAACTGAGTAAAAGAGAGTAAAAAATGAGGGATTTTTGTAATTGTTTTCAAATAACAAGACACCTAGATTAGAAATAAATATTAAGAAATTTATTTGCAATTTTTTTCTTTAAAAATAATATGAATTTAAGATATTTTAAATTTGGGATGTAATCAATGTATGAATGGAAATGTGTGCTGCATACTGAGCTTGTTTTTCTAAATTATGTGTGTATTTCAATATTAAAAATTGTACAGAGTGTCGTAAAAGTTTCCGTACTGTCGATTCGTGAATTTATTATACAAAAACAACAAACTTTAAAACAATTTTATGCTAATGGTGAAAAGCACTTTTAACATAACGTAGGAAAAAAAATTTGAACTCACATTTACAATAAATGTTCAAAATGTCCGCCCCTTTCTTGGAGGCAAAGTTGAAGTTGTTTGCGTATATATTTTTAGAAACTCGTTTCAAGATGCTGGGAGTGATTTCTTGTATCCTTTGAGTAATGGCAATTTCCAGATCTTCTATTGTTTGGGGATTATCTTCATAAACTTTGTTCTTTAAATATCCCCACAGAAAAAATTCAAGGATGCTCAGATCAGGGGAATGAGGTGGCCAAAGATTTCTTGAGATTAGTCTATTGACAAAAAAATCTTGAAGCATGCCCATGGTTTCATAACTTGTATGGCAGGTTGCATCATCTTGTTGGAACCAAGAATCTCGTTCATTCACTTCTAATAATGTAACAAATTGTTGGATAAGTTCTCTGTATACAGTGCCATCAACAGTTGACCCGAAAAACAGGCCCAACAATCCTTTTGCGTGATACGGCACACCAAACGCCAATTTATTTGAGAATGTAAAGGTTTTTGCACTAATGAGTGGGGATTTGTCGTCGCCCAATGCGGGAATTTTGCGCGTTCACATAACAGCTTAAATGAAACCATGCCTCATCAGAGAAAAATGTTTTGTCCAAAATGTTGATGTTGTTGCGAATAAATCCCCGGAACCTTCGGCAACAATAAAGCCGCCTCTCATTGTCCGGTGGCTGTAGCTCCTGTAACATTTTTACATGATAAACACGAAAATGCAAAGCTCTTAAAGCCTTATGTGTAGATCCACGTGATGTGCCCATTTGTTGTGACAAACACCTCATGGATTGATGAGGAGATTGCAATATCCTTCGTTGAGTTTTTTGCACAAAGTCTGGTGTAACGACTTTCGTTCTTCCTCTCCTGTGTTTGTCTTCCACCGAACCTGTCTCACGAAATCGCCGAACGAGTTGATATAGCTTATCTTTACTCGGTATTGCATCATCTGGATATTTATTTTGCCAAAATTCTTTACATCTTTCATATGATTTGCATTCAAAAAATGCCTCAAGAAATGCAATTCTCTGAATGCGTGATAAACTCATTTTGCAATGAAGAACAAAATGACATGGAACTTTATTATCCCACAACTTGAGCGAGAAGAAAACCAAACGATAAATATTAAAGAATCCATAAAATTATAAGCAGATGATAAAATTCAATAATTAAAAAATACACGTGAAAACGATATTTTAAAGTTGGAGTACAGGAACTTTTAGGACATTGTACTAACTGAAATACTAAGAAATATTTGTGATTTTAAATGCTAAAAGTAACAGTTAGGTAGAAATTTTATTTAAAAATGAAGTAAAATTTTGAATGCTGTATTTACTTTTTTACCAAATTATAAACATGCATTCAGTTCCACTTTTTCTGCTAAAGCCAGAATAGGCCACATTGTAACTCATGCCTACTTGAATGGTTTTCACCTGGCTACCTCAGACAAGTGCCTTATTTGCATTGATAAGGAAGAGACTTTGGAGCATATCTTGTTTAACTGTAGTGGAGAGAACGTTTTTAGAATTATCTTAATGAAAATTTGTGATTCATCTTCTATTCTTACTGTTTTTTTAATGTTCATTTAATGTATATTGCTTCGTTGGTTTATAGAAGACATTGTTAAATCGGTGATAATGTGCTGGACTCATGTATCAAGGTGTAATGTAATAAGTATGCATATGCAATAGTATAAAGTATGCGTAAATGAAAGTTTTCTGTGATGTAACAAATTTACAAAGTGTACTATTTATTATTTGAACTGGATGTGTGTGTATTGCATCGAAATTTAAACTTTGTGTTTCATTTAAACTATTTAATTTTTTTTCTTCTTAGAATGAGGATTCAGATAGCTCTTCCAATAGTGAAACACCTTCTCCAACTACAGATCGAATACCAAAGTCTTCTCTTGTTAAACCAGATAACAACTCTGAAAAAGAAAATAACTTTGAGCAGCCGTTTCAAAGCCCAGATAAATGTCATAAGTTCAAAAAGAGGACTGAAAAAATGCAAGATGGCTTCAATAGTGCAGCCGAAGAAAATTCCTTCCAAAACAACACCCCGAAAAGGCAACGATCTCCAAGTCAAAGCTTAGACTCCCCTAAAAAGGAAGAAAAGATACTTGATAAAACTACTCCAGAGAAAGAAGGTACCAAGCTTGTGAAAAAGCACAAATCAAAGAAGTCAAAAAATATATTTGAGAATAAATGTTTCAAAAATAAAAGAAGTAAGCTTTGTTCTTATTCAATTTTTTATTTTTAATGTAATATATTTCCTTTGTTATTTGTAAATGATTCAAAAATTAATTTTATTAGTATTAAACATTTGTATGGCTCTTTTAATGTATAATATTTTGTATTACTATTGTATAAACTCAATATTTATGATTTCTAAATTTCTATGATTATTGGAATTCTGTATTGCCAATCTTAAACTTTTGTATTTTATCTTGAAATCTAAAACTATCTGATGGCTCATATTATCTCAAATTTGCATGTATGATCAATGAAGGCGGGTCCTTACAAAAGTATTTCAACTTTTGCCTAGCTTTTTAAACTAGTATAGAATATATAATGGTACACTCAATGTGAAATCACCTGTTAAATTATAAAGTTGAAAAGCTGGATTATAATTAAAGTTAGATGTTTTGCAATCTGTGATTGGTCAGATACTTATTTTCATTACTTGCACATTAAGATTTAAATGAATGTTTGTTACTGTTATAGTGTTTTAATATCTCCTTGAAATTCATAAATATTTCAAATTAGTCTTCTATGCTGTCTAATATAATTGTACTCCTAATTTCTATGTGCATGACTCATGGTGAATTTTATTTGTAGGTAAATATAAGAACAATATTTTGAAGAAAGTGAATAAAATGAAGAAACTGGGACGCAAAAAGAAGCTTTCAAAAGAAGTGAAGCGCTTGGCTAAAATACTTAACTCTAACCCAGACCTGATAGCGTCTGCCTCGAACAGAAAGTTGCTGAAACTGAAAAAGAGGAACAAGAAAGAAACAAAGCCAGCAGAGTATGGGATGAGGTTGAGGCACCAGAAGTTCACCTTATCTGAAACAGAGATAGCATGCAAGCAGTCAATGATGGAAACCGATGCAATCAGTAATATCCCCAAACCTGAAGAAGATTCTCATATGGAAGATGTAAGCCTTTCTGATCTGAAGAAAATTGATCCGGCTCCCCTTGTTGCACCAGAGAGTGATAAATGTGCAACCCCACCTTGCCTCCTACCTGCAGCAAGTACAGAAAGTTCTCAGGATCAAAATGGTGAGAAATCTCTTGGAGAGCCCCCACCACTCCAAGCTCAGAACTCAGAAAGTAAGGATGATTCTGAGCTGAACAATTGGCGTTCTCTGCCTAGGCGTGCAAAGAGACCTGCACCCCCATCACCAGTTAGAAAACCACCAAAGAAGAGGGGACGCCCTAAGGTAATTCATTCTTTTAACTTTCCATCCAATTCCAGTATCTTAATAAAATTGTCAATTATGTAATCTATTTTTGATTCAAATCTATAATTCTTGAAATTCTATATTTAAAAACCAGACAAATATTTAAACAATGGGAGATAAAATTTAATTGTAGCGTTTTTTAAATTATAATAAATGGTATTAATTTTCCTGCCTTTTTATTAGTCTACTTGTTTTAAGTTGGGAAACTAAGCTTTAACTGTCAGTTGAAAATAGTCCTAAAATATAGAAGTAACTGGTAGTAACATGGATTCATGAATTGTTTCTTGTCTTTACACATTAAAATCTAATTGAATTTCTCTCACTCTAAGAAAAACATCTGGGACACAATGAAACCAAAACAATTGTTTTCACTTGAATTTCCATAATTACAGGCATGATGCTATATGAATATTTTGCCTTTTCAAATGTTAAGAGGTTCTTACCCTTAGCTCAGTTGATTTTCTTTAGGAGGGTTTATTAAATAAATTAGAGGAAGTGGTGGAACACCCAGTGTTTGCAATGTTTTGAAATTAAATATTAAATGGTGCTGATTCTTTTTTCATTAGAAATAGCAATTCCCTTGTGAAAAGACATTCATATTGGTGATGCATTGGGCAACTTGTGAAGCACAACTCAGGACACGTTTATTTTTGTTGCACTATGGCTTACAACCTATGTGGCGTGTTCCGAGCTTTTCAGTCATTTTTTGTTGCCAGGAAGAAAAAGTGAACACTGGTCATGCTGCTTAAGTCGCCTAGTTTGTCACCTACCTTCAAAGTAATAGGTTGGTGTAGCTTGGCTTGTGAGTCGGGGATTGTCAACCATCATGTGCGAGTGAGCAGTAAAAATGTATTCACCTGCAGCAGATCGTGGTGCTGATCACCTTGTGTCGCTCACCTAATTTAAATAGATCCAACCTTTACATAGAGAAGAAAGCCAAAATTGAAAGGAAACACTGCAATGTATGGACTCGGGGTTGATGCCCATATTCTACTCTTGCTGAACCAAATTGAATTTTTCCAAGATCTCAAATTACTGATAGTTATTACTAAACTTAACTAATATAAAGCACCGATTTTTAGATACCATCTGTTCCATTATTGTTGAGTCAGTGATATAAGCTGCATACATTGATGTAAAAGATTTTTCCCTGATTTTTCTTTAATAAACTTGCTTTGTTAGAGAACTATCTGCAGAGGTATATCATACAATTCTGTTATAGAAAACAAGTTTTTTTTTTTTATTAGAATCAACTTTTAAAATTCACATAGCTGCTAACATATGGTGGTAATTTTACATTATGTTCTTTTATGTTGCAGTCAATAAGTAAAAGCCAATTTTTTTAACATGAATTCTCGTTTCAATGGGCTGTATGCAATATATGCTATTCAAATATATTTCCTGAAACTAATTTTTCATGCTAAGATTTTCTTTTAAATATTTGATACATTTAATGGTCAAATTTAACAAATTAAATTGCACCTTTTTGATTGATTTCTGTTCCTTTAGGCTTCTGAAACAATTTCGTCTACCATGGAAGTTGAAAACTCAACTGTTATGTCTGAAGTGGAAAAAAGTAAAGTACTAGACTCTTCAATATCTGAATCGGATGCAGCTGATAAAGAAGTGAATATTCCTCTGAAAGATGATAATGCTGATAACTCTGGTTTGTCAAACTTACTTGAATCATCAAACATTGATGATACTGCATCTTCTAACAAATCTTTAAATGAAGGTGATACTCAGGACTGTACTTCAATTGCTGACAATCACAATTCATCTGAAGTAACAGAAATGGAATCTGTAGATCTGCAAGAATCTAAACCGGAAAATTCTTCAAATAACCCTACACATGTAGAAGAAGGTAATAACACATGTTCTGAAGGCAATGAAATTTTAACATCTTTGCCTAAGGATGAATCAGATCTAAACTCTGAACATTCTGAAACAAACAATTGCTCTCTGAATCAAAGTAATGAAACTCCTGCAACTATTGAACAAACATCCAACTCCAGTGAAGAGTCCAGTTCTCTGGATAATTTAAATATTAAAGAAGATTGTGGGTTGGATTCAGTGGATAATAACAATTCCACGAATGAAGCAATGGAACTGGTGGAGACTGTTTGTGATGAAAGTAATAAGAATTGCGAGGACTCGAAGGAAGTTAAAGAATTACCAGTGGAAAGCAATGATAGCATTTCTGAGCCAGATCCAGCTACTGAACCTGATAAAATGTGTGATGAAAGTTCAGAAAATTGTGTTGAACCTTCTGACTGCAATGATGTAATTCAAACATCACCACCACCATCTAATGACTTCTCAGATTGTTCAAATGATGTAAAATCATTAGTATCATCAATGTGTGATCATGTTGATCATGACACTGAGAAGGAAGTAACACAAGGTACAGAAAACCCAGATTCTCCAAGATTCATAGCTACTGAATATACTGATTTAAACATCAAATCGAATGACAACTCTTCAAATGAAAGAGAAATGACAAATCAATCTGAAATTGTCCATCAGGTCCCTGATACAATATTACCTAGAGAGCACTTTGATTCACCAATAAATGCAAATAATGTAAATGCAAATAATTACAATAATTGTAATTCATCCACAGGTTTTTCTCAGTCAGATGATAATATAAATACAAATCAGCTGCCTCTTACTCCACAAACACCTGTTTCAGATCATGGCCTTCATCAGCACTCCCTTTTAACTGGGGCATCTGGTGACGAATGCCATAGTTCCAGTGAAGGAGAATTTATCAATGGAGAAAGTATTCTTTCTCCGCCTCCAATAAACAGACCACGACTATGTCCTGTAAAGAGCAACAGGATTTATTCCCATTATGAAGAAGATATTCATTCAGAATATGATTCACGTTCTTTACATGAAGATCAGGGGACAGAAAGCAATCCATGTTACACCCGTCCACCATCTGTATCTACTCCAGGTTTGTTGGAAAAGAATGCCCCCACTCCAGACATGACCCATCTTGGTGTTTACACGCCAGATTCGTCCACAAACAGTGGCTTCAATTCTGCAGATGTGGATGTCAACCATTTGAACCTGGAATCCCCTTCATCCTTGAATAGCAATGAGATGCCCCAACCAGGTTCTGTTGAGGCCGCCCCACAAACCTCAACACCACCTCAAACTTACATGGAACCCATGCAAGTGCAGAGAAACTTTTGTTCTGCTGAAAGGGAACCTCCCCTGAATGTGCCCATCACGACAGGAATGAACTCTGGCCATGTTGGTAAAACAAACTGTACCACAGTACCAAGTACCATGCATTCTAATTCTTCCTCACAAGTACATCAGCAAATGCCGCAGCAAACCAATCATCAGCAACAGGATACATCATATTCTCAACATCCTGCTTCAGCAGCTCTCTCAAGTATGGTTAACAATAACTCTGTTGGGACGCTTTTGCTTTCCCAGGGACCAACAGTTCCACCTGCCAACAATTACCATGCTGTGAACATAGGAATGTCTTCCACGACAACTGGTTCCAATCCAGTGGGAGGCTCCTACATGGTAGGTGTACCCATAACATCTGTGATCCAGCCACAATCATCATCTGTAACTCATCATCATCAGCAACCTGGTAATCAAGCTAGTCATGGCTCTATGCAAAGGTTGAGTCATATCTCCATGCCCATCACAACTTCATCATGTGCAGTCTCATCTCATGGATTCCACCTGCAGACTCCCAGCTACAGCTATTCGAACGCTACTCCCAATCAGAGCACGAGCTGCAGTTTGGCCAAGCTGCAGCAACTCACCAACGGAATTGTGGAGATCTCTCCGAATCAAATCACGGGGTACCCATCTATGACTCCCCCACCATCTTACAATTCACCCACTCACCAATCCAACTTAACCCCACCACCACAAATGCAGAGGCCCATTGCACCAGTCATCCCCAACATTCAGACTCAACCGCCTTTGCCTTCGAACCAGGTTCATGGCTATGCAAGTTATAATCGCTATCACCCGAGAGCAGTTCAGAGAACTTCGAATATTGCAATTTCACCCAATCTGGTGGCCAGTTACCAGACACTTAATGGTGTTGGTTATCGCATGCAGCAAGCACCACCTCTTGGGGGGAGTGCGACACTGTTGAATACAACGGGGTATATAACGAACGCTGGATTCATAAACCCACCATCTCCAGCCATGCCAATGGGAGTGATGAATATGCACAACCAGGGGCAGTATCAAGAAGCTATTCAGCAGGTCAGACCCCAAAGCACAATGTACACATACAGCTATCATATAAATGGTGGTTTGCCACCACAAGCCTTGATGAGGCGGTGATACATGTAGGTACCTGATGTAGTGTCTTCAAGTAATAAATACTCAAGGGCATGAGATAAAATAGACATAATGTTATGAACAAATGCATCATATTATGGAATCTCAGATAATGTGGTTTTTTTTATCGCTGATGGAATACTTAGTCTAATACCTCAAAATATTCAAGTTTAAAAAATCAATTTCTATTTTCCAAAACACTTTTAGTTAGTATAATGTATTTTGCAACAAAAACAAAACAAAGTGATGTGTACATAAATGTTAATATTGTTTTCTGCTTAACTTGTACATATTTATATCTGTGTACAGATTATCATATTCCCCCACACAACACATTGTATTATATGACATCCAAAACTATTTGTTAAATTTGTATATAACTTTGTTAGACTTACAGAAAGCATTTGTAGTTACCATTTCAAACATGGTACTATTTGTGAAAATTTTCATACTAAAAGGATATTGGCTAGACCTGAAGATGTAACATAGGTAGGAATTTCTCATATTTTGTTGTGTTAATGTGAAAGTTTGGCTTACACAATTGGAGTTCATTTTTTAGTTGTATAAAATGCTGTACATTAGTTGTGCAGCTTTCCATTGTTTGTGTTTAGTGGCTTTTTTATGGATTTACAAATATGTTTTGCTTACCTCACTCTTCAGTTTGCTGGAAATAATGGGTCAATTTTTTATGTATGTTCAGCTTTGAGACTAATTTGCACATCACATAATGAAAAATTACCATACTGACTCCTGGGCTGTTTATTATGTTTTGCGAGTAATCTTAAGTATTGGTCTTGTGTACAATTTTATACATTGTATCATACATCTGTCAAAAATGTATTATCAAATTGTTCATGCTGTATAAATTTTGTTGCTTTCACTAGTTTATTAAACTCTTAGGGTATGAAATATTTTTGTAATGAACTGTATTTTTAAACATAACTTAATATTTATTCCTTTGAAGAATAAACATTTATTAACTAATGATACAGTGGGGAAAAATTAAAAAACCCAAACAATATTGTAGGTCTATACATTCCATCCGATTGTACGGTACATTATCAGTAGTTTTGTCAGAATGTGTTCTAGCTTAACAATAAGGAAGCTTTATATAGAGTTTAAATATTAGGAAACTATTCTTAAACAGAACTAGTTGAAAGTAAATTGCAAAACAATTACGGTAAGATTTTAATTTTGATACGTGTACTCTATTATTTGAATGTTCAACGTTTTTCTAAAGTGAAACAAACTTGCATGTATTATGGGATGAAATTGGCTAAATCCTTCTGTGTATTCTATCAGTACAGATTGTGGGTAAATGAAATGAGTAATTTACATGTATATAGCAGCTTTAAATATATTTCAAACTTGAAGATTAGTTCATCTTACAAATTGTAGTTATAGGCAGTGCAATAAGAGTTTAATGCTTTCAAATAAAATCTTCCAGAAATAAGCAAAAGTTTTTAGCATTAAAATATTTTTGAGGGGCATCTTAATTGAATGGATGATGTTCTTGGTCTTTCAAGTGTATGATTAAATTTTCTTCTGAACAGTGAGAAAAATTTTGTGCTCCGAAATGAAAAGGATAAAAGTTTTCTGAGATGAAAAATCCTACTTAAAAACTTCCGATCAAATTTTTTGTTTGAAAAACTTATTTTATGTTCTATTTTTTAAATCAACTATACCTTTATTGTGCTGTTTTCAAAATTGTTTTTATCTTAAAAGTATATGAACATGGAAAAGTTCTATGTATTGAAATAAAATAAACATCTTAAAATTTAATAACCATACAATTTACTCGACCTTATTTTAAATATGGAAACAACTTTTTAGCTGGGAAACAACTTTTGTGAAACTATTGCTGCTTCTATAATAAAAAATTAACTATTACCCAATGTTTCAATCAAATCAATATTACATATTCAGTTGCATTTGATTGGGGTTTAGGAGTCACTGACAGTTGATTTAACGCTACTGATTTTGTATAGGAGTGATTAATACTTTTAAATGGCTTTCCATTTGATGTGTGGGACTCAACCTATAATAGAGCTTTGCCACCTTAACTTTCACCTTAAAAGAACTTAACATCCCTCTCATAGATGGCTACTGCATTGAAGAAAACTATTTACGAGGTCCATAAGATTACAAAATGTAATTTGCATTTACTTTTTAAAACATCTGCACTTTTGTTAAATAGTTTTTATTGTCCACCCATTCTAAGTTATATTTGTCAAAGATAAAATGTTTTAAATGATTTCACTGTAAAAAACTACTAGCTTCAGGAAAATTAGTTTCTAAAAAGCTTAAGATAAAATTGTTTAAATTGGGCAAAGATGGCTTATTTGAAGACTGAATCAGTGGAGTCAATTAATTTGAACTAATTGTCAATTAATTTGACTAGGAAAATCTGAACAAGAGCTCAGAAAGAATCAAACTGATTCTGCATTTTGAAGTTGGAGAGTATATAGCTTTCTGTACTGATAGTTTATACTTTGAAGTTTTAAGAAAATGATTGTAAAAATTTCAGGAAATAATTTTAAGCACACAAAAGATGTGTTTTCTTTAAAATGATTTTGTGCCAATGCATATATCCCTTTAAGGCTTAGCAAATTTTGTGGTGTTTTTCAAAATCTAGTGTATGAGTTCATGTGCTTTGAAAATGAATTTTTCAAAATATGTTTTAAGAAGTTCTGGTTTTGTATGTGTTTGGAAAAATTGCTTTATGATGTAAATCTGGACTTTTTAAAGTCAATTTTGTATGGAGATCATTTCATGTTCCTTATGCATTTTAATTTATATTCTCATTTAACTTATAATTTCATAACATTGTTTGTGACACTTCAGTCATGTTTTGTAAGTTTTTTATCCTAATTTAATTAAAATGAAAATAGTTTTAAAATGTATTTTAACTTTCATTTGGTCATTATTCCAAGTTTGTTGAGTAATATTGGAAAGACCAGAGGCAGATGTGAATGCCGAAAACTTTCAATAACTAACAATGTAAAAGCATCTAAAAACTTAATTAAAGCTTAAAATATAAACTGGTTTTTGTATTTATGACAGTTTATTAACATGAGCCTTGTAACAATAATTTTATTCTAAATTAGCTGTCTGACCTACCCAAGAACAGGCTAGGAAATCATTTAAGAAATCTGACACTACTTGATAGTTTTCTTGACAAAACTGACTGATTTATAAAAATACTTTTAAATTTAAGTTCAACTGAATGATAAATGAGTTCATACCAAAATGCTGATATATTTATTGACAAGCAACAGTGAAAAATAAGTTCATGCAAAACGTGGAAACTTTTTGTAAAAAAATTGACTAGATTTTTAAAATCACAATTTGAATCCACAATTAAATAAAATATTCATTCTAAAAACAAAATATGCGAATTGAAAGTCTTGCCGAACTTTTTTTATTTTCTGCATAGCAAATGATATTTCATTGAAATTTCTCAAGTACTTGGAACAGAAATTTACAATCAACTAGCCATAACTTACACAAATGTAATTTTTTTCTGGATTAAATTGTTATTGCAGAATAACAATACACAAACCTAGACTAAATTATCGAAGTGAAATATGTGGTGAGCATAATGAAAGTTCACATTTTCAAAGGCTTTTGGTCAGAATGACTTAAAATTTGTATGAATACTCTAGAAACAATTGAATTTTTTGGGGAAGGAAATTAAAAGTTGATAAATGAGGTGTAGTAATGTATACTGTGGTTGTCAAAATATGCAAATTAAATATGCTTCACATACATGCACTTCAAATATTTGTGACAAAAACAAACATCTGGATGGCATTTCCCACTGCATGTCTGAAATCAGGATTGCAATCACTTATCAAAAGATTACATCCTTGTAGAGTTGTTTTATAATGAATAGCTGTGAGGAAAATTGAGAACATTATTCTTGTCTAAATGGCTTTGGTAAAATGATTTGAAGAATTGTTTTTGGATGTCAAACAAGGCAGGAAGTGTTACAGTATGTCCTTGATCAAATATGGTCCTCATGCCATGAAACCCAACCCACCAGGTTTTAATGTTTGCTCACAACATAAAACAGCACTTTAGAATGGAAAACAATTTTATTCCTATTTATAGAAACTATACTTCAGATCAATCCAAAAAATGTACAATAAGCATGATACATTAAAAAGAATGTATATATATTACATTGTACTGTATCAGAATATAGTAAGTATCAATTACGAGAATGGTCGGAGTTATCCTCAAGATCTCCCAAAAAGTTTTAAGTTTAAAAGTGTGTGATAACAGTTGAGTACTAATTGACTATACACTGTTTAGAGGATGTTTTCTATTAAGTTGTATTGCTAAATCTGTAATGGTAATGGAAAGGTTAATCCATTACAATAAGCTGGACATAAAAATATTAAAACTAATGTTCATAAAGATGATTTTTTAAACAATTCATTGTTGGACCACAACTTCATGTCTTGAACAAGTCTAAAAAAGATTGTTCTTTAAGATAGATAAACGATTTTTAGAGTTATGTAACTTGCTTTCATTTTTATTTATTTGAAGCTAATATTTTATGCAGAGTGAAAATATATAAAGTTTTAGAAGTGAGGATTACCTCAAAAGGTTTCCATTTCAAAGGCACTAAAAGTGCAATGTAGACTTGATCAAGAGTACAAAGCAATCTAAGAACAATCAGAATATACACAACTTCAGAAAATACTAGTTTTCAAGTTCTCTAGTTTTCAACAAAATCAAAGGTTTCAATTTCTTCAATGAAAAAGGAAGATGGACATTTTTTCACAGAAGTCCATTCCTTTCAACTAAATACAAAACAAATGATTTTTCTGTTCAAAATAAATATTTGATAAGACTTCATCAGACATCAAGCAAGACTGGTTTCTTTAACCTCGCACACTTCCAAACAGAATCCATTAGCTTGACAAAACCTGTATCTTTGGGCTTCTCTAAACCTCGATGCAATCGCTCTTTCATCACTGCAACAAACTCTCGATTGCTTAACTGTCCATCCACTGAAAGGACATAATAATTTAAAATTTACAACTCCCATCTATATTCATCAATATATTTTCTAATATTTCAAAGCTAATCATTTGGTAATATGGTGTATTTTTGTATCAACTCCAGAACTGGACAAATTTCAGTACACTTGGACAGTTCTAATTCAATTTCCCAAAGAATCTGATGAAATTCAGAGTGTATTAATAAGAAAACTCAATAAATGAATAACCTGAACATAAATTTGCATTCTTATTTGGTGTTTATTATTGGAAAATTAGGGAGTTTATACAATTAATGAAATTTATTTACTAGACTTCAAAATAAAGCTTGTTTCATGTTTGTTTTCAGATATCTAACCAACAAATTCCAGTATTTAAAAATGTGGGTGCAGTTGCATTTCTTTTTTTCAGGTCAATTATTAAAATCCTGTATATGGAGCACTTAACTCACATTTGAAAGTGGTTTATTTTATTTTCAGGTATACTGCTCAGGTGAAAAACATGTAAACATTTTAGCTGTTTTACTGGTTGACTATTTGCATGTTTTTAAATGTGTATTTTGAAGTTTTGTGACACTAATATACTAGATATACGAATGCATTACACACAATGTGACAAAAAGCTTAAAATTGAGAATTAGTAAGTTGAATGAGCAAAAATAAGCCTTTTCAATTACAACAGTATGTGGAAAGCATTGAAATGGATCAAGACCATGTCAAACATTTTTGCAAAAATCTTTATCCCAACTAAAAATGGGAAATAAAATTGAAAAAAAAAAATTCATCGAAATGAATGTAATTGATATATACTCACAGTTTTCATCAAATAGGGTGAAGACAACATCAATAACATGGTCACTCAAATCTAAATGAGCCACAGTCTTTGCAACATGCTTTAGTGTTGCTGTGATTGAAAAAATAAATATAACTGAAAGGGATATACACCAAGAGACAAACATGTATTATTTAAGTGAAATCTACCATCTATATATAACAATATTTATCTAGAATCATCCTGATAGACTAAATTTAAAAGAATTACAATTACCATCTACACACATCACTGCCCTTAAAAGTACTCTTAACTCAGGGTCATGAAAAGTTCTTGAATTCTACCCCACATTTAAACAATTTGCCCGTAAACTAAAGCTTTGTCAATTCATACACTTTTTGACTTTCTTTAATATTTTTATTTTATTGTCTACTGCTAATTGGATTCAATTATTTATTTTAATTAAATTTATTTATATACACTGCTGGCCACCGTAAATGCAACACCCTGAAGGAAGCATGCAAATAATATGAAATTTACAACATGCATTAGCGGAGGTGAGATGCAAATGATTAGAATTTCAGCGCAGACGCACATCACGCGCGCCTTTGGCGCCACTTCAAAGCGCTATTTAAGGCTTGGAGATTTCGACGATTTCAAGTACGGCAATTGTGTTTTTCTTGTGGTTTTTTCAAAAAACGATCAATTATGCCTCGTAGAAAACAGCGATCATCTTTTGATCAAGTATCCGAGTTCGACAGAGGAAGGATAGTGGCCTACCGAGATTGTGGATTATCTTTCAGGGAAATCGGTAGTCGTGTTGGACGAAACCAAACAACTGTAATGCTGATATGTGATCGTTGGATGCAGGAGGGTACGACGGACCGACGTGTTCGATCGCATCCACCTCATGTGATGACAGGCATATTGTGCGTATGGCACAATATGCCTGAGACGGATCGCTCAGCCACATCACGAATCATAGCACAGCACATTCAGTCTGTACCGCATCATCCAGTGTCTGCGCATACCATTCGACACCGTTTACAGCAGAGTGGTCTATCCACAAGACGTCCATTGCTTCGTCTACCCTTGACGCAGAACCACAGACGTTTCCGCCGCCAATGGTGCGATGAAAGAAGGATGTGGACGGCAGAATGGAATGAAATTGTCTTTACTGACGAGTCACGCTTCTGTCTGCAACACCACGATGGTCGGATTTGAGTCTGGAGACACCGTGGAGAGAGGATGCTGAACAGCTGCGTTATGCACCGCCACACTGGTCCTGCACCGGGTATTATGGTATGGGGCGGTATTGGATATCACTCTCGCACTCCTCTAGTACGCATTGCCGGTACTTTAAACAGCCAGCGCTACATCTCCGAGGTGTTGGAGCCAGTTGTCCTTCCTTACCTTCAGGGCTTGCCCACAGCCATATTTCAACAGGATAATGCGCGACCACACGTGGCACGCATTGTCCAAGGGTTCTTCGTCAATCGCCAGATTGAATTGCTTCCCTGGCCAGCTCGCTCTCCGGATCTTTCGCCGATAGAAAACATGTGGTCCATGGTTGCTCAACGATTGACCCAGAATACATCCCCAGCTGCCACACCAGATCAACTTTGGCAACGTGTGGAAGCTGCTTGGTCTGCTGTACCCCAAGAACACATCCAAAGTCTCTTTGAATCAATGCCGAGGCGTGTGGCAGCGGTGATCTCCAACAATGGCGGCTACTCTGGCTACTGATTTTGGCAGGAACCACACTTCACAGAAGTCTATAAATTTAATCATTTGATACTTGGTCAACATGTTATCTACAAAATAAATTTTGTTGTGATATCTCTTGTCTTTCTTGGTGTTGCAATTTGGGTGGCCAGCAGTGTATTAAAAACCAAAAATTTTGAATACACAAAGTGGCTGATTTCTATTTAAGTCACTGACAAAAAGCAAAATTTTGGAATAACTTCTCATGGAATTGAATAATTTAATTACAAAAATTTGCACTAAATGCTATCAATTTCCTAAACTTTCATGTGCCAATTTTATTTCATCTTTTAAAATTGAATGCTCGTTATCCAAAAAAGGGCTTTTGAAAATTTTTAGAAAGTTATTGAAATGCCTTTGAATTTCTTTTTATGAAGAGTAACCTTGTGTATCTAAGCATTGTGTTTGTTATTTACAAAAGCTAGAGTAGGTTGAATAGGAATTGTTACATTTTAGTAGAAATTTGGCATTACAATACAAACCTTGATCTATTGAAGCTCCAGCAATATGATAAAATGTTAAGGCTGTATCCACATCATTGATATCATTTAAGAAGTGGAAGAAAAGCAAATAGTCCTCAAGGCTTATACCCTGTAAAATGATTCAATTATATAAAGATACATTTTTTCTAATGCAGAATTTTATTTCTCCAGAAAAATTAAAGCTTACTCTTGAATTCTTGAAAATTTTCTTCACCCGCTTGAGCATTTTCACATGTTTCTTCTCAGACAAGCCAGCATACGTCAAAAGTAAATCAGCAAAATCAACCTCTCGGATAAATCCCTCGGAATTAGGCTTCTTTCGTTGAAACTGGATCACGAATGAAAAAAAGCATGCACAGGAAATGTAAAAACTGTGTACATTAAAATACATATTCAATTAAATATGTTTTTGAAAAGAATCTTGCTTGGCTTGTAACGTCCTGAGGATGACATAGAAGACTGAAATTTGCTAACTATAATTCAAGACAACAAAGATTCAGTTCAAAAGTAAATACAAAGCTTTATTAAAATCGTAAAGGATAAATTTACAATACCAAGGAGACATAATGATTAACATTAATCTAAATAACAGTTAAGAACAAGCAAACTCAAGCAAAAACAAGTAACTTAAGTTACAAGCAAACTCAATTGAAATGTCAAACTTTTTATTTCTAGAGCTAAATGCCTCCAACCAACCTCCCACAAGAGGTAATGCCATTCAAAATAAGTGCTGCATTTACTCCCAAAAATGGTATTCTGGACAAAACAATTGCAGGCAGCACAGGCGTGGCCATGTTACAGGCTGAATGCCAGATTATTAAAAATTAGTTTTAGTCACCAGAGGTATTTGGTAATATTGTGTGAGCAAAAAGCCCCATTAGACTTGAATAATAATTAAGGTCTAATTTTCACAAAAGAATATAATAGATTTTGATTTACATTAAAAATGCAAAAAACATTTTCAAATCAAAATTTACATTTAAAAATGTTTGATTTCTTTGCATTTTTAATATGTAAATCAAAATTTCTTATATTCATAATTAATTATCAAAATTACATATTTAAAAATATTATGCAAAATAAGTATGGAACTAAAATTATATATACTTTTTCAGAAAAAGTGACAACTCATAAAAGTGAATTCTGCAGGAGAGCCAAAAGAAAACTTAAAATCTTCAAGCATACTTGGACGTAAATTTTAAATTCCGTTCTCATCTTTATTGACAATTTGTAGCCATTTGATTTGATTTCCAAAGTTTATTCATGTTTAATAAAATCATTTCTTCTATTAAACATGAAATAAAATTTCATTTCAATTGTCACTTTTCTCAAGGTGCAGAATGGAAATGTTTTCAGACTGCTTATCATAAATGTTCACAGAATAAGTCAATGAGAAATGCATACCTTTTCGTGTAGTTTTTTATTTCAAAATTACAAAATCTATTGTTTACCAATCAGTTAAAAAAGTAAACCCATTTCAGTTAGTTATGAAAATTAAAAAATTAATTTTCTAATAAACCATCAAGGATCTAAAGAAATTTTTTGTTGAAATTGTACACACAAGATTCCCACTTTTCAAGCAAAGGAAAATTAGGGCCTTTTTAAGTCTTTTTCAAAGCTATCTTTCACACAGATTGCCAGTGAATGCACTTGCGAAGAAACTTTCACGCGTACTATTGTTACAGACAAGAGTAAATTAATCAATTTACGTGGACTGTAACTTTATTTACAAAATCGGAACATAGTTCCCAAGTTATAGAAGTGCATCCCATGATGAGTCGAGAACAAGAGTTCAAAGACAAGCATGTTCTAACTCTGTATAACAGGAGAGCACATTGGACAGATATGCAAGCATGCATCAATAAGATTGCCAAGGCACCAACACTAATGTTTGTATCTAGATCCAGTATTAAAAACATCAATTTTTAGCTAACATATAAATATCATTCCATTAATTTTTGATGATGACCATGGTTGAATATCACTGACCTTGGTTTTTGAAATGCAGGTGAAATAGAATATGCAGTGTTTTTGTAAATATTTAGGTAGGTGATACAGGATAAAAGCTTCTCACCAAATCGTAAATGATGGTCGATTATCTGAGACTCAGCCGCGATTTATAATTTTTCCACCTCTCCAACCTATTGTTTTCTTAGGTTGGAGATACATAGGGCAACCTGGGTTTGCCTTTTCTTCTTGACAGAAAGCTGATTGAACAGCTAAGAACATGCGACCAAATTTCCAAATGAAAAGGAAAAGTCTGACCCAGGTCACGTTTCCCAGGTTGCCTCGAGTGTCACTCCACCCCAAGGCTTTCCAAAATTTTTTAAGGAAAATATCATGGCTTTAACGGCCTTGAAAAACTAATTGAAAAATCATGTCTTCTTAAGGTCTATGGAAACACTGGTATATAATTACAATATCAGTTTCTATGTTACAAAGTAGTACTAGATTGCAACATAAAAACTATAGTTAGTAAAACTAATCCTTTAACAACTAATTACGCTAAATCATAAGTTTCAATTTAAAAAATAAATAAGCCTGGGAACGGTAAATTCCTTGAATTGTCTTTAAATTTGCTTTTCATAGAATTATTTTCCTACAGAAAGGGTCTAAGTAGGTAGGTATTTTAATTAATGTTGCACTGGAGCAACACAACGCGCTATTGACAACGGTCCGGGATCAAACCCGAAGGGAAAGATCCGAGAAAGGGTCAAAGTATTTTACATTTTAATCAGATGTTATGTATGGATAGCATGATGATGCATGCACAAGTTACACATTCTGGTTTTCCAGAAGACATTAATCAATAGAAAGAATTTGAAAGTAAAAGTATCTTCAATTTCTGAAGCAACATACCTCCAAAGTTAAAATTTCAGTTTGCAATTGTCGCTGAAATTCCAGGAACTTTTCAATGGTTAATTTTCTATCTAAACTAGGGCCAAAGAAGTAAGTTGATAATGCACTCCCAAAAAACTTATAAATGCTTCCAGTGTTGGAGTGATCTCGGTGTCTCATTCCCACACTTGTTTGACTGCGAATAATGGTCTGCACCTAAGGAGTAGGGAATACACATAAATATAAATTTTAGAAAATACAGCTTAAAAGCAAATCTTTCATAATTTACCACAGGTTTTAGATAGGACATGTATGAAAAAATCCAGTGAAACACATTTACATGTACAAAGGTCAATTGTTAATGAATCCCACAAAATAATTAATTAACTATTAAAGCCTCATTAGTTCAATTTTGTTGGTTTATGAGGTTTTAGCATTACTTGGTTACCAACATGCTTCTAAACTAGTTTTGAGAGCTCTGAAGTTTACATCAGTTACAAAGCCCTGTATTGATGAATTATAAATCTCTCAACTGGTTAACAATTTTGAGTCGTTTTTTTATCGCTCCTGATATATTTTTATTTGAAGACTTGTGAGAAGGCAAAACGATATAATCTGTATGGTTCTTATATTTACATACCCTTTATAATAAGCTAATCCAATTATATTATAAGATATTTAAAAAATAACCAAATACAATAAACTTTCGATATATCATGTTTTTTGGGGTATAAGGAAAAGCAATATACTGATGAAAGTGATAGTGTGGATTGGGAAAACTTTTTAGAAATAAAAAGGCATAAATCAACAAATAAAAGGCATTAAATTACTGTGTCTACAATGAGAATTGCTCCAAACATAAAGTCTGTCTTTCTGTTGCTATAGAAACAAGAATTCATTTTCTACAGGTGATTCTTGAAGCATTTCAGTTTCTCATCTTGGTGCAATTAGCGTTTCTCATATTGTAGTAATTTGGCTTCGGGAGTCTCAAAATTACAAAAAGGAGCATCTAACCCACATGTCTGTTTCTTTTTAGAAGAATGATCTTCCCATGTTTTATTTTGTGCTTGCTCTCCAGGCATTTATGAGATAATAGAACACATGATTTTAAATAGCTTTTAAGGAAGACGAATGGTAAACAAACTACTATCACCTACCATCCCATAACGAAACTCACCAAAACTAGATCTGACTCATTTCCACTCAAAATGTACAAAGATTTTGGTGAATGTGGGTGGTGGTTTACTTCTTTTGATATTCCTGGTAACAGGAAAAAATCACAAGTATATTTTCTCTTTGTCATGAAGTGAGCCAATGAGAGAAACATTTCATCAAGCATCCGTTGAATATGAGTTAAAGACCAATTTCTACAGCAACAGGCAGAAACAGATTTAATGGCAGGAGCAATTTTTGTGTGCAGACAGATAGTATTAGAATCTTAGAATACTTTTAGTTTTCGGTTAAAAACACACACTTGATTATAACATAAGAGAATTGTTCTCAAGTAAGCAATGAAGTAATAAATGATAAAATATCTTCATATATATAGTGATCCGAATATATATATTATCTTACTTTATCAAATTCTTCATAATCAACATTCCCATCTCCATTTAAATCAAACATTCTAAATGCTATTTCAAAATGTCTTTTTGATGCTGGAAAAGGAATGTGAAAAAGTGAAAATCAAAATATATATATAATTAGAATTCTAATATTAAAATAAAACAATATTTTTACTTGTAACTGCAGGAAATTGAAAGAGGTCAATTTCAAAGTCTAGGAAACATTTGTGGGGAGTGTTAATATTTGTAATAAATGATCACACAAATATATGAATTTCTTATAAAGCTAATTTACTAAAAAATGTATAATCTATTTGTTTTAACAATTTATTTTTTTTTATTAACATATTACAATTATTTGCAAATTAATAAAATTTTAATTTTTAATATCATCATGAATAGGCTAAAGAATACTCAGTCCGAGAATAAATAATATTCTATTTAAAGATAAAAAACATAGCATATACTGCAATAGTAATTGTTACAATATCACAATTTTTAACAAGATTAAAAAACATCCATGAAAAAGAAAAATTGCAATTCTACCATAATACTTTTCCTAATAACTTAAAATTCAAACCTGACAAAATTGTGAGTAGAAACATATATTCTGAAAACCCAATCAATCCTGAAGCTCCAAGTTTGTGAAAAATACTCTCATTATTTGGAGTTAAAACAGTCTTATTAGCATCCTGTCAATAGAATATTTCAATAAATCAACAAAATGCAGTCAAAAGTACAATAAACTATCAGGTTACAAGATGAATATAGAAAAATTACAGTTTTCGAGCAAACAGTAGAATATCAATGTTATTTATTTTATTACATAATATATTAATTTTACAACAGATAAACAGAATATCTTCGGTCTAAATCAGTTAAATAAGGATGTTAGGTCTTAAGTATAACTAAAGAATTATTTATAACTAAATTATAAATAATTCTTTGTATTGTTAATACGCTTTCAAAACGTTTAATAAATGTGATATAGCATCAAAACAATAAGGCATTTTGATCAGAAATCTATATTAAAATTGGTTTCTAATTTTGTTTCAAACTGATTGATCATAAATATTCCTTAAGAATTACATTTATAAACAATTAGCAGTTATTTTTAGTTAACATTTAAAATTTAATTTAGACATTAAAATTCAAACATTTAAAAAAAACATAAGAAAAGCACCATTCATACAGAAAACAAAAAAATGTTTTTATTTTAATGAATCACATTTCAGATTATTAAAACTATATTAAAAAAAACATATACCATCTATTCAAACTATATACACATTGAAAAACTTTCATTCATTCAACCTTTGAAATTATTTTTATTCATTATAAGCTCTTCAAAGTTATTTTGCTGAAGCACTGTTACATGCATAAACTTTGTACATTCATTTTTGGAAATGAATGCATTGCTAGTCTTGAATATGTGAAATAAAAGATAAGATTATTATTATTTTAGCAAGTAATAAAAGTACCCTAAAATAACATGGTATAGTGTATCATGAAAATTACATTGGTACAGTTTTTATTAATATAATAGCAAGAATTTGACAAACTTATTTACAATCACAAAACATTGTGTTTCCTCATTTGCAAGCTTTCATAAAACTAGATCAATCCCTTAACCTTATAACTACTACTATACCACTGAAACATTGTTACACAGGATTTTAGTTATATTTTAGATAATTTTATTTGAATCTCATACAACTGAATGAATTACACTGATTACAAAATAAAAATTATTTTTACTAAGAAAATTAATAATTTTAGTCGTGTCGTATTATGGAATGTTTATTCTTAGAATAGATTCAAGAAAGCAGAGTTTATGTACAAGTCAGCTCGGATGAAGTAGTGTTTTCTATGCAATACTTGCACACTGAAATTTGACACTTTGAAAGCAGAAAAAGTGGGACTATTACCTACATGATAAATTAATTGCTATGAATGATAGAAAAAAACCCTGAAAACAATAACTAATAAAGATTAAAAATTTAAGCAGCGAAGCACTAGTGTTCCGACAGATATGCCTTTGCATGTGGCCTGGAGGTAGGTATTTAATTAACATCACACTGGAGCAACACAAAGGGCTATTGGCGATGATCCAGGATCAAACCCGAAGGGAAAGATCGAGTACAACACCACTTAGTTTTGAACCACGGTCAGATGACGAGTCAACACCTGGACACCTTTGGTTGGATTTGAGCTAGCAACCCTCTGTGTGTGGTTGCTAGTCCATTACTCTTCCAATTGGGCTACCACGGCCCTGTGGCCTGGAAATGCTTAGTTAAAAAAGTTAATTGTGGCACTTCTAGAACATACTTAAACTCATATTTTCTTCGTGACTTACTTTTGTCCAGATGGTAGTGAATGTCTTCCTTTACCAAAATGGCCTTTGATGATCTTCTCTAAGTTTTTAATCTTTATTAGTCATTATTTTGAAGGTTTTCAATGTTTTTACTAGCTTACTTAACTAAGCTCTTCAGTTAAGTAAGCAGTTTAAGAACTTACTTGACTAAGTTCTTCATCTGCTTATCTGCTCTGAATGATGTTTGAAAATTAAAGTCAACTTGTATAGCATAACTAAAATCACAGTTGGTTTATCAAAAATAAATATAAGCTTAAATATGCATGCAGACACAGTAAAATAACACCTACAGGCCTTTGCACGTCTATGTCTAGCTTACACCCAGGAACATTTAAAGCATCAGCCTGGAAAAGGGAGAAAGGCAGAAGCATATTCAATTCACACAAGCTGTACAGCAGATTAAAGTTTTAGCAGAAAGAGAATAGAAGAGAAAAAGTTTATTTGCACAGTCGACCCTCGGTATGTTGAATCATACAGGGAGAGAAAAACAAATAAAACAAAGATTTCAAGATACCAAATGTATACTAATATTTAAAAAATTACAACATCCCCCCTAAGCAAACATTAGTCATTATAATCTGTTGACGTGGTCTATCCAAAAAGTATCCAGCCATGCAATATGAAAAGGGATATATTGTACCTAGGACATTTTGCACAGTCTCATTCAAAGTAGGTGCCGTGAGACCTCAAACACTTCTCCCAGTGTACCTTTCACTTTTCAAAACGCTCAGAAAAGTTCATTGTTGGAATCACTATCAACTGTCTCATGTTTTTCTGAATCACTTCGAAGGCCTGATATCTCTTCCCTTTCAGAGGTGATTTTAGCTTTGGGAAAAGCTAGAAGTTGCAAGGCACCAAACCTGGGCTGTAGAGGGGCTGGGTAACCAGGGTGATTTGATATTTTGCCAAAAAACCCTGCTTGGAATGTGATGAATAGGAGGGCTAGTTGTGATGAATTTGCCAATAACTAGTTGACCACAGCAGCAGCCATTTTCTTTGTACTGCATCTCTTAGTTGATGATAAACATCGAATTATTACGCCTTATTAAATGTTTGGTTATATCAATGCAATACAAACTGTTCTCATTATATTAGCAATGGCTGGATACTCTCTATACAAAACCCGTATTTAAGTTTGCTTTCGTACAAATTTTTTTGTGCCAGCTATCAATATAATAAATACATATACTTTCTGAGGATGCTATGTAATGGTTAACAGTTTTTCTCCTTTCACAATCAATTTTTGGTATTCTTCTACTTCATTATCTTTTTATTCAAAGGTACATCTATGTTTGCTAGAATCTATCTCTGCATCTGCTAATATGCTACATGCTTATATTTGTCATCAATCCCAATCAAACCTCATGTGGAATATAATCAGATTATTAGTTCACTTCAGCAGGTGGCATTACTTCAGGCCCGGCATTTCCCAGAAAACTTGGGGCAAGGAATCGCTTTGCAGCAAAAAAGCGACTTATCTCCCAGGGGAAAACATACCTCAAGAGGAGTGAATAGACAGCAATCCTTTTAATTCTAATGAAAGGCCCTCATTCCCTAAAGGCATCAACCCTCATGATTAGAAACTACTTGCATTTATAGGACTCTTGTATGTATAGAGGAGATAAGGTAAGGTGGCCCCAAGTACAGACAAATGTCAAAAGGGGTGGCAATTTAGAAACAATAATTATACAGTTTTGTGGGTGTTTCTTGGGAAAGATGTCCTCATAATTTCAACCACAATTTTGTCCTTGTCACAAATTATTTTATAGTGCTATGCATGTGAAGTGAATATTTTCATACATGCCATCTTTAGAATGCAATGCTTAAAAGTCAATTATTCCTATCATGTAGCCCTTGAAATCGTATTACTGTCTAGAAAAAAGAGACAAAACAATTAAAATTGTCTTCTCACAAACATCTGGAAAACACAAAACAAGATAGGGGACAAGATATAAGTATTTTGAAAATAATTGAAGAATAAAATTAATATGGTTCAAATAATTCTTTTTTCTAGTACTTTTTTAATTATTATAATTTTAATTTTATATACTTATCTTAATTTTAAACATGTAAATTTAACTTTGAACATCCTCATTTGCCCAGGTCCCCAAAAGTTTAGCTTCACTTCTGCATGAGAAAAACAAATGAGAAAACAAGGATTTTATGGAAAAAGTTTTGCTGAAAAATGCTGAAAATGTGTAATAGCATTATTAGATACCAAGAGATTCGAAATAAAGAGGTTCAAGATATCAAGGGCCGACGGTACTAATATTTTTAAAAGTATAAAGCATCAAATCTATCCTACAGAAACACTGAATGACATTAACCCTTCAAGTGGTTTTGACATGATACCCCATCCATCAAGATCTGAACAATTTTGCTAATGACAAGATGTCTAAATGAGACAACCACCAGGAGGGTTAATACAAAAACTCTTCATTTTTGAAGGAGTAGAAGAGTTAAAGCATTATTGCTTCACTTTAAAAGAGGATCATTAGCAGTATTGAGTAACATTTCATGCAAAATAAGTACAGCAAAATATACCCATATATGCTACTTACATCATACTTAAATTATAATGCAATTAAACACTACCTGAATATGTATTAGGTTTTATTATCATCTAAATATTTTCTTTTAGATATCAAAATGATTTACTCGGGTAAAATTTAAAATGTATTTTGTTTATGTAGAGATGAACATGCAATGCAAATGTATTATGTTTATTTTTTGGGGGAGGGGGAGCTTTTTTCTCCAAAGAATAGTTGCTGCATGGGACCAGATTTGAATTTGTCTTTTTTAATTAAAAAATTTCTTTTGATTTTGCTTTCAAATTACAACACTCAGAACAAGTATCAACAGATAACTGAAAAACATTCTATACTATTTCATTGTGGGAACTGTTCACTCTGAAATGCTGTTTATTGTTATCCATTATAGGTTGGTTTGAATTTTATGGCACAAGGGCCATATTTGGCCAAGTTGCAACAAACACAAGTCAGACGATGTCAAGTAAAACACAAGACATAAGGAAAGTTTTATTGACACAGAAGAGAGAAATACACTCACGGAGGAAATCGAACTTGACAAAAATTTAATCTACACTGCCCACACCTTGCAGGTTGCTTGAACAGAGGGCAAACCCAGTCACAATCCATTTTAGAGGAAAGAATTAATATTCTCCACTTTTGAAAGGGATTTTCTTTTGAGGTTTGATAGCAAATTTTATAAAGCCTCGTACAAGCAAAAAGAAGTTAGGAATCGAATATGACAACGGTCTAAAAATGCAACTGTCAAAACCAAATTTATAGGTGCAAATTACGAATAACTAATTTTGAACCCTGAAAAGTTGGAATATAATTGGTAAATCTAGTAGATGAGAAAATGAGACCTAGTAAAATAGTCATAAGAAAGTAAATGTAAATACCTTAAACTTTCAACTACGGTTCATAGTTTAACTCAAAGTGAGCACTTTCGTATTACGTAGACATGGATGACGATTTTTTTCTTGCATTATATATATGACCATAATAAATATTGGAAATTTCAAGCATAATTTTGGCTTTTATGACCAGCCCCTTCTGAGCAACCAGGTTTCCACAAAACTGAAGGTTATTTATGAGATATGCTTTTATCTATTCATAATTAAGTGGCATGGCAGATCAGAAATTCATATTAGAAGGAATCAGATTCAGCATTGCATGGAACTAGAAAAATTTTCAATAAAAAAAAGTTTACCTTGAGTTCTACTCTTTTATACTGGTCAAGCCCAAAACCTGTAAGATATTAAAACAAAGATTATGGTAAATTACAGTAAAATAAAATAAAATTTTCTGAAATAATATATATATATATCACAATAACAAGATCATAGGTGGCTGCAGTTGTGACAGGAGTGGTGTAAGGCAATTGGAGAATAATCCATGTTCAGTGTTGGTTACACAAAGGGAGAGGCAGAAAATTCCATAAAAATAGTTTATTTAATAATACTTCAATAGACATGTATAACATCATAATGCATGGAGGGGCTTGTTGTTGAGTGTAGGGTGTTTGGGATGGCTCTAACTCCTTATTCAAAGGGCTCATGAAAGAATGAATTGTTATAAGTGAACTCGCTAGGGGGATAAGGATTAAGAGAAAGATTATTGCACCAGGGATTTATCAAGAAAGTTCATTGGCAGAAAGTTGATGTGTTTATGAACTAACCCATGCATCTTACACCAGCAATCTGAAAACAAGAGACAAACATTTTGAGTGAGCCATTTTAAATCGTTAGTGAGGTGGCCAAAGTGCAAAGGTGAAAGTGGGTGACAAGATGTGTTGACCACATGGCTAAAAGAAGTGTGACAAAAGACCAACTGGTGAAAAGAGAAATGTTAAGGGTACCTGTGGTAAAACATTGTATTTAGGGGGTTAACTTTAGGTATCATTTCATAAATACGTACACATAAAATAAATCCAGATATGCACTGCTTTTGAATTTGGAATTTTGATTTCGTTTGCTGAAGAAGCATGACTTAAATTTGATGGGGTTTTAGACCCCTTAACCTTTGAATTATACGCCCTCTTGTCTCTATTTGATGGATTTTAAATATCATGTAAATAGATTATGCTTGTTAGTAAATATGTCAATAAATGCTTCGTAATTTTTAATTCATTACTAGGTGTTCATGACTGTCATTTGCCTGGACCAACACTCATGACCAGATTAGTAGTCTATTAAGAGATTGGTAACCTTCTAATTTAGTTTAGCAGTTATGCAGTCATACTTCCAGTCATATGATGTAATTTGGAACTGTGAGTTGTTTCAAAGTGCTTTTGCATTACGTTCATGCTTTTGATTGCTTCCGTTTCAATATCCATATTTGCATTACATATTAAGATGAATAAATTAAGGCTTCTAGTTAATAAATAAATAATATAATACAATGAATCAAAAACACAAATGCTTTTTTATGTTAAACTTTTTTCTTCTAATGCCCGGTCAATTGAACATTATTCATTATGGCACTCCCACTTTGCGTTACTCTGCGGCAAATTCACATAACACCTCACATTCTCACGGTGCATTTTAAGCAGAATCCGTTTATAGAGGCCATACATTTATTCAGAACAGATGAACCTCCATGCTTTAACTAGGAACCTTCTGATCCAGAAGTCAGCACCCTGACCACTATACCCGTTGGTTGTGAATTGGATGTTAAACTATTAACAAATTAATTTATTTTAATTGAAGACAATTCTAAGTTTACTGACGGATCAAGCACTTTTATCTGATTACAAAGCAGTTTATAATTTATCACCCTATTTTGCCATTTGATTTGCTTCGTTAGCAGATGCACTCTAGCAATATTGGTCACAAAGAATTCATAGGAATAGTTTCACATAACAAATTCATAGGAATAGTTTACCTTCAGGTTGTTTAACACCAGGAGTTAATGAACGTAAAAAATCTTCAGGGGTCATGAATATTTCAGAATCGCCATGCTCATTGTACACTCTGAGGGTGGCAAAGTATCGGAATATCTTGTCCGGAGTAGAATATGCTCGGATTCGATTTTCATACTCTATAATCTAGAGCAATGGAAAAAAAATAGCAAAGATGTTTCAAACAAAATTGTTCATCCAAATACCTTTTAGCAAAAATAACTTGGGTTCTGGTACACATAAATGTTACATTTAAATTAATTGGATATACAGAAAAACCTTGATAAGTCATCAATCAAGGGACCATGAAATTTTGATGACTTAAGGGGAATGACAACAAACATGGACTAACATAGAATGTACTCAATATGTATTATTGTAGTGATCATGTAAAGTTTAAGTTTAGCATAGAACTCAATAATAACAATATAAATTAATGGATGTACTAAAAATTGCATAAATGATAAAAAAGCTAACTTTACCTCTTTTGAACATTCTTTAAGCGTTAATACTACTTTACATATTAAAATCCCAAGTACTTGTCAAATTAGACTGAAACAAACACCTGTCAGTGCATTACCTTTCTTCTGTAGAGAATCAGGGTCAGACTTCATTTTCCTTTTCTTCACCATCAGACACAAACCCTGAACGTTTAAAGACCTAACTATGGTGATGAGTTGATTGGGATCATAATTACCAGTTAAATATGTATTTCTCTTCAGCCATTGATCCACAAGTGTCAACCACAAACTTGTTTATCAGCGTGAGCTTAATTTTAAACATTCCTTGAGTTTATAAATCACATAAGGCTGCCCTTCTCCATGTGATATGTAAAGATGCTCACTATATTCACTCAAGTTGTTAAAATTGTGGCAACTTGTATTTTTTATTAAGATGCTCTAGTTATTTTTATTTAGTTTTGTATAATCTTCATGAAAAAATAAAGACACCTAATCGCAATGAAAGGGTTTTTTGTAGTATCAGAAAAGCATTCTGATTTTGTACATTAATCTTTATAATGGGCAAATTTAATGTTTCCTTTCATTTGTGTAATATGTAGGATAATTTTTATTTTATTAGGAAATTTTATGCATTGATCCCTTGGACTTACTTCTGCTGGCATAATTATTATTCACAGAATTGAAATTTGGAATGTGAAAATTAATTCGCCCATTTAATAATTGAATGAGTATGTTGACAAAATAGGTTATGAATTAAAGTGGAAAGCTATTTTAATGTTTATGATGATTGCAATGATTAATTTTTTATTGAAAGTTTTAAATTCCACAGAATCTGCTTCATTTTCTCATGTGTTGTGTATAAACCCAGTTTGTGTGCTTGTAATGTACCTATGAAATACTTATCTCTACAGGGTGATTTTACAGTCATGGGACAAACTTGGAGGGGTGGTGCAGCTTACTAAAACATACATTTTTCATATAGAAATGTATGGTTCGAAGTGTCACGTGGAGGCACGAACACACAAAAAATGAGACATGAACAGAAAAACATTGTTTATTTACAAAATCCTTGCAAAGTGCTTCTTTGCAGCAATGTTTACAATAAATGCTCAAAATTGCGACTACCAACAGTAATACAAACTCGGCAGCTGTGATTGACTGGCAATGCTGTGGGTAGAGGGCAGTAGTGTGCCTGGCTATCCGTGATCTGATGCATCTGCGGGAAAAGGTCATTTGCAACTGTGCTGTAGGCAGTGATGGAAGATTTTACAAATAGTGAAAAGGTGGACATGCATATGATGTACGGTGCTGCTAATGAGAACGGCAGAGCAGCGCTTCGGCTGTATCAGGAACATTTTCCGAATAGGCGTATGCCAAACCACAAAATGTTTGAGCGGTTGCATTGGCACCTTTGTGAAAATGGTTCATTCATCGCCAGCTCTGACGGAAGAACTGTACGACATCCAAATATGGAAGAAACCATCTTGAACATTGTGGATGAAACACCCCACACAAATACAAGAGCTATTGCATGTCTTGTACATGTGAGTCAACCCACCGTTTGGAGTCTTAAATGAAGAATGTTTACACCCATTTCATATCCAAGCATTGCAGGCAAGTGATTATCCACTGCGCGTAGAATTCTGCCAATGGCTTTTGCAGCAGTGTGCGTTGCAGCCGGATTTCCCAGCTTCTGTGCTATTCACAGATGAGGCGACTTTTACACAGGAAGGTGTTTTCAATGTGCACAATACTCATGTGTGGGCAACAGAAAATCCACACGCTACACATCCACATGCATTCCAAAAACGCTTCTCTGTGAATGTTTGGGCGGGTGTTGTGAACGATTTCCTCATAGGCCCATACCTCCTACTAACGCGACTCAATGGATCACATTATCGTATTTTTCTGGAAGAGGTTTTACCAAAATTGCTGCAAGATGTTCCGACTGTCATTCGTAATCACATGTGGTTTCAGCATGATGGAGTGCCAGCCCATTTCAACGTGGTTGTCTGCAATTACCTGGAGGCCAGTTTTGCGGGGCAATAGATTGGGCATGGTGGACCAGTCCGATGGCCACCCTGATCGCCAGATTTATCGAGCATCGATTACTTCTTATGGGGCATCTGAAGACCATCGTTTACTGGACTCCAGTTGACTCAATTGAGGACCTCGTTGCTCGACTATCCATTGTGGCTGCAAGCGTGCGCGAAATGCCTGGCATCTTTGGAACTGTTCGACAATCACCCCTTCGACGCTACCAAACATGCATTACTGTTGGTGGTCGCAATTTTGAGCATTTATTGTAAACATTGCTGCAAAGTACTTTGCACGGCTTTTGTAAATAAACAATGTTTTTCTGTTCATGTCTCATTTTTTGTGTTTGTGCCTCCACGCGTCACTTCCGACCATACATTCCTATACGAAAAATGCATGTTTTAGTAAGCTGTACCACCCCTCCAAGTTTGTCCCATGACCGTAGAATTGCCCTGTACACTCAGAGAAAATTTGAAAAATAGGCATTTTCATGTCTTGCCTCATTTTTTACGATTTACTTACAAATAACATTTTTTTCTCACAAAAGTACTTTTGCTAGCTAAATATTAATAGTTACTATACTCATACTAGAAATTTTACCATGAAACCGATATGTTCCTTTTATTTTATATAGGTGACATAATTTTTTTCTCCTCAAAAACAAGTCTCTAACAAATTAATTATTTTATATGAAAATACCTAAAAAATTCTATACATTTTGTTAGTATATCATAAATATGTAATGTAAAAGAATTCTGAAATGTGCATGATTTTTGAATAATTTTGTATAGGAATTTATAATATGGTAGGAGCCAAAAATTCTGTCACTGGTTATGGGTTAAGATCAAAATAATCTAAATAGTGTTAGAACCAGATGAAAAAATATTACTTGAACTAAGTGGCATATGTGACGCTTTTTTATTTACTGTATCATGATTAACTCAGCAAATTCCTATGTTGTGTTTTTCAAAAATTTACCCTGCTATACTTCTTAAACCATCATATACATATATTAATGTTTAATATAAATCAAAACCATCAAACTACTGTGATTTGTGTCTCATGTTCAACAAATTTAAACTTGAAGGGGCAATGAATTACTTAAAATCATAAAAACCGAATTTAAATGAAAAAAATCTGATTTGAAATCATAAATCTGATTTTTTTATTTAAAAAATCATGATTTTTTCATACCTTGGTATTAAGGGCCTTTAAGCTAAGTTTAAATTACTACAGAACTATACTTTTAATTTCTATATCTATTCATAAGTTCCAAGAACTGATTATTAACAGTCAGTATTCACGAGTTCCAGATTAATAAGATTCACTTTAAAAAACCCATTACACAGTTGAATAGTGTAATTATTTTTTAAAACAATAGCTACTTTTAAATTACAGCAGAAATGTTTGAAATTAACAGAAAAATTTACTTGAGTTTATATGGCAATAGGAGTACAAATTATACATTCCTGTAAAATTGATTTGCACAAAATTCAAAGTCAATTTTTGAAATGAAAATAAATCTCAGAATGGAAAAAAAAGAATGATCAATATTTTGGGATTCTTAGTAACCAGAGGGACAATGTTTATGATATAGTATATGAAATTACAAACCAATTGATAATTATGAGCAAACATTGCATTACAAGATAGATTAATATTTAGTAAACAAATGCATAAGGAGATAAAATTTTTCACATCAAATAATGGAAAACACAAATGTAATAAAATACTAAGCTTGATTTAAGAAAAATCAGTAGAACTAAAATATTTTAGAATAAGAACTTTCCTTTTTCAAAATGTGACAAGGCAATATAATTAAAGCAATCAAAAGTTAATGCGATGAAAATTTAATGTCTCTATATATATTGTACTCATACCTTCCGGTCACGAAATCCAGGGCGACCTTTCTTTTTATTTTTTTCTTCGTGATTATTTTCCTCAACTTCTTGATCAGAATCGTCAGTGTCATCAGATTTTTTTGACTTTTTCTTGGCACTTTCAGAAAGGGCAGATGCAGCTTCTATCTTTAGTAAGCCTTTTCGCCATTTCCCCAAGTCTTTTCCCCATTTTTTAAAGTTATCAATAGTTAACCTATAACAAAGAAATAATGATTATGTTATTCAAAATAGAGGTATAAACATTGTATTCAAATAACTAGCATCTCATGCTAGCAAATCTTGTACTCAAGGATTTGTGTTTTTCAAAGCACAATATCACATCAACCTTTTTGAGCATAGTCAAGGTTAGGTTATCAATCTTTTTCTTTTAGCTTTTGAGAGAGCCTTGGCCTTCTGTTAGGAAAGCTGTAGAAGTTTGAACTAACCTTATTGCATTAAGAATATCGTATTCCACATGAAATTAGAAGATGAAGAAAAAGATTGAGAATGTTTTATAAAAAATAATATATTGGTACAAATAATTTGTTATAAAACTAATGTCATTGCTTGCCACTATCAAAATAATCCATGGGGCTCAATCTTGAAAAATTGAGATGACTAGAATCAATACTGGGATTCCATTTAAGATAATAGAAACTGTACAAAATAAGAGCTACCATTCTAGGGGTAAAAAGCAAGTCTGCAGTTTTCATACTCCTACAAGCAATGGATTTGGATGTAGATGTAAAGCTGTCAAGTTATTGGCAAGACCATTGTTAGAAAAATAGAGAGCATGTGCTTCAAAGTTCTTGATTTGCATTTGGAGTTTTCTTGAGATTACTGAATGAGAAAATCAAATATTCTTGGGTGAAAAAAGGAAAATTAATATACAAATAATTAAAGTGTAAAGTTCTCTTCACTTCAGAGATGAGTTTCTCTGAACACTTTAAAATATTTGCTTGTAATTGCAAAAATATACACCAAGGAAAGAATTAAATTGAGGAAGTGAGCAAGTTTCACTCAAATGTTTATGTATGTATATTGTTCAAAATCTTTTGTGGTAGTTATTTGAACGAAAATTTGCTCTGAATTATTTAGATTTTAACAACTCCAATGAATTTTAAACAATGGATAACTTAAGATTACAAAAAAGGTTTGGTTGGTTCAGGTTTTATGCTGCAAGGCCACATTTTGGTCAGGCTGGACCAAACATAAGACAATGTCAAGTAATGAATATACTCACAAAAGAGTTTTAGACACAGGAGAGAGAAATAAAGCCAAGGAGGAATTGAGCCTGTGTCACTTCCAACAAGCAGGTTGCTAATGCAGGGGACAAACCCACTCACATATAAAAAAGGGAACTTCCAAGCAGAATTCAGAACCTAAATAAGACCGAGTAACATGTATCCAGGTCACTTCTTGCACTGTTCTTTACGAATGATTTTAAAAAAAGAGATTTATTTCAATGTTGTGTACTGATTAAAATCAACTATCAGATGACGGAATAGTATGTGTATATAGATGACGGAATAGTATATATATGTATCAGGAATTGTTTATACTTAGTAAAAATAGTATAATAGTAAAAGACAAAGAAAAAGGAGTAACTCATAGTAATTGTATGAACTTCAACAAGCAAATACAAGGGTTTAAAACCAAAATATTTGTTTTCAAAAAATTCATGTAAAAAAAATCTAAATCTAAAATGCAAGTCTTTTTATTCGCAAGGAAACAGAGCAGGCCCTTATAGCCCTTCTGTTACATTTAGAAAATTAAATGCATATTTAGTATTGGTAAAAGCAGGAATTCAATTGATTTGGTAGTGAAACAATTTCATATTGAAATATTGGAAAATTACTCATAGCTAGCTATGCGTAATCTCCATATTTACTCATTTGGTGATATTTTTGATGATTATCAGCAAATTCAGAAAAAATAAATAAGCTAAGGACAAATAAGAATGACAAACAAACAAATTGCAACTGGTTTTCTAGTTCATCATTTTATGCTGAAAAATACTAGTATACTAGCAATATGAAAGACATGCAATTTATCAAAAAATCAGTAGATATTTTCAACCGATGTGCTGAAAGAATAGTAATGGTGAAACATTTTAAATTGAGTAAAATTTATTTCATATTGACAGTTTAGTTTTAAACCTTTGACAAGTGTGTTCACAAATGATGCCAAGAACAAATTCTGTAAAAATAATTTTGAGTCATTTGTTATTACAAAGTATCAAAAAAGTCCAAAATAACATTTTTTAAATGTCACTTTGGTTGGTTGATTTAGTTTTAATGGCACACGATCCAAACATGGATAAGCTGCACCAAACATAAGATGAAAATTCTACTTGTAAGAGATGAAAAGGAAAATAGGATTAACAACAATACTAACAATAAAAGGGCGATAAACAGTATGTAAACATGAATGCATTTTTTCAATCAAGCATATCAAAAGGTAAGATATATAAAAGTATATCATAAAAAATATGTTTAATTGAGAATGCTGATTTTAAAATTGATAAAATGACACAGTTCAAAAGAGTTTTGTTAAAAGATGAGATACATAAAAATGCCATTGACCTTTGAAAATAAAGGCTAAAGTCTTTAAGAACAGAAATGACTACGATGGAGATACTCCATCTTAGTTGATGATTAAAAAGGTCATGAGATGTAGTTTAAAAGTGAGGAATTACAAACACCTTAAAAAGCCTGAGTAATGTAAAAAGATAAAAAGTGATGAATGAAATGTCAATTGAGAACAAAGAGGGTAGACAATTTCTATTATGTTTCGTTAGATCGAGAACAATAATATATTTTAGGTATGCTGCAGAATTTTAGTTATTAGTTTGTGTGCCATGACAGCAAGAAGGATAAATAATATATTACCTTTTCTGTAAATCAATCAAAAGTATACCTAATTGTTTCTCTGATTGGCAAAAACTATTTTTTTTTGCATAATATTTGTAATTAGTTTATGTGAGTCATGAGAGCAAAAATTACTACTATTTTTTTGGAAATGAGTTGTAATTATACCTATTGTTTGGTGTGCCACAGAATTTTCATAATTAGTTTAAGTATGCCATGAGTTGAAAAAGATTGAAAATCACTGGTATAGTGCAATAAACCCTACCAAGTTTTATGCACAAATTTACTTCAAAGCCTACAGACCACTTAACTGATGTTTATTTTTTTAAAAAAATCTCGTTTTGATGTTTCGTCCCTTTATTCTTTGTCTCCATGTTTTTGTGTTGAGTGTTTACTCTAGTGAATGAATGTATTTTAAGTGCTACTACTAAAAATAAAAAAAATGTACAAGTTTTATGCATAATGCAGTTCTGAGTAACTTCAGCATACGTGATTGATAAACATACATCAATGAAACGGAAGACAACAATAGGAACTATGAATATCTTACCATGTCATATCAAATGATATTAAGAGCAAAGAGCCACATAGAAACATTTGATATGCAAATGCAAATGCCGACATTCTTTTGGATTTGGCATGTGAAAAATTTTTCACTCCTCTATATTGATCATAATTTTTAGTGAAGAGTGTTTGTGAAGCTTTGCATACAGGTGAGGCAGAAACCAATATTAAAGGCCTGTACATTACTAAAGCCTTTGCAGAATTTAAAGGAACTCTTGCCAGAAACATCTTGTTATCCTAAAATACAATATATAAAGTTTATGACAGGTAAATAAACTAAGTGGTAACTTTTTATTTATGTACCTAAATTAAACATACATTGTAGATTAAATAGTACAAACTGATGCATGTAGAAAATGTAAAACTCGTATTTAAGAACTACAAGTATTTGCTTGCATTCACAGTTCAAATCATATCATATATATGCCTACCAATACATATAAGATACTTTCATTAATAAGTTTCCTAAGAATATTTTAAATTATTGATCTCAAATCAAAATATATTTAAGACTAGTCTATTTAATAAATAGATAGCAGTTACTCCTCACGAAACAACCCGTCTGTTTAAACAAAGTAGCTAAGCCTAGAACTCGGGTTTAGTGTGGAGAATCCCCCTGGGCATTTTCACACACTGGTCCCGGATACAATGTAATCGAATGAAGGATTTCGCACATCATCCGAATCCACCAACACAGGTTAAACTCGACAAATTGGATACCAGAATGTTCTAATTAAATGTTCTGTTGGTGATCGGGCGCACATAGCTTACCCTGTGCCAGTGAGTTGCTATTACTATTCAGTAGCGATAAAGTTCTGGATAGCTCTTAAAACAAACTAGTTCCTTTAGACCAGTGATTCTCAACCTATGTGAGTAGAGCCTGGTAAATCCTTTTTAATGAGACAAGGGCCTGGTTCCAACAAACTTACTTCTCCAATTTTTTAAGTTCATACATTAAACCAACATAAAAAATTATGGCATGATCCTAAAGAGTATTAATACATTTATGCATTCAGTGTGGCATGTTGACGAATGTAAAATTACATTTAAATTAGTTATGAACCACTGGATAAATGAAATCTAGTAGCATATTGTAGTTTCCTCAGGCAAAGATGATTAAATAAATTTTTCCTGAATTTTTTTAACATCTCATTCTGATTGCCAAAAATTTATATTTGTTGGGTAATACACCTTCAATACAAGATTTCTTAACTTTATTACTTTTAAAAAAATCCCGTCACTGGTTAAAAGCAAACACACACAGCAATTTGAACTTGTGGAGAAAGTGTATTCAGTGTTTTAAGATTTCAGAATTAGATAGACTGCCTTGATCTTCAATTTCAGTGGAAAATTTTTCTTTATATTTTCTTGTGAATTGATCACTGATATTAGCTACAGATGTTATTCAGGCATTCTGGGTTTGAGCTTTTCAACACATTTGATTATTAACATCAGAATATTTCTACTATAAAATATTTATTCATAAAAATGCTTAAAAAACAAAAAAGATAAATTTCAGATTCTTTCATAGCCTGATATAATTGATGCCAGGGTCTATTAGTTGAGAAGCACTGGTTTAGACTTTTTTGTATTCAGAATAAATAAATGGATAAGTTTTAAGAATGGAACTCAGTCATTAAGCAGCTCGTTAGATATGTCAGAAGGGCCATATTAGACCACACTACACCTAACACAAGACAGAAAACATCAAGTAATGGACAGATACATAAAAGGAAAGTTTTACTGATGCAGAAGACAGAAATGCACACAAGGAGGAATTGAACCAGCACCCCCAACAACTTGCAAGTTACATAGGGCAAACCAATTGAGTCATGACTGCCCCAGGTCATTAAGCATGAGTATTTAATATATACATTTAATTTTCATATTGAATTACTTAAAATATAAAATACAATACATAAGAAAACCTAATGTTTTAAACTTAGAAAAATTTTAAATATATTAACAATTCTCTATTAGACAACTAAATGAGGGCAGATTATATTTTATGGCTGTGTTTAATGTTTAAAATACATTTACTCTTAGAAGATCAATAAGTTAGAAACAACCATGTATCATTTAGTAAAATAAGTTGTGACCAAGCTGCAATCAAACACTTCATGGTAGAGTTGTTACTTTGCTTCGTATACTGCTGAATAGTAAGTTCCCCATTACTTTCCTTCTAGAATTTAGTAAATTTGATATATACTACCATAGATGATTCATTATAATATGAAACTGTTAAGATACACATGTTTCATCCCCTAATGGCCAGGGCAAGATACAAACAGAGGAGAAATACAACACAAACTACTACAATACAACACAGAAGTGTTCTGCACCACAGACATGAAAGGGAAAATGCAGAAAAAGAAATTTAACCAGAGTTATTGCCTTAAAACTTCCCTTGTGCTCCAGTATTCAGAAATCTCAGGGTCCACATGAATTGCTTTGAGATGGTATCTGCCCATTGGGCCAGGTTGATTACAGAGTGAAAAGGCTCACTGACTATGCTAATTTCATGCAGATAGGTAACAAGACTATAATGCGAAAAGTTTCCACTGTATCACTCTGTGGTTAGTCAGGCTACTTAAGATAACCAACAGTCCACTGATTTATAGATATCTATCTTGCTCTTGTTAGCAGTTAGAAGTCACTAGATGTCTCAAGGATACTTTTATTGAGTGGAAGGAAATCCTAGTCTTGTAGTAAGGTGGTCCTTTTTTTGCAGGAAGATAAGCCAATTCATTGCCAAAAATATTGCAATGTCCATGTATACATGTAATGCTTGTACTTCCAATTGCATGCTTGGGAAAGGGATCATGGAGAAGTCAGAGTGGCAACAAAGATTGAAGCTATGATAGTACCAGAGGCAAAGAATCCGACATGATATGGTTTCACAGGTGGAAACAGTTTGCTGTAACAATTGTTTCTAACTGCTCAAATTTTCATAATGGAACCATCAGAATTTTAGTAGAAAGGGCCTCCATTTAAGGGAGTCAGCAGTATCTGAGTTCTAAGAGATGAATGTGAAAAGTTTTTATATTATAATGAGCAGTCTGTTTTTTACTCAAAAAGTTATAACTCTTTTAATTGTGTTTAGAACAAAGATGTACGGCAATTGTATTAAGGCAGGGTTCCAAATAAGCTTTTCTTGGTCCTATTTTGTACCTATAAATTTCATCTTATCATTTTTGATACTTAAGTTTATCCTGAATCTTTTGCATGTATGATACAAATTCCGACCAATCAACTGTTTATTCTACTCAAAAATGCGAATGCCATTTAAGTCCAGACCTAGTCAGGACACTAATTATACTCATCCATGTACACAGAATGAATTTCAAATTGAAAAAATTATGGATTTGCAACTTAAACATTAAGTTCTTGGGTCTTAATATTTAATACGAATATTTATTTAATGAGTTTTCTAAACTGGTATAGTCAGGCTCCTACAAGTTGGAAGTTACATAGTTTTGGACAAGTCTATTTTCCAAATTAAGTAATAGATTGGAATGTAAACAAAGATGGTAGAGATTCATTACACTGCTTAACAGATAATCTGCTATTAGCTCTAATGTAGTAAATAACTATCAATATTATAATTTAGATTTGCCTGTTTAAATAATGGTTTTGAGTTATCAATTGTAGAATATTTTACACAAAGAATTTCAATCTACTAAGAAATACTAAGGTAGAGATCCATTACACTGCTTTAAATTATGCAGTGGTGAAGTTCTCTAGATCGTGTTCTTTTGTCATAGTACAGTAACACTTTGATATATCTTGTAAGGGGAAAGGAAAAAGGGATACACCAAGAAGAATGATGTAACAAGAGTTGAGAAAAATGATTATTAAACATAAAAAGGCACAAATTATACCATAAATTAAATATTTTTGTAAAACTGCTTATAAAAAATTATGTAAACACAAAATCAATGATAAAACCTATTAACATTGTATATTTGTTTTAAAAAAATTCTCATCCACACTTGACACCCAAAGATTTTGAGTAATTCAGTTTAAGATGACTGCCTGAAACAAGTGAGGAATTCCCAATTCTAAGGAAACAGGTGGAGATTCCTCAACTAATCACAAATTCAGGAGGGAGTGTAATAAAGAACAATATACCTGAATGCACAATATAAAAAAAGTAGTACTTTATTTGCGTAAAAGTAGTATATATCATTCACATTTCATATATTTCTTATTCTGGATATTTTATATTTAACAATGAGTATGACTGAACCATAACTTTATATTAAATAGAATTATATTTTTATTGCAGTATTATGTTACACGACATCTTTACACTCTACCAATTTGTCAAAGGTTGGTTGAGTGTAATGGCACAATGTTCAAGCTGAAGCAAACACAAGACAAATAATTCAAAGCTAACTGATTTGTCAAAGATGAAATAGTTATACAAATGAGTTTCTAAAACATGTCCAATTAACTAAAACCATGAGAAACTTCATCAGATTCCATTTTTAAGTAGGTGTTTTGCAAAGTGACTAAAACTCATAGGCATGGAATTTTATAAAAGTAATGAATATCCAAGTAATTTTGGGAAAATAAAAATACCTGTACCCCAGAGGTAAAGGGTCGTAAGTCCGAATTGGCTACGTTTCAGGAAAGCGAGAAAACTAAGTTTTTACTTATGGAAAAACATGGACATACGTCGTTCTAATCGATCACTAATTCAGAATAGAAGTCCCTGACTTCTATTCTGAACTACACTTTACCACTAGATAGAGCGCATTTTTTATGTAGTTGTTGATCTAACTCCAAACCGCCAAAAATGGACTTAACACAAGTTTACCTCTGGGGTAGATAATTCAAGAATTTTTGTTTCTTTTCTCCCCGAATACTCTATTGTGACAATTTCATTATTATTTCCACACAATAAAATTATCAGGAATATACTTCTTTTAGAAATTTCTAATAGGTAGGATTATTTCTAGGTTCGTTTTTTTTGCGCAAGTGCCATATTTGGCCAAGCCCAGACAAACAAAAGATAGATAATTTAAGATCAAGGATTCACTGATAGCTTGTAAAGCTTCAGATTTATACCTAATTTGACATGAAAATTGTTTGTTAGTAGATAGAAATTCGTCACGAAAGCATAAGTTAAACTTGAAAAGTATAGTGAGAATCGATTAAAACTTTCAGAAACTTACATCAATATTGTCTTGCTATTTACAATAAAGTCCCCAATATGACAAATACTTTGAGATTCGATTAAAGCAAGCGGTTATTTAGATTTCAATTTGAATGTGAATGCAGAGAAATGCGGAAAAAAACATGGTTGGTTGGTTGGTTTTTTCTTGAGACTTTTAGCTGCAGAATTAGGCTTGTCTCCAATCTTCCTAATTGATCTAAATTTAAGAGAAAAATACAATGAGATTAGAACTTTTCAATTGATATGAGAAATCTAGTTATGTCTCTAGCTTGTTGTGGTTTATTTATGATGCTTTTTATGAGATTTTTGAAGGAAAAAAAACATGAAACATCACGGCGAAAATGTAAATAAATAAAAAGTTCTCTTCACTTCATTTTTAATGACGAAAATCAGTTTGGTGAGTTTAAGCTTAACTGTACGCTTTTACTTTAAACCGTGACATGTACAAAATGAAAACAATAACACGAGGTTATTCGACTCTTGAAACAATTTATTTGCATTGCTAAGGATTTTCGATTTCTATTTAGCAAATAGATCCAAGGGTATTAAATATAGTTTCGCACTTCAGGATTTCTTTGTTCATTTCTGACTATCAAGATACTAGTCTAGTCGTTTGTTGAAGTCCTATTCACTCTGGATATGTTGCTATCAAAACTTAGAAATGTATTGACTGTTTATCAACCTCTCTCTAATGCAAATCAGTATTCTGAAATTCAGAAAGTTGCAAGTAAGTTCCTTATGTAATAGAATGTCAAGATGATTGAATATGCATTTAAAATGTATTAAATTTTGCGTAATTGCATTGTGCTGCTACAATTGTAAAATACTAGTTAACGACGCGGCCTTGGCATAATTTCTATTTTTTGTTGCGAAGCCAATGCCAAAGGGTTGCTGATTTGTTAGTTTAGCATTGCTGATTTGACACAATTTGCATAACTTTGGTGACCATACTAGTAAATAGGATGAATAATAGGACCATACTAGTAAATAGGAAAACATTTCGTATGATTTGAAATATGCCATGGACAATTTTGTAATTTGCTAAGTCGGATCAGAACTACTTCCAATAGCTATTGCAACTCATAGGGTATACTGTCTTTAGTAAACATGGGATTGTGCTCCTGTGATGCCTAAATGATCTTTTTCTGCTTTCATCCCACTACTGTGTTCCTAATCCCTCTTTTCTTCCTTTTTCATGACATCTTTTGCTTGACGTTGTCTTGTGTTTGGCCAAATATGGCCCTTGCACTGCACCATAAAACTTCAAAACAACCAACCAACAGCTATTGTAACCTAATCCTATTGCTTATTGAGCTTCTCTCAGAAATGTATTTTACAACATTGTGAACAATTCGACTTCATTTATATTCATAGATTACATTGAAAGGAGGAGCATTCCCCACTGGAGGAAATTCTGCAGTCAAACACCTCACATTGTACAGATGCGAGGCTTAGAACCCGAAACTAAAGAAAGCGACATAATTGATGTAAGTATTTGTTATTTTATATATTCATTCAAAATATTTGATCAAACACAGATTGCTTTTGAATGCAGTTTTTCTTTTGTAGTATTTCAAGCCTTTAGGAATTATACCCAAGGCGGTACATTTAAAATTTGATGGTTCTGGTCGTGTTGCTGGCATAAGTGAGGTGGAGTTTTCTTCCCATGCTGAAGCTGTTGTAGCTATGAGAAAGAAAAATGCATTCATGGGTGAGAGTAATACTAGAATTATTTCATTTCAAGTGACCTCAAAACATGTTTTAAGATTTCCTTTTGCCCTAAGTACTGTTTACACACAATATCAAATTATATATTACCGTAGAATTCCTATAAAACTTGCATGTTAATCAATTTTTACTTAAGAATGGCGTAAAATCCTAAAAATTATTCCATTTTTTGTCACCAAGCCAATGGTTAGTAGAGATGGGCAAAGCTGTTTTTTTTATATCTGTCTTAATGGCGATTTCGAATTTCTGATGATACTAACTTAATTTTTATAAAAGTTTAGACATTTTAACAGGGTATGTCGATTTAAATCACCTTGATTTAAATCAAGTGATTTTTATTAAAAAAATTAATTGATGTTATGTTTAATAATATTGAAAATTAAATAACTGAACTAGATGCATGTTATTTTATTCAAATAAGTTAAGAACTTCGCTCATACTGAGTTCAACCTAAAATAATATTGAAAATCATCCTTCATTTGAAGACATTAAATAACAGTATTTGCTGATTGGGATCATAATTACCAGACAAGTATGTATTTCCATCTTGGGCCATTGATCAATAAGTAACACTCACAAGCCTGCTCATCAGTGTTGGTTTTGTTTTAAACATTCTATGTGACTAAATTGCACATCGCCAATTTTAAACCGAAATAGATTCACTCAAATTATTAAAATTGTGTTAACTAAGCATTCCAATTTTGCACATTAATCTTTATAATTGGCAATTTTAATAGTTTCATTTTGTTTTATGTAATAAATGGGTTAATTTTTATTTAAATTTATTGGGAAATTTCATACATTCACTTCATACACTTAGAATTCTTTACACTGCTAGAATAACTATTCAATATTTTTGGAATTGAAATTTGAAATGTAAAAGTTAAATCACTCATCTGATAGTTGGGTATGTTAAAAAAGATTATGGGTTGAAGCAGAAAGCTGTTGGAATTGATAAATTTTTTATTGCTAGCTCAAAATTCCATTGAATTGGCATGTTCTGAGGGATGTTATTACTCTTGTTCTATGCTGTTCATATAGAAAAGCTTCATTTTTGGTTTATGTATAAACCCTTTTTGAGTGCTTTGAATATACCTATGAAATACTTGTCAGTGCTCAAACATTTTGAAAAATAAACACATTTGATTTTAAATTTATGTATTTTCATGTCATCTCATTTTTTACTGTTAACTTACAAAAATAACAACTTTTTCACCATTGAGTTATTTTTGCAGCCTTAAAGTTAATGAGAAGTAGGAATGTTTTCAAGATGAAGTTCCTTTAATTTTATTTTCCATTGGTGACATAATTTTTTCTCAAAATCAAGTCTTGAACTAATTAATTATTTTATATCAAAATAATAGAAGTAATTCAAAACACACACACACATTTTATTCATATATGATAAATATATAATGTAAAAAAATTTCTGAAATTTGTATGATTGAAAAAATTCATAATATAGTGTTGGTGGGACCCACCAACTTTATTTATCTGGGTCCACAAAATTCACGTCAATGATTATGGGTTAAACTCAGAGTAATCTAAACTGCTTGAGAACCAGATTGAAAACATTGCTTGGCATTTGGGGCACTGTTCTATTTACTCATGGGATTTGCTTGCTAATTCCTATGTCGTGTTTTAATATTTCAAAAATTTGCCCAGCTATATTTCCCAATACATTAATGTTTTACTAAAAATATTAATGTTTAAATAAATCAAAACTATCTAGAAACTACGCTGTAATTTGCATGTTTCATGTCCGACAAATTTAAACTTGTATGAACAAGGAATTAAAATAAATCATAAAAATCCGATTTAAATAAAAAAATCTGATTTAAATCAAGTAAATCCGATGTTTTTGATTTTTTGTAAAAATCATGATTTTTTTCATACCCTGCATTTTAAAAGTTAGTTCTTAGCTTTTATCGATAGTTAAATATTTTTGATAACAATTGCTGTTTTTTAAAAACACTTACTTTAACTGTTATCTGAATAACCACCCATCTCTAGTGCTGCTGATAACTTGCTAAATTTTGGTAACTGCACCAGGTATTAGGATTTAACCAATATGTCTAAAAGGCCTGAGCTATCCCTAAAATATTTTTGGTGAAAAATTAAAAAAAATATTCTTTGCAGCTGTACTCTGTTTACCCAAATAAGAAACTGAAGCAAAGTAAAAAAAATCATGTGATATTACAAATAAAATATCCAATGAATGCCAACAAAAGAATGTTGTTTTGTTTCCTTCTAGGATTGTTTTGATTCCTAAGATCCTAAATCATTGTGATGAACATAGGAAAAAAATCAATCAACCAAAAATAATGTTCACTGTTTTTAATTTTTTGGCCTGGTGAATTTGAGCGATTTTAAAAATGGTAAATTTTCATCTGCACTCTGGGACCATACACATCTTGTTTGTTTGCTTACTAATTACCATAACATTGTAGAAATGAGCAGCATTAACATGGAAAAAATTGCACTGGTAACCCTTTTTTGACTCAATGACTACCAAACAGTTACAGCAATTAATAAGCAAACAAGATGCACATAGTCAGTATTCAGATGAAAAATGTTCTATTTTTTGTAACTATTCAAATTTTGAACTTAACATTTATTTGAATCCTAACACAAATTGTAAAAACGAAAAATTAACATCTACACTCCAGCAAATAAAATGAATTTAAATCACCAATTATAAAGTTTCATGTAAAAGTAGTGAAGGCAATACTGTAGTTACCAATTTGTTGTAAGTAGGTGTCTTTGTTCAGCAGACTAGTCATGTAAGCAATTTCATATATCACATGTGTATAAAACATATACACTACATTCTGAATGAAAATCTTAAACTAGACATATTCACAAACAGTTGCAAAAATTCAATAAACCCAGTGCTTCATCAGGATTATGTCTGTTGAATCCATAACAGAATCTACAAAGGAAGAAATTATTTATTCAGAAATTTTCTGAATGTGATCCTGTATTTACTTTCATGATTGCTTCATGAAGGCCCACCAAGATTTTTAAAACTGTTATAAAAAATAATGACAAAAACCACTACATTTATAGTGCCCTTTGCCAGCTGTCAATTGCTGTCTGATTTGTGCACCAACATACAATTTTGATTAATACTAGAACTGCCATTGTACTGGTGTACGAGCTCCAGTGTACATTTTGACACTGGAGCTCATCTGTTTTTGCATTTTTTGTCGGATGACAATTTCTTGATTGTGACTTTTAATCATTTTCTTGGTATCCACATAGCAGAAACCTGGAAAGAATGACCACTGGAGTCTTTTCGACGTCAAGCACATTTCGATCTAAAATAACTTTTGTTCAGAAAAAATTACCATAGAATAAATATTAAACCAAGCATATTCCTAACCATTATTCATTTAATACTGCTTCATTTATTTGACCTTGAATATATTAGCATCCCTTTCAATGGCAGAAATAGGTCAGTATCAATCCCATGTCTAGGTTTAAGTTTGTGCATCGCTAGCAATCATTATTCCAATTGCAATGTGTGTTTTTTTTCACTTATCAGATACATTATTGCTGACTTGCTGTAAACATTCTGATGAAATTGTGAATCCATTCTGAGAACTATCCTAAAATGAAAATGATGGTGCTTAGCTTTTCTGTTTTGAATTAACTGTGAAAAAAATATTGGATTGTGTCAAAGTAAATCAGAAGAACCGGGGAAAGTTGCACAGATGCTGCTGACGATATCTAGAATAATTTGAATATATATCACTTGGGGATGGCACAGAGTGAGAAATATATAATGGGTGATTAATTGCTTTGCAGCTGGGAATATTTTATGTACAAATGAGGTTCTCTAATTTTTACAACAAGAAAGGCAATGAGTCCGCCCTGAGTCTGTTCTAGTGTCAATGGGTAAGCAGCATCAGAATCATAATGAGAAACTTGTCTGTATGCTGAAAATGTGAAATTCAAGGCAATCAATACACACACAAAAATGTTCTGTAAGTAAATGAAGCATGGAATCTGCCAAAAAATTGCTCAGTACTGTTTCAATTGTAAATAAGGTATCTATATAATATTGGGATGTTGAATAAGTTCTCGCTGTTTTCCAACAAATGGCGTTACCGGAACTGGTTGCGTTAGTTTATGATAGTGACACATCTATTTACAAGTACTATAAGCAAGCTTGAAATCCAGTGTATGTTATTTCGCGGAAGTGTAAACAACTTTATTTTTCATTGCGTTAAATATGTCAAATTTCGTGCCAAAAAAGAGTATTTGCGGGGAATTTTACTGCACTATTTTATTCAAAAAAAATCTGCAGTTGAAGCTCACAGAATTCTTGTTGAGACTTACGGTGACCATGCTCTGTCTGAAACAACTTGTAGAGATTGGTTTAAACGCTTTAAAAATAATGATTTTGATCTTGAAGATAAAGAACGCTCTGGCGCACCGAAGAAGTTTGAAGACGAACAATTGGAAGCATTACTTCATGAAGACTCATGTCAAACGCTAGATGAACTTGCAGAATCATTAGAAGTTGATCACACAACAGTTTCGAAACGTTTCAAAGCATTAGGAATGATTCAAAAGCAAGGTCATTGGGTGCCATACGAGTTGAAACCGAGAGATGTCGAACTGCTTCAATGGCAGAAAAGGGAAGGATTTTTGCATCGTATCGTAACTGGCGATGAAAAATGGATACACTACGATAACCCTAAGCGTAGAAAATCGTGGGATAAACCCGGCCATCCATCAACATCTTCAGAAAAACCGAATATCCATTGTTCCAAGCTTCTGCTCTGCATTTGGTGGGATCAGCTGGGTATAGTTTATTATGAGCTGCTCAAATCAAATGAAACCATCACGGGAGATCGCTACAGACTACAATTGATGCGATTAAGCCGAGCATTGAAGGAAAAATGGCCGCTAAACAAACAGAGACATGACAAGGTCATTTTGCAGCATGACAACGCTCGGCCACATGTTGAAAAACCGGTAAAAACCTACTTGGAAACGCTTAAGTGTGAAGTCCTACCCCACCCGCCGTATTCACCGGACATTGCTCCTTCCGACTACCACTTGTTCCGTTCGAAGACGCATGGCCTGGCTGAGCAGCACTTCCGTTCTTATGAAGATGCCAAAAATTGGGTCGACTCTTGGATAGCCTCAAAAGACGTGTCGTTTTTCCGACGTGGAATTCAAATGTTGCCAGAAAGATGGGGAAAAGTAGTGGCTAGCGATGGACAATACTTTCAGTAACATGTTTTTTAATGATTTTTTAAAATAAAACATTAATTTTCACAAAAAAACAGCGAGAATTTATTCAACATCCCAATATATATTTGATAAATTAATGGTTAAATCTGCATAAATATTGCACTGTCAAGAAAAATAACACATTTTCTTTTGTTTTATAAATTTTGTTGCCTTATGTGCATTCTACAAGTTTGACAATTGATTTATCTAATTTTTTATGGCATAAATAATCATAAGCTTATGAAAATATTGCAAAATAAGTTTAATAAAGTTTTCTAAAATGAAAAGTAGTAGGATATAAAGATATTATTACTATTTTATGATATACACTATTATATTATCACTATTTATGATATACACTATTATATTATTACTATTTTATGATATACCTGGCAATGATTGCATAGACAAGCTAGTTAAAAATGGTTGTCTTCTACCTCAGCCGTCCAGCCCTCTCCCTTACCTCAGTGCTTGCAGGTTGGTAGAGCAAAAGATAAATAAGTCCATCTGCAACCATCAAAAGCTTAAGGCCATGGACAAAACATGGAGCAAGCTTTTGTCTTGCTCTGTTCCACCTAATTTGCCATGACCTACTGCTATGGCAAATTTTCGAATTTTAACTGGACACGATTTTTTAAGAGGTCATTTACACTGCATTGGTGTGCATGCTTCTGACTGCCCCTTTTTGACAGGGAGCTTCATGGATTTTAGTCATTTATTTGCACTTTTGCACTTGTTTATCTTGCACTTTTTATCTGACGATAACATCTTAGTTGACGACCTTTTTAGCTGAGTTAATTTGAACTGGGCTTGCCCATAGGAAATTATGGTCCCTGGTCTTTTCCTGATATAGGAATAAAACCTATTTTATGCAATTATGCTGGTTTCGAAACGACACTGGCAGCCATTTTAGAGTAACAGAAGTGCAGTGTATTCTAGTATTAAGGAAGTCCTTCATCTCTAAAATAATTTAATGGTTATTTTAAAATTGTTTTCATTCGCACAAACATGTTTATTTAAATGACAAAGGAAAAGGAACATTTTAAAATTTTCAATCAATATAGAAAATTACAATTTTACTTAAATTATAGCATTACTTTTAAGTTCAAAAGTTTTTAAATTCTGTATTCAGTAATCTAAATGTATTATCCTTTTTCATTTATAAAAATCTGAGTTTTTAAGCAAGCACTAAATGCCTTATTTAATAAATACTTTATAGTAATATGTGTGGCACGAACTCAATATTTAAGGCACTGGTACATGCTACTGAATTTTCCATTCTTGAGTGGGGCCGTCGTGAGTCAGTGGGTATGTCCACTGTACTAGCAATTTTTGAGTTGTAGGCAGTACAGGTTCGATTCCTGTCTGGTGCATTCCTCCCTGGGTGTATTTCTTTCTTCTGTCAGTAAAACTCGTGTGTATGTCTATTACTTGATATTGTATGACGTGTCTGGTGCAGCATATCTAAATATGACTCTTGCACTATAAAACCTCCAAAACCAACCAACTCATTCTTGAATAGATAAAAAAATAGATATTGCATTGGTTATATTACTTCTAGAAATTGTCTTTCTGCATTTTGCTAAAGCTTCTAGATTTGAAGAATTTTAATACCTTCTATTTTTCCACATATTGTATCAAACACTTTTGATCTTGAGGTGGAATAATCTTTCAAATATTTGTAGGTAACAGATTCGTACGTTTAACTCTGAGATCATCAGAATCGGAAAGTGATGAACAAAGTAAAACAGCCCTTGCCAAGGAGTCACAGCCACAATCTACGGGAAAGAATACAGGTAAACATAAACTTTTTCTCAAAGCAATTCCTTGGTAGTTGTTATTTTTATGTCTTTATTTGAGTTATGTGATTGGGTTTTTATCTGTTATAATAATGTATAGAGAAATATGAAATATCTTATGTATTAATCAGGGTTAAAAATTAGGAGCAGAAAATCAGGCATGGTTAGTACTGTTACTGTGAAATCCCTACTAGAAACTTATTTAAATACTAAATAAGTGTACTAAACTAAATAGCCAATTCGTTGAAAGAATCCTAAGAAATAATTTATTCATCAAGAAGCCTAAAATTGGTTTAACTCCATCCAGAGAAAATTATAGGTTGCAGTGCACAATATATGCACTTGCCCCGATTGTTAACCCTCTTGGTGGTTAACTTGACAAGGTATTTTGTCATTAGCAAACCACGACCAGATCTTGATAATCAAGCTCTCTCATTATTAGAAAACAACTGACCAGACCTTGATCTCGTCATCATAAAAAATTGGTAGTATCTTAATGTCGAGATATTTTGTCATTTGGTCAGATCTCGACGGATGTTACCTTGTCGAAACCACTTGGAGGGTCAAAATATTATCATTTTGATTTAATTGTGATATAGGTTTTTCATAGTATTAAAAATCTATCTGGGTGAAAATAAATTTCTTTGCTCTTTAAAATATATTTTTAAACTTAAATTTTGTTTGAAACTAAGTGAAAAAATTGTGTTGAAAATTAGTACATTTGTTGATTTCGTGTGCTAAAAGGGATGAAATTAAATTTGTTTTCCATTTCCAGCTGAGTTTAATATATCTGAAAATATTGCTGCCCCACTGTATCATACTAACCACATAATCAAAATGAAAAATGCTCCAAGAAGAATAACTGATCTAGCAATTTATGAAGTATGTATTTTATAGATTTTTCTTATAAAGATAGTAAAGTTTGTATAGTAACAATCTGTCTTAAGCCATGCCAAATTTATTAGCTAAAGTAAATTTCTAGTTGTACTTATATAAATTCAGTAAGGCTGTTTTCACACACTGCAAAATCTGTGCGGTACTGAGCCACTATCGACTCATTTCGTTGGTGTCTTTTACACTTGCCAGTGTCTGTAACTACTTTTTGTCTGTGATGCTAGAAAGATGTGTGCTGCTATTGACAAACATGATATCTTTGGGTATTATGCTTTTGGAGAAAGTACTGAATATATGTATATATATATATATATATATATATATGTGTGTGTGTGTATATATATATATTTGGTACTTTTCCGTTAGCTGGGCGCAAGCGAAAAATCGCCAAATAATGTAGAATTCCGCCAAATTTCTTACAACCATAAGGGGAATGTTCGTTTGGGGCCATGTGCTCTATTCTCTGAATTCATTACTATTTATTAATATTTGTTTATAGTTATTATTATTTATTTATTATTATTATTTATTAATATTTGTTTATACTATTTATTACTATTAGTTTATAGTTGAACTTGTTTTGCTTACTCTTAATTAATATTTGTTTATAGTTATTATTATTTATTATTATTATTTATTAATATTTGTTTATACTATTTATTAATATTTGTTCATAGTTGAACTTGTTTTGCTTACTTAATATTTGTTTATAGTTGAACGTTTTCGACTTTTATTCCGTTGACTGTTTTGTCATTCGCTTCACTTGGCGACTTGGCTCGCGTTTGGCTCACAATTGGCGACATTTGCGCCCGGCTAACGGAAAAGTACCTATATATATATTAGGGGTACCCATAAATAATGTCGTTTTTTATCATAAGATGTAAATTTAGTATATTATGAAAAAGCGGTATTTAATTGATGTAGTCAGTATAGTTTTCTTTGATCTTCCCCCATCTGGTTATCAAGTTTTCTATCCCAGCTTTAAAAATGCTAGGGTTTTGGGTCAAAATATTTAACCTATGCATTTTTGTTCTCTACATCAGAATTGAATTCTTCCAAGCAAGAAAGTGCTGTAAGGATCTGAAACGTTTATAATCAGATGGGAAAATGTCAGGTGAGTATGGAGGTTGAGGGAGAACTTCCCATCTGAGTTCCCTAACTTTTTGTTGGGTGATCCTCGCAACTTGTAGCCTCCTGTTATGTTGGAGGATAGCACCTTTCCTGATGATCAAAGCAGGATGTTTTCTGCAATGGCTGCTTTCAATTGGTCAAGTAGACCACAATAAACGTCTGTTGTAACGGTTTCTCGAACACTAAGCAGCTGAAAGTGAACTACACCATGAATGTTCCACCAAACACATAAGGGAATCTTGCTTCCATGGATATTGGGCTTTGGAATTTTTGTGGTTCTCCAGTGGAAAGCCATTGTTTTTTCATCACTGGGTTACAGATAAACCATTTCTTGTTTCCTGTTATGGTTAAAAAATAGTTCTTTTATGGTGGTTTATGAGCAAGTTGCATATGGAGGACCTTTGCAGTTTGTTCTTCGAGTGGTATTGAACTGTTGACCAAGAAGCATTCATCCTTTTTGAAATTTCCTCAATTGTTTGGCTAAAATCTTCCACAATAGCCCTCAAGGCGTCTGTCAAATTAAACTGAATGACCACTTCTTGGTGCATCTTCAAGGTCAAAATTGCAGCTACAAAATCTATTGAACCATCTTTGGCACTTGCAAATGTCTAAACAATTCGCATAAATTGCATTAATATTTGCAGTTGCCGTAGTTGTGTTATGACAGCAATTAAACTGAGAGAGCATACAATGCCTAATATGAGCTTCTCCAGGTTTACCATTATTCACATGCCGTATGGTCGAGGCCGGGTCGGCTCAACATGTCTAGAATTACCATTATTCACTTTGTTAAGGATTTTTAGCACTCTAAAAAATCTCAGTTGAAAGCATAACGTGTATACACTTTAACAACTCAAACTGGAATGAGCTCAATGCTATAGCAACCCTAAGAAACAAACCCAAAGTATATGCCCGCAAAAATGACATTACTAATTCAGTATTTGCAAAAGATAACAAATTAATTTAAGTTAGATTTTAAGCTGAGGGATTTATGAAATGAAAAAAAATTATTAGAAACTGCCATGGGGGATCTATACTTTTGAAATAAAGTGTGGCATATCTACCAACTTATTTATCCATATTGTAGTATTTTTCATGTCACTACTTTCGTTTTCTGACAGACTCCTAGCATCGCTCATTTGATTAATTCAACTACAACCATCCTTACTTTCAAGTACAATAGAAAATTAATGCCATAGTACATTGCTTATCTGTAGCAGTTTATTGACTTTCCAGTTGGAAATATATATAAATTACTCTTCAAAATAAACTCCTTGTCTACTGCAACCTTATTTTTCTTTTAAATGCCTTATCTACTTCCTAGAAGCATCAACTTCTCAGGAATTTCCCAATGGTCCTGTCCATCTTTGAGTAAATGGTTGCCATTCTTCAAGCAAAAGAACCTTTTTAAGGCTATATTTCACAGATCGCAAAAAGAGCACAGGTGAAGATGGTTGGTTGATTTTGTGGTGCAAGGGGCATATTTTGGCAAGCACACCGGTGAAGAAGTTCATAAGAGTTAGGTTTGGGTCTCACCAATCCAGTTTTAAAAACATCAATGTTTAGCTAACCAAAAATATTATGCCTTCGATTTTTAGCGGCTCTAGCCTATGGACAAGAACCATGATCTTAGTTTTTGCACACATGTGAAATATATCCAGTTCTTGCATATAAGTAAATCAGAAATTCTGGAGTTTTGGATTCAAAATGCCCTACCAATGCATTTTTGACCTCTTCACAAGAATCGAATTTTTTCCCAGCTAGAAAGTGTTGTGAGGATCTGAAAAATGATAATCAGATAAAGGAAAAGTCAGGTGAGTATGGAAGATTGGGAGAATTTCCCATCTGAATACCCTAACTTTTTTGTTGAGTGATTCTCACAACATGTGGTCTTGCATTATGTTGGATGATAGCACTTTTCCCGTTGATCAAAACAGGAGGTTTTTCTGCAATGGCTGCTTTCAATTGGTCAAGTTGACCACAATAAATGTCTGCAGTAACGGTTTCCCCAACACTAAGCAGCTGAAAGTGAACCATACTATGAATGTTCCACCAAACACATAGGATAATCTTGCTTCAATGGATATTGGGCTTTGGAATTTTTTTTAGTGGTTCTTCAGTGGAAAGCCATGTTTTTTGGGGTTATAGAGAACCCATTTCTCGTCTTCCATTATGATACAGTCAAAAAATTTTCTTTTTTTTTGTGGTGGTTATGAGCAAGTTGCATATAAAAAACCCTTGCAGTTTGTTCTCATCACTGAGTAAACTGCATGCTGAAACTGCCCAATGGATTTCAAGTGGTGTTGAGTTGTTGACAAAGAAGCATTCATCCTTTCTGAAATTTCCTCAATTCTTTGGCAAGGATCTTCCACAACAGCTGCAAAGCATGTTCATCAAATTGAACTGAACTACCACTTTTCGGGGCATCATCAAGGTGAAAATGTTGAACCATCCTTGGCACTTGTGAATATCTAAACAATTTGCATAAATTTCATTGATATTCAAAGTTGCCTAATTGTTTTATAACAGCAATTAAATTGAAAGAGCTCCAATTTTCAGTAGTGCACTCATTGCCATTGATGAAGGGCTTACTACTTCATTAACTACATCATGTCTGTTCTTTCCGAACCCAAAGATAGTTTGGATTTTGTCCGACAGTCACAGCTCCATCAATCTATCTAATTGGCTCAGTGTGGGAGATTGAACTGGCATAGCGATCCTTAACAAACTCGTGTGGTTTTTTACTAACGATAGGGATACAGGTAAGGAACATTTTTGCTATCTCGGATTTTTATCTAGAGGGGTGGTATACAAATTAAAAACTGTATCCGCTTAAATTGTTATCACATGATAATTTTATTCACATATCTTAATTATTTACTTTATTTGGTGCACTTTTGCAATTTACATTGCCTACTTATCTCCAAATGGTAAAAAGATAAATCGCTGAACAACCTTTTTGGGACACCCTGTAGAGTGAGAACATGTATTCCTCCAATGGAAATGGTCGCAATAACAATAATGTAAGTGAATACAGTTAAATTTACTATAGTACAAAAATGAAGAAATGCACTGATGTAAAAGTTTAAACAAACAAATAACAGGAAATGAAAGGTGCAAGGTAAATAAGACACTCCGATCAACAATAAGAACATTCCGGCATCCCATTTATCGAATTCTATGACTGCAAGCAAATCTGGTAAAACAAGCAGCTATATGTGAAACCTTCCATTTGGTTACATTGCATTTGGGGCTGAGGGTGGCATTGACACCAGTTTTGCCTGTGGACGAACATGGACTAATACTTAAGTGAAATATTAATCCTGTCCATTAATATTTCTCTTTTGGAATTGGTAAATCCTTGCATCCTGCTAGTGGTAGACACCACAAGTTCAATTCCTCCCTCGGTGTATTTCTCTTTTCTGTGCCAATAAAACTTTCCTTGTTTATTACTGGTCATTATCTGTCTTGTGTTTGGCACAGCTTAGCCCAATATGGCCCTTGTGTCATAAAACTCAAAACCAACCAATCTTGCATTAGATTGAAGAAAATTTTATACAGATCTAGTTTTAAAAACGATTTTCTTATTCAAATAAGTAACTCTTTAGTTATTTTATAATTTAATGAAGCTGTCTGATTTGTGCACCCAAATCTTCAATTTTGATCAACTCTAGAACTTCTGTTGGTGTCATTTTGACACTGGAGCACATTTTTTGTTGGATTTTGACAATTTGCTGAGACTTTTAATCACTTTACTTGATATGCACATAACAGAAATTTTTTATTGTGTTGCTGTAAAAAATTCTACAACTGGTCTTTACACACCAAGCACATTTCCCGGTCTAAATAGCTTTCATTGAGCAAAAAATGACAGCAAACCTAGCAGATTTTTAACCACTATTCATTTAATATAGTGCATTTTTCATTTATTTGACCTTGAATATATTAGTATCCCTTTCAAAAGTGGAAATGGGTCAGTCTCAATCCTGTGTCTGTATCCAAGTTTGTGTATCATTAGCAATTATTCCAATTATGTTATTCACATTTAAGAGGACAGAAAGGTAGTCTTTTAAGTAATAGCATGCCTTTGGCAAAGTTGATATTTTCAAGGCATCTTGCAAAGTAAAATCACACATTCTGAATGAAAAATAACAAGAAAACTCACAACTGCTTAACCCTCATGGTGGTTGTCTTCATAAGGTATCTCATCATAACAAGAAAACTCACAACTGCTTAACCCTCATGGTGGTTGTCTTCATAAGGTATCTCGTCATTAGAAGAAAACTAACCCTATCTTGTTCTCTTCATCATTGAAAAATCGACAATATCTTGATGACAAGATATCCCGTCATTAGCAAAATTGGTCAGATCTTGATGGATATATCTTATTGAAACCACTTGGAAGGTTAAGCTACACACGTAACCTTTATTACTGACCAAGCTAATTTGTTTTTCGTTTGAAATGATAGCATTTCCTAAATTGGGTGTTGCAGACTATCATTCACTGCTCTTGTTTCATATTGACTGTAAAAATACCATTCCATTGAATTCAAAAACATATATATGTAAAGATACTACAATAATACATTTTTGGAATATTTCACTTTTAGTTCTTTTGGCCAGTTGGTGCTTCTCAAATTTCGGTGAAACCAGTTTACAACGAAAGTGGTGTTAGGACAGGCGAGTTTGAAGTTCAGTTTCTGACAAAAGATGATGCTATCAGAGCTATGTCTAAAAATAATGTCTACTTGGGTATGTACAAAGTTTCAAGTTATTCTAAAAGGAGTTCAAATTGCACTTTTATATATTCAAGTTTTTCATATTGGTATTACTTATTCATATTGGTAAATACTATTTTCATTTTGAAGTTATAGAAATTTGGTTAAATATTTAATTTCCTTCCTAATTTTTATTTCTTATAAAAGTTCTATGTATTGGATGTTTGATATAATGTAGTATAATGTTGATGTATACAAACTTTGTAATTTAAAACATGAAATGAATCTAAAGATATAATAGAAAACGGATGTGAACTTTTAAAGATTTCAAAGTATAAAAAGTGCAAGGTATAATATTTGCTACAAAATTATGTAAAATAGTTATGTAGTATAACAAGTATGGAACTAATTTTATATGCTGCACCCTCAACAAAAGTGGCATCATTTTAAGTTGAACCATTTCGTTGAAAATTGGTTTGAAACTTTCCTGTAAAAGTTTAAAAATTTTACAAGAAATGTAAAAGATATGTATTAAACATTTGCAGCATATTTCCTGATTTGATTTTCATGGTTAAAATTAAATACAATCGTTTATTAATTAAAAAACTAAAATCTTCATTCTGAATTGTATTCCTTTTCTCAAGGAGGTATGATATAGTTCTACTGTGAAAAGGCAGTTGACCTTGTCAGTTGATTTTTGAAAAAGTGTGACATCTTGTTAGAAGGCTGTTATGCACAAAAGCATGCAATTTGTTTACATTACTACCTGTTCCCTAGTTTAATTAAGAGACTCGTTCAAAATCATGTGAAGTAACCAACTCTCAGATGCCTGACTTTATGTGTCTGCTTATTTTGTTTGGTGTTGTAATTGTTTTGTATAAAATACACGATTCTTTGGCAAATGTTATATTTTTTCAGTTAGTGACTACATGCAATGCAAATTGTAAAATGCAAAACTATTTGAAATTAGGCTGTTTTGTTTTCAAATTTTTTGAACCCTTTAAAATTTAACTTTTTATTTTCAGGCAAAAGCTTTGTGGAGCTCTCCTTTATGAAGTAAATACGAGAGTGAACTTAAAGAATGTCTTGTAAAAATGCTATTAAAATGTTTGGTTTTTAAACTTTGTTCCTTAGCAAATGGCTGCAAAGTAACAATCAACATAAATTGTTTATAAGATATTTATTCAGCATTTGTAAGTTAATGTTCTTGTTTCATAAGAAAGAAAATTTTGCATTTTCATTGATTATAATAAATGAGAGTGCAAAATTATCTTTTCTGTTACATTTCACAAATTAGTTAGTACTAATCAAATAATTTTATTAGCATTGATTTTCAATATAGTATATCAGAATAAAATAGTACAAATTTACTTTGAAACTTTCATGTACTCTAAGTAATTCATCTACCATTACCTATAAATCTTAAAATTAACATTTATTTTTATAAATGAGTACAAAGTTTGGATCTTGAACATACATATTTAATTAGCATTAAATATATATTTAAAATTTTAATATCAATGTAAAGTAGTATAAATTTATCTGAACACACTCTTAGTAGTAATCAATCATTCATTATAAGAATATGAAATTCACAATATTTATATAATTGTAAGAAAGGAACAATGGATTTGTGATTTCTTTCAAAATTTCAGCACAAAACCAGACTTTGAATGTACTTCTAATTTCCTTCTCTATAAACATTTTGTTTAATTTTTACTGCTTATCAAATTTTTGGATAAATAACCATTCCTATTGGGGCACAAAAATTTTCAGAAATTTAATTTATTTGATTATGGAGCAGGTAAATGATTCTGAACCTGATAGAGAAACACACATGCTTGGAGGGATAAAATCTCAGTTTAAAACAAATCTCAATGAGTTTGGTATAAAAATGTTTTACTATTTAAATGCCATTGCAGAACTCCATAGGTAATTTTTATGACACTATTATGTCTCATTTTCTAGTTACATACAAATAGTACTTTACAGTGTTTTAGTCATTGATACTGTACATTTTTAATTACGTTCTATACATGCTATTCTAGTAATACACATTGCATTATTAATACTGTACATTATGCATTAATTTTTATGTAGTGGAATACTGCTTCTAACAAACGAATTCTAACAAACTCAGTTATTTACAAATCTATTCAACAAGAACCTTGGATTTTTTAAGAGGATGGATTTTACTTTAAGATTGTTTCTTAAATTAATTACCAGAGCTTGGACTTTGCTGACATGTTATCCTTTTTGTTTGCCCTCCGTAGACGATGCCCGTATAAATAAAAAATTTATTTGCAATCTTCCGATTCTAGAAATATACAGGCTTTTAGGTAACTTTTTGCATTTGGGGGTATTTTTCAAGCCTTGTATAAATGTTTTAGTTTTGTCCTGTGTTTTAATCACATTTTTGTCAAAACACTTCCAAGTTGTCATCTTTCATCCATGGTTTCGTTATGCCTACAAAAAGCATGACAAATCACTCATCTGTCAGTTTCTGGTACCAAAAGATCCACAATATACCCTTTAACTCAAAATAAAACCATTACATGGCTACTTGGTGGATGGATCATCTACATTGGAAAGATTGAGAGTTGGAAGGAGATATCTCTAGTCGTGACCAAACAAATCCCCAGGTAAACCACATTTTACTTTTGGATATTTAAGTTTTTAATTGAAATCTTTAATTATACCAAAATCCAAACATTTTAAAAAGGCATTTTCCAAACTGTTCTATCAACAAGTACCTGTTCTTATGACAAAAATACTGATTTTCTGATAGTAGAAAAATGTATGAAAATGTCTCATTCAAAAATGTCTAAGTGTAATAGTGATTTTAATGAAATTGCTCTAGGAATGTGCTATATTTATCTTATTTCGGATTCATCTGTTTAGATTATCACATCTGGTCAGTAAGTGAAATTCTCCTTTTTTAAACTCTTGCTACACTTTGAAATATAAACTTTAAAGCTCTCAAATTTTTGGTTGGGAAATTTGGCTATTATAGAAAATATTTTTTCTATCGAAAATAGATAAAAATTAAATTTTCAGATAATTTTAAGCAGTATAGTAGATAAATTTGCACTGCCTTTTACACTTCCTGTTATACTGATGATGGTAGATATGATGTGAACACAGGTCCTTTCAAAGACAAGGTAGATACTGCATCTGACATCTCGCCTCAATTGGCTTACACTTCAATAGATGACCCACAGAGAGTAGTTGAATTGCCAATGCAATACATATTCTGGGTCACCAATATAGCAAGATGTGTGAAAGACTAAATTTGTCTACCATAAAGTACTTCATGGTGAAGCTGGGTTTCACTGCTTTTTTATGATATAAGTTAATTTTTGTAGGTGGTGTTCACAAAAATTTAAATTATTTTATGAATAATTTAATATTATTTTGTTGTTCTAAATAATTTATTCAAAAGATGACTTACGTTTTTTAGATCAACAAAATCTGGACTGCTAATTACATTTACATGAAACTTAATTTCAATAATACTTTATTAATTTAAATAAAATGCAAGATTCGTATAACAGGGGTAAAATGTACATTTTCAAACGTTTTATTATTTTATTTATAGATTATTTTTATTTTATTTATAGATTATGTGATAAGTATTATCAATAGAGGCCACAATTGAAATATGCCTATCCTTTAAAACAAAACTATTTTTAAATTGAGTGCTTTTTAAAATTTCTTATTGAAACCAATGGAGCAAGAACTATTGTGAGAAATTTTAATAGAAATATGCATGCTAAAAGAACTCAATGAAATATGACATCCTAACTGACTTATGTTTAAAATATAGGATTAAATAAATGATAGTAGGAATCAGAAATATTTGAGAACTGAGTATAGTGACCTGACAAATTACTTTAACCTCTATTTTGCTTATGCATGTGACACAAGTCTAGTGATTATTAATGAATATTGGCAACCATAAATTGGATCTTTCCAAGTTCAACATTAACACAAAATGGTGTTTTGCATTGATTTTTAAAATATAGGTATACAGGTTCAAATCAAGTTGGTTAGATGTTTTCTGTTTTGTACAAAACCAGATTTTTAGTTGCGTGCCATACATAATCAGCAATAGTTAGAATATTAGAGGAATATGGAATTTGCATATTTATATTTCTGGAAGGAATTAAGGTAGCTCAGAATTTTTCAATTCACTGAAACAAAGGATATTCTACATTATAAACTCCTGCACATAAAAAACCTACACTTTTAATTAATGTATTAATTCTCATCACATCTGTGTTAGATATATCAATTGAAAATACAATTTATTTGCAGAAGAGTACTTAAGAGTCTTATGTTTAGATGTGAAATATTTGCAACATGTACAGCTAATATCACAGCAAAATATAAAAAGGAAAATTTTCATGCAAATAATTTGACATAAAAATAATTTTTTACTAAGCTGTGATGAAAATTAATACATACATGTTATGAACAATTTTGAATTTTATAACATGTAGCATAACACTAACATGCAACATGCTAATACTTTTACAAATACTTTCATTCATTTTCTAAGATTTTCAATGCAAATTCATTGCACTGATTATGTAATCTAATTTGTTCATAGACTGTTTAAATCTAAAATTTATTAGTAAATGAAATTTTCATTTTTTAAAAACTTATACTTTTTGAAAAAGCTTTGCTTATTATGAAAACACATATTTGTACATCCAATAGTTTTTATCACTATAGGTGAATTTAAAACATTAAACTATACTTATGTGTATTCAAAAATATAAATTATTTTATCATAGTTAAGGGAATTTCAAATATGAATTATACAATATTTCTGTTTTGTACAAAAGCTCCTAGAAACTCATCATATGCTATTCGCTCTGTGAGTTTTGGATCAAAGTGGTCACATATGTAGAAAAAGTCATCTTCAGACAAATATATTTTGTGAAGTGCCAAAACTTTTCGAAATTCTGATGCTTTAATACTTCCACATCGCCGTTGATCTCCTCTACGAAAGGCATGCCTTAGATCTCTGTAGTTTTTCAGAATTTTATCCCGATTTGTCAAAAGAACTTTACACAAGCCCACAGAGTCTTGGTGGGAACCCATCTAAATAATACAATGAAAATATCAAATACGATTTTGAATTTTATAAACATTCTGAAATAAGAATACAATTTGGAATTTAATCCAGGGTTTCTACAGCAGGCCTTAAAAAGCCTTAGGGCGGTCTGATTTTTCATTTTAGTTCTTAGGAGCCCTTTAAGAGCCTTAATATTTGCTACAAATCTTAATAGATTTTAAAAACCTTAGTTTACAAGTTCACGCTGCATATTTTATTTCACCTATAGTCTAGAAACGAGGACAATGATACTTGCCCAAGGTTAAATGTTATCAAAAATTGAGGGTAAATATTTACAGGCTAGCTAAAAATTGATTTTTAAAAACACTGGGGGAGACAAAAACATTGGACTCGTAAAAATTTCTTCACATGTGCACTTGTGGCTTAATCTTTTGTGACATTAAAATGCTAGCCTTACAAAATGAAAAATAACCTTAAAAAGGCCATAATTTTTCTTTTGCTACAAGAGTGGGAACCCTGTAAACTAAAATTTGGATGTTTTTTTATTTATGAACTTTTTAATTACATGAATGTTTCATACATATTGCCAGATGTGCACCCAACATTCTTTTTGGAGGAGAGACAATCGTATTTTTGAGAACTCTCCCATTCAAACTTCGCTACTGATCCCATATTCAAGTCTTCCTCCCATTTATGATAAAAATATAGATATGTTGAGGAAAATTTTTATAAATAAAACGTGAAAATGTATGAAATTTATGTACAAATTTATCAAAACATTGAAGCAAAATCATTTTTTTGTTTGAAATTTATCTACAGATGGGGTGACCAACTTTTGGGGATGAATTTAAGGGAGATCTAGTCCCGAAAGGTTTTGCGCATTTTAGCGTCCCTCAACAAATATTCATGGAACGGATAATATTGAACAAAACTAGTAATTTACATTGTATATGAGGTTACTATATAAATGTGAGGTCACAGTAAAAATTTCTAAATTTCATATTCCTAATCTATATCTATTTGTCCACTGATGCTGCAGAACTAAGAATTTTTTCATCTTGTGCACATTTCAGGAACCTTTTACACAATTATAGTGTGGACGAGATATCTCGTTGAGATACTTGGCGGGTTGACTGCCAAAAAAATGTATACAGCATTCTGAAGACTTAGATTTTTGGTCAAATATATAAATTAATAAACATTTCGATAGTATTATATTTTGTTCCGATTACAACATGACAGTGTATTCCTGATCATGAATACAAGCATTTAGTGTCAAAAACGCAATTCCGAAAAATGTCAGTTAACAAGTTCCTGCTCTGAACGAACGATGTTTCCCTCCAGCTCAGTCATGAGAAACAAAAACAAACCGTTTGATTGTTATGAACAACGGAGAGGAGGACCACCAGGAAATAGGGGAATCCCCGAGGCTGGTGCTTCCGAGACCGGAAAGATTTTCAATAGAAAATAAAGTGACAGACAAGGAAACAATCTGTTTCAAGCAGAAATTGAAATGTTTTTCGAATTAGAACGACGGTTGACTTTTTATGACAAAGGTTGAAATCAACTCTATACTACTATAGTATTGGTTCTTCGTTGAATTTGAAAGCAAGACGTTGATCGTGGTTGAATTACACGAGCGGGTGAGCGTTACTAGAAACCCTAGAAGGGTCTGTCCAGAAAATGAAAAGAAAAAATGACTACAATGCGTTGATGAAGAAGAGTATGACCCCCGTCTTCTAGTTTAAAAGAAAAGAGGTATAAATTAAGTATATACACAATGGTAGTTTCTTGGAATGCATTCTCGTTTCATAACTCTTAAAATCTAATATAATTCCGTAACTTTTTATAGGTTAGGTTAGGTAGTTAACATCCCTCTGGAGCAGCACAATGGGTCATTGGCGACGATCTGGAATCAATCCCGAAGGAAAAGATCCGAGGTCAACATCTCGTCATTTTGAACCACTGTCAGATAACGTGGTCAACATCTGAGCTGGCACACCACTCTCCAAACTTCCACACCACGCCAACGTGAGGACATTTGGAGGCCACGATAGATTTAACGAACACCAGCCTGCGTGTAGATGACAGTCTTTGTTTAAACCTAGTTTCGAACCGTTACTCTTCCAACTGGGCTACCGAAGCTCAATTTCTTTTGATAATAATTAATGTATTTGGATAAAAACAAACGCACTAACGTTTTATCTAATAAACGCATCGTAGCCTACACTAATGGATCGTCACTAATATGAATAAATGAGTTGCTGTCTTACTTCTGCTTCTAGATGGAGAGGAATTATAAATGAAGGGCGGAACAGGAAAGGCTATTGAAAATTATTTTCTTTTTCTTTGGGGGTGGCTGAAGCCCCTAAGTCACCCCCTAGGTGCACCACTGCATATTGCAATTGGTTTTTAAATTTAAAGAACATTAGTTAGGCAGTAAATTCGTGGTCACATATAGTAAACAGAATTATTTTAAACAATTTTCAAATAATGTTTCATTGAAAGTAGAAAATGGCAAATTAGATTCAGTGAACTTACTTTGGTACTGTGGTCAATTTTATTAATGTTAAAAGCTGTGGAATCGAGTGCCAGAAGAAGCTTCTTGAGAAAGATCCAATAATTAACTGGTGATTCTTTTTTTATATTGAACTCAGTGTCCAATAAATTTTGAACTTCATCATTGATACTTATACCAGTCTTGTGCAAAATACCTAAGAGAAGAGAACAGAAAGTTCTAGTCAACTCAAAGTATTTGAAATTTAGTTTTTGTATTTGAAATTTAATTTTTGTGTTTGGAAATTTAAGAAGTTAGATGATCGCTGGCATTTACTTTTTGTTTTGGGATTGCTTGGCATTTGTTGTGAAAGTTTTTGATAAGCTGTTTGATGTCAAATCTGTCTCAAGGAAAATTTTATTTTTGTCATGCCAATGTAATTTTAATAACTTTCATTCTGATATTTCATGCCAAATAGAATGAACGAGATGTATAACTAAATAATACAAACTTGTTATATTTCTGCAACTTGGAAATGACTAAAACTATAACTATAAAATCTTAAAACAACTTTTAAAAATAAAGTAATAAAATAAAAGTCAAGTTATCAATTCAAAATATTGGCTGTTGATGCAAAAAGGACAAATTTTGTGATAAGCTATGGAAAAGATTTCATATGAGTATAACAAGGTGAGCATAATTAAAGTTCACATTTAAAAAGGCTTCGTAAAAGAAACTATTGGTCAAACTTCAAATTTTGCTTAAATATTCTTGAAGCAAGAATTTTTTTTGGTGGAGGAAAAAAGATTAAATAAATGTGAATCAGGCTACACACTGCTTTTTTAGAAACATGCCTATTACGTATATCTGACATCACTTCACAAACATTTGATACAAAAACAAACAGCCGAATACGTTTCCCACTGCATGCAAAATTTGAAATCGATCTGACCAATAGTTACTGCTGCAGTCTTTTGAAGTGTAAAATCTTAAAACAACTTAGACTTAGACAACGTAGACTTTAATTATGCTAATCCTGTATTACCTACTTTCCTGAAGAGGTACTATACAAATATAGCTTATTTATTTCAGAACTCACAAACAAGGTAAGGTTAATAAATAGCACAACGTGTTTTACTATTTTAACTTATTGAGTTGTAGGATAACTTAAAAATTAGTTCTCTCATTTAGAAACATTTTGTAATATTAATGTTTACGTGCCAGATTCATGTGAATGAAGAGTAAGTATAAGGCATACTTTGGAATGCATCCCATGTTATAATATTGCTATTCTCAGGATCGTGTACTTTACAACGTCTGAGAATATCACGCCACCTTGATTTAACAGAATTTACAAACACGTTTTTTTCATACGCTGAGCACTTTGAATTGGTCCCATAGTTTTCCTAAAAAATTTAAGACCAGTTAATATAAGTATATTTTACATAAATAATAGCTAATTATAATCACAACTGTATTAAGAATCAACTGTCATTGTTTTAAGGGACTCATACGACCAAACTATTTGCTCAACATCTTATACACCTCCCTAAATTTTGCACAGTAATGTAAAATGCAACCGCAAGTTTGATCATTTACCTGTCATATTTTTCTATCAGTTTGTCATAACCTGCGCTTTTTAAGTTTCTGTTTTTATGTTTCCCTTTTCGCTTTAAACGATTCGGAGAAATCGCGATACATATGAACTAAGTACTGCCAGATAATTGCATATTAGTAAATTGAAACTTTCGAACACTCAAACATATCCACACACGTTTCAAGTTGCTTTTCTACACAAGAGTAAGAATTGCTCAATAAATTCAAACATTTGAAATCATTCAAACCGCTGTGAAACAAATCAAACAGCATGCAAGTTTACTCTAAATCCTTGATGTGCAAATTGTTTGATTCTGTATGAGTCCCATTGCACTCAATTGAAGCAAGAGCCTGGACTGAACATCATTTACGAGCACCCGCCGCGACAGCAGCTATCTCGTCATAAATTGGGAAAATTTAGAAAATTAGTATGCATAAATGAAAAAACGTTGAATAAAATATAGGTGGAATGGGCTAGATAACTTAATCAGTGGAGACAAAATTTTATAACACTCCCTCGAGCCGAGACAGCACACAAGTGGTCACCCTCCTAAGTACTTCTTCCTTAAGCACCTTCGGTAATCGAATTAACTTTGGTAATCGAATGGGTGGGTGTTGACCCTCTGCGCAGCTGATGCTCTTGTATAAGGCAAGTTAAAATAAAAATATTAGAGATAGGATCAAGCAAAAGAAGTTAAGTAGAATTAAATAATTTACATATAAAAGAAGTTATCTGTGATATAATTAATGGTCCAGTCAAGTCTCCCAAATTACAGGGGACAGAACGCGGTCCTAAGTTTGCAGTGGTAATGTCTCCCTGCAAGAATTTAAGAGACAGAATCGACATTCACATTTCGGAGAAAGAAAAGCAGTAAACCTCGACTGATCATTTTGACTTCTAAGGAAGCCTACATAAGCCACTGCTGAGTTTGTAGAGATTATGTAACCCAATTGGGGGGCAAACTCTGTCGTGTTCATTTTTGCTGTCGTAGGTGGAAGAGTTAAAATTAACACTCAGCCAAGAGTTCTTTAATTTAACCACTAGTGAGGCTGTAAGCTGAGTATATAATCGTTTTGAGCTAGGCACATCATTCAACGCAGTCCTTAGTCAGAGCAAGACTAAGCTAGTCAAAGTAAGACATGCTTGATGAATCAACTTTATTGAAATGAAAATAAAAGATGATAAAATAATTGTACTTACGTGTGAATTGTTAGCCTCCTTCGTCATTTTACACCCACTGTTTGGTTTTGAAGGAGCTTTCGTATTCTTGAAATTCATCGATCTGAACTGTTTATACTGTTGGTTAGTAAGAACACTACAACCCTGACCTTGAACAAGAAAATGAGTCACACTTTCTTTATCACCTGCTTCATTTTCGAACACTGACTGCTGCCTTTCCCAGGAGCATTTCGAAGCTGCTGATTTAGGTCTGTAAGATGATTTAGATGAATGCAAACTTCTGGCCGTGACAACGGAACTAGCAGTTTTCGGTCTTTCATTGCGGGAAGCGGAAGATGCTGAATGAAACGATTTTTTGGATGACTGAGATACAAAAGAGCTACTTCTATGAAAAGTTGGAGCAAACATTTTTTCTTCGTTGGAAGTGATACCACGGTGCTTGGAAAAATCCTCCAAAAAATCTTCATACTTTAAAAATCCTATTTCGTTTACAGGTAGTAAATTCCACAGCATGTTGAACTGAAATTAGGAAATAGAAATAGCTTGTTAGGTAGGGGTTCCTTTAAACACGAAATAAATAGAACTAGTAAGCAAAATAAATACAATTATAAGAGACTTAGAAAAACCAGAATACGGCAATTTTTATCGTACGCTAAAGCGATTAGAAAGTCAAACGAATTTATGAAAACCTTTTTTAAGCGTCTATATTTTGATAAGGACATTTGAATCCTATGAAATAGCCGAAACTCCACATAATATCTCATCAAGTGGGGGAGAAACTGACTATCAGAAGCAAAATAAGACGTCTGTGTAAAAGGAAAACGATACATCTTTCATTGATTCCTACTTGTTGGTCTGCAAGGAAACGGAACCACTAACCTTTTAGCTTGGGAGAGTCTTGATCTGTCTTTGAAGAAATCGCTTCCAAAATTAAAGTGTATATGAACACAATTTTTAGGACTCATCCGACTCATGACTGAAGCTTGAAGTCAGCCTTGTGACTCACTGGCCAAAATGGGCAGCAGAAAAGACCAAACTGCTCATTCCAGGCTTTGAAGTGGACACTTGAAGTCAATGAAGATCGAATTAGGTTGCTAAGTATTTTTCCTCTGTATTCTAAATGCAATTGCGCTCAGGCCTCACCCGTACTCATCATCTGTCTCGGCTGTCTCTCAGGCCAACTTATTCACCATCTCGAGCTGGGTTTTGAGGGCCATAGACTTTGTGTATCACAGGCAAATAGACTTGGTATTTTTTATGCCTAGTGAGATACGTAACAACAGCAAAGTACCTATTTGTCGTTATGAGAATAAGTAATCGCTCAGAGTCGGTTATTAACCTTCCAAGTGGTTTCGACGAGATATCTCGTACATTAAGATATTGCCGATTTTTTTATGATGACGAGATCAATATCTGATCAGTTTTCTTCTGGCGAGATATCTCGTCCAACAGAATCTGTACAGTTTTGCCAATGAAGAGATGCCTCGTCAAGAGAACCACCAGGATGGTTAAACTGATTTCACCAATGCGTTGCTCAGTCTTGAGTGTTTTAATGTTATATACAGAAGCTGATATGGGAAATGTTTATTTTCGGATAATTGTCCGCGTATCAAGCTTAATGGCACAGATTAAAGATCAGAAAAAGTTACAGACCAGTGCACATTCGCTCAGACCATAGAAGATATCCCTAATCTTTTTGATTATACGGATACTTTCCAATTTATTGTATGCACTCGTAGTTTGAATACTATTATAATTCTTGCAAACATCATACTCAATTTTCGATCATGTCTGTTATTTCTCATCCCCACTTGGTCTAGACCAAGTTCGTAAGTTCATGCATCTTCAAAACGTCCAAAACCAGCATAGGATTACAATACAGATCCATCCTGGACAGCCCCAAACAAGCAAGGAGGTGACCAGGAGAGGCCAGCTTCATGTTGCATTTCCGACAGGTCAGGAAAACTTAAGTCATGATCCAATGAAATTGATCTCTAATGTCCACTGGCCAGTTTGCTGACCTCTATCACCTTCGAATTTAAGGGCACCTCCGGGATGTTTTCTCTGGTACCAACTATGGGTGGGAGGAATTTTCCAAGAGATCTTGATATGATGTTTTCGATCATGACTAAAATTATTTATAATGATCCTTTTACTTTTAGTACAATCACTAAATAATTATTTTATTTGGATTCATTAAATACAAATATGTTATTAACCCTCCAGTGGTTTCGAAGGGGTATATTGTCCATTAAGATCTGACCAATTTTGCTAATACTGGACGAGATAACTTATCAAGGTATTGGCGATTTTTTGAGGATGACGAGATAAATATCTGGTCAGTTTTTCTGTTAACGACGAGATATCTCGTCCATCATATGATATGGTCAGTTTTATTAACGACGAGACACCTTGTCGAGACAACCATCAGGAAGATTAATTAATAATTAGAAGATAATTCTCAAAAATATTCTGGACGGATTCTAATTAAAGGGCATTCTAATTAAGCACAAATATGTGATTAAAGTGATATATAATACTATTTCTCAACATATTAAAATATTATGAACGAATGGAATTCTTAACAATTTATTCACACTAATTAATGGCGATAAAAAGTAAAAAATAAATGTTAGGCAGGTATTAAAGAAGTATTACAGATATACCTGTTCCTCTGTAAACCTGAAAACGTATTTATTGAGGAGTTTGCTTAAAGTTTCTTTCTTTGCAATGCCAGCATTACAGTAGTCATGGGTCTTGAACTCTTGTAAAAAGCTTTCGCCATGAGCTACAACTGCTTCTCTGATGTATCTTAGAATATCTTCTTTTTCAACTTTCTTAGAAACATTTTGAGTTGTAGTCAGCTTTTTCACGCAATGTGACCACTTTTCTTCGTCCTAATGGAAATAATGTAAAGAAATTGAATTAAGTTTTTGTAGCTAATTATTGATAAATAAACCCAATAATTATAATCACTCCAATATCTATAATTGTTATAAGAGTTGATTTGAAATGGGTTGTTAAAAAGCAATTTCTGTTATATTTTTCTTAATTGCAAAAATAAATAGAAAGTCGACTGGTAGATTTTAAGAGAAAAGTTTCATTTGACCTATAATTTTAATCAGAAGCAATTAGAATAGTTATTTTCAGTAAATTAACTACAGCTTATTAATAGTAAAGTAAGCAGCATTTATTGGCTTGTGTATAAAACGTTTCTGGAAAGAACTTGATTGAAAAAATACGTGAAGAAATTTTTATGCACGTACTACAATGGTAATTGCAACTGGTTTCATGTTCAGGAACAGAAGAAAATTAAGAAGTGAAAATTTACTTCCGTTTTCATTTGAATTCTCAAATATCATTACTGTTTAAGATTTTGTGTTTGAAAAAATTTATTTCTGTGAGCAAGACTGAGACTGATAGAAATGGTCAAATCTGTAGAACAAGAATAGATTTTTTAGACATGTGAATTAAAGTGCCCTCGAAGTGATATAAGAGTTTTATACTATTAAATAGAATTTACAGATGAGAAAAATAATTAATTGAGAGCATATAGTGGAAAAAAATTTACAAGACGCCTCAAACAAATTTACAATTGAAATTTCATCACAAGATAGTCGTTATTTTTCGACCATAAAAGTAATTTTTTGTTTACAGTTAAAAAAGAGATAAGTTGTTAAGCATCGGCAGGGAGAAATTTTTTTACAGAATTTAAATGACTATGTAAAATTTTTAAAATACTAAGAAATCTAATGTAGTCTATCAAAAACATTGATGAAATATTTAAAATAGCACTTACTTCATAAGGACTTTTCTTGAAGTGATTAAAAAAATCACTGTAAAATATTTTATTGCTGGTGGTAGTAAAATTACTGAAAATTTCCCGAGATTGTGCATCGCTCAGATGGAAACAGAAACTTTGTAATATTTTTCTCAAGTCATTGATGTGCATGAAACCACTTTCTTCAGAATCAAAAGCATTGATAGCCTATAAAAAGAAGCAAACTACTTCTAAAATATGTATAGTTTTAAACAGAAAATTAAACTTATATTGTAGTCATATAATAAAATTTCTGGGAAGCAGACGTGAAGAAAGTTTTTCAACATGTATGTCGGAAAGCTATACATCATTAAATTCATGTTCATACGTCAAAAATCGGTGTACGACAAAATAGCTTTTTCTTGCTGGGTTACAAGCTACTGTGTTTCATTATTAGCTATTTGAGAAAGAGCTATTGTTCTCGTCCTGACAGGGTTAACTAACACGACAATTAAAATCGTACGAGTAAGATAAATTGTAACTAGCAGATTGATATCAGGATCGGAGATCAGTTATGGCCTCCAAACACATTTTATCAGGATCGCAGACCAGATACAGCCCTCTTGATAATTTTAAACGACCCATAGACGAGATACGGCCCTCCGGTTAGATTTACCTGACCCGCAAACCAGACCCAGCCCTCCAAATAGGTTTAACTAGTTCGCAAATAATATACCCCTCCGGTTAGGTTTTCCAATCCCGCCGGTTAGATACGGCCCTCCAAAAAGGTTTTCCCGGCCTGATGCAACCCTCCGAACAGGTTTACCGAGCGCGCAGGCCAGATATTTCTAGAGGATACTATTAAAAAATATGTAAAAAGTAGCAAATATCAGTAGAAGGTATATATAACCGGTCCGGGTATATATAACCGGGAATTCGCCTGATTCCTGGCGATCATTGAATCCAATTATTTAAAGCACTGTTACTAGCACTTTAAACAAAACGCAGAAATCTGCACAATGCGTCTTATTTAATACAATAGCGGTAATTCTTTAAATACAATGTTTCCTACCTTTTCTATATTTTTAAAGTTTTTGTTAAAACTTTTCTTAAACTCGATTTTTAATTTTTCTCCTGTGAGTTGAGATGTGGTTTCACTGCCTAATCCTTTACAACTCAGTTCCTCGGATGTCTTTTCACTTTTTTCCTGGAAAAGATTTATATCAGAAAAAAAGTTTGCTTTCGGAAGTAAATGAAAAGAGAAATACCGGAGAAAATATATACAGTAATCACAAAATTCAGTATACACCAAGAAGATATTTCTTTAAAAACCCATAACTCTGCAGTAAGTAATAATTTGAACTCCATGTTTATAGAAATGGTATAGTACACATTTAGAAACATATTAAGTTAAAAAAATGATTCCATATTCGCTATAATATTTTAAAAATAGACTTAAAATGTCAAATTTGCAAAATTCTTCACAAAATTGAGTATACACCAAGCCTATTTCGAACATTAACAAAATAAAAACGTAAAATAATTTTTTGTTGCTTATGTTTTTGCATGTAGAACAACTTCTTAATAGAGGGGCATTGAATTAACAAGAATTTGAGTTATTTTTCTCGGTATTTTTGCCCATTTGTCTCATAGAATCAAATCGGTTATGTTCTCTGTGCTCTGAATATCGGCATTTTCAACCACTTTTCCAATTAGTACCACAAATTTAAAGGCTCATTGTGGTCCTGAGATTGTTGTCGGGTGTATAGTAGCTATTTAAGATGGTACAGAAACTGTAACCGAACTATTTTTGCTCTGTAACTGTTCTCTCTGTTGAGACGTTTTCCTTGATACAAAATTTGATCACAAATCCAAATTTGAGCACTTTTTTGGAGTGAAACACATCACTGTTATTTGATGTAATATGCCTGGAGCAGAAACTTATTAATGACATTTCTTCGGGGAGACTAATGACTATTTTTACGATGATGACAAATACATAGTAATTTTTTTAATTTGCTTAAATGATATATTATACTATCAATATGCTTATAATTTATATTTTTTGACTTAATGACTAATTGTTAGTCTTTGAAAAGCTGTGCAGTAAAAAATTATTTTTTTCAGTTAACGGGTTTCTGCTCTAAGCCGACAATATCATCAATAAAAGCTAAATTGCCACCTCGTCAGCCAACATTCAGCCCCAAACAAGCACCGAAACACCTCCATGCTTGAAGTGAGTATAGTGCGCTGAGGAAGGGTCCTGATAGATAAATCGTGGGTTATCTCCGAAAATATAAAGCATCTTTTCGTGAAGGGTACAGCTGCATTGCACTCCTCGTTTGGTGGCTACGCTCTTGGTGCATTTTTTGACGCACTTTTAGTAGGGAGTATGGCAGGTGAAGGCATCCCATCTTTACTAGGGCTATTCCCATAAAAAAAATTATATATATATATATATATATATATATATATATATATATTTTGTTAACCGCTATTTTCCAACTATTTCTGCTAATTATTTTCCGATATAAAAACATCTTTTTTTCTTCAAAGTTTTGTATTTTTTTCCCGTCCGCTAAAGCTTAATATTGGTAAAGATGCCGAATCCGGAGCATGTATGTCACCAAGCAATTTTTGTCGCCAAATCAAGATGGCGTCCGAATCCAGTATGGCTTTGGACGCCATCGCAATTTCGTTAAAAAAATGGGCTTTCCTTCGTAAGAAACAACCTATTGCATAAGGTTGCCATAAAGCTGAATCTAAACACTAAGGTTACCATGTTTGGCGATAAAACGCTAGTGCCCCGGATTCGATATCTCCACCTTATTATTTTCCGTTAAAAAAAACGATTTTTTCTAAGAATTCTTTCTTTTGGTCCTCTTAAAAAGTGCGCCAAGAGCGTTACCACCAAACGAGGCGTAGAATACAGCTGTACCTCGTGAAGAAAGCAAATTTAATGTTTGGAAAAATAACATGATGAATATGTGTAACACTATTTCAAATTAATCTCTTTTTGAAAGAATTTGTATATAGTTTTAAAAATAATATCCATTGTAATCTGTAATTCTTCAAATTCAAAGGTAAATTAGTTTGAAGAGTTTATTTTACATAATGCTCTGTAGGTATTTTTAATGTGCGAATAAGTGATGAAAACTAGAAATACACAAACAAAAAAATGCTTTTCATCGTAGACTTACATGTGATACACACTAAGTTCAAAAACATAGTTCTGAGAAAACGAAGGGGGAAAAATTCTACTCACTAAGTATATTTCTCAAGAAAAATATCTAATCTTCATGCAATGAAAAATTGACTAAGTGGACTTCATCAGTCTACAGTTCACCACATTCTGATGTAGGAAAGCTAAAAAACGGTATCTTGAAATTTTTGACTTAGTGTGTTGTAAGCCGACGATATATAAATTCCTGCTTCAGTAGCATAAAGCAGTAAAAATGTATTTGCACACACAAATTTTAATTAATGAATTGCTCAGATACTTACCGTGGAAGATGAATTAAACAAAGATAAGAAATTTTGGCAGTCAATGACATTTGTATGTCCTGGATCTAATACAAACATGAGAGATCGGAATTCTTCTTCACTTAAAGGCAGGACGAGAAACAAATTAAGAGTCCTCCGTAATTCAGCTCTAGTAATGGTCATTTTATTATTCTAAAATTAAAAACTACATTTCAATACTGATGAAATATAAATGGCAAAAGGGACATTTTATGCTATCCAGTAAATTCAATTATGTTATTTATGAATACTGTAATTATTTTAATAAAACTATGTATAAAAACAATAAATATATAGGTTTGACTCAAGAACACTGTACCATCGCCAATTGGCGATAATTATGGCCTATCCAAAGAACCTTTCGGCAACGAAAATTTTAGTCGCCAATTTGGCGAGGGACCGGCACCGTGTTCTCTTGAGTTTTCCCAGATTGTATTTATAATTACAAGTATGTAACAGAATTTTGGGTAGTAAGTACTTTATAATTACCTGGTCCACCATAGTGAAAGAAAGTTTAAAGAAATTTTCTGAGTTTTTCCCATTTTTCCTCAGTTTATCCACGATGGATTTACACACACTCCAACTGTGAGACCTATCTCATCAAAATATTATCAATAACTAAATTGAAATAGTTTAATACTATTTTAAACTTTTAGTTTATTCAACTGGTTTCCATAACTTAAGGAACAATCGTAAAAATCTCGGTAACTTCGCAAAAAAATATGCGACTGGCTTCAAATGTGATGAAATAACCAATGACGTGATACCTCTCACACATCGTATGAAAATTTGAGTGAAATCACGAGACTTCAGCCGGTAGCAATATAAAGCATGCGTTTGGAAAGAGATTGACATTCTGCGCAGCAAAACCGAGAAACGAAATAACCATTTTAAAAATACGATCTCGCAGCATTATTTGACTACAACAACACGATACCACCGCTAACTGGTTCGTTTGAGGGTTTTATGGCGCAGCCATACTTGGTCATGCTGCGCCAGATACAAGATAAAAAACTCCAAGTAATGGACACACAGAAAGTTTTACTGATAAAGAAGACAGGAATACACCCAGGGAGGAATCGAACCTGCACCACATACAACTAGCAGGTTGCGAGAACAGTGGACATACCCACTAAGACACCACGGCCCCACACCGCTAACTGGATTGACAAAAACTAGTTACGTCTATCCGAATTTGAAAGTTCCTTGTTACAGCTCTAGATTTACTCGCTGTCGATCGACCCTATTTTATTGTTGCACTGAGAGAAAAGTTTAACGTAAAAACATTTATTTATATAAATGCGTTGTACGATTATTTTCGCAATCTCCAAATCTTTAAAATATTATTTTATAATTTTGAATCAAATAATTTGCAAATTTTTTTAATGAAGCAAAGACTAGTTTCCTCTCATAAAACGAAATGTTGCAAAAGGACCTTTAGGAAGAGATGGTCTAAGCCCACACGTTTCTAAAGCCCATTCATGTGTCAACAGAATGGGGATATAGTTGAATTAATGTCGCATTGGCGTCAGTCCGGGATCAATCCCAAAGGAAAGATCCCAGGACAACACCCCGTCATTTTGAATCACGGTCAGATGACGAGGTCACACCTGAGCTGACAACCCACTCTCCAAACTTCCACACCAAGCCAACGTGAGGACATTTGAGGCCACGACAGATTTAACGGGCACCATACCCTCATACACTACAGTCTGGTTGGATCGAGTTTCGAACTCGAAACCTTCCGGTTGCCAATCCACTAATCTACCATCTTGGCTACTACAGCCCCATGCCAACCACCATGAATGGAATTTTCAAAATACAATTCAACGTCTTTTACATGTACTAGTTCGATTTCAACGAGGGTCAGGCAGACTAAGCGAGGCGACAGGTAGTATGCATGCCCCTTGCCCCTCACAGGAAGGCTCATTTAAATTGGGAACGAATGCAAGTCAAGTGGACTGAAGATCTGTGGTGGTCCAAACTATTCATGTATGATTCCAGATTTTCTTTACTGGGCGATTCTCGACGCCCTTCGGGCCGCGGTAGCCCGATTGGAAGAGTAGCGGATTAGCAACCGGAGAGTGGCGAGTTCGAAATAGTCCAGTCGGAGTACGTTAAATCTGTCGCGACCCCAAATGTCTTCAGGTTGGCATGGTGTAGAAGTTTGGAGAGTGTGGTGCTGACCATCATCTGACAGTGGTTCAAAATGACGAGATCTTGTCCTTTGGTCTTTCCCTTCGGGATTGATCCCGGATTGAGCCAATAGCCCGCTGTGTTGCTCCAGTGCGACGTTGATAACTACCTATCTATTTAATTTGTATATGTATATTCATGGCTTGTTCTTTGTATGTCTCAGACAAGATGTATATGACTTATATCATGTTCTTATTGTTTTCTGTAGCATAAAATATGGTAAAGATTTCCATCAAATTTCATTTAAATCGACTGAAAATTTTTTGAGTTATAACCGATTTTTCCATTTGTTCCGTAGTTTATGGAAACGAGTGTAGAGAAAAGATAACTGAAATATACTTACCGTGAAAGGTGTGAAGTGTCTGCTTGACATTTTGTATCTTTATTGACACAAACACTTTTTAAAAATTCATACCATTGAATCTTATTAGCAGTTGGTGAAATATTGAATCTGGAAACAAGTTTGTATTCTTGTAATAAAATATCAATGTTTAAGGGCACATTTTTTATGGAATTAAAAATTTAAATGAAGGGTATTAATGATAAAGGGAAATATATCTACTTTTGCTTGTTCAGTATACTCCACATAAGTGAGAATTCTGTTTTCTGAAACATGTATCCAACCACAATGCAAACAATACAAATAAGATAGAAAAATGCTTTTCTGGACCAAATATTCGGTTTGACTCAAGAACACGGTACCATTGCCAATTGACAACAATTACAGTTGCCAATTGGCGATAATTTTGGAATATGGTAACTAGTCGTAGGTTTGCTATATGCACTTCCACTTGCGCTCAAGTGAAAGGCATCCAATATGATGGCCTATCCAAATAGACAACAGGAAACATTGGCGACGAAACTTTTGGACACCAATTTGGTGTAGGCCTTTATCGTGTTCTTGAGTTTTACGAAATACTGTTATTTATTTCACGTGAGATGTAAAATATACCTTCAAATGAAAAACAAAGATGTCATTAAATTGGGATTGTCTTTTTGGGATATCCGAGTTATCGAGACATTTGTTGTAGTCACTAAATGAACTAGATGGTAGATACTCCGATGATGGAAATTGGAGTACTTAGATGCATTCAAGAATGCTACAAAATAATATATTTTCCCTCCTTATTATCTGTCTACTTCTCTTGTGTGGCAGAATAAGACAAACTAATAATTTAATTGCTGAACCCTTGATTTAATGTATTTTTTATAAAAAGTATGGTTATATCGTCGGCTTAGAGAGAGAGAGAGAGAGAGAAACTCATTAAGTAACAAAGATAAATTTTTACTTACCGTTGTTTAAAAACTATTAGATTTTAAGTCTTGAAAAGTAAAAACTAAGCATTTTGATAGTATTTGATACCTTTTAAACAAGTTACAACATGATTATGTACTCATCATTGTGAAAAAAATGCATTTAGTGTCTTCTAAAAAATGTCATTTTATGAGTTTCTGCTCTAAGCCAACGATATGAGTGTTTGACACAGTGTGCCGGTTAATTCGTTTACACTAATGCCAAATGATTATCGTTTGTGGTCGAGCATTGATATCTTGGCTGGCGAAGAATTAAGAATAGTTTTAAGTTTAATTATTTTTGTTTTCATTCTTTAGACGCCAGTTGCGGCAACATTTAAAAAGATATCTTTAGAATTTCTGTTCTTGTTATGGTTAGAACTTCTCGTGTAAGGAATTCCTTCGACTAGTTATACGTCGATCTCTATATCTAGCGCAAGTTTTGTACGGACGCATGGAAACATTACTTTAGAGCCACGACCTCTGTCAATGTGCAGTCGCGGAAAAAACACCCGAACTATCCCCTTTATTTCGAGCACTATTCATAATAGAGCAAATTAAAAGATATCATTTTATAGGGAATGGCGTCCTTTACAACAAATTTTCCAATGGAAACACCCTGTTTTGATGCTTTAATCAGATTTCGAATCGTGAAATTAGTCTAAATATGAAATTTCATGACTACTATCTTTATATCCGGAGATATTCAATGTCAAAGTTGCTGTACATTTCAGGGATCCACATTGAAAATCGCTATTCGTAGATCGAGATTAATTGTAGTTATAGTTACCCGAATTTCAAATTTGAACACTATTCAAACGTTTTTGTCAGTGCGTGCAAACGATCGATCCGAGAATTATTGTTTATTATGCAAGTGGAAACGTTCCGAGAATTTTTATCCGAGGTTTTTCAGACGTTTTTTAAACTTTTGGTTGCCCTCTAAAATCGCAATAATGAGGAAAATTTAATGTAACTCGAAAACTAACGATTGGAATGAGCTGAAATTTTGCATGGTCATATTAGAAGTCCTGAATCGATTCCCATCAAAATATAGTAAGGTTCCAATTTATAATTGTTTCAAACACTAATTTAATAATTATTATGGCATACTAAAAACTTCATACAATAAAATATTAGGTGGATTTTGTTTGGGTTGTTTAACAGTAACATGGTACAAAATATCAGAGCTATAGAAATATTATTTAGGAAGATATCCATAAAAGTCTAAGAAACTGATTTAACATTAGGAGCTCCAATCTTTCTGTATTCATAACTTCGAAATGGTAAGACCTAATGACATGAAATTTGGTACCTGAAGCTAAATTTTGATATAGATTCGTGTATCGAAATAGGGGTTTCCATTTTGAAATTATGAAGTTGGTGCTCAATTTAATATGGAAGACGGCCCCTTATGCAAATTTTATGCTTTTGAATTTATAGAAGACGTTAGTTCCTGTCGAACGCCATCTTTGAATTTTATCTACTGTTGAAAGTACTCGAATGAGGAGGAGTAGTTCGTTTTTTTCCCGCGACTGTACATAGAATTTGTCCAATAACTTTTTAATCATGCAGTCAACTTACTTGAATCTACTACATCACACTGGAAAATGAATACACCAATAATACACTGCATTAATGATTAACGTCAGTTTTTCAAAACTATTTTTTTTGACAAATTAAATACACAGACATTACCTCATTAAAACTTGTTTAAAAAGCTGAATAGACGTCGGCATAACAAAGTAATTTAATACTTGATGAAAGACTGACATAGGAATCAAACCATCTTCGCAGCCATACTTGATTTGGAATGTGCGTAACAGAATAGGGAAATTTTTTTCAACCTAAGCAGGATAAAGAAATTAATGTAAGACATCAAAAGATATAACAAGTAAAGAGTAATAAAATACTTGAAAATTGGCGCATATTGAATTAAATGTGTATTGAAAATAATCAGAATTTCTTTCTCATAGAAGAAAACTGCCATTTGCTGGTTCAGAAACTAATTTTTAAAACTCCATTTTCAATATTTTTCCCACTGTTTCCATCACAAAATTTCCTTAAGACACAAATACATACTATACATGCTACATTTATCTATGCAATTCAAAAATGGAATCATTATTACGACTGCCATATCACGGATATCGAAAGAACATAGAATAAATATTTAAGATACATTTATTTTAAGAATTATGAATAATCAGGGTATTTTTATAAATAATCATGTGTATATTCTTTTGAATTGCGAAATCATTTCGGTGTCATTATTTTGAAGCTCCTTAGAGACATTGCTTTAACAAAATTTGTTTACAACTCTCAACATGACAAAATTTGTCCTTCTTAGTTTCTTGTATTGATTTTAACGTCTCCAGGTAAATCACCAGAAACTGTCAATTATTTTTTGTTAAACCTTTAAGAAGGGAATATGAGTAACAATTTTGATACAAATAGAGTTTGTAAACTGTGTAATTCTTTCTCAGAGTTCGATATAATTTGTAATGATTTCAATTCAAAAGTAATTTGCTTCATGAAGTGTTTTGGTCGTTATTGCATTTTTGGTTCAGATACTTTTGTTCTCTGCAATTGGATATTTTCTGCCGAAAAATAACAATTAAATAATAATTATTATGAAGATTGAAAGAATACAAAAGTTTATGAAAATTTACCCCGGATAAATGAGTTGAAATGGGACGAAAATGCACACGTGCAAACACAATTTTTATGTATATAGATAGATACCTACTCTTCTCCTGAATACTTCTATCACATTGCTGATAACTTGACCTTGCACTTCAGGGTCATCTCTTCCTAGTTTTGCACATCTTTTTTCTACTTGTTCCTGTCTATTAAAAAGAATCCAATTCAAAACACTTTGCAGAATAAGTTTGGAAAATGTAAACATGTACTATAAAAAATTGTTAAGATATTTCAAGATTGCTTCGTTTATATCTTTGACTCGATCATTGGAATTTCCTTAATACATGATAATGCCAATTACCAATGATGGATTCTCTTACAATACATATTCTCTTACAACATATAAAATTGATTTTTTTGCTTACCTCGTGTCATACAATGGGGAAGTGTGATTTACTTTTGATCGCGAATCTCTAGGCATAACTCGTTTATATAATTCAGATCGAGCACCAAGTTTTAGTAAGAAATCCTTATAATTAAGAACTCCTCTTCTGTTGGGATCATATAAAGACCACAGCCTACAATTAAACATGAAAAACAGAATATTAGTTGACAAAGCGTGATTATGTATTATTAATTATTATTTTAATTATAAACAGTTTATTAATATGAAAATCAGTACCGAAAGAAATTTTAAAATAAATACATGCATGAAACGGTACTAAAAATTAATCTCTAAAATATAATTCTCAACACAAATAAATTTCTTAACGCTCGATTATAAATCCTTTTTCTTCTATTTTTACTCTCTAGTCTGTTTCATTGCTATAGCACCTGTTACCCAATACTTGTTACCACTTTCATCTTTTGAAATTTTCCACCTCGCTAACCGTGCTTCAAACAGACCAGCTCACTCAAGTTTGTTTCTTCCTTTTTGATGGCCAGTGCGTTCCATCACAACACTTAAGATGCATGTGCGACTTTTATAGAAACACCGCCTTTTCTGCAATAAACTTTCTGAAAAGGTCCCGTTATCCAATGATCTATCTCGCATTTCTTAACCCCCAGCGGACTAATTTTTAACTTTTCATTATTCCATGAAACCCTTAGAAGAAGGAGCTCAGGGTCGCTCCAAACTTTCTACATACGACACAGAACTCCACGCTCTACTTGTCACTATCTTACTACTAGTTAACATTACTGAAGGATTTAATAAAAGAATGGATGATTCGACTGATTTCCTTCACCACTTCCTCACACGCCTATGACTTTGATTTCTTAACCACTTCTAACACGCCTGTGACTTCGAAATAGATTTTTAGAAAAGTCCATAACATATATTTTTACAAAAATAAATAGATTTTTTAGAGATAGGTTTCAAAAATAGATTTTTATACACTTAGATTTTAAAAAATGAATGCTTCCAATTGTAAACAAAAATGGTTTTACATAGAATAAAAAGGTATCATGTTTTAATTACCATAGATGATAGAAAGTGCAACAGCATAATGAGACAATGCTTTCCTAGTGTGATCAAAAACTAAAATTCGACTTGATGCATCCATCTTCATTTTGCATGCATTCTGAATAAAATACAAAACCCGAACATATTCAAGAAAATAAAAATAAAAAAGAAATAATTACTCAAAAAATATAACTATAAAATACATAAAAACCTAAACATTCTAAACTTTAACAAGTATTTTTCATGGGAAACTCGCACTGAAAATCATTTACGTAAAAAATAATGAAACATTCAGTGAAATAAAAGTCAAAATGTCGTAGGTCACGCACCATAATAAATCAACGCTTTCCCTAGTGTGATGGAAAGCTAAAATTCAATTTGATCATCATATTCATCACACGCATTCTGAATAAAATGAAAGACCCAAACATATTCAAAAGAATAAAATAAAAATCAAATAAATACTTAAAAAATCTTATACTAAATAAAATAGCTATTATGCATAAAAAACCCCAGCCATTCTAACCTTTTACAAGCGTTTTTATGGGAAACTCGCACTGCAAATCTGAATTAAAAATATGAAAAACTCAGTAAAACAAGTCAAAATGTCTAGGGTACACTTATTTCATTCATTCTTATTAGGTATAAATATTAGATTACCTATTAAACTGATCATCATTTAAAGGAAATCCATAATTCTCCAAAACCGTTCGAAACTCTTGTTTTTGTATTAATCCATCTTGATTATAATCATACAGCCACATAGAACGAATAAAATTTTTCAAATTTTTGCTGATCTGAAAGAATATAAAGATTAACACGCAGAATTCCAAGCGACAAAGGGGAAGTTTAAGTCAAAGGTCTCAAACTCTCACCAACTGTTTTGAGGTCTATATGAATGATCGCAAAATGTTATTAAATTGCTCTTTTTCAAGTATATTCCTCTTTTCCCAATGCCAACTTGAATGGATCATATGACCGGTGAGCTCATACCACTTATTTCAGGTATGTACAGACCGCGGGCCTCATGCGGTTGATTTGCTGGCTGGCCGCCTCACCATGCGTTATTTTAACTTTAACAAGTCACACCAAACTTCGTTATAATGCATTAAAATGCGCAAGTCTCTTTGTGTCAACATACAGGGTGTCCCATAAATTCCGAAATAGTTTAAAAATTCATAAAAGTTGAAGGAATTGGTACATTTGAATGCGGTTTGCGATAACGTTATTCTCATGAAGGGGGATTTTTTTTGGTAGAGAAAAAAAAATTAGTTCAATCTTTTGTCAATAGAGGGCGCTGCACGCAACCAATCACAGGAAATATGCAAATCAGAGTCCTACAAAATGATGGGTGTATGATTTAAAGCTCATTTTTGAATTTTCCTGTGATTGATACGTATTCCTGTGATTTCATTGTGATGTTGACATTGGTGGATAAAGCACTATTGGTTAAGTTGTTTTACCTCAGTTTAATCGAACAAGTAGTACTCTAGTGCTGTGATGTGCTTGTAAACATTTGCCTGCATGGAAATAAACGTCGTTTTCCACGGAATTCTGTGATTGGTTGCGTGCAGCGCCCTCTATTGACAAAAGATTGAACTAATTTTTTTTCTCTACCAAAAAAAAATCCCCTTTCATGAGAATAACGTTATCGCAAACCGCATTCAAATATACCAATTCCTTCAATTTTTATGAATTTTTAAACTATTTCGGAACTTATGGGACACCCTGTATATCTGTGAACAAAGTTTTTAAGTAATGAATATTAACAAGTAGAAAAATAGGAACCGCTTGACTAATGAAAATTTAGAATCAATTTTGCGTTTGGTGGCTACAAAAATCGAACCAAATATTAAAGCAATGTCAAATTAATGCAATTAAATTCTTCATTTACTTTTTATTATCTTTCTCTTTTGATAAAAATATAAAATATAAATAATAAGTATCAATAAATATAAATAATATATAATAACTTCATGTTTTTTGGCGGTCTTCCCAAAATTCACAATGAATCTATGCAGCCCTTGGTCTTAACAACTGTGTGCTGCCCTGACTTATTCGATTGTTTTACGAATTTTGGTTGATGGTGATAGGAGAAATAAATTACGAATACGGTTCATCAATAAACATATAATCCGGTACTGAGACCCGAACTGTAGATGTTGGAGGGAAGAAGTTGATTTAAGGTATAAAAACTAGCTTGAGTAACATCTACCATTTCAGGACGTGCTTAGACGGAGCAATCTGTAAAGTATTCGTGCATTTATCAAAAACACATTTTTATACTACAAAATGCACCAATATACATTTTCTTTTCAAAAATGAAACGGATTTTTAAGTTTTCTTGCTGTTAACACTTCATCTGAAGACAATTTTTAAATTGATTGCATTTTCCAATATAATTTTAGGACAAAAAAAAAATCACCAGTATTCATAAAAGTAACGTGTCATAAATTGTTCGAGGAAATACCTTTTGCTTCATTTTTACTTCTATTTCCTCTGTATTACTATCAGATAAGATAATTCTGCAAAAGAAAATAAAAGATATTGCATGAGCAGACATAATCTGCACACTAATTATAACCAACATACATTGCACTGACAAAAGTCACCGGAAACCTGGATAAAACAAAACATAGCATTTATTTTGGGATCTGACTATAAATTTAAATTACAGTTTCAGAGTCCACATGCACATGGGTAACTACAAAGCTAACTACTAGTGAATACGTACTGAAATTTAAGGAAGAAATGTGCCAAATGCTTTACATCAAACTCTAAACACTGAAGTAGCAATCACTTTATTGTTCCTAGCTATCCATATTTAAATACGTACCATCCTGAACACAAGTCCTAGGGGACTGAATTGTGCTGGCGCCCCTTCATAAAATTATTGACTAGTCAAAATGGTATGTCATTCCACCACATTTCCCTGCCTTTGCCACCATTTTCCCGACTATCATCAAGCTCTAAAACAGCGTTTGAATCATCCATAGAGTTGTCAAGATCGAGCGTAATTGGGCCTTTGGGGCTCTTCATTGAATTTAGGACTAAAAATGTTTCGTGCAATGCGTACTTCCAGCCATAGACTCCCCTACCACAAGTTTTGACTGATGATAGCATCTAGTCCAGATAATATAAGCAGCTGGTCCTTGAGCATGGTCTACCAATCTATCATTCTCTCCCTGTTCTCGCATTTCCCAGCCTTTGTAAGACAGCCTCAAGCTTTAAGACAGCGCGATTGGATCATCTGCACAGAGTTGACAGGATTGGGCGCAATTGAGCCTTTTGGGCTCCTTTTTAATTTAGGGCTAAAAATTATTTTCATTTTATTGTCTTTGAGGAAAATAAACAATGATGCATCTAGTTGACTTCTTAGGTTATCTAAATTTAAGCATTAGTAGTTTTTGCTTTCGATCCAATCTGGCATTCCCAATTATCAATGGGTTATACTACACACACTTCTAACTAAAATTGCTGTATAAAATAAATTCTTCTAGACTAATGTCACGTTCTTTTTTCTTTTCAAAGCCCGAACCTTTAGCCCCTCGGGAATTTCGATTTCCCGTTGGGCTTGTCCTGATCGTCCAAGAGGAAGGGCTGTGGCTGCATTTAGACTAGCGACAGGACATGATTGCTTAGCTGTCCAAATCGATTTCGAATTTCGAACAATTCAGAGTGTCCCCTCTGCCCCAGCGGTGAATTGATGAATGCTGATCATCTCGCATGTTCGGCCTTGACATGAAGTTCAATTTACTATCGTTATTGAGAAGGAAGAAACTTTTTGTCGTCACAGTTCTTTTGCTTGCTTTTGCCCGGTACAGGTTTTATTCTGGTGGTTTAATGCTTCTTTGTATGTGTTTTCTATTTTCTACTGTGCCTTCCATTATCCACTGATGCTAAGGATTTTCGTTTGTAGTACCTGATGTATTGGAAATTTTAAAAATATATATAAGATTGGGGAATCACGTAGATATGTCTACCAACAAAGCAAATAAAAAAAGAAAAATATATCTTGTTCCCCTCATAGACTTCATTTCATAAATATATTTAAATCCATTTAATATTATTTGTCAGACTATTCACAAAATAAGTTTTGATATATTGGCTATTTACCAGAATTGCTCCAGACACAAAGTCTAGGAACTAGTGGTAGCTATACAAACAGGTCTCATACATTTTGAGTGGGAATGAGTCAGGTGAGGTTTTGGCGAATTTGGCGGTGTGTGGTTTGGCGACGGGTAAAGGATGGTTTGGTAAAAGTGGGTGATACCCTCCTATCTCAAAATCTCGTGGAAAGCCAGTTGGAGGGTACAGACTTCCTACGGGAGCATTTCTCACGTTAGACAGACAGTAATTCTGGAGAAAAATACAGCTGCTGCATGTAAGTATTGAATGTTCATTGAGTTCTCGAATGCTGCATTTTTAAGTAAATATAAGTGTTAAATATTTTAAATTATGAAATATGAATAACGATGTTGGATTTAATGTCAAGGTTATTTATTCTAAACATAAAGCCACAAGTGGGTGTAATGACTTGTTATAATGAACTTTACTCCCTTAGTTTTTTTTATTGAACAAAAGCAAACTCCCCGTGCACCACAGAAGTACAACACGGGGCTTACAGAAGTAAGTTGATTTAACAAAGAAACAGTGGAAAACAATTTAACTAAAATTACAAGATTTTATGAACTTGACAAATGAGTAGAAAAGCAGATTTGATTTTACAAAAACATTGAGTTTCACTGGCCATGTTTCACCTAATTTTCTCAAATCATTTTTCAGGAACATTCGTGAAGTTTTAAATGCAGGACAACTAAAAAGCAAATGCTCTATATCTTGTGGCTGCTTTTTAAAACACTCGCACAAATCATTAGTCCGAAGATGAAACCTATATAGATATTTAGCAAAATTTCCATGACCAGATAAAAATTGTGTAATTTGGAAGTTTGTGAAGAAAAATAATTCTGAGTTCAATCTATGCTTAATAGTAGGAAAAATTTTTTTGGTGTGGCCAGCTTTCTCAGACGAGACATACTCTTCGTTCCACTTAGCAACAAGCTTGTCATAATATGAGCCTTTCAAGTAACACTTAGGAATGTTACAATTTACATCAATTGCTAAATTCAAAGCGTCTTTGGCTAAAAAAATCAGCTCTTTCATTCCCGTTAGTTCCACAGTGTCCACGCACATAGGCAAAAAAAATCTCAGTTCCTCTATTTTTAAGAGAACTAATTGTTAAAAGCTTTTCAACAACCAATTTTTCTGTGCTTGCAACATTCTTCAGTAAATGTAAAGAGGAAAGAGAATCGCTACAAATAAGGTACTTCGAACAAAAATTTCCATTTTCTTTAAACCACTTAACTGCGAGATTAATACAAAGCATACTCCCATAGTTTGGAACAGAAAACTTTTATACATATAATCTAAGGAACTTGCTTGTTATCTTTATCTAGCCAGGTAGATTCCAGCTCTTTCTTTTTATTGGTTAGTCTGGTTAGGAAAGACTTGTAAGAAATATATCCATTCTCATCCAATTTTTCCTGAAACAGTGAACAAAAATGTAAAAATATTAGAATTAGATATATACAGAATAATCTCGAAAATCCGGCATCAACGGGACCGGACGAGTGCCGGATTTTTGGAATTCCGAATTTTTGAAGTTTTCCAAAAACTGCGTAAGGGGAGGTATGTATAGCACGTACTTAATTTAACTGATCTTATATGTGTAAATAAAAACTCCCTGAAAGAGAAACTAAGTAACGCAACAATACAAAAGATAAATTGCTGATAATTTTAAAACAATTTAAGTGGCAGATATGTATATATTAATATTAAGTATAGTGCTTGCTTAAGTTTTACTAAACAACTCTGTTAATTTCAACTTGTTCAATGTTTTGGTCTCTTATCAATTTGTCTCGAATCCTGTAAAGTTGTAAAATTTCTTGCTCAACCGTTTGGCGGAGTTGGTCCTACTTTGGACCTTGTTCCCCAAAACCCAGATAGCCATTCAACCATCATACGAGTTCTTTGTGGCAGTCTTGGCTCAATCGGTTTGCCATTTGCGCTAGGAACCTGCGAGTTGTAGGCGGCGCAGGTTCGATTTCTGTCCGATTCAATTACTCTCTGGATGTATATTCCCTGTTCTGTGTCAATAAAGCTTTCCTTGTGTGTGTATGCTCGTTAATTGACGTTGTCTGTCTTGTGTTTGGCTCAGCATGGCCAAACCTGACCCTTCCGCCATAAAACAGCACCAACCAACCTCTGAGACGTGAAATTTTCAAGTAGTGTAGTATTGCTTTTGCCCACAACACACATAACGACAAAATAACCTAATAAATCAGAACAATTTGTGGAAAGAATCCTAGGAAGCATTGTATTCGTCAACACTCTTGCTAGAAGTCTCGCACGGAAGACTGCATGTTCCAGAATGGATATATACTTGTAAATCTTTCAGAGGTTTAAAACTGTATATGTAATCTCCGATTCCATCAAATGATCTGTCAAAAAATCCCTACTAAATATCCGAAAAAGTGGCGAATTTCTGCAGTTGCCGGTTTTCAGAATGTCGTAATTTCGAGATTTCACTGGGTACCAGAAATTAAATCTGTTATTAAAACTTAGTATCTATTGGTATTTGTTGCTTTTGAATGGTAAATACAAAAAACATCACTTTTGGATTAAAACTAAATTAGAACCAGATTAAACACCAAGAAATAAAGGGCAAAAAATTTAATAAGAAATTACAAATAAATTAATGAATGCGAAACAGATATACCTTCTTGACTAATTCGTTAAACTCTTGAAGAGTTAATGGCTGGCAGAATATATTTAAAACGTTGTGCAGGTTAGAAGGCAACACTTTTCCATTCCTTTCTTTATCAAAGTTTCTCAGTGCCTAAAAAGAAATAAAAAGGTGAAAATTTTGAATTGTAGCTGCAGAATGTGGATGCAACTTCCTATTTAATTTTTAAGCTTTACCTGAAGAACGTCTTGTAACCTATAACTCAATTTTTCAGTCACCATTTTCTTGTTATCGGAGTTCACCCAATCTTGATTAGAATAAACAGTAAAAGAAGAAACGCTTGAAAGATCTAAAGAACATTGAAGAACTGTTTCAAGAAATTGACACACCAAGATCACCGAAATGTCATTTGCAATTCTTATAATTCTAGTTAACAAATCAACAAAAAATTAAAATGTTAGGTGTTCAAATCACCCTATAGTATAAATAATGTCGATGCATTATTCAGATATGCAAGTTATCTTATGAATTTAGTCCTCCTGGTGGTTTATCTTCGCATCAAAAACTGCCCTGCAGTGGTCAGCCTCTGGTGCAAAAATCTGTATCAAACTGTCACAAGTTCTAGGCAAGGGACAGTTTGTTTTCCTTACTTGGATCTTCATTCCCCTTAGAGAAAGAGGGAAGTATTGTCTCGGCGAGATATCTCGTCCTTAACCAAAATAACTAGATCTTGGACGATATATCTTGTCGAAACACTTTTAGCTTCTTCACTTCCTTAGATAGATAATATGAGCATAGATAATATGTTTATGTACGTTTACATAGATAATATGAGCTTCAGAATAAACCAATCAGTCAGGAAAGTCCTCTCTAAGGGAGCCAAAGCTAGATATTACATTTTGAAAAAGAATGGGCTACTGAACTTCACTGAATCTAAAAATAATAATAATACGATGAGGCCGAAGTGATTCCATCTTCTGTAAAATTACGCATTCTTTATCTTGTATACTTCCTGCGCAGAGTCCGGAAATGACTTCTGCGCGTTGTCACATACTGCCATTGATCCGCAAGCTCCACCACTGCAACTAAATATTATCTCGGTACTATCAAACGACATCAATGACCCCGATAACAAAGGATTATTACGAATTAAAATCGGTCACTATTATGTTGCGTCCACCTCTAAACTGTACCGTACCATTAGATGTAATTCTAAATGAAACTTTTCGCCCAATGTGTTTAAAATGATAACAATAACACCTAGCAAATATTCAGATAATTTCCCTTCAAATTCCCTTTTTACTTTTTGTCACTTTTCAAACATTGACGCAATATGTGGATATAACATTAGAGGCGAATCTAGAAATTTGGAGACTTTAGGAAATGAAGTGGATGTCACCCACTCCCAAACAAAATTGAAGTATTTAAAATGAGGACAAAGTAAACTTATTTTTGAAAAATTAGGATAAAAATAGAAATTCGCGTACCATTTTAATTTTATAAATAAATAAATTTTCTAAAAGTCTTTTTATTGCATTTAATTATTGACTGTATAAAACCTAGGAAAAATTTTGTTAATAAGGTCTCCAGGACAGAAGCAAACTTGAACACATGCATAAAAATCTGCTTGAAACGCTGTTATTGTAGCACCGTTTTAAGAGTAGAAAACTTTTAGGGTAAAACTCAAGAACACGGTACCGGCGCCTCGCCAAATTGGCGACTAAAATTTTCGTCACCAAATGGCTTTCAGGATAGGCCACCATATTGGATGTACCATTTCCACTTGCCAGCAAGTGGAAGTGCATGTGGTACACTTACGACGGGTTACCATATTATATTGTTTTGCAAATTGGCGATGGTATACCGTATTCTTTAGTTTAATAGTTTTCAGAATCTATGTTGAATGAAGATATCCTCTGAAAGCAGAATGGAGAAAATAAAATAATTTAGCGACAAGCTAGTATATCTTTTGGAAAGATAATGTACTATGAATCGATTACTTTCCCACACAAAATTTAAAAGTTTTAAACAATTATTTTTATAAAAGTAGAAATTGTACCTGAACTTAAATCAATGGATCTATTTGAAAACGAACCGTCTTTTTTCATACTTAAGGAAAGGACATTCTGTTGCGATGCATTTTTCGGATCCTTGTTTTCTTTTGAAGCAAGATGCATGGTTATCACTAAAAATAAAATGTATGATGTTTATATTGATATCACTAAAATCAGGCTATTTGTCCTATATAATGTCAACCATCAATACTTGCTTGAAATCTACACAAAAGGAAATATTTATTACTTTTTGAAACAACGATTTTTTTTCATGTGAGTTCAATGTTCAACATGCACAAATATATACGAAGTCTGTCCGGAAATCTAGTCATATAATGTGAAACGAGGTATATTATACCTTGTAATTTTCACTCATAGTCTCCTTCAAGGTTGTCTCCTAGTATAAGTTGACTCTTAGACTAGGTTTTACTCCTAGTCTCCTTCACATTGGGGATCACATTTTTCTCCAGCGACTCTATTGTTGAAATCGCCATCAGCTGCGTCGTCGTGTTCTGAATATCACACACAGACTGAAATATTTCCCCTTTAAAAGGTGATTTTAGTTTTTGGAATAACCAGAAGTTGCAGCGCGCTAAGTGGTACGGGGGGGGGAGACGGTTGAGAACTGTATTTCTTGTGCTGTTTCTATGCGATATGGTCTGATCAAAAAGTAATTTTTTTAAATCTAAAAAAATTCGATTTGAAATGTTATTACATTCAAAGTAATACTCTTACAAAGCCCCACACAGGTGTCGATCTCGTAATCAGACCGTGGTTCAAAATTACGTGGCGTTGTCCTTGGATCGTTCCGTTGGGATTGATCCCAGACCGTCGTCAATAGCCCACTGTATTGTTCGAGTGAACCGTTACTTAACTACCTACTTATATACGTTGACCAACTTTTTTAAAAGTCTTTGGTACAATACATAATAGTTTGTAGAATTTCGTTTCATAAAAATAAATAAAACAATACTTTTTTAAAAATAAGTTGTATAATTTCTTACTAAGAGTGGCAACGTTAAAAATAAAATCATTTTAAAATAAGACAGATAATGTTAAAATAAGACTGGTAGCGTTGTAATTCAAAGATGTTTCTAAATTTTTACATAGATTTTAATTACAAGATTAAAATAAATTAAACATACATTTATTTTTCATGTTTCATGAGTATTTATGGAAAGCTGTATTTAATAGTCAAGTAACTAAATTTATTCTAAATAGGTGCGCGGTTTAAATTTAGGAATCAAATCACTGGATCGAAAAAAATGCTATAAAGATTCAATTTAAAACTGCATATCAGTTGGAGTAATGCAAATTTTAAATAAGATTTTACTGATCTTGGAATAATATTACTATAAAGGACTTTTTAAAAATTAAAATTTTTTGTTCTAAGTGACAGAAAGTCGAGGCTGTTTACTTTACAAGCTGAAGCTATTCTTTTGTGATACATGTGAAACATTCGTTGAAAACAGTTTTTTTTTAAAAAATGCTGTGAAATCGTCCTTCTGTTTTCTGAAAAATTGCAATCGATGGACTTCGCCTTGTTTGTTTGATGACGTTCAATTTTAAAACAAGCTACTTTGTTCCACGTGCAATGGAATTTTCAAGAAAAAATGTATTTACTTCAAAATAAATTATTCACGATATCGTATCAATTTAATTTGTCATCCTCTCATAATGATAATGAAATCCGAAAACATCGCATCCCTGGTGCAAAAGTGTCACAAATTAAAATATCTTGACAGGAAAGCATTTTTACAGGAAATTAACTTAAGATATTCATAATAACTTCAAAATTCAAAATCGACCTTCTATAGTAGTTACCTTAGTAACTTTTGCAGTTTATCTTAAAACAGGGATGCACTGAATGTGAAATGGATTATATGGATGGATATACATATATACGCGCATTTCAGTCTGAAGTAAATTGTAGAAGCTATGAAAAAGTTAAAATGGCGTTAAAAGGTTTATTTTCCGTACACTTAAATGATGCTTGCATTTTTTTATGAAAGAAGTGATTAGTCTGATCACTTTCCAATTAAAATTTAACCAATTCAACCCGAGCAACCCCGGGTAATTCTTCTAGTCTATGGTCTTCTAGCAAGTGGAAAAACATGGAAAAAATATTTTTTTAATTAATTATTTCTTATACACAATTTTGAGACCGTCAAATATTTCTTACACATTCAATTTGGATAACTCCTTGAAACATGTGACCTTCCAACTCTCGATTCTAATGAAGCAGATTGAGACAGAATGGGACATCTTTGATTCCATTGAGATGTCCCACACGTACATTATTTTTCGTGTAGAAAAAACAATGCATATTCCTAACTATTTGGATAAGCTTACGCGAAGCGAAGTTAGTCTAAGTAGAAAACAGTTTTTTGATTAATCAAGAATGATAAAAGCAGAGCTGCCATAGGTGACTAAAAGGCGACTTTTGCTACCATTTTTAACTTAGGCGACTAGGAGTATCTTTTTTTTATGCACCTCGTCTCTAAAGCTCGTATTTTCCCAATTTTGGCAACTTTGTTTCTAAATTCACGTAAGGTCAACGAAAATTTCGACCTCTTTTTTTAACTAATAGCGGATGGAAAAATATTTTTCAGATTTTTCTTTTGGAAGAAAATTTTTTCGAGAGCAAAATTTTGAAGTTTTGGTGCCAAGCCGTGGAAAACCCTGAAAGAAAACATCGGAATCTGGTTGCTAGATTGTCAAGAAAACCTTATTTAGAAAATGTTTAGCTTTTTAATTTTGAAATTTAAATTTCTTGGCGTCTGTTTCATACTTTATTCATACATGTTTCATACATTTTGTACTTTAGGCGATTCATTTTATATCTGAGAAACTAAAATTGATACAAAAATAACGTTTACGAGAATTTTGTTGTTACTATTTTTAAGGATTTATGCTACTATTTCATAAGTGCTTTGTCTGTGGCAGCCCTGCAAAAGATACAGCCGTTTTCATGATTGGATTAGACTTGGAAGAGTTACATTTCTCTCAGCTTTTCTTAAACAGTTTTCGGTGAATTTACTGCCTTGTAGACGAAAAATCAAACGAAGTTCTAAATTGATTATTCAGTCATCATGGTATTAATGTTAAATTTGTTTTATTTATTTCATTCATATTGTCAGCTTTAAATGGACTGATTAAGAAGAAATTATATGAGTCTAAATATATAAAGTAGAACAAATCAGATCGTGTGTTGTAAAAGTATAAAAAGTAACAACAGTTTTATTATTTGGAAATAAAGTGTTAATTGACATATGTACCTTCAAAAATATTAAATATTAATACAAAGAATCAATTGAAATTATATATTATATCATTAATTCTGAATTCGGCATCAAATTTCAAACTTCAAACAATGGAAATAAATACAACAGAAACCCCACCATTTTCCTTAAACAATTAAGTTATTTTGAGTATCATAATAAGTGTATTGTTACTTGAAAATCAAAATTTCTATTTCATTATCACCTAAACATTGTTCCATGTAAGCAATACTGTTTTAAAAAGATTTCGTCATTCATGTTACGTCTGTCAACTGCTAACTAACGCTTTTTAAAACTTTGATCAAGTGATTTAATATACGTTTGATTAAAGCAATTTTTTGTTGTAGAGGAATTTTCCGCTGCAATTTATTTGCAAACAGTATTTTTCAGTGCTATTTACGTCATTTTTCTAGACGTTTTATTCACCATTCAAGATGTTGGATTGGTTCGGGAAACAAATGTGTGTGATCTATTCCTTACCTCTTTCTTAAATTATTTATTTGTATGCATTTTGGTGTCTGTTAACATTACGTTTTTCTATAAACTATTGGTTATAAATACGTAATATGTTCTTCCCTTTACGAAAAATTAATAAATACCGACCTGCTATTCGGGAGAAGTTTAAAGAAAGGCGAAACAAAAAGAAACAGGCTAAAGAGGAGGCCAAAAAATAGAAAGAAGAGCAATTCTCTCGTTGAACGTGATTACCTCGCAGAGTAGAACGTTGAACATCCCGAAGAATTCATGGTCCTACAACTGCGTACCATCGAAGACGAAATGGAAGAAAGGGCTCTACTTGCTGCACAAGCTGTTGACGCACCAGCAGCAGAAACTGGCACAGATCTTAACGGAGAAGACGTGAATTCGACTTATTTGTGAAGAATAGAATCGCATGTGAAGTAACACCTTCAAATGTCCACAACTAAGGATAGGGCAATCTTGAAAACATGGTCTCTGGAAACAAAACTTCTGATAACACCGATGGTAACGGAGGATCAGCCTAATTTCACATCTGTTGGATGAGACTACCGGAGATTCAGATTATGAAATTCTGCAAAAATTCGTTATTCAGGAAAATGAAAAGGTTGATAATTGTTCAGAAAGTGCTGTCCTGATGACTCGCAGTGCTTCTTCCCGTTACGTAACTAGAATCAATTCAGAGAAAGATCAAATTCTAAGTCGAATGTACTTTGGATTTTTTAATTTTGACCGAAATTATGTCATCGTTGCGAACAACGCAGACATGTGATATACCATTCTTTTTTATTCTTTCTTGGAATTAGAAATCAAAACAGAGAAAAAATAATACAAGCCATGGAAAGAGTCCAATTCTTTCAGAAAGAAGGTCTATATTAAAGTCCACAGTTTCCATAGAGGATCCATAATTTCAGCACTCCAAATATATATAAACAAACCTACATTAACGTTACGATATGCTACCAAAACTGCATACAGAACTTTCTCAAGAAAATTCGAAAAGCTAACTTTTGAAAAATTGAGTTATTAACGCAGCATTTCGTCTTTTTTACCTTTATTATTAGAAAAAAAAATTTAAAACACAATCCATGATATTTAAAATTAAAGGAAGCAATAAAAATTTTAACCCTTCTTCATTTTCGTACATTTATTTATTTTATTATAATATATTTGCGACACTTTTGAGATTAACACAGCTGTCCAACTTTTGTGTCGGGTTCATCAAACTCGGTTCCTTTTCCATTGTAGCAAGAATATTACAATATTTTCTATCTTCAATTCAAATAAAGTTTTTAATGTTCCCCGATTTAATTGGTTATTATTCCTATATATGTTATGGTTCATGTGATTAATCGGTTATTATTAATATTACCAATTAATCACATGAACAGTATTAATAATAACCGGTTATTATTAATATAAAAGAAGCGATTATTATTATTAGCAGGTTATTATATTAATACTAACCGGATTTATTAATGAACCGTAACATATATGGGTTTGCAAGTGAAACTTTATTTCATGAGTTCACACACTATTTGTCTTAACCTTCCAAGTGGTTTCGGCGAGATATCTCGTCCATCAAGATCTGACCAATTTTGCTAGTAACGAGATATCTCGTCATCAAGATATTGCCAATTTTTTGCTCATGACGAGATCAAAATCTGGTCAGCTTTGCTAATGACGAGATACCTCGTCGAGTCAGCCACCCCGCTTTTAGCGTATATTTCGACTTATCTAGTTAAGGATAAGCAATTAAGCTATACAGTCATGTCGTCAGATATAGACAAATACAATGGTTAGTGCTAGATGTACTTGTGTTGTCTTGACAACCGAAGATAAAGACGCGACTAAAATAGGGAAAAACAAGATGAAATGATAGAAAACAATTGGACGGAGGCACAAAAAAGAGGGTTTGAAAATCATTAACCCGCTCCCTCCCTCTCTTCTCAGGGTTAAAAATATTTTTTATTTAATAATCAGCATAAACAAATTTACGAAACAGAATATATTATAGACTAGAATATCAAAACTAGGCGTGATGTTAACTTTTCTGGTGGTTGTCTCTACGAGATATCAATTATTATCAAAATTGATCAGATCTTGATGGATGAGATATCTGGTCGAAACCATTTGGATAATTAAGATGGCATGTAAAAAAACATAAGTTTTTTAACCTCCTGTTGGGTAAAATTCAATGTATGGTAGACTTCAAAGTGTGACGCAAAAGTAGCTGGTTTAGGAGATATTTGTGCTGTTTTTGTGATACATAGGTTAAAGCTAGTATAATTTAAAATTATTTATAAATGAATTAAAATTTAATAAAAGTTCATCTTAATTTTAAATGCTATTTGTAATATAAGTAATGAAAATAATTTCTTTTGAATAACATTTTGCAAAGTATCACACTAAACTAGACATAGGTGTAAAAGCTCTAGTGGACGAATTTTCTTCAGTTTGCAGACTAATTTGCTTCAGTTAATTTATTAGAATAATTCTCACAACAGTCGGATTTACTTTAAATTTTTCATGATGTAATATTAAACAAAATATCCTTAAATATATTATTCTTAATCTTGAATTTTTTAAACAAAAACATTTTTAAAGTTTATGTTGCGCAGATGTAAATCTGTAACTTTGTTATAAGTAACTTCGATGAGCTTCAAAGTACTCAATAGTAAAGTTCACCATTCCGCGCTAGTTAATTTAAAAATATTTCCTATTTGCTATTACATACCTGTCCAAGTCACAAGTCTTCATTTAAAATATCAGTGATGAACTAAAATAAAATAATCACCGGGTATCCCCAAGGTAAAAGTATTACGTATAAATTTTCTCATTTGAAGTTAAAACTCAAACCAAACATCAAAGCAAAGCACACAAATAAAAGCGCACGGAGGAGCGAACTTCGCAAGTTCACATGTTGTACATTTTCGATTCGTTGCTATGGCGATAATGGGATACAGTGACAGTGAAGAGCCTCAAAAGACTTTGTTGCAGAGCGCAAAACAGTTCTTGATTTCCAACTTCAATTCGACGGTAGCGCCACACTTGGGAAGCAATAATGTCACGCGCACATCGTATTTGTGGAACAGCTAGACGTAATACAAGTATCATTGTTTCAAAAATCGTATTATGGTTTGAAAAATGTCTGTCGAAAAATGAAAATTTGTTTTTGAATATAATAAACTTGTCCAAAGGATTCCTAGAACCATCGGAACTAATATTGAGAGGCTTTTTCTGTCAAGCTAGATGTAAGTGGTGGTAGTGTTTCTGTGACGGAACGTGTTTTCTGGATGCGACGTCACTTCGCTTGTTCTTTTTAATACGATTTCAGCACGTTGACCATAAAAATTCTAAAATGAATTCCGTAAAACAGTTGATTGATTAACACCAATTTGATTAAACGAGAAACGCGACCAAACTAGTATTTTTCATCACGCTCGCCAAATTAGTACTATATTGGGAGGGAGGCGGTAACCAGGTTGGAAGAGCAACGAATTAGCAACCGGAGGGTTGCGAGTTCGAAACTCGGTCCAGCCAAAATCCGTCGTGTACGCCGGGGGCTAGTGCACGTTAAATCGGTCGTGGCCTCAAATGTCCTTACTTTTTTCGTTGTGTAGATTGGAGAGTGGGGTGGCACCTCAGGTGATGTTCTCGTCATCTGACCGTGGTTCAAAATTATGAAGCGTTGTCCTTGGATCCTTGCCTTGGGGATTGATCCCGAACCGTCGCCAATAGCACGTTATGCTGTCCCAGTGCGACGTTAATTAACTATCTACCTACCTACATTGGGATTCCGGCTTTCTTCAAGTGCCACGTGACCTTCATCCGAAGATCCTTTAACCTAGAGAGAAATAACATTCTCTGTCTATTGGTTTGATTGAAGAACGCGATACCATCACCAACAGGCAATATTTTTCCATCGTCAATTTGCAATAATTTTAAAATATGGTACCTCGTCATAGCCAATCCAAATAGCCGTTTAGTGACGAAAATGTTTGTCACCAATTTGGAGATGGACTGGTACCGTGTTCTCTCGAGTTTTATCTCTCTATTTCATTGGAAGGTCGATGTTTCATCTTGAGTTGCTCAGTAAATGATTAATTTAATAAATGTTTACTTAAAACTTGTTGGAAATTTAAAAAATTCTACGAAGGTATTTGAGCATTTAAAATATTTGATTTGTTAAAAAACAAAAAATAAGAAACACCAATACTTTCGGGAGGGGCTTAACTTCCCTCTCGAGCAACCCCACTGACCAACGTGTAATTATTATAAACTTTATGTCATCGATGTTTACATTGCAAATGTATTCTCATTTCGGAATTTACAAATTTAAGATAAGCGTTTCATACCTTATAAGCAGATTATAACTCTTCAAGCAAATATAAATGATCTTATTTTATTTTATTTACATACACGTTGACATACATAACACATTAAGTATGTTCAAGAATGTATATTTCACAAATATTTTTATGATTAATGTGAATTCATTATTTAGTCATCTTTATATCCTCCAAAGAGAAGTCTTTTAGAATCTTATCGGTATTTCATATCTCTTTGGAACAAAAAATACACCAAGAGAAGAAATCTAGTCATTTCATTCTCCAAATGACTATTTCTGAGTAGTTCAGGAAAGGCAGTGGCAAAAGAAACGTATGTCTTGCTCACCTACACATTTAGAATTATCAGTCGACGCATGAATTATATTGACATGTAGAACATTATAGGCATCTGTTATAGTGTTGAAGCGAACGGTTCCTTCATAAAAACCGCTATTGGGCTTCGCAGTCACTTTGACTACATAATCTATGTAAGTTTCAATCCTCTTGCCGTATTCTACGTATCTATTGATGACAACATTCTCATGTTTCACGAATCTTAATATTAAATCGCTAATTTGTCCGTACTGGGCTTCTTTAATCAAATCTACTTCTAGAACAGCACATAGTGCTCTGTAGGGTTTCAGTTTCTGGTTTATGAAATTGATGACTGCTGTAGCAGAAGCCACCACAGATGGATCATTTAATGATTCGGGATGAAGTACCTGACATACGCACCACGGGGCTAATATGTGAGCTTTCTCGCACGTTCTGTACTCGGATATTTCATTCAAGAGGCTGGAACCGTAAGGTGTCAGCGAGATATTTCCCTTGTATGATTTCTTGTATGGCTCCAGCAGATGCGACAGAGTTGCATGGACATCGAAGACAGTCACCAACCGTTCTTGGTTCTTTCGAAGGCTTTCGGAAAAATGGGGATAGTGATTGAGGAACCAATCGGGAAAATGCAGGTACATAAACGGCAGTCTTTCTTCAAATTTACCGATGTACGTTTTCTGAATGCCACCAAAACGCAATCCATGGTCACTGAAGAAGACTAGAACACTGTTGTTCAGAGCACCATTGTTCCACAGGTGCTCGAGAAGACGGAATGTCGGTTCATCAGCGTACGCTGCATTGTTTAAATAGTCATGGGTGAGAGAGGAAACCATCGTGAAAGAAAAGAAGGGTCTAGGTCCCATTGTTCTAACGAAATCCTTCAGGTAATCGTACATTATATCGGTTTCTGTCTGAGAGTTCAAGCAATTCCTTTTGCTTTTCTTCTTCAGAGCGGATTGATAGATAGCTAAGGTCAGCGGTCGGAAATAATAATCAGTGGGTTGGTTGTGGAATCCTCTTTTACCATAGTTGAATGTTCCATAGTGTGACATGTCTTCAGAGAAAAAAGTCCGATACCCTTTCTCGGCGTAAGGTTTCCATATCAGAGGCACTTCGTCGAAGAACATAATGTCTTTCACAGTCTCGTTCCAGACATCCCAAGGGAACCGGCCGGACAGCAAAGGAAATATGTTAGGGAAGCTGTTGTCGCCGACTTTGGTGTAGCCTTTCATTTCGAACGGGAAGAGTTTGTCTTTGAAGAGGGCATTCGTCTTCCGGAAATGCCGGATGAAATTCAATTTGGAGATGGAATCCACACCAACGATAATGATGTTTAAGTGCGGAATGAGAGAGGTCTTCGAAGATTTCTCGTCTTCAACTTCCTTTATCAACCGAGGGATAGGAATGAACTGCGTTAAATTTTCTTTCCCTAAAATACAGTCCACCACGACATGATCTTCGTGGAGGGGCTTCCCGAACTTAAGTTTCGATTTCTTCCCGAAAAAATAGTCATTTTCTCTGAAGTGTCCTGGTTTCTCGTACTTGCGTCGGATACTGCGATAAAAACACGATACATCACGAGGATTCAGCTTATACAATGCCTTTAAGGTAGTTTCGTTCAAACTTAGGGATCCGTTTGGCTGCACTAGCATGAACAATGGTTTTCCAGGGCACACCAATGGTTTTTGCGTGGAAAGGAAGCGAAACACAGACGCATCGTATGGATCTAAATTTGGAATTCTACAGCCCAGTGTGTCTATAACAAATGCATTGTTACGTGAACGCTTTGCAGCTTCTAACCCATTGGAACTTGGTAGAGTTTCTGTTACTTCTGCAGTGTGTTGTCTGTCGCTATAATTTTCGACTCCATCCACTTGTTTCCTTAGGTACCAGCCAACAAGGAAAGACAGGAAAAAACACACATTAAACACCAAAAATAAACCTTTTCTGGTTGAAATCCGAGTCATTGGTGCTTCTTTTAAAGTTCATAAATTAAATATAGGTTTTTGGTCAAAGAATACCTGTAGGGAAAATAGAGACTATTATACACACTTTCATACATATAAAACCTGTAAGTTTTCGCAGTTAGAAAATTTCTTATTTTACTGATCTTAGTTTCTATCCTAATAAGGCGTCTAAAGTATATAGGAAATTAAAAACATAGTCCTCTTTAATAAACTCGTAAGGGCAATTGTGGTGATTCGTCTGGCAATATGTGACTCGCAGTGGCACGATTTGTGATTCATGTGAATGTCTCTAGCTTATTCTGCCGAGCTAGCCTATAGGAGGCAGTATCTCCACATTTGGTAGCAAGCTGACGATTTTTGCATGTTACATATATAGGTACTTCCGTGCTAGTATAGAAGGCTGTATCTCCAAATTTGGTTTGAAGGATTAATGGTTGTTAAAATGATGTGCATAAAAAGGCAGAGCTCACTCAGTCAACGGTTAAGTGATCATAGTGTTAATTACCCTTGTTAACCATTAGGCATTCATATATACAGCCCGTGACAACCGTCAACTAAAATAATTGATACAGCTTGGTGATACTGCCTTCTTTACTTATATGGCATGGCATATAATACTTTACGCTAGATAATAGTAGATAATAGTAGCTAGATTTACGCTAGATAATACTCAACCAACTGTTGATTGAATACTATTTTCCCTTACTATTTTCTAGCTTTACGAGGCATTATATTTTATGACATATAATGAGAGGGATCTTCAATGCAAACAAACTGGACGATGAATTGGATTTTACCTAAATACTCTCGCGTGATAATATCAGGATTAGCTTAAAATATTGTTTATCGCAGTTTTGAGTTTAATTTAATTAGCATTGACTAATTAACTATCATATCAGTATGACGAAAAAATTTTCCCTTGCATAGTACTTTGGAACTCAGAGTGTTGAGTGGCCCGTTCGGGCTAGTGAGAACTCTGGGTCATTTCATGAGGATAGACAAGTCCCACTGTACCCATGTGCTCTCATGACCTCAATACAGCAGTATTAGCCTAAACGGCAGTACCTTCATATTAAGTAAATATAAAAGTATCTGAGACATATTATAAGATGAATTTTCTGTCAAGTTAATGTAGATGGCGGTAATGTTCCTGAGGCGATGCGTGTTTCCTGTACGTATTCTGAACATGACGTCAGTTAGCTTGTTTTTCGAATACGATTTCAGCACGACGCCGAGAGTTTTTAAAAAATCCGAATTAAAATATAACAGTTGATTAGGTCAACACCTATTAGATTAAACGCCAAACGTCGCCAAAACGGTGATCACCTTACATTTTAAGGTAACCCTATATCTTCTAAGGTCCTCTGATTTTTTTTACTTACACTGAAAATCCCTATCATAACGCTGGAAAACAGAGCACACTCATTCAACTGTTAGTTGAAGGATGAAATTGTTATCTTAAGTTGTTAAGTGTTAGATACTTATATGCATGTAGCGTGTAACAGCTAACTCGCCAGGAGAAAACCTAGAGATGCTGCCTCCTTGATTAACACGTAGAATATTCATTTCATTTCACGGTTTCATTGAATCAGTTTACTTTCTCTATGGATAAAAAATGGAATTCTAACTTTTTTATTTTTGCATGTTCGATATTTTGTTTTAACCCTAAGCAAATCTATTTATACATGCTAATCTATCTATTTTGTAATAATAGGCTAAACACTTACTTACAAAAATGGATTTCAGTAATTTCAGCATCGAATGGGCACCAAAACAAACAATTCCAAACTGTTTTGATAAAATTTGGAAAATGGGATGTCGAGGAAAAATTATAATATTTGTTTTAATCAGAAATTCAATAATTTTCCGGAGAAATACTAATTTTATAATGTGGGTAAAATTATGCAAAGATAATATATTTATGTGAGTATTTCAATTTAGTGATCAATTTGCAAGTATACGTCATGGGTAAAGACAATGTAGAGATAGACGTATTCTCTACTCTGGTTCTGTTAATAACGCTTCAATATATTTATGATAGGGATATTTAGTGTTAACAAACAAACCAGACGGTCTGAGAAGATTTTACTTCTGCTACCCAAATGCTCTCTCATAATACATATCAGGGCTACCTTAAAATGTAGTTTATACCCTATCAATCAACCAATCAACTATCAAAAAGAATTCGAAATTAATTCTTTGGAATTTCTGTTGACGACGTGCTGAAATCGTACACGAAAAACAAAACAAGTGACGTCAAATCTGGAATACGTACAGGAAGCATGTCCCGCTGCTAAAACACTGTATATTAAAAAATCAATTTAATGTGAATACATTCAATACACTGAAGAAATAAAGCAAAACAAAAGAGTTGTATATATTAATAGTACTTACGTACTTTCTCGATTTTTTTTAAACATTTTGTTGTTTGTGTCCACTGAAAGATCTGTCTGGAATTTTCAAAGATGCCATTTTCTAAAGGTCTGACGCCAAGAAAGTTTTCATCGCCATTATATTGCCTTTCAAAAAAGTTCCATGTAAAGTGATTGACATGTAAAGAAAACCCTAATGAAGCGAGTCATTTGGCGATATGGCAAGACTGGAAAACCACCACAAATAGCGCCTAAAAGACCCTAAAGAAAACCAAAATCACCTCATCCAATCAGGATACATCACCAGCTGAAATTCGCTGTAACGAGATTTTTAACTTTTCTGCCGTCATTATATCGCAAGGAGTCGTTAAATCGATATAGATTAAATCAATATAAAATGATTGAGTGATTCTCAATCTCTTTGCAATCTTTAACTTATTTTCATGGCAAGTTATATTCGAGTGTCTACTTTAAATATTCATTGGGCTCATAACCAGCATTAAGAATGTTATATTGAATGAGAAAAATGCATTCAATCACTAGAGAATATTTGATAGAATTTACTCCACTAGTGATACATCTTTTGAATGCAGCTTTAATTATGTGAATTTTGTTGGGACATGAAAACAGATTAGATTTTAAAGTATTACATTAAAAACAACTTTTATGGGGGATAACTTTAGGTGTCAGGAGAACATTCCTGCGATCAATGTTTGAGTGGTAACCCATGTAGATACCAGACCACTATTCAATGCTTTTGATTGAGTTTTAAGAAGGTATACTGAAAAGAAACTGAATTTGATTTCAGAAAAAAACAGGTTGACTTACCAATGCGAATTCCATGTGTTGCAAAAGCGGCAAGATGCAAACAAGGACGAAAATTATCAACTAGTTTTTACAAACATTGAAGAAATTGATTAAAATTTTGTGCTCGGAAACTAAAATGGAGCTGAGTGCAATAACACATTTGCTTAAACGGATTTGGTACAAATAAAGTACTACGGTCATGCTCTCTCGTTCGTAGTGCTCGTTTAAAAGGTGATCTTTTTCAACACGGATGTTCGTTTTGATTCGTCTACCTGATGTAATAACGGCTATCAAAACAATGCCTACTTCTTTTATGAGAAAAACATCTATCATTCATTTTACCAAACAAAATTTATTCAAAAATAAAAGTGGGTATATGTATTTTAATCAACGTCACACTGGAGCAACACACGGGGTATTGGTCAAAAATAAAAAAATCTGATACATATTTCGCAAATGATAACGTTTAACAGAATTCTATTTTTATCAAAAGAAGTAAAATATCCACCCAAAATTCTTTTTGACAAGCAAATTGAATTTATAATTATTCAATGTATTTTAAAATTTTGACTCAGATTACCCTTACAAAACAATTAAACTCGTTGGAACATATATTCGTTTTTCATGTTTCAAATTAAATTACTTGGTTTTATTGAAAGCTGCACTCAATATCCAAATAACATCATCATTCCCATTCTGAACAGGTACTATTGGTTTCCATTCAGAAACTAATTCTGAATTGAAAACAAGTGCTAAGGATTCGATTTGAAACGGTATGCAAAAGTTAGAGTAAAGCAAATTTTAAATGGAACTGTCGATATTGGAAGAATATAAATACTGAGAAATATCCGAACTAGGATTTTTGAAATACTGTACTAAATTTATTCGTACTGACGGATCAAGGTTGCCTATATTACCAGTTAAAGCTATTCGTAAACAACTTATGCCTGTTAAAAATTTTTAAAAACCGTGACTTTCTTTTAAAAGAAATGCTGTCAAATCAGTAGTATATGGGGACCACTTCAGGACACTCAAATATTACCCATATACTACTCTATTTACGCAAATTTTGAACCCTTTTAGTCAGAATTCAGACCTTCAGATTTTCCAGTCCATTTTTGCATCAAAATCACCCATTTTTTGAAATTCTCAAACCCTTCCCAATTTTACAGCAAAATTTTGTTCATTTTACCCTAAAAAGGCTCTTCTTTTCGACCTTTTCCAGTCATTTTTAGAAAAAAATTCTGAACCCAAAATAAAAAAAATCATCAATTGAGACCAAAAAATGGAAAAACCACTACAAAAAATGCGAAAAAAGATAGCCCCAAAACGGAGCTATCTTCATTTAAGTGAAAAAAATCAATGATATTTGCAGAATTATTTTTTAAATATTTCTTATAAATTTTTTAAGCATATATTCACGATAGGATGTTTTTTCCTTGTGTGTTTTAAATATATACTTGAGACTTCTTATTGTAAACCAAAAGGGTGGCCAAACAATAATTAAACAAATTGAAGCAGTCCATAGTGAAATTGCAATCGCACCACCTATGGTAGCAACTGCACCACATATAATTTGTTTGCCAATTTCTAAAGGTGCTTCAAAGAGAAGTTCTCATTCATCAACTTCGTAATCCTTTTCCATTTATCTAGAATTATTTTTTAAATATTTTTGAAACTCATATTTTCTCTTTTAAACTTCTTTTCTTCATTTTCAAGTGCATTAATTAATATTCATTTTATTTAATTCCTTTATAAAATTATCCATCAAAGGAAGAAGAAATGGAAAATATCTTGTTATAAATTCATCAGTTTTAATAACTGATACTAAATTATATATTTCTTTCATAAATTTTAATATTAGTTCATCTAAATCTGATCTTAAATATTTTAAATTTATTTCCATGAGTTCTCTAGTAAGGTCTACTAGATTATTAAAATCATCTATGGTTTCCATTGCACTATTTATTCTATCTCATTTTTAAAAGCCATTTTTTATTATACATACATTTCCTCAATAAATATCCAGGCCCTATTATTTTAGCACATTTAAGTAAAGAATTTAAATCAAAAGACTTTATCTCTTCAAGTATTTCTTTTTTCAGTACTCTTCCTTTATATGCAAATGTTCCGCCATACAAATCGTGTAAATTTTTAATATGTTTTTAATTCATCATTATTTATCCAGAGTTCCTTATTATTTGGATATCTTTTGAATCTTAAACCGTGAAGTTTATTAGTACATTCCTTTACGACTATAGTCCTCTAAAATTCGTCTTTTATCAAATCCAAACATGTATCTTTTATTCGTTTTATTCACTGTAATATTTCGATCTTTTTGTATTTGAAATTGATTTATTTCTACATTTATATGTTTCGTTTCTCCTGTAATAATTTTCATTCTTTCTTCAAAATTTAGTTTGGCTTCACTTTTATAGCTCATTTTAAAACCCTTCACCTTTCCTTTGACATTTCCATCATTTAGTATGTAACTACTAGCAGGAGATATCCATAATTTTATTCATTGGTCTTTCATTTATTTCAGTCATAATTTTATTCATTTATTCCAGGTCTTTACTAGCAGGAGATATCCATAATTTTATACATTTGTCTTCTCCTAGTTCATCTGTCCATTCACCTAACATACATCCTGTTTCTACTTTGTTCCATCATCGATATATACAACACTATCTGTATCATAATACATTACTTTATTTCCTAATTTATCAAGCGTTTTATATAATCTTATTCTAGCAGAACTAGCAAACGCTGCTATATAAACGTTTGTATTAAAGTTATTTTTTACATATTCATCTTTCATTGTATAATTCATTTCTACACAATCATCATTCATAAATATCATATTTAAATTCTTAATAATATCATCCAATATGATTTTATAAAAGTCTTACAATTCCATGACATATTTAGTTTATTTCATGTTTTTTCTCTGTCCAAACTTACCCCATAACGAATTCAAACAGATTTTGGCAATAAATCTCATTCCGGGATTTTTCTTAATTTCTCCTAAATTTATATCCAATTTCTCTTTGACACACATCTTGTATTCTTTTTCGTCTTTAAAGTTTTCAGACCATTTTCATCTGTTTCTAGTTTTATTTTCAAAAACAGTTTGTCGTAATCTCTAAACAGTGCATTTGTTTTATGTTCAAAATTCCAAACCTCATATATATTCAATACTTTGTAGCCCTTTTTAATAGCCAAATTGACTTCATCTGTAGTCCATGTACCTATAAAACCCCTTTGATCATCTGTATGATTCCATTCTCTATTTCTTATTTCATGGCATTCTTTGCAATTTGAGTGTTTACATTTAATAGTTTTTCACAAGATTTATACAAACTAAATATCAGTTTTTCTTCTTTGTAAGGTAATACAGGGTGATATAAACCTCTAGGAGGAAGTATTTTACATTGTATCAAACCAAATAATTTTCATCATATTTTTCAGGATTATAAATCTTTTCAGGATGACCAATTGGATAGAAATCATAATAATTTACCGTTGGATAGAGTGAACATACATCAATATATCTACCCTTTTCTGTTGGTTTCATTTCGTATTTCAATTTGATTAGTTCACATCTTCCGCCATAAAAGGCATCTCAAGGATTAAAAGCTCTAAGAAATCTCTTTTCCATTCTTTTTTCATATATTTTTGAATTTCTTTATCATTATCAAAATCACATTCCCATATTGCAACGAGTTCATATCCAGCGTCTTTTATCTTATTATATATTTACCTTTTTAGTTTTTTCATATAATTCCTTTATACATATTTGATTTTGCATATTTATAGTAGATTCTCGATAACATTTAGAACAACCGTGCGAATGACAGCCATGAAACTGAAACACCAGTATTATCATAAAATCCATCTACTTTATAGGTTTTCTTACCTAATTGTAATTTCTTTCCTCTTCCATTTAATGAATGTTGTATATTTATATTGTGTTTTTTAGACAGATAATCTAACCAAGCAATGGATTTTTTACTATATTGATCTTTTTGAGTTTCTTCATCAATTGCAATTTCATTCTTTCTCACGAATAGATCTCTAAATATACCTATGCATACACCTGCTAAGGTAACATATTGAAATGGGTCTGTTTGCAATTTCTAAAAATAATCTCCTCAATTCTAAGCATCCTCTTAAAATATCAACACCAGATCTACAGGATTTTATAAATTTCTTTTGAAAATCAAACGTTTCATCCGTTTCATACCATTTATCAAACGTATATTCCATTTATCTTCGTTTTGAGGTCATAGTATCATAACCATAATAGTATTTTTCAGGGTATTTTTCAATGTAGTTTTGATTACTAATTGTGTTAAATAAATGAGGAAAATATCCCTTTGCCAATTCTTTGAGTCCAAACGTTTTTGGGAAAAAGGAATCATTGTAAAATTGCTAGAATCCACAAATCTTATGTTGTATTCAGCTCCTTGCATATACATAAGTTTATTACCTTGATAAATGGTAAATGCTTTGATTTTATTTTGAAAACAGTACTTGGCTAAAAACTGAAAATCGAAGCCTTTCCCATAATGATCCAATACTATATAAGCAAAATATGCTTTCTATCAAATAACCATTTACAATAGCATTTTCATTATAACATATGGTTTCCTTTCCTTAAAGTCATGATTTATAACTAGACTTGATGATTTCCTGTTTCTTGATTCGTTTCAACATAAAAAAACGTATTTTTCTGTAAATCCTGAATATTTACAAATATCACACCATTTTTCTTTATTTTTCACGTTTTTACAACAATTCCTTTCACAAGTTCCTCCTTTAGCATCTCTTCGTTTTATATAGAATTGATGATCATTTTTTACCCATTCTCTGCAGTTTTTACACTGTTTCTCTCCGCACTGATGATCTCTCTTCAGGTTTTCTATTAAATCTATTCATATTTCTATTACATTTTAAACATTTCCAAAGAATTTCACAAACAGATGGTATTCTTCTTTTGTGATTTTTAAAGCAGTTTTACCTTTAAAAGATCAAAAACAGTCATTACATTTGATTTCTTCACCTTCATAATCACTCTCTAATCTAAAACATTCATCACATTTTAAAGGACATTTATGTTCATCTGATTTCTTAAAACTCACTTGACAGTAATCACAATAGTTTCTTTTTCCTAAAAATCCTTTAATCGATGTAATGACATCAAAGTGATTTCTGTGTTTGTAAATGTAAATGGATGTGGTTTTATACTTACCATTGTATATATTTTCACTGAAATTCTCCCTACAAATATAACTATCTAAATTCCTAAAAACTCTTCAAACTGCTTAACTTGTTCTAAATTACAAATTTCTAAAGGAATATCACACAATTCGTGCAACTTTTTAGCTAACGTTTTTTGTAAGATTCTACCTTTTTAATATATAAAATTTGATTTTTAGTTAATTTTTCGGGATTCAATTTTTCACATAAAAAGATCAGGATTTACAATAGATAGAGCTGTTACTATAGATCTAGCTAAACAGATATCATTTTTAATCGGACAAATACTCATTTATTCACTACATCATCTTTGAGTAATTTCAAATGCTTACCTCGTTCTGGTAATTCAATCACTGTAAATTGAAATTCACACTCTGTAATATCTAATTCTTTATACTCTATTTGACGAGTCAACACATCTATGTAGTTTTAAAAAGCATTACTAGTAGACGTCATAGGAGGATGAAAGAATTTATCCAACTTTGGATTATAAGTAATAACATTGACGTTACCTCTTATTTTCCCAATTGCTTTCCCAAACACTGTAAAATGTTGTGATATTGCTCTGGTTTGATTTTTTTTCCAATTCTACAATTCTAAAGCTTCTTTATACGTATTATATTTTTCAATGAATTTTATAATTTTATAATCGGGTTCAAAGAAGTATTCAAGATCAGGATTTACTTCTTTTCTAGGTTCAAATTTCATTAGTATGCCTATTAAACTTCAGATTGTACGAATCTAATTTTTTCCGATTATTTTCCTTTTTTGAGGGTATTTAATAAACTGTTTTTGTTTTCTATCTACATATAGACCATAAGGGTTAAATAGACCACTTATATCTATCAATTTGTTGCTTTTTTCTTCTTTAGGTATAAATTCTCTATTATTAAATTTTAAACAGAAAGAATCAAAGATTTTCTTGAGTATGTACCTTTTTTAGGATATTTAATAAATAATTTCTTCTTTTTATTCAAGTAATCTGTAAGATCTAATTGTAAAATATGTACCAAAGCAGGTTTATATTCATCTGTTTCTTTAATATATTTAGTTAGTAATCTGATTAAATTTTTTTTACAACCTTTTGGTTGTTTTATCTTCAATTGTTTTAAAACATTTATAAGATTTGCCAGTCTTGTTCTCAGTTGCTGCTCCATTTATTATCAGCTATTTTTATAAATGGGTTTTCAAGACACTTTTTATGTGATACTTACTTTTTAAATGTCTTTGTAAATGTGTTTTAGTTTGTTTATTTTGTTGTTTATATGTTTTTCCGCATTCACGGATCATTGTTTCATATTATCTTTTTTTATCAGATCTTTTGCAATATATTTGTAGATTATTAATCTTGTTATGATAAAAATTCACAACTTGGTTTAATATCTTAGAGTGCGCATTTTTTATGCTCTATTTATTGTAATTTATTTCTTTAAACAGAAATCATTCAAAATATTTTCATATTTCATTTTTTTGTAACTTTAATATCATTCGGAATATTATGATAATCACATATTTTTTCATAAAATACAAATAATTGATTGATTTTTCAAAATACACAAAATACAAAAATTTTATAAACATATCAGCTTCATTATTAAAGGCATGCTTTCTTTTTAATTTATTAGAAATACTAATCCTACTATTATATCTCTGCTTTAAATATTTATCAACATCTTGTTTATTTTTAATTTGATTAAAAACCTTTATATAGTCTTCAGGTATTTGCTCATAGGATGAATCAGGTGAATCTGGAAATTCTATTTCCTCAACAATTTCAACATTTTCAAAGAAATTTTGATCCATTTATTTACTAGCGAAATAGCGACAGGAAACGAATCGGATGCGACAACGGAAGCAACGATTATTTCGCTTGCCTCTAAACTGAATCAGCGTCAAAAAACGAACGTGAGTGTCAAAAAATGTACTTAAAATTCTACTGTGCATACGCGAGAAAAGGAAGTTAAGCCTCTATCGAAGACGGTTGTTTTTATAAAACCGCTACGAAAGTATTGAATAAAACGGTTTACTAACAAATAATGGATTCATCTTTGAGAGATGTATGTTATGAACAAATTAAAGATAATTATTATTATGGATTGTTTGGAGATTTTGAATTTATAATAGATAAGAAAAATGGATATTTTAATGCAACAAAGCTATGTAAAGGAGGTAAGAATTTTAAAAATTGGTTACGAAATAAAGAATCAATAGAATTAATTGATTATTTAAATGAAAAATATGGCTTCTCACATCCGAGCCGCCATAAAATATCGTATGAAATAAGGAAAGGTACTACTAAAAATATATTAAACGGTACTTATGTTAAAGAAGAATTAATATTAAGTATGCCTATTTGGATTTAAAACGATGTCTATGATGAAGTATACAATATAGTTAAAAATTATTACATTCATGAATTTAATCAAATTAATGAAGAACTAAAAAAGAAGTTGGGAAAAGATTAAAAATAAAATGAGGCTTTTAACAATTGTAAATGAAAAATTCAAACAAGTTGAAGAAGATATTACTCCAATCCGAAAAAACTATCTACATTTACATTAAATAAGAAAATAATAAAATTTCAAAACGACCTTATCTATCAATGAGAAATCAGAGATTAAATTACAACAATAACATCAAAAGATTAAAAGAAACGTATCCCAATTCAGAGATTGTTTATGAATCGAAAATGATCCTAATGCTATAAATTTATATAATAGAATAAAAGAACAATTGGACGATATAGATGTATATTATAATGGAATAAAACTATTAAATGATTATACAGAAGAACAGTTTATAAATTATATTAAAATATTGTAAAAAAGAAGATTTAATGCTCTTATTTTTTAAATTCAAGGGATGGCCATCCCACCTGGAATTCACCCACGCCAAATATGAGGGAGGTGTTTCAGACCTTTGTTAAATCCAGTGGCTGGACCATAGCCACCTGGGAAGTTTTAAAATCCTCAGTGGGGGATGACTATCCCCCACTGGATTTATACCGTTTGTATAAAATTATCCACCCTAGCCAAACGATAGGCATCCAGTTTACTGCCCTGAATTATATTAAGTTATTCATAATCTAGGGGGAACATTCCCCCTAAATTAAATTTAATATCCTTTTTATCAAATAAAGGAATCCACATAGGCACCTGGGTAAACCCTTTAAATTTTAACCCTATTAAAACGATAGGGTTAAAATTCTTTCTACTTTACAATTTTTAAAGGTCAGTGTTTGACTGGTCTATATATCTATCCAACTATTAAATTCATCTGGATAACCTAGCCATTTTACAAATAATTTATTTCCTTTCTCTTTTATTTTTTCAATTTTATATATAATCTTTTTTATTATATTTTACCACTACTTTTTCATAATAAGTTCCTTTTATTTCTTCCCCATTTAAGTCTTTGATTCTATAAGTAATGGGATCCGTTTTCAATACTTCGGATACAGTAAAAATTTCTTCCGTAAAGGTTGGATCATATCCTCTTGTAAATGTCTCTTTATATTTAGATATTCTCTCTCTATCTCCAATTATAAATTTTGGTTTTCTTATTATCTTTTTTGTATAAATTCTTATAGACTAGAGATTCATTTTTTTCTTGACTAGCCTATGCAGGTATCATTTTTATAGATCTATGAAATGAATTATTATAATTTTTAACTATTTTATCTAATACATTTAGATACCTATATGTGCTGTTGTCTGCTAAATATTTTCTGATTTTCCTGTTTATTGTTCCATTGAATCTTTCAACGATAGAGCCTTTTATTTCCACGTTTTCAGTTTGTAAACCAATGTATATTATTTTCTTTAAATAGTTGAGTACGTTCATTGATAAACTCTGTTCCTTTAACTGTTTGTAATTTTTCAGAAATTCTTTCTTTCAATATCTTTTTGAAAGCTTTACTCATTTCTTTCTATGTCTTTCTTTTAATAGGTATAGATAGCCCAAGCATATTTACTAAATATATCAATCATTGTTAATAAATAATTTGTCCCATCATTATATTTAGTGTAAATGGTTTGACGAATAACAAATCAGCTTGCCATTGATCATCGATATGAGATACATAAAATCTTCTTTTAAATTTTCTGATAATAGGCTTATGTCTAGTATACACATCTTGTTCATGTAAAAAATCTGTAATTTATTTCTGACTTTCACTGGTTTCCTTTTTAATTCATTTATACCACAATAACCAGTTTCAGGATCATAATATATCTTTTTAAGAGGGTATCTAGTAGAGACCCCTCTGTCAGAGATGCCCCCCCGTAACGGGAGATTATTTTGTTTTTCCTATAAACACTCTTTTACTACCACAATTTACACAAATGCCTTTCATTATTGGTTGATTATTTTTAGATTTAATTTCTTGAATATTATTAGTTTTAATATGTGATTTACATTTTAAGCAATATATTTGATATCCCATTCCAAATTTATTTTTAGCTTTGATAATACGTTTAACAACTCCTCTTTCAAATCTTTCTCTAACTTTTGGACTTCCAATAGCATCCAATCATGTTGTAAGCTGTTTCATCAACTCTATTAATTGGTTTAGACCATTCTCTATAAGTTAAATCAGGATTTAATCTTATTTTACCCTATAATAGCTGAGATCCCGGACCCTCAATTGCATGGTAAATGCATTTAAAAAGGTAAATTGTTAATGGCTGTATTAATAAAACCGGTACCATATTTTGGTTCAGATATGAATTTGATTAAATGCGGTAATAATTGAGATTGAAAATACATCTGATCCAACTCGACTACATTTTTTACATTCTCCTTTAAATTTCTCATTTTTAGATAAGGATTGAATAACAAACGTTTTACACTTGAAAACCATTTATTTAGGGTGAATTCTTTAGTGAACCTTATTTCTTCACATACTTATATCCATTCAGTTGGGTTTGTTTTATATACTTTTCTACAAGAAAATACTTTAAATTTTGAATAAATTTGTCTTCTCTTTTATATATTTCTTGATCCGATAACGTTTTGGAATTTAGCAATTGTTTATAAAATTTATAAGCTTGTCTGTATTCTTCTTTTCTTTCTGAAATGTTTAAAGATTTGTCTATTATTTTAACGAATCCTGCACTTAGACTCAAAGCAGCTAGAGGTATGAAAACGAATCCAGATAAGCCTGTTCCACTTAAAATAAACTTCCTCACTGTTAAAGATATGCTTATCTTGTGAAAGCAATTGAAGCTCTTTCTATAAATATAAATTATTTTTTCTAAATATTCTTCCATTTATATAGGATAAAACTTATTTCTATATCTCATTTTTGGGCTCACTAAATCCATCATGAAAAATCATATGGTTTTTGAACACATTTATTATACGCTTAATTTACTATCTACTTCTCTTATTATTTGCTGAATTTCTCTTGTTTGAAGATAAAAAATATAAAGTAATTGCAGTTCTTTCTGATGTTAATAGGAGTCGAATAATAAGACTGTGGTAGATAATGGATGCATTTTTCTTTCTTCCTCTGATGAATAAATCTTCAGTAACTTTTTATCTTTTTCAGTAACACAGTTTTCAAAGATAACTGAATTTTCTTGAGAAGATCTAAAATATCCACAGTGATAAACTCATTTAAATCAGATGAAAATAATACTTCTTTCTTGTATTTATCATATAATTTTAATAATTGCTTTCTGTTTTTAATCTCTACATTTTATGTCTTCTCTTTCAATATCTTGAAACAATGTATAATTTTCTTGTAATTTAGAATATTTTGTTACAAATAAATCTTCAGCACAAACAAATAAACCATAAAAATTTAAAAGATCATAAATCAAATAGAGTAGTAAATTGGTCTTTCTTGAACCTGATGCTCCTACTATAAATAATCTAAATGGATGAACAGGTAAATGAGGATTTTGATTTGGATATATAAATTCTTCTGGTTCACTATAATTTTTTATTTGTATCATTTATTTAGATGGTTTTTACTGCCAGCAAAAATTATCCTAAATAAATTAATCTAAACGAAAAAGAACGAGAAAAAAAGCTTAAAAAGCAAATAATAGATTCAATTAAATTTGTAAAATTAGAAAAAGAAATAGGAAAAATAATGAAGTGTAATTAAAAGGGCAATTAGGTATTCAAAATACTTTGGTTGAATTTCATAAACCCGTTACTGAAAAATTAACACAGCAAGAAGAAAGTAGAAAAGAAAGCATGAATGCATTTGCAGATGCTGTTGAAAATATTGCATTTCCTCCGATATCGTGGCGTGAATCTATTGAAGATATGAAACAATTATATAGAGAACCCTCTGATACTTGTACTGTTGATCAAGGTTTTATTTTATATATTAAATATTTATAATAACAAAATATTTAAAATCTGAAAAACTATACAAGCCTTCGAAACTCTTAGATGATCAAGAAGAATTAGATTAAATGTATTCAAAAGGCCAAGATGTTAAACGACGAATTATCAAGGAAAAGAGGTACCTTAAAGAGTACAATTAAGATAGCTAAAAATTAACAGATGCGGAAATAACTCAGAAAAAGATTGAAGTAGAAGAAATTGAATATAACGAAGATGTCTTACAAAAATATTTGTATAGATTAGCTACAATTGAAGATAGTAAAGAAATGAAGATGGGTAAAGGATTAAACTATCTTGAATTATTAATTGATAAAATATGTGAAGTAAGTAAGTCAATAAAATTAATTGATCAAGTAAATGTAATAATAGATATGTTATCTAAAGATAAAATATTAAACTCTCAAGTGTAGAACGATTAAATAAGCAATTTCTTCTAAAAAGGAATTCCTCCTAAATAAGTGAGTTATATTAAGAAACAAGTATATTTGAGTAAAGGTCAGATTAGTAAATTGAAATCTGCTTTAAATAATGGAGAATTAACATTACAAATAGATGCATCTAAAACACCAAATTGGAAATGTATTTAACTAAAACTCAAATTAAAAAAGGAAAAATAATTACTATAAGCAAAACTCAATTAAAGAAAATTCTTTAATTGAGAACTTTTTAAATTCCTATTTTAACATCTTTAGGTCTTCGAGCAGCTAGTGGTGCTGCTGGTTGGGGAACTAAAAAATATTAGATAAAATATCAGGATCTGGCAGTGCTCGAGGAGTATATAAAATTTAACGAAGGATGTGGGATGAAAGTTGTTTCGAAAATATGAAATCCTATCTTTCTCGAATATTTACATGACCTAACTATCAAAGGTCCAGATCCAAGCTTAACCTTAGAGAGATTATTGAAACAGATACTTTCTCATGGAAAAGGAGTACATCAAATTTAAGAAAAAGTTGAAGGAACCGGGTGTAAAAAAATCTCGTGGAAAGTGGAAAAACCAGGAATAAGTGATGAAATGATTAAAAAAATATGGAAATCTGAAAAAGGATTTAGAGGTGTATTTATAGCAGATTTATTACCTAAAAAGATGAGAAAATTTGAAAACGGAATCATTAATTTAGATATATCAACAGGTCCTGGAACTCATTGGGTTTGTTATTATAATGATCCCAAATATGACTTTGGAGAATATTTTGATCCTTTTGGAGAAAATAAATATAAAAACATACAATTTAATAAAAAAATATATTCCTGAAAATATTAAGAAATTTCTTGAAACATCAAATAAAAAAATATATATGGATCATAATACAAGCTTTTTAAAAACCTACATGTGTGAAATATGGATTATTTTGTATGAAATATATAAGTAGAGGTAAATCTCCTATAAGTGTACTATATTCGTTTACTCAAGAGCCTAGTGAATATAATGAAGAGCTTGTTCTAAAGCCGTAGGGAGGATTTCATCCTAAATAAATGATTATATTAAAATCAGAAGGTCATGAGAAAAAAAAATCAGATTTTACTGTGGAATATTCAAAACCTCTTAAAATAAAGAAACTAGCTTTACTATCTTTTTCAATAGAAGTTTCATGGTTTACCATAAGCGAGCATTATAAAAATAACTGCATTAATGTGTACAAGATCGACGTAATATTACACATATAATTATACCTGATGGTAATTATACTGTTAGAGGATTAAATGAATATTTGATGAAATTATTTGACGATCCTCCTCTAAAATTTGCTATTGTAGTAGCAAGACAAAGAATATTTATTAAACTAAAAAAAAAACATTGGAAAATAGATTTGGGAGATAGTAAATATGATAAGATTATAGGTTTTGAAAAATCAGCTTACAGAAGTCGTGATAATATAGAAGAAACAGAGATAGAAGGTGACTATATAGCTATTATATCAAACGGAAATGATAATATTTATATTTATTGTGATATGGTTAATGGAACTTTAATCAATCAGTTTAATTCAGAAGTTATTTATTCTTTTACGAATAAAAATCCATCAGGTAGTATAATTTCAAAAGAATTCAACAATTTAATATATTATCCTATTAAAACTGATTCTGTTGATAGTATAAGAATGAGAATTTTTTTTTACAAATCAAAAAGGTGAATTAATTGATTTAAATAAGGGTGCAGTTGAATATAATTTATTCCTATATATGAGGGAAAAATGAAAACTATGTTAAAAAAATATATCATTTGTTATCATCCAAATTTTCTTCAGAAATAAATGAATAAACATAGATTGTATAGGAAAAGTAAAAAATACAAGGAAGAGCTTTTTTGAGGATTTACTTGTAACCGTCGGTAAACCAATTTTAGAAAAAAAATCTGTTCGTGATAAATTAAATGAAATATTTTCAAAAAAGATAAAAGGATCTGGGTTTAAAATTCTTCCTAAATAAATGGGAAAGATTTATGATTAAGTGATACACATTATTATTATAATAATGATATGCAAAATTATAAACTTAAAAAATAAATCAGGAAAATAAAGACAATAATTCATCTGAAGATGCAATTTGTGAATTTCATATTACATATACCAATGGTTCTATTTTATATTCTAGGGGATATCTAGAATATATATCTAGAATAGGATATCTTTTCGCTAGTGTGTTTCACTTGTAAGCCGACAATATCGTACCAGTGCTCCTATCGTGTTTTTGTATTGTCTCATGTGAAATTAATCATTTGTTTTAAAAAATATTCTATATCTATTTAGAAGAATATTCAGACACACTACATAATCAATTAAAACCTTTTTACTTACCTAAAGAACATACTGGCAAAAAAATAACTTAACAACAAAGTATAATTTAACAAAAGTTCACAATAAACGCTGGTAAAGTAACTAAGAAAGCTACAACTTCATAATTTATAGAAATTTTATTAAAATCTTGGATGTAAAAATAATTTACACGGACATGTGAAGTTTACAATATTTACTGATAAATATAAAAGACAATTATAACTTCTTATGATTCTTAATTCAGAGTTCCCAAAGGACAAATACATGTAATCAAAGATTAAGAATTATGTAATCTGTGCACATTTTAAGAAAATAAAACTAGCTAAATGTTCAACTGAGAAGGAAATAGGCAGTCTTAAATTTCATGCTTGGAAATTTGGTCTCAGTAATCAAGTTCTTTTGTCGAAATAACTTGGAATGATGTAGCATTTAACTACCTCAAGAGACAACTCATGGGTTGAGTATAACTCTCTGAGAGGTTTACACGCATATATCCGTTCTGAAACGTGCAGACTTCTAACCAGTGTTGACCAATAGCATGGTTTCCTGGGATTCTTTGAACCAATAGATGCGGTTATTTAGTCATTATGTGTGTGGTGGGGTAAAGGCAATTCTACACTAGTCAGGAAATCTCGTCAAGCTCAGAGGGTTAATGTGAAGCAATGGCAGTGTTATTTAATCACTACATTATCAATACTGATGAAAATCACGATGAAAAGCAATTCTCTTGAGCGCCTGTCTTCGAGAAAGGAGTATTTAAACTTATCTTTTGTGATCCGACTTACACTGTAAGTCAGATCAGAGATTCGGAAGAGATTCGCGTTTGAACGACCAATTACTCTTCTTCCAACTCTGGGTAAAGCTTTGGAGAGATTGCTTGTACAAAGGTTGACTTATCATCAAGTTGAAAACAAAGAAAGAAATGCACTCCAGTTTGGATTCAAGGAGGGCTCATCTGTTGACAATGCTCTAGAAACCTTGCTAAACAGAATTAACGAAGAGAAAAAGAAAAAACTGCATGTCGCTGTAGTGTCGGTTGATATTGAGGGGGCATTCGACAATCTTCACTATAATATCATCAAAAACAGATTAGCGAAATCTAAATGCCCTTCCAATATTAAAAATACTCTTGCTAAAGTACTTGAGGACAGAAAAGTCATGCTCATGACAAGCGAGGGTCCAGCAATCAAGGAACAAGGGAAAGGCTGTCCACAGGGATCGTGCAGCGGACCAGTGCTGTGGAATATCGTGACCGATGAAGCATTAGTTCTACCATGGCCGGAAGGAGTCCACATGCAAGCATTTGCTGACGACTTTGCCTTTATTATCGCGGCAAAATCAGAGCGCAAATTAGGTGAGCTAGCCACAAATGCACTGGACCTGTTAAAAACCTGGACAGATCAGCAAGGTCTGAACGTGTCCGAAGAAAAAACTAAGTACCTCCTCCTTAGTAATCTTTCGAGAGGACCTTCCATCTACTGGAATAAAAAAAGAATTAAACGAACTAGTACTTTAAAGTACCTAGGACTTACATTAGACGAGAAGCTAAATTGGGCAGCTCATGTACAGACTTTAGGACAAAAAGCCATGTTCCAATTTCAAATGCTACAAAGAATAGCTGGAATGAGATGGGGAATAGGGCAGAAATTTCGAAAGCTGCTGTACAAAACAGTGACAGAAAGAATGTTGAGTCATGGTGCAGTGGTCTGGGGTCATAACCCAACTCAACGAACTATAAGAAAGCTTAATGGGATACAACGAAAATTTCTGATCTCAATTACAGGCAGTTACAGAACAGCACCCACTTTGGCCCTTCAAACAATTGCGGGAATTCCACCACTACATCTTTCACTTCAAAAAGAAGCAGTGTGCGTCAAAATGAGAATGAGAATAAGTACAAAGCTTGGAAATGCAAATTATGACAAAGATGACTACGAGGAAAGGGCAATAGGTTGGTCTGTACATCCAGCTAAAACTCTTTCATATGACAGAATAAACCCAGCAGTGGGAGTACCTCACTCCGGCATAAGCTACTTCACCGATGGCTCCAAAATGGAAAGTAGAGTGGGAAGTGCTTTTTGTTCTATGCAAGGAGGGCGTATAACCCAGCAATGGTTCACGAGAATGCAGGACAGCAACTCCGTTTTCCAGGCGGAACTGTATGGGATTTTAGCAGCCATAAAAGCGGCAGAAGCAAGAGCAGATAAAAATGTAAAGATCTGGTCAGACAGCCGAGCTGGTCTCCTGGCACTTAGAAATCCAAAAACGCCGAGTCCACTGGCACGAAGAATACAATGTTTATTAAATAACAACAAGGAAATTTGTCTAGGCTGGATTAAAGCCCATGCGGGCCATGAAGGAAACGAAGAAGCAGATAGGTTAGCAAAAGAGGCAACCACAACGGAGTGCATTGATGAAGGGGTGAAATGGCCCAGAAGTCATTGCAGGAGGGAAACCACTAGCTGGCTACTTGGTGCATGGCAGAAAGAATGGGATGAAGGAGAAACAGGTAGGATGGTACATGATGTGTTGCCTAGAGTATCACTAAAATCGGCAAGTTGGACCAGGGAAGAGACACTCTTCTTCACAGGGCATGGTCCGTTTCCATCCTACCTAACGAGGTTTAAAAAAATCAGTTCAGAAAATTGCTCCTGTGGTGAAATCGGCACACCTCTACATTACATTACAGTCTGCCCCCTTACAGCATCATGGCATATGAGGACGCCTGCCGACCACCTTCAAATCGCATGGCTCAGGAACATTGCTACTACCAAGGGCTCGAGGATCAAAATTATTAACATGATGAGATTCATTGAGAATCATCAGGACTTGATCATCCAAAGAGACTGAAAAACCTACTTTTTTTCTTCTCTCATGTTGTATATATGTATATAGTGTAACTTAGTATAATATAGATGTAATTACTGTATAGATATAATAATGTATAAATGTAACGTGCTCTAAATTCTGGATAGACATGTCACCTCGGTGGCATGCTCTATTCATCCCAACCACATTTATTTAAACTGGTACAGTGTCTCACGACACTAGGCACGGGAATGTGTGTTGGTGTTAGTTAGTTAGTTTGAATACCACTACCATTTTCAAACGATGTTACAGCTCGACAGGCTGCATATGTAGTAATGAAATAATATTAAATAATTACAGAACTACGCACAAGATCTCGAGGAATACGAGAATGAAATTAATCAATTAATGTGTCATCAATTAATATATGTCGTTAATAGAAATGAACTCTAATTTTAAAAAAATGTGTAAATTAATAATATTTTTCTCTGAGTGATAGTGACCTTTAAAAAGTTTATACATATAACTGGTTTGTTCTTCATGTTATATTGAAGTAAAATTTCTTTAAGGGAGTGGTAATCATCATTACAATCATTCTAAAACATCATTATAAAAGTAAATTTTTTTTAGCTTAGACCTGTTTTGTCTATAATGAAGAAACTATGAATAGATTTCATTTTTAAATAGGAAAACTTAAAATAAAAAAGAAGTATGCATTTTGCTAGTAGTTATGAATTTGTGCGTTAATATAGCAGTGTTATGTGACAATTCATAACAATAAAATAATTTCTTACATTTTCTTTGAATTATTACTTTATCTGTGGGTCGAGTCTAATAAAAAAAACAATACTTCGAAGAATGTAATCATTTTCATACCATCAAGGGTTCAGATTTTCTTTGGACTTTTGACGAAAATCACAGAATATTGATTACTTTGTACATTTTATGCATTTAAAATTAAACGTGACGATAAACATCACCTACGATCTGTATTGCCAAGGAAGGCTCTTAATCAAATTTTCCGTAAGATGTTTGTGATTTGCATGAGCACCGATTGAAGAAACATAATTTTAAAAAGTAGCAGCTCTGGGCACTAGCGTACAAAACTTAAGGAATAGCATTTTTTAATCATTTTTCCACATCCAGCTCACTTCACTGTAAAGTAGCAGCTGAAAGCCATACTATTCTTTAAGTTTTGCACGTCAGTGTACTTTGAATATCTTTTCTACCTAAACGTGAATTACTTTCTTCGAAAGCACATTTATCTTTATTTTTATATTCCTATGAACATCTTCATTATGCATTGCAGAAACTGAAAGTTCTGAGCTTCTGATGATCAATGCAGCTACTTTCTTTATCATGTGAATTGAGCTCAACGACATTAACAACACAATACGAATTATCCTCAACGTCATGTCGAACCGTACCCCCAAACACACGCCCTCCGGGTTTGGCCACCAGGGTAATCTCATAGTCCTCATACTTAACAATCCTGTCGCCGTAAACCACATTGCGGTCTATGACGACGTTTTCGTGCTTGACGAACCTCAGCACCAAGTCATTCAGTTGCCCGAGCTTGGCACTGGTGACTTCGTCCACCTCCAGAGTTGGACACGACGATTGTTCTGGTTTCAGTTCAGAGTTAATGCAGTCTTTCATCATTGAGGCCGACTTCACTACTTCCACGCTATCCAGAGGAACCTCTTGGAAAACCTGACAGGTGCACCAGTGCGGGAAGATGAAAGCTCGTTCGCAAGTCTTGAAGGGTGATATCTCGCGCATTAGGCTTGATCCGTAGGGAGTCAGTGATTTTTCGTCTGCAGACAGATCTTTGGTTGGATCCAGTAAGTGCACCAGAGTGGCGTGGACGTCGAAGAGTGTGACCAGTCGCTCTTGGTTGTCGCGGATGTGTTTTGCGATGTGCGGGTATTGATCGATGAACCAAGGTGGGAAGTGAATGTATAAGAATGGCATCCTTTCTTCGAACTTTCCCAAGTACGTTTGCCGGATAGCCCCGAAGCGGAGACCATGGTCTCCGAACAAGAAAATGACACTGTTATTGTTGGCACCCATGTCCCACAAGTCTTCCAGAAGCTTGACAGTTGGATAGTCTGCATGGCCTGCATAGTTCAGATAATCGTGCGTCAGCGCCGATACCATCGCGAATGCGAAATACGGTCGAGGTCCCATGGCGTCCACGAAATCTCTAAGGTAGTCGTTGATGATTTCGGGCTCCAGCGCAGAGTTGAAACAGTAGAAGGGTCCTTTTTTCCTAAGTTCGGAGCTATGAAGTGCCAAGTAAAGAGGTCGAATGTAGTAGTCGGTCGGAGTCTCGTTGAAGCCTCGTCTGCCATAGTTGAAAGTACCGAAAAAGGGACTGTCTTCTGCGTAGAACGTTCGAAAGCCTTTCGCCGCGAACCTCTTCCAGATGATGTCCACGTCGTCGAAGTACATGGTATCTTTCAAGGTTTCGTTCCAGATATCTTCCACAAAGTGGCCCGTCAGAAGCGGGGCGAGATTCGGGAAAGTGTTATCGCCGACTTTGGTATACCCCTTCATGTCGAAGAAAGATTGTTTTTCCTTAATGAAGGCGTGCGTCTTTTTGAAGTGTCTCAGGTAGTTCAGCTTCGATATGGAGTCTATACCGGCAATGATGACGTTCAAGCGAGGCACAGGAGGTGGGATGGAAGCTTTCTTTTCTTCCACCTCTTTCTTGAGGTGAACTAGAGCAAAGTACTGAGTGAAATTTTCTTTCCCTCCCAAATAACAATCGACTATCACATAATCTTCGTTCAGAGGCTCACCAAACCGAAGCAACCTGTGTTCTCTCAACTCGTAATCATTTTCTCTGACATTCCCAGGCCTTTCATATCTCCGGTGAATACTCTGATAGGCACATGTGATCTCGCTTGGTTTCAGATCGTAATAGGTCTCCAATGTTGTCGCATTCAAAGCTATGGACCCGTCTGACTGAGAGTGCAAGAACAAGGGAGGGCCAGGACAGGGGTACGGGTCTTTTGCCTCGTAAAGTTCTACCACAGACGGATCGAAGGGGTCCAGTTTAGGTATTTTGCATCCAGGAGTATCCAGGATCAATCCAGGATTCTTATGTCTTTCGATTTTCCCCAATCTCTTCGAGTTAGATTTCTCGTCGAAGAAGAACTTGGAGCTCTTGGCCAGTGTCATGCGGTACAACTCATTCCAGCTGTCGTTGCTGCTCTTTAGGTACCAGATAGCGACGATGATGAGCGAGGCCAACACAGAAACGACTATAATAGTACGTCGACGGTGGATGAAAGCGGGACCCATATATGATGACGTTTCGTGTTTTCATAAGCCGAAAAAAATCTGAAAAAGAAATTGAAAATAATTACAAAATACTTCCAAATATAACGTTACATGTTTTTGATTCTGTATGAATATAGATATTAAGGGTGGGAAAACAACATAGCCCAAAAGTATGAAGAAGCGATAGATAAATCACCACCTTGTAAGTTTTGCTAACGATGGGATACCCCGTCAAGACAACCATCATGAGGGTTAAAGTGAAAAAGAAAATGAGTACAGGGAAAGAACCAAATTCATCGTCGAGTCTAAGTATAGGAACTAACAGTCCATGGATGCGCTTGTGTATGCAAGCTGTCGTTCTGGACTTGAGAATTTCGATACCCAGATTTTGGATTGAAAAATCTTGATTGATTGAAAAATTGATTTTGCATTAATACATTTTATTTTTAGCATGAATATATTGTTTAATACTGCGATTTGAATAGTGAGCTTGACTTTGTTAAATATTTTATTGTACAAAAAATAACCTACCTGAGGAAAAACCATCCCAGTTAATAGATATGTAATTAATATCGAAAGCTGCTAATATAGTATACATGTGACAACATCAAGTGTAGTTAGTACCGCAAAGAGATTTAAAATATTAGGCTATTGAAATTAAATCTCGTATTGAGATAGCCCAAATTTAAGATCGAGTTCCTGAAAAATTTAGTTTTTGGACTTTTGGTTTTTTCCTTATACCCTCCATATGTAAATGCCAAAGTAACTCTTTCCCACACAAATGTTTAATTACATACTGTAAGAAATTTTCTTGTACATAAATTTTGAGTTTCACTGCAAAATATATGTTATCGACTTAGCACATTCAAATGAAAATTATGCATATTTGTATAAAGCTTTTATTTCCTTTAAATTGTGGAAAACCGACTTTAAAGCATTATATTAGTCCCATTATAAACGTAATATATTCATTCAAAAATTGAGTGAACACATTTAACGATGAGTGTTTCATTCAGTACTATAAAAGGTTCAGAAATTTTATTCTTAAAAATGTCACTCTTTACTAACCTTACCTTCCAATTATGTTTTAACATTAGAATTTTTTTGCCGTTTAAAAAATATTTATAAGTTGTACAATTATTTTTGATAATTCCACATAATTTTAATCAAGGTAGGTATCGTATCTTTTGAGACAGGGAAGATGGTTGGTTTGGGGCCATATTTGGCCATGCTGCGTCAAACATAAGACAATGTTACGTAAAATATACACACTAGGAAAATTTTAGTGTCACAAGAGAGAAATACATTTAGGTCAAGTTACATAAATCTAACCTTCGACACCTACAACTCTCACATAGTGCAGTGGGCAAACCCACTGAGCCACGTGAACCGGAACGAAAGTAGATACAGAAACAATTTCAATCGAATAAACATGCATTTAGTTAAACGTCCAATTAAACATCAATTCAGATGGAGCAGAACTGAACGCATTTGCTTATGTTGATTGAATGATGATGTGGATTATTGTTGAAGGATGGATTGATTAGTACATATTTAATCTGACTTTTGCACATCTGAGGGACCCGATTATAAATTGTCATCAAGCAATGGAAATACACAAGGAAAGGATTTCAATGATACAAAGGAGAGAAAATTACACAGGGGCAACACTGGAATAAACCTGCATCTCTTACAGCGCGCAATATTATAGGAGATTGATGAGTCTCTGATCTTTCTCCTTATACATTTATTTGAATAAAATATCACTAAATTATAAAACACATTATGTAAGTTTTCGTATTACATTTTTCTCACAAATGGATTTTTAAAATGCTCAACTGATTACACAGTTTTAAGTTGGGTAGATCAATTTACGTCGCACTGGTACAATACAAAGAGCTATTGGCGACGGTCCGTGATCAATCCTGAAAGGAATGACCCGAGGACACCTCGTGATTTTGAACCACGGTCAGGTGAAGAGGTCAACATCTGAGCTGACATTCCACTCTCTAAACTTCAACTCCACTCCAACATGACGACTTTTAAGAATCAACATTTTTATTCACAATTATTCTAGCTACATTTAAAACTCATGTCACCCAGAAAAAAAAATACTTTATGGCGCGATACATGACAACAATACAACCCCTGTCGAAAACTTCAAGCTTTTGGAAATTTGATTGAATTTTAAGCTGCATAGAAATAATTTCGGAAGATTTAGGTCATACAAAACACGATCAGTAATTATGCAATTCAACATACACATACAAGAGAAAATGTTAAACATAAACGTACCAGCCAAGTCTCCAAAGCATTTATATTAAAGTGGAGTAAGTTGACTAATGGCTTGACTGTACGTCATTTTTGCTTAGCGTATGGATATCTTTAAGTACATATTCACGATATTCATATATTTCTGCAGGCAATAATATTTATCAACCATAAAAACTAAGACGGAAGAAGACTAGTTTTCAAATCAAAGTACATGAACAAATAATTCGAAGCAGCTGATATTGAACCTTTCTCTTACGATACTAGATTTAGCTGCAGTATTACCATGAAAAATATTTACTAGAACAATATTTTTAAGGAAGCAATACTTTTTTTGATCTAATATCTTTTACTTCATTCAAAGGATTCTGACAAACTTTTCAGCAGAAGATTTTTGTGAAAACCTGAGATTAAGTTAGGACGATGGTTTTAACATCGTATAGTCTGATTTCCATCAACAGATGAAGCTTAATCCCATCACATTTTGCTCGTTAAATTTAAATGACATACTCTGATCGATAATTCTGTGTAGTCATCTACTCGAGATATTTTTTCAAGCTGATCAAAATAAATATAAGATTAGATCAAACTTGTATTCTTTATTGTCGTACAATAAATAGATCTCAAGTCACTGTGGTGTGTATGACAATTGAAAAACGGATCAATTGACTAAGACTTGAGCACAGTTTTTCCAACCTAAATTCCTTTTGCTTTCACTTTACATCAAGAGGCTTACATGCTCGTCTGTAAGGAATAATAGACTTTCAATCGATCAAGAGATGTCTGATATAACTGAAATGTTTTATTGAGTAATAATGCACATATCCTAGGTTCCTTGCCCAGAACTGTAGGAGTCGCTTCCTTTCGACTTCTTACCGGACATGACTCCTACAAAGACACGCCGTATTTGGAGTAGCGAGATCAGCTATTGTACCCTTTGTGAACTGATCGAAATGAGTGGAGACCACCTCAAGGGACTGCTCCAAAATTCTTGATAATACGAGATACTATAGATTGTGTTTTTGAGTCATATTTTTCACTTCATGACTTCATTGGGCTGCTCGTTGACTGGTGGTCGGTACTGTCTATCTACCACGAGAACTGTATTAGAAGTACGTAAGGTCTGCTTCTTCCTGTTACCGTAGAAACAGATCTTATCATATACTCTAGGAATGGCCAACAAGTTGATCGCGATCGACCGGTCGATGGGGAAGCTGATTTTGATCGATCAGAGCCGACAGGAGACGATTTCAACACGCAAACGCAACTTAGTAGCGACTTATAGAAACAAACGTCCGTGGCACCTTTAATATCATAGTTGACGTTGACAATTCGCCTTCCGCGTCAGCCACCGAGAGAGTGGTGTACAACGTCACCTGTCATCCGCTCGCTGTCCAACACGCCATCTAGCGGGGTTCTCGGCGCGCCCTCTTTTAATCCTCGGTGTAACAATACATAAGTTGGCATTCCTGTGTTCCTTGTATATAGTATTCACCATAGTGGTAACATTGTATTAGCGTTTCTAGAAAAAGTGTCTATTTTTCTTAACACTACTGATGTGAAAAATGTAAGTACCTTTGTATGGTACCGGTATGGTTTTAAATTAACCTTTAGACTACGGCAGGTACAACAGTTGTACCGTGAGAATTTTCTTTCCTAGAGTGGCTTGGTACTGATGGTGTACCTTGGAATTTCCCCCTTTTAAGTGACCGCTGTCATCGATCACCATTTACCAGCTGTCAACGTCTGGCCTTTAAGAGGGTCCTTCCCTTTGTTCAGTGCTTCCCTTGTGTATCATTGTGTGAACTCTATGGGAAAGATAGAAAGTGGCGCCCGGGATTATAAGCCCATTCTTGAAAAGTCCATAGATGCTGAGAAATGTATTCTTGTTTGCCACATTGGTTTACTTGATAGAAAATTGGAAATACATTTAATTTTTTCTTGTCACCGAGAAGATCTATACTAGTGACTACTTCTTACCGCCGCCAACAAGCACGAAAAACAAAATGAAATTAAGTCATCTCCAGAGTCACACAAAATCAAAATGAACGAACCCTGTTTCTATAGCGACTGTCGCCATCCCCACTTGGTCTTGGGAACAGATCTAGTATAAGACAGACAGTTTATTTAAGTAGTAAGGTAGGTAGTTAATTGACGTTGCACTGGAGCAACACAACGGACTATTGGCGATGGGGTCCGGGATCAATCCCCAAGCAAAAGATCCGAGGGCAAAACCACGTAATTTTGAATCACGGTCAGATGACGAGATAACGCTTGAGCTGGCACCCCACTCTCCGAACTTCCACACCACGCCAACGTGAGGACATTTGAGTCTACAACAGATTTAACGTGCATCAGCCCCCGTGTACACGACGTTCTTTGGCTGAACCGACTTTTGGGCTCGCAGCCCTCCATTTGCTAATCCGTTACTCTTCCAACTGGGTTAAGTAGTAAGGAACTTATCAATTTGAATTTTAGCACAATTATTATTTCATTTTAAGCATGCATTTACACATTTTAAAATTATATTTAATTAATTTATAGTTGTTTATTGTAGTTTTATACTTGTTTTGTTTGTTATATTATATAATTTGCGTATTTTAAAATGCATTCCAACCTTTTACTGATATATGTGATGTTTGTTTTCTCATAAAAGGTTTATTTAAGCTTCTGAACGTCACTTGATTTTCAAGTAGTGTAGTATTCCTTCTCCCAATAATACACATAGCGACTAAATAAACTTATTTATTAGTTCAAAGAATCCCAGAAGAAATCCACAGATCTGCAGATGTCACTCACAAACTTGTAATACCAGCAGAAGCATTGTTCCAGCCTTTAACGGGGACTTTCTGGGTATACAAGTCGAGCAGTCGAGAAAGGCACTCACTATAATAGAAGCTAAAAGATTTTCGTTATATAGGACCGTGCTCATCAAGAAGGCAACATCATTCCTTCCAACAAATAAGCCCTCACATAGTTTTACAATGGACTCTGGTTTTTGTGGAAAAAATTTGATCTTGAAAAGAAAGAAGCTCTAATATACTGTCACGTTAACCCCCCTATTAGCCGAATTTTTTTTCTTAAATATAAAAAAAAATTATGCAACGGAAAATCAACAATTATAAACCTATATATGCAGATTTAAAAAAAATTAAATTACCAGTTTAAACAATTTTATTATAATTAATTCACTTTGTAACTTTGAAATAACAACGGCTTACAATGTTTGCACTTCCGCGCATAAAAGCTTAAGCGTGAAATTCCATAAAACAGTTTGCACTTGGCGTTAAACGTAGATGTACGAAAATGGATCACAGGAGAGTATGGTCCTTCGCGTCTTCAGGGCAATCTCCTTTCCAAGGGCGATGACAACTATTATTCATCTGGGATACTGATTTCCAAACAAATTTTTGTGGTCCTGAATTTTCCTCATCTGATGATGATTCAGTACTAAATTCATCGTCACTGTCAATAATATTTATGCGTCGTCGGATAAATATTACTGGATGATCTTCATCGGACTCAGAATCTAATAAAGAATCTTCGGATCTATTACCTCTAATGCGTCTAATTCTAATTCCTCTTTTATTTTTATGTGATTTTGTATTCATATTTTGGGTGCATGATATATCAATCTGAAAATAGAAGAAAGCACAAACATTATCCTAAATATACCGAAGTCTACCATAATAACCCACTGTAACCTGAAAGTCACAAAACTGTATCATATACAAATAGTAACAAAATGATTATTGAAATGCAAACAAATAAGTTGTTATTGATATACTAACCCAGAGCTATTATGTACGCATTTTTTTGTTTAGTGAACACAGACAGAAGCACAAATAATGTCAATTGCACAAGATGGTTCCGTTGGTTTCTATCTGCAGACAACTTGCAAGGCATTTACTTTGATGTTTCAAGTTGATGGTGCTGCCAACCGTCATCAATATTGTTATTGGTTATCTCAGAGACATTATATAATTAAGACGTATACGTCATCTTGTGAAAAAACTAAAATTATTTGGTAAAATGTATATTAGCATGTGACCTGAAAGTTACACGGGCCCATAGAGGGTTAATCAAGGTAGCAGTATCTCCGGGTTTAGTCCTTGCGGGTTGATGGTTGTTACACGCTCGTATATGAATATCTAGTACTTAACAACACTTGATCACAATTACATCGTTCGAATAACTGTTGATTGAGTGTACTGTTTTCAGGCGTTATAAAACAATAGATACTTTTATAGGCAGCATTTTAATAATCGTAAACTATGGGCGCCATTTCAGTTTTTGTTGAGGGGTCGGGTTAAAATATTTTAAAGAAGACATGGGGGATTCAGTATATCCTTGTGGTGTACCCCTCCATAATCCTTTAACATGAATTTCTCTGATGAATTTCCAGTTTTTTCACGCATAGTGTTTATTTCTTATCCTACACACAAATAATGTACACACACTTGCTGTTAATATGAAGTAGGTGCAAACAAATGAAAAAACACTCACAACTGATATAAAATTAAAAATTTAAATTTAAATCAATAAAATAATTGTATTTTTAGCAGTAGCTAAAAAACACTAATGTAAGCAAAGGGTAATGTCTTGGTTTCATTTTAGCAAAGTCATCAACTAGCTCATCAAGAAAGATTTTCTTAATCTCTTCTGGCTCCAAAGCTATAAAATCATCGAAGAATCGTGTCGAGCAACGGAAGTTGTTGACCGGAAGTAGCTCTTACTCGTTAAACGAAGTGGTGATCTCTAATGTAAGAACAATTTTCCGAACGATTTTTTAACCCCAAAAACCTCGTCTTTCATGCCGATTTTTTACGATGACGTGATCAAGATCTGGATTATTGTTTTCTCTAATGACGAGATATCTGGTCCATCAAGATCTGGTCAGTTTTGCAAATGTTGAGATACATCGTTGAGAAAACTACCAGGAGGAATAAGCGTTTAAAAAGTGGAATATTTAAATATTAAAAGTACAGTGTTCATATTTTTTTCTCTTAGTAGAATTACTTAATTATTAATTCTAAAAAATCCTAAATTCAAGAGAAGGATCCTACTTTTCCCTTCCTTAATGATGCCTCTGACGGACAAGAAATTTATTGATCCTGAAAGAAGTTTTAATACACTGTCGTGTTAACCAAAAAAGCTATATCTTCGATTCTTATATTAGATGATATAATGTTCTGAAAAATATTGACAGTTAGCTCCGTAATCTGGGTAAAATGTCTTGGAGTTCTGATTGTGTGGTAGGATAATGATACGATGTCTCTCTTCCGAGCATAACAAATCTTCAGCTTTCTTTTTGTTTATGATGCATAAATGTAAACGTAAAAGACGGAACCATAAAGACTCAATTTTGTAAATAATAGCAATTATAGAAATGGAAACCAAAATTTTTTTACTTCGTTGCTGATTTCACCTTTCTTACTACAGCTCACCCTAATAACAACATATAACCAATATCAATTGAACAAGTTATAATCCATGGAAAAAGATTAAAGTACATTAAAGGTTGAATTTTATATAAAGTTTTGTGCAGTAAAAATAAAATGTACACAAATTGAGTTATGAAATATTGTATTACTATGTATGTAGTAAAATTGCAAAAAAGTCAATGTTTATATGTATATATATAAAGAGTATCGCACAATTAATTGATTACGCCTACTGAAATTTTGGCTGGAAAAGCAGCTCTCGATTGTTCAGTTATAGCAATCTTGGAATTCTTGGTACATCACAGTTGTGCTCCGTTTACCTTGTCAGTGTAAGTCGTAAATTTGGAGTGGTATTTAGAGTGCCACAAATTTTACAATTCATATAATATAATTTATGAGCTTCACATTATTAGGATAAGATTCGCATTAGGTAGGATAAGATTCGCATTAGGTAGGATAAGATTGATATGTATGAAATGTATGAAGTAATTTAAATCGTGAAAGTGAAACACAACAATATAACTTTTATTAATTTTTACATATGAAATAATGATATGACATATGTGAAATATATGATTATATAACTTTTATATCACTTATCTCTCATAAAATAGAAAATACATAAGGCATTCAAGTAACTTTGTATAACATGATAATTATTTATAAGAATATAAGATTTTGACAAGGAAATCACAGTGCAGTTAAATTTTTTAACATCACGGTTTTGTTTCAAGAGATATTTGTTTACACACAATCTATAAGAAAATAAGTTGAACTTTGCAGTCTAAATTGAATTAAACAAAACATGTATTATTACATAATTAGCTAAGGCACAGTGTAAACAAGACAGTTCTACTTTTGGATAACTTATTTTAGTAGAAGTACCGAATTCAAACATGTTCTATACAAATATCAACCCACCCAGGCTTTAGTATTTAACCAACAGCAACCTTTCTGCAACATTTTTAACCTTCCAAGCAGTTTCAACGAGATATCTCGTCCATCGAGATCAGACCAATTTTACTAATAACGAGATATCTCGTCATCTAGAATTGCCGATTTTTCTATGATGACGAGATGAAGATCTGATCAGTTTCTCTAATGACGAGATATCTCGTCTATCAAGATCTGGCCAGTTTTGCTAATGACGAGATACCTCATCGAGAAAACCATCAGGAGGATTGAACATGATTTATCAGGTAAACATAATTATTATTGAAAACCGAGAACATGTTTTGAGTTTTCTTCTATTGATAATTACTATACATTTATTTTATTTTTCCATTAAGGGGGAACTTTTTTTGAAAAATTACTTGATTTTTGAAGAAGTTTGGACAATCAGGGTGTAATATTCTATCTCAGACAAGAACTTTACACAGATATTAGATTACATCAATTTTCCGGTTTAGCCCATTTTTAATATAGTAAAAGTCGTCAACAAGAAGTAGTCATTTAAGGGATCAAGCAATTTTGTCGACTAAAGAGGAGTAACTACAGAATGTATTCAATATGCATAATACTGTAACGATCATGTAAATTTTAGTGCTTTGAATTCATCATCTGTAGTACCTCATAACGACGTAAGGTAATGTCAAATTGTTTCTCAAGCTTTGTGTTTTATTAGATGGTGAGAGAATTTCCTCATTTTCCTTTCACAGCTCTCACATTCGTGCTTTCCTTTTAAAAATTCCGTAGTTAAATCTTTTATGGTCACTTGAGAACATACTGAAACGTTGTTATTGATATCTACACCAGTCATTTATGTCAGGAATAAAACATCCACTTTCATTTACGATTTCAAAGAAATTCAACAAAAGAATCAGTCTTCATTTTCGACTTCATTTTATTTGCCATCAGTGACAAACTCTGCATGTTTGAAGACGACTTTTACCCAGTGACGAGTTATCCGGTAGCTTTTGAATTCGCAAAGAGTAAGCGAGGGTTTAATTAATCACATTTAATTAATTTTAATTACCTTTTATAATTAATTATTAACTCTATAGAGATTTCTATATATTCTCTAGAGATTTCTATCGTTTCTATAGAAATAAATTCTATAGAGAAAACGAGCTCTGTTTCTATAGAAATGTATTTCTATAGAATTCTATAGAAAAGTAGTCATGAAGCAAAAGAAATGAGCTTCTATAGAATTCTATAGAAAAGTAGAGTCGTGAGCAAAAGAAATGAACTTCTATAGAATTCTATAGATGTTTCTTCAGACATTTTTTATAGAGATTTCTATCGAGGTTACTTTATAGAGCTTATAGAAAAACGGGCCATATTTCTGTAGGATGCCATAGACCACATTCCATAAACTTTTTTTTAGAATTCTATTGAAACTTTTCGTAAGGATGTCACTTAAAGAACATTTTACCCCCCGTCTAGAACAACCAGATTTTATAAATACAATAAAACAATTCCACACCATTTATCATTAACACTTTTTTGTTCTGAATGTTTGTCACTGATATACATACACAATTAAATAAAAGAACGTTGCATTTTGTTATGAGCAATCCGGAAAACTTCTTAAAAGTACCATTTTAACCATATTTTTAAAAAAAATTCTGAATCGGATGTCACCCATACTAAAAATTCATTAAAAAACTCTCAGTATTCTATACACTAAGAATCCAAAAGAGAACATCAAATTGAAATGGCGTTCAGATTCAATCATACGATGCGTGTAAACAAATTCTTGTATATATTGTTATACACAAGGAAATTTAGTTTAGTAATGAAAATGCGTTGTAGAGTAGAATAATTTTATATATAATCAGTACCATATTTCTTTTGTTCATTGAGAAATTATCTAAAAATTTACTACCTCTATTTAACCATAAGTTACTCAAAACAGAATGTAACTTTAGATGACTAGACATTCTACACAAATTATGGTAATAATTAGATTGAAATGAACTCTCAGACCTTTCAATTTATGATACAAATTCGATACATAGATCAATGTATCGAATATACTTTCATGAATGACTGTTTTTAATGTAAAATAGGAAATCGCTATTCGAAAACGGTATCCAGTTCCAATACGTATGTTTCTGTAGAGCGTGCTCAACGGAAGCGAAACCTAGTGTTCGTTGACACTAGGTTTCGCACGTGTAGTGATATTAGTTTTTTATTCTTTCACTTAGAATTAATTTGGCATTTTAAAATTTTGTTGTAAGTTGTGGCGACTTAAACGAGGCTTTATAAAATTACGAATTCGTATTTTAGAACTTTTTCACCGACTTTACTTATTTAGCTCTGATTTCTGTGGTAGCTAATTTAATATTTTATTTTATACTTAAACTGAAACATTTATTATATGTAGCCAAAATTCATATTCACACACGCAACCGCACAGGAAAGTATTGATCTTAAATTTGGAGCTAATTCTTACAACCCCGTAGTATCGTAGAACAGCAATACAGCGAAATAGTCGGCAAAAAAAGATGTTCTAAAAACATGAATTAGTGAATTTTTTGAAGGTATTGGCATTTTGCATAACTTACCACAGCTTAAAAAACGAAGTTTTGAACTACGAAATTAATTCCGAATGAAAGAAACAGAAAATAATAAAATATAAAATATTACAGCAAGTGGTCATGGAGCACGAGCTTTCGTTTCCATTGAGCACACGTTACTACTCGTTTCCATTGGCACACTTCACATATAGTTTCAATTTTTTTAACCTAAGAAAACAATTCTGCTGCTTATAGCATATGCTTCATCATAATAGTATATAGTTATTTTATTATGTTGTACAGTAGCAAAATATCTTCATTTTCTGACTATCAACACACCTAGATTGATTACCATACATATTTATTCTACTTATACCTAAAACTGCATAGGAATCGTTCTCCGAGTCATGGCGTACAGTCCCTTCGAATACAGCCCCACCAGGTTTTGTTGTTAGGGTGATCAAGTAATCTCCCAGAGTTTTCACTTTATCACCATAAATAACAGTCCGGTTTACAACCACATTGTCATGTCTCACGAATCTTAAAACTAAGTCATTAGCCTGACCCAGTCTAGCGTCAGAAATATTGTCGATTTCTAAAACAGCGCAAGAACCGTTGTATGGTTCCAGCTTCGTGTTGATATCGTCTACAATCGCTTGTGCAGAACCTACGGCCACAGTATCGTTTAGAGCAACTTCTTCGAATGTTTGGCAAGGGCACCAGTGAGGCAGAATGTTAGCCTCATCACAAGTTCTGTTGGGCGTTATTTCTCTCAAGAGGCTTGAACCTAAGGAGACGGATGTCTTTTCTTCCGGTGTCATTTCCTTTTTAAGATCTAGCAAATCTATCATGGTTGCGTGAACGTCAAAAAGTGTAATCAAGCGGTCCTGGTTATCATGAAGGTTCTTCGCAATTTGAGGATTCTGATCAAGGAACCACTTTGGGAAGTGCAAGAACATAAACGGCATTCGCTCTTCAAATTTTCCTATGTACGTTTGCCGTATCGCCCCAAATCGCAAGCCATGGTCACTAAATAAAACAAGCATGCTGTTATTTAGAGCTCCACTGCCATGTAGACTTTCTAAGAGATGAACAGTTGGCTCATCGGCCAAACCGGCTTTGTTTAGGTAATCGTGAGTGATTGTTGAAACCATAGCGAAGGCAATGTGAGGTCTTGCACCCATGGCTTGAAGGAAATCTCTCAAATAATCATATATAACGTCCGTTTCGATTTGAGAGTTTAAACAATGCTGCAGGCTGTTCGCTTTTACTTTTGATTGTTCAAGAGCAAGAGCCACTGGTCGGAAGTAATAATCCGTGGGTGGGTCGTAGAAACCTCTTTTTATGTAATTGAAGGTTCCCGTGTAGGGACTGTCCTCAGCATAGAATGTCCTAAATCCCTTTTTGGCATAGTCCTTCCATATCAGATCCAGATGATCGAAGTACATAGTATCCCTCAACGATTCGTTCCAATAGTGTTCTACAAAATGTCCTGTCAGCAGAGGTACCAAGTTAGGAAATGTATTGTCCCCCACTTTGGTGTAACCATTCATTTCAAACGGGGTCATTTTTTCTTTGAGAAACGCATGAGTTCTCGGGAAATGTCTCAAAAAATTCAATTTTGATATAGAATCGATTCCAGCAAGAATTACGTTCAGCCGAGGCTCCAGAGGAGGAATGGTAGATCTTTCTTCCTCAATTTCGGGTTTGAGTCTTACTAAAGGAAAATATTGATCGAAATCCTTACCTCCCAAGTTACACAAAACGGCAACATAATCTTCATTGAGGGGTACACCGAACTTCATTTCTGTAACATTGCTAATGGTATAATCATTTTCTCGAACATTTCCCGGTTCTTCATACTTTCTACCGATGGCCTGATAGAAGCACGAAACGTTATCCATCGTCAAATTGTAATAGGTTTTCAGTATTGTCTCACTTATCGTTATGGATCCGTCTGGTTGTGATTTCATAAACAGTGGTAGTCCTGGACATTCATACGGTTTTTGTTTTTCATACAAGCCTATCACCGTCGGGTCCCAGGGATCTAGTTTCGGTACTTTGCAAGCGGGTGTATCAAGAATAAGTCCTGGATTTTTAACAGGTTCAGTGACAGCATATGCAGGCGTGGTGGATTCTAGTGTCAACTTTGAATACTTTTCTTTTTTCGTGTAACTATTATATTTCGATCTTATGCTGTTAAATTTGTCTTCTACAAGTGACTTAATACTTTTTATAATTCCATTTCCTTTGATCTTAGTGGGACCTGAGTTTTTCATTTCCGTGTCTGGATGGTGCATTGAAGGCAATGTAATTTCCATAAAGGTGTCTTCTGTAGGACCTGAGTTTTCCATTTCCATTTCCCAGTCAGGATGACGCATTGAAGGCACTGTGATTTCCATAAAAGTGTCTTCTGTGGGACCTGAATTTTCCATTTCCATATCTTGAAAGCGCATTTCTGGCTTTGTAACTCTCTCGAAGTTGAATTCCGGAGGACCTGAAAATTCCAGTTCGAAATCCGAGCGTCGCTGGTACGGGAACGTGAAAGCTTCTTCAGTTGGACCCAAAAACAAATCTAAGTCTTCTACAGGATGCCTGTATCTGTCATCGTTCAAATGCATAGCATTCCCAGCACTTTCTTGTTTGATGAATTTACTACTGAACGGACTCTTCATTTTGAATGTATTCGATACTGGAAGTGCTTCCTCTTTGGACAATTCCGTTGGGTATGCGTCCTCTGTTTCTAAGACTTCAATGGAGTTGTCAGTATTTTCGACTTGTCCTTTCAAGTGAGGGTCATTCAAAGTACCTGCTTCTTCGATCTTCGTATACCAGCCGAAGACGAAGAATGAAATGCAGCAGATGATGAGTAAGAGGATGAAACGACGATAGCGGGAGGCAGCTACCATAGTTGCCGAAACAGGGTAAGTAAAATATGAATTACTCCCGTGAATACCTGTTGAAAGATAAACGTCTCTGATTAGTAAAAGATGGAACTAATAACATCAAAATTTTTCATCAAATTCTTAAAATTCACTTAACGAGATGGGACGTCTTGTTCAACAGATGCCTACAGAAAACTTGCTTGCACTCTTATTGGAAACTCTACAAACTCACAAAGAATAATTTAACTGCTAGGAAGGGTGTAGAAATAATGGTTATTAGGTGATAAGAGTTAAAAATTAGAAGTTGTTTAACAGCAAGTAATTCTTTTTTGTTCCATTTTCTCTGACACCCATGAAATTTCAAAATGTTAATCTAGATCCACTTCTTAGGGCCCGAGTTGTTATCGAGAGAGAATAGTCCTACATTTTACGTAATTTACCAAATTGAATGTAAGACAATGGTTTTATCATAATTTCCGCAAATTTAATTTTCTTCTAGAATATGTTTAATATCCAGTTCTCCTCCAAAGACTCTTTCTCGCACAAAATGATACTTCAACGCATTTGGATCTTATGTGGTATTCAGGGTTCTATGCTAGCTTCACAGAATTTGCATATATACACAAGGAGGAGATGAGAGTCCTCGAGATTCGTAATTTATCTAAGCAAAAGTTTCAACCATACGAGTTACTTTACGGTCTCTTACAGGGACATACTCTGCCTCTATTGTAGATAAAACAATGCTCCTCTACTACTGGCTCATCCATGTTATTGGTGCTCATGAAAATTATTTGCAGATCCCTTCTGCTCTAGACGTCTTGTTCTTTCAGCAAAGTCAGAATCACTATGTATTTTTAACTCTGAATCCCATTTTACTTGGCATAACAGACAGACCGATTGGGTAGTATCTTCCAGACATTTAAAAATTCTCTTTTCAGCATACCAATCTGAAGTTTTTGGGTTTTCTAGATTCTCCAAAACAATGCTAATGTGTATGCTAGGTCAGGTTTAACTTCAGTAACTAAATACAAAAGACTATGAGCAGCCTGGCGATAACGAATTTCTTTCCATATTAATGCATTTTCCTTATCACCGCAAACACAACTTTCAGATTGTGTCGATACTGCATTGGCGCAGTTCACGTTGAACCTTGAAAAAAATCGCTGCTGGCATAAAAATTGAACCATCAATCGATCTTGTTATTTACAAACCAGAAATGTGTCCTGGAAACCTATTGTAATCTCGAAAGATCAAAGAAATTAATTCATAAACACTTCCACTTAAACTTTGCCACTCCCAAAGAAACCATCATCGATATAGATGACAACAAGTTTATTTCTATCTCTAACAAACAGGCTAGGATCAGCTGTGCTGACTCCTAGTCCTTGTTTCTTCAAGAAATACACAAAAATTGAATTGATCCCAGAAATGGGGTGCTTACTTTAGTTTATTCAAGGGTTTTCGTAGTCAACACACTGCCACTATTGTCGTCAAGACTTTCTGGTTGTGTTATGAAAACTTCCTCCTGAAAAGCTCCACACAAGAAGGCAGTCTTTACAAATTGTAGTAAATGCAGTTGCACTTTTTTTTTGAAGACAGTACAGTTCTCGTGTCCTACCACACACGACTACTGGGCTAAATGTCTGAGCCCTTTGCTATCAGACGAGCTCTATATCGCTGGACAACACCACCCGGGATTAAATTTCTTTTCACATCTCTCTGAAATTGGGTCTAAGTCCACCTTCACTGCAACAGAAGAGTTACGTATGCGTTTCGACTTGAAATCCACATGACGATACTTAAAGATTTTATGCTGGGAAGGAACATTAATTTGATAGCCATCTTTCTCTTTGAAGTATCTCACAATTTTACCTGAAATTTTTTTGAACAAATTTTCTTCTGAAGTTCTTAGGTATATGAGAATTGTTAATTCCGAACACGGATAAGTACACAGCACTTTTCAGTCGTCTGATTGCCGAATTTTACAACTCGAAACATCTAAAAATTAGCCCTCCAAGAGACGAATATGGCTGGACGAGATATCTCGTTCATCAAGATCCGAGCAATTTTACTAAAAAAGAGCAATCTCGTTATCAAGATATTGCCAATTTTTTTATGATGACGAGATGAATATCTGGTAGGCTTTCTTCTAATGACGATATATCCATCAAGTTGGTCAGTTTTGCCAGTGACGAGATACCTCGTCAGGACAACCAACCACTTGGAGGGTTAAGAAACTCCTGACCGACCTTCAACTGAGGGATGAGCGGCCCAGCCACTTTCTGAGAAAATGAAAGAGCTCTCTATGACCATCTAGGCTATGATTTTCTCCCTATTCTATGGCTTCAGAGAAAGTTGATGAAATTCCAAACGGTAGTATTGGCATCATTGGAGTCCTTAGACAAACTGGTTGCCACTGTTGATCAAGGTGAGGGGGTCGTGCTGCCCTCACCTATCTGCTCCGCATAGAGTGTACCTCTACCTCTAAGCCAGTCATCTAAGGAAACACCGAGCAGATTAAAGAATCGTCTTTTCTGGAGATGCAGTACTGTCTCTTACACTCATTAAAATTATCACTCAGGGTTGCGACGAAGATCGAATTATCTCAACAACAACAAAAGTTCATTCGCAGATGTGTGTTTCTATAATCAGCGTTTTGCGGATTGTGCAAGAAAGTGTACTGATTTCTGTGTATGCAGTTCAAAAAAGCGTTCCAACCCCATCACAGCTGGATTGTAGGAGGCAAACAAAAGTCTAGCCGGTTGTTCGTCTGATCGAAATTGTGGCCAGAAATGTTTTATTGACCCTGGTAGTGACAGTTTTATGATAATATTACAACATTCAACCAGAAATTTGCTCAAGCAAGCTTACTGCGAATAATACTCATCCATAGTCATCAGCACCTCTCTCACACGACATGTCTACGCGGTTAGACTCAAGGTCACGGTACCATCGCCAATTTTGGAATATGGTAACCCCGTCGTAGGTTTACTACATGCACTTCCACTTGCAAGTGGAAGGTATCCAATAAAGCGGCCTATCCAAACAACCGTTTGGTGATGGAAATTTTAGTCGCCAATTTGGCGAGGACCAGTAACTTCATTGAGTTTTGTTGTTTACATATCCGTATACGCAAATGGAGGTGCCTTGAAAATTGTGCACTCTAAACTCCAGCCCTTACCGTTTTTTTCCTGAAAATTATACCCAGCAGAGACCCACTTTAGTATATAGGACCGCGAACTTTTACCAGTTTATGCAGCCATCCGACATTTCAAGCACAAGATCCAAGCCCGGGAGTTCATAGTCTAAAAGGACCACAAGACTGACATATGTCGTCTGCCAAAGAGAAGTGATAAGTACTCGCCTCGACAGATCCGACAGATGGACAGATGGACATCCAGTATTTGTCGGGCATCACAACAAATGTTGCATCTGACACCATATACCAGATTATCTTCATTCGATGCTCAATGTGATCAACTATGCTGCCATTGGAAGACCTAGAGCTCACTATATATGGCTCTTCTCTAACAAAAGTTTGGATCTCAGAAAAGTTGCTTTTCCTTACTCCTCTTTGGATATTGTTTGTGATTTTTCAACAAGCAGTTCACACACATATATTCCATAGCAGTAGTACAGATTTGATGTTTTCTCATCAATCCACAACTCAGCCCACTCAGGTGTCCCATTCAGGGAAGATTTAATTCCATGTTTAGGAAATTCAGCTACTCTCTTTTTGACGTGAATACGTTTATAAAATCGAAACAGTACTGGGGGCTTTCAAGAAAAGTCGAGCGTTCCAAAATCGCGTTACAACTATTTTGTCTTATGATTTCAGAACTAGAAGAAACCTTCAGAAGATAAATATAGCGTCGTATAGACAAAGGATGACCGCACCTGACATGACCTTTGAGTGCACAGATGCTGAGCATGGTGAGAGGGCCGTAATATGTCGAAATTATACGGTGCTGGGGAGCTTTGGGCCAGTGCAACTCTTGATTGCGTAGAGTAAGGACTGCGTAAGTGGTGTCATTCGAAAACTACCGAACTACTCTACAATCACAGGCCCTTAATCAATAAAGTCATCCTTTAAAACAAGCTGAACTTTAATTGTTCAAACAGTAAATTAATTTTTGAATATTTACACACAATAAATTATACTTCAAATTTCCTGTGTCTGCTGCCTTCATTATATAATCCAAGATCAGGCCCAAGTATTCATGCCAAAACTACGGTTTGTGTCCTCGACACAACCTACCAATGTTTTAAGTTTAACGTTTCCTCCTTTTAAAAGCCAATTCTCGCAAGCTGTGTCTCTTTAAAATTCAATTGGGTTGGTTTGCCACTATGGAGGAACAAACTATTACATAACTCACCATTCTAATGAGACTCTGTTCAGCAGTCTAGTGAAAGGGAAACTATATATTAAAAAACGGATAAACAGAAAATTTAAGTGAACGCGAAATTTGTTGAATTTTAGACCTTGAACATAGTTTATTATAGTCTTTAAACAAATGAATGAGATACAATTAGGGGAACATTCAGAAGAAATTTAGAAAACATGACTGAGTTGTGCACATTTTGCCAACTTCGACAAAAAAATTAAACACGAACAAAAATACGCAAATGCCGATCAATTTGATTTCTTTTGGAAATATGAAAAGAGAAAGGAAAACATACTTGAATCTATAATAAATGGTTTGTAATGAACGTATTAATTATGCGTATAGATTAAATTTTTTCCTAAATGCTTATTTTATCTACTATTTTAGCTTGATGTATGGTTTGTCATTTCTCCCCATCCAAGTAACTCAAGAAAAATGGCTGCCAAGCTAAATATTTGTGATGGAACGTTTAATGTTCGAAATAAGTATCTGGAAAAGAGATTAATCAATCTAAGTCCAATTGAAAAGTACGTAAATTTATTAATGGACGAAATCTGTATCTCTCCTGAGTTGACATTTAAGAGTGGCAAATTAGTTGGATTTTGTATAACATAATCAGATACCCTTGCTAAAACAGCACAGGTGTTTTCCATAACTTCTGCATTTAGGAACTACAAAGATGTAATTGCAATTTTGCCAGTCAGTATTAATTCTGGGGACTTTTTATAAACAATAAAATAATATTATGCGAGTTATATAATTTTTGTGTAAAACCAATCAGCATTATTGCTGACAATAATCAGGTAAACAAATTTATGTGTATTAAATTTAAATTGCATCCATATGGTTTTAATTGAGTATATAATCCTGCATGTCAGGACTTCCCGCTCTTTTTACTGTACAACACTGTGCATATTTTTAAAAACATTCGAAATAATTGGCTAAACCAAAAAGGTCTTATTTTTAATTATCCAGACATAAAAAAAACTTTGGTATTATTAGAGAAGCTGATTTTAATCACTTGAGAACCATGTATCGAGAAGGGGAGAAGGTGTTAAAACTTGGATATAAATTAAATCATAAAGCCTTATTCCCGTCTAATATTGAATGACAAAAAGTAAACCTTGTGTGTAAAATTTTTAATTATGAAAATATTAATGCCCTTTGTGAATTAGGTGGTATTGCTACTGAAGGAACTGCTAAATTCCTCAAAATAATCCTTAGGTGGTGGAATATTGTTAATGTTAAATCTCCAAATAAAGATACCAGATTTCGAAATGAAGATTAAAAAAAATTACCTCTGTAAGTCAAGAATAATTTAATTATTTACGGGATGTTTCAACCTGGTTAGAAAAGTGGGAATTGCTTTCAGGGACATATATAACAAGGTTTAACAAAAGGAACATTTAAAGCCATCATACAGACTTGCAATGGTCTTTATGGTTTGACCTCTCATTTGCATTACAGAAATTAGACATAAATATGGTTTATTGGAAAAATTCCAAACGGATCCTTTGGAGGAAAGGTTTAGTCTCTACCGACAATTATCTGGCAGTAACTATTTCATTTCACTTCAGCAGCTGTATGAAAGTGAAAAAAGATAAGAATCCGATATTTACTTTAATTTTCGTTTCAAAATTCTGAACTTGTTATTAGAGATTTAAGAGAGATTAATTATTTAAATGTCACAGAACCATCTTTAGAGCCATTTTCTGATTTTTAAATTGATCCACTAAATTCAATAGAAAAGGAAATGATACCTATAATACATTACATTTCTGGATATGCAGCGTTAAAAACCAGTAAAAATATTCAATGTAATTTTTGTATTGAAACTTTAATCCATGAAGCATTAAAGTTAAAAGATACATTAAATAGAGGTGCCTTGAGAAAGCCTACCATGTTTACTGTTAAGTTGGCCTATATCTGCATAAACATATTTAATGCCTTGTTAAAAGATGATTATAAATCATTTATTGAGTGTGATAGTCATTTAAATTTAATGGTTAAACCCTGCAATATTGTGAGAGAATTGGGTGACAGTTCATGTGCAAAACGTTGCACACGATTGCAGAAAAAATAAATACTCGGATAAAAGAAAAATAAAAAAGTTAACCAGTTGTAAATAATATTCCCTTTCCTTATTCCTGTTTATATTGCAATTTGTGTATATAATAAGTGTGTATGTATTATATATATCAAGTGTTTGAAGCTCTTTAATTTTCTGCATAGAGATTTTTCAAAAGTAAAGTGCATTAAGAGTTAGAGCAAAATATCTACTTTTCCTATTAAAATAACATTCAATCATGTTTAAATTTTGGATACGAGTGTTTATATCTATCCTATATATTATTTCTGTTGTCAACATCCCTTTTTCTTAATTAATACAAAGCCTACAGCAATGAATAAGGTATCAGTGGATAGGATTTTTATCCACTTCTGACCTAGCATACTCAATTTACGTTAATACACATTGTTTGTAATGTGCGAAAGTTTCGCACGAGTTTACTGGTATTTATTAATTGTAAGTGTTGTATTATCTATATATGTTCTGATCAATAAATTTGTCATAATTGTCTCATGAGTTGTCAGTGTTATAATAATTATTATTGGTAGAACTGAAACCATGGGTAATAATTTAAGGATTTTAAAACAGTTTTCGAAAGCTTGTTTAAAACAAATGTTTTAGGAAAATGAGTGATACAAATTATTTTCTCGTTATTTACACATTAAGTATTATGTTTTATTTTGTGTTTTTTATAAACAGTAGCAAAAAAACAAAAAAATTCTGTCATAAGACATACACTTGCATACTAAATAAAAGCTTATGTTAAAGTTTCCTTAGAATAACGTTTTTAAAATGTATAACTTTAGTTCAGATAAGCAAAGTTAGCACACCTTATTTAACATAAATTCTTTAAAAAATTAAAAGTTTTCTTATTCAGAAAAAATAAATGAAAATTGTATAATAAAATTGAACTAGCACCAAAAAGTGACATTTAAATATTAAAATTATCTTAGAATCTGCTTATTCAAACACGAAAATAAAGGATAAGTAGTTATATAAATCGTGCCAAATATTTTTAAGAAGCAAGGAAATGTACGCTAATTCGAAAGCACGCTTAGAAAAGCAGTGTTACATGTGTGTGAAAATAAAACAGTTTGTTTTGACGATAAGCTTTCGCAAGGACTGGATAAACCGCCTTCAGCTGACGCCATTTTGAATCAGCGCGCAGGCATTGTCTTGACGGCTGTGGTTGTTACTGTGTTTGACGACCAGTGACACCAAACCCTAGTTTTCATTACTGGAGCACCTGGTTCTGTTTTAGACCTTACGTCTTTAAACCCAATCTAATTCACATCAGTACAGTTCAATCATATGCTGTGAAAGCTGATGCTCTTATAAAATCAGGTAAGCTTAATTTACATGTAATTTTAAGCTAGGTAGGTAGTTAATTAGCGTCGCATTGAAGCAACACAACGCGCTATTGGTGACTGTCCGGGATCAATCCCGAAGGGAAATATCTGAGGTCAACACCTCGTAATTTTGAACCATGGTCAGATGACGTGGTCAACACCGTGAGAACATTTAAGGCCACTGCAGATTTAACGTGCACCAGACCCCGCGTACACAACGTTCTTCGATTGAACCGTTTCGAACTCGCAACCCTCTGGTTGCTAATATGTTACTTTCCAATTGGGCTACCGCGACCTCTAAATTACAAGCAGGAACCGGAATGATTTATGATTTCGTGCTAAAAAATCGTTCTCCTTCCTTGAAAATGTGAAAAACTTCATAGAACACCGTAAAAAATTATTTATTACAGCACTGACCGATAGTAGCTCTTTATCACCACAATTTAAAAATGCATAAACAGAAATAATATTTATTTCTGTTTATACATTTCTAAATCAATGTTTCTTTTTTAAATTTTTAAATGAATTATTTCTGATTGTTCATTTTTGCATGAATGTATCGACATAAATAATATTTATTTCCGTTGATAAATTGATAAGTTACATTTAATGTGAGCTTTGTTTTAGCTCAAGTTTGTAGCAATGAAACCGCTTTATACTCTGTGAATGAAACTGTCAAGTGGGGTGAACCAGCCAGTCCCTGACCATCGTCCGGTAATTGACCATTTCCCCACTTTTCTAATATAAACAAGGTAGCAAGTCCAGTCTATCAGTAATAAGTTTGACATTCTTACAATCAATGAACAGATAGAATATAAGTTGAACTTACATTAATTAAACTGCAGTTTAATTAAATGCAATTTTTTTACACAAAATCGAGTCGCCAATATTTACATTTAGGTTCATGTTGATCTGAACTACAAAGTTTAAAAAAATTCTTTTTCTGATACTATAATAATCTTATGAAATAAATATATTAGTTTAACTACTTATTCAATTAATTTAATTAAAATGCAATGAATTTTAATGCGTTGTAATTAAACAGTCTACTTAAATGCAATTTTTTAAACTTTCCAAGTGGTTTAGACAAGGTATCTCGTCCATTAAGATCTGACCAATTTTACTAATGACGAGATATCTCGTCATCAAGATATTGCCAATTTTTTTATGACTAGATCAAGATCTGGTCAATCTTCTTCTAATAACGAAGTATCTCGTTCATCAAGATCTGGTCAGTTTTTATAATGACGAGATACCTCGTCGAGACAACCACCAGGAGGGTTAGAAAACGGAGCAGCTGAAATTTACATTTAGGTAAAGGGAGCCTAAATGTAAATTTCTAAACTACAAAACTATAAAAGTTTTAAAAACTATAAAAGTTTTAAAAAGCCGGTAGTATCTTAAGTAATTAGGAAAAAATAAATGCATTAATTCAACTATTTATTCAATTAATTAAATTAAAATACAACAAATTTAAATGAAATTTTATGAAAATGAAGTTAATTTAAATGCTAATTTTTTTAATAAAGGAACCGATGATATTTACATTTAGGTAAAGGGAGCAGTAAACTACAAACGTTTGAAAAGGTTGATTGTATCTTAAGAAATAAGGATACAGTAAATATATTGCTTGAATTAATTGTTCAATTAATTAAATTAAAATACAACCAATTTAAATGCTATTTTATGAAAATGAAAATTTTTTAAACAAAGAAACCGTTGGTATTTACTAAGGAAAAGGGAGTCGTGGACTTATAAGAGTTTGGTAAATGCTGTTCTATAGATGAACAGATGAGAAGAATGGAATACAAACATCAGAAATGTGGAAGCTTTTAGCGTCGCACACCAAGAATAATATATATCACTCACCGATAGTTCCAGTCCGCTTCACACACCGCAATCGAACGTAGCTCGCGAAAATTTGAGTAAAACATTCGAAAATTCCAAGACAAAAATCTTACGCAGTGATACCTATTCCTTGAATTAGCGCTTCGAAACGCTCCTTTATTTTGCAATTGGGGTGGATGAAAATAAGTCTTTGTTGACGGAATTTCATAACATCCGAAATTGAACTCAGATGGTTCTGTTGATGGCAGAAAGTTCTCATTTGCTTCTGTACCATGTACTCTAAATAAATTCCAAACGGATTGTGGCTGCCTGCAAACTGAATTCGGCGTTAATTATTCCGATAAATTATTTCCGTTTCCTTCCTATCGAATCTGGCAGATGAAAAATTACTTCCTGTTCTCCATGCATGAGCTATGATGTTTTTTATACGTATTTAAAATTAGAAAATAGTACCTCTTAGAGTTTTTGTTATCAGTTTACTAAGAATGCCAAACATAAATCAAAGAACAAATGTCAATAGACTGTGAATATCTCCGCATAGCGTTAAAGCGTCCGCATCCGTTAAAGCTGATACCTTTGGAATGCTTCAGAAACAGAATTTCCGTGAAATGATTTCACTGTTTTATAAAAACGATTCATACTCAGCTTTAAAATATTGAGAAAATATACAAATAGAAATATTCATTTTCGAAATAATTTATTAGGCAATAAATCAAAAACATTTTCTTCCCATAAAAACTCAGTGGAGAAATATCAATTTGATTTAAAAGCTCTCAATCATGTTTGGCATTAATTGTTCTAGTTTCTTCAAAATGTCCGAGAAGCTCATTAAAATGTAAATTCAGTCGTGATTTCGGATGTTTGGAATTTCAAATACATTCATTCGATCACAATTTTCTTATAATTATACATTTTTCTATCGTTATACAGTCTGAAATTAGGCTATTTTTGAATCGGAAAAAACGGCAAAAGTTTCAGAGAAGGGAAAACTAAATAACATAAAAGAGATGGCACAGTAGGATATTAAGACACAAAGGTACCATGAACTTACAGGAAAACTTCTTTGTGAGACTGTTTGCAACCGCGTTTCCCTGGGGAACTTTTTGACTGGACCAGAGTGTTTTCTAATAAAAAATATTCTACATTATGTACGTCTGAAAGCACTTGGAAAATTTATCTCCGAACAAACTGTTTAAAATGATACTACGAAAAAGAGATTAGATAAAAGGAAATGATGCGGAAATGAAGCACCAGCAGATATAGTATTTACATTTCGAGAAATTTAGTTTCGAAACCGTACTTAACCCTCCAAATGGTTTTGACGAGATATCTCGTCCATCAAGATCTGACCAATTTTGCTAATGACGAGATATCTCGTCATCACGGTATTGCCGATTTGTTATGATGACGAGATCAAAGTCTGGACATTTTTGTTTAGTTACGAGATATCTCATTCATCAAAATCTGCTCTGTTTAGCTAATCACGAAATACCACGTCAACGCACCCATCAGGCGGGGTTAAATTAAAATGACGAGGTCCCACCTGATATGGCACCCTTCTCTAAATTTGAAACCACGCCAACGTGAGGACATTTGAGGCACGACAGATTGAGTGTGCTCCAGCTCCCATGTACACGACGGTCTTTGGTTGGATAGTTTTGAACTCACAACCCTCCGGTTGCTAATCCGCTACTCTTCCACCCGGGCTACCGAGGCCCGCTGTATGATATAGTGCTTCATCTTGTTAAAACCACATGTGCTGTAAGCGTTTTCATCGATTAATTTCAGACAGAAATAAATTTTGCAACATCGCACGATGTCGTTCAAAATTGACCGTAACCGCAATTTCACCAGCATCCTCGAAAAAATAATTATCCAATAATGCCTCAGCTCCCAACACTTGCTCTACGAGGATGAAGGGGTCGATCGTGAATTAACCTTGGATTTTCTGATACCAATAAAGGCTGTTCTTATTGTTCACTTATCCGTTGATAAGTGAACAAAAAGATACTTTCTTCTTACTTCAGAAACGCCTGAAGTAAGAAGAAATTGGATAAATCAAATTGGCGAAAAAGTACACGTATTTGCAGCGTGACTAGAGGCGGTAATTTGACCTATGTCATATTCCATACATTGCCATTAATTACGTAAACAATATGCACAAAAAATGTTTTTCGTAAAAGTTACTCCAGAACACGATGGTGTCCTTACATAAAGAACCCTGTAGAAAACTCAGAGATGAATACTGTGATATTTAATATTTTATGGTGTTCGATTTGCATTTTAGTAATATAAATCAGAACATCTCCATTGAAGTTTGTTCTGTGTAAAGACTTATTTAAAGTCAGGTATCGATTATATGATCGAAAATTCCGTTTTCCCTTTGCTAAGCAATACAACGGAACGGGCTTTTTACGTTATAAACTGCGACCACTAACAGTTTCGTTAACAGTTAATAACTGACACTAACAGCTAATAATAAATGCAACAGGTATAGATTGTTAGCGATAACGTTTAAGATTAATATGAATCGTTGGTGACCGTGTAAGAAATTGTTAAGGGATTTCAAACATTTTAATTACACTAACAGTTTCAGTTTAAACTAACAGTTTAAACACTAACAGTTTCGTTAACAGTTAATAACTGACACTAACAGCTAATAATAAATGCAACAGGTATAGATTGTTAGCGATAACGTTTAAGATTAATATGAATCGTTGGTGACCGTGTAAGAAACTGTTAAGGGATTTCAAACATTTTAATTTTCTGTAATTTATTTAATTAATTTTTGTTATATATTTATTGAAATTTAAAAGAAATTCTACGAAAATTTTTAAGTTATAGATAAATGTTTTCATCAAATTCTAAAACAGTAACTTTCAAACGAACTACTGACAAAATGACTTTATAAAAATAAATCTTGCCTTAACCATCCTTCTGGTTGTCTCAGCGAGGTATATCGTCATTAACAAAACTCACCAGATCTTAATGGACGAGGTATCTCGTCATTAGAGGAAACTTGATTTCTACATCATAAAAAATCAGCAATATCTTAATGACAAGATATCTCTTCATTAAAAAAATTGGTCAGGTCTTGATGGACGAGATATCTCGTCGAAACCGCTTGGAGGGTTAAGGATCGATTCCGTGATCCTATAAATAGTCAAGCTAATCTTAAGGAGTAAACTTCGATTCATTTAACAAGTTGACAAGTGTATAAACTTGTTTAGCTACTCTTAAAACCCTATGTAATTTTGTTTTGGGTTTAAAACGTTTTTGTTGCTAATAGCATCCGCCTAACGAAAACGGCTTCTGTCGATGTAAAGATTCAGGGAGAGCTGACAGGTTTATTGGAGGTAAAATATGTATATAAATACCTTCAGGAAACTGCAGACTTACTTAAGAGAAACTTAGAGACACATGTATATTGAATTCATGTTAATTATACGACGCCGAAAATTTTCACAGTTGGTAATAACACAGAGAACTCATAGCAGAATAATATATTTCTTTCATACTTTTTCACTATCTATTCATTTCTTTGAGTACGTCAACCTCGAGGGTATTTCACGTGGAATAGAACGGACAGAATACGGAACTAAACGGAACTACACTGAAAAAAGAAAGTTTTTAGAGTTTTTCAACGCACATTTCATTACCATTAACTGATCACAAAATCGATTTACCACGTTTCATTGAATGTGCGTGTATTCTTAACAATAAGCTGCAGTTTGTTCACAAAAGTAAACAAATATATATATTTCAATGTAGCTTTTTGCAAAATGACACTGGGTTCATTTGAAATTTTTTTCATGAACGGGCATCTACTCTCTAGGAATATCTATTTAAAAGGTCTGCGCATCTGGTAAACCTATTAGGAGAGCCGTATCTCTGCGGGCCTGATAAAAACATATTTGTACAGTCGTACTGGTGTATGGGCCTGATAAAATACTTGGAGGGCCGTATCTGAACTGTAGGTTTGTTAAACCTACACTCATGTCCAAATTTATCTTTACATACCCAAAAATAATGATATTCCATGAAATATCCAATCGATGTAATCCATTTTTGCAGGGAATGTGTGAAAGACACGCCTAATTAGCATTATCCAATCAAGTGATCAAAAGGTTTCTGATATGCAAATCAAGGCGTTACGTCATCCGACGGTGAATCAAGCGCTTTGCGCAAAATGAATATCTGAGTGAATTTCTGCAATACAGCGTTTGATTTCAGTGTGTAAGGACAAAAAAGGGTTTGTTATGGCTCCGAAGTATCATTTGGAAGAATCTGTGAAGTGGCGAATTAGAAGCAGGGTAGACAATCATGGAAGCAGCCAGATGTGTGAATATTTTAAGACAGTCTCTACGCTATGGAAACAATTTCAGAACTCCGGAACTGTTTTAAGGTGGCCTGGACAACTACAAAACCTATCACATTGGAGTAGTCCATTTTCGCTGTTTTAGAATTTATGCTACTAAAGCTACTATTTTGTAAGTTCTTTAGATAACCGGGATCTCTGGGATAGCCGGTTTTTAAACTCACCAAATTTTCAGAGAAAAAATCCAGTAATATAAAAGCTGAGATGAAAGAATCAAGGTCAAAAATATATTGTGAGACTAACATGAGACTAAAAGTAGCGTTATTCCTGAGACTAAAAGTAGGGTTATTCATAGGACTAAAAGTAGGGTTATTTCTGAGACTTTGTAGGGTTTCCTGAGACAAGTGTTATTTCTAATACTAAAAGTAGGGTTATACTATACGAAGAATATTATTATTTCTGAGACTAAAAGTAGAATTGTTCCTGAGACTATTTGTAGGGTTATTTCTGAGACTAATAGTAGGGTTATTCTTAAGGCTAAAAGCAGAATTATCAGAAGAGGAAAATATTTTTATAGAAAGTGTTTTCCATAAATTGGTCCGCAATTCATTTCCATAATCAAGGGGAAGAAACTCACGCGACATCAGAGACATCTTTGGACTATTATCATAATTAATTAGCACAATATGATTATTTATTTGAAAACAAAGCACTTAATCTCTTTAAATTTACTTATGGTGTCATTGCTTACCATTTTGGTCATGTCAATGGTGTCACATTGAAAGTAGTAAATTGCATAGTCTCAATTTCGGACCAGCCGCTTAATAAAATCAAACAGGGTGAACCAGAAAGTAAGTTGAACCTGACCACCTACCAGTAATCGCCTAGTTTTATATATTTTTCCTTTAAATAAGCAAACGAGTTTAGTTCTATCAATAATCAATCAGTTTGACATTATTACAGCCAATAGAAAACTAAAATAAATGCGAAACAACCTAATGGGTTGGAACTAGATATGTGCTGGTCAAATCACTATTATGAACCTGTAGAAAAAATCATTAAGTTATAAAATATTAAAAATTATATTCCAACACATTTTAATCACATCGCCCTTACCAGACACTAAGTACAAAAGCCTTTATAAAGCAATTACAATTCAGCTCCAGGGTAATTATTTCATGAAGATGTACACGAATTCGTCAACTATTAACTGGTTCCCTTATGTTTGAACAGAGGTGATTTTATTAAGAATTGATCACTGTAAAATGAGTTCTAAATGTTGTCTTTAACCCTTATGGTGGTTGTCTCAACGATGCATCTCGTCATTAGAAAACTGAACCAGCTCTTCATGGATAAGATATCTTGTCATTAGAAGAAAACTAACCAGATCTTGATCTAGATACCATAAAATATCGGCAATATCTTGATGTCGAGATATCTCGTCATTAGCAAAATTGGTCAGATTTTGATGGATCAGATATCTCGTCGAAACCGCTTGGAGGGTTAACAGGTGAATTACGTCTACAACGAGAACTGCCCCAGACACAAACGAAAGAACGAGAACTGCCCCAGACACCAGAAAGAATCATCCCCTGTCCTGTTGTCGTAGAAACGGACCTAATCCTAATTTCTATAGGAGATGCTTGAAGACTTGCATTCACGTTTGTCATATTGACGTACTTAATTACAAGGTGAAATTACATTTGTAAAGTTTTTACTTGTCTCCGAGATCTATTCTAGCAAATAACCTTTCCGCTGCCAGTATTGGCGAAAAACAAGAAAAGGACGCCATCATCGAGATCACCCTTATTCAAAATGAACGAGCACTGTTTCTATAGCGACCATCAACACCCAGATTTAGTTTTGAGACCCGCTCTCGGACAGATAGTAAACAACAGAATTTAAAGTCATGAAACAAGCGCGTGAAACTAATTTCCGTCCAATCCAAATATAACTTGTTAATGCCTTATAATTTCAATTCTTGACAGAAAACTGCAATTTTATGACATTGAAATATTCTTACCCCAGTCACCACTATCGGTAGCGATATGATATTTCACGTCCATAACTTTACCACAAATGCTCTTCTCAATTCATGCTTCTGATTCCGACTAGTTTTGCGTGACGTAATTCATCACGGATATTGCTCAAGGATTGTTATACAAACATTTCAATTCAAATGCTTACACAATTCTAGTTCAACGTAAAGGATCTGTTCAAAACAGTTTCCACGTGCATTGTAACCTGGAGCACTTAAGAATTTCCGGTTTTCATGTTGACTACTAACACGTTCTGTTGCCTCAGTTTTTAAGAAATATAAAATCAGATTAAAAATAAGAGAGATGATAAATTTAGACGGCTGGTTGGGGTTATGGCGCAAGGGCCAATACCAGATCTTGATCTCGTCATCATAAAAAAATTGACAATATTTTAGTGACGAGACATATCGTCATTAGCAAAATTATTCAGATCTTGATGGACGAGATATCACATCAAAACCACTTGGAGGATTAGGATTGTCTCTGTGGTAAACAATTTAACTTTCCTGCAACAGTGGATAATCGGTTGACCGTTTTCAAATTCAAAATAGAAAGTTTACATTTTATACGCACATCCCAAAAGACAATTACGATAGTGTATACTTTGGGCGTAAAGTTTTCTGAAATTCTAATTTATCAAAATATTTCTTTTTATTAATGGACAATCCTCGATTGAGGATATTTTCTAAAAATTTAAATTGTTTACTGATAAGATGATAAACAAAGTGAACAATTAGTGAAGTATCTTAGGGTTTTGGGGATAAAACAAATAAATCATATTCGCAGCTACTACATTTCGAAGGCAGAATCATATAGGAAAGACATAAAATTACCTCTAGGAATTGAATAGATCGTCATCTTAAGCTCTTGAAGAAATCAACCGCAATCGAAGGTATCTTTAAAAGGTTAAGTGAAAATCAGAAGATGAAAGAAGAAAAAACAACAATAAAGAGTACTAAAGCAGCTGTCTTAAGAAATAAATTTTGGTGCGATATATTTCTTTTGGGCGGATTTTATGTGTATTTTCCCAGCGCACTATTAGTGATATTTTGCTCGTAATGGCTCAACATACACCACACCGGAAGGTCACGCACTGAACGTTGACGATCAATTGAGATTTGTTTTGAAATTTATAAAAGTTTTGTTTAACTTTTATTGACTAAACAATGGATTGTGAATTGATTTGACACTGTCACATGACAGACTTATTTATAAGGATGTTTAACAATTCCAATCTTGCCTCACGATTTCACATATATGAGGACCAGGGATATTTGAGTCATTTCAGTGAAATCAGTGGTGCACCTTCGAAAAGGGGGTTTAGGACTCAAGCTCCTATCCTAGGCAGTATAAAAAGCAAAAATATCCTTACATAATTCATTGATTACATCTTTAAAAACATGTACAAAGGTGTTTTGATATTTTTCTCTTCAAAGTCAGCTAATATTTATTCATTTCTTTCAACCCATTTACAAAAGTGCTCCATTTCTTATTTTGTGGGGTTGGATAAAATAAATGAAAATTTTTAATATTGTTCATTAAAACGTTAGCATCTTTTACCTTCAATGCAGCATCTGTTCATCTTGGAGTAGTCACTTTAAAATTAGTCTCTAGATAACAAATTCCAAAACTAGTCTCTTGGAAATTTTTCTATGTAATACACTCCAAAACTAGTCTCTAGATAACACACTCTAAAACTAGTCTTTTGATTACTTACTCCAAACTAGTATCTATGTAATACACTTCGAATCTAGTCTTTTGGTATAATGTCTAACTCTAAATCTAGTTTCCAGTGAATATTCCAAAACTAGTCTCTGAATAGCACTCTAAAACTAGTCTCTAGGTAATATACTCCAAAATGGCGATAAACTACATTTTATGACAACCCGATGCGAAAATATCATGCGAAAATATTTGGGTAGCGGAAGTAAAATGCCTGTCTAAAACTAGTTGCTGATTAAAACTTTAAAACTATTCTATATTTCAAAGAAATTTTAAAAATTTGAAATCTACCCCAAATAAAGAACTTACAATAAAAATATAGCTCCCTCCAGTTTGATATTCCGAGTGGCCCTCTGAGTGGACTTATGGAAAATTATTTATGTACCTACGCATGAAGAAAAATATGTAATTGACAAATGCCATTGTTTATATTTTTTAACTAAATTATAAAAATTAAACATATTTCGCAGCAAATAAACGGCACTTCCGAACATAGCCCGGAAAATTCAATTCGAATGCATCCTTGAAAAGTTTTCCATACGGCAGGCGGAACACCCGAGATATTCCGATATCTCGCTCCTCGAGATGTTTCTGGTGTGTCACATGTCCCATAGAAATCCCCACGAACTGTTTTGTACATGCCCCTTGGAGGGTTGTTAAAGTCAAAACTTCCATTAAAAGGAAAATTATTGCAATTTTCATTTGATTCAACCTCGATCGCGAAGGCCTCTTTGAAAGGACAAGGTGAAAACCAGAAGATGAAAGGAAAGAAGAAAAACAACGATAAAAGTACCAAAGAAGCTTTCTTAAGATAAAAAAAAATTTCTTAACCCTCCAAGTGGTTTCGGAGATATCTCATTGATAAATTGTGAAACTCGAATTGACAAATTTTGAAAATGACGTGATATCTCGCTCATGAGTTTTCTTCTAATAACGAGATACCTAGTTAAGTTGCCCAAAAGACCATATTTTACGTGACACAGCGGTAAACTCATGCTCATCCAAGAAATCATCTTAGCGTGGAAAACTGGCCTGTAGTAGCCAGAATCTGAAGCAAAAACCTGTTCGAAATTGTCACCAGTTTCAGGTAAGAGACAAATTGTTTTTCGTACTTGGATCTTCATTCCTCTGAGAATAACAGGGCAATGTTGTCTCGACAAGGTACCTCAGTGTGTATTAGCAAAATTGATCAGATCTTGATGGGCAAGATATCTCGTCGTTAGCGAAACTGCCTAGATCTTGGACGAAGTATATCGTCAAAATCACTTGGAGGGTTGATTCCTCTCACAAAAGTCATATCTTGTGTGCCCGCTTCTAAGAACATTCTAGTGGAGTCTTTAATTATCAAAATTCAATTACAGCTCACTGCGCTTTGCGGGATACCAAGAATATGTGGAGGAACAGACCAAGTTTTGTGACTTTTTAAATTTGGCAGGAGAGTAAATTTCTGCTGCGGTAACATTACAATGGTCTGATCTCCTCGCAATCCTCCTTTGAAAGCAAATCAGTTATCGTATTACCAAAAAAACCAACGTAGGGAGGTATCCACTGCAAGTAAATAGAGTGTATGCGCCAATTCAGACAAGAGTAGAACAATATCACTTGTTCTGTCCATAATATAGGGTCAAGATTCAAGGTGATGTGTATTAAACTTTTACCGTCTGTCATATTCCATATATGCTCCTTCCCAAAAGACAGTGAATATGAACTGTCTGATGCACCAAGAAGGTTTTTGTGATCATTGACACCGCATGCAGGAAAAGTATATGATTAATTTTTAGGTGGTAATGGTACATAATGGCACATAAAGCAGTTATATTCAATTTGTAACTTTTTGATGAAGGAATTCAACAAATGGACTGTTTACCCGACCTCAGTTCTCTTGAACACCTTTTTAAAATATTCTTAAGAACCTACATCGGGTGATGCATTTTGGCACCTCCTTTCCGTACTATCAATTCGGATGTCATGCACTGGAATCGAGGACAAAGAGACCCTAGGGGCATTCTACTGCCTCGTATGGGACAACTAAACATATTTTAGACATGAAAATGGCTGTGGCCAGTGATGTCCCCTACGTGATGGCTTGATATTAGCTTTTTGTTAGATGAAACAATGATAATCCAAAATTTGAGATAAGTTTACTTAAAGCGGAAGGTAGTTTTAAGAAAAGGTTTGCCAAATAAAGAATAATAAAAGATAGTAATTTTTATTAATAAAATCTGTGTGTGATGGTTCTATGCGTGACAATGGAATGACTCTAGGGTATCTTTGACCCCGATGTTTTAAACCTACCTTTTATCTTTGTCTTGGACTTGATTTTTAAATGTTTTGTGCTTTTATTGGGTTATATTCTGTTTTGTGTTTGGCGCAGCTAGTCCGCTTTTGGATCTTGTACCACAAAACCCAAAGATCCAATCCTTTGACCCCGATTGCAGTGTTAGACAAACGAATTAATAGTATGGAAGGGTGTCAAAATGCATTTAAACTAGGGGGTCACATAGCTCATACTAAGATTTATTTCATTAGTTGTTTATGCGCAAAGCTTTTGTTTTGTGTTTCATTATCCTTCCTGGTGATTGACTCAACGAAGTATCTCGCCATTAGCAAAACTGACCAGATCTTTATGGACAAGACAACTCGTCCATCAAGATCTCATAGTCTCTCGTCATTAGAAGAAAACTGACCAGATATTGACCAAAAAATTGTCAATAGCTTGATGACGAGATATCTCGTCATTAGCAAAGCTGGTCAGATTTTGATGGGTGAGATATCCCATCAAAACCACTTGGAGAGTTAATCATGAAGTTCGATAAAACATTTACATAAAATTTTTCGGAAGCAGTTTGCAATAAATGATATACAATTATATTAGTTATCTAAATTTCTCTTGTTATATTTATAAAGACAAAATTTATTTAATCTGTCCAATCTATCTATGCTCTTGCAATTTCAAAATCGAAGAGATTCACCAGAATTCACTAAGACAAAGAGAAGTTTAATATAAAAAATAAAATATCCTTGAAGAATCTAGAAACATCGTTACTTCCAAGTACTTTGGTTATTCTTATCACACAAAAGCTACGATACTGTATTTGAAAATATTGACAATGCAGCCACTTATGGCTTCTATATTATTTACACATGTGTGGTTTCGTCGCGTGATCAATTAATAGAACTTTAATAAAACGTTTTATAGCTGATAAATAAGATTATTGCTTCCAGATGATTGACTAAAAACATGTTGAAATTAATCGATTTTATAGCCATTACGTTATTTCACATGTTGCATCGCTTGACAAATTAATAAAATATTTTATTGACTACAGAATCTGCGGCCGAGCACTAGTTGTATCGGGGAAATAAAATATCAGCTATTATTTTTTGATATCAAGTGCGCGAGAACTTAAATGTAACAGATATAAATCGGAACTAGGAAATAAACTATCTCATTTGTTGAACCCATTTATTCTAGTGGCTTTTCTTAATAGTTCCTGTGGTTCAAAATTATGAGGTGTCATTCTCGGATCCTTTCCGTTTGGGATTGATTCCAAACCATCGCCAATGTGTTGCTTCCAGTGTCACGTAAATTCAAATACCTACCTACCTCCTGTATACTTTTTAAAATTTTGTCGGTTAATCGTGTCATTAAATTTTATGCTTAGTGAAAATTTCTTTAGTAATCTATGTTTCTGCGTCTTCCTATACCTTAGATATCTTTCAATCTGTTTCTTGGTATGGTTCGTTTTGGGTTTCTTATGGCGTAAAGGCTGTATTTGGCCAAGCCTTAAATGATAAGGAATAAATAACTTGTTTGAGAAATGAGAATTGTTCAAGGAAATATAAAGAATATTTTCAGACCGCAAGGTTATTTTATATTTTTATTTCAGTTTATGGTTCGCAAAACTAATCGATTCTTCGAATTGTTTACTGTCTGTAATCATGCAATACCTCTCATCTTAACACATTGAGCTATTTCACTGGTAAAGCTGAAAATTTTCTCAACTTAAATGAAATAAAAAATAAGTAGAGTTGTCCAGGCAATGAAAGCTTGAGCACACACAACAGTCAATAAAATAAGAAATGTAATAAAATTTCTGTACCACATTTTTTTTGCGTTGTACATTGTTGTAGTATATAAAGCTTCACGAAAAGGAAACTACCATAATATAACTTCCATAATTGAGATTTCATAAAATTTTTTATCTCTCTTTGAATCCTCTATGCCTTCAAGATAATGATGATAAAAACAATGAATTATTATTTGTAATTTAGAATATGGGAAGTGCGCTTTAACATTTTAGCGAAGGTATGGAAGACGAAAACTATATTTTCGAATTTAAATTTGCATTCGGAGAAAAGTTGCCTCTTACCTTCAAATTATCACCAACATTAATTTTTTTTAATTCAACGTCTTAAGCCCTCTTCTGGATTGGATTGGTAGGAAGTTGAATTTACGTAGCACCGAAGAAACACAACCGGCTATTGGCGACGGTCCGGGATCATTCCCGAAGGAAAGATCCGAGTACAACACCTCTTAATATTGAACCACGGTCAGAAGACGAATAGGATAGGAATGTATATTGAATTTTGTCAACAATTGCAATGGTGTTCAGTAGTTGGAAAGAGAATTTGGCATCAAATAAATTAAAGTAGCTCCTAAGAATGTTGCTTACTCAGATAAAAACCAGTGACTTGAAAAAGTATTGGAGCCCAATAAATATTCAAACATTTAATTGAAAATCAGTAACTACTACACCAAAAGTACACTGTTTCTTTTAATTCAATCAAAAACTAAGAACTGTATTAAATAGATTGTAATGCGTTAAATAAAATTAAATAATAAATAAGTACAATATTTTACACTTTTGCATTTTATATTATTTACAATCTTGTATTTGTAGTGACAGTACTAGTAAAAAGTATTGGGGCAATCTGGAAAAATGCAATAAGCAAATTTCTATTGATTAAATTATACTTTAAAAGAGACTTCAAATAAAATTCATAGTTTTAAGCATTCACAACAAATTTTGAAGTAAGTGTCCAAAAAAATTGAAGATTTCTTTCCATCATAAAAAACTTATCATTTTCCAATGGAATGGTGGGAAATCTGAGAAATATCGGTGAAATGTTGAATTTATGAAAGTCTACACTATTCATAACATCATTTCCAAGTATCGGAAGACAAATTTAATTGAAAACAAATCACAAATGAACCAAAGAGAATGAATGTGCCCTTGAATGTGTTGATAGGTGAATCACAAGTAATATTTGTTGTATCCCAAAGAACAGACAAGATAAATTGACTTTCGATGCCCAACGAATCTTTAAAAATTCCTTCTAATACTAAAATTGTAAGAAAATTCAACTTTCATGGTCGCGTATCAAGATAAAAATCTATACACAAAAAATAATCAAAGGGCTTTCACAGAGGAAAGAGAATTTGCTAAGTAATCAACTTTGAGAATTCTGTAACTCGATTAGATTTATAGATGATTCTAAATTCAATTTTTTTAAGCAATAGGAACCCTAACGGAACAGAACTGAAAACTATTTCTCCCATAATAAGACTTAGTGATGGTTGCAGATGGTATTGGGCTATATCAATGCTTTCTTAGTAATATTTGATGTAAAAAGGTCAAATTATATTATTTATTTGTTACATTTTATTATTTAGTGTTTAAATATTCTAAAAGGAAAGTTAAAAGCGCTAAAAATGGGTGTATTGTCAAATTTTAAATTTTATCAGGATAGTAATCCTATAATATCCATATTTGTAGATTATTAGACTCCCTATACCATTTTCAAAGTCATCATAACTCCAGTTGAAAGTCCAGACTTCAATTCCATTGAAAATATTTGGGGTTATTTGCATTATAGAATTAATACATTTAAAATCTCTTATAAATATTAACTTTGAGAATAATTCCCTGCACAGAATAGGAATAAGACCAATAATTTATGAAAATCATTTCAAATAAATTTCAAATAGATTGAGGTAAGTCATCAAACCTAAATTAAGTCCGAAAATGTATTAATTGTACCATTAACTCTTTTGAAAATTCATTTAATATGAAGTGTTCGAATACTTTTTTTTACCTTTATTTTCACTACGAACACAAGAAAAACAAAATTTCCTATTTCTTTATGCTTGTTTTTATTTAACTTTTTGCTTAGCAGATATTGTCTAGTACTAAGATATACTATGTTTAGAAAAAACTATCTTTAAACTATAGATGCTTACTTCTTTAGAAATTATCGAAATGTGATTGTGCCCCAATACTTTTTCGACTCACTGTAAGTCATAATAAGAAAATCATTTACCTGTTTGTGTTATCCCTCTTGGAAAAGGCAGATGTCGATGAAAATGGCTAGTTCTCTTCAATCTTGAGCAGTTAGTATAAAGCGTTTTGCACCATGGAATGAGAGACTTTCGAAAAGGCTAAGCGAGAACACCTAGTGTCCATTTTCTATAAGCCCTGAAAGGTTGATGAAATCTCCCTTCTTTGTGTGCTCTGCTAATAACTTCGGTTACAGCTGGCTTTAACCTAAATTGTGATTTGAAATTTGGTGATGTTATCGACTGCATCGGGAGATTCTAAGGCCATGAAAGACGCATGAACTTGCTTAAGCACAAGAACACGATAAGATTTCGATTAGGAAAAATGGCGTACTACTGATTCTGTACAATTTTACTATAAAAAAGTATACTTTTTTTGTAGAATTTTGTTTATTTAGCTGCGACGGCTATCAAAAAATGAAATACGTTGAAGAAATTTTTACAAGGTCATTCGGGAATTGAATAGAATAATTTTAAAATGGCATTTGACATGTTATTCGTGTTATTTTATCGTATATTTTGTGATAAAATGTTCTACGATATTCCTCGTGAAATGTTTTATAAATAACTCTGGAACCTTTAAATAGATAATTTATTTGTCGAAGAATAACTGAGATTAGGTTGCTGTAAGTGGAAAAATATTTGGTATAAAATTGTTCATAGAAGTTTCGTATTATATGCAATTGCGCAAGTATATAGATATCAGCCCATTTTGATTTTTAAAGGAAACAAATATATATTTGACGCATATGGTTCGTTTTCAATGCCTATTTAGAGCTTTTCTTATCATGACACACTCTCCTGAATATGAAAATATATAGTGCTATAAAAATATGATTGAATGGTTATATAAAGCGTCTGAATTCAACACTGATTAAACAAAATAATATGAACTCGGATATATCTGATATGATATACCTTATTACGGAGCCTTTTTAGCTCTCAGTAATCTTCAATCACCATGAAATAGTTATACAAACTTTAAATGTTCTTAAATGGATCTACTATTAAAATATTTGCTAATTATTTCTTTGTTTGAAGAATCTTAATGTTCTAGAAAATTGCCCACAATGGACGGAGGAATAGTGGAAACATTTTTCGCTTAGCTATGTACTCTACAAAAATACATTTAACTTCTTCAAGTCTAGTATTCACAATGGAACCACAGAGACCACCCTAAAGCCTTGCTCAAAAATACGCGTGATAGTAAATGTCTGACTCACCTTTCTAGACTTGTGAATGGCCATATCGTGATATTGTCGTTACTCATTCCTTAAAGTCTATCTAAACATCTAGACAAAGTACAGGAGTCTCAACACGCTCAAAAAGTCCTACACTATATCAGGACTAACAAAAAGAGGCTCCCTTGCCAGATCAACGCAGACCAGAAGATGACTTGGGGGATTTGCTCAGTTTTACGTTTTACGCAAGTTTAAAAAGTCTCATGACCCTGAACGAAGAATAGAGGTCTGATGTGCCCGCTCACAAGTCTAGAAAGGGCAGTCTGATATTTTGTGTCACTTTTATTTGAATGAAACTCCAGGGTGATCTTCATGGTACCAGATATGAGCTGACTGGCTCTCTAAATTTTATTATTTGAGTTCTAGATGGCGAATAGCTCTTGATAGGCTTGTAGACAAGGACTGTTAAAAGGTCTGCTAATGACCTCCCTTGCAAGTCTATCTGCAATTTAATCAAATTTAATGTCTACATGAGATGCAATTCATTGGCCAAGCTGCACCAAATCCAATATCCTATCCTTCGTTCAGGTACATCAGGCATTTTCAACTTGCTTAAAATGGAACACTGAACAAGCCTCCCCAAATCTTATGGCCTGTGTTGGTCTGGCTATGGAGGATCTCAATGGGAATAGGAGAGTAGAGACTGGATCGTCATATGAAGAGTTATGCCTCGATAAGTTAACGTCATCAGCTAAATTATTCGGATTCAAGGAATTCGTGGATCCGACAGGCTCTTTTTCGTGCCTTGTTTTAGAGACTTCATTCTTTCGGTGAAGAATGATTAAGGTGAATGAGCCTGCTAGGAATGATTAAAGCCCATGACAATGAAATCGTGTTCAAACATCCCAATTGGACTTTAATGTAAGTACAAGGCGATCCGTAAGTCACTGTACCATTTAGGAAAATAGTAACTTTTCGATATTTTAATTTTTTTATTACATGTTATTGAAAATAAGATACTGGTAATTTATTATGTAGAAATACTCGACCGATCAATATATCAAAATAATTGAATTTTATTTCGAACACGAGCGTTCTATTGTTTCATCCACACAACGAGCATACGGTCGTCAGTGTGGAGTCAAGAATCTGTCATCCAAACCGACTATACTCAACATGTAACGGCGTTTTCAATAGGGATCTGTAACTGACATCCCACGAGAGGGAAAGAATCATCAGGCCTAATTAAAAAAAACGCTGATGAGAATTCGGTTATTACTACTGGTTTAAAATATCGAGACATGCTCCTTACACCTAGAGCCACAATCCAGCTATTGGCGGAGATTTTCGAGAACGGATCACTTCCCGTATAACATCAGATTCAACTATTCTTCACGTGACGGCGGACGTGCTCTTTTTTATGTGGCGTTACCATAGAGATGGGGAATATGCTGACAAGCCCCAGACCACCCAGCGGCTTAAGACAATATTCTTCTAATTGAGACCGTAGATCCAGAAACGTAGAGAATGGTAATGGAAAACGCCCTGGTGAACCCATCATAGTGAAGAGGAAAATGGCGGACACTTGAGCGATTTCATTTCCCAAAGTTGATAGGTGAGTTGTTGAAATTGCGTCGCATTGGAGCAACACAAAGGGTTATTGGTGTTGGTCCAGGATCAATCCCCCAAATTGAGCAAAATTGACCAGATCTTGGACGAGATGTCTCGTCCTTAGCAAAACTAAACACTTGGAGGGTTAAAAGATTTTATTGTCAATTAAGATGGGTATCGTTAAATAACTTTTGACTCTATTTAAACTAAAGGAATAAGAATCTCTTGGAAACAATAATATCGGAAACTAGGGCGCGAAAGTGCAGAGGTTGAGAACGTCCTTATTTGTAATTCCCAGCTGCGTAAAACCCTCCTTATCAATTGTGCAGTTAAGAAAGTGCCCTACTCATGTGCCTCGGTAACAGCTGGCCACACATTATCTTGAATAATAAGTACTTGAGCACAGACATTTCTCCCATGCACATTGGTGCGATTACTTTGTAGACGTTGTTTCGTAAGTTATTCCTCCTACCAGAAACCTGTTCTAATAAGACCTAGATGGATTATTTTACAAGAATTGCGTTTGTAAATGCTCATTAATTTATATAAGCTTCCTTGATGTTTGTCCTTCCTGTTTACTTTGAAACTAAAACGTCCACAAAAAGTGATATTTTTCTGATAAGGCAAAGGAATCTGGAATTTAAAATCAACAAGTTTTGTGTATGAGCTGGAAATGAAAACTACTTGCTATAAATAAGCATCTGATAAAACTTTCTCTAAAAAAAGATAACTACATAACTTTTTCAGCAACGGAAAATAAGAAAATCGTTGGGGGCCGGCATAGAATACGATATTATCACTAACTAATTTTTTATCTTTTAACCTTAAAAATATACATATTTAAAGCACATAAATACACATTTATTCACATCATTTTAATTTTTTAATCTTATTTTTAACACATTGGTCAAACCGAATAATAAAGTGTTTTAACCCTCCTGTTGGTAGTCTCCACGAGGTATCTCGTCAGACTGCCAACAAGACAACAACAGATCTTGATGAACGAGATATCTCGTTATCATAAAAAATGACCAAATATTGATCTCGTCATCATAAAATAATCGGCAATATCTTGACGAGATACCTCATCATAAGCAAAGTTGGTCAGATCTTGATGGACGAGTTATCTCGTCAAAACCACTTGGGGGGGGGGGTAAATTAATCTAATAAAAATATGTACTTGACGTAAGTTTTGCATTAATTAGAATATAATGCAAGAACAATAAGTGACAGTAAACAAAAATATGACATTCAAATATGGAAGAGCAGCCTCACGTTTTCGAAGAGGAAAAGGTGTGTCACTAAAAATTTAGCTTTTCTACTCTTGTGCAAGACGATGTCAATAGGGATGTAATATCTGTCTACCATGAGAACTGTTGATGACCAGCACCAAGTCTGAGTAGTGTCGATCTCTATAGAAACATGACTCTTTCATTTTGAGTTAGAGGTGACTCTCGGGAAAGCCTTAATTTCATTATATTTTTCTCGAATGCTGAGGGAGGAAAGAGTTAGTTTCAAGAAAAGATCTCGGCGACAAGTAAAAATCTTAAATATATTTCCAAATTGTCATCAAGCGTGTCATTGCGACAAACTTGTATAGATTTCTTCAAGCATTCCCATAGAAAATAAGATAAGGTCCGTTTCTACAACAGCAGATTTTGTGTATGGAGCAGTTTTCGTGGTAGACAGACAGCAAACTATTCCACGAAGAGAAAAACCAACTGTTAACTACCAAAAAAGAAACAAACACAAAAATAATCCTTAAAACATTCATTATTAAATTTTCAGTCTGTTGTGCTTGTTCATTGCAAATGCTTTCACGGGGTACATGCGTCCATTGAATTTAAAACGTATCTGTGATTAAAGTAGTGGCCACCACCTCCTGGAAATGCTTGACGACCAGTTTCGCAGCTAGAACGCTTCGCAGTTGTACAGTCGAAAGAAGGGAAATGATATGCTTTTGCCCCATTATATGGGTGAATTGAAAAGTATTTTTTATATCAATGGTATGTTTAAACAAACAAGAGTTAAACATAAAGGTAAAGGGTCTGGAAATGTATGGTAAAAATATGAAAATTAAAAAAATTACTGGGAACAGTAGTAATTGGTTCAATATGAACTTTGGTTCGTACTTGCGATAATGGGTTTCCTTACCTTATTAATCTTCCAGTAGCATGTAGTACAGTAAGTTTTTCTGTATTCCGTGCAGGCTATTTTATGTTTCTACGTCAGTATTATCCAAGTTTCTGGTTATCCGAGATGGACTTGGTCCATATCACTGGGGATAGTCAAGGTTCTACTATGTGTAGACTAATTTTAGGTTTGAAAACACTTGAAGAATATTTTCTTACTTTTAGCTATTTGCATGGAACTAGGATATATGTTTGAACAGGGAGAATCTTTTATTTTCCCCTATGGATAAAACACTGATGAACCTTGAAATAAGAAAATTCAGGGTTGGATCGAGCCTCTTCAGGTAATTAATCCTCTAAGAATAATTATTTTTTCTCACTGATACCAAGACTACTTTTCAAACAAACAAAAATTCGATAAAAAAATTTGTACATTTTTTTTATTTATGGTCAAACGTTCAGATAACAGATTGTTCAGCTGCGACTTGTTATCTGTAAGTTGTCGATTTAACGCCAATAAACTTGAGTTTTACGGGTTCATTCATTAAAAATATATACCTGCTTCTGTCTGATTTCATTGATAAGAACTAGCAATAAAAGTTGTATTAAAGAGATCAGATGCGGTTGGATAATAAAAAACAAAAGAAATTTATCTGGATTTCAGTACGGAGAATGATATAAACATGATTTGTATTGAAAAAGAGAATGACAATACTTATTTTAATTAAATGTTTTTTCAACCGCTATGGGATTCATTTGCCAATTTTGACACTTCGTTTAACTAGGCTTGATTTGAGCTATAGAGCTGCATAATATTGCTAAAACTACCTGGGAAGAGCTCTCGCCGCTCTATTGAAATTAATCAGAGTCAGATAACAGAAGGCAATGAGAAATCTGGAAGATAGAAATCAGGGCAGAAAAGAAAATGTGAGCTAACGTGGGAATAGGTTTAGACACCAAATACCGAATAGTCTTTTACATGAGAATAATATGTAATCTATAGATTAATACGCGAAGAAAAAACTTTGTACCCCTTTTTAAGCACATTGCGCGCACGGAGGAGTATGAGATTTGGCGTAATTAAAGTTCATATGGAGAAGGAGTGCAGAAAGATAAAATTAATGTACAATATGCGTTACAAATATATTAAATTAAACACAATAAAACATTCATTGTTGACGTTCATATACTGTAATCTATATATTAATACGTGAAGAAAAAACTTTGTACCCCTTTTTAAGCACATTGCGCGAACGGAGGAGTATGAGATTTGGCATAATTTGCCACCACAAAAGTTAGTATCGAAAGTTAATTGCATCGTTTTGCTGATCAGAAATTTAAATACAAAGGAAGCATTAGTCAATGGAACAAGAATGCGCATCAAATTTATGCATCGTTATACTATTGATTGCGAAGTTTTAACTGGAACCGCACGCAATAAGAGAATTTTGATTCCACGTATAAATTTAACATATTCCGGAACTATTTTACCATTTAACTTTCAAAGAACTCAATTTCTAATTATACCTGCGTTTGCGATGACAATAAATAAGTCCCAAGGACAAACATTCGAAAAAATTTGAATTTTATTGAGGCAGCCAATTTTTACACATGGTCAATTGTACCTCGCAGCAAGTAGAGTTCGATCATTCGATGGTTTGAGATTTTATATTTCAGAATATAACGGTCAAGGGCATTTAGCAAACGATGAAAGAGTTTTTACAAAAAACATCGTCTACACAGAAGTTTTGAATCATTAAATTCATTGTCGAACTATTTCAAGTTCAATGGACAACATTTATTTTTTTAACCACCCGGGTTTTTTGTTTCAATAAAAAATATATAAAAAATACGAAGCACGTATTCCTTATTTCATTTTTCATTTTTTGGATTTATTTTTTATTTAAATTTTATATAATTTGAAAAAGATAGGCAAATTAACTGTGTAGCCTTGGCGAAACCCGTGGCCAGTATAGCAATAAAAAAAACCCAAGAAAATGTCAAACAAAGCGTTATTGTTTTTTGGATATGGCTTAACCAAGCTATACAGCATTTTTCCTATGACGTATTTGTACATGCTCGCAGCTTACGTAGTAGAACAAAATTCAAAAAAATTATATGCTATGAATATGGAGGTATACTCTTTGACAAAAGAACCTTATTAACGTTCAAACTTAAAAATTAAATGAATTATGGTCGAATTTCGACCACTAGTTAAAGTAGATGTTCAAAAGATAATTGTGATAATACGACTGAAATATGATTTTTTACCATATATTTTATTAGAATTGGAAATTAAAACAACAAAAATGATGCCTAAAGTGTTTGATAAATTTTATTTTATTTGGAGTAATGAAATGTGCATATCAATCCTTATATTGGAAAAAATCAAGAACACGATACAAGACCCTCGCCACATTTACGTCGCCAAAACCTATATACCGTTGTATGCCCTTCTACTTGCGCGCAATTGGAAGGTGCATTAGCAAATCAACAGCGGGTAACCATATTCCAAATTTATCGCCAATTAGCAATGGTATGTTTTGCATTTATATTTGTTATAAATGGAACTTAGAAAGTTGTTATTTTGAATGGGAACTAGAAACTATAAAAATACAACCAGAATATTCAGATGTTCAGAAGTTATATAGGTTGAAAAAGGGGAAACATAAATTGGGGGACTGCTCCTTTACGTCAAATATTCAATCATAATGAATGTTTAACAAGTAATGAAAAATCTCTTAAAAACTATTATTAAAAAATGTGCTAGCTAAAATAATGAAACGTATTTTCCTTTTTGGGCACGATATTTGTGACAACAGTTTTCATTTATAAATATCTCATTAATATAGAATCTCATACTATTCCAGATACATTATACACGATAGTTCACAAAAAGAAAGGTCTATTTGTCGGAAATTTCCAAAATGGAATCGACACAATTAAAAATAAATCGGATCTGATACTAATATAAAAGAAACCCCGTATTGATAGTTGCAAGATAGTAAAAATTTTGCATCATTAGTTCAGCGAGAATGTAACAGAAAACAAGGAAACACTTTTAAAGTTTAGTTTTTAAATGTTACACCTAATTTTTGCCTTAATTTTAAATCGTGTTATTATTTTGTTTCGTTTAAAACCTTTCTAGTTTATTTATTTATTTGGAATAAACATTTGAAGTTTATGCTACAGCAGTATGGTGCTGCCTTTCCTGCAATTATTCCATCTATCTTTTTTCGAGAACCATACGGCTATCCAAATCCACGAAAATTTAAGAATTGAGTTGTCAATAAAGCCAAGTGTAGACTATAAATTATTGAAAGAAAATAAAAGAAGTTCCGGGTTCAAAAACGCCATTAGACTTTGATGACAGACAATATTTTTCCGTAACTATTTTCTTTCATTTAAATTTGTGATTTTGAAAATGACAGCTAAAAAAGTACCACCTTGTAACAAATCATAAAACTCCAAGCGATGTTTTTTATTTTTTATAACGTTATGTATTTATCATTCCATTTCACTTCTGTTATATCTCTTCTGTTTCTCTTTTTCAATCAAAACTACATTTTCGAAATTTTTTATTTATCCGTGATAATATTCATAAATATATTTACCGAAAATGGAAAGCTTTTTTTTGGAAACTAAAACAGTTTAATTTCAGTATAATATTATAAGTTAGGATCAAGTTAAATAAAGTTGACTGCAGTGTTTCTGCGGTGTTACGTGTTTCCTGTATGTATTCTGAACGTGAAGTCAGTTGGCTTGTTCTTTGAATACGATTTCAGTACTTCGCCAATAAAAATTCCGAATCCGAATTGATGTATGAAGGGCCGAGAAACATAATGGTGTAATCCACAAAAATTAAAAATTGAGAAAACCCATGATTTCGCATTTTAACACCCTTTTAATACAGAACCAAACTGTTTGAAATTCTGTCATAAATATTTTCATGAAATTAAAGTCGCTATTTTATGACCTGTGATGTCGGCATATCGTTTAGAATCATAGTGGTGTGCCCAGACTTACTAAATACTTCCATTTATACTAAATAACTCAACACTGAAGTAATTATTAATTTTGCATTGAGTTTTATTTCATTGTTTTTGTCTTAATTCAAAAACATCTATAATAAAAATTATCCATTGTATAGCTTAATAACTCAATAATAATATTTAATAAAACTGAAGTAAATATTAAGGTACTACATATAATTTAAAGACAATGTGAATATGAAATAGAAAAAATTAAAAAAATTGTATGAAAATTGAGTTTTTAATTAGAACCAACACAAAAGCTTAAATATCTCAAAATGGGTTTTTGGACTTTCACCACTATGTTTCTAAGCCCCTAGTGTGACAGTTGATTGGGTCAACACCAATTAGATTGAACACCAAATGTTGTCATATCGGCGATAAGTTACATTTTAAGGTAACCCGATTTTTATCATAAGATCATTTGGACCAGCAGAAATAAAATCGCAGACCGTCTGGTTTGTTTCCACTGAAAATTCTTCTCATAAACCTAGCGGTGGTAAATAAAAGTTCCTTACGATCTTTATGACAATCTTTCTATCCTTTTTATCGATTAGTTGGCCCGGTTTAATAGCAAATCCAAAAATGATCAAACTGAGAAAAATTGAAGATAAATAATAAAATCAGAGTAAAGTTAAAATTATATAAGTGGTGAATAAGACAATGAAAAAGCTACCAAAATTTATTTGTCATTTATCATGACGATCGAAATGTCATTTCTCTTATTACAGGAAAACGAGGTAAATCGAATGAGTATTTCAACTGAAAAGTTGAATCTTCTATCTTGTTGAAAGGTTTATGCGTGAAAAATCTAAATCGAATCTTCTTTTCAAATTAACTCTCCAAATCGAATACCGTAACAAACACTTAAAGTATACAGTTATGAAGAATTAAACAAATACCCATATCGAACATTCTTTTTCTGTACTAACGGATACATTTTACCAAATACATTATCAATAGGTCTACATGATAAAAGTTAACCTTTTTCTCACGACAAAATCATTAAAGCTTTTATGGATCAATAATGGAAAGAATTTTCGCTACTCACCAGTCACATTGCTTCTCACACCCCAATTACAGTTATATTCAATGCAAATTGCTTGCTGACGCGCACCCAACAGAACTAGGTACTCTCGCTCTTGGAACGAATGAATCAGTAGCAGATAATCTCAGACAGGTGATGATACATACGGGAATATCTCTTACTTGTGTGATGACTTATTCTTCACTTCTCCATTCTTCCATATGAGCAAGATTATTAAAATAGATGATACAAGTTCATTTCTCATAAGAAAATGTGTGTTGTACAAAAAATATAATGATGAAAAGGATTCCTGACTGGGCTAGGATTTGTGTAGCCTAAACGTTGCTAGAAAATGCACTTTAAAAATTCATCAAACTCGGAAAAGCTACAAAAATTCCGTGAAAACAAAGAAAATAAGATCTATAAAACTTCATATTCTTTTTGTGAAAAAAGAGATAGGTGAACGAAAAAGTGCTAATTAAAAAATTTAATAATGAGAGGGATTTTTAGTGCCTCTTAATAGCAATGCTCAGTCTACTTATATTTCACTTCTATGCAACCAACCCAAAAAAGTGTTGTCCATTTTACAATTGGACATGGCATTCCGGAAATGAAGTCGATGTCGACATTGTTGAATATTGATTGTTTGTGATAACATAAAGAATCCCAACAGCACTTATTTAAACTAATGCAGTGTCTCACGACACTAGGCACGGGAGTGTGTGTTGGTGTTAGTTAGGTAACTGATAGAGACGATTTCACGGTGGTCAATATTTGGATAAGTTATTTCTAAGTGTTGAGCTGAAGCGCCTAATTGCAAGAAAGCAATCATTTCATGTCTTGTAGGTCAATGGATAAATGAGAAAATTCTAAAATCTGTGCCTCCACTGAACTCAGATAGTTGACGTTGCACGACAACTGATTTGCTGTTGATGTTTGAAAATTACCGACATCCTCAATGCTGTAAATTACCGACGAAAATTCTCAATACCGGATTATATCGATCTTTACCGGTTTCATATTTTCCTAAATGCCACCGGGCCGCGGTGGCCCGGTTGGAAGAGTAACGAACTAGCAACCGAAGGGTTGCGAGTTCGAATCCAGCCAAACACCGTCGTGTACAAAGGGGGCTGGTGCACGTTAAAATCTGTCGTGGCCTCAAATGTCCTCACGTTGGCGTGGTGTGGAAGTTTGGAGAGTGGGGTGCCAGCTCAGGTGTTGCCTCGTCATCTGACCATGGTTCAAAATTACGTGGTGTTGTCCTCGGATCTTTCCCTTTGGGATTGATCCCGGACCGTCACCAATAGCCCATTGTGTTGCTCCAATGTGACGTTAATTGAAATACCCCCCCCCCTAAATGCCACCAACCTGACAAAGCGTTCTGGCACGAGGGTTTGAAAATGCCGACACTCAATACCGTAAATTAGCCCCCCCCCCCCGACAAAAGTTTTCGATACCTGGTACCTGACACAGCGTTCTGGAACGACGACTTGAATATTACCGACATTTCCAATACCTTAAATTACACAACGAAAATTAGCAATACCGGATGTACTGTGATATTCAACTCCTTCACCAAACTCCTACTTGATGGGAAAACAGAGATGCAAATGTCACGGGGTCATAAACAGAATTGACCATATGATGCTGTGAGGGTTCTCTCTTGAGGGTGGACTGAGTAGAAGAAATGTCAGAGAAGGACAAGGAACGAGACAGCGTGGAAGACGGTTGGGTATTGCAGACCAGTCGTTCTTTGTGAGGCTCTTCCCCTATACAAAAAGTGTCATTTGTTGTTTTAACGTTTATCCAATAAACGTTTTGTCAAGTTTCAAGTGTTCTCTTTCTTTTCCAAAAAAGAACCACACTAGGACGTACACTGGATTATACAGATATTTTCTGGTTGCATATTTTCCAAACCTGAAAGCGATCTGGAACGAATGTTTGGAAACCACCGCTGTTCTCGGAACTGACGAATACAACAAAAAAATTTAACTGAAAGCCTACGAAAAAAATTTATCAAGGTATTTTGTGTACTGTTATATGGGAGCACCAAGCATGACAATATTTTTATGGCAACCAACAGTCATGACCACATGTTTTCCGGAGGTGCAAAGGTTTGTCAGAGTTTGTGTTTAGTTATATCAGCTAAAAGGCGATATTAACTTCAAAAGTTTTATGACGTCACTTCCGGTCATTTGGAAGTTCAGTGCTAAAAATACCAAGTAAACTATTCTTTGCGTCCCTGGGAATGAACAAACATAAAGCACCAAATGGATACACAAACACGAATATGTACGTGAAATTGCCAGTTTAAATAACCCATGTGCATTGCAAATTTTAAAAACCCTTCAAATTAGCCAAACAATGTAAACAGAAATTCGTCGTGATTCTGACGAAATCCTTAACACTTATTTAAATGTTGAAACATGTGGTGTTGTGCTTCGAACTTAGGACTACAAGAAATTTAATTTTTTTCTGTTTGGTAAAAGAAATAAGAAGCAACTTATATTACCACTATATCTGAAACAAACAACTTGGAATTTGTTTATTTCAGATTCGCGGGATTAAAAATGCAATAATTTAGAACTTTATAAATTTCGACGATATCAAATCTTAAAAATTTGAACTTTTAATAAACAACATAGAACTAAACAATTAAATTGGTTTTAAAAGTCAAAAAATGTTTTAAACAAAGCTCTGATACAGTTTCATGTACAGCATATTAAAATAGACTTAAATACGCCGTATGAAAGAACATTATTTTATATCGTAATTTTGAGTTTTAAAGCATCTATTTTGTTGGGATTTTGAGTTCAAAATGTTTTGTGTAAATTATTTTGATAGCATTTCGATATTATTTCCAACACCATGTCGATGGAATGATTCTTGGATATAACATTTTCGTACAATAATTTCAAAATATGCTCTTCCAGAAACCAGTGAGAAAGTGTTTTTAAATGCTGCAAATATTCATATTTCGCAAAGATACATAATTCCCATGAAAATTCTTTCCTTACCTTTGTTGAAAAATTAACGCTTATGTGATTTTCAATTTGAGTCTATTCCAATATAAGCGATGAAACTGCAAACTAAACTGTGACGAAAGCTGTATCCTTTCAAAAGATAATGAGTCACTGGAAAAAATATTTCATCACATAAACAGAGGCTTTCATTCAAAAAGTGTTAATGCGGTTCATCCATTATTAAAAACATTCCGTCAGTCGCTTTAAGTTAACGCACAGCCGACAACTGAAAGGTCTATTGCACAATTGAATGAACATTTCATGCGCTAATACTCCTACAAAATAAAAATTTAAATATGGCGCAACAAGACCGAGTGCTCTGGATAAAAATTTCAAAAGACGAATCAAAGATCGTAGAAAAATTCATTAACCGAAAAATTTATGGCAATCCACCAGGTTTCTGCGAATGCTTTGCAGCTGTTATTGTTGTTGAAACTGTGTAATGATCAACATCATTAGCAAAAATAGGAAGGATGTAGTTGGACTTCTATTGTGATTTACAGATCTAAAACAATAAACTAAAATGGTGCTAAAATACATCTTCGTGTTTCGTTTCGAAAGAAAAGGATTTTCTGAAACTCCATTACAGCATGTTTGTTGATGTTCACTCATACTAAAGTTGCTTTATGCTTTGTAATGCATTTTTCACAGGACTTGCTATATTATTGGAAAGGTTTATCGCGGTCTGTTGCAGTGTGATCAGGAAGATCACACCATTTGTAAATGCTATATAAATGCAAGAATTGGCTCAGCAAATATGTGAAACCAGTCTTCTATTTTGGGAATGATTTGAGAGATTAGCAAAATTGTAAGCTAATACTACTGTCATTACTAATTTTGTTTTGGTAAATAGCTTCTTTTACATGAAAATATATGTTGCGTATTGTGTATCGACCACGAGAGCTGCTCAGAGCACAGAGTCTGTGCCTATCTGTTGTAGTAGAAACAAGACAAGCTCATTTTCTACAGGGGATTCTTGATGCATTCGAGTTTGTCATCTAAGCGCACTTAGAGACAATTGACTTCAGGATAGTGTTGGTCAAGAATTCTGAGAAAGCACATCGGAACCCACATATCCGTTTCTTCGCAGAATAGCGCCTGTTATGAATCTCACGAGCACATGTGAAAAGGTGATCCTCCCGTTTTGTTAACTGATCTCCAGATGTTTGTGAGATAAGATGATTTTTCGACCTTAATTGGTTTTATTGGAGCTCATGGACCCGAAGTGACCTTAATCTCCAGTCGACAGAAGGTAGAGTGCTCGATATAGAATTGCCCTTGCTCATTTATATTCTATTTTAGTGTGTGAAGTCTAAGTTACTTTATTTTGTTAATTGATTGTTATTATTATGCCGGTCAATCGGTCTAGTGGCCAGGATGCTGACGTCTGAATGGAAAGGACTCCTGATTCGAATCCTAGGTTAAGGCATCAATGTTTGTCAGTATGGAGTGAATGTGTGGCCTCTCTAAAAACGGGTTGCACCTAGAATGTGTGGTATGTATGTGATATGTATCATAAACCCACCTTCATTGGTGCATCAGGTAAGGCAAAGCAGTTCACAAATACGCCCTTGTACTACCATAATAAGTAATGTTCAATTGGCCGGGTATTGAAAAAATATTATTATTGTAATAATTATATTTTATTTTTAATTGGAGAATGTATTACTGTTTATTGATTTACAGTTTTGATTTTATTTCTTGTTTTTGTAGATTTCAGTAAAAGGGTTTAAAAGCTGGAGTGTTTAGTCATATTCTTAAGGGGACGGAGTTCGGATTTCAATTTCCAAGAATCATCGAGATAAGAGGATTCATGATTGAAAATGCTTTTGAGGAAGACGAATGGCAAACAAACTAATGTCACTCATCATCGCCAAAATATCCACCGCCAAATTCGCCCAACCCATATCTGACTCATCCCCACTCAAAATATACCAGCCCTGTTTCTATAGTTACCGCCATTACTCAGACTGTTGACATAGAAAGGCTAATATTTGCATATAGATTGATATATTTTCACTTTATGATTTCACGCAACGAACTTATCAAGCTTCCAAGTGCGTTGGAGGAAATTGTTTTTCAAATATGGCATTTGAACTTTAGAATACCACCGTTTTCAGTGCAGTTTCAAAATATTATTTTACTTAAAAATTAGTGTGATATGTTTGAATGTTTCAATATCATCGTATTCTCAATTCCAAAAATATGGACTGATATTTTCTTTGCAGACACATGGTAAATAAATAAATATTTTTGAACTTAGCCGCAAAAAAAAAAAACCAAATAAAATTTTATTCTATATTTACATTTTAAAAGCACGTGAGAAGAAAATAATTAAAAAGCTAATCCGCACTCTTAAAGATGGGCCGCGAGAGGTATTGTAAGATATCTGGGAAAACAAATTGTAGGCCTATAATTACAAATAAGCATAGCCTTGACAATTAATTTAACTGAAAGTGAAACATCTTAGTTCCAAAGTAATGAAGATTTTAATTTCTATAGAAACTGTAAAAAATGAAGAGAAAACTATTGTAATTGAGGTAAAAAGATGTAAATGAAGAAAACTAAAGATACAGTATAGTGTCTAGAACCAACTAAAGTTAATAGTTGTATCGTTGGCTTAGCGAAGAATCTCAATAATTGACATTTTTTCGGAGACATTGTTGTAATTTGTTGTCCCGTTGGTCAAGGTGAAACCTAGACCAAGTCCAAAATACGACGTTGAACAAGTCGACAAACTCCTGTTCATCCAGAAGTTTTCAGAGACACCGAGGCAGTCCAAAATATGGGAAGGAGTTGCGGAGCAAGGGCAAGTCGAAAAGTGCTTAATTCCTCTAATAAAAGTCATGTATCTTGTGTAACCTTCTAAGTCTTACCAGAGTAGTTTTTCACCGACTGTACCTATGAAGTAACTATTCATATAAATATTCTTTTCAAGATACATCGTTCTCTGTTGGTGTGCTACCATTGCTTGTAATTTCGCTGTCCTTTTCCTTCGCTGTCCAAGTTCGCATAGGCGCTTGGAATTTCTTGGTTGGTCTTCATGTTCATCACACGAAGAGGAGGTGGATTATATTATGACAAGAATTTATTTTTAACCTCTTAGTTGCCAAATTCTTCTTGATTACCCCCCACTTGGCCTATTCTGAGCTAGACCAGATCCAAAAGACCGTTGGCCTCGTTGTTTGTTATTACTAATCCCTATGGCCAAGGTATAACCTAGATAAAGTCCAAAAGAACAATGTTTTTCAAGTGGCACAGCGATCAACTCTTGTTCATCCAGGAGCTGTTTCACGGAGACATCGATACAATCCAAAGTATGGGAAGGAGTTGATGAGCATCGACAAGTTGGAAAGCACTTATTTCCTCTCACAAAAGGCATTTATCTTGTTTACCTATTTCTGTCCTGACAGAACAGTCTGATGAATTATCGATCCTTTAAAATGTAACGACAGTCCAGGGCGCATTGCGGGGTTCCAAGAATGTTGGAGAGGGCCAGACCACGTTTTGAGGGATTTTTATACGTACGAGGAGTAGATATATTTGGTGGTGATATTTTTTGGAGACAGATTAAATGCTTATTTTCATGATGATGAAAAATAGTCATATTCTAATCTGTTTAAAAGATACATAACACTGTCAAAATATTTACCATTTTCATTTTTTGACCTAAAAACTAAGTCATTAAATAGCTATACAGTAAAAAATAATTTTTGACAGTTAGCTAGTTTCTACTCTAAGACGACGATATGCGAATACAGTAAACCCCTGAATGTATCACACTTCCTGGGAAGACGGTAAAAAAGCACGATGTACCAAGGAGAATAACATAGTGAGGGCCCAGAAAAATTTGGGAGTCCACCGTGAGGTAAAGGGTTTGCCCACTGCGCTTTCAGCCTGTGAGTTGTAGGAGTCGCATGTTCGATTCCTGTAACTTACCCTGGATGTATTCCACTTCAATAAAACTTTCATTGTATGCGTATGTTCATTGCTTAATGTTGTCTTTGTTGTATTTGGAGCAGCTAGGCCAAATATGACCCTTTTAAGCCTGAAAAACCAACCAACCCACAGGAAAAACTTGCTTATCTATAAAAATAAAAATATAAAAATGGAGTGTTTGTACACTGAATATTTTTGACCCATTTCAAGTTTTCTATCCGTTTTGGGCCCTTCTGATGCAAAATCCGTCTCTTGAGCGTTTGGTGTCTATCCGCCTGTCTGTATGTGTGTCCCGTACTACGTCCAAATTGTTGAATATATTTTCATTAAACTTTGCATACCTTGAGTACATACATTCATTTAGCAACTGAACTTGGTTGCGTATGTCTGTCTGTCCGCCTTCCCGTGCTATGTTCGATTTTGTATCTGTGTGTTTGTACAAGTATCACATACAATTTATTCAACGTATTTCAATACAGTGTTCTATATTTGATAACATATATTTTAATTCAGTGAATAGATTATCTAAAATTTCTTTGCTTACATATTTAGGCAAGTTTCATGCTAAAACATCTGAGTAGCTAAATTTAAATCAACCATAATTTGTTAGTTTTTGGAGTTGCTGGAAGGTATATTGAGCATTACAATTACTTAGATGGTTTTACCAGTACAGCTGAAAAATAAATTATTTTTCCCAAAACTATTTTTACGGAATTTAAATTCTAATACTTTTGTATTTTGAGCCTTATTTATTTTCTTACGATATATAAACTACTAGCAGAATTACCAGGCGGTTGGTTATTGGAATTGGTTAACTAACTTCCGCTTTCGTTAATAAATTGTTAATTCCTATTCATCACATGTAACAACTACCACTCTAATAAAGGTACACAATTGAAGGGTCCAGGGGTAAAACCACTTTACAGCAATTTTTTTGGAAATGAGATAGGGGTGAAATCTTGTAGCTTTCAAGGAGTACTATCGCCACATGCATTTATTTTTGGGGTAGAACCACTTTAAAGCCGTAAAAAAAGCGATAAAATTTCGGTATGCTGGGGAAAAACACCTTTCACCACTTTTCAATACATTTTACATTTATGTAGAATTTAAATTTTTAGTATGACAAAAGTCTCTAGAGTATGACAATGTTTCCCAGAATGCACAGAATAGTTCTATATATATATATATATATATATATATATATAAATGCTTTGCATATCATTTAAAAACAAAAATGTTCCCCAAATTATCATAAAATGATTAAAAATGTTCTTAAAACTAATTAAGTTATTACTTACCTTCATTACAGTTATTGAGCGAAAAACATGAAATTGAAAATGCAGAAATACATCTTACAACAGATTTTAAAAAAGCTTCGAACGAAAACTAATGAATGTATCTGTTTTTTCACTACAAAATAGATTCTTGGAATATAACGAACACAAATGTGAAAAAGCAAACGATTAAAAAGTACCGAGGTTGCCATATTAGCTACCAGTAATATTTTAAAAGATCTTGTTCTGTATATTTTATTTATAATGTTTTATTCTCTTTATTGTCTGTCCCAAATATTCAGAATCTTTTATATTTCATAAAGAAAAAATAAGGCTCAAAATAAATTAAAAGTATTAGAATTTAAATTCCATAAAAATAGTTTTTGGAAAAAGAATTGATTTTTCACCACACTGGTAAAGTTAAAATAATCCAAGTAATTGCAATGCTCAATATATCTTCCGGCTACTCCAAAACTACCAAATTATGGTTGATTTAAGTATAATTAGTCAGTTGTTTTAACATGAAACTTGCCTAAATATATTAGCAAAGAAATTTCAAATAATCTATTCACTAAATTAAAATATGATGTATCAAATATAGAACATTGACATTAAAATGTATTAAGTAAATTGTATGTGATAATTGTACACACAAACACAAAATCGAACATAGAACGGGAAGACGAACACAGACTTACGCAACTACGTTAAGTCACTAAATTAATGTAAGTACAGTATGCAAAGTTTCATGGAAATATATTCAACCGTTTGAACTTAGTATGGGCACACACATACGGACAGATGGACAGACACACCAAACGCGCAAGAGACGGATTTTGCATCAGAAGAGCCAAAATGAATAGAAAACTTGAAATTGGTCGAAAATATTCAATGTACAAACACTCTATTCTTATTTATATAGATTATAAAAACACGAAATTGAGCCTAGAACTTTTTAATAACTTAATACGACAGAATATTTTTGAAAATAAAATTCCTTCTCATCCGCGCTTTAGAGACTCAAATTTTATATCATTTCAGTTCAGGACAACTGCTTAAAACAACTACCTCTGAACTCCCAACCTAAAGAAATATATTAAGATTGTCTTTGCTATTCGTAAAACGAAGATATATTGGAGGACAACTGAAAACAAGCGATAAATCGAGATGCGATATATCGAGGGGTTGCCAAATTACAAACATTCTAAAATTCAACCGTAGTAGGGCGCTGAAGGAATCATGGGGAGGCATTGTGGAGCAAGAGTGGGAAATAAGAAAAGGTATCGCTCGAAAATGTTTTAAGCAAACATTGATTCTTTTAAATAATAGGAACCGACGACAAATAATTGACTGGAGATTTAAAGATGCTGCTCGTGAAAATCGAACCAAATATAGACAATTTGGTAACGCAACACCACGGGCTCATCCTTCGCATTACTGATTATTTTTAATTTTACTAATATGAAGACTGATATTAATTACTACTAATAAAGAGTAATTTAGTGCTTAAGAGCCAATTCATATTTTTGCCATTTCGTTTTAATAAATAGCTTTATAATTTCGGTTTCAAGTTTTAATTCCAAACTAGCTATTTGAAATTATAAAATTACGAATGCAGCTACATGAATATTTTGATGAAATTCAAAAATTAGAGGCACAGACACACTTGCAATTTCTTATTACTTCAGATAGTTTTCAAGATGGGGTGCCGAAGAAAATTATCTTTGAAAAAGGACAGTTGGGCCCCCAAAATTCGGAAAACTACGTACTATACCAGCGATTTTCAACTGGTTTGCCGCGCAAATGGCATTCTTGTGCCTTACGGACGGTGAAACGGCTTGAATTGTGTGAGATTTAATTTCAATGGTTTAGCTTTGAACTTTTCGTAATTGAGTTCACAAATAATTTAAAATAATACCCGTATTCATAATTTGGAATATTTTTCAAAGTATAAATAAATTGTTTCAAAAATATTTTTTAAAACTCTTTGAAACGAAAAGGGTACGTAATTACGATTTTTTGTAAATTAAGCAAAATTATATCTATTTTTTGTCGGATCGGCAAAAAGATCTTTTGGTGTGCCGCAGAATTTTGGTAATTAACTTGAGTGACACGAGATGAAAACGGTTGAAAATCGCTGCTTTAGACTAACAAAACTGCTTGAATAAAATATAATCCTTACCTCAGAAGCGGCGCAATGGATGAATATGTCCCAACCACTTGGGCGCTTGGAGACTAGCATGTCTCTGGCAGGCGACGATATAAATCTCACATCACCATTGTTTAGGTGTGGAAGACCATCTTTCGCGCTGTTGCTTTGTTTTCCGTTTCTAGCGCCGAATTGATTGACCTTCCACACGATGCATTCCCAACAAAAGCACTCGCACTTCTTTTGCTCTTTCTGAGCTGGTCATATGCATGATAAACATATCAGAGGATCCTTCCAAATAACGCATGTGCATCTCTGGGGAGCTATAAATATGGAAAAATGCCTCACAGCGGCACAATCAGAACGGCGAGCATTAGCAAATAAATAGCTTCTGTGCGTTACTTGGGCAATATTTGCTTGCATCACGGGCTATGCGAGGAAGAATTGATTTTGAAATTCGGTTTTCTTGATGGAAGTGTGTTAAGTTTTCCTCCTGATGTTATCAATTAGTTGTATATGGTACTGAAGTGTCGTAGTTATTTTTGAGACAATATTAAAACTAGAAATTCATACAAAAATATTTATTTGTAAATTATTTACATATATTTCAGTGTTGTTGAGAAAGGATCGGAATCATGTTAAGCCAGCGGTTCTTTCCCTTTATTGCTATTAAAAGAATCCAAATGTTCGATTTCTGCAGCAAGTATCACAAAACACATTAGACATACGTCTGTTAATTAATTCGTTAAATATACTTAAAATACTTTTTATAGTCACAGTATTAACATGTTAAGTTTGAAGATACTGGCCAATAGTTTAGTGTCCATTAAAGCCCCTAAACCCGACCTCCTAATGAAAATTTTAAGATTCGTTGGAAAAAAGACATAAAAATCAATAAAACCTGAAACAAAAGTGTCGATTTTTAACTTAAATGTCAGTGAGATGTCAATTTTCATTATAACGTCCTTGATTTTCACCGCAAAATAGCCAACCATGCTGATGCCCCATTCTTTCAGCCGCAAATGGTTTCTTACTGTGCTTGGTTAATGGCATCTGTCATGTGCGCAATGGGTACATTCAGAACAAACTCATCTCCCCTACCCCTGCTTCCTACTGGTTCTACCATCAGTTCAGTTATTATGCTCAGTAAGTCTTTGCGCATGGTATATCATTCTCCCTGCTTCCTCTCTCAGAGGGGACCCGTCGTAGCACAGTGGATATGTCCTCTGTGCTAGCAACCTTCGAGTTATAAGCGGCGCAGGTTCGATTTCTGTCAGGTGCATTCCATCCTGGGTGTATTTCTCACTTCTGTATCAATTAGTGATGGGCAGAAGCGAGTAGTTTTGAGAATCAAATGCTTGGTATTCGAGTACTTTTAAGTATCGAGTAAGCATTCGAATACATACAGGGTGACCTGTAAAGTCCCTTTAAGCCGTTTAATTTTAAAACAGCGTCTCGTATAGTCAAGGAAGTAACGTGTACCTATAGTAAAGTGACCATGCTGAATTTATTGAGACAGCTTACAGCGCTCCTAGCGGCGAAATAAGGAAGTTAAAAAAAATAGCTCCAAAACTAAAGGAGATCGGCCAAAAAATTCAATTAAAAAAATGTTCGAAATACCATAATAAAAGCACAGGAAAAAGTTTCATGGAGTTATCTGTAAAATTCGCGGAGATATTCGTGATAGAAATTTGAACTATTCCATGCCATGAAAAAGGGGTCGTCCAGAAATTCTAAAACGTGTTCTCCGGTGTTGTGCAGTTTTTCTGAGTTAAGCAACGACGAATTTAAATTCAAACAAAGACAGTAAAAAAAAGATAAATGAAAAAATATCTGAAACGCACTCCGGAAAATAAAAAAAAAACTGACGATCCGAAATCACAAATTTAGCGCAACAACTCTCGGCTATACAGCCACGAACGCAGATTTACTATTTAATAATTTTATCCTGATAAACTTCGAGCAGATGCGAAAATGTCAGAAACAAATACGCGTTATTCAGTGTGGCACATTGGAAAAATAAAAGACAGATGAGCAAAAGCAAGAAATTTATTGCTTTACAAAAACACGGCGAGTGTGTTCAAAAAGGTCACCATCGGTCATAATACACATTTACTCGTATATTCGATCAAGCAAGCCGGCATGCACATTCCTTATTCTGCGGTGTGACAGTAGCGCAGCTATCGATGATACGCTGCCGCAGATCCAGCAAAATTGTCGACGGAGCTTCATACACCCGATCTTTGATGTAAACCCAGAGGAAGAAATCGAGAGGGGAAGATCTGGAAAGGGGGTAAGAAAACTGTATAGCACCGGAGAACACGTTTTTGAATTTTTGGACGACCCCTTTTTCAAGGCATGGAATAGTTCAAATTTCAATCGCGAATATCTCCGCAAATTTTACAGATAACTCCATGAAACTTCTTTCTGTGGTTTTATTATGGTATTGCGCACATTTTTCTAATCAAACTTTTTGGCCAATCTCCTTTAGTTTTCGAGTTATTTTTTTTAACTTCCTTATTTCGCCGCTAGGAGCGCTGTAGGCTGTCTCAATAAATTCAGCATGGTCACTTTACTATTGGTACACGTTACTTCCTTGACTATACGAGATACTGTTTTAAATTTAAAGGACTTAAAGGGACTTTACAGGTCACCCTGTATAAAAAAACGATTAATCGATAGTAAGAATCAGAGAACTATGATATATGGTACATATTTAAAAATAACAGCTAATTATCGTGTCGCTCTTGGTATAATGATTAGAGCACTGGATTTGTAACATACAGGTTCACGGTTTTTACAAATCATGATTTTTAAATTTTAGTTTTCCTGTTGGAAAGATTTGATTTTCTACCATATTTTGAGGAAATCGTTAATAATCACTTTTAACAGGGAGAGTAGCCAGAATTTTATTTTGGAGGGAGCCCCGAAGATAAGAATGAAACTTTTTATACAAAACTCTTTAAAGACACTTTTAAAAAAGTTTGTATGAATGTAAAATTTTTTTTTCTTTTGATACCAGGATCTGAAACTTCAAAATTATTTATCTAAATTTATCATAAAAAGTGACACATCTCGGTGGGTCTAAGTACAAAATGGTTCCGTAAATATTTACAAAATAAGTTACATTAAATAATCAAATCCTGTTAATGGAAATTTATTTTTGCAACCACTGTTTGGAGTACGATGTGAGAAGAGGTAGTCAAAGAAGAAAGAAGTATTCAATCATTTTACTATCGTAATTAAAGATTTTGTCAAATATTTTAAAGAAATTAATAGCCATCTTAAGAATGAAATAACGTTATTTTACTCGAAGGAAAAGAAAAGCATATCAAGCATTATGTATCTTATTTGCAGATATATTTTAAATGTCAGAGATAAAAAAGCTTGAAAATTAAATTAAATTAAAAAATTAAGTGTAAATAATTAAAATTAAAAATATAGTTGGAAATTAAAATTGAAAAATTTTAAAAACTTCCAGCTTGATATTCAAAAATAAAAGGCAAACCATTGTGTAATTTACTAATTATTAAGCCTGCCTGTTCGGGAAATTGCTTCCAGAAAATTTTAAATCCAATCTCTTAATCGATGGAATTTTTCGACACTTCACGCGCATTTTCAGGACATGTAAAATTGGAAAAAGCAAAATCAAGACAAGAAACAACATTAACGAGAACCATACCCATGGAATGTGACACTGTTACTTAATATGAATACTCTGGTATTCGAATACACAAAGTGAGTACTTTTGGCATCCGAATACCTAGGACGAGTACTCTTGTAACCGAATACCTTGGATCCGAGTACTTTGGTATTCGAATACTTGTATCTGAATACTCTTGTATTCAAATACCTTGGATCCGAGTACTTTGGTATTCGAATACTTTGGAAAAGAATCGAGTACATGGGTACTTTTAAGTATCGAGTACATGAGTACTTTTGTTACTCGAATACTCCCATCACTATTATCAATAAAACTCATTGTGTTACTTGCTATTGTATGTCCTGTGTCTGGTGCAACATGGCCAAATATGGCCCTTGCGCCATAAAACTCCAAAACCAATCAACCAACCCTATCTCGGGCGGTGGTAACCCTGTTAGAAGAGCAACGGATTAGCAAGCGGAGGATTGCGAGTTCGAAACTCGGTTCAACCCAAGACCGTCGTATACACGGGCTCGTGTACGTTTTCTGTCGTGGCCTCAAATATCCTCACGTTGGCGGGATGTGGAAGTTTGGAGAGTGGGTGCCAGCTCAGGTGTTGTTTTTGTCATCTGACCGTGCTTCAAAATTAAGAGGCGTTGTCCTCGGATCTTTCCCTTCGGGTTTGATCCCGGACTGTCGCCAATTGTCCGTTGTGTTTCTCCAGTGCGACTTTGATTAATTACCTACCTACCCTGTTCCTTCTCAATTTCCCGCCTTTGAAAAGACAGCCTCAAGCTCTAAGACAGCGCTTGGATCATCCAAAGAGTTACCAAGATTGGACCTTCAGGCACCTTTTGAACTAAGAGCTAAGAATGATTTGTATTTCATTGTCTTTGAGAAAAAGAAACAGCGGCGAAAATAATTGGCTTTTAAGGTTGTCTTAAGGCAAAGCATGAATATATTTTGCTTTGCGATCTATTTTCGGCATTCCTAGTTATCAATACAACGCTACTGAGGTAGCGTAGCGTAACATGGATATTAGCGTATTCACTGCACGAATAACATATTACTGCACAATAACGCATTCACTGCACGACTTATGTGTTCAAAACCGTTCTTCTGATGGGCAGGTAGGTAGTTGAATTTACCTCTCAATTTAGAAACACAACGTGCTATTGGCGACGGGTCTGGATAAATCCCGATAGTAAATATCCTAGGACAGCATCTCGTAATTTTGAACCACGATCAGATGACGAGGTCAACACCTGAGCTCTTCTGATGGGGCAATAGGAGAGCTTTCGGGTTCTTTCCCATGGAGTGCAGTGTGTGAAGCACCCTATCTCTACACCAGATAGGGATAGATTGGTATTTAATTAACGTTACACTGGAGCAACATAACAAGCTATTGGCGACGGTCTGGGAACAAACCCGAAGGGAGAGATCCAACACCAGATAGGGAAGGTGGCAGATTCAAATGTTAAACAAAAACGTAAAAAGCAATGTATATTTTTTTATTGTTTCGACCATCGGAAATTTTTCCGAGTGTTAACATTTCTTTTCAATGCCCATACAATTAAACGTTATTCACTATGGCACAGCAAGGGTGGAATTTTGAATCCTTGGCGTTACCCTGATGCAACACGGGGGTGGATTCACATTACAGCTCACATACATTCTAGGCACAACCTGTTTTTAGAGGTCACACATTCACTCCAGACGGACAAACAAACAGGCCTTATCCCGGATTCAAATCAGAACCTTTCGATCCAGAAGTCAGGCCCTGAAGACTCGACTGATTACTCGGCAAGGATTTATGCATACAATTCTGGATGGAAAGGTTCTTGGTTCGAATCTGGGGTTAGGCATGGATGTTTGTCCATCTACAATGAACATGTGGTCTCTCTATAAACGGCTTGGGACTGGTATGTGTGGTATGCATGTGATATGTAGCATGAACCTCTCTTCAATTGAACATTACCCATTATGGCAGTACAAGGATGTATTTGTGTATCACTTTGTGTTACCCAGATGCACCACAGAAGGAGGGTTCATGTTACATATCACATAAGTACCACACATTCTAGACATAATCCCGTTTAAAGAGAAGCCACACATTCATTCGAGACAAACATACCTGCCATACCCCGGATTCAATTTAAGAACCCTTCCATCCAGAATCGTATAGATTCTTGTCGACCAATCGGTCGAGTCGTCAGGGGTTAGTAACCTGATTATCAACAAACCGATGACTCTTGACATGGCGACTTAGAATTGACCATGCGTAAATGGTAGAGAAGGTAAAAAATTCATTTCTACTTATTGAATCATTAGATAATTGCAGCGTTTTAAACCCATACGAATTTGTCAACGAGAAAAATTCTTAATTACCTGCAACATTACAGTTTATCTAAAATTAGTTTTGTTTTGTATATGGTATAACACGTAATGTAAAACGTCACATCATTAAAAAAATTAAACAACTTTTATTAACATAGAAATCGATATGTACACACAGTTGCCAAAATATCCGATGTATTTATTTACACAAATGGTTGTTTTCGAAATCACAATCGAACCGAGAAAACATCTGTCGCGTGTCCGTTGGTCAAAACGTTCTCCATTTTGGCAACGGGCACGATCGTGGTTCCATTTTCTGCCTGCTTCACCTTCTCTTTCGATTTTTTGTCTTTTGGGAACCAAACTTCTTCCAGGTTCAGGAATGGAGCCTCGAAAAGCAGATGGAACGTGATGGAGAGACAAAGGGTGAGAATCAGGGTGGCAAGGAAATCGTAGAACTGGAAAGAAATGCGCGATCAGTGTAGAACAAGAAAATCGAGTATATTATTCATTGTTTTATATACACTGCTGGCCACCCAAATTGCAACACCAAGAAAGACAAGAGATATCACAACAAAATTTATTTTGTAGATAACATGTTGACCAAGTATCAAATGATTAAATTTATAGACTTCTGTGAAGTGTGGTTCCTGCCAAAATCAGTAGCCAGAGTAGCCGCCATTGTTGGAGATCACCGCTGCCACACGAATCGGCATTGATTCAAAGAGACTTTGGATGTGTTCTTGGGGTACAGCAGACCAAGAAGCTTCCACACGTTGCCAAAGTTGATCTGGTGTGGCAGCTGGGGATGTATTCTGGGTCAATCGTTGAGCAACCATGGACCACATGTTTTCTATCGGCGAAAGATCCGGAGAGCGAGCTGGCCAGGGAAGCAATTCAATCTGGCGATTGACGAAGAACCCTTGGACAATGCGTGCCACGTGTGGTCGCGCATTATCCTGTTGAAATATGGCTGTGGGCAAGCCCTGAAGGTAAGGAAGGACAACTGGCTCCAACACCTCGGAGATGTAGCGCTGGCTGTTTAAAGTACCGGCAATGCATACTAGAGGAGTGCGAGAGTGATATCCAATACCGCCCCATACCATAATACCCGGTGCAGGACCAGTGTGGCGGTGCATAACGCAGCTGTTCAGCATCCTCTCTCCACGGTGTCTCCAGACTCGAATCCGACCATCGTGGTGTTGCAGACAGAAGCGTGACTCGTCAGTAAAGACAATTTAATTCCATTCTGCCGTCCACATCCTTCTTCCATCGCACCATTGGCGGCAGAAACATCTGTGGTTCTGCGTCAAGGGTAGACGAAGCAATGGACGTCTTGCGGACAGACCACTCTGCTGTAAACGGCGTCGAATGGTACGCGCAGACACTGGATGATGCGGTACAGACTGAATGTGCTGTGCTATGGTTCGTGATGTGGCTGAGCGATCCGTCACTGCCATACGCACAATATGCCTGTCATCACGTGAAGTGGTGCACTGAGGTGGATGCGATCGAACACGTCGGTCCGTCGTACCCTCCTGCATCCAACGATCACATATCCGCATTACAGTTGTTTGGTTTCGTCCAACACGACTACCAATTTCCCTGAAAGATAATCCACAATCTCGGTAGGCCACTATCCTTCCTCTGTCGAACTCGGATACTTGATCAAAAGATGATCGCTGTTTTCTACGAGGCATAATTGATCGTTTTTTTGAAAAAACCACAAGAAAAACACAATTGCCGTACTTGAAATCGTCGAAATCTCCAAGCCTTAAATAGCGCTTTGAAGTGGCGCCACCGGCGCGCGTGATGTGCGTCTGCGCTGAAATTCTAATCATTTGCATATCTCACCTCCGCTAATGCATGTTGTAAATTTCATATTATTTGCATGCTTCCTTCAGGGTGTTGCATTTACGGTGGCCAGCAGTGTATGTGGTAAGTATAAACATTTATTTTCAAATCCTATAAAAACATTAATAAAAACTCCGATAGGCTGTGTAGGTAGGTAGTTGAATTAATGCCGCACTGAAACAACACAGCGGGCTATTGGCAATGGTCCGGGATCAATCGCGAAGGGAAATATCGGACAGCACCGTTATTTTGAATCACGGTCAGATGACGAGGCCAACACCTGAACTGGCACCCCGCTCTTCAAACTTCCACACCCTGCCAACGTCAGGATATTTGAGGTCACGGCAGATTTAATGCTCACATGTTCTAACGTACACGACTGTCTTTTTGATTGGATCGAGTCTTGAACTCGCAACCCTCCGGTTGCTATTCTATTCTGCTATTCTTCCAACTGGGCTACCGTGGCCCGTCATCAATATAGAGTACACGATGCATGCATATAAAGGATAGGAGGATGCATGCATATATGAACTGCACGATGCATGAACGTGAGAACGATTTTCAATGCTTCCAACAAACCAGACGAAAAGCGAATAATTTACTTCCGTTACCTAAATGCTCTTGCATAATACCCTATTGAGAGTTACCTTAAAATGTAGTTTATCGTTGCTTTGGAGACTTTCTGCGTTTGATTTAACTGGCGTTGGACCAATCAACTATCATCTATCTATTCAAAATATATTCTTTGGAATTTTTATTGGCGAAGTGCTGAAATCGTACTCGTAAAACAAGCCAAGTGACGTCATGTTCGGAATGTGTACAGGAGGCCCGTTCTGCAGCAAAAATACTACCACAACCTACAATTAACTTAACAGATAAAGCCTTTCATACCAGGTAGGCGACCTCACAAAAAGTGCATGTTATGTCGAATATGTATCTAATTCTGATTCGTTGGTACATTTAGTTGAAAAACGAATGAAAATCTGCTCACTTACAATATCATAATGGTGGAAGTAAAGCCTTTCTCTTCGGTATCCGTTTCTCACCCACAGAACGGGGAAGTGGAGGATGTAGGAAGAGTATGAGAGTCTTCCTAGAGGTATGAAAAGATCCCACGATAGAAATCTGTTGATAAGACCTGCGTAGATAGAAAAACACAATGGACACTTATACCTACATTCAAATGCAAGAATATCATTATTATATAACACTTCCATTTAAGTCTTGAAAACATTCAGTGCCAAAAAATTGTAATAAGCAGAAATATCTCAGTGATAAGTAATTACAGCAAATGATAATTCAAAATTCTTTGGAATAAAATTTAAAGTTTATTTGAAAAAGAAAAAGTAACACTGCTAAGTATAACAGAAGTGGAATGATGAATAAATAATAATCAATATTATATAGAATATTTTTTAAAGCTTTATTATGCCCTAGCAAAAACACAAAATAAAATACATGAATTTTGTAATGTACAAATTTTAATGAAAAAATAGTTTAAAATATCATCTGCCATAAGTCTAATGGTGTTTTTGAAGCTAGGACCTTTAATATTTGTGTCAAAAGAGGGTTGCGAGCAGATCAGCTCAACAAATAGTGTTCCCAACCCCTAGGAAATTTACTACTCGTACAAATGAAAAAAATCACAAAAGTCTGTTCCTCCCTCAGTTCTTGGTATCCCTGATTGGCTATTGTATTTTAACATTCAAGACTGCACCAGACTTCTCTGGCAAGACTTAGAAACAGGTGCGCAAGATATATGACTTTTGGGAGAGGAGTTAAAAACTTTCCAACTTGTCTATGCCTCAGTAACTCTTTCTTATATTTTGGATTACATTGGTGTCTGTGAGCAGTTCCTGGATGAACAGAAGTTGGTTGCTACGAAACTTGAAAACATGGTCTTTTGGACGTGGTCTCTTATACCTTGACCAAGGGCAGATTAGTAACAATAACATGATCAACAACCTTTGGACCTGGTCTAGCTCAGACTAAATTAAGTGGGGTAAGTAAGAAGAATTTGGCCACTAAGAGGTTAAAAATAAGCTGCTTATCATAATGAAACCCACCTCCTCTTCCAGTGATGCACATGAAGACCAACCAAGCAATTCCAAGCGCCCATGCTGTTCTATGAAACATTGCGTAGGTTACATCTACCAACCTACTGGGCAAGTTTCCTCTATTCCATTCGTAAGCTCCATAGAGGACAGCGAGATTGCAAGCGATGGCAGCACACCAACCGAGAACTTGATGTATCTTTAAAAAGTGAGACATTTTGATGAAAAATTATGTTGAAAATTTACGCAGAGAACCATAGATGGTTTGTATTTACAATGATTCGAAACGAATGAAACTTTTATCTTGAAAAAGTGTGTTACATGGAAAACCAATCGCTCCTAGAGTTGATGTAGAATTTTTGATGTATTTGATAAAATAATTAAAACATACGTTGTTACCGTATAACGAAATTATATTGTACTGAATATAATATAATATATAATGTACCAATAATAGGAGAATATATAATGCAATTTACCTAAATTTCTTTAAAACTTTGGAATCTATAAATCTCATTCTCGAAATTTTATCGTTGCTCTAGTTGGTACATACGTTATTAATTGACTAAATCTGACTTTCATACATTTCATTTGGGTATTTCAAAACTCTGCAATAGACACATACCTCTTTGGAAAACTTAAGGAGCGAGAGACGTTTTACTTTTTAAACATGAAATAATATAAACAATATGCCTCTTTGAAAGACTGAAGGAGCAGGAGACATTGTATTTCAACTTCTAAACATGAAGATAAATTATGAACATACTGGCTTCAGGTTCACCTTCCTGTAGTTAAGAACGAAGTATCCTAAGGCAATTCCCACACAATAAGCTCCCATATGTGGATAAGGTCTAAAGTACATTAAGTCACACAGATGCTTTGTAAACCTGTAAATATAACTGCATAAGTATCATATATAAAACATTTCATTTGTCAGTTAAAAGAGTCATAATGGATAAGTGGGGAGGGTGCAACACGAAGCACACTCTAGAATTTTTAGTTTCTGGCAAATATTAACTAAATCGAGAAGGAAACTTCTATAGATAGCACTGCTGACACATTTCGCTAGTTCAGAGATTTTCAACCTTTTTCATCTTAGCACACAAACTTTTTCTAAAATTTTGCAGCATACCGAAAAAAGGTTATATTTTTTGCTGATCTGATAAAAGTGGGTATAATTTTGATTAATCTACAAAAAGATAATAGTAGTGGTTATACTTACCGTTTTAGCTCAAAAGTGGGTTTCAAAATATCTTTTTTGAACTATTTATTTATAATATTTTGTAACAAAAAATATACTCAAAATTATTTACACTGGTATTACTTGAAGTTATTTGTGAACATACTTCTTAAAAGTCCTCACTGGCCTCGGTGCACATAACCTAGAAAAATCAAGGTTCTACCGTGAAAGTCACTTTGCTTCCAATTCAGATTATTTACTTTTAATTATGCGTTACATTGTACTTTTTAGTGTGTTACTTTGTGCCCCTTTTGAGGCCGAATGCAACAGATTTCAATCTCCGATTGTGTACAATCATAGTCATTTGTGCTTTGATCAATGTTTGGTTAGTTGATTTTTTTTGGTTTTATGGGTCAAGGGCCATATTTGACCATACTGCGCCAGACACAAATCAGACATCGTTATGTAATAAACTTACACGTATACAAAGAAAATTTTACTGACACAGAAGAGAGAAATACGCCCAGAGAGAAATAGAACCTTTGCCTCCAACAATTCGCAGATTGCTAGAGCAGTAGCCATATCCACTGAGCCACGATGGTCTATTTTTTTATCAATGAGTAATACGTCATAAAAAGAACGAGATTAATTTGTTTTATAAATATGGAGATTAGGATTAATTCAACCTTTTTTGGTACATAGTACCTGATCCTCCCCTAAATACTCCATCGTGCATGGAACATAAAATCGATGGCTGAAAAGTAAAAAAGTAGCTTCCATAATCTCAAAGTATTGGACATTTCTTAACCTTTCAAATGGTTTCAACGAGATATCTCGTCTATCGAGATCTCACCAGTTTTATTAATGACAAGACATCTCGTCATCAAGATATTGACAGTTATTTTATGATGACGAGATCAAAATCTGGTCAGTTTTCTTCTAATGAGATTGTACTTGTCCATCAAGATCTATTCAGTTTTGCTAGTGACGAGATATCTCGTCGAGACAACCAGCAGAATGCTACAGGTGGTTGTGACGAGATATCTCGTTCATCAAGATCTGAACAATTTTGCAAATGGCGAGATATATCGTTACGATATTGCCGATTTTTTATGATGACTAGATCAAGATCTGGTCAGTTTTCTTCTGGTGACAAGATATCTCGTCCATCAATATTTGTTAATGATTTTGCTAATGACGAGATACCTCACCAAGACAACCACCAGGAGGGTTGAAAACAAAATTCCACGATGTTTTCAAAACAATAACTAGCGTGACCTAATCGATCCAACACTTTCCGACTTTAAAAAGTCATTAAAAGTCCATAAACATCAAAGACGTCAAAAGGATGTAAGATGAAAAGCAAATCTATTGTCAACAACTAAGTAACGTCAAAGAATGAAAGTAATGTTTCCAAAACCGCATTCTCGTAATAAAAGCGAAATTTTTGATATTCTTTCGATCAATAATTTTCCTTTTGAAAGTATCATACAACATAGTTTACTGCCTGTTAACAGTTCTAATAGTAATAATACTTACTCAATAATAGTTCTTCCATTTCTGCAGGCTTTTACATCATAATAAAAATGTTAGAACAACGTTTTAAAATAATTATATTTGTGTTATTTTCTAATATGTGTTTTGTAACAAAACATTAAAACTAAATTCATGACATTTGGATCAATTGCTTTCCGGGCTGTTGTTTGATTGATGTGGAAAAACTGTTTGATAAGTATTTAACTTTTACAAATTATGATTATTTCTTTTTTTGAGTGAGGTTTCTTATATTAGAACCATGGCTGACTGGATTGACCGATGTCTATGAGCCAAGGCTGCAGGTTGCATTTCGAAGATGGTTGCTTAGAACACTGTACACCAAACACATATTTTATAACTGTGGATTTTGATTTACCGATATAGTATATTTTAACCCTCCAAGTGGTTTCGAAGAGATATCTCGTCAATAAAGATCTGGCCAATTTTATTAATGACGTGTCGTCATCAGAATATTACCGATTTTTTACTGAAGACGAGATCAAGATCTGGTCAGTTTGTTTCTATAGACGAGATACCTCATCCATCAATATCTAATGAATTTTGATAATGACCGATATACCTCTTCGAGAAAATCACCAGGAGGTTGACTCCAAAAATTCTTCCTTTTCCATTGTATGTTTTTAGTTTATAGTTTTGTTTGTATGTTTGCAAAATGTATATTTTTTGCTACGAACTTTCTGTGAATAACCAGCCTATAAAAGTCATCAAGATCCGAATCCCTCGCAATGTAGCAGCATAACAAGTTTTTTACTACAGATTTTACTAATGTGGCTGAGCAATAAGATGCAGGTATGACTAAAAGGAGACGTTAGATACGTTAAATACAGAAATGATCTATTCCCAGCTATCGATTTTATGAAAAGTACTATATGAATAATGTTTGTAGTTGTGTACAGAAACAATGAATTCTTTATTTTGTAACTACTTTATAATATTAATGATAAAACTAACTATGCATTCATCAAAAACAGTGATCACTAAAGAATGGTAAAAAATATTCTTACTGCTGATTTGGCGTGAAGTACAACAGCGTAGGATAAAAGTCGTGAAAGATGGTCAAAGCTGCCATTATTGCCATACATGACAAAGTCAGGATAAGCATCACGAGGAATCCAATCACTGGCCACCTGACACAGATGTAACAAGTTATTATAAAGTACTTAAAAATAATATACACGATTATAAACAACAATAAAATTACCGCATATACATAAGATTGACTATTCCAGAAGATATTGGTATGTGGGTAATGTGATACCACCTATGCCAAACCATCTATTCCAGGTGTGGCATAGAGTGATGCCAGTCCTGTGACGCTACCATAAAATAATATTCTAATTTAACTCGAGACTTTCGACCTCGCTGCATATAGATGCTAATTTGCTATTAGAACGTTAATTCAAAAACAAAGTTTTCAGGATACAGTAAAAGCTTTGTAAAACAAATAAATAACAACGTTGCTCATTTTGTGACCTTGGCAGTCGCAAGCTCTACCGGACAGAAGTCTACTTTAAACACATTTACTTCCCACGTCACTAAAATTTGTAACAATGGAGGAAAGGGCTGTTTATGGTCTCTTAATAATCACATGTATCAGCAGGAAATCTCCATTTTCATTGTATTCCAATGCAAATGAGCCTTTGTAATACCTTAGGTGGCTTACACCTTGGGAAGAGTGTATTTACAGCTTTTGAAGCCCGACTGACGGCATTAAGCTTCTGCTCTTCAATGATTTTGTCTATTTGGAGTGCCTGTATTTTAATGGGTTGATTAACAGATAAACTGAAATGATTCCCGATAATGTTGTTGAAAATAATTTTGAAAATAACAAAACAAAAATAGAGGTATTCCTGAATATAGTTTTATATTTTCTTCCAAATAAATTTGTTTGCAATTATCAATAACTTTGCACTTTAATATTCGAATATTTTTTTTGAGTTATTTTTAGAATAAATTTATAGACTCAATATCAAGTCATGCTGAAATTTGAACATTATCTGAATGGAAGTAGTAAGAAAAATTAAAATAGAAAATTGGAAAGTAATGCATTTTAAATTTAAAACATTTGAGGTTCAGATTGATGTAAGTTGTCATTCTTAGGCGGAGTTGGAAAACCAAATTAAAAAAGAATAAAAATTTTGAGATTTTTTTTAAATTTGTATGGTCTACTTCATGAAATAATTCTTGTAAACTTCGTTGAAAAGAATTTTTAAAATAACAAAAGAAATACGGAAGGTATTTTGGTAGTTATATTTTCTTCTTATGAAAGTTTGAAATTATTGATAACTTTGCAATATTTTCCTAGAGTTATTTTTAGAGTAAACATATAGAGAAATCAATTCAAATGATGCTAAAATTTAACACTATTTGTATGGAAATAGCAAAAATATGTAATAGGAATTTGGGAAGGAATATATCTTAAATATAAAACATTAGAGGTTCAAATTGATATTACCATCACTCTTAAGTGAAGATGGAATACAAAATGTAGATATCGATTAAGAGATTTTTGGAGATTTGGATAATCTATTTTATGCTCTTTCAAATTATACTTAATTTTGTTTCGACTTTCATTAGAAGTTTTAATAGAATAAACATAACTAATAACAAAATTAAATGAACTAGATTTTGAACTTATAAAACTCGATTTTCTCAAAATGAACATTATTTATCTACAAGGTACACCTTTTATAAGAAACTACAATAACCTATAAAATGAAACTTTCCCATTATGCTCTACAAGCGTCATTTATTATTCATTTTCAATTTACTTTTTTTGAACAATCAAGAGAAGATTTTCTAGTTAATTTTATATAAATATTTATTTTTAAAATACTATCCAAAAAATTGAATCCCAAATTCATTTTGAAAGTAAATGTCTATTGAGTATGCAAACAAAAATGAAATATAGATTAACATTAACCCTCCAAGTGGTTTTCACGAGATAACTCGTCCATCAATATTTAACCAAGTTTGCTAATGAAGAGGTATCTCGTCATCAAGATATTGCCGATTTTTTTATGATGACGAGATCAAGATCTGGTCAGTTTTCTTCGAATGACGAGATATATCGTCTATCAAGATCTGGTTAATTTTATTAATAACAAGATATCTCGTCGAGACAACTACCAGGAGGGTCAATTCACATAGAAATTAACATTTTCGGTATTCCATATCCCTTTAAATAAGCTAAGCTATTCAGACACCATCTATGGTGTCTGAATAGCTTTCTTCAGAAGAAGCATTAATTGGTTATATTAAAATTAAAATATACTGAATGCCCTACTCACCTGTACAAAGGTATCAAAATCAATGGCGCTAAGAAATAAAGATGCATATCCGAAGCTATGTACCAAGTGTGAAGAAGACACTAAAATAGAAAGAAGTACCAACAACTGAATAACGAGAAACAGGGGCTATATGAACTCTTAAATGTTTCTGAAATCTCATATTTATCACAGCAATTGATTAATTTAATCCTCTGTGTGATTCACATGTATATATCCGTTCTGCAACATGTAGTCTTCCCTGTAAGATTTTTAACCAGGTCTGGTCTTCTACAATAGAAACTTTTCTAGGTTTCTTTCACCAATAGATCCAGTTATTTAGTCATTATGTGTGTTTGGGGGAAAAGGAATAATATACTTCTCTGAAATCTCGTGACACTCAGGTTAAATGTTAATTTTTTCACTTGATTACTTAATTTGCTTTCTTTATTTGAATTACTTGATTTGTGATTTGATTACTTAATCCTCCAAGTGGTTTCTACGAGGTTTCTCATCCATCAAGATCTGACCAATTTTGCTAATGACAGAGATACTCGTCATTAGCAAAATTGCCGATTGTTTGATGTTGAAGAGATCAATATCTGGTTAGCTTTTGTTGATGACGAGAAACCTCGTCGAGACATCCAGCAGGAGGGTTAATGCTTAGAAAAAGGAACTCTTATAACAGGTTTGAAAGATAGCTTCATACCACAGACAAGCACTGAATTTAAAATAGAATAACATTTTATTACTTTCGTGTTTGCAAATTGTAAAAACCCGTGAGTGTCTATTTAGAACATATTTATTTTTCACTGACACGTCAGTGTAATATTTGCTATATGATGGTAGATGAATGAAATTTCGGTCATGATGAAGAAATCTGAACATTAATCTGGATAAAGACTCCTCTCTCAATAAGGAAATACACACATTGTTAGCTTTTCAAATATAAAGAGCCGTTTCTCCGTGATTTTAAACGCACGCCCTCATAAAAGTGCTATTTTTGTCAAATTTACCGTTCGTTTATAGTTAATAGTTGACATGTCATCCTTCTCAATTGTATTTGTCTCTTGTAAATATTGATCTGAATGGCACTCTGAGCCCAAATCAGAATCTGATGCCGATTTCGATAATAATAATATGCGCACTATTTGAAGACTACGTACATCTTGACGTAAAACTGCATACGATGGATTACTATACTTCTCAACAAGTACAGCACCATAAAAGTAAATTAAAATCTCTAAATTTTCTATAATAGCCACCTGCCATCACATTGCAAGTCTGGGTTTGGCAATTATCTTTAGGATATGGTGGTGATGGTTGGGGGATTTAATAGATCGTACTTGACCAAGATTCGCAAAGTACAAGACATTGTCAAGTAATGGATAGAGAAGAAAAGTTTTACTGACAGAAGAGAGAAGTATACCCAAGGTAAGTTACAGGAATAAAACCTGCGCCGATCACAGATCGCAGTTGATTGCGAAATGAGGAAATCCCACTGAGCACGTTTATTATACGGAAAATGACAACTAACACTGTCAAAAACAGTCAATAATAAATGACTTTCCAATAAAATCAGACTGATTTGGAAAATCGTTTTGCAAGGGAATTCAATTTATTGGACATTTTAAGTCTCAAAGTTAATTTTTTTCATGTGTTCTTTCCCAGAAATTTCATTCTTTTCAAACTTTGCATTGAAAAGTGAAATAATAAACAACCTAATACACATATTAAGTTCATAGGATTATTTGCTTTATTGTACATCACCCCTTTAATAAAACAACTACAAATAACGAAAACAGATAAAGTAAATTGATCTGCCAACTTCGCTTCAAAAGTGCCATGACTCAAAGTTTGAATTTATCACACAAAATGAACGAATACTCTAAAAAAGATTTATCTCTAAAAATTGATCTTTGATTATTTTCTGATAAGTAACGCTGACATTTGGCATACATATTTACAATTTTTAAAATCTTCATCTCCAACATCAAAAATAATTTTATAAATGTTATTTTTACGGTAGACAGTGGATATTATTTTGTCCTCTGTCTATCGTAAGAGAACATTTACGTCTATAAATGTTCTATATTTAAAAAATGAAAAAGTTGAGGGGAGTAAATAAATTTGTTTTAAAGTATCGAATAGGAATATATTGAGGCGAGTCACTTAAAAGCTTTTCTTTACGCATCATTTGGATTATTTTGAGTTCAAGGCACTCTTAAGAACTTTTGTCTACTCATTTGGATTATTTTGAGTCGAGGCATTTTAAAAGTTTTTTCTACATATCATTTGGATTAGTTAAGTTGTGGGTTATTTTATTAACTTATTTGAATGACTAATTTGGCTACAATTAACCTTCCAACTGTTTGGACGAGATATGTCGTCTAAGACTTGGTCCATTTTGCTAAGGACGAAATTTCTTGTCGAGACAAAATTGACCTATTACTCTAAGGTAGAAGATCCAAGTAGGAAAAACAAATTTTCCCTTGACCAGAACTGGTGACAGTGTGGAACAGATTTTTGCGCCAGATGCTGGCCATTACAGGGCAGTTTGGCCTCTGTGGGATAGCTCCTGGATGACCAAGAGCTGGTTGCTGTACATCTTGAACAACAGCCTTTTGAAATTGGTCTAGGTGGTACCATAACCAAGAAGGTAAGCAACAACGCAATTAAAAAGCAATTTACTAAAGTACACATGTTTCAAGTGCGCAGGAACCCAGTAGACGCAAATTTCACACCCAATTGACTCTTTCTTACCATGTCATCGAAGTTCGTCCATGTGTTTATGGGAATTATAAGAGCTTGCCACCAGTACTTTTCGCAATTGCCGACTTCTTTGCCAATTACGTCTTTCCACATGGGGCCCGAGCCAACCAAGGGGAGAAGGAACATGACGAGTAGAGCTCCAGCAACAGGTGGAGTTAACCTTAAATAGAAAATCGAAACAGGATTAGGAAATTTTTAGAGTTAGACAGAATCAAGAACTTTACAATCGAATACTTCGTATATGAGTACTTTCAAGTACCGAATAAATATTCGAATGCATATACTAAAACGATTAATCAATAGTAAGAATAAGCCTATCAAATGCAAGCAATACTTTGTTCTGATTTTCCCAGCATAGTGGCTAGAGTACTGAAGTAGCGTAGCGGATTGATTTGAATCTGTATTAATCGGTGGAATTTCTCGGCATTGTTTCATTTAGAAAGCAAATTACGATTATTACACGGTTCTACATAAATATACACATATATTTTCATGATATAAAATTTGAAAAAGTAAAATCGAGATTAGAAATATAACTCTATCGAAACGATGATTTGGATATGCATACAATGCAACTCTTCTATTGGTATTTGAAAACTCAGGTATTCGAATACTTAAAATGGATACTTTGGAATTCGAATACTACTCTATTTGAGTTTTTTAATATTAGAATACTTTGGGTGAATACTACTGTATCCGAGTATTTTAGTATTAAAATACTTTGGATAAATACTACTATATTCGAATATCATGGATGAAAATTACCGTATTCAGGTATTTTAGTATTAGAAAACACTTTGGATGAATACTACTGTATTCGAGTATTTTAGTTTGGAATACTCCGCTAACTACTAACACAAGAACTGAAAATAAATTATGTTACAGTTGGTTGTTTTTTATGACGCAAGGGCCATGTTTGGCCATATATGCCAAGCACGAGACAGAGTCAAGTAATATATCTACTCACACAATGAAAGTTTCACTGATACAGAAGAGAGAAATACCCCAGGATAAGGTACAGAATTGAACCTGACCGCCTATAACTCGCAGGTTGCTAACACCGTAGGCGAACCCCCTGAGCCACTGTGGTGTCTCACATTTTGGAAGGAGGATTATTTACAAAACATTTTCTTCAAACATTATAAAATAATTGTACACTATTTTTTAAACTTGATAATAAACTTCCTTATAACAATATTTATGTAGCATAACAAATAAATAATATTTCAACATGATAAATTTAAATTGTAACATAACATAAAATGACTAAATGTCGAATATATCAATTTTCCAAACTATCATAATTTCATGTTTTATTTTTTGGAAGCGATTGTTTCCATTGGTACTTACGCAGTAAAAGCAATCCTTACCTCCCTATTCTGATGGAAAAGTTGTTAATTTATTTTATGATTATTTAAGATATTATGGCGGCAGTACAGTTTATGATTACTTAATATATTATGTCGGTAGTAGTTTATGATTATTTGATACATTATATTATTGTATAATCGATTTAGATTATGACGTAACATAGAAGGAACAAGTGTTAAGTTATTAAATTTGCAGACAATCATAATTTCAGGTTTTAGTTTTCGGAAGCGATAGTTTCCATTCATACATACGCAGTAAAAGCAATTCTTACTCTGCACTATACTAGAAACCAACGGAAAAGTTGTTCATTTAGCCTGTGATTATTTGATGTATTACATAGAACGTAAATTGGACTGTTCTTCCTTGACAGGCCTCGTGCCAAAAAATATTTCCTTAAGATTTAGAAATGTGCTTCTTAATCATTCCATGAGGGCAATTTATGTCTTGCATAAGCTCAAATTATGCGAAGGGTGGTGACCTAAATATGTATCCTGGGGCCAAGCTTATAGATTCCACGGATCCCCTTAACACACCTAAAAGGGGCCTCCCGTCAACCCCCTGTGTGTGGTTTTCAAACGATCACATCCTTAAACGAACGTTGCAGGCTACCTGTTGCTATCCAGTTCCTAAAATTGCTGCAATACTACTGTTTGGGGAATTCGGCGTTTCGACTAGGGGTTTCCAACCTTTTGAGCCGCATTGAGTGAAGATAAATTGTCTTGTGGGTGTGGGTCGCATTTAAAATATAATATGATTAATGTTTTTAGTAATAAAATGTTCCTTATTTTTTTATTGTAATAAAAAAAGAATTGATCTATAAATTAACCTATTAAATCACTTAAGTTAAATTCATGTGATTAAGTTTTTCGTTGAATACACAGTATTCACTTCACATTTGGTAACGTTACAATTTAACGATTATTTTACTAGAATTAAACACGTGTTTTGATTAAGGAATAAAACACTCAAATTCAGTAAAAGCGTAAAATTTGTCTTTATTTAACATCATAATTATTTTCAAATGATTAACTATATTTACTGAATTCGGCTTTAAATTTCGTATTTTCCCCCTCACAATATCATTTTCTATGATGCAAATGACTATGATCCTATTTTAACATTGGCGTTTCCTTCCTAGGTTGATCCAAATCTAATAGGTTCACAGAAATCTGCTGTGAATTCAGAGAATTTTTCCAAGTACCAGGTCACCAATGTGCCCTTGAGAAACTGTTGATGTACTACCTTCTAGTGTGTGCACCTGCAACCGATTGTGTGTTATCAACGAAACACATCTCATCCGTTGTAAGCGCTTGCTTAATGCTATTTCTATGCAAAAGTTCTACAACCTACATTCTACTAATCCAAGAACATCTTAAATCGCAGGTCGACAGCATTACACATCTAACATCAAAGCCCAAATGCTAAATTTCCTTTCACCAAACTATGTTATAATTTAACGACAAAATTTATTTGAAAGCAAAGTATTCACTTTAAACTACTCCACTGTTTTAGGCATGTAAATGTGATGTGAAATCTCTGTAAGTTCTCTTATTAACCTTGATTTATAACAGTTATCACATTCTAACTATTAAAATGATGTTAATTTAGGTATATTTTAACTTAAGTTTAGCGTTCTAACAACTCTGTTTAATTTGCTAGTGCAGTGATAGCGTTTGTATACTTATTTATATTTAGAGAGTTTATTTAGGCAACATTTGCCTATTTGAATGAAACTGTGATAGCATTTGTGTAATATATAGATATTTTATATTTATAATATTATAAAACACTTTCTTAAAATATTTTAGTTTTGTTTGTAAAATCTATTCTTCGAATGATTGTTTCAAATTTTAAAATTAGATTTCAGTGCTCCATTTCAAATTGCTCATGAACTGCACATTCATTTATAGTAAATTTCATGAGAACAGGGTTTTACAAACTGTGGTGGTTCATGTATTCAGGATAAAAATAACCGTCTTCAGAAAATATAAGTTATACTACAAAATATTATATTCGATTTTCTTAAAAACAAGAATGGGAATAGATTAGACACCGAACAAGAATTGACCTTTCCTACTGATCTACAGATTAAGTAATGCCGTACATCATCCTTCATACATCTTGAGAAAAGTCATCTAAACAAGTGAAAAAATATATTTCCATTGCTCATTTTGTTAATTATCTTCTGCAAGGTAAAAAATATTTAATTTTAAAATTGAAATTAGAAATTCATCGAATCAATGGAATTTAATAACATTCGATTTATTTCTTATCAGAAATTTTTCTTAGAACGAAATAAATGTAACTTTGTTTCTGAATAGGACAGTAGTAAACACACGTTTTGAATTTTCAAAATTTTAAAGGTAATTAATTCAATGCTTTATTTATATTGAGTTTTATGTTATTTACAAACAACTGGTGGATTTGAACTAGTTTTCAAATAAAAAAAGAAAACCTTATTTATTTTCAATGACTTAAAAGAAATTAATATTGTTCCTAAAGAATGCTGTGGTTAAGAAAAGTTGAATTCTTTAATTCCAAACACACTCACCTCCATATTCGATGTAAGTAAAATCGGAGAAAATTGAGTCTGCCATTTTTCTTCTCCAGATTCTTCAAATTTGAGTGAGCGACCAAAAATGCCCTGAAAGGAACATAGTTTGTGCATAAATTAGAACTCGAAATTATGAGGCATAGTCAGTGAAAAGTTGCTTGTAACCTTACCCAAATAATTTTATCAAGCTATTCTGATTTATTTGTCTAAAATAATTTCTCAGTTTCTCTATTATATGTTGCAAAGTTTTATCACAAACTTTATGACATACACCTTAACTTTTTAACAAACTTAAAATATATTGTAAAGTAATACACAATCTGAGATTGTTTCATCACGGTAACCATCTCAGCTGGCTGTATTTATTTTACGAATTTCTACAATATTTCCATCAGACATAAATGCGAACACACAAATGAGCTGTTCATTATCTTGCATTTTCAAAATGGATTGCATTAATCAAAAATACCACCTCTTAATTAATCAAATTGATTAGTTTACTTTTCATTACAAAAGTACTTCATGGGCACTTGATAAGTACGAACGAGGCTACCAAAATACTATCACCCCTTGGTATTTAAATTATAGAAAACCTATCTCGGAATTTATTTGAATTTATGGTTTCATTTTACATTTTGGAGAATATTGTTATTGTAAATGCTCTATCTAGCAGAACGAGAAAATTAACAAGAACAAATCAGAAAGCCACAATATTCTCTACAGTGCTCAACGATGGATGATTTTTCTTTAATTTCCTTTTGGTATATTTTCTCTTTTCATTATGCATGACATCTGTACGATTATAAAGTATTAAAATTTAAAACTTTGCATTGTATTATTTATTCCGCTATAGGTGTCAAAGAGCTGAAAAAAATGTTTAATTGAATATAGCAAGTTTAACTGTAAATAACAAGTAGCATTTTAACTGTTTGTAACAGGTATTCGCAAAACGCAAAGCACTATATTTTCAGTATAGCTTTGCTGTGGTGGCATATTATATATAGCTCGATGTTTTAAATAAAGAAATCTGCACGCCATGTTCTCAAACTTACCCCAAGACAAAAAATGTGTCTACAATAACCCAGGCATTGATGATTGTACCAAAAGTGACTTCGTTCAAAGCATTTTGAGCATTTTTCATCCGTGCTACAAAAAATTAATACGATAATAAATTAACAAGAGTAAAATATGGTAAAGAAACTTGAAAAAAGTGAGAGAAAAAATGTAGATATATTTGACTGATTGATTTAAGAAAACAGTTCTTACAAAAAGATTGTATGTGACTGAACCCGTAAGTGTGCACTAGAACCACCCAAGTCATGGATAAAACTCGCATTCCGTTGAGGGCACCAAAGTTTTCCTTCGACTGATTGAGTTTGAAGAGCTTTTCTAAGTTTTTGTTGATCGAGAAACTTTTCAGACTGTCCATTGTGAGACCTAAACCGTAAGCAAATTAATAAACATAAATTGTACTTGTAGTATAATACATTTAATAATTACTGGCAGGACAACATTAATCATCTGTAAAATTTGTTTAAAAGACAAAAAAATAGACGTTATTTCACTTTTATTTTATTAACGAACATACAAAATGCGACAGAAAACGCTAGTTTCAATAATTTTTAGTTATATGTTATCTAATTTATAATATTCAGGGTCAGATTAGACATCTCATTCATTTATTAAAACTAAATGTAAATAACTACGCTTTTGTGACGTAAATTCAATACACGCCGTATCTTAAATCTAGGACTTAGAAAATTAATTTCAAATTTGCATTTTAAATATATATATTATTAGCAATATGAAGAGAAAATTTTCATCAAATTTCTGATGCACAAAATACCTTAAAAATATTTAAAGCGAAATCAAGTAGTTCGAATTTTCTGTTTAAGCAAAAATTTCCCCTTCACTATATCATCATTTAAAATCGTCATCAATTACCTGAATATTTCATACTCCAAGAATTGGTATGTTTCGAAGCAGTGTCTAAGTATGTACCTATTATGATTAGGGCCACAATCAAACCTATGATACACCTATAAACATGAAAAGGAAATATTTTTGTCATATAGAAATTTCCCATACAATAACAGTACTTATATTTGTACCAACAAAACTAATAAACATGAAATAACTGTTCTCACATAACTCCTATCTGCAGAGATGAAACGTTGTAGGGCTCTTTACCTTCGCAACGCAAAACATTTACTTTCAATGGCAAATCTTTTACACCTAAAATGTAATAAAATATAACTGGGCTTACGACATTGAAAGAGTGCAAGAAAGAGCTATATTCTTTAAAACAAAAACAGCAAGGTTATTTAGATCTTTTAAAAATGGGTTTCTATTTCATTGGCTCTGTGTGTTGGAATTAGAATGAAAAATAAATTTACCAAGATTGGCCATTTCTTGTACATCAGCTGCAGAGCATGTTGATGGTAGACATAATCCTAGTCTAAGATTCATCAAATAGAACATGTTTGCGTTAGAGGAAAAATCTGATAATATCTGAAACGATAAATAATATTGGTATTATGAATTATTCTTTTATATCAAACAAGTGCTAGAGTAATTAATTAAATCTGATTCTAATTAATCTTAAATTATCTGAACACATAAGCAGAACAGTAGGATTTTTTGCAAAGAAAGAATACAATACTATCGCATATTTTAACAAATACTATTATAGGAGAAACAGTCGCAATGTTCAGTATATCTCGATATCATAACATCTTTATTCCTTGTAAATAAGGGGCCGTGATAGCCCAATTGATAGAATCACGCCTTAATTGCTGCGAGTTTAAAACTCGATAACACCAAAGACAGTCGTGTACGTGATGGCTGGTATAAGTTAAATCTGTCGTGGCCTTAAATGTCTTCACGATGATGTGAAGGTGGGGAAATTTGGAGAGTGAGTTGCCAGCTCAGGAGTTGACCTCGTCATCCGACTGTGGTTTGAAATTTCGAGGTGCTGTCCTTAGATCTTTCCTTTTGGGGTTGATCACTGACCGTCGCCAGTAGTCCGTTTTGCTGCGCCCATGAAATTTGGGTATGTCTGCTATTGATCGAAGATCTGCAGCACATTTCTGCAACATTCCAACTTAACTCCATTTCACCTCCCGGTATTACCCGGGTGTAGCAACACAGCCTTTACACCTTGGCTGACCCCACCACTCCAGACGCGCTTCCCCTGTGCTACCTGTTGTCACCCTCTCGCCACAATGAGGCTACATGAGATCATGGGTTCTTTGTTTCAAAAGCCAATCAAATTGCTATAATGCTAATTGACAATTTTAGATCTGTTTACTTGCTTATACTTAAAGGGTTTAACAAAAATTCGATTTACAAACTTTAGGCTAACTTAAGCATATATTTTTGTAACACCAGGAACATTCCGAGAGGAGTAACCGGGCCCCTCGAATTCGTCCCTGGTATAAAACTAAATATCCCTGATGTAAAGTAAATATCCCTGATGTAAAGTACCCCGAATCTCTTTGAATTTAGTTTGCACCACACTGATTAGTGTGGGAAAGAAGGGAACCCACACCCTTACTCAACTACTTACCTTCTAAACCAAATGTTCCAGACATTCCAAACTAAATATTCCTCAAAACCAATGATGAAAGATTCCTCGGAGAATGGCACAAGAGCATAGCACAAAACAAAGGGGTCCCACACCGGGCCTTCAGCCGTAATACGGTAATAATATCCGTAAACCTTTCTGCTCCGCAGGGTGGTTATTGCATTGTATTGTATAAAAGTATCTGATGTCTCATAACTCTATAAAACAATGCGTACACTATTAACCCTAAAAGTGGTTTCATTGAGATATCTCGTACACCAAGATCTGACCAATTTTGCTATTGGCGAGATATCTCACCATCAATATATTGCCTATTTTTGATGATGAGAAAAGATCATCTGAAAAAAAACTGACGAGATCAAGATCTGGTCAGTTTTCTTCTTGTGACGGGAATCTCGTCCATCCATATCTGTTTTACTAATTAGGAGACACCTCGTAGAGAAAACTACCAGGAGTGTTAATAATTGGTAGAGACATCATACCGTTATCTGTAGTGTTTGTAAGGCATAAAATACTTACATACTCAGCATGTAAGAAATATTAAAAAAGAACTTGGAGACATTTGCGTTTTGAGACTAGCAGGATAGTATATAAAATCAGATCTTAGTTTATCAGCGAAACGTATTTTCCATGTCTACTCACTGAGTCGGAGTGGGAGAAATTGTTGAAGTCCAAGACCACTGTCTTGAACTGGACACGATGCGGTACTTCCGGCAAGAGGGGTGTAGCTTCCACCGTGCAGTAGTGCCCCGTGAATTGAACATTTTTCTTGCTGTCCATCTTCTTCACTTCCAGACACTGATCATAGTCTCCCAGATCGGTCAGAGTACCGTCGAAGATCCCGGATGGTAACTTGGCGCTCGCATCCAGCACTGAAAAGAATGATGAGAGCCATTTATTGTGATGTAAAAGTGGTTTTTGCAAACAATAACGCACAAGTGGATAAAACCTTTGTAAAATTGGTAATAAAAAATGAAAAATCTTCAAAACAACGACTAAGATTAAAAACCGAAAAGATAGTAAATAGCCATTTTTGTGGTACAAAGAGATCACTACGAACAGGATAGAAGTAAATCACAAAAGGCAGGTAGGAATTTAATTAACCCTCCAAGTGGTTTCGACGAGATATCTCGCCCACCAAGATCCGACCAATTTTTGGAAATGACGAGATATAGTGTCAAGATGTCGTCGATTTTTGGATGATGACGAGATCAAGATTTTCTTCTCGTGACGAGATATCTTGTCCATCAATATCTGCTAATTTTATAAGCTAATGACAAGATAAGGGTGTAGCTAATGACGAGAAAATAGTTAAGACAATCACCAGAAGGCTGAACGTCACACTGGAACAACACAACGGGCTGTTGGTGACGGTTCGAGATCAATCCCGAATCTTTCGCTTCGAGATCAATCCCGAAGCGAAAGATTCGGGACACCTCGTAAGGAGAGATCCGAGGACAACACCTCGTAATTTTGAGCCACGGTCAGATGACGAGGTCAACACCTGAGCTGGCACATCACAATAATGTGAGAAGGTTTGAGGCCACAACGATTTAACGTGAACCAGCCCTCGAGTACACGACGGTCTTTAATTGGACTGAGTCACAATAACAAAACCGAGTTTAAATATTTTGTTCTTGAAGAGTATTGCCACTTTTTTAAATAAACCTTTCCAAGCCAAGTTTATAAAGACAGGGAAGCATTAACATCATTCACTAGCCTGTGCGACAAAGTTAAAATAAAAAGCTTATTAGATGTCTAACTTGATAATAGATCTCGGAGATAGGACTATTTTTGCTTGTTTGAAAATAAGTTGATTTCCAAGCTTTTTATATCTTTATTAGTCGTTGCTTCGAAGGCTTTCCTCTTTTACTGATAATACATAAGCTTAGACATAGAACTATGCTTTAGTAAGCGGCAAAACTATATACGGTAGGTAGTTGAATTTACTGGAGCAACACAACGCGCTATTTGCGACGGTTCGGCACCAATCCAAAAGGAAGACAACTCGCAATGTTAAACCAAGGTCAAATGATGACATCAACACTTGAGCTGACATCCCACTCTCCAAACTTCCATACCACGCCAATGTGAAGACATTTGATGCCACGACAGATTCAATGTGCCTCATCCCCACTTACATGATGATTTTTGGTTGGATAAACCCAGGATGTCAATCTGGAAGGGACTACCTTTTTATCCAGAGCTTTAAGTAAAGGGTGGTTTTAAAGTTTGAAAATTTCTTTAAAATATAAACTAGTTTTAGAGACTAGTTTTAAAATGTGTTACCTAGTGACTAGTTTGGGAGTGTGTTGCAAGTGAGTTTAAAAGTAACTATTCCAAGACGAACAGAAGCTGTATTGAAGTGATGTGGGGCCAAGGTTCAAATGAAATATTAAAATTTTAAAAATTATTTTGTCCAATCCCAGTTCATAAGAAATGGAACACTTTTTAAGTGGGCTAAAAGCAATGAATAAATATTAGTTAACTTCAAGGAGGAAATATAAAAACACACCTTTTATACGATTTTTAAAGAAGCAATTAACGAATTAAGTAAGGATATTTTTTGCTTATACGATCTGGGATGGGCTTAAGCCCCATAGCCCCTCCGTAGGTGCACCCCTGTAGCAGTGTAACCGATTTGAAGCATGAAGTACTTTTTGATAGACGAAGTTGCACTGTCGTTCACACGTCTTGCTAAAAACATCAAAAAATTTATGCAAATTCAAGCTGGTTGCGATCAAATAAGGCCTTTTCACTTTAACCCTAAAAGTGATTTCGACGACATGTCTCGTTCATCAAGATCTGACCAATTTTACTACTGATCAAGATGCTACAGATTTTTTTATGATGACGAGATCAAGATCTGGTCAATTTTCTTGTTATGACGAGATATCTCGTCCATCAAGATCAGGTCAGTTTTTTCAAATGACGAGATATCTCGTCCATTAAGATCTGGACGGCTATCTTCTAATGACGAGATGCCTCGTCAAGACAACCACCAGGAGGGTTAAATATGCTAAACATTTTGAAAAAAATGTTATTTCAATTTATTTTTATAATTCTGAAGAAGACGGAAAGCAAGGAAACGAACAAGTAAAGAGCAAAATGTTACCAGTCTTGCTTCCCATTCAACAAAAAGAGTTCAATCGATGTACCCAATGCCTCAGGTCTTGAAAGAAAACGAAAGTATCGAAATGCCAGTGGGGTTAACCAGTGTTAGTTCATCCGGGTGCATCAGGAAGAGGGGACTTCCGCAAGTTCAGAGAAAGGCATGTATTAACCTCAAAACGTAACTCGCTTTTCAGCACAACTTTACTTCCGGCAGCATTATTTGTTGTTTTCTTGGTGTGAAGAAAGAAACTGGTCGTCAAATAACGCAACAGGGAAGCCGATACGTTTTGTTTTTTCATCCAGGCATTGAGAAAGTGGAACTCCGAGATGGATTGAATGGTCAGAGAAACTCTCATTCCTGAGGACTCGTGTTTGATATTTGCACATCCAGTGAAACGAAATGCAATGGAACTACAATAGTCACGCTGAACATGTGTTTAGGAAATAATTTAGGTCGAATCATCTCTATCTGTTTTCTATTACAATTGAGTGTTGCGATAGAAAACCGGCAGAGATGATTTTAAAGTAAAAGGAAAGAATTAAATGAAAAATAAAAATTGCACAACCGACGCTTTGGCAACTCTGTTCCTTAATTGTTTGTTTAATTTCCTTACTTTCTGTCTTCTTCGGGGGCCGCGGTAGCCCAGTTGGAAGACAACGGGGTCCAGCCAAAAACCGTCGCGTACAAAGGGGCTAGTGCATGTTAAATCTGTCGTGACCTCAAATATACTCACGCTGGCGTGTTCTGGAAGTTTGGAGAGTGGAGTACAAACTCAGATGTTGTTCCCGTCATCTGACCGTGGTTCAAAGTTACGAGGCGTTGTCCTTGGTCTTTCCCTTCGGGATTGATCCCGGACCGTCACCAATAGCCCGTTGTCTTGCTCCTATGTGACGTTAACTACCTACCGTTTCCTTCAGTCGAAGAAAAAAAATTAAAATAACAAATTTTAAAAAATGTTTAGCACATTTTATGTGAAAAGACCGTGTTCAAATTTTGAATTATGATACAAAAGGCCTAGTGTTTAAATTCAAATTATATCTAGAGCGTGCTTTTAAATTTCCAATTAGGTCCTAAAATATATTTTACGATTGATTTACCTTATTTTCTTAAATATGTAATTTTAAATTTGATCTTAAATAGAGACAATATTTATTAGCAAGGAAACCTGAACGATCAAAAATTAATGCACCACAAAATGCATAATGGACATTTAGCATGTACCTTAAATTTACTGTCTACTACTTTACAAATTCTATAAGACATTTAATTCAAAGAAAAGCAAACAAATTATGTTTATTTTAAATAAAACACTTTTCTTAGTTTACCACTGTACGGTCTTTTTTTTTTGCTGCAAGGCAGTGGTACCCCAATTGAGTAACGGATTAGCAAACGGAGGGTTTCGAGTTCGAAACTGACCAACAAAAGACCGTCGTGTACTTTGAGGCTGGTACACTTTTAGTCTTCCGTTGCCTCAAATGTCCTCACGTTGGTGTGGAAGTTTGGAGAGTGGTTTGCCAAATCATGTATTGAATTCGTCATCTGACCGTAGTTGAAAATTACGAGGTGTTGTCCTCGGATATTTCCATTCAGGACTGTTTCAGGGCCATCGCCAATAGCCCTTTGTATTGCTCCAGTGCGATGTTAATTCAATTACCCACCTACCCATTTATGAACAAAACAATTTATTTGATGAACAATTTGACAACAAAGTTCATGTTAGTGATGTTAAAGTCGTTTACTACAAGATATTCGCTCAGATTTGTTATTTTTAACCCTCCTGGTGGTTATCTCAATGAGGCATCTCGACATTACAAGAAAACTGACCTGAACTTGATGGACGAGATATCTTGTAAAAACTATTTGGAGGGTTAAAAGTATACCCCTTAAAAAACCCAGCAACACATATATACTTTAAGTAATACAAGGTGTAATTTTAAAATTAAAAGATAATTTTTTAAAGTGAGTTGAAACTTAACTTAGACTGGGTTGTTTTTGTGAGGAAAGGTTCAGTGAATCATAAGCATAATTTGATCAGAGCTTAGCACTGATTATCTTTTCTTATTGTTTTCTAAATTTAATATTGATAAGCATTCCCCGCTACACTAATATTAGTATTAGATGTTAAACAAGACATCGTGTGAATCATGCGTACGCTCTCACGTGTGATGTCTACGTCACGTGTTTGTTTGCACGTGTAAGAAAAGGAACGTATGCCCCATTTATCCAGCGTCTGAACTTTAAACCTTTTTACAAATGACTACGCCAACATAAGTAGGACAAGAAGGATTGTATCTCTGGATCCAGTCTTCCACGTGGTAGAAAATAAGGCAAATGATTTTGTTGTGTTTTGCGGTGCAAGGAACATATCTGACCAAGTTCCGCCAGTCAACATTTTTTTGTTATGTAAATGGACATACACACACTTTTAATGACACTAAAAAGAAATATACGCAGATTAATTACAGGAATGCGATCCGCTTATGTGAGTGTTACCTGAGGTGTCAATTGGAGCTCAGAATGGTAAACCTCTAATTATTTTATCCTTTAAACTACAACTGATCAGTATGAGGATTATTTTTAACGCCAGCCACAACAAAGCAAATGCAGTAGACTCGTATTTAACGACTCACTGCGATATGACAACCAATTGGGAAGGTACTGGTTTTTTTCCCGCAGCTGTGGTGCTATTTTATGACCATTATAACGACTGCGGAAAAGGAAAACTCCTTACAGCGACCTTTAGTTGGTGGCGTCTCCTGATCCGGGAGGCTATTTAGGTATCGTTGAGATTTTTTGGCGCGATTTGGAGGTTTACGGGCCTCGCCATATCGCCAAACGCCTCCCTTAGCACTGTTTTTTTACATATGAATCACGTGTCATTTCATCAGAGACCAGACAACTGCTTGCCATTTCTCGGATACCTCCAACCTATAAGCAGTTACCCAATGCTAACTGCTTAGCTTTGTCTATTGAGATAAAAAAAAGGAAATCTGAGAAAGCGTCGATAAAAGTATTTTTCGAAAACGGAGATGGGCAATCATTCTCTTTAGCTTAACGACGTGAGGTGTTTCGTTTCGTTTTGTGACGTGTTTAATTATAATACTTCACTTTAAATAAACGTTGATTTGCTCAATGATAGTTTTATTAAATTTAGAATTGTAGTCCACTAACCCGGACGTGGCGGCAATTAACATCAGAAGTATACGAAATACTGTTTTATACATTTGACTAATTTTATTTCATTCGGAGGTATGAATTTTGTATATCGATTCTTAATTCGTTATAGATGGATTTAAATAAAGTATTAAATGTGAGTAATGACACTGCCGTCAATAGATGTAAGCAATTTACCTTCCTGGTGGTTGTCTCGAAGAGGTATCTTGTCATTAAAAAAACTGACCAGATCTTGATGGACGAGATATCTCGTCATTAGAAAACTGACCAGATCTTGATATCGCCATTATCAAAACAATTGACAGTATCTTGATGACGAGATATTTCGTCGAAACATCTTGGAGGGTTACGAATCTTTAGCACAGATGTTATACGCGGGTCTGCTAGTTAATTTAAATTTAGCAGCATTTATTAATGAACTGTTTATACCAGGTTATGTAGTTCACTTTGCAGAGATTTCAGGCAAAACCATACCACATTCATTACCATAGCCTAGGACTATTTAAGCTATATGTCAAAGATTTGAATACCTTAAACTCAAATTTTAATTTTTGATTGATGGATTGTCATACACATTAAACATTAAACAACACGAATTAGTGATCACGTAGCCTTAAATGAGATGAGAACATACTGAGGCAATGCTAAAAGGATGAAGAATTGTTGTCTAGTAATAAATCAGCTACGTATTCAATATCTTTTGAGGTTAATAGATGAATTTCGAATGTTGAAAATATCTAAAATGTTATTAGTTCTGTGCCAAAAAATACAAGCATTGTTTTCAAATACAGGTTACTTGGGAAGTTTAGCTTCCTTTTTTTTACTCAAGGTGATAAAATCGATTAGAATCACTCACCCTACTTTTTAACTCGACTGTTTGATCTTCCATCTAGAACATTAAAAATCACAATCGTCATTTGAGTATTTTTTCAGGTCAAATTCATGCATCAGCGAGTATTGCACTACCTTTTATCATAAGTATTGGAATAATAGGTTGAAGGACTGTTGAAATTTACGAAAAGTGATCAATTAAAAGGCCACAGGAAAGTAAATGGAATTAATCAATCACCTGACTTATTTAGAATGTTTTTCAGATTTAAATACCTTAAGCTTTGCTTTTAATTTTCGATTTAAGGACATTCTCTTAAAAATATGAGCGAACTATCAGATTTTATTCCACAGATTTCTTGAAAGGAGTTTTACTGCTTTTGAATTATTTTTCGATTGACCTAAAATTGGAATCTCTGAAACCCACTTAGATCAGGAAGTCTCTCCTAATTTTGCTTTCTTATATGAATGGTAGATATGTGAATTTTAGTCACACTGGAGCAATACGACGAGCAATTGGGGAAGGTTCGGGATCAACCCTAAGCTGAAATGCATTGATATTCGTATTTTTCTTTTGAAAATGCAGCAGTTTAGTTTATTTCTTCATACTATGGTCATTTGTTTGCTACACAAGTTGAATAGACTAAGGTTCGGTTTGTCAGTTTATGGTTATATTTTGCTACGGAAGTTGAATTGGCTACGGTTTGATAAGTATCTACTGTCATTCATTGCTACACAAATTGAAAAGACAACGGTCTGATTTCTATGGTCCTTTTTTGCTTCACAAATTGAATAGACCGTCGGTTTGGATTGTCACTCTACAATCATTTCGTGTTACACAATTTGAATAGGATACATAGTACGCATTTAATCCGTTTTTACTTCCACATGCTCTATCCCAGTGATCCCACTGGGATAGAAAAAAACCGTACAAAAGTATTGAGCGGTGAACAACATTAGGATACTGAAAGTGATACTCAAGCTATTTCTCAAAAAGAGACATGCATTATATATAATATGCATTACATGCATAGATTATAAGGTTGGAAAATATTCTAATAAGGAGCATTGTAAAAAGTACATATATGGAAAGTCCTCATGGAAATTTTTCATCTCTACTGTGCTATTTATTTGAGCCAAAAAAGTTGCGTGAAACGGGGAAATAATCTTTTCACTTCTAAACTGAAGTTTTTAATAACGAAATCAAATTTAAAATAGCAAGAAACGCAACACGTTTATAGAAAAAATGAACATCAAATAAACTTTACAAACACTACAATAGAAAGAAAATAGAAGTATTATTTCATTGCCATATTGAGAAATAGATTATTTGCCTTCGCAAACATTTAATATTTCAATATTAACAAACATCATTGCAAAATTTGGATCTATGAGATCTATCTTTTTGTCAAGCTAAATGTAGGAGGCGGTAGTGTTTCTGCAGCGATACGTGTTTCCTGTACTTATTCTGAACGTGACGTCAGTTGGCTTGTTTTTCCAATACGATTTCAGAACTTCGACAATAAAAATTCCAAATATATTCCGAATTGATAAATGATAGTTAATTGTTCAACACCAATTTGATCAAATACCAAACGTTGCCGTAACGGCGATAACCTACTTTTTATGGTAACCCCGATATGCTAAAGCATTTGGACAGCTGAAGTAGTAATATCTTCGCTGACCGTCTGGTTTGTTTACACTGAAACTTCCACTCCTAGTGAGGCTCCGTTGAGTTGGCATATTAGGACACGTGGACGAGTCTTCATAAAATTAATATTTTTACGAAAGAGTAATAGTATAGTTTAGGGGCAGGTTAAACGTAAACAATTGGTTTTGAGCTTCGAGTTAATCGTTCTATGTCTAGCGATAGCAGTGATTACGAGTTGGCGAAACAAATAATCAACTATGGCGATCGCCACACACGATTTCGAGTTTGACACCCCTTTCCCCTGTGAGCTTAACCCTCCTGGTGGTTGTCACGGTGAAGTATCAAGTCATTAACAAAACTGACCAGATCTTGGATGTCGCCATCATCAAAAAATGGGCAATATCTTAGTGATGAGATATCTAATAGGCTAAAATTTTAACTAGAGCGGGTGGAAAAATATTTTTCGGATTTTTCTTTAAAGGAGAAATTTTTCAAGGGAAGCCAATTTCGGAGTTTTCGAGCCAAGCCAGGACAACCATGAAAGAAAAACATCAGAATCTGTGGTTGCTAGATTGTCATGATATCCTTATTAAGAAACTATTTTAATTTTTAATTTAATTAATACTAATTTTAAAATTTAAACTTCTTGGCAGGATCTTTGTATCTGAATAAGTAAAATTGCTACTAATATAGGGTTTAAGAGAAGACTTTTTGCTACTATTTTTAAAAATGCAAGTTACTAATGCTACTATTTCACAAGTGTTTTGGCTGTGGCAGTGCTGTACTATAAAAGCATGGAAAATTTTCTATAATTGGTTTCATTGTTTACTAATAACATTTGAATGTCTTTCTAATCGGTATTATTACTGTAAAATATGAACTCTGTCAAATGATACTTTTTATTTATTGAAAGGCCTCCTAGAAGCACCGACATTTTGGGAAATTCCCGAAATCCTAGTGGCTCTGACCGTCACCGAGTCTGTTGTAAATGTCCACTTGAAATACAGAAGTGGTTTCTGCCACTGGTCCACTTGACTCGTGTATTTGCTTCCTCTTGTCAAAAACCTGATGTAGAAACCGTAAGATACTATTACTAGAAACATGGCATTCCAAGTTGAATGAACCTTTTAATGGTGAAAATAAATACTCGGCGGGTATGGATGTAATCGGAGCGTGAGAGATAAAAGAAACGAGCGGTATTTTAAGCTGATTGAAATATTTTAGAAATAGCTATTATAAGAGCTTGGATCTATGAAATATCGTATTTAAATCGTAATGAGGCTAACAGTTTTGTTCCATTTATCAAACTGTGTGAACCTTACGAATTCTGTTTCGGAGTGATAAAATCATTGTTTTAGAAGCATAATCGTTCTAAAAAATTTCTTCTTTAACATATAACAAAATATACTGAATACTTGAAATCATATTTTAAATAGACATTCTAGCAAATAGATATTTAAATAGCAAATAAACATTTGAATAGCCCAAAAAGACATTTAAATAGCAAACCTATGTACTGAAAACGAAGAGTATGACGATTCATTTATTAATAAAAACAAAAATTTACTCTTTTGTACAGTTTTGTTCTAACTTTCCCAGTTACTTTAAAGTGGTGTATTCTGTTTCGATTGTTCAAAAGTCGGAGGAAATTGAACAGTTTCACTTACTTTTCATTGTTATAAGAGCTTAACAATTCATCATAATTTGTTCTTTAACCTAACAGAAAAATGCTGAACAGTTAAAATCATATTTTAACCAGGCATTCAAAATTTTTACAAAATATTTTTATACTCCTATATGCTTCTGACGAGAAAGGCACAATCATGTTCTGAAAACGTAGAGTATGACGATATAAAAACAAAAAATTATTAAATGTTTTGTACAGTTTTGTACCATTTTATTTTGATGATAAAGTTACAAATCCTGTTGTTCTAAAGTAAAAAATAACTCCTTCAGCTTGTTTAAAATCACTGATATAAAAGAATAATTGTTCTTCATAATTCGTTCTTCAACCCATATTATAACAGAAAAATACTGAATATTCAAAATCCCATTTTAATTAGACGCATTCAAAATTAGCAAATATTTTATTGAGTTCTTAGATACTTGGGTATATTTGTAACGAAAAAAGGCCAAACTGTGTACTTAACGAAGAATATGGCGAAGCATTTAGTAATAACAAAAATAATAATGAGCATTTGCAATGGCATATAACTCTAAATCCAATACAAAAATTTTTAAAATTATTTTCTATTGATTACCATCGAAAGTGTCACTATTAGATAATTTTTTAACGAGTTTTAAAATTTTTTAATTTTTACTATTAGATAATTTAATAACGAGTTTGAGTCAGATATTTCATCAAAATAATTTCCACTACGTATGTAAACGTACAATAACCTCTTTTAAGGAACGTATCCACAATCACAAAACATTTTCTCGATATAGATATTTATCCATATTGATTTCGATTTCAAAAATAATGAATTGCAATGTATTCGAACTTTATTTTTTTCCTCCTATACACATATTTCACTGACGTTTCTTTATTATTACGTTTCTTATTTAAAGTCACAAGAGCATACAAATTTACATCAATAAATTCGCTTTTTCAGAACTAAAATGAGATTTTGTTAACAAGAGAATTATTTGGAATTTATATATCCGGCACAGAAGCTCTATAAGTAAACGTGTTTATACATCCAATCAGATGTCTCAAAAATTGTCTTTGATGCATAGCTCATGGCCATTCCTGAAACAGCATTTATCGATCCTACCTTTAATAGGATTTACATAATAAGAATATTACCCAAAAATATATGATCGTTACAAACCAAATTCAATCGTACAAGAGAACTGGAGTGCTTTGACAAACACAACGTCAAAGAATGATCTATGGGTACATTGTAACAATCAATGATTGAAACTAAATCAAATTCAAGACAGACGATACCCAAGCAAGATTGAATCAAGCTGATTGCCCCAATCAATTCTGTTCCATTGCAAATACCCCCTTATGTACCTAACATTCTCTTTTGAGTATTGGGCAATGGGTGGGTCGAATATCCCTAGAATGTTCCGATACGACCCCAAGAACATGTCTGAAATTAGTGAGATGAAAATTCGTGAGCAACAAAGATATGATTCGTGCCGTTATTTTAACGGCACATATAGCCGCCCTAGCATTAAGGTATGGGCTGTGTCCGATTGTATAAATATGAAGACCACTCTGATTATGCTTGTCGAAGGCTGGCGAGCACGCTATTTCGTTTTCTGATCGAAATATTGCGTGAGACATTGCAATTCTTCTGCATAGCTTCAGCGAAAGTCTATCTGTATTCAGATACATTAGAAACGCTGTAAATGGAATATCTGTTTCAGTTTGTGTTTCTCGTTGAAAAATTATTTGTTGGAACTTAGATTTGTTCCAGTCGACTATTTTTAAGCAGTAAATTAAACTATATCTTTATAAGTATCAATAAATATAATCTTCACCTCGTTGCTAGAAATATTTTAACCGAACATACAAATTTGTTGTCTTGCAAACGATTTTGATAATGTTTTAATTTACTTTCAGAATTAAATTTGTGTTTATCTTTAGTGATATTATTTTGCTGCGTGGCAGTAAGTAGGAGATAAAAATAATGGACAAATAGATATTCCACAAAAATGTTAAAATGAAAATGTTCTTGGAACTTGATAATGAATTATTAGCAATGTTTAAATAAAATTATTAACTTTTACTACTTTTCTTGTCCTATTACCACATTGAATATAAGAAACCAAGAACTTCAGATATATTTTTGTAAACCTTGATAAAAAAGGGCCAATGTCCAAATTCTCTAACTTCAAGCTATGTCCATGTATCACCTCAAGGTAATGAAATTTATAGTAAAAAAGTGCTAATGTCCTCCTGTTAATATATTATGAAAGAATCAAAACATTGGAAAGTATTTCTTGTACGCTGCATTGAAAATAAAAATTATTAAATCAACTGCTACCAGAAACGCACAATGGGCATGTTTTCTACCAAGGTATAAATTTATATTGTCACCTCTGTGGAACCGTTTCTCGGATAATAATCCTCCCAGATTAAGGGAAGTGGAGTCACTTCCGCTTGCTACCCTATTCTTTTTTTCTTTCTGTATTATTTGTTTTCTTTTGAGTAGGATTTTTTTAAATTTATTAATTAACCCAATGATATCGAAAGATTTCTTTGTGCACAATATTTTTTCTGAATATCCCATGGGAATCTGGAAGTATTTTTTTCTTGTTTAGATCCATGCCCAACTTTAACTGTGACTCCATCAAACCGTTGAACACTTGACAATGCAACCTAAAGTTATCCATAGCTAAACACTGGCTCAGGAAGGTAGATACCTACTTTCTCCAGTGTATGAACTTAATACATGTTAACCCTCCAAGTAGTTTCTACGAAATATCGCGTTCATCAAGATCTGACCAATTTTGCTAATGACAAGATATCTCGTCATCAAGATATTGCTGATCTTTTTTATGATAATGAGGTCAAGATCTGGTCAGTATTTTTCTAGTGACTAGATATCTCGTCCAGCAAAATCTGGTCAGTTTTGCTAGTGACGAGATACCTCATCGAGACAACCACCAGTAGGGTTAATAGTCATAGCAAGAGCGATTTTTTTCAGGAAATTACCATCGTCTTTGTGTGAATGGGACGTCTGTATCAGTAGGTGCTGGGTCAAAATTCTTCTCGCAATAAAAACAATTTTACCACATGCTGACCCTGTGAGTACTGCAATGATCAAATTGGGTTTTTGTTCTTTAACTAACAGTCGGTGTTCCGATTCAATTTAAATCTGAAGTAGTATTCCTGATGGAGTTAGCTCATTTAAAAACTCTGCAGAATATTATTATTCAGTAGTTTCTTCGATATCGGCGTCAATTGAATCAGAACTTAAGTATGTGCTAGTGTCTCCTCTAATAGATCATAAACATTCTCATTTAATTTGTCAAGTGTCGGTACCTCTCGAAAGTTCAATGTTCTCAATCTACTGTATACCTAGTGTTATGTGTGAGCAAAATCTTTTTAAAGATGGGATTTCTATTTTTCAAACAATTCTTTTACTTTGGATGGTGAAACAAAGATAAGAATATTTGCAAATAAATCTTACAGTTGTCGATACATACTGCAAATTGACGCTTCATGTAAGTTTTTCTCCTATATTTCATCAAAGTCAAGTTCACGAAGGACAGTAACGTTTACCGATATAGTAGGTATTTACCATTTTACAAGACTTTTTGTTATTTTTGAAGTTTTTAATTACAACTACCATTTCCACTAAGGTTTCATCTGTATATTTAATACAGTATGTGTTCAATAAATCATGCATTGTTATACATGTGTTTTACAACTTTTCCTAACCTTTTCTGAAATTGAATTCCCAGAATATTCAAGTTTCCGAAATAAACTTCAAATGGCTTACAAAATGGAAAATAGACAATATATCATTTGAAGTTTATGCTACAGCAGTGGTGCTGACTTTCCTTCTATTGTTTCAGAATCGCGTGCATGTATTCTCTTTGGTAATAGCCAGAAAGCTTAATATCAGTTAATAATTTTTATTAAAACATTATTATTCCATGAACAAATTCGAAGAAACTTTCCATACCGAAATGTTTATGGAACCTGTATGGATTCATTTATTTTATTTTATTTTTGTTGTCAGGTATCAAAATAATGTTAAATAGATATATTTTTCTGAAGGTAAGGAAATTAAATCATTAATAAAACTTGTTTGCATAACAAATTTGTACTTTGAATAATTATAGTCTGATAAAATATATATCAGAATTTTCACATTTGAAGAAATATCGTTTGGTAAAATAAATTCCTGGTTTTTACTCATAAGAACTCAGCATGTGAGTTTAAACTATAGAGCAGTTTAATTTTCAGTATTATTGCTATGCAATAATTTAATCTTTATTGTGCGCGAGAGCAATTTCTCTTGAAGGTATTTAAATATAAATTTAACCTATGAGAGAGGTTAAAAAGTAATCAACGTACGTCATCGCAAGCTTGCCTTGTATATATTAAGATACTTTATTCAAAGTATGAGAGATTTTCAGTGTAAACAAACCAGACTGTCTGAGAAGATTTTACTTCTGCTGTCCAAATACTACCACATGATATAGATCAAGGTTATCTTAAAATGTAGTTCGTTGAGTTTCGCGTTTGAGTTAACTGTCATTGTACCATCAACTATCATATATCAATTCGGACTTTAGTCTTCGAAATTTTTACTGACAAAGTGCTGAAATCATATTCGAAAAACAAACCAACAAACGCCATGTTCCGAATACGTACAGGAAATACGTAACTGAAACACTACCACAACCTATATTTTGCTTGATACAAAAAAACTTAATTTAATTTTACTTTTATTTGGGATAGGAATTTCTCGCCTTATGTGCGTGTTTCTAAACGATTTAATTCTTGAGAAAATTAATATTTTGGCTAAAAGTGAACACACTCTAGTAGGTGTGGAAGCTAAACAGGTCGAACGGGGAACAGGGTATTTTGCCAATAAACAAGAATAAATTGAATCCAAAGATTTGTATCCAAGGGAAAATGCTTTGAAAAACATTTCCCAGTATAGCTATATTTCAGTGTTTAAATTTAGATTCAATTTTTCAGTACAGGAATATCACACTTTGGAAAATATTAATAAATCAAATATGGAACTACTTAAGATTATTATATAATAGTAATAATGCATCATTAAACAACTCCAACCCACAGTTTTTCGTAAAATACATAAAAATGTTAAGAAAATTGGAAATTTTTTAAAATGGAGAAAAGAGAGAATTTCCAGATTTAAAAACTCTTCCAGAATAACCTTGACCAAGAAGCAGCAGAGAATGAACCACCAAAGAAAGAACAGGATGTGATTAGAGGTCAACATTATCTAACGAAGAACAGAAAAAAATTGCACAAAGATACAGAATTTTTGTTATGCACCGTCCATATTTTCCCCTCTGCTATAAGGAAAGGTATCGTATTCACCAACATGTGCAATCTTGATGTACTCAGTATTTGAAAAAGTCATTTTTTATCAATATTGATTTTCTCTAAAAATATAGCTACACTTTTCTTTAAAGTATAATTTTTAGATTATCAAATATACCTATAAGTTCTTATTAAAGATAAATAAAATACTGTGGGATTGAGAAATACGTTTCAAATATACCGTCTTTCATTTTTGTCGCTACTCTAGAACCTACGGTGAGCTTACAAATGAAACAAACTAAGTCAAAATTTTCACGATATGATTTTTTTAAAACTTTTCTAGACCATAAAACGGTGATCTTAAGATTGGTGAAGTTCACCTAGTAAAATTTTCTTTGCATGAATGTTAGATTTCTTCTTGATATAAAGGAAAAATAAGGAATTAATTTTTAATATTAAAAGAGTATAATTTCCCCCCTTTGTTTTCTCAGAACTATATTTTCTGACTGAACGTGTTTCACTTATAAGCCGTCGATATACAAACATTAAAACAAGTTTTATTATAGTTACGTTAATTAAGATATATTGGCTGAATGACATGTCCAAAATTGTTTACAAATTTTAAAAGTAAAAATGTTGTAGAGATTATTTAAAACTGTATCTTACCAAATCAATTACGATTAAGAAATTAACTTCAAACCTATTTCTCTTTTATAATAGTTGAAATTTTGAATATATATACTTGTATAAATTTTACTTTATAAAGATAGACTAACTTTTCTCAATGATATATTCTCATTACATTTCCCATGCAAAGTGCCAAAATAGTTTAAAAATATCAGGACTTAAATTAGTAGTTGGAAATGTAAGAATATGAAACATACTTCTGAAAGCCCAGCTTTTCATGCTTCTTACTCCATTGATCATAGCCATTACGCTTTTTGAGCATTCTCCAGACAACTTGGCATCAGAACCCATTCTCAAGAACATTGGCAAGGCTTTCTTCATGCGTCCGTCTATGAGTTTCTTGACAGTTTTTTCGAAAACCTTCCACTTCTCATGCACAATTTCCATCTCTGTAAAATTGCTCACGGTTGTGGTTTCAGCCATTGGGGCATCCGTGGTCGTTCGATGGCGAGGTGTCCATGCACGTGCTTGGTTAGTCGTCCTCCTGGTGACTGATGCAGAGGATGATGCTGTCCTGTTGTCACGTTTGGCTGATGTTGGTTCCACATGTGGAGTCAGTTCCACTATGGGTGCCCATGGCTTGTTGGCACTTGATGACTCATCCACGGAAATGTCCTGCGATATGGTGTATTGTATCAAACAGGCGAAGCCAAGAAAAAATGGCACAAATCTCATGCTTAAGTTCGATGATGGAACACTTCTGCTGCAATGCAATAGATGGTTGATGACAACTGGAATTTTCCTTGGTTAGGTTTAGAGAACCTACTCCCAGATACAGATTTATCCGAATTTTTCTATAGTCAGCTATGTTCACAAAAGCACCACGTCCATGTAATTCACAGAATTAACAATATTACCTGAGGAAAAATGAATAAAATGACCGCTTGATTCTTCTGAATTGTTTTAATGGTCAATGTAAAACTTTTGTGAAGAACAATTCCAAAAACCTTCAATTTGGATAACACTATGAAGAACAAAAAATTAAATAAATTATTTTTTCCATAGTGATATCTTCATTATTACTTCGACGCTTCCACTGCTTCAAAAATTTTCGAAGTAGATCATCCGATCAATCCAAAAATAAACTACATAAAAAATCGAAGAGTCAACAATTTCAAATTCAAATTTCCTCAAATGGAAGAAGGAAATATTTTTATATTGGAATTTTTTAACGAGAAATCAATCCACTTTCCTTCAGTGCCCTGCAAGATTGGATTCGCCTCGAGAATTTAAAAGTAGAAAATGATAGTTGTTCTCTTTGCAGACATGTTTGCTTCCCGAAGGTAGGTTGATTGAAGACAATATTTCTCGCCAATGGATGCAGGTTTTACCGCCAAGATCTTACTTATCTTCTTGACCGCACTGCTAATATGTCATTCCTTTTAGCAGGAAATTGATCTGTAACTTATTTGGAATATTCTATTCATTATTGTTTACCTTTGTATTAATTCAGATGAGAAGTTGGTATTATTTTAGCAAATTAATATTTATGCACACACTGGGAGCAATTGAAAAATATTCGTTCAAATTCTATTTGTAAATATTATGCAATAAAATGTATCAATTTGTTACTCTTGAGACTAAATCAATTTCTACTTTCCAGCTTCATAAAATATATTATTTTGGACCTAGTGTGTGTGTTTTGATTTTTTAAAGATTTTTAACAAAATGGTAGCATTTCATAACAACTAGATTCACTAGACTTACTCAACTAGACGTACTATATTTAAAATCAAATAATTCACGCAAAATAGAATTATAAAATGTTTATAAAGAATACTGCCATGTTTCGCAAATTCTATTTTATAATTCAAATCTGAAAAGGAAACTTGAGAATGTTACAACTGCAAATGTTTCACAAGTACAAATTAAAAGAATTTGAAACCATTAAGAGCATTTATAATTCTCTGAACTCTAAATTCATTTAAAATTTTGGTTACGAAGGCCAGTTTCTGTTTTTCATACAAAAAGTTTTAATATGGAAAGCGTTTTTCCATTTTACAAGCTCTCAGATAAAAATATGATACTATAAGTATTTTGATTCAAGAGTTGTATGTATAAGTATGAGCAACGAGTGTTAATGATACGCTGGTAAATCAACTGTACTAATTCATTGATTTATCAAGAAATTTTCTGATTTTGTTGTAACTACATGCTAACAAGTAGTCGATTTTAGTTGAACTATTTCTCATGAATGAATATCTTATTAGTTTTTTTAAATATGGAAAAACGTGAAACTGTAGGATATTATTGGTCTGAATTTGACGTTACATTTCTGATTATAAACTAAACACATGTACACAAGTTAGTTATTTTTATGAACAAAATAAACAAGATTTAAAAAATTAAAACAATTTTCCAAATTGAAATTTTGACTACTAACGAATTTTTAATTCAAATTTTTAAAATTCGTGTATTCAAGAAAACTCAAATCTAAAAAGTCTTCCATTATTGTTAGAAGATATAGAAAATATATGCATTCACGCATAAAATTTTAATTATGAGTAAAGAATTACCTAACATTTATATAATAAAGGCATTTAGAAAGCTTTCTTAGTTTAGTGTACAAATGTTAGTTTAACCATGAAATGGAAGATTCATTAAATACTCAAGAAGGTATAAAGATTTTAGAATATTCAGAGGAAGCTATAATTTTTCATTATACAATACCTTTTGGGCCATTTTTAAGTTCATTGATGAGCTATGAATATTTTGCTGAAACGGTTGTGGTCTTACAAAAACCATTTTTAATCTTAATTTTTCAAGAGATTTTAAACAGGCTTGTTTTGATATTCCTCTCTTAAAACATATTGCAAATTAACCTTCTAAGTGGTTTCGACAAGATATCTCGTCCATCAAGATTTGATCAATTTTGCTAATGACGAGATATCTCATCATCAAGATATTGTAGATATTGTGATGACGATAAGATTAAGATCTGGTCAGTTTTCTTCTTTTGACGAAATATCTCGTCCGTCAAGATCTGATTTGTTTCGCTAATAACTAGATACCTCGTCAACCACCAGGAGGGTTAACGCCATAAGTTGATGTATAAAAAAGTTTATATATAAGTTGATATATAAAATATATAAAAACTTCAATTTAAATATTTCATAGAATTGAAAAAACATACAATGTAAATTGTATTGTATGTTTAAAATCTCTAATTAAGGATATATTTGTAACGATTTTATCGTATTGCCTATCAGAGGCTTGGTAGTTTTGAGATAGTTTTAACATATGTTTTTACTGTTGATTATTTTTATACATTAAATTTGATATGAAAACCTTGACTTTGAATTTCATGTTTTATTTTGGAAAGTTACACGAAAATGAGGAATAAAATCTAGTCTTACCTTAATTGAAATCCACTTTTTCTGTGTATTACAGTTTAAAAAATGGAAACCTGAACTTTACGATAGTTTCATTGAGATACATCATCTTTCTTGGTTTTATGTATGGAAAAAGCATTGTATTGTCATTCAAATAAATTAATGCTAGTTAACTAGTGTTCTTGAAAGTATCGCAGATACATATCCCTTAGAATAAATGGAATAGTCTGATGATGATGATGATGAATAAATTTTACATTATGTATGTTTCACTTTATCTATATAAATTTCCAATGTTACTTACATGCTAAGGAAAGCAAATATTACGATTCAACAATGAATATTTTTCGATTAAATTTTTTTTTCAAACGTTACGCATCATTGGAAAGAAACAGATGTATGAAAATATTTTAGAAAAATCTTTTTGGAAACCGATTCAAACTAAACAAAAAATAAGTATTTAGATTTTTTTCATACAAGTTATTACTTATCATAATTCATCGTAACCCTTTTTAGTAATTCCTTCATTGATTATGTAAATATTTTAATTAGTAATTTTTTTCAAACATTAGGTATCATACGAAGAAAAAAGATATCTGAAAAGTTTTATGACTATTTGACAACCGTGTCAAGATTGTTTTCAAACAAAAGCTATTACTTATCAGAATTCATCTCATCACTCTTTATCAATTCCTTCATTGACTACTTGAACAGTTTAACTGATTAAAAAATATGTTTCAAATGTTATGTATCAGTCGAAGAAAAATATGTATGAAATGTTTTTATAGCTCTCTTAGGCAACCGACTCGAATTGAATAAAAAATAAGTGCTTAGATTTTTTTAAACAAAAAAGGTATTACTTAATATCAGAATTCATCCTATCACTATTTAGTAATGCCACCGTTCCTTCATTGTCTCTTAGTAATTCCATAAAGATATTGGTAATTCATCCATAATCTTCTCCACATTTGTTCAGTCACCAAATGAGTATTTTATTAGGGACATTGCAATTAAGATTCGCCATTGAAGATATACAAAATTCGACCGCTTCAGTAACTCAGAATCTGATTCGAAACACTCGCATTTCCATTTCAAAAGCAATTTCCAGCCAAAAATGGCAACCCGAAACAATTTACCCGTTTATAGCTATTGTCTCGTAGGGCTAATAACCTGGTGCCCTGCTTCTTTTCCTCGCCGTTGGAAAAAAAATCCCAGTTTTGTCCGTAACACTTCCTTCAGCCCTCGGCGACGATCCTCCTTCCAGTTCCGGACCTCGGTTGTTCAAAATAATCATTAAACAGCTAGGTGATACTGAGTTGTAACTGCAACTTAATTCGTGAGTTTGCAAACATGCGTGACTAAAGCTGGCGTTTTGTCCTTTTCCTATGTTTTTCTCGTCGTGGTGTAACCTAATTTCGCTTGTCATTTGCAGCGAAGAACTCATTTGGAAAACAGAATGGACAAGAAACATTTGATCGGTACATAAAAGATTGTTTTGATTTCATTTATTTGATTTTTTAATTTTATTCGGATCTTGTGCACGCTATTTCCTTATTGATTTGGATTTAGTGCGTTTCTCAGGACCCAACGAGTATCTCTCCAGCTGTTATAATAAAAGTTACAACTTAAGCATTCTCGTCCAGATCATTTATGAGAGAATTTATTGGGTAAGGGGGTCTGGTGAAACGAACACGACTAGCTTGCAAACGATAGCAAATTTCTGATGTTTTGTTTATTACAATATTACATAGCAGCCATAGTATACTCATTCTTATAGTTTATCGCCATAGGGCGTTACGTTTTGTTTATTGCTATTGTGTTTAGTTGTTAATATTTTACTTTTTTAATAAACGTTGATTTGCACAACAATAGTCTTATTGAATTTAGAAATTACAGACCACTAACCCGTCGTGACGAATGAAATAGGTCAAAAACTGTTTATGATTTGTAAAAAATAATTGATAGGATGTAAGTACATCAACTATATAAATCAATCACCTAACTTATATAAGGGACGTGGTAGCCCGGCTGCAGGGTGAGCGATTTAGAATTGGACTTAATCTTACCTGCACTGTCTCGTGCACTCTTTATTATTTTGAAAAATAAACAGACTTTATTCGATAGCTTTCTTGATAGGAATTTTCTATATTTGAAACTATTTATCGGTTTAACCCTCCCGGTGATTTATCTTCGCATCGAAAATTGCTCTTCAGTAGTCAGAGTCATACAAAAGCCTGTTCTAAATTGACACCAGTTCTGTACAAGGGACAAGTTGTTTCTCCAACTGGGATATTCATTCCACTTGGAGTTAACAAAGCACAGACGATAGTAAATCCCACACTCATTCAGTCCCTTCACCAGATGCTTGGAAATTCCATAATGAGTCCTCTCCCCTCATGAAACCTCTCAGAAGCATGAGAGGGCACAGCAGAACTGTTTATAACCCTCCAAGTTGTTTTGAAGAGATATCTTGTCATCAAGATATTACCATTTTTATGATGACGGGATCAAGATCTAATTAGTTTTCTTCAAATGACGAGATATCTTGTAAGATCTTGTCCGTTTTGCTAATGACGAGATACCTCGTCGAAAGAACCTCCAGGAGGGTTAATTTATTTACTCTCTTAACCCTCATGGTGGTAGCATTGTGACGAGACATCTAGTCATTAAAAGAAAACTGACCAGAGCTCGATGGATTAGATATGTCGTAATTGGAAACAGATGATCAGATTTTGATTTCGTCATCTGAATAAAAATCGGCAATATCTTGAGTACAAGTTATCTCGTCAATTACAAAATTGATCAGATCTCGATGGACGAGTTACCTTATCTAAACCACTTGCAGGTTTAGAAATTAAATGAATTTTGAATTGTTCTTGGTTTCTTTGATGCCCGCATAGAATCCTATTAAATCCACCCTCTAGCTGTATTCTCTGTTTCGACGGATACCACTTCAGCTGTATCCGTCGAAACTCTGGACGGTTTTGTTTGCTTTGAGGACCTGTACCTATGGATTTTCCATCTCCTGTGAAAGTTGCATCTCTAACTGAACAGCAGTATCCGAAACTATGATTTAACTTAATATTCTAAAGGCGTACGTAGAGAAATGGCATTACTTCACACTATCAGGAAATAAAAAGGGTTTTTCCTGCTTTCAATAAAAAAGCGATACAAATCTTCTCCATTATCCTTTATCGTCGGAACAAGTGCTATCATTGATAAAGTTTCCGAAATGCAGGAAATCGCAATGAACGTAGCGTGTATAGATACCGTTCTGTTGGATGGGAATCGTTGCATGTTGAAACTTAATTTTTCTTTTAGCATTCTAAGTGAACATACTCTAATGTTTCACAACATAAAATATGCATGTGGTGTTTCTACTCACCATTGTTATGCATTTTCTAAAACGATGGCTAGATATTTGCGCTAAATTCTGCACACAATGCATAGTAACAATCTGTAGGTTATATCATTATATCAACGAGAAAAAATGGAGTAAGCGTTATATTTTAATGCGTGATATAAGTACTTAAAGTAACCTAAGTATGAGTTTTTAGCAACAAATGTAATGCTTGCGATTGGTGTGTACTCTGTTTTTAATTTTTGTACTTGAAATCAATACCCTTCAAGTGCCTCAAAAAAATTCCGTGTTTGATTTAAGTATAAAATAAGAGGTAGGTAGGTATTTTAATTAACGTGGCACCAGAGCAACACACCGAGCTATTGGTTACGGACCGGGATCAAACTCGAAGGGATAGATTCGAGACAACACCACGTAATTTTGAACCACTGTGTGACGGTCAGACGACGAGGTCACACCTGACCTGGCACCCCACTCCCCAAACTTTCACACCACGCCAATGTGAGGACATTCGATCAATTTACGTCAAATGTAACATGCACCAGCCCCTGTGTACACGAAGATTTTTGGTTGGATTCGAACTCGCAACCCTCCGGTTACTAATACGTTACTCTTCCAACCGGGCTACCGCGGCCCGAATAAAATAAGAATATATTATAGGTTCAAAATTTTCAAATATACATCACAGAACAATTTTGGCACACTAAAATCGTCGGCTTCGAACAGAAACTCATTAATTGACAAAACATGTACAGTAGTCGTTTGAAGACCAAATATTAGTTTTGAGGTCAAAAGTAAAAAATTATACACAGTTGGATAGTGATATGTTTTTGTTCAAACACTTCCCAATATGTCAATATTTTTCTCATTCTCATTATCAGGAAAACAAGCATTTAGTGTGAAACAATGCTTTTCAGAAAAATGTCAATTAGCTTCTGATAGCCGGTGATATAGTAAGTATTATCATCATCATCAGAGTTGGCACGACAACCCTCTGTGAGCCTTGGCCTTCTTCAGAAGTTTCCCCAGACTACCCTCTCTCCAGCCATGGATTTCCAGTTCTTGACTTTCATGGCACTAAAGTCCGAATCCAGACAGTCCCTCCATCTCTTTTTTGGTCTACCCCTTTGTCTTTCACAAAAACGGACTGCATTAAAAACTTTCAATGGCGTTATCTCTGGACCCATTCTCAAAAGATGACCTGCCCATCTCATTCTGTTCAATTTTACAAATTTTACTGTCTTCATTTTCAAAAGGTTTGCATAATTGTATATAATTACGTATATAGTAAGTACTATAGAGTTTGTAATAAGGGCATGATTACAATGAAAACCTTCTCAGAGAGCTGATATTTTTATGTTTTCAGCGTTTGATTTAACTATTTTAACAGTTTGAGTTTACTATTTTAACAGTTTGATTTTACTATTTTAACAGTTTGATTTTACTATTTTAACAGTTCGATTTTACTATTTTAACAGTTTGATTTTACTATTTTAACAGTTTGATTTTACTATTTAAACAGCGAAGCGAATAGAATGCAGCAAATAAAGTCTAGTACACTTGGTTAAATATAGTCCACAAACCTCTATATTACATGTAAATCCTCGTCTCTTGAGTTTTATATATTCAGTTGTTGCATAATATCTTGAATATATACAGGTTGTTTCGAAAATAAATGGCCAAATTGTAAAGGTTGTAGAGGAATTCGAACAGGGAATGACGCCTTACGATACAGAAACGATGCCATAGACTGACCTAAACAGCTCCCTCTACCACCAAACCGTGACATTTCCGAACACGCATTCTTTGACAAAAAATGTTTATTTTAGGCCCCTCTACAATGGCCAGATATTTTCGAAACACCCTGTATTAGGGTGTATTAGGGAAAGGGCTATTTTCTCCTGCTTTACTGACTGTTCCAGTATCAGATATATTGATATATAGTGATAGAAAATTCCTTAAATTCTTATTTTCTGTATCACATGTAATCAGTATTAAAATTACACATCATTATTTATGCACTGTTAGCTTTCTATTTTACTTAATATATATTCGATAATTTCACAGCTTGCATTTTCTTTTCTAATTCCCAGCATAATAGTTAAAGTTCATAGCCCATACGTAATATGTAATGTTTTACAGTTTCTTATGCCATTGTCATAAGAAATAACTTACACGAAGCAAATAATGGGAAGTAAGAATAACAAAGCAGATAATATGGTAAGGAGTAGATGAAACAGTTTAAAAATATTCACTGATTTAAACCTTTTCGACAAAAGTTAATTTTAAAACATAATAGTATACAAACCAGATACAACTCTTTACTGCAAGTATTAAATGAAATTTATTTATATAACAGTTCAATCATTTAATTATTGAACACAAATTAAAAGTTATTAATTCAATTTTAGTTAATTGTGCTTTTGTTAAATTACTGCAATTTAACATTTCTGATATAAAGGATGTACGAGTGGAAGTATAGACTTGTGTAATACAAAGTTGGCCAATAAGTCTTTTGATACTTTTAAAATATGGAGCAAAATAGGTATCCCCTTTATAACTTCTTATTTCATTTGCATCATTAATATATATTGTCTTTTAGAAATACGCACATGCAATAAAATTGAAAATATTTGAATAATTTTAAGTTAAACATTTCATATTTTGTAATCAAGATTTTTTTTTCTTGCAGAGAATAAGATGTTTTGTTCCCGTTTCAATTATCTGTTTTTCACAAAAGAAATTACAAAAAATAAAATAGACCTGATTCCAGAAAAACGGAACATTCATTTGTTTATTGAATGACTTAATTGCATGACTTAATGAAAGCATTATTCGGAATGTCACAGATTTGTATGCCTTGACCTCAATAAGTCATGATCACCTCTCTTGCAGTGTTTGAAAATAATTAATTAAGTCACTCACTACAGGTAAAGGAATGATCTCAGCTTTAACTCATTTCACAAAAAATTAGATCGACATTACTTTTAGGGAACTAAAAAGGATTTTTGTGTTTAATTCTAAAGCACATCAATAGATTTTTAAAAGAAACTTACAAAAAGGAGTAATTCGAAAAAATATTTGTTACGCATCGATTTATAAACAAATGTCACGAAAACTAATGTCGTGAGGAAAAATATATACAAATATGAGTTTAAACTATTTAACTCTCCAATCAGTTTTGACGAGATGTCTCGTCTATTAATATCTGGTAAATCTAGGCATCGAAAACTGCCCTGTAGTGGCCAGCCTGATACAAAAGACTATTCCAAACTGTCACCAGTTCTGGGCAAGGGACTGTTTGTTTTTCCTACTTGCAGAAATAGGGCAGTTTTAATCTCAACGAGATATCTCATCCAAACCACTGGGAGGTAGCTGTGAATTCATACTATAGTTTGGCTCCAGTGAGTCACGTGGTTTTGAACGAAGTCTATTCCTTAAATTAGGTAACGAGCTGGAACGTAAACTAAGAACTTCATCAGATGCGTCGATTTTGGAATAAAGTTTATCCTTCGTTGCCGAAGGTGATACTAGTGATAACGACTACCGATAGAATACCATCAATGGCGATTGCCATCCATGCTTTTTCTTATAGCAGCCTTCTAAGGATCTTTCACGCCTTTCCAAAAATCAACTGCCTCCTCGATGGAGTCGCGCAAAATTATACTTTATCTGACTCGATTTTAGCCATCTTTTAGTTCATGTCTTGATATGTGTGTAACAGATCTGGTCGAGCGGTACACTAGATGTTACTGTGGAGAACACATTGAGGGGGACGCAATCCCATAAATCATTTATTTCTGCATATATGTAACGGTACCTAAAATTAACCCATACATAAAATTCTCACCACAGTTAAGTCCTTTAACATTCCCTTTTCACTTTTCAACTGCTAGGCTTTGTCCCACCGCTTTTAGTCATGTGGTCAATACATTTTGTCACCTACTTTCACTTTTGAACTTGTCACCTCTCCAACCTTGACTTCAGACGAACCCGCTTACTCAAAATGTTTTGTCTCTTCTTTTCAGATCGCCAGTGCAAGAGCAATTTGTTACTTCGTAAAGACACCAACTTTCTGCCAATGAACTTTCTTGATAAATCTCCTGGTCCAATAATCTTTCTCTTAATACCTATACCCCTAGCGAGTTCATTTTTAACTATTAATTTTTTCACGGGCTTCTATAGAATAAGGAGCTCAGAGACGTTCTAAACACCCTACACTCAACAACGAACCTATCCACGTATTATGTTACCATTTGTCTATTGAAGTATTACCCTCCAAGTGGTTTCGACGAGATATCTCGTCCATCAAGATTTGACCAAATTTGCTAATGACGAGATATCTCGTCATCAAGTATAGATGACCTATTTTTTGATGATGACGAGATCAAGATCTGGTCAATTTTCTTCTAATGACGAGATATCTCGTTCATAAAGATCTGGTCACTTTTGCTAATGACAAGATACCTCGTCCAAACAACCACCAGGAGGGTTAAATAAACTATATTTGTGGAATTTTCTGCTTCTCCCTTTGTTGAACCAGTTACACTCAGTCCCAATGGATTATTCTCCTATTGCCTTATACCACTCCTGTCACGACTGCAGGCACTTATGATCTCTGTTATTATGACATATATACGTAGTAAACTATTTACACATACTGTCTGGATATCGTACCGTCCCCTCCGAATCTCTGTTCTAAAAAATATTTAAGAAGATGCAAATACGAGCCGGCGAATTAGATTACATCTTGAGTGTTTTCGGGCTTATCTATCACCATAGATAGAGGGGAGTAGTAGACATACTCTGTTGCAACTTCAGGGGCTCGACCACCTCTTTTACCACTTTACTACCTCTGCCTTGAAAATTTTGGACTTGTTCGATTCCTTTTGACTCCTTCGTTCTTCATGTTTGTGTTTGCGGTAGGCTTGAAACTTTTTAAGATTTTGAGAACTTTATGAAACATTCTCAACTATTTCACACATTTAATCAAGTTTTCTCACAAATATTGTTACGATATCGGTAGATCTTGCGTAAACGAAACGAATGACCTCTCGCGGTATATGCTATCACAGTCCCGAGTTTTAATTTTACTAATTAATAATACTAATTTACCTCTCGCGCCTAGGGCAGATGACACAACAAAATTTCCGACTCTCTAGGTATTTCGCTAAACAGGAAAGATGATCCTGCAGTGGGTGACTGAAGAGTGTATATTTGAAGAATGTAGGATCACTGTGCAAAACTAGAGCTTGGATCATCCACCCAGGGTTGTCATCTATTGGGAGAAAAATTTTTGTTTTTGGATTTTTTTAATGCCAAAAAATATCTGTTTTACAATGTCTTGGAGAAAATGAAACGAATAATCGAATCTAGTAAGTGCAATTTTCAGTTCCATTTTCTCAAAAAATTGGTGCTGCCATCTACTGCTAAATAGAACAACTAAAAAGTATACGGTGGATTGTTTAGACTTGGTTGGTAGGAAACGTCAATAATCTATTGCTGTCTTTTAAAGCATTATTTTTTTGAATACCTGTAATTTCCATTTTAATAAAGAAATAAGGATTTCATAACGAATAAAAATTGCGCGAGAAGGAAGTTCAAAGGAATAAAAATCTCGCGGAAAAACGGAAAAGGAAGGCAAGTATAATGTCGAAGTAACACTAAAGCTATCTTTTAAATGAACTAATGGAAACTCAGTACTTAATGTAGATATAAGTAAGCTTGCAACTTTCCCTCCCTATTCAGGTCGAATGACTTTATAATCTTCATACTCAACTTGGTTAGAAACGAAGTTTATAAGTGATACAAAGATTACTGAATAATTTATTAATCTTGTCAATAATTTATTAATATAATTCCGTTAGCAAAATAGTTTAATTATTAAACTGTTTTATTAATGGAATTGTAAGTGAGTAAGCACACAAACGAATGCATAAAATGCATTTTTCAAAATAGAAACGATTTTACGAGAACTGTTATCTTTATTAACATGTTTACATTTACTTACAAAAGAGACATTTATTTCAAAAATAAATTAGTAAAAACAACGTATAAATGGATCATTTCAATATCTTATGCCCTTAATTGAAGAAAGAAAATAAATCGAACACTGTAATATCCCATCATGTAATTTGACGTCCGGCTTGATCTCCCCTAGAGACATTACAGAGAGAGACACAATGTCTGAAGATCGATTGGCTCAAAATGACATACAAATGATCTCAAGTTCGCATGCCAATTTAAGCTTTTCATTGTTTAGTCTGGTTACTTTCATGTGTATTTGTATGTTGTGGTACATTGTTACTCGTAAATCTTGTTGCAGGTTCCAATAGTCTAAGGCAAGCACACTGGTTCAAACCTGCAACACTAAATTGACTGAAATACGCATGCGTACCAAAATGTTTTCTGTACAGAAATGGAGTAAGCATGCGAATATCGTATGTTTTATCGCGTGTTGCTCTAGCGTATGGCAGGACTAAAAGTTCCGAAGTCCTTCAAGCAGCTCTAGAGGTTATTCATATTCAGTCTTCTAATCCCAAAATTTAATATGCTCTTTCAGTTCACCCAAACCTTTCATTTCTGTTGCATCAACAGTTCCTTTGTTTTTCATCCTTCACATTGTTATTGACTACGGAAGTCTTCGCCAGTTCTGATGGCGGAGCACTGCAGTATCCTAGCAGAAGACGCATCAATGATTCCACAGGCCCGTCGAAAAGGAAGAAACAGGCTGTTGCCAATGCATATGACGTCATAATGTGACCGAAGAAGAAATAGGCCTGAAAGGAAAATGAAGCTCAATTTAGATACGGAGCTGAATACTGAAGATTTGTAACAGGTATTAATAATAATAAAATTGTGATTTTTATTCGAAAATAGCCAGGGCAAGAGACAAATAAAAGAAATTTAACACAACTATTAAAATGCAAAACTACAATACAACAGAGACAAGTTATACACACATAAAGGAGAAAATACAGAAAAGAAATATAACCGTAGTTATCGTCCTAATAGTTCTCTTACTCTAGTATTGGAAAATCTCACTCTCCATGAATTTCTTTGCAGCGAAGCAGGTGGGATCTGTCCATAGGATCAGACTGATTACAGAGCAGGCAGAAGGGCTTGGTGACAATACCAATTTAATGCAGATGGGCGGCAAGACAATCATACCCAAGTTGTGTAGAAATGGAATTCTAAATATAGCTAATTAAATATTTCTCAAGGAGTATGAAAATCAATGTGTTCTTCCTTTTTAAATTATCTTCATTAAAGCATTGTATAATAAAAAATATTCTGAGTTATGACAGCGTATTTCAATTTGAAACACGTGCAGATGAATCCGTAAATGACTTGATGTAGTAAAAGGTGCAATCCTGACGTCCGAGGGGTGCTCTAACTCGCAGTATCAGAAATAAAGCAGGACTGTCACTCCCTCTTTCACACACACATACACACACTCACGTGATGAAGCGTTTGATGAGGTTAGCGTATTAGAATAAAAAAATATTAACTAACTAAATTTATTGAAGCAAACGGCTGAATAATGCTCATCTTACATAACACTAATTTTACAGGAGGAGCAAATAAACTCTCAATAATATTCCTGATGTTATGAATAGGCGCCGCATGGACTCCTTATTCCAGTCATCGTTTTGAAATCTCTAATGCCTAAACTTCCACCTTCCTTCCATGGTCGTGAAATATATTTTAAGGTAAAAAGAAGAATCACAGGACCCAAATCAACGCGAGATTTAGGGATTCCATAATCTTCCCCGCAAACAAATACGAGTCCGGTAGTAGCGAGAGCCGGGTAAAGTTGTCACATAGACCGTTGTTCCACACCCAAATGTATAGTAGATCATTACCCACAACACCATCTAGTGGTTTTCCTTAAGAATTGACCCCCTCGGGGGCACATCTCTTTGGGTACTGGCTTCATGAACCGGAGATACCCTATTCTTTTCCCAAGTGCTTATTGCATCTGGTAAACAGGGGGTAGCGACCCAGAATGTCCAAGTGATCTTTCTCTATCTTCTCATCTCCATCCTTTATTTTCACAATTACTAGGCATTGTCGGTCTTGTAAGGGTGCTGGTGCACGTTATATTTGTCGTGGTCTCAAATGTTCTCACATTGGCGTGATATGGAAGTTTGGAGAGTGGGGTGCCAGTTCAGGTGCGACCACGTCATCTGACGGTGTACAAAATTACGTGGTGTTGTCTTCGAATCTTTCCCTTCTGGTTTGGTCCCGGACTGTCGTCAATATCGTGTTCCTGCAGTGCGACGTTAATTAAAATACCTACCTACCTGTTGGTCTTGTGTTTCGCTCAGCTTGGCCAAATATGGCCCTTGCGTCATAAAGCCCCAAAACAACCAACCAACCTTGAGAATTAACTGTAGAAATCGATTTATAACACCATTAATCCATAAAAATCTCATTTTCGAAAAATTTGCATAGATCGATATTTGGCCGAACCCTTCAATTATATAACAGCTTGTTTTTTCAATGAATGATATCTATGAATCGAAGTGGGGTATGATCTCAAAATAAATTTAATTGACAACTCGATTTCATCGATATCGATTTATTTGGAAGATTGAATGTTTTGAGGAAGTCAGTTTTTTAAGTTTTGTATGTGGGTGGCCAATACCTCAGGATTGATGTGCTATGGAAGTTTGCTTTACTTTATTGTAAAGTACATAACACGACATTCATACTTATGAGATACTGATATACGTAATAATGCTATGATCGAATATTTTTATTTCAAAATTAGATTCTTTTCCTGTACAGCTAAATGCAGATGGCACTAGTGGTAGGTAAGTTGATAGTGGAATTTAAGTCGCACTGGAGGAACACAACGGTTTATTTGCGGTGGTCTGAGACCAAGGAAAACACCTCATCATTTTGAACCACGGTCAGATGACGAGGTCAACACACGAGCTGCACTGGTTGTAGAATGTGCATCTTGTAAGTATTCCGTATTGGGTAATAAGAAGTAAAATTGCTCTGATAAAAACAAATTTTGAGAAATAAAATGGATATCTTAAAAAAAATGGCATAGAGAATTATTTCCAATTATTAATTTAATTATAAGTTTGCATGATTTGCAAACTTATGAATAAGTCATTTGTATCGAATTTGTCTATTTTATCTATCAGAGAAATATTATTTTAAACACTTTAAATTCTTACCAGTATGATGTGATTGGTCTGCAATCTCTCTCGAATGTATCCAGTAAGAATATACTGTATGAGCGGGTGTATGAGGTATACCATGCAAGTGAGCCTGCTAAGAGGGATGAACACTTTCCAAGATAGTATGCTGTTGATAAGCCCTAAGAAACAAAAGATATTTATGATATCTAAGTTGTAGAAATGTATCAGTGTATTTATTGAAATGGAAAGTGCATTTAATGCTTGAAAAAGTGCATTAGAAGAAAAGACTTAGAAAATGTTTGTAAAGAAAAGTGCATTTAAAATGTTTATTTTCGTTTTAATCATATTGTATACTTCTTGATTGCATAAAAACTACTAAACACCATTAAACTATCATATTTTATTGATTTTCCTTTAAATATTAATAGATTAATTATTAATAGATTAAATATTAATAGCAAAATTAAACAATGATAATGGTACATGGAAATTACGTTGCTATATATCGAAATTTATTCGAATAGTTGAGGATATTAATTAATCGAATCAAGGAGTTTGCTGAAATGGGAAAGAGGAAAGTGGTATTAAAATATCTTTTAATATTTCTCGTGTTCATAAAAAGAGTTTGCAAATATTAGTTTTACCTTATTTGTTTCATTTTTTTATTCATCTCCGCTACCTCAAAAGAAGCCTAAATTTAAAAGCCTTTACAAATTACACGAACAGTTAATTGTGGTATTAGACTTAAATATTCTATTCGAACGTTAAACTGTTCAGTAAGGGCTTAAAGGAGGATTTTAGTGAAAACAGGTAGAAGTTTCAAAACTCAGTACAAATGTTAGTTTCGGTGGATTATTATTAAATATAAAATTCTATAGAATGGATGTTATATTTAAAAAGGAAATCCCTTCGAGAAGCTTCTCTCGTTTAAACTTTTATGTTTTCGACCAAAAATGTAAGAACCAATTTTGTCCAAGTTTTTAGTCTTGCAGTCAGCACAATACCTCAAAAACTAATTACTACAATAGTAAAACATTGCACACTTACTACTATAGGATCCAATATCCATAAAATGACGCATAATTATAACTATAGAGTTATGAATTTAGAAATGTTAAAATCTTTCTAAAATGTTTGTACATATCAGAATAATATTGCAAAAAACCGTAGAAAATTACAAGTTAAGGTTTTGAGAAAAGAGTTATTTTATGTGAAGAGTCCTATAAAATAAGTGTGCAGTTTCATCATTATAATAATTAGTTTTGAGGTATATTGCGAACGGCAAAAACATAAAAATAACACGGGCAAAATTTGTTCTTATATTTTTGTTCATAAACACGAAAGTTTAAACGATAAGAGTTTAAAAGGAATTTCCTCTTAAATATAACGTCCATACTAAAAAGTTCTAAACTTGAAAAGAATCCACAAAAAAATAAATTTTTTACAGAACTTTGAAATTTCTGCCTGTTTTTAATGAATTTAGAGGGTTTAAAAGTTCTGTCCACCCTTAAAAACGTTCTTAATGTTTAAAACATTCCTTTGGTTTGAAAGTTATAGATTTGCAACAACTAAAATTTAAATTCGAAGGAGTAATTCAAAATTAAAAAAATATTCTAACAGTTAAAATGTTTTAATTTTTTGTGCAGGTAAGAAAAATGAATATTTTAAAACTATGAAGCGAACAATGCATTTTTTTAAAGTGAGCAATACAATGTTTGTGTTTGTGCGACAGCCAGCAATATATTATCTTACCTCCAAAACCAGCGGCACAGATGATTGTTATCCAGGACAGACCTAGAGCCCAAGCTGTTCTATGCGTCGCAGCGTACGCTAAGGCAGCTGCTGTGGACGGTAAATTCCCTTTGTTCCATTCTAGAACGCCATACACAACTGCTGCGGTTATAGACAAAGAACTTCCCCAACCAATGATATGATGGTACTGAGGAATAGTCAATTACTCAGGGATATTGAATTATGAACAAAAGTAATCAGTAATAATTCTATTTGATAAATATACTGGTTTTCATAAATTAAGAAACATTTTAGAAAAATAGCGATAGTTGATCAAAGATTCTTTGATTTACACTAAACTTGTAGACAGCTTTATTTAGAGTTTTGTAGCATTTAGTTATTCAATGTCAAGAGTTTCACTTTTCGTAAGAATGTCACCAGTGCATGTCACAAAGTGGAATAATGGAAGGTAATGGCGAATTACTTCAATTTGGAGGAGGATAACCCCGAACAATCTCAACGATGTTCCCATAACATTGTCTATTGAAATGAGTGAAGCAAATATCGTTCTCTTTCGACGAGATATCTCTTCATTAGAAAAACTGATCAGATAATGATGGACAAGATATCTCGTCCTTAAAAACATTTATCACATCTTGATCTTGTCATCATAAAAAAATTTGGCAGTATCCTGACGACGAGATATCTCGTCATTAGCAAAATTGGTTGGATCTTTATTGACGAGATATCTCATCGAAACTACTAGAAGGGTTAAAGCAGTTATTCATTTTCGTGCGCATTTTTTGCAGATGAAGTATGGGACGTTCCCCCCCCCCCGATAATTCCGGAGAATCTCCAGGTTTTTAAGCGGGAGTTCGAGTTGGTCAATTTTACCAGATGGAGACTAACTTGATTATATTTTAACATGAAATTATCACCAAATGACGTATTTATAAGAACGTAAATGGTATTCTAGTATTTCCTCTTAATAATGTTTAGTATTTAAGTCCCACTGGTCAGCTTTACCCTGTCACTCTCGATTTTGGATTCATAAACATTGCTGAAGTTGTCAATGTTTTTGGGACTAAATCGCGAATTTTCTTATTTTTTCTTTATTTATGGAAACCAGTCACTTGTGCGTATTAGTATATAGCTTACAGTCTTCAGCTTAATTTCTGTGCCACGGTAGAAGAAGTAGCCCGTTGCTAGACCTATACAGTAGGGTCCCAAATGACAGAAGGGTTTGCTTATGATGACATGGTTCAGGAATTTTCTTTCCCTGCAAGAAATAGACGAATGTTTCAGTGAGTTAGTTCGACTTGTGATGCAACTAAAGAAATATTACGCAGATTAACTATCCTTGTTTCTCCATTTTTTTCTATTTGAGGAAATATTTAGCGTAAACATTAGGTTGAAATAATAAAATGATTGGAGTACTTTATTTTAAAAACTATTACTTTTATTTTTGATCAATTTAAAATGCTTTAAGATGTTTCGCTTGAGAGTTATTTCTAGTGGAGTGGTAGCCCAGAAGGAAGAGCATCGGATTTGCAATTGGAGGATTTCGAATTCGAAACTAGGTCCATCCAAAGACCATAATGTACACGGGGGTTGGTGCAGGTTAAATCTGCCGTGGCCTCAAATATCCTCACGTTGGCTTGGTGTGAAAGTTTGGAGAGGGGTGCCAGCTCAAGTGTTACCTCGTCATCTAACCATGGTTCAAAATTACGTGGTGTTGTCCTCGCATCTTTCCCTTCGGGATTGATCCCGGACAGTTGCCAATAGCCCATTGTGTTACTCCAGTGCGACGTTGATTAACTATCTTGAGAGCTTCTTATATTTATATTTGACTTTATTTTTAAATGATTTCCGAATGCCTGAATTCACATTCTTTTGTTTAAATAAGCTTCGCCTCCCTTGTTATTAACCTTTATTTCAAATAAAATATCCCCTAGTTCTGCTTGAAAAATTTATGGTATTGTCCGAAATTATATATTGTGAATATATCGTCGGGCTTACAAATGAAACAGTCAAAATTTCAAGTATGAGTTTTTAATTTTTCTAAAATAGAAAGGGACGATCTTTAGACACGTGAAATCGAGTCATCGTTTCTGTGCACGAAGGTTAGATTTCTTATTGAGAAACTCCCATGAGAAATACATGAAAATTAATATAGGTAAATGATTTATTCTTATTTTATGAATTAGTTGTAACAATACATAATCATAAGGAAAGTACTTTTCTATGAATAATTGAGTAATTACAAAATGTAATGTTGCTAAAATGATAAAATTACAATTTTCGCATTGCTTGAAAATTATTGGAGTTTCCCTTTCGTTTTCTGAGAACCATGTTTTTTGACTGATTTAGCGTATTTCACTTGTAAGTCGACAATATTTTAAACGAGTTTAGGAATGAAACATCACACTCTATAAAGTAATTTTAAATTATATTTTATATTTATTTGTAAAAGCTTCAAGGCTCTTTCTTGTTGGGAGGTCCCTTTTCGTCATTCTCTCTCAGTGGTTTCGAATTCATTCAAAAATTAGGACGTATTTAAAAATTCTGTTGAAGAGAAGCTTGAAGTTTCAAAATTAGGGTATAATTGATTCCCTGTTCTCTTGTTAAATTTATATTTTCGATGTAACAAATATGAGTCTCAATTTTAAACTCTGCAAGTTTAAACTTTCTTCGTATATCGCTTCTCGTGAAAAGTGAAACAACTCAAAAGAGAAAAATTTCACAGAACCAAAGGAAAATTGAAAATATTTTAAGGTATTTTACTTCTCAATTTGATATTTTTAGAATTCCGTCGTAATGCGGGAAAAACTCAAGAACAATGTACCAGTCCCCTCGCCAAAAAAGAAGAGAAAGTACATGTAGCAAACCTATGACGGGTTACCATATTCTAAAATAATCGGCTATTGGCGATAGTAATTATTACCAATTGGCGATAGTACCGTCTGAACTGAGTTTTATGTCTTAAACTGAAAAATTTCAATCGAAAGTTTTTCTGACTGAGCGTGAAATCACGAATGTTAGGATTGATTAAATCATTGAAAATGATTTCTTTGCAATGTATCATTAGTGAAATATATGTATGAGAGGGACTTTCAGTGTAAACAAACTAGACGGAATGCGACGATTTTATTTCTGCTGTCCAAATGTACTCGCATGATGCATATCGGAGTTACCTTAAAAACAGTTTATTTCGGGCTAATTGTCAACGTTTTGAAATTAATCTAAATGGTATTGACCAATCATCATATCATATATCAATTTGGAATTTATTATTTGGGATTTTTATTGGTGAAGTGATGAAATTTGTTCGAAAAACAAGTCAGCCGACGTCACGTTCAGAACACGTACAGGAAATACGCATGTATCGTCACATAAATACTACCGCAACCTTTTATAACGTAACAGAAAATGTCTCGTTTTCTTGAGTCTTATAACAATGCCTAGTTTCTGCTGATTTTTAGTATTTTGTTGGAGTTTTACAGAATTATCTGAAATTTGGTAAAAGATACATCTTTATTATGAGTTGCATCACTTTCCTCTCGATTTTTAATATGTAGAATCGATATCTATCAATATTTAATCATTGTGCCATCTATTATTTTACCTTGAATAAACATACTTCAGCAGTGAAACACTAAGTAACAATTTTCAAGTAGAAGGGAGGCAAATATGTTACATACTCTGGATCCGGGAAGCTGGCCAATAGAGTTGGTGGAACCCGATAGTAGTGAGTGAGGAAACCTGTCATCCCCATGGAAACGACAATCATCACAATATTGAGCACGATGCCGAATACTGGCCGCCTGTGGAAAAGACAGATGTTTGAGTACGGATTACATGACACAAAGAAAATGAGATGATAGCATGGAGAATGTTTCTGTTTTTGCCTGTTATTTTTCCAAGAAGGCCCTTTGGAAACGTTCGTGGTGAATTAAAATCTTCTGGAGCAATGACCTTTAATTCAAAGCAGGATATCGTCCAGTTGTTGGTATGGCTAAATAATATATCCATGGAAACCAAGGAAACAATAATCATTTGATTTTTGTGTTCAGTAATTAACCTAAAATATAAAAAAAATAAAACGAAATCTGGTATACCTGGATTTTTTTTATGTTTTGGTCGTCTTTTACAATTACATTTACGCATCAATGCAACTTGCTTAGAGAAAAACCACGATATATGAAACATGTCTTGTTCTATAAAAAGTTTTCCCTCTTACAGCAAAAAATGACCTGTTTCCTCTTCCGTACTTTTCGAAAATACCCTTTTACCTCCAATCGTTCAATGTGTGTTTTTTTTAATTAATTTAATTAAAAGTCGACCCATTTTTCTGCATCCAGTGCTGCTTTCTGATTGGTTGATAAACATTTTGTATAACTATCATCAATCAGTTAGAGTGTTGGTTGGTCGGGTTGGTACCCATAGACGATTTGTCAATTTATTGTAGACACAGTTGTTTCAGAACACAACTCAAACGGGATTTATGAAGCAAGAGTCATATTTGACCAAGCTCCTCAAAACAATACCAAGTAAATGGATATATACACACAAAAGCTTTAACTAACCTAGAAGAGAGAAATACAGAAAGGAGGAATCGAACCTGCACCATCGACAATTCGCAGGTTGCTAACGCAGTCGAAAGACCCTCTGAAAAAGCAGCTGCCTTTGTATGCCTCCCCTGTTATTTACCTTTAAGTAGTAGGTACTGGTATAATTAGCCCTCAATTAGGCAAAAATGGCCGCAAACCAACCCAATCTATCCATCCCTTTGCAGAATTAATTTTTTGTGTCATTACTTTAACACTGAGTTCCTCAATATAAAAATTGGAGTTGATTTTCGCATTCATTAACGATACAATATTTTTATCGACTAAAAAGATATCGAAGAAGTGTCTAATCAAGAGCTGTCTAAATCATTCCAATAATTTTTCATGGCTTAACTTATCCAACAAAATATTACGAGAGCAATTACAACTGCATGTATTATCAGAAAGAATAAAGCTATTTTTATATATATCATATACGTATTATGTTATTTTTTGGTATTGTTTTCCATTTTCACTGTTTCTCAAGAGTTTTTAATTTTGTGTTTTCTTAAATTATTTCATCTTATGTTACTATTTTGTATTGTTTTCCATTTTCGCATTTTCCGAAAGTTTTTATTTTGGGTTTTCGGGGGTACTTTGTTTCAAGCTAAGCTTCACATAAATACATAAAAATATGAGCAAAAATAGGTTTAGCGTCGAAAAATGTCGAATCGCCTTTGAAAAATGGAATGGGTTGAAAATGAAAACTTTCAAAATCTAATTGTGGTAACATGACTGATGTGTGCTTTTTGCTATGCATTTTATTGGAACTTAGAACTAAGTAAAAGTAAATGAAATGCTGCAATGTTTTTTAATATTTTTATTTCATTTAGGGGTATGAAATTCATTTATTAATATGAATGCTATATTCATTATAAATAGACTGAAATAAAATATAAAATTGAGTAACGACACTTTGCCATCAACAGATATCAGCAATTAAGAAAGCTCAGCGTAAATGATATGCTTGGATCTGCTAGTTCTTACATTAAGTTAGTATAAAATTTATATCACAATGAAAAAGACTGTATCATCAAATGGTATATGTATATATTAGAAACCCGAAATTAAAAAATGAAATGCTTTAAAATCTACTTACTTTATGAGAGCAAACAAGATGAATAGTGCAATTACAAAAAGTTGGAAATCACAGGAAATGTACCAAGAGTGCTCAAGACACTGAAAAGGATGTTCAGTTTAATTTTTGATTTTACATTTATGTAGCCAAAATTTAAATTTTTAGGAACCAATATAAAGTTTGAAGTTTAATTGAAGAGAGAAATGTACATTAACTAGCTTAAACACATTACACATACACAGAATCTATAATTTAAATTATTTTGCAAAGTTCTGATAAATAGTATTCATTTGCAAATAAAATATTTCAATTTGTCAAATGTATTGAAATCTGTTTCATTCTACAAATGAGGATATTTGCGATGTTTTACAAAGAAAAAGTAATAAATTTCCCCAAAATTTAAAAACATACGAATACATAAAATACCACTCCCCAATATATTGATTAATTTTTCAATATTTTAATTCTTTATCTTAGTGTTTAAATAATAGAAAACTATGTTTGTAGCTTGGGTAATTTTTAATCTAATCAGCTACCTTTTTAAAAGGAGTACATATGTATAAAGGATCATTAAGTTTAGATATTGGGCCATGACACGAACAAACACTAATACGAATGGTCGTTATTGCATAAACTTATACATTGATTTTAAACCCATGTTCAAGCAATTTAATCGATAGTGGCCCAACATTATTTTAGGGCACTGAGTTATTTTTAGAAAGCTGTCATATCATTCCGATCGGCACCATGCCTCGATTTGAAATCATTGGGGAAATCATCGAATGGGTGAATCGGTTGAAATTCAAGCAATAAGAAAAGAGGTGCACCTCACCATGTACGATTTTTTGAAAATTTATTATGATGGCAAATAGCGTTTGTTAAACTACGCCACGTACATTTTCTTTAATAATTATTTTACGAGGAAAGAAGACTTTTGAAAAACAGTCGAAAATATTCAGTTCTGCCTGTCAAGAATGACGAGTAGCTCTTAAAATATAGCTATGCTCAAGTTATCAGAGAAGAACTTGTTTTGTTTTTGCTCGGGATAAATGAGTGCGTTTTCCGTAATTATAAGTAAAAATACTTTTAATTAGATTACTTTATAACAATTTGTCACGTAACTTGTAGAAGTTTGATCGTGTTTCTTTTAAAAAAAAGACCAGTACGATATTATTTCGCGATTCATTATTTCTGTAATTAATCAGCAAAAATCAATTTCCCTATTTCTTTCTCCATAAAAAGAAAAACATATTTGGTAAGCATACTGTTTTAGAGCTTTCCTTGCATTAAAATTTTCACTTGATCAGCAATACATCACCTGCTGCATCGAAGAGGATTGTAAATAAGTTTTTTATTTATTAATAGCATTTGTAAGGTTATGATCTTGAAATTTTCGTTTAATGAAGCATCTGTTAAATGCCTTCTTTGAGTTTTGTGTGAAAGAAAGGACAGACTAAACATTGGAATTTCGACTCTGAATTTCTCAGCGTAATTTCTTTTCTAATATCTGAATTTCTCAGCATAACTAGAATTTAAGTTTGCAACTTTTGCTGTTAGTTTTAAATCAATAAAAATTTATATCATTATTTTATAGGTTATAGGAAAAAATACTGAGCTTTTGCATTTTTCTTATCTATACGGCTTTAGAGATATTTTTTATGAGAATTCAAAAATAATATTGAGTACTGTCCAAAAATGTTTTGATATAGTTATAGAGATTTATTCATACTGGAACAGTATTTAAATATACAATGGGTCACAAAAGTATTCGTACATCTCACGCTTTTCATTACTTCGTGAATTTTACAAGGATATAGTTAAAATTAAAATTTTACCACATAAAAGTTGTCTTTCTAATTTAGTCCCCATTTAAATAATAGAATAATTATCAAAAGTTTTTCTAAAAATATTTGAAATGTAACGTGTGTGTGACCCATGAAGTCAGACGCAAAAGTATTCAGTCATCTTCCGTAAAAAGTAAAAATGTTAAACAAAAACGTGAAAATCAATATCCATGAGATCTTTTGGGTCTTTTACGGCACAAGACCATATTTGGCCACGCTGTGACAGACACGAGACAGACAACATCAAGTAATGGACATACACACACAAGGAAAGATTTTACTGACACAGAAGACAGAAATACACCCAAGAAATGGAATTTGACAGGAATCGAACCTGCGCCTCCTACAACTCGCGGGTTGCTAGCGCAAGGGGCATACCCACTGAGCCACGTCACCCCCAGGTTTTTGTATTTTCCTTATTATTTTAAGTGTAAATATTTTTGCTCTGAGTATTTCTAGGTATTTTGTCAAACTAGAACGAATTTCATTCTATTCTGCTTGAAGCTAAATTTTCAAAGAATTTCACTACTTTATGATACATACTGGTTCCAGTTTCACTAAATATCTGGGGTGATAATGGTATTTAGAGTTAAAACAATCTTAAGGTCTAAGCCGAAATGGGAGCTGGTGCACTTTAAATCTGTCGTGCCCTGAAACGTCCTCATGTTGGCGTAGTGTGACCTCGAAGTCTGACCGTGGTTCAATAGATGTTGATAAAAACGTTTTTGTTTAACATTTGTACCTTTTATTGTTGGTATTCGAATACTTTAGTGTGTCTGGTTTCATGGGGTTACCTTATATTTTAACTATTTTAGTTATTTTATTATTTTGACGGGAGACTAAAATTATAAAGACAGCTTTTATATGGCAAAATTGTAAATCGTAATTTAAACTACACCTTAATAAAATTCATGTGATTCGTGAAGTGGACGAATGCTTTTGTGACTAACTTTATGTAATAGTTTGCTACAGTCCCTATGCATTAAAATTATTTTTTCAAAATGTTATTATTTTATAACAATTGTATTTCTTAAAACCTGTTTATTAACTAGGTAAACTTTTGATATTGTGATTTGCTTATGAACTTTTGTGTGCATGTTTAATATACAATGTTTTCAAATTCCGTTAATATAGTAAATTATTATTCATATTAAAATAGGCTAGCATTAGCTTACCTTGCATATTTGATTATTCTCATTTCCCGTTATATTTACACCCATGTTTGGGGGATTGAGCCTCAACCATAAAAATGTTCCGAGGACCCCATAGGGGTTGGGCCCTTACGTCTCGGGGCCCCTGGCAGGGGTATTTACCTGAAACCAACTTATTCGATTGGGGACCCAATTCTTAGGGACCCAAGTTTGGGTTCCTAAGAGTTGGCCCTCGTGGTCGGTTAGGAACAGACCCAGAAAAAGTTTTGCACACATACGAATTGTCTGTCTCACCCTTTGCCCAGGAGTGGTAACGAAGTTATTGATGAACAGGATATTCGTCCACCAGTTCTGTTTGCAGGAGTCCACTACGGGGTCCACCGTTTCATTCCAGAAGGGTCCAGATCCCAAATGGGGCAAAAGAAGCGTTGCACCGATGACCATCATGTAAGGGGGAAGAATCCTTCAAAAGAAAACATCCTTTATATATCCACTTTCTGTGTGTCATGACATTTCTATTGTTCAGTATCACCTCGTATATAGGTCTCATACATAGCATTAACTTTGAAGGTCACAAATAAAAATATCTGCAGAAAATAAATATTTTCAGGGGAAGGTCCATCACTTTATATGAATGTATTTTGCCCGTAACAAGAAATATAGTTCAGTAATTTCACTCAACCGTGATCCAAACAGCCAAGTAGATGAAAACACCGATATTTGAAATATGAGCGACATCTAGTGAACAATTTAAGTACTAAATGACAGAGTATAAATTGAATGATATTGTTATAGTATCGGATAGCACTTTGTCAGTCATGTTTTTTCGCTTTATCGTAGCGAAGTATAAATATTTCATCTTCTCCAGTAGTTTATTTATGTTTTCCCTAATAATATGTCTAATCAGGTAGCCTCTTAGAAAACAATCACGCCACATACAAGAAAAATAATCAAGAACTATCCTTTTTACACAATATTCTTTTTAAATGTACTTTTTATTTCAAATTAAATAAGGAAACAAAACATTTTTATTGTCAAATATACTTTCGTTGCTGAATAACTAAATATACCAATTAACAGATATTTATTATCTTCTACGTTTGTAACTTATATCTGAAAAGATTAAATTTACTAGGGAAGCAGTGGATCTCTGACTTTTGTTTAACGAATTTTAAGTAAGAAACGGTGTTAAAAGAATGCAATAACACTCTTACCTAACAATTCTTCGAATGAAAAGTCGAGGAATGCTGTAATATCCTTGTTCACTCACACTTTGTAATGTCATGTAAGCCAAAAGAACACCACTAAAACAAATGAAACAATTGATTAAATGATAAAATTTGAAGAAAAATGAAATAACGCACCTCAAATAACAAAAGAATACTTAAAATAAAAATTTGAAGGAGAATCAAATCTTTATGCTAAAATGTATGTTCTTATTGTTAAAATCCTGAATTCTTAAATAAGTTAGGAGAAACAATATTAAGAACTACAAAGTTTAACAGTCTTAATATTGTTTCTTTCAGTTTTTCTTTGACTATATCAACGGAGCATAAACTTACTTTTTAAAATGAAGTCAAGCCAGAGTAAAAATATTTTGTTGATTTCAAAAAGTTGTATTTGTGATGGTTATTTTACATATTTTACATTTCCCCTTTATTTAGAAATTGAAGACGTTCTTATGAATTACTTTTTCCTCTGTGGCAAACTCTGCAAGCTCATAGATGGGTCAAAACTTTATTGGTAAAATCTGCGAATGCACAAAATGCAACATATTATCAAAGGTATTGAATTCATAAGGTAAATGGTAAAATCCTAGCTAACGGCTCGGTCTTGGCGTGATTGCAATTTTTGTGCCCAAGCCAATGTCGTATTCTAATGGTTAGCATTGCTGAAAGAAGCCAACTTCGCGTACTTAGGCAACTACTGCAGTAACTAGGATCGAACCAGATGAACTTCACACTCTTAGAACTATTTTAATCAATTAGCTGTGTTATGTATTTGTATTGTATGTCATCGACCTTCTGTTGAAACAAACGGAACATATAGGCGGAGATTTCATAATTGTAGATCACGTGGTCCAGGGAATCGACTTGGTCAGATTGGCTATCGAAGTGAGCAATCTTGTACTTTGTATCACACTCTTCAAATAGTCCTATCATTAGGATTCGTTCTTTCTTCTAATACCAGGTGACCCTCACCCGCAGATCTTCAAACCGAGCAATCGGAAATAATACCGTGAAGCTGCGGGCACATACTACGTCTATTTCATTAGAAGTTCAATTTTTTATACTTCAAAAGCTTTAAAGAAGGAGCTAAACTACACACGAGTTTATTTCAAAATTATTTTGGAAATGTATTTACCACTTTATACATAAAATATCAAAGAAATAAAGATAAATCTTCTATATTATCGTATTGAGTACATGAAATTTATCGTCATAAAAGCTATTCAAAACCATGCATTTTATACCAGTAATAAAAATATGAAAATGTGATTTTTTTAGAAATACCTTATAAAAAAGAAAGTATCTATAGAAACTGTTGAGTTGACAATGATTTGAAATAAAAATCCTTCGGCGAAAGAACTTGCTTCTGATAGGTTTCCTAAGCAAACAACACGAAAATTTAAAATAGTAAGCTTTTATGATGCTTAAAATTTAATAAGTAAATGCTAAGTATACATATTATCTTTCAAAACTACAAAGAAGTTAGAGAAAATAATTCGATAGTTAGAAATATGTGCATTGATATCTGGAAATTTTTCTAAAACTGAACCAATTATAATGCATAATCCCAATCGATAACCCATAGATCCTAAAGTAATGGTAAAATTTTTTATGTTATATATTTGAAACACACACACACACACACACACACACACACACACACACACACACACACACACACACACACAAAGAATCTACTTGTAACTTCGTCATCGGACTTCACAAGAAATTTCGTCACGCCTCTTAGGGAGAGTTCATTTCACTCCGGGGGTAGAGACCCACCGAAAGCAAATGAAAGAACTCCAAGATTTTCTTTTCTACCTTTGTGTTAGACCTTCTTATATGGACAGTCATTGTTTATTCGAGAATAAATAGGTTGGTAGGTAGTTTAATAAACATCGCACTCAAGCAACATAACGGGCTATTGACGACCATAGATAAAATAGAACTCTAAAAAGGTTGATATTAAGTGAATACAGCAATCTAACTCTTCCTAATTTTCAGTTAACCCTTGCCTAAGTAAAGCAATTAAATCGTCCAGAATACATGAAGTAGGAGAAGCCAAGTCTTTTCTAGTGGTGATTGTACATTAAAATGATACTTACCGAAGATAGAATTTATTAGGAAGTTAATTAATGTCTCACTGAAGCAACACAACGGGCTATTCGGAACTGTCCGGTATCAATCCCGAAGGGAAAGATTCAAGGACTACACCTCGTAATTTTGAACCATGGTCAGATGACGAGACAACACCTAAGCTGGCACCCCCTCTTCAGATTTCCATACCACGCCAAAGTAAGGACATTTGAAGCCACGACATATTTAAAGTGCACCAGCTCCCGTGTACCACGATGGTCTTTGGCTGGACCTAGTTTCGAACTCGCAACCTTCCGGTGATCTTCCCTAATCCGTTGCTCTACCGAGGCCCTCAACACTAGATACGGACTTTCATAGAAATTAAAATTAATTATCGTAGTGGTTGCCAAGCTCACCACAAGTATGTCTTATGCACCGGTGGCTTAACATTCAGGTAAGAATTAATTTGGGTATTCTGAACATATCTTAGTATTTCATAAGTTAATACTTAAACCTGAGCATCCTTTGCAGTAAAAAGCCATACTTTGATAATATTTGAATTATAAACACATTTCTTCCCCACAATGTTTGGACATAATATAACGCGGAATCACTTACCATACATCTGAATATTACTGTTGAAGTAGGTATGACCGAGTACTAACCAGCCCATTCCGAAGAAACGCATACCATGTACCGAATCCAGTCCATTTTGAGCAGAGTCGGTATTTAGCAGCAGATTGGCATTGGTATTGAGCGAAAATGTAAGCAACAGTTTCGATAATCCGTCTATTGGAAATAAATAAATGATCAAAATGATAAATTAGACTGCTAAAATATCGTTTGAAATTTTGAGTCATTCGAATAAACATATTTTAGAGGCATAAATATATTCAGTAGTTAAAAACTATAATACTTCATTTATATTATACTTTAAAATTAGAGTAATATATTCTTCAAGTTTAGGATAAATTGTTGAGAAATGTTTTTGTAATTTTCAGTTTTACATTAATTAAATTAATTTACACGAAGCCACAACCATTTTTAGAATTTTTGTATCAAAAATTAGATAGCAATAGTTTTTTCTAAGAATCGTTTGCTTTATTCCTTCGTCGAATTTGTTATTTACAAAATGTGAATAAACGTTTAGTTCTTTTGAAATCAACGTTACATATCAGTGTTTAAGCAGTTACATATTGGTTCAGATGATCGGTCCGGGAAAATATAATTGTCTACCAGCTTCAAGTAGGGGAAGACTGAATCGTTAAAATTAAAATGTACAATTTTAAATAATTTCCTCCATATAAATTAGGCGAACACTTTTGCAATTGTCATCTTGTGTAAAAGATTTTCGTTTAAGTCAAATACATTGATTCAATGTTAGCAGAAGACACTACAAAACCCATCCGTTAGATTTTTAGACTAGATTTATGGAGTGAGAATTATTTCTAAAAAAATTGTCATGATCCATTCTTTGGAAGTGGAGGTGAGGCCCACATTTTTATACCCTTATGTATATGATTATGTTTCTCACATCCCTGCCCAATTTTTTCTGAATCTAGACTTCTATCATCATTTGACCGCTTAATCTAACCCTCCTGGTGGTTGCCTGGACGAGGTATCTCGTCATTAGCAAAATTGACCAGATCCTGATGGACACGATATCTCGTCATTAGAAGAAAATTGACCAGATCTTGATGTCGTAATTAGCAAAATTGATCAAATCTTGATTAACGTGATATCTCGTCGAAAGCACTTGGAGGGTTAACCAATACCACCCTTGCTTTTAACAGAAAACGAATGTCATTGTCTTATTATGATAGAGTTGCAAACATTATAGATGTTTGTAACAGTTTACTGTCTTTGGAGTGGGAAAAACGTTTTAATTTCTGTGTGAAAAATTCTTGTTTAATGCCACAATTTTTCTACTGGAAACTTTACTGGCCTCCTTGAAGTATCAGTCCAGGAATTTGCCGATTTCCCAGTAAACCTGCCCATCTCTGAGTTTATGTATGAAACAAACAAAACAGTAAGTAAACATTTATACTTTTTTCTTACAATTAAGGGATAGGTAAAGTACTTATTGAATATCGTTGAGAAATATTGCTGTTCACTTACACCTGATTAACTAAACGTGGTTTAAGTTTGATAATTCTTACAATTATGTAAATTACGTAGAATTTTATCATTATTTAACTGCATGCTGAAAGATATATTCAGCGTAATGGTACGTTTCGTAATTATAGTAAAAGCATTAGACACTAAGACAATTACTAATTTTAAAACCAAGTTGTCAATCATTTTGATAGGTAAATGACCAAATTTCTTTTTTATGACAAAATGTTAAAATCTACTTATCATTTATATATATAACACTTAAATAAAATATATCTATAAAATACTTACTACTAAGGCATTGCGCTATCAGTTTCGTCTTGTGAAATATTTCTCCTACAGTGTATAAAGTTGTGCCGAAAGTAACAAAAGATAATAGAACTCCTACAATACATCTGAAAATGAGAATATAATTTTATAATTATGCGCATACATTCAATTTTTATAGATTATTATGTTTCTAGAAATCTGACAGTTTCAAAATCTGTGCATATATCAATGACTATCCTAATTCTTTTAAACGTCATTTAAATAAATTAATTATAACTATTTATTTCAACTTTTACATTTTAATACTTAAGCATCATTATAAATACTGCATAGTTTTTCATTTGTGGTCATGAAATCTCTATAAATATAGCGAGATGTCGAGATGTTTAATTTTTTGTCAATAACGTCATTTCAAACCTATGATGTATTCTATTTGTTGTTTGTAAATTATAGATGTACGAAAAAATAGTTAGATTTTAGGAACGTTACATTTTTTTAAATTGCAGAAGTTTGAAGGTAGAAAAATAAATTGTATAGGGTTTATAGGCAACATATGTGAAAGTTTTAAGATTCAATACAATTACTTTAAATTAATATAATTTTTTTAAATTAACCATTTGATAAAATTAAATAAACTTCAATAAAGTAACTTTAATATTAAACTTACTAAGTAACACATCCTTTTAACACAATTTTTATGTTAACATTTTACATAAATTTGTTAGAAATAAAGCACTTTTTGCGGTGAACAATTTTTTTTATCAAACATTTATTGATTCGAAAAGTAAGAAAATTTTTTTTTACAAAATTTCTTCCTTGCGTAACGTTGCTAATTTTACCAGCATCTCGTAGAGGTACTTCTGGTTTAAATTATGTTTAGCTAATTAGCAGTTGAATCTCAAAATTTTATATCAACTCTTTGAAGGGCATCACAAATGTTTTGTAATATAATATTAAATCCGGAATTCAATATATAACTAAATGTCAATTGATTTCGCAAAAACGTTTTCAAATCTGTTGTTTATACTTTCTAAGAAAAGGTACACATAAATTATTGAAAGTAGAACACAGAATACATACATTAATAATGAACATCGAAACAGAATATGGGCATTGATATTGAACATGGAACACATGATAGACGCATTCTAATTGACAAACTCAATGTGTTCTAAATGACAAACTCAATATAGAACACTTTAGGCAATGTAGACAAACGTTGTCGAAGTTGGAACTGTCAACAGTGAAAATTATAAAAGATAGATGATACAATTGGTTATAAAGGATATGTAATATAATAATTAATTATAGAGGATTTCCATTATACTTAACATAAATAAATTTTAAAATTAATATTTTATCTTTCAATAATTATAAATCCCTTAAATCAATTACAACAAAGAAATAAAGGGATAATATAAAATTCCCTTAAACAGAAAAAATTACATAAAAAATACTCTTTGACTTACAATATTATAACTTGACTTCTATCAAATTTTAAGTTTTCTTTTACACTACATCTTGGCACTGCTACTTCTATATCAATGTATTTTGCAGCTATAATGAACGTAAACATGCAATATGAGAACATAGTATTACTTTATATGAAACTTCAATAAATAGTAAATTAAATAAGCGATACATTTTTAATAATAAATACATTAAAAAAATTAAAATACCTCAGGAAAATTCCTTTCATTCCATTATAATTTATTCTAAACTCAGAAATTTCTTTCAAAATTTATTATTGCTTTATTGTGTGTGTACATCTAAGATGGGCTTTTCCTGTCAAGTAAAGTGTAGGTGGAGGTAATGTTTTGTGGTGGAACGTGCTTCCTATGTGTATTGCGGACGTGGCGTCATTTGGCTTGTCTTACGAATACGATTTCAGCACGTCACCAATAGAAATTACAATGAAAGAAATTCCGAATTGATATATGGTAGTTGATTAGACAACTCCAAATAGATTAAACGCCAAACGTCACCAAAGGGGCGATAACTCTTTTTAATGCAACCCAGATATATATCATGAGCGCTTGCGTAACAGGAAGTAAAATACCTATCTTCCATCTGGTTTGTTTCCACTGAAAATACCAGTCATATAGAAACTGCATAAAAAAACTAAAACTGCCCCATAAAAGTTTACTTAATTCACTTTGAGAAAAATAAAAAATTCCCAGCTATTTGCATTGTTTGTAATGTTACAGTAACATATTTTGTCCCAACAACTGATACATACGAATGACACACATTTATAAATTCGTGAAACTTTTTATGATTTGTTCATGTAAAACCTCAAGCTACGTATTTCGTTCAGAGAGCCACGTGTATTTTTATTCTAAACCTTTAAGCACTAGACTAAATGAAGTCAAACAATACAGTCATTATTTTTTAATGATATTTATATGGAAAATAATAAACAGAGTAGAAAAGAAATTAAATTCTTTAAAGATCTAAATGAACAAAATTTTGTCCAATAAGCGCTTAGCAATTCCTTTCTCAAAACAAGAATGGGTCTTCATTCCTTTGGGATAGTTCAAGATACTCACCAAACTGGGCCATATTGTCCACGTCTTCTTGGGTGCACGTAGATGGAACACAGACGTCCATGCGATAGTTAAGAAAGTAAAATGCATGAGCTTGTCTAGCAGCTTGTCGTATCACCTACAAATAAAACGATACAAGATGAAAAAGTAGGCCATTGGGTTGTTTCATATGGTCAGTTTTCTGCTCACGAGAACTAAATCGACCAAAACAATGCTTTATAGACAGTGATTCCGGCGCACCTTAAAGTACCACGTGATTGGCCCCTAACACCAACACGCACCCCCACCTAATGTTGTGAGACACTATATCAGTTTAAATTAATGAAGCTGGGATGAACATACTATTTTGGATAGACATGCCTCCGAGATGGCATGTCTATCCAGAATGTTGTGTTATATCGTATACATTATATTGTACCATGGTTGATGGTTGGCCAATTTGGCATTTTATCGCCTCGCTTGGCGATATGACATCTTATGACATGGTAGATGTGTGGATACGCTTTCTATAGAGCGGTGACAAAAATGATGAAATCGCCAAACTCTACTACTATGTCGCACGGACCAATTGTATGATGAATCTAATCAATGGATGGTCGTCTTCTCCCATCCCGTGTACCAATCAGATGATGAATGTTCGTTTCCAACCGGCAGGCGAAAGTGGTCTAAAGGTCACGTTGTTACCAGTTTTGATCACATGATCCTGGACACATAAAAAATTTACCCTATTACTCACACTTCTTTTATATCTCCTCTACCGCGTACATTTTTGTGTGGATAGGTATAAGGATAGATTAATAAAACGGTAGTCCAACATATAAAATCGTACCGTACTTGTGTATTCAATCATGTATCATAATAATGTATAGTCTAGGATCGGATGTTGGGGTTTTATGGCGTAAGGTGGATAGTCTAGGAAAAGGGCAGATAGATTGGGATTCAATAAATAATAAGTCACTTGAATTTTTTTTTAAAATTACAAGCAGACTTAAAATGCAGGTAATCACTAAGAAACTATTTTTAAAGATTAAAGATGCTGTACATTTTTATATGAAAAAGTTTAGTACTAGCTTTTACAATATTGAATAAATTCGTAGCTTTTTATTCTTTATGAGGCTTATTTTATAAAATTGTTATTTAAAATATTAAATAACCATGAAATATCTACAATGTCTAAATCGTTGGCTTAATGTAACTCATCAATTGAGGGAAAAATTACACTTTATCCATTTAAAAATTAACTTACTTTTTAAGTCAAAAATAAAACTTTTAGAATTTTGATAGTGCTATATTTTTGTTCGAACAGATTACAGCATTCCTCATCATCATGAAAACAAGCCTTTAGTGACAAAACAGGGATTTCAGAAAAATATTAGTTAATAAGTTTTGTCTTTATGTACATTTTCCAAGATTTTTAACCCTCCAATTGGTTTCGACGAGATATCTCCTCCATCAAGATCTGATCAATTTTGCTAATTACGAGATATCCCGTCATCAAGATATTGCCTATTCTGTGATGATAACGATATCAAGATGTGGTCAGTTTTAATCATTGTCTTGACTTTTTTGCAAAACTCATTGTCTCGACGAGGTACCTACTAAGAGGGTTAGTTTGTTTAGTAATTTATCAGGACACACAACTTTTTGAACATACTGAAAATTGGAAATACTAATATTGAGGGCATTAATAATATTGTGTCGACCACAACTTTACGAACTTTCATTAAGTTCCACTCCAATATTGTAGACGCATTGCAAGGATAAGCCATCTAACTTAACCGATTTCATTGACCACATCTTAATTCTCTGTTGAACTTATTATCAGTCCCTAGGGATTCGTATAAAGAAACATCAACTGTATATTAATTTGTAAACATTATACGTCATTTACATGCACGAATATAATTGACTACGCAAGTTAATACCCTTTAATTTACATCACATTAGCCGCCCAACCAATTTAAGATGCACCTGAATCGAACAGTCTCGTGTCTAGAAATTCTAAAACACCAGCGATAAAGAAGAAAGTGTCGCAATATTGAAATAAGATCAGAATATTCTGAAGAAAGCAATTAATTCCCTCAAAAGACTTTTTTAGACACCATATAAAGCCGAAGCACTGAAAGAGCACATTAGGCAAGGGGACTCCGATCACCAAGAGAGCGATTGCGTAACGTTCAAAACTGGTATCACTTCCCAAAGAGAGTGTTTAGATTCCGAGAAGATAATTAAAAGGGGAAAAATAAGAACGAAAACGTGCCGAAAGGAGAATAACCCCTGGAGATGTTGTATGGTCCAGAAAGAACCACGTGGATGGAAACGTGAACTTTCAGAAGACGGAAGTGGTACATCATTCGCATTGCTTCTGAAGATAGATTGTGGACAGAAGGAACAGAAGAACGGAAAGGATCCCAAGAGCCTCAGGACAGAGGATAAGATTGATAGCTTTTACTGGTTAATACGATTTCGATGCTTTTACTTACGTTTATTTGACGGAAGTACAACGGGTTTTATGGTAGGTGGTTTTCCGTGTATAAAAACTCCTAATACATAAAAAATTAAACTGAATTGATGTGTTTATTTATATTTAGCTATATAGCAAAAACATGTTCACGGAACAAATAGCCCTTATCGTGAAAATAACAACACATTCCATCTTGTTGTATGAGACCGGTGTATTGGTACCGATATCACTGTCTTCTATAAAAAGGACACGCAATATGCATAAAAATATTTTTAAAGAACAGCGCAGAAACAATGGATTATGAGTCACATAGTCCTGAATCAGCAAGATGGAATCTCTGTGCAAGTAGACCTGAGTGACAACATGGCCTATTCTAGCTTTGGCAGCAAAAGTGATCTTTTGTTGAAATAGTTGAAAGCATTTGCTATATTTAGATATTTTATACTAGTAACTATCATTTGCACCAAAAATTAGGTACTATTGCTTTATTCTAGCTCGGGCAGCAAAAGTGGCAAACTTGTTAACCCTCCTGGTGGTTGACTCAATATTTCGTCATTAGCAAAACTGATCAGATCTTGATAGACGAGATATCTCGTAATTAGAAAAAACTTGATCAGATCTTGATTTCGTCATAGTAAAAAAGTCGACAATACCGTAATAACACGAGATATCTCGTAATTAACAATTTTTTTTAAATCGATGGATGAGATATCTCATCGAAACCACTTGGACGGTTAAAATAGTTAAAAGCATTCGCTGTTTAGACTTTTTTGTACGATTACCTATAATTGACAACAAAAATTGGACTTTCGCTTTATTCTAACCCCAATTAAGTTTTGAAAGTAAAAAGCTCAAATCGATATTACAAATCTATGTTGATATATTTCCTATCAATAGACCTAAATGCTTTAATCAATAGACCTAAATTTACTTTTTCAAGAATTGAATCAGAAAGAAGAATTTTCTTTACAGTATTACAGTTACAGTTACAGATGTTTGTCACAAATAACCAACTGGTTTTTGTTTTCTATTCTATGATGACTTTTGTTTTTTATTCTCTAATACGGTAAAAATTCAGCTGCCATCTTGTATGATTTGGTGTAAATCGTTTTATTTTTTGTCACTTTCAATATAACCAAGTTCCATACTTACATTATCATCTCCGTTGGAAAAATTAGCCAGAATGCTGACAGGCTGATACATGGTGTAGTACTGAGGTTTGGGTGGAAGAGGTGGCTTAATCTCAACGGTGCAGTACTTTCCGCGAAAGTACTGTTGAGAATGACTTCTCTTCTTGGCATCGGACATAGCCACGATGTTGACGCATTCGTCGTACGCCCCGAAGGATGTTACGGTGCCCTGAAGCATTCCAGCAGGTAGCTTCCCAAAAGCATCGATCACTGAAAGTATTAAGTGCGAAGTTAGGCAAAACAAAAACCTGGAAAATTGTTAGTTACTAATTACTGCCATCAATTTTCTTAATCGGAAAATTCAGGCTCCTTTATCTCTCTGAGGGGGTTCACACGCATGTACACCCTTCTATACACGTACACCCTTCTGTAACCTGCAGGAATTTCTACTTGAAATATAACCAGTATTGACCTTCTTGACCATACCTAGGATTCTTTAAACCAATCAGGTCGGTTAATATTTAGTCATTATGGGTGCTGTGCAGGAAAAGCAACACTCGAAACTACTTGGGAATATCATGACGCTCAGAGGATTGAAAGCAAGGAAGATTTTAAAAATATGTTTTGTCTACCTGATGTTAGTGTTTTACATGTGTACATTTTATGTCTATAGCCACCGCCATGAAAGAATTCCAAGCAATGAGAGCAATGTCTTTTTTACATGTTTTCGCAATGCATCCTCTGTTATGAAAATTTAAAAAATCATTTCATTAAGTACCTATTAAATTTGAAAGTTATATTTTAATCAAACTCATATCACAAAAATTCAAAATTAAACTAATTTGGGAAATTAACACCGATAGAAAAACCACTTCCAGAATATCCAGACTAAGAACAGGACATTTTAGAGCCATGAAAATTAACTGCGATGGAACCAGAACGTACAGACATTGTAACAACTGTCTGGGCGTTGAACTCACACCTCATCATATATTCACCTGCCATGCAAAAGTAACTGCTCTTCAAACCATCATTACTAACTATCCTGACAAAACAGCTTTACAGCGAAAAAATAATTGACATTGCCAAAGCTGTGTAAAATGCACACAGCGACATCTGACTCAGAAACGGACACGGCAACAATAGAAAAATAATTATTTTAATGTATTCAATTTCTGGCTTTTATACAAAGTTTAAATAATCGTTTCCGTTAATTACCGTTTGCCTTTTGAATAAACATTTGCAGACTATATCTACCCTTCACTATGGCATTCGACTTCAAACAATAGGCTCATACTTCAGTTCAGAACGCAGGTCGTGTATATGGAAACTATTGATATAATCAGCACTTGTTTCTTAAAAAATGCGGTTGGCCTGAACGTTCAAATGCATTACCTTACTTTCAAAATGCACACGTTCTAGGGCAATCGAAAGCTGTAGGAGCTCTACCGATGCAAGACATTTCAGAACGTTATTCTATTTCTTTTGAAACCGCCGACTGGAAGGGTGGGAGAAAAGGTACTCGAAATCATTTCACGTTCGAAGTAATTGAATAGCGTGACCCCATGCTAGCGCTATAGAAACGTTCTGATCTGAATTCAACAAAATGGAGATTCTGCAAAGCAACGCTCGTAGCTGTTGAGCTTTTGTACTTTCGTTAAATGTATTTAAGTTTCATCAATATGAAAATTAAAAGTTTAAAAATCATTCAGAAGTATTAAACAACTTAAAGATGATTTGAGAGATATTTAAGTAATAGTTTGATGAAATATTAAGTTAAAAGAATTTCTCTTGCTTATCTTCTGAAATTAGGTTAAGTACAAAAAGTGTTAGATATGTAACGTCAATTGTTATAGAGTAAAAAGAACATCTAATGTGTTACTATACAAAACAACTCTCCTTATCGTGAACTTTAGAATACGTAAACGTTTTTTAAATGGTTAACAAAATTTGAAATTCATTTGAAGATCACAAGCAAATTTAGAATTTATGTATATTTTCACAAATTTATGACAAACACTTAATCAGCATTTCAGAGAATAAAAAACTTATTTTAGATCTATTTTGGATTGAACTTGAAGCTTTCAAATATTTATTCGAGATTGCGCATAAAAAGATATTTTCTTTTTACGCGCGTTATTTATGAAGTTAAAGTTACTACAGATACTAACAACTCAGAATTTTAGAAAACTTAACATACAACGTCAACATAAAAAACCATTTAAAAAATTAACATACAGCATGGTTAAAGTGAAGGAAATAGACTTCCATATACTCCAATTTTTTCAAAGCTAATAAAGTCTTCATTCCATTACACCTTTCACACCATACAATGTGTAGATGCGTAATCAAAATATACCATCATGTAAAGTCACCCCTACTTCTCTGTCGAGAGAAGCTGCCTGCATCCATAATTCTTGGGGGGGGGGGGGGTGTTTTGCCCCTTCGAGGGATTTCCATCCTTATATCCGTTCTGCAGCCTGCAGTTTTCCCTGCATGACTTTGGAGAGTGGGGTGCCAGCTCAGGTGTTGCCTCGTCATCTGACCGTGGTTCAAAATTACGTGGTGTTGTCCTCGGATCTTTCCCTTTGGGATTGATTCCGGACCGTCACCAATAGCCCGTTGTGTTGCTCCAGTGTGACGTTAATTGAAATACCCCCCCCCCCTGCATGACATCTCACAAGTTCGTAATCAATAGAATCTTTCTTAAGATTCTTTAAGGCAATCGATGTGGTTATTTAATAATATTGTGTGTGTTGTGGGGTAAAAGCAATACTACACTCACTGCCAAAAGTTAAGCACGGAGAGGAAAATGTTAATTTCCGGAAGCCAATCTGAATTTGAGAGGCTGCATTTCGCTACAAAGGTAGATGGAAGTATGCAAATATGTTATGTAACAGCCAATCACGGTTTCGTGTCGAGAAATATGCAAAAAAGGCAGTCGTATAAGAAGCCAGCATTGTGAAGAGTTAGAGGAGTTTCATGTAAGTGCTGATAAAAAGTGTTTAGAACTTTCGTACGATTAGTTTTCAAGACACGTGTTTCTATGGCTTCCAGAAGACGAATGGCAGATAGTGAGCGCTGGCGTTCTGTGGGACGCCTTGAAGCAGGACAATCAATTACAGATGTTGCTCTTTTCTTCGGTGTTCATCATTCCGTCATTTCACGATTATGGAAACAATTCCAAACAAGCCAAACAGCTGTCCGAAGAGCTATGGCCGGTCGCCCAAGGGTTACGACCCCCACGGAAGATCGATATATTGCTGTTTTACCCAAACGGAATCGAAGAGCGACCTCCACACGTGAGACATCTATGGTTGCAGCGTCCATTGATAAGACGATATCTGCCACTACTATTCGCCGAAGGCTACACATGAATGGACTGTACGCCCGGGTATCACGAGTTTGTGTTCCTCTATCCGTCCAATCCAGAGCGGCACGATTAAAGTGGTGTCGCAACATGTGAATTCCACTGTGTCTGGTTGGGCCAACGTTATGTTCACGGATGAGTCGAGATTTGCCCTGGAGCCAGATGACAAGCGTGTAAGGGTCTGGAGAGAACAAGGCACACGCAATCGGCCCCAGAACATCATCGAGCATCACGCATTCCGAAGTGGAAGCATCATGGTGTGGGCAGGGATTTCGTTGGGATATCGCACCAACCAACATATCTATAGACGGGATTCTATGACGGCTGTCCGGTATCGGGATGAAGTCCTAGAACCCACTGTGAGATTGTACGCTGCAGCAGTTGGTCCTGCTTTCGTTTTAATGAATGATAATGCGCGTCCCCATTGAGCCAACATCGTCGACGACTACCTGGAGAGTGAGGGGACTGCGCGTATGGATTGGCCGGCGCACTCGCCGGACCTTAATCCCATTGAAAATCTTTGGGATTCCCTCAGCCGTGCTGTGTCTGCACGTTTCCCACCCTCAGTCACTCTCACAGAGTTAAATAGTGTGTTCAAACATCCAAACGGGACTGATTCAAGCACGACTGTAAATAGCAGTACCATTTACTTAAGTGTAGTTAATTTTATATTCGGGAAAGTCTTTTATTTGTTTTGCCAAAGACCACTCGCCACAATCAACCTTCTAATGAAATACGCGGTGCATCGTGCAGATTCAAGCAATTCTGCCGATCCCTCGGTTTGATGATCTCCGATTACTTGGTATCAGTAGAATTCGCGAATCTGAATGCAGGATTCATTGATAAGCGTTATGAGAAATACTCGTTTGCACTTAGGTAACCAATCAACCTAAGTAAATTCCCAAGTCCACGTGATCTACACTTTCCAGATCTTATGCCGCTCCGTCTTCATTCTCCATCTTATTAGAAGGTCTATGATCTATAAAATATATTTGTTACATTCAATTAACTAAAATTGCTCTTAGATTATTAAGTTGACGTTACTCTATCCCCTAGTTGCTGCTGGGTTCACTAAATTTCTCTAAGTTGGCGTCTTATCAGTAAACTAACCATTACCATATGGTATTGACTGACTTGGGCACAAAAATTGAAATCATGCCAAGACCACACCGTTAAATAGGAGGCACGTAGTACTAATTGTAGGTCTTATGGTAGTACTAATTGACGTATGTGATGATAGTTTGTTTCGACAACCAATCGGTCCAAGTCTTTCCTCAAGTGACCCACACATCTGAGATCTTATGACAGCAACCACTCCCACATGCTCAGTCTATTTCACTAGAAAATCGATGCTACTACGCCACAAGGCAGACTTACTCTGGAATGCCCACGGTCTGAGTCTCCTGAGTCCTAGCAGCAGCTGGAAAAAGCTGGTGTAGCACCCGCTACTGAGCTGCATCTCGGACGAGGCCCTCACCAGCAGAGGCAGGGCTTGTCTGACTACGGCGTCCACCGACTCCCGAAATGATTCTTCCAGGTTCACCCACTGCTGCAACACCTGGGACGAGGGCAGCTCCGATTCCTCCACGCCGCTCACCAGGTTTTCCAGACCTGAAAACAAAGAAAATATTAGTCACTTTCTTTCCTTTGGAACACAGTAGGGTTGGTATGATTTCATTTAGGAGAGTGCCGCCCAATGTTAGAAATGCATTTCTTAAAATACCGAATGACGATCTGAATTTATGAAATTTTAAAAAGTTTTGCCTTTTAACTTTACATGTGATCACTAGAGAGTGTCTGGGCAAAACAGTATGTCAAAAATTATTCAAATTGAGATAAGTAAACGAATACATGTAAAATAATTATCTTAAAAATTAAACCATCCTGGTGGTTTATCATCACTGCGAAAACTGCCTTGTAGATGCCCTTCTCGTGCAAAATTCTGTTCCAAACTGACACTAGTTCTGGGAAAGGACAATATGTTTTTCCTGCATGGATCCTCATTCCACTTTGGAGTAATAGGGTAGTTTTGTCAAGGCGAGATATGTCATTTTTAGCAAAATTGACAAGGTATTGGACAAGATTGGAGGGTTAAATATAAATAAGAATATATTGAAAGAGTTAATTAATATTATATAAATAGAACTCAGGAAAATTACAGGTTTCATAGGATATTTTTATAATGGCTCCCTTTTCATAACTTCAGAACCCTTATCCCATGTTGACCTTCCAAAGTCAACATGGGATAAGGGTAACAGAATATATGGTAGCTGTCACTCACTTTTCTTTGTTCAGTCATACGTATCAATTACAATAATTCTCTAAAAGCCAGATTGATTTTCATAATAAAGTTGAAGACATCTCTAAATTTTTGTTTATAGTATAGAGTAAGAAAGTAAGACATATTTACACACTTCATAGTTTACATTTAATTATATCTTTCCTATTAAGTAATTTTTAATATCGAAGCTAGTAAAATACGCTGCTGGCCACCGTAAATGCAACACCCTGAAGGAAGCATGCAAATAATATGAAATTTACAACATGCATTAGCGGAGGTGAGATATGCAAATGATTAGAATTTCAGCGCAGACGCACATCACGCGCGCCTGTGGCGCCACTTCAAAGCGCTATTTAAGGCTTGGAGATTTCGACGATTTCAAGTACGGCAATTGTGTTTTTCTTGTGGTTTTTTCAAAAAAACGATCAATTATGCCTCGTAGGAAACAGCGATCATCTTTTGATCAAGTATCCGAGTTCGACAGAGGAAGGATAGTGGCCTACCGAGATTGTGGATTATCTTTCAGGGAAATCGGTAGTCGTGTTGGACGAAACCAAACAACTGTAATGCGGATATGTGATCGTTGGATGCAGGAGGGTACGACGGACCGACGTGTTCGATCGCATCCACCTCAGTGCACCACTTCACGTGATGACAGGCATATTGTGCGTATGGCAGTGACGGATCGCTCAGCCACATCACGAACCATAGCACAGCACATTCAGTCTGTACCGCATCATCCAGTGTCTGCGCGTACCATTCGACGCCGTTTACAGCAGAGTGGTCTGTCCGCAAGACGTCCATTGCTTCGTCTACCCTTGACGCAGAACCACAGACGTTTCCGCCGCCAATGGTGCGATGAAAGAAGGATGTGGACGGCAGAATGGAATGAAATTGTCTTTACTGACGAGTCACGCTTCTGTCTGCAACACCACGATGGTCGGATTCGAGTCTGGAGACACCGTGGAGAGAGGATGCTGAACAGCTGCGTTATGCACCGCCACACTGGTCCTGCACCGGGTATTATGGTATGGGGCGGTATTGGATATCACTCTCGCACTCCTCTAGTACGCATTGCCGGTACTTTAAACAGCCAGCGCTACATCTCCGAGGTGTTGGAGCCAGTTGTCCTTCCTTACCTTCAGGGCTTGCCCACAGCCATATTTCAACAGGATAATGCGCGACCACACGTGGCACGCATTGTCCAAGGGTTCTTCGTCAATCGCCAGATTGAATTGCTTCCCTGGCCAGCTCGCTCTCCGGATCTTTCGCCGATAGAAAACATGTGGTCCATGGTTGCTCAACGATTGACCCAGAATACATCCCCAGCTGCCACACCAGATCAACTTTGGCAACGTGTGGAAGCTGCTTGGTCTGCTGTACCCCAAGAACACATCCAAAGTCTCTTTGAATCAATGCCGAGGCGTGTGGCAGCGGTGATCTCCAACAATGGCGGCTACTCTGGCTACTGATTTTGGCAGGAACCACACTTCACAGAAGTCTATAAATTGAATCATTTGATACTTGGTCAACATGTTATCTACAAAATAAATTTTGTTGTGATATCTCTTATCTTTCTTGGTGTTGCAATTTGGGTGGCCAGCAGTGTATAAACATATATATTTTATAGCAAAGATATTTGTTGCATTTATTTTAAGCATTATTTCACTACTTCGATTGCATTTTTTAACTAGTGTGGAAACAATTGAAGTGTGAAAGGAATCGAATGGACTATACGTTATATTAAAGTGTCAGATGAATAACTCTGAAATAAAACATCCCTTGAAGGGGGAAAACAGTAATGTAAGGTAGCAAAGTAGTATACCATGGAAACTGTGTCAAGCAAATCTTATTATGAGTCACAGTTTAGACTTAGTTGCACATCAACAACGAATGGACTTAAAACATGTTTTAAATGATATTTCCCGGTTTAAAACTAGTGAAGGAAGTGTTTTGGAAGCTTATTTTAAAACCACTACTTTGAATACAGTAATAAATTGTAATAAGGAATTATTTAAAATTTGTATGCCTTTATTAGCGCATGAATGTTCAGTTTTATTTATGTTCAGTTTTTTAAAGTAAATCAGAAAACGTTATATGCCTCTCTAAGATCTCATATTAGCATAAAAATTTTAGAACCATGTGACAACAATGTAAAATTCTTCATCACAATGATCAATTTAAATTAAGCGCTAAACCTTGTTTAGAGCTTAATCGAAAAAATTATTTTACAGACACTTAAATGGTGGCACTTTTCTACGATAAAGTGATTATTCTAGCCACTTTTTCAATCTATAGTTAATAAATTCAACCAGATCAGGGTCGGGTAATTTTCCTACTTTAAAATAAAATATGAATTTTATGGTTTAAAAAAATTGCTGAATGTAATGCTATACTGCATATTTTCCTGCAAATGATTTTTACATTTTATTATATTTTTTAGAATTCCGAATTTAAAGAATTTTATGCTACATTTATTATTTGTGTTGTCAGAATATATACATCTATAAAATAATTCAAATTTAGCTCAATGTTAAAAAGTAAATAGGCAATTACTGTGAGCCATGTTACCCATAGTCTGAGTATAACTTTAACTCACCGTATATTTTATATTATTTGTGAAGAAAAATATAATGACCACGTCTCAAAGTGTATCATACGACACCTACAATTTGTATTGGCAACATGAATTTAATTGTATAAAAAGCAATAAGAGAAAAAAAACCTTCCTGGATTGAACCAAAATTACCTCGAATGACTATATCAGATACTCATAAACGTGTAACAACCATCAACTGAGATGACGAAAATACTGCCATTTCGACGATGCTAGCAGTACTCATGAAAGGAAGTCATGGAGACCTAAACATGCTTTCGCCTGCGGTGTATATTGTGAAACTAATTTCATATTGGGTCATTCTATCAAATAAACGCTTCAAATTTTCAACCCGATCTTTTCCGATTCCTCTGAAATTTAATATATATGTAGCCTCATATAAGAAGTGAAATTGTGCAAATATGAGATGAATCTAAGTTATATTTTTCGAATTAGATTCTTGAAAATGGCAAAATTCTGGTCACATCAGGTAATGAAATTCGTAAAATCTCGAGTTTTTTATTTCCACTTATGTTTAAAAAGTCGAATTCAGCCGGCTTATTTTAAAGCCCATGAACCAATTTTTAACTTTTTAAAGAAAAAAATTTTAAAGTCAAGTTACGTATTTTTACCTTGTTTTTTTAAAAACCTATGTCTTAAAATTTATGAAATTATATATATTAGGCTTATGAATGATTATCATATGTTGTAAATTTGGAATTCGAACTCTTATTAGAATTAGAGCTAATTTATATTTTATGGTTCAGCCCCTAATTTTGTTAGACAAACCTTTGCATAGTCTGAACCATAAAATTTTAATTAGCTCTAAATCTAGTAAGAGTTCCAATTCCAAATTTACAACATATATTGAACGTTCATATGCTAATACAAATATTTTTTCATAAATTTTAAAATCAGGTTTTAAGAAGCCAAGGTAAAGAAATACGTGGCTTATGATTGAAATCTTTTCTACAAAAAGTTACCATTGTTTTTGCCGTTTTTCAAGTTTTCAATTAGTATCTTAAACTCTTTTTAGTGTTCCAACTTGAAATTATTAGATTATATGAACCGATAAAATTTATTTTTCTTTTGACTTTTTAAAATGTTGTTTTCGAAAAACTAAATTTTTTACCTTTTTTTAAAATGTTTGAGAAAAATATTCGTCCAAGTTGCATAAAATATTAAATGCAGTTTAATAAGCATTCAATTGACACCATAAAAATAGTCTAACACAGAGAAATTGCAAGAAATTAAAAGCTGAGTTGTTGCAGAAGTCTACAAAATACGCATAAATTCACATTTCCAATTTGTGTTACTTTTTAAAACGAATCAAATAATTGTTCCAAAACTTGAATTTTTGGTTTACTACCAAGAGTACCTTCTCACCAGTTTTTGTTAAAATTGGAGACATCAAGGTACAATGCTGTGTTGAATTGACATGAATGACCCTATTCCTTTTAAGAGACTTGAATATGTTTAGACACTTATCTTATCCGAATACTTGTCATTCAAGTCATCAATCACGAGGCACTTTCACGCTCGGTGAACATGCGTCCAAATGGCGTGAAGCATCAAGACTGATTCCCAAAACACATTGACATAAAGGTTAATCTCCGTGTCTTTACGAAATAACCTAACGCGTCTGATTCGAAATTCGGATCTTAAGTCGCGTCTCCAACAAGCGAATCTTCTACATGGATGGGTGTTCCCGCCCACGGTTCGTAGAATATTTTATATAAAGAATAGAAGAATCTACCGTGTCGAACCATTTGGGCGGCAACGCAAATCTTTATGGTAAACGGGAGCAAGGAATGTCATTCTTTTCTTTCACTTATTGTAATGTTTAAAAAAAAATGAAAATTTCAAACGGAGGTGAAAGTAGAAAAGTATTCTTTATTCTAAAGTCGCACGGCTTTTAGGTAGGTAGTTGCATTACATCGCACTGGATCAACACAACGGGCAACGGTCCGGGATCAAGCTCGAAGAACGGATGTTAAGAATTCGCGTTAATAAAATGAGTTATTTCTGTTGGAAAAGTTTAACATCAAAGCATTGGCAGTATGTGATGTTAAAAATGTAAAATTCATTCGTTTGTAAACAAACAATGGTTCATGCATTCTGTTTTTGGTTAGTTTTAGGCATTTTGTTTTCAAGTATACGAAAAGTGTAATTTGGTTTGAGAGAATGTGGATTCGGTTAGAGTGATTGGTTGAATAATATAGTATTTCCCTCTTTGGAGCTCCTACTCAATTTAAAACAAATATATTACCTCAGTCAGATGTGTATTTGAATAAGAAATATGTATAAAAAATATAACATGTATGCACGTATTTGTGATTTCTAAAATGTTTTGTGTATTCTTCTGGTGTCTTAATGCCATCAGACAGGGCCTTAGGAAGTATGAGTACCGTTTCGTTTCCGAAGGTACACCTAAATTGCCTAATTGTTTCGAATTCCATGACCATAAGTAAGTCTAGGTATATTACATCTTAACTAAAAACTAAAACCAAAATTATGTAATAATAAATACTTTCTCTGTGAGCGAGTCTCTTATTGCGACCGGGGGCCCATTGGAGAGAATAGTTGGAATAGACTTAAAGCCAGCCCTAAATTTCATTGAATCGTTCCTTACAAATTTCACTTATGATAATCGTACAATTTCCACGCTTAAATAGCACTTTTTAAAATTATAACTCCTTTAATATTAAGGTAATTGAGCTTTAAATTATGTATGAATAGATAAACCATTATAAGTTTCAATGACAAAGTAAATGCTTCAGAAAACATATACAAAATTTATACTATTCCAGCATTGACTTTTGAACTACTTTGTCCCCTTTATTTCATGTATCTAACTTAAATATGGTATTAAATTTCAGGAAAATATGAAACAATTAAAAGAGACTCAAAATTTTATGATTTTCATATGACTACTTCTTAAAATCAACAATCATTATAGGAAATATAAATATTAGAAATTATGAAATAATCATAAAATAAATATTTATGATTATTCCAAAAAATATCTCTATCAACAATTAGTAGAATTAACCGGCGTTGTTCGGGTTGAATGGTTTAAAAGTTGATTGAAAGTGATCCGAAAAATCACTTTACTCTGATAGATAAATGCAAATTTCATAGAAAATGAAAGAAATGGAAATGAAATAGAAATTTCACAAAAGCTGATGTTTTCTAAAGTCTAAGTGAGAATATTTTATAAATGTGATATTATTCCAAGATCAGCAAAGTTTTACTTGAAATTATCTTTATTCTAACAGAAATACAGTTTTAAATTGATTCTCTGTGGCACTTTTGTGAATTCGGGGATCCGGTATCTAAATGGAAACTATGTACCAATTTAGAATAATCGATGTTGTTTCTTGACTACTGAGTACAGCTTTCAATACAATACAATAATTTAATATGAAACTTGAAAAACAAATGTGAGTTTTACTGATTTTAATTTCCCTTGTAATGGAAACCTACATCAAAATTTAAAGTCTTTGAATTACAACGTATATGGTTACGTCTTATTTTAAAGTTAACTGCCTTATTTCAAAATAACTGTTTTAGAATTACTCTCTTTTTAAAGTAAGACTTTACCATCTTGTTTTAAAAAGTTTTGCTTGTACGCTTGCTTATTTTTATGAAACGGAATTCTACAAATCATTTTGTATTGAATCAATGGCTTTTATGGAAAATTGACCGAAATATACACAAACCGCCGAGAAATGAACCCATATCTTTAGCGACATTTTGCACAAATGAATAATTCGTTAAAAAATATTACTCTTAAGTAATTTATTTACAACCCATAAAGCACTGGAAAAGAAGTGTTAGAAATGCTCAAATATGGACACATCATTTTGTTTTAATTCAGATACATGAACTCAGAATTCTAAATAAAATTAGAAGATTAAACATTGATTCTGGCTTTGTCAGATACCGAGTATCAAAATAACACTTTTTTTACCAGTAGGTTTTTTTCGCTTGTGCTTTTCGCATTAAACACTTACAAAATATAAGTTAGCAAAATTAATGTATTTAATCTTTTCATATAATCAAACATTTGAAAATTATTGGTATTTTGAAAAAAAAATTAAAAAACAAGTTCAAGCATAAGTATTAGAATTTAAATTCGTTAAATATAATTTTTTCTAATGGTTTTTCCAACAATACTAGTAAAACAATCAGAGTTGCGTACCGCAATCGTAATAATACTCAACATTATTCCTATGGAGATTTCAAATTGTTTATAGACCCCTTTGCACACCTAGGACAAATATAATATATATATATATATATATATATATATATAGCGAATGAATAGCGAATATGAGAAGTGATTTAACCCTCTAAGGGGTTCACACGCATAATTCCACCTGCAACCTATAGTTTTCCATGCATGAATTGCCGTACATATTGTGAAACGGTTATGTATGATTTATTTCATTTAGAATTTTTTTTAACTTTTGACACGTGTGTTCACAAATTAATTTCAGGTAACATCTGTAGTTTTAATAACCGGTATGCCTAATTTTGATTATTATTTTTTATTACAAAATATCGAAAAAAATGTTTCAAAAATGTGTTTTAAAAAAGCTACTTTGGAGCAAAAAGAGTAGGTAATTACTATTACCTTTTCGCAAAACAATCAATAAGTATTTTTTTGTCAGCTCAGCAAAAAGTCTAATATGTTTTTTGGTGTGCCGCAGAGTTTTAGTACGTGTACCAGGATGAAACTGATTGTAAATCGCTGCATAATTCCTTTCATATTTTGTAAAAGTCCAAATCAATTTCTTTTAGATTACATCTTTAGCGTCACAAACTGTGTTTACCTTTTAAGTTTTACATTAAGCCCTTTATTAATACCTCTATAGTTTACGTGTCTTTTATAATGCTAGTAGCTTATTTTAAGGAGCTGCCAAGGGAGGAATTTCAATAAAAAATAATTATTTGAAAGCTTTAACAACGTTTATGTAAAAACAACAGCATGCTTACACATTGTACAACAACCAGAAAACAATAAAAAGCACACGCTTCAAAAATAAGTTATGAATAAGCACAATTTCCCTTAATATATTTCAATGTAAATTATACAAAAATCTTGGGGTCATTAAGTAGGAAACCAAGTCCTTTGAAAACATTCATGCAATTATTATTTTGAATTATTGGTCAGTCCAAATTTGGAATAAGGTTCACTAATTTGATCCCTTTATCATTAATGTCACACTCATCAAATTGAAATCTTGAAATCTTGCAAAATAAGTTTTGTTATTTGTATACTTTAAAAAAATATGCCTATTGTTTTCAACCGATACTGAAACTTCCGTCTTACAAGATTCATTTAATTTGATTTTTTTAAATACAGGAATATTTTGTTTAACTTTTTTACATAAAGTTTTGAATAGTTATGTTGATAATCCAGAATTGTTATCCAACAATTTCATACCAATATTCGCACTTTAAGATCCAAGGTTTTGTTTCAAATTCCTTTTCGTCGTTACAATCATATTAAGAATAATCTTTTAAGAAATTTTATAATTTATATAATCTCTTCTTATGTAATCATATTGATCTATTTTATACTTAATGATCATTGTTCAAAAGAATATGTTTGAATTTTTTTATAAAAGTGTTAATTGTACCTATCTGGTTTTCCGCTCAACAGGGTTACTGCAATTGAATTCGATATGTAATGTCACTGAATAAATAAGCAAATAAAACATGTCCTTACCTCGTGATATCATGGCATCTTGTTCTCGTATCTTGTTATCGGATGCATCCCAGTATTGTTTCTGTAGAAATTCACCAACTTTCCGACTCACTTCACTTATATTCGACGCCATAGCGGATATTTTTCTGAACTCTACTGGTTCTGTCTTCTTCAATTTGACAAGGGCTTTGTTTTCATATGTGTCCTGGTAAGAGCTTGTACCTACACCATGACTAGTGCTCTCACCATTCACAAAGAAAGCATCTGTTGAGTCCATAAAATCTCCGTGGCCATTCAATAAATTTGAGAAATCGGCTTTTGAAGTATCAAGTACTTTTGTTGAACTAGTATCCATGCTCCCTGAGGACGAAGATTCCTGCATAAAATCTGAGGTAGAAGTTAGTTGAAGGGAAGTTTGATCCGTTTTCACACCAACACCACTTGAAGACGGATCGCTCTCAAAAAGAACTTTCCTGATATTGTTTTTGAAGCTATTCACATTTTCTTTGAGTTTTTGTATGTTCTCGCCGAAATGTTTGATAGATTCTTTCTCTATTGAGAACGTTGGAGATTCGTCAATACTGAGCTTGGCGTATGATTGCGCGTTTTGTGATGTCGCGGATGAATTTTCGACAGTGATACCAACAGATGGCTGGACTGTTGTCGTTTCAATTGGCACATTATTTGTTGAATCTTCCGGCACTTGAAGGGCCTGTTCATTGTCAGTGGCAATACCGGCAACACTCACCCCGATTCGAGAAGTCTCTGGAGCATTCGATACTTCACTCTTTCGATGAGAATTGTTCGACAAATCTGAAGAGCTGTCCACTTTTTCTGATGAAGAATTAAAAGCACTTAACAATGATACTGAAGAAAAGTTCGAAAATGGCACTATTTGTGACATCAACATGCTTCCATTCCATGACTGTTCCAAAGAACTACTGGATTCTATCTGAGAAGTAGAAGTGTCTGTTATAGATCTTGAAATACCACCATGTATTTTAAGAGCCACTAACAGAAACACTGCTCCAATTTGGAGAACTATCCGTTTGTGGGCTATCATGATTGAATGCTGTTTCTTTGACAAATTTAAGTATAAAATGCAGGCTCCGAACGTTCAATGAATGAATGTATCGTGATTCCAATTGAAAGGCACAGAGACATGATCATGATTCGACTAGTAGATCCTGAGTTTTGTGTAAAGTGCCGAATTAGAACAGATTTCAAAACATTCGATGTTAATGCTTTCAAAAGAACTATTATCGTCCACCCATCAAAGAAAGATAAATGGCTTCAAGAAATAAAAATTCGACAATAATACACAATTTTCATTTAATCGTGTTTTCCTATGAAATAAATTCGGAACAGGATTTTTCTCTCTCAAAATTATTTAAGATTGAGCCAGAAAAAAAGAAAACTTTCTTCATTCCTAAGAAATTTTACACGATTAAAACATTTTCCCAGTCACTTAACGAAAGACTCTAAATAAATTAAATAACTTATTGTTCCCACACTCGGACATGACTACCGCGAAAAGAACACGTGCACAGGATGAAAGGACGAAACGGCAACTGCAGAAGGCAGACGATAAAAAACGCACACGCGATCTTTTCCGCTATCCCTCAGGCCTCGACTTTTCACTTTCGCTTTCACTTTTAAAAATACAAACTCTCCAACTACCTCAGACGCTGGAATAGAACGAATTGTTCAACTTTTTTCCTTCTTGGAGAGATAGAACGAAAGCGAGCTTCGTTCTGGAACGCAGCTCCACTTCCCTGATACGGCGGGCGTTTTCTGAGCTGTGATTCGTTTGTGGCGAAAACGTGTTAACCCCGAAGATGTAGCTGACTTACTGGAGGTGCACTTATTTTGTCACTTGGTTCCGTTTCGCTGTTTTTTCTTTGTTTACTTTTTTGGGATGGATTTGTGGGAGAGTTCGCCTCTGATTAACATATCCGGCAGCAGTCTTTTGTGTGGGGGACTGTTTTGAGTCTGATATATTATGTTGAGCACGTATCACTTAACTTCCTTCCTCGTGGTTGACTCGAGTTATCTCGTCATTATGAAAACTGACCAGATCTTGATGGACGAGATATCTCGTCACTAGAAAAAACGACCAGATTTAAGGGATGAGATATTTCGTCATTAGAAGAAAATTGACTAGATCTTGATCTGGTCATCATAAAAATCGGCAATATCTTGACGTCGAGATATCTCATCATTAGCACAATTGGTCAGATCTTGATGGACGAGATATATCGTCAAACCACTTAGAGAGTTAATGAAATCTGTAGGTTCCGGTCTTATTTGCCCTCGTGTAGCAAAGAATGACAGAGAGCGTCCAGCCAAAACAAACTTGTGTTAAAAATGAAAATTTTAATTCATTTCCATCTACTTACAAATGAAACAAGTGCAGAGACGTTTTCCTCGCCATTCTCTTACAATATTTTTTGGCGGTATTTTTTAAATTTCTAATGGAAAAAATTAAAATTTGATAGCCGTTTCTGAAGGTGCAGAAGTCTTCCGAACTTTTTTAACTCAACACCCCATTTTCGAAGACATTTTTCTTCGGCATTCCATCTAGAAAACTCTATGTCAACTAATAATATATTACAAGTGTATAGCTGTGTCTGTAACTTTTTAATTTCACCAAGATATTTATGTAGCTGTAATTTTAGAATTTCGAAAAGCTAGTTTGGAAATGAAACAACGTGGAACTAAAATTATAAAGCTATTTATCAAAATGAAATAACAAAAAATAAATTTACCATAAACACTAAAGATTACGCACTATTATTAGCAATTAATATTAATTAAATCAGCAAAATTAAAAATAATCACTAATGAGAAGAATGAATCCCCGGTGTTGTGCGACCAATTTGTCTATATTAAACTCTATTTTCGTAAGCAGCATCCTTCAATCTCCACTGTTAACGATTTGAAGTCGTTAGTTAGACTATATTCGGTTAAACGACTTGTTACCACACTAAATTCACTTTCAACTACACAAGATGATGGAAATGCAATATAAAACTGAAGTCGGACTTGCGCAGAAATATTTACTACCACACGTTTGCCGCGACCTGTTTTAGAACAATCAGTTTTAAGTTTCATTTTACAGTATATAATTATTGTAATAATACATCACCGATTTGAGTGTGTTTGTAAGGTCAAGAGGATACGTATTTGCTTACAACCTTTTCAGGTGACAACAATTTAGCAACTTATTGCCCACTCTTTCAACCTCAACGCCTCCTCATTTTTCCTGGGCCCCATGAGATTATTTCAATACCCACAAAAGGTCGCTAAAACCCATTTTGAGAAACAACGGTGTACAGCAAAAATATTTTAAATATAGATTTAAATTACCGTTCCTTTCACAACAAACCAACGGATCCCCTCAATTTATTTCAAGCTTTGTGGAAACTAATTTTTATGATTCATAATGAGATTGGGTTCCGAATAAGAGACACCTCATCAAACATGTGGATTGCATAATGAATTCGTTTATTTGATACACACGATTTTAGATAACAGCTGTTCCTTTCACGTAAGTTATGCATAGAAAAGTCTTATTCGGACTTGAACTAAACTAAAATTACAAACTAAAAGATGTTAAAATGTCAACAAAAAAAACACACAAAATGTTATTTTTCTTTGCTCTACATTCCATGTGTTCTTAACTGTTGTTTTGCTTACTATTGTGAGTGGGTTGGCTGAGTTTTATGCCGCAAGGACCATATATGGTCAAGCTGCGCCAAGCATAAGACAAACAATATCAAGTAAACGAACATACACACACAAGGAAAGATTTTCTGCCACAGAAGAGAGTAACCTGCTCCGCCTACAACTCATAGGTTGCTAGTGCCGTGAGCAAACTGAGTCACGGAGGTCCCGCTTATTGTTATGGAATTTCATTTCTTTTTTTAACTGTCAGGGTCGCGGTAGCCCGGTTGGAAGAATAACGGATTAACAACCGAAGAGTTGCGAGTTCGAATCCAAACAAAGACCGTTGTGTACAAAGGGAGCTTTTGCACGTTAAATCTCTCGTGGTCTCAAATGTCCTCATGTTGGCGTCGTGTGGAATTTAGAGAGTGGGGTGTTAGTTCAGGTGTTGTCTCGTCATCTGACCGTGGTTCAAAATTACGAGGTGTTGTCCTCGATCTTTCCCTTTGGGATTAATCCCGGACCGTCGCCAATAGTCCATTGTGTTGCTCCAGTGCTATATTAATTGAAATACTTACCTTTTTCAACTGTCTCTTAATTAATTCAGTCAGAAAACGACGCTGCCCGGTGTCTCGCATCATTTGAATCTGAACTTGCGACTTCTTATCCAGATTTCTGGCGTTGGGGTGGTTGGGATATCCTACCCTGTGTTGAATCGGCAAACTGGTTCATCATCACCACATTTGTTTTCCATTGCTGTATCAACTTATTTTACATTAAGCATGTGACTAAAACAAAAACTCTGAACAACAGCTTTTAAAAATATCGTTCTCCAAAAATTTAACATTTATGTTGCAAACAAATATGAAACGATTATACAAGGTTGTTAAATATTTATCGCTTCTGCTAAACAGTTGATGGTGTACGTTATAAAAGTGTGGCAAGGCACGCAATCCTGGATTAGAAACGTCATTCATCAAGTTTGAAAAACATAGCTAGAGGGCCAACTACGCAACCTGTACCCATACAAGCATGATAGATACAAAAACATAGATTTATTAAAAAATCACTATTATTAAAATTCTTATTTGTTTACAAAAGTACTGAATCACAACTTAATTTCCTTAAAATATGATATGCGCAATCGAACTTTTATTAACCCTCATGGTGGCTGTTTCGACGAGGTATCTCGTCATTGGTAAAACTGACCAGATCTTGATCTCGGCCATCATCAAAAAATCGGCAGTATCTTGATGACGAGATACCTCGTCATTAGCAAAATTGATCAGATTTTGATGAACTACACTGCTGGCCACCGTAAATGCAACACCCTGAAGGAAGCATGCAAATAATATGAAATTTACAACATGCATTAGCGGAGGTGAGATATGCAAATGATTAGAATTTCAGCGCAGACGCACATCACGCGCGCCTGTGGCGCCACTTCAAAGCGCTATTTAAGGCTTGGAGATTTCGACGATTTCAAGTACGGCAATTGTGTTTTTCTTGTGGTTTTTTCAAAAAAAACGATCAATTATGCCTCGTAGAAAACAGCGATCATCTTTTGATCAAGTATCCGAGTTCGACAGAGGAAGGATAGTGGCCTACCGAGATTGTGGATTATCTTTCAGGGAAATCGGTAGTCGTGTTGGACGAAACCAAACAACTGTAATGCGGATATGTGATCGTTGGATGCAGGAGGGTACGACGGACCGACGTGTTCGATCGCATCCACCTCAGTGCACCACTTCACGTGATGACAGGCATATTGTGCGTATGGCAGTGACGGATCGCTCAGCCACATCACGAACCATAGCACAGCACATTCAGTCTGTACCGCATCATCCAGTGTCTGCGCGTACCATTCGACGCCGTTTACAGCAGAGTGGTCTGTCCGCAAGACGTCCATTGCTTCGTCTACCCTTGACGCAGAACCACAGACGTTTCCGCCGCCAATGGTGCGATGAAAGAAGGATGTGGACGGCAGAATGGAATGCAATTGTCTTTACTGACGAATCACGCTTCTGTCTGCAACACCACGATGGTCGGATTCGAGTCTGGAGACACCGTGGAGAGAGGATGCTGAACAGCTGCGTTATGCACCGCCACACTGGTCCTGCACCGGGTATTATGGTATGGGGCGGTATTGGATATCACTCTCGCACTCCTCTAGTACGCATTGCCGGTACTTTAAACAGCCAGCGCTACATCTCCGAGGTGTTGGAGCCAGTTGTCCTTCCTTACCTTCAGGGCTTGCCCACAGCCATATTTCAACAGGATAATGCGCGACCACACGTGGCACGCATTGTCCAAGGGTTCTTCGTCAATCGCCAGATTGAATTGCTTCCCTGGCCAGCTCGCTCTCCGGATCTTTCGCCGATAGAAAACATGTGGTCCATGGTTGCTCAACGATTGACCCAGAATACATCCCCAGCTGCCACACCAGATCAACTTTGGCAACGTGTGGAAGCTGCTTGGTCTGCTGTACCCCAAGAACACATCCAAAGTCTCTTTGAATCAATGCCGAGGCGTGTGGCAGCGGTGATCTCCAACAATGGCGGCTACTCTGGCTACTGATTTTGGCAGGAACCACACTTCACAGAAGTCTATAAATTGAATCATTTGATACTTGGTCAACATGTTATCTACAAAATAAATTTTGTTGTGATATCTCTTGTCTTTCTTGGTGTTGCAATTTGGGTGGCCAGCAGTGTAGATATCTCATCGAAACTCGTGAATGGTTAAGGAACAGTCTCTTATTTAGCTGGAGCTCGATCTATAGTAGTTTTCTATAAATTTGAAAACGTATTGCAGTTAACAATTTGTTCTGCACACTGTTCACTAATCTGTGAAATATACGCGGTTTCAATTATTATAGATGTTATGGTATTACTATAGGTAGGTCGGTAGGTAGTTGAACTTCTAAGACCAATCCCGAAGGGAAAGATCCGATTTAAGATAACAGTAGATAGGTAGCTGAATTTACGTTGCACTGCATCAACAGAACACAACAGGGTATTGGCGACTATCAGGTTCAAAACCGAAGTTTAAAGATCCGATGATAATATCTCGTAATTTTGAACCACGGCCAGATGACGAGGTCAGCACCTGAGTTCTCCAAACTTTCCCACGCCAACGTGAGGACATTTGAGGGCACGACGGTTTTAACGTGCACCAGCCCCCACGTATACGACGGTTTTTGATTGGATTCGTCATTTTACAACTGTTTGAATTTAAGATTTTCTTTCCATTATGTAAATTTATCTCAAGTGGAAAGGACAGCTAATTTTCTGACCCAGGAATATTGAACTAGCATATCCACCTACGGTAGAAGTTGCTAATTCGTGTAGATCGTTTTCCCAAGTCATATTTTCCTGCCTAGTTTACAAACAGAAAAACATTTCAAATCTAAAAACTCTTCCACTACCCGTTGTCTTGATCAGGCGATGGCGAAAGGTACAATAAGTATTGTAAAATGCATAACGTTTCTCTTTTACAAGTGGGTGAACATCTTGAAACATAGATAAATCTCCTCTCGACATTTTTCCCAAGACATCTCTCTAAACATGCCATGACCCCCTGAGCAAGATGATAGATTAGGTAAGACAATGACCCCATTCTGTTTCCGGTTAGAACCTTTTGCAACAGCCTTTTTTGACAGCAAAAAAGTTCTGCTTCCGTCTTTCCAGGTAACACTAAAAAAATCGAACGAGATCTTGATGTGAAGTGTCATTGATAGGGGCTTCTGAAATTTCCACGTGTCCTTGGAATTTTCCGGCTACTCTTCCTCTTTCGAAATGTAACGCAAGTACCTTATAGAATCTTAAACAGTTTTTTCTTTCATTTCTTCTTGTTAGACTAGTTCAAACTGCATCCGTGATCTTCAGAATGGTATATAGCAATAATTCTTTACATGGGGTGACGACCCTTAATAAGAATGTTGAAAGTTTGATGGATCGCCACCTGTTGCTTACCTTATTTCGAAAGGTCATTTAATAACGTCCCCCCCCTTTAACGAATAAGTTTTGGTTTTAAAAGTTTTGTTCGCCTTGTTTAATTACAGCCCTTCACCAATTGCTTTTGATATTTGATTCGTCAACGCCAACATGATTAAATTCCAAACTTCGCTTTTCACGTAACTCCTATATGTATTATGCGAGAGCATTTGTGTAACTGAAGTAAAATCTTCGCTTCCCGTCTGATTTGTTCTTCATCTGACCGTGGTTCAAAATTACGAGATGCTATCCTCGAACCGTCACCAATAGTCCTTTGTGTTGCTCCGACGAAAAATGTCTGATATGTTTGTTTACACTGAAAATTCATCTCAGACAAGCAAGTCGTGCAAATGAACTGAGCACATGATCATTGAATTATTAAACCAAGAGTCTAGGCACTCGAAACATTGTTAAGCTCATTGGATAAAAAGCAGTTGCAGACTAAATAATGGTGTTGGTACAAAAGTAATTATTTTGATTTTTTTATACAAGTAGTGAGAAGTCTATTTACTCCTTGTAAGTTCTTTGAATTCTTTAAGCCCTCATCATCAGGATCGCAAGGATTCGGTAAGGTTTACATTTCTACTTTTCAGGATGTGAAAATCAGCGAATACATAAAAATTAATCGAATGAGGAAAGATGCTTAGATCTTAAGGAGTTAATTCATTCAATGGTACACTTCTGACTAGTTTCAGTTCCCATGCAACGATTAATAATCCAATCGTGTGAGTTTCTGACTCTAACCGGGTGAGTAACCAGCCCCAAATGTGGGTCTTGTATCTTTCTCATAACTTTCAAGGACTGTTCGATAATTGCTTTCGATGTTACCTCTTTCCTCGTTTCTTCATGTGACATGTGTTTGTGCAGGTCCGTTATTTAAATAATTTAATTTTCAATTCTTTAATCCAAAATTACTTCGATTACAGTATCTTGAGGTTGAATTTACGTCGTACTGGATCAACACAATGTACAGTATCTTGAAACATCACCCACACATGCTTATAACACCTCAGAATTTGAGTCATGAGACTTTGTCTGAGGATATGATTATTAAAATTTAGGCTAAATTCTATTGCCATTCTTGCTGATCGAAATTAAGTGATGGAACACATTTAAATTTGAACTACGTATCAATGATTTTCTGTTCTCAACCAAATATTTTCTGTATATGCAGCCCAAATGGTTTCAGAACTAAATTTCATTTAAAATCTTCCTTAAATTTGACTGCAATTGAGATAATAAAATTTCACTTACTGTTGATATTTTTCTTAAGGAAAAATTTTCGTGGCATATTAACAGTAATTCAAGAGTCAAAGAATTTAAGTACAGTAGAGCCTTAATTATCTGATCTTCGATTAACCGAGTGTATGTGTTATTCGAGTTTAAAGTTATTTTAACTTTAAATAAAGCTTCAAGTAACGAGTGTGAATTCTTTTCTCTTGATTGGTCTGGTTTCGTGGGCAGATTAGGGTTTTATGTCCCAAGATCAAAATATGGATTTAACTACTCCAAACGCAAGGCAAAATAATCAATAAAAAGAATTTAAAATAGCAGATTAACAAATAGATCAACATTAAAGCGTGATAAAATGTTTAAGTAAAAATGAAAACAAAATAAACATTTTAAAAGTAGAAAAATTTAATTGCATTAGAAACATATCGTCATTAAAATGAAAAAGTAAAGTGTAGTTTAAAATGCGTTGACGTGAAAGATGAAATGATGCAGTTTGTATGTGTGAAAGTGTTCATCTTTCTGTAGCAGTAACATGTAGAGCAGTCAATATTTTCTTTATATCATAGACTCTTATGTTACTACGCCGCTGTATTATCCGAGTTTCTGGTTATCCGACATGACCTTCGTCCACATTACCTGGGATAATCAAGGTCTTATTGTAATCTGAAACAATCTTGTTTTGTGAGAGAGTGCAAATGGAAACAAAACTCATAAGTTGTTAATTCCAATCACGGAAATTGATAAAACTCTTTTAATGAATTTGCTCAATAAATACAGCTTTCCATTTTATATTTGATGAGAACATGTAGGAATATTTTCTATTCGCCGCAGATAGGAGAATTAAAACATAAGCATGTTCAAAACATGCTTATGTTCTGTAATTTTTAACAAACATGTTCTTGTAAACTCTGTTTACAAGAACAAGGTACAAGTAACTTTTATTTCACCTTTCATGCAATTTATTTATCTTCTGTTATAAAAAGTTATGTAACACAGCATATAATTGGAATCTTTATGCTCTCCAATTTACATTCACTAAATTGTTCATTTGTATTTCATAACAGAAGACCTCAAGGGAAGCGTTGCATTATCGCTACATTGTGTCACTTCAGAAATTGTTGGTAAACAATCCAACAAAGGCAGCTATGTTTGTTTGCAAAGCACCCTGCTGTTTTTTGTGCCAAATAGGTAATGAGTTAGCAGTAATTCTTCGTGATTAACAGCTTTAAGATGTGTATAATGGTTACAGAGGTCAGTTACGTTTTCATGACTGGGACAACACTTCTGTCGGAGTGACTGGGAAGGGAAAGCGAGGGAGGTTTCTATTGGAGTGAAGTGAAATCACACTATTTTATTTCAGGTATCAGGATTTAGCTCAAATCCCGATACCTGAACTAAAATAGGATTTAGCATAATGGTATTCTTCTTTCACTCAGAATACATGAAATATCTTGATAAAAAGATAATACGAAATACTAAGAAAAAGGTAGGTAGGTAGTTAATTAACGTTGCATTGGAGCAACACAACGGGTATTGTCGACGATCCAGGATCGTTCCCAAAGGGAAAGATCTGAAGACAACACCAAGTAATTTTGAACCACGGTTAGATGACGAGTCACACCTGAGCTGGCACCCCACTTTCCAAACTTCCACACCATGCCAACGTGAGGACATTTGCAGCTACGACATATTCAACGTGAACCAGCCCCCGTGTTCATGTTCACGACCGTCGTTGGTTGGACCGAGTTTTGAACTCGCAACCCTCCGGTTGATAATTCGTTATTTATAGTTAGAATAAAACTCAAAATGCCAGTCATAGCACTATATTTTTTTCTTCTCAAGGGTTAATTAGTGAATCAAAGGTCTGTATTATTCAATGACTCTCCCATTTGTTTTCGTATACTTAACAAAATATCCCACATCATATCTTACGTACACCCAACAAAAACAATTTAAATATATGGATAATATACCATTCGTATACTAACATTTTCACTTACAAGTAAGATACCCACTTGCGAAAAGATATGATTATTAAAAATACAGAGAAATTTGACGGTCCTTTGCTATCCTTTAACTTTAGGCTAAAAAATTCAAATAATTGGTAGAAATGTTGTTGAATTTACATCGCACTGGTGCAACAACACAACGAACTTTTGGTGACGGTATCAATCCCTATCCATCAAATGACTGGAGCTGTGAATCTTGAAGCAGAATTAATTGAATACCTTGGAGCAATATTGATTCTTGAAACAATCAGATGAGTCTGAATCATACAGATATGATAGACAAGAAACAAAAGTTAGTTTATACTGATGAACAAAGCAATAATATTGACTGCCAAACCCAAAACTCCATGGTAATGAAATTCTAGTATGTTAGTAAGAACAATACAAATGGTGACGAATCGAAATTTTTATATTTGAACTAGTTGGAAGTATTACTGAGGGACAAGGAAACTGAATATTGAATTAAAATAGGAGAAAATTGTCACTTAAACAAACACAAGAGATGATATAATGATTTGTGGAGAATTTTGTACTTTTACCGGAATATGTTATTTAGATTTTTTATCTACTATACAAAATTTCTAATCTATAGACCTATGTAATTCAATGTTATTCATTAAAAACATAGCACCAAGAAAGAGTTGCACTGACTTAAAATTTGGCAGAAGGGTAGTTAATCATGCAAATGCAAGTGATTCTGGGAAATTTTTCATGAATGACGTGCACTAATTGGTTCGTTATTTAAGAGTTCGAAAAAAATAGTTTTTAAGGAAAATGTTACCTAGTATCTTACAAATCGGACACTTTGAAAAGAAAAAAAGTCAGAAAGTATTTCTAATCCACAAACGACCATGCATGTTGTGTTTTCCCACAACAATTAAATATTTTCCGGGAACAATAAAGGAGCAAGACAGATGTCAATTATTAGGGGAAGGATAATTCTCCACTGATATTTTTTTACTTTGTACAACCATAAGCGCAGTCTTCCTTTACTTGTCATATTTTTCTTCAAATCACGAAGCAATCCAGATCATGTCCTATATAGAACCCACACGCGCGCTCTGACACTTTATTTCCTTTAATACCGTCAGTGCCTTGAAAAAAATGGGACAAGTTAGGTTTCCAATAAGGCATTATTGCTATTTTATAAAAACTCCTTTTTCCGGTGGCAGGTGTTGTATAATGCAATGGAGGAAAAGTAATGTTTGGAATGGTAGGTTTAGCTGGTAGGTAGGTTTAAATCTGAAAGATTTGAGATTGCATTTCAGAAGATGTGGATGGAAAATTTAAACTCTTAAAGAGAATTCGAGAAGTTTATAATGAAGTTGAAGATTTCAGGCTTATCTTTTGATAAAGCGTTTTTATTATCCACACAGTATAAACAATTTAAAATAAAACCATCAAGAACATCAATAAAATTATCTTCTACACGCAATTTTCTAATTCATTTTTATGATCAATTTGAACTTTTTACACATTTGGTATGTTTGAAGTTTTGCTGGATGATAATTTAAGTACTAGATGACGTATTCACAAGCGCACTCACATATATGTACGAGATCTGAGATCAAAATGTATCCAGCCTTAATTTTATTGCGTTATTTTATCTAGCTTCAGCTCGGTTGGTTGTATTTTGTGGGACAAGGGCAATATTTGGCTAAGCTAGACCAAACACAACGGACAACTCAAGGAAATGGACATGAGCACAAGGAAAGTTTTACTAATACAAAAGACGGAAATACGCCCAGGAAAGCTACAGAAATCGAACTCGCGCCGCCTACAACTCGCAGATTACAAGCTCAGTAAGTAAATACACTGAATCACAGCTTCATGTTTGAGACAGAATTTTGTGAGAATCGTAGAGTGCATATGATATCTATTGCACATGTGTGATGTTTTTCTGCATCGAGCCATTCAGTCCCTGCGTAGAATCCGCACAGTTGGACATGTATTCCATACAAATTGCATTCTGTTTCTAGCTAACCTCTTCACAAGATATGCTAGAATGCGCTAATATTGATACTGCTTTCATAAAAGAATCATGATCAGAGATGAGTCCTGGGTTTACGGGTTTATTATTTATCCAGAAGCAAAGGCATAGTCATCTTGTAGATTTGAGATGTAAGTAGACTGAGTATTGTTATTGGGAGGAGCTTCAAAAAATGTGACCAACATGTCGACTAATAGTCACGTGACTGCTCTGTGAAAAAATTATTTGGTTGGCCGATTTGGCATTTTATCACCCCGTTTGGCAATATAATCTAATGATCGGTTAGGTGTTTGAATGAGCATTTCTATAGAATAGCGATAAAATTGGTGAAATTGCCAGTCTACCACTATATCCCGAAGACAAATCAGATGATAAATCAATGGATGGCCGTCTTCTGTTCCGTGGACCAATCAGGCAATGAATGTTAAGTTCTACCCAGCAGACGAAAGTAGTCTAAGGTCACATTACTACTAGTTTTGGTCACATGATTCTGGGCTTATAAAAAAGGTTGCTATCGCTCACTCTATTTTTATATTTCCCTTTTGAGTCATCTAGCTGGACAACTCCAGGATCAGATGACATTGAAAACGCGAAGCAACCTGAAGATCTTGGTAATATTTTCTTCGAAAATCAAGCTTACGTAAACACGAGACAGTACCTTAACGACAAACTGTCACCAAGAAATAATACTTGATTATTATTCATCGTATACGAGAAGTTATTAAATGAAAGAGACACAGATAGGGACGACTAGAATATCCGTGATCACAATTTTCTGGCCTTTCATCGCACTTTATTCAGACTTGTTTTGGCCAAATACGGGCTTTACACAGGCATGGAAGTCGTACATCTGAGACATGGTTGCAAGCGAGTTTTGGTTGAGTTTCAGGCTGAAGATGATACTCAAAGGGCCAGGTGCCAGAACACAGAAAAAATTAAGATGAATGTGAAATAATGGAAGCCTTGAGTATAACCGTTACCCTCGCAATTTATTGATGAAACATGCTAACTAATTGTGGAACATATTAATTACCTGTAAAGCATCTGATTTAATTCGAAATATTAACGAATTAAATTTAATCCAAGATATATCAAAATGAATATACGCTTTTAGTACACAAAAAACAGATTTAGTATCTGAAATTCAACATCTTTATTAATGCTTCGCGTAATAACTTTTATGAAATAAACGCTATGTGCTGTTCTAATGTTAAAATTAATTAATTTCATTAAGCTAATAAATTTAAATATTATGGACAAACGTAATATTTTTAAATGAAGAGAACAAACATTGCAACCAAGTTAAAAATTAATTTACTTCCCGTTTTTTAACCAATAGTCCCAAATTAAAAAATAATCACTCCCTATTTATAAACACCTTTCTTTTTTAACCCGGAGAGAATTACCTCAATCCGAACTCATTTTCCCCTTTTTTTCTCTTTTCCTGATCAGTAATCTGTGCTTTTAGAGCGTAATTCGACCGCTAAAGGACTTCCTATTTCCCTTTAGGAACATAACCTGGAATACCTCGCTGCGTTGAAAACTATATTTACAAAGTAACAAAACGGGGAATAACGGCACAACAAACTGGTCAAATAATACTGAATCCAGCTACTCTTTTTTCTTTTAACAAATCCATCGTTTTACGCAAGACTTGGCTGTATTTTTCCTTCACTGTTGCATGCTCACATCCGACAAAGCCGCAATAATCTTCTAGTGTCCACGGAAATAGCTAACGTCTAATGGGGATTACTCAAACATAAGTGATGCAAAAGTGTACATAGGCAAGATAAATTATTTCGTACTTCATATATTTGGTATCGTATTTTTATTTAAATACGATAATTACCGAGATCGTGAAACCCTTCTTGCCAAAGGATTTGTTTTTTATTACTTTTAATTTAAATACTCTGCCGAAACTGTCCCATTTCTTTTTCAACTCAAAAATATACCATAAGAGACTAAATTTACACAAAGCTGTCAGTATAGGGCATACTTCCCCAAACTTTTTTTGGCTCAATGCCCCTTATCAAAGACAATTTTTTTCGGCACCCCCATCTGGTAAACTATCTTAATTAACAATAAATTACAGATATAACTGCGCCGAAAATTTTTGAATTTCGCCAAAATATTTATGTGGCTGTGTGTATAATATTAGAACTTCAAAAACCTGGTTTTGGAAATAAAAGAACTTGGAACAGAAATTTTAAGGCTATGTATAAAAATGAAGTAATAAATAAATTCCTTATAAACGCAAAAAATTTACCACTATTATTAATAATTAATGTCAAACCAAATCAGTGAAATTAAATAAAATGACAAATGAGAAAAATTAGTCTGGTGTTGAGCTATCAATTTGATTACACGAGACTATTTTCTCAATAGCATCCTTAAATTTCCATAGTCAGCTACAGTGCTTAACAATTCCTAATGAACATCTGGTTTATGCCATGAAGCGACCTCGCAATCGCAGAAAAAGAATAGCTGAAGAGGCCGTTGTTAGGCAAATCCTCTTAACTGAATAAAAGGCACTGTTTTTTCATACCAAATCAGAAGCATTGAAGTTTGAAGGTAAAATCACGTTGTAGGTTTTTGAAGATTGTGCTGTACATTTCCCCTTTTCGCAGGTATTGGTAGCAGAATGTCTCTAAGCAATCATTTGAGCATGTATGATCGTGGACGGGTAGTTGGACGCCTTGAGGCAGGACAAATTGCCACTGAAGTTGCGACAGCAATAGGCGTGTCCAAAAGTGTCAATTCGCGATCAAAAGAGCTGCTGCTAGAGAAACTGCTATTGGAAAGCATGGCGGTGGCCAATGAAGGAGCACAATAGCTCAGGATGACAGATGTGTATCCCTTATAGCGAAAAGGAACACAAATCTTACTCCTGGCCAGGAAACCGCAGATTTGAATCCCATAGAACAGTGGTCGCCAAAGTGGTCGATATAACATTGTTAAGGGTCGATTCTGGCTCAGGGGTCGATAAAAAAATATAAGCCATCATTCTACGGGTAATATTGAGTTCGGTTAACTTGGATTACCTCCATCCTGAATGACAATGCAATAAAAAGTGAATATAGAATTCCGTGGCGATTTAAGGCTGAAACTTACTAATTTTGAACCCAACATTGCTAATCTTGTCAAAAGACACGAAGCACACCCTTCTCATTGACAATGTTAGTAGACTGTATATTAAGTTAATAAAAGTCTTATTTTCACATATATAAGGAAGACTATTATTGCTATTTTTCTACCTAAATTAAATTTTATATGTTATATATTTATCCCTCCTAACCAATATGTAATGTTAAGGACATCGAAAACAAAAACCTATTCCTTTGACATTAAGACAGTATAATACTATACTATATTATACTTACAATAAACAATGTAAGAACTCACATAAGCGTCTTTTTTACCTGTCCTATAATAATTAGTAATAGTAAAATAGAAGTATCTATAAAAAGTCACGAAACTCTTGAAGGAGTCGACGTTCAAAAAAGTTTGGCGACCCCTGCTATAGATCATGCCTGGGAGGCTCCCTGTAGGCGTGTGGCGAACGAAACCCCTTCCCTAACTCTACAGGACCTGAAAACTGCCTCAACAGAATGGGGTAATATCCCTACTGCTCTCCTCAATAGTTTAATGGAACGCACAACAAACAGATGCAGCTTGCATTAGCGTCCGAGGAAGTCACATTTCCTACTGAGGTACTCACATCTGTCGTCATTTCGGTAGGATGGAGCATCTTTCGTGACTATTCGAAGATGCTCAAAGTAGCAGTTTGCTTTCTTTTGTTATCTTTTTTTCTCTGGAGCGAAATATGTACCACCATATTGTATACCACGAAATATGTATCACCATATAAAGATTACCATTTTGCTTAATAAAGATACTACAGTTTTTCCTAAATATTGACAAATTTCATTTCTTGATAGAATGTGTCATTAGTTATTACGAAAAATGTCTCTGTTCCTTAGCAATAGGCAAGCAGTGTATTTGCAGCTGGTACCTCTTTTAAGTTTAAAGAACCAATGACAATACATCACTGTAGTATGTCTTCTTGGTCAAGTGGATAAGTGTTTGCTTAAAACATTTTTGGGTGAGACATTTTTTAGCATCTTATTGCCCATTCTTGATCCTCAATGTCCTCTATTTTCCCTGGGTTCAGTACTGCCCCTTACCAAGATTCCTTCAGCACCCTCTTTAGGAAACCATAGTATAGGACATACTGCCACCAGCAAGTGCATCGTACATTGAAATGGCAAATACAACCTAGTGGGCAAATGAATCTAATTTCGTTTCAATTTAGTTTGCAAAGACAAGAGAAATAAAAACAATGTTTTTATGTCCCTACGTATGTTCATGATATGAAATTTTATAGCTTTTCACAAGCGAGTTTATTTTCAAAACTTTTCAGTAGAAAAATGTATCGATTGAAAATTAAACTTAATTTAACGGATTTTAAAATTTGGATTGAATTGTATTCTTCTGCTTGCTTCAATTTTGATATACTCTCATTCCTTTTTCAATTCCATTTTCACCATATGAAGATTATAATTCTTATTTTACGCTAGATGTATTCACACTAAATATTATTCTAAATTTTAGTATCGATGTGTTATTTTTGTTTAAGAGTATCTTGCTACAAAAAGCATTTTTGAATTAAATCAAATCACACTTGTAAAATTTGAAATATTAAAAGTATGTTACTTGAACAAGCTTCCGTTCCAAATTTATCTCTTAAATTCAATACTCCTTTTAGGCGTCAAGTTTTTAGTTATAGTATTTATATAGGTCCATCATTTCCCACATTTGTTATAGGTCCGTAGTGATAGGTCCGTGTGTGATTAAGCATAAAAGTACAAAGATTTATATTTTTTTCTGGCACTATGGCAATCATATTTTAAACAAAAAAGTAAAAACGTTTAAATCATTATTGTAAAAGGTTTACCTCTTTCTGTGACAATAGGATGTGACAGTAGGATGCTCTTGAAATGATTAAAGATAGCGCATATAAATATTCAAGATATGTTAAGGCAGTTAAGGTATATAAATATTCTAAGTGTTAAGGCCTGATAAGGTATTTAAATATTCTTCGTATGTTAAGACCACTAATGTATATAAATATTCTAGGTATGTTAATTTTGATAAGATATATAAATATTGAAGGTATGTTTACCCTCCTAAGGTATATAAATATTCTAAGTATATTAGGGCTTGCAAAATATAAAAACATTCTTCGTGTATTAAGACTACTAGGTATATAAATATTTTTCGTATGTCAAGGCTACTAAGGTATATAAATAATCTAGGTAATGTTAAAGTTACTAAGGTATATAAGTGATCAAGGTATGTTAAGGCTACTAAGGTAAATAAATATTATCTCACTTAATATTCTGATGTCTAAGAGTGCTCTAGATGGGCCGTGAGACATAAACGTTCCACCACTCCTTGAAAAATTAAATTTTTACTAGGGGAATCTAGCTCCCTGATCGCTTTCGCTCACCAGCCCCAGGAACTGGGCTGGGGGAACTGGGGAACTGGGAACACATTTCCTTTCGGATCGCTCCGCGATCCAAGCTTGCTTCACTCGCCAACCGTGTGCTAAACCATTTTAGTCTAGTAGATGAGTAGTTTTTCTGTTTGTGGCAGATGCTTGACAATATAAATATGCAGCATGAAAAAACAAATTGTCTAAGAGATGCAAATTTCAATAAATTACCATGCAAAGCAGTTTATAATTTTTTACACAAATTATCATGCAATTATGGATGACTAATTCCCTAATTTCAGGAAACTTCTACATTTTCAACCTCTAATGCATCTGGACATGACATGGATTGTTGATAACATAAAAATGGAGTTGTCTAAAAGCATGCATATGCAATAGCAAAAAATACACCTGGCAATCAATCACAGAAAACTTCATAAACACAATTAAATATTTCACATTTGGGAGCTATTACAGAAACTGATTCAAAAGATCGTGCTCTACAAAAAAATGAATTGTCTGAAAGCAGATATGTGCATATTCAATCAATTCAAATATAAAATATTACAACATTGATATAAATTAGAAATGTAAAGCAAAAAAATGCACTTGACAATCAACCACCAGAAAACTTCCTCAAAACTTCCTCATAAACAATTAAATATTTCACATTTGAGAGCTACTACAGAAACTGATTCAAAAGATCGTGCTCTTGATAAACCAACATAGAGTTGTCCATGACTAAAAACAGGTTCATTGAGCACCAAACATATCTTTTCAAAAGTTTGGTCTTGCGACTTATTAATTGTCATGGAAAAGGCTAAACGAATGGGAAATTGCATACGTTTAAATTTGAAAGGCATGTTAGTCTGAGATGGAATAAAAAGGATTCAAGGAATGAGAAATGTCTCTGTACGATCAATGGATTTTGCCTGAATAATGTTTTGCTGCAATTTTGCGATAATTAGACGTATGCCATTGCATAATCCTTTAGAGCGAGCTAATTTTCTCAACAGCATTATAATGCAACCCGTTTTCAACTTTAACTCATATGGAGGTATACCTGTTGGTGTCAAAGAATTTAAAAATTCTTCAGAAATGTCAATTGATCTTGAGGATCTTCACTGATGACCATATCAACTGCTTTGTAAACAGTTTCATTTCCCAGCATACATTCCAACACTTTATTGTTGATTTCCATGGATCCCTCATTGGAAACAGTAAGGATGGCTAGACCTTTATCTCCTGTGGGGTCACACTGGAAAAATCTATGTCACTGTACAATTGCTATATAGTGTGTTGTATTGAAGGGTAGCATTGCAAAGGTAACTTAATCGTTGAGCCACTTTTTTTCTCTCCAATGTACAACAACCAAGCACCAAAATTCCTTACAGATTCAAGGGCACGCATATTTTTAGTCAGATATAACTTATGGAATTTCAACCAAAGAGAGCGTTTTTTAAGGAGCTGGCAACAGTCAATGTTCTTGAACCTCTTAAAACAACAGGAAGAACTTGGCGAAAATCTTCACCCAATAGCATGACTTCGCCCCCAAAAGGTTCTTTACACTCTGTGAGATCTTGTAAAGTCTGTCAACAGTTAAGAAAGCATGGACATGTGTCAAGGGTGCTTCATCCCACAGAATTAACTTGGTTTTCAGCAACATGTCTGCGTCTTTTGTATTTGGCTTCAAATTACAAGTAGATTTTGCATTTAGATCAATTGGAATTTTAAAAACAGAATGAGCTGTTCTTCTCCCTATAAATAGAGTTGCAGCAATACCTGTACATGCAACTGGAATAATATCATCACCTCTACCACGTATTGTGTGAAGCAAAGTTGAATAAGCGAAAGTTTTTCCAGTTCCGGCAGGACCATCTAAAATAACACTTGGGTGTATCTGGAGAGTTGTTATACACTGCACTTAATATGATTTCAACAACCTTCCACTATTCACTATTTGCAGTATAACTGTTAGCTTTAGTCTGCTCCTCCACAACATCAAAGTTCGCTTTTTTCAAAACACTTGCAGGCAAATCTACAGTTGGTAGATGCAGTTTTTGGAGATTTAAATTGTAGGATGTTATCAGTTCCTCAATATCTGCAAGTGCATAGTGAGTTCCAGTCTCTTCAGAATAACGATGCACAAAGTCCCCACAAAGTGAAACTTGATGCTGCACCCATAGATCAGGAACATCCTCCACTTCTCCAAAGCCACAAATCATTGCGAACAGCATGTGCAACTGTCTCGGAGATTGAAATTGAGCGGCTTCACTCAAAGCATCATGCCACTGCTGGTCACCCCGAAGAAGTCCATACTCCTGACAAGCTTGTTGAAATGTAATGCATCTCAATCCATTTAGCGTCAAAATATCTTCAAAACTGACTGCTCCTGACTTACGCAATAGTAGCATCCGCAAATAGTACCTCTCAGTATCCTGTATACTAACTACTGGCAATCTCCCAATACTTTTTGTCCAACACGTTGCCTCTTCCAATTTGTGGTACTCTTATCAAACACATAATATTGTGGAATCTCAGAGTAAGGAATGTTGCGAGCTTCAGAATCATTTTTGTTCAGTTCAAACCATGATGTGAGTGTGGTTTTTCTTAAAGCAGCTCTTTCAATTGCTTGCGCTTCTTGACCGTCTTGGTACACAATCGGCTGTTGCTCTGGTAATTGCACAGCTAAGCGCACTACAGTGTGGGATTTATCTGACAAATTGAATTCATTTAAACGCCACATGGCTTCAGGTGCACTTACATACCTACCTTCAACAAAACTTAAAATTTCATCATGATCAAGAGCATCTTTTTGTATTTTTACCCAGGCTGCATCATGTCCTTTGTATACATATTTATATAAGTATTTAACACTTTTAACTGAAGCACAAACTTCCAAATTAATATGTACATTAAAATTTTTAAGCAACCAAGGATTATATGGGACAACCCATCTATTATCGATGGAATATTTCCCTACTTGGACAGGTTCAGTGGCTCTTCTGCGATAAATAGGGTATCCATTAACATTTTCCTCGGTATCATCCTTGAATTGTTTGGAAAATTTTTTGCAGCACTGTCTATCTTTCATGCATGGAGAAGATATATTTATAGTTCCACATGGGCCATGTGTACCATGCATTTTGTCACAATTTGGAAGAGTCTAAGATCAGTGCTAGGATCTGGAAGTTCTGCACTCACAAACTTGTCAATATCCTCTTTTGTGCGAATTTTGCTTTCTGAATCTAATGTTAGAAGAATGTGGGCATGAAGCAAACCTCGCTTTTGGAACTCAATAACACAAATATCGGCCAAAGCAGTTCCAAATATTCCATGCTTGCAAATAGCTTCTAAAAGTTCTTTTAATTTGATATTAAACACACGTACAACAATATCAGGTCGATTTTTTGGACGTTGTACTCCCTCCATGCAATTTAAAATTTCAGGCCAAGATGGGTTGCAAGTAAACATCAAAAAGAGATCTGGCTTACCAAACTTGAATACCCTTGCCATTTCATCTTGGTTGCATATGACGTGGGCTCCCTGGGAAAGAAGATGGCAGTATAAGTTTCCCTGTGCGCATATTTTCATTATGTGCTCGACATTCTAAAGCATCTAAAAGCCCCAATAAAGTTCAATTCGCAAATCTTTTCGATTTTGTTGCAAAAAATGTAAACGTGAGCTTTCAGTTTTCACATACGCATCAACAATATATTACTGAAAACGTTTATCACTACTGTGTAAAATACTGAAACCATTTCGCTGGGAAAGTCTGTATGCATAATATTGTAGTTGAGTGACACGGGTGCGCTTTGCTGTTCTCTCTTCTACATGATTCATTCCAGTGTTCCAACTACATTCGCCCCTTGGAAATAGCAAAGGATAGATGATTGGATCACAGCATTGATTTAGTGCTTTGGCATGTAGCACCGATTGGATACACACAAATGTCTCGGTCGGCTGAGGGCTCTTTGTTATCACTAACAAATATAGCTGCAACTTCAGTGCACAAAGTAGGAGCATTATAGCGCCAAATATCCAAATTTTTATCTTCCGCAAATACCATTTTTACAGGGTGTTCTTGTACCAGTCGGTGCATTTGAAGATAAGACTGAGCAAAGGGATTGATTTCTCTTAACTTAAAATCAAGTTTTCAAATACATGTTGCAAGCAATTTTGATTGTTACTCAAGCGTTTCTCTGTTGCCTCACTGGAGTCATATGTAAAGCTGCCCGTATCCTTCTTTATGTTGGTCACTTGCATAGAGGGGGAAACTCTGTGGTACAATTGACCATGTAAACGGTAACAATATGGTCCAGTTCCACGTGATGGCTTAATTTGTGCTCCCATCGAAGCGAATGCTAATGCAGAGTTGTATTCACGAATTCGCTGGCGATAATTTTTAGCATCTGGAGAATTTCAGTTAGCAATACTTTTAATAGCTCCTGTGCATCGGATAATGCCGGTAGCCGAACCTTTCCATCGTGGCAACATTTGGTATACTTATTGGCAGTATTTAGCTCTTTCTTCCAATAAAGAACCCCACAAAAATCGCACTGTTCGCACATAGTTCCACAATTATGTTCGTCAACAGTTTCGAATAAACACGCTTTGCGCGACGGCGATTTTCGGCTTCGTTTCGAATTGATCTTCTTAAACTGGATTCCTGAACTGTTTCCTGGCTCCGTTCAGTTTGTCTTTGTTGATTTCGGATAAAATATCCGACATCACCACTTAAATTCATTATTTTTCCTAATTTCCAACTGATAATGATTTCCTAATTAACAACTGGTGAGCTTTTACTTGAAATCCAACGCAAACGTAACAAAAATAAGTTAAGATATAAAATAAGATATTATATTTCAAATCATCCAATCGCATTATCACATGACATCCGAGCTAAGCGCAAACGATCTGTTGTTGCCATCGGAGATTTAGAAATTCGACCCTTTTTGTCGCCACGTAAGAGAATTATATATATAGATTTGCGATACATTTATATAAGGATATAATGTGATAATGCGATAATGATAATTTTTTCTCTTTCAAAAAAATTCCTTTCTTTAAAATGGTGCCTTCCATAAGGGTAATCAACTGTTTTAGTGACCTCTCAAATATCCTTATTTTCCTACTGAAATTTCATAATTACTTCATCCCTACTACAGAAAATGCAGTCACTTTTCAGTTCAGCAAAATTGTCTGCTTTGAAAATTTAAATAATCGAACTTTTCCTAGTAATTTGATGTTAACAATTGAAAAATTTTAAAAATTACTAGCTGAATATGTACATTTCCTAAATTCAAAACATGATTTTTGAATAACGAATTTGAGTTAAATGTCTTGAAAAAAATTACAGTAGTAGGCAAAATGGATAGGTCAACTTTTAGGTTAAATGGATGCTACTCTGTGACAAATTTCTGGTATTATGCGCTTGGATAAGAAATACATCTTTATATGTAATCGGAAGATGGAGCCACTAGCTGTCCCGCTTACACACTCTTCAGTTTAGTCTCGATCCTAGCAGAATTTCCCAACTTGACTCGTGTTTAATTCGTTAATTTTGCATTGAAAGTGACCAGAATAATCACATTTATCTTTCGTAAAAAGTATTGTAGTGTCAGGAAAATAATTTTTAACTGCTTTTCGACATTTTTATTCTTTCTACAACTTCGGATGCAAATCTAATGCATGCATATCCATTCATATAATACATTACAATACATAATACTCCTATTGCATGAAAAAACTATGGGAGGTGACTGCTACAAAATCAATTTTGAGCTGTTTTATTTTTGGTGGGGGAAAGGGAAAGGAATGGTCTCTTCCTAAGTTTCTTTACTGAAAAATTGCCGTAACTAAGTTAGTAAAAATGATGAATCTATGTCTAATAGCCAAGCATTCGTAGTTATCCTACCAATATTTTTTTACTTGTGGAACTCTTGCATCAGACATGCGACATTTCACCAAATTAATGAAATGATAACAAATTAATTTGATAAGATATTCATGACCAAACTTCTTGAAAATTCCATTTAGTGATTGATACATGCAATGGAACTTGTTTTAAAATCGAATGTCTACAGTACAGACAAAACAATGATATCCTATTATCATTTTACAAAAAGTGGTAGATCCATTTGACAGCGTTTTTTTTTCAAGAAAGTCACTATTTTCAACAAACCTCTAATAGGTATAATAGTCTGCTCAAATATAGCTTCGATTTGTAAAGTAGGCAACATTGACCCTCGATTACTACAACAAAAAAAATTTAATGTGAACAGCCCTAATTCGGATTTTTTCTAATATTAATATTCTTTCAATATCGGCAAAATTCCATTTAAAATTTTCTTTACTCTAACTTGTATACAGCTTTAAATCTAATCATTTGTTGTTTCACGTGATGAATAAGAATTACAGTTGATAAAAAATAAATATTTATTGAATTAAAGCGAAATAAAACTAATGTAATGTCGGCGAAAAAAATTTTTTCTAAAGATATTAATTTGTGATTTTTTATCTCGTGATCTCTCTCGATAAATATTAACATATTTGCCACCACTCATACGTAAAAATCGAACAAAATTTAAAAATGTGAAATTAATTCCGAGCAAAAAACAACCAGAAAACAATATTACCGCATGTGATCAACGAACACGAGTTTTTGTTTCACTGAGCCCCCCACGAGTTATACCTTAAAGAATATTTTTCAATTCAGAGATCTAATTTTGAATGAAACCTGTTTAGAATGAGAATGATGATAACTTGACAATTGAGTGCAGTTTTCAATAAAACCAAGTAATTATATTTGAAACATGGTAAGCAAATTCAAATTTTAATGACCTTAAAAACGTTTTGTAAAGGAAACCTATGTCAAAATCTTAAAATACTTTGAATAAATTCAATTACTACCAGTCTGGGTTCAAAAGGCTTTGTGCTGCATGTGTTTTATTTCTTTTATCAAAAGGAATTCTACAACCACGTGTATTAAACCAAGGACGTTTGATGAAAGTTGGTCGAAATATACACATGTGTGTGCCATCCAGAAATGAACACATTTCTTTAGCAATACTGAACATAAAGTCACTAATTTCTGCCAAGCTCTAGACTCTTAATATTTCCCAAATAATCAGAAATTATTTATACTGCGAAAAGGAAAAATAAGTGAAGTATTAGTATTTAAATTAAGTAAAATAATTTTTGGACAAAACATTGCTTTTTCAGCAGTACTGGAAAAACAATTTGAGTAATCGCAATGCTCAATTTACACCTATCTTCTCCAAAAATGCCAAATTAAGGTTGATTTTAGTATGGGCATTTAGCTGTTTTTCAGCGTGAAACCTGCCTAAAAATGTAAGCAAAGGAAATTTAAATAACGTATTCTCTAATCTATACATATAAAGTAGGATGTGTGTGTGTATATATGTATATTTTCTATTCAAATCTACACCGTTTGACCAATCCACTCCAAATTTGGTACACTTATACTTTAGAACACTGCGGTCAGCATAGGCTAACTCTTAACCCCGTTCTATTGGCCCTAGGGGGCTAAAAACTATTCGAAATCGCCATAGAAATAACATTGAGCATAGATTGATTGCTTTAGGCAGCTATGGTTGCTTTACCAGTGTTGATCGAAGAACAATTTTTTCCGAAACAAATTAAATTACAATATTTATGTTTGAACTGACTTTTTAGTTCTTCCCATGATGTAAATAAATTATAGATATTTTATTGATGAAGGGGAAAGAATATTTTAAAATATTTATTTTTGGCAAGGAAATTCAAGGAAAGGTTTTCAGGAGTTCAAGGATTATTTTCAAGGAAAGTTGGTGTATATTTCGATCAACTTTCCTTAAATAATTTATTGAATACGCAATGATTTGTAGAATTCTGTTTCATAAGCTTTTTAAGTAAGGCGTGTAACTTATTTTAAAATGTCCGGAATAGATACATGTGAATCCTCCGTTGAAAGCAGTGATTTTCTTTCTGAAAAATTCTGCAAAATCGACCTTCTGCTTTTTGAAAAATTTTTATCTATTCAGTTTAATTTGTCTACACCGATTACATTTATTTCTAACCCAAGCACCGTTATTCCGAAAAGCACAAACGAAAAAATTTCGCAAACCAGAATTAATGTTTTGTTATTTTATAAATTTGATTTTTATCAATATTTTTCAAATGTCTTTTTCGAATTGCTCTGTTTCAGAATACACTCAGGCAGTCGAAATTCGACACTTTGCGCATCTTTCGTTTTTTAGAATTCTGCATTTTTTCGTCGGAATTTCGTTTCTGTTTGTCTTTATGTCTTAATCTTTTACATATTGCAATATATTCAGGAATTAAATGTATATTTGCGTCCGAAGTATATTGTAGAAGCTATGAAAAAGTTAAAACGTATTTTCCGTACAACTTAAATGATTGCATTTTTCTGTGAAAGAAAAGTGATTATTCTAATTCACTTTTCAAGCAACATTTAACCATATCAACCAGAGCAACGCCGGGTAATTCAGCTAGTTTAATATATAGTCCATAAAATATTTAACATTTTATGAAACTATATTGAATAAATTTTATCTGATACTTGCAGAACACAGACACTAAAACGGACATATAACGAGAAGACAGACTGACTGACGTAATAAAGTTCAGTCACTAAACAACTGTAAGCATTCATAGTATGCAAAGTTTTGTGAAAATATACGCAGCCGATTGAATGTAGCGTAGGCACACAGACACGAAACACAGAAGCTACTGATTTTAATCCAAAACAGATAAATTATTGAAACGGGGCGAAAATATTCTATGTGCACACTTCATTTTGATTTATATAGATTAATAGATAGGTAGTTGAATTTAAGTCACACTGGAGCAACAAAACGGGCTATTGGCGAGGATCCGGATTAAATACTGAAGGGAAAGATCCGAGGACATCTCGTCATTTTAGTGGCAGAAAAGTGATACTCTAGGTGTAGCAGGTTTCAAATAGCCGTTACTACAATTTTTTCCTAATTCAGTTAATCGTGACTTTGGCATCCAAATTTGAGTTTTGGTTTAGTTGATCTACGGTCACTGCTACACGAAAGCTACGACTTAAATGGATTCAGAACCATTACGAATATCCATGCCATGGAAGGGATTCGAACCCATAGCGTGTTGAACCAAATTTCGAATTTGTGAAGATTAGTCCTATCAAACACGTAAATTGTTCCATTAACTGCAAAATTATAAACTATTCTAAAACAAGAATGATTTCAGAAACAATCACCTGCTCCTTTGTTTTCATGGATTTTCCTAAATATATACGGTAAGGAGGGTATTTTTAATTATTTTTACCACGTATGTTTAGCTTTTGAAGAATCTTTCTAGATATGCTATCGTTGCTTAAACTATGGAACAACAATAAAAAAACATTCCACACGTGCTCACTAAAACAAAAATAATTGTAACTATTGTCTGTCTACTCAGAGAATTGCTGCCCCGTCACTAAGTCTGGGTGGTCACGTCGCTATAGTAACAGAGCTCATTCATTTTGAGTAGGGGTGACTTGATGACAACATCAAGTATGCCAGTGACTAACTCGAATACATTTCTTCAAACATCTATATGTAAAATAGGATAAAGCTCGCTTGTATAATAGACAGGGGCAGCTTATGTCGTGAGCGCAGCTGCAGTGGTACTTGGTAAGTTAAATTGAACTGGGCGAGAGGAGAAAATGAAATGATCAACGTGTTTGGGGGTTAAGGTTGAAATTTTTAGTTCGAAAACGTTTTTGGATCGCGTTTGTCAGTGTGAAAAATACCCAAGGGGTGGGAAATTTTAGAAATAAAAAGGACGTTTTTAGAATACGTGTAAAAAAGAGGTTTCCAATTTCAGATTTTGCCAAATCAAAACTGGATACATTTAATATACACTACATTTGCATCGAAAGCTTCATTTCATTATCAACTTCATTTGTGTGCGTTCTAGTGTCAAACCACGAAAAACTGAATAGGGGAAAAACTTGTTAATCGTAGCTATCCGCAACTATAAATTCTTTGTTACACATCTCGTGCTTCACTTTTGTACCATTAAGCGCTGACTCCGACCCCAATCCATTACTGCCACCTACCTAGTGTTGGTGGAGACGTTTAAGATTTATATGCTTTGTACGACACATTCTTACGATCGCCAAATTTTTAAATTTCGAATCGCAACCGAACTTAAAAAGCAAGAGTTGTTTCATATTGTATCATGATTTTTTTGGGGAACAATGGTGCAAGTATTTAACTATAAATTTTTTGTTATGTATGTATTTTTAGGGGCAACGTCTTATTAATGAGATCGCTTTTGTTTGAAAAATAAGCAAGACGATTCTTTCGAAAGACTGCTAATCTTGTAACAGTAATTGTGCAATTATTTGTAGCATAGTTTGATTGCTTCTTTTTAGTGTGGCATATAATTTGTTAACCCTCCAAGTGGTTTGGATGAGGTATCTTGTCCTTCAAGATATTGCCGCATTTTTTTTATGAGGACGAGATCAAGATTCGGTCAGTTTTTTCTAATAACGAGATATCTTGTCCATCAAGATCTAGCCAGTTTTGCTGATGACGAGATATCTCGTTGTGACCCGCGGAAACAGCGGAATCCGAAGAATTCCGTGAGATTTCTTGGACAACCTCAAAATGTATATTGGAAAATTAAAATTAACGATATCAAAACATGGGTCTGCGTACAAAGCTCCAAGATGCAAATTCGTAACTACAACCTTTACTCAGTCGTACATACACGAATAATTTCGGATAGCCGCAATTACAAGTTTCAACCAATCTTGTTTGATGCAGTTGTGCATACGCAATATGTATATTCAATTTGGCGCAAATAAAACAATTCACAATGTTTTTAAATAATGCTGACATTTATTTCATGACTGACTAAATCTGTACAAATATTTATTTAGCAGTTACAAAAAATAATCTTGCACCACAGAAAGAGACATAATTAACATATTTAATACAATACATATCTTATAAATTGTTGGCACAATCAATTAACATAAGCTAACAAGTATAGTGTTAAAGATTAAAAAAACATTTCTAAATTTGTGTATAGAAAATACACTAATATAATAAATATAATTTCATAGTTAACTTATGATTCTACAATGATCTAACACAGTATACTAAAAAACAAACACTAAAATATATTAGTCTCACATAAATTCCGAAATATTATTGCTAAAACAAACTTTAATCTCAGAAAATTACACTAAACCCTTATGAAACTGTAAGAATAAATCAGGTTGTTTGGGTTTTATGGCGCATAGCCATATTTGGCCAAACTGCGCCAAACGTGTAGTAAATGGACACAAGGAAAGTTTTACTGATACAGAAGGAGATAAATACGATAGATAGAAAGAAGGATATATCTGAAAGTAACGAATTTGAAATAAGTCAAAAATTTTAAAATTTTTAGCAACAATTTTCAACAAATATTCAGCTATCAACGGGTGGAATATAAATATTCGCAGATTATTTAATTTTCACACATTGGATATACAGTATGTCATATCAAATATTAGAGGATAACGCTTAAATAAAACTTTCACTGATTTTTTATAATGTTAAATCTACGAAATTTAAATTTGAAAATTTTATAAACAGTTATGGATTTTTTGTAAATAAATCACAAACATTTTTGTGAAGTCAAGTTCTGAAAATTTCAAATGAAATAAATTGAAAATGTGTCATTTTATAAGTTCAAGTCGTATTAATTGCGATGAAGTCTGTGCACAAAAATACGTAATTAGATATTCAACATTCCTGTGTTTAGAGAAACAACAAATCTCTAAAAGTACGAAACAATATATACAAATAAACGCACTTTGTCATAAATGAACACATTATCTTACTACAATGGAAATTCAATTCCCCTAATGATCACTTCCAATATGAAATCATCCTAGATACGTGAATAAAAATATTGGTCTTACAATCATTTGATGACTTATCTCAAATTATTCACCACCATCTCGAAATCCTTTAAAATAATAACCTGCAGTGATAATTCATAGTTGATATATTTCAAATGACTAATGCTTCTTTCAAAGATTATAACGGATTGTCAAATTAAATTTCTTTTTTTGGCACCTTTATGCTTATCACTTTCGTCGTTTCTAACCGCCATCTTGAAATTGCATCCACCTTGAAACTCTGCTTGACTCTCGACTCGAAGTGTTTGAAGCGACATGGATCCGGTGAAAGAATGTCTCTAGTTCTTGCAGTGACTAGGAGTTGATTTTGACTTTGAGGATGATGTCTCTTTCCTTTCGGATGAACAGCTTCTGGAGAGGGGTGATGAGGAGATGCAAGGGATGAATGAAGCATACCATCAATGTGATGAAGTTGAAGAGATTCACCTGTTTCGGAAACAAAGCAGCAATCTTTAGCATTTTGCAATTATTATAACAGTTGTCCTTACTTCCTATGGGAAAAGAGGCCGTGGTAGCTCAGTTGGTTTGTTGGGGTTTTATGGCACAAGGTCCATATTTGGCCATGCTGTCCCAAACATACAATATACGAACATACAAGACATACAATATCAAGCAACAGACATACACACGCAATGAAAGTTTTTACTGACACAGAAGAGAGAAATACACCCAGGGTGGAATGCACCTGACTCTTGACAGAAATCAAACCAGCCCAGTTGGTAGAGCAACGGATTAGCAACCGGAGGGTTGCGAGTTCGAAACTCGGTCCAGCCAACGACCGTCGTGTACACGGGGGCTAGTGCATATTAAATCTGTCGTGGCTTCAAATGTCCTCAAGTTAGCGTGATGTGGAAGTTTGAAAAGTGGAGTTCCAATCCCGACCGTCGACAATAGCCCGTTGTGTTTCTCCAATGTGACGTTAATTAATTAACTTACCTAAGGGATAAACACAATCCCCGGCTCATTTTTCCTTATTTTAAATTTAGAAATCTGCCCAAACATTCGATTCAAGCTAATAATTGGTAAGAAAATTACCACAATACCAAACATTTCATCGGCACTCTTTATATAAAATTATAGTTACCTAATATTGGGATAGTATGATCAGCATCCTTGTTTCTCGATAGTTTCTGTTACTTATAATTTAACAATCATAAGTAACAGCTTTTGTTAAAAACTTAACCCTCCTGGCGGTTGCCTCGGCGAGGTCATTAGCAAAACTGACCAGATCTTGATCTCGTTATCATCTAAATATCGTCAATACGAGATATCACGTCATTAGCGAAATTTGTCAGATATTAATGGACGAAATATCTCGTCGAAACCACATGGAGCGTTAAGGACGAAGTCATTATTTCTTGTTCACAAATGAGAAGAGAATTTCTGTTCTTGTTAGGTTTTGAACGGTTGTTAAATCGAAATGCATTCCCTGAATTGTATTAATGCCAATAATTTAAATACAGTTCACACATTTAAATTTATACTTACCTAAGCTCAGTATGTATGATCAGTATCAAATTGTTTTTCAATAGTTTTAGATATTTGGATTTATGATTGCTTTTATAAAAAGCTTAGGGACGAAATTATTTCTTGTTCACTAATGAGAGGAGAATGTCTGTTCTTGTAAAGTTTTAAACGATTGTTAAATCAGCATACATTCCTTGAATTGTATTAGGTGAATAATTATAAATAATGTACACATTTAGAGTAATAACAACTTAATCGCAAGATGTATTGTATAACCATTGCATTTTAATCGGTAGTTCCTGTTATTTATTATGTTATACTTTTTAAAGTGGAGAATAAGAATTTTCTTGTATATTAAGAAAACTTCTGTTTTCGTTAGATTTAAAACTACTTATTAATTGTCATATATCTTAAATTTTATCTATGGAATAATTTTAAATAGAGTTTTAACGTACTTAAAAATTTAAATCTTCCCTGATGTACTCGTCAGCACTATATTGGTTTTTCAATAATTTCTGTCATTTATGTGAACCACACTTTTTTGCCAAAAACTGAATGAAGTTATATCTTGTTCATAAATGAAATGATAACCTCTGGTTTTGTTAAAATTTAAACTATTGTTTAATATCATATGATATAAACTTTTCAGTGAAGAAGTTTCCATTTCATGTAGCATAAGAATCAAACAATACAATACCACCATGCTACCTTTTGGACGGTTTATGTCTATTTAATACGTCTCATGGCTATTTAATACGATGGAAACAGTTACAGATAACCCCCGCCAGAGTAGGGGAGAAGCAAAGGGTGCTCAATGGATCAAGACATTCCTAAAAAGAGGACCAATAAATTCTACTTGAACAAGTTTTCTTCCTTACCGAATGAAGCCAACTTTTTATTAATTCAAACCAAATGACTAAGAATGACTTTATTCTCAAGAGTTCATTCTGTGCATCGCAAAGTAGGGTGGGTTTCTTGACTAATGTGATTTGCTGATTAGGCTAAGATCTGGTTTTGTATGCTGTCGTGCTAGTCAAAAATGATAAAGCCTCCCAAGTTCGATCTTTTTCAGTTGATGATTGTTACATCTCAGTATGCAAGTATCTTCTTAACAAACACTCTAAATAACGGTATGATCTTTTAATCATCTATTGATAGAGTACGCATTGTTTTTTAGAGTTATGAGACATCATCACGTTTTATACATTGCAATGCAATTACCACCTTGCGGAGTAGACCATGGAGGGTTTGCGGCTATTAAACCCGCAGGGAGGGGTGGAAAAAGTTTCAGGAAAGCCCCCAGCAGAGTGGGATATGCAACATTGCTCAATGGATTCATTCATTCCTAAGGAGAGAATCCATACATCCTAGCTGAGCAAATTTTTTTCCCTAACGTCCAAGAAGTGGACAAGTTTAGTAAGTCGGTGTTGGTGATATGTTCTTGCGCCGTTCGCCGAGGAATCTTTCTGCCGAAACGGTGACTTGGAACATTTGGGTGAGAGGGCAGACACGTACATAATAGTCTGGGTTTCCTTCATCCGAACAGGCACACTGGTCAGCGTGGTGTAAACGAAATCCGAAGAGATACGAAGCTAAGGGCCCCCTGACCAGTGTAAAAATGAACCAGAATAGGATGTGCTCAGTACACCATCTCTCCTGGACTGCCATCCGCCTAGAGCCTGGTCTCGTTTTTCGCCTTGTTGATGGATTGGAAGACTCAACGGGATTGGCATTATTATAGTACAAGAATGGTTGACGTTTTCGTACTTGACATATCCTAGAGTGGGTTAAACAAAAAACAAGAGTCCGACTGCGGATTTCTATCACCGAAATGATCCTTCACCGAAATGTTCCTTCACCAAAAGACCTTGATTTCTATCTAGAATCTTAATCCATTCCTTGATTTCTGGATGAGAACCTTGAGGTCTGGATTATCTATCTTAATCCAGACCTTGATTTCTGGATGAGGGCCTTGAGGTCTGGATTATCTATCCTAATCCAGACCTTGATTTCCATCACCGAAATGAAGGTCTGTGTAGTGCTCTGTTAATGAAGGTTGTTTACTTTTAAAAGAAAAGTGACCATATTTTAATTAATCTATTGAATGAAGTAGATAAAAAATCAACTGAAAGTTTAGATAGTTTGAAGATTTATGAAATTGAATTGAGAGTGGTAAAATTTTCCTAGAAGTGAAGGTTTAAGAATGATATGTAAAATTGCTTAGGTTCATAATGAGGAAGACAAATTCTAAATGGTTCCGCCAATATCATTTTCGTTGTAGCCAAGATGTTTTAAGGTTTTCATTATTTGGTTCTGTGCTTTCCTGTTTCTTGTAATATTTGCACACCAAGACGAGATTAGCATCACTTGGTGTCTTTAAATGCCAATTAGAGATGAGGGGACATTTAGTTACCCAGTGAATTTCTGAGATAATTTCACAGCATACGCAATTAGGGTTTGATTTAGTGCTAAACCTATTAAGATAAGATGGACTCATGGTTGGTGTAGAACTCGATTAATCTATGGTGGCAACTTTTAATACTGTTATTTGTTTTAAGATCTTTGAATTACTTTGAAGACGTCCTCCGTAGATCTGGCCTCCCAGACATAGAGTGGGAACTGGAGTAGTGAGCCGATGGCGGCCGTTGTACTCATGATCCCCAACAGTCGATTGAAGTGGCTCGCTGGGAATCTAAGAGGACAAAGAAACAAATCCGTTAAAATATTCGGAACACAGTGACAAGGCTATCAAAAATTAAATAAACGGCTGAATCCTTATACCATTTGATAATTTTGACCAGAACACTATGCGATAATTTTTTTAATAAAATATATTTATTACCCACATTTGGTGGGGCAGGCTATACTTATTTTAACCCTCCACGTGGTTACGACGAGGTATCTCGTCCATCAAGATCTGACAAATTTTGCTGATTACGAGATATATCGTCATCAAGATATTGCAGATTTTTGTACGATGAAGAGATCAGGATCTGGCCAGTTTCTTCTAGTGATGAGATATCTCGTCCTTCGAGATCTGGTCAGTTTTGACCTAATCTAATGAATGACGAGATACCTCGTCGAGACAACCACCAGGAGGGTTAAGTTGACAATGCTACAAGTATGAACTAGACGCTGCTCCAGCATGATTCCTCAGTCAATAGGCTGAACAGGACGAAAAAATCAGTCCTCTGTACTGATTCCCATCTGAAATGTGCTTAATCTTGTTGTATGCAATATACCACAGACGTTATACACTTACAGAACCTTGATTAACCGAATGACCGTGCTATCCGATCCTAATTTGATACCGAGTTGGATTTTCAAGCTTTAAAGCTTCGAGCAGGAGTGAAATAGCAGTTTTCAAAGAGAATAAGAAAGTGAAGCAAAACAAAAAACCGTTAAGGGCTATTTTGAGTTTAAAAGGTACTTAACTCACGATCCAGATTTATCATTAAATGCGATCACAATAAATACACACTGGGACACAAATCCGAGTATAGATTATTCTTAATCCTAGCTTTATGATTGTTTCAGTAGCAGTATTTGTAACATAGAACAGTAAATTATTTCTGCATTTTGAATAAGCTGTTTTATGTTACTTCGACCGAATTATCCGAGTTTTTGGCTACCTCGGATAATAAGGGTTCTATTGCATGTTACCAGCAATGTATGAAAAGCAGGTATTGTACAGAATGCCTAGGCAATATATAGAATGCCTGGCGTTTTGGGGCAAAGTATGAAACATCCGAACTATTTTAATATTATATATACTTTCCCTACTCATTGTATGTAATACCTAGGCATCATATAGAATTACAAATGCTATTTAGGCAAAGTATTAAAAGATAGTCATGAAAAAGCTTTTATTGAAAAGACGTGTATGAGCCGTGGTTCCTTAGTCCTTGGTCTTTTTCACATCACTCACTAACTTCTGGTAAGTAATTTCGGTTAGGAAAACACTGTTTTTTGCAGCATTGGCTCGCACTTTAGACAGTTCATCGTAGAATCGTCGTTGCATGCCAACATGCTATGATTCCTTCTCGGACACTACACCTTGCTCTTCCATTTTGGTACAGCACAGTATGGGCTAGAGTCTGCTGAACAAATATTCAAAGTAGCGTATTTCGTCACTTCTGAACACTGTGCAATGGAATTGGAATGCAAATGGGTCCGTATGAGGCGAGCGTCGAAAGTCACGTGCCTTGCCACGTGACATTAGAAACGGCATTAGTGGGAGTATTTTATACTTTGCCGTTTTGTCTTTTGGCAATTCATAGAATGCTTAGGAAATGTGTGAAATATTAATCGTTTCATAATTTTGCCCCAAAACACGCCAGGCATTCTATATATTGCCTAGGCATTCTATATGCCTGTTTTGCATACTTTGCCGGTAACATATATATGAAACTAGGATTCAAAACGAGTTACTTAGTTCTTGTATTCAGGTGAAATATGAATTATTAATATGTAAAATTTATTATACAATACCGCATTGATAGATACTAAATACCATTTTTAGATATCACTGTCCAAATATTTTAGTTATTTTGAAACTGCAATTTATTGTCTAAAATTATTTTCTTTTTAATTATGTCTATTTAAGAAATAAAACAGTGGAATGAGGAACAAGTTACTCTTCTGTGCAGATTCCATTCTGAAGTGTCTCTCTAGGATTACCATACCTAAAAATTAAAGTTTCTGAAAACCTCAATTATAATTTCTGACAGTTCCAAGAAAAAACCGGATAAATAAAACTCAATTTATGGAGTATTAAAAAGGTTTGCATTGAAACAGTCAAATAAACATTGTTAGCAACAGGAAGTAATAGTGTTAGAAACAAAGAATACTACTAAAATAAAATAAATCTGGCTGAAAAAACCACATCTACAATTCCGCGAACTGCCAATAACGAAAAACATATTTTATGGTACACAATGTGATTAAAACAACAAATTTTAGATAGAATTGAAAATTGCTTGGCACAATTCGGACAATTTGTAATTTTCAGCGGAATTTAAGCAACGCACGCGAATTCCGAACTTTTCCGGACGTCTGGTAACTCAAGAAATATACTCAACCTTGTTGTATTCAATGCCACAGACATTATGGATGTTTGTGCGCGTGTGCCTGATAATTATCGTTCGCGCACGCGTATTGATATCTTGCCTGAGCAGAATAAAGAATCTTTGGAGTTTTTCATTTTTGATCTTGTTTCTTAGACGCAACCACTTGTGACAATATTTAAAAATATATCATCAGAATTTGTGTTCTTGTTATTCAGAAGTGTTCGTGTCAATAATTCTACGACTCACGAAAATGTACAGATGCATGGACTCAGGAATTCATTATTTTAGACTCAAGAATTCATGGAACTGTTTATTTATAAAATTATATTCACATTAACAGAGACCGTGGCTCTAAAATAATGAATTCATGAATCCATGCGTTTGTACATTTGCGTCAGTCGAAGAATTCTTGACACGAACAGTTCTGAATAACAAGAACACAAATTCTATAGATTTGTTTTTAAATATTTCCACACCTGGCATCTAAGAAATTCGAACAAATATAAAAAACTACAAACAATTCGTAATTCTGCGCAGGCCAAGATATCAGTGCGCGCTCGCAAACGATAATCATTTGGCATTCGCGCAAACGATAATTATCCGGCACGCGTGCACAATTTCAATTTGACAATTTCACTCACACTTATTTCAATTAGAGCACATATATTACAGTCATCACTATTATTCAGTTTCCGTTCAATTCATACCTGATTCTTAGATATGCCGTTGCAACGGCAACGTGGAATGATCTGAGTATGGTTGTGAAAACTATGGATATGTAAACAGACGAGTCATTCTCGAAAAATTTACACAGCTGTACAATGGCCTGAGCCGCGGTCGTAAACAGCATAGGCCAGAATCCTGACCGAAGCTTTATCAACTTCCTTTTGTCGAAATCAGGCTCTGAAAGGATAAATATTAATTTGAATATTTTTCAGACAAGATTGGAATCTGTATATTTTACGAATGATGGTTCAGAAATCAGTTTCAATTATTTAATCAACCCGAATTTTATGTTAAGTCATATAAACTTACGAGTGCAATTCTTCAGTTGACATAAAGAATTTAGTTGAACAGACTTTAATCCTCCAAGTGGTTTTGACGAGATATCTCGTCCATCAAGATACGACCAATTCGCATCAAGATATTGCCAATTTTTTATGATGTCGAGATGACATCAATTTTATTCTAATGACGAGATATCTCGTCCACCCAGATCTGGCCAGTTTTGCTTCTGACGAGATGCTTGGTCGAAACAACCACCAGGAGGGTATATATGACCTTGCATTACCAACAAACCTATGGAAAACGCTGCGCTTCTTGAAAAACTATTATACACATTAAATGTGACGATATAATATATAATATTGCCATACAGCAATGTGAACTTGAGATTCTTCATGGCAATATACCGTTCACCCCAATTATGGCCTCACATTTTCTTATACCTATCAAACACACTTAATTTATTTCATGACATAGGTGCTACTATTGAGTAAATGATTCAATATAAATAACCTTGTATGCACAATATAGCTTCCATCATCAGAGATGACAACTTTTGGTTGACAGTCAGTAAGTAATAACATGATTGATTTTCAGTAATGTTTCAGTTATGGTACCAACAATTTTAGTAATTATTACGTAGAATTTCAGCAATATGATTATATGTTAAATTTAGCATTAAAATATAATAAAAAAATTAATTGTTCCTTAACAGACATTGTGGCATACATGAAAAAAGATTGAAGAGATATCAATCTTTCTTTGACCGTGTGAGGATAATATGATTAATTTTCAGTAATGATTATTTAAACTTAGTCCATATGTAATTGAGCCTTAACAGACATTGTGGTAGTGGTGTGGACATGTATGGATCAAATCGCACACAAATGAAATTAATTTATATTTATTAATCAACAAATCCGGAATGTTATCTACTTAGATTTTGTTTTACAACTAATTGAAACTAATTTGTTTTACAACATTGAGAAAATGGGAAACGTATGCCTACCTTGCGACGCTGAGTTCAATGTTCTGTCCATCACAATTCCTGCTATAGGCGCCAATATAAGGGATGATACTTGACACAAGCCATATATCTGAGTATACATGCTCACTAAACATACAAATATTAGAGTTAAAGTTCAGATCGATAAAACAAGTACCATATAAGGCGAAAAAAATAATTATTTCAACGCGATATTACTTTTTGTAAATGTACATACATTTTCCTGAAATTGGTTTTAATTTGTTTTTTAGCAAAAAATGAATAACTACATTTTTTGCTTTCCTTTATATTATAAGAGATTTTTACATAACATTATACTACACTACTTTTACTTCTATAATAACTACTTCTGACTACAAATCTTGTCAAGGAAGAAAATATAACGTATATATATATATATATATATATAGACCATCACCACAAATCAAAAAGGAGAAACCAAATAAAAACAAAAACAAAATGCAAATAATAACAAGAACAAAAATGGAGCAAAATAACAACAATAATATTGACCCTTTAGATGAACAGCGCTGAAAGCCGCAGAGAACAAATAAAGGGAAATAATAAGTAAAACTACTTGTCATCTTGTTTCTCGGGGAAATCTATTCTATTCTTAGGGTAGTTTTACTTATTATATATATATATATATATATATATATATATATATATATATATATATATATATATATATATATATATATATATATATATATATATATATATATATATATATATATAGAATAGATTTCCCCGAGAAACAAGATGAAATAAAATATGTAAATGTTAAGTGAGCCTGCCTACTTTTTCAAGGGGAGCTATATATATATATATATATATATAGCAATGTAACCCAACTTCACTATGAAGTACATTTTGGTTGAAAGTTACATTGTCTTTCACGTGTCATGATAAATTGGCGACCCGAACGAGATAACGTCCAGGTCACCACTAGTTGAGTATAAATGATAAGGCGATATGCTACAATTCCTTCTGATCCGAAATTTTATTCAGAACTTACCAGGCATTTTTTTATTTACAGCATTTTTCATAAATATATTAAAAGACAAAATACAGAAAACAAATACAAAAGGGGAAAATGTGTTTTAATTGAACAAGAAACACAAAGGCTGGGAAAGAGATTTCTGATCCACAGTCGGAAGTTGAGTTGCATACCCACTTCAAAGATTATATAAGTAGTTTGGGATATTAAATAAAAATATTCATAAGCAACTTACCAATGTGAACATCCGAACTTATTCTTTCCATCCACAAGTGCAGGGAGCCCGAGTAATTCAATGTGGCCAGGAGAAGCCAAGAGAACCAATATTGGTGAAGTGAGAAAGAGAAAGACGTCAAAGCTTCACGGAACGGAAGATGTTCCTCACTCAAGACAGAAGTGTCTTTTTCGTTATTACTCTGCAGGACTAAAGACAATTCAAATTGTTAAAAACGAGGTTCTGAGTCAGATCGTATTGTGTGTGGATACCTAAAACTCCTGCGGTTGCTCAGTCGTTTCGTTTCAGAATATGAGATACCTTTTCATTTTATGGATTATTTAATCGAATGCGTCGCAAACTCGTCAATGGAAGTTTTGTCTGTAGAAAATTACAAAAGTACTCGCCTTTCACAAATAATTTCACACATGAGTGAAATCATTGTTCCTCCCAAAGCTCAATTATAAATAATTCAATTATCCTTCTTGAAATTTAATTTCTAATGTATATAATTTAAAGAAATGTTGCGTTTACATTCTTAGGAAATTATGATGTAGTGTGGTTCAAATAATATAGATGGCAGCACTTAGATTTTTTTCAAATGATATTGAAAATAATTGAATGCTCAATAGATGGCAGCACGATCATAAGTTCCGCGAAGCAAATAAGTTACTGAGTTCTGTGTTTGCAAACAAAACTTATTACCCTACGAAATATTTTCAAAAGACTGTTTATGAATAATTGTTTTGATGTTGCATAATGAAATCATTTGAAAATCATTCAAGCACATATTTTTCTGTGTGTTTCAAATTTATTAACCAAAACGTCCAGTCTTTGTTTTGAGAAAGGACAGACTCGTTCACGATAATTTGATGGTTATACGATAAATATATTTTAATAGAAAAACGCGTATTTTTGAATTTAAGTAACATTTTCTCAAAATTTTATACAATTCATTTTTTGGTGATATGCAGGACCGAAAATACAAAAGTGACTTAATGTTTCTTAGTTCGTTCTTTATCATTTTCTTATTTTAAAGAGACTCAAAGCACGCTCAATTTGTCTTAAAAGTTTAAACTTGTCTTCGGAACTACTAGAGACAAACTTCCATAATCTTTGAATGGTAAATTTTCAAACTTTACAAGCAATAAATTATATATCGCCTGTTACAAAAATATAATCACTGAAAGTCTAATGTCATATTTTACCTTTAATCTGTGGAATAGGCTCCAGACCTTCAAAAGTCTTCTTCATATTTATAGGGGAAGCTGAAATATATAAAGATTATTAAAATACGAATTGTTAATTGAATTTATAATTATCGAATATTTTTATATGTAAAAAAGTATGGAATACATATCCATATCTGATCAGACTTGATATTAGAGATATACAAATGTTTTGTAATATATGAAAATTCTTTTTAGATTAATTAGCCTAGGGAACTTGAATGATTAACCCTCTAAGTGGTTTCAACGATATATCTCGTCCATCAAGATGTGACCAATTTCGTTAATGACGAGATACCTCGTCATCAAGATATTCCCGCTATTTTTATTAGGACAAGATGAAGATCTGGTCAGCTTTCTTCTAATGACGAGAGACGACGAGATCTTGATGGACGATTTACTTCGTCCATCAAGATCTGGTCAGTTTTGCTAATGACATGATACCTCGTCATCAAGATATTCCCGCTATTTTTATTAGGACAAGATGAAGATCTGGTCAGCTTTCTTCTAATGACGAGAGACGATGAGATCTTGATGGACGATTTACTTCGTCCATCAAGATCTGGTCAGTTTTGCTAATTACATGATACCTCGTCGAGACAACTACCAGGAGGGTTAACCCGGAAGAGCCGTGCGGTACCGTTTGGTTCCCGTGTAAAAGGATTCAGAAATTCACGATTTCCATCCATGAAAATAAATTTTTTAATGGTGCTTTTTTAGAGTTTGAAGGAATGCCAGCAGGTGTTTGCTGAGTCATGCAAAGCGCACAGTTCGACGCTTTTTTTATATGAATATAAATGAATCTATTATGCAACAGATCTTTTATGTGACCAGAGTATCCATTTGATTTATTCATAAAGATTATTAGAAAGGCAAATTTTCCACTAAAATAGATCCTAACGATAAAATGCGTAAGTTTCTTCCTTCCACCCTAATGCATATGCTGAAGAAAAAATTCCTTCGAAACTGCAAGGTGGAACAATGTTTGGTTTACGATAAGTGCAATACGATATTTTGATGTGAATTGCTTCGTTGGCTTTCGCACTAAACCAAAAACTAGTAGTAGGTATGTGGAATAGAATAAGAGTTTGCCAATTGTTACTACTATATTTCTCCTGTGCTATAAATTTCTATCTGTTATTGTGTTATTGAATAAAATATTTAAGGTTCACTTATACATATATGTGAATATATACTATTCTATACTATGCAATCACACTTTGTAGCATTTTCAATGAACAAACCGGTAAATATATGTTGTTATCATTTATATAGCCGTAGGAAAGAAACTACACACACTAGCCAATGAATTTGAAACGCGTTCAATATTTATGTGAATGTTGATTATGGGCGTGGTTATTTTTGCAAGGCGATTTTGCTCCCTTAAGAAACTAGAGATACCATATGGCACCACCCAGTTCAGGCAACATTTTTTAAAGTACACAATAAAAATTGTCTTTTACTGCATTAATTATATTATAAAAAATATACTAATTAATTCTGTCTTTCCCGGGTTGTTATATATTCATTATACAAACATTTTATTTATATGCAAACATAAAATGAAAGTTATGTAGTCAGAAAGTTATTAACCCTGGGTAGAAAACATGACAAATAAGTTAGTGGATTCCATGAACTTTTTTACATATTTATAATACATTGAACGAAACTACATATTTTCATTTAATTGAATTTTCAAAAATAGCTTGCTTTAGAAATTGGATTGTTTATATTTTTTGTAGAAAATAATTATTGTTTATAAATGATTCAAAATCTGAAAGTATATTAGAAATATATTTCCGTTTTTTTATTTTAAAAAATGCATCGTAAGGTATGCGAAACTAAAACTTGTACAAGGGTGTGTCCTTAAATAAATTATGGAATTCTTTCTGAAAACATTTTTACTGTATTATGCCCTAATAATATGTAAATGAGGAAGTGGTAGAAAACATAAAAATTTTCCGTGTTTGGAATTTTGGATGAAGAAAGCTGAATAAGATAAACATCCAAGTACGAAAAATAAATTCATATTCAATTCTTATAATATGGAATCTAGGACCAATACGGGTTAGTACAGCAGAAACACAGTGAGTTCTAATGGTTTCTTTGGTCCACCACATATTGGAGTGTAGAAAAATTTTTTGTAGCGGCTGTGCCGATTTGAAAATTCGCTTTGACAACAGGGCCGCGGTATACATAAATACAATGTCTAATAAATCGAAATATACAACTCGGTCCATCCAAAAACTGTCATGTACGTGGGGGCTGATGCACGTTAAATCTACCATGGCTTCAAATGCCTCTCGTTGGATTGGTGTGAAAGTTTGAAGAGTGAGGTGTCAGTTCAGGTGTTGCCCTCGTCATCTGATCGTGGCTCAAAATTACGAGGTGTTGTCCTAGGTCTTTCCGTTCGGGATTAATCGCGGACAGTCGCCAACAGCCCGTAGTCTGACTCCAATGCGACGTAAATTAACTACCTACCTACCTTGTTACAGCACGAGTATCACTTTTTGTTGCCACAAAGTGCTGAATGTCGACCCTATCTTATTGCCACTCAGAGAAAAGTTGAACATGAAAACATTTGTAAATGCTTTGTAAAATTATTTTTCAATCTCCAAATATTTACAACATTGTTTATCATTTGAATTAAATAACTTCATAAAATTATTTTTTTTGGAAATGAAACAAAAACTAGTTTTTCTCATATTAGAAAGGTTGCAAACACAAAGGAATTTTTGGGAAAGATGGTGGAACTGTGCACGTTTTAAAAAACCCATTTTCACGTCAACAGAATGGAATTTTCACAATATAATTCAACGACTTTTACATTTTCTTTTTCGTCTTCAATAATGGTCGGCGGACAGTGTACCAAGCAACCATTTTAGTTACTACAGCTCGTAACACAGAGTCCATACACATCAAAAATCAGGTGTCTACTAGATGTTTTTCGTCAATACAGTCAGCCGTGCCCTGTAGAGGACTCAAACAGCAAAATATATAGTGGTTACCACTTATCCCTTCCACACGGGACTCAAACTTAACGAAATATACAATAGTTTTCATTGACACCTTCCACAGAGGATTCATACTCAGCGAAATATACAATTGTTACCACTGATACATTCCACAGAGGACTCAAATTTAGCGAAATATACAAATGTTATCACTGATATCTTCCACAGAGGATTCAACGAAATATTCAATGGTTACCACTGATATCTTCCACAGAGGACTCAAACAGCGAAATATACAATGGTTACCTTATATACCTTCCACAGAGGACTCAAACTTAGCGAAATATACAATGATTATCATTGATACCTTAAACAGAGGTTTTCTTACCCGGAATAGAATTAAATTTCCCAACTTGTCCTGTAGTGATCACTGCTATGTCTCCTACTTTTTTGAATATGGATTCCCGTCCTTTTTCGCTGTCGTCCCGTATCCTATCCACAGGCAGGCAGAACAGCGTAATTGGCAGCATTGTGGTACTGAAGGCAACGAGGACGTAGCAAACCCATTCCCAGTCCAGTCCGGCATCGTATCCATACTGGAATTTTGAAATACAAACACTGTATTAATACCACTTAAGATAATCATATATACTTGAACTACCTTGTTATCTGCTGTAGTAAGGAGTCAAGAGTATTTTATGTGTGGCTGTTAGATCAGCGTCGTTGTCAACTCGGCGCGCGTGACAGGCCCCACATGGGGATAGCATAATATTGGCGTCCAAGCGGTGAGGAGATGTGGAAAATATGAAATTTTTTTGGTGCTGTCTGTTTTCTTAAACTAAAAAAAATTTAATATATACATGGCATTTATAGAAATGAAATTGTAAAGCGTACAGCCAGATTTGGACTTCAAGGGAGGCCTTTTCTTCTTTAATTGGGATTTAAGCGATCACTTTGGCCTGACTATTTAGAGCAATGGATCTCAAAGTGGATTAGTGGGACCCCCAGAGGTCCGTGACAAAGGGAGGAACATTGAATATTTCACAAGCATTAAAAGTCCACAGAACGTTTTAGAAAAATAAAATATTCGGTTATTTTCTCTGATTATTTTATCTTTGATTGGTAGGGTTTTTATGACACACGGTCCACATTTGGCCAAGATTCGCCAAACATGAGACAAACAACGTTAAATTAAGGAAATAAACACACACAAATTTAACTGGCACAGAAGAGAGAAATATACCAGGATTCGTTACAGAAATCAAACCTGCGTCGCCTACCAATCACAGGTTGATAACATAGAGGGCTAAGCCTCGGCACCCCCACAAACTAACTTGGTAAAAATATTAAAGGAAATCAAAATATTTTTCTGGGAGATTCTGTTTTCAATTTCACGGTTTTGAGAAGCTTCAGTCATCCAAAAAGAAATTTATTTCAGAAATCACTGTTTTTGATGAAAACCCAATGTTAGCTAGATAGGTCGTTGAGTTTACGTCGCACTGGAGCAACGCATGGGCTGTTAGCGACGATCCGGGATCAATCACTGACGAACAAAACTCAATGCATGGGATTTAATCAATGACCAAGGCTTTTCATCCCCTTCAGCAAAGGATTGCGCATATTGGGAAAAATTCCGAAAAGACGCAAAGCTATGTGAAAAACAAAGAACTTAAGGCAAGCTCCTTTAAAAGAATTTATTCACCTTACGTCAACGATTCTATCTGGTTTGGAATCGCGATGGACTCGGAATGCTAATGAGTCCGTCGTCGCTCTTGACAGAAAACCCGATTCGAAAACATACTCGATAATCCTGGATTATTTGGATTGGACTCGGAAGCGTGAATCGATTTATCTGTTTCAGGCCGAAGTCTCACCCTTGTAAACACAAGCCGTCCTTCGTCTGAGATTTATTCCAGTTCTCGCGGAGCTGAAATTTTATTACTTTTCAAGGATAGTACAGCACCGTACATCGCAATCTGTTACGAAATCGAAGGTTGGTATACAACGACCCAGTTGCATTTCAATTCAATGTTGATTCAAACTGATTCTGCGGATTCAATTCCTAATTAATTAAAGCTGATTGTTTTCTATACAATTACGGGCCTTAATTGAAGAGTTTATGCCTGAGGCCAATAAAGCGTATTGTCGAATTATTAATTTTGTTGTCGCATGGATGTAACGTTAATGATTTTAATTAACGTATAGGACGTAAAACATCGGGAAAATGAGATTTATTTGTTTTGAAACCAATGACACCGTGTCGTATAGTAGAAAGCGTTGGATTGACATTATATTTCAGGTACAGGGGGCTGCTAGACCGATTCTTGAGCAATCCTTGCCTAAATGTGTTAAATCTAGTAAACAAGAAAGTTCCCTTTCCCGGTTCATATTTTGGGGTCGCGATACATGTATGTATGTTATATTATTGCGATGACTAATGCTGGAGCTTGAAGGGGCGAAAGATGAACTTTAATGTGCAGTGTTTTCTAAGATTTCTGTGTTGTTCTGGCAAAAGAGGATATCTATGGAAGTTTGTATCTAATTTTTAACTTCTTGGTCGTATTCCAACTCAAGGAAGGTTATCGAAAAATGCTTCCACATGTTGGATACTACGTTTTTATTTTCTGTGGTAAAAAGGCTATTTTTCATGGTAAAAAGGCAAATAGTTTGAATTGGAAAAATCTTTCAGAGAATTTTCTTACAGGAAATGGAGTTGACATGATATTTTTAATCTGTTTATGTCCCTGGTTGTCCATTTGATATATTGTAAGTCCAAGTAAGGTAAGAAAATGCAACTTATTTTACTATAAAAGCATCATTCAGTACCGGCAACTATCTTTATCAATTTTGTTATCTTCCAATCTAAGGTTTTACAATCTGCTTGGTAAGCATAATAGAAAAATCAAAGTGTTGGATTGACATTAGATTTCAGGTACAGTATGTACCAGGAGGGCTATTAGACCGATTCTTCAGCAATCCTATCCGAAGTCTGTTAAATAAAAAACGAGAAAGCTTGCTTTCCCGTTGCATATTTTGCATATTACCAGACTCGTATGTTACAGCAATGAGTTGAGAGTGGGGTGCCAGTTCGGGAATTGATCTCGTCATTTGACTGTGGTTCAAAATTACGAGGTGTTTTCCTCGGATCTTTTCCTTCGGCAATGACACCGGGCTGTCGCCAATAGCCCTTTGTATTGCTCCAGTGCGAAGAAAATTCAGCTACAAACCCCTACCTTCCTTCTATACATGCGTACTGATTTGTTCCTTTAGATAGAAACTCTTATCTGCTTAACGGCACTGCCTCCTCTAACTATAGGTTATAAAAAAATTCGATAAAATACAGATAATACTCGGCAACTAGATTTTCAGTAATGTGGTAATCGCATAATCAACATTGATAAGATGTGTAAACTTTTTAAATTTGCAGGTAAGTAGGTAGTTGAATTAACGTCGCACTGAAACAACACAACGTCCTACTGGTGACTTCTATATTTGTATATACATTTCATGTGTCCAGTGGCCAGAGGGATCGAGTCTACTTCAGAAAGTTTAAGATTGTTCCTATTTATACCATGAAGAAAGTTTTTTGGATTGGGTTTTAAGGCACAAGGGCCATATTTAGCCAAGCTGCGCCAAACACAACACAGACAACGTCAAGTGATGGGCATACATATAATGGAAGTTTAACTGACACAGAAGAAGTACACTTAGGATAGGTTACAAGAATTATACCTGCGCCACCAACAACTCACAAGAAGCTAGCCCACTGAGCCACCACATTCAAGGGGTTGGGAGGGTTTTTATAGCGCAAGAACCAAATTTGAACAAGCTGTGTGAAACACAAGACAATGTCAAGTAATGAACGTGGAAGTTTTACTGACACCGAAGAGAGAAATGCATCCATGATACATTACAGGAATCTAACCAGCATCGCTTACAACTCGCAGACTACTCGCAGGAAACTCCACTGAATCACGGAGGTTCCATTGATGCAGGTCGCCAATAGCCCGTTGTGTTGTTCCAGTGCGACTTAAATTTAACTCCCATCTACCCACCCATCAATGCAGAAAGAAATACATAACGATAAAGAGCAAACACTTACCTTAGTAAATATAAAAATAGATGCAGAAGCCGTGAAAGCACCACTGTACAGCGTTATCACTGTTGACCTTCTTGAAGGAAATAAGTTAGCAATCTGAAAACGAAGCAATATATATCAATAAGTATTTAATGCTTCAATTTCGCTATGATTTTATCAACAGATTTATGAGTTACGTGTTGATAAAAGAACAAGCTACGTACTTATCCGAAAGGAATCGGTTATTTGTCACACATTATCATGTAGATCAGCCTAAATCGATTCTAATTTAATAGTGAAAGATTTAAGATAACTGAAAAAACTTGAAGCGATTGAAAGGTTTTGATGAGAACCAATATGAGACCCGGAATGTTGTCTTTTATGGCCCGTCTAACATAAAAAGTCCCGAATACCTTATTTCACACTGAAAATATATAAATATGAAACAAACATATTATGTATAAAATAAATTTATTGGAAAGGAATAATTAAAATCAATTATGTTTTCAATTTACGTTTTTTTTTTAACTCTCCAGGCAGTTATCTCGACGAGGTACCTTGCGATTAGCAAAACTGACCAGACCTTGATGGACGAAATATATCGTCCCTTAGAAGAAAATTGACCAAATCTTGATCTCGTCATCATCAGAAAATCGGCAAAATCTCAATGACGAACCATCCTTTCATTCGCAAAATCGGTCAGATCGTGAAGGATCTCGTCGAAATCATTTGGAGGGTTGTAGGGAGAGAAACCAAAACGGACAAAAATACTGATCTGGAGGATTTCGCGGAATAAAATTAAACAAATCAGGGTGGTTTTACAAGAAAAGATACAGGAATGAAAGCACGGAGTTTTTATCCACAAGAAAAATGCTGTTTGTTTTCTTAAATTTTGGCCAAGAGTATATAAAAATAAAACACTTGCAAAATCCCCTTTAAGACCTAAGCTTTTTGGTCCATTTTAATGACTCTTTTTTAATACTCACAACTGAAGGTAAAAGTACAAACCCTATTAAATCCTCATGACCGGCAGGTAAGATGTACACTGCTGGCCACCGTAAATGCAACACCCTGAAGGAAGCATGCAAATAATATGAAATTTACAACATGCATTAGCGGAGGTGAGATATGCAAATGATTAGAATTTCAGCGCAGACGCACATCACGCGCGCCTGTGGCGCCACTTCAAAGCGCTATTTAAGGCTTCGAGATTTCGACGATTTCAAGTACGGCAATTGTGTTTTTCTTGTGGTTTTTTCAAAAAAACGATCAATTATGCCTCGTAGAAAACAGCGATCATCCTTTTGATCAAGTATCCGAGTTCGACAGAGGAAGGATAGTGGCCTACGGAGATTGTGGATTATCTTTCAGGGAAATCGGTAGTCGTGTTGGACGAAACCAAACAACTGTAATGCGGATATGTGATCGTTGGATGCAGGAGGGTACGACGGACCGACGTGTTCGATCGCATCCACCTCAGTGCACCACTTCACGTGATGACAGGCATATTGTGCGTATGGCAGTGACGGATCGCTCAGCCACATCACGAACCATAGCACAGCACATTCAGTCTGTACCGCATCATCCAGTGTCTGCGCGTACCATTCGACGCCGTTTACAGCAGAGTGGTCTGTCCGCAAGACGTCCATTGCTTCGTCTACCCTTGACGCAGAACCACAGACGTTTCCGCCGCCAATGGTGCGATGAAAGAAGGATGTGGACGGCAGAATGGAATGAAATTGTCTTTACTAACGAGTCACGCTTCTGTCTACAACACCACGATGGTCGGATTCGAGTCTGGAGACACCGTGGAGAGAGGATGCTGAACAGCTGCGTTATGCACCGCCACACTGGTCCTGCACCGGGTATTATGGTATGGGGCGGTATTGGATATCACTCTCGCACTCCTCTAGTAAGCATTGCCGGTACTTTAAACAGCCAGCGCTACATCTCCGAGGTGTTGGAGCCAGTTGTCCTTCCTTACCTTCAGGGCTTGCCCACAGCCATATTTCAACAGGATAATGCGCGACCTCACGTGGCACGCATTGTCCAAGGGTTCTTCGTCAATCGCCAGATTGAATTGCTTCCCTGGCCAGCTCGCTCTCCGGATCTTTCGCCAATAGAAAACATGTGGTCCATGGTTTCTCAACGATTGACCCAGAATACATCCCCAGCTGCCACACCAGATCAACTTTGGCAACGTGTGGAAGCTGCTTGGTCTGCTGTACCCCAAGAACACATCCAAAGTCTCTTTGAATCAATGCCGAGGCGTGTGGCAGCGGTCATCTCCAACAATGGCGGCTACTCTGGCTACTGATTTTGGCAGGAACCACACTTCACAGAAGTCTATAAATTGAATCATTTGATACTTGGTCAACATGTTATCTACAAAATAAATTTTGTTGTGATATCTCGTCTTTCTTGGTGCTGCAATTTGGGTGGCCAGCAGTGTATTTAAAAATATATATTACTCGTTAGACCTTTGAGGAGCAGTGAGATGTAGAACGTCCCCCACCGCTTCAAAATGGCAGACCAGTTTATATAAATATTTTTAACATACTAAAGAGGCAAACTAATGCATAAATATTCTATTATTTGATATTCTGGTCTATAAACGTGCTATGGATCATTGTTTCCAAAAGTGGGTGTCCTCCCTCTAGGCACTAAAGGAAGAGGAAGTACTTGCCCCAGGTTATATAGGCAGGTGTTTTTTGTTGTCGAGTCCATTTCTGTGAGTCAGATGTCGCATTGTGCATTTTGCACAGCTTTGACTATGTTAATTATTTTCTCGCTGTAACGATGTTCCTCAGAATGGTAATCGATGGTTTAAACAGTAGCTACTATTGCCAGGCAGGTGAATATTCTTTGATGTTAAGTCGTAACCTCTTATTGAGTTTTGTTTCTTGTTAGAAGCTATGTGAATGTTGTTCTCGTGGAGCAGATATTTCTATTTATCTAACTTCTTTTGGGTAGAATTGATACTGAGCTGGAGAATGTAGAGTTGGGTTGTCCTGATTTCGCATCACGAGTCTGGACTGCAACCCCTGACGCGTCGACTGGCACTGACGCGTTAGCATTAATCGAATTCATTTGACTCTTCATTGGAAAATTGGGAGTTGCCTCGATAGGGAAGCGTTGAGGTGCAAGAGCAGGAATAACGTGAAAAAAATGCGTCACATAAAAATGTCACATGTTTTAAGCAAACACGTATCCACTTGACCATACACACACTCACTGGTGATGTATTGTCGCAAGAATTACGTATGCAAAATGCAAGTTACAACTAATCGGTCTAACAACAAGACGACAGGTCTTAACAAGCGAGTATTAGCGCATGTGCATCCGAGCACTTCCGACTTAAATATTTGATTGCATTTCCATCCATCCTGTCTAGTTGAAACGTGGATTTAGTGCGTTAACAAGTCAACTATAAACAGGAACCGACTGCAAATTGTCAACCATGGAGATTTAAGGAGAGCTTAATATGGATTAATTGGTAACACATCACTGGGGGAACATCCTTCTTATTACTTATTACTGAATTTTTTTAATTATACTGATTTGATTGATATTAATTACTAATAATAGTGAGCAATGTAATGTATTTTTAGACCAATTTATTTTTCGTTCTTCATTTTAGTAAGTTGTTTTATCATTTTAGGTAAAAGTTTTTTCGAACTAGCTTTTTGAAATTCTAAAATTATACACACTGCTACATAAATATATTGGTGAAATTTAAAAATTATAGGCAAAGCTATGCTTGCACAACTTATCAGTTGACATAGTTTTCTAGAGAGGAGGGTGCCAAGGAAATTGTTTTTGAAAAGGGGGCGTTGAGTCAAAAAAGTTTCGGTGGGTAGGTTGTTTTGGAGTTTTTTTGGCTCCCCAGAAACAAAACAACGTCAAGTAAAAAAATGTCGCGAAAGGGGAAAAACGTTTTGGAAATTATGATATAGGTGGACGGTGAGGCAATAATAAGGAACATTTGGGGGTCGTGTTGTTTATTGGGTTTCTATGGCACAAGGGCTATTTTTGGCCATTCTGCGCCAAACACAAGAGACAACATCAAGTAATGGACAAACACACAAAGAAAGTTTTACTGATACAGAAGAGAGAAATACATTCAGGGAGGAATCGAACCTTCACCGCTTACAACTCACAGGTTGCCAGTGCAAGTGGGGCAAGTGGGCCCCCCATGGCTCAGTGGGCCAACCCACTGAGCCACGACGACCCCCCCATGAATGAAGGTCGTCGAAATCATGCTACAGGGGCCCAAGTGAAAAGGGTTCCAAGGAGTGTTAAGAGGTGTTTGTACTGTAGTATCTAGTTTGTTTCCTTAAGTTTTAAAACATAATTTTGTCATTGTATTTAACATGAAGTCGGGAGCCGTATAGACTGGTATATACATATTAGGATTGTCAACAATTTCCCAATATTTATCTATTATTTCGAATCAGTGAAAACTGAAAACATACACTGCTGGCCACCGTAAATGCAACACCCTGAAGGAAGCATGCAAATAATATGAAATTTACAACATGCATTAGCGGAGGTGAGATATGCAAATGATTAGAATTTCAGCGCAGACGCACATCACGCGCGCCTGTGGCGCCACTTCAAAGCGCTATTTAAGGCTTGGAGATTTCGACGATTTCAAGTACGGCAATTGTGTTTTTCTTGTGGTTTTTTCAAAAAAACGATCAATTATGCCTCGTAGAAAACAGCGATCATCTTTTGATCAAGTATCCGAGTTCGACAGAGGAAGGATAGTGGCCTACCGAGATTGTGGATTATCTTTCAGGGAAATCGGTAGTCGTGTTGGACGAAACCAAACAACTGTAATGCGGATATGTGATCGTTGGATGCAGGAGGGTACGACGGACCGACGTGTTCGATCGCATCCACCTCAGTGCACCACTTCACGTGTTGACAGGCATATTGTGCGTATGGCAGTGACGGATCGCTCAGCCACATCACGAACCATAGCACAGCACATTCAGTCTGTACCGCATCATCCAGTGTCTGCGCGTACCATTCGACGCCGTTTACAGCAGAGTGGTCTGTCCGCAAGACGTCCATTGCTTCGTCTACCCTTGACGCAGAACCACAGACGTTTCCGCCGCCAATGGTGCGATGAAAGAAGGATGTGGACGGCAGAATGGAATGAAATTGTCTTTACTGACGAGTCACGCTTCTGTCTGCAACACCACGATGGTCGGATTCGAGTCTGGAGACACCGTGGAGAGAGGATGCTGAACAGCTGCGTTATGCACCGCCACACTGGTCCTGCACCGGGTATTATGGGATGGGGCGGTATTGGATATCACTCTCGCACTCCTCTAGTACGCATTGCCGGTACTTTAAACAGCCAGCGCTACATCTCCGAGGTGTTGGAGCCAGTTGTCCTTCCTTACCTTCAGGGCTTGCCCACAGCCATATTTCAACAGGATAATGCGTGACCACACGTGGCGCGCAATGTCCAAGGGTTCTTCGTCAATCGCCAGATTGAATTGCTTCCCTGGCCAGCTCGCTCTCCGGATCTTTCGCCGATAGAAAACATGTGGTCCATGGTTGCTCAACGATTGACCCAGAATACATCCCCAGCTGCCACACCAGATCAACTTTGGCAACGTGTGGAAGCTGCTTGGTCTGCTGTACCCCAAGAACACATCCAAAGTCTCTTTGAATCAATGCCGAGGCGTGTGGCAGCGGTGATCTCCAACAATGGCGGCTACTCTGGCTACTGATTTTGGCAGGAACCACACTTCACAGAAGTCTATAAATTTAATCATTTGATACTTGGTCAACATGTTATCTACAAAATACATTTTGTTGTGATATCTCTTGTCTTTCTTGGTGTTGCAATTTGGGTGGCCAGCAGGGTATTTTCGAAATTATATTTCCATACGAAATACCTAATCGAAAAGAGCTTATTTTGCAAGCATTATCATCATCACAATTAGTATACACAATTAAACAATTTGTAATTAGTTTAATAAAAAACTTGTAATGATAATAATAAATTTAAATTAACTATTAATTAAATAAAATAAAAATTGTATTTAAAAACCTACAAGATTTTTAAAATATGGGACCTGCGTAAATATTTCCCATGGAACATTTTGGAAGATAGCCCACCCAGAGTCTTCCAAGTGGCACGCCCGAACACAGCTTGGGAAATTCAGTTCGAATACAGCCTGAAAAATTCCCGCACGGTAAACGGCAGACTCGCAAAATTAGAATATATATCTCGCTCCTCGAAATATTTCGGGTCTGTCGTCCACCACACTCGTCCCTACGAACAGTACTCGGGCGTATCCCTTGGAGTGTCCAAGAAAAGTTTTTACCAAAGTGTCCTCTAAAAGGTTAAACCTTCCACACTAACAAGACTACATTACGTCCCAATTTTGAAACGACAAACATAATATAATTTATTAAAGTTCAAACAGCTCTGAAAACCGTTCACTTATCGGCTTCGCAAAAACCAACAACCCGCTCCAATGTTACTGAGTACGTCCTACAAAAAACATATCTCCCGAACCCTTGGTCATCTCGCACCCCAAAATATTCGAGCCTGCCGTCCGCCACACAATAACCCCTACGAATTATAATAATCTAGCATGCCGCTTCTTCTTCTTCTAGACCCTCCTCCTCCCAACTCACCGATAAGTTTTGAGTTTTTATATGGGAGGAGGGGGAAGACTTTAACCATGGGCACAAAAGGGGCACGCCGGGAAAACCAGCCCCCCACACAGAGAGGGTACACCCAGACTCCGGCGCGTTCGCACCGAAGTCCAGGGCACCACCATTTATTGTTTTTTTCTTTAAAAATATACATAGAAAAAGGACCAACAGGGTCCAAAAACATTAACTAAGTATCGACGACCGGCACACTGCCGGTTTACAAGGACGATATCGGCGCCATATAGGCCATCCTGTAGCACCTGCAACTTACCCACAGATTTATGACAGTTAATAAATTTTTTTTTAATTCATTACCTGCAGCTTATATTACTGCCAGTGGGCAGAGCATGCCGCTTGGAGTGTTCAAAGAAAAGTTTTTCCAGTGTCGTCCAAAAGGTTAAGCCTTCCGCAATTACAAGAAAGTCTAGTCACAATTAGCGCTCGCAAACACAATCAATTATTAAAAGCCTACACAGCTTCGAAAAACGTTCACTCATCGGCCTCGCAAAACCCAACAACCCACTCCAATGTCACTGAGTACATCCTACAAAGCAAATCCCCATCCAAGCATAGAGTACACCAACCCTAGACGGCCAATAACGCACACCTTGTAAATCGATCACTCGCCCGTCAACTCCGGCATGTTGGACATTAGCAGCGTTGTCACCGGAGCACTCAGAGACTAATTGGTAAATGGGGATCTTTCGAAAGGGGAAAAACGGTTCCACTCCACTGCAGAGCGGTGTCATGGTCGCCTTTGCCTGACTTGCCTGGTGGTTGGGAAACGTGAGGCTCTTCGGATAGCTCGGCGTGTTCAAACCTGCCCTTGAAGAGGGCGGTTCCATCGCGTTTGACCTGATGCAGAGCGAGAGGGAATTAGGCTGGGTTTGTTGAGGTGCAAAGCGATTTGTGTGTTTGTTTAATCCGAGTTAGAAGTCGTTGGGACTGCTGGAGAAATGGAAAGTGATTGATGGGGCTTAACAAATATCTCTTTCGATGGCGTAGTCATAAGATCGCGAACTTCTAAGGCTCCCCAATATTTTTTTGCTCGGACAGGACTGTTCCTGAGTGGTGTGCTTGGTACTTGCACTTCTATACTTATTATATCTTTGTAGATTCGATTGTAATAAAAGATGTGACGTAAAAAATTACCTATTTTCTAAAGCGATTCAAAATTGCTAGGTGTTATCCTAGGAATTTTCCCTTTGGGATTGATCCCGGACCCTAACCAATAGCCCGTTGTGTTGCCTCAGTATGACGTTGATTCAACTACCTACCTGCATATTCTTTTCTAAATTTATATCAGTACATTAAAAAAATACTCATCAGGAGCAGGGATGTACTCAGGGGAATCCATGGGGCTCGAATCCTCTCCGATATTATTTTGTGATCGAAAAGCTATCGAATAAAAGTTTAAGCCAACTACATCAGAGAAAATCGAAGTTAAGTACATTAAAGGTAAAACATACATGTGAATTCGTCTCTCGTCTGAAAGCAATCGAAAAAAGTCATTAAACGCAATGCTCATTTCATATGGCGGCATTTAGGAGCCCGGAAGAAAGAAGATTGCTATACGAAATTATTTTCTGAATACTTATTTGACGAAGGGTGTTCTTTCAGAATTCTTTTAGAATAGTTTTTGAGAAGAGACTCGCTGAGATTTGTCCCATAGAGGAAATATGAAAATAGAGTGAGCAATGGTAACCTTTTTATGTGCTCCGGATCATGTGACCCAAACTAGTAGTAACGTGATCCCTAGACTACATTTGCCAGCTTGGTGGAACTGACATTTATCATCTGATTGAGCCACGGGACGGGCAGAGACGCCCCTCATCTGATTGGTCTGTGCGACATAGTAGTAGACTTTGGAAATTTGACCAATTTTGACGCCATATTATAGAAGCAGTCACGTGACCTACTAGTCGACGTGTTGGTCACACTTTTTCAAGCTCCTCTCAATAGCAATGCTCGGCCTACTTAAATGTCACGTTTATGGTTTGCAAGTCGGCAGCTTTTCTTCAGGGACGGTCCTGTCATCCAGGTGGCGCTTGAGGACATATATCCCTATGTATAATGCCATGTTTCCTGTCTCAACTTCGCTTGTACTCTCCCCCTTATTTTTGTACAGGAAGTTTCGGAACACCCTGTATGAAACAAAAGGATGTTACTTCCATCCAATACTTTCCACAAATTAACGGGCTGCGTAGCTCATTTGGCAGAGTAGAGGATTAGCAACGGAGGGTTGCGAGTTCGGAACTCGGTCTAACCAAAGATCGTCGTGCACGTACACAAAGGGTACTCTCCTTGATCAATCTCGAAGGCTAATATCCGAGGACAACACCGTAAATTTGAATCACGGTCAGATGATGAGGTCAACACCTGAGCTAGCACTCCACCTCCAAACTTCCACTCCACGCCAACGTGAGGACATCTGAGTGCCCCAGCTACATGTACATCAGTCTTTGGTTGGATTATTTTCGAAACCTCTGGTTTCTAATCCTCTACTTTTCCAACAGGGTTATCGCGACCCCCGGAAATTTCACAACACTCAGAGTGTTAAAATATTTCTTAATCTGTGTCGAAAAAATGTATCGCATATGATTGATGTTTAAAACCATGACAGAAATAACGGGTAATGTGTTGATGTGGTAGAGTTAGAGAATTGTTTTTAGATTATATCTTGGTCATTTTTAAAGAATGCCAATTATAGAGGTGTTGAATGGAGTTAGGTATCTGAAAATGGTATATATATAGATACACTATATAGTCATCTTACAAGTGAAACACACTGTCAAAATTTTCAATATATCAATTTTAGCTTCTCTAGACCAAAATGTGGTGGATCTTTAGACTGGTGAAGACAATTTTTTTGCACAAGGTTAGATTTCTTCTTGAGAAACACACTTAGTGAGTAGAAATTTTTTCCTTTCATTTTCTCAGAACTATGTTTTTGTCTTGGTGTGTTTAAATCGTATATCAACTGCATATACACTGTTGCACAAAGAAAATGCAACACCTTTAACCCTTCAGGCGGCCACCCCGAGATATTTCGTAAACCAAAATGCCAGTTTAAGTGTCAACCCCGAGATATCTCGTAAACCAAAATGTAAGCTTAAGTGTCAACCCCGAGAATCTTTGAACGGTCACTTTTCCTTCCCCTCTACCACCCGTGTCCTCTAACGAGAGGGCGTGGCTCTAGACCTTTAGTGCGAGGGGTCCTGATGGGAACGGACAATCCCTAAAATGCTTCCCTCAAGTCACTGCCTTTGGCGTGTTCCTTGAGTATCACGACGGCATTCCTGTCTTTGTTAAGCTACACTTTGAAAGCGTCCATTTTTGGGTTCTTCGGGAAAAAGAAGATGAATTGGAAATTTGGAACCGACACGCACTTTTCGAAAATGTATTCTCACTGCTATTTTGCTTTTACTTTTTGAGATGAAAACATTTTTAAATGCTTCATTTGAAGTACGATTAAAATTTACCAAACAAAAGCGAAAGGACATGAATTCAGGGAAAAAGATTGAAAATTAAAAAAATTAAAGGTATGATTTTTGCTGCAGCCAAAATCACAAGACATACATTTTAAATTACGCACAATTGTTTATTTTAATATTTCTCTACGTATTGGAAACTTAATGAAGTGCGATAATTGACGGAGTTCTAATAGGTTTGGTGAAGCCGGCTACCTGCGGGCCATCGATGCGATAAAGAATTAAAAAATTCCAAAACCTCTAGTTTGGTTCTTTCTCACAAACATTAATTAACAATGGATAATTAACCCTTTGAAAATCATGTTAAATAAAATATGTTTTGCAAAAAAAAGAAACTATGGGTAAAGACCTTTCGCCTCGTATGAATGTAATCTGCGCAAAACATAATTTAGTTTTTTAAGGGGTGGTGCGCTCTTGTATGTCACTTCTAGAACACCTCCTAGATATCACTATCAAACGAGAGAATATAGTCTTAATATGCCTAGGACATACCTATATCGAACTTTTACCATTTGAAGGTAATGAGACGTCCTACCGCCCTAAAATTCTTAACATTTGCCAGTCTTGGCAAATGTACTTCGTACTTGTTCGTACTTCCTTTCGTACTTGTCTTTAAAATTCTTTAACACCGCCATGCTACTAGCAGGTGCGACTAAATTTTTTTTAAATCTGAATTTCCCAAATCATCGTATTTGCATAGCTTTTCTTATTTTACCTGCAGTATTCTATTTAATTATAAATATTTCAGATAAGAAATAAAATATATTTAACGCACATAATGCAACAAGGGGATAGACATCTGTATACAAAGCTGAGTTGGCGTCTTTCTGTCCTCTATACAAATCTACACCGTTTGACCTATCCACATCAAATTTGGTACACTTATTCTTCAGAACCCTACGGGTAAAGTATGCTACATATTAACCCCCGTTCTATTTTTCTTGGATGTGGAGAAGAGGTAAAACAATTCGAAATCACCATAGGAATAGCGAAGTATTTTTACGATCACTGTCTGAACAATTCACACCAAATATATGGTACATTCATTCTATAGAATCCTGCTGGCAACGTAGGCTATATATTAACCCCGTTCAATTGGTCCTAGATCTGCAGAGGGGCCAAAACAAATTTGAAATCCACTTAGAAATAACATTGAATATTTTACGATCACTGTCATACCAATTCATACCAAATTTGGTACATTCATTCCTTAGAATCCTGTGGAAAATATAGACTACATATTTAACACGTTCTTTTGCTTTAGGTCTGGAGAAAGGCTAAAAACAATTCAAAATCCCCATTGGAATAACATTGAATATTTTGAAGACGAATTCACACCAGATTTAGTACATTCAATTTTTGGATGTCTGCGGGAAACATAGGTTATACAGGATATTAATCCCGTTCTATTTGTCCTGGGTCGGGAGAAGGGGCTAAAAACAATTCGAAATCCAAATGGGTAGGTAGTTAATTAATGTCCCTCTGGATGTTAATTAATGTCCCCCCAACACAACGGGCTATTGGGGGATGTTCCGGGATCAATCCTGAAGTGAAAGATCCCAGAACAACGCCTCATAATTTTGAACCACGGTCAAGAACAATACTTTAGCCGGCACCCCACTCCAAACTTCCACACTTCGCCAACGTGAGGACACTTGAGGCCACGACAGATTTAACGTGCACCAGCCTTCGTGTATCCGACGGTCTTTGGCTGGATCGAGTTTCGAACTCGCAACCCTCTGTTTTCTAATCCGTTGCTCTTCGAACTGGGCTACCGCTGCCCTCGAAATCCCCATAGAAATTACCATTGATTATCCTTACTATGACAGTTTGATCAACTCATATCGAATTTGCTACACTCATTCTTTAAAACTCTGCGAGAAACATAGTCTAGATATTAACTCCATTTGATTTGTCCTGGGTCTGTAGAGAGATCTCAAAACAATTCGAAATCCCCATAGGACTACTATTGAATATTACGATGAGTTACAAACAATTCGATCGACGCCGGGTAATTCAGATAGTGTTTTATAAGAGGGTCCGGTTTCAACAAATTTACTCGTAAATACCTTTAAAATTCTTTTAAAGTGCATGCATTAAAAAACAATTATTAATTATGTCATGGTTATAAGGAAATGGAGGAGGAAATTAGCTATCAATCACTGAACTAATGAAATCTTGTAACGCGTTGTAAATTTTTTCAGGCCAAAATTAAAATAATTTGCGCTGATTTTCATCTCATTCTGTTCACAAAATATTTATATTTGTTGGGCTATAAACACCTTCCATACGAGACTTCTGTACACCAAAGTTAAACGAAATCCCTTGTCTCTTATTCATATTAAAATTTTAATCTTTAGGGCTTATTACTTTAAAAAAAATCACGTCACTCGATTTTCGAAACGAAAACTTACACTGCTAGGAGAACTTGCGAAGAAACAGTATTTAGTATTATCAGATTTGAGACCCCGATAGATGATTCATTTCCCCTTTGATTTTCATTTTCAGTGGAGAAATTTTCTTTACTGTTACTTGGTCAGTGATGTTATCTATACAGATATTATTAAGGCTTTCTGATTCTGAACATTTTGGCACCATTCACGAATATTCTCAGAATATTATCACTATAAAATATTTCATCATAAAAAATCCTTAGATATCAAAAATGACAAATCCCAGGATAACCTCTTACGACCCGATATAACTAATGCTAGGGCAAGGTAATTGGCTGAGACCGGCGGTTGAGAAACACTTCATTTTCAGTGGATAGGTATTTAATTAACGTCGCACTGGAGCAAGACAACGGCTATTAGCGACGGTCCAGGATCAAACCCGAAGGGAAAGATCCAAGGACAACACCACGTAATTTTGAAACACGGTCAGATGACGAGACACAGATCCTCGAAAATGCTGGTTGAAATTTAGGTTTTTTTATGTAAAACTGTTGAGGGCTACGTCAAACCATTATCACTCAAATAATTTGTATGGATTTATAAAATTATTTTCAACCATTTATATGAAACAAATCGCAAATGTTTCGGGATTTACTTAATTCCTCCATTTTTGTATTCTGTATCTTGCGCCTATATACCCGGATAATTAACGGTTCGTTAATTATCCGGATGCCATTTTAGTCTATTGGGGTTCTCAGGGATTGTCTGAAATAACTAGATCATTAAAATTTAATAAAAATAATCGTTCAAAATTGTGATCAAGAAGATTCCAAACGTCCCATACTTCATTTCTTTAAAAAGTTATTGGTGCAAAATAACTCAGTTTACCATATGTGTACGGTTTTGATTCTACTCATTTCTTCACGGATATGTGAACACCCAAAATCTGAAAACCTTTGGGGTAATATCCGTTGTGGTTACTCTTTAGGATATTTTACATTAACAAAGCAAGTATTGAATATTTTTTGTTTAGCTTTGCTTTAAGTCTCTCATGTCTAACTCAACTGCGATAAATAATTTCATCGCTTCATTTATACAAAAATTATGCTGTAAATCTGTGTAATGGAGGCAAACTTTTGTGGGGAAGAAAATCAATGCTAGAATTTAACTTATTTACAATTAGTAGAAAATTACTCATTAAAAGAAAAATATATAAATTTATAATTTCAAAGTTTCCCATTGTTACAGTAAATATTTGTTTTTTCAAACACGTATAAGAAAATTTGTATGGATCAGTCGAATGTATCTTGGGCCCCTGCATTATTTCACTATTTGAAAGTCGTTGTACAAGCATTTGAGAAGCACCCTCGAGAAGGTATACTTAGGGTATTCTGGGAAGTAGCCCGTGGCTTTGCTATCTATCACTGTCAGCGCTCTCTTTGATGGTCCGGTCTAAATAGACCACTGCTGAGACCAATTGACTGAAGAAGGGGAAAGCACTCCCTTTGTCCAAACCCTGACACTTTTAAAGGGAACTCGCTTTTTTGGGGTGCCGTTTTCGGGAACACAACTTTGAGATGCCTCGCCGCCAGGAGGGTTAAAGACGCATCCAATAACATTGAAATTTGCACGATGCGTAGATAACGAAAGAATATGAAATGACTAGCACTGCTGCGCATATGTAAATCATGTGCTCCCCTGAAACACCCCTGAAAGCAGTATAAAAAGGGAGAACAGAGAACCGATTTTAAGTTTTGAGGTTGTGTTTTCTGTCCCTGTGGTTAGGAAGCTTAATTATACCTCGTCGAAATATAAGGCAGTCGTACGAACACCTTTCTGAGTTTGACAGAGGAGGAATTGCGGTTTACATAGATTGCGAACTATCCTTCCGAGAAATTGGTGCTCGTGTTGGACGAAATCAAGCCTAGTGATGCGAATATGGCATCGGTGAGTGCAGGAGGAACGAATTGACCGACCTGAACGAGCAGTCTCGTCACACTACCGAACGAGAGGACAGACATCTTTTACGCATGGCTATTATGGATGGTACTGCAATATCAAAGGTCCTAGCTCAAGAATTAGTGTGTCACGTACGGTTAGACATCGTCTGTAGCAGCGGGGAATTTTGTCAAGGCGTCCATTTTTGCGATTACCTTTGACTCTACACCACAAGCTTCTGTGTCTGCAATGGTGCGTAGATGAGTCACATGGACAAACGAATGGCATGACTTCGTCTTTTCAAAGGAATATCGATTCTCTCTACAGCACCACGATGGTCCAATCCGAGTCTGGCGGCAGCGCGGCGACAGACTGCATGAATTTTGCATTATACATTTCCATATATACCGTCACTTGGCGTTATAGTATAGGCTCCCATTGGATTCAAATCCCGCACCTGCCTAGTACGCATTGACGGTACATTCAAGAACCACGGCCAAATCTCTGAAGATTTTGTGCCTGTTGTCTTTCTTTATCTTTAGGGCTTGCCTTCGGCCATTTTTCAACAGAACAATGCGTACTGCAAATTCATGGCATGCAAAGTACAACAATTTCTCAATGCTCAACAGATTTCATTGCCCGCCGTTCACCAGATCTGTCGCCTATCGTACACGTCTGGTCGATGATCGCCCAACGACTGGCACCGCACAGACCACCTGAGGTTACTCCAAAAGGCAAAACTTTAGCAACGAGTTGGGCTTAATCCTAGTAAACGTTACATGGTGGATTTGGCGATGTTTGGCGACATTTGTGAGGGCGATAAAATTTGCAATCTGTAGTTGTAGATTTGGTGAGATTCGGTGGGTTATTGCTTTTTATCCATTTTGCATTTGCATTTTGGAATTCATGGTGTGATTTTGCGGTTGAGCTTGAGATTTGTAAATTCTTGAAATTTTTATTTGGACCCCATTTTCTGTTGTAAATATGTTATTCGGATTAATGATTTCTATAATTTTTCAATAATTGAAATTCATAAATGCTTGTCTTTTCATGTTATGCTTATTCATTTATGATTTATATGCTTTTTTCATGGTATGTTTATGTATTTGCCATTTTCAGGTTACGATTTTCTGTTTTTGCCTACGCCAATTCTTGGCGACAATCATAAAAACGTCATTTCGGCGTTGGCGACATTTTTGAAAATCGCGCCAAGCGTGTAACGTATACTAGGATTTTACCACGAGTGGAAGCAAAATGAACTGACATACCTCAAGCACACATATAAAGCCTCTTTCTTTCATATGTAGTAGCAGTTATTGCACGACATGGCGGCTATACAAAATCTGATTTCTTCGTGTTTAACAAGATGAACGGAGCTGTAACTTCTGTCATTTCACTAATATGCCTTGGGTGTTATTTGTATGATAAATATGGCTTTGATATCTTGTCCTTCATAGTGTTGCATTTTCAATGCCTAGCAGTGTAGATACATTATACACACATTTCATAGAGATACATCTATATATAAAGCAGAATTGGCGTCAGTCTGTTCTATATACAACTCTACACCGTTTGACCAATACACACCAAATTTGGTACACATCTTCTTTAGAACCCTGTGGGTAACGTAGATTTCATATTAACCCCCGTTATATTTGTGTAGAGGGGATAAAACGGTAAAGATGTCGAATCCGGGGCATGTTTGTCGCCAAGCAATTTTTGTCGCCAAATCAAGATGGCGTCCAAAGCCAGTATGTTCGTTAAAAAAACGCGGACTTTCCTACGTGAAAAACCTTTTGCATAGGCTTGTCATAAAGCTGGATCAAAACAGCAAGGTCACCATGTTTGGCGATAAATCGCTAGTACCCCGGATTCGACATCTCCACCGATAAAACAATTCGAAATCCCCATAGGAATAACATTGAGTATAAAACGATTGCGGTACACAACTCCGTTTGTTTTACCAGTATTGATGAAATAACAACTTTTCCAATAAAATTGTTTTACCAGTATTGCTCGAAAAACAATTTTTCCAAAACATTATGTTTGAAAAATTTAAATGAAATTGTAATATTTATGTTTGAACTGATTTTTATTTTTCTATAATTAAAGTAATTTATGAATATAAGGATATATTATTAAAATATTTAATTTTACATAACATACATTTTTGTAATGAAGCATGAAACACGCAAGCGATATAAACTCGTGGTCATAAATGCGTAATTCTGCTATTCGGTATCTGGCGAAGCCAGAACTAATGTTTTATTTTTAATTTGATTTAGAATTATGTGTTTGTGTATTTGCGTTAAGACAATGAAATATTGCAGTCATATTTGAGCATTTCTAAGTATTAAACTATGTGTTCCCTTTATAAATACATCTTTATTGTCCTTATCAATATTTTGTTCAAACGTTTTTTTTTTCGAGTTGCTCTTTCATAATATATTCAGAAAGCCGAAATTCGACACGCTTGCACATATCTTTCGTTTCTCAGAAGTCTACATTTTTTAAATGATCCGAATTTTGTTTCTGCTTGTAATTATGTGTTACATATGGCCGATATATTATTTTGGAGTTAAATTCTAATGAAATATTTATTTTCTACAAAATATCACTAGACAGGGTAATTCCGTGGTGAAATACGTATACTATATATTTCGACCAACTTTCCTAGTCTTTGGTTGAATACATAATGGTTTGTAGAATTCTGTTTCATAAAAATAAATAAAAAAGGTATCCGCATACGTTGAAAAAGCCAATTTTGACGAAAATTTTCAAATTTTTTTTATTTTACTCACGAATTCCCTGTACTTTTGTGCTTCTAAAACAGTTCCAACTTTTAATATGTGACCAATAGAAAAAAAGTTAGGTCAATTTAAAATTCGAACGAAATTGCTAAATGAAACCGGAAGTAGCAAAACGAAACCGGAACTAACAGGAATATTCCATTTTTACCATGATTTCTACCCGTTATCTTTCATTGTAAGTTAAAATATATTACAATAATGTTGCTATAAGTTGGCCACTGCAATTTTTTAATAGAATTCGCTTATTTCTTAACAGCTGCGAAAACTAGAAGCAAAGCAAAAAGGACTTGGTGGTCGAGGTAAATTGACTGATGTTTTCATCGATAAACTGCAAAACTATTATGGTATTGCCATAAGAAGCAATATCAATGATCTAGATAGCATGCAAGCTGCAGTAATTTCAGCTTTTTTTCATTGCTGCTCAAATGCAAAGAGACCAATGCATGGCCAGTGCCCCGTTGGACCTGACAGCTGGTGTAAGTTTCAGCAAGCCTCAGCTGCTGGGAAAGTTTACTAGGACAGAAACAGAGGTCTGCCAAACAATGTAATAAATATTGTAAAGCCAGTTTATATGCAGCTATGTGACCGAGAACTACTCTCAAAATGTTTGCATGGATTAACCCAAAATTCAAATGAGAGTTTTAATGGAGTAGTGTGGAAGTTTGTCCCAAAGGAGGTATTTGTTGAGAGCGAAACATTAAAATTTGCTGTAAACCTTGCTGTTGTTCAATTTAACAAAGGTTACAAAGGTTTACTGACTATTCTTGAACATATTGGGATAATGCCTGGTGTCCGCACTTTGAAAGGTTTTGTCGAGCATGACCTTGAACGAGTAAATGACTCGAGACGTCATTCTTTAACGAGTGCAAAAATTTCCAGAAAAAAAAATAGGCAGGCCAAGAAAGGTAAAATGGCTAAAATTGAGCAAGAGGAAGGTATAACCTATAAGTCTGGTGAATTTTAGGTATAGTAATACATTCTTTATATTAAAACTGAGTCGTTATATACTTAAAATGCATTTTTCTCAGAATTACATTTTAGGCATAAACATTGAATTCCAGAAATGATAACTAAAAAAGTTATTGATATATTTTCATAAAATTTGCTGTGCATATTCTACATAGTGTTTGCTAGTGCATGCACTAGAATTATACTGATATCTTTATTTTTTTTCTGATTTATGAGCTTGCATTTGAATATTGATGTGGCAAAATGGTCAAAAATCCTTTAACGATTTTTCGATGAGTTATAAAATCTTTAGTTTTTTATATATCTTCCTACTTCTAGTGGAAGCCCTAGATAACATCATGAAGTTTACTCTGATCTTGGTTTTTTGCTGATAATTTAAATTGTGCGCACTGTATCATTTTTCAAAATTTTGAAAAAAAACTTCAAATTTACTCACAAATTTCACTTTTTGTAAAATTTCTTTTTTTTTAATTTTAATTATTGCTAGTGCAAAAATAATTTTGACCACAAATAGTTATAAAAATAATATTAAATTGCTTCTGAATAGCATTTTTTAAAAAAAGTGCTCCGAACGTATGCGGATACCTTAAGTAAGTTGTGTAACTTCGCTAGAAATTAGAGGTAAATTTAAAATAAAATCATACTGAAGTAAGATAAGTTACGTTAAATTAAAACGGGTAGCCATATGTTATAGTTCAAAGATATTTCAAAATTTTGACATAGATTTTTATTACTTAACGATTGAAATAAGTTACATTTACATTTGTTTTCATGTTTCATGGGTATTATTGAAAGCTGTACTCCATAGCCAAGTAACTACATCTATCATTCTAAATAGGTATGTGGTTTCCATATAGAAACATGTCAATTGAAAAAAGTACTGATTAGATTTTAAACTGAATGTCCTGTTGGAGTAAAGCGAATTTTAAATAAGACTACTGATCTTGTAATATCACAGTTAAGAAATATTTGAACTAGGATTTTTGAAAGTGAAATTATTTGTCTTAAGTGACAGAATGTTGATGTTGCTTACTTCACAAGTTGAAGCTGTTCTAATGCAACTTAGATATCTGTGAAACATTCGTTGGAGGCAGTGATTTTCTTTTTTAAAAACACTGTAAAATCGACCTTCTTTTTTTAAAAATTTTAATTTATTGGGTTTGCTTTGTCTACACTGATGGCATTTTTAAAACAAGCTCCGTTATTCCATGTGCCGCAGGATGGAATTTTCAAGAAAAGAATATGTTGTTTCGAAATAAATTAATCATGAATGCCTTAGCAACTGAAATTGCCACCCTCTCATAATGATGACGAAATTCGAAAACATCGTAACTCTGGTGCAACAAGTAAAGAATTATTGATAGAAAAACTAATTGCAAGACTATGCCAAAAGTTCATCATTTTTACTGAAGGTGAACTTACGGTGCATTCGTAATCACTCCAAAACTCACACTCGACTTCTGTAGTTGTCACATTAGTATAAACTTTTTTGTTTGTCTTACAGCAGAAGTGCGATCAACATGAAATTGATTACATGGATGGATATTGTATATATATATTTGCGTACGAAGTAAGTTGTAGAAGCTATGAAAAAGTTAAGACGATGTTAAATAATTATCTTCCGCATACTTAAATGATGCTTGCATTTTTCTATGAAAGAGAAGTGATTCGTCTGATCACTTTTTAATCAACATTTAACCAACTCAACCCGAGCAACGCAGGGTAATTCTGCTAGTTATATATAAGTACATTATACACAGATTATCATATGGTGTGCAGCTAGTTAAGCTAGTAATCGTTTCAAAAATTGAAATAGACTATGAAACAACTTTGTTTCACTATTTCATTGTATGTTGCTACAAAGAGCAGAATGTTTCCATTTCTAATGATGCGAAATTTACTCTATCAGAGTTTAAATTTATCTTCAATCAAATAAAAAAAAGCCATATTCGAAGGGCAAGGGAAGATTTACCTGCATGTTTGCTAAGCGAAGAGGAACACCAGCAAGGCACATTAGGATTAATGCTGGAAAGATGAGATATGACGAACCTGAAAAGAAATATATTTTGGTCAAATACCCAAATTAAATGCATCCAGCAATTATACTCTATTTATGAGATGAAATAATGTATTCATTCTGTGAAGCTGTAAAACATCTGAGATGATTCTTTTTATCTAACACGGGGATTTTCGATTATTTAATTTATTGAGCATTTAATTTTAATCTAACTTTAGGATGTTGATCCGTTATTTTTAACCCTCCTTGTGGTTGTGTCGAAAGGGTATCTCGTCATTAGCAAAACTGACCAGATCTTGATGGACGAGATATCTCGTCATTAGAAAAACTGACCAGATCTGGATCTCATCAGTTTCGAACATTAATTTCTTTTTTATGAAGAGTTGCATCTGGTTTATTAAAGAGTTGCATCTGGTTTATTAGAGTTGCATCTGGTTTATTAAAGAGTTGCATCTGGTTTATTAAAGAATTGCATTCCCTGAATAATTAAGTTGTTCTTTGCAGTAAATTTCTATGCTGTTTCCCCGAAGATGGACAATTTCGTAACCCCTCTCCTTCATACCCGGGTACTATACGACCCCCTCCCCCGGAAAACTAAATGAGGACCTGACTTGATTAATTGCGTATGGTATAACTGCCTTACTTGACCCTCCTGGTGGTTTATCTTCGCGTCGGAAACCACCCTGTAGTGACCAGCCTCTGGTGCAAAAACCTGTCGCCAGTTCTGGGCAAGGGACAATTTGTTTTGCCAACTGCCATCTGCATTTCGCTTTGGAGTAATAGAGCAGTTTTGATTCGACGAGATATCTCGTTCTCATCAAAATTTACCAGATCTTGGACGATATATCTAGTCGAAACACTTGGAGGGTTAATGCAATGCAAGAAATAGTATTACTTATAATTATCATCAGCTTTTATACAATTATTTCTCCAACGTATAACAATCATCACTTGAAACAAGTGCAAAAACAGCCGAATTCCAGCGTAATTGCGTATACATAATATGAATAGTAGTTCAATTCTGCTACCATCTCTGATTCATGCTAATACTTATGTCATAATTAGCATGCGGATGGTGCGCCTTTATGGTGTTTTTAATGATTCTGACCTTGATCATCGGCAAGAAGACACAGAGCATTGTTCATGTAACAACACATTTGCGAAAAACAGGCATGTACTCATCATGAGCTGAATGCAAGTGAGGTTTTGTTTTCCGTTATGTGCGACGTATCTGGAGAGGTTTCTCAATGCAATTTTAATTGTATAACCCTTTTTTGTTAAAGCTTGCGGTAGATTAACTTTCTCCAGACTTTATGTATTACGGACCGGTATATTTCGTAATACTTCTAGTCCACCGTAGCATAGTCTCGTCTTTTTTCATCTGTTTAATAACTTTCCTTTTGTTATCTTCGCTACTTTATTATCGGTTGGTTGGGTTGGATTTCATGGCGCAGGAACCATATTTGGCTTTGCTGCGTCAGAAACAAGACATGCAATACCAAGTAATGGACATACACACTCAAGGAAAGTTTTACTGATACAAAAGAGAGAAATGCAACCAGGGGAGGAATCGAACCTGCGCCGCCTACAACTCACAGGTTGCTAACGCAGTGGGCATACCTACTGATCCATGACGGCCATATCAGAAGGTCGATAGTAAATAAAATGTGAATACCAATTACCAACTCGACACTGTTGAAAGTTTCATTGAAATTTAATTGACTTAACAAATGGAAATGCGAAAGAAAATTTATAACGCGTTATGTGATGGCTGATAGGTTGGGTTTATTTGGCCAAGCTGCTCGAAACAACGTCAAGTAAATGGACTACGCACTACACAAGCAAAGTTTTACTGTCACAGAAGAGTAGCCCGTCAGTTCGACATGAATTCAACTACCAACCTATTAACTGCACAGAAGAGAGAAATACACTCAGGGAGATATCGAACCTGCACAACCTACAATTCTCAGGTTGCTAGCGCAGTGGGTAAAGTAACTGAGCCACCGTTAAGTGAAGGACGCATCACACAAACTATATATCGGGAGAAAATCCATTATCGCACTTATATGTTTAGACAAAATGAGTTAAATATCGGATTGTTCGGATCATTTTCAATGCCCAATCACTAACCTCTTCTGTTATCGGCATTACAAGCTATTTGTGAGGAGAACCTATTGTAGTGACTATTGTAAGGAGCACCCAAGTGGGTAAATCGCCTTTGCGCTCAACAGGGACAATCACCAACATCCTTGCTCTTACAGATCGAGATTCCTACCTGGTATTTATTGCGACAGACAAACGCTATGACCATTATATCGGGTAGGTGACTTGCTGGAAGTTTGCATACCCTTTTCGGCAATCTAACCAAATATTAAAACGTGAATTCAAAATTTTTGTTTCACAACAATGGCCTCCGATATCTCCAAGGGATCTGCAGTTCGAATAATCAAGAATAAATTCAGAACGGTATAAATAACTCTAATGTGCCTGGTAAGGTAGATGGTATTTGAATTAACGTCATACTGGAGCAGCACAACTGGCTATTGATGGCGGTCTGGGATCAACCTCGAAGGGAAAGTCCGAGGACAGCACCTCGCTATTTTGAACCACTGTCAGATGCCAGCTCAGGTCAGTACCTGAGCTGACATCTCACTCTCGAACTTTCACATCACGCCAACGTGAGGACGTTTGAGACCACGACAGATTTAACGAGCACCAGCAGACACGTACACGACGGTCTTTGATTGGACCGAGTTTCGAATTCACAACCCTCCAGTTGCTAATCCGTTACTCTTCCGCTGCCCTGAGGTTGGTAACACAAAACATAAAAAAGTGGTGGTTGTCCATTTGTGACATCCCTGTCAGACCTCGCTATATGGCTATGGGGACATTTAAGTTAGTGATAGGACATGATTGCCTGCGCAATAAGTGTTTACAACGTTTTGATTTCTATGGTGGCCCAAAATGTGGCCTGTGCATAAGGATGGCACACATGAACTGTGACCACGGAAGGTTTGGCATTAAGAAGAGAATATACGTCCATACACCCTATGGAAGACCAGAAAACTTTTGAAGTAGGTGGAATCTTGATGATATTATAATTACCTTCTTTTCGTTCTATGTTCTAACTCCATATGTCACAGTTACACATGGGGGTTGAAAGATGTACTTATCTAAGTGCTCTTGCAAGAAGAAATGACCTATAAATATTCATTTAGAGGGAGTCCATTTAACCAGATAAACCTTTCTTAACCCTCCAGATGGTTTCGACGAGATATCTCGTCCATCACGATCTGACCAATTTTGCTGATTGCGAGATATCTCCTCCTCAATAATGCCGATTGAATTCCGAATGATGAAGATATTGCAGTTCTAAGATGATGTCTAGATTAAGATCACGTCAATTTTTTTAATGACGAGATATCTCGTCCATTAAGATCTGATCAGTACTGCAAATGACGAGATGCCTCGTCGAGACAACCACCAGGAGGGTTGAAAGAAATATGGGAGTATTATGGATGCTATGCTGCAAATGTAAATAATTCTTTGTTTTGACGAGGTATCTCGTACTTGGCAAAATTGGCCAGATCTTGGACGCGATATCTCCTCGAGACAAACCTGTCCTAATGCTCCAAGGGTGCAAGTAGGAAAAACAAATTGTCCCTTGCCCAGAACTGGTACCAGTTTGGAACAGGATTTTGTACCAGATATTATAATTACCTTCAGACCTGCTAGTGGGAAGTTTTTGACGCAAAGATAAACCATCAGAAAAGTTACATAAATAACCGCAAATTTTGATAACAAGACATTTAAATACATTTTCCATGTATTTCTTGATAACGGGTATTTTTTTCTTATAAGTATTGTACTGATTTGCTCAAAATTTTAAATTATCATCACAAGGAATACTCCTTTTTTTTGGTTCAAACCATTTTAATGAACTCACAGGACACAGTACAGGCACGACACACAACACAAAATAATAAAGGTAGTAAATATCAAAAACGAAACATCTCAGTCTCGATCACTCTCCAAAAAAAACACAACCCACACGTCTCTCGCCACACTCGTTCTCAACTCTTTCCTTTCTCAAAGTCCTTCTGGGCATGCGCAAGAGCGCCATCTATCTTAGTCTGAAGTCTTTACAGACTTATAAACTCCTCCCCACAAGGAGGAAACTTTTCTCGAAGAATGAGGGAAAAGTTTTGATGACTCCACTGCCTGAAAAAGTCTCCAGATAGGTGCAGTCATTGGAAAAGTTCAAGAGTTCAAGTACACAAAATATACTGCACATGTACCAGATTATAGCAATCAGTGCCTTGAACTCAAAAATATTATACAAAAAATTATATACTTATTAAAAATTTAGGAAAACAATTTACACTAATGATAAGAAAAATTTAAAATTTTCACACATAATACAAATATCAAAATAAACAATAAACTTACTAATATAAAATAAAAGGATATGAGGTTTATGGGATGCGACTTAATGAATCAGCATTTTGATGCTGTTTCCCCCTCTTATGGACAACCTCATAATTGAATGGCTGCAGGATCAAAGCCCAACGTAAAAGTCTAGGGTTGGTTCCCGTATTTTTGTCCAGCCAAACAAGGGGATTATGGTCCGTCTGGATGATGAACTTCTGGTGTCCATCCAAATAACATCGCAGCTTTTGGATGGCGAACACGATAGCTGCGCATTCTCTCTCGATGGTACTGTACTTTTGTTCTGCATTTGAGAACTTCCGACTCAAGTACATGACAGGATGTTCCTCACCAATGTCATTAATTTGGGACAAAACGATGCCAATCCCAAGATTTGACGCGTCACATTGGACGAGAAACTGTCTCGAGAAATCTGGACTGTACAACACCGGATTCTCCGACAACCGTTTCTTTAAATTGTCAAACGCCTCTTGACAAGCATCAGTCCATATGACAGCAGCACGACGATTTTTTCCTTTCAGCAGATCTGTAATTGGTGCTGAGAGGACTGAAAAGTCAAGAATGTATTTTCGATAATACCCCGCAAGTCCTAAGAAAGATCGGATCTGCGTCTTAGTCGCAGGGGTCGGAAAGTCCTTTACAGTTTGGATCTTCAATTCTCCAGGTGTTCTCTGGCCCTGACCAACCAAGTGCCCAAGATACTTTACGTACGCACGAGCAAACTGGCACTTAGAAGGCTTGATGTGCAGATGAGCTGCATTCATCTTTTCTAAGACGGTTTTCAAATGTTGTAAATGATCTTCCCAACTTAGGGAATAGATGGCTACATCATCCAAGTAAGGGCATGCAAATTCTCCACAGTCTTTCAACAGTTCGGCCATCAAACGACTAAAGTCATAAGGGGCATTTTTCAAACCGAATGGCAATCTCAACGGTCGAAATGTCCCAAAACTGGTTACAAAAGCTGAATATCTTTGGGCTCGTTTACTCAGAGGTATTTGCCAATAACCTCGGGTCAAATCTAGAACGGTGATATACTTGGCAGCTGACACTTTTTCAACAAGCTGCTCAATGTTTGGCAGAGGAAAGTACTGGGTTCTAGTGACCTTGTTGAGTCTTCGATAGTCGATGCACGGTCTTGCATCCTTTCCTGGTACTTCTACCAGAATAAGAGGAGAAGTAAAATCAGATTCTCCTGGCTCAATGACTTTGAGCGACAGCATCTTCTCCACTTCCATCTTCAAAATTTCTGTTTGGCGTGGAGACATCTTGTAAGGTTTGGCACAGATGGGCCTCTCAGATTCAAGCTCAATGTCATGTTCAGTAAGATCAGTACACCCCGGCTGGTTTGAGAATGAGCTAGAGTATTTTGATAGCAACTCTCTCAGCTGCTCCTTCTGATCTTCTGACAAGCGACCATTTTGTTCTATGTCTTGCCAAATTTGTGTCATTTCCGAGACTTCAGGCTTCTGCTCGAGACTTGGAATGTCCTCCTCGTTGTCACAGTTCCTAATCTCTTTTAGACAGATTAAATTCACATTTTCGGGTCTCTGGAAATATGACTTGAGCATGTTCACATGGTACACATGGGATTTGTCTTTTTCTGGAAACTGCACAATGTAGTTGGTTTCGGAAAGCTGTTTAACGACTTTCCCTGGGCCGATCCAATGAACTGCCATTTTGTTAGGCCTAGATGTAGCGACAACCAGCACAAGGTCGCCTTCACAAAATTTACGCTTCACAGCCTTGCGATCATACCATAGTTTTTGTTTGTCTTTGGCGTTCTCCATGTTTTGGACGGCTAATTCTTGACACCTTTTCATGCGGTTTAGTAGCTTGAAGACATATGATACTACGCTAGTCTTCTCTTCCTCGCTTTCCGTCAAGTTCTCGTACAGTAGAGTCATGGGAGTCCTCAAATTCTGTTCATGAACCAGCTCAGCTGGAGTATATCCAGTACTGTCATGAGTAACAACTCGTAGAGCAAACAGGGCATGAGGCAAGATTTTCTCCCAATCAGGTCCTGACTCCAGACACAGGACTCGAAGAATTCTCTTCAAAGTTCTATGTAGTCTCTCCACAGGATTGCTCTGGGGATGATGTACGGAACTTCGCACTACTTTAACTCCAAATTTCTCCAGGAACTCCGTTGTGAGTGCACTTGTAAACGACGTTCCTTGATCGCTTTGCAGCTCCCTCGGGAAACCCATCCGACTAAAGATTTGCAGGAAACTATCGACCACGGTTGAAGAACTAAGATTTGGGACAGGAACTGCATCGGGATATTTGGAAGACATGCAAATTGCAGTGATGAGATACCGGTTTCCAGATGGTGTAGTAGGTAAAGGACCACAAGCATCCACATTAATCTTTGTGAAGATCTCCGAGATGACAGGAACGATCTTCATGGGTGCCTTCTTCTTATCCCGAGGTTTCTCGACTCGCTGACATTGGTCACAAGATCTGACAAATTCTTCAACATCTTTGTAACAATTCGGCCAAAAAAAAAGTTTTAAAAAGAGCATCTTTAGTCTTGGTCACTCCTAAGTGAGCCGCTGTTCCTTCATGAGAAAGTTTCTTTAATTGGTCCCGAAACTTCTCTGGAACAATCAGCAGTTTTCTCTGCGTACCATCCTTGTCACTTTTCAGATAGAACAGCATTTGATTAACGATTGCATACTTGGTTTCCTTTGCTAACTCCTCAGCTTCTAGGAAAAGTGGTTTCAACTCTTTACTCTTGCGCTGCTCTTCGACAAAATCATTCCGTGAGGCTTTAATCAGATCTGGAAGTGAGGCTTCTTCCGCCATAGGCAATACCTCTCCGTCTTCCTCTGTTAACACGGTACTGTCATTCTCTTCTCCAGGACTCGACTCAACTGGATACTCTTCAACTTCGGCTGTCAAAAGACTTTTCTGAGCTCTCGTCTGAACTGCATTAATAACTTGGATCTCCAGCTCCTTATCTTTTTTCATACTCTCGATCAGAGCAACGGTTTTGTTACTTAGTAGGTAATGCTCTTGATCCAGAAAACTGTCTCTTACAGCAGCTTTCGTAAGGACATGTCCCAATTCGCAGTTCAAATCAACTTCTGCAATGGGCAAGCAGACCGGGCTGTCTACTAATGGAGAAGCGAGCCACACATGCTCACCTGTGTACATATGTGGTTTGATAAATTTTCTGGGAATAAGATCGATGCTGGCACCAGTATCTCTCAAGATAGACATTTGGGCTCCATTTACTGTCCCAGCACTAGTATAAGGAGACATCAACTCAGGCACGTGTCTTCCAAAGACTTCATTGGCAGCTACTACTTCAGATCTCTTGAGCTTCGGGCATTGGGGTCTCAGATGTGATAACGAACCGCATTCATAGCATCGGAGCTGTCTTCTCTTTTCAAACTCTCTTTCACGGTTTTCATTGCTTGCGGGTTCGGTTTTGACCGGATGTTTGTTCTTGTCATCCTTGAATGGTACTTTGGGTCTACTTCCACCAAAATGTCCCTTTGAACCTTGATAGCCATACTTCTTTGGAAATTCCTTCTTCCTGAAACTCTGCCTGATGGTTTCGTACTCCTCGATCACTTCTGCCAATTCAAAAGGTGTCTTCAACTTCATCCATTTGTCAAGAAAATGCTCCTTGATTTGATCTGGTACACGATACTTCAATTGCTCGGCAACGATTAAATCTTTTAGTTGCTGAAAGGTTTCAATTTCCAATTCAGCAAGCCATTCAGTGAAGTAGCTGTACAGTTCATGAGCATAATTTCTCCATGTTTTCTCTGCTGTTTTCTGATGTCTGTAGAAACACTGTTTCAATTTTTCAGCGTTCATTTTGTATCGTTTCAGAATGAGATTTTTCACAACATCATAATTGTTGGCCACTTCAGGAGGTTCTCGGGCAAGCATGTTAGATAACTCGGCTGGCAAAACGGCCAGCAAATAAGCCACCCAGTCCTCCTTCGGCACTCGAGCCATCTCTGCTTTCCGTTCGAAATTGATCAAATACAATCCCATTTCATCCCCTTTTTCGTCGAATTTGGGAGTGATTTGGGTAAGTTGGATTTTTCTGTTTCTATCCGCCCCATTTTCAGATCCTTCTTCAGACTGGCGAAATTCCTTCTGAGCCACTTCTAGTTTTTTAATTTCGAGCTCATGTTGTCTGACCCTTTCCCGCTCTTGTCGTTCTTCTTCACGAATTTTTTCTTGTCTAGCTAATTCTTCCTCACGAATTTTTTCTTGTCTAGCTAATTCTTCCTCACGAATTTTTTCTTGTCTAGCTAATTCTTCCTCTTCCAGTCTATCTTTTATGACTCGTTCCATGATTATCGTTACCTCCTCCCGATCGAAATTTGGGCTTTTTAAAATTATTTGTTTAATATCTGCAACCTTGCACGAAGCTGGTACCTTCTCACCAATTTCTTCCGCAACAGCAATTAAGTCCTGCTTTCTACCAATTGCAAGAAATGCCATGATTAAGGGCCAGGGGAAACACTATCAAAAACCTATATTAAGGTATTAAATTCCAACAGATTTCACAAGACTTTATCAAAGAATTAAATTCGCTAATTCTACGTTACAACTTTCTTACCGAACAATAGAAATAATTTTCGAACACATAAACAAATTAAAATTTTCATTCATTAAAACAATATTTTTTTAAAGATGTTTTCAAATTGAGAAGAAAATAAACAGTTAAAGAAAAGTTCAACTAAAGAACAGCTGTTTTGAAAATAATACTACAATTAAAATACTATTCAGAATATAAACTCAACTTTCCTGTCTAATCAAGAAAAGGTATTGCAGTTCAAAAGAATTCCCTTTTCTCTATGAACAATTGATTCACACTCAGAAGCATAAATGCACACACAAAAATATAAAACAGAATATCATTCTTTTCCTTTTTTTTTTTTCGTCAACGAACACAGGAAGTGAATAATTCAAATCCACACTTTCGGATTTTTTTTTTTCGAGTTCTTTTTCTGAACACAAAATGGTCTCACATTTGCCAAATTAGTTACACAAAGCAATTTCAAATTACTAACAAAAATTTCCTTAAGTACACAAGTTAGACATTCAAAATTCCGCAAAATAAATAAACAATTCTAAGGGGTTTCTTAGTTATTTAAATGAGCAACAAATGAAAATGACAATTTCAAAACACTCCAAAACTCTTTTAAATGAATTTCCGATTCATTCAGAAATATAACAAAATATTTTCCAAAGCAAAATAACCCAAGACGCACTAAATATTGAAAATTCTAGGCATTTGGTGCTGTTGACAACACTCATCAAAAAGAATTATACTTGTAATTCAAACTATATACTTCTACACCAAATTTTTAATTCTATTTTGAATCATACAACAGAATCAAATCAAATTTTAACAACACTTCAATTGTCATCAGATAGCATCATACAAAAGAACACAAAACAAACTAGGCTATCTCAATTTAAAATTTTAAAATAATTCTCTTTTCTCAGAAAACAAAACTCAAACTGACCATTTGAATAGTTCTAATTCTAACCATTCAGAACAGAAAATTCTTTTTTTATATATACCACATGAGTGTCCTAAATTTTTTTTTTTTTTACAATCAAACAAAATTTTAACTATATCAGTCTAGCTAAAATAAGAATAGTTTTGCAAATCAACAGAATAAATTTGCCTTTCAAAATCAGACAAAATTTTAACTATATCAACCTAGTTAAAATAAGAACACTTTTCAAAATTACCACTCCATTTTACCAAACAAAATTTTAACTATATCAGCCTAGTTAAAATAAGAACACTTGCAAAATTGCAACTACCTTTCACCAAACAAAGTTTTAACTATATCAGCCTAGTTAAAATAAGAACACTTTTCGAAATTATCACTCCTTTTACCAAACAAAATTTTAACTATATCAGCCTAGTTAAAATAAGAGAGCATTTTTGCATATTACAACTGCCTTTTACAAAACCAAAACTGCATGAAACCAAAACAACGATTCTTCAATGAACCAAAACTCAACATGCAAAACTTTACAAATTACAATTAAAAGGCACTGTTGCTAATGAAATCTGGTACTCACCCAATAATTTGCACTGGAGATATCAGCAATACCAGGATCGTATCCAAACGGCTGCCACCATTTCTTCGTCGTCTGTACTGATTTGCTCAAAATTTTAAATTATCATCACAAGGAATACTCCTTTTTTTTGGTTCAAACCATTTTAATGAACTCACAGGACACAGTACAGGCACGACACACAACACAAAATAATAAAGGTAGTAAATATCAAAAACGAAACATCTCAGTCTCGATCACTCTCCAAAAAAAACACAACCCACACGTCTCTCGCCACACTCGTTCTCAACTCTTTCCTTTCTCAAAGTCCTTCTGGGCATGCGCAAGAGCGCCATCTATCTTAGTCTGAAGTCTTTACAGTATGCTGTCAGTTCCTTGATTTATGTCATGTTTTTAAATTTTATGTATGTATGAATTGTTGAAGTTTTGAAAAATTCTTTCAGTATTTATGAAAATAACAGATGAAACTTCTAGATGTATTTATATTCCATTTTTGTGTAACATTGAGGCTTGGGGGTTTTATGGCGAAATGCCATATTTGGCTATACTTGACACAAGACAGACAATATCAAGTAATAGACACACACTCATGAAGAAAGTTTTACTGACACAGAAGAGAGAAATACACCCAGGGAGGAATCGAACCTGCGCCGCCTACAATTCGCAGGTTGCTAGTGCAGTGGGCATACCCACTGAGCCACGACATACCCACGAGCACCATACTATTATTTAATCCTATGTCATAAATGTAGATTCCCCATAAGACAGTTCTGTCACACAAAAATACAATTGATGCAACTTACTTTTGGTAGTAATAGAAAGAAGAATGGTTCCTACTGTAATCAGAGCACTGGAAAAAAAGGTCTTTAGAAATCATATACTTTGATTACATAACATAATTATTAATGAATAAAAAATTAAACAAAGAACAACAAAAGAATAAAATGCAATTTAAAAGCAACTGGCAATTTCTTCACTATTCAACCAATAAAAACGTTAAACAATCGAATATGAAATACACAGTGCGTCAAATAAGTTTTAAGACTCGTCCCAGAGCGTTCGTTGTAATGGCGCTGTGAGTGTAAATGCGCATGCGTCATAACGTCCATCGTCTACTGGCACATTGCCAACAAGTTGTGCGCATTTCGTTAAATAGCTGAGAGAAGGCGAGCGTTCATTGCAGAAGTGAATTTTTTTCATGTTGATTTTTTTAAGATGGAGCAAAGAGCTGTAATTAAATTTAACGCAAAACTTGGTAAAAGTGCTTCGGAAACATACCAACCCATGAAACAAGTTTACGGTGACTGTTGTTTAAGTAGATCAAATGTTTTTGTGTGGCACAAACGTTTTTTGGACGGAAGAGATACGGTAGAAGATGATCAGCGTAGTGGAAGACCAATTTCATCTAGGACACCTAAAATTATTGAAAAAGTACGAAATTTCGTAACAAACGATCGCTGTGCGTCACTGAGAATGATGGAAGACTCTTTAAACATCGACAAAGAAACAATTCGAACCATCCTGCATGAAGATTTGGGCAAAACAAAAGTGTGTGCTAAATTTGTTCCACACACTTTAATCCCTGAACAAAAAGCAATGAGAAGTGCACATTGCAGACATCATTTCAGCCGCTGAAAACGATCCAAACTTCTTGAAGTCCATCGTATTCACCTGATTTAGCACCCTGTGACTACTCCTTATTCCCAAAACTTAAAATGAAGTTAAAAGGGTGTTATTTTGAGGGTATTTCGACCATACAAGAAGCTTCGACGCGTGCTTTGCAGGCCATTCCACAAAGTGATTTACAACAGGCGTTCGATTCATTAATAAATCGCTGTAAAAAGTGCATTAAAGCCGGAGGGTCCTATTTTGAATAAAAAACCAAAACAGGTATTAATTTCTTGTTTCCATTTCTTTTTACAGACCCAGTCTTAAAACTTATTTGACGCACTGTGTATTTTAATATTTTTAAATACTTTCTCTGGTAGCGCACACTTTAAAATATGTTAATTTGGCTTTTTTTCGAAGCAGCTGTGACACTATTGCAACATTGGGATTATCATTCGAATGGGAATATTTCCGCGTCTTGTTTATAACAAATCACCTACTTTTTTATAAAAAATAGCTCTCTTAAAGATTATCAGAAACTGACCAAAATCTGTACTTATCTCAATGATCCCCACTTGTTTGGAACTTTGTCTTTTGGAGGATAATTCGGAAGCTTATATTGACTTAATCAGCTTAAGGAGACTTGGCACCCAAAAGTCGGTCAAAATGTCGGTTTTGTTTGTGTCCTACATTATACTTTACACACCGAAGAATGCTTCTGCAATTTTTTTAACCCTGCAGGAATTGTATATTTTTCGCATATTATGATTCGAAAATATGCGAAATTTCCCCCTCCTTTTATTCTCTAATCTAATAAAGCTCTGGTTCCCATAAAATGTGGTCCGCGGACTTCCCAGGGGTACATTGCAAGGTTCCAGGGGTACGCAGAAACCATGCAATATTTCATTAGACAAAATGAATAACTTTCAAGAAATTTTCCAAAAAGTACAACTGAGTTTTGGTTATCTTTAATGATTGAACTCTCAATATAAACTTAACTGAAGCTTGCTCGCAAGAAATGCTTAGCCCTCCTGGTGGTTGTCTCTACCGAAGTGTAGCAAAACTGATCAGATCTTGATGGACGAGATATATCGTCAACAGAAGAAACTGATCAGATCTTGATGGACGAGATATATCGTCAACAGAAGAAACTGATCAGATCTTGATGGACGAGATATATCGTCAACAGAAGAAACTGATCAGATCTTGATCGTGTCATCATAGAAAAATACTTCATGACGAGATATTGTCGATAAATATTTAAAATTGGTCATATCTTGAGCAAAATTGATCATATCGTGATGGACGAGTTATCTCGCCGAAACCACTTGGAGGGTAAACTGTGCTTCCCACAACATAGTAGTGTGAGTATTGAAATTATCAGACAAACATTGCTGAGCCTAATTGATAAAAAAGCAGCCTTCATTGTACACATTATGATTAAAGTAAATATTTGGATGCCATTAATTTAATTTTGCAAGTGATTCTAATACATTTTAATTCAGATTTCGAATAATATTTACAGGTCGTAACAAGCCAGTGCTAGCGAGAAGGTATTTGAACAAACTTCAGACTTTTTAATGGTCCAGACCACCCAGACTACCATCAATAGTTTAAGATCAGACAAGGTATGGTCGGGAAGTGACTCCTGGCCCCACAGGTGTCAGCACCAGAAGCTAAGTAGCATGTATGGTAGGTAGCAAGCGCGTATAAGGTAATAAAAAATTTGAAGTTTGAGGGAAAACAGACCTCTTTCTGAATAAGACCAGCAAAAATTTTGAGTAAAAACGAGAACAAATGCCAAAACTTAATTACTATACATTTAAAACTTACAAACAAAATTTTTGAATAAAGACGACCACAAAAGCAGACTAAATTATGAATAAAAGTATAAAAACAGAATCGACATACATTTAAATAAACTACATTATTAATAAATATATACAGATAAGACACTTCCGACTTAAATTTTTTTTATTGCATTTCCATCATATCCATTCAAGTTGAATGTGGATTTAGTGCGGTAAATAAGTATCAACTAAAAAGAGAAACCGTCAGAGAATAGTTTAACGTGGATATTTAAGGAAGCCGCTAACGAAAATTGAGTTTAATATAGACAATTTGACATCAGATCACTGGGAGCTCATCGCTCTTATTATTTAGTGATTATTTTTAATTTTATAGTTGGCATGTATTTGCGAGGCTTCTTAAGTATATCATTCATTTCTATCATCCTGTCTAGTTCAAACATGGATTTAGTGCGTTAACAAATCTTAATTAAAAAGAAAAACCAACTGCAAATATTTAACCGTGGAGATTTGTTGACAAAAATGTAGCTTAATATTGACGAATTGTAACACACATCACCGGGCTCTACCTTATTACTTTTTGTTGTTTACTTTTAATTTTTCTGGTTTGATTGATATTATTTACTAATAATAGTGAGCAATGTAATGTATTTATGGGTCATTTTATTTTTTGTTTTTCATTTTATTAAATTGATTATCTCAGTTCCAAGTTGTTTTATTTCCAAATCAGCTTTTTGAAATTCTAAAATTGCAGATACACAAATTTTGGATGAAATTAAAAATCTATAGGCATAGCTATACTTTCAAATTATTATTTGTTCTCATATAGTTTTCAGAAAATAGTCTTACAAAGGGGCATTGGACCAAAAAAGTTTGGGAAACTGTTCTAGGCTGTTTAATTCCGAAATTTATGAACATCCTTTAGTGACACTTTTAAAGGCTATAGTTCAACAGTACAACATCAAACGAGATTACTTTTCCATTTTTCTGGTCGTATATCAAAGATCCTTCTTGAGTGTGTAAAGCTATAAACGCAGTATATTTAAAACTTGAAATTCTATGAAGTTTCAAAAGCCTTCTACTGAAATAGATGGCGGTAGCCCGTTTGGAAGAGTAACGGATTAGCAACCGGAGGGTTTTGAGATCGAATCCAACCAAAAGACCGTCGTGTACAAAGGGGGTTGGTGCACGTTAAATCTGTCGTGGCCTCAAATGTCCTCACGTTGGCGTGGTGTGGAAGTTTGGAAAGTTGGGTGCCAGCTCAGGTGTGACTCGTCATCTAACCGTGGTTCAAAATTACGAGGTGTTGTCATTGGATCTTTCCCATTGGGAACGATCCTGAGAGTGGGGTTCCAGCTCAGTTGTTGACCTCGTCATCTGACCGTGATTCAAAATTCTCGGATCTTTCCCTTCGGGATTGTTCCAGGACCCTGGTCAATAGCCCGTTGTGTTGCTCTAATGTGACGTTAATTAACTACCTACCTGTCCACCATTCGAACACTACCAAATACTGTTTTGAATAAAAGCAATGGAAAATATATATTTGAAAATTTTCGATTCAGACATGACCAATATCTTTGGTAATAAAGGCACTGAACAGTATTTTGCCACTCACGAAACCTCGCGTTGTTATGAAATCTTCCAAACGTTACTTACGTGGCATGAATACTAACAGGACTTATATAAGTCTTTGACTTTTCGACCCCATGTACGTGCTCTTTCCTAAGTTCACATTAAGCTAAATGAGCCATGATCTTACCTGTAACAAACGCTCTGAGAAATTTTAACGGCGAATCGTTACGGATCAAACTCGTTTGGGGTTTTGAGGCATATCGTGCAGGTTGCCCAAACGAAAGTCAAACGCTTTTCAAGCGTTCAAATTTATCTCCGTTACTTAGGTAAGCGTAGTTTGTTATTGATAAATGAATCCGTAATAGCTGATGATTCACAGAGGTATTAACCTTCGAAAATCAGTAGAGTGCTTCGACAAACCGTAAACATGAACTCTGATGATTGTCAACACCAATAGTTTGAGGACTGAAATATCCTATAATCACACATATCCAAAAATTAAGGTTGGGTTGGTTGGTTTTGGGTTTTATGGCGCATTCTTTTTATCTGTCACAACTAGCGTAAGTTTCACAATCGTCTTATTTAATACTTTAATGACTAAATTATTAAAACTAGTGGTCGCCCAGTGGTCGAAATTCGACCATAATTAATTTAAGTTTGAACGTTAATAAGGTTCTTTTGGCAAAGAGTATACCTCTATATTCATTGCATATAATTTTTTGAATTTTGTTCTATTACGTAAGCTGCGAGCATGTGCAAATACGTCATAGAAAAAATGCGGTATAGCTTGGTTAAGCCATATCTAAAAGACAATAACGCGTTGTTTGACATTTTCTTGTTTTTTTTTATTGCTATACTGGCCACAGGTTTCGCCAAGGCTACACAATTAATTTGCCTATCTTTTTCAAATTATATAAAATTTAAATAAAAAATAAATCCAAAAATGAAATAAGGATTAGGTGATCGTATTTTTTTATATATTTTTTATTGAAACAAAAAAAAAACGGGTGGTTAAAAAAATAAATGTTGTCCATTGAAATTGAAATAGTTCGACAATAAATTTAATGATTCAAAACTTCTGTGTAGACGATGTTTTTTGTAAAAATTCTTTCATCGTTTGCTAAATGCCCTTGACCGTTATATTCTGAAATATAAAATCTCAAACCATCGAATGATCGAACTCTACTTGCTGCGACGTACAATTGACTATGTGTAAAAACTGGCTGCCTCAATAAAATTCCAATTTTTTCGAATGTTTGTCCTTGAGACTTATTTATTGTCATCGCAAACGCAGGTATAATTAGAAATTGAGTTCTTTGAAAGTTGAACGGTAAAATAGTTCCGGAATATGTTAAATTTATACGTGGAATCAAAATTCTCTTATTGCGTGCGGTTCCAGTTAAAACTTCGCAATCAATAGTATTACGATGCATAAATTTTATGCGCATTCTTGATCCATTTACTAATGCTTCCTTTGTATTTAAGTTTCGGATCAGCAAAACGATGCTATTAACTTTCAATACTAACTTATGTGGCGGCAAATTATGCCAAATCTCATACTCCTCCGTGCGTGCAATGTGCTTAAAAAGGGGTACAAAGTTTTTTCTTCACGTATTAATATATAGATGTAAGAAATCAGTATGTCTAGTATCTATATAATATGTAAATATAAAGATATTCGTTGCAAGAGCCATTCAATTTTTGTTTGTGTCTTCAAGTTCCATGAATGGGGGTCACGTTAGTGTAGTGTGGAAATTTGGAGAGTGTGGTGGCAGCTCAGGTGTTGATATCGTCATCTGACCGTGATTCAAAATTACATGGTGTTGCCCACGATCTTTCCCTTCGGGATTGATCCCGGACCGTCGCCAATAGCCCGTTGCTTTGCTCCAGTGCGACGTTAATTCAACTATCTACCTACAATGAATGGAGATGGCTGCGTTTTATGGCGCGAGGAGAATATTCAGCCAAAATGCGCCAAACACTCAATAAAATGGACCTACATAAGTTTTACGGGCACAGAAGAGAGAAATGCGACGAAGGAGGAATCGAACATGCGCCGCTTACTACTCGCAAGTTACTAGCGCAGTGGGCATACCCAATGAGCCAAGGCAGCTTCCCCAAAAATTAAGGGTAATGCAATCCGAGATAAATCTCGTACCAAGTACCTGCACCGAAGTACTTCAAATGAATATTCCACAAGCTATGTGGAATGAAATAAAACTATCCATATTGGCACCGCTGTGTTAACTGGGTAGGTAGGTTTTTATTTAACGTCACATGGAGCAACACAACGGGCTATTGGTGACGGTCTGGGATCAATCCCAAAGGGAAAGATCTGAGGACAATAGCATGTAATTTTGAACCATGGCTGTGTGACTGGGAACTAAAGAAATGAAAATAAAATGCGTGTATGTAAACATTATAGGTTTTAGTTATCAATAAAAATATTTCTGCTCTCTTAAAAGTAACTTAATAGGGAATTTGCTGCCCTCTGACCTTAATGCAGGCCACAACTTGTAGACATGTTAACTAATTTCCAAGAGTTCCTGTGGCAAGGAGTAGTGCACTTCTTTCCTCTTGTACGGTCGTTTGTGGGGCTGCGTATGCTGTGATGAGACGTGCATCCCAATCATGCTCTATTGGATTGAGATCGGGTGACCTTGCTTGATGCGAATTCAGTAATATCCTTAATATTGAGGGTCGCGGTGGCCCGATTGGAAGAGTAACGGATTAGCAACCGGAGAGTTGCGAGTTCGAATCCAACCTAAGACCGTCGTGTGTAAAGGGGGCTGGTGCATGTTAAATCCGTCATGGCCTCAAATGTTCTCACGTTGGCGTAATGTGAAAGTTTGGAGAGTGGGGTACCAGCTCAGGTGTTGCCTCGTCATCTGAACATGGTTCAAAATTACGTTACCATCACCAACAGCCCGTTGTGTTGTTCTAGTGTGACGTTAATTAAAATACCATACCTTAATTTTTGGACATGTGTGTATGACAGAATTGAATCATAGGGAAAATGTTTACGGAAAAAGAATGTGTCAAATAAATATATGTTTGGAGAAATACCTTTGTATTTGACTTGTTAAATGACATTCATTTTTTAAATGTATGGACTTGTTAAATGACATTCATTTTTTAAATGTATGGATTTATGTCGAAAGAAATCTGTAAAAAATTTCAAAAGGTATTACTCTTGCAGGTGTTAAGTCATTTAATGTCTCAAAGTTTTTGTGAAAAGTTTCCGTAAAGACCAAAATCTGCTCTGATAATCTTCAATAAATTCTTTGATTAGAATTTTGAATTATATCTTTTATCTCCTAGACATCTGTATCAACAACATTGTTACGTTGTTTTCTCATGAGTTAAGTTACCTCTTATAACTGCTGTTGAATCAATTCTGCTTTATAATATTTACGTTAGATACTTTGAAATCCTGCTTATATATTTTGTACTGTGGGTATTTAGCCCTCGAGTTCACACGAATATATTTGTTCTTCAACATGTAGTCTTCCCTGCAAAGCATGCAGGTCTAACCAGTTTTGACTTTGACTAATAGAATCTTTCCTTGGATTCTTTCAACCAATAGATGTGGTTAATTAGCCATTTTGTGTGTTGTAGAGGAAGATAAATACTCTTATACTTTTTGGAAATCTCATGACTCTCAGAGGTTTAAGGTTAACAAGAGGTTTTGTGCTCTAATTCTAGATTCCATTGCTCTAAAATTATTTCGTCCAAAATCTGGGAATTAATACAGAAATGGAAGAAAAACCATTTATATTTTCCCACACGTAATACTACTCAGTATAACAAATAAAATACACTATGGCCGTCTCTCAGTTTCGCAGTCAAATCAGTCTAGTGCTGGCTTCTGGACCAAGACTCCTGGTTAGAATTCCGGGTAAAACATGGATTTCTGTCCGTCTGGAATAAATTTGTGGCCTATAAACAGGTAGCGCCTTGAATGTGAGGTGTAACATGAACTCACCCACCCTGTGGTACACCACGGTAACGCAATTTTTTTGACAAATCTGCCCTTGCGGTGTCATAATGAGTAATCAATTGGCTAGGCATTAGAAAAAGTTTGAGTTTCTTCTGGATTCATTACAATAAACTAATAGTTATCCATTACAAAGAACTCTGCCTTAAGAATAAATAATATTCAATTAACTGTGTGCCTCAACCAGTAAATATTTTAGGTTTAAAACAATTGCTAATTGAAATTAATCGATTGGCCGGGCACTCGAGAAAAAAATAGGCTCTCGATTTCTTCTACATTCGTTACAATGAACTTATAGCTTCCATTACAAAGAGTCTGCTCTTCTCTTTCATATTAAATAATATTCAATTAACTGTGTGTCTCCACTAGTTATGATTCTGGGTTTACTGGGTTAGACAGCTAATTAAAATTCATCAATTGGCCGGGCATTCATAAAAAAGCTCTCAGTTTTCTCTAAATTCGCTTCCATTTCATAGAATCTGCTTGCAGATTAAATTATATTTAATAAACTGTGTGTCATCGCAAAGGTTTGCCAAAAATTGCGAACTGAAATTAATCAATTGGCCAGGCATTGCGAAAACAGTATGTTTCTTCTAGATTCATTACAATGAGCTTATAGCTTTCCATTTCACAAAGAAAAGATTAAATTATATTCAATTAACCGTGTCACTCTACAAGTTACGATGTTAGGTTCATCGAAGACTGCTAATTGAGATGAAATGGATGATGTACGTCGAAAGGAAGGGAAAAAAACAGCGTTTGAAAAGGAATTATTTGTCAAAATTATCATATTACGATCTCATCCTTTCGTCAGCCCATCCAATCGAAGTAGACCGAAGCAACCAGGAAATAAAATGCAGTGACCTTATTATGGGAAAGAATCTTGGTCAACAAAACAGTTGTATAAAAATATGTCTGCTTGTACCATACTTCATCGAATCAACAAACTGTATTATGTATGCCATAAGTGAATCTATCTATGTAAGAATCTGGAAGTTTCATATCAAGTATTGCCAACAGAAAGGGTAAACTCCAAATAATAATTGTTAAGAGAAATGCCTGGAAAAAGTGTACCACTAGTCTTAATCCGAAGAACAAAGTTCGATTCAAGTTGTGAACACATAACATCAGCTACTGCAAAGTACGTACTGAATTTAAATACGAAAATAGGGCAAATTTGAGTACATTTATAAGTGATACCACTTATAACACATGCAGAACAAATATTCATTGGGTTTTAAATGTACTGAGGGGTAATTGAATCAACGTCACACTGGAGCAACACAAGGGGCCATTGGTAACTGTCCGGGATCAATCCCGAAGGGAACGATCGAGGACTACTCGTAATTTTCAACCACGGTCAGATAATAAGATCAAAACATAAGATGGCAACCCACTCTCCAAACTTCTACACCTAACAGCAGTTTTGTAGATAGTTGAATTTAAGTCGCACTGGAGCAACACAACAGGCTATTGGCGACGGTCCGGGATCAATGGCGAAGGGAAAGATCCGAGAACAACACCTCATAATTCTGAACTACGGTAAGATGACGAGGTCAACAACAGAGCCGGCACCCCACCCTCTAAATTTCCAAACCACGCAAACTTGAGAACATTTGAGGATGCGGTAGATTTAACGTACATCAGCTGAGATGTTCAACTGAGATGTTTCAATTAAAACAAAATATTCGTGGATATTTAGAAGTTTTGTTAAAGTATGCATTTCCTCCAAAGAAGGCGAGTTTGTTCATGAGTTCGTCTACCACGAGAACTCTCCAGACATAAAGTCTGTCCTTGTCCTATTACCATAGAAACGGGCCTCCTTCGATTTTCCATAGGGGATGTTTGGAGAAATGTATTATAGTGTGTGACATTGGCGCACTAATTGATAATTGACTTGTTATCGAGATCATACTAGTAAACATCTCTTCATCTAACATCTGCGAAAATCAAAATAAAATTACATCATCCCGGATTCACCTCAACTCAAAATGAACGATCCCTGTTTCTAATCGGAGGGTTACGAGTTCGAAACTCGATCCAGCCAAAGTCCGTCGTGTACGCGGGAGTTATTGCGCGTTAAATCTGTCGTGGCTTTAAATGTCCTACCGTCGGCGAAGTGTGGAAGTTTGGAGAATGGGGTGCCAGTTCAGGTGTTGACCTCATCATCTGACCAATTCAAAATTACGTGTTGTCCTTGGATCTTTCCCATCTGTATTGATCCCAAACAGTTACCAATACCCCGTTGTGTTGCTCCAATGCGACATAAATTCAACTACCAACCCCTATAGAAAATAGGCAAAGCAACAGGCAGTCGCAGACTTCCCGCCTGTAGCGTTCTCCTGGTAGACACACAATGCGTAAAACACTCGTAAGGTTTGACTTAATTGTACACAAACATTACTTGAAAGACAATAGAAAAATACATATATGCCAAGAGAACCGTGTCGTGTGTTTGAAAAAAATGCAAAAGAAGAGAGTCAAATACTTGAGCAATAGTCTGATGATCCGCAGACCCAGTCTGTCGATGAGGAATCCCCAGATGAAGGCACTAAATCCTACGCAGAATATGCCTATCGTGTAGGCCAAGTTGAGGACTTTGTCTTGAGCCACGCAGCCCACTTCATGCGCCAGCCGAATCTGCAAAGAAAGCGACTTTTAATTCAAATGACACATTCACTTCAATCTAGTGTTTGACATTGAGGAAATCAGATGGGAACACACTGAATAATATCCACTTTCTTTCTCTTGATGCTTTCAAAGTAATCTTGTTTGAATTGCCAAAGAATGGTTACAGGGTCGGACTACGTAGGCTGAGCAGGCTCTGGGGGCGGAGTTTGACTAGCAATTTTTAAGGTAAATTTTGCGAAATTGTATAACCTTTAAATATTAGTAAAAGATAAAAGCCGAAATCGAACTGGTAGTCAAATGCAAAGCCTCAAATGACTAATAAAGATTATAACAAGAATGGTGGCTGGTTTGGGGTTTTATGGCGCAATGGGCCATATTTAATTGCGCCAAACAAGACAACAACGAGGGAGGAAAAAAGTAAAAAGCAGAAGGGTAGGCGAGGGTAAAACAGAAGGGAGGACAGATCACACGGTACCTCAGGGTTGTACACACCAAAGATGTGCCCTGAGGGTGATAACAAGAATGACGATATATAATAATATAAGGTGGTCATTTAGTAATTTCTTCTATGTACGAGCCACAAGGGACTATAACTCTTAGTATATATAGATTGATTGGTTATACTATATATTTAGCAATGTTCTATAGCGCAAGTGCTCATATTTGGCCAAATTGAACCAAACAACTCTTTTGGTATCGGAAAAGGGACAACAAAGTACTCGTAAAATTTACCGTGTAATTCGAGTACAATAGAGGATAATCACAATTTGTTTGAAAAAGGTGTAACCACCCAAATGTCAGGAATTGGTTTCTTCCTTTTTGTTGAAAGGGAATATAAGTCACTCTTCAGGGTAATAAATGTTAAATATGTTTAAATTCTTCTCCCACAGCAAGGCCGACAGGTAGTCACAAACCGAAATGCCGAACAAACGCTTATAAATTGCTGTATTGGAAATTTTGTCTTTTTGAATTCGCATCTTTCCCATAATTTGTCCTCAATTATACTAAAAGTATTGAAGTCGCTGTGTCGTGTCTTAAATCTTATATTTAATGGAAACACATTCAAACAAAACAAACATCAGCCTAAAAGTATTATTAGTCTTATACAATTCATATAATTGAAAATTTATTTTCTTGAATACTAAATTACGTGTTTCTATGGGTTCCGACTGAATTTCTTCAAATTGTGTGAATTCAAGGCTATGAGCATGGCAAACTGCCATCATTCGAATGATAATAATCAATAAGAATAATAAATTTCTTGTGAATATTAATTTAGTTTGAGTTACAATGAGTATACTTCGCGATCATATTGAAGGTTGAAAAGTAATTGAAAGTTTCAAATTCAGTTTTCATGAATTGTTTGATAAAAAAAGGTCTCAACCGGTTTCGAATGAAACGTCAGCTACAAATAAAATTCTGACCTTTACCATTTTTAAATCATAGCTTATTGTCGATTCATAAGATTGAAGATCAAAGGATTGTCAAATGCCATGTCTTACACGAAACAAAAAAATGGTAATCTCGATATTTTATGTTCCCAACTTACAAACAATTTGAAAGGTAATTTATTTAATAGACTATGTAGAATGAAGTATAATTATTATTTTTATTTTTTCGATTTAGTAAATTTAGATATTTGCTTTTCTTTGCTATCATTAATTTTTTGGTCAACTTCGATAGTCATTAAATTATGTTTGCAAACTTCCTGATCCTTTCTTTGCCTGGCCAAACTACTTAATTCGTTTTGGAAAAATAAGAGCTAATCCCCTAAATGCCAATCCTAATAACCAATCCAATAAAATTTTATAACAGAAAAAGTGGCATGCCTTCCAATTTCTGCTACCTTGTCAGTACTTTCCTATACTCCGTCGGTACTTTCCTATAATATGATTGAAAATTTCGCGCAACCCAACATGTACAGTTGTTAGAAATAGTACAGAAATCACACACGTTGTTTTCACAGAATGTCATAATAATAAACCACAAATTCAATGCTAAAGATGATGATGCAGGATGTGCAAATCAGGGAGAGGATAATTCTAGATAAACTAAGGCAATTGTTAGTGCCTCCAGGAAATACATTTACAAGAATTCTAGGGATTTAAAAAGGCATGAGTTATGAAGACATCCTCGCTATGCTTTGATAAATCGTTTGATAAAGCATTCTTTGAAATTTCTCAACAAAAGGAATTTTTTTAATAAGCTTCTTTCAATTTTCATTCATATGGCAGCTTCAAATACATAGATGCATTTTCAGAGGGGAAATCATTCAAAGTAAATCGAAGTGAACGAATCGTTTCAATTAAGTCACTAAACACATTCGATTCTCTGAAAGAATTGTTTGTTGAAGACAATGTCCATTGAGAATCATAGATGGAATTCTTTGTCTTCAGAGACAATAGGGGTTAAATTAATTAATTATCATGTTTAATAACAGAAAGTAGCAGATTATTCCACCAATTCTCAGGCAAAGTCATCTTTTATTCTCCAATGAATTCAATTCTTTCGGGATAGTTAGCCGTCGTGTAGTACTGGATGACTGACGAGCGACAAACAAAAATGTCCTCCTTTTCAGAATCTTGCAACTTATCAGTCTGCATTGTGACTTATTCTGATGCTTCCGACCATCTTCATTTTTCTCTTACAATTTGTATCGAATGTGGTGCCTGACTCGCTAACTATTTGTTACATATTAAACAAGTGATGCACGCGTCCCAACTTTCATTAGAATATCGCATTTTATAACAATACACTTTATAAATGTCAAAATCAGTTATTTATTCACTGCTTTTTTTAACCCTCCTTGTGGTTGTCTTGACGAGGTATTTGGTCATTAGAAAAACCATTAGCAGATCTTGATGGACAAGGTATCGTCCCGTCATTAGAAGAAAACCGGATCTTGATCTCGTCATCATTAAAATATTGGCAATATCTTGATGTCGATACATTTCGTCATTACCAAAATTGTCCGGATCTTGATAGACGAGATATCTCGTCGAAACCACTTGGAGGGTTAAACTTGGAAATAGAATATATCAGGCACTGATAAAGGAATACTTCAAATTTCTCTTTCGGTGATTTTTAAGCTATTTCATTGCAAAATTTTCTACAACAAATTTTTTCAACATCCATACATTTAATAGGACTATTAAAATTTATATACCAAACTCAACTCTAACTCTAACCCTACCTAATTCTCTCTCTATTCTAACTCTAATTCTAAACTCTATTCCAAACTCTTTCTTGTACTTCCTCAACTAAATTTTCCTAATCTTATCGTGCTATCACCTTATTTCGTTCCTTAAGCTATCTTTACATCTATGATTATAGTTATCGTTTGAGAGTTGATGCTTTAATGATATGGAGGTTACAATGATGACAATTATTTCAAACAATGCATCGTATATTATACTATGAAAAAGTGCATTTATCTCAAGTATAAATCAAGTATATTTATTATTTTTTCCTTACAAAAGTAAATTCACTCATTGAAGTTTTACTCAGTACTAAGTAACACTTCTTATATAGTGTGAAATGTTTGCTGAATCTAGGTCATCTTTTGTTTTCTGAAATTGAATTGAATAAATTTACTCTTACAATGCAATTAAAACTTAAACCTTTCGCACCAATAACACTCGATATTTCTACAATATGTATTTAATATTCTTCCAAAGTATTACTTATTGAATGCAAAATAGTTACTTTCTCTGTAATGTGATTATTGCAATGCGAACTCAAATTCGACATATAATCTCCAGGTCCTATGTTGCTTATTTCGTGTTCAGCAATTTATTTTATCGTACTTACAGCCAGGCCGCGCTGGATAGAATCCGGCTACCTGTAAGGCCGTTTCACACCAACAGAATCCGGGTCAATCAAAATCAATCTGAATCCGATAGAAACGGATTGACGTGAAAGCCGAACGCTGCGGATTCAAGCAGTGTGAATGGTTTCAAGAAGAACAAACTATTTCTTAAGGAAGTTAAAGCTTTCCAGAATCTTCGTTAGTCCTTTTCAACTGGATTCAGATTGATTCGGACTGACACGGATTCTGTTGGTGTGAAGCGTCTCTTACAGTTAATTAGAAAATAAGAATTTATGAAAAAGAAGCAGAATAATTAAATCTATACACATATAAACTGATTACAATCCATATTTCTATTTGTAATATCAATATCTGTATACACATTTCACAACTCTGTAGGAATAAATCAAAAGTGAACAGCATTCCGTGTCATTCGCTACCCTCCGGTTGCTAATCCGGTACTCTTCCAACCGGGCTACCGCGGCCCTACATCCGTCTGTTTCCATTAGACAGTATGTAAATAACGGCGACTTCAGTGCTTCGTATTTTAGTAAATTATAAATATAGATTCCATTAATTCAATATAAAAATTCTGAAAACTCACTAGAGATTTTGAGTATAAATAAACGAAATTAAAAATAAAATATAATTCAAATTTGTAGCCCACACTGAGCGCTCCAAAACATATTATTTCGCTTGTGCAACTAACTTTCAATCTATTGTAGGCACAACGATAACGAACAATTACTTCACACGCTTAACCTTCATGGTGGTTGTCTCGATGTCATTAGCAATTCTGACCAGACCTCCATATGCGAGATAGCTTGTCATTGGAAGAAAACTGGCCAGATCTTGATTTCATCATCATAAGAAAGATCGGCAGTATCTTGGTGACGAGATATCTCGTCATTATTATAATGGGCCAGATCTTGATGGACGAGATTTCATCGAAATCACTTGTAGAGATGTCTCATCGAAACCACTTGTAAACTTGAAAAGTTATCAAACTCCGAATTTTCAACTAATCAAGAAGATAAAATTCTGAAAGTCGTCAGATAAACTTGTATGAAACCGCTTCGTACTGTTCCCTTCTAAAACTGGTTCAACATTACTATCTCACGTTCTCGCTTAACGAATAAGACGAAAAATTATTGTCCTGTACCTGGTATGAACCTTGAAATGCAACTTAAAGGACGCCCGTTCTATCAATCACGCCTTACAACAGCACCTTTACTGATCGCAATCTGCAACAATTCTGGCAACTTCCAGATAATTTCCAGCAATACCTACACAAAACTGCTCAAGGCTTTGAATTTCCCGAACGGCAAGAATAGCGAAGTACGGTGAAATAAAGAGTACTGATTATCTACAAAAGTGTTGCGGTGCAAAATCAGGAGGAATTCATAGATCATTTGATAACACTCCGGAAGTTGAACAAGGTAAACTGAATGCACGTAAATATCACGTCCCGACCTCATCCTTGTACAAATAATAAACATTCCGTCAAGGCAATCCTTGAAAATAAAAAATAAATAAGCGTTAATAATTAGATTAATTAGAGCACTAAATAAATTGATCAACCCCCATAAAATCGAAGAGGGCGTATAATGCAAGGCGAGGCCAAACCGCAAAACCTTGCAGAGCGAAATGATACAAATTGTCAATAGTTGAAGGAAGGCCATTCGGACGAAATGCCGAAGGAAATACTTTGTATGTTTTATATCCCTATTCATTGCGATTCATGAACGCAACTTTGATTACGTGAATCGTAAGAGGCCACCAACATTTGCACTCCGTGTCAGTACCAGATAAGCCCATGGCTATTCCTGAGCAGTGTGCCCTGAACGTGTACTTTCCTTTTACCAGGTGAAATGGGGTAGCCGAACGACAGACACAGTATTCTTTCAATAATACCCAGCCATAGATTTTTCGATATTTTAACTTAATACTTATATTTCTTTGTAGAGCTATTGAAATTAATGATACTTTTGAACCTGCACGTTTTGTTCTTTATTTACATTAATATAAGAATTCACGAGGGCAATGTTTTGAGGAGAACCCATAGGGTTAGAATACTACTCGTAATGATTTTGGTTGGTTAGTTTTTTGGGTTTTATGGCGCAAGGGCCATATTTGGCCAAGCTTCGAGGCGATTTTGGAATTATGTAGCTATTAAAATACATGCTGAATCAAGAAAAATTGAAGTTTCGTGAATGAAACCGGTAAAATATACATATGAATTCGTTAATAGTCTTGGCTGGTTTTCAGTTTTAGGCGTAAGGGCCATGTGTGGCCAAGCTGCGCCAAACCAAAAGAGATCAACGTCAAGTAAAAAATGTCGTGAAAGGAGAAAAGAATAATTGGGGAATAGAGTAGTGGGATGAAAGCAGTAAAACCTCACTTGGGTAAGCACGATTCTCTTGTTTACTGAGAACAGTAAACCCCACGGGGGAAGAAAAGAGTACCTTGGATTCGTGAAGCCCGTGCACACGTAAGTTACGCACTCAGGGGTACATCTTTAGGTGTGTACAACGGGCATCACAAACCCGAGGTACTGTGTAATCTGTCCTCCCTTCTGTTTTACCCTCACTTAACCTTTTGCTTTTTACTTTTTTTTCTCTCTTTATTGTTTTGTGTTAGCAGCTTAGCCAAATATGGCCCTAACCATAAACCTATCAACCAACAACGTACGCACGTGGAATGCTTATTCAGCATAACAGCATTTGGGGAACCGGTAGAAAGAAGATTGATATCCGAAAATACGTGTTTGATGAAGGACTCTAAGAAAATCAAATGTTTTTTAGAAGGTGGCTTGCTGAGGTTTGCACACGGGAGGCTCATACGTACTTCAGAAATAGCATTGGGTATGACCCTCATGAAATGAAAATATGCATTCCTGGTTGTATTCAAACCTTCACTTTCGCATGTTTAAATTTTTCTCATTTTCTTAGTAGACTTTTAAAACTTTAAAGCAAATACAATGACAAGATTTAACTTTTAAAACTTAGGAAGCAGACTAGATACTACAAAACATAAACCTCTTCCCATTCCTTGGACCCTTCCTTGGCACTTGGGCCATGATTTCGTCGACTTCCATTCATGGGGGTTGTCGTGGCTCTATGGTTTTGCCCACTACTCTTGCAACCTGTTTGTTGTAGGCGGCGCAGGTTCGATTACTCCCTGTGAGTATTTCTCTTTTCTGTGTCAGTAAAGCTTTCCTTGCGTGCATGTCCATTTCATGACGTTGTTTTGTGTTTGGCGCAGATTGGCTGAATATGCCTTTGCGTCACAAAACCTAACCCCACTCATGTGTGAAACGTGAAGATAGTGAAGAAGAATTCAATGGATCGTCAACGAAAATATCACAAACTACATTTATATATTAAATAGATACTAGACATACTGATATATTAGATGTCACGATTGTGGTTCGTAGGTTGGTTTTAGGTTTTATGGCGCAAGGGCCATATTTGGCGAATTTGCGCCAAACACAAGACAGCGCCAATGCAAAATGTCGTAAAAGGGGGGGATAGAGGGATATGGGGAATATAGTAGTAGGATGAACGTAGAAAGAGATTGCTTGGGTATCTCGGGAGGGCGACCCCCGTGTTACAAGACAGTAAACCCCTTGGAAAAGAAAAGATCACTAGAGTGACTCGGGTTCGTGAAGCCTGTACACACCTAAAGTAGATGTGCCCCTGAAGGCAATGGCGATCGTGAAACTTACGCTAGATGTGACACATAAAAAGAAAATGGTGCGAAAATAAAACTTTATTAGAATTCTAAAATTACTTAGTTACATAAAAAATATCATTTTCCAAATATTTCACAACATTCCAGATACCACTCCTTGCTCAGATATATGGGTGACAGAAAATGTCCTCTTATAACGTATACATACAACGGTCACAACCACATTTACATACTAGATAGATACTAGATATACGGATTTCTTACATTTTAACAACTTAGTCGTTATAACGATTGTAAAACTTTCGCTAGAAGATGTGACGCAAAAAGAAAATGGTGCAAATTAAAAATTGATTCGAACTTTCGAACTTTACTTCGTAGTTATAAAATATATAATCTCTAGCTATTTCTCATCAACCAAGTTAATCAGAATTCATAATGCATTCTAGTTTTAATTTTCTCTTTGATGAATGAATTCAGATTTGGATTGAGTAGATATTTTTGTGGAAAATCCTTTTGAATAAAATGATGGATACTAGTTTTTCTAAAAACCTAATTATTGCGTTATTTTCTGCATATTTTGCAGTAGAAAGATTCTTTTTAAAGTCAAAGTTTTTAACTTCAAAAAACATGAAAAGTCTCTCACAGATATAAAGATTCGTTGCGCTCTAAATACATTCCCTGTTTACACTTACCTAATATTTATAAACCCGTGAAATGACCACAGAGTAACAAATCAATCAATCCAAAAACACGTTTAAAAGTCTTGGTTTCATTTATCTCAATAATAGCTATCAATTCTAGCGTGTTTGGGCAAAACAGTATAAGTAAAAAATTGTTTATGTTGAGATAAATGAACAGGTACATGCAAAAGAGTTCTTTCATTTGGTTAAATTAGTGTGTCAACTATGAATAAAATGATTAAATTGATTAATAGTGGTTATATATAAAAATTGATTCAATAAAATTCTGAAAAATTAGGTTTTTTTTACTTCTACCGTTTTGCCCTACAATATGCAAATTTTCATCTTTTTATGTGCCTAAAAAACGTCATTAAGCATTTCTGAAGAACCCATAAACATTTAGCAATGTGTAACTTGCCTTGATTTGCAAGTTTAATTTCTGCACTTGTTTTGCTAAGATATTTTTCAGTAGTTAAGACATATATATCTACAAGTTCTCTTGCAGGCGTAGTATGATGTAAACTATAGATTCGATTGGTTCCAATAATTTTTTTTAATTTGCGTAAAATGCACAGTTCCACAGACTGCATTTGATAAAACTTTTGACCATTGTAAAATGTAATAAGCAGTTAATCTGCATTGATTAAAGTGTTTTGAAAATGAAACTAGTGTTTTCTTTCAACGTTCGGTCCGCGGTACTCCGGTTGGAAGAGTATCGGATTAGCAATCGTAGGGTTGCGCGTTTGAAACTCAATCCAACCAAAGACCGTCGTGTACGTGGGAGCTCGTGCGAGTTAAATCTGTCGTGGCCTCAAATGTCCTCACATTGGAGTTATGTGAAAGTTCGGTGAGTGGGGTGACAATCTCAGCTGTTGACCTTGTCTTCTGACCGTGGTTCAAAATTACGAGGTGTTTTCCTAAGATCTTCCCTTCGAGATTGATTCCGGACCGTCGCCAATAGCTCTTGTGCGACGTTAGTTCAACTACCTAACCACCTATAGAAGTAATGGTGTTCCTTGCGTTTTGCGCGAGGTACCCGATTTTTGCAATTTCCCTTCTGATTTTTTGCTTTTTCTTCTACCTTCATTATGTTGTCTGTCTTGTGTTTGGCACAGTTTGGCCAAATATGCCGTTACGCCTTAAAACCTAAAAACAACCAACCTTATGTTTTGCACGTCAGTATATTTTATTTATGACTTAAAAATCCCCTAACTTTAACTTATTATTATGAGTTTGATAATAGTTATGCAATTTATTATCAAGCCACCATTAAGGTGGATTCCTTCTTATTCAAACTATAAGTCCATAAATTCAACCTTCACTTAGATGACATACGTTCTCCAATCCCTAATGGTTAAGAAGGAAATACAAAGAAATTGCTTAAGCAATGAATCATTAACACGTTCAACAATATTAATACGTAATCCAATGAAAATGATATTATGAAGGAAGGGGAGTTGTCTTGACCTCCAGATAAAATCAACCACCGATTGGTCAATACCACCTCTCGGACACCAGTATTTTTAACGATTCCGATTCCCCTGAACTATGCCCGTAAAACCTGACACGTAGTCTTATCCTCTTCAACCTTGAAGAAAGACCGTTACATCAAGTAAACAAAATAACAGCTTCATTCCACGGCTTGTGGAGAACAATCACGAAAGGGGCTAATCGCGAGCATAATCGAATGTGTAAACACGCCGAATGACTATCATCGGAGAGGATAAGTATGCGCTCCGTGGTTTAATTTCAGAGGCTTGACCCTGACCACCATTTAGCGGCAACCAGCAATCAGTCAGGTAGTCGAGCGGATCGAACAGAAGTAGAACACGAACCGCACACACAAAACAACCCAGACAGTAATGAACTTTAGAAAGAAAAAAAGAACGGTTTTGAAGGTCGATGGCTCGAATTAATAATTCGCTTACTGTCATTATCGTCCATTTGATTACGCGTGCGTGCATCATTTGCTAGTGTGGTCAATTCTTCCTGCTCCACCTTCCCGATTTGTCGCACTAGCCACTCATAATAGGTAACCTTACAGGGGTGGACCTTTAACGGATACTTCTGACCATCAGGAGTGGAACATTCCAGGAAAGTTTAGTTGCGTCAAGGAACGAAGTACCTTGAATTTTGTTGCATGAAATGTTCAAATTAAGGAACTGGACAGGTTTAGAGTCTGCCGATGAGTATGTAGGTTAATCGCTGGGTTGGTATTGAATTGAGAACAATACCTTCCTTGTATAAACTTACATATTACAATAACAGTTCTGATTTTAATTTTAATGAGTAATATAATATTTTAAATAAATCGTGTTGTAGTAAACCGTGAGAGTTGGAGGCACTAGAATAGTTCTTGTTTTGGTCATCGAAGGATCTATAAAACAGTGAATCATTTGTGAGCATGTCCAAATCTTCGTGATCTACCTTTTCTATTCAATGCACTGGTCTTAGAGGGCTGGACAGTTTACAGGGTACTTCTGACCATGCAAGGAAAGCTAATTTGTCTCAAGGAACGAAGTACCTTGAAATTTGTTGCATAAAATGTTTAAATTAAGGAACTGGACAAGTTTAATATCTACCGATGAGTGTGTAGTTAATGGCTGGGTTCGTATTGAATTGGGAAAAATTTTTCGTTGTGTAAACTTACATGTTAGAAAAACAATTTTTTAATCATACAGATTTTCATCTTAATGAGTCGGAATATTTTTAATAAATCCTTTTGTAGTAAATCACGAGAATTGGAGGCACTAGAAGAGTTTTTGTTTTGGTCTAGGGATCTATAAAACATTGCATTATTTTCGAGTGTGGCCAATTTTTCCTGATCCACCTTTCCAATGTGTCACACTAGCAACTCCTTACAGGGTTGGACCGTTTACGAGAACTTCTGGCCACCAGGAATAGCACTAGCATTAAAACGGTTCTTGCTTTGAATACCTAGACATCTTTTAGACGTAACATTTTCTAGTGACTTCCTGCTCCATCTCTTCGATTTCTCACACTTGCCATTCATAATAATAACTGTTACAGTGATGTAGTGATGTAGTTTGATTTCAAGTGATGGGACATCAATAAATTACTTATTGTTTATCGTAAAAAAGGACTTCCAGACATTTTGTAGGTGTAGATGAATGACTGCGTTATAGGGCTCCGAGTCAGTGATTCATGTCTTCAAAATGTTAATTAATTCGAAAATAAAGCCTAATTTGCTAAACAAATTTGTGAACTATAAATAAGAAAGCATGAAAAATAAATCGATTGATTCATAAGTATACCTTCTGATGATTGTGATGTCTGTTTCTACAAAAAATATTATTTAATAGAGTTCAATCAATGGAGTTTAATTTAAATAAAAGTTGAATGGCCCTCGAATAAAATCCCATGTAAATAATGCATAAATAACACATTCTTGATATATTGCATGTATAGCCAACAAATTATCAAACATTTATGTCAACTAAAGAAGCATTCCTCTTTTCAGCATCAAGTAAAGCATACGAAACTCCGTATCTAAACAGCATATCCAATATACCTGATGATTCTCGTTCAGCATATCAATTAGATATTGGCAAAGAAATGCAGAAACGTTTAGTGAAGAAAGCTGACGGCGATTTTCGCCGTCGTAATACGCCATCTAGAAATGTTCTTTGAATAAGTGATCGTTAAATCATTCAACAGGCTGCGATTTGTCGTTATCAACGTAATTTCGTCGTTACACATGATCGTTCTGGATAATTGAATACGGAAGGCACGCTCGAAAACTGAAACAGCTCCACTTGAATGGAAGATTATAATTTGCGGTATATTTACATATTGTTGCAAGTATGAAGTGTTACATATGAATACAAAATAATTTTAAAATTATTCTGCATTAATACGTAACACTATATACTTTCAAGTTAAGAAATTTCTTAATGTTTCAAAGAAAAATGTTTCATTTAATAACTTACAGAAATTGCGGTTAACTGCTTTGAGAGTGAGATTTTAGAAAATTTCACCAAATTTGGGATACTATCGAACATATTTTTAAATAAATTTTCTTCAAAAGAAATTTTTTGGAGTGTAATATATTTTAATCCTCTTTGTGTTACAACCTAGTAGTGCGGCGTATTTTTGGCTTTCCCCACAATACACATAATGAATAAATAACCACATATTTTGTTTGAAAGAATCCTAGAAAAGGTGCTATTGGGCAAGAAGGTAAAAAAGGTTAAAATCAAGCAGTGAATATTGTAGGAGGCAGAACCAATACATGTGTGTGAACCCCTCAGAGTATTAAATTAGTTGGATATTTAAGTAGTATTTTTAATTACGAATACTTGAAATATTGATTAGAAATGTAGTTAATCTCAGAGAATGACGTTTTTCAGCAGTACTGCCCCATGTCAAGAATATGCTAATTCATTAGTCCTCAAGCGTTTGATTCTTTTCAATCAATATTTGGGGTCACCACCTTTGGTAGCTCCGGCTCTGGTTTTCGGAAGAACCGAAACTCAAATGCTGACTAGCAGCAATCAATTACTCGATGTTATTCCAACGTGTTATCAACTGTGCCGTTAGCAACCCAGGAATAAGAACATAATTTATTTAAACGTAACTGTTAACAAAACGATAAGTAATAAAATTCAAATGGTTTGACATTCAGACTTTCGAGACACGATATCTTTAGAACTTAAATTAAATTTTGAATGGGGAGAACTTTACGCACGCGCGACTTTATATTTGGCTTCGCGCAGAGCTGTCTGATGACAGCAGTGTGTGAACGTGCTTAAAAATTTGCTTAATGATGTCGGCACAAATACAAAGTATATTCCCGGTGTCAGATATTTGCAAAATTGTTTGAGGCCAAAACCAAAAAAAACTGAAAATAATCTACCTATATGTATTCCTACAAGCGTTTGTAGAGTAAGATACAGATAAGATTTTATAAATTTTCGTGTTTAGGATGTCTGGTTCTAAGATGGTAAAAAGATATTGTAATAGGTGAAATTTGAAAAGAAATAACGAATAATTTGTTGAAGATAAAAAACACGCTTATTGATTATACCATTGGTTTTAATTTTAATCGTTACAATTTCCTCATGTTCGATGTCTACATTATAAGAACTTGAATATTATACTTATTTTGTATTTATATGACGTAGGACTACGTCAAACTCTGCATAATATGAGGCGACTTATGAACGACCGCCTGTGACAATATTAAGTCCGAATTGAAATCCTTTTACCATTAAAAATACGTGTAATCGTGTTAGCATATTCGTTAACAGCATGGAGTTTAAGTCGCATACTGCGCAATACATCGTGTTCATCGGGGAAGTGATGCAATATTATTGGATGTGCCACGTTATCCACGAGATCTATTAAAATATATGAACATTTGGCAGTGCTTTGATTTAACGCTTTAAAACTTGTTTGCTTTTGAACTGGTGAACACTTTTGATAATATCGTGGTTTATCTGGACAATCGTACTCGCATTACGATTGTTGGAATTATTTTTAGAGATATCGATGAAATCTATTCAGCCATGCTTAGAATATTTCGCAGTGGTTTGAACTGAACATTTTAAAAAGTCGTAGTCCTGCGTTCCAAACGAACGGCATGACCCCTAGTTGCTTTTACTCACATTTCGACACTTTTATATAAATAATTTGATGGATTTGTTTTCAAACACAAGAGTTGTGATAATCATATATAGATTTGGTTTGCCGATCTACAGTTATTTTGTATACACGAGGTCTAGTAAGAGCATAGAGATAGGTAGCGAGGTTATATTGATGTTAACCATTAGCCCTTCTGACCGTGGTTGTCTCCACAAGGTATCTTGTTATTAAGAAAACTGATCAGAGCTTGTCGGACAAGATATCTCGTCATTAGAAGAAAACCGATCAAATCTTTTTCTCATCATCAGTAAAAAATCGGTAATATATTAATGACGATATATCTCGTTGTTAGCGAAATTAGTCAGATCTTGATGAACGAGACATCTCGTGGAAACCACTTGGAGAGTTGAAAATAATTTGCTGCATTTGTTTTAAAGCCATAAGAGTTTTGAGATACAGATTGGTTTGCCAATCTAGTTATTTTATGCTACACAAGGCCTAGTTAGAGCGTAGAGATAGGCAGCGCGATTGTATTTATGTTAACCATTAACCCATCTGGTGATTGTCTCCGCGAGGTATTTTGTCATTAAAAACTGACCGGAGCTTCTCGGACAAGATATCTCGCCATTAGAACAAAACTGATCAGATTTTCATCTCGGCGTAAAAAAAAATCGGCAATATCTTGATGACGAGATATCTCGTATAAATTGGTCATACCTTGATGGACGAGGTATCTCGTCAAAAGCACTTGGAGGGTTAGAATGCAGCATTATTTTAAGGTAAAAATTTTTCTCACTAATACTGAATCGTTGAACATTTATATTATGCTCTAGTTTCCACCATAAAATGACTTCTGAAATTTATGTTTTACTCTATTTCGATTTAAGAACCTGGCTTGGGAGTACATACTCAGTAATAAGATTCTCTGCACAAAACGCAAAGAACCGGAATGAGATAGAGAACCATCGTACAGTAACAAAACGCAACAAAACTAATGAACTTTCTTTGAGTTCAAGATATTCTGAGTTCTAGATATTCCAATCCCCACAGCATAGCGTGTAGTTAAAACCGTCCTTGCAAACCGAAGCTTAAAATTTTCCGAAGGTTAACGGGAACACTTCCCGCTTCTGTTCTAACAAAGCATCGAGTTGCAAGGGAAGTGTTAAAAATCAGTTCCATAAAAACAATCAAACCGGTCCAACGAATATGGAATTCCCAAAATCCCCAATTAAATTCAAAAAAGAAAAGGAGAAACTCGAATTCACACAATTTCTTCTTGCTAGTACCATTGAAATCTAATATCAATTCCGTGTGCAAATTATCGAATGATATATTACATGTTCCTACCCCAAAACTGGTTTCTAAATCAGTTTCACATATGAGACTGAAGAAAAGATTTCTGTGTGGTGTAAATATTACCATGCATGTCACTATCCTGACTCAAGTCTGACAAATATTTGGGTGTGGATGAGAGTTTGCATAAGTCTCAACAAATAGTAGTAGGAATGCTCTCTTATCTGTTAGGAGGATAATTGTTCAGTAAATTGAAATAAGGTAGGAGGTATACACACATTCAGAGATGGACACGTTCACCGTAAAATGGATATTCCTGAGGGTTTGGTTATCTAGAAGACCGGTAGGACTTTCTATAGAGAGAAAAATTATGTAACATCAAATAAGAATTTATTCTACACAATTATTTAACCCTCCAAGTGGTTTTGGTGAGACATCTAGTCTATCAAGATCTGACCAATTTTGCTAATGACAAGTTACCTCGTTGTCATGAAGATACTGTCAATTTTTACAAGATGACGAGATCAAGATATGGTCAGTTTTTTCTAATGATGAGGTATCTCGGCCATCAAGATATGGTTAATTTTGCTAATGACGAGATATCTCGTGACAACCACCAGGAGAGTAACATGTGTGTGTAATTCGAAAGACAGCAAATAAGCACAAAATGCAAAAGATCAATAATGAAATCTACTCTGCATACCATACGACTATAGACTCAGTTTTATTTTTTTTTATCAAAATATGGGTTTAGATCAGTTTCATTATGTACCCCCTGCGATTCTGTGACACCTGAAAGATTGCAGTACATGGCCGAGACTAGTAATGTTGTTACCCTGACTATTGTGACAGCTATAATGAATCTTACTTTCTGCCATATATTTCATAGCTTTGGTGTGACCAGTTCTAAATCGTCATAATTCTATTTATTCTCGACATGACTTGGAATTGGATACTTTCTCCGGGTCTCTGTTCTCTACATCAATGGTGTTGCGGTAGACACCATTGATGGTGTTGTGGCCTAGACTTTTCTTTTTTGTGGCCTAGACTTTTCTTTTTTGTGGCCTAGACTTTTCTTTTTTGTACTATTTTGTCTACTTATAGGAGCCTATTTCTTCAAAGGCGAGTTTCCCTATGTTAAATTTAAGTTACAGCCTGTCCTATTAATTCCATCCGTCATTGCATTACCCGGTATCCCAACATGTGAAGGAACATGTGTTACCTTGTATCCACATCAATTTTATGTTGTAGTTGAAAATGAGGTTGATCGTGGTTTAATTAGCCCTCCTGGTGATTGCTTCGACGATATAGCTCATCATTTATCAAAATTAATCAGATTTGATGTACGATATATCTCGCCGTTAGAAGAAAGCTCATCAGATCTTGATCTCGTCAACAACAAAAAACGGCAATATTTTGATGACGAGATATCTCATCATTATCAAAATTGGTCAAATCTTGATGGACGACATATCTCGTCGAAACGATCAAACTATGCAAGAGGCCTCGATCCAAAACAAGATGATAAAGATGTGTGAAATCCATACCATATTTATAAATAAGGGCGTAGATATGCCCCACTTTTTGTTCAAAATTATATAGATTAGTTTTAAAAAATAGTTATCTTTTCTTAAATCTTAAAATATATATATATATATATATATATATGTATATATATGTATATATATCTTCCTTCAATCAATTTTTAATGTCTTACTGATATCGAATCAATATAGTTTACTGAAAATCCGAAAATCCGGAGGTCAGCACTGAGAATACTATTCTCCCTCGCTATTGACTTCGTTCTCCTAAAATGTTACATACTTCAGTTATTTTCGTTTCTAGATCAAACCGGATTCATTTTTATTCAATTCAATCGTTTAATACATCTGATGAAATGATAACGCTTCAACAATGCTTCTAGGGAAAAAGTCTCAAGACAAGAAGCATATTCTTAGTATCTCAGACGTTTCACCTCCTGAGGTAGTGGCCATGCTCTATTAAGCAGGTATGTTGAATGCGAAATAATGATGTAACACCGGTAACACAATCTATTCAGGAAATTGGTAAGCATCTCTATCGACTCCAAAAAGCCGAATCATCCTTATACACTATCTACCGTATACAAGGCGATAGATATGCTTTGTCATTAAGTTTGAAAACATCGGGTCGAAGACCCTGTCGTACAGTGTTGCTGGAATGCTTTTTAGAGACTGAGAATCTATACATTTTTTCTGATGCCCGGACAATTGAACATTACTCGTTACGGGCGAATTCTTGAACCGCTTTGTATTACCATGGTGCACCAGGGGTGGATGGGTTTATGTTACACCTCACATACATAGCACACATTCTAGGTACAACCCGTTTATAGAGAGGACACAAAGTCATTCCAGACCGATAAACATCCCTGCCTTTCCCAAGATTCAAATCATGAATATTTCGATCCAGAAGACAACGGATTGGTCAGCAAGGATCTATGCGTACAATTCTGGATCGAAAGGTTCCTGGTTTGAATCTGGGGTAAGGCATGGATGTTTGTCCGTCTGGAATGAATGTGTGGCATCTCTATAAGCGGTTTGTGCATGTATGTGTGGTATGCATGTGATATGTTACATGAACCCCTCTTCAATTGAACATTACTTATTATGGCAGTACAAGGGCGTATTAATAAACCACTTTGCTTTAACCTGATGCACCACGGAAGGTGGGTTCATGTTACATATCACATACCTACCATTCATTATAGGCACAACCCGTTTATAGAGAGGCCACACATTCACTCCAGACGGAAAAACATCAATGCCTTACCACGGTTTCGAGCCAGGAACCTTTCGGTTCAGAATCGTATAGATCCTTGCCGACCAATCAATCGAGTCTTCAGGTTGTTCGCTTCTTTCTCCCTGGGCGAATTTCTCTTTTTTGTGTCAGTAGAACTTTCCTCGCGTGTGTGTAAATTTACTTGACGTTGCCTGTTTTGTGTTTGGAGCAGCTTGGCCAAATGTCGCCGTTTCGTCATTAAACCAAACCAAACTACATAGTTTTCAATTCTTAATATTGCGTAGTTTTCCGTAAAAACATAGGGGCCGGGTAGCCCAGTTGGAAGAGAACCAGATTAGTAATCGGAGGGTTGGGAGTTTGAAACTCGGTCCAATCAAAGACCGTCGTATACGCGGGGACTGGTGGACGTTAAATTTCAATCCTCAATATTTAGAGTGGTGGAGAATTTGGAGAGGGAGTGGCAGCTCGGGTGTTGACCTCGTCATCTGACCGTGGTTCAAATTTAGAGGTGTTTTCCTTGGATTTTTCCCTTCGGGATGTATTCCGGATCGTGGACAATATCCCATTATGCTGCTCCAACGCGACGTTAATTAACTAACTATCTACCGTAAAAATTAATGTAATTCTCGTGTAGGTAGGTATTTTAATTAACGTAGCACTGTGGGAGCAACACAATGGGCTATTGGCGATGGTACGGGATCAAACCGTAGGGAAAGACCGAGGACAACACCATGTAATTTGAACCACTGAAGTCCCACTCTCCAAGCTTCCACACCACGCCAACGTGAGGACATTTGAGGACAAGACAGATTTAACCTGCACCAGCCCCCTTGTACAAGACGGTCTTTGGTTGGATTCGAACTCGCAACCCTCCGGTTGCTGATCCGTTACTCTTCCAACCGGGCTACCGCGGCCATTAATACTCGTGGCATTTCCGCTTACTTTTGGGATTTACACTCCTTGATCGACGGATAAATTAAAGGCTTTGCCAGTGTCCACAGAATCGGATATCATTGCAACCGATTGCTCTCGAAGAATTACAATTATGTCATCAGACGTAACGTTAACTTTGATTTCGACAACTGTTTCATAACGCCTTACAAATCCAGTCAGGTGAGAGATTTTCTATCGGATTAATAAAGTAAATTCATCCATGGCGATGACTTCATATGATATAACCTCAAAATGTCTTCTTTAAGCCTAGAGAGAAGAATTTGTACACAGAGTTCTTTAGAAACTAAATTATGAAGATTGGACTGTGAAAAGAACACTCATCCAAGTCAATTTTTTTCTTTTTTTTTTACAAAATCAGTCCTACTATTTTTAATACTTTGGATAATTTGTTTAATCTTATTTATTATTTACTTACTACAACGGGTTGTGTTGCTCCAGTTTCGACGTAATTCAAGTACCTGCCTTTTTTATTACAAAGGCAAACAAAAAGGTTTTAGTAAAGGAATCCTTATCTCTTAAATATGTACTTTTATTTAACCCTTTCTCATTACTTCCTATTCCTTCCTATTCAAACCTCAGAGTGTCATGCACGAATATTTCGTTTGATTACCTTCAGTTTCCCTCTTCATAACATCTAAAAGGGTTTGACTTCCCTGACGTATAGAAAGTTTCATAGTATTCTTTCAGAAATTCATGAACTGAGTGTAAATGCTCATTTTCATGGAGAGAAATACATTTTCACATTGTAATCTGCTTACAAATATGTAACACTATCAAAATATACTTCTAAAAATTGATAATTAGTATTTAAAAAGCTGTGCAGTAAAATTTATTTTTGTCAGTTATTGGTGGGTAGGTAGATAAGTAGTTGAATTTACGTCACACTGGAGCATAAAAATTACCGATATTCCGGGATCAATTTCGAAGGGAAAGATTCGAGGACAACACCTCGTAATTCTGAACCACGGTTCCATAACGAAGCCAACACCTGAGCTCTTTAAGCTTCCATGCCATGCCAACGTTGGGACATTTGAGGCCACGACAGATTTAGCATGCACCAGCACCACGTACACGACTATTTTTGGGTGGATCTAGTTTCGAACTCGCGACTCCACGGATGATAATCCGGTCCTTCCAACCCTTCCCTTAAACCCTTCCAACTGGGCCATCGTGGCTCCTAAGCTGCTTCAAACACAATGTCAAGTAATGAACATACACACATAAGGAAGATTTTACTGACACAGAGAGAAATACATCCAGGGAGGAATCGAACCTGCAACTCGCAGGTTGTTAGCGCTATGGGCAAATCCACTGTAGCATGTCGAGATTTGGATAAGTTTGAATATTGATGCATTCTAAATAACCATTTTATAAAATTTTATTTCAATTGAACAATGGTGTTAATAATACATTTTAATCGTACAAAAAACATTTAAAGACTATCAAACCATGAACACTTAAATTACCTCGTAACTCATTTTGATTTTTGGTATAAATTTTATTTGCGTGGGTATGTTTTTAGTTTCAAAATGAAAAATTCTAAACATGAGATTCTGAATAAGCTGTTTTTCAAAAATTTCCGCTCTTACTGTTTAGAAGCAGTATAAACCACAAATATTCATATGAATAGAAGGGATTGATCATGGGTCATTGCCTATAACCCGTTGTGGGGCTCCAGTACGATGAAAATTGCCTACCATATGAGTTGAAACCATAGAGGAAATATAAAAGTAGAGTGAGCAATGGTAACCTCTTTTTGTACCCAGGATCATGAGACCAAAACTAGTAGTAACGCGACTCTTAGATTACTTTTGTCTGCTAGTGGAAACGAACATTCATCATCTGATTGGTCCACGCGACATAATAGAGCTTGGTGTTTTCACCATTTTTTTGGCACTCCCTAGAAATGCGCATTCACACATCTATCCTATCATAAGATCATATATCGCCAAACGAGGCGACAAGATGCCAATTCGACCAACTTAGTCAATTTTTCTCAGAGCAGTCACGTGACTATTAGTCGACTAATTGGTCCCACTTTTTGAAGCTCCTCTCAATAGCAATGCTCAGTACACTTATATTTCACTTCTATGGTTGAAACATTTTCTTCCCTTATAATGCGTTTGGTTCAAAAATGTAACTAAATCAAATTTCTTACATTAATTTCTTAATTAATTAATAAATCATCAACAGTAAAACACCTAGCAACTTTTAGTTTCATTTGCGTAAAAAATAACAGCAAGACTGTCCGACGGTAGAGAAAATTTCAGAGCGAACACTTTGCAATCAGCGCGCATATTTGTGAAACAGCAACAAAATGCACCGCTTTTCGCACAGCTTCCACTTCCAAGGTTATGACAACAGCCCAATTACGTTGTAAACAAAACTCCGAATTCTTTATTTAGCTGACATTCACCGCAATAAGAGAACCTACCGAACAATAACTGGAGTATGAAATCCGGTGTCAAGTGTAACAGAGATTTAAGCAAATAGTCATAGCTTTACGCCACTGGGTCAAATCGCCATTTGCGTAACATCCCAATTGCACGCGTTCAATTTTGAAAACCGTCCATTTGCAAAGACCACTCCTCGATGACTAATGGTGAGGATCTTCGTATTCGATGGAGGATAGAATGTTATGGGACTTCTAACATAGGTGTAAAGATTCCAGTTTTTAGTTATTCGTAGTTTGGAATATGTTCCAGCGATCGAAACGTAGAGATTCTCGACGCGAAATCTTCTAAGAATCGCTGTAGCGTGTCCGTTTTCGACACATATCTTGGCAGGAAATTGAGGTCAATTTTGCAAATAGAACTCTTGATGACTTCTCGCATAAGTAACTGGCGTAGGTGATTAAAATAATGCAAAAACTCAGTGTGTTAACGATCTAAGAAGAATCGTTGTTCCTAGGAATCAAATCAAGCAGAGTTCTAATTCTACTGCCTATATTCGTTATTTGACATTTTCCAAAATTCGAAACAAATATTTAATTTTTTATTCATAGTAAATATTAATTACGTCCCTTCTGAACACATTTTACTCTCCAAGTGGTTTTTTTCCTATCCAAGACCAATGGTCAATTTTGCTAATGATAAGATATTTCGTCTATCAAGATATGGTCGGCTTTGCGAATGACGAGATATCTCGTTGATACAAAGCTGCTTTATTACTCCAAGGGGAATGGAGATCCAATTAGGCAAAACAAATTATTCCATGCTTAGAACAGGTGACAGTTTTGAATAAGCTTTTGCATTAGAGACTGGCCACTACAGAACTGTTTTCGACCCGAAAATAAACCACCAAGAAGATTCAGCCGTATGTCCCGGTCTAATTAACCCTCGTGTAGCTTCATTTAACCTTTTCAAGGACAGAATATCTTGGTCAACTTGGCGAAGTACCGGCTAAACTTCCTATTCAATTAGCCATTGTATGTATTTGAACAATTCAATTTTTAAGTTATTAATAGACATGGTGATACTATAGAGCACCGTGGTTACCGAAGAAATCGCTATACAATTAGCCTAGGAATTTTTTGAAAGTGTGGTTTTGCAGTGAAACCCTTTCACTTGAAAGGGTTAACATTACAATAAATTATAGCTGTAGCTGGAGTACTTACACCTATTTTAATGTGAATTTGCTTGGTTAAAATGCTTTTAAAAGTTTAATTTAGTATTTTTATAAAAGTCCTACAAAGTTTTGACCATGAATTTTTACGGTCCAAAGATAATTTGACATCTTTGGACGCCCTTAATGCATTGGCAAGCAAAACTTAAGGAACAACAAGGTTTTTAACCATCGTTTTGCAGTGAAGTGACTGAATGGGGAACATGATACGAAAGGTACGTCGAAGTTACCGAATCGGTGATTGAAAACAAAACAATTACAAGGACAGAATCTCACAGTAAACTAAAGTCTTTCAACTGAAGTGGTGACATTGCAATGGATGACATGAGACAGAAGTGAACAGTAAAACTTAAACAAAAAGAGGAGACGATCCTTTGTAAGCTGTATGACCATCTCGGACACACTGATGCAGGCTTTGCACCGCGTTTGCATACAGAGAGTGAGGTTCCGGATGAGATCCTGGGGTAGCAGAACCATTCCTTTGTCAGAGCCTCTGACATCACAATTCTAAATACACCAGTTTACTACCGACTATATTCAGTTATGCCAATCGTCACGGGCTGTTTCGTTTAATTTTGAGGTTATAACTTTTAAAAATAACAGGGTTCCTTAAGTTTTGCACGCCAATGTAGATGCAAGACCATAAAGCTTTTACGGTATCAGAACAAGGGAAAACTAACTAGATTGGATTTTGAATTTTATTAGAAATCCAATCTAGTTAGTTTTCCCTTGTTCTGTTCCCTTGTTCTTAATACTATTCACTTTAATGCCTTCTAATTTATAACTTTTAACTCTTCGTGTGCGTGCATGATTTTACGCCAGAATATTGTTGAAAATACATACATTTGTTTAATGCCTTCTAATTTATAACTTTTAACTCTTCGTGTGCGTGCATGATTTTACGCCAGAATATTGTTGAAAATACATACATTTGTTTAATGCCTTCTAATTTATAACTTTTAACTCTTCGTGTGCGTGCATGATTTTACGCCAGAATATTGTTGAAAATACATACATTTGTTTAATGCCTTCTAATTTATAACTTTTAACTCTTCGTGTGCGTGCATGATTTTACGCCAGAATATTGTTGAAAATACATACATTTGTTTAATGCCTTCTAATTTATAACTTTTAACTCTTCGTGTGCGTGCATGATTTTACGCCAGAATATTGTTGAAAATACATACATTTGTTTAATGCCTTCTAATTTATAACTTTTAACTCTTCGTGTGCGTGCATGATTTTACGCCAGAATATTGTTGAAAATACATACATTTGTTTAATGCCTTCTAATTTATAACTTTTAACTCTTCGTGTGCGTGCATGATTTTACGCCAGAATATTGTTGAAAATACATACATTTGTTTAATGCCTTCTAATTTATAACTTTTAACTCTTCGTGTGCGTGCATGATTTTACGCCAGAATATTGTTGAAAATACATACATTTGTTAAGTGTTTGTATTTGTTTTTATGCCAGTTAATTTTAATGCCAACATATAGCGAGAATTTATTCACAATCAATATTACCTTTATTTTATAGAATTGTATTTTTCATGATGTTAAAATACTTTTTTAATTTTGGGGTACAATTGGAAGTTTTGAAATGAGAAATTGAGTGATTTCTCTTCCTACAAGTCTGGAAACCTCTTTTTGAAAGGTACAGAAAAGTCCTTTTGAAAAAGATTAAAGGAGGTCCCTTATCTCTCTTATGAAATTAAATTACAGTGTGAAATGTAAGAAGTTAATAAATAATAATAGCTGATTTTTTATCAATTATCTATATTTCTTACACTTTTATATCAGCCATAAGACGAAAAAAAAATCTGATTTGTAGGTCTTCAGGGTAAAGTTTTAAAAGAATTAATAATAAAATTCAAAAATTATTTTTAAACATTAATTTGATAATTTTTATTTGACGAATTGGCGTGTTATATATTGTATTTTCATTTCACGAATGACAAAAAACGGATATAAACAATGAAAAATCAACCACACGGGATTTTTCCACTTAGTTTAAATATACTTGATTTGAGCTCAAATCAAGAAAATTTAAACTAAGTGGTTAAATATACTTGGCTTATACTAAGTGCCTAATAATATTGCTTAAACTCTATGGATGGACTCTTATGAAATTACCCAGTAGTGTGATTGCAAAAGGCGATGAGAAATCAGGAAGATTAGAAATAATTTTAGAAAACAAAATGTAAGCGAACGTAAACACATAGGTTTAGAAGTTAAAAATTACAGATTTACCTTGGTGAAAGGGATGCAATTGAAGAGGACACCCAGAAGTTAACTGTGACATGACTGAGATTTACACTTTTTGCCACGCACTTTGTTGGAAGCAAAAATAAGAAAGACCAGTAAGAAATATAAGAATGATACTTTATATTTTTGATTTATTTGCATTTGGATATATGAAAGGCGAATGGGGGTCTGTGCATGTATTTATTGTATATGAATTTAACCCTCCAAATGGTTTCGACGAGATGTCTCATCCATCACGATCTAATCAACTTTGCTAATGACGAGATATCTCGTCATCAAGATATTGTCGATCTTTTTAATGAGGACGAGATCAAGATCCAGTTAGTTGTTTCTAATGACGAGATACCTCATCTGCCAAGATCTGATCATCGTCGAGACAACCACCAGGAGGGTTAAATAAGATATGAAGTGTGAAGAATGTTACTGCCGTCCAATAGATAAAAACAATTAAGAAACAGATGTGCATAGGCTATACGTGGATATGCTAGATTTTGAAAAAATTATCGCATGTATTCTGGTTTTATAATTTTCCTTCTGATTAAAACTTGCATTCTAAGATATCGAAATGAATAGCAGTTTCTTGTTTTATATTTTTGACTAACTCATTATGTTGCAGAAACTGTTCTTTCTTTCTCATAAATCGATTTGACGTCCGACAAAATGAACTTTGAAAAACCATTACTCTTTTTTTATTCAATATCGTGATTAGCAACTAAGTGCTCATTTTCAATAGTGTGTTTCATGTTACAGATCAAAATAGCCCTAATTAGGAACACGTAAATAAATTTCTCAACAAGACCTTCATCACACACATTGGAACATTGTGACAATCCTTTGTTACTCACTGAATGAACATCCGAAAGGACACCATCAAATCAAGGACGGTGACAATTAACGGAGAAAACGGCAATTTGGTTCGCCACCTGTCATTGAAAAAACCCCGTTCGCTATAAGATCAATTATTGCTTCCTTGAGCTAATGTTGATATTTGCTTATCACCAATGCATTAAGTCGTATTATAGTGGTGTTTGTGTACTCACTGAGCGACATTGGGAAGTTGAAGTTAATGACTTGATATCACTTTCGGATGTATGCCAATAACACAATAAAAATCATTTAAAGTTTGCATTTCTAGAATGTCGATGGTTTTTAGCAAAAAAAAATTACTTAATAAGTAAAAAAGTAATAAATAAGTGACGGCTCTAATAGATAAATTCAGGAGTCCACATTAAAGATCTGGTGATATCGGCTGGATTTGAGTCCCAGATATAGATAGAAGGTAATGATCTCTATTGTCTCTTGTTTCATTTGATTATGTCACTTCGGTTGAGATAATAAAATACACAAAAGAAGCAATTAGTGTAAAAAATTAAAGTTAAATTTTTTTAAATGGTTGAGTTAAATTAAGTTATTTTAAATATGTTTTACCTTACCTAAGGCGAAATATATTTAAAATGGCATTTTTAATTTCTTCATGCATTAAGATATTTGCGTTTGTTTTATAAAGTTAAAAATCTTAGCCGAAATTATTTTCTTTTTAAATGGTTGAGTTAAGTTAAAATAAAATAGATTTATAAAAGACATCATTTATAAATATCTTCATGCATTAAGAAATATGCTTTTTTATTGAAATTTGCCTTGGTGTTCTATAAAGATTAAAAATTTTAGCTAAAATGATAGTAAATTATATCTGTACCTTGATAGAAAAAAGGCCAATGTCCATTTTGAAGATTTTTATACACCTGATTTGATAACACCTGACACGACAAAACTTTAGAATCATATTCCGTAAACAACCACGAAGAATTGTTTTTTTGGACAATTTCATTCATTTTTTTTATTCTTCAGTAAACGTAACGACAAGACTTTAGAATCGCTTTCCGTAAGTATTTACGAAGAACTTTGTGCTTTTCTGGATAATTTCATTGATTTTTATTCCTAAGTAATGTAAGCACAAAACTTTAGAATCGTTTTCAGTAAGCATCTACGAAGAATTGTTTTTTGGACAATTTCATTCATTTTTTTTTTATTCTTAAGTAAACGTAACGACAAGACTTTAGAATCGCTTTCCGTAAGTATTTACGAAGAACTTTGTGCTTCTCTGGATAATTTCATTGATTTTTATTCCTAAGTAATGTAAGCACAAAACTTTAGCATCGTTTTCAGTAAGCATCTACGAAGAATTTTCTGCGTTTCCGAATAAACTGTAATTTTCCAAAAGCCACACTCAGTTTGGTTGTCTGGATGTTAGTTTAATTTGCGTGGCACAATATCTTAAAGGAAAACAGAATTGAACGTGTTTTTAAACATCTCAAACCTATCACTCCACCGATGTAATGTTCTTTTTTATTGCATATCACTCGTACAATTTATGTATTACAATGGCTAAAAGCTAAATATATCTCGACTTGCTTGAATATCTGAATAGTCAGCTTAAATTTAATAATGCTGAAACAGACTGTAAAAATTAAGAATAAAAAAATAATCAAGCCGTTTTTAGTAATTATCTAATGAACTGGAATTAATACTCAAAATATAAATTTAATTAAATACGTAAATTAATAAAATTATGCGGAAATTTTATAAATTTACGCAATGGCTAACATGCTTGATTTGTTCTTCAAACACCATCACACCATCACCCTCTACCTCACAAAAGATGAAAAATTATAACGATTCTAAAATTATTGTAAAAATGACCGTACCGCGACAAAACAGACATCTAAAATTATTAAAATCTTTTGTGTTCATAATTTATTCAAGATGTTTATTTTGCTTATGAGAGGTTTTTCTGTGCAGCTAAATATAAAAGGCCCAAGTGTTTGGGGATAGAATGTATTTCCTATACTTATTCCGAAAGGGTAGTAGAAAGCAAAATTCTCGTCTTTCGATGGTTTGTTTGTTTACACTGAAAATACCATTCATCATAAATAGGATTCATGTAAACAATAATAAATTAGTTGTGGTGACTTGTATTGTTATTGTTTAATAATTGTAATTGGTATTTAAATACATTGTCATGACAAAACAACAAATTTCAGAAACAGATTTATATTAGCTTGACAACAAATCAAATTTGCTTCGTTTCCTCTCCTTTATAAAGAAAATTATCTTAATTTGATCTGAGTTCGAAAAAAAGATTCCATTATCATGAGTTGAACATTTCATAAAATGAAACCATAATAGCTTTTGCACGAGGACAGGTACTACTTACACCTTCACTACAAGGTGAGGTAGTTCCTTATTTTTTCATTCCTTCTCAAAACCTCATTCCTGGAACATAAATAACCAAACATTCTTATGTGTATGCAAGAGGGGGAGTATTTGCATTTTCCTATTATCTCTAGGTTGTACCTCGAATAGTAGGCAACATTTGTCCTACCGGGAATAATTGTCTTCAATGCAGCGTTTATATATATTTCATTAAAAATAAACAAATATCTAAAGAACCACGTCACAAAAGAATTCTAAGCGTGACAAGAATTTTAAACCAACTAACAAAACTTGGGAAGGTGGCTTTATGCAAAACACAAGGTATGAAGTTAATTACATTTATTTGGTTTTTATCATTTTTCCAAAGTTGCACTGATAGCGTATTTACTTTCTAAGGTTATATTTTATCCGCAAAGCAACCTTAGCGTAAAGTACGTCGTATTCTTTTTAATATTACTGCATAATTAGACCTCTATATCAGAGCATAATCTATACCAGAGCTGCATCTATTCTAGAGATTTATTTAGAAACAAATATATATTTAAGCTTCTAAAAAATACTGATCCGTTGTTTGGATGAATTATATCATGGATTTCTCTTTTTTCTTTAAAACATGCCATACCTGCCAAACCTGGAAGAAAAATAACCGGATGATTTTTAGCGGCATGAAAACCAATGCCGAAGTTCAAAGAGAACGTAACAAATTGAACTAATAAAGATACCTTACTAACAACTGAAATTCTTTCACAATATGCGTCAATCCCTATTTCCCAAATTCAACTTGTGCCTAAAGCAAGTTTATTTGAAAATCCGACAACTGAATTCAATGCTGGCCCTTTAATTTTGAAAATAAAATGGCGCTTACTGGTCTTTCTTTCAGAAAATGCGTGGAATCCCTATTTCCCAATGTCGACTTGCCGGAGGCAAATTAACTGGCCAACCTGTGTGATTCCAGTATTTTATAATCCCTTATGGATTGCCACATGAAGCCAAATGCCGTATTTTATGTCATTTTAAAATTTCCCACATTGAAAGAAAAATCCAAAAGATATTTTTTCCGTCCACAATGCCAAAAAAATTATGGTTTTCTGGAAGACTTTCGAAATCGTTTCGCAGAGTTGAATACCTGCGATATAGTTCGTACCTGCGAAAGAGTTTTCGCAGGTACGACATAGCTTTTACGATACAAAAAATAAAATTATGCGAATAAATTATGTGTATTGCGTATATTTACTAAAAGAAATTATTGAAAATGGTGTCGAAAAATCGAAGTTGAAGTTTTGATTTGAATACCCTTGAATTCTTAATATTTTAATTTTCTCATCCATGCTTTTTATTATACTTCATCTTTGTTCTTCATTCAGAATTTTTATATTCTTTATGCCTTCTTTTATAACTATTTCTTTATCTTTTAACTTATACTTTTCTTTGAGCCTCTTTCCTCATAATTCTACATTAAAAGAATTTCTTACAGTTACTCCTTTCTCCCTTTCTTTCTCAGAAAACTGTTTTATCTCAGAAATTTTTCTCTACGTAATTCTTCTTTTCTCTTGCTACTTTGTTCACTCAATAAATGTAGTTCCTTTTCCAATTTTTCTCTAGTATCCCTTCGTTTTCAGTTATCTTTCCCATTACGATAACTAGGTAGCAATAACAAGAACCACGTATACGTTCAATCTGAAGTTTCTAATCACCTCTTGGTACTTAAGAATGAGATTCTCAGGGCTTCCAAAGCTTCATGTGAAATAGTAGCATTAATGGTAACCAGATTCCGATATTTTTCTTTCATGGTTGCCGCCATGCTTGGGGCCGAAACTTCGAAATTGGTGTTCCTTGGAAAATTTTCTCTGAAGAAAAATCCGAAAAATATTTTCCCATCCTCTATTAGTTTAAAAAAAGGGACTAAATTTTCGTTTACCTTTGGTGAAATTTTAAAAAAAGTCACCGAAATTTTGAAAGTAGTTTTTACGACCATTTTGTTTAAAAGATACCCCTAGTCGCCAAAGTTGAAAAATAGTCGCAAAAAGTTTCGCCAAAAGTCATCTTTTAGCTGCCTGTGGTATCTATTGATCTTTGATTTATCTACGAAACAGCATTTCCCAATAATGAATTTTAGTACGGTTTTTATTCATAGAAAAAACAAGGATAAATACTTAAATTAAATAATCAAAGGTAGGAGGGTGTGTAACTAATTAACATCAAACATTGGCTTCGAATTCAAGAAATCTAATCAAATATTCTACGCCTATAGTCATTTAAAAAAAGTCAAGGAGATAGTATGACATGAATATGTGAAATTTAGAATCGATTTCTGAAGATTACTTCAGGCACACGTTACAAATAAAAATGGTGAAAATTGGGATGGTGAATCATTTTCTGAACTCATGAGCTACCAAATTCTAAGTAATAGTCTCGGTTGATGCTTGAATGATTTTAACTCGAAGAAAAAATTATTTTTGCCACATTTTAAACAAATCGAAAAAGTATTTTTTTTTTCAATTCCAAACACTATTTTAAAGCGGGAAATAAGAGTCGAATGCTGTGATTCAGATGCAACAATAAACATAGTTTTTTCTTGAACGTGGGCGATAAATTTTTCCTCAAAAGTTCAAATTAATAAAGAGCAAATTTCTCTCACTAAACGCTTTTTCACGCTTGAACGAGCAGTTACAAATCTATAACCAGGATTACTAATTTTTACGACTGCTGCTAATGAGAGTGAACCAAGAAACGTGACCGACACATGTTTTACGCCATAAACATATTTAAACAATAAAAATATGCCTGTCATTTTAAAGTAATGTTGAAGAAGGTTTAAAGATTTAAAACCCTATCCCACAAAATAGATTTTTTTCATTGAATTTAAAATATCGCGATTGAACTGTAAAGCGAAACCCATTTTTAAAACAAGCTCTTTTGTTATGCACTCACCATTAAATGGAATTTTCAAGAAAAAAGTATTTGCTTCAAAGAAAATTAGTCATGAATATCTTGTCAAATTAATTTGTCGTCCTTTCCTTAAAAGATGAAAAAATTCGAATATGACCATATCTGGTGCAAGAGTGCCACAAGTCAAAGGATATTGATAAGACTACTTGAGTGCTAGACTATTCGCCGTAGATTCTTTTTTATAATTCGAGTTACGACAATTTTACAGGAAACGAACTTAATAACGGGCGTTCACAATCCCCAAAAGTCGATTTTTGTAGTAATCACCTTAATATCACCTTTCGTAGTTTTTATCTTATAACAGGGATGAAATGTATGTGAAATGAATCACATTTGATGGATATACATATATGCGAAGTTGTAGAAATTATAAAAGTGTTGAAAAGACGTTAAAAATTATTTTTCCAGACACCTAAATGATGTCGGCACTTTTCTATGAAAAGAAAATTATTATTCTGATCACTTTCAATCTACAATTAACCAATTCAGCCTGAATAAGGTCGGGTAATTCTTCTAGTCTAGTATAAACATGAAGTTTTATTTCTGGAAATCTGATCAATTTCGACGAATTTTACGATAAGGGAGAAAACAGAAAGTGTTTGTGGGGGAAATTGCTGTGAGCAAATGTAGAGAAAAGCATATATAATTCAAATTTAGGTCAAAACAGCCAGTAAAAATGAATTTTATGACAAATATATTTTTATTTTGGTGAAATGCTTATGAAAGAGTTAATACATTTTCCGTTTTGAGGCCCTTCTATATAAAAAAAATCTAACCGCACTCCTAGTGGGTGATTCGCCACTGTATACGCTTCTAAATACTGGTGTGATTAGATTACAATAGAACTTTAAATTGAATTTAGAAAATAACTTCAAAATTAGCAATTACATTAAAACATATGAGTATTTTGAAGAAGGCATTTCGATTAAATTAGAATAGAACTTTAAAGTATGCTCGAAAATAACTTCAAAATTCCAGAATAGCAATTTCATAAAAATAAAAATATCAGTATTTGGAAAGCGTTGTGATTAAATTGGAATGGAACTTTGATGTATATGCTAGGAAATAACTTCAAAATAATCAATTGCTAATTTAATTAAATTAAAAATAAGGGTATTTGTCACATTCCCAAAAATAATATATTTTTATTTTAATCAAATTACTAATCTAGAATTTTGAAATTATTTTCTAGCATATACATAAATAAAGATGATAAAGAATAAAGATGATGCAAAAACGCCGAAGTGAACACGCATCGACCATTTTGAAAAATAATTAGTTACACAATTGCCAGGAAACATGAACCCATCAGCTTTTGTGATTGCGTCTATTCACAGCAGTTTTCTATCGGGTATAGTGTGATCACACCCATTGTTCACGCTCAACGCAGTGCGGAAGGACCTACAGATGGACATGCATTAGATGTTAGATAACATTTCCGATCAAGAATAGACGTTCGTCTTAGAAACTTCAGTAACCCGGATGTTTTCTGCGATTCAGTTGTTTCGTACTTACAGTTCGCAAATCTTCCATATGTTCGTGTATTCTAGCGTCTTCTGTTATTTTCCTGGGGCCACGGTAGCCCAGTTGGAAGATCAACGGATTAGCAACCGGAGGGTTTCGAGTTCGGAACTCAGTCCAACCAAAGACCATAGATGATGTACTCTAAATCTGTGGTGGCCTCAAATGTCCTCACGTTGGCGTGGTATGGAAGTTTGGTGAGTGGAACACCAGCTCAATTGTTGACCTGTCATCTGACCGTGGTTCAAAATTAAGTGGTGATGTCCTCGGATTTTTCCCTTGGGGATTAATCCGGACCGTTGCCATTAGCCCGTTGTGTTGCTCCAGTGCGACGTTAATTAACTACTTACATACCTACCAAGGGAATGGAGATCCAAGTGAAAAAAACTAAGTATCTATTCCTCGCCATTTTGCCGATTTTTTTTATGATAACGAGATCAAGATGTGGCCAGTTTTCCTTTCTAATAACGAGATATCTCGTCGAGAAATCACCAGGAGGGCTAAAGCTCACGAAAGTTTCATATGTTCGTGTTTGATGGCGTCTCCTGATATTTACATCATCAATGTCTCCGTGCAAAACGTTTTCGGCAGCTAACAGTCACATGATAATGGTTGGTTGGGTTTCATTCACAAGGGACATATATGACCATGCTGAGACAAGCAACGTCAATGGACAAGCACACAGAAGGAAAGTTTTACTTACACAAGAGATAAATTCACCCTGGGTATGGTGCAGGAATCGAATCAGTGCCACCTACAACTCGCCGGTTGCTAGCGTGAAAGTGATGGAGAATAATGCTAAATTGGAGAAAATTATATCCTCACTTTGAAAGTACACTAATTCCCAGGGGCGCTAGCATCTAGAGGCCATATCCCTCTTGATATCCAATATTTTTACAGTTCTTTCCCGGCTTCCCTAACTTGAGGGATAAGTATTACAACAATGCAGGTAATATTGGTAACGAAATTTACATTTGTTTATATCTCTTCCAAAGGTGCAGATACGGGGAGTCCAAAAGTCACTTTACAGTTTAAAAATTGAATAACCTTTTTACTTTTCAAGAAAAGGTATTTTGTTTTTAGACAATTTGATACTTTAGAATATTTTCTTATCAAGTTCGGAGAATTAAATCTCTATGGTGGAATCATTTTCATAATGACAATTATCTGTTCTCTGGGTTAGTTCTGTGGGACGTCGACGCTCTAAGATAACCTATAGTTGAAGGTAGAAATTCACATGAGTCGGACCTCAAAAGAAAGGTAGAAAAACCGTAAATGGTCTACCGTGTTGTAGTTTTACATAATGTTAACCCTCTGAGGAGTTCGCACGCATATATTCGTTCTGCAACCTAGTCTACCCTGTATGACTTTTAACCAGTTTTGAAGTTTTGACCAATAGAATATTTTCTAGGAGTCTTTCAACCTATAGATGTGACTAGTTATTACGTGTGTTGTGGGGAAAAGTAACACTACCCAACACGGAAATCTTGTGACTCTCAAAGCGTTAAATAAAGAAACGTAAATATAATGCACAATAGGTTTAATCCCCTCTAATTTATAGGTTAGGTCTATAGGTTAATAGGTTTAATAATAATAGGTTTTTCCCTCCTCTTACAAGTTCGTATTTTTCCCTTCTGATTGATCCGAGACCATTGCCAATAGCCCGATGTTTGCTCAAGTGCGACGTTAATTCAACTACCTGCCTATCTACCCTCTAATAAGTATCCCCTCTAATAAATATTTCCCTCCTCTAATTAGTATTTTTCTCACTAATAAGTATATTTTCCACTTCTAATAAGTATTTTTTCACCTCTAATTTGTACTTTTTCACCTCTGATAGTAGTTTTCTACCTCTATTATAAGTATTTTCCCCTTCCTATATTTCCCCCTCTATTAAGTATAGCTTCCCCTCAAATAACTATTATTTCAATAAGTATTCTTTCCCTTTAATAAGTATTCTTTCCTTCTAATAAGTATTCTTCCCCTTTAATAAATATTCTTTTAATCTAATATTTTTTTCACTAATAAGTATTAAGCATTTCCCACCTACAATAAGTATTTTCCCTTATGTTTTCTTGTCTTATAAGCATAGCTTCCCCTCAAATAAGTATTTTCCCCTGTAGTAAGTATTTTTTTCTCTCTACTAAGTAAATATTTTTCAGCCCTCATTATATCGCTTTTGCAATTTTTTATTTATCCCTCAAGCCCTACCAAGCCCAGTTGGTAGTGTCCCGGTTGGCAACCGGAGGGTTGTGAGTTCGAAACTCGATTGAACCAAAGACTGTCTTGTACGTGGAGGCTGATGCACGTTTAATCTCTCGTAGCCTTAAATGTCCTCACGTTGGCGCGGTGTGGAAGTTTGGAGAGTGGAGTGCAAACTCAGGTGTTGATCTCGTCATCTGACTGTGGTTAAAAACTACGAGGTGTTGTGTGTGTGTGTGTGTGTGTGTGTGTGTGTGTGTGTGTGTGTGTGTGTGTGTGTGTGTGTGTGTGTGTGTGTGTGTACTCCGATCTTTTCCTTCTCTCGTCTCGGGATTGATCCCGGACCGTCACCAATAGCCCATTGTGTTGCTCCAGTGCGATGTAAATTCAACTACCTACCTACATAAGCTATATGTAGCTTATGTAGGTAGTTGGCCAATGGACACACGATTCATCATTTTACGTCATATTCATAAATTCGTCAAAACAGTCCGTGTTTTTAAATTTTATACCAATGGACATGTCCGAAAGCTGGCATTCACTCCAATTTTCCAACAATGTCTTTCGTTACGTGTCCTAGTATCTTCTTAAAAAATTCATCAAAATCTTGCTCCCGTATTTGAATTTTATGCAATCGCATACAAACAGCATTATCTTGGAAATCGAATTGATACTAAGTTGGCTGAAAAACCGATAGGAGATATAAGAATAAGCAGGCTAATGACAAAACGTCCAGAGAGGAAAATGAAAAAAAGGAGTACTTCTTGTAGGCAATTCTCTTCATTTAATTAAACGTTATAAAACACAAATTGGGTGTAAAAGCACATTCAAGCAGAAAAATTTAGTAAATATTGAAAGAAACAAATATATTAAATATCTATGATGTAATAAGAACAGATTTAAACTATTGGTGTTTAATTGGTTTGAAAATAACAGATTTGTGCACAAAATGAAATACTCCTTTAGATAATGACAGCATCTTAAATCTGATCCTGTTTGGCAAATATCTAAATCTCCATACGGAATCGCTATCAACACTACCTTATCAGCTGCTTCCCAGTATATTTGGATTAAACAGCAATTTATAGTGTTTTCTTTATCAGTTTATCTAAATAGATATTTTTGCAATGGTTCCTTTTCTTATAAAAAAACTTTTGCTATTGGTTTTTTTTATATATATAAAATTATAATTTTGGACCATTGGTCCATTCTTTGATTATATTATATTCGTTCATTACGATTTATACTAATTCCATTATTTTTATTTTATTTTACTAATTTAATTTAAGTTTACTCATTACTAATTTAATTTGCTGTTTTTTAACTTGTTTTTACTAATTGTCAATTTAATTTACTATTTTTTTATTTATGGTCAAATATTTTTACTTTTATAATCGTATTACAATCATTGGAAGAATATTTTATGAATTTAAGAGAGCTTATAATCTATTTTATTGTTCATTTTATTGAATTTCCTTATAGAAATTATATCACACATTCACAAGTCTGATGATTTGGATTGACTTTTTTATGGAGCAAGGGCCATATTTGGCCAAGCTGTGCCAAATAACGTCAAGTAAACGGACATCCACAGAAGGAAAGATTTACTGGCACAGAAAGAAATACATCAGGAAGGAATCGAACCTATTCCACCTACAACTCGCAAATTGTTAGTGCAGCTTGTAAAAAACACTGAGCGAAGGTGACCCCATAAGAGAATTCGGAAGTTGTACGTTGTTACTTATAAAACATTGTAATTGTCATCGGTTTAAATATGTTTGAAGCGTATAAAGTTTTGAAAGTTAATGATGCAAGTCTATCGCTTAAGTAGCGTACTCAGGGCTGCCACAGCTAAAGCACTTGTGAAATACTAACATTAAATGTCTAAGAATAGTAGCAGAAAGTTTCCTCTTAAGCCTATTTTAATAGCCAATTTTAATTGCTCAGATACAAAATGAATCGGCGGAAACATAAAATGTGCTAATAAAGTATGAAACAGATGTTGAAGACTTCGCCAAGAAATTTAATTTTAAAATTTAAAAACTGAATATTTTCTTACTAAAGTTTTCCTGACAATCTAGCAACTACAGTTTCCGATGTTTTTCTTTCATGGTGCCAAAACTTTGAAATTGGCATCCCTTGGAAAATTTCTCTGTATAGAAAGATCCGAAAATATTTTTTCCGTCCGCTATTATTCAAAAGAGACGACTACATTTTCGTTGACCTTTGGAGTACTTTCCAAAGGAGTCGCCAAAATTTTCAAATTAGTAACTTTTGACACGATTTTACTTAAAAGATACCCCTAGTCGCCAAATTGAAAAATAGTAACAACCTGTGATAGTCATGCGTACTGTAAAATATGTAGCTTAGTGGTAATTTATCAAAAGAATAAGTAACTTACAGCAGTTAACTTGCTTAGAAAAAGCTTTTTTATTTAAGTAATAAAACCAGCTTGATTACTATAAAAAATAATTTTGTTTTTTCGATTTTATAATGTGAGGAGGATTGGGCAAATTGTAAGATACCGGTAAACAACCCTCAATGCGAACCCAGGGTTAGTATTGAACTGAAGGTTCAGTTTCGAACCATTTCCCAATGAAAGAGGAAGTGTAGGTTTCACTTTTCATAAAATTGCAGTGCCTTGTGAGAAAAAGATACATTGAGAGAACAAAATTGAGGGGGAACCCTGTCTTCTCTCTTTTTTCATTCCAACCCCTATAGAATTCTCTTCAAAAACTCAGACGTTGAAAATTTGCTTAAAAGTACGTTCGTTTTAAAATAAAATAAAAGTATATAAAAATTAATTTTAAATTTCAAAATACAATGCGCAAAAACAATTTGCATTTTCTTTGGAAATTGCAAATTTATTAAACTCAACCAGGTTTAATTTTTGATAAGATAAAACCACAGAAGAAGCGAAAGTGAAACTGAATGCTTGGTCGTTCCACTAAAAGAATTACTTTCAAAAGAGTGAAACGAGGATTTTTTTGCTCCAAAATAGGTAGCAATAAGCAGAATGAATGACGGTTATGTTTTTAATTTTAAATAATATTTAAAAGTATAACTCAAATTAAAATGTTTAATTTCTATTAAAAAATGACTGAAAATGTAAAACAATTACCTAAAGCGAAAACAATGTTCTGAAACTAAGAAAATGTTCGAAAAGATTGAAAAAGGCACGAAAAAGTTAAAATTGGGAAAGTTTCAAAACGAAAACTTAAAAAGAAAAAGAACTCCCAAATGCCGATAAAGTCAACTTTAATCAACCCGTAGTCACGACGAAATGAAAGCTTCGATGACTGAGCTTTCGACTGTTTATTTTTAAGTCTATGTTCTCTACGTGATAAGCGATCTTGGAGTAATGCTAGTTTTATGATTCGGTGTTTATTTTTGGACTATTTTAAAAATGGTTCAGAAGTCTGAAAACGTCCCAGGTGCAAAATGCAATAAACATGTGGTTATAAATACTAAATAAACGGCAGCAAAAAAATTTTATGAACCACCGACTCAAAGTGAAGATTGCCCCCGTATGCATCCTATTTGAATCACAATAAATGTAAAAGAAATTTAACAACTCGTAACTTCATCTACATAGGAAAATGAAAATAATTGACTTACATAAAACACATATAATAATTTATAAAAAATTAATGTTAAAAATCTAGGGCATCGCGAGTGTTATTTACATAAAAATTAATTAAAAAGTTTGATAAAAAATGCCATCGTAAGAATAAAAATATTAGGTACAAAAATAAATCGAAAATATCGTTTGAAAATACACTCACTTGCACCGACGGCACAATAGACTCTTCGAAACCATCGCTATTGTCAACCAAGGGGGCCGCCACAGGTAGAGAAGAATTCGAAGAAGGCATGTCTATGGGATTGCACAAGTGGCTGTAAACTCCCTCCCTCTTGAGCATGTAGTGCAGGGCAGACCACCCCAGAATGCTCCCACTGAAGACCCATGTCTCCAGGAGACCCCAGAACAGCAAAAAGTACTTCTTGGATGGGGGCATGCTTGCAAAGTATTGGTTAACTCAGGCTAAGATCTCTCGTGTGACTGAAGTTGGATTTCGATGCTTGCGTTTGAAATCACCAGAATGTAAAGAGAGGAAGTGACGTCAAGAGGCAGGGAGCCGTTCCGTTTGCGAGTGGGGAGAGTCGCTTGTTTCTTTTTTGTTTTCTTTTTCTCCCTTGATCGCTTGCTTACTCCAGAAATTTAGAAATTGCGCTCCCGAGTCAGGGCCGTCGACTGGGATGGCGGGTGTGCCGGGATTTGGCGAAGTATCGCTCGTTTGGTGGTTTCTGCTGTTTTGTGGTTTTCGTGTCCGAGTTTCTCAGTAAGAGACTTAGAAACGGAAGGAGAAGGTGTAAAGATGAAGGCGCGTTTTGGAAATGACGGGATTTATCTTTCTTTATAGGAAAGATGTCAGTGGCGTAGCCAGAAGGTGGCTCAGACCCCACTCGAAAGTGTCTGTTTCTTATATATTCAATAAGAAACTAACCTATTAGAACTTTAATATAATAGCATTTAATAGATTAATTAATTCGCCTACTTAAAAAATATTATACCGACTTTTCAAGAGTGAGCAGGTTTCGGTCTAATTTGCTCTCGTGTGGTGAAAACGAGGTTATTTTTTTTGCGTTTTTGGTTATTGTTTACTTAAAATTAATGACTTTCACGTAAAAAACACCGACCAGCATAGTGATAAGCCACAGAAATATGTTCCGTAATGAAAAAAAAATTAAAGATGCAAGTGGATTAAAAGAATTTCATTATTTGAATGACTGCTTAATGCTTGAAAGTTTAAAATAACTTGAATTTTGGGGGAAAAATAAAATTTGGTAATTTTTTAAAACTTGAAAATTGCTAGCCTGAAAAATTCGAAAAGCTGCCTTTTTTGCGCTGCCCGAACATTTTCCAGGTCGACTAAATAAACTGAATTTTCAAAGGAGACGGAGAAAAACGTAAATTTCGATAAAAATTATTTGAATATGTTATTTAAATGTCATAAATAATTCGTATCTATAGCAAAATGGTATAAATATAGATACGCATGTCAAAGGCGTACGACATTTTGTATTCAAATTTTAACTTGAAATGCTCTCCCGTTTCAAAACTATAGTGCCTTTATGGAGGTAAAATCCAAGTGAATCACTCCGTTTCACAAAAAGAATTGTCTGCAATTTATTTTGAATATATTATTTTGATTAATTTTCTAAACACCCCTTTTTTCAGGTTATAACGTATACTTCAAAGGCTAATTTTATCTTTATTTAAGTAAAAAATACAAGTATCACCTTTTAAAGAAACAACACAACACACATAATGGAATTTTCATTTTTTTCAACAAACGACATTCTTAAACTCCACCAAACCATGGAAATCAAATCGGGAAATACGTATGTTACAGGGTTTTGAATCAGACATGAATCAGTTCTGTAAATTTTCAAATTGTGAAGTAAAATATGCTGGAAGATTTCGAATCCTTAGGCTTTCCTGTAAAATTTACTTTTTGACTTGCACCACTTCCAGAAGTGCTAGTTGTTATTTATGTTAACCGCGATTGATATAGTTATATCTCTAAGGTCACGTATACTATTCAATTAAAGCCATTACTTTCTTTTATCGAGAGATTATATTACTTCGATAAATGTAGTTTTGCTGTTTGTATATCGAGTCATTTTTTAGGTCATAGGGGCTATCTCTTTTCATGATTGTTCCCAAGTTTATGGACGAAAATATTTTTAGAGCATTTATTAAAAATCATAAACTTTATTATTAACTAACTATAAACAATATTAATTAATTATAAATAAACAATTGTGCTAAAGGAATTAAATGGATTTGTAAGGGGAAATTTTCTGAAAAATACTTATTTGACAACGTTTTGAGGCCCTTCTATACCCAAAACATTCCAGGCTCGTGAATGCTGGACCTAGTGGACAATCCACACCTACATTCTGTTATTAGTCACAGAATATGGTAATGTTATTCAGAATCAATGAAGTTGCCTCACAGTGGATCCCATGTCACTGTGGTATATATGGTCATGAACAAGCTCGCCAATTGGCTAAGACTAGATGGAGGATTTAGGGGCATAGTTGCCCCATCTAAATCCCCTTTGCCTCTACATAGCATCAAGAAGCTTAAATGCTCATCAATAAGGACTAATCTTGCAAGAGATGCCGATAGAGAAGAACTGGAATATTTTATTGGGAAACAGAACTCGAATCCCAGGTTTCTTGTCCAGAGCTGTTGGAGTCGCTTGTTTTCGACTTTTTGCCGTTTGAGTACCTACAAAAACACTTACACCTCATTGGAGTAAAGAGATAAGCTATCTGCCCCCTCTGCGAACGGGACGAAATGACTGGAGGTCACCTCAAGGACTTCCCTAAAATTCCTGACATAGCAATTGCCCATTGTTAACTAACGCCATTACACATTCCCGTGCCTAGTGTCGTGAAATACTGCACCAGTTTTAATAAGCGTGATTGGGATGAATGGAAAAAGCCACTTCGGTGGCATGTTCTATTCATCCCAACGTACAATGTACTATTCATCCCAACGTACATTGTACCATTCATCCCAACGTACCATTGTACCATTCATCCCAACGTACTTCTTCGGGTTTGATCTCGGACCATCGCCAATAGCCCGTTGTGTTGTTCTAATGCGACGTTAATTAAAATACCTATCTACCCAACATACTTCTGGCTAGACATGCCACCAAGGTGCCATGTCTATCCAGAATGTTAGAGCCTATTACATCAACACATTATTACATCTGTATCTTGTTACATCTAATTGCAAATACTGTAGATAGTATTTTTTAAAACGTATTTATCACTTCAGGCCTCTATTGGGCTGCTCGTCGACTGATGGCCGAGAGGCCAGAGATCTGCGTAGGAAAAAGAAAAGGATGAATCGAGATGGAGGGGGGGGGTGTTTTTCAATTAACGTCACACTGGAGCAACACAATGGGCTATTGGTGACGGTCCGGGATCAATCCCAAAGGGAAAGATCCGAGGACAACACCACGTAATTTTGAACCATGGTCAGATGACGAGGCAACACCTGAGCTGGCACCCCACTCTCCAAACTTCCACACCACGCCAAGAATCGAGATGGAAAACTATTGAAATGAAAGAAAATTTGAGTTTAAGTAAAGCGTTTTATCCCTTCAAAAAGAAGGATCTTTTTTTCAATTTTCAGACGCACACTTGTTTATATCTCATCAAAACGCTCCATTTCTCTTATTTCAGCACGGGAGAAAACGAGGAAGCATGATCGGAAGGAGAAAGCTTTTGGCGACGACTTGGCTCCGAAGAACTGGTCTGACAACCCTTAATCCTACCGAGACAGATCAGCGAATGAAATGTTTCTTCCATTAATGACGTCAACTTTCTTCTTGCCTCTAATAATCCCTCAGATAACGGCATTTGCTGCTAATTCATTAAGAATCAAATCCGACGACGCGTGATGACGCTCGGAAGCGTTGTTCTGTCTGCTAAATTAAGTACAATATCTGCGGAAGAAGAGCATTGCTGGGGAAGCAGGAAAAATCCCTGAATACATTTTACACTGCAGAGATAATTGAAATTGAGTCTCTGTAGACGATACATTCCAAATTATATTGGGCCGCTGTAGCCCAGTTAGAAGGGTAACCGGGGGATTGCGAGTTCGAAACTCTGTCCAACCAAAACCGTCGTGTACATGGAAGCGGGTGCACGCTAAATTTGTCATGGCCGCAAATGTCCTCACGTTGGCGTGGTGCGGAAATTTGGAGATCGGAGTGCCAGCTCAGGTGTTGACCTCGTCATCTGATCGCGGTTCAAAATTACGAGGTGTTGCTATCGGATCTTTCTCTTCGGGATTGATCCCGGACCGTCACCGTTGTGTTGCTTTAGTGTGACGTTAATTAATTACCTAACTCGCAAATTAAATTTAGTAAAGTTAGGTAGTTGAATTAACGTCGCACTGGAGCAAAATTTTGAACCACTGTCAGATGACTTTAATAAAGGAAACCGTCTGTTATACACAATACCGTCGACTGGCTCAGAAGATGACGAGTCTTTTGCTAGTATCTCTTTTCCAATGAACATGGTTTATTATGGCACTACAAGGGTGGTTTTGTGAACCTCTGCGTTACCCTGGTGCATCACGGAGTATGAGTTCGTGTTTTACACCTCATATACACTACTGCTTGTGAAAATTGCAACACTATGAAAGAATCATCAGAAATAAATGAAATTTATTCCACGTATTACTTATAGTGGTTTAAATAAACGATCAAATTTACAGAGCAACAAAACAAAAATAATGCCGAAAATCAATATCTTGTGCAGCCGCCACGCGCAGCGATGAGAGCCTGTACACGTTGTGGCTTCGAATCACACAGATTCTGAATGTCATGCTGAGGAATGGCATTCCAGATGGCCTCTATCTGATGCCAAAGTTGAGCCGTACTCTCTGCCCGACGACCGGTACGAGCGAGTCGCAGTCCGATGTAATCCCAGACATGCTCAATGAGCGACATATCCGGGGAACTTGCAGGCCATGGAAGAAGCGGAACCAGTCGTGTACTGAAGAAGGCTTGTACATTCCGAGCAACATGTGGACGGGCATTGTCTTGCTGAAATACAGCTCCGGGAATACGTTGCAGGAGGGGTAGAACCTCGGGCTCCACAACTTCCCTAATGTAGCGCCCGCTGTTCAGGGTCCTCAAAATTTGGAGTAGGCGGGATCGCCCATGATATCCAATAGTGCCCCAGACCATAACGCCAGGCGTTCGTCCAGTATGACGCTGAATAAGACACTCCGGGAGATGGCGTTCACCTCTGTAGTGTCTGACGAGTACGCGTCCATAATTATAGTCCAGATTGTAGCGGGTCTCATCTGAGAAGACGACTTGTTGACAATCGGCACGCCATTGGTTGTATTGGTGAGTCCATTGTAGCAGGAGGCGTCGGTGGTTCAGCGTCAAGGGAATCCTCAGCAGGGGAATCCTTTCACGTAGCCCATGGTGCAACAGACGTCGACGAACCGTGGGGGCAGACAATGACGCACCTGTAGACGTGCTCCAGTGTTGTGCCAATGCACGAGAGGACGCTGTACGGTCCGTCACCGCCATGCGGATGAGGTGTCTGTCGTCCCGTGGTGACGTCATATTGCGTGGCCCACTGCAGGGGTTTCGATTTGTGCAGTTCTCCATGGTCCATCTCTTCCACACACTGTTGTGGCGTTACGCCCCGTGTGAGTGGCGATTTCAAGATACGAAAGTCCACCCTCATGGAGGCCGATCATGCGGCCCCGTTCGAACTCCGTTTGTTGCTCGTATGGCACTCTGCGTTTTTGGCGAGGCATATTGACTTCTAATCAATCATTTGCAGCAGTCAAACGACGATACACACATTTTAAAGCATTTTTACAGTGCTTTTTATACACGGCTCACTTGGAAGTTTAGAGGGCGTTTCTCGGTCCGCACATGCGTTATCGCTTTGTATTTGTAATCATTTGCATATCCTAACCTGTTTTGCATTCCCTGCAAGTTTCGTTTAATTTACATGATTCCTTCATGGTGTTGCAATTTTCACAAAGAGTACTGTACATACAATATATTCTAGGCACAACACGTTTATAGGTAGGTAGGTATTTTAATTAACGTCACACTGGAGCAACACAACAGGCAATTGGTGACGGTCCGGGATCAATCCCAAAGGGAAAGATCCAAGGACAACACCACGTAATTTTGAACCACGGTCAGATGACGAGTTTGATTATGGGGCACGCGTTTGTTTGGGAACTGTTCAATGAACAGTTCCCAAACAAACGTGTGAAAAGTGTTCATGTCACAATTGCACTGCTCGCCCGTTTCCATTCACTTCTCCATACGATAAGCGCATATCTGCCATCTCGGAATTACTGTTATGATGCATCCTTTTCCTGCAAAGTCAATGACTCGAATGACATGGCTCGCGCTGCACAACTCAATTTCTGACAAACAACGCCCTGTAGAACGTTCTCACGGCGTTTGCGGCTATATGTTCCTTAGTAATTATGGTTCGTTTTCGTATTCCTGGCCTACCTTTAAAGTTTGTCTAATACCTTTTGAATCATCCTGTATATGAAGATAAGCGATTTTTTTAAGAAAAGATTACCCTTAAAAGAAAGTTGTAACAAGCTGCTGCTTATGGGGAGTGGACAAGAGGGGATCCCAGTTCTGGTGGGTTAAAAATCCACCCTTTTCCGTAACTTACACCAAAATGAGCAGTGAGATGAGATGTCTGATAGGCTCTATACTACCGAAAGAGGAAGTAACTAGTGTCGTATATACTCTTTTAAGAAACCAGTGCCTGTTTTCAATTACAGTACAACCTTGATTATCCGAGGTAATGTGGATAATAACCAAAAACTGGGGTAATGCCTACGACGTGACACAATAGATTATACGAAATACGGATAAAATTTACTGTACTACATGTTACTACTACTGTTATTGAAATATTCATTAAGTACGGTTTAAGAATAATCTATAATCAGACTTGTATCACAGTATGCATTTATTGTGATAATTTTATAATAAATCTGGACGTGAATTGCATACCTTTTAAACTCTCTGGAAAAAGTCTTTAACGATCTCCTATTTAGCAGGACTTCCATACAAGAAAACTGCATGACTTTATCTTTCGCATCATACATTTAAACTACAATTTACTTTTTACGTTGATGATATGTTTTTATTATATTTACTTTTAACACTTTTGAAGTGCTTTTTTTATTTTCACGTTGTTTACTTAAACGTTTTGTCACGCTTTTAGTGCTGGTCTGGTTGTCAATCTAATATTTTGAAATCTGTTTTTCCGCGCAAGAAATACGTTTGCGGAAAGTGTTTATCAGACCAACTTTGCACCTGTAAAAAATGCAGCAAGTGAATTGAGATTTTATTATCGAATACTCAAAAAAAGTGAAACCACTGAATAGGAAATCAAAAATATCGTACTCATGGTTATTGAATTTTTGTTACGTTTTATAATAATTAAATTATTGTTTAAAGGTAATTTCGTTTATTATTTCAAGCACTAATTAAACTCTTATCTGCATCCCCAAAGAAAAACGGATCATTAAACTAGTTTCGGTAAAAATAAGTATTTACAAAAGGTCGGTAAATTCAGCGTTAAAAATGGGGGCTGGCAATCATAGTTCATGAGCAGCAATATTGTTTTCGATTTAATTTTACACTGCATATTCCTAGTGCCTTTGAAATATTTTGAGTAATTTATTATTTATTTTTGTTAATATAGCAACTATAGATTAAAGTTTTATAAGTACACTATTTCGTGATTCCAAACTACTCTTTGTGACGTAACTTTTTATGAAATAGTTCCGTCTTGCATATTGAGTTTAAATTAGTTTAAATTCTCTATTTGAGCAACAATTTTTCGTTATGTTAACCTGTCGCACTACAAGTATGCAATCTAGTCTCTGTGTACTTTGTGTTGTGCGTTATGACGGCTTTTAATAAAATGTGTTTTTAACATATTCCCTTATTCCAAACACGTTTACTTAAGATGTTTTGGGGTTCTTTTACACGGCATATCACACTAATACTTTTATGCATTATTCATAAGATTTATAAGCTGTAGAAAACGCTATTAAATTAAATATAAATAATTCAATATTGTAATAAAACGTGTACGTATACAGAATACAGTAAAATTTTGTGTACTTTCTATAATTTGTATTGAATTTTTCCAAGAATTTAGATGTGTATAAATAAGGAATATATACGTTAAACGTATTAATAACATTTACTTTTACTAATATTTCAGTGGCCCGATTCAGTTATTTGATAATACAAAAAATCCTCCTATATACTACATAATGGCATTGTATTGTTATCTATAATGATTGACAAAAGTTCTTTGTGAATTATATAACTGTTATAGTGACCTGATCTAAAATGGTAGATCCATTAAAGATATTGCACTTTTAGCATGATGACAAGGGTTTTTGATGAAGATATATTTGTAGATACTTAGTACAAATAATAAGTGGTCTCTATTAAACTTTTTGCAATTTTTCACAGTTCCGATACAATAGATCCATCTTGAATCCTTGTTCCGAATATTTTATAAACATCGTTTTAAAAATGTGAATGAAATTATATACTCCCTATATCCCAAAATAAATGTCACATGTTAAAACGGAATTCATTTTAACACTTGAATTTCATTGCAAAATAGTTGACACATTTGTAAAAAAGGTTTATTTTTTCTAACATGATTAAATATTGCATATTAAGACAGTATTGATTCTTAATATAGCTTCAGGATTACAATTGTTATTGGCATCTGAGTGTAACGTCTGATAATAGTAAAAAGAATGGATGGAAGTATCTTTCAGGCTCGTAAAATACCATTCTAGGTCTAGAAAAATAATGTTGGCTATCTTTTCCTTGAGCTTGTAGGGTTCGCAGCCAAAATAACTGTCTCAATTCTTCGACCTCAATAATAAGTTGACTACTCATATCGTCAAGATGAAACGGAAGCATAGTGTCAAGCGTTGTATCAGCTACACTTGTTGAACTGTACAGAAGATAAATAACTGAAATTAAACAGAAAGAGTTTCAGATTCAAAAACGTTTAAGCGAGTGACCATAACTTCTCAAATTTGCTGATATTCGCCAACCGAAATTTTTTCAAATCCAGGAATTACATAACCATCGGCGACTTATAGACGAAAATTTTCATTTCTTCTATGAGATCAAGCTTCGCCAATTTGAATTTCACTGAACCGCAATCAATTATTTCATCTGTAGCTTTGAAAAAATCTATTCCAGAATGAGATCATGAATACACTGGGAAAATACCAAGAATTCGAATGGTTGCACCATCCCATTTAAGTCTACCTTCAATATCTTTTTTTGAGTATCTACGCAATTATATTACTTAGAAGGCGATTTTCACTTCTCAGTTTTTCATTTTTAATGAGTACGATTTATGTAAGCATTATTTTCAGATGACATCATTACACTTGTCATACATGTTTGCAATGTTACGAAAATGCTTTCTCTTTTTCTCGAACATCGGATAAAGTTCCTTTTTCAATTTTTTACAAGCCTCTGTTTATAATAAAAAAGACGATCTAGCAAGAGGCATTTTTAGATTGTTTTAAACCTTTAACAAGTGTTGTCCTCAATGGTATAGTTCATTTCAAAATGGAAGAAAAACTATTGTTATTCAAAACTGAACTGCGCAATTTACTTATTTTGTGATAGAAAGAGTACAATTTATTACTTTCAATCATATATTAATTTACCCACGCTTACTTTTTGATAATTAATTTTAAGATCTACTTTTCAATAAAGGCTGAGTCATTTGTTTCTTCGTGCGCTTTATTGATTTTGAAAAGTTTAGGCACAAAATCCAGACAAATTTAGAACTGGAAACGATATTTTACTCGAAAAAAGATATACCTCTAAAAATTTCTTGTCGCTACCAAAACTTCACGTTTCCAGTAACTTGCAAAATATCGTTGTTTGTAAATAGGCATTGTTCAAAATATAACTATTATTCATTAATGTTCTTCCCTTCGTGCTTGAGCCAAGGTTGTAGTAATAAGAACAAGTTCACTAACAAAAATGGTTCAGTTTTGATTCACCTATTTAGGGTTTTGTAAACTAAGAGCTGTTGTTCAAGGTGAATGGGTACAATGTTTTTGTTGTTGTCTTTATTTCATGCATATTCCTATTTACTAGGCTACCATGTGAACTGTTCCAGACACAAAGTGCAGTTAATGATAATCGTTATAGAAATAGGCCTCGTGAACTTTGGGTGGGGATGAGTTGGGCGAGGTTTAAACGAATTTGGCTGTTGGCTCGTTTAATGACGGTGTGTGACTGTAATCTGCCATTCATCTTCCTTAAATGCTCACATCTACCACTCAATTCTTCTCTTTTGCGCCACGGGACTTTCCAATTGTGTATTTTGAATCTTCTTGGCATTCGCTGATTCGTTAAATTAAATTTAGCCTTACTGGTGGAGCCACTAAAACAGGCGACCCACAGTTCTTGAAATAATTTGCTCTTGGTCTTTTTGAAGCAGTTTATAGTTGTCATCTAAAGTTTTTTACTGATGTCTCTGTGGATCTTAATAATTCTAGAGAAGATGCTAGCTATTTTATTAAGGATCTTAATGAGGCTTTTCTTGTTCCCTCGTCTTCGTTTTACGAGTCTTGATGCAGAGTTGTTGACTCTTAATGCGGTCTTAACTCGCTGTATATCAGTGGATAAAGAGAGACCAATTTGTATCCTGACAGATTATTTGGACTCTCCAATGCCTCGGTCATCACAAACCGAGCAGCTACTGTTTTCGAATTGAACGGTTGAGTAAAATCTGCTATTCTAATTAAAGGAATGAGACAACTTTTCAATCGGTTGCCGCTCACTGTACATATGTTGCCGCCTGTTGAATAACACTGACATATTAACAAGAATAAAATTTATTCAACTTTAATAGGAACACATCAGAACAGGGAGAAACGTTCTCGTCATTCTGGGGTTAAGCTCCTTCGCTCTTTTTTACCGCGCGAGCGGGAAAGATTTGAATTTCCATACGTCAGCGAAACGTCACGGTTTGCCTCCGTCTCATTGGACGACGGAGAGGGAGACCGCAGCGCCGTTCGCTCCCGTGGCATCCCGCTGAACTAGAAGAAGAAAGTGGTTGGATTGATTCACTACACACATGAAAATGAATTGGTGGAAGGTTTGGACAAGTTGTCTTCTTTGTCGGGGACGGTTCTTTTACCACAGATTACACTCACTAGGAGTTTGAGCAGGATCAAGAGCGAAATCAGACAGAAATGGTGCAATTTCAGGAGAAACACGGGTTCGGTTCGTCACTCCTTTCTTAAGTTGAAAGGAACGTAATGATCTTGTATACTTTAAGAGGATTCCTCGGCCAGTTGGCACTTTTGCAGCCGGGACCAGATTAAGTTATATTATTACTCAAGTGTATATAGATTTCACCTTGAGGACTTGGAAATATGCCTTGTTTGTTTCCGAAGAGGAGACATTGGATCACATATCTTATTTTTCTGTAACGGAGTGAAACTTTCGACAAGATTGTTCACCTCCTAATCCATGATTACTGTTATTTTCTAGTTTTATTTTAAGACCATTTCTTTCACACACACACATTGTATAGTGAACATTGTATAGTATTTCACCATGAAATTGGAGATAATAGCTCCGGACTCACGTAATAATATTGTATCGTATTCCTTAAAAGTCACTCTTCTTTTCATATAACCTTGTAATCGTGTATCCTCTATCTCACAAACACCTGGAGAGCACAGAGCAAAACATGAAAGGATCACCTTTTCTCATCCTTTCGCGAGACTCATTAACACTCCTGGTTGTTGTCTCGAAGAGGTGTCTCGTCTTTGGCAAAGCCGACCAGATCTTGATGGACGAGATACCGCGTCATTAGAAAACTGACCACACCTAGATCTCGTAGTCATAAAAAAATTGTCGCTAATTGCGCCAATGAGACAAACTCGAATGATTCAAGAATCCCCTATGGAAAATGGGCTAAGTCTCGTTTCTACGGCAACAGACAGTATCAGAAACAGTTCTCATGGTAGACAGACAGTCCTTCCAATTAAATTTTTGTTGTGACTTTAAATACGCATCTCCAAAAAATAACTTTCGGTCTTCGGATTGGCTAGCCATGTATTAGTCCTTTGAGCCTCACGGGATTTTCAAGTAGTGTGGTATTGCATTTTACCCACAACACAACCATACTGACTTAACAATCACATCTATTGATTGAAAGAATCCTAGGAAATATTCTAGGAAGAGAAAGACAAGAAGGTCAAAACTGGTTAGAGATCATGCAGGGAAGACTGCAGGTTGAGGAACGGATATAAATGTGTGTAGGTGTCGTTGCTTGGTGAAAAATAAAATGGAACTTCAACGTTTTTTAAAAATTTAGGTTTCGACAGGGAAACAATGATACACACACAAGAACAAATCAAATGGTCGTTCTCTTTCAAAAAATCATGTAACTATTTTTTTCTTCTACCTTAATGTCATGAATCATAATATTTTATCTTATTGATGCTTTATTTATTGTCACATTCTATCGTTCATTCTCTCACTCTGGTGAACCAGAATGTGGTGCGAACCAGAACATCTCGTCAATCAAGATCTGACCAATTTTGCTAATGACAAGATATCTCGTCATCGAGAATATTACCGATTTTTTATGGTGACTAGATCAAGATCTGATCAATTTTCTTCTAATGACGTGATATCTCGTCCATAAAGATCTGGTGTGAAGAGATACCTCGTCCCAACAACCACCAGGAGAGTTAATAGGACGAGCAAAATTATATTTTTATAAAACACCAAGAACTTTCGAAGATTAACTTAGAGATCTCCATCAGGATGAAGAGAAGAAAGATTTACAATGGGCATTAACCCAGATGTGCCAGGTTATGTAATAATCGTCTACATGATAGCTCAAATGTTTCAATTCTCGGTACAATAAATATTCATGGCAATTATTGCTGAAACTAGCCAATTACCCACTTTGTGAATGTATTATTAATCTTCCAACTTTGATAACAAAAGCGGGATAGATTAATCAGAAAATTATAGCTTGACGTGAATCACAGGGGCAATTTGATTTTTTATAATTGTCTAATTTTGCTTCCGTTTCCTCTGGGATCATTTTTGCATCATTCCCTTCCGACCATATCATCAATAGAGATCAACAATGAGATAGCCTTTTGGATTTATTAATCAGCAATCAATCTTTACTTCGCAATAATGGGAAGCATCTCCAAGGACTAAGGAATAATAAATTCTTCTTTCGGAATCATCCAAAACTTTCCAAGCGAATGGAAGGACAAAATGATCTCGGCGTGTTGACAGGCCAAATTCGAATGAGAAGTGATAAGGAATTATCCATCTTCAAAAATTGCTGGGAAAAAAGTCCGTCCTTCAGTTTTCAGTCATCAATAGGAAACACTTTTGACTTGATTACCGCATGAGAAATGATAGGTGAACATTGATGATTTTTTTCTGTTTCTGTACATTCATTTATTTTTTTCAGGGATCTTGATCAGGAAATCCCATAATACGAACACTAAAACACATTTTATTCAAGATAAGTCACAGCAACAAATTGTTTACTGATTATTCTGTTCTCCTAAAAGTTTGTCCTTGATACTGTCTAACTCATGTTCATTACTGCATTGTTGTGTATGGCTGATTGATACGTCGTGTTTTGCTAACAATGTTATTATGGACTTTGAAGTGGTTATTGTTTTTCAGCTGGTTTTCATGGCAGACAATAGAAAATAGAAGTATGAAAAATTATGCTTTCAATTAACTAGTCAAAATAATATAAGAATCTTTTCAGAAATTAGGAATAAAGAAAATATATTTTTTCTGTTTCCGCAAGGCAAATTTTAAAAACTCTTCAGTTTCAGCAATGAATAATCTGAAATTTCTTGATTAGGTTCATTTCTCTTATTATGACATTAAAGGATGTTATTTAGAGATACGGGGCCGCGGTAGCCCGGTTAAAAGATTAGCAACCAGAGGGTTGTGAGTTGGAAAATCGATCCAACCGAAGATCATCGTGCACGTGGGGGCCCGTGCACAACGGTGGCCCCGAATGTCCTAACGTTGGTGTGGTGTGGAAGTTTGGAGAGTTACGAGGTATTATCCTCGGATCTTTCCCTTCGGGATTGAAACCGGACCGTCGCAAATGGCCCGTTGTGTTGCTCCAGTGCGACGTTCATTCAATTATCTACCTACAATGAGACACATCATACAAGAGTACGATAATGTAATCCAGTAACCTCAGCCATCAGAGATAGGAATGAACTGAGGCTTGTTAAAGCGTATTACGCTACAAAGCTCTAACGTTGCGTCATATGCGCAACGAGTTATGAAGCATTACAGGAGTGACGGAAATAAGCAGTGTATTTCTACAATTCTGTCAAGTCCGTCAAAAAGTATCCATATCCTTAATACGGCCATCGTGTCTCAGTGGGTTTTTCCACTACGCTAGTAACCTTCGAGTTGTAGTCGGCGCAGGTTCGATTCTTGTCAGGTGTATTCCTCCCTTGGTGTATTTCTCTTTTCTCTCAGCAAAAATTTTCATGTCTGTGTATGTCTATTGCTTGATATTGTATGACTTGTGTCTGGTGAAGCATGGTCAAATATTTATTATTGGCCATTTCTTGCGCTTAACAACCAACCATATCTTCTATAAGACATCTAGAATCGAAGAGTCATTCCAAGAGTATTAAAAGTAGACAAAATAATATCTTCTGTAAATTAAAGTGTATAACATTTACTTAGAGATCATCTTCATTCTTCCAAAGATTGTAGCATATGGACCATACACATGAAATATAAGTAGACTGAACATTGCCATTGAAAGGAACTTCAAAAAGTGAGACCAGCATTTGACTAGTAGTCACGTGACTGCTCTGTGAAAAGTTGACGGTTGACCGATTTGGCATCTTATCGTCTTATCGCCTCGTTTGACGATAAAACATCTTCGCCCGGGTAGATGTGTGAATGAGCATTTCTACACAGTGGTCACAAAAGCGGTGAAACCGCCAAGTCTACTACTATCAGATGATCAATCAATGGACCAAATAGATGATGAATCTACTAATGGGCGTCTTCACTTGTCCCGTGGATCAATCAGATGATAAATGTTTGGTTCCACACGGCAGAAAGGGTCACGTTACTACTAGTTTGGGTCACATAAAAAGATTACTATTGCTCACTCTACTTTAATATTTTCTCGATGGATAGCAGTAGTAAAATCTTCGCAGACCGTCTGATTTGTTTGTTTTCACAGAAAATTCCTTTCATCCGAATGTGCGACGTGACGAAGGGATTCTGTACTTCAAATAAAAAAATTGAATTGTAAGAGAAATATTCCATAAATCAAAAGCATCATTTCCATTTTAAGCTTTATACGTGCTCAAAAAAATCGACTATCTCAATGTCATTAAGCAGAGACTTCGGATTGGGTGGTCTGTTTCAACAATCTTGTTTTAAGCAGATCAGTCAGGAATACAGCCCTGACTGTTTTTTAATCTCTAAAACACGATTTTCCGAGAATTGGCTTCTCAAGCACGAATTTCCAGTTTTTCGAAGGGCATCATTAAAACGTCTTAACTGAAAGAAGACAGAAATCTTAGTTTATAGCACGTATTCCTCACTATTGACAGTTTTTCCTTTCCAGCAAAAACATTCAGCTTATGACGTGAAAGACCTCTATATCGCGTAATAAACTTAACTCCATTTCCTTCGACGCTTCAAATAACTACTTGAAATCCATCAAAATTAAAGAATTGATTAGCTAGAGGTTGGTTGGGTTTTTATGGCGAAAGGGTTGCATTTGGCCAATATCCGCCTTACACGACAACATCAAGTGATGGACATATCATCGGTGTTCTGTAAAAAGGGCGAATCGGACAATTTGAAATTTTTCAGGAGAGCATTTTCAAACAACTTTTCCATAAAAATTAGGAATAATGTAAAATAAATTCACTTATAATATATATCTAGTAAGCAAGTGTAAGATAAAATGAATTTGTTTCACATTATTCCTAATTTTTATGGAAAAGTGAATATTCCTAATTTTTATGGAAAAGTGAATATTCCTAATTTTTATGGAAAGTTATAATATATATGTAGTAAGCAAGTCTAAGATAAAATGAATTTGTTTTACATTATTCCTAATTTTTATGGAAAAGTGAATATTCCTAATTTTTATGGAAAAGTGAATATTCCTAATTTTTATGGAAAGTTATAATATATATGTAGTAAGCAAGTCTAAGATAAAATGAATTTGTTTTACATTATTCCTAATTTTTATGGAAAAGTGAATATTCCTAATTTTTATGGAAAGTTATAATATATATGTAGTAAGCAAGTCTAAGATAAAATGAATTTTTTTACATTATTCCTAATTTTTAAGGAAAAGTGCAGTTTGAAAATGCTCTCCTGAAAATTTTCAAATTGTTGGATTCGCCCTTTTTACACACCGACGATATATACGCAAAAAAAGTATTTTTGTTGACACAGAAGAGAGAAGTGCATCCAGGAAGGTATCGAACCTGCGTCCCCTACAACTCGGATGTATATTTTGAGATTTTCCTTTTAACATTATGAAATGAGAAGGTGTCGTGTGCAGGGGGCTAGTGAAAGCGAAATCTGTTCTAGCCTCAAATGTCCTCAAATTGGCCTGGTGTGGAAATTTGGAGAGTGAACCACACTAACTTTGTGGTTCATGCGGTTACAAACTGAGTGGCAGGTCAGTGCTATTATAAAAGCGGTATTTATATGTGACTGCGCCAGTTAGGTGGCAGTCTCACATTTTCTTATGGTTATTATAATTCCATCTTGAGTAAAGCAAAAATAGGATGAATAGTATTGTAATAAATTAGAACAAAACCCTATGAAGCAGAGGTTTTCAAAATATGTGCCGCGGCTCCTTTTAGAGCCGCAATCTTTTCATCAAAGAAACCAAGAACATTTGACTCCGATCAGGTAACCTCTGTTACCATTAGGTGTCTTATGATATAAAATCAAGGGAAAAAATCGTAAGTCCATTGCTGTTGAGAATGTCTTACAAAAACAGCGTTGTTTGTTATCAGTTGAAATCACTGTCGGGATAGTATGAGGTGGTTAACGACTGACGTGAAAGTATGAAAAAGTCTGAAGATAGTTTGAGCTAACAGTGGAATGGTACACTTCTATTTTAATAAGAACAAAGGCAAATTATAAAGAATGAGAATTTGGTTGGAGGGTTATCACTTCCAATGTTTGCCTAAAAATATACAGATTAATCTGAATATAGTTGGAAATCTACGAGTAGATAAGGTAATGATTCGTATATAACAAGGAACTTAATTTAAGAATTATCTATGGAAAAAAGTATGTTATATTATTTAAAAGGCTACAATAAAATAAGTCACAAACTGCTACAAAAAATGAATGTAATTTCCTGAATGCTATGCATCTTCATATTCCTTTAGCCTATGTAATCTTAGTGGTGTAGCTAAGGTGGAGGGGAAATATAGAGGTAGCATTTCAAAAATATTAATATGTTTTGGTTTTTCTTGAGAAAAAATGTTTTAATTTTTAGCACAATTATGGCCTTGTCTCAAGAAGTATTTTTCATTAACATGAGTGTGGAGTGATTGCTTTATAATACAGTGCTTAATAATGTGGTCTTACCTTCAAGTAGGTCCCTACAATCGCATTGCTATTCAGAAAGAGATAACAAGCAAATGATACAATTATTGTCTCACTAACGTCTGAAGACAAAACAAGACAAGACGGGAAGTGTCTTTTCTTATTTTCGTCCTTGAGGCCCATTAACGGGAGCTGTTACAAAGATCAGCTTTCGTAGCATAATCAATAATGAATTGGAAAATGGATATTAGGAACAATAATTAGTATATTTTATCCTAATTATTATGATAACTGTACTTTATCTTCATTTTTAATTAATTAAATTAATTATGCTGAATTATTAAAATTAATTATGTTGAATTATGTATAGGACAGGGGTGGGATATCCAGCTTCATTTGCCTCAAGTTCCAGAAACAAATTGAGCGCAGGGTCACAGAGGACTGTGCTCGTAATTTGCGAGTTGTAGGAGTGCAAGATCGATTCAAATGATCGATTCGATTCTTGGTATCTGGGATATTAAAATTTTCCTTATGTGAGTATGTCCATTACTTGCCGTTGTCTGTTATGTGTTTGATGCATCTTGGCCAAATAAGATAACGGGGTTACCTTGAAATTTAGTTTTATCGCTCTTTTGATAGGTAAGTAGGTAGTTAAATATACAAAGCACTGGAGCAACACAACGGGCTATTGGCGACGGTCTGGGATCAATCCCGAAGCGAAAGATCGAGTACATACCTCATAAATTTGAACCACGGTCGGATGACGAGGTCAACATCAGAGCTGGCATTCTACTCTACAAACTTCAACACCACACCAACGTGAGGTCATTTGAGGATATGACAGATTAACTTGCACCAGCCCCACGTACATGATGGTCTTTGGTTGGATCAAGTTTCGAACTCAGGTTGTTAATCTGCGACTTTACCAATTGGACTACCGTGGCCCCATCGCCCTTTTGATGACCCTTGGCCTTTAATTTAAATAGCCTTGATCAATCAATTATCCGAATTAATTCTTTGGAATTTTGGAAGAGCTGAAATCGTATTCGGAAAACAAGCCAAGTGACGTCATGTTCGGAATACGTGCAAGAAACACTACCGCCACCTACATTTAGCTTGACAAAAAAGGCTTCTCATACAATTTAATAAAAATCATGCGTTTGAGAAAGATATTGATACGCATCTGCTTGAAGGTTTCTTCCTTCCGGATATTGCTTTCTATCTCTTTCTCAATACTTTAGATAAAATCAGGGGAAGCTGTAAACATTTTTCACAGGAACAACAAAACAACAGCACTTATTTTCGGTATTGTGTACGATGATTCTACATTGATCTATTCGATAACCGAAATTCACCCGAGTGTTGGCAGATGGCTAACCTTATTCTTATCCTTAAAGGGCGTCACAGAATACAGATTGACGCATTGGTTTTCAGCGGTGATGGGGAGTTGCGGTCAGTTCCTGTTTCCGTTGAACAGTATAACTTTCTTTGGACGTGGAGTTTCCCCATTCAGTAGAGACTACGTTGAGTCCGATTAATTATTCTTGACTCTTGGATAGACAAAAACCTATGCTCCCAAAGCGGTTCACCAAAATAGTATTCGTCCAAACACATCCTTGAGAATATGCTGTTAAATAATAACAATAAAATATTATTTAAATAATAAATGGTCTAACGCAGGCATTTGCAACCGGTGTGCACAGGAATGGCACTAGTGTACGCATGGTGCAACGTCTTAAATTGTGTAAGGTTTATGTCATTTCAACGGTTGTTTTGACTTTTGACAAGCTTGTACAAATATAATACCAAGAAATACCCATAAAAATAATTTTGAGTATTATTTTTTATTACGAAGTATCATAAATAAATTTTTTCAAAATGATTTTTAAAAAGCCAATTTGGAGCAAAAAGTGTATGTAATTAATATGACTTTTTGTAAATAGCAAAATTATACTTTTTATGGTCAGGTCGGCGGAGTGTGCCTCAGAATTAGTTTATGCGTGCTATGAAATGAAAAAAGATTGAAAATCGCACGTCTAATTCAAGTATCGAAGTTTAGCACACACTGAAATCTGAATCTGATTAGGAATCAAATTCAGATGCAGTTCGCAAGAATACTTGGGAGTAAAATTAATCTTCATGAAAATATAATTTTTATAACACTTAATACGTTTTCCCTTTAGTTTCAAACGTATGTCTGATAGCCAAACTACTAAAAGCACGTGGTTTGCAAAAATATTTATCATAGCAAATTTTGGTTACTTAAATAGGTTAGACAGGTAGATAAATAATTGGAATTTACCTCGTACTGGAGCAACACAAAAGGTTATTGGTGACTATCCAGGATCAATCGCGAAGGGATGGATCCGAGGACACCTCGTCAATTTGAATCACGGTTAGATGACGAGGTAACACCTGAGCTGGTTCCCCACTCTCCAAACTTCCATACCAAGCCAACGTGAGGACATTTGAGACTTCGATAGCTATAATGTGAATAATGGTCTTTGGTTCGATCGAGTTTCGGACTCGCCGTAAGTAGTTGTAAGACGCTGTTATAAAACATGAAATTTTTAACCATAAGTATAATCTTTATAACTAGAGATGGACTGTTATTGCGATTAAAATTATAATAGTGTGTTGCAAATTTAGTAGAAACTCAACTTAACTAGCAACATAACATTTATTGATAATTGCTAATATTTTCGATAAATATTAGCAATTATTAATAAATGTCACAAAATGCCAAAAGTGGGTTTCAAAATGACTAAACTTAGAATAAAAACAAGTAAATTAAATTAAAAAATAAAATTAGAAAATATAATCTTTTTTTAAATATAAAAAATAAATATTGGTTAAAATTTCTTAAATCCATTAACGGATAATTTAAACAATTGTTAACGGTTAATAAAAGTCGTTCAAATTATTTTATAACTGTTAGTTATTAATTCTTAACGAAATGTTAATATCCGTTGTAAAAAAATGCTATCATGATTGCAATAACTGTTAATACTGTTATAAAACAACACTTTTGCACATCGCTAGTAATGAGTTTATTTTCCATAAGAAAAAGGAATCTTAAAAATATATCTTTCACTTGAATGCAGAGAATATCCTAAGTCGCTCACAAGTTCTTCAAGCCCCTGATTAGTGTAAAAAATGATAAACCAAACCTGTAATTTAAGGACAATCCGATAAATTTTGATATCCAATCCCTTTTTACCAAGCTTTGAATAAGCGATTCTCGGTATACATTCCATATCAAGTTTCTATTTTCTACCGATTTGAATATGTTTGTTGGACAAAAAAAGGTTTGCAATTAAACACAAAATGTAAAATAAGTACTAGTTAAGAATTGAATTAGATTTCCGAATCGCATATTTTACAGTATTGTCAATCTTGTAAAATACTTTGATACTCAGTGGAACATCGATTTTTGGAGCGTTGCACAGTGTGATATTTTAATAATCTTGGAGGACAAAATTATTTAATTAAAATGCACTAGTTTTGAGTGATTTTAAGAGGCTGTGAGTGATGAAATACTGCTTTGGGAGTTCATATTTCATAATTTTTAGACAGTATTTAAATGAAAAACTATGCTGACTTAAGAAATTGATCAACTTTGGTTATATAAGATATAATATTAATTATGAACAGTATTTTTTGTACTTTTATATCAATATACAAGTGAATAAAGATCAGATATGCCGAAAACTGTTTTTTAAATAATAAAGTAGATGTATGTAACAGAAAAACTTAAAGGTAAAATATTTCTTTGAAAAATATTTACAAGATTATTTACTTGGAATTACTGCTGCTTACATAGGCTACTTATATATTTTAATCATGTGAGGGTTCTTCCAACAAAAACGAACGAAATGTAGTTTATGTTGAATGATTATACTATTTTTCTTCCTCTTTGCATGTTCTGTACTTTTAGTCTTTTTTCGCTATCATGTAACTAGAACAATCTGTGACAGTATGAATAAATAAATTAAACATTTCTGGAAATATTCGGCTACGTTTATATTTATACAACAACCTCATAAACTTGCAATGAATGGATCGTTGAGATGAGTAATCTATTCATTAAATCTGTATTCGTGTCAGTTTTTGAAATTTTTCTAGTAACAAGTTCTCTTATTCCTGTTATTTATTTCTTGCATCTTTAGATTGTTTTGAGAACTGATCAATTAGAAGAAAACATGATACAATAATCCTTTCCATGAACTAGTATTGTATGTATAGTTACGGACATTAGGAATATATCTTGTACTTGCTTCGTGACTCAGTAATTTAACTAAGTTTATTGGCAATCTGGAATTTAAACATTCTAATATGGCATGGAGAAGCACATTGACCCAGTTCTATCAGCAGCATTTTTGGAAAATCTACGAGCTCTAATTTTATCATTAGTATTCCCAGTTTGCTGTTGGGCATTATCTGTCAAAAATCTCTAACTTATCTTGCACTTATTTCTAATTTTAGGGCAACTTCGCTCTCATTTTTTCTTTATTCTAATTGTTATTCTTTTTATTCTAATGTCCGATAATGCGAACAAATCGATGAACATGTCTCCCAATCAGTTCCGATAATCGACGTTGCATTATATTTCATTTCTGAATTTTTATCTGAGTTTATTGGATTGTTTTACAATTGATAATGTGTGTTTATACAGATGGGATGGGCTTGCAACCAATTGGTGGAATGTTTGACGCGTTAAACACTTACCCAAAAGTCCGAGTAAAACATGTTCTATTAGCTTTCAATTGGGATTGCTTCTTAACGGCTAGGGTTGCGGAAGCCCGGTGGAAGAGTAGCGGATTAGCAACCTGAGGGTTGCGAGTTCGAAACTCGATCCAACCAAAGTCAGTCATATTCGTGCGGGCTGGTGCACGTTAAATCTGTCGTGATCTCAGATGTCCTCATGTGGTGGGGAAGTTTTGAGAATGGACTACCTACATATCTTTTTAACTTCCTAAATATCTAAAATATATTTGGTATTTTAATTAACGCCACACTGGAGCAACACAATGGGCTATTGGCGACGGTCTGGGATCAATCCCCAAGGGTAAGAAGCGAGGACAACACCACGTAATTTTAATCACGGTCAGATGACGAGGTCACGCCTCAGCTAGCACCCCATTTGAGGCCACGATAGATTTAACTTGCACCAGATCCCTTTGCACACGACGGTCTTTGGCTGTATTCGAACTCGCAACCCTCCGGTTGCTAATCCGTTACTCTTCCCATCGTCATCTAACCGTGATTCAAAATTACGTGGTGTTGTCCTTCGGATTTTTCCCTTCAGGTTTGATCCCGGACAATGCCCAATCCCAATAGCCCGTTGTGTTGTTCCAGTGCGAAGTTAATTAAAATGCCTACCATACCTACCTCCATCTGGGTTACAGCGACTCACCTATCTTAAAGACTATTTTATTAACGCATTTGAAACTAGAACGAAAATTTAAATTTTATTACAAATTCATAAGAATTAGTGATTACAAAAGCGGTTAACCAGGAAACCGACCCAAATTTCGAAATCGAAAAACCGGTTTTATGAAAGAATAAAACCGGGTTTTCGGTTTTACGCATTGGCAACCCATAAGAGAAACTCACCACAACAAGGTATACCATACTACGCACACTGATGTAAACAACTAAATGTTTAGTGTTTACTACCCTATCAGAATAAAAATTCAACATTATTACATGTCTGTGGTATTAATGCCACATGAGTCATCACATCACTTTCGTGTGACACAACATCACCTACTTCTCCGCTGACCAATCATAATTACATGTAGACAGATTCTCAACATCAGTACTAACGAGCCAAACAGTGGATCCTCATTGGTACCAATAAAATGTAATAAATCATTTTTCGCACCTACGTTTATTCAGAGGCATATTTAGATAGGTAGGTGGTCAATCAACGTCGCACTGGATCGACACAACGGGGTATTGGTGACGGTCCGGGATCAATTCCGAAGGGAAAGAGCTGAGCACAACGCTTTGTAATTTTGATTGTCAGATTACGAGAACAAACTGATCTGGCACCCCACTCTCCAAACTTCCACACCATGCCAACACGGGAACATTTGAGGCCACGACAGATTTAACGTTCAACAGCCTCCACGAACTCGACAGTCTTTGGTTGGACCTAGTTTCTAACTCGCAAGCCTATGGTTGCTAATCCGTTGCTCTTCCAACTGGATTACCTCTGCCCCAAAAAAGAACAGAAAAACAACCAAGGAAAGTCGGCAATTGTGTCAAAACGGAAGTCCCACTTTTTTGCGAATATCAGTCAACATGTCCAGTCATCGAAATTCTACTGAAGTCATGTATATGTACTCAGACATCAGCGCTTGGTCTCAATCTCTACTTCGGTAATCAATGAACCACTTACACACTTTTCAGGCCACCCTTCCGAAGCTAACGCCTATCATTGAAAGATCGGAAATTTTTTTAAGGTGAAATTAAATGTAGGAGAGTAATACTCGTCAATCGTTTCAATGTTTACGAGAAATTATGCCGACCTCGCAACTTGTAAACAGAGCGTCATCTTCCTGATTGATCTTCGACGTCCTGAATTGCGTCCAAAATAAACCGGAACGATATTTCAGGAAGAAAGGAAGTAACACGACGAAAGATATACAGCGGCTAATGAAAGGAAGATATATTGGACATCAAACCAATTTTTTTCTTAACCTTCTAAGTGGTTTCAGTAAGATATCTCGTCCATCAGGATCAGATCGATTTTGCCAATGGCGAGGTTTCTCGTCACCAAGATGTTGCAGATTTTTTGTGATGCCGAGATCAAGATCTGGTCAGTTATCTTCTAATGACGAGAGCGCAGCGATCTCAATGGACGAGGTACCTCGTCCATCAAGATCTGGTCAGTGTTTCCCAAAGTTTTTCAGTTGCCGAGACATCTCGTCGAGGCAACACCAGGAGGGTTAAGAACCGGAACTTATAATACATTTTATTTACTTCGCATTGTCTGTCTCTTAAACGTGAAAGATAAGTAGATTGAGCATTGCTATAGAGAGGAGCTTCAAAAAGCGACCAATATACCGACTAGTAGTCACGTGCTTGTTCTGAAAAAAATTACTTTGAGTGGCCGATATGGCATCTTATCAACTCGTTTGGCGATATAGCATCTTATGACAGGTAGGTAGGTATTTTAATTAACGTCACACTGGAGCAACACAACGGGCGATTGGAGAAGGTCCAGGATCAATCCCGAAGTCAAAGATCCAAGGACAGCGTCTCGTAATTTTGAACCACGGTCAGATGACGAGGTCACACCTGAGCTGGCACTCAATTCTCCAAACTTCCACACCACGCCGACGTGAGGACATTTGAGGATACGAGAGATTAAAAGTGCATCAGCCTCCACGTACAAGACACTTTGGTTTAATCGAGTTTAGAACTAGCAACCCTCCTACAAGTAGCGGATTAGCAAACGGAGGGTTGCGAGTTCGAAACTAGATCCAACCAAAGCCAGTCATGTTCGTTGGGGTTGGTGCACGTTAAATCTATAAATCTGTCATGGCCTCAAATGTCCTCACCTTGGCGTGGTGAGGAAGTTTGGAGAATGGACTACCTACACATATCTTATAAACTACCTAAATATCTTATATATATATATATATATATATATACCATATAAAATATATATATATATGGTATTTTAATTAACGTCTCACTGGAGCATTGTAACGGGCTATCGGCGACGTTCCGGAATCAATCCCCAAGGGAAAGTCCGAGGACAACACCGCTTAATTTTGAATCACGGTCAGATGACGAGGCAACACCTGAGCTGGCACCCCACTCTCCAAACTTCCACACCACGCCAACGTGAGGCCATTTGAGGCCATGACAGACAACGTGCACCAGCCCCTTTTGTACACGACTGTCTGGTTGGATTCGAACTTGGAACCCTCAGGTTGCTAATCCGTTACTCTTCCAGCCGGGCTACTGTGGCCCCATCTTATTACAGGGTAGATGTGTGAATGCGTATTTCTATAGAATGGTAACAAAAATGGTGAAATCATCAAAATCTATTTCTATGTCGCAATCAAATAATTAATCAACGAATGGGCGTCTTCTCTCGCTCCGTGAACCAATCATATGATGAATGTTCGCTTCCACCCGGCAGACGAAAGTAGTCTAAGGGTCAGTTTACTACTAGTTTTGGTCACGTGATCCTGAGCACATAAAAAGTTACCATTGCTCACTCTACTTTTATATTTCTTCTAATGTCTGTCTTGTGTTTGGCACAGCTTGACCAAATACGGCCCCTCGCGTCATAAATCCCAACGAACAAACCATAATACATGAAACCCTCAGGAGATCGCACTGGTCCTCACAGGTACAGTGATTTTTTTTCAATCTTACGCAGTGAAAATAATAACTAAAAAGTGTTATTAATAATTTTTATAATACATGTCACAATAACAAAAATCATTGTCAGAGGCGTGGCAGAAGTGGTGTTTGCAGTCGGTCGATTTTATCCATTCGTGTGTGTCTAAAATATTGGAAAATTCACTAGAGAGGCAGATAATTCCAACAAAACCTTTTAGTAAATCCCTTAGTAAAGTTAACAAGTTATAACATGAAGAACATGAATGTTTTCTGTGCTGTGTGTTGGATGTTTGGAGTGGCTCTGAGATTCTTATTCAAATGAGCTCGTGAAAGAATGAGAAGTTAAAAATAAATTTGCTAGGGGTTGAGAATCTGCTAGGGGGTGTCACTGAAAAATCTATTAGAGTTACCTTCTTTTTGTTGCCTCCTTTATTACTATTTCTGTTTACTGTCGAGGTGCATTATGTGAACTGTGTACTATTACTTGGTCTTGACAATTTTGTGTATACGATGGCGAATCAATAAGTATTCGCAATGCAACCCATAGGCTTTTTCAATAAAAATACTGCTTCCAATAACATTTTTCAACATAGTCCCCTTGCTTTTCAACACACTAAATACATATCCCTCCATATCACAAAAGGCTTCATTTGAAAAATACGTCATTCAGCATTTTAATTATCAAAAACACTTTGAATTTAAAATGTATTTAAATCATTAATCTAAAAAATTAATTACTAAAAATGTATAAGTATTGATTTTTTTTCTCTCTTTAAAATTATTTTCAGTAACTTAACTCTTTATTTCCCCTCTTTCACACACCCAATATGTATGTGAAATAGAGTGCGATGTATGTGAAATGGATTATATGGATGGATTTGCATGTATATATACAATTTATGTCCAATGTTTCTTGCACAAAATTATACAAATGTCGAAACAGGATAAAATATTATTTTCTAAATACTACTTAAATGATATTTGCATTTTTCTACCGAAAAGATTGGTGATTATTCTGGTCACTTTTGCAATCTTAGTTTGCCCAATTCAACGCGAGTAAGGTCTGTTAATTATGTTATAAAATTATAAAATGAACATATTTTCCTATATAGCTTATAAGTTATCACCTGAATGTATTCGAAGGAACGTAAAGCATTAACTACACTAAAACATAGATAAGAAATATTAAGTCAATTTTCTTCAATATCAGAGAAAAGATAAAAAATTCTAATTTCATATAATCTAAACACCAAATTAAAATTAATAAATGAATATTATTCGCAGAAATAGTTGATGAAAATCCGGACAAAAGATCTAAAAATCATAATAGTTTTTCAGGGTTAAGACACCTTGACTTTCGAAATCTTTTCCGTTAGTAAATGGGAGTATAGTAGATGGTAATTGTTGTCTCAGTAAGTATTATTGGAAAGTGTCTAATATGGCAGTAATTTTTTAAAACGTTTGGAGAGAGAGCATCTCGGACTGTACAACCACATAAAAACAAGGAACTTGTTCTCCGTCAGTGTGTCTTAAAATGTCTGACCGCGAACACATCAGACGGATAACGGATATCCGCTCAACAGGAATGTTTCATGTATTAATCAACATTTCTAAAAACAACAATCCTCTTTAGAGCAAGCCTGACCAACCCAATTCGTTTTGGGTGCCACTTTGACGTGATACAATTTCTCACTCGCAGCACATCAAGCATATAATTTAAAAATAAAACAAACAAAATTATACAGTTCATTTTATTCTCTTATCTCGTTACATAAATTTATCAGTGATATGTTTTCTTCTTTCTTTGGCTTCAATTACTTTAGATCCACTTTTTTTCATAAACTTTCTTCTGAATTCATTTTGAAAAATAAAAGATAAACACCCAAATCGAGAAAATTTTTATCAATATAACACAAATTTTAAAATGTAAAAGGTATTCCGAAGTAATTTGTTCTAGTATTTATTTAACGAAAAAAGACCCTTGTCTATAAAAAATTGCTTGAAACAATTTATCATGGAACAGTTTTATTTTGAATTATAGAATAAAACATCTGAGATTCGAACAAAGATTGGCCATTAAACAAAGATAATTAAAAATCAAAATTGAAAACATCCGTTATTGTAATTTCACATTTATCTCTCGTGTTTCTCATCCAAATGGAATCAATTAGACCAATCCATTGTAATTTAAAATAATTTATGTCAAAGTGTTATATGTTTAAATCAAAAAACTATCAGAATGATTATCTCGATCTATAGGTTTTAAGCCATAAAAGAAATGGACAAGTACAGATTCAAAACTCCAAATTTTTCTTAAGTACATAAGTTTAAAGATAGATGGCGACACAATAAAGATAAAGTTTTCTAAATTTGCTATACCTTGCTTCCTTTTATACTTCAGCATATCAAAATAATTTGAGCTAATAACTAATTTAAGACAGATACAAGAACAAATATTTCAAGTAAATATACTCTATTGATCGAAATTATTTCATATTTATTTAGGTGCATAAAGATGATTCTTAGGAATTTTTGATTTCAAAAAGTTTTTTTTGTTAAAAGGGAATTAATTCCAAATAATTTTTGGTTGGTGTGGTGTGAAAGTTAGGAGAGTGGGCTGCGAGCTCAGGTGTTGCCTCGTCATCTGACCGTGATTCGAAATTACGTGGTGTTGTCCTCGACCTTTCCCTTCTGGATTGATCCCTGACCGTCGTCAATAGCCCGTTGTGTTGCTCTATGCGACGTTACTTAATTAACCATTACCACCACTCAAATAATTTTGAAAATTTTCAGACACTGATAAAAGGAAAATCTCATGAGTTGGTTTCTTAAATAATAGACAAATGACAGGACACTAAGAGCTATCAAATGTTTTGGCACGTGATACATAAATGATATTGTCTCAAGTATATTTTCACATTCCAGAAGTAAAAGAATATATTTTTCAAGCTGGGGGCAAGGAAGAGACACCCTTAGAGGATATATAAATATTTCAATTCTTGCTTTTACGTGCACGTACATGGTGAAAACAAAAGATTAAGAACTTCTCTAACTTGCAAAATTCTGTTTGAGTCGCTTTAAAATTCTGATTATATTTGACCACAGAGTATATAGCTACGCATACAGAAGCGTCTTGAAAGTTTTACTAACAGCAAATGTAGTATGGGTCCCTAAGTCGTGCGCTTTCCCCTCATCTAGCACATTTTTTTATTGCAATCAGAATTGTTGCCATTTTGCAATTGCCGTGTTTGTAATCACCGTAAAACCCAATTGTAAATGCAAAAAAATCATAAGGGTTGTAGGAGTTGTCGTGGCTCAGTGGGTATACCCACTGAGCAACGACGGCTCAGGTTGCTTGCTCAGTGGGTATACCCACTGAGAAAGCAACCTTCGAGTTGTAGCCGGCGCAGGTTCGATTTCTCTCTTCTTTGTCACTAAAACTTTCAATGTGTGTGTCTGTCTATTATTTCATATTGTATGTCTTGTGTCTGGCGCAGCATGGCCAAATACGACCCTTGCGCCATAAAACCCCAAACCAACGACAAGGGTTGTAAAAGTTATGCGCACCGAACTTTCCAAATGTTTCAGGTCCAGTGTGCAAAACTAGCTGTTCCACTTTCCTAGTTTTCCAAATCATTGAATAAATAACAAACAGCAACTCGGAGACGTAAAATTTCTTAAGTCTAAAATCTCTTCTTATTTCCCGTTGCGTTTGATCCCAGACCGTCACCAATAACGCTTTGTGTTGCTCCAGTGTGAAGTTAATTAAAATACCACACCCCTTTCTTTTTCTTATTTCCCTAAGAATAACAACATTAACTTCTTCGACTGTTATAAAAAAACTATGAACCAATTGTGTTATAATAATGTGTTAATAGTCACAACGTTCGAGGACGCTACAATCGATGCGAGTGTTCCGTTTTGAATTTCGGAATCATAAGTATTCAGATTATAGTTGGTGTACTCAATTGTTCCATAAAAACACCTTATAACACAAAACAGTTTATTTACAGCTCTAATATGTACACTCTTTGCTTTAAATCACAAAATAACACTCAGAAGCATTAATGGCGTAAATAATACGTATTATTTCTCTCTAAAAATACGACAAAGGAACTCAGAAGCCATTTCTCTGCGTACATAAAACACAAACTAAAACTAGACTGTTGCCATTCGCAACTTACTAAATATATCAAAACAAAGATAATAATCAGGTAGAGTATCAATCCGACATTCTCCCACCTAAGTTAACTTTTATCTTAAAATTTAACTTACAACTAGTTATAATCACAATTACAATAACAAAATTATATAAACAGTTCACAAGTCCAGTTTATGAGGCATTTTAATGATACGGCCACTTCTAGTTTTTCTTACCTCCTCAGAAGATTCAACATTGCAGTCAACTGATTGACTGACTGTTGGTTGCTCACTTAATTTCGTACTTGGCAATTTTTCTCTAACTAGAACTGACTCTGCTGCTGACACTTCTAAAGGATAGAGGCGTTGTATCGGTCGAAGCAACTCACCTCTTGCAGTTTTTAGTCTCACAAGTCTCGTAACACCATCTTTCCCTGGGATTACCTCGATTATTTTCCCAAGTGGCCAATTGATACGTTTCGTGTTGTCGCTTCCAATCAAGACAACGTCACCAATTACTACTTCGGCAGCCCTTTTACGTTCTGGTCTCTGAAGCAGAGCTCCCAAGTATTCCGATCGAAATCTATTTCTTAAGGCCTTTTGTAAATTTTGTCGATACTTAACACGTTGGTTAAGACTCTGGTGATCAATTCTATCACAGTCAGGAACACCACTCATTTTGATATCTTGCAGGAACATTGAAGGAGTCAATGGAACCAGTTTTGCGTCATTATCCGCGACATACGTTATCGGTCGTGAATTAATTATGGATTCGCAATCACATAGCACCGTCGTCATCTGTTCATAAGTTAAAGAAGATCGGCCCAGTACTCTTCTCAATAACTTTTTAAGAATATCGATCAGTCTCTCCCACCATCCACCCCACCAAGAGGCAGTCGGTGGGTTGAATTTCCACTTAATAGGATGAAAAGCAGTGTCACTCACAATAAGGTTCCAATCCAGTGCACCTAGCAAATTTGAAGCACCCAAAAAATTTGAGCCATTGTCACAATAGATAGTGCTGCATCTTCCTCTACGGGCTATGAACCTGCGCAAAGCCATTAAGAAGGATTGCGTAGATAAAGAAGCCACTAATTCAATGTGTACTGCCCTATAGACAGCGCATGTGAATAGACAAACCCAAGATTTGTTATTATCTCTGAGAAACAGTGGTCCCGCCAGGTCAACACCACAGATCTCAAATACAGCAGCCTCTCGTATACGGTCCTCTGGAAGAGATGCAGTGAGAGCATCAAGCTTCTTTGCAGAATGTCTCTTACAGACAATACATTTGGATAGGATAGATCTCATTGTCTTTCTACCATGCAGAATCCAGAATCGCTCTCTTAAAATGTTAAGCAGCATTTGAGTCCCAGCATGAGCATTTTTTACATGATAGTGTATCACTATACGCTTTACAACTTCATGTTTGGATGGTAAAATTGCAGGCATCTTAAAATCTTCACTATCTGGTCGATATAAAAGTTTTGTTTTCAATCGGATGATATCGTTTTTATCTTTGAAGGCTCCCAGAGTTTTTAACTTTTCATCTTGTTCATTAACGAAGCTTTCTTTCTGTATTATTCTGATAACTCCATACTCAGCTACAGAAATTTCTTCGGAATCAAGGCTACCATATTTTCTAGTATTTCTCGGAATACGACAATTATTAATGAATCGAAGTAGCCAGGCAATAATTCTTATAGTTTTGCTATAGCTCGAAAACTTATAGATGAAGGAATTGTCTATATTTTGAAAGTTCACCATAGATGATACTATTTCTTTCCACACTTCTTCATTTACGGAAAGAGTATCTGAGTTTAAAAACCACTGCAGGCCTAATACCGGGACAATTTTATTTTTCACACAAGAAACCTCTTCTGTTGAGGAATGAGAACAATTGTGCTCCAACCCTCTAAGGTCAAACTTCCTTTCTGACATAATATCTGTAGCTACTTGAATGAACTCATGCAATTCTGTCTCAGTTTTTACACTAGTTAAACAATTGTCCACATAAAAACTGTTTTTAAATTTCTGAACTATATCCACAGGATATTTTGAGTTCCCAAGTTGTGCTTCCTCCAAAATTGTTTCTAGATGATATTGAATGACAGAATTAAGTAAGAAGGGACTACTAGAAATTCCAAAGACGACACGACAGTGTCTTAAGTATTTCAGATCATTGTTTTCATTATACCAAAGAAATCTTAAATAATCTTTGTCGTTTTCTTGTAGGCGAATTTGTAAAAATGCTTTACGGATGTCTGCCGTAACTCCAAACTTGTTCATCCGAAAACGTGTTAATATAGTAGGAATTAACTCAACAAGGTTTATTCCTTTCTCCAGGCAGTCATTCAAGCTTGGGGAACCTCTCAGCTTCGCCGAAGCATCAAACACAGATCTGATTCTGGTTGTGCTATTTTCTTTCACGAAATGTCTGTGTGGTAAATAATGAGACGGCAATTGAATCTCATGCTTAGGAACTTCTTCAATTATTCCTTCTCTTGCCCATTCTTCAAATATTCGATTATAATCGTCATACAAATTTTCTTCTTTTAACTTTCGTGCAGTACCGTCCAGTCTCTTTAAAGCCAAGTTAAAATTATCAGGCAGTGGAGGGTGATCGGCAAGCCAGGGTAAATGTACCACAAAACGATTTTCTTTGTCGACCTGAACTGTGTTAATAAAATGCTCTCTGGCGGATTCCTGAAGGTCTTTAGTTTTCTTCTCAGATGGATCGGTTATGCCGAGAGTGTCAAGAGTCCACAATTCTGTTATTGTTCTAGTAGTAGAAAGCATACAGCTAGCTACTGAGATTTCATTTTCCTCTGAAGAAATCTGTGGTATACGTCCCATAAAGGTCCACCCTAAACGAGTTTCCATTGCTGTTAAACCACAAGGTAAGGATTTGTAACCACTAGTAAGGATTTTTCCAGCTACATCGGCTCCTATTAAAATTTCAATAGGACCTTTATAATCATCGCTCACATGAATACTACAGTCCGTAAGCTCTTTTAAATGAATCGCAGGCATTGTCGGTGGAACGCTTTCACAGATAACAGGTTGGCTCAATACTTTGAAATGACAGTTATACGACCCATCGCAACTTGTCAAATATAAAGTAAACACATCATGCTTGCACACTCCTGTATTTTCTCCACTGAATGTTGAAGATATTCCCAGCTTTCCCTTTTATATTTCATTTCTTTAGCAGTATTTTTTAAAATGTAAGAGTGCTGTGAAGCAGAGTCTATGATGGCTCTTGCTTTCCGTTTTCTCCCATCACCTCTGATTAAAACCGTTAACGTTAGTAACATAACACTAGGGCTTTGGGACACATTCGCAAGTGCTTGATCCTCATTCGGAACATTATCTAATTCTGCAGTTTCTTTTCCGGTAGGCGAGAATGCCTGCTGCTTTATGCTATGACAGAGTAAAATATGATGTCTTTTTCCACAACCCAAACAAGTTACCTTTGAGTAACATTTACGAACTTGATGACCTGGTTTTAAGCACAGAAAACAGCACCCTGATTTCTCTACGAGATTCTCTCTATCTTTCATCGCCATTTTTCGTACCTTCAAACAGTCAGTGGAATTATGTAAATTGTGGCAAAATATGCACTGTCTCTGTTCCTTCGAAGAGGTTAAAAGATCAGCCGCACTAGGTATTTGACGAGGGTCCCCATATTTGTGTTTATTATTTCCAGCCCTCTTCTCCTTGAACAATTTAAAATTATGCTTGGTTTCTGTTTCGGCCATTGAATATCTCAATAATACTCAAAACTCAGAAACTCTAGTGGACTGTTTATTACTCATTATACTCATTACTAATACTAGAAGATGCTCTCCAACACCTTCGCGTGGTACAGACAAGCTCAACTGGCTTGCTGCCAGAAGATACATTTTAAATTGCTCCATCTAGATGGCGCTTTACAAAAAATAGGAACTACACGCTTTAACATAGCGCCGGGCATTGCAATGTATGAAAGACATTCAAGTAATTGTAAATTGAAATGAAGCATTAAATTACATAAACAATAACAAAACATTCTTGGTTACAATAAATGAGGTGCTCAAAGATACATTAAAACACTAGAAATAAAGTAAATTAATATACAAACAATTAGTTATTTACAGGTAATAAACATAACTTCGAAATTGGTCGTTTATACTGACCAGAAGCTGTTTTAATTTCTGCTACCCTAATTTTACCATCAGTTCCTGGATACACTTCTGATATTCTACCTAATGACCATTTGAACGGGGGAAAATTATCCTCCTTTACTAAAACTACCTCACCTATTTTCACATTATTTTTACAAAACATCCATTTGTTTCTTTCCTGCAGATTATTTAAATAATCCATACTCCATTTTTTCCATATTTTTTGAAAAATTTGCGTGATTTTTTGCCAATTCCTTAACCTATTTTCGTTTATATTAGTAAGATCAGGCTCATTTAAAGAATGAAGAGGTCTGCCAATTAAAAAATGGGCAGGTGTCAAAACTTCTATCTCCTCTACATCAGAAGTTAGTGGTACAAGGGGACGGGAGTTCAACATTCCTTCAATTTGAATAATGATGCAGTTAAATTCCTCATACGTTAACTTCAAATTACCAACAACTCTTTTAAGATAATATTTAAAAGACTTCACACCTGCCTCCCAAAGACCCCCGAAGTTAGGAGCTCTTGGAGGCAGAAAGCTCCATTCTATTTCTTCAGACCCTAAATAACCCGCAAGAATCTCATCTGGTTTACATACTAAATTGTGCAATTTTTTAATCTCCATGCTAGCACCCACAAAATTTTTTGCGTTATCTGTGAATAATTTAGCAGGTTTGCCTCTTCTTGAGATAAATCTTTTTAAAGTTTCAATGAAAGAAGAAGTAGTTAAATCGGTAACACTCTCTAGATGTATTGCCTTTGTTGTGAAGCAAATAAATATACAAACATAAATTTTATGGAGAATACCTTTACGTTGATTTCTATATTTAATAGGGAAAGGACCACAGAAATCAATTCCAGTAATATTAAAAGGGAAGTTTTCAGTAACTCTTTCTTTGGGTAAATCGCCCATAATTTGATTTACTGTTACCGGTTTCACCTTGGAACAAACTACACAATTATGCACTATTTTCCTACAAAGATTTCTACCATTTACGATCCAAAATTTCTGCCTCACATGGGTGGGCCTGCGTGTAGATATTTAAGATGATAATAATTAACTATTATTTCTGTTAAATTATGTTTAGAAGGCAGAATAATTGGAAACTTTTTCTCATAAGTTAAATTACTATTTTTTAGTCGGCCTCCTACTCTAAGAAGTCCAAAGTCATCAATAAAGGGATTAAGATTCTTAATCGAACTATCCTTTGGAACCATATCTGATTTTTGAAGACCATTTAATTCAGCTTTAAAATACTCACGTTGAACTAACCTTACTAGTGTTAATTCTGCTATTTTTATTTCTTCTGCATCTAATGGTCCTACCTTCTTTGGTATGCTTCTACAAAACCTAAGAAGAAAACTTATAATACGGATTATTTTAAAATACTTATTACTACAGTTCAATAAATCATTAGTAAAAGCATTCACAGTTAAAGTCAAACACGGTAGAAATTCAGGATCAACACAGTTTTTGAGTTCATCAGTGTTTTTCTCAATTAGAGATTCAGGTATAACTCTAATAGGGTACTCATCTTCCTTTAGGAAGTCAGGTCCATCCCACCACAATTCACTTAGTAGCAGTTTTTTGGCGTCCATACCTCTGGATATAAGGTCAGATGGATTTTCTTCAGATGGAACGTAATGCCATTCTTCAATTTTGGTTAGATCCTGTAACTTTGAAATTCGGTTAGCAACAAATGTCTTTAGTAGACGAGGTTCTTTCTTAATCCATGACAGCACAATCATAGAATCACTCCAAAGGTGAATAGCCGTCACTTCGAGTTTCAATGATGACTTCACTCGATGCATTAATTTCGCTAGAAGAACTGCCGCGCAGAGCTTAAGTCTCGGTATTGTAGTCTTCTTTAAGGGAGAGACACGGGATTTACTGCATACCAATCTCACTGACGTATGGCCTGATGCTGTTGTGGCTTTACAGTAAATTACTGCTCCATAAGCTGCTTCTGAGGCATCTGAGAAGCCATGCAACTCTATGTCGTTAGCATTCTCAACTGAGATGAATCGTGGAATGGTCATGTCAGGAACCTTCTGCAGGGACTCGATAAATTCATGCCATTCTCGATTTTCTCTCTCCGGTAGTGGTTCACTCCAGTCTATTTTTAGCAGCCATAATTTCTGCATAAAAATTTTAGCTTTTGTCACAAGAGGACCCAAAAGTCCAAGTGGATCGTATATCCTTGCTATTTGTGACAGAACTTCTCTTTTAGTATATACATCCTTTATATCTGGTTTAAAACTGAAGCAAAAACGATCAGTTTGAGGTTTCCATAAAATGCCTAAAGTTTTAGTAGTAGGAGTAAAAGAATATTCAACAGATACATCAGCTTCATTTTTCAAAAGCGATGTATGATTAGCCGACCATTTATGTAGAGCCATGCCACCTCGATCCAAAAGCGAAATAAGTTGCCGTTGCAGTTCCTGAGCTTGTATTAACTGATCAGCTCCAGTAAGCAAGTCATCCATATATGTATCTGATAAGAGTACAGATGCAGCCATCGGAATTGTGCTCCCTCATCATATGCCAACTGCTGCAATGTCCTGGTTGCAAGATAAGGTGCACTTGTAGTTCCATAAGTTACTGTACATAGTCTGTAAGTTTTGATAGGATTTTTCTCAGAGGACTTCCAGACAATTCTCAATAAATCTCTTTGACCGGGATGCATCCAAATCATTCTATACATTTTTTTAATATCAGCAACGAACGCAAATAAATTCCTTCGGAAGCGTAGCATTATTGCGAATAAGTCATCTTGATTCACTCCTCCATTGTACTGCAAGGAGTTTAGGGAATAACCGTTAGATGTTACTGCAGAGGCGTTGAACACTACTCGTAGAGGTGTAGAACTGGAATCTGGACGTACAACACCATGATGGGGCAGATAGTACACCACATCTGGTTCTTTGCTTTCTTTTACTTCCTCCATATGTCCCATCCTTAAATACTCTTCCATGAAGGCTTTATACATGGACAGAATTTCAGGCTCTCTCACCAAACGCGCCCAAAGAGAATCTAATCGTCTCATGGCTATCTGCTTTGATTCCCCTAGGCTAGCCGGATTATTTTTCAAGGGCATTTGTACGACGTACCGACCACTTTCATCTCTCGTATGGGTTTTTTGAAAATGTTCCTCACAAATAAGGGCTTCCTCATTTTTTATTTTCTCACACTCAATATTTTCAATTTCCCAAAAATTTTGCATAATATTCTCTAAATCGATACAATCGTTAACAAGACCACACTGTACATTATCCTCAGTTATTGTCTGTACACTACCACTCACAACAAAACCGAATACAGTGTTTTGTAATATTAATTTAGTATTAGATGGATAAATTTGACCTGGTTTTAAAAGCTCATAAAAATTTTCTGCTCCTAAGAGTACATCAATGGGACCTGGAATGTTAAAACCTGTATCCGCTAACTTTATGTTATTTAATTCTGGAACGCAAATATCAATTTGCTTAGATGGTGTCAGATCTGTTATTCTTGGAACAACCAAAAATTCTAAATCTAATTTGAAATTTCTCAACTCATTAGTAATCTTAGCACTAACCTTAGATTTAATTGTTAAAGACAACCCATTCAAACCAGTCACTGCAATATTTATTTTTTCCTTTCTTAAATTAAGCTTATCTGCACATCTCTTACTTAAAAAGTTTGCATTAGCACCGACGTCGAGAAGACCACGAACGGGAAAAACATTACCCATATCATCGTATAAAAAACCAATAAAAGTGCTAAGCAAAACAGCTTTCGATTTAGCGGATGAAGTACTCGTCGCCACAAAATAGCTTCGATCCTGACTCAGTTGTTTAGTCTCTGCTGGTACGAATTCTAAAGCTGTGGGGGAGGGGAAGGTGGTACTTTTCTCTCTTAAAGTGTTTACAATATTTTCACTCGCAACATTTTGTTTTTGTTCGTATGGGAAATGTAAGGTCACATGATGGCGCCGCCTACAAAGATTGCAAGAATATTTCGACTTGCAATTTGATACTCTATGATTCCCTAAGCAATTAAAACAAAAGTGATTAGCTTTTACGAATTCAATACGCTCATCGACAGACAATTTTTTGTAATTAGGACATTTATATAAGGGGTGATTATCAATACATGAAAAAACACACTTATAACTCTTAACGTCTGACAAGAAAACTTTCGATGTATTTTTTGACTCGGAAAATTTATTTACCCTTGTATTTTCTACTAAAGTTTTACCTCGGGATGTAAAATATAAATCAATTTCTCTCGCTAACTCAGAGGGTTTAAACCAGCAGTCTGCCTGTCTCAGACTTATATGATAGGCGGTTTCTTTATCCAAGGTTTGACATATTTTATCTGATATAATTAATTCTTTGAGGGTTTCGAAATCAGTTGCTTTTCTCAACTTTAAATAATATTCCCAGCTCGTCGTTAATCGCGATGCAAATTGTATATACGTTTCATTGGGTTGGCGGTGTGTTTTCCTAAAATTTTCTAAACACGATTGGGGTGTAGGTTCAAACTCTCGAATTACTATTGCTTTTACTTTAGAATAATCATTTAATTCATCATCTTTTATGTAAGTTATCACATTAGTTGCCCTTTCACCTAACAAATTTAAAAGAATCTCCGCTTTATATTTGTCAGGTACGTTTTTTGATACAAAGGCCCTTTCTAATGATGAGAAAAAATAACCCCAAGCTTCAGGTCTACTAGGAATTTTAATTGTTAAAGTACGGACACTTTTGATCACAGTCCAAAGATTCAGTTTGATGACTGTCACTAACATCCTCAGATTTTGATTGCGCTTTTATGCGAGCTAGTTCTAATTCTATTTTCATTCTCTCAAGTTTTAATTTTTCAAGTTCTATTTGCCGCTGCTCTTTAGACTTCCTTTCCTCAATTATCATGGTTGCTAACTCTACAACCCATTTTTTGTCTGTTATGTACTTCTCATTTTGTTTTATTATACTGCTTAACTCTGCAATAGTCATTAGCTCATTAACATCTTCTCCTAACTCACTAGCAATTGCTTTTAAATCATCTTTCTTAGCGCCTTTAAACATTTTGAATAACTATTTCATAACAGGAATAATAACTCAGTCACATACCTCAATTGCGTCGACGATGCTGATATGAATAGCAATATACAAGCTTTTAAATGGGAACTCAATTCACTAGTTGCTCCGGGAGACTGGACCACATGTTTCGGCCATTGAATATCTCAATAATACTCAAAACTCAGAAACTCTAGTGGACTGTTTATTACTCATTATACTCATTACTAATACTAGAAGATGCTCTCCAACACATTCGCGTGGTACAGACAAGCTCAACTGGCTTGCTGCCAGAAGATACATTTTAAATTGCTCCATCTAGATGGCGCTTTACAAAAAATAGGAACTACACGCTTTAACAGTTTCAATTCCAAAGTTTTGTGAGGCTAGAATTATACGTTCCTCTGCCTGTACTTCATCTTGAAGAAAATCAAGAATTGAATCGAGATCAGTCTTTTTAGTAATTTTAGTTGTATTTTGATCTTCCTCATCGTGTGATCTACGACTTGTAGATCTATATCGTTCCCACGCTAGAAGCGTTTCCTCAGGTAGAGCAGACTCAACAAGTGGAAAAAGCATCGACGCATATTTATGCCTAGTTACTCCTAATATCTCAAGCGCACGGAGCTTTGTTTCTAATAAATCAAAGATTTCTCAAAGATTTTCTCGGCATATTCTGCTTTTGGAGAACTAATGATAGAAGATCCCTAACATACACCTGTATAAGTAGTTCTTCTCTGCCAAAACGTAATTTCAATTGCTTTCAGCTTTCTCATAACTGTTCCCCCCGGGTGGAAAACTTTTAATTAGTTCTTCGGCAACACTTCCCTTCTCCATACATTGGGATAGGTATGAGAACTTATCATGCGGATCTAAATTATGGTCTTTATCGACTTTCTCAAATTGACCCCAAAATCTAACCCAGTTTCTTAAATCTCCATTAAATGTAGGTAACTGTATTTTAGGGTAACGTAATAATGTATTTTGCTGAGAAACACTACAATTCGAAATAACGTCTTCTCTTTCTGAAAGCGAAAGTTGTTTCAACTTAAACTGTAACAACCGCCAACGGTCTATATAACTTTCAGATTCATCGATCTCTTTCTCTATTACATCATCTTCAATATTTTCAGAAAAAAGAAACTGCTTAACATTTTCTTCAGCATTCACCATTAGCGTAGCTTTTTCCTCAATAACTTTCAGAAAAAGTATTTTATCAGAAATTTCTAAGTTTGCTTCTTCAGCATCAAAAACTCATTACATGCTTTACTAAACAGTCTCCTCTGCTGAGTTCTATTTTTCTTTGCTGCTTCCATATTAATTCAGGAAATAGGATAGACAAAACAAAACTCACCCAAATAATCAGCAGTCGAGTCCTGTCGCGGACGCCAGATGTTCCGTTTTGAATTTCGGAATCAGAAGTATTCAGATTATAGTTGGTGTACTCAATTGTTCCATAAAAACACCTTATAACACAAAACAGTTTATTTACAGCTCTAATATGTACACTCTTTGCTTTAAATCACAAAATAACACTCAGAAGCATTAATGGCGTAAATAATACGTATTATTTCTCTCTAAAAATACGACAAAGGAACTCAGAAGCCATTTCTCTGCGTACATAAAACACAAACTAAAACTAGACTGTTGCCATTCGCAACTTACTAAATATATCAAAACAAAGATAATAATCAGGTAGAGTATCAATCCGACAGCGAGATTCTCTTACTATTACAGTCGATGATTGTGGCACCTCTGCTAAGCATTGCAAGCTGCATTGTGTGGCTATGACTGAGCCATTGATTTTTAAGCATTGTCATTCGAGAAAGTGATGGGAGTCGAGCTTAATTTAGTTGATAGCGCCAATTTCACTTTTGTTTTGAATGATTCTTCTGTGTTGTGCTTCAAGAGAATAGTTTTTATGAACTTATATTGGAAAAATTTAGTTTCTTTTTAAATCAATGACTTCCTCGGTATGTAATATTGTTATTCAATGCTATGAATCACTTAGTTTGCCATTATATTTTTAATATAGACTAATCTTTATTCGATTAGTGCCGATTGCACTTTTCAGATTTGTGTTTACATAAAATACTAATAGATAATTTTCTTCAATTCATTTGTAATAATTCAACAACATGCTTGTCGTGCATAAGATAAATACCAATTTGGAAAATACTTTGTCAAGTGCTTAACATGTACTGTGCACGGAGGCTACTTAACAAAATATCTACTGTTCAGACGATTATTTTCTTTAGCGACTGATTTTTATAACCAGCGATTAAAGAAGTTCAGACATACCATGGATCCAAATACTACTTGCAATGACACCATAAATCTGTTAGCTAATCTGACCCATGATCACTTTACTGCCTCTTCTAAAATATTCCTATTTTTCTGAACAGTGAGGAATTCCGAGAAAAGAATATTTATGCTTTTAACTGTTATCCTTTTTGTTCATTTGCTGTTATTGGATATACTCACTGAAAATATCCGATTTTCATAAATGGAGATGTTGATTTTATTAAACTGCAAATATGTTAAGTCATTGCATTGATATGATTAAATTAAGTGGCCTATTTTATTAGCTGATGAGTCTGATAACTAATGTTGATCAAACCATATTTGATTAATAAAGAATTTGGAATAAGTGTTTAGTGTGATCAGTGTAATTAAATTTGTTGTGAGGTCAAATGAGGGGCAGATTGAACTGTAATTTCTTCGATCAACTGAAAGCAGTGTGATCACATGGTAATTTTGTAAATAAATGATTGAAGCTATTTGGGTTACCACACAGGAGTAGGATGATTGCTCAAATCCTTGTGATGTCATGTGATCGTGAATTAACCAAACAGAATAGGTGCCATTGTATTTACACATGATTTTGTTAGCTATTTTTTATAGTTTGGTTTGTTGCTCTGGTTATTTTTCACTGTTAAGAGGAAGAGCAAATCTATGATCTTTATGTACCAAGGACAATGCCAGAACTGTACATTCGAGATCCTGTAGCCGCTTCATGACCAAATATCGCAATAACTCACTAAGTGGTCCAAAATCATGCGAAGTTCAGTTAAACCTTAAAGGTGGATGCAAAACAGTGTTACACTGTCTCGAGAAAAGTAATGTGTAGTCTTTTATTCTCTATTTCCGAAATAATTCCATGATACATTTCTATCTATTTTACAGTTGATCCTAAATGTACTGAAGAAAGCTAGAAGACCTGGGTATAGCATCTGCTCTTAAGTTTCTTAATTAATTTTATCCATGTATGATAGTCTTATTACTCACATTTGATATCCAATTTAAATCCATTTATAATGAATAAAAATATATCTCATTCCTCCAAATGTGAAATAAAGTGTATCAAAAATGTTGAACAGCATTTCATGTACTTACCTGTGCTAATTCTTATTTTCATTATAGTTAACAGCAAAAAAGTACACCCTCATTCATGTTACTACAATTAGCTTCTTGTTATCCACCTAATTACATCAAATATTCTTGTTCAAGAGCAATTCAGTATCTTATGACGTTTATGCCCATTGTCGTGTTGACAATGGGCATAAACTTAATGCTTACATTTTGTTTTGTCCCGACTTCTAAATTTTTCATCTACCTTCTCGTCTGACTAAAGGAATTTCAATAGAGCAGCGAGCTCTTCTATGTATTTTTGTGAATAAATCCAGTAGCATTTGATTTCATATTGCTTATACTCGTTTTTGCCATTTGCTAGTTTACAAATGGTAATTATTTGTATAGTAGCAAATTGCTACCTACATTAGTGAAATGTATATAACCATGACATTCCTTTTGTAAATATGTATTTCTTTTTTATTTGCTCGTATTTCAATCAAACATAATTTCAGTGATCATAAGTAATTCCTTTTATGATAAAATAGTTTTGTAATTGCTTACAAATTGTTATCTTCCCCTTAGGTGTTCCTGATGCATCTTAGAACATAAACATTACTTGGATGCTTTGCTGCATCTAAGAAATTGAAATTTTGAATATTTTCCAGTCCTGCATTGAAAATTGTAAAGGTAGTATGCATATGGTATAACTCAAATTTTAAAAACTTTAATTTGCATGCATGTATTGAGCAGCATACTGCAGGAAAACTTGAAACAACTATAAAGTGACATTGTAAAATAAGCTTATATTAAAAAAATTACTTATATTTTTACTCAATGCTACTTACAAATGACTTTTACATAATGATGAGTACCTCTCACTTAACGACCCACCTGTTTAATTACCGCTTAAACTTAAGACAAGTTCTCTAGATGAGGAATCCCTTGTTAGACCATGTTTACATACAGAAATGAAGCAGGGGTGATACTGATGCCGGTCCTGAATATAACAATGAAATGGAGGATACATCATACATAACCTGTTTAAGCCATCAACACTGAGGCAGTCGTTTAACTCGACACATTGCATGCTGGAACTTGCGTCACATGTTCTGTTAGTGATCTGCATGTCTTGATTACTCTGTGCCTGTTAATTACTGTTATGTTTACTTAGCGGCACCAAAGTTCTGGGTAGTCTCTGGAAGTAAATTAGTTATCGACACTTTTGGTTTGTGTAGAAACTGCTTCTTGATTCAGAATAAATAAAAATGATTAAATACCTCAATTAACCCTCCAAGCAGTTTCGATGAAATATCTTTTATATCAAGATATGACCAATTTTGCTAATGACAAGATACCTTGTCCATCAAGATCTGGTCAAGACAACCACCAGAAAGGTCAATGATCTAGTCTTAAAATGAAACTCAGTCATTAAGTGAGGAGTGCCGGTAATTTCAACAAGGGCTTAAAGTTTCAAGCTACTATTTATGTTGAAAAATATATTGATCATTTTGTTGTATACATGTTAACACGTTATCAAAGGGAAAAAATAATCCACTTAAAAATTTTGTTTTCAAACTTACTGAGCTCCTTAAAGGGGTTTTGATCTGGTCATGTATTCTATCATTCAATAAAGATTTGATTCTTATTAGAAACAAAGACTTTTTATGGAAGCTAATACATCCACTTGAATATTAATCTTATTTTTCAGATAGTGTTTTGAAATGGCAGAAGACATTTCCTTTCCTTTTCCTTTCATGCCTTATGATGTACAGCAAGACTTTATGAAGAAGCTGTACTCTGTTCTAGAGAATGGCGAAATCGGGATCTTTGAGAGTCCTACTGGCACTGGAAAATCCATGAGCATCATTTGTGGCTCCTTGAAGTGGTTGAAGGATTTCCAGGAAAGAGAACAGCAAGAACTGCAAACCATACTTGCCGAAGAAATTGGCTCTCCAGAAGACAATTGGTTTGATTCATTCCTCCAGAAACAAGAAAAAAGCTACAAAGTGCAAGATGCAAAAAAGCAGTACAACTTTTTGATTGAATACAAAGACAAAATAAAAAAGCTACGAGATTCGGCGACGAGCAAAAATGTTTCTGTTTTCAAGGCAACACAACCTAGTGCAAAACGTAAGAAAGTTGCTGATGAAACAGATGAACACTTATCTGACAATGACTTTATGGTAGATGACAAAATGGATGAAGAAGATGAAGTTGAAACAGACAAAACGGAAAAACAGCATGTTTTGAAAATTTACTATGCAAGCAGAACTCATTCACAACTTGCACAGTTCTTGGGTGAAGTCCAGAAGAGTCCGTACTGTAATCAAGTAACGGTCACGACATTAGGGTCCCGTGCAAACTTCTGCATCAACCAAGCAGTTTCCAAATTAAGAAATTTGAGTCTGATTAATGAGCAATGCACAGAATTGCAGCGAAAAAAAGGTAATAAAAAGTGTCAGTATATGAAAAATCTTTCAGACATGGAAGATAACATTTTGTCTTCAGTAAGGGACATTGAAGATATTGTTCAGTTAGGCAAACAGTTACATTCATGCCCATATTATGCTACTCGCCGTGTTATTCCTAATGCACAACTTGTACTATTACCCTACAATGTCCTTTTGCATAAGCCAACAAGGGATGCCTATGGAATTACACTTAAAAATAACATTTTAATCATTGATGAAGCACACAATTTGGTTGAAGCTGTGAACAGTATGTACAGTGCTGAAATTTCTGGAATTCTCTTACAGCAAACTTTCTGGCAGATTGATTCTTATTTTAAATGTTACAAAGCACGATTTTCTCGAGAGAACCTGCGATACATCAAGTTATTGCTATCCACTTCTAAGTGTTTTATTGATTACTTGAAAAGTCCTTTCAGTGATTCCAAATCACAAATAATGTCTGTTTCCGATTTCATTAATCAAACTGAAGTAGGTAATGTAAACATATTTGAGTTGGTTAAATATTTGGAACACAGTCTCATTGGCCAGAAATTACATGGGTTCACAGCATCAAGAGTAGCTAAAGGTATTTCTCCCATAGATGATCAAAGTAAAATTGCAGTGCCAATTAAACATCGAAGTACAGCTAGTTTCCTTGCGCAAATAAAGGAAAAGCATGATAATATTGCTAAACCTAAAGCTGTTGAAGTCAAAAGTGAGAACAATGTTCAGTTTAAGCCATCTGCAATTTTTAATTTCATCGAGTTTCTTAAGACTCTTACCTTTCCAACTGATGATGGACGCATTTTAGTTCACAAAACCAACTCTATCGAACAATCATCTCTGAAGTTCCTTCATTTAAATCCAGCATCCCATTTTCATGATATTGTTAAAGAAGCAAGATCCATTGTCCTGGCAGGTGGTACAATGCAACCTGTTTCAGAATTCACGGAACAATTGTTCTTGCCAGCAGGGGTTCCATCCTCTAAGATATCATTATTTTCATGTGGTCATGTCATACCACCAGAAAATCTTCTGGCTCTGGGGCTTGATTGCGGACCTTGTGGAAACAGATTGGATTTTACTTTTAAAAGTCGTCAACTACCCGAAGCTGTCAAAGAGCTTGGGAGCATTCTGTTGAATATCTCCACTGCCGTGCGTGGTGGGGTGGTATGCTTTTTCCCTTCCTATGGCTATGAAGATTTTATTTATTCAGAATTGTCTAAATCTAAGGTGCTGCAATCTATAGAAAAGAGATATAGAGTGTTTCGAGAACCAAAGCTCAGTAGTGATGTGGACAGAGTTTTGGGTGAGTACTCAAAGTGCATCGTTTCAGCCAATTCTGTCACACCATCGGCAAAGACAGGTGCTCTTTTGTTTAGTATCGTTGGAGGGAAGATGAGCGAAGGAATAAACTTTTCTGATGATCTCGGAAGGTGTGTGATAATGGTCGGATTACCTTACCCGAACAAAACTTCTGTTGAACTGAAAGAAAAAATGGCGTATCTTAACCAACAAAGCTCTTCGTCATCAGTTAAAAGTGCTGGTGAAGTTTATTACAACAACTTGTGCATGAAGGCTGTTAATCAGTCTATTGGCCGAGCCATCAGGCACAGAAATGATTATGCCTGTATTATACTTTTGGATCATCGATACAGTTTTTCTTCTGTGAAAGATTCATTGCCTGCTTGGATATCAAGAAGTTTGTCATATCATATAAAATTTGGTTCAGCATATATGGAACTTAGAAAGTTCTTTGCTTCCAAAAATAAGGTAAAAACATAGGTACTTCCGGATGAACTATGAAACAACTAAAACACATTTTACTGATCTGAATACTCATATTTTTAGAAAGCTATGTAAACAGGAGAATCATGAAACAATGTGCTTTCTTGATAAAAAAAAGCATCTGATTCTAATTTTAACTTGTTAAGCATAGTATATTTTGTAAAACATTTGAATTGTATATATAAATATGTATATTTTATGTTCAATATCACACAAGAAGCTGTGATACATATATACTGTTTAGTGTTGTGTTTAAATTTTTAATGCATGAATTATTTAATTTATTGTGTATTTATTACTTCATGTATAATTTGTAATGTATAATGATTTAGCAACCACACACACAAGGAAGCAATTTTTTATCAACATAGCAAGTTTAATCCAGTATCTATTTTATTTTTAAGTTAAAATATAATTTCTTATTATGAACAGTGAATTCTTCAGTGAACAGATAATTCTGTATTGAACAGAAAGGGAAATAAATTATAGAGTTGAAAGAATTATTTATTCCATTCAAAATTATTTTTGAATATTTCCTTTAATTGTGGTGTTCTATTATCAAATCAAAATTCAATGCAATGGGATTTGTGAAAACTTCCAAATATATGATTGTTTTTATTGAATAAAAGTATGATATAATAATGTGATTGTCATAATCTCGACCGAATTATATAAATATCATAAGTCGGATGAGTCCTTCAAATTCTGTTCTTTAATTTTTAGAGCAATTTCTTCGTAATTTTTCTTTCGGTCTATGGCAGACTTTAATATAAGTCTGCCATAAGACAGAAATACATGGGGTTGCTCGGGTTGAATTGGTAAAATGTTGATTGAAAGTGATCAGAAAATTCATCTTTCTGTCATAAAAAATGCCAATATCATGGAAAATGCAAATGTAGCAAAAAATGAGTGAGTGGGAAAATAATTTTTTAAACTCCATTTGGGCATTTTCATAGCTTCTATAATTTACTTTGGACGAAATATATATGCTTGCTTTATCCATCCATATCCATTTCACATACATCACACTATAGTGTAAGACAACTAGAAAAGGTGATAGTGAGATGGCTATCGTGATCAATTTCTTTTCAAGCAAATACATTTTTTTTTCTTGAAATTTCTATTTCGCATATGGAATAGTCTTAATTAGAGTATTTTATAACCATGATATTCTAAGATTAACAAAATTTTATTTAAAATTTGCTTTACTCCAACTGGCATGCAGTTTTAAATTGATTCTTTGTGGCACCTTTTTTGTCTCAATTCGGTGATCCTGTATCTAAATGAAAACTATATATCTATTTAGAATGATGGTTCTTCACTATGGATTCAATACAATCCAATAGTATAATTTGAAACATGAAAAACAAATGTGTTTTACTGATTTTTACTGTCTTGTAATGGAAACCTACGTCAACATTAAAAAATCTTTGAATTACAACGTTTGGTTACACATCTACTTAAAACTGTAACTGTCTTATTTTAATATAACTATTTTAGCATTACAACTCTTTTTAAGTTAGAATTGGTCTTATTTTTAAAGGTTTTGTATTTTGTAAGCTTCGATTATTTTTATGAAACTGAATTCTACAAATCATGTATTGAATCAATGACTTATAGAAAGTTGGTCGAAATATATGCATACCACCAAACAATGCACCCACATTTTTCAAGATTTTTGCACCAAATAAATACGTTATAGAATTAGAAAATGAAACATTAATTTTGGCATTCCCGCATACTAAGCAGCAAACAACAATTTTATTAGCAATGAAGTTTTCTTGTGATTTTTTCATTAGACTCGTTTTCTTGCTAAATGTAAGTTATGAAAATTTAAATATTTTTAATTGTTTCATATTATATGTCAAATATTTATAAATTAGTGATATTTTTAAATAAAAAAATAAGTTCCAATATAAGTATTAGAATTTAAATTCTTTAAATAATTTTTTGGAAAAATTGTTTTTCCAGCAATACTGGTAAAACAATCTGAGTTGCATCCTGCCAATTGTAGTAACACTCAATGTTATTCCTGTGGGTATTTCGAATTGTTTTTAGCCCTCTTCCACACCTAGAGAATGGAGTTAATATGTAGTCTGTTACCTGCATAGTTCCTAAGGAATAAGTAGGGTCTGGTGGAGTAAAGTGGATAGTCCATGCAAAAGTTACCTCATTAATTATAAACCCTATTTTGATGGAAAATAAAACTCACAATTATATATTTAAATTCTTTAAAAGTTTTTCAATCGAAAATATTTTATTGGTAACATCTAGAAGCTCCTGGTGGCCTCTTGTTTGTTTTTGATTGTCATTTGGGTTGTAATTGTCAGGGAAACTTTATATTTATGAATGTCTTTCTAAAACTAATATGTTTTTTGTTCTTTTGGGCTAGGTAAAGGACTTGTTAACAGATTCCAACAAACAGGCAAGAAATTACAATATTTGTTTTAATGCTAGATGTTTTTAAATGAAATGGGGTAAAGTGGGTATAGCTTTAGGCTTAGCGGCAACATTGAAGAAACTTGTTTTGGGTTTCTTTTATGCTCAAGTTCATTTTTAATCTGCAAAAATGAATAGGTATTTAAATATTCCATAATATATATGTATAGGTTAATATCATGGCTACCCCAATTACATGTCATGCTTTATTGCCCTTAGATTTAGATGTTGAGGTTTCCACGCCACTGAAAATAACATGGAAAGGAATTTCAATATCATGGTACAGGGAAAAATGACTTACTAAATGTTTTTAAGGTCACATTTCTATGTATATTGAAACGGTTATGTGAATCATTAAAATTGACCATATTGTGAAAGAATTTAAGGAAAGTGGTTGCATACCGTAAATTGACAGGCTGTGGAATACAGAATTTTAAGGAAAGAAAAGGCATTAATTTTCCAGAATTGAAGTTCAATATGTGTTATAAGCTTGTCACAAAATGAAGAGAATCGAGCTTCACAGGAAATAATAACATAATTTTCAAGGAACTTATATGCCAGATTAAGTTACTGTTTTCACTGTTAAAAACCTGAAATTAGCCATATTAACAACCCTCTCAACTCCTATGTCTACTGATCTTAGAAATGAATTCATTGAGAAAAAAGAAAAGGGTTGAGAGAAAAATAGGTGGGTATTTACAGAGGCTCTTAATCCTAAAGAATTTAGTTCAAGAAACAAGATAGGTCTAGTAAAAAGAAAAAACTTCAGAACATCAGATCAAGATCTTACTGAAAATAAAGTTACGGAACCAGAAGGAAAAAATACTGATGAACCATAGATCAAAAAATTGACAGTAGCAATATTAAGCAAGGTTCTTTCGTAATATGTAGATTTAAAAAATCGGTTCAACTATTCGTTGAGCAAGTAAACAAAAGTCAGAAGATTCATTCATTCTTAAAAACTAGAGTTGGCATATTTCCTAGAAAAGGAGGATATTGGCATAATAGATATTGAAAGCATTTATTATACACACATTGCCACAAAACCTACATTTGATAATCATGGACTGTTTTGATATGTAACCTATAATTCATGTTTTCATGAATTTGGAATAAAAATTAATGTTTTGTATTGTAGAATTTTCAACTGTTATTTACAGTGAAATGAACACTCAAACATAGTTCAAGTACATCTTGAGCTACAGCATTCATAAATGTTATGTATTATAAGTTTGGCATTTAGAAAATCACAAAAATAGCTCATTGAACTAAGTTAATTTAATAGCTCATTCAACAAAAATTGTTCTTTTAATACACTTATCAATTATTATATTGTGTTAATATATTTCACCATTTAATATGATTTTATTACTACTATGAATTACCCATTTTACCCCATACCATGGGGTAAAGTGGGTATAAAAACAATGGTATATAAATAGTCACTTAACTAAAAATATATGTTTAAATATGAAGAAAAACACATGCAATATGTTCTTGATAATGCAATGCATATATATAATGCAAAGAAAAACACTTTAAATCTTATCATTGCTAAATTCTACTTTGAAATTGAAAATACTGTTTTTGTACCCACTTTACCCCCACCTGACTATACTAAATTTGGGGTGGGAATTGGTCAAACTAGATTTACTGAGAACAGACAACTCTGTGATATATAGGAAAAGCATCTAGACTTTCCACCTTAACCAAATTGTCTGCATTTCGTCCCTTGCAGACAAACATGTGAAGGAACCCATTAAAGATGTATCATGTTCCTCAGTTTCTTTGCTAATGACATTTCTATTTATAAGGTCAATGTGTTTCCACCACTTGCTGAGATGTATGGAGCTTCAATTATATTCGTTCACATGAAATTGTGAATTTCCAAAAGTTTAGTTTATGTGTAAAATAATAAAATTTAGTTATAAAATTAATTTGGAGAATCTGCTCTCAATTCACCAACTATATGCTCTGAAATAGTACATTTGCTCCAAGCTAGCAAAATAACTACTGTTTTATTTATCAGACTTTTCCAAATTGTCAAATAACTGCTTCAAAAGGAAGGACAAATCGTATGTTAGTAAGTACCATCATCATACTGGCTTATATGTATCACATTTGTATGTACATAGGATGATTAAAAATTAATATCTTACCTTTTACATATTTTTATAAACTTGCAATTTGAATGTCATTAAAAACAATTTCCTCCTTTTTGCATTTTGACTTATCTCTGTATAAATGAGAATTTCCTGGGCATATTTTTAACTTGGTCTGTTGATTTGATTAGACTGGTGGATGCCATCAAATCAAGTAAGCAATTTTGTTGTATTACTCTTATCTTATACTCCTTATCGTAAAATAAGTCACGTTTGCGTAAGAATATGAGTAGTTTTCTTCGCTTTTAAAGTGAACTTTGCCAACCAGGACACCCCTTGTTAACGGAATAAGGCAACCTAAGAATGCCACTCCATCGACTTTTTGACGTGAATACGTCTTTAAAATCGGAACATTACTGGGGTCATGCACGAAAAATCGTTAATATTGTTTTGTCTTTTCATTTCAGAACTAGAAAAACATCCAAAAGATAAGTATAGCGTCGTGTAGACAAATGATCTCCCTACCTGATATGACCTTCGGACCGAGTGAGGGGGGGTGCCCATTAATCAAACTCTGGTGCTGGGCTGGCTTTGGGCCAGTGTAACTTTAGATTGCGTGGAGTGTGGACTGCGTAAGTGGTATCATTCGAAAGCTACCGAACTACGCTACAATTAATATTGGACAACAATAATTACTATCGGTAAGTAGGGATTAATTAACGTCGCACTGGAGCAACACAGAGGACTATTGGCGACCGTCCGGGATCAACACGTAATTTTGAATGACGAGGTCACACCTGAGCTGGCCTCCACTCTCCAAACTTCCACGCCAACGTGAGGACATTTGGGGCCACGACAAATTTAACGTGCACTAGTCTCCTTTGTATACGACGGCCTTTGGTTGGATTCGAACTCGCAACCCTCTGGTTGCTAGTTCGTTACTCTTCCAACCGGGCCACCGCGGCCCATAATTAATATCGGATTAGCAACCAGAGGGTTGCAAGTTCGAAACTCGATCCAACCAAAGACCGTCTTGTACTTGGGGTTGCACGTTAACTCTATCGTGTCCTCATTTTGGCGTGGTGTGGAAGTTTGGAGAGTGGGGTGCCTTCTCAGCTGTTGACCTCGTCATCTGACCGTGTTTAAAAATTACGAGGTGTTCTCGGATGTTTTCTTTAATTCACAATAAAGGCGCCAAAGCCACGCGATTTAAATGCCTATTTTCTACAGCCAGGTTAGTGACTACTAATAGTCTGCTTTGCCACGAAAACTGCTCCAGACAGATTTTTTCCATTTTAGCCCCTAATATCCCGTTGTGTTGCTCCAGTGTGACGGTAATTAAAATACCTATCATTTCAGCCCCTGCTTTAACCAGCTCTGCTCGACACTTCTATATTGCAGACTTCTGATTAACTGGGATATATTTTGATTGCATTTTGTAATCTGATCAAATTGTTTTCTGGTTGTAAGCATCAAACGGGCGGGGCTTTAATTGCAATTGAAAAATACCAATGTAATAAACTGAATCATTTACCTTGTAAATGACTTGATATTTCGTATCGTAAACTATTTCCTTAAAACAATTTATTCCTTTTAATCGGAATGTCATTACAGACAAAACAAAGTTGTGATTTCTTTCCACCGGTTATCGATAATTGCAACCTTAAAAGGTTTTCTGTTTTTGCACGTTGAAACATGAAAAAACATTTAAAACTATGAAACCAAACCAACATAAACATACTGCTGCTCCCATTAAAATTTAAAACAATCTGAAAAAATCCAATACATTGTAGATAAAGTTAAGTCAACATCATTTATTCAGATAAACAGGTAAATCTGCTTCATACAGTTAATTTTCTAGTTTTATAAAAGGTCTTAAAAAACAGGTACTTGTAATTGATGGCTATTTAATTAACGTCGCACTTCTTAGTTGGAGGCACACTACCCTCCGCGCCGACAAGTGCCACTACGGATAAGGGTAGGGCCTCGAAAGTATCAGCAGGTGGTCTCGCAGAGCGAGAGGCGAGACACACTAGTTCTGGTTCTTAAGAACTTATCGACGGTGCACGTCGACGTAATACTTGCCATGCAAATCTCAAGGCCGGAGGACGGAAGGAACTCCTTCCCCATTTTAACCATCACTCCTCTAAAGTTGGAACAAAAAACGGCATCTCGTGCGACAGAAACGACCCATTCGAAGGGAGGTTTGTTGCAAATATGCATTCTACAGTTAAATTACCTAATATGCAAAAATGTGTGCTGGCTAAAAATATAATATAATATGAGATATCTGGTTAAGCATCTCGTAAGAGGACTTGTTAAAATTACCAGTCTCCTGGGCGCTGGAAGGGCTTTTAATTTATGACCTGCATTTGCATTACGGGTGGAAGGGAAAACCAGCAAAACCTTCCATGGTCGGGTGAGCAGGGATCAAGGGTATGCTCTGGTGCAACGCAACAGCAACGCGCCAAAAATCGAAGTTTAGAAGACCGTCAAGACGTCTCCCTACGCTAGGGTTGCGACTGGTTGCAAGCCAGTCACGGGTGCTTACTCGCAGTCCACGGACAACTGCTTTCCGCCCGGTTACTTCGACCCGTGAGTCGTGCTCCGGCCACATGAGATGGGGAAGCCCAAACCCAACACGACTGCCATAGGTTCCTTCACCGGCGGGGAGGTTGTTGACTAGACCATTAAACAGAGCTCCCTCTTAAGAGATTCGAAGGGAAAGACCCGAGGACAACACGTAATTTTGAATCACGGTCACATGACGAGGTCACACCTGAGCTGGCACCCCACTCCCTAAACTTCCACATCGCGCCAACACGAGGACATTTGAGGCCACGACAGATTTAATATTGAGTAATATTACGATCAATTCTTCTCTTCTTTCTTTTATCCCAGTGTAAAAAAAAACTTTCACTAAGTCATTGAGTCTGTAAAAAAAGGTTTGGGGGCAATGCCAGATGGGTTCTTAAAAAATATCTACATGTATGGCTCCAATGCAATTCAGGATGTGTGAGGGAGAGGCTTGTAATAAGCTGCACTTTGTACAGGTGGGATAGGATTTCTGGCCATCAAAGAATATCATCTTTTTTATCAATTAATCATCAACGATCAATTAATTACAACCAATTCAACCCGAGCAACGCCAGGCAATTCTGCGTTGCTATGTATAGAAATAAATAATTTATGGCAAGATTGCGTCCCTTTGAGTTCAAAAATAATCTAGTTACCCTCGACCAGACCTGTTAGACCTACTGTGAATATATTATGGAATAATCAAAATATTGGATGGTACTTCTTGAAAAACAATAAAAATTGCTAAATCTAGTGTTATCAAACACTAACCAAATGGACATTGGCCACTTTTCTAGCAAAGTACTGTAAGATATTCTCTCGAGCCTCTGAACACACCAAGCTCCCTCTGTTGAGCGTAACTACTATCTTGCCAGTTATAAGACGTCCTCGCTGATAAGATGTATTGTTCAGATGTAATTGCTAACTGTAAATACATATATTTAGTCCTTCAGATGTTATGGTGTGCTCCTCTTCCAGTTATGATGTATAAACTCCCACAGTACAGATTTAATGGGCTCTATTTTGCGAAGGTATTTTAGTACTTGAAAATTAATTAACGTCGCACTGGGGAGCAACACAACGGGCTATTGGCGAGGGTCTGTGATCAATCCCGAAGCCACCCGAGGACAACACCATAATTTTGAACCACGGTTAGATGACGAGGTTAACATCTGAGCTGGCACCCCACTCTCCATACATCCACCACGCCAACGTGAGGACATTTCAGGCCACGACAGATTTAACGTGCACCAGCCCCCGCGTACATGGCTGTCTTTGGCTGGACCTAGTTTCGCAACCTTCCGATTTAATCCGTTACTCTTCCAACCGGGCTACCACGGCATTCATTGCGAAGGTATTTTGAAACAGTAACTGAAAAAATTGTATGAAAAATATAGAAATTTACAGGCTGCTGTGAGAATTTTACTGCCAAGACAGTTTAGAAATGAACGAACAATTGGTTGGCTTTATTGACTAACTTGGTTTGATTGTTTCTGAGAATTTGATTCGTTAGAAAGGAGGATGAAAGTAGCGTATTAAATTTACTTAGTGACTTTTATGAAAAGAATCATTTTTACTTATTAGCGTATTAAATTTACTTACTTAGCGTATTAAATTTACTTAGTGACTTGTATGAAAAGAATTATTTTTGATATTTCTCACGTCGATTATCCTAACAAGCTGTCTTATAAAGAGGAAATGCGCTAAGAAGGAAATCCAATGAAGCAAAACGGTTGAGACGATTTTGTAGTTTGAGACATCATTAAGTTATTTTTACCACCATTTAATACATCCACTTTGGGGATTGATAAGAAAATATGTTCATAGTAAGGGGCATCACGAGCTTGTGAGATACGGTTGATTACTCTTAACGTTATGAATTCGACGACAGTTTTTTTAAAGATTATTGCTTCAAAGTTGCATATTCGAAATGTTTAATGCTTGAGTTTGTTATCAATTCGTCAAATGTCAACAACAAAGAAAAATGTCGGCTATCGGGAAATACGATGTATGTATGCCATGATACTTTAGGTAATTTGATTTGCGAAAATAAAATAGAAATCTAGATTAAAAAGACAAATTAATTTAGCAATTAGTGCAAATACTTTTTGATGAAAACTATAAAGGAAAAATGAAAAAAAAAGATTCCAATAAAAAATATCAAATAGCTTTGAGAATTCAAAGAAACCTATAATTTTAGTTAGCAATATTTCCTATTCTACAAAAATACCTCGATCTTATTTGTAATATCACCCTTAATATGATAGGCATTTTCTGTTAAGCTAAATACAGGTGGCGATAGTGTTTCTACGGCGGAACGTGTTTCCTGAACATATTCCGAAAGTGACGTCGCTGCTTGTTTTTCGAATACGATTTCAGCATGTCGTCAATATAAATTCCAAAGAATGAATTCCGAATTACTATATGATTGTTGATTAATCAACGCATTAGACTAGACGCCAAACTGTGATATAAACTGTATTTTTATTAACTGCATTAATTTCGATGTGTATTATGCAAAAGCATTTAGGTAGCGGAAGTAAAAATTTCACTTTTCGTTTGTTTTTTACACTGAAAATCCATCTCATACTTCAGCATGAAGTTTTTACTGAAAATATAGATTGCAGTATTTATTTATTTTCTAATTAATTTACAAATTCCCGTATGCACCTGTAGGATCTGTATTGCTTGTATCTATTGATAACAGTGTTAAGCACATCTATTGACATTTCATCTTATAAGTTAGTTTTGGATGTAGTTAAAAGTAATAATTGGAAATCAATCCCTACGACTCTTATAATTTTTTACTATGTTGTTTTTATAATTTTTCATGATTATTGATTTCTAAACTATGAATCAATTTTTCATAATTTGGAGACTAAATACTGTTATTGAATGACTAAATGGAATTGGATTCGTAGTCATAAATCTTATGATAATTATTACAAATCTTTAGGTAAAAATTTTAATACACACATTACAGCTGACTGCAACTCATATCTTAATCACCTAACCATTTTTAATGGATTCAACTATGTTTCTATTCTGCATTTCCTACTTTTAAATATAGAAGGCATAATATGAAGAATGTAGAATCTGAGCATAAGGATTTAGGAACGGAAACATTTAAACGTATTGGTAATTATCAATTCAAATTCAAATTCCATAACAAGCTGATAATAAGGTTTATTGATAAACAAATCTGAAACAATTCACCATTGAAAAATGGAAATGAATTCTCCTAGATCATAGTTGATCCACACGAAAGATCAACGAATTTCGAAAAAAAAATTGCAAGTGCCGGAAAAGTTTCTCTCGAAAAGAGGTACAAATTTTGATGCTAAAATAGCAGTCATACAAACTGCTAAAATAACAGTTATACAAGCTGATAAAAATTTGAATACCATGAACTCTGAATAAAAAACTAAACTGTTTTTCTTATCAACTCAGCGGTTGCAATAGCGATAGCTGTAGAATCAATAACACTAAATGTCTGATAAATAAACTTATGTAACCAGATTGAAATATTGTGTAAATCAGTTGATTCCAAGCCATTGCAGAATCCCTGGAAATGAACCAACTGGCTGGAAGAGGACAATGTCATCCCCAGGATGAGGAACCTGTAATGTATCAACAAGTAGAGTTATTCAATGCAATTAATTGGCCCCGTAGGGCTTTTGCGATATAAAACCGCACCAACCATCAATGCAATTAATCTAAATGTAACTTGTGAACATTAGACAAAACATGATAGAACATCTTGGGAGCAACTGCTGGCGAGTCAAATTCCATCCAAAATCCCAAGAAGAGCAAATTTTACAATACAGCAAATTTTAGCTTGATGACAGGTCACGACTATTTGCAGGTACATCTAGTACATAAAATCGGAATAAGGACAGTGCATCCTGTTACCTGTTATTGCTGAGACCAAATGGACTTCAAACTCGTGGACGGTAAGAAGAGAAATGGAAAACCCTCATAGAATAAAAAAGTATTAGTAATTTGTAAAATATACAGCATAAAGCAATTATTTTCATAGTAAACAATCGTATAAAATTGTTTCAAAATTAATTGTTTTAAATGTTTTGCTGGTAACTTGATATCCAAGGTATTCAGATTGGCATCTCGTGTGCGTTCCTTCTCCATGACAGATTCAATCAAGTCTAAGTTCTCGTGGGCTTTCTCTGTGAACAGAAGAATAAAAATAATTGATATAAGTAGCAAAAGAAGCTATTTACTTTTATTTTCATCCAAAAAATATACAATCTTCAAAACAAAAATGTTTCATGTTTATAGTTCATTTTACATAAATATTTAAAAGATCGGGTTAAAACGTGTATATTAGAGAGAATTCTTACATAATTTCATAAAAAAGCTAAGCGTTTATCTTTGATATTTTTTTTGGAAATGTACATTAAGTAGTAAAAACGCCACTTTTGATAAATCTGCCATAGTTGGTTGGCAATTGAATTAACTTCACAATGGAGCAACACAATAGGCAATTAGCGACTGTCCGGGGTCAATACCTACTGAAAAGATCCGACGACAGCATCTCGTAATTTTTAACCACAAATCCGCCATGAAAGGGTATATAAAAGGCTTCAGATATGAATGTTTACATCTTCAAAATGTTTTTAAAAAATACTTTACAAACTTGGGAACTGTTAAACATGATGTAATCAGAACAGCGAAGCTTTTCAGAATTCTCTAAATAACTTTGTGTCGAAACTCCCACATTGCTTGACTAAATCCACTGTGCCGATTTGAGTCAAACAATGTGATGTGTTTCGACACAGCGAATTCTGAATTCAGAAAAAACTACTGTTCTGATTACATCACATTTTGTAATACAAGTTCGCAGGCTTTCATTATTGGTCACGTTACATCTACGTTAGACAAGTGACCGAAGAATAAACGAGTCAAGCGTCAATATAAGGGGTTTTCATACATAGATGTCCATAAAAAGATAGGCTGTTTATGGTTTCAGATAAAATATAGTCCGGCTCCGCGAGTTGGAAGCGGAGTCACATAGTTTTAGACTAGTCGATTCTTTAAATTATATATAGGTGATAGGTTAGAACGTAACCAAAGCGCTTCCACAATTAACATCTTTAGCGCGAATTCTGGTTGTAAGTTTATCATTCCGTGTCTAAAGTGATTACAGTAATTATGAGGTGTTGTTGGTGGTGGGGAACCATGCACGTCGATCACCATTCATACTTTTAAGTCATTCTTTTTTCACGAGCTTTCACACCCATTCCAAAATCGACTGATCCAAGGTCGTCTGCCTACTCATCGAAGACACATTGTACGATGTAAGTTTTATGTAGTAAGACACAAGAACACGGTACCTTCGTCGATTGGCGATATTTATGGAATATGGTACATTTTAGTCACCCTTTTGGCGATTAGCCGGTGTTGGGTTCTAGAGTTTTAACGAAAATATCAGTGAACGCGGAAATAAGTCTAAACATCAAAAATACCAAATCTCCTTTCAACAAGTGAATGGCATGTAATTGAAGCTAACGTTCCGAAACTATAATTGTAATAACACTACTAAAGTGTGCACTTTTTGCTATCACCACTAAGAAGTATAAAACGCTGTTTTACATTTTTTGATTAATTTTAGTTCCTTATGAGGTACGAAATGGAAAATGCTGATATTCATTATAAATATTTTAAATAAGGTATCAGATGAAGTCTTATTGTGGCATCCATAGACATAAATAATTTAGAAACTAGCACAGATGCTATGGTCTGCTACTAATTTGTAATTTTCCGTTGATAGATTCGATAAAGTGAAATAATCTACTCTACTGCATACATTCTTCCAAGTAATATCCATAACTAATCACCTGTTGGAAATAGGAAAAGCTGCCTTTTATCTTCCGTGATACCTGTTATCCGTTTCGTGCTGTCTCGTGATACATCTAAAAGAAAGTTTTCACCTTTTTTTTTACATATTTCTGTCAACAAAATCAAACAAGTTCTAAACTTTTTAACAGCTTGTTAACAAATCTACTTTTGATGCAATTGGTGATTTCTACTTTGAGAGAATTGTTTTTTAACATCTAACTCAATTTATCATCTAACTCCGGATCTTTCGCTTCGGAATTGATCCCGGACCATCGCCAATAGCCCGTTGTGTTGCTCTCCCAGTGCGATTTTAATTCAAATAACTACATATCTGGTAGAACCGTAGATTATATATATTTAGTTTCGTTTTCAGTTTTCTAGACTAGTCAGTTAGGATACATTTTGGTTTGATTTAGCTTCAGAATATTGAGCTCCGTTGTGTAATTTTAAGTCTGTCTGCATAAGACGAGGAAATACGTTTGAACACAGAAGGAAATTTTATTGGTAGGTAGTTCATTTACGTCGAACTGGAGCAACACAACGGGCTATTGGCGACGGTCCGGGATCAATCCCAAAGGGAAAGATGCAAGGACAACACCTCAATTCTGAAGCACGGTTGGACGACGAGAACAACACCTGTGTGCTTGCACCCCACTCTCCAAACTTCCACACCACGCCAACGTGAGGACTTTTTATGCCACGACCGATTTAACGTGCACCAGCCCCCGTATACACGACGGTATTAGGCTGGAAATTTTATTGGACGTAACTATCATAACGGAGCAATTTTCTTGATGAAAACTGATAAGCTTTTTCTGTCAAACTAAATGTAGGTGGCGGAGTGCTTCTGCAATGGAACGTGTTTCCTGTACATATTCCGAACGTGACGTCATATTTGGTTTGTTTTTCGAATACTATTTAAGCTTTTAAAAATTCCAAAGAATGAATTCCAAATTGCTACATGATAGTTAATTGTTCAACGGCAATTAGATTAAATGCCAAACGTCGTAAAATTAAACTACATTTTAAGGTAACCAGGACATGTATTATGGGGGTACATTTGGGTAGAGGAAGAAAAATCTTCTCTCTCTCCATCTGGTTTGTTTGAACTGAAAATCCCTCTCATAGAAGCGATATCTTTATCAGCGACTTATAAGCAGTTTTTACACTTTCTATTGCCGATGTTAATCAAATCTGTATTTATCTCATATCGACATAACGAAAATTTCCATTGATATTAATTTGCATTAGTATGTTCTAAAAGCACTCATCAAGGGACATAGATATTTTGAAGAGAGCAGGCGGAGCTCAAACCTTACCCAAATGATTTTGGATTTAAAAAGCTATCAAAATCACATGCTGAAGCTAGTTATTTTAAAGAAAATCGTAGTTTTGTACATTAGCGGTAAAGTATACGTCTGAAATCGTCAATGATCTGAAAACAGGTGAAACAAATTCACGAAACGCAATGCTCATTCAACGTTATCACGTTTATAGTATTGAGCCATCCCAAATTATTTTCTGAATATGTTCTTGAAGGGTGTTCTTTTAGAAAATCAAATATATTTCAGAAGAAAGGCGACTTGCACATCGGCAAGTCGCTATTCCAGGAACGGCCCTTTGTACCAGCAATATTTCACAACTTAGATTAACTTTCGATCCCTCCTTCAACTGTTGATTAAATGTGTTATTTTTCTTCTAATGCCATGATGCATCGGATACTTTTATAAATAGCATTTTAACAACTGTTAACTCTAATGATCAAACTGGAAATGGTTGGTTGGGTGTTTATGGCGCAAGGGGAAAAACTTGAAAAGCTACACCAAACACAAGACAGACAAGGTCAAGTAAATGGACATGCACACAAGAAAAGCTTTGCTGACACAGAGGGGAGAAATATAACCAAGGAGAAATTGAATTTGCTCCCCTATTACTAGCAGGTTGCTATTTTGCTAGTCCAATAGGCAAACCCAGACACAGCGACCCCCAAACTTAGAGATATACTGTCTTCTTGACGAGCACGACAGTATTGTCCTTGATACCTTAACCCTCCAAGTGGTTTCGACGAGAAGTCTCGTCCATCAAGCTGTGACCAATTTCGCTCATATCATGTCATCAAGGTATTACCGATTTTTGAATGATGACGAGATCAAGGTATGACCAATTTTCTTCTAATGACAAGATGTCTCGTCGAAACAGCCACCAGAAAGGTTATTTTACTTAACATTTTACAACTTTGACCGAAATGTAATTCTGCCCTGGGAAAGGAAAGTAGTCGGCTTCTTTCACGATTCAAAATAAAGAAATTATTCAAGTATCCATCTCAATAATTCTATTGTGGAACATCAGGATTTATTGAAACTACGTGTGCACGGAAGATAAGCAATTATAATGAGCTTAGAAAGTTCATTCATTAAATTTGAAAGAGCTATTTTAAGCACGAAATATTTCCTTCAAGAGGAAAGAGAATTAAAATGACCATGTGATATCTATCCTTATTTCATTCAAATTTTGGAAGCCTTTTGATCTACGCGCCAATCCCATTGTATTAAAGGAAGCAGGATATTGAAAGAAATATGGAATGAAAATATGATGAACCAAAATGTAAAGGATAAATTATTAATTCATGAAATTAAGCAGAAGTACACGAGATTAAATATGTATTGATTTTTATTATCTTTTACCGAAATTGTCAATGTATATATATATATATATATATATATATATATATATTTTCGGTTGCCACTTAGGCCGGAAAATCCTGCCCACCGCTTTAACAATGCGGTGAATAAAGAACCAGAACGAAGGGGCCAACACACAGAAGAATAGATTTTTCTGACTCGTGCTCAATGACCCTTGTAGATGTGAAGATAAGAATTCATTTCTTCAACGTCTTTACTTTCCGGTCAAAGATCAGTTTTCCCTTTCTTTTCATCTAAGACCGCACGGTATTCAAAATGGCTATTGTAGCTGGGGCGGAACCAGTGCGCTGCGTTTGCTTTGAGATCTAGCTCAAGATGAGAAAAGCTAACACGCGAACATGCGATGGAAGGACGTATTATACGTTATGTGGCTAAAATTGCAAAACTGGTTCGCATTCTTTGTAAAAATGTGGACAAACTTATGTCGGAGTATTGAATTCTACCGTTGCCACCGTCTATGTCGGGAGATTGCGTGGTGATCCGAGTCATGAGAATGAATACTCTCTCTGATCACTTCTCTTAGATCGAATTCCTTTCTATTTCGATTTCATTGATACCAGCCTAAGTCCTGACGCACAGATTAACTTTTAAAAAGTTCGAAGTATGTTGTTGAATGGGGTCGTTTTGTAAACAACGACAGATTTGTAGGTCTTTCGCGGTCAGGCTACGGGAATCGCTCTCTTGGTGTTGACGTCATCACTGTATCGTCATCGACTTTCTAATAATATAGTCGTAGCATATGAGCTCAGCATCATGTTATTACTAACCGATAGTTCGGTTCGGAGATCTCCGGGTTAAGGCCACGTGGTATTGGAAGAACACACAAATCCTAATGAAGTATTAATTTACGAGTGCGATGAAAGACACTCGTTAGTGCTTCGATAGTCCACCGACCCAAATTGATTCCCAAGTCCACGTGACCAATACTTCTGAGGTCTTACGACAGCAACTCTGCCAGCATGCTTCGTCTACTTCATTAGAAGGTCGATGTGTACCGTCCATTGTGGGAACGCACTGCTTAAATTTAACCTGTTCCCTAATTCAAGGAATAGACTCGTCCAAAACCACGTAACTCACCGGAACTGGACTATAATGGTATTTACCAATGCTCGTGCATATTCAAAGAACTGATATCAAATTATATGACCCTGATTTTTAAAAAGGGTTTTAGTCATTTATTTTTACATATTCTGCAACTAATTGGTTAATTAGCGAAATAAACTAGAGCTGCTTTGTCATTAGAACTCTTTAAAGTTCAAAATTTCCATCTTCGTATAGCAAAACTGGAATTTTTACTGAGAAAAATTGCAATTGTTACGATGGTACGTATTTAAAGTTTATCTTCGGCCTAATCTAGTGAGTGCCATGAGGCGTAATCATCAGACTTTCCATCTAGAGTTCCACGGAGAGTATGTTTGAATTATTTCCGCTAATAATTAATTTAGTGTAATTAAATACTTGGCTTGTCTCATTACTGTCATATTTTTCAATACAAAGAGTAATTAGATGTTACGTGGGGGAAGAGAAAACTTCACTTTACCAAAAAGGTAATCCAATATTGGGAGGCGATGTTCCATTTTAATCCTCCTGGTTGTTGTCTTGACGAAATATCTCATCATTACCAAAACCTGTTGGATCTTGATGGTCAGCAGAAGGAAACTGACCAGATTTTTGATTTTGTTCAAATAAAAAAATTGTTTAATATTTTGACGGCGAGACATCTCGTCATTAGCAAAATTGATCAGATGTTGATTGACGAGATATCTCGTCGAACCACCCGGAGGGTTAATAATTTAACTATTATACTGAATTCTGGAATAGTCAACTGGCATAAAGTTAAGGGAGAACAGGACCTTGAAACGCTTAAATTTGAGTGGAAAGTGGTATAAAAGTTTCAAATATGAAAAATATTATTCTTCGGTGAAATTTTAAATTTAGAACTTTTATGTTATGGATATACATGTATTTAAAAGGAGAATCCCTCTAAAGCATCTGTCATTTAAAATTTTATGTTTATAAACAAAAGTAACAGAACTAATTTTACTCAAATAAATATTTTTATAGTTATGTGGTCCGCAAGATATCTCAAAAACTAATTATTCTACAATAATCAAACTTTGCACACTCATCATAAGACCCATTATAAAATTGATTGTAATTCTTATGATAGGGTTTCAAGTATTCAAGTTAGGAATTGAGAAATGTTGATATCTTACCTCATTATTGTGGATATCAGCATATTATTGAAGAAAAACAGAAAATGTTAAGCTGAGATTTAAGAATAAGTTATTTTATAGTTAATGAATCCTAAAAAATTTTATATAAAAGGTCGTGAATGGTCATTTAGGTAGAGCAAGACGTCCACCATCATCTGGACCGAAGTAAATCACAAGAAACATAAATTAAATATGTTGTTCTAGAATAGTGTTTCCACAACTCACTTTTTTAACAAAACCTTTCCAGACCGTATATAAAGGTGTAAATCTAGCACTAGCTTCATTTACTAGTGTGACGACAAGTGACGACTAGTACTTCCCGCCTATCTCTTTATTAGTCGTTGTTTTCAAGGTTTTCATTTTTTTACTCTAGATTTGATTAAGGTTATTATTGTTTATCTATTCTTATATTGAACTAGCAAAACTATACTGCTCGAGTTGAATTGGCAAACAGTATATTGAAAAAGTAACCATAATAATCAATTTCTCTTTCATAGAAAAATGCAAATGTCATTTAAGTGCTCGTAAAATAATCTTTCATTAATAATAAATCTTCAATAATCTTTCACTACAATAAGTATGCAAAGTCTCATTAGTGTAGAGTAGTTATTTTTTGATAAATCTTGTGGACCGCAAAACTAAAAATAACCCTTGGGTAAATTTGTTTTATATTTTTCTTTATAAACATAAAATCTCGAATGATAGAAACTTTTAAGTGATTGTCTTTTTAAATAAAACGCATTCATGTTATAAAAGTTTGAAATTTGAAAAGGATCCATCAAAAAATAAATGTTTTACAGAACTTTGAAACTTCTACCAGTTTTCACTGATATTAGAGCCTTACAGATCTTGTCTCCCCTTTACAATTCCCAGTGATAGGTACTTCACCAAAGTATCATAGAAATTTTCTCCTGACTTTATCCAATAATTTGACCCTTAGCATCACGAGAGTTACGAGTAGTGTAGTATTGCTTTTTCCAGACAACACACATGACGACTAAATAAATCGATTGTTTGAAACTTGGTCAAGAAGGTCGAAGCAGTTTATATTGGTCAAGAAGGTCAAAACTGATTAGAAGTCATGGCAGGGAAAATTGCAGGTTGCAGAACGGATATGTGCTCGTAAACCTCTCAGAGGGTTTAAATGCTATTTTATTCAATTTTACAAATCCTAAATAGTGCTTTAAATGCCTGTAAAAGTACAAAACTTGTTTCAAAAAACTATTTTAAGATTTTTAAACTCTAAAAACTCGAGGATTAGCAATGACAATAGTTGGTTGGTTATTTCGGGGATTTATGGCGCAAGGGCTATATTTGGCCAAGCTGTACCAAACACAAGACAGACAACTTAAAGTAAAAAATCTTAAGGGAAGAAAAGGGATTGTGGGGAATTTAGTGGGATGAAAGCCGAAAATGATCTCTTGGGTATACCAGGATCGCGACACCCGTGTTTACTAAAGACAGTAAGCCCCATGAATAATGACGATGACCATTTATCTTTTTAAAATACTCTTTTTATATAAATAAAATTTATAACATCCTTAAACTCCTCGTATACAGCATCACAGTTCCCATGCATCCACCGCCAAATCCAATCATAAGAAATTTTGATTGATTTGAAAGCATTTATTTCTTCACAGATGGTTAATCAAACAGTTACAATGAATCCGAAGCTTTTTACATGAATACAGATTACTGCTCTAGTAAAGTGCCCACCTCGGATAATTCTATGTAGTGATTCTTTAATTTAGACACGCTTTGCAACAAGATACTGTCATTAGAAAGTGCCTTTTGCTTATTAGATTAGAGTATCCGGTCTTCTGTACGCAAAGCTGTTTTCAAGATGTGTTTCCGATTTGGCTGAGTATAGCAATTAGAAAACAGCTTCCGTAAATTTTCGTGAATTACTGAGACTAATAGTGGCAGGTGGATTCACGGAGAATCACTATAAACGTTTCCTTCCTTGAAGAAAAACCCATCCAAGCAAGACACCCCTAAAAGGCAGATTTCATTGAAGATGCCGTAATTTGTTGAGCTTAATAATTTAACGGTTCCACTTTCTTTCCTTCCTTGGATTAACTTATGTTATTTTACATTGAAAATACGACTGGTTGTCAAAAGCTGAGCATTAGTATTCGTCACCAGGGTTCTGAAATTGTAAATATGCCTGAAGCAGTTGTCTTGAAAACTTAATACCTTCACCTGCTTATCATTGCTAACTCTACTGTCATTAAATAGTCGTCTCTTACTTTTAACATTTTTCTTATAATTGAGTAATTTCATTTTAATTTGATGGACGTAGTGAGACTTCGACTGTAACTGCTCGACAGTTTATCATTATTTCGATGAATTCTTTAGCGAATGTATTATTATACTATTACATGTGATTTAGAGTGATACCAGATTTGTTTAATGGGTTGTTATCGTTTTGGTTTGTATGGAATGGTAACAGTATAAAAAGGGGTAATTTGCATATTTTAAGTTAATATAACAAAATTGTTTCACATACTTCTTTTCTCGGTTATTCCATCTCATTATCGAAATTCAACTGCACTCACACATTCTTTGGAAAAAAGGATTTTGATATTTCGGTTAATTCTAGAGATCATTCAAGAAAGGAGACAGCTGTAGCCCAGTTGGAAGAGTAGAGGATTAGTAAACGGAGGGTTGCGAGATCGAAACTCAATCCAACCATCGTGTAGATGGGGTTGATGCTCATTAAATCTGTCGTGGCCCGAAATATCCTCGAGATTGGCATGATGTGGAAGTTTGGAGAGTGGGTTGCCAGCTCAGGTGTTAACTTCGTCATCTGACCGTGGTTCCAAATGACGAGGTGTCTTCGGATCTTTCTCTTCGAGATTGATCCCAGGCAGTCGCCATTAAGAAATTGACGTTAAGTCACCGTACACCACTAATCCCATTTTATCTGACTGTGCGAGTGTACGTCCAGCACACCCTTCAGGAACAGCCCCTGTGTGAGCTTATATATATATATATATATATATATATATACAGGGTGCTGATATATATATATATATATATCAGAGTGCAACGCCCATTTTACGGCGAAAGGGGGGTTCCCCGACCATAAACGATGGGTGCATGTATAGTAAAGTGGACATGGCCAATTCACTGAAAGCGGTCGCAGCGCCCCCAGTGGGGAAAGTTTGGAAATCTAACTCCGAAACTAAGCAAGATAGACAAAAGATGTTAATTCGAAAGTTGTAGACCATCGTCGAATTATGTAGAATCGACACCCTTAATATGAAAAATGCGCAAAGAGAACCGGATAAATGGCAGCGGAATGCAAACTACCAGAGGCGTTGCACTCTGATTTCAATCTCGAATTATTCTAAGTTATATTTTAACCGACCCCTCAATGAAAGCGAAACAAATCTGAAAAAATCCCAAACTTTGAAATTAAATATCTCGGTCAATTTTTGTCACACAGACGTGAAACTTTTTGTATTACGTTTGTTAGAATGAGTGTAAACTTTTACTAAATATCACTATAAGAAACGGGGGACTGTATAAAAAGTTAGATTTTGTAATTTTTACAAAATTAATTTTTTAAATTTCAAAATGTCATATCATGAATGTTTACCTCATGTGAAACATATTTGCAATTGGAAGTATATGTCTACGACCAACGGTTGCGAAAATAAAGGCCGGGTACGGACTTTGCGTTGCACCCTGTATATATATATATATATATATATATATATATATATATATATATATATATATATATATATATATATATATATATATATATACAAATGAGATGGCGCCCCTGTTTCCTGATATATAGCGACCATAAGAGCTATTGAGTCATGAATTGCCTTAAATCGGTTACATATGCTATCTGTACATCAGTAGTGTTTATCTTATGTCATGAAGTTGCCTTGTTGCTATTGATCAGGCACATTGGCTTAGTTAGGATCCACAGATAGTCAGTGTACAAAGGCTTAAAATGTTGATAATTTTCTGTTGTCAGAAGACCGACAGCCAACAGAAACAACTATTAGGAGGTGTTGTATAACACTTTTTGTTGTTGCCTTGTTATTGAGCAGACACATTGGCTTAATTTAGGTCCCCATAGGGTCCGACCACAAAAACTTAAAAATCTTAATAATTTTCTAGTCAGAGAAAATAATAGAAACAACTATTAGAAGACAAAATGTATAACACTTCGTTGTTTCCTGTTTGTTGCTTTGTTGTCATTAGCAGACACATTGGCTTAATTTAGGTCCACATATGGTTCGTCCACAAAAACTTAAAAATGTTAATAATTTTCTGGTCAGAGAAAATAATGGAAACAACTATTAGAAGATAAAATGCATAACACTTCGTTGCTTTCTGATTGTTGCCTTGTTCTTATTAAGCATACATTAATTTAATTTTGGTTTATAGCTGGTCCGTTTACAAAGGCTTAAAAATGTTGAGAATCCCGTCTTAATCTTAATAATAGAGGTTTCTGTTGTGTATTTCAGAAAAATGCACAACAGAAACATCTCTCGAGAGATAGAGTATAAACACTTTTCTGTTGATAATAAAATAACACTACTCTGAGAAAAGTGTCAAATTCACAAGAGAATGCATTTTAAGTTTGTCCAACAGGATTCATTTCAGAAGCAATATCTTCTACAGGGTGAAATAGTGTCACAAGTCTATCTTAAAAAGATTTTACAATTATTTAATATGTAATAGATACATATATACTTCACAAATGAATTACAATCGTTTTTCCTCCACCTAAAAATTTGTATGTTTTAGAATTGAGATAACGTTTCTCTAGGATATATCTCCGATGTCAACAAACCTTCATCAGTAAAAGAAAGCTTGCCTTTAAATATGCAATCGTTCAAGGAATTGTTTTCAGAAGCTAACGTAGAAGAGAATTAAAATTAAACTAATCGACGAAAATAGACACAAAAATCAGATCCTCAACATTCCACCCACACAAACACTCCCTTTTTCCTACAACGCTTTTTTCAATCTTCACCTAACTGATGCGCGAAAACTTAGGAAATCGAAGAAAAATAGAAAAAGAGCAACTCAAACGCCTATTTATCGCAATGGGAAAAAACGAATTAGACAATCCTTCAACTTCGCAAACAAAATGGCAGTGAACCCAGTTCGAAGTGGATTGCTAAGCCACGGCGTGGTATTATTTCCTCGACTTCTAAAAACGGGGGAAAGGGGGATCTTGTGGTCCGTTCTTCGCTTTTCTATTGTTGTTCGGCGTAATCGCCAGACAGGAATCGAACTGGTCTTCAGTACTGGTTTCGGTCTTGCACGGGACTCGCGCGGGGGATGCTGGGACGGAAAAAAAGAACCTTCCGTATTTAAAAAGGAACTTGGAAGATGATATTGCCATCAAACGATGAACAAGGACTTGGTGCGGTAGGCAGCATTTAGAGGTCTATCACAAGAAGAGTTTCATGGTATGCTTTTTCTTCAAGTTTCAAATGCCTACATTTCTAAGTTTTTAATTTGAAATATAAATTTATTTATTTATTTATTATTATCGAATTCTCTGTACAGATGTCATTTGTCCAATAGCTAATAATGAATGTATAGAATTGGAATCTTTTAGTTTTGGAACTGTGTTGTGTATGCATTTCATAGATTTATTTTTGTTAGCACTTCTAATACTCTTGTTTTAGAAATGCGTACAATAGGACAAATAATTTTTGGGTTAGTGCATTGATAACATAAAATTGTTATAGAGTTCTCTATAAAGATGTCATTTGACCAATAGATAATAATGAATGTATGGAATTGGAAACATTTCTCTTGGTTTTGGGACTGTATTGTGCATGCGTTTTAAAGATTTATTTTTTGCTGAGCAGTTCGAATATTTTTGTTTCAGAAATATATTTAAAAGGACAAATAATTTTTGGGTTAGTGCATTGCTAACATAAAATTATTAATTTACTAATATCGACTTCTCTATAAAGATCTCATTCAATAGCTAATAATGAATGCATATAATTCGAAACATTTCTTTTGGTTTTAGGACTGTGTTGTACATGCATTTCATAGATTTGTTTTTGTTAGCAGTTCGGAAATATGTTTCATTACTCTTGTTTCAGAAATATATATATATATTTTTGGGTTAGTACATTATAATCCGAGTATAAAACCTGAATTTAAAAAGTACGCTTGTGTTTTAAGTTTCAGATATGACTAAAGATTTAAAATATTATGCAGTATTTTAAAATAGGAAGAGTATCACGAATGGTTTACGTGATCGAATGCAATCTTTTTTTATCGACGCTAAAAAGTTGGAAGTTTCTTATTAATAACTGATTGATCAAAATAATTTAAGTGTAAATGTGATAGTTAATGTAAATACATTTTAAAGTTTATGAAATTATTCTGGAATACAATACAAAGATATATCGTTTAAAGTATTGTATACCTTTTCCTTAATAAAACTCTATAAAACAAAATGCTTAAATGAACATGAAATTTGTCGAATAGTTTTTAGGTTAATGTAGTATGAAACGAGTTGGATTGATCGCTTTTATTTAATTATCAACTTTATGATTTTTTTAAATTTCAACTTAATATTTTAACACCGATATTTGTTTTGAGAAAAAGCTCAGATCTTCTCTCCTATTTCTGTAAAATCTTTGCCATGTTAGTTTTAAAAATCGATTTATATTTAGTAGAAATAACTTTACTACCAGTTTATTATATATAGCTTATAACTTGCATTCAACATCACAAACCCACCTGTCGATTATGAAACATTTAGAACGTATTCTATGCAAAAGTATAAATACATACAAGGTAATTCACAACTGTATATGTACACGGAAAGATGCACGAGGAATTTAAATACAAATTTGGTAAGCATATTAAAAATTCACATACAAATCGATCACTGAAAACAAATACATTAATTATATAATTTAATGAATTTTTAACAACAATCAAATTTCCTTTTTTATAACTAAAGTATATCATAAATATAATCGTGGCCAACATAAAGCCACAAACTCAACAAATAGTCTTAACGTGAGATTTGTCTTATAGGTGTATTGTTAGGTTTTAAACAGGCAAATAGTATGTAGCATAAAGAGGACAAAGAATTGGGTTATATTCCCAATTCTAAGAGATTTTACTTGAGGTGTGAGTTATAGAATTACATTTATCACATGAGTGTTATAATTTTAACTGATGATATAAGCAGATTATAATAGATTATCTTCATTTTTGTCATTAAATTCACGTTGCTTAATTCAAATTTTAAGAATTTGCGAACTTAATTGAGAAACTTGAGTGTAGATGATATACATGGGTCTATTAGTATTATTATATGAAGTAATATTCAGATAATAAAATCATAAGTTTCGAATACCTCTATATTCATAAACATTACAAAACAGTCGCAGCATAGAAATATTTTTCGTTTCTCCTGAAGATTTACCCTTCTGGTGGTTGTCTACAAGGTATCCAGTCAACAAAATTGACCAGATTTTGATGGACGAAATATTTCATCGAAACTACTTGAAGGATTATGAAAATTATGTTCTTAACCTTCCTGGTGGTTTTCTATCTACGATGTGTCTCAGAGCAACGAGAAAAACTGATTAGATCTTTATCGACTCGATATCGTCATTAAAAAACTGACCAGAGCTTGATCCCGTCATCATAAAAAAGTTAACAATATCCTGCTGATATCTCGTCATTAGCAAAATTGGTCAGATCTTGATCGACGAGATATCTCATTGAAACCAATTGTAGGGTCAAACCTTACTCTTAAATTCCATTCCTAACTTTCAATCTCAAAACTGAGTTACATCTTTACGGGCTGAAAAAGATCGGAAACACTAAAAAACTGTTGTTTCATGCACGACTGGCGTTCCGTATGGTTGACTTTGACTCTTTTATATGGACCAGTACCTACTCGTCCCTCTTACGCATCCGAAGATCTGGAACCTAGTTGAAACTGAAATTTAAAGGAAAGTGGAAGTGACAAAATGGAACTCTTAAGGAAACGTCTCATGAGTGAAAAAAAGACTTGTCATGCTTATTCCGTACTCTTAATTTTATTTTGCTCGTCTTGGGCTTTTTGTGAAAAGGCATTTAGCTTAAACAAGTCAAAAATTAGCTTAACCCTCCCTAGTGGTTTCGACGAGATATCTCGTCCATCAAGATCTGACCGATTTTGATAATGACGAGGTATCTCGTTATCAAGATATTGCGATTTTTTTATGATCGTGAGATCAAGATGTCTTGCTAATGCATCGATAACCTCGTCGAAACAATCACCAGGAGGGTTATATCGAAATTTTACGTTCTTTATTCAGGCAAAAAACACGTTTAATATTTCCCTCGTAATAAAACTTTACAAATATTGTCTACATTTGGCAAAATATTGTCAGTTAAAAAGAACAGTATGTGCGCATTTATTTCAAGACCGTCTTTTAGAATTTTAAGTCCATGCTATGGATAAAAAATGAGTTTATGCGAAATATTTCTGCTCGTTCTTCGACAAAAGGCATTACTTTAATATTTCTTTCACAATGAAACTTTATAAATGTTAAGTCCATATTTCACAAAATGTTGTCAGTTCAAAAGAACAGTATGTACATATTTATTTAAAGGCAATTTTTAGATTTTGTTCTTTTTTTATTGTAAATCCATGGTGCGTAACGGAAATTGGTTTTTGTCAAAATATTTATGCTCTTCAACAAAAGACATAACTACGTCCTTAAACATTTTACAAAATTGTTAAATCCGTATTAGACGAAATATTAAAAAATATATATAAACACGCGTTTATATATTTAAAACTATATTTTTGATCATATTACTTTTTCCTTGTAAGTTCATGATATGGGACAAAAGTTCTGACCGTGGTTCAAACGTACGAGGTGTTGTCCTCTTTCCCTTCGGGATTGTTAACGAACCGTCGCACTGGTGTTTGGACCCTAGTTGTGTGAAATTATGATAATTATTCTAATATCGGCTTAACCCTTTAAGTGGCTTCGACGAGATATCTCGTCCAAGATATGATGAATTTTGCTAATGACAAGAAATCTGGTCTTTGAAGATCTGGTCGGTTTTGTGAAGGACGAAATACCTCGTCGAGACAAAACTGCCCTATTATTCCAAGAAGGAAGGAAGATCCAAGTAGGAAACACAAATAGTTCCTTGCCTAGAACTGGCGACAGTTTTGAGCAGGATTTTGCATCAGAGGCTATCCACTTAATGGCAGTTTTCGACGAAAAGATAAACCACCAGTAGGGTTAACAAATGACCCCCATATCAGACACACGCAATTCTGAGAATATACTAGTTATTTAGCAAATAATAATTGAATATTCTCAGTTATTTAGCAAAAAAGGGAGTAATTTGTCAGTAATGTATCATTCTTGGCACAGTTTTACACTGTAATTGTGCTTATTCATCAGGCCACATCAATCATGTATTATGGGCGAATCGAAACTTATGACACACATGCCCCATTGAAATTAAGGCAGCCATACCCACTCCTGTTTAAGAACACGTAATCCCTAGATTGATAGCTTGGAATATGTCGTCAACAATGGATGCACCGTTAAAGAGTAGCCAACTGTGACCGGAAACAAGAACGGTATGGGGTGTGTGCAGCGACAGACATTTTTCCTCCAATGACTTTGGAAAGAAAAGAAAAAATTGGAAGTCAAGGAGTGCAACGGATTTGTAGGAAGACAGAATTTGGGGCACATTTTCCCTTTCGTGAACATTTTTGAAAAAATGGTGATAATCGTCGCGAAGGGACGACGGAAGGTGTAATTCATTTGACAAGTTGCAACAGATCGCGGAAGTAAATGGTGCGTGAAAAAAATATTTTTCAAAATAATATTTCACGGGTAATTATGGCAACCGACGGGTGTTTCATTTTGAAAGTGGAAGTAATCAGCTTTGTCTATATTTGTACTAGCAAATTTATCCTGCATTACTCGGATTGAATTGGTGAACTGTAGATTCAAAAGGTGACCAGAATAATTACTTTTTCTTTCCCGGAAATATTCAAATATCATTTAAGTGTTGAGGAAATAACATTTTCCCACGGTTTTGACATTTTTATTATTTCTACAATTTACTTTGGAAAAGTAAATCGCATACATCCAAATAATACATTTAACATACATCGCAACCCTATTGTCGTCATCTGACAGTAGTTCAAATTTACAAGGAGTTGATTCTGGATCATCGTCAATATCCCGTTGTGTTGCTCCAGTGCTACGTTAATTAACGACCTATTTCAACCTTACTCTAAGACAAAAAATTATAAAAAGGTGATACTAAGGTAAATACTGCAAGAATCAAATTTGAGCATATTTCTTTTTCCTTTGTTTTTCATACCAAAGTTAAAAACAAATTTAAATTGAGGGTTTAAGAACAGACGTGTCTTCCGGGGCAGTCTAATTTGTTTCTGCCTAGAAAAATAATTTCTGATGATCAAGTTTTTAAAAAACATTAGTAAAACACATGATTGAGAGGTTTTACATTTGCCACTGTAACCTTTAGTTGATGAACTAAAATCATTGATAATTGTGCGAGTGAGGTTTCCAATTTAAACATAAGCGAATCACTGGAAGAAGGAAATACTTCCTGTTTCGAACAAATTTTATTTATCACCGTTTTTTCGGATGTTTAACGTTAATTTTTTTCGACACTAAACTATTCGTGTGAAACAATTAGAACCAGACTTCGCGCAGCAGTCATTTGAACGAATGTTTTTATCATGTTTTCTGTTAAATAAAAATAGAAACCTTAAAACAATTTGAATTAATGATCAATTCTGTAAGCAATGTGCACGGTAACATGCGAAGTTTTGTTACTTCCGAAATAAAACAAAAAATACATAAATACACAATATATCCCTCTATACATAGCTTTATAGAAAAACACTAATGTAAAATTCTGGCCGCTGTAGCCCAATTGGAAGAGCAACGGATTAGCAACCTTCCGGTTGCTAGTACGAAACTAGATCCCAACAAAAACCGTCGTGTACATGGGGGCTGGTGGATGTTAAATCTGTCATGGTCTCAAATGTCCTCACTTTGGCGTGGTGTGGAAGTATGGAGAGTGGGGTGCCAGCTCAGAGATGTTCTTGTCATCTGACCGTAGTTCAAAATTACGAGACATTGTTGTTGGATCTTTCCCTTCGGGTTTGATCGCAGACCGTCGTCAATAGCCCTGTGTTGCTCCAGTATGACGTTAATTACTTACCTACCTACCTATAAAATGCTTAATTACTCTATAAATCACTCAATTTAACTGAACTATTAACAATGGATTGCATTTGGGTCTTATGTCGCAAGGTCCAGTAACTAACAGCATGGCCAAATACGGCCCTTGAGCCATAGAAACCTATCAACCAACCAATAGCTGACAAGTTGCGCTAGTTTTAATCATGGAAAACTGTAATCAACTGCTTTTTAAATAGTACAAATGATATAGCTTTTGAAATAGCCTTTTTTTAACCTCAACGTGTTAGGTACGAATCACATGTTGCGTATGTTGTTATACGTACTTAAGTATATTTTTTTTCTTGCAAAAGAACTTTGAAACGAATTCTTTTCCTGTTTCTAAATGCCACGAAAAAGTTAATGTTGGACTGTTGCAAGATTTCCTTATCAAGACACAAACTTGTCGATTAGAAAACTATCATGAATAATTTGTTCTTTCGAATCTCAAATTCAATTCCTCTTGCTGCATAGTTGTGTTGTTGCATTTCCTACTCGCAGATGGTGGGAATTGGCTTAAGCTCGTTTGTTTCCATTTATAAAAGTCGCTTGTGATCTTTTTTTGTCACAGAACCTTACATTTAAAAAGTGTCATTCATTGATGCAGATAAACCTGGGAACAGGCATGTTTACAAGCGTGGACTTAAAGGAAATAAATGTCGTTAAGTCGAAAAACGAGTCAACGCAAGTCGACTGTGAAGTTAGTGCATAAATTTACATTACAGATGGATTAGAACAAAAAGCTTCGTTTTGGGAGATTTACTTTGCAATCGTGTTATAAACTATTTTTACCCTTCAATCTACGTTTTGTGAAAATAAGCTAACTTTAACTTACATATTTCTCAGAGATATTCAACAAGCATTCTTATAACAGGTAAAATAACTTTTATTTTTCATTTCAGGAAGCAACATACATATAGGATATGAGTACGCGTAATTTTGCCATTTTCATCATAGCAAATGTCTCACTGATGGCCTATAATATGTTGCTTACACTTAAGTTGCAATTGGTCCTTTTTTCTATAAAACAGAAATCAAAATTTTCGTTGGCATTTACAAAGTAAATGTCTTTTATTATTTTATTACTATTATAATCATAATACAAACTAAAAATTGGTTTTATGATAACGATTAATTTAATTTAAATTATTTTCTTGTATGCGATTTAAAAAAATGTAATTCGAATTTTATATGATCCTAAAATAAGCACGTTTTCACATTTCATTAACCATTTATATGTTTTATTGAATCATCCTACTATGTAAAAGGTAAACTTTCAAAGACGTAAATCACTTTTTATCATCGACCTTATAATAAAATTTCATTAGAAGGTTGATAGAAGGTTTTTCCTATCATGGTTTAAAGTTAAATAAAATATTTAAATATTTTCACGAGAAATTGCTTGCGCACAGAAAATAAATATTAAACAATGACATAGATGTAAGGAAACGAATAATAAAAGCGATGATATTCATGATAAATTAGAAGAAAACACTCATCTTTCTCATTAGTGATCATTTTCAATTTTACTTATTTAATTTATATTAATTACTAATAACAGTAATTAGTCAAGTGTCTTTATACACAATTTATTTTTTGTTATTTCATTTTAAGAAACAGCTTCATAATTTCAGCTCCAAGTTGTTTTATTTCCAAACTAGCTTTTCGAAATTCTAAAATTACATACACGGTTATATAAACATTTTCGTGGAATTCAAAAATTATAGGCACAGCTACACTTGCACTTTTTTTATTAGTTGAGATAAGAGTTTTCCGAAGTGGGGTATCAAAAAAGCATTGCATTGGAAAGGGAACACTGAGCCAAAAAAATTTGGGAAATTATGCACTAAACACTTGTGAAACCATTGAGTAATAGTTTCTTCTCAACGCTCTGAAAACATAGGTACAGTAATCTAAGTAATAGGTACAGTAATAGGTTCATGGTACAGTAATAGGTTCATGTAATCTAATTTACAAGTTTACATTTCACTGCAATTACCCCTGTAAAACCTACTTTACTACGTTTAACTTCTTGCTGGGAAGTTGACACTTTCATTTGCCAATATTCACATATTGCTACATTCGTAGCATTGCACTACTATTTGTAATTTAATTTGCAGACAAATTGTTTTTGTCTGTTGCTCTACGGTCATTCTTTGCTACACGAGGGCTAATTATATGGGAACCTACGACATAAATTGCTCGAAATAAAACATAACACGATATACCTTTTACTTATAATAAAGCTAATTCGATTCCGTAAATAATACTTTTCTTACGTCCGATAATTTTTTGTTTAATGGAAGTTTGGATAAAAATAAATAATAATGAAATTGGCAGATTAAAGTAAGCGATACACAAACTAGGAAAGAAAACTCAGGAATTTTATCTAGCATTCAAACATTTTTCTTTATTTCGTACAACTAATAAGAGGTGATTTGATAAATTAATTTGAGAATGAATAACAATTCACAAGTGAAAAAATAAGGACACGCACTTTTATTGAATTATCCGATTCAATTAAAATAAATTATTTCCTAACACCGAAAGAAACACAACACGCCGGTTTTTCAAAAGAAGGTATTTAGCATTTCATTTCAATTTCCTGTATAATTACATTTCAAAACAGAAAACTCCGTTTTCCGTGCAACTTTTACTTGGGCGAGTAGTTTTACGTCATAAAAACGTTCTCCTTTTATGGTCATTACGCTGTTAAATATAGCGAAATGGAACTACTGAACCGCTAAATTGATTCCGTTTCCCCGTTGCGATTAAATTGAAAACAGTTACAAATATCCGGGATGTAAGCACTTTTTCCATTTTTAGATGTCTAATTTGAATTCCTTATGGATACGAAATCGTACTTTGATGTTGATATTGTTTACTTACTTATTTTGGGTAAAACAATTTAAATGTCCCAACATTAAACAACGTTCCTTTTGAAATTTAGAATTGGAAAAAGGATTGATTATGCTATGGAAATGGTGTTGCTATTATTAATATAACGAAAGAAAAAAGTAAAAGTAATTAGAAATGAAACATACTAGAACGTTAACAGATTTTTCATTGCTGAGAAAATAACCTTTGATGCTATTTTCTCAGCAACGAAAAATCTGTTAACGTTCTAGTATGTTTCCTTTCTAATTACTTTTACTTTTTTCTTGTAAATGGAATTTAAAAGTTAAATTTTACAGAAAACTTTAATTTAAACGTATTTTTACCTGAAAATCAAATGTAGTGTCGATTTTTCTTCTAATTGGATAGTATAAGTATTGAATAACATTCATGATTTACGGAGTTGCTTGAAGCATATTAGTATATAGACCATTTTAAACCTCACTAGAAAGTTATTTGCTTGTTGTGATTGTTGCTTCGAAATAATCTACATCTCCTTAGTATTGGAAGATGATTTCAATTCATTCTTTCTTTAATTCGAAACTAAAGAAATTTCATTTATGTACATACGAAACCATTTATATGCATACATACCTGCTTGTACATATATGCATGCAAAATAAAATAAAACAACATTTTGAAGAAAAAAAAACAAAATATATTCTCAATTTTTGATACACTGTACGAATGTTACACGCACATGCTAAATTATACAATCGAATTTTATTTTATTTTACCCTCCAAGTGGTATCGACGAGATATCTCATTATTAAGATATTACCGATTTTTTTTATGATGATATGGTTAGATTTTATGATCTGGTTAGTTTTGTTAATGACAAGATACTTCGTCGAGACAACCATTAGGAGGGTTAATTGGGAAATGGAATAGGAATTTGTTGGGATTTCTAATGTTTTCTAGGGTCCGTAGTGGTTCAGTGGGTATGTCCACTGCGCTAGCAATCTTCGAGCTGTATGTTGCGCAGATTCGATTCCTGTCAGGTGCATACCTCCTTGGGTGTATTTCTCTCTTCTGTGTCAATCAAACTGTCTGTCTATTACTTGATATTGTATGTCATGTCTGGCGCAGCATGGCTAAATATTGCCCTTGCGCCATAAACCCCCATAACAACCAACCAATTTAATGTTTACTAATGTATTTCGCTTTGTTAACTATCCAGATGCAAATATTTCTAACTTTTCTCTCCTTTTCCCATTCCAGATGATTTATGCAAAAGTAATATACTTTTCTGTGCTGTGCATACTTGGAGTGTCCGCCCAAGACAATAATGACGCAGCTCGTAAAAACGAAACTGATTCGAAGACAATCACTAAACTTTCTAAAGTTTCCGAGTTCTTTATTGCGGATTTGTTAAGAACGGCTGAGAAAGACCAGATAGAATCTAGCAGCATGAGCAAGCCAATCGCGACAACGCCGGAATACGTACACGCTGGACTTTTAAATGCCATGCCAGATGAAAGCAGACTGATCACGAACTACCAGATCCAAGACTATGGTAATTCGGATGAAGAAAATTTGCCCTTTACGCAGAATAGAGGAAATTTTCATGATAATCCCGTTCAAAGATTGGGGAATGCACCTGTGAATGTGTACGAAAAGTTCTTGATCAAACAAGCAGGAATTCTTGAAAGAAATGTTTTGTCAACTGAAGCGGTTCAACCTACTTCCCCAAGGTATTCTCATCCCACTGATCGATCCCATCATAAGAAAGAGGATTGCAAGAAACATTCCCATCCAGTGGCTTCAAGTGAAGAAATTTATGATAGAAGCCATTATCAGTCGGATAGACCTGCCAGTCCTGTGGATGACTACAGAAATTCGCCAAGTACTTATTATCATAATTACGATCATGATGACTCACGTCAGGTTGACTCTCATGGCTCCACTACGTCGAGTTACCCCTCAAGATCAAAGAGTTATGCATCAGAACACGACTCCAACTCCAAATCTCATTCCGCTGAAAGTTATACTCGCTCGAAAAGCTCTTCGTCCTCTAAGACAGTTGCGCCCAAGAATAAAGAAGCGAAAGTTCATGTGTTTTCTAGCACAGGTCCTCAGAACAACAAAAGGGATTACCAGCGGGGGCCACAATACGAGGAGGGGGAAGCTTATAAGACGAGAGACGGCCCACATCGGGATGCACCTCATTCGGATGGCAGACCTGTTCGTTACACAAATTCTCCAGCAGATGAAGCTCCTGTAACACAATATTATCAAGAATACCCTCCTCAAGCTCCCAGGAAGCACTCTCAAAACTCAAGAGGTCGTCCATCAGCTCACCCGGTGCAGAGACCGGTATATGACGACCGATCCGTTCGTTACGAAGGTCCTCATGCGGCTTCAAAGGAACCACACGCTCCAGAATATGACTCAAGGGAAACATACAACGCACCCCATCCTCAAGCATATCAGACGCCACAGTCAGCAGCAGGATCGGACAGTAGAGGACGTGAACAGCATTACGGCACAAATAACCCTGCTGAAGCATACAACGCGCAACAACCCTCCAAACCTAGAAGAAAACATCAACCTACACCCACTAACTACCGCGGACCGGTAGATAACAACAACCAATACAGCCATCAGCCTCAACAACAGGCACAGAACTTCAAACCTAGGAACGAAAGACCTCAACTCCAATACAATAGTTACGGTTCGGAAGGTCCACGCGGGTCAAGTGCCCCCAATTATGAAAGAAACCCTCACACTGTAAAATCGCCAGAGAGAAAGCCGGAAGGTTATGCCTACAATCAATCCCCACACAGAAACGACGAGCAATACCAAACAGGAAGACCTCGCGAGACACGATCGTCGGCTCAGTACACTAAACCAGACCAAACACAAAGCAGGGATTCTGGTTCCATCGGTGCACCTGTCTCGAAAGCTCTAGTAACCAAAGAAAGAAAGCCCCAAGAGTCCAGATCCGTGTCCTATTCAGAGAGCACATACAATATGGACGAGCCGGTCCGTTCCAAGTCCATGTCCATTCTAGTTGGACCCGAAGCTCGCAACTACGAAGAACCCCATAAGATGGTCAATCCCCTTCACCGGGACACAGGAGACCTCAGGGCACGAGGCCAGTCCTTCCAGTCGACGTACAAACCGTACAACTCGGAGTACCCCGCCACTTACAAGAACGACCAATACCATCACGATTCCCATAGTGCAGAAGACTCAGCATCCCATGAGGAGCCTCACCATCCTTACGAAAATCACGAAGAATACGACGATAGCCCAGGCCATAAAGGGGGATCGACTAAAACAAAAAGCGACATCACTGGTTACAAAGACCACTACGACAGCCATGAGCCGCTAGACCTTGATGAAAAGTTCTTCCAGAAGTATGGTATATCCCAGAATGCTAAAATCATCGTCGCCACTCCAATGAAACCAAATCTATTTGTTGCCGATGGCACAAACCTAAAAGAAGGTGAAATGGGAGAAGGGCCAAGGGATGAAAACTTCCAGGATGAAGAAGAGGAGCAGCCGTACGAACGCAGGCCGGTTAAGCAGCAGCAGTACGAAGAAGATGCCTACAGGGAAAACCCCCAAAGTTTCAGACCTCAGGACATACCAGGATCTTTTACAGAGCTCGTCGGTTCGAATAGCAAGTTTCTGAGGAACGTGCCGTTTGAAGCCAGAAAGGAAAGCGAGGAAGTCGACGGTTATGACCCCAGTCTGGATGAGCTGGTCTTCCGTAGCGGAGTTGGTGATCCAAAGAAGTTTGTGTCTTCCCAGGGTGCACGGGAAATTGTGCAGATGCATGGAGATGGAATCAGCAAGATAATCTTCAACCATGCTGCTTCTGAGAAGAAAGAGCAGTTCGAACCCAAGGACGCCAGAGAAAAACTGCAGGCAGAAAAATCTGAGATAGTAGAAGTGAAGGTTAAAGGAGATGAAAAGGTTGTCGCATCCCAATGAGTTCAGCAAACTGTTCATTAGAACTACAAGACACTAGTTGTGGTGGGTTATTCCATGTCAATTCACACAACGCAGGACTCAAATTTGATATCTGTTATTTCAACGAAAATTGCCTAGTTTATTGTTAGCCAAACCTCTGTTTAATCCGCCTGAACCATGAAATATTAATTAGCTTTAAATCTAGCAAGAGTTTCAACTCCAAATTTACAGCATGTTGAGCATTCATAGGCCTAACATATGTATATATTTCAAAAATTTTGAAATATAGGTTTTTAAAAATCTATGGTAAAAAAATACGTGGCTTGACTTGGAAACTTTTTCTATAGTCATGAATGTAGCATATTAACTAAAAGCTTGGATCATGGGCTTTAAAATAAGCCCGAGTTCAGCTTTCTAACATAAGTGGAACTCGGGATTGTACGAAATTTGTTACTTAATGTTACCCAAACTTAAGGGTTTTTCCTCAAGTTTTCAATGATTTGTAATTCGAAAAATAACTTAGATGTGCATCTCATATTTTGCACATAATTTATCTTACACGAGGCTACACATATACTAAATTTCAGTGAAATCAGAAAAAGTAAAGTTGAGAATGATATATTTTGGTGTGTTGATAGAATAACCCTAGTATGAGTTGTAAGGACAAGAACATTCTAGCAAAATATAAGTTAGAAACTTTTCCTTTATATCTAACATTCGTTACCTTAGAATGCATTGAACATGGCCATGAAAAACAAAATCGCTCTTGTTCGAAATTTCAATACTAATTTTGTAGTATTAGTTTGGGTACTAGTAAAATATATGTGTCTAAAAAGCTTTAAATATTTATAAAATCCAATTGTTGGAAAATGTTAATGTTTCTTGATTAATGCTGTACAACAGTTAGAAATGTAGAATGGTGTTAAACTATAAAGATAAATTACCCAATAAGATTTGTTAAAAAGATTTTTTACTTTAAAATACTACTACTTTATGAATATAAGTGTTTATCACTTAAACTAAATTCTTGCGTACATTTTTGAAAAGATTAATTATTTCGAACACACAAATGTTAAAGCGTTTAAGAGAAAGATTTTTGTTTTGTAAATAAAATGTATATTTATCGATTGTTGTAAAAATGCATTCAGAGGAAATATTCTTGTACATAGAAAATAGAATCACAGTGTGAAATTTTCTCATGCATTATTTTGTTTTGTTTCAAAGTAGTTTGTATTATACAACTAATAAAATATACTTCTATTAACATTCGTTGTTTTTTTATCATGTTAACTTGATATTAAGATTAAGCCACTAGGAAAAACGAGTGTTCTCAGGTTGATCCATGAAGTAATATATTGCGGATTACTTGATTAAAAACCAATAAAATGTCACGTAGATAAGTATTTTTCAGAGTACCTTACAAAATGGACAGCTTTGGGATTGATGAATTTAAAAAGATGTATAAAATAGTTAAAAACAAGTAATATCAAATAAGCAATACCACTTATGAGATAGTTTCATGCATAATATAATTACCATTCTATATTCTCGGATCTTTCCCTTTGGCATTGATCCCTGACCGTCGACAATAGCCCATTGTTTTGCTCTATTGCGACGTTAATTTATCTACCTACATACTACCATAACTTATTCTGTTTATACATTTTAAAAGATGGGGAAATATATTAAAATTTTAGTTTGCTTAATTATTAAGAAATATTACGTCAAAAGCAATATCTAGTCATGAATGGCTGTAAAATAAATGGATATTTTCTGCCTTGACATATTCTCAAAGTCTAACTAGAGATTCTACACCTGCATCTCATTATATGAAAAAAATAAATGCGATAAATGGGCGTAATATAGAACACCGAATTTTAACACTGAGAGCATCACGAGATTTCCCAAGTAGCAAGATATCTCGTCCATAAAGATCTGGTCAATTTTGCTAACGACGAGATATTTCGTCGAGACAACCACCAGGAGGTTAATGTTTAAATAACCACATCTTTCTAAAGAATCCACGGATTATTTCAACCTTTAGAAATATTCTGTTAGTCCTTTTCCGAGAACAGAATCTCTTTGAAATATTCTTCTGGTCCTTTCCTTAGAATATAATTCTTTGGAAATATTTTATTGCTCCTTGCCTTAGAATAGAATCCTTTGGAAATATTTTATTTGTCAAGAAGGTCGAAATTGGTTTGAAGTCATGCAGGGAAAGACTGCAGGTTGCATAGTGAAATTGTGCGTGTGAATTTAGAAGGTTAAACTTCTTTTACATATAGGAAATTTATTTTATAGGTTGTTATTGATAAATGACATTACAGATTATGTCGTTCTCTACAAATCTACACCAATTTCCAACGTCCTATCTCTTTGTAATCTAAAGTCACACCGCCCAAACGCCCCGTGGAGTCACCATTTTCAGTGTTCATGCCCAAGCGTTACCCCTCCCCCTCACCCACTCCCAACTACTCACCATTTTAGATACGGACATAAACCCTCCATCCAACAAAATTTAAAACCATAAGATTATTATTTTTGTTTACGAGATCTTAGTGCGAATCTTATTTTTTGGTCGCTAGAATTTTCGCAGACCCTCTTATCGGACCAAATTTAAAGACGCATTCACGTCATAACTTTGCATTTCTAATATCAGGAGATTAAAAACTGAATTTCTGTCTGTACAGGCATTGTCTACGAAGTACTAAAAAAGTTGACACATCAGCAAAATGCACATTAGTGTAGGTAAAAATACCACTGGATACCTAGATAGAGAGGGTTCGCTGATATGGTACTAGGGCCTCTAGGTATAAGCCTTCCTAGATAGAGGAGGGGTCGCTGATATCATGGTACTAAAGACCCTAGGAATCAGAAGGCTTCCTAGATAGAGCAGTGTCGCCGATATTATGGTACTAGGGCCCCTAAGTATAAGGAGGTTTCCGGAAAACTTGAAAAGATTTTTTTACTGTAATGCACAGTCAGTTTTCTAGGTCTAAAAGGGTTTTTAGCTTTTCATCGTGTTTATACAAATTCTATAAAAATTGTATACTTTCGTGCAAGTTAAAAAATGCACTTGATATATATTTTTTTGTCATGAAGGTCCTGCCATCTAAACTTGTGCTGGGAACCATAATGTAGATGTCAGCAGCCTGAATGAACCATAATTTGTTTTTCTTACAGAAAATATTCTTTATGAAAATTTTGTTCAAATGAAGCAAACTTCAGGTCTGATGGAATTAGTCCATTTTAAACACCGTTCTGTTCCATACATTTAAAATTCATACATAGAAAATGTCAGGAATCCAAAGCAGTTTTACGATGACGTCTTTGTTTCCAAAAGCTGTACAGATACTCTATGGTAACTAAGTCGTTAAGCGAGGAACGTAATAGTTTTTATTTATTCTGTATTAGAAAGGTCTGGCATGAGTAAAAAGATCTAAAGTGTCAACAAGTAGTGTTTATTTCAGGGGACTATCCAGAACGTTGGCACAGCTGAGTAATCATGACGGGTACAGGGTAAACAAGGTACCCCGATCACTTACAGGACATGTAATGAGAATATCCAGGCATCCTATTTGTCGAATTCAACGCCCGCAGCCAGATAGAATAACTTGTGAAATCTTATGTTTGATGACATCGTATCAGGGGCCGGCATTGGCACCGGCTCCATTTTTTTCCTGTCTGTGTGAAAACGGCATAAGAGGATTCCCCACACTGGAAAGCTGGTCGTGTGTCCGAGCGGTCGTTAAATAGGTAGGTCGTTAAGTGAGGAATGGCTGCGTGATTACTATCAAATGCGTTGTTTTAAGAAAAAACGACATTAAAAGTTTTTCTTTTTCTGCATCTTAATTCTTTAATTACAATAACGGCACTCCTTTTAAGTTGGTTGAAGCCTCTCTTCATTTTCCAGAACCTACGTTTAACGGTCCTTAACTTTTAATGGAAACGAGTCGGATGCTTATTTTCCCGTTCGAGTTGCTTTTTAAATAAATCACGAATCCATCACAACACACGTCGGAACAGCATGCAAAGAAAATCTGTCTACCCACGCTACTGTTCATTTCTTGAAATCCATCTCTTATACTGTTGACGTGGTTCCTTGAAGATTAATCACATGTCTGTATTTATTCAAGAAATGTGAATAATCACATTTCTTGAATAAATGCTAGAACCATCCTCGGTTGCAGAGACCAACAGGCCCGCCAGGTAATCGGGAAATTCCTAAGAGGTTGGTGCTTCCAGGAAGATGGTAGTGCTTTCAATAGACAAATAATATAGCTTTAGACAAGCTAGATAGATTGATAGTTAATTAACATCGCACAGAGAAGTAAAACAACTTGCTATTGGCGACGGTCTGGAATCAATCCCGTAAGCAAAGATCCGAAGACAACATCGTTATTTTTCATATATTCAATCATAGATACAGTAATCTCTTGTTATAGCTCTTGTCGATATATCTCATATTCGGTTGTATTCTTTAATTGTCCAACAGTAAATTATGGCTTTCTCGAGAAAAAAGATCCGAACACAACACCACGTAATTTTGAACTACGATCAGATGGCGAAGTCAACACCTGAGCTGGCACCCCACTATCCAATCTTCCACAATACGCCAACGTAAGGACATTTGAGGCCACGACAAATTTAATGTGTATCAGTCCCCACATACACGGAGGTCTTTGGTTGGGCCGAGTTTCGAACTCACAACCCTCCGGTTGGTAATCCACGACTATATCATCTTAGCTACCGTGGCCCGCCATTAAACAAGGAGGGTATATTTCATACAGTAATTTCAGTGTTTTTCTAATTAGAAAGACGAGGCCGTAGAAGCCCGGTTGGAAGAGTTGCGGACTAGTAACCGGCGGGTTGCGAGTTCGAAGCTTGATCCAATCTAAAACAGTCGTGTATATGGGGGCTGGTGCACGTTAAATCTCTCGTGGCCTCAAATGTCCTCACGTTGGCGTGGTGTGAGAGTTTAGAGAGTGGAGTACCAGATCAGGTGTTGACCTCATCATCTAACAGTCGTTCAAAATTACGAGGCGTTGTTCTCGGATCTTATTAATCGGAAACTCACCAATCCAAACGTCGTTTCTTATTAACGGTAATAATATGTGTTGATTCTGTAGAGTAGCGAATATAATTCAACCAGAGACATTTTCTTAGTTGATATCCTTTACGAAACAGAAACTACCACTTAGTAGATCCCTTTTCTGTTATTACTTTATTTTCGGATCATAAAATCTTCCCTCCTTTATCCGTTTACAGCTCATCTAAAATCTCCTCATAAACAGTCCGCGCCACCTCGTGATATGCAAGGAAAGCTGCGTTTTTGCTTTGCATCCACAAAACACCCCCCAAATTTTTCACGCATGAAAACGTTTAGGACACTAAACATAACTTAACATCGCAAAGACCGGTACCCTTATATCCTATCTAAAAACGAATCCTTTCAAAATATTTACCCTTTTGCGGTTCATCTGAAATATCCTCATAAACGTCCGCTCGGGGCTCATGATATCCAGGCAAAGCGGCGTTTTTTGAAAGACGTTCAAAATGCGATGGGGAGTGAAATATGCAAGCCATGCAACTTAAAGTGTCCAGATGGCAGCCAGGTTTGCCTTGGGAAGAGATAGGATGGTAAGGGGATGTTGGTTCTCCTCCTCAAGGACCACTCTACCTCTCGTGGAGGATGATGCACGATAATTCCGGACGTCCTCCTTTCTGGCCCACCTCCACGGGGTCAAGATATGTGAGTGGAAGGGTGGACTTCTACCCGGATTCAGAGGAAGAGGTAAGATTATTTGTTTTGGGTTTAAAATCTAGGAACCGCCAGGTTTTCCTTTTGTTTTAGATTTATAGTTTGTGTAGAAGTCTGAACTTATTGACTTAAGTAGTTTGAATTCCCAGACATACCTGCTTCAATGGGAAAATGTGAGATTAAACTACTTTCATTTCGATCTCAGTGGCATGTATATTTTTCTGTTTGTATTCCGAGAATCCAAATGTGGTTTCGTCACAGATCTAAATCTCATCCTGTCATAAAGCAAGAATGAAACAATTCAGTAAGGGGGAAAATATTTTTCGTTGAATTGTGTAAAAATGTATTATATTAAATTCACGATTTCTTAAGGGAGGGCTTACTGGCTTGTGACTACCCAAGAGTGATCTTTTGAAAAAGGATCAAAGAAGTTATGTGCCGTTACCTTTTTAAGAGAAGTTATATATTATCAGACGCAAGTATTGGGCTCAAGAAGGTCTTGTACACAAAAAACGTACAATTAAAACAAGTTTATAGCCTGTGCACTTACTATTATCTTAACAAGTGTATAGTTATTCGGTTCGACCTTCCTTTATTTGGTACTAGTTGAAGGAGGGGCAGATTCGATTCTTGCAACTTAACCCTCTGAAAATATTTTCACATAAAATTTCAGAGTGGTATAGCATTGCTTTTTCAGCATAATAAACATAATGGCTTAAGAACTACATTTATTGGTTGAAAGAATCCTAGGAAAGATTCTATTGGTCAAAAAGTTTAAAACTGGTTAGATGCCAAACACGGAAAACTGCAGGTTGTGAACGGATATATGCGTGTAAACTCCTCAGAGGGTTAAACCCTGGGTATATTAACTCTTTTATGTTAGTAAAACCTTCGTTGTGTGTGTATGTTCATTACTTGACGTCTTCTTTCTTGGGTCTTTCTTGAAACTTGGCCAAATATAGCCGCAATAAAACCCAAACAACCGTCCTCTTATTTCGATTTTGTATTGGTGATTTCTTTAGTTGGTTGCTCCTGCTGCTGCTCTGCTCTCTCTGGACAAGGGTTATATAACCTTAGTTGTCTACGCTGTTCATTTGTGGTAAACAAATTATGATATATATTAAGACTCATCAAAGCTTTCTAAGCTTTCGTATTCCAATTTTCCCTACATTATTTTTAATCAAATATTGTTAACATTTCAATTAATCATTAATTTGTCCTGTCATCATTGCATAAAACAAACATTTTGTTAATAAAAAGATTCAGTACCAATTTTAACCCTCTAAAGGATTTATTCATATATATCTGTCCTGCAACTTCCAGTCCTGAATCAAGTTTGACTTTCTTGACTAATAAAATTCTTCGTACGATTATTTCAACCAATAGATGTGGTTATTGAATAATAGATTGTGGCTTGTTAAGTGGATTATGGTATAAAAGCAACACTACAATACTCGGTAATCTGGTGATGCTGAGAGTGTCAAAAAGAAGTATTTGAGCTGCAGGTCTCCGACTTTCCATCTGGAACACGAAGGTGTAACTATTTGAAGTCTCGTAAAGTAGCAGGAACAGTAAAAGAAAAATGAAGTATAAACGATTTTCGTACCACTGTGGAAGCAATCTACGTAAGGAGCAGATGAAAGAACAGAATGTATTTTTTGCTTTTTCCTAGACACATAAATTTCGAGATTGCACCTGAAGCAGCAACGTTTTTTAAAGTGTTAGAAACAAAAGAAAATGTGTTTTTTGTTTATTTTCTGTTTCTCAACGAAGCAAGGACTCTAGATTTTTTCATTCCAAATTAATCGTAATAACCATACATGCTATTGAGAACAAGGACATATTGTTTAGTATTAATTTTTATTACATATACACAGTTATAGTAATGAAGTTTTAAATAATTAGTTTTTCTTCGGAGAAATTTAGGCTAAAAAACACTTTTGTTACCTTTTAAAACTTAAAAGAAATTTTAAATGTCACAAGGACTTTTCATGTCAAAATTAATTATTACACATACTTAGAAATGCAACTTTAAAATACAGTCAACCATGCATAATTGCAAGTTTTTAATTTTTTATCCACCTAGTTCTCAGTGCTAGTCATTATAGTAACAAGAATAGTATCCAAACAACTACAGAATGTTGTTTATTTCATCAAACTAAAGGAAACTAAACTCATATCAACAACAAAATGTAAATAAAACAAGCACTTAAATTATTTTTAAGTTGAGTTTTGGTGCCATTAGATAAGTATTTTAGAAAATATGCTACTGAAATTGGGTAATTTTTAACAGTTCCAAAAAAAAAATTCAAAGCATATTCGTTTATTATATTAACCTGGAGGCTTAAATATTAACATACCTTTTAATCTCATAAAGTTAATAAGCAAAATTTATACTGCAAATGAAAGCTCCAGAGAAGATATAAATGTTTTAAATGCACTAAAAATGATAAACGATAAAATCCCAAATTCGCAAAGAAAATGATTGAAGTACATTTATTTTGATCGTTCATTTAAATCAAACCAATTTAGGTTTTTTATTGAAATTTAATTTAAAGTTTGTGAAATTACATGTGTGGTGTATATTCAGGTGAAATCTAGATGAGATCTTCAATTTTTTCTTCGACTGTTGCTTCATTGATAAACCTCTGGAACTTGTTACTTTTTTTACGCTATGAAAATGTTTATATATTGTCAAGAGATGGCACCACGACACTTACAAACGCTACTAATTGCTGTCAAATATACATGATGGAATTATCACGTCATTCACTCATCTGCGAACGTCATCTTGGTGACATTTCTTCAGCTGATCTTGTAGTTTTCGCCCTACATTCAGAGTCGTCGAATGAATTGTCTATTATCTTCCACTTGGAATTAAACATAAGGAGGGTATTGTAGAAACACCCAGCCGATTTTATAGTATCGGATATAAGCTTGCTATCTAGGTGTATTTATAAGCATGCCGATCTGTTTCTTAAGTTATTTAATTTCCAGCTAGGAATATGATGTATGCAACGGATTCTCAATTTAACTGTGCATTTTTAAACACTAAATAAATAATACATGACGAATTAACAGCAATTTAACTGCAAAAGTTCAATGCAAGAATACAGGTAATTGTTTCTATTTTTTAAAACCCAACCAATTTTCATACTTCTCTCACAAAAGTGCTTAGAGACTTGCCTGAAATATGACAACGGTCTTTGAAATAGAACGATACAATCTATTTTAATTGTCATCAAACTTAAACATTTTCTCCTTCTAGACGAGGAACATAGCACGTTCTTTTACCTTCTGAAAAGACACGATACGGCATTTTGGAACACTTAGTACAGAATCTTTCGGAAGAGCTTTTTTGTTAAAATAGTTAAGTACTATTGACCATCGAAAATGCAACACCATGAAAAAGCATCCAATAGCCTCAAAATTTACACTATGCTTAGATCATATAAGTATATGGAAATGATTAGCAGTACAATAAGGGAGAACAGAGAGCCTGTTTTAAGTATTGGAATTGTGTTTTCAATTTTACAATTTCAATTGTACAATTGTGGAATTGTGTACAGGAAGCTTAATTATACCTCCTGAAAATATACGAGCTCGTTTCTGAGTTTGACAGAGAAAGGATTATGTAATTTCAATCATTTCACCCTTGTGTCTTATGTTATTTGTATAATAAATATGGCTTTGATATCTCTTGTCCTTCATAGGGTTGCATTTTCGATGACCAACAGTGTATTATAATTATCAAAGTTTAAAAATTTCTGACTCCTACAAGGAAGATAATACGTTCTTTGACTTCCGTAAATACCCAATACAGCATTTTGGAACACTTAAGCTGAGTTCCAAAGGAAGCTCAAGGCCCAAGGCCGCAGACCAATCAGAGCGTTTCACCACTCTCGCCGGCACATTCTATTGGTGTAGCTTTGTGTCTTGCGCTTCCTATTTGAATTCAGCTTTGATGCAGAATGTTTCGGATGTGTTTTAAAGCTTAAAATCGTTTTATTATTAAAAAATCAACATACCACCCTAAGGATCACAATATTTAAAATAAATGCCATCTCATCTAATAGTACCCTAATGATCTTAGGGTTGCAGACACCCGTAATAGCCCGTTGTGTTGCTCCAGCGTGACGTTAATTAAAATACCTACCTACCAGACACCCATCTCTCTCTAATTACAGACGCATATCTTTTATTTTTGAATTTTACAGATGCAATTAAAGTTCAATTTGAACTTCGGTTCGGACATGTTGGAGGGCTCTCGTTGCCACCTCGAGTAATAATGCGCCAATCTTAGCGCGGAGTAAAAATTGTATGATTTTTTTGGTTTATAATTCTATTTTTAGAAGATATTCTGTTTCTCGAAGGTGAAGGTGATATAGTCTATCCCTCTCTCAAAGCGAGTTCTTATGCTCCTTTATTTTTTTATGAGTACCATCTTTTGTAATTTATGTAATATATAAGTTGTACATATTGTATATAGTAATTAATTAATCTAAATAAAACCAGTCTAAAATTACCAAACTATTAATTATATTTGATCGCAAAGACCGATAGAAAATACTTCAGGGGCATGAAAATTATAAAACTTAATTAATTTACAAACTGTTATTTCTTATAACTTTTGCAAATGATGTGTTTTTACAAATCATTAAACGAATATAAAACAATCCAGTTCAGTGATAAAACCTGTCTTGTTTGCTTGTTTGACAAAGTGATCACTAGCATAATTAATACTACTAGTCATCCTCTTGGTGTATGCCTAAATGATCGCAATAGGTAAATTGCGTTTTCCGAAAACAAAGGAGGTGTATTTTCAAACGAATGACAGCAAATCCCTGTACGTAATAAGAAGTATGGTGCTCCCAATTGTCATATACGTAGTACATAGTATATATAAATAAAGCTACAATCCAAAATTATCAACTAATTAATTACCTTGGAATCGCAAAGACAGATAGAAAATAACTTCCGAGGCATGAAAGTTTTGAAATTTAATTAATTTGTAAATTATTATTCCTTATAGCTTTTGCAAATGATGTATTTTTATAAGCCATTAAACGAATATAAAGCAATCCAGCTCAACGAGAAACCCCGTCTTGTTTGACAAGTGCTCACTAGTATAATTCATGCTAGTTATCCTTTCTTTGTATGACTAAACGATGGGAATAGGAATTGCGTTCTCTGACAACAAGGGAGATGCATTTTCAAATGAATGACAGCACATCCCCGCTAAAATCTTTTTGTTCTCAAAATCCCCGGCGTGCCAAGAAAGCTTCAACGTTGAAAGGCTTCGTGGTCTAGGACGAACTTCTCCAGCCTATTTTTACAATTCTGCTTGTATATACGATACTGGGAGAGGGGAATTTTCTCGTCTTTCGTATTCTACTCGATCAGATGACAGACGACGGTTAGCGGAATTTGTAATTGAAATGTATTCTAATCACTAAGAGAAAGAGTCACACGATTATGATATTTTGAAAAAATTACGGAGACTTAATATTTTTAAGATTTAAATTTAAGATATAGTTTATTAAGAATAAATTAAAACTTATTGGTATAAATATACTAAATTGACAAAAATGTGCAATAGATATGCCCTCTCTAAAACCGGCATAATAAATACCGGAAGCATAAAAACGTAACAAAATATTACAATGTGTATCGACATCCATTATACATATGAGACTTCGAACAACATAATGCAAAATCAATTTTCACAATTTTCAAGATGGAATTTTTAAGTTTCAAAAAATTCCAAAATTACAATGCTTTATTCACTATTTAAGAGGTCTTATTAGCTAAAACTTTCAAGTATTTCGCACTCATTCAAACAATCAGAAATCCTTTTGATGCTCTTGAATGTTCTTTTTAATTTTTTTCATTGCGGAACATATTTTTGTTGCTGATGTTACTTGTTTGTTTTGTTACTGAACCCTTGATATATATTGCTACCTGAAGCCCTCGTTATATATAACATGATTATGTTCATATCGATAATGATAGTAATTTGGAAATATTTACAATGTCTAAAAAAGTCTTTCTAAAATAGTGAGAATACATGGGAATTCATTAAATTTAAATTTGCTATTTATTAGTCGAAATTGTTATTCTTATGATAAACATTAAAAAATTAATTCTTTAACCGGAAAGAAAACTGAATTGTGTTTTTATTCTCAGAAATACTTTTAAAATCCAAAGGTCTATACAGTAAAACTGAAATCGCTGGAAAAAACGTCTCCAAAAATTAAGGAAAATTCTGAATTAGTGTCAAGCACGATCACCTGATCTCAATCCAATAAAGCGGGCTTGTAATGCTCTAGGATGTCTCATAGCATCCTACACAATACCACAAAGGACTACAGAAGAGCAAAGACGTTCTAGTGGACGAATGGGACGTCACAGGCACTCTTGGACAGCCTTGTGGAAAGCATCTATGCTCAACCTGTCTTAGGGTCAGTGCATTAAGTTCAGAGGCCAGTACATTCCCTATTAGGTTGCTTTTCACAAGACAAAACTTGTTTTTATCTCAATAATTAAAGCCTGCAATGTGTTCATTTAAGCATTTGTGCTTAATTTGTTTAGTTCCCAGTAGCATCACAAGGTATGGGTGTTTATTTTATTCCCCACATAGCATTTGTTATATGTGGTACTTCGGTGTAGGAACTGGGCGCGGGATTTATCACGAATTTCATCGTCCTTGATTTTGTTACATGTGTGTAGATATTTTAAAAGCAGTTTAAATTTTATAATTACCCATAAAATATGCAGCCATATGCGACTTGGCACAATCCAAAATTTGCTTATATATTTCAAGTCATGGAAGTCGTTTCCAGGACTTTCCTGCTATAAAAATTGCATATTATTTCTTTTCACTCAAGTAAGAAATCAGCCCTTCTGTGAGATTCTCTCCACTTTGGAAACAGCAACTTCTGCAGAAAATGAACGAGGTCACAAAAACACACAAAAACGCTGAGGGCGATCGTAAAAGACGAAAAATCTGATGCTTCGTGGCCACTATATCATACTTAATGAACCCAGCGATAAAAAGACAAACAACTGTTGCCTATTTATTTGATGAATCAACCCTCTGCTTGAAAGTCTTAAGCTAAACACCTCGTTCTATCTATAACTTCAAAACTTGCTTTGTTGCCAAGTTTAATCGATGCAGTGCTCCAGTAATCTGGGACGCGAAATTTGACTGCATCCGCACTCCACTTGAAGGCTGGACGATAACTATGATACAATAGCTTGTGTTTCGTTTCCTGTACGTACCCATCGTCCGAGGTCAACAAATTACTATTTAATTTAATTGCGCGTTTCCATCCAAACTAGAATGCCTGTATAAAAATGTAAATGTCTCATTTTCATACATGTGAGAGGCATTTTCTGTCACTCGAAATGTAGGTGGCGTTAGTGTTTCTGCCTCGATACGTCCGCGATATCATTGCATACTTTCCTTCTCAATATAGATATCATTTCGATTTATTCTTCATACTTGTTTGATTAATTTTCTTAGCTATAGATAAATTAGAAAGGCTTGATTATCATTGGAAATCAGCAGTAGGACTAATATATTTTTAGTCTCAGATTTTTTTCTGATGCAAGTCACCCAGCCTCCAACAAAGGGCTTAAGGCTGGGCAAGGGGTGGCCTTAAATAATAGGAAATAATGATAACCAAATTAACTTTCTAAGGGGTACACACGCATATATTCGTGATGCAACCTGCCGTCTACCATGCATAATTTCTAACCAGTTCTGACCTTCTTGACCAACATCATCTCTCCTAGGATTCTTTCAACCAATAGATTCCTTAGACCCTCAGAGAGTTAACTCTTAACCCTCTGAGTTAACTCTTGACCCTCAGAGAATTAACTCTTAACCCACTGAGTTAACTCTTGACCCTCGGAGAGTTAACTCTTAACCCTCTGAGGGTCACGATATTTCTGAGTAGTGAAGTATTGTTTTTATTCTACAACACAAATAATGACTAAGTTAACCCTCCAAGTGGTTTCGACGAGATATCTCGTCTATCTATATCTGACCAATTTTGCTAGTGACTAAATATCTCATCAAGTTATTGACGATTTTTTTATGATGCCTAGATCAAGATCTGGTCAGTTTTTTTCAAATGACGAGATATCTCGTCCATCAGGATCTGATGAATTTTGCTAATGACGAGATACCTCGTCGAGACAACCACTAGGAGGGTTAAGAGTCGACCCTTTGAGGGGTTCACTCGCATAATTCCACCTTACAACCTGCAGTCTTCCTAGATTGGATTCTAACCAATTTTGATCTTTTTGATCAAAAGAATCTTTCCAAAGGATTCAATTCTATAATTAATGGGCAATACAATATTTCCCAAGGTTTTTATTCTAAAGAAAGGAACAATGGAATTTTTCCAAAGGATTCTAATCCAAACAAAGGATCAATAGAATCATTCCAAAGGATTCTATTCCAAGGAAATGATCAATAGGTAGAAGAGTAATTGTTGAAATAATTCATGGATTCTTTCAACCAATAAGATGTGTGTGACAATACGTGTGGTTCTTTTCTTTTCATCGATTAAGGCTACTATGAAGAATGACGTCTTCTACAAGAGTGCTTTTCTATACATCTATTTATACGTAAAGGGTACCATACATGCTATTTACATATTTATATTAACAGCGTTCACGTGACTACGAAGGATCCTGACTACGTCCTTTCTCCCATTGTTCTCTTTTTTCCTCCTTGTCCATATGATCGTCCAAGGACACCCCCATCAACGTCTCTCGGGGACTAAAGGGTTCCTTCCGGCCAACATTCCTCAGTGTCTGGCCGGAGAACCTAACAATGTGGTGATGGGCTAAAAGGCAATTCTTCATTACTCTGAAATCTCGGGAGTCAAAATCAAAAACGAAAATATGTGACCCCTTAGAATGTGAGTCTGGGGTCAAATGATCCTTCTGGCCTAAGTGGGACCACACTGCAGAAGCCTTAAAACTCGGTTCGTGCTTCGCAACTCTTGGAGAACCACCGCCACAAACAAATCCGACCCTCAATTGTGTTCTTGGCAATCCACCTCAAACGCCTGTTCGCCCTCAAGTTAAAAATGTACTTTCGCGGAGGTGGGAGAAGAGAGAGAGAGAGAGCGCTCGCTGGCAATTTAGGATCACCTCTGTCGGAGGGTAAACTGCTGACGCAAACGTAAATACCGCGCAGGTCGAACAAGTCGGTGCAGGATACCCTCCAGTACCGAAGGCTCGGTTCCACGAGCCGGGCAGTACTTTTCCATGTGCCCGACACTTCATCGGCACCTACGATTTTTGTAAATAAACAACAGACGAGCTGCTGCTGAGATGGCCACCGGGATTATAGACGTTGTCATCAACAGGGATGCCCCGTCCACCCCTTGGGGGTTCAGGCTCCACGGAGGGAAGGACATCGGATTCCCTTTAGTCATTCAGCGAGTGAGTGTGATTTGTAAATCCTCAGTTGAAGAGTTGAGGAGGTTTGAGCAAGGCGGTGTCAAGCCACACTTCTAAAAAGCAGTTTGGATCGAGCTTTTTCATATGGTTGGAAGCAATACGAACGACATGTAGCGAATTGCCATTTATTTAACGAATTCTTGAATATATTGTAAATCATTATTTTGTGAACAGGGTGAGAGAGATCGGATTAGTTTACTTTGGCTTCCCACTACCTTGCTCCGACACCCTCACTACATGTATGGGTTTGATCCATTTGTGCCAAAAGAAATTTGAGATTGATGTCAAAACTTCAAGTGGTTGGAAGCAATAGGAAGGACGTTTTTGGCATTACCATTTATTTAACGAATTCTCGAAACTATATTGTAAATCATTGTTTGTGAACAAGTTGATCGGATTAGTTTACTTCGTCCCAAAATGGGGCTTCGCGCTATCTTCCTCCTACATCCCCAATTCGTGTATGATTGTGATCCGTTTGAGTCAAATAGTTGTAAGCAATAAGAACGACATATGTGCATTGCCAATTTAAAGAATTCTCTAAACTATGTTGTAATTCATTATTTTGTGAACAGTTTGAGAGATCGGATTAGTTTATTTTGACTAAGAATGTGGCTTCGCACTATCTTGCTCTGACACCCTCAATCCGTGTATGAGTGTGATCAGTTTGTGTCTGGTTGGAAGCAATAGGAAAGACATTTAATGCATTGCCATTTATTTAAGATTCTCGAATTTATATCGTAATTTATTGTTTTGTGAACAGTTTGATCGGATTAGTTTACTTTGACTAAAAATGTGGCTTTGCACTATCTTACTCCCACACCCTCAATTCGTGTATGGGTTTGATCCGTTTGTGTCAAAAGAAATTTGAAAGATTGATTAATGATTAAATCTTCAAATTGTTGAAAACACTAAGAACGATATGTTGCACATCTCCATTTATTTAACGAATTCTCGAAGCTGTATTGTATTCATTACTTTATGAACAGGTTGATGGGATTAGTGTATTTTGGCTAAAAATGGGGCTTAACTCTATCTTGCTCCGACATCCTCAATTCCTGTAGATGTTTGATCCGTTTCTGTAAAAACAGCGATAGATCGATCAAATCTTCAAATGCTTCGAAGCAAGAACCGAAACAATATTGTGCACTGTCATTTTAATAATTCTTGAAATACGATTAAATTTATTATTTGGTGAACAGATTAACTGGATGTTTACTTCTGCCCAAATGTTGCTTGGTACAATCTTATTCATACCACCGCATTCTTTTTGTTTATTTAAGCCGTCTGCGTGAAAAGAAATTTGAAAGTTTGATCGAACCTTAAAGTGGTTCGAAACTAGAAAACAAAAACAATGAAAAACACCATTACTTAAATTATCGAAACTAGATTGTTATTTGTTATTTTGTGAACAGATTGGCTGGTTTAGTTTACTTTGGGTAAAAATCTAGCAAAAACAATGAAAAACACCATTACTTAAATTATTGAAACTAGATTGTTATTTGTTATTTTGTGAACAGATTGTCTGGATTAGTTTACTTTGGGTAAAAATCTAGCTTAGTATCTAACTTTCAACAATCTCCTCAATTCGTTTCTGAAATGAATCCAAGCTCATCCAGTTGTATCCACGGAAGACAATTGAGCAAAGAATTTAGAATTTGGAGTTGCTCACAGATTGCTTATGATTTTTTAGATTTATTTTTTTCTGTCCTACTACTCTGGGACAAAAATTGTTTAAAATGACCGTGCCTACAAATAATTTCTATTTTAGTAATACAATGTATTCAAAATGTATAAATTTAATGCATATAATTTTCTTGTTAGTAGGTTTGATAAAATTATTTTTTGTCAAGTATGTTTTGGTGTCCTACCAGGACGCGATATCAGGAGAATGTCCATTCTGTGTATGGTAAATACCACCGAAAAGACAAAAATATATATGACTGTTTTGTTGTTAGTTATAGAGGATAATCAGTGCAAAAATAGCTATGCATTTAATACAAATATCGTCACACTTTTCATCAACATGATTTTTTTATGATATAAAAAGAATAATGTAATATATTGCATTTTTATTGCACTACAAGTTTTATTATAACTAATAGACCCTCTCATATAGCATCTTCTCTAAACTTTCAAAAATTGCTTATATCTAGTTATGGCAAAGCGTCGTTACTCACATTTCATATCTTATTTCAATACATTTATAATGAATATAGCATCCGTATTCCATAAATGTGGATGTCATACCTCTAAAGGAAATAAAATTATCCAAAAATATGCAATATCATTTCGGTTACTGGTGTTAATTTTTATTTCCAATAAAATTCATGGGAAAAAGCATACCTCAATCATGTTACTTCAATTAGATTCTGAACGACTTCGATTCCATCCTGTTCCCTTGTTCAAAGGCAATTAGGCATTTTTCGACGCTTAATCTATTCTCGCTGGTATTTTCTTTTCTGTGCTGATTCATATCTTCCAGATTTTCCGTTGCTTTCTGTAATCAGAATGTGAAGAATTTCGGTAGAGTGACGAGCTCCACTGTGAAGTTCTAGCTATATTGCGCATCTCCAAAGCTCAAATCAGGTATATTTAAAGTAATCGGAAAAATTGGCGATTGAATTCCGTAATTACTGATTTTGTATTGCTTTTATCCGTTGTTCCTATTTGATAGCAAAGTAATTTCGATTTTTGTACTACATGCATTAGTGAAAAGTACATACAAATTATTTCATCTAAGCATTTTTTCTCAATGTTACACGCGTTTTCATATTTTTATGAAAATGATTAAAATAGAAGTTTATGTTTCATGTAATATTTTAGGTAATGCAAATTATTTAAGGTAATGTAATATTTTAGGTAACATATAGAAAACTTTGGATAAAAATAAATTTTAGTTTAAATTGTAGTATTACGAACGTTTATTTTTCTGTGATTCTCAAAGGTTTCACTTATTAAAAAGGATGATGAATGATTTTAATCTTATAAGAAATTAATCGCTGAACACAAACGTTGAATCGAATACAATTTTCTATTGAAACTCATGTTATATCTCTGATGAATAATGATTTATTTCATTCTTTCATTCAGTTCTTTACGTAATTAATTATATCTTTTGTGTATAAATTATGTTTTCTCAAATTGATCTTTGTAAATAATTTAGTTAGGTAGTTTGATTTTTCTGTTAAAAGAAGGAAGCAAAATAGGCGCTAAAATTCATATTTTTATTCAGAGAAATACGTCTTTTGTTGTTTTCTATCCGCACACATTTTTAAAAGAGTTTTAACTTTATTAAGAATTTGTAAAGGACAATAGATGTGATGTGTTCTAATGAATTAATTGCACACTTGCATTTTGATGCATCATACATTGCAAGTGAAAACAAACTTTATTTTCTCAAAGTTATACAATTAAGAAGTGTTCTTTTGCACCATATCCGTTCATCAATTACTTTATATTTTTGCATAATACTAAAATATTTCTCTTGAAAACCTATCTAACCTATTATTGAAAAGCTAACCTATTCTTGTTAATGTAAATGTGATAGAAAACTTGAAATCCTCTTATGTAAACTTATCTCAAACTAAACAATACCTACAATACCTACCTAAACTACCAATACCTACTTTAATGCATCATTTGAACTTAAAGACGCGTACTTTGTAAACAAGGACGGAAAACAGTCAAAAGTTCACAAATTTAGCAAGGGGATATAGGACTTTTAAATATTATATTTCCTGTGAAACAGGTAGAAATTTCAAAGTTGGGAAAAAAATTATTTTAGGTGGATTCTTTTCAAATTCTGAACTCTTATAGTGTGGATGTTATATTTAAAAATAAATTAATATTTTCTTTCTTCTATCACTTAAATTTGTATGTTTAGAACAAAGATATTACAGAAAAAAATTTGCCAAATGCTATTTTCAAAGTTTTACGGTTTGCAAGATACCTCAAAAACTCAAATTATAAGCAAAATTTACTCTATAATAATGATATCATTTAGGACTGTACACTTCTTTTAGGACTCATTACCTAAACAATTACCTATAAATATGATCCGTTCAGTTTATTCAAGTAAAAAATTTCAAAATATAAATTACTACCACATTGTTGACCATATCGGGGAAATATATCGTTAGTTTTAAGATTTTGAGAACAATTCTTTTAAGCAGAAATTATATACGAAAATTAAAATTAAAAAGCAATTTAATAAATGGATTTCAATTTAAGTTATCTTGCGGTCCTTAAAACTAAAATTAGTATATTGAAAAATTACTTCTCCTAATTTTGTTCATTACTATATTTTTTTTAAATGATCGAAGTATTAAACGTAATTTCATTTTAAAATATAACATCCATACAAGTCCAAAATTTACAACAAAAAATATTTTTTACAGAACTTTGAAGCTTCAACCATTTTTCCTAAAGATGTAGCCTTTTTAAGTCTTGTCCTCCCTTAAATTGTTGAAAACTTAGTTCTACTTTGCTAATGAAGATTTCGATATAGAAACAGCACTAGACGCAATCCGAAGTTCAGGAACACCACCTGAGGCAGTGGCTCTAAAAATAATACAAGAAGCTCTGGCAAAGGGTTACTTAATTCACCAACTAAATAAGAAGCCAAGAGCAACCTAATTAATTGTCTCTGTATGCGATACAATGCCAGCGAATTCCAAAGTAGGGACTCATCCAGATTTCGGATAAATGAGAACTTTTTGTGTACGAGTGTAAAGAGAGTACCGCGTCTCAAACTAATAGTGTTATTAAAATCAGCAAGTTGGACCAGAGAAGAGACACTTTTCATACGACATGATCTATTTCAATCTTACCTTAAAGAGGTTTAAAACTCAATTCGCGGAAAATTGCACATGTGGTGAAATCGGTACAGTTGTGCACTACACCACAGTCTTACAATTTCATGGCATAAGAGGACATTTGACGACAACTTTAAAGTCGTGTGACTCTGGAACGTTGCTTATAACAAGTGCTCGAGAGTCAAAATTACTGGCATGGTGAAATTCAGACTCATCCAGATTTGATAATCCCAAAAAGTTGACTTCAATATGCATATTGTATATTCAGTATAGTATATGTATAGATATAATTAATGTGTAGATTTAATTATGTATAGACGCAATTAATATGCACAAAATCTAACATTCTGAATAGACATGACACTTCGGTGGCATGCCTATTTCTCCCAACCACCTAATTTAAACTGGTACAGTGTCTCACAATACTAGGCACGGGAGTGTGTGATGGTGTTAAGTGTGTGATTAGTTAATGCAAACCTAATGAAATTATTTTTTCTGAATTAAGTTCAATTAACTTGGTTATAGGGTTTAAAAACCGATAATGAAATGCTGATTGACCCTCTGCTCGTCATAGTAGTATGAGAGAATAGGTGGCGGTAGTGTTTCCTGTACGTATGCCCAACGTGACGTCACTTGGCATGTTTTTCGAATGAGATTTCAACATTTCGCCAATGAATAAATTTCGTATTGATGTACGGTAGTTGATTGGTCAATACTAAGATGCCAAGCGTTACCCAAACCACGATAAACTACATTTAAAGATAACCCCAATATGTATCATGCGAGAGCTGGTCAGCAGAAAATCTTCGAGACCGTCTGGTTAGTTTGTTTTTACACTGAAAAACAATCTCATACTACTTCTTCCAACCTACAGCACCCATATGATGAATAAATAGCCAAATATTATGATTGAAAGAATCGTAAAAAGAATTCTATTGGTTAAGAGTCAAATTGATTGGATGTCATGCAAAAAAAACTGCAGACTGAAAGGTGGAATAAAGCTTGCATGACCCTCAAACGATTAAAACCGATTTTGGAAATCGGTGAGAACTACCATTACCGTTTTCTTTGTTATGATAAACTATTATTTTGCTGTTTGCTTTATGTTTATAATATCATACTTCAGATATCAATTTATACGACCACGGCAGCGTAAACTGTCGTCAGTATAGACACCAGAAATCTGGAACAGCAAATTCTAAGGTTAAATAAACATTAGTAAGGAAATGTCACACATTCAGGAAAACTATACCCTTATTTTGTTAATAGTTTTTATGGCTTTGAGAGAAAAATCTGTCCCAGAGGTAAAAAAATAGTTTTACTTTTCTTCTCGACTGTGTCATCGTAAAAGATATTGACATGTTTTGCTGCATTCAGTAAACAAAGCACCTAGGGACCTTTTATATTTCATTGAATGTAAGGATGATTATAGAGGACGTTATAGGTCTTTGATACTTGTACGGATCTAGTTTCGCATTTATGCCTCCAAGTAGTTGTCTCCACGAGGTATCTCGATATTAGCAAAACTTACCAGATCTTGATGGACGAGATATATCGCCATTAGAAAACTTACCAGATTTTGATCTCGTCATCATAAAAAAATCGGTAATGCATTCATGACGAGATATATCGCCAGCAAAACTGACCAGATATTGATGGATGAGATAAAAAATAGAGGAAATCTGACCAGACTACATTAGAGAAAAACTGATCAGATCTTCATCTCGTCATCATTAATATCTTGATGACGAGGTATTTCGTCGACACCACTTGGAGGGTTGTCCTGTGATAACACCCAATCAGTGACTCCCACACCATAATGCTATTAAGTAAATACCGCACACTCCACCTACAATATCCCCATAACAAAAAATTTATTTCTACTTTTATGTGAGATAGACTAGAAGTACATGCTTCTTTGCATGCTGAAACACTGCCACAATTGACATCCACTGAAGAAAGACAGCAATTACAGTTTTGCTAGCATGTATTTACAATCTTTCTACACATAAAACAAAAATTAATTTTTAGTTATGGATGTATTGCAGTCGAGGTGCGATTTAAAAGGTGTTTCATTTTTTGTAAGAGTTATTTCTTCTAATCTGAATCGAAATCTAATCTGAATCGAAATCTAATCTGACAATTAAAATTACAAAAGTGTTATAATTAAAAAATCATAATTTATCATTTAGTTTTAATTAATTAATCAATTAGTTTTTCTTAGCATGGGAATTATTCATATATTTCCATGAAGTTGAAGGAAATTTTCGTAAAACAATGAAGTGATGGCTTTCGACATAAATTCAAGTATGGTAATCATCTCCATTAAGTTGAAGAATTTTATTGATCAATGAAATGATGGATTTCGTCATAAATTAAGTATTGAAATGATTCATCTCACTCCATGAGGTTGAAAGAGAATTCGTTTCTTCAATGAAGTGATGGATTTCGACAAGATTCATCTCTTTTCATGAAATTGAAGGTAAATTTCGTTGAACAATGAAGTAATGGATTTAGCTCTGTGTGCTTCGTGGTTTTGTATTAGACTCTCTTTACTGTTGAAATGATAAATTTTTTTGGAGCGATGTCAACGTGAGGAAAGGAATGTCTTGGAATCACACCTTAGAAATGGCCCTTATCCAGATCCTTTGATTTCACTAAATAATGCAAATTATTTCTATTTTATTCAAGATTCCTTTAATTACAATATTTTCTAGCCTTCATATAGTGCTTATATTAGGTTTACTTCATATTAGAAACATAATTGTACAGGACAATGTTTTTTCAAAGCTAGAAAAAACAGTTTGTCGAGGAATACAACTGTCATGTCCTGGATTACGTGTCTACGTGTATTTTTATCACCTCGTCTCGACGTACTTTTTTCGCGTTTTAAAATAAACTTTTGGGGAAACTGAAAAAAATGGCAGAAGATAAAGGAGGGAATCAGAACACACACTTTTTTATAAGAAAAGTCGTTACGAGCTTTTGGTGTTTCCTAATGATATGGTATTATTTTTACCTGCGATTTTTTACCTCAATTAGTGATGTTTGTCAAATATATTTAGGATATTAGTTTACAACTGAAATCCGCGTGTGTTTTAAACACTTTAAATGATGCTGTAATTTTAATCCATTTGAAATACAAAAATAAAATGGTAATGGTAATTAGAAACTTATTTTTAATTAGAGTATCTAATTAATATTAATTTTTTTCACTCTAGAACATAAAAATTGAATTCCTTATTTGTCACTTTTTATTTGTAAATAATGATTAAAATGTTAAGCATGTGTCAAATAAAAGTTTTCGAAATTTTTCGTCCCAAATAAATGCTTAAAATTCCATTTAGATCAATTTTTCAACTTTGATGAGGTATTTAATGCATAAAACAAGTACTAACAGACATCATAGTGCAGCGACGGATCATTGTTTTTAGGTCATAGGTGCATATAACTTTGAGGCCGAATGCCCAGAATATCATCAGATTTGTTCACCAAAATATAATTAGATAATTTTATTAAGAAACATAAACTTAATTTGCATAATTAAACAAATTGTAAAAACACTTAAATCAATGAGATTAATTATTTATAGATTATCAGTCAAAGTAGCTGAAGTAAAATTTTATAAGCTAAAATGTTTCTATTTTGCTCAAAATTTTGTTTTGTTTTGAACTGCAATATTTTTCCATTTTGAAGGTCTCGGTATAAAAACATTACAGAAGAACGCCTAGTGGGGGATCCTTTATTGTCATTGTCATTTCATAGCTTATAATATGCCACTATGTTTTTAAATAGCTGCTTTCTAATATGCTTAAAATCCCAGTGATTTTCAATTCGAATAGGTGTAATTATTTGCGTACGTATCCTATCAAATTCGTAATAAGAATATATTAAGGATTTCACATGATGAAGCTACAACAAATATACCTCTTGGAATGTTGCCAGAAACGATTGTAAAGTACAGTTGGGATTCGGTACGGAATTGCAGAATCTTCTCGAAATTCAATGTCATTTTAGACTAAACAATCGCTCCCGTATTTTTAGATTGCTGAATGAGAATTGCGTGTGATTGTCAATTCATTGCATGAGTCACAATGTTTGTATCTATTCTTAACACTGACAGCTCTTCTACCTTTACATTAAATCTCTCAAGACTCGTCTACCAATTCATACTCTTATCTCTTTATCTCGCTTGTCAGAGACATTTCTCACTGTTAACTGGGTTCCTTAGGTGAGGAATCATGTTCAGCAATTACAAAGCATCCAAAACCGCTTAGTTGAAAAAGGATTTGAAATACACTGCTGGCCACCGTAAATGCAACACCCTGAAGGAAGCATGCAAATAATATGAAATTTACAACATGCATTAGCGGAGGTGAGATATGCAAATGATTAGAATTTCAGCGCAGACGCACATCACGCGCGCCTGTGGCGCCACTTCAAAGCGCTATTTAAGGCTTGGAGATTTCGACGATTTCAAGTACGGCAATTGTGTTTTTCTTGTGGTTTTTTCAAAAAAACGATCAATTATGCCTCGTAGAAAACAGCGATCATCTTTTGATCAAGTATCCGAGTTCGACAGAGGAAGGATAGTGGCCTACCGAGATTGTGGATTATCTTTCAGGGAAATCTGTAGTCGTGTTGGACGAAACCAAACAACTGTAATGCGGATATGTGATCGTTGGATGCAGGAGGGTACGACGGACCGACGTGTTCGATCGCATCCACCTCAGTGCACCACTTCACGTGATGACAGGCATATTGTGCGTATGGCAGTGACGGATCGCTCAGCCACATCACGAACCATAGCACAGCACATTCAGTCTGTACCGCATCATCCAGTGTCTGCGCGTACCATTCGACGCCGTTTACAGCAGAGTGGTCTGTCCGCAAGACGTCCATTGCTTCGTCTACCCTTGACGCAGAACCACAGACGTTTCCGCCGCCAATGGTGCGATGAAAGAAGGATGTGGACGGCAGAATGGAATGAAATTGTCTTTACTGACGAGTCACGCTTCTGTCTGCAACACCACGATGGTCGGATTCGAGTCTGGAGACACCGTGGAGAGAGGATGCTGAACAGCTGCGTTATGCACCGCCACACTGGTCCTGCACCGGGTATTATGGTATGGGGCGGTATTGGATATCACTCTCGCACTCCTCTAGTACGCATTGCCGGTACTTTAAACAGCCAGCGCTACATCTCCGAGGTGTTGGAGCCAGTTGTCCTTCCTTACCTTCAGGGCTTGCCCACAGCCATATTTCAACAGGATAATGCGCGACCACACGTGGCACGCATTGTCCAAGGGTTCTTCGTCAATCGCCAGATTGAATTGCTTCCCTGGCCAGCTCGCTCTCCGGATCTTTCGCCGATAGAAAACATGTGGTCCATGGTTGCTCAACGATTGACCCAGAATACATCCCCAGCTGCCACACCAGATCAACTTTGGCAACGTGTGGAAGCTGCTTGGTCTGCTGTACCCCAAGAACACATCCAAAGTCTCTTTGAATCAATGCCGAGGCGTGTGGCAGCGGTGATCTCCAACAATGGCGGCTACTCTGGCTACTGATTTTGGCAGGAACCACACTTCACAGAAGTCTATAAATTGAATCATTTGATACTTGGTCAACATGTTATCTACAAAATAAATTTTGTTGTGATATCTCTTGTCTTTCTTGGTGTTGCAATTTGGGTGGCCAGCAGTGTATTAAAAGAATAACTGCTATGTGCTTTATGCTATTTATTTTATTTCTCCTTAACCCAAGATCAAAATTAGACCAGTTTCATAATGTCCCCTGACAACCCTCAAAATAGTTTCGAAAAGATATCTCGTCCATCAATATCTGACTAATTTTGTTAATGACGAGGTATCTAGTCATCAAGATAATGCCGATGATTTTTTATGATATGATAAAGATCTGATCAGTTTTTTCTAACGACGAGATATCTCGTTCATCAAGATCTGGTCAGTTTTCTTATCATTAGAGATATCTCGTCAACGCAACTACCAAAAGGGTTAAAACCATCCAAAAGAGGTCTCGAATCATAACGAATGTTCTTCCATGACAAACCGAAACACTACAGTTACGTGGTCAGGACTAGTCATGCTGTTACCTTGGTAATTGTGAGTCAGGATAAATCTTATATCCCGCAACATATTTCATAGGTGATCAGTCCTAAATAGTGATAATGTTGTCTGTTCTCTATATAACTTGAAGTTGATCGTTTCTGCAGGTCTTTTTCTTCCATTCCACCAGTGATTTTCAACCTTTTTCATCTCACACACATGTACTAATTACTAAAATTCTGTAGAGCATCAAAAACTATATACCTTTTGCAGATCTGACGAAAAAGTGGGTATAATTTGATAGATTTACAAAAAATAATAATAGTTATTTTTTAAAGCCCTTTTGCTCCAAATTCGAGTTTTGAAAACAAATTATTTACGATACTTCGAAAAGGAAAATTATGTATCCAGGAACTGTTCAAATAATTATTGCTTGAAATTATTTGTGGACACATTTGTCAAAAGTTCAAAACTAAACCGTTGAAATGAAATAAATTGTACACAATTTAACCATTTCACCATCCGGAAGGCACAGCGGGGTAGCCGTGGCTCAGTGGGTTTGTCCACTGTGACAGTAATCTGAGAATTGTAGGCGGCGCAGGTTCAATTCCTCCCTAGGTATATTTTTCTCTGTCTCTGTCAGTAAAGCCTTCCTTCTATATCCATTTACTTGACGCTGTATTTTGCAGCATTGCCAAGTATTGCTCTTGTGCCATAAAACCCCAACCAATCCTAAGGCTCACCAGTTGAAAATCTCTGCTATCTGAGAGGCATTTCTGTCAATCTGAATGAAAAGGGCGGTTGTGTGTTTGCGGTTGGACATGTTTCCTGTACGCATTCCGAACATGACGTCAGTTGGTTCGGTTTTCGAATAAGATTTCAGCACGTCGTCGATAGAAATTTCAAATTATGAATTCCGAATTAACATATGATGGTTGATTGGTCAACACCAATTAGATTGAACGTCAAACATTGAAAAACGGTGATAAATTACATTTTAAGGCAATCCCGATATGTATCAAGCGAGAGCGTTTGAGTAACGGAAGTAAAATCTTCGCAGACAGTCTGATTTGTTTGTTTACACAAAAATCCCTCTCATACTAATGATTCAATCTCAGCATCCCTTGCTATCATTATGCTACTATACTGGTAATACATAAGGGGTCTGGCGTGAACTTGGCACCCGGAGTGCTGATGGAGGGCGCCAAGATCATCAGCATGAGTTCCTGAAGCTACTAACAACATACAGATTAAAAAATCAATACCTTCCTGAACACTCCAGTCTTATAAACACAATTTCCGTTCCGGTCCCGTTCACCCTGCTTTTCCTTACGATCCCGCATTCAAGAATCGAGCCGAACGTGAGCTGTGTGGAATCTATTTCCGTCCACACCCCCGCGACTGTGTTTCTAGCACAACCAAATTCCGCGCGTGGAAATGTGAAACTCTATGAACGAAAGTGCCGCAGTCAGCGTCTTCCACAACGGCCGTACGCTCTTTTCATATCCCTGGCTCACTCTCAACACAAGCATTCCCCTGCCTGCCGTAATATGCGGCATTCAAATAAGGCTGCAGGTGTTAAGTCGCTCGTCGTGTTTAAAATTTATCACTCATATGTCTGTGTGGAAACAAAATATATTCATTATAAAGTAGAATCCCTTTATACCTTTGACACTATATCGAATGGTCGTTATATCGAATATTCCTCATACGGAATTATTTTTTGGACTAGGAAAAGGGAATGTCGATCTTCACGCCTTATAAAATTTTGAAAATTCAGAAGAAAAATACTCTTTCGGCTTAAAGAATTATTCTTAATCCTTTTGGCGGTTATTTCGAAGAGAGGTATTAGTAAAATTGACCAGATTTTGATGTACGAGATATATCGTCCTTAGATAGGAACTGACCAGATATTTATGTCGTTATCATATCTGAAAAATCCTGATGACGAGATATCTCGTCAGTGGCAAAATTGGTCAGAGTTTGACCAAGATAAAATTAGCCAAGTGGTTTCGACGAGATCTCGTCGAAACCACTTTGACGGTTAATGAATTTTAACGAAAAATGGAAGTTAATTGTGAAGATCGAAAAAAATCAATTCAAATCAATTTGCGATATACTGCAGAAAATGAAACAAAAAGCAAAAAGGTTGTACAATCGCGGAAATAAAACCCAGAACCATCCCTCTTTATTCAATCAATTTAAACAGTAGAAAAAATTCAAAGATGGTGTTTGACAGGAACTAACGTCTTCTGTAAATCAAATGCATAAAATTTGCATATTAAATTGACCACCAACTTCATAATTTCCAATGGAAACCCCCCTTTTCGACACACGAATCTATATCAAAATTTAAATTCAGGTACCAAATTTCATGTCATTAGGTCTTACCTTTTGGAAGTTATGAGTACAGAAAGATTGGAGCCGTCCTAATGTTAAATTAGTTTCTTAGACTTTTATGGATATCTTCCTAAATAATATTACTGTAGCGCTGTTATTTTGTACCATGTTACTGTTAAACAACTCAAACAAAATCCACCTATTATTTTATTTTTAAAATAGTTTTTAATATGGAATAATAATTATTAAATTAATGTATGAAAAATTATGAGTTGGAATCTTATTATATTTTGATAGGAATCGATTTAAAAGGATTTCTAATATGACCATGCAAAGTTTCAGCTCATTGCAATGGTTAGCCTTTTGCATTACATTAAATTTTCCTCATTAAGGCAATTTTAGGGGGTAACCAAAGGTTTAAAAAACGTCTGACAAACCTCAAATAATAGTTATCGGATTGCACTTGCATAATAAGTATAACAATGTAATTCTGGAATCGTTTTCACTTGCATAATAAATATAATAATTCTCAGATCGTTTGCACGCGCTGACAAATACGTTAGAAATAGTGTTCAAATTTGAAATTCGAGTAGCTATAATTACAATTAAACTCGATCTACGAATATCGATTTTCCATGGGGAGATGATCTTTTAAATTGACAGCAACTTTAACATTGAATATCTCACGATATAAAGGTAGTAAAGTCATGAAATTTCATATTTAGACTAATTTAACGATGCAGAATCTGATTAAGGCATCAAAACATGGTGTTGCCATTGGAAATTTTGTTGTTTGAGCAAAATTTGATTTGAAGGCCTCCCCTTATGCAATGGTTTTGCTTTCAATCTTTGAATTTGCTCTATGAATAGGGCTGGAAATAAAGAGGGTGGTTTCGTTTTTTTTACATGGCTGTACAAGTTAGTAGTACTTGTATACTTTCTTATTTGTATGAAAAATTCTGTAATTTGTCTGCTGCAAAATCTATCAGGCGTTTTCAAAGGAGCCATCTACGAAATTGTTTTCATGTCATGAAAATATTCCGTTTCTTGACTTAAAAGTCCCATTATGTGTGATTGACTCCCAGACTCCTTCCCAGGATTCCAGTAATTCATTTGTAAAATATGAATGATGCAAAGAATTACCCTCCAAGAGGTTTCGACGAGATATCTCGTCATCAACATATTGCCGATTTTTTGATGATGACGAGATTAAGATCTGGTCAGCTTTCTTCTAATAAAGAGATATTTCGTCCATTAATATCTGCTAATGGTTTTACTAATGACGAGATACCACGTCAAGATAACCACCAGGAGGGTAAACCTAATGTTCAGCAACAAATAAAACATTTTTCAAATACTCGACATTAATTCGTTGTATGTATTTTTAAACAAGAGCAGTCCTGTAAAAACCAGTAAATATAACTGAAAAGTTGTTTTTACATCTACATTTATACATGTATGCATAGTATTTCTAAGAACTTACATGTATCTGCAAAGTATACTAAGTTGAGTATAGCCCGCTCGACATCCACATGTTCGAGGACATGACGGTGTACCAGGGACCTGCTCGACCGATCTGCTGTTTCGGACCATACTAGTCATCAATTCCCGTTGTCCTCCAGAATCCCATCTAAAGCTGTAAAAGTGAGCTCTGGAAAAATGGCAATCCAAGGTGGGATATCTCTGATAAAGGGAGATCGCACCTCTTCATCTCTATAGCGCACCGAGCACAGCCTATTCCTACCAGACGTCTGTTTCATATTTTAACTAGTCATGACCCCTTAGCCTCGTATAATTTCAGATTTCATTTATACCACACTGATCAGAGTACCTGTGGACTCACCCTCCAGTCCACTGTTCCGGCAAAAAGATTCCTTGGGGAATGGCGCAAGAGCATAGCACAAAACAAATGGTTCCAACACCGCCTACTTAGCTTGTCCGCTTCTTGGACGACAAGGAAAACATCTGCTCGGGTAGGATCCATCGATCATCTCTTTAGGAATGCCTGAATCCATTGAGCACCTTTGACACCTTCCCGGTGGAGTCTTACCTAAATTTTCCCCACTAAGTCCTAAGACTCAACCTTCCTGGTGGTTTATCTTCTCGTCGAAAACTACCTTGTATTACCAGCATCTGATTCAAAAGCCTATTCCAAACTGTCATCAGTTCTTGGCAAGGGACAATTTGTATTCCTTACTTAGAGTAGTAGGACTGTTTTGTCTCCACGAGTTATCTCGTCATTAGCAAAAGTGATCAGATCTTGACGGACGATATATCTCGTCATTAACAAAATCGGTCAGATCTTGATAGACATGATATCTCGTCGAAACTACTTGGAGGGTGATACCCTCCAAGGGTCTGCTCCCAAGGTGGTTATTGTAACAAAATTCAGAAGTAACTGCAAATAAGCATAATTTTTTACTTAGAAAGAGGGACCGTGGTAGCCCTGTTGGAAGAGTAACGGATTAGCAACCGGAGGATTGCGAATTCGAATCCCACCAAAGACCGCCGTGTACAAAGGGGGCTGGTGCATGTTAAATCTGTAATTGCCTCAAATGACCTCACGTTGGAAGTTTGGAGAGTGGGGTGCCATCTCAGGTGTGACTTCGTCATCTGATCGTGGTTCAAAATTACGTGGTGTTGTCCTCGAATCTTTCCCTTCGGGTTTGATCCAGGACCGTCGCCAATAGCCCGTTGTATTGCTCCAGACAGACGTAATTAAAATACCTACCTACTTAAAATGAGACCTTATTTTGTGTGCCATACATAAAAACAGTCATTAACATTAGCTCACATCATATTTATAAAACGGTGAGTGAAAATCATCACATTTAGTATGTACACACCTCACTTAATTGCCATCTTTTAGAGGGAAAGTAAAGATGTTATCGAGCTTGACTTAATATGCAGGAAACAGTTTCCCTTAGAACTTATTTCAACAGATGCTCTGATCTCAAAATAACTAGATGCATTTCAAGTTTAGTCTGCAGTAATGATATGAAGACATTAGTCATTAAATTTAGGTTTTTTTCCTGCCAAAAATAAGAAATGAGCCGTTTAGAGACTGAGAATGTTATTCGCAATTCTTTAAGATTGAAAATATGCGTAACTTAGCGTAAGTGATTAAAAATAAACGTACTCTTTCATTTTATCTTAAAAAAATTAATAATTCAGAGAACAAACATTCTATTTTTTTTAATTTCCACCTATTTGACTGCTTTGCGTTTTTACTGAATAAAGCGTTCGGCCGAATAACGTCTGTTACAAATAATTAATTTTACGCTAAGTAGGTAGTTTAATTAACGTCGCACTGGAATAACAACAACGGGCAATTAGCGATGGTACGGAATCAATCCCTAAAGGAAAGATCGTGGGCAACTTGTCGTAAGTTTGAATCAGAGGACGAGGTCAACGCCTGAGCTAGCACCCCACTCTCCAAACTTCCACACCATACCAACGTGAGTACATTTGAAACCACGCCAGAGTTAACGCGCACCAGCCCCCACGTACACGACGGTCTTTGGTTGGATCGAGCTTCGAACACGCACCTCTCCGTTTGTTAATCCGCTACTCTTCCAACCGGGCTACCGCGTCCCGGCCTTAAGGGATAAACAAAAAATTGCAAAAAGTGAGGGCTGAAAAAATTTAATTGTAGAGGGAGGAAGTACAAAAAGAAAAATGCTTATTAGATTGGAAGAATACTTATTAGGGGAAATGTATTTATTTGAAGTGAAATACTTATTAGAGGGGAAACACTTTTGAGGGAAAAATACTTATTAAAGGGGGGGAAAGCGAAAAGGGGAGTATACATTATATTACGCGCTTTATATTTAACCCTCTGAAGCGTCATAAGATGTCGAGTTGCACAGCATTGCTTTTTCCTCACAGCACGCATAATAACTAAATAACGATATTTATAGCTTGAAAATTGCTAGAGAAAATACTCTATCCGGCCCCAATTTTACGATAGGAGCAAAATGCGCTCAAAAATATTTCTGATGTCAATTTACATGTACACTACCTGACATTGAAAATGCAACACCCAGAAGGATTGCGCAGAACTGAATGAAATTTACAGGATAGACGCAGCTCACTGAGATATGTAAATGATGCAAACTGCGCAGCTGTCCCGCGCACGGCGAGTGAAAAACCGGGGAAGGAACCTGCAAAAGTGGCCAGTTTCGTGCCGCTCTGTTTGCCAGGTAAATCAAGTTGCAATTTGTTTTTGTGTCTCAGAGGAAAAGACTAGTAGCGGAGAATGCCAGGACGCCGCCAATCAAGACAGTTCCAGCAAACAGACGACTTCACGAGGGGTATAGTGATTGGCCTCAGAAGGCAGGTTGGTCCATACGTCAAATCTCAGCAGATACCCATCTACACGCGTCCACGGTGCACCGGTTGTGGCACAGATGGTTGGACCAAGGGAGTGTGGCACGTTTGAGAGTTTCCGGTGCAGCCAGAGTGACGTCAGCACGCGTGGACCGACGCATCTGCCGGCAAGCATCGGCGGCCCCGCAAGCCACGTGTGTCGCCCTTTTGCAGCATGTGCAGGACACCCTTGATGCTCCCATATCGTCCAGGACCATTAGCCGCCGATTGATCGCTGGCGTCCTGCACTCATGGCGCCCGTTGAGACGATTACCATTGACCCAACAGCACAGACGTCTCTGTTTGCAATGGTGTCGGGATAGAGCCACGTGGACGACGGAATGGCACAGGGTGGTGTTCTCAGACGAGTCACGCTTCTGTTTTAGCAATGACAGTCGCCGTGTACGAGTCTAGCGCCGACGTGGTGACAGGGTCAATCCGGCCATCGCCTACGATAGCAGGTCACCTATGGTCCGTATTCAGGGCACTATGACGGCCAACGATACGTGGATGACGTGCTGCAGCCGGTGACACTACCTTTCCTTCAGGGGGTGCCCAATGCCATTTTCCTGCAGGATAACGCCCGGCCGCACACGGCACGCATCAGCCAACATGCCCTGCAAGGTACCCAGGTGCTTCCCTGGCCAGCTGTCTCCCCTGATCACTCACCTATCGAACATTTATGGGACGTCATTGGACGTCGCTTGCATGCGTTGCCACCGGCACGTTCAGAAGACGAACTCTGGTAAATGGTTGACAGGGAATGGGCAGCCATCCCTCAGGACACCATCCGCACGCTCATTGCGTCTGTACCTAGACGTATTGCTGCCTGTATCGCCGCTCGCGGTGGTCCTACAACCTACTGATCAGATGTTCTTGCTGCTCAGTGGCAAGGTGTATAATGTTGCAATAGAGATCACTTATTGCCCGTTGCTGTCTCTCTCTTTGCCAAATTTCATCACTTTCTGCCAACTCCTTCTTGGTGTTGCATTTTCAATGTCAGGTAGTGTATAAGTGCCACATGGACCCTTATTACATTCACTGTTTTGTAAATGTGGCTTAGCTTGTTAAGGCCGATAAGGTTAAAACTTCACCTTTTCCCCACCTTTCACAGTCGTATAATATATCTAAATGGAAAGAAAATAATTTGAGAACCAAACCACAGGAAGTGCGAGGCTTAGTGATTCCGTAACCTTCCCCATAAACAACTAGGAATCCGTCGGTAGTAGTGTTTCCACATAGACCGTTGTTCCATACCCGAGCTCGCCATTTCATATTAGATGCTAACTCAAACATTAACTAGTGGTTTCCTTGGGAATTAAGTGTTGGAATCTATGTGTAATACTTTACGTAGATTCGCATTTTCGATCAATTTATACATAGACCTATATTCGGCCGAATGATTCTATTTATATTTATATAAATATAATTTTACCAATTTAAAAAGAAGCAACGCAAATGCGCTTGAGTAAAAAACCTGTTATAAACGTATCGTTTAAAAGCGTTTAACCTGATTTTCTTAATATTATACAAACGTATCTTGTATGCATGATTAGAGAATATATTTAAAAATATATTCTACGAAATAATTGAATATGTTTTCGATGTAGTGTTCTCTTTGATACAAGGAAACGCTGCAGTATATTACACCATTCCCGGAAAACTGAAAAGTTTTTTAATGATCCTAAAATTAATATTTGTCTGTATGCATTTGCTTTACAAAAGTTCATGCATGCATACACATAGTACACATAAATACAATGCACCTTACTCTTCTGCAGTACACGAAAAATCTCTCAAACAAGCAAATGTGCAGGGACCCAACACAGTAGAAACGGAGGATACCGGTACCATAAAGGTATAGGCGTCCGAAAAAAGCACCAAATGGTAACAAGGTCTGGAAAGTGTGAAAAGATTTTGACTGTTTTCTGTTTGAAAAATCGTAAACAAATAATATAATTGTATTTATACTATAGCTGACTATACAAGCGCAAAGGAATAGAGAAATAATACATTTGGGAGAATTAATTGTATTGAGTTCTCAACATATTTGTATATCCCCTCCCCATGAAGATCTCACCATCTAATCTACTATCAGGACCCATCGTCAGACTTAGTACTGGAGACCATGATCCAGAAGTGGTGGGACTGCTGTTGTCAAGTATTTCAATTCCCAATTTGTTTTTTGAATGTTATTTCATATGCAGATACATAAATTTTCGTTCAATATCGTTTACTGTGGTATTGATACTTCTTACACAATTTGAACGTTTACTTCCGCAGGTGTTCATGGGTAGTCCATCGGAAAGCAACCTCCAGCGCGGGGACTCCATCCTACAAATCCAGGGTCGAGACACGACAGATATGACGCACATGGATGCCCACGACCTGATCAAAGCGGCTGGTACTAGACTTCAGCTCCTGATACGCAGGTAAGGCAATACACACCAATCAAATGTTGATTGAGAGCTTTTACTGTTTTCTGTCGTTAAGAGGTATCAAATTCTTGTACAAGCGATCCTCAACAAGCGTCAACTCACAGTAACCAATTTTGGATCTATTGCCTTTCTTAATACTCTCTCCTGGTGGTTATCTTTCTGAGGTTTCCAACCTCTGGTGTAAAAACATGTTCCAAACTGTCATTAGTTCTAGGCAAGGGAAAATTTGTTTTTCCTATTTGAATCTTCTCATTCCTCCTGAAGTAATAAAGCAGTTGTATCACTACGAGGCATCTCGTCTTAAGCAAAATCGACCAGATCTTGATGGCAAAATATCTTGTCATTAGAAAAATTAACCATATCTTGTAATTAGAAAAATTAACCATATCTTGTCATTAGAAAAATTAACCATATCTTGTAATTAGAAAAATTAACCATATCTTGGTTGAAATATCTCGTCGAAACCACTTGGAGAGTTAGCTAGTATGGCAGTACATAATACCAGCAGTATCCTTACATACAGCAAGTCAAAAAGTATTCGAACACCTCTTGTTATTCATGTCCCTGGAATCGCACAGTCAAACCAAAAGTGTCATTAGACTTGGAATAATGTGTCTTTTATTTGCGTAGGCTATAAATAAATGTGTATTTTATTTGCGAAAGGGTCCGTCTTCATATTTATTTAGATACTATTCCCAAAATTTCAAACAGCGTATCTACTTGGGAAGTTCTGGTTAATGTGACGCTTCTATCTCGTGGCCATGTTTGTGTAGAAAGTTCAGTAGCTGACCTATGCGTTTAATTCAAACTTTGTGTTTGAAGATAAGTCTCCTCCACTCCAGGCCCAGATGATCTGAACGATGTCGGATGTGGAGGGATCAAGTGATTTTACATTGGGATAGCGTAGTGAACCTTGATGAGCGGTCTGATGCTCATTTTGGATAGATTTTCATGGAGAGGGCGTCCCGTGGAACTCTCGGCCCATTATTTTTGCTAGGTTGCCATAATGAACTTCCTAACTTTCTTGTCATTAGTTGCTTGATTTACAGTTTGCTTTGGTCATTTTTATTGTTGGCAGCCATTTTTGCCAGCCTATCTGTCTCCTCAATGCCTGAGAAGCCCACTTGGGCTTTAATCGAATAGAATGAGACTCCGGGTCTTAAACTGAATCCAAACAGACACCACAAGGTACAAAGCGGCATGCACAGACCTATCAGAACATTTTCACCACTCTCGCCGGTACCTATGATCGGTCTGCGCGTGTCGCTTTGCGATTCCTATTTGAATTCAACTTTAGTGAGTTGCTTTAGGATAACTTTAATTGAAATTTTTGTTTCAATAACTTCGCAGAAATTATTAATGTTGTCTTTTCAGGCTACCTGGGGCTCCCCAAACACCGACCAGCCCCTCCCCAAGCATGGACGGAATGCATCCTTACGCGAAGCTGATGCGAGAAACCGAAGCCGCTCGAACCTTGCCGAAAGCAACGATGTTCCAGCCGATGTCCCCTCACAGAATGACCCCCCAGCCCGCGAGGACGACTCCCGTGCCACCCAAGGTGCCGTACTGCTCCTCGCCCCTCCCGACCACCCCCAAAATAGACCACGGACCACTGGGAGGATTCTTTTCCCCCAGTCCGAGGAACCAGGCAGACAGAGAGCTTATGGGATACAGGCAGGAGAAGTATAAGGAAAAAGACGCCATGAGCCATCAGGTGGGTATCTAGCATATATAATAATGTGTATGGTTGAATCGAAAAGTACTTTGAATAATTGCACTAATGATATTACTTATATGGAATTTGCACATATACAATTAACATTCCATTAACCACTTAAAGGGCACCATTCTCGAAAAAGCTTTCTTTAAAGAACATTTTTTGGGTGTATACCTTGTATAAATGTATTTTGAACATAATTTTTTAATTTTTTTTTAAAGATTTAAAATTTGTGAGCTGGTTATATGTCTCATGGTCCATATTGAACACTCAGACTTCAGAATATTGAACGAAAAGACATTTATTGACTTTAGCAGCCTTAATATGCCTAGCCTTAATCAATCCAAGGAGGTGGAACGCCATAGGCCCAAATGTCCCAGAAAGGCCAAGAGGATTCTCGGAATATTGATATAATATGTGTAGCAAAGGAAGCACAGTAATACATCTAACAATAAATGTGCCATCGAGATGGTATGTTATGTTCATTCATCCACACTCGTATAAGCAAGAATAGCAAAAATGGTTTAATAAAATGCATGCCGACAAGTGTACGTAGGACAAGTGTAGTAGAGTAGTATTTCATAGGACGAAAAAGTGCAGTTCTTAAGGTTGTTTACTTTGGCTGGAAAACCCAAGAGCTCTCTATCTCCGATGATGTTTCTTGCTTGACTAGTTCTGAGTTTACACAGAAGTTTTGGATCGCTGAGCTGGTCTTGGAAGCAGGGGCCAACCAGAGCCCTTGCCAGTGTTTCTTGACTTTAAGTTGGTCGTTGGAGGTGGAGTCGTATGTAAGTGATTGTTGCATATCTAATGAGCCAAAGAAAAGAGGATGTAATGTAGGCAGATAGAGGATGCAATGTAGGCAGAGGGAGGATGTAATGTAAGCAAAGAGGATGAGATGTAGCGAAAGGCAGTTGTTAATCTCGTTATCGCAGTACCCTAGTATGTCCTAAAGATGGCGTTTCTAGGTGTGCAATGCATTAAACCATTTTATTGATATCCAAGCAACATAGTTCACTTATTAAATTCTATTTACAATTCAAAGGAAAGGAAATTGTTCGGTCTTATCGACATGACGCTCAAATGATCCCTCTCACCCTTTTCAGTGTCCGCCTTCTAGTCTCCGTTCCATTTTGACGTGAATATGTCTTTAAAATCAAACCAGTAGTAGGTGGCCAGTACGGAAAGTTGAGCGTTACGAAAAAAGGGGCGATTTTTAATTCCCCTGAAATTCTACTTTCCTCTCCACAGGACACGGATGACCGTCTCAAGGATACTTCTGCCTACGTCTATTGGGGATCAAATGGTTCCTTCCTGATAACATTCCTTCTTGTCTAGCCTGAGAACATCGCCTTTAGCTTGACAGAAAAAAAGCCTCTCATAGGTGTCCTAACCATACTTGTCAAAATTGCTATTATCGCATTTTAATGTATTTCTGTCTTGTCTGAGAAATGGAACGCGGGGGGAGGATAAAGAAAATTTCGCAGACGCGTCCGTTACTCTTTTTGCACGCTCAACGAGATGAATGGTGACGAGACGTATCATTCCGGGAGGTATTTTAGATCTTAAGTAAGAAAACGACAGAATGTGTTATTTTTGGATTCCCTGGGGTCAAAAAACACTTCGGATGCTGAAAGTTTTACGCGCTCTTAACGTGTAGGGGAGAGACGCTTCGTAAAATTTAAGAATAAAAGACGGGTTGTTAAACTATTTTTGCACTGTGCTTTTATTTGTCATGTTTTATTATATGTGGGAGTACCCCATCAAAATCATCACATATTTTAATATTTTTGTTGTAGCTTCTAAAATAAAGCTTTTTAAAAGATTTTTTTACTGAAGCAGACTGTATGAGATGAATTTTCAGTCAAGCTAAATCTGGATAGTACTTCTGCGGAAGCGATACATATTCCGAACATGACGTCACCTGACTTGTTTTTCGAATACGATTTCAGCACGTGGCCGACAGAAATTCCAAATAATAAATTCCGAATTGCTTATATGGTAGTTGATTTGTCAACACACAATTAGATTAAACTCCAAACATTGCAAAGACACGAATAAACAGCATTTTAAGATAACCCAGATATGTATCATGTGAAAGCATTTTTACAGCAGAGGTGAAATCTTCGTAGACCGTCTGTTTTTTTTATTTATACTAAAAATCCCCTATCCAATCTCGACATCCCTGTTATCAATATTATGCTACGCTACTGATATTTCATATACACGATTTTCCTGTGATCCACGCCTATATGTACTTTCATTAAATTCAATTTCTATATGAGATGGAATCTATTGGAAATGAATACCTATGTGATTGGAGAACGCCTCAAGGGGACAGTGGATTTTCAAAATCACCAAAATCAATCGAAAATCATTTTTTTTTAATTTTATCTTTTAAAATTAATTGATATCCAATTCGGTGGATGGCAAAAAGAATTGTCCAATTATGATAGCTTTCTATGGAGCTACATATACGTCAACAAAAACTTATAGATAAGTATAATAAATATACTTCACAAATACGCGTTTTCTCCGATTGAATTGGAGCATCTTGTCCATTACTGGACCTTGCTCTATAAAACCTTAACCAGCCAACCATCTCCGATTGAAATTTTTTTACTTTCTTTTGATTTCGAAATGTTCCCTGAGTATCAAGTTTTAATTCATTTCCATACAATTTTTTTTTGGATAATTATTGTAATCTTTTGTTTATATGTAAGTTCAAATGAGTAATTCATGATGCTTTCAAATTTTTATTTCAAATGTTGCTTAATCTATGCTTCTTTTTTGCAAAATATTTTAGGTGTTTAGTACAAAAACATTTTTTTAACTTTATGATTGAGTGATAAACTTCCACCAAAATGGAGTTAATTTCATTTTATATGTATGTAAACTATTATATGAATTAAAATTTCGACAGTACATGTAAAATTAATGCGCACGGAACCTATCAATGTTTGCTAATTTATCAAAAGTTTTGACCAAGTTTTATGTAACAACTTCCAAACGACTTGATATATAGGCTTTTTAGTAGAAAAAACAGTCTGCAAATTAAGCATTTTAAGAATATTAATTGCTTAAGTTTCTTTAAAATGTTCGCTCTAGTTTTGTCTTACGCTTTTATAGTGACTTTTAGATAAAGGTTTTGTTTTATCTTTTCATTGACTTCGATGTTGTGTCTTGTGTTTGCCCCCGCAGCTTGTCCATCAAACCAAACCTTGACCAGAAAAACCAGAGACATCGCTAACCCTCTCAGTAACTTCATTGTTTATCGGAAAGAAATTGTCGTTATTTCATTTCTCATATACGGGGTATGTAATGTATATGGAGTACCGACAAATTGTGACTAGTTGTAAAGATTTATTTGCATTCATTTCAGGGATATCGAACGCTACCTCTGATTGCTCCTGGACCTAAGACGAGGCATGATATTCCCATGGGTTCCTATCTGCGACACGTTCCGAGTTCGAACTGGAAAGGAAAGTCTGCAATACAGCCTTCGCTTGTAAGTAGCACTTCTTTCACTTCAGCATGCCATTACTGAATATTAATTGCTTCAGAAAAGCAGATAATTAATGAGTGTTAGATATCAAACCCAACTATAAAGAATAGAGGCTACACTCCCTTCTTGTTCAATTCCTTATCCGCGATACGCACTACTATCAAAGCATTTGACTGCTAAGCCTCCAAGTGTTTCGACGAGATACCTCTTCCATCAAGATCTGGCCCATTTTGCTAATGACGAGATATCTCGTCATCAAGATATTGTCTATTTTGTTATGATGGCGAGATCAAGTTCTGGTCAGTTTTGTTAATGACGATATACCTCGTTGAGACAACCACCAGGAGGGTTAAATAAATAATATCGATTTAACGAATATGATTTAAATAGAGTAGAAAGAAACAACTATTACACACTGAGGACTTTAAGATATACCTATTACAGTTATAGAATTTTGGGCTTGTGGTTGATGATCTGATTTTAGATCTAGAAATAGCATGGCTCCTTTCTACGAGGAAACTATTAAGGTAAAAACCTTGGGAAAATTTTATCCATATCATGTATTGATAACTTCTAATAGCTTTATCAGTTTTCTATAATCAGCTAACTCGAATTCATTATAATCATCAAGACAATTCAGTTATTTATTTCGGTAATACTTTTTCGTCATGTCACTCATCCTGCTGAACTTCGAACAGTTTAAGAAGCAATTTCCTGTACATACTGCCGAGCTGCTGTTGCTCAGTGGGTTTGCCCACCAAGCTAGCAACCTGCGAGTTGTAGGAGGCGCATCACTGTAACTTACCCTGGGTGCATATCTCTCTTCTGTATCAGTAAAACCTTCCTTGCGTGTATGCAGATTACTTGACGATGCCTGTCTTGTGTTTGGCACAGCTTGGTCAAATATGGCCCTTGAGCCGTAAGACCCAGCCAACCTTTACATCCTGAATGAAACTGCGCAGTGTTCACCACCAAATCAGATGTTTCCATTTTCTATCTTCTTCTCTGTGTGTTTTTTTTCTCCTGTGTTAGTAGAGCTTTACTTGTGTATGTCCTATATCCATTTACTTTACATTGTTTGTCGTGGCTTGACCAAATATGGTTCTTGTGCCATAAAACTCAATCAACCTGCTTTCTATTCTCTTTTCACCTTTCCTATAAGAATCTATTTTCTAATGAATTACGTCTCTTTGAAGTACGTGATATTGCTTTTTAAATTCATTTTAAAACTCGAATTGAAGCCACTCATTCTGGTTATGATGATTCAAGGAGCATTCCGATTATTCAGGTTATAATGAGCAAGGATAGTTGTGTCTCATAACACACTCCTCATTTCCCCAGTTTCATTTTTTGCCATCAGACACAAACTGCATTTGTAAAGATCTTTCCACAGTAACCAATTATCTTGGTAGCATTTGAATTCGGGAGAAGCAAACGAAGGTTTAATTACATTGTTATTTATGAGAGTAAGACGGGACTAAAGAAAACGGACGACTTATCCGGAGTGACGAGTTATCCATGTGATGACTTATCAAGGTCTTATAGTAAAAATTTCTAACTTGTTTAAAGATATAAAAATAAAGAATTAAGATTTGGACGAGAATGGACTTTGGTGGGTGAACCTGAGCCGAAGGCCCTCAATCTCCATGAACTTGAAAGAACTGAACAGCATTTGGTTTCCAGAGCTTTAAAGAGCTAACATTTTTGGGTAATATTTCGGCCCTAGAGGTCTCTCTGGCTAATTAATGGATACTCTGAATTTATTCGCTTAGGGCTGGTTTATCCAACTGCTATCCGATCAACGACACGCACGTAATGCTTCCTAAAAGTTGCTTATCACGGATTGTACGCATCTGAAGACATATTGCTTTCTTTCAGCCCAAGTTCTACCAGAATTTCCCCACGCCAACGTACTCGACAATCGGGCACTGCAGCAGGAAGCCCGTAGCGCCGCCCCATCCCGGGGCCCCCACCTTCGAACGCCCCTTGGACGAGAGCTCTCAGCTGGTCCACCACCAGTACAACTCGCCCATGTTCCTCTACTCGCAGAGAAACATAGATCAGACGATCCAGGAACAGACTGGCGTCAACTCAACGTGAGTATTCTCACTGTGAAATCTGTACTGCATATGATGCACTTATTTGTCTAACAATGTAGATGAGTAGCTTGGGAACAAGAATTTCTGTAACCTACTTATGCAAATATTTCAATCTAATTTTAGTCATCCCAGTACTATTTCTATTGTTCCGATCGTTCTTTTAATGGAATGAAAACTTGCAAATATATAAATAATATGGACACATACACACAACACATACAGAGAGATACAAGTCACTCAATTCAACTCCATCGTGGAATACTACCCTTACAAAGAGTGTTTTCCCGAACCTATAAGATGATTAGAGGAGGGCATGAAATAATTTTTAAAATTCAAACTATATTAAAATTTCAAGCTATTTTATTCATAGCATATTTTATTCATTATTTATTATTTATTCATATTTTATTCATATTTTATTCATTGCTTATTCATTATCCATATTTTATTCATTATTCATATTTTATTCATTATTTATTCATTATTCATATTTTATTCATTGTTTATTCATTATCCATATTTTATTCATTATCCATATTTTATTCATTATTTATTCATTATTCATATTTTATTCATTATTTATTCATTATTCATATTTTATTCGAGCATATTATCTAAATATTTAGATAATACGGGTAGAGAAATGTAAGAGCAAAAGAAAATTGTGCTGAAACGCTACGTAGACGTTTCCCCATATTTGATAATTTTTCCAATTCGGCATCACTAAGCTCTTACAATTCTTTGCAATTGCTACTACAATCCTCTAAGAGCTGTCTTTTGTTTAGAAGGCTTGTGCGAGGTTCATTGCTATCTTATCCCAACATACTAATCTTATTTCGGGGAGGTAATATATTTGTTGATACCATTCTAGATCTCACCTCTAGAGCATACCATTAGTCAGGTAAAGTTAGTAGTAATGGAGTCGAGTATGGCGGAGTCGCAACAAACGTTTAATGTGGATGACCAACTATTATTTTCTAGTACAATAAGTCTTCATTTCAAATGTGGAAGTTATTTTCTGGAATGAGGTGACGCTAAGTGTGACTTTTCGTCTCCTCGGCTTTCCCGCTCACCCCTTACTTGTGGCACATCCCTCACCATTTCGAATCTTGAGTTCGATTGGCCTTGACGCCTATTTTGTGTACCCATCTCCAATGGTATTGATTTAACTTGTATATTCCTCTGTAAATACTGTATATAGATTAACCAGCAATTGAAACAATTGATTCGACTCCATAGAGTTAAGTGCTTCTAGTAGATTCATTAGAAACCTTCGGAAAACCACTGAATCACCAAAATCCACCATGATATCGGCAACACCTCTCTACTTGTGCGTTTAGGTGTCTTACTTATACAGAGTGATCCATCATTTCTTTTTATTACCTGTTATTGAAAATTCGCTGATTCGATAATGGAGTTATTTATTTTTGTAGGAGATTGATTATTAGAAACGCCTCGATAAAAAAAACCCTGATTAGAAGAGATGCATTTTACCACAAATGCATTTCCCCTCGTTTGGTTTAACCCTCCAAGTGGTTTCGACGAGATATCTCGTCCATCCAGATCTGAAGAATTTTGTTAATGACGAGATATCTAGCAATCAAGATATTGCCGATTTTTTTCATGATGACGAGTGTAGGATTATTTCTTTGGTTCGATTTGATGAATTGGTATCTGATTAAAAACACTGAGCTTTGAGGATAGCACGTTTATTTAAACACTAGACGAGGACATTACAATATATGCATGCGCCATTTCCAAAAGAGTTTATTACACCACAAGTTCATTTCAGAACCATATTCTAAAGATACGTATTTAATTTCGCTGACGTCTAACTGTTTGGTGCTCTAGATTTGAAGGTTTGCTTTCACCTCATCTGCTTCGCATTTTCCCTTCACACCTCCATGTATCTGCGTCTGCAGTTAGGGGTGGTGATCTCACAACGAGATTAAGATCTGGTCAGCTTTCTTCAAATGACGAGAGACAACGAGATCTTGATGGAGATGTTTCGTCCATCAAGATCTCGTCAAAGTTGCTAATAACTACATACCTCGTTGAGACAACTACCAGGAGAGTTCAGATTTTTGATTAAAAATACCTTCATGGTCTGAAAGCTAATGCGCAATTATTAATTTCAGGAAGCCAAAGTTAGCCGTAGGAACCCAACTACCAGCCGGACAATCTGGTCCTCTATCTCCTGGAACACCAGGAACTCTGGCTCCAGCCAGACCTGGAACCAAATTCTCGAATATCGTTGACATCACTCTGTCCCCAACCTTCCAGATGATTCAAGAAGTGGAAAACAGAACCGGAAGCCCTCTGCCTGAAATGAGGACCCCCACATTGCCACGTAGGGCCCCCGGCCCTGCTGCGGGCCCCAAACCTTTCGCATCGGAGCAGAAGATGAATACTTGCGGGGTCCCCAAAGAAGTCATCCACCAGTCAGGTAGCTTCATGACTCTGATGTCCTCTTTGTACGCTCCCCTCGAAGAACAAGCCTGAGGTCGAGTTGTGTCGACTTGTATTTTTTAATTTATGCAATCTTCTGCTGCTTCGACTTGTGCTTGCCTCTACCTTTTCGGCTTATCAATAAATTTGCAATAATAAGCATACATTTTTCTTCTATCTCTGTTAGCATGAGTTCTTCGATTAATGAACTTAGTTCAGCAAAACCTTGATTACCCGAGGTAATGTGCACTGAGGTCACCTCGGATAACCAAAAACGGACGTACTGACTTAAACAGACTTAAACGAAATACAAATAGGTAGGTAGGTATTTTAAGTAACGTCGCACTGGAGCAACACAACGGGCTATTGGTGGCGGTCCGGAACCAAACCGGAAGGAATGATCCGAGGACGACACCACATAATTTTGAACGACGGTCAGATGACGTGGTTTCCACCTGGGCTGGCACCCCCACTCTTCAAATTCCTCACCGCGCCAACGTGAGATATTGGAGGCCACGACAGATTTAACGTGCATCAGACCCCTTTGTACACGACGGTCTTTGGTTGGATTCGAACCTGCAATCCTCCGGTTGCTAATCCGTTACTCTTCCAACCGGGTTACCGCGTCCCAACGAAATACAGACAAAATTTACTGTACTAAATGTTACTACTTCTGCTACTGAAAGATTCAGAAAAAAAGATTAAGGTAGGTTGGTAGGTATTTTAATTAACGTCACACTGGAGCAACACAACAGGCTATTGGTGACGTTCCGGGATCAATCCCAAAGGGAATGATCCGATAAAAGATTAAGAATAATCTACATTCGAATTTGTGTCGCGGTATGCATTTATTGTGATAATTTTACAATATATCTGAGTGTGATCTATCCACCTTTCAAACTATCTTGTAAAAGTCCTTAACGGTCCTCCAATAGCCCGTTATATTACTCCCGTGCGATGTTAATTAAAATATCCTACCTACCTATCGTTTCATCTTTTTCATACCAATGTAATTTAAATTACGTTTTACTTTTTTATGTTGATGATGAGATATTTCTAATGTTTTAACTTTTTCAAATTTCGAGGTGTCTATTTTGTTTTCTTAAATGTTTTACCATGCTTGTATTGTAAGTGAATCTGATATATTTAAATCTATTTTTTAAATTTTTTATTTGGTCTTGCTTTTGGCGCAGCTTATGCAATTTTGAATCTGACGCCACAAAACCCTAACCAATCATCTGACCGTGAAACCAAACCAGTCAGGGACTAAGTGTGCACGCTCGTGCTCGCAGCTTTAAAAAATACCGGTATAAATACCGTCTCGGATAACACGGACACATGGTTAATCGGAGCTCGGATAATCACGATTCTACTGTACCTAGAAAGGTATGAAAGTTCGAGTTTTAAGCTCTTAACACTAAATTTTTGTCAACGTACCCTGATTATAAGTCAAAGCAAATAATTGTTTAGCGGCATATATCTTGAAATCTCTTAGGAATGAAATTCAACTAATCAAATTGTAGTAAACAGCACATTTAGTTCACTAGTAACTATAGAACTCATATGAAACAGTCATGTATTTTTATCCTGGGATAATCTCCAAAATGACCTTGTGATGAGGAGGAATAATCGTTCGGTCTGTGAAATCTCCAATTTGATGTCAAGTCAGAGAGTATCGTTATTTTTAATAAAGTTGGATGGCCATTTCGGCCAAAGGGGTTCCTTCATTCTTGATACTTTTGGATGTAAAATATAGTTATCAGTTGTGGAATTCAAATAAAACCAACACAAGCACAATATTTTATTGATTACACCTCCGATTGCAGCAGATTACAGAAAATTCTGCAGACTAATGCACTTTAGTTTCGATTCTATTTATGTATACCGAATACCTTTTGCTAGAGTCTCAGTCCTATTTGATTATTAGATTAGTTTACCCTCTTTTTTGTCTAACAGATGTGCTTTTCGAACAGAATTACTTGACTACCGATTTCTAACCTTCGTCCCTTCTATTAGAAGTACTTCTGAATTTACAGTGAATTTCACTTACGATGTTTTTACACAATGAACACTAGATGGCAGCACAATCTACTGTTAACAATTCTAGAGCCAGTTAATACAGGAAAAATTAAAACACAATTTCCCTTCGGGATTGATCTTGGAAAGTCACCAATAGTCTATTGTGTTGCTCCATTTCGACGTTAATCAATTACCATTACTCAAATCGAAAACAAAAAATGATCAGATTAAATTCACACATGATATCCCATATACATTGCGTGGTGGTTGACTCGAAAATAGGTGGTTGTATGGAACATTGTACGTATATACGTACATTGTACTCGTATATACTGTGCAAAGGAAATGAGGACAGACGGAAAAAATTATGTGAATTTAAGGTAAGATGGGGGAGGCACTTTAAAGCCTTTTTGTGGCGACGCTTTGTTTTGTTATTTTTTGGCCAACATGTCGTCAGGGAAGAAAGTGTTTGAAAATGAACTCCTGTAGGATTAGTAGTAAAATAATGAAATTATTGAAACTTCACGAGGTTGCTATAATGCTAAAAAACGAGGTTGCCAAAGCTTGCCACAACTCGCGACAAAAGCCTTGACAAAAAAATGTCTTTAGAGTGCTAATGTACTACATTTAATATTGAGTACTTGGAATATAAAAATGTTGTATCTCGTGAAGGACCCATCACTTAATTTAGTACCAGGGTCCATCATTTTACATGTCACAGGGCCCAAAGCGAAGATGTGAGATATCTGGCTCATATTTTACATGAAGGTAATTTCGAATAAGAATTGAACAATTAATGAGTATTTAAGAAAAAAATCCTCATTCTAACAGCCATAAAAGTAGAAACCGAATTCTTCGTTCTTTCTTAAGCTAAAATTAGGATTTTGTGGTAGCAGGTAGGTAGTAAATTAACGTTGCACTGGAGTAACACAACGGACTATTAGTGACGTTCGTGGATAAGAACAAACAACAAACCAGATAATTTGAGATTTTACTTCTGCTGTTCAAATGCTATCATCTGATACATATCGGGGTTACCTTAAAATGTAGTTTATCGATCCTATATTTAGTTTGGCATAAAATGCCTCTAATACAAATAAATACATGTACTATCTCAAATTCCTTTAACAAACCAATATGTCATCACAGTACAAGTAATGATAGGCAAACATACGAAAAAATATATAAGAATAAATCATCTACTATCCCAATATTAAATATTTTACTAATAAAATTTCGATAAATTTTTAGCAGTGTATCTAAAAAAATGGCAGATCGCTTGCTTCAGTGAGAAGTAAAAACCGATCTACATGCATCCAATGCTACTCTGCTATACTATTCTACTACTTCCTATTTATACTGGTAGATGGCACAACGAAAAATATTTAATTTTGTCAATGTCATCATATAGGGCAGAGGTACCCAACCTTTCTAACTTTTTGACAACCATATTGCGGTCCCCTTCCCACGCTCAGTGTACCTGTGCACGCGGTCCGAAGGTCATGTCAGGTACAGGCATCCTTTGTCCTACACGACGCTATATTTATCTTCTGTATGTTTCTTCTAGTTCTGAAATCACCTGAATTATCACCAATTTCTCATGCAATTGTTGTTCAATATTTATTGTAGCGTAGTTTGGTAGTTTTCGAATCACACTTCTCATACAGTCCTTACTCTACGCAATCCAAAGTTACACAGGCCGAAAGCTCGCCCCGACGGTAGAAGTCTGACATACTGAGGACAAACTGCCGGCGGTCAGTGCTCATGCGAACTAGGTTCGAAGGTCATGTCAGGTGCAGACATCCTTTGTCTACACCAGAGGTTCCCAATCTTTTTGACTCGCGGAGCCCTTTTTATAATCAATTTCTATCGCAGAGCACCTTGGACCTACCCTATTTTTTACAAGTTAATGGTATTTAGGAGTAGTGTTACAGGGGGAGGAAGAGCGGATATATAGTAAAGAGATATTTAAATAATGGCGCAATGTATATTCAATGAATTCATATTATAAAAACTTTGAAATTTATCATATCTCAATTTATTCTCAACTACCACCAATACACATGATATTGTTGGCCATACATAAAAGTTCTTTCAAAGTTCAATAAATCAAACCATTTGCGCTACAAGATTTTATATTATTGGTGAGAGCAACAAGGTTCATAAATAAACCCAGTTCTTCCAACATAATCATTATATCCAAATCAATACAAATATATATTCCTTAATTACTTGTTATTTAAAATTATTTATTATTCAATATAGAAGACAATTCCACTGTAATTTAATTTCTAGTTTTCCTATTTTTATTCTACTTTTTGTTACTTATTCTTAAATTCATTTAATTTTAATTTACTTTATTTTCCTGGAGTGGCCGCGGAACCCCTGGGAAGACAGACGCAGCACATAAGGCACCTCGGACCACAAGTAGGGAAACACGGATATAGGGGAATTCTACAAATGTCTCTTGCTTCCAATCATAACATGATATAAATTCAGATTAAATTTCATGTTTAAACGCTCTTTGGGTTCATTTAGAATACATTGTTTAGTAGTACACCTAAAATTCGGCGTTTACAACCTATCTCGTGAGGAAGGTAAATTTTAAAGGAAAATTAAAAAAACCACTTTCTTTAAATTAAGCAAACAAAAAAAGGATGTTTCTGCCGATCAAAAATCTTTTGGAATTTTAAAAAACAAAATATAAAATGCATACCTCCGATGAATAATGTTTTTTTTTCTGACGAAACGAAAAACAGATCTCAGACCGCCGCCTTTTCGTCGTCGTAAACATTGCAATTTCAAAATTTCCTCGCCCTTGTTCTCAGGTTATGTAATTTCTAAGAGAATTGGAATGAATGTGTGTGAGGATTCAAAAGTGGGGTGCATGAGGTATTCCCATAGAAGTGACACATACCGAGCGGAAAAGGGCAATAGCATTGAGATTTCAAAGCTTCAGCGTCCATGTTCTCAGGCTATGCAATTTCTAAGAGAATTGAAATGAATGTGTGTGAGAGGAGTGAGAATGGGGTATGAATGACGTATTCCCATAGAAGTCAAACATGCCCAACGACAAAGGGCAATAGCATTGCAATTTCAAAGCTTTCGCATCCATGTTCTCAGGCTATGTAATTTCTAAGAGAATTGAAATGAATGTTTGTGAGAAGAGTGAGTGTGGGGTGTGGATGAGGTACTTCCGTAGAAATGACACATACCGAGCGACAAAAGGCAATAGCATTGCAATTTCAAACTTCAGCGTCCATGTTCTCAGGCTATGCAATTTCTAAGATAATTGAAATTAATGTTTGTGAGAGGAGTAAGAGGGGTGTGAATGAGGTATTCCCATAGAAGTGACACATACCGAGCGACAAAAGGCAATAGCATTGCAATTTCAAACTTCAGCGTCCATGTTCTCAGGCTATGCAATTTCTAAGATAATTGAAATTAATGTTTGTGAGAGGAGTAAGAGGGGTGTGAATGAGGTATTCCCTTAGAAGTGACACATACCGAGCGACAAAAGGCAATAGCATTGCAATTTCAAACTTCAGCGTCCATGTTCTCAGGCTATGCAATTTCTAAGATAATTGAAATTAATGTTTGTGAGAGGAGTAAGAGGGGTGTGAATGAGGTATTCCCATAGAAGTGACACATACCGAGCGACAAAGGGCAATGGTATTGCAATTTCAAACTTCAGCGTCCATGTTCTCAGGCTATGCAATTTCTAAGATAATTGAAATTAATGTTTGTGAGAGGAGTAAGAGGGGTGTGAATGAGGTATTCCCATAGAAGTGACACATACCGAGCGACAAAAGGCAATAGCATTGCAATTTCAAACTTCAGCGTCCATGTTCTCAGGCTATGCAATTTCTAAGATAATTGAAATTAATGTTTGTGAGAGGAGTAAGAGGGGTGTGAATGAGGTATTCCCATAGAAGTGACACATACCGAGCGACAAAAGGCAATAGCATTGCAATTTCAAACTTCAGCGTCCATGTTCTCAGGCTATGCAATTTCTAAGATAATTGAAATTAATGTTTGTGAGAGGAGTAAGAGGGGTGTGAATGAGGTATTCCCATAGAAGTGACACATACCGAGCGACAAAGGGCAATGGTATTGCAATTTCAAATCTTCAGCGTCCATGTTCTCAGGCTATGCAATTTCTAAGAGAATTTAAATGAATGTGTGTGGGAGGAGAGAAAGAGTGGGGTGTGGATAAGGTATTCCCATAGAAGTCACACATGCCGAGTTGACAAAGGGCGGGAGCATTGCAATTTCAAAATTTCCTCGCTCTTATACTCAGGTTATATAATTTCTAAGAGAATTGGAATGAATGTGTGTGAGAGGATTGAAATTGGGGTGCATGAGTTATTCCCATAGAAGTCACACGTGCCGAGTGACAAAGGTAAATTGCTGTAAGCCCTTTGCAAACTATAGATAAGCTCAACTAGCAACTCCTGGTGGAGTTTGCTGCTACGTTTCTTTGTAAAACTGGTTTGCTTTGTGGTTTGTTACCAACCTTTAAAGTTTCTTTTAAAGACCTTTTGAATCGCCCCTCCCCTGTGTAATAAGGTACAAAAGTTTCCGACCTGAATATTTTACAACAAGAATTTATAGGTCTTGTTAAAAAATGCTTCGCCAACGGCAAAGAACTTAAGCCTCTTGGTGGTTGTTGTCAGTTTTGTTAATGATAAGATTTCTTGTCATTAACAAAACTTACCAGATTTTGATGGAGAGATATCTTGTCATTAGAAAAGAACTGACCAGATTTTGATCTCGTCATCATAACGAAATGGCAATATCTTGATGACGATTTATCTCACCAGTCATTATCAAAATTTGTCGGATCTAGATGGACGAGATATCTCGTCGAAAGCACTTGGAGTGTTAAATGTGTGATTACTTCAATACGTAAACAGCATTTATACATCCGTGAATGATATGCAGACGTCAATATCATAAAATATTTGTGACCTATGCTCGAAACAACTGTCTAAAATCATCAAATAACTAGAGCTTTTCTGCAAGATTGGTTTTATGCCATATTTGGGTTGTATTTATACTTTGGCGTGGTGTGGAAGTTTGGTGATTAGGGGGCCATCTGAGGTGCTTACCTCGTCACATGACCATGATTCAATATTAATAAGTGCTGTCCTGGGATCTATCCCTTCAGGATTGATCCTGGACCCTCGCCAATAGTCTGTTATGTTGCTCCGAGTGGGACATAAGTTCAACTACTTGCATTTCAGGAAGAAATCGAACCATCAGACAAAAAAAAAATGCCTTAGTGGGCTTAAAGTATTAAAGATCACCTTATTCTGGTCTAGAAAATCTAAAAAAACTCATATCTTGAAAATTTTGAAAAATTAAATAGAGCCATTCTTTTATTTCATTTGCCATCCGCAGAGCATGACTGAAGTGAAGCATACGGAAGAATAAGGATGGCGAATGATTTTTTAAAAAAATTCTTCTATGCTTTGGAGATTCAAGGTTAACAAGCCATCGGCGAGAAATCATTGCCCAGGACAATTCTCATTCGATACTATAGCAAATATCTCAACCACTCCCGAAGACCAAATGATTTTCACTTTGCTGTTTTTCACGAGCTAGTGTATGGATTCTATATCACGACTGGGCTCCATTTGGCAATGGAGAACTGAGACAATTATTGCTAATTCAAATGAGGAAATTAAAACTGGGTGTTGAAAGAAGAAATGACGGGGAAGGGGGCGAAAAAGACATAATATTGATGGATAAAAGCTGAAAAAGTTAATGTTTTTATGCATAGCATATATAAATATATGTAAGCTTACACTTGAGAATGAAAAAATGGTACAGCTTTGCCAGGCTATATAATATGGAGGCTATTAAAGATCATATCAATTCTAGCAAACTATAATTGTTTGGGCATCAGAATTCGACATTTTTCAATGACCAGAATTTCGTTTCTGTATGTGTTCGATTACTTTCCATATTAGAGATATATTATTTAGGAGTTAAATTGTAATGAATTATTTTTATTTCCTGCCAAATACCACTAGATATGAGTAATTTCTTGGTGGTATATGTATATTTCGACGAACTTTCCTTACGTTTTTGGTTAAATACGTTATAGTTTGTAGAATTTTGTTTTATAAAAATAAGTGGAAACTTTTTAAGTGAGGTGTTTGACATATTTTCATTGCAAGAAGATTAAAATAAATTTAATTTACATTTGTTTTTCATGTTTCATGGGTATTATTGAATGTTGTACTCCAGTCAAGTAACTACATTTATCATTCTAAATAGGTACGTAGTTTCCATATAGAAACTGAGTCTCAATTGAAAAAGTACCTTTAGGATTCGATTTATAACTAAATTTTTCTGTTGGAGGAAAGGGAATTTTAAATAAGACTTTGCTGATCTTGGAATAATATCATAGTAAGAAAGTACGTAAACTAGGACTGTTGAAAATAGAAATTTTTTGTCTAAGTGGCAGAAGATCGATGTTGCTTACTTGAAGTTGAAACTTCGTATACAACTTAGGTACCTGTGAAACATTCATTGAAAGCAGTGATTTTGTAAAAAGTGTAATCTATTGAGTTTGCTTTGCCTACACTGATGGCATTTGTTTTAAACAAGCTCCGTTATTCCACGTGCGGCTGAATAGAATTTTCAAGATGCGTGCTTCAAAATAAATTAACCACGAATGCCGTAACAGTTTAATTTGCCATCCTCTCACAATGATAATGTAATTCGAAAACATCGAATCCATGGTGCAAGAGTACCACAAATAATAAATATTGATTGGAAAACTGAGTGCACGAGACCATACGTTGAAAGTTCCTCATTTTTACTGAAATGAATGAAATTAATTGGCATTCGTAATCACTCCAAAACTCAAAATCGACTTCTGAAGTCATCTCAGAAAAGCTTTTATAGTTTGTCTTACAGCAAGAGTGGGATGAAATGGATTACATGGATGGATATATTATGCATACATATTTGAATCCGGAGTAAATTGTAGAAGCTATGCAAAAGTTAAAACGATGTTAAAAATATTTTCTGTACACTTTAAATGATGCTTGCATTTTTCTTTGAAACAGAATCGACATTTAACCAATTCAACCCGAGCATCGCCGGGTAATTCTGCTAGTGGTCATATAAATCTAAATAAATTCGCTGGAATTAAATTATTATTTTCCCTTTTGAACATGAAAGCATTATTTACAAACAAAAGTTATATTTACGATCCTTTTCAAATCGTTGATATTGCTTTTTCACTGAATCAAAGAGTTTATTTTCTTCTCATTAAATTAAAAAAAATAATGAAAGCAACGAAGAATCCATCCTAATAAATTCATATTTAAATTAAATACAAGTGTAACTAAGCCACAATTGCTAACGGTTTTCGACGTTGCTCCAAGGTTGTCCATATAAAATGACAAAAGCAAATTTTGCTTTGAGATTCAAGGCATTAATACAAAATTATAAAAATTCCTTTTCAATTTCATGACATTTGAATCATTTTATGTAGAAAAGCTTTAATTCTAACTATTGTACCAGTCCTGGATCCTCAGAATTGAGGTAGATTTTGATTGAAAAAAATTTAGTAATATATTTCAATCATTATTTGGTGTTAGGGCAAAAGGGTGTTAGTCTGACTTTTGATAGGTGCAAAGGAGTCAAGTGCATCAGTAACTTAAAAAATCTATACATATAAAGCAGAATTGGCATCTGTCTGTTCTCTATACAAATATAACCGTAAGACTAATCCACACCAAATTTGGTACACTTATTCTTTGGAACCCTGCGGATAACGTAGGCTACATATTAATCCCCGTTCTATTTGTCTTGGGGGTGCAGAGGGGTGTAAAACGTCCCGTCATCGTGGTCAGAGCACTTGTTAGGGGGTGCTCTCTCCGGTCTGGCTGTGCAGATGACGTCAGAGTTAACATCTACAGGAATCGCTCCTCAAGATAACCTTGGAGTTTTTTAGAATCTTAGAGTATGGTGCAATCACAGATGATGTGGTTGCTCTGAAAATCGCTCAGTATCATATCGTTTATGCATCCAGTCTGTAATATGCGGGATGGTATTTCCAAGCATAAAGTGGTTTTGCTTGAAACATTGATCATGATATCGTAACAATATGATTTGTCAGCCTTTCATAATAATGGTAGAATTCCGAAATTTGCATTCCTGGTGCAAGGTACTACAAATAAAAAGATACTTACAAAACAACTGATTGCAATAATACGTTGTATGTCATCTTTTTTAGAAAATGAACTTAAAATGGCATTCACAATAACTATTAAACTCAAAATCGACTTTTGTATACAGGGTGTCCCAAAAAGGTTGTTCCGCAATTTATCTTTTTACCATTTGGAGATAGGTAGGCAATGTAAATTGCAAAAGTGCACCAAATAAGGTAAGTAATTAAGATATGTAAATAAAATTATCACGTGATAACAATTTAAGCGGATACAGTTCTTAATTTGTATACCACCCCTCTAGATAAAACTCCGAGATAGCAAAAATGTTCCTTACCTGTATCCCTATCGTTAGTAAAAAACCATATTTCTGTAGGTTGAATAGTAACGGAGATACAAGAGTTTCTATTTTAAGGGGGCCGTATCTAATCTAGAACGGAAATTGACCCATGGCCAAGAATGAAGAGCTAAGTTCTGCATTGCTGCAGATGGAAAAATTTCCTTTTATTTTTATTTAAACCATTTTTTCTACAATATTTTTATTAAAGATTACATTGTCTACTATTATGCATTGCAATTTTCATTTGCAGTTGCAATACTACATTACTTTGCACAATGTTGCACTTTCTGACTGAAAAAAAAATGCTTTTTAGCATTGTGTATGCTGTCCCTAATCTGACTGCTTGAACAGCTGTGCACAAGCGGTATAAGTCAACTTTTTTGCGTCCTTATGCCTCCGTTACTGTTCAACCTACAGAAATGCAGTTTTCTGCTAAGGATAGGGATGCAGGTAAGGAACATTTCTGCCATCTCGGATTTTTATCTAGAGGGGTTGTATTCAAATTAAAAACTGTATCCGCTTAAATTGTTATCACGTGATAATTTTATTCACATATCTTAATTATTTACCTTATTTGGTGCACTTTTGCAATTTACATTGCCTACCTATCTCCAAATGGTAAAAAGATAAATTGCGGAACAACCTTTTTGGAACACCCTGTATAGTTCTCAGTATCAGCTTTTGTAGGTTTGTCTTACCTATAGTATGTGAAATGGATCTAAAGTAAATTGTAAAAGCTTAAAAATCTCAGTTTTAAAAATTATTTTGCGCTCGCTTAATTTTCCTCTATATTTGCATTTTCTATGACATAAAAGTAATTTTTTGGATTACTATCAATCTACGTTTTACCAATTAAACTCCAGCAACGAAGGGGAAATTCAGCTAGTAATATAATATGCTTAAAATCGAAACTAAATGCATCTACGAATCTAAATTACACTTATTTTTATAATGGCATGCTTCTGTTTCTTCCTGAATATTTGAGGGAGTAAAATATTCAACTCTTTCAGGGGCGGTGGAACGCAGATTTTTCACTTCCTCTGAAAGGGTTAAAAGGGGACTCTGATTCATGTTTAAAACTGAATGTAATTAATCTATTTCAAGATAATCCGTTCGAATGCTTTCACTACGATAGTGCCAGTTTTATCTTTATATTACAAGGTAAGCAAGCTTTTCTTGAAGTAAATACTGATCTGTTTGAGGAAATGCTGAAAGAAAACATCAAGGGTGGCACAGCCCTTCAGGGTCAGTCTATAAATTTATCGGATTTGATCTTTTCCTCCAAATTGAATACAAAGTTAACCCTCCTGGTGGTTGTCTGGACGAGGTATAGCGTCATTAGCAAAACTGATCAGATATTGGTAGACGAGATATATCATCATTAGAAGAAAACTGACCCGATCTTGATCTCGTCAGTTTTCTTTCAGATGATCTTTTCGCAAAAATCTTTTATAAAAAGTCGGCAACATCTTCATGACGAGATATCTCGCCAATAGCAAAAATGGTTAGATCTTGAGGAAGGAGATATCTCGTCAAAACTATTTGGAAGGTTAACATACGTTTCCAGACTTTTCAAACTTGGAATGGACCCGCCCACCAACTGCCTCTCGCTTAACCTTACTCCCTCTGGGTAGGCTGGGAGCGCGTAAGGTCTTAAAAATATCATAAGAGGGTGATATTGTTTTATAACCAACTGTTACTCTATTAAAAAGATAATAGAAATAATATAAAATCAAGACACTTAAACCGCATCGTATTTTTATCTTCGAACACATACTTTCGAAGATACATCCATTGAGTGCTTTGTTTGTCGAATTATTTCTTTTACTAGTGTAATTTACGGGAAATTGGTTACCAGGTGCATCAAAGCCAGATGTTCACTTATGACGCATTAAGTGTCATTGCACCTTAATAAAGTTGACAAACTGAAAAGCAGATGGCGACACTAAAAGCTGTGAACAATGTCTTCCATTTTTGGAACTAACTCCATTAAGACATGTACCTGCCTGCCTCTCTAAATTGGGTACCTACGTTTTGTTTTTTGAGTTGTCATGGGAGCAATAAAAAGAAAAAAGATTAAGCCAATAAGAAAGTATCTAAAAGTGGTTAATAAGTTATTATTTAAAAGTAAGAGTAGACAAGTTTTTGAGTTTTGTGTGCAGTAACAAGTTATTACACACAAAACGCATAAGTAAACAAGAAAGTGTCCCCAAAAGTAGTAAATAAGTTATTATTTCAAAGTAAGAAAAAGTTCTTTAAATTTAAGTAAATAAATTATTATTCCAAGGTAAAAGAATATAGTTATAAGGTATTACGGTCCGGATTAAATAAATAAAAAAGAATCCAGAAGTAAACAAGAAAGAAAAGTATTTAGCTTTTTAAACAAAAACTTAACATGAGATTGACTCTTGTAAAAAGTAATTAACTTTACAAATATCAAGAGAAAATTATTCTGTAACAAAACCTTTCATTTCTATTTCCCTTAAATGTATTAAAAAACTACACTGCTGGCCACCCAAATTGCAACACCAAGAAAGACAAGAGATATCACAACAAAATTTATTTTGTAGATAACATGTTGACCAATTATCAAATGATTAAATTTATAGACTTCTGTGAAGTGTGGTTCCTGCCAAAATCAGTAGCCAGAGTAGCCGCCATTGTTGGAGATCACCGCTGCCACACGCCTCGGCATTGATTCAAAGAGACTTTGGATGTGTTCTTGGGGTACAGCAGACCAAGCAGCTTCCACACGTTGCCAAAGTTGATCTGGTGTGGCAGCTGGGGATGTATTCTGGGTCAATCGTTGAGCAACCATGGACCACATGTTTTCTATCGGCGAAAGATCCGGAGAGCGAGCTGGCCAGGGAAGCAATTCAATCTGGCGATTGACGAAGAACCCTTGGACAATGCGTGCCACGTGTGGTCGCGCATTATCCTGTTGAAATATGGCTGTGGGCAAGCCCTGAAGGTAAGGAAGGACAACTGGCTCCAACACCTCGGAGATGTAGCGCTGGCTGTTTAAAGTACCGGCAATGCGTACTAGAGGAGTGCGAGAGTGATATCCAATACCGCCCCATACCATAATACCCGGTGCAGAACCAGTGTGGCGGTGCATAAAGCAGCTGTTCAGCATCCTCTCTCCACGGTGTCTCCAGACTCGAATCCGACCATCGTGGTGTTGCAGACAGAAGCGTGACTCGTCAGTAAAGACAATTTCATTCCATTCTGCCGTCCACATCCTTCTTTCATCGCACCATTGGCGGCGGAAACGTCTGTGGTTCTGCGTCAAGGGTAGACGAAGCAATGGACGTCTTGCGGACAGACCACTCTGCTGTAAACGGCGTCGAATGGTACGCGCAGACACTGGATGATGCAGTACAGACTGAATGTGCTGTGCTATGGTTCGTGATGTGGCTGAGCGATCCGTCACTGCCATACGCACAATATGCCTGTCATCACGTGAAGTGGTGCACTGAGGTGGATGCGATCGAGCACGTCGGTCCGTCGTACCCTCCTGCATCCAACGATCACATATCCGCATTACAGTTGTTTGGTTTCGTCCAACACGACTACCGATTTCCCTGAAAGATAATCCACAATCTCGGTAGGCCACTATCCTTCCTCTGTCGAACTCGGATACTTGATCAAAAGATGATCGCTGTTTTCTACGAAGCATAATTGATCGTTTTTTTTTTTGAAAAAACCACAAGTAAAACACAATTGCCGTACTTGAAATCGTCGAAATCTCCAAGCCTTAAATAGCGCTTTGAAGTGGCGCCACAGGCGCGCATGATGTGCGTCTGCGCTGAAATTCTAATCATTTGCATATCTCACCTCCGCTAATGCATGTTGTAAATTTCATATTATTTGCATGCTTCCTTCAGGGTGTTGCATTTACTGTGGCCAGCAGTGCACTATGGTTCAAAATTACGGATGTTTCGGATCTTTCCCTTCGTGGTTGATCCTGGACCGTCGCCAAAAACCCGTTGTGTTGCTCCAGTGCGACATAAATTCAACTACCTACCTTCTTAAAAATACCTTTGCGTTAATTACTACTTTTACTTAAGTTGGAAAGCAAATCATTGTCATAAACCTCATTCAAATTTCCGTTTCTTTTACGGTGGTTGAAAAACCAGTACAAGAATAGAAATAGTTTTGATTGATTAAATATTTTTACTTTAGTTTGAGGCAAAATACTACTGTAAGCCTAATTTAATACTACCTTTTTTCAAGTACCGATTTCTGCCCTCTGGGCCCTAATACCAAGTTAGATTACAGGCACATAAAGAAAAGATACGTATCCCAATTATAAATATTTAACTTGCAAAAATGGATAAAACGCTCTCTTTTCCTTTAAATTCAATCGTTGTACACCTTTTATCATTATAAACACAATGAAAATTTTAAAACTTTTTGAACCTAGAAAACGTACTGCATATTGCAGTACAAAAACGTTTCTACAAGCAATAAGGTTTCTTGGAGGGAAAAGCTTATACGTCATCCCTTGTGTAACATCGAGCTTCCAATGTAATAAACGGATCATGTGGACATAGTCGCTGTCGTAAGATCCCTGAAGGGTAAATCACGAGGGCTTACGAAAATGACTTAGCCGATGGGCTATCGAAGTACAGACTAGTGTTTTTGATCACGGTGTATAATCACATTAACCAATCAATAATTTAGAATTCATGCTTTTTCCCACAACCACGTGACAGATCTCCAAACCGAGCTACTGGAAGAAACAATATGAAGGTGCATGCACATGCTCTGTCTATTTCATTAGAAGGTTGATGTGCAGTGTAGGGGCTGTTTAGTTGTTTTTTTGGTATAATGGCTTGAAAACTACTACACTCTTCATTATGATTCTCTTCACGTCATGTTAGATGCATAAAGCCTTCAGTATTGCCCTCCATTTCTTCCCATCAAGAGCCCTATTTCTGACAAAACCTAGCTCTACCATCAAGTCTTATTCCTATCTTCCTAGACCATTTTCCCCCACATTAGTTTTAATCTGCTTTTCGATCGCTTTCCATCCGTGGCACAAGTACCATCCTACCTGAAGAGGTTTGAAAAATAAAATCTGACAATTGCTCATGTGATGAAACTTTCACGTCTGCACTACAGTACTGTCTGATCCATTACATCATTACAGCATATGAAGACACCTGCCGACCAACTTAAAATCGCGTGGCTCAAGAATATTGCTTACAAAAGGGCTAGACCGACACAATTATTGGCATGGTGAATTTTCTAGTGTGATATAATGTTGGGATGCAATTAATTCTGAGGGTTCACACACATACATCCGTTCTGTATCCTGCATTTTTTCAAGCATTACTTTTAACCAGTTTAACCAATATAATTATCCATGTGATTCCCTTTGAACCAATTGATGTGGTTATTTAGTCATTACATGTGTTTTAGGACAACAGCAATACTACTCTTCACGGAAATCCCATAACGCCTCAGAGTGTTAATATGTTATTTAACTGTAGAACTATGTTGTAGATTTCCTATCGTACTGTGATTGTAATGTTTTAGTCCATTACATTATTTTGTTTACGGACAGCGGCTTATCACTAACCTTTGTGTGGCTGCAGTAGCTCGGTTGGAACCGTAGGGTTCTGATTTCGAAACTCGATCCAACCAAAGGCAGTTATGTAAATGGTGCTGTCGTGGCCTCAAATGTCCTAACGTTGGCATGGTGTGAAAGGTTGGCGAGTGGTGTGCCAGCTTAGGTTCAGACCGTGGTTCCAAATTACGAGGTGTTGCCTTTCGAACTTTCCCTTCTTCCTGGACAGTCACCAATTCCCCGTTGTGTTGCTCCAGTGGAACATTTATTCAACTACCCCCACTGTATTTTGTAACTATTGATTTTGATTTAATTCCAAATGTCGAAAACCGAACCACCAATTGATGTGTTCAATTGTGCCAGTAGTTTTTAGTTTTCAACAACATAACATTCTGGATAGACATGCCACATCGGTGACATGTTCTATTCATCCCAACCGCACTCATTTAAACTGATACAGTGCCTCACGACAATAGGCACGAGGCACGGGAGTGTGTGATGGTGTTAGTGTTATTCTTGGATGTTCCCTAGAGGCACTCTTAGTACATGTCTGAAAAGTAATACAAGGTAGTAGATTAAATCATTAGTACTAGTACAAGCTTTGACTAAACCATTCCACTATCATAATTCATTACAGCTATACTCATTATCGTACCACGCAACAACCGTACTCATGGAAACTGGTAGTGTCTCTCTCACGACACTAGGCATGGGAGTATGTGATGGTGTTAGTTCTATTCTTGGATGTTCCGTAGTGGCACTCGTAGTACATGTCCGAAAAAGTAGTACAAGATAGTAGCCTATATAATTTGTACCAGTACAAGTTTTGACTAAATCATTCCACGATAAAAATTCATTTCAACTATAGAGTTCAAGTTCATATCTTCTAAAAAAAGGGCCGAATCTGTTTTTGGCCACGTGGACTTAAAACCCTCACCCAAATCAGCTCTAATGCATTGGTTGTCCCATCGTTAAAGTTCACGCAACATTACTTCAAAATGGAACTGCTGCCCTGCTTCCAAAGAACACTTGGAACAGCGTTAGATTGCGTGTTACTCAATGAATAAAACGATCTCGCATCTGCACTTAAAGATAATGTGTATAATTCTAGACCGAAGCTCTTTTTAACTGGTTCGCAGACGAGAAAGTAAAGACGCGAACTTTCAGCTGCTGGTGCAGGAAAAAAGTGGGAGATGTACAATGACCTAGAACGTCTTTTCGGCACTCCTTTTTTTCCCAATTAAAATCGAATTCATTAGCGATGGTTCACTTTGAGAGTGTCGTTAATTATGAATCCACTCCAAATTAATAGAACTAACGCCAGTCGTGCTTTTGTTTCCTTTTGTAACTTCGGGAAGGAAAGTTTTCTCGAATCAGGAAACTGGTGCGAGACTGGATTCACTCACGATTTCGATGGTAAAAATACTGCTTATTGTTCTCCAAGTAGTCAAGAATAAAGGCCATTGTTATCTGAAGTGTGAGTTGGAAGTGGGAAGTATCTTGTATTTGTGTGGCTTTTAATGTTTTATTCAAAGTAGAAATTCTAAAATAGTATCACCTTTTAATGACGCCTACAGGAAAATCTAACCTGCAAAATAAGCAGTTCAAAATAACTGGAAGACCCAGGCATCTACACGAAAGTTTTCTAATTGCTTATATCTATTGATGGGATGATATCTTTACTCACATTTGAGACCCTGTTAATCCTCCTGGTAATTGTCTCGACGAGGTATCTCGTCAATAACAAAACTGGTCAGATTTTGATGGACGAAATATCTCGTCATTTGAAAAACTGACCTGATCTTGATCTCGTCATCATAAAAAATTAGCGAATATTTTGATTATGAGATACCTCTTCATTAGCAAAATTGGTCTGATCTTGAATATCCTGCCGAAACCACTTGGAGGGATATGAATAAACCTACAGCAATTGTTCCCAAATCTTTCAGTCCAATGACCCCTTTAAAAATTAAACATTTTAGAGTATACGTTGATATTATAAAATTAAATAGGCGGAATTCAATTGGCATTCCTTATGACGAAATATCTCGTCATCAGCAAAATTGTTCAGATCCTGATGAACGAGATATCTCGTCGAAACCACTTGGAAGGTTAAAATCCATTTATGAATGTTATCATGGATATGCTTATTTCATACTTCCAAATGAGATATTGGCCAAAAATACGAAATAGAATTCTGTGTACTTATCGTTAATAGCAATTATTGGTGTATTTCCAATAGAGTAAATGGAAAAAAAGATCAAGGATAATTCTGTATTTTGTCTAAATCTATTTTCATGTTGTTTTACTTTTTTGTGCTAATATTCCATCTTCCATAATTCTCACTGCTTCTACAACCAGACTGCTGAAGGATTTCATTACATCAGTGAGCTCTTCCGTATAGGTTTAGCAGCTTTGTGCAGCACCATACCTCAAAACAAGCAAAAAAGGAGTAAAATTGGCGAATTCATATTTTCATTTTGTTGCCATTTGCAATTCAGTGAAACAAACAAATCAAACGGATATTTTACTTCCTGTTACCCAACCACTCTCGAATGGTGCATATCGATATCACCTTAAAATATAGTAATCGCCGTTTTGATGATATTTGTCGTTGATCAATCAACTGTCCTAAATTAATCCGGAATTTATTCTTTGGAATTTTTACTGACGAAGGTGCTGAAATCGTAATCAAGTAATAAGCCAAGTGACGTAACGCTCAAAATAAATACAGGACACAAGTTCCGCCGCAGAAACGCTAACGCCACCAACATTTAGCTGACAGAAAAAGCTTCTAATATACTAATAGCGTCTCTTTATATGACACTCCGTTGGTGAAATATGTATAGAGATTATTTAGATGTGGAATAAGGATTTGTTTGTGGTTTAAACTTTTTTCGTTTAAGAAAAAACTAATTCTATTTTTGCTCTATTCATCACCATTCTACATCCGGTCTACAAGCAAATGGAGGAACCTCTATAAAAATAAACAAGATTAAAGGATTTTTAAAAAGAAGGAAGTAGAATCTCAAATAAAAATCATATAGGCCCCGTTCACATGAGGCGTTTTCCAACGCGCGTTTTACGTCTAAACAAAACGCGGGTAGCCAAAGTACATAGAGTTCTACTGGAGTGTTCACATGCAGAAATCGCGAGAATCCAAGCGCTAGATTGCTTAGGCGCTTCAACAATCTCCGGTCGTTCACGCGATTTGAAGGCGTTTTGAGAAGCATAGGTTTCTTCTGCAGCGTTCACATGACACGCGTTTTGACGGGCGTTAGGGCTTTTTTATTCCTCTAGTCCAAGTTTCTATCTTCGCGATCGTTAAAGATAGAGAGTGAAAATTTCAACGGATTTGAAATCTGCGGAAAATTTTACACCAGATCGATACCTGAAATGTGATTTTCTTTAAATAAATAATTTTTCAACTGCAACTTTAATATTTTCGCGATACTCATTTGACGAATATATCCATTACGAACACAAAAGGGAGTATTTATCTCGTTTTTATAGAAAAGATATAGCTTGACTGGAGTATTTTGTCTTAATCCACTGATTTATATCTATGGCCATTAAAAATAGGATGAGAAAATTTAATCGTATTCGATTCATTGAAGAAATTTACCCTGCTTTCACGCAAAAATGTGATAGTTTATAACTAAAGAGTATAGTGGGTAATTTTATTTCTGAAAATAACGTATACCGACAACTGTCCGTTCTAGTTTTCATGTGCGGCAAACGTCTTTAAAATAAAGCTTAAATTAAATATTCTATTTAAAAGCTAATTATTTTTTTATTTTTCCTCAACGAGTGAAATGCGTAAGATAAGTTTCATTTTCATTCATTTTTCACATACTCGTGCTACATTGAACTCGATATCACTTTTGATAATAAACTTAATTTACTGTGAGCTTATTTTTCATAGAATTTAGATTTTAATCTTGCAGTTAGTGTTATTACTACTTTAATCAAAATTTTTATATTATATATACGTGTAGACGCAAATTCTATTAGCAATCTCCTGGTTTTCGATATATACTGTTTTTTGGTTTCTCTTTGAGATTTTTTTAGTTTCAACAAAATTTTCTCGTTTCATCGTGGGGTTTAAAAAATTTTAGTTGAAATATTTCCCAGTCATTATTCCATTCGTGGTTCCATTTGTGCTACAAAACCCCTGAAAGAGGGTAGGTTGGAGGGTTAGTATTCGTTTCGGATAGTTGAAAGGGAAAATTGTGTTTAAAAATTAAAAAACTAATTATTGTTATATATGTGTTATTTGTGCTGATATATTAAACTGTTTAGAGATAGGTTTTAGGTTTTATAGTTTTTTTTTAAAGTATAGAGATTTATTTGAAGGAAAATTAAATAAAAATTAGCTATAGATCGTAGGAAATACGATAAAACCTGCAAAAATAACATAAAAAAGAAAGGTTATCACCAGTGCCGGATTTTGTTTGCGTGACATCTCTTGATAGTACTTCGTAGACAATGCCATATAAACAGAAATTCCGTTTCCAATTTCCTGGTTCTAGAAATAAAGTTTTTTGGGGGATATATTTTTACTTTACACTGTCAATTTTAAAATTTTAAGGACATTGTTTGGTCATTTTCCAGTTAGTTTCGTTTTTAATCAAAGTTTTACAGAAATATTTCAATCTTTTTCATAAGCAGTTTCGCTTTTACGATAAAACGCATTACAAATGACTCATCTGCTAGCTTCTTGAGCCCAAAAAATCCGTGATCACCCCTTAAGACAAAACAAATCCTACTATTTTTATTGGTGGGTGAATCATCGACACTGGAGAGTGAAGATTATAGGTTTTTTCTCTAGTCTTGACAGTAAAAAACGAATACTTTAAGATTTTAGAGTTAATGAAAATGTTTAATAATGCCACAATTTGAAATACACAAAGCACTGTTTCTCTGTGATCCGCTGGCTCTTGCCGGTTCTTAGGTCCAAAATATCCCGTTATTCGAAAAATTTTCAAAAACGTACGAAAAGCTAACGTTCAAAAATTTACAACCGAGGTTGATGGCATTGTACTGGAATGCATAGTATACTATACGTTACGAAAGATTTACCTGTTTAGGTTGTCACTTCTGGTCAGCAAGTCGATTATATTGCATTTATTAATGTATAAAGATTTAAGTTCAAAACACTTTATTCACAGGCAATTACGGAACGGATGTTTTACAAATCGAAAGAATATCAAATTTTTACGTCGTTTTGAATATTTTGTAGATTATTTTAGGCATTTTATTGCTCATTATACATTTCTAAGTCAATCAAATCCAGCTCTTGTGAATACAGAGAAATCAATTTTGGGTTGGGAAAGAAAGATTTTCATCCTATTTTTAATGGCTGTAAAATTAAAACAGTTGATAAGGGGCAACAAAATATCTTATCAACAAAATATCTTATTCCCTTTAAAAACAAGGCAATACTTCCGCTTACGCTTGGTATAACAGGGAATATCTGAAAAAAGATTAGTTGCGACTATTGACAAAAAAATAATTTTTTCAAAGAAAATTATGATTTTGGTATCGATTTAACGTAAAATTTTACGCTGATTTGAAATCCGTTGAAATTTTGACTCTATCTTTAGCCATTCAAAAGATAGAAACTTGGATTAGGGGAATAAAAAACACAATTTAATGCATAACGGAATTGACCTTGAAAAACGCCCAAGAGGTGTTCACATGATAGTGCTCGAAAATTCTTATCTAACGCGCGTTGGAAAAGTCCATGTGAACGGGGCTATAGAAGAGGTAGACTAAAAAATAAATTTCGCAATAGAATCAACCTCTTAATGAAGAAACGAACAAGAATAAAATGAAATGTTAAAGGAGGAAAGTGAACCAAAGAATAAAAAGAATGAATTGGAAAGATTGTTTTAAATTGAATAAAATTACGAACTCTTACACAAAAAATGAACAATCAGAACGGCATATCTAGGAGATCATTGGAGAAGAATCTCAAAAATGAAGAAAGTAAAATCTTAAAGAATTCCACGATGAATACAATAGATTACGATTGCTTGTGTACTTAATTGGTACGGGCACACACGCGTATTTATGAACTAGTATCTTTATCATCCTAGTGGTTATCTCGTCGAGGGATCTCGTCATTAGCAAAACTGACCAGATCTAGGCGAAGAAGATATCTTGTCAGTAGAAGAAAACATGATGATGATAGAAAAAACTGACTAGATCTTGATCTCGTCATCATCAAAGAATCGACAATATCTTGATGAAGAGGTAGAGACCAGATCTAGGCGAACGAGATATCTTGTCAGTAGAAGAAAACATGATCATGATAATTAGGAAAAAACTGACCAGATCTTGATCTCGTCATCATCGAAGAAACGGCAATATCTTGATGAAAAGGTATCTCCTCATCAGCAAAACTGACCAGATCTTGACGGACGAGATATCTTGTCATTAGAAGAAAATACGATCACCATCCGTCGAAGAAAACTGACCAGAACTTGATCTCGTCATCATAAAAAAATCTGCAATATTTTTATAACGACATAATATCGCCATTAGTAAAATTGGTCAGATCTTGATGGACGAATTCATTTCGAAACCACTCGTAAGGTTATTAAGCTTTCAGTGTAAGCAAACAAACCTCCGAAAGAGAAGGATTTAACTCAGATTAACTAATACGAAATACGGAAAAGCACTAAAGAAAGCATGTTCTGACACAAAAATATTAGCGTCATCTACATTTATAGCTTTATAGAAAAGTTCTCACTATTTTTACCCCGGATCTATTTCAAAACTTTGAATCTTTTTTCTCTTCCTAATAAACAACGATAAAAATACTTTCTTATCGTTGTTTGGGGACATCTATGTATATAATTAATCTTCAGTATTTGTGCATTAAAACCTAGACTCACGTCTAATTGTAGCAAAAAATGACAGTACAGCAACGAACCAAACCATCAGCCATTGTAACTTTCTAAACAAATTGGTCCTGTTTCAGTGTGTTTGCACTGCGCTAGCAACCTGCGAGATGTAGGCGGAGCAGGTTCGATTCCTCCCTGCCGTGTATTTATCTCTTCGGGGGGGGGGTATTTCAATTAACGTCACACTATTTATCTCTTCGGCATCAATAAAATTTTCCTTGTGCATGTATGTACGAGTATATTACTTGCATTGTCTGTATTGTGTTTATCGTAGCATGGCCAAATATGGCCTTTGCACGATAAAATCCAAAACCAAACAAATTTTTGGGTACGTGGGTAGGTAGGTATTTAATTAACGTCACACTGGAGCAACACAACGGGCTATTACAAATTTTGGGGAAAATGAGCTTTTAGAAATACTCTGAAAAATTTAGAACTATTCTGGAACTTCTCTTAGGCTACGAATAAACTAAATTTCATGCCAATCCTTTTTATCTGGTCTTCTACATCATCAAAAGGGTTCCACATTTTTCAGATATCAAACACAATGCGCCGTTATCAAATGTAGAAGTAGACAAACATCTCAACTCGTCAAGTCATTTCGGATCGAATGACAATGCTCAAAGCCCAGTGAATTGAGAGATCTTCAATCAGCACAATTCGTTCTTTTAAACCTCTCACATTATATCAAACTTTCCTTCTCTGCAGCTGTTGAAACTTTTTGCGAGTCTAAGATCTCTAGAAATCAAAAAAGAAAAAAAAACACGCAGAATCTGCATCTGACTACTTTCATCCCATGCTTACTTAATATCTTTCTATCGCCTTTCTTAACAGCTGATTCGTGCTCAAATTTCTCCTGATATTCCCTATTACAGCAACAAAAAAGGATTTACATATCAACTGGTGTTTGATGGTGTTATGGAATTCGTTTGAATTTGATGGGCGATCTTTATCACAATGCCCTTTGAAATATGAAGCCTCTGAAAGTATGGCTGAGAGGCTTTGTCTGTCAAGCTAAATGTAGGTGGTAGTAGTGTTTCTTCACTGAAGTGTTTTTTGTACGTATTCCACAAGTGCAAGATACACTTAGCTTGTTTATCGAATTTGATTTCAGCACTTTGCCAATAAAAATTTTGAAGGATGAATTCCTTATTGATATATAGTAGTTGATTGGGCAACGCCAATTACATTAAACGCCAAACGTCACTAAAATGGCAAATACTACATTTTAAGGTAACTCCGATATGCATCATGCCATAGCTGGGTAGCAGAAATAAAATCTCCGGTTTCTGTCTGGTTTATTTGTTTAGTCGTTGTGTTGCTTCAGTGCGACGTAAATTCAACAACTTATTTACCTACTGTTTGTTTATACTGAAAATCCCTCTAATTTAGTTTTGGTGGTGTAATAAACAAAAACAAATATTTATTTCCTGACATGTTATGAGCTCCATACAAAAATAAATTGGCGACGAAATATGTTTTAAATATTTATTTAATATGTTCAATTCGCTGAATTGTGGAACTTTTGGAATGCATTTTGCATTTGAAATTAAATTACAAACAAATTTCATCTTTGAGAGAGTTTCAGTGGAAAAAATAAACCATACGGAAAGTGAAGATTTTACTTCTGCTACCCAAATGCTCTCGCATGATACATATCGGGGTTACCTCAAAATGTAATGTAGCTTATCGCCTTTTGGTGATGTTTGGTGTTTAATTTAATTGACGTCGATCTATCAACTATCATACATCAATTCGGTATTTATTCTTTGAAATTTTTATTGGCAAGTGCTGAAATCGTATTCGAAAAACAAGTCAACTGACGTCACGTTCAGAATACCACCAACCATCTAATGAAATCGAGGGAGTATGTGCGCGCAATTTCATGTTATTTCTTCGCTTTGTTTGAAGATCTGTCACGTGATTATGGGAAAAAGCATAAATCCTAATGTGGGACAAATTATTGCAGGTTAAAGTGATTATCCCCAGAGTGATTAATAACACTATTCTGCACTCCTGTAGCCAATCGGCCCAAATCGATTCGCAATCCCACGTGACTTACCCTTCTGAGATCTTCAGACAGCGACTCCGTCTACATGCTGTCTATTTCATATTAAAGTCTGTTTTGGGAAATTGGGATTGTAATTTTGTTGACTGTAATTGTTTGGGAATTGGAAAACACGAATGGTCGCAGAAACTACCTGCTTGACAGCAAATTAATACCATACAACTGTTTCTACGCATTTCAGTGAAAAAAATTCATTCGTCGGAAATGTTCAGTTACAAAATAAAAACCACGTATCCCCCCCTCCTCCATGTTAATCCCTTCCAAATCCAGTCTCATCAAATTCTGAAAAGCTTCATCGCCAATGTCGGCCTGCGAGCAAGCAGGTGGTAACCATGACGACGCACGATACACAGCAAGGAAAAAACAGCTGCCAGTCAAAAGGAAGTTAAGAGAGACGGGTATGGTTAAAAAAGGCAATGATTGTGTTGTGATCTGCCCGCTCTCTCCCAACAGCTGTATTTTCAGTTGAGTGCGAACGGCGTATTCCAGGAGTAAAAAAAAGTTACCGGCTGATGCATCAGTCGAGCGTATAATGAAAGGCGTAGCCGGTTTGTGTTTGGAATCATTATGGTGGCTACAAGTATCATAGTGGTGCAGTGTATGACTTGTGTGCATAGTGAGGTTGCTGTCACTGGAAGCCCTTTTGCTACCGTTAGGTACCACCGTGTGAGGTAGGGTTTGCAAATAATAGACATTCTCAATATCAGTAAATCAAGATGGAAATTTTCAATAACTATTTCAGTTTTACTGTTTTCCTTAGCAGGTGTGAATATAGAATTTAAATCAGGTACTAGTTTTGCACCTCAACATCAAACGAAAAGTATATGCAGTCAACAAAAGGTAGGTTGGTAGGTAGTTAATTAACATCGCACTTGAGCGGGTTGTTGGTGACGGTTCGAGATCAATCCCGAAGGGAAAGACCCAAGGTATTACTGTTTTACGATAATATTTTATTACTTTTTTTGCAAATCATTCAAAATTATACCTATTTTTGTCTGATCGGCAAAAAATATACATTTTTTGGTGTTCCGCAGAATTTCAGCAATTAGTTTATGTGTGCCGTGAGATGAGGTTAGGTATTTAGGTATTTAATTAACGTCGCACTGGAGCGTTACAATGGGCTATTGGTGACGGTCTGGGATCAAACCCGGAAGGAGAGATCGAGGACAACACCACGTAATTTTGAATCACGGTCAGATGACGAGGTCACAAATGAGCTGGCACCCCACTCTCCAAACTTCCCCACCACGCTAGCGTGAGGACATTTGAGGCCACGGTATATTGAACGTGCACCAGCCCCCTTGTACACGACGTTCTTTGGTTGGATTCGAACTCACAACCCTCCGGTTGCTAATCCGTTTGTTCTTCCAACCGTGCTACCACGGCCCGAAAAAGGTTGAAAATCGCTGCCTAGGCAATAAGGTTTTTTAGTTGGTGAATATAATAATGGAACATCATTTTTACGAAACATTGATTCAATGCAGAAAATCGCTGGGGACGAAACCGGTTAGTAGATTGATATCAAAGAAAAGTACGATTCAAAATGTCATAATTCAACATTGTCGTGAAACAAGATTTCTGAACAAAACTGCTACACAAGACAAAAATTTTAAAAATAGATTTTCCAGACGCCATAATAAACAATAATTGAGGAAACACAAATGCAACTCATGCATTTTTGATTGGAATGATACAAAAACCCGAATCAGAAACTGATGACCGACAACCAAAACAATAATCTTAGTGGATTAAGAACCAGTCTCCAATTTTCACATATTTCCCCAAGAATCCACAAACAGAAAACAAACGCCTTCAAAAAGTAGTGTTCCTATCTCCGTTGGATGTTACAGCTGTAACGTCATTGAGTTCCCTTCCCCATCAATATATTTAATATCTATTCGTCTCTATTGATGGAATATACGGGCGGAAATTTGCTCCTTAGATTGCTCGATGTTCTGAGAACGAACGATTCCTGCCTCTCTTATCTTTGAATGGAGGTTAGAATAAAATGGGGAGGGAAAGAGGGGGTGGCTTCGAACAATCGACTTGTTCCTCGGAGAGGGGGAATCTGTGATGCCAGCTGATAGCAACGCGTGGCTCAGGTAACTAACTGTCCGTTACCTTGGCTGCAAAATGAGTCAAGGGAAAGGGGTTGCCATATTTGGCAATCTATGAAAGACGCTAGGGCTTAGAAAAGTAACTTTTAAAGAGCGTTATTGGCTATTTGAGAAATAGCTGTTCTCGTCGGGGGCAGGTTTAACCAGCCCGTCCACAAAAAACAGCATGGGTAAGACAAATGACCGAACGCGTAGGAAAAATAAATTGTAGTGAATAGCTTGTTCTCAAGCCCGGAGAACCAGATATGGCCGCCAAATATATTTTTTAAAATCCTCAGATTAGATACAGTCGTCCGGAAAGTTTGTCTGGCTTGCATACTAGATTTGGCCCATCTAAAACGCTTACCTAATCCCCGGCCTCATTCAAAACACATTACCCAACCAGCCTGCCAAATTCATGCCCCGAAAAGATTTTCCCAGCTGGTTAAATACAGCCCTCCGAAAAGATTTTTCCAGTCCTCCGGCCAAATGCAAAGATTATCTCTGTCCTCCAGCCCTCCGCAAAGATTATCTCTGTCAGCCAGCCAAATATAGTCCTCCGAAAATATTTACCCAGCCAGCCGGAAATACAACCCTTGAAAAGATTTACTCTTTCAAATAAGCCCTCCAAAATTATTTTCCCTGCCGCCTGTCAAATTCAGTCCTCCGAAAAGATTTATCCGGCCGGCTAAATACAGCCCGCCGTATTTGGCCGCCACGACGTGACATTTTAATAGTTTTCAGAATAAGGTAGGTAGGTATTTTAATTAACGTCACACTGAAGCAACACAACGGGCTATTCGTGACGGTCCGGAATCAATCCCAAAGGGACAGAACCGAGAACACCACCATGTAATTTTGAACCATGTTTTCGGAATAAGAGTTCAACTCTAATTGCTGCTAATAAACAGACTCCAACTTGGCTAAATGGCCACCGCACCGCTCGTATTAGGTAGGTAGGTAGATACAGTAGGTATTTTAATTAACATAGCACTGGGATACAACACAACGAAATATTGGTGACGGTCAGGGATCAAACTTGAAGGGAAAGATCCGAGGACGACACCACGTAATTTTGAACCACGATCAGATGACGAGATCACACCTGAGCTGGCACCCCACTCTCCAAACTTCCACACCTCGCCAACGTGGGGACATTTCAAGCCACAACAGATTAAACGTGCACCAGCATCCTTGTACACGACGGTCTTCGGTTGGATTCGAACTCGCAACCTTTCGGTTGCTAATCAGTTACTCTTCCAACGCGGCTACGTAGCCTCAGGGAATGGTCTGATGACAACACTTCGTAACTTTGAATCACGGTCGGATGTTTAACATCAGCAAGATACTGAACTTGCATTAGGTATGGTATGGTATTTTAATAAACGTAGCATTGTGGAGCAACACACAATGGGCTATTGGCGACGGTCAGGGATCAAACCCGAAGGGAAAGATCCGGGGGCAACACCTAATTTTGAACTACGGTCAGAGGACGAGGTCACACCTGAGCTGGCACCCACTCTCCAAACTTACATTAGGATGACACGTTATGTTACGCCACAAGTTCCAAAACAGGAACCAAACACTATAGCCATCTGTTTTTAGCTTCACAGGGAAACCTTTTTATGGGGTATTTTAATTAACGTCACACTGGAGCAACACAACGGGTTATTGGTGACGGTCCGGGATGAATCCTAAAAGGAAATATCCGAGGACAACAACACCACGTAATTTTGAACCACGGTCAGATGACGACCTTTTTATAAGAGGGATTATCAGCTAAAAAACAAAGCAGTCGGTCTGTGAAAATATTACTTCTGCTGTCCAAATGGCCTCGCATTATATCATGTCGGATTATCCTAAAATGTAATTTATCACCATCTTGAGAACGTTTGGCGTTTAATGTAATTGGCGTTGGACCAATTAAATTTTTCTCTCTGAATTTGTTTAGAATTTTTATTGGCGAAGTGCTGAAATCGTACCCGAAAAACAAGCCAAATGACGTCACGTTCTAAATACGTACAGGAAACACGTATAACCGCAAAAACATTACCGCCACCTATATTTAGATTGACAGATAATGCCTCACAAAAAGTGTTCGAAAATCTGAATATATCAGGAAAATCTGAATATATCAGGAAAATCTTTTGTCTGATCCATCAAAATTTGAAAAGTTTCTAGCCACAACGATAGTTTTAAAGAGGAAGATTTTGCCCAGCGAGCGAATAACCCCACACAAACCACATCCATCATATTTTTTATTCACCACCATGAAATGGCACTTTTTCTTAAGAAAGCTTACGTGACCACCAAGGGCGTCGCTTCATTCATGAATCCGAAACCAACGGGCGTTTCCGACTACCCAGTTGGCGACGAAGTGCGTTTCCTTTTTTTTTCCCAATCGCGCAACTCTTCCATCTTGGTGAAGTAGAGCAACCCTAGAAAGCCTCGTGTGGAGGATCGCGGGAGTCTGTTGTGTTATGTTCTCAAAATCGTTCGAATCGAACGTGGCGGCTAGTTCAAAACGTTGGCTGGCTTTCTCGTGGTTTTGGATTGTGTCGGTGTGGAAAATCATCCAGTGAAACTGGATTTATATATTCCTTTCTTGGATACTTTCTTTGGATATAAATCTGCAAGTGCCATTGGATTATTACGATTTTGTGGATCTGAATCGGTGAGTTTGAGTTCTTGTTTTCATTTGAGTTATAAAATTTATAATTCTCATAAAATATTCTGATTCCGTTGATATCACTTCCGTCTAAGATGGTTTCGTTTGTGCTAGGTTTCTTATTAATAATAACAAAGCGATCGGTGTGAAAAAAGTTGTTTTCATTTGAGTTACAAAATTTAGTTCTCACAAAATATTCTAATCTGTTGATATCACTTCTGTCCAAGATAATTTCGTTTGTACTAGGTTTCTTATTAACCTTCCTGGTGGTTGTCTCGACGAGGTATCTCGTCATTATCAAAGTTGACCAGATCTTGATGGACGAGATATCTCGTCATTAGAAAAAGCTAACCTGGTCTTAAACTCGTCATCATCAAAAAATGGCAATACCTTCATTCGGTATTCAATCGGCATTCTTGATAACAAGATGTCTCGTTATTAGAAAAATTAGTCAGATCTTGATGGACGAGATATCTCGTCGAAACCACTTAAAGTGTTAATAACAGTGATCGGTGAGATTAGGTTGTTTTCATTTGGCTCACAAAATTTAGTTCTCATAAAATATCCAGATTCTTGACACTACTTTCGTCAAAAATGGTTTCGTATTTGTTAGGTTTCTTATTAACTAGAAATATTCCCAAACAAAAAATCGAAAGCAATATAATCAGCCCGACTCTAGACTTGAATTGTATTCAAGTATTGATAATCAAATAGACAAACAATTAAAATTTAAATTCTATACATCCTAATTTAACTTTGATGATTGTACTAAGCTTACTAATAAATCGCACAGTAATAAACATTGTGTACACAATAATAATAGTGTCGAAGTTTTATAATGAAACCATAGATCGTCTAAGTTGATTAATCCTCCTGGTGATTGTATCGACTAGGTATCTCGTCATTAGCAAAACTGACCATATCTTGATGGACGAGATATCTCGTAATTCGAAACGAACTAATCAGATCTTGATTTCGTCATCATGAGATCGATGACGAAACGATAAAAATTTCAAAACATTGACTGGTTTGAAATACTGATTGCTATGATTCATAACTGTTGCATTTGAGTAGTTTCAAGTCAAAAGGTATAAAAATATTTTCATTGTTGAACAAAGTAAATCAAGCGTTTCGAACTGTTTTCAGAGCTGTTGTGATTGCTGATGTAAACAAATAGAACTACTTTAGTGTTAGATAACACCCTCTGAGTGGTTCAAAGCATTTATCCGTTCAGAAATCTAGCCTTCCATTTATTTGTAACCAGTTTTTACCTTGGCCAATAGAATCTTTCCTACGATTCTTTCAACCAATCCATGTAATTATTTATTATGTTGTGAAGTAAAAGCTATGCTATACTTGGAAATCTCGTGATCAGCCTATCAGGGAAGTAAATACCTATATTTTTTACTTCTACAATTTTCATTTCTTTTTTTATTGTTATAAAATAATAAAATAGATTGTACCTTATCTTCATTCTGGCCCTCGGTTCAACAGGCTGTAGGTTGGAATTCAGGGCATAGCAGGAATGTTTGTAGTGATTCGGAATTCACTTTAAGCTGTAGGTCCTGATCTTATTAGCCATCTTGTTGCATTACCGTAGAGAAAAAGCCAAACTGCGTCTTCACGTAAAGTTTGCCAACACAAATACAATGTTTCTTTATTTTTCTTTCTGCAGCAGAATATATGATTCACTTAAATAATAACGGAAGGACCAAATGCAAAGTCTGAGACATCACTGAAAAAGTTCTAGTTTCGCCCGTGATTGGTTTATCTAGTAGTACTTTTAGAGGAGTATGCACATGTTCATTCTGTTGGTTAGAAAATTCTTCGTCAGTAGCTTTGCTCTTGTTTCTCTTGATTTTTGTTTGGGAATAGGATTTCAGAAATGGATAAACGCAGAAACGTTTTTGTGTACATACTTTAAGATTTGTGCATGTACATCCTGTTATAATTTTAGAAATAGTGGTGTTTATATTTTTTGCTGAAACCATGCCTGCTTCACTGCACTCTTTACAAGAAACAGGATAACAATTCTGCTAAAAAAGGAATGGAATGTAGGCTTCATTTCAGAAAGTCGATTTTTCTTCTGAAAGAGAACTACACATAAATAAAAAGAGGAAAATAAATGAAAAAATCATTCAAAGGAGTATATTAGCAAAACTTTTAGCTCTACATGAAATATTTTAATTTAAAATCTCACTATACATTTCGTTTTAGTGTAAAATGCTTATAAGTTTCTGGAATAGTGCTAATAAAACAAAATTTTCCACTTTGATAATTATTTTATAGGTTGAATTTTTTATTATTTTATTTTTGCTGTTTCTCCAATTTAAATGTTGGAATTTAATAGATCAATTTTGAGGTATGTTTGTAATGTGAGATATTCGATTAATTCAACGCCCTTTCACGTTAAATCGTAATATGTACGGTGCAGCCCTCCAATTAATCAAGTTGTCTTGTCCTAGCAGCAATTAGAGTTCAGCTCTTATTCCGAAAGCTATTAAAATAACTGTTATTACAAATTAATACTTAGCAACTGCTATTAAAGTAGTATGTATAAAGTTTTAAAGTATCAGTTTTCAATAAATGTTGAAAAGCTACTCTTTTTGAATACTTTATGCAAAAATTAATGAATGAAACTTGAAAAATATTAGAATTTATAAAAACTTTTGTATGAATAAAAGTTGAAATCCCTTATACTTTACGCAATTACCATAACGGTTTAAATTAACAATTAACATCAATTTATTACAGTTAATAATAGCTTAAATTTATTCAATATTAGTATTATTAGTTAATATTAAAAGTTAGACATTTTTCATGGAAGTATAATTTCGTTTATTTTTTTATAAAAGCGCACGAAAATCTGACGAAAAGGAAAATGATGAAATCTTCAGTTCACCCCACATAGGGTTCGCGACCTCAGGATGCCCAAGCTATCTCTACATATACTTTGTTCTATCTATCCTTTCTTTTAATTACTAGAAATTGTCTGTCTTGTGTTTGGAATTTGCATCACAAAAAAAATTATTCCTCATTCAGTCATCCTACGCGTTGTGGGAATTTTTTTTGCCGTAAACTCTTCGTAGGGTCGGTACCACATGATGGAGTTCAGTTGAGTCTTGTGTTTGGCACAGCTTGGCTAAATATGGCCCTTGTGCCATAAAATCCAAACCCAACCAGGGCCATGGTTGGAAAAGTAACGGATTAGCAACCGTAGGGGTGCGAGTTCGAATCCAACCAAATACCATCGTGTACCAGGGGGGCTGGTGCACGTTCAATCTGTCATGGCCTCAAATGTCCTCACGTTGGCGTAGTGGGGAAGTTTGGAGAGTGGGGTGCCAGCTCAAATATGGACCTGGTCGTCTGACCGTGTCAAAATTACGTGGTGTCGTCCTCAGATCTTTCCCTTCGGACCGTCGCCAATAGCCTGTTGTGTTGCTCCAGTGTGACGTTAATTAAATACCTACCTACCTAAACCAACCTAATTTTTTAAATTTAAAAGCATAATACAACGGAAATGAATTTTAATTAAAAAATGACGAGATGATGCTAAACGATAATCAGAATGTACAGAAATGCTCTGAAGTAAAAGAAGGGAGTTGTTGGAAATAACGAGAAATGTCTGGTCTACTTGCCTAGACATGAGTGAACAAGCAGGTGTTCAGAAGATCCTACCTCAATCATCCCCTAAATTGAAAAATTAAAAATCAATAAAAAGATACCCACATAAGCTAACTTAATCAGCACAAACCGGTCTCATTCATTTGACAGGGAAAACGCGAGAAGACGCAATCAATCAAATATCTTAATGTGTTCCTCCGCTCAATAAGGGGATCGCCGCGACTCAATGGTTTTACCCACTGTGTTAGCAACCTGCTAGTTATAGGTGGCGCAGGTTCAATTTCTCCCTGTGTATATTTCTCTCTTCCGTTCCCTTGTATCTGTCCATTTACTTGACTTTGATACACCTTTGTCGTGTAGGGCCCTTGTGCCATAAAATACTACCCAACCAACTGCTCCATTAGATTGGATTTTTTATATTGCTTTTAAGGGCACAACGTTCAAAAATGGTTGGTTGTTTTTAGATTTTTTGGAACAAGGGCCATATTTCACCAAGCTGCGCCAAGCATAACAACAAGTAAAAATGTGAAAGGGAAAAAGAAAGGGATTAGGGAATAGAGTAGTAGGTTGAAAGCAGAAAAAGATGGTTTGGATATTGCTCGACTCCCATGCTTACTAAAGACAGTAGTAAGCCCCATGGGAAAAGAAAAGATGGCATGGAAAAAAGAAAAGATGGCATGGAAAAAAAGAAAAGATGACATGGAAAAAAAGAAAAGATGGCATGGAAAAAGAAAAGATGGCATGGAAAAAGAAAAGATGGCATGGAAAAAAGAAAAGATAGCATGGGAAAAGATCACTACAGTACATCGGATTAAAAAATAAACGCGAGGTCCAAAAATTGGGATACCCAAGCGATCGTTTCTGGTTTCATCACACTACTCTGTTCCCTGGTTCCTCTTTTTCCGTTCACGACATTTTTTAATTGACGGCGCTGCTTGATCAAATGTGGCCCTTGTGCCGTAAAACCCCAAAACAACCAAACAACTGGGAACACCTATAGACAATCGTTTAAAATTATATCTTTATCTATAAAAGAAATATTGACTACCATCATGATTATATATTTAAAAAAATCAAGTTATCTAATGGTTTGCGTTTGAAGCAGTCAATAAATCATCAATGACCATATGATACTACGGCCTTTCGATTGGAATAGAAAAACGGGAATTGTTTGGCCACTTCCAATCTTATTTCCCAAATAAATTCCCGCCCGCAGATTCCGAAAAACATATTCGTCCAGCAGGGATTCTCTCTGCAAACAGAAACGGGGACAACGGAGTGGACCATTAACCCTCGACGTCAGGCAGGGAATGTATAGGAATGGCTTCCTAAGCCTCGCGTGTCATCTCTTGGGTGTCACATATCCTCTTGTAGGCGAAGATAATGGCAAAATCCACTATCGGCTGCTAAGGTTTCCTTATCGAGGGGACGAGAAGTCTGCCATCAGGAGTTGCCTGTCATCTACACTTGGTTGATTGTTGAGAGCGAAATGTTTCTGTGGTCCAGTTTTCTGCTGTGCTGGTCAGAAAGGCTGCATTTCCGAGTTTGGTCTTTCCGGGTTGGTGAAATGTTGCGAATTTAAATACCCAGTATCGGGTGGGTGTTGTTTTGTTAGGGCTCCATTTAGGGGCATTTTCGTGGGAAATTGTCAGGAAAACGTAACGCTAACATACTAACATTTGTGAAATAGGGATCTTTGATGCAATCAATACCCGCTGAAAACCATCGCGTGACATATTAAGTTCATTTTATTGCTTGGATGTATAGAGACTGAATATTCCGAAACATAACCTAGTAAACCTAACCCAAAACTCCCTCAGGGACATGTCTCCTTTAGGTTTGTACGGACTTCACGGACACGAGGTTCTCGGGTAATCTTTTCTTTTCACATGGGGTGTATTGTCTTTATAAACATACATACTTTATAAACATACATACTTCCGGGATACTCAAGCGATCGTTTTCTGCCACTACTCAGTTCCCAAAGCCTCTTTTTTCCCTTTCACAACATTTTTTTACTTGCCGTTGTCTTGTGATTGGCGCAGGTTGACCAAATATTGTCCTTGCACCACAAAACGCCAAACCAACCAGCCTAACGCAATATTGCATCGTTTATGACGCGTTTAAAAATGCCCGTCAGCGTTTGTTCAAAATGTCCATCAGAGTAAATGAAAAAGCCATCAGAATTTGTCAAAATGCCCATCAGAATTTACAAGTGTTATAAAAAATATCCGTCGGAATAAAAATGTTCATCGGCATTTTGAGTGGTATTTTCTCAATTTGAGACATTTTGTGAGAAATTGTCTGGAAAACTTAGTACTGACATTTTAAATAAGACCTATAATTTGATTAGAGGGCTCTTTGATGTAATGCCCTTTAAAAATCATCTCGTGACAGATTATGTCCATTTTATTGCTTGGATGTATTGGGTCCGTACAAATATTCCAAACCTAACCAAGAAATCTAACGCAATATTGCGTTTGTCCTAAATGCTCGTCAGCGTTGTTTAAAATTTCCGTCAGAATATGAAAAAGTCCATCAGTATTCGTTAAAATATCCACCAGACTGTAAAATATCCATCAGAATATATAAGTGTCCTGTCCGTCGGAATAAAGGTGTTCATCGGCATTTTGAGTGACATTTTCTTAATTGAGATATTTTTTGAGAAATTATAAGAAAAATGTAGCACTAAAACTTGCAAAATAAGACTTGCAATTTGATTAAAGGAGTCTTTAAAATGCCCTCTAAACTATCACATGATTTATATTTTATTTCGGTGAAAAGTTTATTTTATTGCTAATAAATTAAAAACCACTGCCAGGGGGGGGGGAGAACCAAAACCAGAAAAGGAGGAAGATTTACTTCGTTCCATCGTCCTTCTGATATCGTCTATGTTTCGGTACCAAATTATGACTTAACTGATCCTCAACGCAAGACCACGGCAATAAATATTTCAATGCATAAACCTCCCCGTTTATCACTCAATCAAGTGTTGAGCAACACGTAATAAAAATGAAACTCTTGGGACCTTTTTGTACAGAGTCTGAGTCGGAAGATTTGCTGACTCGTCTCGGGGCTTTCGAGGATGGGTACTCTTAATTAAGGACATACTTTTTTTGCCTTTGAATGCTTTGACTAAATGCAGTGTGGTCCGAGAATTTCCACTTCATCACGTTCGGGACGAGGGAGCTTTTTGCTCTCGTCGTGAGCGAGTTATGTCCATGTTGTAAGAATTACGCTTCTGATGTGCTATTGGCATATTTATGCGGAGCGTGTATTCATTTGCAGAGTGGATAGGTTTGTCCTTTCCCGTCCTTTTACATTCATCGCAATAGGAGCATTGAAAAGGGAAGTAAAAATTCTCGGAATGTTTGAAGTTGGTGGCTATCTCATTTTTTAATAGCTTTTTGGTTTGGGGTTAACACAAAGACCAGTTAAAAACATGCCAGAATAAACAACATTCACTTTTGAATGGGTGCTTCAAGGTCACGCACTCTCGAATTACCTTATCCCATTCGGTAACCATGCCAGCGTTTGACACGAAGAACGCAAAAAATGTTTTCCTCTACTTCAGTTACGGCATTTGTTGAAGGTTAAGGTAGAATCCATAAGAAAAATAAAATGTGATAAAAAACTGTTTCGAGGGGGGTTGACGAGAGAGAGGATGCCGTGACCTTGAGATATATACTCATCCGGCACAAGTACATGCTGTCAAAAATAAATAATGAAAAAATAAAAAGTTAATTACATTAGAACCAAAATTACGGTTGGTGAAAAATTGTCTTTCGGTTAAATCTTCAGATTATCAAGCAGCAAACAGAAGAAAACAGCTTAATTTCTTTTGGAATGTTAACCGTTCCTAAAATCGATGATATTTTTGAGGATTTCATCTTTCGAAAGAAGAATTTTGGAACTCCAAATTTCGTAATCACTATTGGCTGATATAAATTTCACAGTGACTGAAGAAATTTACAATCCGGCCCGCATGGCTCGTAGTAGTTCAAAATCTCCTTTGAGATCACGGATTAATTAGTCATCGGGTAGCAAAATTAACCATACTGCAAAAATATAAATTCCGGCCAGCAAGGTTCGTTGATTATCTCAATATGTTCTTCCGCTCAATAAGATCGTCTTGGCTCACTGTTTTTACCCACTGTGCTAGTAAACTGCGAGTTGTAGGCTGCGCAGGTTCGATTTCAAGCCGGGAATTTTTTCTGTGTCAGTAAATCTTTTCCTTGTGTCTGTCCATTTACTTCACGTTGTTCGGCACATCTTTGCCAAATATGGCCCTTGCGCCATAAAACCTAACCAACTGCCAAATTATATTGGGTTGATTGATTTGAGTTTCATGGTGCATTGTTCAAGAATGGAAGAAAGGTTAAAAAATTAGGAACACCTGTTTGAAACAATCGCTTAAAATTATATTTTATTTATCAAAAACCGAAGTATTCGCTGCCACCATTAGTATAAAATACTAGCAGAATAACCCGACTCTACTCCGGTTAAATTGGTTAACTAATTTCCGTTTTCGTCAATAAATTGTAATTCCCCTATTCATCCCATAAAACAACTGCCACACTAATAAAACTACGCAATTGTTAAATACCCAAATTCACAAATGTTTAACATTTTACATTTTGTAAAATTTAAATTTTTAGTAAGAAAGAAATGTCTAGAGTGCCAATGTTACAAAGAATGCAAATACTAGTTCAAATAATGCATATAAATGACTTGTATGTCATTTAAAAACCAGAGCGTTCCCCAAAATTATCATACAATGTTTTAAAAAAAATGTTTTTAAAACGAATTAAACCATTATTTACCTTCATTACAGTTATTGAACGAAAAGCATCAAATTCAAAATCCAGAATACATCTTTAAACATAATTTTAAAAAGCTTCAAACGAAAAGAAATGAAAGCATCTGTTTTTTCACAATATAGATTCCTGGAATATAACAGACACAAATTTAATAAAGCAAACGATTAAAAAAATACCAAGGTTGCCATATTAGCTACCAGTCCTATTTTAAAACGCTTTGTTCTATATAGTTTTATTCTCTTTATCGTCTGTCTCAAATATTCAGAATTTTTTTATATTTCGTAAAGAAAAAACAAGGCTCGAAATAAATATACCATTAGAATTTAAATTCCGTTAAAATAATTTTGGAAAATAATTGATATTTCAGCAGCACTGGTAAAACAATCGAAGTAATTGCAATGCTCAATATACCTCCCAGCTACTCCAAAATTACCATATTATGGTTGATTTAAGTATATTTACTCATGTTTTAACGTGCAACTTGCCTAAATATGTAAGCAAAGAAAGTTTAAATAATGCATTCACTGCACCAAAATGTGGTATATCAAATATTAAACATTAAATTAAAATATATTGATTAAATCTTATGTGATATTTGTACAAACACAGACGCAAAATCAAATAGAACGGGAAGACGGACAGACTTACGCAACCAAGTTCACTCACTAAATGAATGTGAGAACTCACGGTATGCAAAGTTTCATGAAAATATATTCAACCGTTTGGAAGTAGTATGGGCCCACATACATAGGTGGACAGACACCAAACGCGCAAGAGACGGATTTTGCATCAGGACACAAAACGGATAGAAAACTTGAAATGGGTCGAAAATATTCATTGTACAAACACTCCATACTTATTTATATAGATTAAGCAATCTAGAAAGTTACATTTTATGCTATATATTCGACCCAATTGATCCGGGAAAACTCACAAATTTTTTGATACACACATTTCAACATTCCTCCAAAGTAAGGTTGGGGCTGTCGTTACTCAGTGGGTTTGTCCACTGCGCTAGCTATGGGGTTGGAGACCCCAGGATGCCAAGCGATCTTTCTCTATTTCCTTCTCCGTCATTTCTTTTCGCAATTAATTGACAATGTCTGACTTGCGTTTGACGCAGTTTGGCCAAATATGGCCCTTGCGCTGTAAAACCCAAAACCAACCACTACGTCGGCAATCATGCGAGATGCTTGATTACTCCACGGTGGTATTTATCTTCGTCAGTTAAATTTTGTGTATGCATGTCCATAACTTGACGTTGTCTTGTGTTTGGGTGCACCATTTCCAAATATAGCCTATGCGCCATATAAACCCCATCAACCAAAGTAAGGTGAATTATCAGGTTTAATGTAATATTTCGTTAAGAGGGGCATTCTGAAAACAATATTCTAAGAAAATCAAAAACTTCGAAAACCCGAGGTGATGATAGGTCATTGTAGAAGAATGAATTAACCCGAATAACTGACTCATCAATGAAGACAACTCCAATTAAGAGGTTTAATCTTATGACGACCTTCATAAGCCTCAAATCTTTTCAATCAACCCTCTAAAGCTTCAATCAAAGGATCCTGAGCCCTAAAGAAGCGTGACTCACTATGCCTTAATGAAATACAACCTGTGCCGCGAAGTCTCCTTTATTTACTTTGAATGAAGATGAGGACCGTGACGGATTCAAGCCATTAAAAGTAGCTCGAAACGCAATATCACGGAAGGTCGCCCTAAAAAGCTGCCAATAACGGAGTAAGTCTGAAATATAAAGCCCAAAACCGTATAAACGCTTCGTATAATGAGATACAGTTTGATGCAGCTGAATAAAAAAAACCTTGGCAAGACCAATTAAAAGACTTCAGTCTCGAATATCGTTGGGTTTTTGTGTGAAGAGGAAGTGAAGTTAAAAAATAGATACGGAATCGAGAATGTTTCGAAAGCATTGAGTGGAAAAAGAGAGTAACCTCAGGTTTGACCCTGCAATGGTCTGTTCGGATTTTCAGTCACGTCTCTTGCGACAGTTCCTTTCCAAAGTCATAAGGAAAGTGGAAGCAATGCACTTTTTAAGTTCCGCCGTGGTTTATGGACATGGCCTCTGGGTTCCTTAATTTTTGGAAGCTTAAAATATACTGCTCTGTCATCCTGTCAGCATGCTTGCCTGGGCTTTCATATAAAACGATGAAATCTTACATTAAATATTAACTTAAAGGAAGAGCCGGGGATACAGAACATGGCCATGTTTGTTTCAAATATCTTGGTTGATTGAGATTGTCTCTTGTGTTCGGTACAACTTGAACAAATATGGCCATAAAACCCAACCAACCAATCAAATTTCTTGGTGTACATGGAAAATTGCACCTAATGTCCTTGAGAATTTAATTTGGCTAAAACAATGATTTCGCATCACTATTTCTCAGTGGGAACAAACTTTTAAGAGGTGGCACCATTACTCAACAGGGGTTTTCCCACCGCGCTAGCAACCGGCGATATACGAGTTCGATTCCTGGATCTTACCCTGGGTGTATTTCTCGCCTCTGTCAGATAAACTTTCCTTTACTTGCCTCTTTTTACCCTGGCACGACATTTTGTGCTTGACGGTCTTTTGTTTGGCGCAGCTTGGCCAAATATGCCAATTTTCGCAAAACAACCAACCAATCTTCTGTGTGTATTTTCATCAATCGAGGTTGCTTCTCTTGCGTTTGGTACAGCTTGGCCAAATATGGCCCTTGTGCAACAAAAACCCAATCGCAACCTCAAAATTGGGTCGGTACAACTCACTCATTTGGGAACTACAACACACTTGGGTCTCACTAGAATTCTATACATTGCATCAAGTCCTCGTCGTGTTTAAAAATGTATATCAAAGAAAAAATGAAAATGTCAACCAGAGAAAATAAAAATGTTCATTGGAATTTTAAAAAAGTCCAACGGTTTTTGTAAGTGTCAATCAATGTTCCTGTAAATGTAAATGAAACAATATTTATCTTTACTTTGCTTTAAAGCTAGTTTTCCAATGCATGCATTTTAAGTTTTTCGAGACATTTGAAGTGAATGTTCCGAAGCTAGTACTGGTAAGTGACTGAACGGATTAGCAACCTGGTTGCGAGTTCGAAACTCGATCCAGCCAAAGACCGTCGTGTGCGCGGGGGCTGGTGCAGGTTAAATCTGCCGTAGCCTCAAATGCATTCACGTTGGCTTGGTGCGGAAGTTTGGAGAATGGGGTGCCATCTCAGGTGTTCTCGTTAACTGACCGTGGTTCAAAATTATGAGGCGTCGTCTTTAGATCTTCGGGATTGATCCTGGACCGTCGCCAATAGCTCATTGTGTTGCTCTAGTGCGACGTTAGTTAACTACCTACCTGGTAAGTGACTGAGAGATTGGAAATCAATTAATGCCACTTTATTTTTGTTTCTAATTTTATTACATTTGGAGGTACTAAATGTGCATATCGAGTCGTATATTCATTTAATTTAAATATAACACTAAAGTGCAGTTTCATCAATCAGTAGATGTAAACACGAAATTTAACGCAAATGCCATACTTAGTTCGTCAGTTCTATTTATCAGCTCGTTATTATAAACATTTCTCATTGAAATTTGTAAGAATTTTACTTTGTATAAAATTAATAAAAACTAGAATACACCCGGACATAGCATCTGTGCTGAAATTTCTATTTATATCAATTGATGGCAAGGCCTAATTTGATATTTGCGTAGTAACACTGACCCTGTTCCCAACCTCTCTTTCACAAAAGCACTCACACTTGTTGCATTCCATCAGGATTTCCACGCTTTCCCTTTCTAAGATCCGCGTCCTTTGCAGCGGGGTGTTTGGGCGCGCGACCTTCTTAAATCGCCCAGGCGAGCATCCTACGGTTGGACAAAATTGGCACACCCCATGACGTGTCTGGAGACGTGTGTCTTTCTGGAGGTGGATCATGTAGGAATGATCCTACTTTTTGTTTCCAAAGTTCGAGAGGAACAAATATGGGGATATTTTTACAATTTCCTCGAACCTCAGCGAACTATTCCAGATGCTACGAATGGAACTCGTAGAAATAGCATAGATTCTAAGGTTTCTGGCTGTGGCATGACCAGGATTCCATTTAGGATTGGGTCCAAGATTAGAAATATACATGAATCCATCAAATAATATTTTTTGATTACCACTTTACAACAGACTTGATCCAACCGAAAACCGTCGTGCATGCGAAGGATGACGTACATTAAATCTGTCGTGGCCTCAAATGTCCTCACGATGGCGTGGTGTGGAAGCCTGGAGAGTGGAGTGCCAACTTAGGATGGACCTCGTCATCTGACGGGTTCAAAATAACTAAGTGTTATGCTCGGATCTTTTCATTCGGGATTGATCCCGGACCGTCGCCAATAGCCCGTTGTGTTGCTCAGTGCGACGTAAACTCAACTGCCAAGCTCAAAATGGGTACTTTTTCGGGTTGCTTTGCGGTAAGGTTGGTTGTTTTTATAGCACAAAGGACAGGTCCTTGTGCTGTTAAATGACACCTTTGTGCCAAATATGGCATAAGAGCCACAAGCTGAGCCAAGGAATGCTTTTCCTGTCTAAGTAAACGGACATGCACACACAGGAGAAAGTAGGAACACAAGAGAAATATACCCAAGGTAGTAACAGGAATTGAACCGGCCCCTCCTATTGCTAGCAGGCAGGCTTTAGACAAGGAATCACATATGATTGTTTGGTCCCCCACACTTCTGACCACCCTATATAAGTTTACATGAATTTATAGGTTTTCAAAGGTTTCTGAACTTCATAATGCTTTTCTCGTTAAAGACTTTACTCAATGATATTAATATTTTCTCAGCGATGTTATGCAAAATTAGCTTCGCATCATAATATTGTACAGCTAAGCCAAAAGCAAAGGTTTTATCACTTGTGTTATTTGAGTTTGGAAAGATCGTTTTCAGATGAATGTGGATTTCTTTATCTAAAGTGTAACTTAAGTAATCAGAGAAGGAAATGATAAAAAGCTCTTAGAAAACCAGATATGTGACTCCTAATGCTCTACCACCGAAAGCGTGGGTAATAACAGCACCTACTATCGTGTTGCAGTGGATAAAAGTCATAACAGGCTGTGTCAGAGCTCTATTTTCAAGATATGAAAGACCCATAAAATAGGTCGGGTTGCTTTAGTTCCTTACCTAAGCTGAAGCAAACAAGGTACTGCCCTGACGAATTATTCTAGGGATTAAAAGATCAACTCTGCCCTATTTTTACAAATTCGATTAAAAAGGCAGAGTTAAAGAAGGCTGGAATGTGGAAAACGTATTTCTAAAAAGTGTAGTATCGAAAAAAATCAGATTTGGATCTGTTGAATCTGTTTATTCAATTCAATTGATGGACATCGAAATCCATGCGATCTAATGTATCTTGTTGTATAGCATTTTGTCTTCAAAATATAAACCAGTGTGCAAATACATAGTTAACAAGTGATCATTTCAGTGTTTGAACTAGTTCCACATGTATTATTGAAATTACGTGAGATGATTCCTTCCTTCATTAATCCTACCAAAGACCACCGTGTATGTGGGGGTTGGTGCACTTTAAATTTGCCGTTGTCTCAAATGTCCTCATGTTGGCATGGTGTGGAAGTTTGAAGAGTGGGAATTCAGCTCAGGGGTTGTACTCATCATCTGACCGTGATTCAAAATGACGAGGTGTTGTACTAGGATCTTTCCCTTCAGGATTGATCCTGGACAGTCACCAATAGCCCGTTTTGTTGTTACAGTGCGACGTAAGTTCATTTACATACCAAGCAACTTTCATTAAAATATTTGTCGTATCTTGTTCAATAGGTTTTATTTAAAATTATACGAAAGATTATCTGTCGGAATATTTGTAGACTTTTGATGGGACTAAAGTTTTAGTTTGTCGCTCTACTGTCAATTTTCGCGACCCGTGGATTAATTAGAAGGTTGGTTGTGTAGGATTTTGTGGCATACCGTGAAGGACCGAAATTAGAGAATGTCAATATTCTCCGGTGAATGTCGACATACACACCAAATACATCGGTTAAAGACCGAATATTTGGTTAAATTCTTATACATTCGGACCATCGCCGGTGTATGTCGACAAGCACAGATAAGCTCTGGTGGGGGTCGAAACGAGAAGCCGAGAGGCCACAGCCAGAGAGGCCTCTCCGTCTGCAGTTCAAGTTGATGTAATAAATAAGATAGTATAACGTTATTCACATAATTTATGTGTAAGTTTATTATTGGTATTTTCTTTTCTCATTTAGAATGTACTGTTCGTTTTAGGTTCAACAGTTTATTTACATATGCTGTAACTTAAGCTTTTTCCTATTTTGACATAGTATATCATAATATGTTTTAATAATAAAGTACGATTTAAAAAGTTGCATTTTTGTCTTAACGTAACAAAAATATTTTAATTCAACATTCACCATCAGTGCATGCTGAATGTCGACATTTGCCGGTGTAAGTGAGAAATAATATTTAGCAAATATTTCGGACATACACCAAGCAACTATGTGAATATGTGTGTGTGATGACGTTCACCGAAGAATATTGACATTTGCCAGATATCGGTCCTTCACAGTAACATACATACACAAGGAAAGCTTTCCTGACACAAGAGTGGAATACACCCAGATTGGAATCGAACCTGTACTACTTACAGGTTGCCAGCACAATGGTCAAACTCACTGAGGCAATGCGGCTAATTAGAAGACCCTCGCTTTCACAGAAACTGAAAGTCCAAAATTGATGGATGATGATGATTCCATTGAAAACCCATCTAAAGACTAATTGAGGAATTTCAGTTAGTTTGCCAGATCTGGAGAACGAAATGGTTACAAAAGTTACTAGTTCATCTTTATTGCATTTCCTAAATTCTACGAATATTTTCAAATCCCTCCTCATACCCAAGACTTATTTCTATATAATAATCCCTCAGTGGATATGCCCACTGCGCCACGACGACCCCGACTGACACAGAAGAGAAATACACGCTAGAAGGAATCGAACTTGCGCCACTTGCAACTCTCAGGTTGTAATGAGTTGCAGGTTCGATTCCTCCTAGGGTGTGGGGCCGTCATGGCTCAGTGGGTATACCCACTGCGCTAGCAACCTTCGAGTTGTAAGCGGCGCAGGTTCGATTCCTGTAAGGTGTATTCCTCTCTGGGTGTATTTCTATCTTCTGTGTCAGTAAAACTTTCACTGTGTGTACCTGTTACTTGATATTGTGTCTAGCGCAGCATGGTCAAATATGGCCCTTGCGCCATAAAACCCCCAAACTCACCACCATCCTAGGGTGTATTTCTCTCTTCTGTGTCAGTGAAACTTTGTGTGCAGTTACTTATTATTGTCTGCCTTGTGTCAGGCGCAGCATGGCCAAATATGGTCTTTGCGCCATAAAACCCAACCGACCCCTCTTCCTCCCATCAGCTATGTGTAAATTCTGTATAAATTCTGAAGTCTCATAATTGTGGTTTCAATATTTTTTAATGATGTTCTGAGAATTTCCATTCCCCCCATTTCTTAAAAATGATATACAAATTATCTTGCAACCTCTAAATGCACAGCAAAGTTAAAACTGAAATTATCCAAACTTGACGTGGTGCCATTATTTTTAGTCTGAATAAACTAATTCCTACCATCGAAGTTGAGTAATTCAGTAGAATTGTTGAGTGAAACATCACAGGGTCAGAGAGGTCACAAGACCACTTGTATCTTGACCTCTTCCCATCAGCGATGTCTTAATCCTACTAGTCTCGCACAACTGGTTTCAATACTTTTAAACACTGCGTACTTATTTCCATTCCCTGCTTCCCATTGGTGTGGTGTGGAAATTTGGAGATTGGGGTGCAATCTCAGGTGTGACCTCATTATCTGGCAGTGGTTCAAAATTATGAGGTGTTGTCGGATCTCTCCTTTCGGGATTGATCCCGGAACGTCGCCAATAGCCCATTGTGTTGTTCCAGTGCAACGTTAATTCAACTATCCTCCCTTTCCAACTTTTAAAAGTAAGGTACATATATATTATTTTTAAAACAATAATTTCTAAATTTTATAACACCTATAAATGCACAACAAAAAGCCAACTTAAAGGCTCCAAATTTATCGTGGTACCACTCTTTCTTAATAAACTAATTCCTATCTTCGAGGTTGTGTATAGTTTAGTAGAACTGTTAAGTAAACACCACAGGGTCAGAGAGAAGTCACATGACTACTTGTCTCTTGACCTCTTCCCATCAGGAAGGTTTTGGGATTTATAAACTCAACACCGATACCTTCTCAGGGCAATAAAACAATAGCACCAAGACATGGTCACATCCTTCCTCCTCACAATCACTGGAGCCCGTCTCACGCATCTCTCGATACCATCTTGCGACGCCATTCACAAATAGACGCTTAACGGAGCATGACTCGCGTCTCCAGTTTGCGCGTTTCTTGCCACTTTTCTGCCACTCGCATGAAATTAGCTTCGGAATTGGTAGTTAGTCCTTGGGACTGACGAGCCATTTGTAGGATTCGATCCGTGGGAATGGGTGCGATTGAAATGAATTTGAATGGAATAAATAATCAGTGGCCTGTGGGTATGTGGAGGTTCCTTCTAAATTGCACTGCATTGCCTTATACGGAAGTGGTTGACATTCGTCGCGAGGTTTCTTGAGTGAGGGAAGACATTTGAATTCAGTTATTCCATTTGGTAATATTGAATTGTAGCATCAACTTAAGTAGGGCAAACAGGCTAGTAGGCTTCATTAATTTGATACATTGCCTCATCTTTTACAGCCTTCAGAAAAAGGAATAACTTTAAATGTTTGTTTCCTTTGTTATTTAACCCTTAAAGGTTAGTGGGATGTCTGGCATTCCACCTCCTTGAAATTTTCAAGGCTAGGTATAGAAATATGCTAGGTATATTAACCCTCCAAGTGGTTTTTCGATGAGATATCTCTGTCCACCAAGATCTGGTAAGTTTTACTAATAAAGAGATACCTCGTCGAGACACCAGGAGGGTTAAGGCTGCACAAAGAAAATAGACGTTTTATCCTTGAATGATGTGTGTCAGGCTTGATTCCTCGGGTGAATTTTCCTCTTAAGTTAGTTAAACTTTCCATGTGTGTGACGAAAAGGAATGAATTATCAAATCAACTATTATATCATAATCGGAATTTTTGTGATAATAGTTGATTTATCATAAAAAAGCGATCTTTACTGTTTTCCGACTATTGTTCCCCAATCACTCTTTTTTTCCATTTCAGGACGTAGTTTGGTCAGATATGACCCTTTGCTCTATAAAACCTAAAAACAATCAACTGTTTTACCCTCACCTGCCCTTCTACTTTTTTCTTCTTTTCTCCCTCGTTGAAGTAGCCGAGTGGTTAGCCTTATGGTCCTCGGTTCAGCAGGCTCTTGGCTCTAATCCTGGTCTTGGGGTGGTTATTTATAGTGGTTGCGAATCGACTTTAAACCGTAGGTCTCGGTCTAATTGGCCTTCGGGTAGCAAAACCAAAAATAACCGTAGAAAGGCAAACCAAACCCAAAAACCCCTCAGGGGCACATCTCCTTTAGGTGTGTACGGGCTTCACAAACCCGAGGACCCTAGTGATCTATTCTTTTCTTATGAGGTTTACTGCCTCTGGTAAACATGGGGGTCATGCATACATTAGGCGATCTTTCTATATTTTCTTTTCTACTACTCTCCTTTTTGCAGGCGAGAGCCCTCTTTTTGTTCATGCTCTTCAGATTTTACAGTTCATATTTTAATTATGTCATGCTTTTAGTCCTCATCACCAAAAATTTTCTAAAAGTACAATTTTAAACTTACAAGATCTGGTTGGGGAAAATCGTCATCCAAACCTTTTTGCATTTTTACGTTCGGTTGGTTTTTTTACATCTCTAATTTTTCCCAAGTTCAAAGTGACTCATCAATCTATTTTATCAAATTATTTTTTAATTCAATCTTTTAAATTTCCAACCATCAAATTTTATGCATATACAAATTAAATCATTAGTTATGCTGCAGTCAATCGTCTTGTTTTTATCGACTATTTGTATATTTTTATTCTCATCTACATATTTTTACGTGTTTTAAATCTATCTTTTATCTTTGTCTTGGACTTGATTTTTAAACATATTGTACTTTTATTGGGTTATATTGTCTTGAGTTTGGCTCAGCTTGTCCGTTTTTGGACCTTGCGCCATAAAACCCTAACATCCAATTCTATCCTTTTTGCAGGATTACTTGACGTTCTCTGTCGTGTTTGGCGCAGCTTTTGTCATATATGACCCTTGCGCCATAGAATCCAAAACAACCGTCCTGCTATCTGAAAGGTGCCTGCAACAAATAGGGAGACTTGCATATTTTACTCGGATTCGAGTGAAACTAGTAGCTCATGTGCGTGGATTACATGAGTGAAAAATCTAGGTGAAACCCTAAATCTCGCTTATTTATGTTAGTGGATGCAGAAGTGTTGGATATATTCCACATGCGCTACATTACCCCGATAGGAGCCTGCATAATCATTTCAATTCTCTGTCTGCCCATTCGGTGTATGACGTCATCGACTTCAGGGTCATTCAAATAAAACTTATATGACAGGATATTTTTCTTTCATTCCATATAATAGATGCCCGGAAGCTGTCCTTGCTAATCAGGTCATCACCATACTTCGTAACCATATATAAGCAATGTAGAACGTATAGCAATGTAGAATATTATCCGTGCTAATCCGGTTTGCTCACCATATTTTTTAAATAACTTCCAAAACTTTAATGTTTGTTTTCTAGAATGTAAAAAATAAAACTAATCATACCTTTTATTTTTTATATTTCCATCTAAAAAAGTCCTAAGCCTTCCTCAGCAATGGGTCTCAGGTGTGGAAGGAGGAAAAACTTTGAAGTTTTACACATCAATCATTTTTATTATTAAACTCGTATCCCCTTTATCCAAAAAGGTTCGACGGACTTTTTATATTTCGTGAATGAATAAGAGCTATGATTGGCCACGTCGGTATTGATTTTTATTTTAAGCTTAGTGGCCATCGTAATTTAATAACTTAATCTGAACCGAAAACTTTTTCGCCTCCAAAAACTATAGGTCTTAAATCCGTTTTGTTTATTCAGCTTTCATACGATCATAGCATGCCCACAAAGTTGAGAATTACTTTTTCCGCTGTATGCCAATCTTCTGGATATCTAATAAGGGCTTTGAAGCAAAATACTTTTGATGACTAAATATCTTATATAGCCTTATATTTTGCTTTCCTTTTAAACTGAGACAGGAAATTTCGTAAACGGGAATTCTAACAAATTGTAAATTTAAATAAAAGAAAGAAGTTTACAAAGGTTATATAAAACTAGAAAACACTTCGTTTTATAATCACTTGCCTACACATTTTTTTCGAAATATTTCAATTATTTTTGTTTTACATTTTTGGTACTTTATTTTGTGCCCCAACGTTTTATTCCAAAAATCTTATTTCACTATTATTTTCCACTGATTTGTTAAACCGCAGTAGCCCAATTTTTAGAGTCTCGAATTCAGTGATCGGAGGGTTGCGAGTTCGTAAACTCGATCCAACCAAAGACAGTGAACATGAGGACTGGTGTATGTTAAATCTCGTGGCCTCAATTATCCTCACTTTGGTGTGAAGCTTGGAGACTGGCCTGCCAGCTCGGGTGTTAACTTGGTCATCTGACCATGGTTCAAAATTACGAGGTGTTCTTGGATCTCTCTCTCTTCGGTATTGATCGCCAATGGCCCGTTGCATTGCTTCATGTAGCTTACATTGAACGTATCTTCTGTATGCTCTGAGCAAAACTCTGTGTATACCCATTACTTGTTTTTTTGTCTTGTGTTTGGCTCAGCATGGCTAAATATGGCCATATATTTGGTTTTATGGAGACCTTGCGCAATAAAACCCAATTAACCAACCATCTCTAACATTTCGTATTTGTGTAAACTGCATTAACATTGAAGTGTTATTTAACGGGTTGTAATCAATACTGAAACAAAATGCTTTAGGCTGTTTTAAACATGTTTCAAAGTAGTGTTACCTTGATTGTCGTGGAATGCTAATATTCCGGAACTGTTGTGGAATATTTGAAGGTTTTTTTAACTCATTTCTTCTAAATACGCTTAAGCTTGTACTGGTTATTTTGGAACATGTTCACAGCAGCTGATGTTCTTAATGATTTTTTTTATCCTACAACATAACTCGAAATCGGGGCAGTTTTTTTAAGTCACGAAACAGTTACTTTAAACAGATCTCATTGTTTCAGAACATGTTATGAAGTTAGCGTTCTCATTGGTTGCTCAATCGAAAATTCAGAGTCTCACAATCGCAGATTTACGTAGCATATTCCATTGCAGACATTTCCTTTTATTTCCTAAGGTTTCCTTTGTATCTAAGGAAATATGGAGAAAACATTATTTAATTTCTGTAAATCACGATATTTCCTCATTTATATATTTTGATTGACGTACTCTTGTTCTGAGAACAAATTATGGTGACTGGACTACGTAATGTTGAAAATAATCTCATAAAATACGAAGCTAAAGTAATAAATACAGAAATAAATGCAAATTACTTCCACATCCGCCCATACTTGTGGACAGAATTTCTAATATCTCGAATTGACCCTCAGGCATGTTCTAACGAACGTTTGACTCAACTGCCTACTACCGGAAAGAATATTGTGATGGGGAAAAGATTTTATGCATGGACAATTACATCACAAATTATCAATTTCGGTAACATTTTTAATTGGAATAACGGAAATTTTCTATTTTGTTCTTTAATCTATATTTGATGGTGAAATAATTTTACTCTTTTAAGATATTAAGTTGAAATCTTGAAATAATCGATATAACCATGCGTTTCATCGTTCTTGTACACAAATACGTATTCGTCTTCTATAGAGGAAACATGGCGGTACCAATACAATAGCCACCCTGCCGATAAGACCCTAGGAGGGTTTATGGCTTTTTTGTGCACAAGTGTCGGATAATTATTAGGAAATTGGATGTATGTTATTGGTTTAACATAACAGAAAATCTGCTTCTGCATGCTCTATTGAATTTTTGAAGAGCTCCGGACAACAGTGATAAACTACAGAAATAATGTTTGGTAATAAACAGTATTACAAACAAAATGTTCAAGATAATCAAAAGAATTTATGATTGTTTGAATGAGTGCTTAACACTTAAAACTTAGATTCCATGACCTCTTGAATAGTAGATAAACTAATAATTTTGCAATTTTTTAAATCTTGAAAATTGCTCCTGAAGTCTTATTAGGTTGCCCGAAACCCTTCAATTCAATTGTTTTCCCAAAGAAATGAGAACTCATACTTTTAATATTTTGCATCATATTGTCAACCATTATGTTTTAAATCATGTTTTCATATTCTAGTTATGTTCTCCTGTCGTTGTGTGTGTGATCGACGTATTCTATTTTGAATTTCATTTTCATCACATGCATAATTTTTAATCACTTCATATATTGTCTAATCATATTTTAATAATTTACTTTTCAATGTTTATTTAGTTGTTTACCTGATATGTATTTAAAAATCTATTTGAAATTTTATTTGGGCTTGCGTTTGGCGCAGCATATCCATTACTGGACCTTGCGCCATTAAACTTAAACCAATCAACCAACCTGAAGAAATGATTTGGAGAAAATTTGCAATCTATTCTCATACCCCATCCATGTCCTCTCATTGATGCCACACAGTAAAAAGGATTATAAATACAAATATCAAACATTCCCGACTTTAAATTTTCAAAGATATAACTAAAGAGGAAGATTAGAACTCCTTGTTGAGGCCTCAATTGCCACAGGATCTACAGAGATCTATAGAAGCAGCTTGTTTTCGTGTTCTCACAGGACATGATTACCTGCAAAATCATCATACCGAATTGGCTTGCTAGATTCTCCAACTTGCCCTCTGTGTGGCTTTTCTGACATGACAGGAGCCCACCTTAATAGTTGCCCTGATCTTGCTGACGTTGCAGTATTACAAAGTTAAATGTTTTCTTTCTGTTTTAAGACCATTGGCCAATCAGACTGGCTCTCTATGTGGCCTTTCAGACATGACAGGAACCCATATCAATAGTTGCCCTGATTATTCACTGCGACGTCAGTAAAATCAGGGCAACTATTGAGGAAGGTTCCTGTCATGTCTGAAAGGCCATTGTTTTATTTCTGTTTGAAGATTACCTAAGACGAATTACGACGTCTTACTGACGTTGCTCTATCAGCAGTATTCATAATAATACTGTGCTGATAGAGTTCAATATTTTTTCTGTTTCAAGACTATTGGCTTGCCAGACAGACTTATAGAGCTGGCTTAGGATAAAAAAACCTCTCCACTTATTTTAATTCGTCCACTCGTCTAACGTTGTAGACGGAGTAACTACACTGTTGTCTAGCACATTTTATTTTTCAAAAACTTCTGTGTACAGACAGGAAATTTCCCATGTGAATAATACTTCGCGCAGACACATGAGAAACTTGATCACCGTAAGGCACGGTACATACATGTAGAAATGAATGGCTTCACTGTTGCTTTCCAAACCACTTCCGTATATTATAATATTTCACCAATTCATAGTAAAAGAAATTAGCGTGGGTGGGTTACAATTATGTAATATAAGGATGAGGACAGACAGACATTTCAAAGAAATTCAACTACAGTCTAATGAATCTACTTAAAAAACGCAGGAGAGTATTTACAGGTTTACAAAACAGTTGATACAGTTCACATCATTGTCGGCATAATATCTGAGCTCTTCGTCTTTTCGAGCTCTCATCTACCTACATGGGACGTCGTCGTCTCTGCATGTGGCGGACCTCAGGCCGGAAGTCTATAACCCTCCGAGTGGTTTCGACGAGATATCTCGTCCATCAAAATCTGGTTAGATTTTACTAATAACGAGATTCCTCGTCGAGACAACCACCAGGAAGGTTAATGCCCTTGCACATGCTCCGCTCGTTCAGTCATTAATCATGTGTACATCTCCACAATAACACAAAACACTGGAAAACTAGTATTAGTTTAGACTAAACGTGTTACATGGAACAATGGAAGTAATTAGAGTTCTTACAACAGCCCTAAAACTGTTTTACTAAAAGGGTATTCAACAGACATTAGACAATGGAAAAGTTTCGGGCAACATAAGCCACTTTCAAACTTTTCAGAACTATTTTCAAGTTTTAAAGAATTCCAAAATTATAATAATTTATCCGCTATTCAAGAGGTTATGTTATCTTAAACAGTCAACTATCACGTCACTCATTCAAACAATCAAAATCTTTTGATTCTCCTGAATATTTTGTTTTGTGGCTCATTCCCAATAATGACACTCCACATAGGAGAATATATATTTATTATGATGAATTACACACAAACGAAAATACAGAACGAGAGCCACAACATATACCACCACTTGCAGTCGCATTCATCGTTCTACTGTTGACAGTCTATTTTGTAATAAACAGTTAATACAGTCATAATCACACTTACAAGCCATCTGGTGGCTTTACAACAGTTAATGTAGGCTACGTGGGGATTCTATTCCTGTCAGGTTCGATTCCTCCCTGGGTGTATTTTTCTCTTCTGTGTCATTAAAACTTACCTTGTGTGCATGCCAATTGTTGTCTGTCTTGAGTTTGATATACCTTGACCAAATATGGCCCTTGTGCCATAAACTCAACCAATCAAACTTTCTAATTTTATTCAGCTGTATTTATGGGATTACCTTTATACTTGTAAAGAACTTTTATTAAATTTTACGACATAAATTCAGTTCTCTGTGGGTATAAACTGTTTTGTAGCAGGATCTTTGTAAATTAATGCTTTTATCGTGTTACAAACTGCCCCATATAGAATAAACTGTTCAGAGATTAAGCCATTAGACATTTCAATTAGCACATCAAAATAAGAGGTTGAATGCGTCCGCTTTAGAAGCAATTTTGATCAGACGCTTAGCCTATTCCGATGTCTTATCTCAGTACTGCTTTTGTATCGCTTACGCTTGTTATTGATTGTAGCAATTAAATAGTTATGTTGAAAATCTAACAAAATCAGCTACGGGGGGGCTATCAAATGTTTGTGTAAGTCATAAACACATCAGATATTCCGTGTTTCAGTGTAAAATGGGTAAAACCACAAAAAAATCATACGAACCTTATCACTGCAAGAAAATCTTTTAAAGATGGATTGTTACTCTTATAGAAGTAAAAAATGCATTGTTAAAATGTGTAAGTTAATAGTAAATAACTGTTATATTGGAAATATTAAGTTAATGGTACATGGGTAAAAAATAGCCTTTAAAATGACTAAGGGCTTATTACAAAAGTTAATTAAAAACTAAAAATAAATTCATAAATCTGATAAGTGGCTCTAGGTTTGCCGATTGCACTAACAACGTTTAAGTTGTAGGTAGTGCAGGTTCGATTCCTGTAACTTATCCTGGGTGTTATTTCTCTCTTATGAATCAGTAAACCTTTTCTTCTGTGTATATGTCCATTTACTTGACGTTGTTAGACACAGCTTGGCTAAGTATGACCCATGTGCCATAAAACCCAACCAACCATTAACCTGATAAAAAGAAAAATTGAATTTCTAAAATATTTTTAATCACCTAACTGTCAATTTAAATAGTTCCTAAGTAAAAATTAACCGTAAAATCATTTTCTAGCACTCAATAGCTGTTAAATTTCCTAATTGTTAGTTATTACTCCAAACGAAACTGTTAATAGTAACTTGTCGCGAATTAACAATAACTGTTAATACTACTGCTATCTTAGAATAACAGTGTTACCCATCCAAAAATATCTTCCTGGTAGGTCTAAAATACGGTTTGGATGAGATTGAAATTTAGCAATGCTTTTAAGCTCATTAATATCAAACGTTCTTGACAGCTGAATGACCAACAATATGATTAATGAGGGGTTTTAGCCTCGGTTGATGATTCCCCTGATGGGTTTACTGGAGTAATTACTGAGCACTCTTGCAAACCTTGTAAAGGCCTATTTCTCTTTTCTGATATAGAGTGTTGATGAATGTATTGTTTTCAACTATCTAACTGTTTTTATTGCATTTAAAGTTTCTTGCTTGAATCAGTCAAAATCTTTCACATAGTTAGCAGCAGACCATTAACGAACTGATGAATTCTATGAAACTAAGATAAAGGAATACTGTTGAAATTGTGTGATCAAGTAGAAGTACGTATGATAAAGTGATTTGATAAATATACATTTGGTATGTGTTTTCTAGAATAAGTTGCTAGACTGAGTTTCATAGATTTGGATTTGATGCTAGATAGACTTCGGGGCAACATACTCTTAATTCTTAAACAAATTTTTTAAAGCTAATGAGATCAGTCCTGTTCATATTTCTCTATAAAAACTCGATATTTTAAATATAGAAAGCAAGTCATAAATTGCTAAAAAATGGAATAGTTATTTTCAAAAGATTACACGTCCCTAATTTAGTTTATAGACCTAAGACATTTCGTACACTTACATATTAAGAATCACATCCATAGCTAGTAATAGATATTTGTTTGCTGGTAATGGATCATTGTTTTGGTTTTGTCAGCCATCTTTTGAAGACAGGATTCAGTTATTCTCGTTTCCATCTATCCCAGAATTTCGGCAGAATCTTTGTATAATTTAATCAATTCAATTAGGACTTTTATGTATTTACTCTTTACGATCTTAAGGTTATGGAAGAAACATTGAGAACCAATTCCTCGCACTCGGTATGTGGACTCTGTCACCGAATTAAGGAAAGTTCATAGAACAAATTCAATCCTATGCTGCGCTACTGTATCATACCAAGCACGAATGATCATATTTGGCAGCGAGTGCGTTAAATCTATTTTATTGAGGTTTGCTGCTTGTTTTAATTTTTTAATTTATTTTTATGAAATTTGTTTTGTCTCTTGCGTTTGGTCCAGCTTATCTCTCATTGGACCCTGTGCCGTAAAGCCTAACAAAAACTCAACCAAATATGAAAATATAAAAACATTTAGGTATAGTGAGTAATCTTTTGTTCTAACCCGCTTCATGCATAGACGTGAAATGTAAGTAGACCGAGCATTGCTATTGAAAGGAGCTTTAAAAAGTGTGACCACAACATGTCGATTTGTAGTGACGTCACTGTTCTGTGAAAATTTGACTTGGCTAACCGATTTGGTATCTTATTGTCTCATTTGGGATGTTACATCTTATAACAGGGCAGGTGCTCAAATCCATATTTCTATAGTGATAAAAGTGGGAGTCTACCACTATCAGATGATCAGGCAATGGATCAATCAATGGACCAATCAGATGATGAATCAATGGATGGGCGTCTTCTCCCGTTCCGTGGGTAAATCAGATGATTAATGTTAGATTCCACCCAGTAGACGAAAGCAATCTAAGGGTCATGTTACTACTAGTTTTGGTCACATGATTCTGGGCGCATAAAAAAAGTTACCATTACTCATTCTACTTTTATACTTTCTCTATGGCTTCATGTCCCTTTTAAAACTCAAAGAAGCGTTTCAATTCATCCCATTGCAAAATGGCTTGTCCGCGTTTGGACCTTGCGCCATAAAACCCTAACATCCAATCCAATCCATCGCAAAATGAGAAACCAACTCGCATGATCTGACCTCACGCGAAGAACTCAAAGGAACTTCAGTCGGATACGAAAAATAAAAGTTTAACCGCAATTTTTCTTGAACTTGGAAACTGCACGAGAACTGCGACTAAAATATCGAATGCAAACACATAACTCGTGCGCACGTGCCTCGGGTGCGCTTGTATTGCCAAGTTCGGTTCAGTCTGACACGAATATATGTCATGGTCTCACGAGGCTGAACTAATAGACGTATATTTCTGCCATTTGCAATTGTTCGTGCTTTCAACAGCCGGTGTTTCTCCAGAACAGACTTTGGAGGTGATGTATTGAAACCAGGGGACCGTGAATGGGAACAACTTGTCGATGAATATAATGCTGAAAAATACTCGTGTAAACTGAAAAACTCACAATGGCATAAATTTTATTTGAGTAACATTTGATACTTGATACGCGTGACTAAGGTTGGACTACGTAAGTGGTGGAAATGTGCACATTTCCCTTGGTGGGAAGAATACATAATTCAAAAATACGTTTCAATAGGCTGCTTATGTACTTTTATGATTTTATTTTCATAACCTGAGAATAAACTGAACATTAAATTTTTTTAGGATTGTGTTGAGGAGTCCTGAATATTCAAATCATATTGTACATTATTATACGCTCTAAGCACATTTGATATTGATATTATAATTTTAAATTTTTATTCCGGTACGTTCTTATATTTTTTATTAAGATCTGTTTCATAGGCTACCAGATATTTAAAATCCTCTTGTTATATGTTCGTAACCGCCTTATTGGTATAATGGTGGCAGCGTTTGTCTACCACTCAGAAGATTCGGGTTCGAATCCCGGTTTGTAAAAGCATGGATGTTGCTCATTTTCCTTGTTAAGAGTAATTGCGACCTACCACTGGGTGCGCCTTCGCAAATGGTCGTCATTTTGCCCCTTTTAGTTGCGAACACCGAATAGGTCGGGCGTTAGAAATTAAAACCTCAAATGGTTTCGACGAGATATCTCATCCATCAAGATCTGACCAATTTTCCAAATGACGAGAATCTCGTTAGCTATTGTCGATTTCTTATGACGAGATCAAGACCTGGTCAGTTTTCTTCTAATGACGAGAGACGACGAGATCTTGATGGAAGAGATATTTTGTCCATCAAGATGTGTTCAGTTTTGTTAATGACGAAATACCTCGTCGAGACAACCATCAGACGAGTTAACCCTCCAAGGGTTTACGACGAGATATCTCGTTCATCAAGATCTGACCAATTTTGCTAATGACGAGATAACTCGAGGTCATCAAGATATTGCCGATTTTTTGACGAAATCAAGGTTTGTTTAATTTTCTTCTAATAACGAGATATCTCGTCCATCAAGATCTGATCAGTTTTGTTAACGAGACGACCTTCAGGAGAGTTAAAAAAACAGCTTAAACTACTTTTCTGTGTTTTACGAAAGGCATGAATAATTATAAATGCTTTAAAGTTGTAATGTTAGTGAATCTAAAATCTTTCAGAAGAAAATCATTTGAATTTTAAATCAATGTTTGATTGAATAAATAAATGTTAAAAATGAATACCAAAATCCAGAATTTATGAAAGTTAAATGTAGTTGTGTGCCACGCAAAGCTTCAGAATTATGATATGCACTCAATTACTTTGACAGTAAAACCTTCATGATTCAAAAGGCTGCTTGAATATCCAACGATTTTGCAACATCATTCATCACTCTTCAATTTATATTAAGACTACTACAAAAAGCTTTATCTAAGTTTACTATCTAAGATTGATAGAACCGTCTTCAGTGAAATGGCTATTTTGTTGTCCTTTGTTACACCGCTTTGTTTGCTTAGAAGAATACCGTTAATTATGCGTACAAAATAATCCAGTTTATTGTACAATCTTAAAACATCGTTTTTTTATTGCAACTAAATCGTTATGATACGATTGTTTTCTCTAACACAATATCAATGACTTTTACGTCGTATTTTTATTTCATTTCATAAATTGCGAAGACCAAGAAACGCATTTTACAAAATGAATACCCTTTTGAAGAATTTATGGGAGTTAAGTTTAAAAATAATTTCTATACAAATGTGTGTAAATACCGTGTGAACGTTTTCATCGCACCTTCTGGATGAAAGTGACAAAGTGCATATTTTACAGGAGAGTCAGATTGGTTTCATTTTGTTTTACATGTGCAACATGTTTTTAGTCTTTTATATGTTTTAATGTATTTGTTATTTTTATAACTGTTTTTTTATTTTATTTGGACTTGCGTTTGGCTCACTTGTCCATTGTTGAACCTTGCGACATTAAACATAAATCAACCATTTAAGATTGATCACCTTTAGGCAAATTTTACTTCCCAATTAGAAATTTGCAGAATTCGTTCTTATCTGTATTAAAAAATGTCTACCATGTTTCTTGATTTTATTTCCATGGTTTAACCCTCTGTCACGAGATTTTCGAGTAATGAAGTTTTACTTCTTGTTTCCTGTCTTGTGGTTGGCGCAGCTTGGCGAAATATGGCACTTGCGCCATCAAACACTACCCAGCCAATTAACCTTTAGAAAGCTAAACTATTAAATTTTCGTTGTGTACGAAATACTTATTTAAGGTGAAGGTCTATATTCAATTTTTTCTTTCCAAAGAAACTTCTATCATATATCATTCATCACAAAAAGAGCACATTTCTGCCATCTGTCACAGCTAAAAGATCGCAAATTATTGTAATTTAGACATAACCGAAATGGTTTGTACGACCATCTACATTTGACAAATTTTGCTTATGACGAGATATCACGTCAAGCTATTACCAATTTTTTTATGTTGAGAGCAATATCTGGTCAGTTTTCTTCTAATGACGAGATACCTCGTCCAGACAACCACCAGGAGGGCTAATATCTTTTAGAAACCAGCTTTTCTATTGACAAAATATAACATCTCAAATTGTGTCCCTCGTCTCGAGACGTTGCGACATTTTAAATAGAAATATCAATACCAATGAAAGAGCGTCAACAAAACAATGGCAGATCGTAGTATCCAACGACGATACCGTTTTCAGGTGCCTGAGTTCAAAAGTTTGGGGTCAAAGTGTTTCCATATCACCTCCCAATCGTCCTTTACCCTTTGCTACCCTCTTGGAAACAATAGTCTCAGATCTGGAGTCCGCGACCAATCGAATTCCAATCAACCCATGGCCCACTTCTTCCAAGCTAGCGAGGCCTAATCGGCGATAAAAACCCCCACTCACACAATGCTTGAATCCGAGGCCTGAGAAAGTATAAAGTCAAATGGCTGTTAGAGTGATCCCACTTTAATTCTCTTGTAAACGAGTGAGGGGATGAGAAGTACTTTGCTGGAAGAGTGCATCTCGCCGTGATTCCGTTGCGGTTGGCTTGGTGGGACAGTTCCCAGAGGGTGTACTAACCTACGTTGAGTGTGTGTTTGTGGAAGCACACACGAGCGATAGTATAACATTTTGTTTTGAATGAGACATTTCGTCTGTTTGGGTAACCGGCGACTTCTCTCGTTTGTGCACCTCGCGTTTACCACGGATGAGCGAGTCGTAATGTAATCTTCCAAGAATGGGTTGAACGCCGGTGTGTGGTCAATCTTCGATTGGATGATGGTTATTTGCCAGTCGCGCTTCAGTTCTTTGGTCGTTCTCGGGCTTCTGCGAAAGCTAGTCGGAAATTCCTTCCATGGGGTAAAGGGACATTCAGAAGCAGTACGTTCGTTCGTGGATGTCTTTCTCCGAATGTTCGAGTGGCATGAGAGTTGTTTGCTTCGTTCCAGTTCTTAAGCTTCTTGAAAAGTTTATCAGAATTTCCTCCTCAAGTTGTTATGCAAAAGTAGTTGTCCCTTACATATTGACCATTGCAGCTGACCTTCGAAAGATTTTTGTCCTATGCCAGACCTCAATCTTTTCGCCCTTAATCTCATTCTGGCAGTCCAGTATAGTCTTGAAACAAATAAAAAATGAAAGTCTATCAACGGTTTATTCATGAGGTGTCAGTAAGGTCACGGCAACCATCAAGGTAAGCTCCTGTCATCAGCCGTCAGGGGCACAACTTTTGGTGGGTACAGGCATCACAACCCTGAGGTACCGAGTGATCCTTCCTCCCTTTCATCTTTACCCTCGCCTACCCTTATACTTTTTGCTTTTTCTTCCCTCATTGTGTTGTCTGTCTTGTACACTGCTGGCCACCCAAATTGCAACACCAAGAAAGACAAGAGATATCACAACAAAATTTATTTTGTAGATAACATGTTGGCCAAGTATCAAATGATTAAATTTATAGACTTCTGTGAAGTGTGGTTCCTGCCAAAATCAGTAGCCAGAGTAGCCGCCATTGTTGGAGATCACCGCTGCCACACTCCTCGGCATTGATTCAAAGAGACTTTGGATGTGTTCTTGGGGTACAGCAGACCAAGCAGCTTCCACACGTTGCCAAAGTTGATCTGGTGTGGCAGCTGGGGATGTATTCTGGGTCAATCGTTGAGCAACCATGGACCACATGTTTTCTATCGGCGAAAGATCCGGAGAGCGAGCTGGCCAGGGAAGCAATTCAATCTGGCGATTGACGAAGAACCCTTGGACAATGCGTGCCACGTGTGGTCGCGCATTATCCTGTTGAAATATGGCTGTGGGCAAGCCCTGAAGGTAAGGAAGGACAACTGGCTCCAACACTCGGAGATGTAGCGCTGGCTGTTTAAAGTACCGGCAATGCGTACTAGAGGAGTGCGAGAGTGATATCCAATACCGCCCCATACCATAATACCCGGTGCAGGACCAGTGTGGCGGTGCATAACGCAGCTGTTCAGCATCCTCTCTCCACGGTGTCTCCAGACTCGAATCCGACCATCGTGGTGTTGCAGACAGAAGCGTGACTCGTCAGTAAAGACAATTTCATTCCATTCTGCCGTCCACGTCCTTCTTTCATCGCACCATTGGCGGCGGAAACGTCTGTGGTTCTGCGTCAAGGGTAGACGAAGCAATGGACGTCTTGCGGACAGACCACTCTGCTGTAAACGGCGTCGAATGGTACGCGCAGACACTGGATGATGCGGTACAGACTGAATGTGCTGTGCTATGGTTCGTGATGTGGCTGAGCGATCCGTCACTGCCATACGCACAATATGCCTGTCATCACGTGAAGTGGTGCACTGAGGTGGATGCGATCGAACACGTCGGTCCGTCGTACCCTCCTGCATCCAACGATCACATATCCGCATTACAGTTGTTTGGTTTCGTCCAACACGACTACCGATTTCCCTGAAAGATAATCCACAATCTCGGTAGGCCACTATCCTTCCTCTGTCGAACTCGGATACTTGATCAAAAGATGATCGCTGTTTTCTACGAGGCATAATTGATCGTTTTTTTGAAACAACCACAAGAAAAACACAATTGCCGTACTTGAAATCGTCGAAATCTCCAAGCCTTAAATAGCGCTTTGAAGTGGCGCCACAGGCGCGCGTGATGTGCGTCTGCGCTGAAATTCTAATCATTTGCATATCTCACCTCCGCTAATGCATGTTGTAAATTTCATATTATTTGCATGCTTCCTTCAGGGTGTTGCATTTACGGTGGCCAGCAGTGTATTTGGCGCAGCTTGGCCAAATATGGCCTTTATGCCATAAAACCCCCAACCAACCTGTCATTAGAAAGGTCACACAGGGAGTTGGAGAGTGAAAAGTCGATTTGGTCTATCTTGCATCTTTTCCTCACATTCGATTTATTTTAAAAAATATTTCATGATTTTTCGAATCACCATACTTTTTTGGCCCTCAGGGACATATCTCCTTTATGTGTGCCCCGGCTATACGGGCCCGAGATACTCTAGTGATCCTGTCTATTCACGTGGGGTTTACTGTCGTTAGTAAACATGGCGATCGTGCTCCGGGGATACCCAAGCAATTTTTTTCAGCTTCCATCTCACTAACCTTTTACCCAATCCTTATTTCCCCCCTTTCACGACATTATTTACTTGACGTTGTCTTGCGTTTGGCGCAGCTTGGCAAACTCTGATCTTTGTGCCATACTTTTCTGAAAGGAGTCGAGTCTGTTGTAATATTTACACTAAAAAACATCAACAAAAATGGTGGTTGCTGTTTTGATATGATTCGATTCTGCTACTACCATTTCCATTGTTTGAATTGTAGACGGCATAGGTTCTATTCCACCCTGGGTGTATATTTATGTCCTCTGTGTCAGTAAACTTTCTTTGTGTGTATGTCCATTACTTGGCGTTGTCTGTCTTGTGTTTAGAGCAGCATATCCAATTATAGCCTTTCCGCTATTAAATCCAACCAGTTTGAAGTTGATGTGGCTCAGTAGGTTAGCCCGCTGCTCTAGTAAACTGCGTGTTTGAAGCGGCGCAAGTTCGATTCCTTCCTAGATGTATTTCTTCTGTGTCAGTAAAGCTTTCCTTGTGTGTGTACGTCCATCACTTGACGTTCTCTTGGAGCAGCAGGGCCAAATATGGCCCATAAAAACCCGAAACCAACCAACCTTTTCCATTGTTTGTAAATAAAACAGAGACCGTACTTCACAGAAATCGTCTACATTATTGTTAACTTGTGCTCCACCTTGCGTGAAAGCAACCTCTTTTGCATCTGCTACCCTGCATATGAAAGGCTACGGCAAACCTCGATATAAACTACGGAAAACACGCTTCCAAAAGCATCAGCTGCAAAATTAGTATATCTTTTTCCTCCTCGCATATCGGATATTGTTTCCCGTGTCTTTTGTTTTGTCTCTGATTTGGAATGAAGTTACGGGAGTGGGTGAGTTTTCACAATGCGTACCCAACAGCGTGTGAAGCATGGCATCTGATGCTTCGTGAACTGATGTTAGCGTGTGAATGGAAAACATGAAACCCCTGTAATTGCTGTTGCTTTTTGTGGGTAGCATGTTAGAAGGATTGAGATTCGCGTGTTTTTTATGCAAGGGCATCATTTTGTTTTGGATTAAACCTCCTGGTGGTTATCGTAACGGGGTATCTTATTAGCAAATTCATTAATATAGATCTTGATGGACGAGATATCTCGTCATTAGAAGAAAACCGACCAGTTTTAGATCTTGTCATCATCAAAATTCGGCAATATCTTGTTGGCGATATATCTCATTAGCAAAATTGGTCAGATTTTGATGGACGAGACATCTCATCGAAACCATTAGGAGGGTGAACTTTATATAAAACATGTTTTATTTCATTTTTTAGCTTTTTGAGAAATCTGAGTTGCTCACGTCGGGATGAGGTTTAATCAGCCCTCCACAAAACCAGATCCGGCCCTATAAATATTTTTATAGGTCCTCGGACCAGATACGGCACTCCGAACAGATTTACACAGACCAGATACGGCCCTCCGACCAGGTTCATCTGGCCCGCAAACGAGATATGGTCCTTCAGATAGCTTTAACCTTCCCATGGAATAGATACAGCCCAGGGAATGTTTTTACCGAGCTTGTAGACGAGATGCGGCCCTTCAGTTAGGTTTATACGGTCCGCAGACCAGATACGGCCTTCCAAATATTTTTATAAGGTCCGCAGACCAGATATGGCCTTTCGAACAGGTTTACACGGTTCAGACCAGATATAGTCGTTCGGATAGGTTTATCCGGCTTGCGGACCAATACGAGCCTCGAAATGTTTTATCTGGCCCTCACACCATATAAGGTCCTCCGAATGGGTTAACCAGTTCGCAGACCTTTTACGCCCCTCAGGATAGGTTTAACCGTCTCGCAGGTCAGATACGGCCCTCCGAATAGGTTTACTCTGCAAGCAGACCAGATATTCTATAAGCAGTGATTCTCAACCACTGTGCCGCGGCACTTTTGTGTGCCGCCAAATTTTAGAAAATAAAAATTATGATTTTGTTCATTTGTTGGAAGATGAAATATGGTGTGCTAAACTAGCTTACTTATCAGACATTTTTGTTATTTTTAATAACATAAATTCAAGTATGCAAGGGCCGAAAGAAAATATATTAAACTCTACAGATAAACTAGTGGGATTCCAAAAACAAACAACTTTATGGGAGAATAAAGCTCAGGAAGGCAATTTGGAAAAGTTTGAGTCAGTCCCAAAAGATTTTAATAAAACTATTCATAAAATTGTTATTGACCATTTGACAACATTAGAGGAGAGAATTATTCATTATTTCCCAAATTTAGATATAAAAAAATTTGATTGGGTTCGTAATCCATTTGTGATAACGAATACTTCTGTATTTGAATTAACTTTGAATGAAGAGGAAGAACTAATTTCGCTTTCTAATAATCGAGATTTAATTTTAAAATATTCGGAAGAATCAATTAATTCATTTTGGATTAACATTAGATGCGATTATCCCATGATAGCCAAAAAAACTTTAAAAATATTATTACAATTTTCTACATCTTATTTGTGTGAATTCGAATTTTTAGTATTAACCAACATAAAAACGAAAAAAAGATGTTATATGAGAGATGAGATATGAGAGTAGCATTGTCATTTTTACGACCAAATATAAATGAAATTATCAAAAAACATCAAGCTCAAATTTCTCATTAAAAGTATTCTTATTATTACCTTGTAATTAATCCCTTAATAAACGTACTGTTGTTTTTGTAGTACATATTATATTATTTTATTTTACATTCACAATTATTATCATAAACTATTTTACACGGTGCATTATAGGTAAGTAAACAACTTTTAAACTTATCTTTTTCTTTGTGTGCCGCCAAATTTTGAAATCGTTAAAAGTGTGCCGCCAAATTTTGAAATCGTTAAAAGTGTGCCGCGACAAAAAAAAGGTTGAGAATCACTGCTATAGAGGATACTCATTAATAAAAAGTTAATATTTAAAAAGTAGCAAATCGGAGCCAAGCTTTGTTTTAAAAATAGTCATGTCGAAATTTGCACCAGCAGATTTATATTCTTGTTTACATATTGCGTACTCAATTACTAACTTTATTTACGGAATGTGAAATCGGTTAAATATTATCAGTAACCGCATTTTCATTTGCATTCCCGAGAAAAAAAAAGGTTTAAAAATGCCTTCATTCCAAATTAACATCAAACAGTTGCTCTATGGGGATGAGAAGGCGTTCATAAATTAAACTTGGAGTTTCTGATACCAAATAACTGCTGTTTTATTTTTTTGCGTATCCACACACTTACGTTAAAATTCTGCACAAGAAATCGAAATCACCTGATCGAAAGAGCTCGTGTATGGAGCGAAACCAGAGCGTGTAATTTCACCGATGTCATATTTCATAATTGAGTAAACAATATGTACAAAAAATATCGGGTAGGCTGTGTCCGAACACGGCCGCAAGGTTCTACGTAAATACGTCTCGTCAGCACAGTGAGTGAGCATATTTATTTGAGTGTAGTAAATGGAAGAAAGGCAATTTCCTTTGTCAATTCAACAGTTTATCGAAAGCTGACGAGTTGCTCTTCCACGAAGACTAAGTTCGATGAATTTCTGCTTGGCTTTTCGATGATAAAATGCCGACATTGTGAATTAAAATATTTTCAATTATGATACGAAGTTTCACAACCAACACTGCATTCTATTTCACTTGTCAGTTTCTTAAATCGACAAATCTTGACGTTAGCTTTCGTTTGAGGCCAATTTTGACGTCATACAGCTTCGCAATCCCTAGTTACATTGACAAAGTTTGCGCGGCACGGCGAAAAGTCCCAAAACGCGTCCTCAACATCCCATCGCGGCGCACGAACTCAAGGTCACTAAGAAGTCTTTGTTCCCTCAGCTATCGAATGACACTAGGTCGCCAAAACTACAAGACAAATTAGTACGATATTTTAGTCTCCGGTAGATCATATTTTATTTTGAACAATCCTGTCACAAAACATGTTTGAATTGTATCCTTCTCGAAGGTGCGATACTATAACTCACATGAATCAAACACAAAACTAGTTACATGTTCTTTGTAGTTAGTGCTCCACTTATTACACCCAACAAAAATTATGCCTCACTCGTTTCCCTTGAGACAAATTGCGTGGGTGTTTCCTGCAGACTTCGGAAGTCTCATTAATGGCAAGACACGTTCATTAAAATAGAAGTATGCCTTCATGTGCTTGCGCAGATGAATGCGCAGCCCTTACAACTGTCTGATTAATTCTGAGTCAGTAGTGGAACAAATCTTTCTCTGCTTTTTTAATTCGACAGTTATTGGCGTAACCCCGTATGAGAGCTCATAAGATTCCCTGTTACTAAAACTGATGCGACGCATTTTATCAGTCTTAGATATGGAAATGGAGCCACAGTAAATCATATAGATAAGCTGCCATAAATGGAACAAGATGAATGATTGCATTCAACTTCGAATCACAAAACATGAACAGGTGCTATGCTTTCAGATTTGCAATGGCAGGGTTGCCAGTTTTAGAGGTGGCTAAAGCGCCAAATTTTGCTTTTAAAAAACGTCCCAACAAGATTTCAGTTTTTTTTCGCAAAAAGGCAAATTTTTAGAGATTTTCATTGTAACCATGAACAAAAATACATCGGAAGGCGAATTTGATACTTTTGGTTAAGAATTTACTGCCCTTTGGCGATGTTTGGCGTTAATTTCCTCCAACTCTAAATTATTCGTGGAAAAAATTGAGAGCCAGAATTCATGGCTTCTAATGCATGCGTTAACTATATTTTCAGTTTGAAAAACTCTGGCAAGTCAAATCTAATCGATTCTAAGTTGGCATTTTCTGCGAAGCCAAATGTAGGTATCGGTAGTGTTTCTGTAGCGGAATGTGTTTGTTGGATGGTATTCCTAACTTGACGTCACGACTTGTTTTTCTAATACGATTTCATCATGTCGCCAATAAAAATTCCAAAATATTAATTCCGAATTGACATTTGATGGTTGGACAATGCCAATTATATTAAATGCCAGGCGTCACCAAAACGGTGAGAAACTACATTTTAAGGTAACCCCGATCTGTATCATACGAGAGCATTGGGGTAGCGCCATCTGGCCTTGTTTGTTTTCACTGAAATCCCTCTCAAATATAGAATTGTTAACTTAACCCTCCTGTTGTCTCGACGTGGTATCGCGTCATTAGATAAAACGGACGAGATCTTGATCTCGTCTTCATAAAAAATCGATTGTCTTGATGACGAGACATCGCATCAGTAGCAAAATTGATCAGATCTTGATGGACGAGATATCGCGTCAAAACCACTTGGAGAGTTAAGAAAAAATCTGAATAAAAAAACTGATACAACAGAAATAGATACAAGATAGAACAAAACAGCAGAAACAGAAACTGTTTCCATTCCAAATCCTTATTTCCATTATAACTTTTACCATGTCCAGATCGATTTTGTACATATGCATATTTCCAAATCGTGTGTCCTGAATCGTCTGCTTAATAAAGCCTAACTAATGAGCACAAACACCAGCCATATAAACTAGAGTATATAAATTCAGAACTCCAATTGCGAGAAGTTCGTGCTTTGAGGCAGATTTTTCAAAATCTGCTCACGATTCTTTCCCTGTGTGTTCTGAATTCTGAAAAGAGAGAACTCTTGTTTTTGATTTCGCTTTAACGAACTATTCTGTTGGAAATACCGGTATTTAAATTTCAACGGATCACGTACACCGCATTCGTAAATATGATAACGCAATAAAAGAAAGTTACAACTGACAACTATTATCGTTTGCTGAATGTTTTAGTTGTAGAATAACATCGGATTTCTGGTTTATATGTATTCTTTATTTTTGCTTCAAAGAAAAATCGTCTGCCTCACGACATTCAATATTTTCTTTTCCAATAGTACCACGGGGTTACCCTCTGTGTGTTTACCGGTTCTTCCTGTTTCATTTCTTACAATAGACTGCAATGGGAGTATCATCAATCATCAGATGATACTACCCCAAACGTCATGTCGGCATAAAGGTTTTAATTAAAATGAAATTGATGTGAAAGAGGATTATTCTTCAATGACGATTTAAACTCAGACGAGATCAAACTTTCCGTGTGATTGGCGTTTTCGTATATTTGACCTGCACAGTTCATTACTCTTCTGTAAATGCCCTTTAAAGAACTATTTGTTATCCCAAAAAGGTTCAACAATTTTAGATTTTAGAATACAATGATGTATCAGGTCATTTTTAGGAAAGAAAATGAATGTAATTCATCTGTTTTTGATCCATTCGTTCTATTCTAGATGTATGTGTTCTCTTTGATATTAGTATAACCTGCTGGTGCTTTGCAGTTATTACATTTATATTTTTAAATGCTTTGTGACGACAAGGAATTTAATGTTTCGTAGCACATCGTGGAATGAGATTTGTGGACTTCATTTCGTATTGATCTGTCGTGGTCTCAGATGTCCTCAGTTGGCGTGGTGTGGAAGTTTGGAGAGTGGAATGCCAGCTCAGGTGTTGTTTTCGTTATTTGACCATGGATCAAAGTTACGAGGAGCAGTCCTTGGATCTTTCCCTTCGGGATTGATCCCGGACCGTCGCCAATAGCCCGTTGTGTTGCTCCCGTGCGACATTAATTAACTACTTCGTAGTTAATTAACGTCGAACGTTAATTAACGAACAGTAATTAACTACTTCGTAGTTAATTAATGTTCGTAGTGTTCGTTTCGTAATGTAAAAAATTAGCATAGAATGAAAGTTGACATAAAAAGCAAAAGTATTAAAAAAATCAAAAGTTTATTTCGTGCAGTGATCCTTGTACTTTGCATCCTACCCACTTTTGCTCTCAATTCCTAACCAATAGCGTGTTGTGGTAGCCCAATCGGTTAAGTCGCAGATTAGCAACCTACTTTGGCTGAATCGAGTTCGAAATTCGATTCAGCCAAAGACCGTCGTGTACATGTCTACGGGTGCACGTTTTATCTGTCGGGGTCTCAAATGTCCTCGCCTTGGTGTGGAATTTAAAGAGTGGGGTGCCAGCTCAGGTGTTAACCTCGTCATCTGACTGTGGTTCAGAATTACGAGTTGCCTTTGCATCTTTCCCTTCGGGATTGATCTCGGACGGTCACCAATAGTTTTCCTCCAGTGTTACGTAAATTCAACTAATTACCGACCAAACCATTAGCCATATCTTGACTTCCTCGACAGATTCAGATATTGAAATTGTTTGGCACAGATAGGCCAAATATGGCCGTTGAACTATAAAACTCAACAAACCAGATTCAGAAATTTGGTCAAATATGACCTTTGCGCTATAAAAACCCAATCCAACCAAGCAGTCATTTATTCCATTTTTTAAAACTTACTCGATTGTCTGGTTTTATGTATGTCAAGTAAATTTTATACTTGGATTTTTCAGTTGTACAACGTAAATTTGGCTTACCACATGGATGGGGAAAAGTCCCATCAACATTTTATTTCTTTATAAAAATTACAAATAGCCCGTTGTGTTGCTCCAGTGAGACGCTAATTAAATCCCCCTTACCTTTAAAAATTATGTCAATGATTCGTGTTCAAAGGAATTTCAGTGTAAACAAAAAACCAGACGGAAAGCGGAGATTTTAGTTCCTGTTTCCCAGATGCTCTTGCATGACTCATCGGGATTACCTTAAAATGCAATTTATCGTCGTTTTTTCGATATTTGGCTTTAATTTAATCGGCGTTGACCAATCAACTAGCATATATCAATTAAAAATTAATTCGTTAGAATTTTTATTGGCGACGCACTGAAATCGTATAAAAACAAACCAAGTGTCTTCAAGTTCATGAACTAAATATAAGTAGACTGAGCATTGCACCTTCAAAAATTGACGAACATTTCTACTAGCAATCATGTGACTGCTCTGCATCCCCAGTTGTAAACGATGCGCTATATTACTGTACCCTACCAAGCACGAATATATTCATGGTTGGCAGTGTATGTATTAAATTTACTTTTTTTATTGAGATTTGTCTGCTTGTTTGAATTTTCTAATATATTTTTATAAAATTCATTTTGTCTCTTGCCTTTGGTTCAGCTATCTCTCATTGGACCCTGCGATGTTGAAGCCTAATGAGCCAACCAAATATGAAAATACAATAGCATCTATGTGTAATGAGTACTCTTTTATGCTAACCCGCTTCATGCATAGGTGTGAAATATAAGTAGACTGAGAGGAGATTCAAAAAGTGTGACCAACATGTTGACAAGTAGTCACGTGACTGCTCTGAAAAATTGACAATGTTGCCGATTTGGCGTCTTATCGCCTCTTTTAGCGATGTAACATTTTATGACAGGGCTGGTGTGCGAATCCGTATTTCTGTAGACTGGCGACAGAAATGGTGAAATCGACAAAATCGCGTGGAGCAATCAGATGATGAATCAATGGATGGGCGTCTCCAGTTCCGTGGCCAATCAGATGATGAATGTTCGTTTCAACCCCGCAGAGGAAAGTAGTCTGAGAGTTACGTTACTACTAGTTTTGGTCACATGATTCTGGGCACAAAAAAGTTTATCGTGGCTCACTCTACTTTTATATTTCTTCTGGTCACGCCCAGAATACATATAGAAAAGACGTTCAGCCTCAAAAAACACTACCGCTACCGATTTTTATAATATCAGAAAAAGCTTCATGTTTTATCATCCCTTTAATGTTGGTCTGGTTATTTGATGTTTTTAAACTCTATTGACATTGAATTCATTTTATATTGCATTTAGCGCATCTTATCTGGTCTTCGATCCGGCACCATTTTTTTCCGAGAACAATGATAAGGATTTCGCGACGAGCACGAAAATATTTTGGTTCACTTCTCAGGTATTCTAGAAACTCGGTCCAACCAAAGACCGTTGTGCACCCGGGGGCTGGTGCACGTTAAATCTCGTGGCCTCAAATATCCTCACGTTGGCGTGGTGTGGAAGTTTGGAGAGTGGGGTGCCAGCTCAGGTGTTGCCTCGTCATCTGACCGTGGTTCAAAATTACGTCGTGTTGTCCTCGCTCTTTCCCTTCGGGATTGATCTCGGACCGTCGCCACTAACCAGTTGTGTTGCTCCAGTGCGACGTTAATTAACTACATACCTACCTACTTCAGATGTTCTAGGCAAATCTCTCATCTAACACAGACTCTTACAATGATATCTATCTATGTATATGCGTATACATGTTTCACTAACGTATGTGGCGCAGAAATCGACGTTATTTGTTTATTGTTCAATGGCAACAACGGATATAAACGATATGAAATCAACCGCTACGGGATTTATTCGCCAATTTTACCAATGAGTTTAAATATGCTAGTTCTAAGATATGGAATTGTATAATATTACTAAAATTGCACGAAAGAGCTCGCCATTTTAATGGAATCATTGAGCCGTCTGTTTTCAGAAAGCAATGAGAAAAATCAGGAAGTTAGAAATCAGAACAGAAAAGAAAATGTGAACGAAAACAGATTTAACTTAAAAAATGCCAAATCGCCTTTGAATTACGAAATGGGATGGAATTGAAATAGAAGTTCATAATCAGATTGTTGGGGTAACATGAGAGAGGTGTGCTTTTTCCCATACATTTTATTGGAAATAAGAATTAACACCTATAAAAGGAAACGAAATTCTCAGATGTTTTTGGATGATTTTATTTAGAAGTATGAAATCCATTTATATAGAATATGGATGCTGTATTCATTACAAATTGATTTATGTAAGATATGAAATATGAACAACACTTTGTCATCAATAGATGGGACTGCGATAGTAGAGGATTAGCGATCGGATGGTTGGCGAGTTCAAAATTCGAAACTACAAAAGACCGCTGTGTACATGGGGATTTTGCACGTTAAATCTCGTGACCTCAAATGTCCTCACATTGGCATGGTGTGGAAGTTTGGAGAGTGGTTTGCCAACTCAGGTGTTGACCTCGTCATCTTAGCATGGCTCAAAATTAAGAAGTGTCGTCCGATATTTCCCTTTGGAATTGATCGCGGACCGTCACCAATATCCCGTTATGTTGCTCCAGTGTGATATAAATTCAACTACCTACCACGATAGATATAACCAGTACTGCGACTTTTTGCCACAATTTTTCAATCTTTTCCAATAAGGGTGTCTTTTTCAACGAAATCGTCTCAGTAGCTCCTATTTTCTAAATTTCGGCGACTCTGAAAATTCACTGAAGATGAACGAAATTTTAATCCCTTTTTTAAACTAATAATGGGCGGAAAAATATTTTTTGCTCATTTCTTTTAGAGAAAAGTTTCCAAGGGACACTAATTTCGAAGTTTTGGCGCCAAGACAGAACCATGACAGAAAAACATCTGAATCTGAATACTAGATTGTCATGAAGACCTTATTAAAAAACAATTGTTTTTAATTTTAAATTTTAATTTCATAGCGAGATCCTCAACATCTGTTTCATATTTAATTAGCGCATTTCGTGTTTTGACCAATTCATTTTGTTTCTGAGCAATTAAAATTGCTATTAAAATAGGATTTAAGAGAATTTTTGCTATTTTAAAAATGTATGCTACTAATGCTATTTCATAAGTGCTTCGACTGTGGTACCACTGTATAAACCGCAATTAAGTGAAACTCACTTAATTCAGCTCAGAGCCTATGCGCGGTTGGTTTATTTGGGTTTTATGGCGCAAGGGCCATATGACCATGCTGCACCAGACACAAGACATACAATATCAAGTAATAGACATACACACACAATGAAAATTTTTCTGAGACAGAAGAGAGAAATACACCCAAGGAGGAATGTACCTTACAGGAATCGAACCTGCGTCGCCTACAACTCGAAGGTTGCTAGCGCAGTGGGCATACCCACTGAGCCACGACACCCCCGAGGCTATGCGCGGATATGCTTGTTTTAAAAAAAAGACTATTTAACGAGATTTCCAATTAAAAACTACGTAGTCAAAAGAATCACGTTTTTGACCATTTATTTCCACATTGAACTAATTTGTTCTACTCACGTTTTTTACGAATATAAATGCATAACTCGCGTTAGGTTAATTAATTTAAACGATGTCGGTTCCACTTTTAATGCAAATGAATTGGAAGTATTCAGCGAAAAGGAAAATCGGAATCTGCATTTAGCTGAAAATTTCACAATTATTTGCTTGGGTTTTGCAATCATCTTTTTTAGTGAGTTCAAAAATGCGGTTTACCTAATTTAAAAGCTATAAAAAATAAACATTTAAAATGTTTGTACATAGGACAGCAAGTAATACTTTTCGATCGTTGATGAATTGCGTGAAAAATTAAAAGTCGTTGAAAGTTTTAATCTATTCGTTTTACGAAACGGGGCACTTATTCTATGCTGTATTACTAAATTGGCTGCGTAGAAGACAGGCTTTTTCTGGGTAGCTAAATGAAGGTAGTGATAGCGTTTCTGCGACAGGACATGCTTGTAAGTATTCCGATCATGACGTCGCTTGACTTGTTTTTCCGAGTACAATTTCAACGCTTTTTCAATAAAATTAAAAAGAATGAATTCCGAATTGATGTATAATATTATAGTTGATTGGTCAACGCCAACTAGATTATCCCTCCAAGTGGTTTCGACGAGATATCTTGTCCATCAAGATCTGACCAGTTTTGATAATGAGATATCTCGTCATCAAGATATGTATTGCCGATTTTTTGATGATGACGAGATCATAATCTGGCGAGATACCTAGTCCAAACAACCACCAAGGAGGATTAAAAGCCAAACGTTGGGTAAATTGGTGACAAACAACATTTTAAAGTAAACCCGATATGTATCATCCAAGAGCATTAGCGGAAGTAGTCTTCGTTCCGCCTGGTTCGTTTATTTAAATTGAAAATTCCTCACATTAAAAGTTCAAAATGTAAAATGTTGGCAATAAAATGGCTTACAGATAGTCATAACATTAGTGTAGAATAACATTTGTTTGAATCAGGAAACTTAATTCGTCGCGTAATACAACTTCTGTCCTTGTCAAACTTAGCAAGGCATTTAGAATCCAAATCCACATGTGCAGTGGCAAAAACCAATTCTCAAATCGCAGTGAAAAGATCATTTAGAGCACGTGTTACCGACTCTATGAATGGAAGGTATTGTCTATGGCAGATATATCCGGTAATCGTTATTAAAGGACTACATTTATACCCCGAGGAAGTAGACCGCATCTTCTACTTATCCAGACAATCTTTTCGTCACTTCCTGCATTTGCGACGAGCACACACTATGCAAATCGGACGACGTAAGTATTTTTGAAACCCCCATTTTAAAATCCCATCAACCCTTGCAATCTCAACAGACTTTGATTAATGGGACAGGGAATGATTTTCCTGCGTTTTCCAACCATTGTTTCTTATTCGAGCGCTAGTTCTTAATGATTTGCGTTGGTAGTTATAAATGATAGTTTGTACTGGGCATTGTGTGTTGCTGATTTTAACAAGGTGGTTATTTTACGACATGTATATTATCCCTGTTAATTTTTAATGTAATCCCGAGCAAAGAAATAATTTGATTTTGTTGAAGCTTTTTATTAGCTTCTGCTTCAAGCGCGAGGCCCGCCGTGGCTTAGTGGGTTGTTCCACTGCGCTAGCAATCTGCGAGTTGTATGAGGCACAGGTTCTATTTCAGTAATTTACCGTAAGTGTTTTTCTCTTTTGTGTCAGTGAACTTTCCTTGTGTATGTATGTCCATTTTCTTGAAGCTGGGCTGCGGTGGCCCGGTTGGAAGAGTAACGGATTAGCAACCGGAGGGTTCCGATTTCGAATCCAGCCGGACACCGTCGTGTACAAAGGGGGCTGGTGCACGTTAAATCTATCGTGGCCTCAAACTCCTCACGTTGGCGTGGTGTTGAAGTTTGGAGAGTGGGGTGCCAGCTCTGGTGTTGCCTCGTCATCTGGCCGTGGTTCAAAATTACGTGGTGTTGTCCTCGATTCTTTCCCTTTGGGATTGATCCCAGACCGCCACCAATATCCCGTTGTGTTGCTCCAGTGTGACGTTAATTAAAATACATATCTACCTCTTGAAGTTGTCTTGTGCTGGGCTCAAAATACAAAATATGGTCATTGCATCATAAACTAACCCCTTCAAGCTCGAAGCAGTTTACGGAAATTGTTTGACTTTACGGACCTATGAGAGGGATTTTCAGTTCAAACAAATCCACCAGAAGACTAAGATTTTACTTCAGGTTACCCAACATGAAATACGTGCAGGAAGCAAGTGACACAAAAACGCAAGCGCCATCTACATTTAGCTTTGCAGAGAGCCTCTCATACAGCAGGAAATTTTATTATCATGAACATTTTATAATTGCGCTTTAATAACTGGTTTTGTGCCTGATCAGCAAAGAAATTTTTAATTATGAAAGCAGATAATTTTCACTCTGATATTCGATGCATTTTACAATTCTCATGCATTTTTATCTTTGATTTTGTTTTTACCTAAAGTTCCAGGGCCGCGGTAGCCCAGTTGGAAGAGCTTCGGATTAGCAACTGGAGGGTTGCGAGGTCGAAACTCGGTCCCGCCAAAGACCATCGTGTACACGGGGACTAGTGCATGTCAAATCTGACGTGGCCTCAAATGTTCTCACGTTGGCGTGGTGTGGAAGTTTGGAGAGTGGGATGTCAGCTCAGGTGTGACCTCGTCATCTGACTGGTTCAAAATTACGTGGTGTTGTCGGTTCTTTCCCTTCGAGATTGATCCGACCGTCGCCAATAGCCCGTTGTTTTGCCCCAGTGTGACGTTAATTAACTACCTACCTACCAACCACCTAAAGTTCTAATTATTTTGGGCATACGAGTTAAAGGCGGTGCAGTTCGATTCCTCCCTGGGTGTATATCTATCTTCGATGTCATTAAAAATTTTCTTGTATGTACATGTCTATTTACTTGACGTTGTTTGGTGTAACTTGGCCAAATGTGGGCCTTTAGCCATAAAAACTCAACCAATCTAACCACTTATTTTGGATCCCCTAAACAAATACGAGAATAAACCCTCCAAGTGGTTTCGATGCTCCCACAATCCAATCATCAATGAAATCAAGGAAAAACTGCTCGAAGCCACTGAAATACCCCAAATTAACATCTCTTGGGTAAAAGCACACGCTGGTATTGAGGGAAACGAACAAGCAGACTTACTTGCGAAGTCTGCAACAAATGGGAGTTCCCATCAAACAACCAGTTTAAAGTGTCCTAGAAGCAAATTATTAAGTTCAATTGATACGTTGATATTGGACCAATGGAAAGCAGAATGGGATGTTTCTTTCAAAGGGAGATACACTTATCGATTCTTTCCAAAGATTTCAACCGAACGTATTTACAAGAACTCAAAGCTGGTACAATTTTTCGCAGGCCATGGTCCATTTCCGGCGTATCTAGAACGTTTCCATTTAAAAACGTGCGGAATGGGATCACTTTTCGGCGTGCATCTGCGGCCGAGAAGGTGATCCCATTCACTACCTTTTTGACTGCGATCTCACAAGTCCGTGGCATTTGGCGAAACCTCTACAAAACTACTCTCATTGGTGCCGAAGTACTGCCAAGAATAGACACTGCCACCATAAAATCTTTAAAATCATGGAATTTCTCAGCTCCAACATTTATTATATCTGAGAGCTGAGAAGTCGAAAGTTCTCGATATGACCTAGATTTTCTTACGAAATTAGTATATCTGTATTATTTTTAGTTGTCTTAGTGGTTTTGCTCTCTGAAATTTATTTTATTCTTAATACGTATCCTTGTTCATTGTGTATTGTTACCGTTTTTTATATATAGATTATTTTTAATGTTATTAGTATCATTTGTATTATTTTATTACTATCAGTATTACTTTTATGGTATCATTCGTTTCTCTGTAAATTTAACAAATTTTGTAATCCTTTCTTACGTAATATTGCTTTTCTGTGCTTGCATGTTTGGCCCTTCACTTGCCTTCCTTTTTTGTGTACTATCTTAAATGTTTTGTGTGTATAGTGGATTGCTCGGCTCTCCTAATTCCCGAAACTCCTCCGTAAGTCGGACTATATAGCTGAAAGCCACACAGGTATAACAGTGTCCTCCTACGGCGTCCAATCCAATCGGTTTCGATGAGATATCCCATCAATCAAGATCTGGACTCGGTAGCCCGGTTGGAACAGCAAGGGATTAGAAACCGTAGGGTTGCGAGTTCGAAACTCGATCCAACCAAAAACCTGTGGAGCTCGTATACGCTAAATCTATCGTGGCCTCAATAGTCCTCACATTGGCGTGGTGTGGAGGTTTGGAAAGTGAGGTGCCAGCTCAAGAGTATTGCCTCGTCGTCTGACCGTGGTTCAAAATTACGAAGCCGTCACCAATAGACGTGGTGTTGCTCCAGTGCGACGGTAATTTAACTGCCTACCTACCATCAAGATCCGACTAATTATGCAAATGACGAGATATATCGTCATCAAGATATTGCCGATTTTTTTATGAAGAGATCAAGATCTAGTCACTTTTCTTTTGACAAGATCTGGTCAATTTTGACCGAATTTAACAAATGACTAGATGCTAATGACCATACACCTCGTCGATACAACCACCAGGAGGATTAAATATTAGAAACATACAAGGGTGTGGAATGTGACTCTTGCTCACCAAGGAATCGATCCATAACTAAACCAAAAACATCCACCTATGCAGTCACAATCCCTTCCTTCCACACAAAAAGAATCAGCGCAAAAACCAATCAAAGACCACCGAGTGAGGGTGGAAGAGACCACAACCCCACCTGCAAAGTAATGCTCCCAATGCCCAATTAGTCCCTCGAACTCCTGACGATGTGTCGACTCAGCGATTTCGTCCGATTCGTACGCTGCAGCAATTAGAAGGGTCACAAGGAACGGTCGCTTAATTGCGGTCCCGTTTTCGTCCCCTCGGGGGTTTGATCTCAGGTGTGTGAATCATTTGGTTCGAAGACTTACCCTGCTTGGGATGAAAATAACCACCTGCCGTTGTTTGATTGCGGCGGAGAAAGTTTGATCCAGCTTCGTGCTGGGAGAAGTTTTGATTCATTTGGATTGCGGTTGGATTTCTTTCCTTTTTGGATCTGAATCACTTTTGCTGCTTTCGGTTTTAATTGAGTTTTAGTTTCATCTAAAAGTCGACCTCATTCACGTGGAAAAGTTTTTGTTTAGCCAGGTAGTGTCTCTACCACCAGAACTACTCCAGTCTCTCCCCTGTCTGTTGCCGTAGAAATGAGCCTTACCCTGTTTCCATAGAGCTTCCGGGCCGTCGTGGCTTAGTGGGTACGCCCACTGTGATAGCAAACTGCGGTGCAGGTTTGATTCCTGTTAGATTCGATTCCTTTCTGGGTGTATTTCTCTCTTCCGTGTCAGTAAAACTCATTGTGTATGTTGGTCCATTACTTGACGTTGTCTGTCTTGTATTTGGAGCAGCATGGCTAAATATGACCTTTGCGCCATAAAACCCAACCACAGGGCATGCTTAATCGATAGGGTTAAGGGATTAACTTCCGGGCCGTCGTGGCTTAGTGGGTACGCCCACTGTGATAGCAAACTGCGGTGCAAGTTTGATTCCTGTTAGATTCGATTCCTTTCTAGGTGTATTTCTCTCTTCCGTGTCAGTAAAACTTTCATTGTGTGTGTTGGTCCATTACTTGACGTTGTCTGTCCTATATTTGGAGCAGCATGGCTAAATATGACCTTTGCGCCATAAAACCCAACCACGGCATGCTTAATCGATAGGGTTAAGGGATTATGGGACCTCCGTTCATTAATAGCATTCGTAACATCACCAAAGTAAAATGAGAATATTTATTCACTTTAGCCGGCATAATCATCTGAGCATCACGAGATTTCCGAGAAGTGGTATTTCTTCCTCCCATACATAATAACTAAATAACCACATCTATTGGTTAAAAAAAATCCTGGGAAAGATTCTATTGGTCAAGAAGGTTAAAATTGGTTATAAGTCATGCAAGGGAAGACTAGATTCCTGAGCGTATATATATGCCTAGATATGGTCATTACCTGTGCTTCAAAAGGTTGCTCCGTAGAGTATATAAGTAGGTCCGGGGTCTATTTAGCATTTGTGTTGCAAAAAATGACCGTAGAGCGACTTCGATAAAACTTCGATAGTTTGTTTATATTTGGAATGTAAACATTCAGACATGTCATAGTAAAGTAAAATATACATTCTTCCAATTGCTCAAAATTGAAGAGAATTGCTAATGGTGAGATGATAGTACAAGTAATCGAATAAAAAAGAAAGAAATATCTTGATTAAATATAAAGATCAATATCCTCAAGGCGTAATTTTAACCGAATGTTAAGGCATTCTAATAATTCTAGTCCTTTTACCTTGATCATTCCCATCGGAATTAGATGGTAATTTTTTCCTCATTCCATCGTTGAGATTTGTTATTATGGACATATTGCACTATAGTTATATCTCATCTTTTTCTGCAATTGCGTTCTTTCATGTCTAAAACGAACTTATTTATTTACTCGCGTATCCACCTGGGCAATAAAACAACTTTACTATTTATGTCTTTTCGTTTTTTACAAGGTTAAAATACCATTTATGTAACTCCTGGAACTGCTCCGTGTTCTCAGAAATTCTTGAAAATAGAATAGAAACTATAGTAGAGCTAGTTCTTTTACCTTTAATATTTTTGATTTAAAGGTTAAAGGATTTCATCATTTTAACTATTCGGCGTGCTTCGGATTGTTTTTCCATACAAATATCAACCACCCCAACAAGCTTTTCCACTAAATTTTTTGCCCTAACTGGGGCCCTGTTGTTGAGTGAATTTGCCCACTGAACTGGAAACTTGCGAGTTGTAGGTGGCACAAGTTCGATTCCTGTGACATACCCTGCTGCACATTCCTCTCTTCTGTGTCAGAAAAATTTTCCTTGTGTGTATGTCCGTTGATTATTGATTATTTGTCTTGAGTTTGGTGCACCTTGGACAACTATGGTCCGTGAGCCAGTCCATCCAACAACTTCAATTTGACACTTGTCCATCAAATTTAATGTCATCGAATTTGAAAAATTGGTGGAAAAAAGAGAAAAATCAAATTTGAAAAAGTTTCTTATGGAAGAGTCCTTTTTTGTCTTGTTTCTGCAAAATACCTTTGTCGAATTTTTGCTGACGATAATTGCACTACAATTACCTATTTGTGTTTGAGAAGTTTAACTACACTCAATGTCCAAATTTTTCTTTACATACCCAAAAATAATGATATTCCATGAAATATCCAATCGATGTTATCCATTTTTGCAGGGAATGCGTGAAAGACAAGCCTAATTAGAATTATCCAATCAAAAGTGATCAAACGGTTTCTGATATGCAAATCAAGGCGTTACGTCATCCGACGGTGAATCAAGCGCTTTGCGCAAAGTGAATATCTGAGTGAATTTCTGCAATACAGCGTTTGATATCAGTGTGTAAGGACTCAAAACGGTTTGTTATGGCTCCAATGTATCATTTGGAAGAATCTTTGAAGTGGCGAATTATCAGCCGTTTAGAAGCAGGGCAGACAATCATGGAAGCAGCGAGATGTGTGAATATTTCAAGACAGTCTCTACGCTATGGAAACAATTTCAGAATTCTGGAACTGTTATAAGGAGGCCTGGACAAGGTCGAAAAAGAATAACAACTGCTTCTCAAGATCGATATCTGGCAATAACTGCCCGTCGTAACAGGAAGTCTACTGCTCGGCAGTTAAGTTCAGAGGTTCTAGCCGCCACTGGAACTGTTGTATCACGGCAAACTGTATACAGAAGGCTTAATGAAAAAGGCCTTTATGCCAGAAAGCCAAGGGTATGTGTTTCACTGTCTTCACAACAATCGCTTTACTTGGTGCAAAGAACATCAGAATTGGAGTGAACACCAATGGACCCATGTTCTCTTTACTGATGAGTCGAGGTTTAGTTTAACTTCTGATTCTAAACGTGCTTACATCTGGAGGGAGTCAGGAACGCGAAATCTTCCTTCGAACATTATGGAACGTGACCGTTTCGGTAGTGCAGGTGTGATGGCATGCGGAGGAATAATGATCGATGGACGTACGCCCCTACACGTTTTCAACAGTGGATCTGTGACCGGCCAGAGATATCGGGATGAGGTTCTAGAACCTATGTAAGACTTTTCAGAGGTGCATATGGATCTGACATTTTATTTATGGACGATAATGCTCGTCCACATCGAGCAAACCTCGTTGACGAATTCCTTGAAAGTGAAGCCATTGAGCGAATGCCGTGGCCAGCAAAATCTCCCGATCTAAACCCGATAGATTACTTATGGGACTACCTTGGAAAAGCAGTTGCACGGAAACATCCTCCTCCTAGAGATAAAAATGCCCTGAAGACCGCATTGCTGGAGGAGTGGAACTTAATTCCCCAAACTGGTTAACAACATTATTGCCAGCATTAAAAGACGTTGTGATATGTGTGTACACGTCAGGGGAGATCACATATTAAATTCATAAGCCCTAATTTTTTCTGAGTTATTCTTATTTTTCTGAACTCTCCTTGCCACATATTATTGCCATTTTTATTGTTCCACGCTACAGTTTTATATCATATTCAGTGCTTTTAAATTTTTTCCTTTGTATTTATGTGTTGTGATGTTATGTATCATTTCACACAAATTCATAAAATTATAGTTCACAGTTTCTGAGAAATCTGTGATTTTATGCATGTAAAGATAATTTTGGACATGAGTGTGTATTATGAATGGCATTACCTTCTGTTGCTAAGTTAAAATTGATTGCTAGTTCTACTTTCAGTTTTCAGTTATATTGTTTTCCCGTCTTTGCTGTGTTTTTTCTTTTTGACCTGCATTAATAAATATGTTGCCCTCATCAGCATCTTATTTAATTAATTTAAAAAGTTTTCATTTGTAACGCTTCACTAATGTTTGACTGAATTAAAGCGTGGAGACCAGGGGAAAGTTTTATAAATTTGGTGATATACTTGTATATACCATCCAGACAAGTTAATTTGGTGTCATTAACGCTCAAAAGCATAACCAATTTCGACGCAGAGGACAAAAGAATTTTCAAAATGTCTATGTAGACCTTAGGATTAATAATTCCGTTAATTATCACTAGACTGTCGATCCTATAGGCATTCATGCAAACCGAAACAACCCCAGACTTTTCTTTCCGTTTCAAGATAGGAAACAAATACCCCCTAGTACAGCCGATTTTCAACCGGTTTTTTTTTCATTTCATTCTGCGTCATACTAAAAATATATTATATTTTTAGCCGACCCGGCAAAAAAGTAATTTTTTTAGTTACCTTTTTTGCTCCAAAATAACTGCTTTGTAATAAAAAATATATACTCACAAATATTTATATGAGTATTACTTGATATTGTGAACACTTGTCAAAAGTTCAAAACTAAATTGAAGAAATAAATCTTGCACCGTTCAAAATGCTTCACAATCCATAAGACCACACCGGTTGAAAGTAAATCAGCTACTATCAAAACCCTGCAAAGGACATTGGCTCTTTTCCTACAAGGTGGTGGTAGTGCTTGAGACGGAACATTTTTACTGTACGTATTCCGAACGGGACGTCATCTAGCTTGTATTTCAAATACAATTTCAGCACGTTGCCAATTAAAATCCGAAAAATTAATTCCCAATTGATATATGATAATTCCTGTTCGTTATCCGGGCGATAGCATCAAATGATTGACCCTCAGGCCAATCAAGTTCGGAACACGTTCCGCCGCACAAACACTATCACTACCAACATTTAACTTGACAGAAAAGTCTCTTATCAGGATTCTCTAATTTTATCTTGAAATTTTTCAAAAGTAAAAATCATAATTTATCAAATTAATCTTGAACAAAACTTCAAATCTTATAACACAAAGTAACGCTCAGGGATCACCCACAACCCAAACAAGTTCCCAAAAGTGTTGTCACCGTTCCGCCTCAGAAACACTACCACCACCTACATTAACTTGACAGAAAAGCTTCTCATATCAGGATTCTCTAATTTCATCTCATAAATTTCTAAAATTAAAAATCCTCGATCATTAAAACCATAAATCATCAAATTAATCATAAACAAAACTTCAAATCTTTATCTCACAAAATGACGCTGCAATCTTCCTAGCATAGGGATCACCCACAGCCCAATCAAGTTCTCAAAACCCGGCTCACTAGACATTAAACGGATTCTTAACAGGCAAGCTCGATCATTAGAGGCAATCGCCGCTATCGACCGGATAACAGAATGCGTGACACTTTGACAAGCATCATAATTACCTGGCTTCTTAGCGTCGACAAAATGCGTTGAAAAAATACCTTATAATCATCCTGTGATAAGTTAATGAGAGTATTCTTTCCCGAGCAAAGTGGGTCAAGGGGAAACGGAATCAAGTGACTCCTTTACACTGGCAACCTATTTAACGCTGGGCATGATTTGGGGACGTTGATTTCTTGAACTGTGAGTATAAAATGGGTGGGAGTGAATACATGTCTCGCAGTTTTCTAGGTGTGTTTATGAACTTGGGGCAGTATAAACCCAGTGGTTTCCCAAACTGCATGTCGAACCTGAGGTACCCTAGTGATTTATTCTTTTCCCATGGGGTTTACTGTCTCTGGTAAACTGAGGGTCGGCGACTCGTGAATGCTCAAGCTATCTTTCTCATCCATTCTTTTTATTAGTTTCTTGACATTATCTTGTGTTTGTCGCATGTAGAAGTTTCAAGTGTGGTTTCGTGATGTAGAAGTTTCAAGTGATGCCAGCTCACTTCGTCATCTGACCGTGATTCAAAATTACGATGTATTGCTCTCGAATCTTTCTCTTGGGGTTTGATCCCTGACCGTCGCCAATAACCCGTTGTGCTGTTCCATTACAAATCAAATTCTACTAACCAACCTCATTAGTCTGTCACCTCTGACTCTGAGGTAAGTAAATAAAAAACCCAAAAGCATTAGTTTGCAGAGCAAACATTTATTTCTCGAACAACCTCCTTCCACCCTTTCCAGTCAAATAAACAGACAGCAACAATAGAACTGATCCAGCCCAACGCATTTGATCAAGACTGAGTGCTTTTGTTTTTATGAATCCAACACATCGGCCATCAGCCGCGTCTCAGCTTTCACGCCAATCAGCCGCGTTTTAAGGTTCAGGCTTGTTTCAAGGCCAAGCATGGAAAATCTGTTGTATCAGGTGAGAGAGGGGGGAAAGGCTCCCAAAAGCGTCACGACTTTACAGTTTCATCAGCTTTGGCTGAAAACGCCCAGACAGCACGCTGCTTTACTGCGCACTTCTACACCGGCGGTCTCTGGCTGTGGAAAAAAAAGTCGGTAACTGGGTTCTGGAGGGAGTAACTCTTATCATTAACATTGCATTTTCAAAGAATGAAAGTGCATGGAACTGGTTTGAAAGCCTATACTTCGAGGGAATTTGTCCTTAAGAATAATATTTGGACTGGTGAGGTGACATAGAACTGACCTAAGCGCGTGGGAATTTATTTATATTTTGGGTCAGTGTGATCCAAGTTATTAAAACAACTCAAATACGTTAAAAGACTCCGAATTTTGTGCTCTAAAAGTGTTTCTATGATGCCAGTTTATTGACGTATGCATTCAAGCATTCGGTTTGGCGAGAACGTGTTAATGTTTTGGTGCGAACTTAACCCTTTCACTAAAATATTAACTTGCAATTCAATAATACATATATCAGTGTAACCCAACTCTACCTGGGAATTTATTTATATTTTGGGTTAGTGTGATCCAAGTTATTAAGTAAACTCAAGAAGTTCAACAGACTCAGAATTTTGTGTTCTAAAATCAATCCTATGCCAGTTTATGGACGTATGTATTCAAGCATTCCGTTTGGCGATAACGTGGAAAGTGCAAAAATTAACTTACAATACAACAGTACAAAAAGCAGTGTAACCTAATTCCACCATGAAGTACTTTTTGGTAGATAAAATGCATGTTTTTCACTCGTCTTACAAAATTGGTGACTAGCAGACGTGATGTGAACACGAGAATTTTCAAAAGAAAAAATTCCAGATGACGCTCGCCTCAATCGGCGCACGCTTCGATGGAGGGTCCACGATGAGCAGTTGAATTGACAATGCGATGCATAACACTTCCAACAGCTGTCTGAAGCTCTGTAATAAGGAACGCTACTTTTATTCTTATCACAACTTCCTTAATTATTTGTTACCACTCAGGCATCATTACAACACAAACTGCTGGCTACTCATTCAATAGCTAAAAGCAACATGGGACAGCCAAACCATCGCAATCATGTATCACATGACCTTAAGGAAATACATCTGTGATCTTAAGACAGGGCTCAGTTTCCCGCAATAGACAATCAGTCAGCTAGAGGTAGCATCTATTGAATTCAGCTACTTTAAATTCTGTAGGGGGAGTATTGTGGGGAACTTATCCCCATCACAAAATTTAACTTACAAGACAATAACATACAGGGTGTTTCGAAAATATTTGGCCAAATTGTAAAGGATGGTAGAGGGGCCCCAAATAAACAACTTTGTCAAAGAATGTGTGTCGAAAATGACGCGTTTAGGTGGTAGAATACGCTGCTTACGCCAGTCCACATCTTTCTGTGGTGTAAGGCGTCATTCCCTGCTCGGATTGATGGTCAACGACTAACTCCGATCCGTGTAGCGATGATGAGAGGGGAATGACGCCTTCCGCCACAGGAACGATGTTATCGGCTGACTTAAACAGCGCCCTCTGCTACCTAAACGAGGTATTTCCGGACCCACTATCTGACAGAAAATGTTTAATTTGGGCAATTTTACCACCCTTTAAATTTGGTCAAATATTTTCAAAAAGACCAGGGCGCCATTCCACGCTCGAATTTTTAACGGCATGCATCGCCACACGAATTCGGAGCTGGCCGTTGAAAATCCGAGCCAGGAATGACGCCCCAGAAACGATGTTATCGACTGACCTAAGCAGCGCCCTCTGCCACCACGGCATTTCCGGGCACATTCTATGACAAAAAATATTTATTTGTATCCCCCTACCACCCTTTACAATTTGTCCAGATATTTTCGAAACACCCTTATAAAGACCACGGCGTTATTCCCCGCTGTTTTTCAACTGCATGTATGGCTACATGATTTCGGAGCTTGCCGTTGAAAATTCGAACGGGGAATGGAGCCTTACTTCACAGAAACGATGTGATTGACTGATCTAAATAGCGCCCTCCACTACCTAAACAAGGCCCTTTCCAAGTGTACCTCTGTAACGCGCGTGTAGTTCCTTTTACTATAAGTTATATTTTAATTGATTGTCCTGGTTTTAATCGTTATGGTCGATATTTTTTTAAGAAATCGATTTTAAAGTTACAGAATTTGATTACGGAAAATCACCAGGCAAATCTTTTATTTTTACACGCTATTAAAATGTTCTAATTTCATCCCTAGTGTTTATCCTTCAACTTTTAAATTCATCGTTTCATTGAAAATTTTAATCCACTATTTATGCTGCAAACATGATCTTGTTTTTTCCTTATTTATTCTCATGTTAGCATTTTTTCCATGTTTTTGAATCTACCTTTTATCGTCGCCTGGACTATTAACTTTTAAATATTTTATAACTTTTATTGGACTATATTGTGTATTGATATATTCTGTTAACAAAACCAGCTGGGTTTGATGTTATGTCTTGTGTTTGACACAGCTTGTCCATTTTTGGACCTTGCGCCATAAAACCCAAACCAACCAGCCGGACTTACATTCTAAGACTAAAAATGCTTACTTTGGGTACCTCTACCACCCCTTACAATTTGGCCAGATATTTTCGAAACACCCTGTATACAACAATATAACCGAACTCCACGAAATAATTTTCGGTCGACAAAGTTGCACTGTCTTTCACACGTCCTGCTAAAGTCTCAGTTTTTATCCGGAGCACCATGGGAGATGTTGCCACATCGCACCCACCGTGAATTGGTGGATACATGCCTTCCTGAATAACTTTGGGGAAACTCACGCATTTGCGTATCGTTTTGAAGAAACCTGGGAACTTCAAACACCCGACCCGACTTCGGCACGTAGAAGACTCGAACTCGTAATCAAGCACTTCAATCTACCAGTTTCTTAATCCTCCAGTAGTTTCGACGAGATATCTTGTCCATCAACATCTGAGATTTTGTTAATGACGATATATCTCGTCGAGATAAAATTGTCCTATTGCTCCACAGGAATGAAAATCCAAGTGGGAAAAACAGTCTCTCTTGCCCAGAACTGGCGACAATTTGTAACATGTTTTTATATCAGAGTCTGGACCCCACAAGGCAATTTCTACGCGAAGATAAACCATCCGGAAGGTTAAGAGCGACGCCTTAAGTGTGTCACTGGTCGAATTAAGCGCCTACTTTTTAAATACTGTACAGAAATTATACGCTAATTGCTCTACTTAAAATTTTAGCTAACTATATATAATGGTGCTATCACTATATCCCTGAGATTATGTAAATGAATGTGTCTTAATTTTTGCGAATTGCTACTTGTCTGACAGTCGTCTGTGTAAATCGATTTGTCTTCAGAATGCGATACTTTAAAAATTTACAATTTGAAAATTCTGTCTGTCTTCAACGCTGTTCAATTCTCTTGCACAGGAAATTTAACATATTTTTACGTTTGGTTTACGTTAAAAAATTTGACTCCAATCAGCCGTAATTCATGCATGCATGACAGCTAAACTTCGTGCGAGTTGTTTCTTTTCAATTCCCACGGTAAAAAATGAAAACTTGTTGCAAAAATTGGTTTTGTATCGTTGCCTCCCAGACTTATACCTCCTAGTCTTTACTGAAAGGCAATGCTTGTATTCATGGTCGGGAATAGTGTTTGATCAGCGTTCCGTGAAGGCATCAAAATTGTTTCGGAATATAAATAGCTATAATTTTGAGAATACTCGGTACCGAAAATGCTTCCAACATGGCGAATAGACAGCAACTATATTTATGAACAGAACTTAAATAAACTGGCTTATCTAACAAAAGAAATCTCATTTTTTCGTTTCGTGTATTGTTTCTTAACCCTCCAAGTGATTTCGACGAGATATCTCGTTCATCAAGATTTGACTAATTTTGCTTGTAACGTGATATCTCGTCAAGATATTACCGATTTTTTATGATGACGAGATCAAGATCTGATCAGTTTCATCTAATGATAGTGATCAAGTTTTCTTCTAATGACGAGATATCTCGTCTATCAGGATCTGGTCAGTTTTGCAGTGGTTAATGACGAGATACCTCGTCAAGACAATCACCAGGAGGGTCAGTACGTTCGAAACTACTTTGTTTTGCATTTAACACAAAATTATTTGAATATCTGTTGTAAATTAGATATACGGTTTTTAGGAATGAAGTGGTAAAATTTGTAAAAAATTTTAATTTTCTAATAATTTTTACTAGTACAGATTTTAGCTTGTGTGTTTAGTGGGTTTAGTCACTGCAATAGCAACCTGCGAGTTGGAAGGTGGAGCAGGTTTGATTCCTGTAACTTAACCTGGGTGTAATTCTCTTTTCTGTGTCACTAAAACTTTACTTATGTGTATGTCCGTTCATTATTTTACACTGTCTTACGCTGTCTATCCAGATTCTGCACTTCAATTAAAAATTGCCACCAAAACCAGGTTCTCCTCAAAGTCCAAAACAAAACAAGCCGGTTTTTAGTCCAAAACAAAACAAGTTCAGTTTTTACTGCTTTTATTTTGTCTTGCTGGACGCAAGACAAAATAAAAGCAGTAAAAACTGAGTAAAGATAGGAAAAAAGACTTCAAAACATGGTTGATTTCTAAAGAAAATTATTCTTCTATTCCATTTCGTTTATGTTCTGTTATAATTTTCAAGAGAATTTTGATTTCATTATACTTTTTTTGCATATGGTAGGTATTTAATTAATTTTGCACTGGAGCAACACAACGGTCTATTGGGGACTATCCGGGATTAAACCCGAATGGAAAGAACCGAGGACAACGCCACGTAATTTTGAACCACAGTCAGATGACGAGGTCACACCTGAGCTGTCACCCCACTCTCCAAACTTCCACACCGCCAACGTGAGGACATTTGAGAGTTAGCGCCAGATTTAGCGTGCACCAGTCCCCTTTGCACACGATGGTCTTTGGTTGGATTCGAACTCGCAACCCTCCGGTTGCTACTCCGTTACTCTTCCAACCGGGCAACCGCCCTTTTTGCATAAAATTTCCGCTGTATACAACTTTATCCTTTTAAAATCTTTACCGAACTGTAAAAAGCAAATGATCGTAGTCCATTGAAACTGAAATAAGTCATTTTTTAGTCTGTATAAAGCAGCGATTTTCAACCGGTGTAGCACCGCATACAAGAATGGCATTGGTGTACCTTACGGATGTTGAAATGGCTTAAATTGGGTAAGATTTAAATAGTTTCAACGGTTTAATTTTGAATTTTTGACAAGTGTGATCACAAATAATTTTAAGTAATATCTATTATTAATCCTCTTGTTTGTTTCACATCGAAAACTACCATGTAGTGTCCAGCTTCTGGTGCAAAAACCTGTTTCAAATTGTCACCAGTTCTGGGCAAGGGACAATTTGTTTTTCTTACTTGGGTCTTCATTCCCCTTGGAACAATAGGGCAGTTTTGTCTCGACGTGATATCTCGTCCTTAGCAAAATTGACCAGATATTGGACGAGATATCTAGTCAAACACTTGGAGGGTTAACACGGGTATAGATAAATTTGAGTATAATTTTTGTATTACAAAGTATAAATAAATTAGGTTAAAAAATACTTTGTAGCAAAAAGGGTAGTTCTTTTTGTCAGATCGGCAAAAAATATTTTTTGGTGTGCAGCAGATTTTTAGTAATTACTTCATGAGAGAAATGAGAGAATACCATGAGATGAAAAACGTTGAAAATCGCTGATCTGGAGCGCTGAAGCTTAGCGTTATAAAATTCTGCTTTATTTAAATTAATCACTGAAAAGGCGACTTTGCAAAAATCCTTTCCTTTTTATAGTTACTTTTCAACGCACAAAGCAACACGAAATACTGCCGATTAAGCAAGAAATTGCTCCAATCACTGTATAAAGATTTACCCCGTAGAAACCCGGATGCCCTCCGGGCAATGCAAGAGTAATGGAGCCGCTTTTTCGAGAGCTCAATATCTCGAAAAAGCAAGGAGAAAACAAAGACCTTCGAAAGATGTGTTTCAGTTAACTACCGAGGACGGGTTTTCTTTATCGACATTTTTAACAACCCATTGTGTCAGAGGAGTTTATTACATTGAATAAGTTCGTCTTCAATTATGGTAGATCAACCTCGAGAGCATGCGATGCCGCAGCCGTGGGAAAACGGCGATCAGGGCGAATACAGAAACTGACTTCAAAATTCTGACATTTCGTCTACCAGATAATTTTACCATAAAATCAATTCAAACATACAAGTTCGTCATTACAAAAAAGAACTAGGATTCGATCTCTTGTTTGGTCGCGTGACAGTTTTCCCGATTTCCCTTATCACAAATGTCGAACAGCTCCCATCTAAAGTCCTCCAAGGAGACATCCTCAAAAAATGAAAAAGTCCTGTCATATTCGATTCCTTCCTGGGTGTATTTCTCTCTTCTGTGTCACGTCATCTGACCGCGGTTCAAAATTACAAGGCATTGCCCTTGAATCTTTCCCTTTGGGATTGATCCAAAAGTCGTCAATAGCCCGTTGTGTTGCTCCAGTACGAACGTTAATTAACTACTTACCTCTTCTGTGTTCTACTTACCTTGGGTCTATGGGTCACCCTCCGCATACGTCTCGCGTTTGGCATAGGTCTTGGGTCTATGGGTCACCTTCCGCATATGTCTTGCGTTTGGCATAGGTCTTGGGTCTATGGGTCACCCTCCGCATACGTCTTGCGTTTGGCATAGGTCTTGGGTCTATGGGTCATCCTCCGCATACGTCTCGCGTTTGGCATAGGTCTTGGGTCTATGGGTCATCCTCCGCATACATCTTGCGTTTGACATAGGTCTTGGGTCTACGGGTCACCCTCCGCATACGTCTTGCGTTTGGCATAGGTCTTGGGTCTATGGGTCATCCTCCGCATACGTCTTGCGTTTTACATAGGTCTTGGGTCTACGGGTCACCCTCCGCATACGTCTTGCGTTTGGCATAGGTCTTGGGTCTATGGGTCACCCTCTGCATACGTCTCGCGTTTGGCATAGGTCTTGGGTTTGGCAGCTTATCCGTCTTTGGACCTTGTACCATAAAACCCAAACCAATCAACGTTATGTGTATATATATATCCATTTACTTGACGTTGTTTGGCGCAGGTTGGCCAAATGTGGCCTTTGTGTCATAGAGGACACGATATGAACTAGTTGGAAAAGTAGCGGATTAGCATCCCGAGGACTGCGTGTTCGAGACTCAACCCAACTAAAGACCATCGTACGTGGGTGCTGGAGCATGTTAAGTCTGTCGTGGCCTCAAATGTCCTCATATCACCGAGGTGTGAAAGTTTGGAGAGTGGGGTAACAGCTCAGGTGTTGACATCGTCATGTGACCGTGGCCTTCGAAAAACGAGGTGTTGTCCTCGATCTTTCCCTTCGGGATTGATCCCGGGTCACCAACAGTCGGTTGTGTTGCTCCAGTGCTACATTAATTTAGCATCCAACCTTGCGCCTTAAAACCCAACCAATCGATGTTCTTTGATCCGTGCTTTTCGTATGATTGAAGTTCTGAACAAACAAAAGAGAACACGATTTTCGAAAGTAAAAACCAAATTCTGAAAGGCATATTTAAAGTTATAAATGATCTCGTTCAATAAGAGAAGCTACATTAGATTGATTGAAGTATTGTCAGATTAGTAACCTCGCCCGTCATAATTTAACGTGAGTTTGCGACCGTTTGCCTTCTGGTCAAATGCAGTCTGGAGTGCAAAAGGAAGTGACTTGAATGCTAATGAATATGTATTCAATAACCAGTAGATGATGACTTGATTCCAGGTGCTGAATACAAAGTACACATACGGGTCTGGTCCGAAGCGTAAATAAAAGTTTGACTGAATGAAAGTTGTCTTTCAGTGATACATCTATATACATATTCTCTAACGCACGTGGCACAGAAATCAACATTATTTGTTTATTGTCGAACGTCCATTACGGATACAAAAGCAATATGGAATCAACTTCGGGATTCATTCACCAATTTTGCGCTGCGTATGCTTTATTTGAGCAATAGAGTTGGATAATGTTAAAAACTACGGAAGAACTCGCCACTCTAATGAAATTCTTCAGATGTATGATTAAAAAAGTCGATGAGAAATCAGCGTAGGAATAAAATGTGAGCAAAGTGTGTGCGAGAAAATGGGTTTAGCCCCCAAAATCCCCTTTGAGGAAAGAAATGAAGTTGGAAAGGGCGTTTAGAAGCTATTTGGGATAATATGACTGAGATTTCAATTTTTTTCATTCACTTTATTGTAAATAAAAATCAACACTATAAGTACATTAAATATTTTTCGTCTCATTGTAGTTAGTTTGGAGGTAGAATATGTGAATATCGATGCTATATTCATTACAAATGGATTTAAATAAGATGTGAGTAACGACAATTTTCCAATCATTAAGCAAGGGAATAATATTGTCTATACAGTAAAACTTGATTATCCGAGCTCCAATTAACCAAGTATCCATGTAATCGGAGCCGAATTTGATACCGAGTATCTTTCCTTTCTAACAGTAACATGTAGCACAGTAATTTTTTTCTGTCTCGTATAGGTTTTGTGTTGCTAGGTCCGTATTATTCAAATATCTGGTGATCCGAGGTGCCTCGGTTCACTTTACCTCGAATAATTAAGGTTCTACTGGTTATTTTTGAATTTACTCCAAGCTTCCTGATATTTTACGGGGCCGCAGTAGCATGGTTGGAAGAGTAACGGATTAGCAACAGGAGGTTTGCGAGTTCGAATCCAAAGACCATCATGTACAAAGGGGGCTGGTGCACGTTAAATCTGTCGTGCCCTCAAATGTCCTCACTTTGCGTGGTGGAGAAATTTGGAGAGTGGGGTGCCAACTCAGGTGTGGCCTTGTCATCTGGCCGTGGTTCAAAATTACGTGGTGTTGTCCTCGCATCTTTCCCTCCTGGTTTGAACCCGGACCGTTGCTAATAGCCCATTGTGTTCCAGTGCGACTTTAAAATAGCTACCTACCTGATATTTTACGGTGGGTTTTAATTATTTCACATATAAGTAAGACAACTGACAACAATCAAATTTATACATTTTTCGTGCGATCTGCTATAAAAATCCTGCAACAGTGTTTACCACGTTGTGTCATTACTTGATATTGTATTGTGTCAGGCGCAGCATGACCAAATATGGTCCTTGCGCCATAAAACCCCCAAAAACAATCAAACCAACCCGTGTTTACCACAATACTTAGAAGAGTACAACCGAATGTTTAAACCGAGTGTTCGTGTAATACGAGTCGAATTTGATACCGAGTTTCATTTCTTTATGAATCTTTCTTGCTTTAATATGTACCTTTTCTTTTTCGTATAGGTTGTTTCGTGTTATTGTGTTCGTATTATCTGAATTTCTGGTTATCTCAGGTGACTTCGGTTCACTCTACCTCGGTTAATCAAGGTTCTACTGAAGTTATTTTTGAATTTACCTCAAAGCTTTCCGATATTTTACGAATCCGTCATGGCCAATGCGCTAGCAACATGCGAGTTGCAGGCGGGGCAGGTTTGATACTTTCCTAGATGTATTTCTCTCTTCTATATTAGTAAAACTGACCTTGTGTGTGTATGTCCATTACTTGATGTTGTCTATCTTGTGTTTGACAAGCATGGCCAAATATGGCCCCTTGCTCCATAAAACCCAATCCAACCAATCTGATATTTTACAGAGTATTTCAAATTATTTCTCCTTAACATTTATTTAACTAAGATAACTGAGGAAAATCAAACTTGCACCTTTTTCGTGCGATATGTGCTATAAAGATCCTGCACAGTGTTTGCCCGATACCTAACAAAGTACAGCAGATGTTGCTGCATCGTAGGAAATGGGGGGGCAAGGCAAGTTCCATATGCTCCAAGAGGAACAATAGAAGGAAGAGGGGAGAGTGGCAGCTGAGCAGGGAAGCAACGGATGCAGTTCGAGAGCGTGCCGATGCAAATGTCCTCCGAATGTCAACACAGAACTCTACATCAAGCAGAACCAAGGTTAGGATGCGTCTGTCGTATAGGAAATCATTGTTTGTGAAGTGACGTAACCTGATGAACAGCTTTGCACGCTTATTTATCCGAGTTTCTACTTACAATATATTCACTTATTGAAAATGTATGAAAACGAAAATCGTGTTCAAATATCTTTGCATATTCCGTAAATAATTCTCGACTTAGTCTTACTTATTAAATGTAACCTCTTTGTTTAATAGTTCAACTATGTTGACCTTTGTCTCTGCTCCTTTGAAACTCTCCGAAGGCAGAATTCTTTATTGAAGCCACGGAATTACAAATGTGAATGTTCCCAATGAACATTCACATTTGTAACACTGATACTATCACTCACATATGAATATACTTAAATATGTATATGTTGTGTATATGTTCAATGAGGAGTCACATGTAAGTGTGTACAATCCTAAATGTTCAATGAGCATTCACTTATATAATGTATGTATGTTATGTATGTATGTAATGTATGTATATAATGCGTGTATGTTAGTGAATGTTCAATGAACATTCACATGTGTAAATGAGTATGTTAGTAGGTGTTCAATGCACATTCACACTTGTAAATGTAGATGTTAGTAAATGTTGAATGAACATTCACACATGTAAATGTGTATGTTTGTTAATGTACATTCACGCATGTAACCACGGATTCAGATATGTGAATGTCCGATGAACCTTTTTTAATTAAAAAGACACATTTGTTTTTATTTATAAAAGTTCAATCATTTTCTAGCAAGGCGGGGGGAAATAAAAGGCAAACTCTTTAGGGAAAGGAAATAAATTAAATATTTTAACAGTCATTAACTGCAGAGATTAGTTATATATAATCCAATCAATCATTTATGGAAGATTAACGATCCACGCACATAAAGGAATGAATTGTTCATGAAACGAAGAAACTGCCTCAGAAAAACGAACTCATTGGAAATGCATTGTTTGACTTGTAAAAATAGACACTAACGTCAAAATTGGCTCTTCAAAATCATTATCCCCTCCAAGTGGTTTCGACGAGATATCTCATTCATCAAGATCTGACTAATTATGCTAATGAGACGAGATATCTCGTCATCAAGATACTGTCGATTTTTTATGATAACAAGATCAGGATTTTGTCAGTTTTCCTCTAATGACAAGATACCTCGTCCATTAAGATATAGTCAGGTTTCATCTATAATGACAAGATACCTCGACGACACAACCACCAGGAGGGTGAAGTAAATCATAAACGCATGCGAATGGCAGTACAATTTATTGGATAATTGAACAGAGAGATTGTTCACCCCGAACTTTCAAACCAGCAAAACCAAAAAAGTAAATCTTCCGAAACCATCCACATCCAGCCATCCAAATTTACATGCATTAAAATTATTTGAAAATTCAAACCGCGTATCCCACTCTGCGAAGGAGCACCAGCTGCACCGCAGGGCAATTATCTCACCAATTGGAAAATGTATGCAAGGAACGTCTTCCGGCAATACTAGTTCACTTCCTCTACCCAATGAGGCCCAATTGATTATTGGAAACGATGAATAATAAGCTTTGTGAGTGGAGCACTTGGGATAATCAGCGAAAGGGGTTTGAATAGCTAAATCACCTGAAGAACCCGGGAATATCTCGCTGAGTGAAATTCGATCGCGACTGAAGGTGCTGGAGAAGAGATTGGTAAATTGCTGTATTGCTTAATGTAGTTCAAGGAACCGAATGAAGCGTTAGTTATTCGTTACTAGCAGTGGGATCTATTCTTAAGTTTCCTTATTGTCTACATCAGTGATTTTCAATCGGTGAGAATGGCACTGGTGTGCCTTATGGATTGAGAAACGGTTTAAATCGTGTAACATTCAGTTTCAGCGGTTTAGATTTGAACTTTTGACAAGTGTGTTCAAAAATAATTCAAGTATTACTCGTGCTTTTAATTCAAGTAATACCAGTATAAGTAATTTTGAGTTATTTTTTTTCACCTCAAAGTATCCTAAATAAATTTACTATATTCACCAATCCCTCTTTTTTCCCTTTTGTGACATTCTTGACATTGTTTTGTGTTTGGCGCACCTTGGCCAAATATGGCTCTTACGCCATTGAAACACCAAAACAAGCAACCAACCTAAACCAATTTTTAAAGTTATCTTAAAGCCACTTGGGATCAAAAAGGATAGCTAATCTATACATTAATACGTGAATAAAAAGCTTTGTACCCCTGTTTAAGCACATTGCGCACACAGAGGAGTATGAGATTTGGCATAATTTGCCACCACATAAGTTAGTATTGAAAGTTAATAGCATCGTTTTGCTGATCAAAAACTTAAATACAAAGGAAGCATTAGTCAATGGAACAAGAATGCGCATCAAATTTATGCAGCTTAATACTATTGATTGCGAAGTTTTAACTGGAACCGCACACAATAAGAGAATTTTGATTCCACGTATAAATTTAAAATATTCCGGAACTATTTTACCATTTAACTTTCAAAGAACTCAATTTCCAATTATACTTGCATTTCGATGACAATAAATAAGTCTCAAGGACAAACATTCGAAAAAATTGGAATTTTATTGAGGCAGCCAGTTCTTACACATGGTCAATTGTACGTCGCAGCAAGTAGAGTTCGATCATTCGTTGGTTTGAGATTTTATATTTCAGAATATAACGGTCAAGGGCATTTAGCAAACGATGAAAGAGTTTTTACAAAAAACATCGTCTACACAGAAGTTTTGAATCATTAAATTCATTGTCGAACTATTTCAAGTTCAATGGACAACATTTATTTTTTTAACCACCCGGTTTTTTGTTTCAATAAAAAATATATAAAAAAATACGAAGCACGTATTCCTTATTTCATTTTTCATTTTTTGGATTTATTTTTTATTTAAATATTATATAATTTGAAAAAGATAGGCAAATTAACTGTGTAGCCTTGGCGAAACCTGTGGCCAGTATAGCAATAAAAAAAAACCAAGAAAATGTCAAACAACGCGTTATTGTTTTTTAGATATGGCTTAACCAAGCTATACCGCATTTTTCCTATGACGTATTTGTACATGCTCGCAGCTTACGCAATAGAACAAAATTAAAAAAAATTATATGCAATGAATATAGAGGTATACTCTCTGACAAAAGAACCTTATTAACGTTCAAACTTAAAAATTAAATGAATTATGGTCGAATTTCGACCACTGGGCGACCACTAGTTACTATTATTTTGCAAATCAATCAAAAATATCCTTTTCTTGTCAAACCGATAATTGTCTTCGAAATTAGTGTGTCGCAGAATTTTGGTAATTACTTAATGCTTGCCATGAGATTGAAAAGGTTGAAAATCGCTGCCCTATACACTGAAGTGCTAGAAAAACTAGTACAGGCGAGAATATGCAAAATGCATAACGAGGTCACCTATATACGTCCTTGGTATATGGTATGTATAGTGCATTAGATATTTTTTCACCTGTTTTGTATTTAACAGATGGAATAATACAATAGGACATTTCCCCATCATACAGAGCCAATCACAGAACAAAAAGGTCGGTGCTGGAACGCTACTCCAACCCGTGCTTGAAAATACAGCACAGAAATATCTCACGCATCGTGATGAGGATGTCCGCAGGAAACATCCTTCATAGTGGTCAAATCTTATATCCCCTTTCACATCTCTTTTTTATCCTGTCAGCGCTGTGCGAGGAAAATGTGTGGGTTATACCACTCAAGCGAGGGAACCTTATATTGTCATCGTTATTAGGTTACTACGGATCGTAAGTTTCAAAAGGCTTCACTATCCTTTTCGAAATATGGCCCTTGTGCCATCAAACCCAACCAACCGTCTTTCCTTTGCATCAAAAAATGAGGAAAATGCGCTCTTGTAGAAAACAGCCCTTTTCTACTGATCCTGTTGTTAAGGTAGTAAGAAACGGTTTGCCCACTGCACTAGCTACCTGTAAATTGTAGGCGGAGTAGGTTCGATTTCTCCTTGGGTCCTATTTGATTTTTCTTTTCTGTGTCAGCAAAATTTTCATTGTGTAGTCGGGATCGTTGTGTAGTCAGTGCGTTTGCCCACTGAGCTAGCAACCTGCTCAGTGGGCAACCTGCTCAGTAGGGTGCGTATGTTCGATTCCTTCCTGGGTGTTTCTCTCATCTGTATGTCTTTTTATTTGATGTTTGTCTTTTGTTTGACGCAGCTTGGCCAAATATGCCCATTGCCCCATAAAAACCCAACCAACCAATTATAAGGAACGGTACAAATATCAGTGACGGGTAGGGCCTATGGAAAATTCCCGAGGGCCCCTTTAGAGGCCAGTATGTATGAGACTTTTTCTCTTGTCAAGCTAAATGTAAGTAGCGATAGTATTTCCGCTGTGGAACGTGTTTCCTGCGCGTATTCCGGACGTGAACTTAACTTGTTTTTCGAATACGATTTCAGTCATACGCTAGCAATTCCAAGGAATCAATTCCGAATTGATTTATGATAGCTTATTGTTCAACGCCAGTTAGCGAATCCAGCCAAAGACCGTTGTGTAAAAAGGGACTGGTGCATGTTAAATCTGTCGTGGCCTCAAATTTCCTTACGTTGGAGGGGTGTAAAAGTCTGGAGAGTGGTTCCAGCTCAGGTGTAACCTCGTCATCTGACCTTAGTTCTAAATTACGTGGTGTCCTCGGATCTTTCCCTTCGGGTTTGATCCCGGACCGTCGCTAATAGCCCGTTGTGTTGCTCCCCAGTGCGGCATTAATTAAAATACCTACCTATCAAAGCCAATTAGATTAAACTCCAAACGTTGCCAAAACAGCGATAAAGTACATTTTAAGTTAACTCCACACTACAGCAATTAGGTTGCGGAAGTAAAACCTTTCGTCTGGTTTTTTTTAACTGAAATCTATAGGATAAACAATGGAAATTCTGTAGCTTTTACGAGTTATTTTGATCAGTGATTTAAATATTTGAATTAAGAAGACAGTAAACAAGATGGTATCTAACGAAATCCAGTAGCTTGTGATGCTATGATTGGATTCAAGATAACAACCTAGTCAAACTGTAAGGGAAGCCGGAGTGTGGGTTCATGAAAGGAATAGGAGGGAAGAATTGTTCAAACCTCATTTTAGAAACAAAAACAGCTACAAAACAATCTTACGCATTCAAAAACTAATCAAATATAAATGCTTCAAGTTATTTTGCAAGCGTATTTCTTGATGGATAAATTGGCTGATACGATCTGATGTGGCTGTTCTTTTCCTGCAATCGATCAAATATAATTTTATTTCTATTGTCTGTATCAAAGAAATCAAATGCATCTGAAAACTGTTTAAAGGCAACTCTGCTTTAAAATATGCTGTATACGTTTCGGCCGTAACTGATGGCCTCTTTTTAGTCGCAATAGAGTTGATTATGTTTGTGTCCACGATATCCAATTATTTATTGCTCTTCAATTTCTTAATGTTTTTGAACTTTGAATAAAACGCATCAACTCATTTCAAGAAGTCAGTGACCTTTGACTACCTGTCTCTACGAAATTGATTTCCGATCTGCTTTGCAATTGCCCAAGGGACCTCACACATAAGTTAAATCGAGTATTATTGACCAACAGGCTCAAGACCTAAAACTCATTACATCCCTCCCGAAGCAGTTGCCGTGGGGCGTTTGGCACTTCAGTTTGTCCCAACGACGCCCGACCTGTGTTAGGATATGCACCCCGTCCATCACTCTGCATTAACTTCACCCCGCACTGCCCTTAATTCACAATTAGATAGCTCCCAATGGCAACAGCGTGTGGGCGAACTTAATTAAAACACTCCCTCCGCACACAGCTGGGAATGGAGGTTTGGGCGCCATTGAAGCGTTTAAGACAAACCCCCACCCGCTCACCTAAAAATATCCTGTAAATCAATGGAGCCTTCTTCCGCCAGCCAATGAAGATTGGGATTGTGCTTTCCGTCCCCTTCAGTGTAATTAACCGTAAAGTAAATTGTTAACGGAAGTTCGGATTAATGAGTAGGGGGCGCCACCTGCGAAATGGTAGGAAGAAAATAAAAAAGGAATTGGCGGCGTTATCAGATTTATAAGGACTCTTGTTCTGTGGTTCGATATTTTTTAAGTATCTTTTTGTTCTCTAATTACCTATGCAAGGGTTTTTTTCCTTTTGAGGTTGACTTCAAAGAATCTGGGGTAATTAAGTGGATATGTTGGAAAGACTTTGAAGTCGAATTGTATTGTAATCAGTTTGTTATAATAAGGAATTAGAATATAATTTGGTTATACTGAAGAATTCGGAAGATGAAAGTTCGAGCGTGAGTTCTCAGACAGCTTGAATCGATGGGCAGAAATTGGGTTTCTTTCCGTATTTCTTTCTCAGCACATAAAAAGAGTTTGTGTAAAAAAGATGCAATGGGTGAAAAGCAAAATATACCGACTGTCTACCACGAGAACTGATCCCGAAACCAAGTCTGAATGATGACGATCGCTATAGAAATAGGGCTCGTACATTTTGAATTGGGTCTCGGATGACCCAATTTTATATTGGTTTTCGAGAATGTTGGCGGCCGAAAGAGGTAAAGAACGAGTATAGACCTCCTTTAAAAGTAAAAATCTTAACAAATGCATTTCTAATTTGCCAAATGCGCCAATATATAAAAAAATTAAATGCATTTCTTCAACTTCCCCTGTGGACAATACGGTAGTGTCCACCTCTATGGCAACATAGGGACAGACTTTGGTTCAGATGTATCTAGCGTCTCGTCTGGTGGCAACGCTCTTGGCGCACTTTTAGTTGCGAGTTATGGCAGGTGAAGGTAACTCATCTTTATTAGGGTTATTCCCGTTTTTATAGCAACCTCGGCAAGCGGAAAGATTTGTAAATGTTATATTTACAAAGATAAAAAAAAATTTCAAAGATTTCTTTTCTTGGCGACATAAAAGAGGCCAAAAAACGCGCCAAGAGCGTTGCCACCAAACGAGGCGCTAGATACATCTGTACCCAGACTTTGTGCCTGGAGCAATTCTCGACGTAGATAGTTAAGGCTCATTTACAGTTGTGCGTCAATCCGAATCCGCTTACGTATCTGGATCAGTCGAACCAATGAGAGACGAGAACTAGAATGATTGACAGGATTGATCATGTAATCATGGTTGTTTTTTAGGTTTTATGGCGCAAGAGTCATATTTGGCCAAACTGAACCAAACATAAGACAACGTCAACATCATGTAAATGAGCCTTAACTGAATAACAAAAATATAGATTTTATGTTACTTCATTATTTGTTACCTGATTGGTAGCACACTCGGGTGCACATCCATTTTTAGTGTGTACGGGCTTCACGAACCCGAGATACTTTTCTTTTTTCATAGGGTCTACTGTCTAGTAAACACGGAAGTCGCACTCCGGGATACCCAAGCGATCTTTTCCTGCTTCCATCCCACTATTCTGTTCCTCAATCCCTCTTTTTTCCCGTTTCATGACATTTTTTTACTTGACGTCTGACTCAGCTTGGTCAATTATGTCCCTTTTGCCATAAAACGGCAAAACTAACCAACCTGATTGGTAATGGGGCCGTCGTGGCTCAGGGAGTATGTCCTCTGCGCTAGCAAACTTCGAGTTGTAGGCGGCACAGGTTTGATTCCTGTCAGGTACATTCCTCCCTGGGTGTATTTCTCTCTTCTGTGTCAGTAAAAGTTTCATTGTGTGTGTCTATTATCTGATATTGTATGTCGTGTCTGGCGCAACATGGCCAAATATGACCTTTGCGCCATAAAACCCCCAAATCAACCTGATTGGTAGCATAAATAGAGTAAGGAAACTTTAAAACCAGCTTTTTTTCATGGCTCAATTCAATTTGTAAAACAAATTAAGGTCAGAAACGAATAAAGAAAAGCTGTTGTACTAGTAAACATGCACAAAGCATATACACAAATGTAATTAGCTGACAATCACCAACAAGGAGCATTGTTTTGAGCTATATTGTGTTTTTAATCTCTTAATAATGAGAGTTTTAATGGTAGAAAAATCGAGCACAACAATGTTAATCCTACTGTTCAGTCTTACCCTATCGTTCTTTGTTGCCAGAGGATTTTCAACAAGAACGAACGATATTATTGATTTGTGCGTGAAGTTATAAGATAGCATCAAATCAGTCTTCCACATTGATTGATACATTGATATCTTTAGAATTGTTCACGATGAACCTTATAATTTCATACATATCCCAATTGAGTACGAGAGGGATTTTCAGTGTAAACAAACCAGATGGAAAACGGAGATTTTACTTCCTGTTACCCAAATACTCTCGCATAATACATATCGAGTTCGCCTATATCCCGTTTTGGTGACGTTCGGCGTTTAAGCTAATTGGCGGTGACCAATCAACTGCCAAAAACAATTCGTAATTCATTCTTTGGAATTATTGACGACGTGTTGAAATTGTATTCGGATGAACAAGCCAGGTGTTCATTTTCGGAATATGTGCAAGAAACTCGTTTCGTTGCAGAAACACTACGGCCACCTACATTTAGCTTGAAATGAAAATTTTTTCGTAAGTATATGATGCTTAGTACACTGGTGTACAGAACATAAGGAACAGTACAGTTTTAAGCTGTTACCTTGCTGTGAAGTAAGGGCCGCTGTAGCCCGGTTGGAAGAGTAACGGATTAGCAACCGGAGGGTTGCGAGTTCGAATCCAATCAAAGACCATCGTGTGCAAAGGGGACTGGTGCACGTTAAATCCGACATGGCCTCAAATGTCCTCACGTTGGCGTGGTGTGGAACTTTGGAGAGTGGGATGCCAGCTCAGGTGTTGCATCTTCATCTGGCGCCGTGATTCAAAATTACGTGGTATTGTCCTAGGATGTCTCCCTTTGGGGGTTGATCCCGGACCGTCGCCAATAGCCCGTTGTGTTGCTCCAGTGTGACGTTAATTAAATACCTACCCTCCCGCGCTAAAATATGGGCCCTTGCGCTATAAAACCCCAAAATCAACCAACCAACCCTCCCGCTCTCAGTGCGCATGTCAAAATAATGTATAATTACTATACCTTGCTAGAATATGAGTCGAAATTCTCTGATTTTGAGTATGTCCACAAATCACTTCGAGGAAAATAAAGTTATAATATAAATGTTGCCAATGTCTCCTTTCAATATATTTTGAAAGTATCCAAACATTGGAAAGTATTTTTTGGACATTATTTTTAAAAAATTTAAAAATTACTAAATCAGGTGTTATCGGAATGGATATTAGCCCCTTTTCTACCAAGAGATTTACTTATTGTGTGTTATTCCTCCACGTGGTGGTTTAGACGAAACTTCTCGTCCGTCAAGATCTGACCAGTTTTGCTAATAACGAGATATCTCGTCATCAAGGTATTGCCAGTTTTTTTCCTTGATGACACGAGATTAAGATCCTGAACTTTTTTCTAAGGATGAGGTACCTCATCCATCAAGATCTAGTCAGTTTTGCTAATAATTCGAGACAATCACCAGGAGGATTAAAAAATTTGAGTAATTTGTGTATTTATTCATTCATTTCCTTTACAGGAATCGGACTTCAACCAATGCAGCTCAATCCCTGCAGCTACTCGAAATGTACATACTGAGGGGCACGACAATTGTGAACCCTTGCCACCCTCCGCTATGACCAACTCCTCACGATGAGCGAGAGACTCTCCACAACTGTCCGTCCTGTCAAGCTAGAATCCTTCCGTTCGAGCAGATCAGAGTGCCATCATGAACGTGCCATGTGTTCGCTAGCCCCTGGATAAATACGAGTTTGAGTGGGCCAACAAACTGAACAATCGTCAATGTGTTTTGAAAAATCAAAGGATATATTTTGCTGTGATGCCTAACCGGGATAGGGTAGGCGAGTAGACTTTTTTGTAACGAATGTATATAATGGCAATCTATGGCGAGCAGAAGTTCTTCGAGAGCTTGAAGAAGGAACCGGAAGGCCGAACGAATGACGTAAGTCTTTTTTCCTTTTCTTTGAAATTTCTTTCGTCTTTCTATCTAAAAGCATTGTCTTAGCTCTCTCTCGGGTGGTGAGTCATTTCACCTTGAAGTTTTTAAAGCTAGGTATATGCATACTCGATACATTAAAACTATTAATGGATAAAAATATTCTATTTGATATGCCCCAAATGGAGATATCTTCTTTAGGTGTATACAGGCTTCACGAACACGAGTTACCCTAGTGATCTATTCTTTTCCGAAGGGGTTTACTGCCTCTGGTAAACATGGCGGTCGCGACTACAAGATACCCAAGCTATCTTTCTATACTTTCTCCTCTCAATCCTTTCTTTACACAATAACCTGATATTGTCATGTGTTTAGCGCAGCTTGGCCAAATATGGCCCTTGCGCCATAAAACTCAAAAACAACCATTTGGCATCTTGATGGCCGAGTCCTGTAAACGCAATGGGCCGAGTGGTTTAACCCTCTCGCTGCGCATCCCGCGATTTCCGCGGGGAACGTAGAAGTAGCAAAATTTGTGCTACCCGCGATTTCCGCGGGATGCATTTTTGCCTTCTATTTAACTGTGCAACCCGCTCTTTCCAAGTTCATGGTTTCATTTTGCCTTTTCTGTGATGTTTAATTGTTTATTCAAATCTGGGTTAACAGATGGCTTTAGATGTCCACATTTCTGCGAAATATACAAGCATTTTTTGCAGCATTTTGCGCGCTCTTTTCAAAGCTCAAAGATGTCTGGCAGGAAGCGTTTCGCGAGTGATATAACCTACATTCCTGACAATATTTCCGATACTGATAGCAGTTCTGACTCTGATATCAAGTATATTGAAGATAGTTATAGCGAAACTGATGAGAATTTCTCAGATTCCTCTGCAGATAGTGATTTCTATTAATTCTTCATTTATAATAAATGTTTTGCAAGTATTTTGTGTATTTTCATTAGTATATACGTTTTACCTTTGTATTTCATAAAATAAATCCTAATTTAATCAAGATTAATTTTCAAAATTTTGCTTTTATATGGTTATTCTTCAATTTCAATATTCCGACAACCTTTTTTTATGATCTTCTATATTGAAAGAAAACTCTTTTACAAAAAATTTTTGTATATTTTAACTCTAAAATATATGTAGATTTGAAATATGTAATAAAAAAATACGCAATTTTTGAACCTATTTTGATAAAAAAAATTACGCAGCGAGAGGGTTAAGACCTATACAGCCAAAGTATAAATAAGATAATAATTTATTAGACATAAATTCACACTATTTACACTTATATTCTTAATTATGATCTAGAATACAGGTATATAGATCCCCTCAGTGGGCGCTGTAAAAAATATATAGATGTTATGGAATCAAATCAAAGCGGCCATTGACCACGCGCCAAAAATCTGAGTTCGAAAACTTCTATAGTCCCTTCAGTGGTCACTGAGGGACAGTTAATTACATAGAGGGCCTTTGAGCACCCCTTGAAATCATCTGGACGTTGATCTTTCAGATACATGCATTGACATATTTACTACTTATCTAGACTGAATAAAATACTCGAATTTGGCTGACCTTTTTCATGCTGACCAAAACATTTCCCAGAGCTCTCATTTTAGGAATTATATTTGTTTTTGAAATCTAAAATGGATTCAACAGCAAGAAGCGTTGGGCCTATAGCCCGAATTAATTCTAGTCTAGAGTATACAGTGTGAGTCACAAATAACATGTTCTATAGACTTACACCATAACTGCAGTCGGGAGATTCTCGAAGATGGTACCAGAAAAGGCTTTTAGTTATCTTGGTTCGTGTTGGGAGAACATTTCCTTTTCTATTTGAGAGGTTTCATCTAGGTCGTTTCTCGAGAAATTGCAAATGTTTTGAAATTTGTGTGTACTTTGAGTTTCTTCGTTTCAATGTATCTCGATAGCATTTCACACATATGCTAAGTGCAACATTTCAAAAGGGATAAACATACATTTCTTAAATTCTTAGAAAGCATGACGAACTATTTCTCACGAGATAAAACAACTTTCGAAAAGTTAGTGTATTTATTCCCAAAGGCTTAAGTGGAACGTGCTGCGAAAAGCCACTATTTTGTGGATGAGCAATCAGGAAATCATCTTCACTCGATACTAAATCGTTTTTCAATGAAAGCCACTTCCCCTAATTCTATTTCCGTTCAGATTGAATATGCAAAGACATAATAAATAACGAGATTTTATGGTTGATAGAGCAGAAAAGTAACGTTAAGGAATTCAACACATATGCTAAGTACCACCTCAAAATGAAATAATCTATGCAAATATTTGATCAGACAACCGAGGACTGATATGTTCACCCTTTTACTTGGGCCCCTAAGGGCATATCTTTAGGTTTCACGGTCCCGAGGTACCTGTGTGATCTTTTTCACATGGGGTTTACTGTCTACTAAACATGGGGGTCGCGCTCCCGGTATACACTCAAGCGATATTTTTCTGCTCTCATCCTACTACTCTGTTCTCTGATCCCTCTTTTTCTGCTTTCATCTCACTGCTCTGTTCTCCATTTTCTCTTTTTCCTTTCACGACGTTTTTTACTTGGCGTTGTCTTGTGTGACGCAGCTTCGTCAAATATGGCCCTTACGCCATAAAAAACCCAGCCACCAATCCTTTTACTTGGTGCAGTGACTCAATCTGGTGCGCGACATAAAAATTAAGTCATCTATACTTCAACTTGATATTATTTTTTTGTAACGCATCAGCCCCTTAACGTGTATCTCAGCGATATGCGCCTTGATTGGCGATGGCGGACCACGTGACACACTCTCCGCGAAAGAGAATGAACCCTTTTTCTCTAGTTGTTTCCCAAGGCGAGCGTAGAACTGACGCGCTGAAGTTTTGTTCCCCCGAGATGTTACTTTTTATGTTTGTTTATTCTTGTAATTGTTTTGTCTTGTGCTTAGTGTTAATTAAAATTGCTCTTTTGGCCAATTCTTGCATTAGTCATTGGATTCAGCTCTAAATTTTTTATTTTATAATGTTGCGGATAATTTCATAACCCTGGAAATAGTATGTTGAGATTTTGTGACCTAAATTTGTTCATTAGAATTTCGGAGTTTGTCTTTATCAATCTGCTGTCCAGGTGCAGTGTGACCTTTTAAGTCCTTGTGGCAATTATATTAAAAATAAATTAATTAAATTACATTAATTGGTTTTACGTATTTGTACTTCAGTAATGGATCCTTCTGCCTATCACGAAATGCTACAACTTTATCTCAGAATAAACGAGTGCTGAATAAAATTTTGAATATACAAATTAAAAATACTGAATATTTATTGAGATGGGTGAGTTATCAGAGGGAGTTTCAGTGAAAATGAACAAATAGAGTTCTTGTTATCAAAATGCTCTCGTGTTGATCGTTCTGATTAAATGCCCTGAAATCGTATTCGAAAATCAAGCCATGTGATGTAACATTCGGAATACGTACAGTAAATACGTTCCCACCGCAGAAACACTATCGCCCCTACACTTAGATTGATAGAAAATGCCTGTCATACAACGGGTCAACTTAACTCGTAACGTATTTTTTTCTTCGAAGTGAATCACCATCAAAATACAATCCTTGAAACACAAAAAATTATCTTGGAATAAATGAATGCTGAATAAAATTTTCAGTGCACAATTTAAAAATACAGAACATTTATTTTGAAGTTGTATTCTTCGATGTTTTGATTGTTTTTTGTTTTAATGTTTTTGTTTTCACGTCTTTCACTGACTGCAATGTTTCAAAGAAAAAATCTTTCTCCCGTGTGACGTATGTAGTGCTTGATTTCAAGTTCAGCAGATTAGAATTTCATTTTTGCTCGTGAGATTTTTACCTATCTATCAGACATTTTTTGTCAAGCTAGATGTAGGGGGCGATGATGTTTTTGCGACGGAACGTGTTTCCTGAACGTATTCCGAACGTGACGTCACTGGGCTTGTTTTTCGTGTGATAAGGATTTTTAGTATAAAACCAGACAGAAAAAGGAGATTTTACATCTGCGATCCAAATGGTCACGCAAGATACATATCAGAGTTACCTTAAAATGTAGTTTATCGACTTTTTGGCGTTTAATCTAATTGGCGTTGACCAAATTGACTATCATATCAACTCGAAATTGGTTCTTTGGCAAATTGCTGAAATCGTATTCGAAACAAACTAAGTGACGTCACATTCGGAATACGTTCAGGAAACACGTTCCGTCGCAAAAACATTATCGCCACCTACATCTAGCTTGACAGAAAATGGCTCTGACAGATAGGTGAAAATCTCACGAGCAAAAATGAAATGATAATCTGCTGAACGTGAAATCAAGCACTACATACGTCATACGGGCGGAAGATTTTTCTTTGAAACATTGCAGTCAGTGAAAGAGTGTGAGTCATTAGAACAAAAAACAACCAAAACATCGAATAATACAAGCCCAGTTACGTCACTTTCGGAATACGTACTGCAAACAGCCACAGGAACACTACCTCCATCTACAGTAAGCTTGTCAGAAAACGCATCTCATGAAGATCAGATTTGTTTGGAAATGTTTCTTTCGCTTGAATTCATTTCGACGAGATATTTCGTCCATCAAGATCTGACCAGTTTTGTTAATGACGAGATATCTCGTCATCAAGATATTGACAACTTTTTGATGATGACGAGTTCAAAATCTGTCGGTTTTTCTAATGACGAGATATCCCGTCCTTCCAGCTAATGATGACAGATACCTCGTGGAGACAACCACCAGGAGGGTTAAATGTCGTAAGTTTTGTGGCGGATAAGTTCGTATTTGAAATCTCTTGCTACGCAAAACCTCCAGCATTGCCAAAGTTTAAATTCCTTGCACAAATAATAAAGCCCTAGGATGCCCAAGCGATCTTTCTCTTCTCTATGTCCTTTCTTTTCACAATTACTTGACATTGTCTTGTGTTTGGCGCAGCTTGGCCAAATGTGGCCCTTGCGGCATAAAACCCAAAGCTCGAACACCGCCCAAATGACCTGCTGGGCATTGCGATATAGAGAACCCGACCAATGGCCGTGACTGACCTGAATTCATCCTCAAATAGACTTCACCGGCGCATATTCTCCGGCGTTTAAAATGCAAACCATTAGAGTGCGTGGTTACTTCGCATGTTCAAATAAGCTGCGTGTGAACGTTTACCCTGCTAAATGAGGCATAGGATTGATATTCTACGGAACGATGCGCTACCCAAACTGACATCGAGCGAACTCTGCTGGCCCTTTTCATTCATAAAAAATATCAGCGAATAAGTAACTGTCGGTTTGAAATGTAATGTAAGTAACCAGGGGAGAAGCATTCATGAACATTGCCATGCACTGGTGGTTTCAAATGTTTTCAGAGCCGCTTTACCCCAGTTAGTAAAGTCGCGGATTAGCAAACGGAGGGTTGTGAACCCAACCAAAGACCATCGCATACGTGGTGGCTGGTGCATGTTAAAACTATCATGGCCTCCAATGTGCTCGCATTGGTGTGGTGTGGAAGTTTGGAAAGTTCTGTGCCAGCTTAGGTGTTGACCTCGTCATCTGACTATGATTCAAAATGATGAAATGTTCTTGGATCTTTCCTTTTTGTGATTTATCCCAGATCGTCATCAATATCCCGTTGTGTTGCGACGTAAATTCAACTACCTATCTTAAATGTTTTCAAACATTCCTACAGGCTTTTGAGATGGAAATTTAAAAGGAACCGTACAGGGAATGAAACGCATACTGCTGTGCTAATCATGAAAGCAGCACAGTAAACCCTCGATTAGCAGCTGAGTAACCCCTAAGCAGCACAGTAATTTCCCCGATGAATTTTAAATTGCGAATATAACTACTTGGAAAACTTACCTTTTGTTGTGTGCAAAATAGCCTCGTACAAGGTGATAGGTTTTCACCCACAACGCTTATCACTCCAACCGGCAATAATGCTGCCAAGGGAAAGCCAGAGTTCTATGCAAAATACAGGGTGGGTCACGAAAAAGCGATATTCCTTGGTCCCGTTACTTCATGTGGAATATGCGAAATATGATTTAAAGACGTGCCTGTGGAGAAATTTAAAAGGGAAAGTGTATACCAACAACTCCAAGACAATATACGAATTGGAGGAAAACTTGGGGTTGCCATATAGAACATTAATGTCAGTGAGTTACAACGAATGTCTCGAAATATACTGCTACTTGCATACCTTTTTTAAACCACATTTCGGGTGATATTCCACATACAGTAATGAAACCAATGCGTGCTGCTTTTTCGTGGTCCCTGTATAATATTCTATGAATGATAAAGGTTAAAGCCGTCAAAAAGCAAAAATTTTCGGGTTACTACATTTCTGTGTCTTGGCTCTCAAACTGAACATTCCTTTATGTTCAAATACGCACTTTATTTTAAAGTTTTTGGAAATCTACAAATTTAATTATTTTAAGTTTCTCTGATAAAAACAGTATCGAAGCCTGAACTCTTGTAATTCTTCCATGTAACCGACGTGACTAATCATTTGCTGAATGATGCAACCCTCTATTACACTTGATATGCTTGGCGATAAGACATAAGGATCCCGCTCCTCACGCTTTTTTGGAAACTAAAGAATAATTTTTTGGGGCTAGTGAAATAGCTTTTAAGATCTTCACAATCTTCCTTTAATAATTTTTTTTAGCCTAGTGCCCTTAACCCTCCTGGTGATTTATCTTTGCGTTGAAAACTGTCCTGTAGTGGCCAGCATAATACAAAAACCTGTTCCAAATTAATCTGGGCAAGGAAAAATTTGTTTTTTCTATTTTGAGTTTTGGATCTCATAAGCAAAATTGGCCAGATCTTGATGGACGATATTTCTCGTCCAAACCACTTGGAGGGCGAAAGGGTTCAAATTTAAAGCTATCGAAAGCAAACTGTTTCTTTGTGTTATTACATTTATGTGTCTTGGTTTTCAAACTGAACATTATTTTATGTTCTCAGGTATAGACTTTATTTTAAAATTATGAAAATCCTTTTGCAAAATGTAATTATTTTAAACCTCCAAATGATTTCGACGAGATATCTCGTCCATCAAGATCTGACTAATTTTTCTGATGACGAGATATCGGCGAATTATCGGATGATGACGGGATTAAGATCTGGTCAGTTTTTTCGAATGGCGAGATATCTCGTTCATCAAGTTCTGGTAAATTTTTTCTAATGTCGAGATATCTCGTCCATCAAGTTCTGGTAAATTTTTTCTAATGACGAGATATCTCGTCCATCAAGATCTGATCAGTTTTTTCGAATGACGAGATACCTCATAGAGACAATCACCAGGAGGGTTAAGTTTGATGAGAAATTGCATCGTAGCCCAATAATTCCAATGCCGATAATTCCATAATTCCAACCTCCGTGTCTGGTTATTTGCTCAATGATTCAGCCCTCTATTGATACGCTTCTGCATCATCCACTCGACTGAAATCTCCTATCCTAGAGAGGTGTGAAGAATTGACCCTTGTATCAGCCAACTTTGTGAATCAGTGGTGACGGATCGCTGTGAAATATGATCTGCCATACGAGCGATAACGAATGCAAATTGATAAGGAGAAGGAAGTTATTAATAATCGACATTCTTCAAAGAAAAGTGGCCAGGATATCAGCGTAGATTACGAGCTTTGTACTTAACTACCAACAGTTGGGGTTCGCTGTTGAAAGTAATCGATGAGTCATTGATTACTTTTTTGATTCCCGATACCAGGTGCTAGGTTACCGATATAATAAGTATTTTATGCATTTGTCATTGTTAGACATTTTAGACTGTTTTATTTTTATCTCTTCGCTCGTAACGCATTCTGGTCATGCATTTCTAACTTCGGCAAGTTGTGAGGTACTTATTAGTGCAATAATTAATTCACATTGTAGTAGTATAGCATAAATTGAGGTTTTTCTGTCTTGCCAGATACATTCACGTCTGGGTCACCAATGCAGTAGAACGTGTGGTAAACAGTACTTCATTCTACAAAAAAAGTAATTCCTGGTAGAGATACATTCTTTATCTATTACTACAACGAAAGTTAATTATTGTAGTGGTAGGCGAGTTGTTTTTTAAAAAACTAATTCACAATTTTAAACACAATCTGGATTTGTTTAGTTTTAATTTTGTGTCAGAAATAGCCCATTATTTTAATAAATAAAGTGAGAGAAATCTTAAATATTCGGAAGCAAATGGGTTTTTTTCAGATTATTTTTTCAAAAACATCTAGTTGTGTTTTTTCGAATGCCTTTAAATAAGTAGTATTAGTAAAATATGTTAGGATGTGCGTTGTTTAATAAAGAAGATATTTTAATAGATATATGGACTATATCTGATTGATATTACATCAAGCATTAAAATAGACATTTACACAAAGTAAAAAATGCTATGGGTCATGTTAACGAATTAAATATATTAATATGCATAACATTTCTTAACCAAAGGCACAATACTTTTTAATTCAAAGTTATTTTAAGATTACAATATTCAATAAAGTTATAGTTAAATTGTATTGCAGTACAAAATCTGCATAGTGTATTACTATATACAATATACTATTTCAATGCAATACCCCTGAATATTATAGTTATTACGTTGTAATAATATACATATTGTATTACAATACAATAAATATTATTACAATAAAATAACTGCATGTTTTTTTACAATATAATGTATATTACTGCAGTAAAAAAAATTGCAGGAAAATAAATACGAATACTTTCTTTACATCTATAAAATATAAACTACATTTCTTTAAAAACTGCAAGTATGAAAAGATTCGCCCGTCCATTACTGTCAGAACAAATGTAATTAAGGCATAAAATGGCAATTGCCTTCCTCAAAAGGCATATCCACCGTCATGTAGCAACGGTTGAAGTACTTAGCTCCGAGCAAAACAAAGAACTAAAGCGGCTACCAAACAAAGGAAAACAGACGTTATGTTTCCCTTTTCGATATTTTTCATCCTCTATGAGGGTCATTTGTCCTTTTTCATTTGGACTCTCGGTAGTAAGGCTCACTAAAAAGGGAGATGTAATTACTTTCCAGGAAAATGCATGAAGCACATTGTGGATAAATCAGATATATTTATGCCAAAAGCGAAAACGTAAATATACAGCTGAAAATAAAATGTAGCGCTGGAATAGCTTTCTGTAGGGAATAAATAATCAAAAATGATAATAAAGTTTATTTTTAGTTACATTTATCTATTAATTTTCTTGATGGGAATTCCATCTGAAAGAATTGTCTGATTGAGTGAATCTATTCAAAATGAAAAATCACCGGTCGTAGAATTTACTTATTTTGAATACTTTGATTTGGATGAATTGAAGGGCTTCGGGCAGCAGTGATAAGTGACTTCAAAATTTTCAGGCAGGAATTTTAAAAACTCCAAAGTTATAATGATTTCACTTTTCAAGAGGCCGTGTTGTCTCGAACTTTCAACTATTACGTACAACTTGGTACGTAGATGCAAGTTAAATATTTAATACGAAGAATTCTTTTTTCCACGAAGAGCCTGCTAATAAAACTTGTACCGGATATGGCGTGTGGGGAGGTCATAATTTTTATTTGTTTGATTAAAAAAGAATTCCTGTGTTCATTATATGGTATTTTTTTTTATTTTTCAACGGATGTATAATTTATTCTGTTACAACAAAATATTACACATGTCTAATTCTCGCCATCGACTCAAATGTGTAAGTCTCAGCAAAGTTATTTTTATGGCAATACTTAACCATTCTTTTGCTATTTATGTAATTTCAGTTACATTTTGAAAAACTTGTGTTTAAATTATAGGTTCTTAAAAAATAGCAAAAACTCAAAATTAGGTATTTTAAAGCTTTGAACGGAGAATATATTTCATGTGTATTGTGCCAGACTTAAAAATGTCTCTGCAGTTTGTTGCAAATATTTTGTCAAAACGTTGAAAAGAGTTCTGTAAGGATTGGAAGGTAAATAAATGCAAAACGAAACAGTCGCCAATTGCGAAAACTTACGCGCGCCTACTAATGTAAATTGGTGCTGCCATCTAGCGTAGAAATAGTATCTTTATAAAAATAAGATTTGTAACTAGTTTTTTAAGGTGTATTCGCAGTTTGCAGCATGGGCAAAGCTCTTTTATAAAGAAAAATCTTATTTCTTTGAATTTTAACACGAAAATATTTTTTAAAACTTGGTGACAATTTTTTGTGAGTAAAATATTTGGTATATAGTTCTCCACGATATTTATTGATGTTTTAAATCAAGAGCTTCCATATAAAAATTCATTTGTCTTTATTGAATGTTCTGCAAATGCGGAAAAAACAAAACAACTAATGAATAGATGTTTCATAAAAATATGTTATTAGTTAAATTCTTATTTGTTAACGCACACAGGATTTTTTTTGTAATGTACGAGAAATAAAATATTAACTTAATCCCTCATTCTTATTTTCGATTGTAAATTTAAAAAAAAATACACGTTAAGTAACAAATTGATAATTTTTAATGGCAAATTTTGATTTCTCTTGTATTTATGAAGTTAGTAAACTTTATTTTATATGTTGCGGGTATTTCTTTATTCCTAGCATGCGAAAGGGTAGAAACTATTTTTGTTAAACCAATCCTCCATTTAAATTAGAAAACAGTTTTTAAGAATTCATGCTGTCTTTACTAAAGTTTTAAAGTTTCTTAAATGTTACCTTTTTATAATATTTAACGGTGAAATTTTAGATTCATATAACAGTACCTTAATATTTTTGAAGTAATCGTATTCTTTCCTGTATATTCTTTCCTGAGGCCTTCAGACTTATTCCAGAATCCTGCTAAAATAATAATTTCTTTGATGACGAATAACTTGTTGGACCAGAAATAATAAGCAACAACAATATTTTTGTTATGCAATACAAAGCAATAATTTCGACGCACACAAAGCCGTGTCTGCTGCGAAATAATTCTAATCTGTTTTAAACGGTCTACACAATTCCTACACGACATTTAAATACACCAGGGGAAAAGGCAGGAATTAATTACAAAGATTAGAAAATATTGAAACTCTAGTATTGTTAATAGCTCCTTATTTCTAAAATAAGTCATTCTTAAATGTCATAAGTAATCTTTCTGTTTTTTTTTTAATTGACTGATTCAAGATGAAATTATTGTTTTAGATTTTCATGAAAATGGCGGTTGTCAAATAACGACATAATAAACAGGCTTGTTTCGTTTCACTGAACAAGGCTAATTTAATTTATATTTTCTCTAGTAGAGTTATATGACTCTTACCCACCAGGGAAATTTTTCTCCATTAGTTAGTAATGTCATTTTGTAAATTTCAATTCTCAACTTAATTTTAAAAAATCAATGCATCAACAATGACGGAAACAATTAGCGAAATTAGAATTTACATCTCTTAGTTACAATGCAATAGATTAAATGTATTTGCACTTAATCTTTTCTGTTAAATGTATAATGTGCGCTGAAAACTACTGAATTCATCACAAAAATATTAAAGTTCTGCAAAATTGTGCTCACTTTCACAAAAAATAAGCAACAATAAAAATAAACTTCAGTTCTTGGCGAACATTTAAATCAATTTGCATTTCAAAAGCCTTCAAAATCTTTAAAAATTACTTGATTTTTTTTGTTTTCCAAAGATGTGAAAATTACCTAAGCATGCCGAAATTTCGTTCAGACCTTGAATTTTGTCTGGGTGTTATTTTAAAAATACCTGTTACCTAACCACTTATTTAAGGATATTCTTTTGTTACATAGTGATTTAGTAATAATTTTGTATTATTGCTTGTCTGTTCCATGTATCAATTTTATTTATTCTCGTAAAAATGAATACTAGTCATTAATGAGGTCTGAAAAATATTTTAGTGGGTCTTAAGAGTTCCTTAAAAAGTACTTAAACTTATTTTGTGTAAAAGTAAAAGCTGCCTTCTCGAAGCTGCCAACCTGTGAATCACTGTTGAAATGTGATTTAAACCTTTTTAGGAATTCTATTTTAAATTTAATTGGATTGGGGAAAACCTATCTAAAATATTGAATTTTTACGAAGTACCACTGGATTTCAAATTTTGTATAGTAGTTTTATTTTTCACGTTTAACATTGAAATCTCCGTTTTATTCTTTCACTCTTCATCTTTCAAAAGTTCCACCAACATTTTATAAAAACTACCATTTTACTTATTTTTAAGTTGATAATGACGCATGTTTAAATCATTTACTGTTCACATATTTTTACTTGTGTACCAACACATTTTTAATCTAATTTGTGTCGTTGGTTTGGCTGCTTATTTAAAGTTTGTAATACACACATGTCCAAAAATTAAGGACAATGTAATGCGAGATGCATTCAATACCTGCAGTGAAGTACCTCAAATGAATATTCCACAAGTCATGAGGAATAAAATAAGAACACTCACATGCCTAATGGTGCTACTGGGAACTAAAGAAATGAAAAACAATGCTTAGGTGAATACATTGTAGGTTTTAGTTATTGCATAAAAAGAAACTTTTCTGCTCTGTTAGAAGCAACCTAATAGGAATATGCTGGCCTCCGACACTGATGCAGGCCTCAGAAGGAACAGACATGCTTCCCCAAGGCTCTCCAAGAGTTCATGTGGCAAGGAGTCTCACTCGAGCAAAATCTTTAATCTAGTTTGGTCCTTGGTGGCTTGCAGTTGCTGCAATGCGAAGTCGGAGATTAGCCCAAGCATGCTCTATTAGATTGAGATCAAGTGGTCTTGCTTGATGTGTTCCGAATTATTTTAAATTTATGAATGAGCGTGTATTTTTATTAGATCCTGCTTCATAGTCGCGCTCCTGGGATACCCAAGCGATCTTTTTCTGCTTTCATCGCACTGTTCTATTCGCCGATCCCTCTTTTTTCCCTTTCACGACATTTTTTGCTGGGCGTTGTGTTTGGCTGTGCTTTCCCTTGCGTCAGAAAACCCAACCAACCATTATTGTACCTTGAACCATAAAACCCAAACCAACTGCCGAAATGATTGCAGTTCTCCAAACTCATTTTCAATCGATTGTATCACAAGTCAAGAAAGTCTTGTGTGGTCTTTAGTAGATAACAAATATTTGTGTGCAAATTACTGAAAGACTGTCGCGTACGAAGGGGACTGGTGCACGTTAAATCGGTCGTGGCCTCAAATGTCCTCCCGTTGACGTGGTGTGGAAGATTGGAGAGTGGGGTGTCAGCTCAGGTGTGACCTCGTCATCTGACCGTGGTTCGAAACTACGTGGTGTTTTCCTCGGATCTTTCCCTTCGGGTTTGATCCCAATAGCCCGTTGTGTTGGTCTAGTGCGATGGTAATTAAAATATCTACCAACCGAAATATTTTGATCAATAAAAAATTGGTGAAGATTATCAACTTCTCTGCATAAATATGAATGTTTAAGGCCTATAATATTGCCCCATCTTTGTCTTCATCAGATCAATATCTACTGTTATGATTTGTTTTCTCTGGCTTGGTATTTCTATAGAAAGCATGTCATCGGATAACATAGCATAGAGAACGGTCAATTTCTTTGAATGGATGCCATTACTTCTTTAGTGGCGGACATGGAACTTCGCTTGAACAGCCTCAAACTTGTCTAATGTCTTCCTTAATCTGATCCGAAGTTCAGACCGAAAGCGATCAATGCATTCAAACCTCTTATTTTATTCTTGCTAAGAGCAAGTCCTTATCGGTTGCTTCCTACCACTTCTAACCCAAGTTTTTCTCCTGCAATCCCACATTCGTTTATTTTTAAAAGCACTTGTTTGGTTGTAAGCTCCACTATGAGAGGCTTTTCTGTCAAGCTAACAAATACTTGACATTGTTTAGTGCTTGGTGCAGCTTAACCAAAAGTAGCTCTTGTGCGTCATAAAACTCAAAACCAACCATCTAACCACAGGATAGCATACTGACTCCATTTAACTCCATGCCACGCCATATATCGGCTTGTATCGTCACCAAAGGTTGCTTCACAACTTACTTTTATGACATTTCTGATGTAATTCTACAATAATAAAGGAGTCCTATAGATTTTATATTGTGATAATTTTTATCTCTTCATGTACATCACACATGCAAAGTTTCATTTCGATCAAATACTCGCCTCGAGGTCTTTTGTTTTAGATTGTGAATTCAAAGTACACGCTGGTGACAGCACAGAATGATTTCTGTGTTGATGCATTTATCTGTTTGCCTTGGATCTATTTTGAACTCCATTCCTTTTACTGCATTCGTTATTTTTTTTGTTGAATTTTAATTTGAAAAAAAAAACTGAATTTCAATGAGAGGGTTTTTCCGAGTAAACACAAGCTAATAGAAAAAAATATGCTTCCTATTAAAAACTTATTTGATTTATCGGAGTTTTGATGATCTATGGCGTTAATTTTTAAAACCGCGACATTCTGAAATTACATTTGAGTAAATCGCTACGTTACGTCACAGCTTAGGAGCCATGTTGCCAAACACTAGCGCCCTCTGTATTTAGCTCAGCAGAAAAACCTTCCCATAAACCACCAAGATCAGTTGAAATCCTGGATGGTTCACCCAAGCAATATTTTTTGGAAAATTAAATCTCTAATAAAAACAGTTTGTTTTAAATTTGTTTCTAATTCTTCTTAGTCTAGCATATGCAAGACCAAGTCCATGAAACCACTCGTCTATAAAAAGTCCAAAACTGTTAAAGGATTCTCAAAAAGGTCATGGGAATTCAAACCGACACGAAAGCATGTGAGCCGGGGGAAGTCTGTTCGTGCATTTAGGATAATAGGAAAAACATTATCCATTTTGAGTGTTAGTATGGCCTCTTCTGAATCTACAAAGTTGTCTGATTTTCGATCGCATAACACTTCCAAAGGATAGCCTAGGCGAGTTTCCCTATACCAATCATGAGTGGGGGAGTTATCCATATATTACTGCAGATCCTAGAACTATGAAATTTTATGAGACGTTAATGAGTTCTGTGGCGTTAGCGCCTTCAATGAACCTTCTTTAGCCAGCCAGTCCTCTATGTCATTTCCCTTAATGTTAGTATTAAATTTTTAATTTAAATTATAGTTTTGTGTTATGTATTCAGAAATTTTCATAATTGTCATTTCCTTTCAGGACCATCAAATTATTTATTCTTATTTACATGGACTCGAAGCATTGTCGTCTCTTCGTGAGGCTTCTCTGCGGGCTCTCTGCAAAACTGTTCGCTACGAAACCTATGACGCCAACGATATCTTGTACTGGTAAGTTGTTTTGTACTCAATTAAATTGTGTTGGAACTTGATAACTGCAGTTTGAGAAATAGTTCGACAAATTCTTGGGAAAGGTTTACTATCAACAAAATTCGAAAACAAACGCTCATTTTTGTTTGCTATATCTACTTTGACACTTCACATACTTCTTTCACCCTCCTGGTGGTTTATCTTCGGTTCCAAAACTGTCCTGTAGTGTCCAGTCTAGTACAAAACCCTGTTTCAAGCTATCACCAATATTCTAGGCAAGGACAATTTGTTTTTCTTCTAATTGGATCTCCATTCCCCTTTGGAGTAATATAGCATTTTTGTCTATACCAGATATCTCGCCCTTAGCAAAAATGACCACATATCGGACGAGATATATCATCGAAACACTTGGGGTGTTAAAACTAGATTTGACTGTCAATTATCATTTGTAATTATTTGCACATTTTTATCTTTCATAAATTGTTTTCACTGTAATCTGAAGGGTATATAGGTAGGTAGTTGAATTTACGTCGCACTGGAACAGCAGAATGGTCTACTGGCGACGGTCCGGGATCTACATAGAATGGGAAAGATCCGTTGACAACACCTCGTAATTTTGAACCTCGGTCTGATGAGAGGTCAACATGCGAGTTGGAGGCGGCGCAGGATCGATTCCTGTAACTATCTCTATCACTTTGGGGATATATTTATTAATTTGTTTTTGTGTCGAAAAATTAAGATTAAGTATTTATGGAAATCCTCTAAATGTCTTATCAGTACCTGATATTTCGCTAATGTATCGCAAATCAGAAAGTTTGCTTAAACAAATCGTCAAGTTTTTATCTAACGCATTTTTATCCATTGCGATTTAACCTTTTTGCTTCCTGAAACCAATTGCTTCAATACATTGGAACCTTCATTATCCGAACTCCGATTAACCAAGTATCCGTGTTATCCGAGCCGAATTTGATACCGAGAGATTTTTAAGCTTTAAATAAAGCATCGAGCCCGAGTTTTTCAAAACAGGAAACAATCTTTAAGGACTTTTTTCAAGAGTGTTTGACCCTCTTTGCGGTTGTCTCGACGAGGTATCTCGTCATTGCCAAAACTTACCAAAGCTTTATGGACGAAATACCGTCTTGATCTTGTCGTCAAAACATCAATAATATCTTGAGGACGAGATATCTGTTAATTAACAAAATTGATCAGATCTTGATGGACGAGATATCTCATCTAAACGACTTTTAGAGGATTAAAAGGGTAACGTAATTCACGTCCAAATTTATTGTAAAGTTACCACATTAAACACGTACTGTCACAAATCCGGGTATAGATTAATCTTAGCTTTAGGAATCTTTCAGCTGCAGTAACACGTAGCACGGTAAATTTTTTTCTCTATTTCCTATCACCTGATTTATATTTCTAGGTCCTTATTATCCGAGGTAGCCTCGATCCATATTACCTCGGATAATCAAGGTTCTGCTGTATCGACTAATTTGAAGGTTAAGACGAATTACTTCGTCGCACTTCTTTATCCAGCGGAGACGCAGTGCTTTCCTAATCGAAACCAAAAAAGCCTTTGTCTGCAAAGACGAAGCATAAAAATATCATTTTCTGAAACGCGTACTAGTGTAGCCATGACCTATGTCACATCAGGAAATGGACGGTCAAGTTTGCGGCGCTATCTGCCGCCGAGACCGGATTTTGACTGTCTTAATGTCTAGCGTGAGTGTCGCCTTGTCTTCAGAGGTCCTTTTAGTCCATTCACAACTTAATACACGGTCATTCATATCTTTCTCTGGAACAAAATTGGATTGGCTCAGCGGCGCCAGCAATGGGAAATTAATTGGGAGGACTAAGGAAAATTGCAATGCCTTCATTCATATCGGGACTCTGCTTTGCTTGGACATATATTCTATGTATATGTATATCGTCGGGTTACTGCAAAAACAAAATAACTCCACTTTTCTTTTCAGTTAGGGTCCTAAGGGATATATCTTTAGGTGTGAGCGGGTATCACAACCCCGAGGTACCTGAGTGATCTTTCCTCCCTTTCATTTTTATCCTGGCCTACCTTTCTGCTTTTTGCTTTTCCTTCCTCGTCATTGTGTTGACTGTCTTGTGTTTGGCGTAGCTTGGACAAATATGGTCCTTGCGCCACAAAACTCCGAAAACAATCAACCAATCACCTCTTTTGAGTTAAGTACAGTTTCACGCATAATTGTGTGTAGTATGTTCTGCGCAAAACAAGATAACTATACTATGAGCTTAATCTATCAAGTAACATGCTCAGCAGAAATAGTTTACAGCACCTTATATGTGTGAAAGTCAGCTTACTCAAAACGAAAAAATGGAGTTATCTTGTTTTTTACAGTAACCCGACGATATATTTCACTAACGTACGTGGCATAGAAATCGACATTATTTGTTTGTTGTCGAATTGCAACAACGGATATGAACAATTTAAAATCGAGGTACTCATTCACCAATTTTGCCACATAGTTTAAATACGCTTGATTACTTAGTATGGAGCTCCATAATATTATTAAAATCACACGGAGAAGAGCTCACCACTCTAATGCAATTCTTCAGTAGTCTTATTACAGAAAGCTATAAGAAATCAGCGTAGAAAAGAAAATATGAGCGAAAATAGACAGCGTCAAAAATGCCGAATCGACTTTGGACAAAGGAACGGGATGAAATTGAACTAGACTTTCAGAATCTAATTGTAACATTACAGCTGCCCTTTTTGCATTCATTTTATTGGAAATAAGAATTAACACAGGCGAAAGTAAACGAAAATCTGTTACGTATTTTGATAATTTTTATTTTATTTAAAGGCATGAAATCCATTTTATGTGAATACGGATGCTATATGCATGAAAAATTGATTGAAATAAGATATAAAATGTGAGTAAAGACATTTTGCTAACAATAGATGTGAGTTGGGTACCAGCGACACCACCTGTTTGGGTACCGCCTACACCATTTGTTTGGGTACTGGCGGCACCATCTAATTGTGTACCGGCGATACCATCTATGTGTGTTCCGGCAACATCATCTATTTGTGTACCGACGACACCATCTATTTGTGTACCGGCGACACCATCTATTTGTGTACCGGCGACACCATCTATTTGCACTTTCTTTTCCAAGATTTTGGTTACCAAAATTGAAACATTTTTGTTCGCACAGATTTCGGAAATTGCTAACATTCAATTACATTTCAGGATACTTAAAAATACTCTTCTCTTTTTTATTTCGCTCTAAAACCGTCAAATAAACTCGATGAACAAAAAGTATCACCCTCCATTCTTACTGATTTGATGCAACAGTCCGAGATGCCATAGTTGGTCGACTGTCTGAAGCATCTCACGTTATGAAATTGGAAAAAGAACATGCGATGAGATTTACAGAAAACTTAAAAATGCATGCGCACGTAACCAAATCTAAATCTTGAAACTTCCAAGCATGCAATATCTTGTAATCTCGAATTCGCAAATTTTCGTGAAGGCAAAGTGAAACTTCAAAGGCGATGCAAATTATTGACAAAAATGCATCAGCAAACAAACGACGACGATAGCTTTGATGTCGCAAACACTCAATAAGCATTCGTATATCAGAAAACGTAAAGTAAATAGTATTTGCTACGAAAAGGAATATTTTTGATTTATTTTATTGATTATTCTGCACTCATACAAATTGTAACTGCATTCCTTAAAAGTACAAAATTCTTTATTCCGTATTACGTCTTCGTTATGAATGAATGAGAGCAGATTTTCTGTTTGTATTTGAATGAAAGTTGAGACATTCAGGCTTAATTCCTAATAGGAAAAATTACTCCCTGAGCATATTTAATTACTTGAGTCTAAGTTGTATGCCTATATTTTTGCATATCTTAACTTAATTTTATCAAACATGAATGCATATTTCACATCCAGAAATAACATTTTTCTAATGATATTACTTCGTTCATTCCATGAGAGAGCAGTCAAATTTTTATTGTCTTTATGGTATAGTTATGGTGAAGAAAGGTGATGTATTTCATTAATAAGAATTGTAGAACAACCAAATTTGTTTTTTCGACACTAAATATATATCTTCAAATAAATAAGATAAAGATTTAGAGTCGAGCACAAAAATATTTGATTCACTTCTCAATTGTTCTAAGCAAATCGCTCATCTAACAGACTCTTTTACAATATCTCTCTACATATACACTGCTGGCCACCGTAAATGCAACACCCTGAAGGAACCATGCAAATAATATGAAATTTACAACATGCATTAGCGGAGGTGAGATATGCAAATGATTAGAATTTCAGCGCAGACGCACATCACGCGCGCCTGTGGCGCCACTTCAAAGCGCTATTTAAGGCTTGGAGATTTCGACGATTTCAAGTACGGCAATTGTGTTTTTCTTGTGGTTTTTTTCAAAAAAACGATCAATTATGCCTCGTAGAAAACAGCGATCATCTTTTGATCAAGTATCCGAGTTCGACAGAGGAAGGATAGTGGCCTACCGAGATTGTGGATTATCTTTCAGGGAAATCGGTAGTCGTGTTGGACGAAACCAAACAACTGTAGTAATGCGGATATGTGATCGTTGGATGCAGGAGGGTACGACGGACCGACGTGTTCGATCGCATCCACCTCAGTGCACCACTTCACGTGATGACAGGCATATTGTGCGTATGGCAGTGACGGATCGCTCAGCCACATCACGAACCATAGCACAGCACATTCAGTCTGTACCGCATCATCCAGTGTCTGCGCGTACCATTTGACGCCGTTTACAGCAGAGTGGTCTGTCCGCAAGACGTCCATTGCTTCGTCTACCCTTGACGCAGAACCACAGACGTTTCCGCCGCCAATGGTGCGATGAAAGAAGGATGTGGACGGCAGAATGGAATGAAATTGTCTTTACTGACGAGTCATGCTTCTGTCTGCAACACCACGATGGTCGGATTCGAGTCTGGAGACACCGTGGAGAGAGGATGCTGAACAGCTGCGTTATGCACCGCCACACTGGTCCTGCACCGGGTATTATGGTATGGGGCGGTATTGGATATCACTCTCGCACTCCTCTAGTACGCATTGCCGGTACTTTAAACAGCCAGCGCTACATCTCCGAGGTGTTGGAGCCAGTTGTCCTTCCTTACCTTCAGGGCTTGCCCACAGCCATATTTCAACAGGATAATGCGCGACCACACGTGGCACGCATTGTCCAAGGGTTCTTCGTCAATCGCCAGATTGAATTGCTTCCCTGGCCAGCTCGCTCTCCGGATCTTTCGCCGATAGAAAACATGTGGTCCATGGTTGCTCAACGATTGACCCAGAAAACATCCCCAGCTGCCACACCAGATCAACTTTGGCAACGTGTGGAAGCTGCTTGGTCTGCTGTACCCCAAGAACACATCCAAAGTCTCTTTGAATCAATGCCGAGGCGTGTGGCAGCGGTGATCTCCAACAATGGCGGCTACTCTGGCTACTGATTTTGGCAGGAACCACACTTCACAGAAGTCTATAAATTTAATCATTTGATACTTGGTCAACATGTTATCTACAAAATAAATTTTGTTGTGATATCTCTTGTCTTTCTTGGTGTTGCAATTTGGGTGGCCAGCAGTGTATTTCACTTTCATGTCTGGCACATAAATCGACTTATTTTCTTATTGTCGAGTGGCAACAACGGATGTAAACAATATAAAACTGACCGTTACGGGATTCATTCGCTAATTTTGACACTCTAGTTAAAATATGCTTGATTTGAGATGTGAAGCTGCATAATATTTCTAATACTACACAGAAGATTTCGCCACTTTAAGTAGTATTAAATATTACAAAAATCTCGTTTTGTTCTTGATTCAACTAAGTTTGTTGTACGTAGATCTTAAAAATCGATCTTATGTGGTAATTGAAAAATCTGGATCATAATGTAATCAACAAGATCCTGTTCTTAAATCAACAAGATAACTTTTTCTTAAAAATGGCTCACTGATGTAAAATTAAGTATTAGTAATTAAATCACTGATAATACTGTTTAGGGTGAATGAAAGTAGGAAACATCGTTAAATGTGCTTCCCAAAATACAGGTAGTCAAACTGAATATTTCATTTTTCCCATCATCTATCCTTTCCAAGAACTTCCTTTCGCAAATTCGTTTCCGCTATATTTTCGCAGTATAAAATTTAGGCCATAATCTCGATATTATTTCCTGTTTATCCTATCATTTCTGAGACATCAATTTTCACTAGACTATTTTCCATACCCTGATTTATGGACCATACTGTATGTAACACGTTTGTTTCCCAATGCCTGACCAACTGAACATTATTCGTCATGGTAGTACAAGGGCGGAATTTGAACCACTTGGCGTTACTCTTGTGTAACACGGGGGTAGGTTCACTTTACACCTCACGTACATACCATACATTCTAGGCACAATGCGTATATTGCGAGATCACACATCCACTCCAGACGGACAAACATCCATGCCTTACCCCTGGATTCGATTCAGAAGCCAGCAACCTGACCGCTTGACCGATTGTTTGGCTTATATGACCCATAATCACCGTTAACCCTTCTGGTGATTGTTTAGACGAGGTATCTCGTCATTAGAAAAAACTGACTAGATCTTGATCACATCATCAAAAAAATCGGAAATATCTTGACAAGATATCTCGACATTAGCAAAATTGGTTGGATCGTTATGGACGAGATATCTCGGCGAAGCCATTTGGTGGGTTAATTTACCAGGATAGATCGAAATTTTGTCATCAAAAATCTAAATTATTCACATCTTATCCAGAAGCAGTTTGCGTAAGACTAGCAAACTGCTTTGTCATATACGTACATTTTCGGAACAATTTATTTTGTTTATACAGTGAAACCCCGAAGATCAAACATCCAGGAAACCAACAACTTCAGAAATCCGGAACTTTTTCAGGTCCTTCAGTTATTATTTTATTTGTTGGTTACATTTAAATTGTGTGTACTTTTGTTTTCAAGTTTTTTACATTTTCTGTGGTGGATATCCCTTTCAACCACATTGTTTAATTTCACTACATTGTACACAACTTAACTTTCCATAGACAGAAAACGCTTGCCTTAAGACGTCTCTCAACTACATTTTACAAATTTACAGGATTTAAGGCAAATTGATAAGAGACCAAAACACTCAAAGCGGTCGAAATTAGCAAAGATGTTTAGTAAACCTTAAACGAAAACTACTTAATATTAAATATATATCAGTACAACTTAAATTGTTTTAAATTTTATGTCAGCAACTTTTGTATTTATATTTTTTTTGCAATTTTTAAAGTTTCAATTTATAGTTTCTCTTTCAGAGCAGCATTTTTTTATTTGTATTTATAAGGCTTATAGAGACACGCAAATTTTTGTTAGTGTCCTGTCACCTGTAAATACGTGCTTTATGTAACGCTCCTTACGCAATTCTTCGATAATTTATAGTGCAGTTTTATTATAGAGAGGAGGCGCACATCACCTCAGTGGGTTTTCCCACTGCTCTAGCAACCTGCGAGGTGTAGGCGGCGCAGGTTGTTCCTGTAACTTGTCCTGGGTATATTTCTCTCTTCAGTGTCAGTAAAACTCTTCCTTGTGTGTATGTCTATTACTTGACGGTGTCTGTCTTCTGTTTGGGGCAACTTGTCCAAATATGGCCCTTGTGATATAAAAACCAACCAGCTTAACATGTTCAGTCCTTAACCTTTTTGGCGGTTTTTCGTGTCGAAAACTGCCTTGTAGGGGCCACAGAGGTTTTATCAGCTGGTCTTCTGATACAGCCACCGTACGACCTATAGAGTCCGTTCAGTTGCCCTATTATCTATCCTAATACTTGTTCCTCACACAGAGGGTCGGAACCCAACGATTAAAATATTTCGGAGGCCCACGGGTTTTGCGTCCATTACAGTTGGCGCCCATGGTCATGTCCAATTGCAATCAGGATTTCCTTCTCTGAAAGGAAAGCCCTTTTCTCGCCACAACACTCCCCCACCTCCAGAGGCATCCCAAACGGCAAACGGAATTTTCTCCGAACATTAACCAATCGAATTCCCCCACCCCAACACAACCCTTTTAGCACATTCCACGTTAATCGAATCGGAATGGAACTCGGTCCACCATCTCCCGAGGAAACATTTCGCAAGCCCCGAATCGATACATCCCCTCGAAAGTATCCATGAAGAACAAATAGTGGAAGCGGCCAATTAGCGACCATCTTACACAATCAGCAAATAAGGCTGTTGCTTCTGGAAATAACTGGGGATTCGTCACTATCGGTATCTTTTTGTTTGGTGCGCGTCCCTTTTGAGTGATTCAATATCCTCGGAGTTTTGTCTCTAATTATTCCTCCACGATTGAAGGGATGTTTGCACTTGTGTTGAGTGAGTTCTGGGTTCTGAATTTGCAACTAAATAAATCTCAGAAATTAAGCGCATTCGTTGGTCGTTAGGAGCGCAAATATTTTGTCGGATTCAATTAGGAAGTTCATTTAGGTACCCTGATGGAGATTCCTTTGCAGTGGAAAACATTTTTAAGCAATTGCTAATGTTCTGATTATGGGTCGCTGTGCATCTTCCCAAGAACATGGGAGACACATTCAAAATTAAATTCTTGACACTGTATGGCTACATCCGTTAAGAGAAACCAAGATCTTTTTATCAAATGGAGGTAGCTGTGGCTCAGTGGGTTTGCCCACTGCTCTAGCAACCTGCCAGTTGTAGGTGACGCAGATTCGATTCCTCCTTGGTGTATTCTGTGACAATAAAATTTCCTTTGTGTATATGTTCTTTTACTTGACGTTGTTTGGCGCAACTTTTCCAAATAGATCCGTTGCGCCATAAAATCTAAACAACCAACCTTTTGTCAAATGTGTACAACTTATTCTTCCGGTAAATTCCCTCAAGTTTTCTTAGTTTTTTTGGTTTGAGATCTTTGCAAGACAGGATGAACAACGTAGTGTTTATGTATAAATTCATGATTAATAAAAGGGTTAATTAGTGTTCCTTATTGGTTTTATTTTTGGTGGTATAGTCTAGAAGTTTGTAATTTGCTGCAAGACGTGTGAAAGACTGCAGCTTTGTCTATCAAAAAGAACTTCATGGTAGAGTTGGGTTACACTGCTATATATATGCTATTATATTTGTTAATTTTTGTAGTGGTGGCTAAGTTCACACCACCAAATCTCTAACAGCAATGTTCGCGTAAGGGAATTCTGTCGTGTTTCTGCTCCGTCAGTTTGTTTTTATTATAATATATTTTTGTTGTAGGGGAGACAATTTTATTTATATTCAACATCTCCCCACTATGTGATGGCTGATTTGGAGAAAGTACATATTCTGCTCCTGTGCTGGAAATATTAATTTTGTAATGATATGTAGTGTTTGGAGTAACTTGATTCGTTCTGTACTTTGCGAAAGCCAACAAAGCTAAACATCCTGTGATACCTCTGTTTCTGATGGAAACAACGCCGTCAGGGGTACGTCTTTAGGTGTGTACTGGCTTCGCGGACTCGATAGGGTTTATTGTCCTTAGCGCTCCCGGGATACCCAAGCGATTTTTCCGCTTTCATCCAACAACTCTATTCCCCGATCTCCTTTTTTCCCCTTTCACGAAATTTTTAATTGGCGTTGTCTTGTGTTTAGAGCATCTCGGCCAGATATTTCCCTTGCGACATAAAACGCTACAACAGACAATCTTTTTTAACTCTTTTTTTACTAAGATCAAGCCATTTTCATGACAGTAATGTCAGAAAATAAGTCTTCTACGTAACAAACGAGCGATAATAGTTTATTGAAACGGAACAATACCCCCTGCTTAAAAAAGGAACGTTGACATTTTTTACTAAAAACTAAACAACGAATTCTTGGTGAACTTAATTGTGTCCTCCCGCAATCTTTAAATGTCTGGAATTCTCCAGAAAGGAACTTAGCAAAATAAAGTCGTGATCCATTCCAAGAGAAGGGTCAAAAAGTCCCTAATTGTTACATCAGTTTTCTGCTTCCGCCGAAGCAACCGACCATCACTTTCTCGCATTAACCTTATTAGCCACAGATCTCCGAACAATGGTATGCCGATAACGCCGGTCATACGCCGACGCCGAACAATTGAAAGCCGGCGTCCAGGAGTGTTTCAAGTGAAAAATGCAATCGCCCATGAAATAATGATGACTTGTTGCTTTCTTCTGAGAAGGCCAGGTCATTAAATATTTAAATCCCTGTTGGCTTCGTAATTGCAGTTGGGTCCTCTGGTTTTTCCGTCTGAGTCATTTAATAGAGATAGCAAGAAGTGTGCATTCAGAAGGAGGGGACTATAAAGCATAGAGTCCTTGTTACATGTGCAAGGCCATACCTGAGGTATGAGCTGCCCATGTGCAAAACGCAGCAAACCACCGATCCTAAAAACATCCGGCCCTCAGGGGTACATCTCCGTTAGGTGTGTGCGGTTTTCACTGGCCCGAGGTACCCGAGTTATCTTTTGTCCCGGGAAACCCAAGCGATCTTTTTCTGCTTTCATCCCACTACTCTATATGCGTGGTGTGGAAGTTTGGAGAGTGGGGTGCCATCTCAGGTGTTCTCGTCATCTGACCGTGGTTCAAAATTATGAAGCGTTGTTCTTGATCCTTCCCTTCGGGATTGACAGTCGCGAATAGCCCGTGTGTTGCTCCAGTGCGACGTACATTAACTACCTATCTACCTACTACTCTATTCCACAATCCCTCTTTTTTCTTTTATGACATTTTTTACTTACGTTCTTGGGTTTGGCGCAACTGGACTAAACCCAAGGAAGCCCTTATGGCCTTTGCGCCATAAAACGCCAAAACAACCAACCAAACTAAAAACATCCGATTTTCTAAAACATAGCTTCACAGACTTTTTGACTCAATGCCCTCTGCAAAGAAAACAACCCCTCTGAAAAACTGTCATCGAATAACAAATTGCAAGTGTAACTGTGCCTATAATATTTAAATTTATCCAAAATATTTATGTAGCTGCATGTGTAATTTTAGAATTTCAAAAAACTGGTTGGTTGAGTTTTACGGCACAAGGGATATTTCGCCATACTGAGCCAAACACAAGACAACATTAAATATTGGACATACACACGTAAGGAAAGTTTTGTACAGAACAGAAATACACCCAGGGAGGAATCGAACCTGACAGGAATATAACCTACACCACCTACAACTCAGATTGCTAACGCAATGGACATACTCCACTGACCAACGACGGCCCCAAAAGCTAATTTGGAAATAAAACAATTTGGAAGCAAATTGTACACAAACATACTAGATTACTCACTATTTTTGGTAATTAATATCAATTAAATCAGTAGAATTAAAAATAACCGCTAATGAGAAGGATTATGGAGACTGGTGTGCGCCCAATTTGTCTATTTTAGTCAGCAGCATCCTTAAATTTTCACATTTAACTATTTACATTCGGTTTCTCTTAGTTAAAATAATCAATAACAATACATCACTAGTGAGTGTATCTGTATGGTTAAATGGATAAGTCTGCTTAAAACATTATTTGGCAACAATGTTTTCAGCATGTTATTGCCTACAGTTACTCCTCAACGTCTCCTTATTTTTACCATCGCCAGCACTGCCTCCACAAGATTCCTCCAGCACCCACTTTGGGAAACTTCCAAAAGAATGCCCTTCATCAATCACATATTCAGAAAATAATTTCGGATGCTCCAATCTTTCTACCGGCTTAAAGACCGTTATGACATTAACATTTCGTGTAACAATTTTTTCGACTGTTTTCAGACGTATATTTTACCTTTGTGATTTACAAATCTTCGAGGGTTTCTATTTAACCAGATACAGAATACTATATTCAGTTTGATAGCCCCCTATTGAATCCTAAAACCTCTCTTTAGACATCCTGGTGGTCCTTGTGTCGACGAGATACCGTAATAGCAAAATTGACCAGATCTTGTTGGAAGCGATATCTCGCCATTAGAAGAAAACTAACCAGATCTTATCTCGTCATAAAAAAATCGGCAAGATCTTCATGACAAGAAATCTCGTCATTAACAAAATTGGCCAGATCTTGATGTAAAAGATGTCTCATCGAAACCACTAGGAGAGTTAAATAATAACATTTCTGGAAAGATTCGGGACCCGTGGCCTTTCCTATATAATCCCAGCTATTGATGCTTACTCTTTTCGAATACTCTAATGCGAAAAACGAAATACGCAGATTAGTATCAGTTATTGCAATCTCAAAAAGAACATACAAAGAAAGAATAGTTATTAATCGAAGCATAAATTTTGCAATATTATTAACTTTTCGTAACCAATAAGTCAATAACACCTGTAAACTTATTATTGGGTATCTTGAAAGTTTGAGACATTCTGCGCTGCTTGTCTTGTGTTTGACGCAGCTTGGTTATATATGACCCTTCTCCAAAAAAACCCCAACCAATTACCATCATCTTATCTGGCTGAAGAACCTCACACAGTACATAACAAGAGAATAAGTACTTTCTCCAAATGGGACACCTGGCGCATCTTGGCCAAATATGGCCCTTGCGCCATAAAACCTCAAACCAACCAAATTGGACATAAAATCTAAATAGTGGGCGCTATGTTTCAATGTACGTAAAATTGTCCTTCCGAGAATTAAATTCGACGCAACAAAACATTAATGGTACATGGCATGAGTTTAATTTACAGTAACGTATATTCCGTGAAATATAGGGAGAGGAAATATAGGGAATAATTTTGTGGACTATTTTTATTTTCTAGTTGTGCATATTATTGCTCTGGAATATAATATAACCGTGAATATTGCCATCAATTTATTCAAATTCCCCAATCACCACCTGGATTGACGTTGTTTGTCTTGTGTTTGGCGCAGCTTGACTAAATATGGCCCTTGCAAAATAAAAACTCAATCATCGACCAATTGGGTTCTCATATTATGATTTACAGGAAGTGTGTAATAAGTAAATTTAATATTCATCTGATGATTGAAAAGTGTGATACCAGGACGTCTTTTTCTACTAGCATAGATCTTGAAAAATAAAGTAGTTGCGGGGTTAGAGACATTTTAACACCGGACCCAGTCAAGCGAGAAGCGAGTTTTAAAATTATTTTTGGCATGTTGGTTTTCATTTCCCATTAAATCACCCGTGGACTGCATCCACGAGCAAAAAGTGTTTGCTAAAACAATCGGACCCTGAATTCATACAGTTCGCCGAACTGTGTTTATGTAAGTCTTCTCACTCGAAGCCGTGAGAAGTGGCACTAATCACAGATTGAGCGATCAAAACAAGAAAGAGTAATGCCTCAACGATTTTAGTTAATGTTAACAAATTCCAATGGACCCTCCACAGTGTTTCCACTCCAGCTAATCTCAAAACAACCAACCAATCCAACTTTCTCAATCGACTTTAGTTTGAGTGATGCGAGTTACTTGTACCATAACCTTAATAACATAGATTGCATTAAAAATAATAGTAAAAAAAATGGTAGGTTGTGTCGAGGACACAAACCAGATTTGACATGGATACTCGGGCCTGATGTTGGATTGTGGAATGAATGAAGCAGACATAGGACGTTTCAACGATTGTTTACTGTGAATAAATAACTCAAAAATTAATTTACAGTTTGAACGATTAAAGTGTAGTGTGATTAATTGTTGAGATATTGCTCTTGCGTAGTTCGATACCTTTCGACTGACATTTACGCAGTCCTCGCTCCACGCAATCTGAAGTTACACTGGCCCAAAGCTCGCCCAGTACCGTAGAATTTCGACATTGCGGACCCTCTCCCCGCGCTTAGTGCGCCTGCGCACTTGGTCCGAAGGTCATGTCAGGTCGGAACATCCTTTGTCTACATGACGCTATATTTATCTTCTGGATGTTTCTTCTAGTCCTGAAATCATACGACAAAAACCGTTGTAACGCTCGACTTTTCATGCATGACCCCCGATTTTAAAGACGTTTTTATGTCAAAAAATCCAAGTCAAGGAAAATTCATCAAGCCTGAAGAAAGACAATGACATATGCCAGTGGACTAGGTCGTATGAAGGACACGTGTCCAAAAATTAAGGATACTGCCAAATTCGTATCAGCTGATCTCAGTCCAATACAGCATGCTTGGTTAAATCTCGGGCGTCGCATTTCATCCCCTACACATCACCAAAGACCACACTAGATTAGACTTTCGCTGGTGGGACTCCTTGCCTGTGAGCTCGAAACTCTTGTGGAAAGCGTGTCTGCACGTTGTGAGCCAGCATGTTCCCTACTAAGTTGCTTTTAACTGATAAAAAAAAGATTTTTTCAAAATAATTAAAGCACACAATGTGTTCACCTAGGCATTTAAAAAATTTCTTTTAGTCTCAAGTGCCCCACGAGACATGTGTAGGCAACTTAATTATTCTATATAACTTAAGGAATATTCATTTGTCACTTCAGGTACTTCGGTTCTGGTATTTGGCAAGGGATTCATCTCGGATCGCATTATCCTTAATGTTTGGACATGTGTAGGCAACTTAATTATTCCATATAACTTAAGGAATATTCATTTGTCACTTCAGGTACTTCGGTGCTGGTATTTGCAAGGGATTCATCTCGGATCGCATTATCCTTAATGTTTGAACATGTGTAGGCAACTTAATTATTCCATATAACTTAAGGAATATTCATTTGTCACTTCAGGTACTTCGGTGCTGGTATTTGGCAAGGGATTCATCTCGGATCGCATTATCCTTAATGTTTGGACATGTGTGTATATAAGACATACGAAGAACTGGAAATCAAATTAATCTTCTGAATTTTAACGTTTTATAAAGAAATCAAGGTTTTCAATACTGTATAACGAATTAATCTCAGTGGCTTGTATTTTCCGTTGCTTCCCCATGTGTAAGGTCTAAGCCATCAGCATTCATAAAATGACGAGATATCAGCTTCTAAAATGACCACAACTAATGGTTAACTACTATGCTGCCGAACAGTTCCATCTAACAAATCCAGGTGGTGCTCGTGAACATACAACCTTATGTGAATACGGAATAATTTTGTACTCCAAAAATTCCTTAAAATTTGTTCAGGAAGTAGAAACAACAGCTTGATAGAAAGGGGGCCAATGTCCATTTTGCAAGGTTTTGGAAACGGCATATTTAGTAATTTTTATTATTTTCAATGCAGCGTACAAGAAATACTTTCCAGTTTTGATTCTTTCATAATGTATTGACATGTGGACATTGGCTATTTTTCTAAGCAACTTTCATTAGCCTGAAGTGATTTGTGAAAGTAACTTAAAATCAGCGAATTTGGGCATAGGTCTTTTCTCTACTAAGGCATAGATTTAGACCCGCTTCTCGAAAAAGTTTCTGTATGCTTACATGTGATCTTTGAATTAGTGTGTATCTAGAAAATTATCTTTGCGTGTCTTGTTTTGTTTAGTTTAGAATAAAAGTTTCTAGTACTAGCAAAATCAAAATCCAGTGGGCTCTTGATTGCAAGCACAAGTAAAAGTAAATTCTATGGACTATGGAATATTTTAAATAACATAAGTCTACGTTAATCATTAAATAATATTTTTCGAATTACGGTCTTATTCTTTGTAATCAATTCTCAGCTAAAATAAAGTGAAATTTCGAATTTATCTTCAACAAAGGAATCTTAGACTTGTTGATTCGACTTCTAATTCTAGATTTTTGAATCACTTTCTCTGCATTAACTTTCATGAAATTTTTAGAAGTTAAAGCGAGGTAGTTCCCCAAATGCTGCTAAGTGTAAGGTCAGACGTTAAGTACTACTTATACGGTAAACCAGTAATGTTATATTTAATAAAGAATTTAAGTTTTATGAACTCTCAGTAACTCGCTAATCTGGCCTCCCTCTTCAAGAAATGGCCGAATTAGTATCAATCTAACGCATTATTTTTCAATTAATCCAACACATCTTATCCGAAGTGCATTTGGTGGCCAAACATGGTCCCTTGCGCCATAAAACCCCAACAAACCAACCAACCAACCAAAACCGAAGTGCATTTGGATGAGCTGTGTTCGCTTTCATTTTTTGAACAAATAAAATGCTCTGAGACTCAATAATGACGACTACAGCCGAAAGAACTGGAGGATGTCGATAAGAGTTGTGATCTATTCAATTAGGTTATTTTTGTGTCAAACAAAAGGAACATGCTCAACTGAACTCCATTATGGGATACCGACCCTACAAAGGATTTACGGCAAAAAATCACATGACGGAAAAAATGACGTGAAAAGAAGTGAGTGAGGAATAATATTTTTTTAATTCAGAGCAAAGATTTCGAGTTATGAAATGCACAAGCAGGGTGCTGTCTTAAACTTTACTGCGAGGGTTTTACAAGTAGGATAATCACTTCAGTGTCTTGTTTTGTTTGGGTAAAATTAATTTAAAGGAAGGAAAATAATTTAAAAAGAAAATGAACATCCTTTAATTTCTGTCAATCTTAAAGAAAGCGTTTCCACAAAGGTTTAAGACCGACGTGGTTCAATGGATAAACCACTGCGCTAGCAGCCTGTGAGCAGTAGGCGGCGCAGGTTTGAATCCTGTAACTATCCCGAGTATCTCTTCCGTGTCAGTAAAATTTTCATAGTGTATGTGTCCATTTACTTGATGGAAAAAACATTGCCTGGTGCAGCTTGACCAGATCTGGCCCTTGCGCCATAAAAAACCCACCCAACTCACAAAGGTTTTTACAGTTATTCTATGATAAAGATATAAAGAAAAAGCATCTTCAGAACTATCGTAACAATACACCCGGTATGGATTCCATACCAGTTCAGTCAGGTCAGGTTCTATCTCATTGTTTGAAAATCATTGACTAAACTTTGACCCCAAGTACCGTATGATTGTTTTTCTCCTCTGTATTATCTCTGTGTGAATGGAAAAAAGACAACAACTTAACCGTACATCCGTCACACGCAATGGCGATTACAGTATGCTTTGCACGCTGTTCGAGAATGCAAAATACCGGTATGCACGGAGAATATTTCTTAGTATGTTATCTGCTACGAGGATCGCTTTGTATGAACTCCGGAGAAAGCGATAACCAAGCTCCTTGCTGATGTTACATAACAAAAGGATCCCCTTTGAAAATTTAAGTCTCAGGTTGGCAATTCAATAGACGGGGGATAAATGGTTTCGGGGTAATTGACTTTCTTTTTAAAATGCAGAAAGAAAAGTGTTTGAAACTAGGTTTAACCTTTATTTTTAATGCCTGGTGTAGGACATTACTCTTGCTTTTCAGCCTTATAGGGATGTATTTGGAAGCAGACAAAATACAACAAACGCTCTAAGCGAATAATTCTGTTCCCATGCATAAATTTTTATCATTTTAATGATGAACTTTTTTGTTTTTAATGGATCATGAATAGGAAACATATTTCTAACCAAAAAGAATAGTGTATTTATCGAAATTAATATTTGTGTCTAATGTAGTAAAGTAACCCAAATGACGTGAAAACTGATTTCAGTTAAATTTTCTTATGTCTAGAATCGACAAAATGTAAAATCCATTCTATCGAACCCCTGGGGAGCACATCTTTAGGTGTGAACAGGCTTCACGAACCCGTGGTTTCCTTGCGATCTATTCTTTTTCCATGGGGTTTACTCGTCATCTGACCGTGGTTCAAAATTACGTGGTGTTGTCCTCGGTCTTTCCCTTTGGGTATGATCCCGGACCGACACCAATAGCCGGTTGTGTTCCTCCAGTGCGACGTTAATTAAAATACCTACCTACCTACCATGGGTTTTCTTCCTGTGGTAAACATGGGGGTTGCGACCCCGGGATGCCCAAGCGATCTTTTTCTATTCCTCTCCATCCTTTCTTTTCAATTACTTGACATTGTTTTGAGCTTGGCCAAATATGGCCCTTGCGCCATAAAACCCCAAACAACCGACCATTCTATCGAAAAATAAATTTCTTCAAAAAGGAGAAGAACTTCCAATGATTGCTCGTACCCCCAAATTATTTTGTACTGTGAAAATATCTTTCACTTTGACTCGCCGTATTTCGAGGGGGCCGCCGTGTCTAAGTTTGTATACATTCTGCGATTTGAATCGGAGCAGGTTTAATTCCTCCCTAGGTGTAGATTTCTGTTCGGTGTCAGTAAAACTTTCCTTGTCCTTGTATGTGTATATTCATTACTTAACGTTGTCTGTTTTGAGCTTGGCCAAATATGACCCTTTCCCCATCCAACCAGCATTTGGGTTCTCATCATATTATATGGTGTACTGGAAGTGTGTGATAAATAAATTTAATATTCATCTGATGACTGAACAACGATACCAGGACGGTTTTTACTACTCACATCGATCTTGAAAAATAAAGCAATTGCGGGGTTAGACATTGGGACTCCGGACCCAGTCAAGCGAGAAGTGAGTTTTGAAATTATTTTTGTATGACAAACCGAAGTTGGTTTTTGTTCAGTTGGCCGTAGTCTGAAGCAGCAAGAATTCTCAAGCGAAGCCGGTTATTAAAGCTATTTCTTCTATATAAATAAACACAGTTTAATCTTTTGTCTGTCATGTTCTTTGTTATAAATGTCCGAAATGTTTACGGTTTTCGAAAGACTCCTATTTCAACCAAGTACATTCACGAAATTCATTTTGTATCCCCAACAGTTCGTGGTAAAAAATGTTCCTTAAACTGGTTCGCTCTAAAAGTAGTGTTGGAAGAGTTTTACGATTCAAAACCAAAGGGAAAAACATTGAGAACGTGCTCAGCCTTATTCGAAAAAAATGTAACCTCCGCTTTGGAACTGGTGCTAAAAGAAACCCGTCTCGTCCAATGGCGCTGAAATATATTTTGCGATTTCGCTTTGTACAGATTCAATTCTGGCAGAGTCAAGTTGAGGAGTTTGGTTTGTAAAAATTTCGGCTGAAAAACTCATCTTTCTTCGCAACCTCAATTTCGCCGACGCATTTCCATAACCCTCCAATTTGGGGGGAAAGGAAAACAAATCTCGAATCATTTGGGAACGGTTCTGAAATTTGAAACCTCGATATTTTTCGTTGCCCAGCATTTGCATAAACTAGCGATTTGCAACCCTCTCTGATTGTACGCACTTGGGACTCCGGGGCAATCTTTTTTAAGTTTCGAATAAAATCTGAAATGAAATAAAAAAAGGATTTTTGCGTGGATCGTAAATATGGCAGATAAGTGTGATTGATATATTTTTCACTTCTTTTCTGTTTTCCGTACCCTTTTTCCCTTCTCCGTCGAGGAAGTGGTTCGATATTTATTTTACCACTTTATGTATCCAATGAGAGCTAAAGAATCTTAAAAAATGCAAACATCTATCACATCCGAAACTAGGTTGGCATAGCTAGCTCGTTTCTGAACCATGCGCCATAAAACCCCAACCATCTATACTCAAACTAGGTTACCAATTTACATTTTAAATGTACTTTGTCTACTTGTCATTTTAACCCTCCAATTGGTTTCGAGATGATATGTCGTTCATCAAGTGACTAATTTTGCTAATGACGTGATATCTCGTCATCTATTGCCGATTTTTGGTGATGACGTGATCAAGTTCTGGTCAGTTTTCTTCTAGTGACGAGATATCTCGTCCATCAAGATCTAGTTTAGTTTCGCTGATGACGAGACATCTTGTGACAACCACCTGGAGGGTTAATATCGAAAGTAAAACAAAAAGACGCAAGTTTAGAATATTTGCCTATAAAAGTGACATTTTTGGAATGAAAATATTTTATCTATTCCGACTCACGTGTGCCAGCAGGAGTACTTACTCGTGATTTAACTGACATATAGAGATGATGGGTCTTTCGCGTCCAGTGCAGACTAGCCATGGTGACTTCACTTGATTTAGTTCTCAGAAACCCAACAGGATTAAAAAACTTTTTGTTCAGAAGGATGTCTGTCTACCACGAGAACTGCTCTCCCACAGTCAGCGCCTTTCTGTTGCCATAGAAACGGACCTCATCCCATTTTTCATAAGGAATACTTGCAGTATTGAGTTCAGCCCTCAGAGGCACTTCTTTAGGTGTGTCCGTGAATCACAACTCCAAGGTATCGGAGTGATCTTTCCTCCCTTTCATTTTCACCTCGCCTATTTTTTCCTTTTTCTTCCTTCATAGTGTTTGTCTTGTGTTTAGCGCATCTTTGCCAAATATGGCCCTTGCGCCATAAAACTTGAAAACAACCAGCCAGTATTGTGTTAAAGTTTGTCAAAGTGGCACACTTTACAACGAATTAGAATTGTGCTTGTCATGATTTCTACTCATTGCCGAGAATATCTAAATTGGTAAGCTAACGCTTTCCACCGCCAACATACTGATTTACATGAATTGCGTTTGGCGCAGCTTGTCCGTCTTTGGACCTTGCTCCCTAAAACCCAAACCAACCATCCGCTACTAATATCCGCGCAAGACTAAATAAAATTAGGATTACCAGGCTCACACCTACTCAAAATGAACGAGTCCTGCTCCTGTAAGGGGATTTTCCGTGAACACAAACAAACCAGACGGAAAGTGAAGATTTTGCTTCTACCAAGCAAATGCTCGCATGATACATGTTGGGGTGACCTTAAAATGCGTCTGTTGCCCTTTTGGTGACGTTTGCGTTTAATCTAATTGGTGTCGTCCAATCAACGTCAATTCGTAATTCGGTCTTTGAAATTTTTATTGGCCAATTGCTGAAATACGTTCCGCTGCAGAAACTACCGCCACCTGCATTAAGCTTACAAAAAAGCCTCTTATTACGACCACTATTACCAGACTGAGCGGCAGAAGCAGACTTTGCTGTAGCCAGGAAGCTTCGTTTATAGTTCTCCCCTAGCCTTCAAGATTCTGTAAGGTAGGGTCATTTATACCACCAATGCTAAATGAAGTATAAACATTGGAAGATTCCCTTGTCCATAACTGATAACATTAAGTCATCTCGAAATCGTAACACTACTTGAAAGCGATAGGTATTTGCAGGCTGTCCTCCCCAGACCGATCAGTTAGATCGCTATTTCGTTTAGGCCTTCACAGTGTGCTCTAAATACAAAGCCGTACAATCCTCTCCAGGTCATTTCTTGTATAAGAAGTTCGATTCCTGTCTTCTGTGTCAGTAAAACTTTCATTGTGTGCATGTGCCTATTACTATGTCTTGTGTATCATGGCCAAATATGGCTCTTGCGCCCATATAACCCCAAACCAACCATCTTGTATAAGAATGTACAGAAAGAATCCATGATTCTAAAGTTTTCGAAAGTTAATGTACTGAATACGGAACACCACCAATACAAAGTATTCTAATTTTGTAGCGATGGTTTTGGCGTTTTATAGCGCAAGTGGCATACTTGGCAAAGCTGCGCCAAACATAAGAAAACGTCGTGCAAAAAAAGTCGTGGGAAGGGAAAATAAGGGATTTGCGAACAGAATAGTGGGGATGAAAGCAGAAAAAAATCAATTGGGTATCCCGGGAGCGCAACCCCCTTGTTTACTAAAGATAGTAAAAACCATGGGAAAAGGAAAGATAATTCGAGTACCTCGAGTCCGTGAAGCCCGTACACACATGAAGGAGATGTATCTTTGATGTAGATAAATTTTATGGGCAAGGTACAAACTCTTTCCACCGCATTATCTTAACCAAAGACATAATTATTGAGTCTTTAATGTATTTTGCCTTTAACTCCTCTTACGTACATTCTTCAAGACCTTTCAACTTCGTCTATCCACCATTTCCTTCTCGGGGAACTTCCAACAAGCCACTATGAACCTCAAAGTTTCCTGGAAATCATTTGGGAAACACTACTCTCAAGTATTAATACTTAGTATTAAGAATATTCCCTCGAGTTGTTGTGGTTCTCATCTTATGAAGATGTATTTGTAAAATATTGATATATTAGCATGCGACAAGGCATTACAAAATTGATTCTAGTGATTTTTCAATAGCAACGAGATTTAATTTCAAGAAACTACCTGTCTACTTAACTTCCTGTTGAATACTTTTCTTTGCAGTGATGAGACTTAAAAGGAGGTGGAATTTCAACAAATGCTTTTTTTTTCTTATCACTGTTCCTTCTTCGGGACCGAAGTCTCTTGCGTACCTGGGTCACTTCAACCAAGATCTGTATTGCTATCAACACAGAACCGATGCTATTGTCGGATATGAATTCATTTATTTACTTAAAACATCACACTGTTTTATTGAAAAGCAGTTCTGGATTCCTGTAAAAGTAACAATAGCCCTTTGTGTTGCTTCAGTGCGACATTAATTAAAATACTTATCTACCTATCTATAAAAGTAAATTCTCAATGCCCAAGGCTACATTGTATATGAATTGTTATTATAAAGTCTACCGACCCCTGAAGTTACCGATGGGCCTGTCCGTCACTAATCCAGTTCTTGCGCCATAAACCCATACCAAACCTGTCCATCTCTGACGATAGATAACTACTTTGCTGATATAGTACAATGGGTAAACGTGCTATAATTTCCTGACAATCTTAACCCCCTTGGTGGTTTATCTACGTTTCGTGGCCTGTAATGGCCAGCCTCTGGTACAAAAACCTGTTCCAAACTCACATCAGTTTTGGGCAAGGAATAATTTGTTTTTCCTTCTTGAATCTTCATTCTCCTTAGAGTAATAGGACAGCTTTGTCTCGACGCGAGACATCGTCCTTAGCAAAATTGACAGATCTTGGACAAGATTATATCGTTGAAACACTTGAAGGATTACGTTGGATTCGTATTGTCGTACCACGAGAACCGCTCTAGACACCTACCTAGTCTGGGTGGTGGCGATCGCCATAGAAACAGGGGCACGTCCATTTTGAGTAGGGGTGACTCTCGGAATGCCTTATTTTTATTGTGTTTAATCGCAAATATTGGCGGCGTAAACAAGAACAGATTCCGGTGACAAATCAAAATCTTGGCACATATACTTCCACTTCGTCATTCAGTGCTCCAATGTGAAAAACATTTGTTCAAATATCCCTATGGAAAATGGAATAAGGTTTGTTTCTATAGTAACAGACAGGGACAGACGAGCATTTCTCGTAACAGACATATAGTAGTGTAGCAGTGTGTGTTGTGTACTTATTCACTTTCAAACGACTTTTTATTTGACTGTTCACTTAATACTTTGATATATTCAACAATAGACTTGAAAGTGTTTGGTCAGAAGCAAAAAAGAAAAAAAAACAAGCATTATAGCAAATTGATTCCTGCAAAACAAACCTACTAGAAAAGAAAAGTACACCCGGTATAGAAATAATTTAATTTATCGCTGTTTTGTTAAAAACTAACGCTACGTTGCCAAAAGCGACCTGCTGAAATTGCATTCACTAGATTACGCAGAGTTCCAAAAAAAGTTACTAAACAGTAGCGCCCTCTGTATTTAGCTTTAAGGGAAAACCTCACATACTTGAGATCTTCCGCTCTAACCTCAATCGGAGCTCAACAATGAACTCATCATTTCCTCTCATTAATATGTTCACAGGACTTAATAATATCCGTCGACAATCAATTTATAATCATGAACGCTGCAAGTTATCTGGTTTTTATATATGAATTTGCTTCATGAACGATTATGAATATAAAAAGTCAATGTTTATTTCCTGTTTAATTGTACAAATGAAACATGCTTTGATTTCTTTTGTAGCCGTGGTGAACTGAGCACTTGCTGGTTTATATTGCTGTCGGGTTCGGTATTTATTGATGGATCCATGTATCTACCTCGCAGCAGGTAAGTTCTATTTTTGAAAACTTGGATTGGTTATGTCTTATATTGAATTTTTTTTGTGGCAGAATTTACTATTGTGAGTTTTCTTCAAATTACCCAAACTTGATATGTAGGACTAATTGTCCTAATGCTAGATTGATTGTCGAGCGTGATGAAAGACATTAATTTACACTTCGATAGCTAATTGGACCAGGTCGATTTCCAAGCCCACGTGACCTATATATCTGAGATCTTACGACAGCGATTCCTCCTACATGATTTATTTATTTCATTAGAAGGTTAATAGATTAAACACGATGAGACAAAGCGTCAGAGTATAGACTACAATTTCGACAGAATTTAGGGTCGCCCCGGTTGGAAGAGTAGGGGATTAGCAACCGGAGACTTGCGAGTTCGAAACTCGATCCAACCAATGACAGTCGTGTACGTGGGTTGGTACACGTTAAATCTGTCTTAGCCTCAAATGTCCTCACGGTGGCGTGGTATGGAAGTTTGGAGAGTGTAGTGTCAACTCAGGTCTCGTCAGCTAACCTTGGTTTAAAATTACGAGGTATTGTCCTCGGATATTTTCCTTTGGAATTGATCCCGGACCATACAAATAGCCCGTTGTGTTGCTCCAGTGTGACATTAATTCAGCTACCCCATCTAAAAAATTTATTCAACGAAATTCAATTTTTATATCAGCTCGAGTACGTCGTAATAGATCGTGTTATGATTTCAAAGAAAAGCGATAAGCGTTATAATGACGTGCTGAAATCCACTCCGTTCTGGAAAGGGAATTAAGATTCCAGATAGTTCGCATAGCTTCACGCTTTCCCTTGACTCTGAAATCACATGACTGATCAAATAGGCTTTACACTTCCCAACAAGCGTTCTTTTTTCTGTAGCGCATTCGGATGCGGACCCTGACCTACTTGTATCCGTGAATGCTTTTTCTGTGTGCCAGAGCATTCATTAATAAAAAAATAAATATTTTGTTTAAAATATTTTTCAGCATCTTCTGGTGTCGGCCATGCGGAGTAAAAAAGGAAAGACTATATCTCGAGTTTCCTTTCATTTGTAAAATAGGGCGTGACAGTTATTTCTCGGAATGGTACAGTCTGGATAGATCCAGTTATTAGCGAAAAGGTTTGGATTCGTGATTTGGTTCGACGAGGATGGATTTAAAAACGCTGTAATAAACATATTCCTCTTAAACCCAAGGTGGGGATATATATAACCCTTTATATTATTGAAAATTAAATTAAAATGTTGTTTGTAAAGGAACTGGTCGAGGGTCTTTTGCTTTCATACCTACAAAGATTCAAAATTAAGTACCACTTTGTTCTTGCTGAGTCGGATATTCCGATCACCACATATTTCATTTTACCTCAGTAACTAATTTTCATCTTACTGTCGATCTAAAGAATATTTTGTGAAATCATATTTCCGTCAATCCGTTTTCGAATTAAAGTATTCAAAAATTGCCTCAGCAACAACCGACGAAAAGGTTGTTCCACAAATTCGCGTATTTTATGTAGCACATATTAGTTGGCTTGCATAAATACTTATTATTCCATTATTGTGCCTTATGTGCCTCTCGTATGATTTCAGTTATGTTATCAGTTTTGCTTATACTCGTAATGTTTTTTAACAAAAAAAAATTGTTTAAGTTTTGTGTTTGTTTGAACTAATTCTCTGAACTTTCAAAATTCTTTCAAGACAAAAAGTCGAGTCATTGTATTTAAATTTATGTTTTCAATTTTGATTTCTCTCTGTTTTTGAGGCATCATCAAAATTGTGAAACTTCTGTACCACACAAATTGCAAATTCTTATTTGAACAAACGAAATGAGAACATCAAGTGGAAAACAATCATAAAGAGCGAGCAAAAGAACACAACGTTTTCCCCAATTCTCTAGGATGGTTCCTGGATTAGGTCTACCTACCATACATGTCAGGTTATGCCTGTTCTCAAATTATCTTCAAAACGTTTTTATATAAAAGGTACCAATAAATCTTGCTTTCAAGAATCTGTTCCTCACAACCGAAATCGTATTCAATTGCCGACCTAAATTTTGTGTTCTGCCAACATTAGAAACCATTACGAGCTAGTTTTTGTGTGGTAGTTCCTTCACAACTTCCCAAAATATTGTCATTAGACGAAATATTACCAATCAAAACGACACATTCCTCTCAAAACTATTTTTGGACTTGTTTTTTGGACTTGTGCTTCCTCAATAAGTTAACTCAGTTTTAGACTCATTCCTTGATATATCCCAACATGAAAGTGCTATAAAGAACAAACTTAACAGCACCTAATAGCAGTACACATTGCTTTCTCATGGATACAAACTTTTCGCGAAACTGCTTGGCCTAATATAACCTTTGTACTATAAATCTCAACCAGCCAACTTTCAAACGAAAATTCTTAGGTTATGCTTTTTAAAAGTTTCGTTCGTCGAACATGTTTGGACACGTTGCATTCAAAGATTATTTTAATTTTACCGAAAAAATTAAAACGCATTTTTATTTTAATTCCCGAGAATTCCATTTAGTAACACGCACACAATCACGATTTTGACATAGGAAAGAGAATAAACTTCCTCTATGTTATCGACTTTGTGTACGTTGTTTGGCGCAGCTTGCAAAATATGGCCCTTCCGCCATAAAATCCAACCTAATAAATCTAGTTATCGACCTTGTATGAGTAATACGTTTTTGGCGCAGCTTGCAAAATATTGTCCCTTGCGCCATACAATCCAACCTAACCAAACAATCAAGTTATCAAAATTTTGTGTGAAAAAAGTTTGGCGCGACTTGCAAAACATGACCCCTGCGCCATAAAATCCAACCCAACCAACCAATTAAGTTGTCGACCTTGTGTGGGCAATACGTTTGGCGCATCTTGCAAAATATGGACCGTGCCCCATTTCTTTCCAACTGAACCAACCAAGTTATCGATCCGTTAGCCTGTTTATTGAAAAAGTAATGGCGCTTAGTGCTTGTAATGCATTCACACTCTCTACACCTACCGTGATATAATCTTTACGTAGGCAAACAATCCCTCAAACAAGTTCTGTTTTCTTTATGCTGCATCAAATTCATTTCCAAAACACTCAAGTTCTCCTTTACTGCTATTTCTGTATTGTCTGTTATCTCTTCGTTCAACACTTCACATTCAGACCAGTTCTTGGTCATAAAACAAACAATGAGGGGTGGTTGAGAACACAGATATTACTGCAAATAATTCTCGCAATCTCGCATGAGCGGAAGGAGTCAACCGCATTTTCTCTGCTGTAAAAACATTTATTGATGTAGAACGCGAACCCGTTATATTTTTGTACTCAGCCGACTATGGAAATATAATAATCCGGTAACGATGTTAAAGTACGTGATCCCGGAAGCCTATATGCATCATGGAGATCATTAAAACCAGGCGTTTCGTGAAGTGTGTCATTCAGTCTTGTAATTGGGAATGAATACCCCGCAATGGCACACTGAATTGATAAAGCGAAGTGTAAAAGAATGATTGTAACGGTTCCGTCAAGTCTACTCCAATCCCAGTACCAAATTAGATGGCCCCTTCGTGCATACCAACAATGCAGTCAAACCAATGCTTAAATAGAACAAATTTACAGGGTGCTTCAAAACTTTCTGTGCAAAATTTAACTCTCCAAGTGGTTTCGACGAGATATCTTGTCCATTAAGATCTGGCCAATTTTATGATGAGATATCTCGTCCATCAATACCTGGCCAGTTTTGCAAATGAAGTACCTCGTCTGGACAACAACCAGGAGGGTTAAGTAAAGGTAGGGCGTAACAAATTAAACCGTATTCACAAGAGATGCGGCCCTCAAGCGCCATCTGGATTTGGTAAAATGCGCTGTTTGGTAGTTGGCCAATTTGGTCTACCGTCATTTTAAACGCTGACTTCGTACGGGTAACATTACATGTACAATTTCACAAATGCTGCATTGACGGAAACGGTCGAGCAGCCAACAGAAATGGATGGTTGGCAGCTAATAGAAACGAACGAGCCACTGAGATTGTATCGTGTATGGTACCCAGACATGTGTGAAATTCCAGCCAGAAAACTTCCTGTACAAACTTTATGGTAGAGAACACAAAATTAAATAGTATTCACATAGACATACGACAAGTGCCATCTGGATTTGGTTCATTAGAAATACAGCATTATTTCGAGCGCTCTGAAAAGGATTTTCGGTATAAACAAACCAGACGAAATGCGTAGATCTTATTTCGGCTACCCAAGTGCTCTCGCATGATACATATCGGGTTTACTTTAAAATGTGGTTTATCGCCGTTTGGCGTTCAGTCTAATTGGCGTTGACCAATCAACTATTATATATCAATTCGGAATTCATTCTTTGGAATTTCTACTGGAGACGTGCAGACATTGCATTCGAAAAACAAACCAAGTGACATCACGTTCGGAATGAGTATAGGAAACAGGTTCCACAGCAGAAAAAGTGTCTAAAGGAGTAGCTAAAACTATCCGTTCCCCGCTAAATACAACAATTAGGGTTCATGTAAGGATGATCTGAAGGACACCTACCACAGGCAACACAAGATCACACAGAGGAAGCTATGCATGGTCGACTGTCAATGTTTAGTTTTCACACCCCCGTGAAAAGCGATTCCAGTCTATGTTCTTAGGGACCTCTACTAAATAGCTCCTTTGGGGGGTCTTTCCTACATTCATAATGACTCTAGCTGGGTTAGGAGGGGTTGTAACCCCAATTAACCCACCAAGTGTTTAGACGAAATATCTCGTCCAAGATCTGGTCAATTTTGCTAAAAAGAGATGTCTCGTCGAACTGCCATACAACTAACTCCAAAGGGAGTGAAGATCCAAGTAGAAAAAAACTTGTCACTTGCCCAGAACTGGTGATAGTTTGGAACAGGTTTTTGCATCAGAGGCTGACCACTAAATAGCATTTTTCGACGAGAAGATAAACTACCAAGAGAGTTAAGTACATTCTCCCCAATGCCACGCTAATTGAGCGTTGGTCATCTTGGCACTATAAAGGAGGAATTATGAACCACTTGGCGTTATCCTAGTGTACCACAGGGGAGGCTTCACACTACATATCACCTAACTACAACCCCTCCATACATTCACTTGGGGCTACAACCTACATACCATACATTCAAGTCAAAATCCGATTATAAAGTGACCATACATTCACTCCAAATGGACAAATGTCCATGCCTTACCCCGGATTCAAACCAGCAACCTTTCCATCCAGAAGCCAGTCCCCTGACCATTGGACCGATTGGTCTGCAATTTTTTCACATGTTAAATTTCTTGCAAATTTTTTAGATTTAACCCCCCAAGTGGTTTCGACGAGATATCTCGTACATCAAGATTTGACCAATTTTGCAAATGACGAGGTATCTCACTTTCAAGATTTCGTGATGACGAGATCAGGATCTGTTTAGGATCTTCTAATGATGAGGTATCTCGTCCATCAAGATCTGCTAATAGTTTTGCTAATGACAAGATACCTCGTCAAGACAACCACCAGGAGGGTTTAAAAAAATCCCAAATTTCGCAGCCCTTGAATCGGCCGCTCTAAGCATCAATCTAAACCATTTATAAATTATCTGTTTTGTGCTATACATTTTATCGCTATTAAGTCAGCAAATCATCTCCAGCAACCCCGAATACGGCCAAGGCTTCTAAAAGATTCTCCCAATAATTATTACAAACACCCTCTTCCTTCTCGAAGCGGGTGAATGAAAATAAGAACCTCCACAAAAACCACGAGATACCAAAGAAGGAAAAAAATTAATTTCCACAAAAGGTCCATCCACTATGCATTGTGTCTGAAGATGAAAGAGGCATCCTTGAACGATACTGTTGTCGAATTAAGGTCGGTCGAAATCCTGTGTATATAGGGGCGGTACTCATTAAACGAAGTCAACCACCCTTGTTGGATCAAGGCTTCGAAAATAATGAAATCAAGAGGCAGAGAATAAAAACTACAATCGCCGTTCCTTTGTTAGGGGTGATTTCTCAAAAAAGTTCGGGTAACGGTTCGCCTATTGTAGTTCATCGTGGGCTAATCGGAAAGAAAGATGCTGCAATGTTTCGGTCCATTCAAGAGGTCAGAAGGTTATCTATTAATATACCCCGTTATAAAAGGAAAAGGTGAACAAAATGAGGGTCTTTGTTTGAGCTAACGTTTGAAGAGATATTTTGGATAGTTTTATTACCATGGAGAAATAAATGTCCTTAGAATCTTCAACATTTTAAAATTAAAATATACGTAGAAAACGAACCATTCCTCTATATTCGTTCTTAAACTAGGAAATTTAAATATTCCGCTCTATAGGAAACATTGGCGCAGCTTGGCCAAATATGGTTCTTGCTCCGTAAAACCCGAAAACAACCAATCTATAGGAAACAACGTATAAGCGCTGTGCGAATCTCTGACAGTTGTTGGCGCCACTCTTTAAATGTTGTAACTTTTCCTGTACTTCCGTTTGTCTTGAACTTGGCACAGCTTGGCCAAATATGGCCCTTACACCATAAAACCCAAACGACCGAGATACCAAGAAGAGGAGGCTTTAGAGCAAATTTTAGACTGATATGTCACGACTATCTGCAGGCACAGCTAAATAGAATCAGGAACAAAGACACTGCATCATGTCTGTCTCCAATGCAATTATAAAAGACGATCATTTGAAGGAATGATAGTATTGCTGTGAGTATAGTATTGCTGATAGTAATCTGTTATTGCTGTGAGACCACTTTTCCTACCGAATGGGCTGCAAACTCGTGTCTCTTTTGGACGGCAAGAAGATATATTGATAACCTTCCTTTTTCTGATATAGGATAAAAAATTGTTTGGCTCAGCTTGTCCGTTTTAGTATCTCTACAGAACTCAAACCAAATTCTCTTTTGTTTGCGTTGTTTTACCATCGTGCTCAGCGTGAACCCCAAAAGATGGCAAACTAGGAGCACACACAGAATTTTTCTTTGGGTTAATTGTTTTGGCGTTTAATGACGCAAGAACTTTATTTGGTCAAGATGCGCCAAACACAAGAAAATGTCAAGTAAAAAATGTCGTGCAAGTGGAAAAAAGAGGCATTGGGAACATAGTTTATAATTTTTCTTTGTAAGAGGCTGAGAAAGTGGAATCATGGTATTGATCTAGTCATCGGGATGATTTCTTTTCCCCTTAAACTTCATTAACGGTGTCCTGATTCAATACTGTCCCGCTTGGGACAAATTTTTTTTTAACCCAGACCACGCAGTCTACCAACAAGAAGTGTCCGAGGAACCAGGAGGTTGGAAAATTTTGGTTTGTGTGTAGTGAAATTTTACGCATAAATGTTAAAAGAACGTTAAATTATTCGTTTTGGAATCTTAACAGATTGCCATCCAAATATGTTTAAGATTAAGGACGGTAAGAGTTGCATATAGCCCGAAACGATGGCTGGTTTCTTAAAAGAACTCAATGTCGGCATATCGACAAGTGAAACACTCAGAAATGTAGTTCTGGGAAAACGAAGGGGAAATTTCTACTCCCTGAGCTTTACTCACCAAGTGTGTTTCTCAAGAAGAAATCTAACTTTCATGCAAAGAAAAACAACGAAGTAGACATCGCCAGTCTAAAGATCACCGAATTTTGATCTAGGAAAGTTTAAAAACCTCATATCTTGAAGCTTTTGACTTGGTGTGTTTCACTTGTAAGCCGACGATATGACTCATGTTATTTCCCTCGTGTTGCAAAAAGTAACGATTGTAGAGCGACAAATACCCTTTCGACAGCATACTTCAATTGACCATCCCATCCCATTGTTTATCGTGTAACAAAAAATTTCCTTAGTTGTTATTTGCTATACTGAGCCAATCCAAAACCCTCCCACTGTTCGTATTGATGTAAAGTTACGGAAAAGAGTGGATTGTATTTAGTTTCATGGCACAAGTTTCGAAAACAATTGTCAAAAATCAAACTATCAAACGCAAGATTATACAAATTGAACTATTGGAAGCAGCATAAAGCTAAAGGCTAAAAAGAAAAATCGGGAATTGAATCAGATGCATAAATTTAATTTAAGGAAATAAATTTTGGAAAAGTACTTATGTTGAATAGATATAAAAACATTTGATGGGATGTAAAAAGCCGATTATACATAAAAATTGCAAGATGACCCAATGATTTTCAAGGACTTTCAATGCAAATCATTTGCAAAAGTTGCAATGATTTTCCTCAATAAAGTTTTGTAAATTCAAAATTGCACATTTGAAAAAATAATTAACCTATTATTATTGACAGGCGATTAAAATATGAAGTTAAGAGAGTAGAGAATGATTGACAAATAGAGGAACTCTCCCAACGAAAGATGACGAAGCGTGAATCACGTGTGCCCATTGCGAAGTTGGGTCAGTTTGACATCAATCCTACGTATAAGTGACACCACCCACTAATGATTAATGGTTGATGGGGGAAATAATTTCTTGGTGACTTGCAGCTTTCACGACTGGTGCCACAAGGACGAAAAGGGTGGAAATTTGCCTCATCAAAACTGGATAGTGATCATAGAGGGTAATATCTATAGGGATGTGATTTGTTCCCTCATGATAAGTTTGTTTCCTTTTCATTACCATCAAACATCTAAAGCAAGCGAAAACAAAACTGCAATATACCAAAGCCAAAGTAATGCAGCTTAAGTTAACTCTACACTAATCCAACCTCTTATTGGGGTCGCAGTGGCTCAGTGGGTATGCCCCCTGCGCTAACAACCTGCGAGTTGAAGGCGGCGCGGTTTCTATTCCTGTCAGATTCCATTCCTCCCTGGTGTATTTCTCTCTCCCCTGCTTCAATAAAACTTTCATTGTGTGAGTCCGTTTACTTGACGTTGTTTGACAGTTTGACCAAATATGGCCCTTGCGCCATAAAAACCCAACCAACCTTTCATTAGATATTGGTATACAATTTGTTAGCAAATCTGCTAACTTCAATTAATATTAATCAATTAATATTAACTTCATATATATATTCAGTTAATATTAACTTCATATATATATTCAGTTAATATTAACTTCAATTAATAATAATTATTCAATTGGTATTAAATCGATTTACATAGCATTTTCTTATTGCTTTGGGAACGGCTTAACCTTCAAAGTGGTTTTGACGTGATATCTCGTTCATGAAAATTGACAAATTTCGCTAATGGCGAGATATCTCGTCATCAAGGTATTGCCAATTTTTTTATGATGACGAGATCAGGATCTGGTCGGTTTTCTTCTAATGATCGTGATTTGTTCTAATGACGAGATATCTCGTCCGTCAAGTTTTGTTAATGACGAGATTCCTCGTCTAGACAACCACCAGGAGGAAGAAGTCATCAGTCCTCCAGAGTAATAGAAGGAAGCCCATCTGCCACCCCTTTGGTGAGTCACTTTCTCAGATCCCAGATGAGACGGAACTTTCTCTCATTTCCATCACACTCCCAAAGAAAAATTCCACCAGAGCATTATCCTCTTCGCTGCCACAGAAAAAGTACCACCCCTGCTGAGTCCTCCCTACTCGCTATGCCCCCCGACAAGCACAAAAAAGCAAAAAAACCAAAATGGCAAAACGCGTGCAGCCAGCAAGGCCGGCACTCTGCAAGGCTTGTCCGCATGGAAGGTGAGGGAGGAAAAAGGTGCAATCTCGTCCACAAGCAGAGCAGCGATGCTGGATGCTGACACTACGGCGAGCTCGTCAGACAGGTATTGGATGTGTTTTTGTGGTTTGTTTTTATTTCCACCTTGCCACCGACGGCGGACGGAATTCGAAACCCTGACTTTGCCGCCTGGACTTCGCTGGGACGGTTGGATTTGCGTTGGAGGATTGTTTTGAACTTGAATTTTTGTGCGAGTCGAGAGGAAAGCGAAGTGGGATTTTTTTTTTGTGATGGAGACCTGTCTTCTGTGCTTTTTGGATTACCTTGTGTATTTTGTGTGCGTTCTTCCATGAGTGTGTGTCGGATTTATTTTGTCTACCAACCACCATGTGCAGGTGAGTTAATTAATGCTTATTATGTGTGTTAATGTCACGTTTGAGCAGGATTTCTCTTCAATAGGAATTTCTATGATTGCTGTAAAAAGGTAACTTCATAAATCAGTGTCAGTGTAATTAAGTACCCCGTGTGAGCTTCTGTGATGCGAAATTAAGGGTTCTGAGAATTAAACATTTTACGTATTAAGAATTAAAAACAGTGCAAGTACGGCAGACGACGTTATTTGAGTTAGGTTGCTTAACCTCTATCCGCCAGACCTCAGCCTTTTCGCCATAAGTCTCCCAGCCAAAAAGTTATGAAGCAAAAATAAAATATGGAACTTTGAGCAGTGTTATTCACTGCGACGTCAGGGCAACGATTGAGGTGGTTTCCTATCATGCTTTTACGAAACTGATTAAAAATTCAAAACGTGCGCATTATATCGATTGTATACTACCACAACTACGTACATAAAACCCGAAAGATTACCCACAAAGTAATTCATGAATCTTATACCACAACTGGTATTTAATTATGAGTATAACAGTGTATCGTTTTTGTATCGATATAATTATTAATTTAAACCTTGACCTTGAACATTTGGGCTGCGGCGCATTTATTCTTGTTCTATACTAAAAAACTTTTTTCGAGTTCTCGTTAAACTTTAGGAGTTCCTCGTGATTAAAATACAAAAAGGTTCCATGGCTGAATTGCATCAGGAAATGTCCTTGATAGTGGGTAGCGTCATCCTCGTTTGCCACAGGTCCCAAAATCTAGATATGCCTATGTCCATCAGATTAAATTTTGGAAAAATGAATGTTCTTTTCCTCAGAATCACTTCAATATCAAATTCTAATTGTCTTAACCCTCCTAATGGCTTCGGCAAGATATCTCGTCCATCAAGATTAGCAAAACTGGCCCGATCAGTTTTGCTCATTCTTGCGTTCCTGATGAGAGAAACTTTCTTTGAGACAATACCAGAAGGGTTAAAGAGATGGGATAAATTACGAAGAAATATTGAGTAACTCATAATTTTTTTAATATTTTGTGATACACAGAAGATATTGTAATGTGTAAAACAATGTAAAATACACAAAACAATCTTGCTTGCAAACTTAAACCTATTAAGTTTTATGGCGCAAAGGCCATATTTGGCCATGCTGCGCCAAACATAAGCCGACAACGTCAAGTTATTAACATACGCACACAAGGAAAGTTAAACTGACTCAGAAATATGGGCTTATTGAAATGTTCAATCCTTTTATAATTTCAAAGAAAGTCATAAATATATTAAGTGTCCTTTAAAATACCGATAAGATATTAACTCTCTTTCATCCTTGTAGCAGATATATATAAATATCGAACCTGCGCAGCCTATTTTAAAAAAAATTTCTTCACTATGCATAAATGTGAATAACCTAAATTAAATTGTTTCCACTTTTTCCTAACAAAATCTTTTAGTTGGTTAGAATTTCTCAATGAATTCAAAAGACTACTTGCAAATTGAAATATTCAGTCCTTGTATAATCAATCTCAAAGGAAGTCATAAATATATGAAGATTTTCGTTTAAAATACCGATAAGACTGAAACTATTTTTCATGCTTGTAGCAGATAGTTTCCCATCAACTGAACCTTTTCCTGTAAGAATTCGTTGATTGGTGGACACTTGTTTATACCGAAGAACGCTTGACGTGAAAGAAGCTATAAAAGTTTCTAATAAGTGAATTACTACATTCTTTTGAAACAGCGGGAGGGATGAAGTAAATAAAATATAGAAAAAAATCACACACAAGAAATACTGAATTTGGAGATTGCAAAAGTAAATTTATGACCGGATTTCCAGTCCGAGTTGAAAAAGAATAAAAATGGCTTTTCCGATCACAAAAAAAGTAATAAAAAGTAGGGCATAGAAACTTCTCACCAGATAAATTTTATTTTTTCGAAGAAACAAAAAAAAAAGAAGCATTTATCAAAATTATAACTTAATCCGGGTGAGAATTTTTAGCATTTAGAAACTAGTAACTATCTCAACCATTCTTTATCACGATACCGTTAAGCGCGAGATAAAACGAGATTTAGCGCAAATTACGCGATAAAAGTGATTTATACGTAGAACTTTTTTCACTCAATAAAACTATCTCACGGATCATCGCTTTTAAAGGCCGCTCTCCATTATCTGAAGTTCATGGAACTGTTTTTATTGTGATATGTGGTGGTGGATTTACAGAAAATCAATCAAACAGTGCCTATTTTTTTCCTTTGGGTCTTATGATTCTACATAGAGGTTCAAAGTTTTTTAACTCCTTTGAAGTGAAATATTACATAAAATTAATATTTTGTCCAATGCAGGCTGTCTTGAAATAAACAACTACTTTCAAGTAAAATATGAGACATAAAACAAGCCCTTAAACAATTAAAAGGTCTCTGGAAAACTTGTTTTCCAGTGGGTAACCTCCCACATAGGATTGGAAGGAAATCAATTGGTGGATAGATAGGCCTAAATTGATAAAAGTGAAAAATCACTTTCCACAGATGTGATTGAAAGGCTTCTGTCCAGAAAAACATCGGTTTGTTCAGTGTTGTTTCAGTAGCGCTGGAAATCTGCGAATTGTTGGCGATGCAGTCCGATTCCTCTCTGGGTGTATTTCTCTCCTGTGTCAATAAAACTTTCCTTGTGTGTGTATGTCTATTACTTGATGTTTTCTGTCTCGTGTTTAACGCAGCATGCACAAATGTGGTCCTTGCGCCACAAAACCCAATCCAACAAAACAGAAAAACATCTGAGATAATCCGAAATTTTACCACCAAAATTCAAAAGATAAGAAATAGAACAACAAACAAAAATGCCGCAGGACAACGAAAAGAAAGCAAGAAAAACGCTGTGATGGTTTTTCAAACTCAAAACTGGACCTACTGCCTTGCAGCACACCTGGAGAAAATTTGAATATATTCTTCCCGACAATTCACAATTCGCAGAGCTTCCAATTCCAGCGATGATGAGGATAATCTCTTAGTCTGCCAGGGTCTGGAGATTGGATTGGACGCCGTAGGCGGACACTGTTTCACCTGTGCGGCTTTCAACTATATAGTGCGCCTTACGGAGGAGTTACAGGGATTAGGAAGGGAGTCCGGGCCTGAACTGCTGTCAACAGCAGGCCCAAAACCTTTGCAAATCTGATCGGGATACCAGAAATAAAATTATCAGAGCCTCTACATTTGCCATAGGAATAACAACAGTTTGTCGATTTAATAGTTTAAGTTAGATAAGTATTTTACAAGTCTATTCTACAGTGCTAGTCATGAGGGCAGTGTCTCCAAGTTTATTTGATGGTTAAACACAAAATGAGCAGATGTGAAACTTATTTAAGGGCAGGAGTATTAAACGTAAATGATATCTTCGCATTGCCCGTACAGATTTAATATCAAATACGATGAAACCATTACTTTTTAAATTTCGAAAGAGATTGCATGTTACAGGCAAAAAAAAACATTATAATTTCTCGGGTCCCCACGGTGGTAGCTGTGGCTCAGTGAATTCACCCGCTGCTCTAGCAACCTGAGAGTTGTAGACGGCATATTTCGATTCCTCCCTGGGTATATTTCTCTTCTGTGTCAGTAAACCTTTCCTTGCGTGTGATGTCCATTACTTGATATCTGCTTAGTGTTCCCTTTCAACCCTTTCACCATGTAAGACCTCCCTCAATCCAATACTGAGTTACCTTTTCAGATAAATAGGCAATTGGCTCTCTTTTTCATTTCTCACTATTGTTACAAGGCGCAAAAGATTCAAATTAGAAAAGATTGTCCGTTCCAGACAAAAAGTTATCCCTGGGTCACCCTCGTTTCATATCCCTATATAATAATACCATCAACCCTTTCACATGTAGACTTCCCCCAACTCAATACTACTGAGTTACTCTTTCAGGTAGATAGGCAATTGGCTCTTTTATTACTTTTCTTCCAATCGGAAGGACAAGGCACTACTTTCCCACCAAACAAATCCACCGGTAACCGCACAGAAGAGGATGTGGGCTGTGGGCAACGGCTGAGTGATTTCTACACGTTGTGAGGATACCGGTGGAGAGTGAGGTCTTGACCCGCATATGCGGTTGGGTGACTCCGTCGAAGGTTGAGTCGGTTATTTCCAACCCCCCTCTGCTTATCACCTTCCCCGATATATCGCGTCTCCTGACGGCGGATGTTTTGAGTGAACCGTCAGCTGTCTAGGTGGCCAGTGTCAACGTCAGCTGCCGTGGAGGTGGGGTGACTCATTATGATGGTGGGGTAGACCTGAGGAGTTGACAGTTGACGGTCGCGGTGGGGTTGACGACGTGTTTATCAAAACATGTGTCGTGTGATCTGTGTATCTGTTTAAAGTAGACGTTACGCTGGGTGTGTATTCTCTTATTTATGTCGGGGTCGTCGAGCTAGTGCAGTCAGTGGGTTTGGTGTCTGCTTTAGCAACCTACTAGTTGTAGGCGGTGCAGCTTCGATTTCTGTCAGGTTCGATTCCTCCCTTAGTATTCCTTTCTTCTGTCAGTAAAACTTTCCTTGTTTATATCCATTATTTGACTTTGTCTTGCGTTTGGCGCAGCTTGGCCAAATATGGTTCAGGAGAACCCAGTTCAATCAACCTACTATTTGTGCTACCAATGCCGAAATCTCGACACTAGTCAAATGTGCTCGATAAATTTAATTTTTAAATTTGTTTTAAATAAATAATTTTAACTTGACCAACGTCTGGCTTTCTCTTCATTCGCCAGTGAATAACCTGGTTGGTAAAAACTGGTGACCCGGGTGTGATTTAAAATATGGCTTTTGCGCATCGTAAAACCTAACCAACCAGAACTAGAGGTTGGTGTGCCCACATGATGACTCCTTAGCCAATGAACAAATGTTTTTAAATTCATGCTCACGAATTGTTATCAACACAACTTTTAAGAACACTATTGTTCAAATTAATAATTCACTCTACAGTTCGTTGATTGTAGCTTTTTCCATGTGACTAGGGGAAGAACAGAACAGGAAAACCCTACAATTTGTCCGTATTTTTCACTTTCATTTCATCAATATCAACAAAAAGGCATTGTAGATTTTAAAATTATAAAGTGCGCTCTCCTGTGAAAAGTTTGTTTTTCAATTTTTTAATCTATTGTTTGCAATTTCCTAACGTCGTCCAATTTCGTAACGCTTCCAATACCAATCAATTAAGTTACAGGAAATGACGAACAAAAGAGGTGCGATGCTATCCACTTGTCTTTTCTTTTTGGGGGTGGTTGTAGAATACAATCTTCTCTCTCTCTCAAAACAAAATTAATCTTCTTGACTTTTTTCTCTTAAAGGCTCAAGTGGAACAAGTTAAATCAAATTCCTCGTGTTTGTAATGTAAACAAGTATTCGATTGCTTTGTAGTCGAAAATAACTTTCTAAAAAAGATAGATTTCCTACCTTCTACTAAATTAGAAAAAGAACTTTAACACGGATGTAATTGAATTTTCTGAAACAGCTCTACTCTAAACGTGCTGTGGCAAAGAACCAATCGCTCATCGGTGTATTTCTAATTCTAAACTTCCCTTTTCGTTTTGGTGTTCCTGCCAATCCTATTGAAAATACATAAATATTTTGTAAATGTTGATTGAAAAGTTTTTTTATCAAATTATAATAGAGTGGAATGCCCTCGTCTTACTACGATATTTAACATCGTATAAAGGAACACAAGTTGGCGACTTCAATTTTATTCGTAAATATCTTTCAGAGAAGCAAATTACTTTTAGGCATTTCGAATGCTTGTGAAATGTATTTAAAGTTCACTGGCCGCGACCATGCCCGTATACCATGGGTTCACTACTTCACAATTTCATGAGTGATTGGGAACGGTTTTGTGAAGAAAGCGGGCCACATGTATTTATTTGAAGTGGGAAGATATTAGTGAAGATGGAATTGACAACAATTATCCATTTTTAGGAGAATTATTTATTAAATATCAATGTGGAAACTTCGTATCGTAAGGAAAGTTTTACTCTTACAGAAGAGAGAATTGTACCCAAGACAAGTTTCTGGTATAGAACTTGCGACTACAATTGGCAGCTTGCTGGCATTATGGGCAAACCCGCTAAGCACTGTGGGATTTTGAATACAGCAGCTGTATGAGGGTTATGAGTGTTCAGCTAAAAACTTGAATTCGAAAAGTTCCTAAATCTATCCAGCCTCCATAATTTGTTTTACCAATGGCGGCCTACCTGAATTACATCTTTTATCCTACACCTTTTATATCATCCAAACTACATATCCCCTGTAGAGTAAATATATAATTAAAAAAAAATTTTATATTGTTAGACTGTTTTAACCTTACTCATTTCACTGGTTTGCAATATCTTGCGTTTGGCGCAGCTTGTCCATCTTTGAACCTCGTGCCATAAAACCCGAACCAACCAACTTAAATCGACCCCGTGACTCAATGGGTTTGCCACCGCGCTAGCAACCTGCACGTTGAAGGTTCGATAGTATTTCATTCTTCTGTGTCAATTAGTTTTCTGTGTAAAATATTTCCTTGTTGTGTGATGTCTATTTACTTAACCTTATCTGCTTTTTGTTTGGCGCAGCTTGGCCAAATATTGACGTTCCATAAAACCCAACCAGTCAATCTAAATCTACTAGAATTGGGTGTCCGAACGTTTTGAACTGCTTCCTTGAACCACCTGCTTCCATTTCCATTCACACCCCTTCTGTTTTGCTTTTTGAAATCATCTGCTCCAAGCAGACCATGTACTCGACTATTGCTACCCAGGGAAATCTTACCGGGAAAATTATAGCAGTCATATTTCAAATATTAATCTCTTTGAACTAGGAGGGGAGAAAACAATTTCCACTCCTTCCATTTCTCAAGACGATCGTGCTCCTCTTCAGCTGTCCGATCAATGACCCCTTGCTCTTGCACGGCGCGTTCTTTCCCCTAATGAGAGAACACTTCTTTGTTCGGAGCAATTAGTACGTGTACGAATATGTAGCTGTCAAATCTGCTCGTTATGCAAGCTCCAGTAAGCAAAAGCGCCGCTATCAGCCGGCTTGCAATGCGAATTGAAACGAAAACGAATTCGAGGATCTCTTAATTGAATCACGTAACGTTGCTGCCGAGCCGAGATCTTGGAACCCGCCCGATAAAGCGACGTTCCGTTCTACGTTTTTGGAGTTCGTACGCCGTGAATAGCGAACAGACAATTGTAAATGATATGAGACAATGGGACAGATTTAAAACGTAACGGGAATTTGATTCGCTTGGTCGCGTTGATTAGAACTGAAAAGAATTTCTGCGGAATTGTGGGAGAGTTTGATAAGAATTCAGTGTACTTTCCTAAAGGTTTTACTTTCGCTTAGTTTCTTATTTGGCACCTATAAAACAATTTCTTTGCAACATTCTATCTTAATCTCCACAGTAGACAAAATTTCGTCAAACTAAATCTACCTAGGTAGGAAGAGGCCAATATTCATTTTGCAAGTTTTTGATAGCAGTTTATTTTGTAATTCTTATTGCTTTAATTTTTAATACAGTACACAAAAATACTTTCCAATGTTTTGATGCATTCATAATGTATTGTCAGGAGGACACTGACTTGATATAACTTTCATTACCTTGAAGTGATTTGTGGACATAAAATCTGCGAATTTGGACATTGCCCTTTTCTACCAAAGTGCAGACATATCGTTGACGGTAGTTCTTGCTGAAATACGTGTTTCTTGTGCGTATTCCGAATCTGGCGTCTCTTGACTTGTTTTCCGAATACGATTGCAGCACTTCGCTAATAAAAATTCCAAATTTAAATAGGATAGTTGATTGGTCAACACTAATTAGATTAAACGTCAAGCTTCACCAAAACTGCAGTAAACTACATTTTGAGATAATCCCTATATGTATCATTTGAACAAAAGTAAAATCTCCGCAGACCGTCTGGTTTGTTTACACTGAAAATACTTCTCATAGTTTCTTGTTTCTTCGAGAAAAAGCAAATCTCCATCCTTTCTATTTAATTTAATGTAACAACGATAATTAAAAGAATATAGAAAAACAAATTGCGTGCAGCTTACAATTTAAGTAATCTATCGGATCTGGAAAGTAGGATCGCGGTAGCCGGTTGGAAAAGCAGCAGATTAGCAACCGGAGGGTTGCTAATTCGAAACTCATTCCAACCAAAGACCGTCGTGTAATTGTGGACTGGTGCACATTAAATCCGTCGTGGCCTCAAATGCTCTCAAGTTGGTGTGGTGTGGAAGTTTGGAGAATGGGTGCCAGCTCAGGTGACCTCGTCATCTGACCGTGGTTCAAAATTACGAAGTGTTGTCCTCTGGTCTTTCCCTTCGTGCTTGATCCTGGACTATCGCCAACAGCGCGCTGCGTTGCTCAAGTGCGAGGTTAATTCAACTATCGATCTAGAAAGCACCATGTGCAGAGTAATAAACATAAATTTACAGTGAATGTACCTTAAATCAAACTGATTCAAACAATATGCGCATTGTTGTAATACTTATACAATCGGTTGTTAGTATGAAGAATAGAATCAACACAAAGCAGAAACGTTATCTTTTCATTAACCTGCTTCAATTATCCTGTTTTATCAAAGGGGTTGCCATATCTCAGCTAGTTGACCTCGCTACTTGCGACTTGTAGGCGGTGCGGGATCGATTCTTTCATGGGTGTATTTGTCTTCTGTGTCCGTAAAACTTCCTTGTGTATGTTCGTCATTACTTGACGTTGTCTGCTTTGTGTTTGGCTAAGCAGACAACGTGGTCCTGGCCAAATATGGTCCTGGAGTCGTAAAACGCAAACATCGATCCCGGCCACTTAGAAATTGTAGAATGCAGTGCGAAATTTTGAAACTTAAGTCATTCCGGCGTGGGTAGGTATTTCGTGAAGGACATGGGCCGGAAGCCCTCAGTCTCCAGGTGATGATAATCTAGAGTTCAGAATTTATTTGTGTTTCCTGAAACTTTCGTATATCTGAATATGGACTTGTAAGTCGAGCTGGTGAAAGAGGGGGAGGTGCAGATGATGCTAGAAAGAAAGCGGGTGATATGCGTACCTATCACCCTGTCTCACTGAGTGATAGGTTAAGTTGACATCTATCACCTATGACCTGCAGTGACGTATCTATCATGTATGATAGGTTACGGTGACGTATCTATTATAGGTGACGTATGCCTATCACCCGTCTCATTGAGGTGATAGACATACCTATCACTCCATTAAGATGTTAAAAAATACAAGTTTAGAATACCAGTGGCTAAGGGGCCTGAGTTTAGATTTTAAAATTTTAATTGTTTTAGTTAATAAGGACGGCAATAAATTTTCAATTACCGAAGGCAATTTAGTAAAATACTTCAAAGGATTGGTAATTAGAACAAGAATTTAATTGATACAAGAATGTAAGTATTTATTATTTACATTTTTATCATAGTTCATAACAGCCCTCGACCTATTTTTATTCCTTGATAGACGATGGTCATATCTGAGGATCTGCGCTACAGCTAGATTTTCAGTTAAGAAGGCAATTTAGTAAAATAATTCAAAGGATTAATAAAACACGAATTTATTTCCATTTTTTAGCATAGTTTATAAAAGCCCTCGGCCTATTTTTATTACTTGATAGACGGTAGTCATACCTGGGGATTTGCGCTACAGCTAGATACGAAGAGAGCGGGAAAATGTTTTTTTGATTAGGGCGAAAAATTCTCTTAGTTCGAGAACTCAAGAGTTCATCTCAAGAAAAGATAAGTCATCTTATTTTGTATTCTCTCCCCCCCCCTTTATGCTAAGCACCTTCCTGTAGGGGGCGCTTTGTGTTGCGGACGGGATCAAGTACCCCAAGAACCGGGCCTGATGTGCGTTTCAAGGATTCAACAAACCTGCGGATCCGGGCCTCGGCGACAGGGGGGGGGGGAAGGGATTTCTTTTTTCCCACAGTCGTCCGTTCCGCTTCAGACCGGAAGGGGACCCCTTGCTTCCGGAAAACCACCGGATGCGGAAGATGGTGTGTGATGTCAAGCTGGCAAAGGCACGGGTCTTTATGAGCTGGCGGAATAATGGCGGGTCCCTTTTCGTGGGTTTCTTTTGTTGGTGTCCTTTGTGTCGAAGGAAACAGAAAGTAGTTTATCTTTTAATTCTCTCCCCTACCTGAGGTTTGGTTTTTGTTTGGCAAGTTCGGGTTCCATTGGCTCTGCTGGAATCGGTTTCTGATATTGTCTTTTATCCATGAACGCGACTGCTGCTGGAGATTATAAATACACTTTTCATTGAAGTTGTGTGGACTCTGAAATGTGCCGTTATTCATATTAAATAAGGTGGTTATTGTTGCTCTTTTTGGAATAAAATATCTAGTTCTTTTTAAAAACAAAGGTGTCGCATGTTAAGACTCCCATCTGAGTTGAGTTATCTCTGTGCTGAGTTGAGGGAATTTTTGTTGGCAAGTTTGATGTTCCATTGGTTCTATTGGTTCTATTGGGTAGTTTATCTGTTGGAAATGGTTTCTGATATTGATATTTTGTGCTCGTTTTTTATTTAATTTTTTATGGAATCTAAATTGCCAATACTCTTCTGAATAAAAATTATTTTGTTCATATTTTTCTAAGGCACTAGTCGAAAATATATAGTCATGTATAAACTTTTCAAAAAGGTGCTCAATTCGTAATTGGTGGTTGTTTGAAACAGTACCTGTGTTCGAATAGTATATTTAATTATGTTAATTTACAAATTTATTAGGTATAATAATAATTTGTTAGAAATGCTATCAAAACAACAGTAATAAGCAGTAATCAATCAATATACAGGGTGATTCGAACTCATTGGGCAAACCAAGGGGTGTTAAGCACACTAAAAGAATCATTTTTGTATAGCTGTGTACGGGTGCAAGTGACGCGTTTAGGTGAAAACGCAAGAATTGCACAGGAAATGAAACAAATATTTATTTGCATTATTTTCAGTTACTTATTAAAATGATTTTTTAAGATAACTGCTTAGATACTACCACAACCATTAAGGCAAGCTTGCGAAACCCGGCTATGAACTACCGGGTTTCAGCAAAGGAACGATGTTCAAGCGAATCAAACCAAACACTGAACTCTAGCGGCGAAAAAGTTTGCCAATCCATGCATCAATACTGCCGAGCTTGCATTTATGTTGGTGGTCGCACCTTTGAGCAGTTGTAAAAATCATTTTAAAGAAGTAATTGTAAAATAATGTTAACAATAAACATTTTGTTTCATTTCCTGAGCAATTTTTATGTTTGTGCCTAAACGCATCACTTGCGCCTATGCATTGTTATACAAAAAATGATTCGTTTGATGTGTGCGCTCTAACACCCCTTGAAGTTTGTCCCATGAGTTCCGAATAACCCTGTATATGTACATATAGAATCTAAACATCCTTTATATTACAAAAAACATACTTAAAAATACAATTTTTAAGTTTCTCTACCGAACAAAGTCTATTTCGTTTATAAAATAGGACCTATAAAAGAAAATAGAAATACAACTTACAGTTTTGAGAATTCCTGTGTCAAATTGAAAGTTTGAATTTTTATAGTATAAATATTTAGTTGAGCATTTTTAGTTTGTCATATTTGTATGTCATCAGTCCAGTATTTGCAAAGTAGAACAAAAATCATGAGCAGATTTTCAAGAGACTTATTTTCTATTGTCTGCCAACAGTTTTAAACATTAAAAAGCTTCTTTTCACTTCCACTGAAAACACAGGAGCTACTTAAAATAAACTATGTTACTATGCTCAATCTTCTGAAATTCCACAAAGAGTAAAGCTTTCCCCTGACAAGTCAAAAATGGGTTTTAGGGAAATATATTCAAAAATACCATTTACCCGGGAAAAAACAAAATATAGACTCAAAAATAGCATAAAATGAATTTAAATGCCATTTTTTGTAAAAATCATGAAAATGCTCCAGTAAGGGCCCTTAAATCAGTATTTTTTATGAAACACATTTATTCGCTCGAATGACCTTCCAGTCTTTTCAGAAAAGGGACAAAATCTTTAAAATCCGAGCCCCTTAATGGCTTTAAATTTAAGATGCTAAAAACGTTACAAGATTTATTGGAACATGACAGAAAATATTAAATACATAAACATCTAAAATTAATATTCCGCCCGATCGAATTGCTGGAGTTTCGCTAACCTGATATGTAATGTTGAAGCTACCACTAGGACCTCTGGCGGTGCATCATTTGACGTCACTTGACGTCAATTCGACTAATTTGCATTTCACCACACTTTAATTGTAACTATTCTTTTTCATTTCAAGCTAGTTTGACATTGACAAAGATGTATTTGTTTTTGGTTCATTCGTTTGTTTTCGTCGGTGCAGTGACCTGCTTTGTTTACGTTCCACTTGCCACAGGCGAAAGAAATTTATTAATCCCTGTAATTAGATACATAGAATTCTTTTAGCAAAAGTAGTGAAAATCAAAATTTTGAGAAACGAAATCTACGTTCTGCATGTTTTTATGCTCAACGTCTCATGCAATCGTCATTCAACTGACGCAATTTATTATTGGCATGAGGAGTTTTGGAGCAACACGTAACAAGATATGCGCATGCGTACTCCGTTTCTGTACAGGAAACATGTCGGTACGCATGCGTATTTCAGCCAATTTAGTGTCGCAGAACTGATGTCGGACCAATGTGTGATTTGTCGAAAAGATACTTCCATAGATTGATGCATGCGAGAAAAATGACATTACAACACGATAATACTCTACCGCTGGGTAATATTTTAACGACATTCAATGTTATATATCGTCGGCTTACAAGTGAAGCACTAAGTCAAAAAACATAGTTCTGAAAAAACGGAGGGGATTCTCTCTTTGCTGAACACTGTTTCTCAAGAAGAAATCTAACCTTCATGCAAAGAAAAACTGACTTAGTAGGCTTCATCAGTAAAGATCTACATTCTGGTTTAGAAAAGCTAAAAACTCATCTTGAAAATTTTGACTTTATGTGTTTCTTAGTCTGAAAATCGATGATTTATAAAGAACTTATAAAACCAAACACAAAAAGTGCATTAGGACACTAAACGCTCATAATAAAGATCTACTGAACGTATAATTCAGTATCAGACAGTTTCCGTTTTGCCCCCGAGATTATTGTACTTAATACGTATATTTATTTCATGGGTCTAGCCCTCGTGTAGTAAAATATGACGATAAAGTGAGAGCAAATTAGACTTTCTTTTACGTTTGAGAACTGAAATTCAAACATATTTAAATAATGTTATAAATGTGTTTTGTATAAACAAGGTTTTACATACATCTGAAAATTGTCTTATGTTTAATAAATAAATCAAGATAAAAGAAAATGATTTGCAAAATTACACTTATGAAAATTTGAGGGTGGGAGTGACAATTTTTTACGTTAGAAGGGAACGGGCGCACTCAGGGGGATATCAATCTGGAGGAGCTACATTTTTATCATAAGCTCTTTTTCGGGGGAATTGGGATTTTAAAACTTAAAAATTTCTTTGAAATGTAGACTAGTTTTATGACCTAGAGACTAGTTTTATAGTGTGACTAGTTTCAGAGTGCGTTACCTACAGACTAGTTTTGGTGATTGTTACCTAGAGACCATTTTTAAAGTGGCTATTCCAAGACGAATAGAAGCTGTATTGAAGGGGAAAAGTGCCAACGTTTCAATGAAATATTTAAAATTTCAATTAGTTTATCCAACCCCAGTAAATGAGAAATTGAACACTTTTGTAAATTGGCTAAAAGCAATGAATAAATATTAGTCGACTTTTGAAAGGATAAAATTTCAAAACACCGTTAAACACGATTTTTAACGAAGTAATCACTGAATTAAATAAGGATATTTATTGCTTTTTATACGGTTTGGGATGGGCTTAAGCCCTCATAGCCCCCTCTACGGTAGAGAGGGAGGATGTACTTATAGTTTGAAAACCATCGTCTTAAATTTCTAATTTAATAATCTCTTACTAATGATAAATACCGTATATGTGTTTGCCAAGGCGTTTTAATGTGTCCTTAAAACAGTTTTTACAGTTTCGTGCACCCCTGCAATTTTGTCGCAATGTCATCCGTGAAACAAACCTTTTCTGCGACATCCCAGAAAGAGGTCACGGAGTCCGGTAGCTTTTGAACCGAGAGGAAACGGGATGCGGAAATGAACATCCAGCGCACTTCTTTCCAGAAATTCTTGGTATCTCCAACGGCCCCAAAACACTTCATGCTGAGCAGAATGACTTTCTTTTTCCTCGACTATTGTGATTATTAACTCTTAATGTATGGGCATGGTACATTACACCTATGCAGCAAAACAAGAAAAACACATGCAATTATCATTTGTAAAACGAATATATCCAACGAATAAACGCCGGGCTTAATTCATACGAAAGGAGTACGGACAATTGCCGTCGGTTTGAGGAATTTTCAATTCAAACAAACACCAGATGGACAGCGAAGATTTTACTTCACCTGTCCATATGATCTCGACTCTATTCCCCAATCACTCTTTTTCTCCTTTCACGACATTTTTTAATTGACGTGTTGTGTTTGGCTCAGCTTGGACAAATATGGCCCTTGAGTCATAAAACCTAAGAACCAACCATATGCTCTCGCATGCATATCGGGGTTATCTTAAACTATCGTTTATAGCCATTTAATCTAATTGGTGTTGACAATTAACGATTATATATAAAGTCGGTAGGCAGGTAGTTGAATTAAAGTTGCACTGGAGCAACTCATCGGGCTGTTGACGACGGTCAGGGATGAACCCCGAAGGGAAATATCGCAGGACAGCACCTCATAATTTTGAACCACGGTCAGATGACAGGTAAACACTTGAGTTGTTCTCCAAACTTCCGCACCACGCCAACGGGAGGACATTTGAAGCCACGAAAGATTTAACGTGCACCAGCCCCCACGTACACGACGGTCTTTCGTTGAACCGAGTTTTGAACTCAACCCTCGGGTTGCTAATCCATTATTCTTCCAATCGGGCTACCGCGGCCTCCATATATATAATTTCGGAATTCATTCGGATTGCTAAAATTGTGTTCGACAAACAAGCCAACTGACGTCACGTTCAGAATACCATCGACTTTCTAATGAAATAGACGGAACATGTGCGAGCAGCTTCATGTTATTTCTGACGATCGCTTGGTTTGAAGATCTGTCACGTGGTTGTGGGAAAAGCATGAATCCTAATGTGGGACAAGTTATTGATAGGTTAAAGTCATTATCCAGTGTGATTAATAACTCTAGTATGCGCTTCTGTAGCGAATCGACCCAAATCGATTCGTAATCCCACGTGACTTACTCTTCCGAGATCTTACGACAACGACTCCGCCCACATGCTCTGTATATTTCATATTAAAGTCTGTTTTGGAAAGGATTTCCTTTTTTTTTGATTGGGGTTTTATGGCGCTAGGGCTTTATTTGGCCGTGCTGCTTCAGACACAAGACATACAATATCAAAAGACAATGAAAGTTTTACTGACAGAAGAAATAAATATACCCAGGGAGGAATGCACTTGACAGGAATCGAACCTGTGTTGCCTACAACTCGCAGGTTGCTAGCGCATTGTGACTACCAGTGAGCGACGATAGTCCTGAGGGTCAATTTGGAATTGGGATTTCACTCTTGTGAAAGGATTTTTCAATTGTAAATGAGGTATCTACTATAACTTCAATTGGTTGGGATCGTTTTGAACTTCTGTATTGGTTTTTATGCTGCTAAAAATCTTCCCTTGGAGGTTGGTAGGCATGGCATTTCTCCTGGGTCCAGCATTACTTCCTAGATTCCTTCAGCGCACACGAGGAAGGCGACAGCACACACTTTGGCAAACTGCATTAGAAGGTCGATACCCAACTCCGAGATGCGATACCTGTTAGCAAACAGTGCTTTACACTCAGGCTGATTCCAATTCTGAATCTGTCGAGACCTCAGTTCCAAATCTGACTGACACGAGCGTTCAAATCAGCTTAACGAAATTAATTGCTGCAGGGGATCGTCTGATCTTCCGATCGATTGACCAGACTCGGGTATTCCATCCACCCCGGTGCCGTTCCAGAACAGTTTCCCCAGAATCGGCGTCCCGTACCCGCGGACTATTAATATATATCTTGTTTCCAGAGCGCGTTTGATAAATAGAAAATCGATTTGTCACGCCGGCCATAAATCACTGCGTAAGCCGGGCAGTTATAGATGCGTTAAGTTGTGACGCTTCTGAGTGAATCGTGTATGTGAAATTGCGTATCGCTGTTAATCCGCTTTGATCGTGTCCCTGGACAAAGCTGTAGATGATTAGTTTGGAAACGCATATAGGTGTCCGAACCTTTGGGACACACATGAATCCCATTCTAAGCAATTAAGTTTTCTTCGAAGTTCCAGCTAATTTTATGCACCATCAGTAATTCTAATTAATGCATTATATTTGTTTCAGTGTGATCTTTTATAATTTCTGGATTCAACCCGCTGAAGGGTTCGCACGCAAATATCCGCTCTGCAGCCTACGGTCTTGCTTGTGTGACTTCTAACTAGTTTTGAGCTTGACCAGAACCCTTTCAAGAATTCTTTCAACCAACCAATAGATGTGATTATTTAGTCAATATGTATGCTGTATGATGGAGAGCTTATTCCATCATCTTTCTCATACTCCTGATCATTTTTGGTCCACATGCTGCAGGCAACATTCTTAAGTCGTGGAAGAGATCATGACCCCAAAATATCTGACCACCGAAAACATTATACATATTTTACAGCTATTCAAATGGGAGTTTATTCCATTATCTTTTTCGTGCTCCAGACAATTTTTTTATTCACACTGTAACGAATTAATCCGAACTTTTGTTGGACATTAAAAAATAACATTTATTTTAACACAGACAAAACAATGGGTTTACAATGGACGCGCGAAACAAAAATGCTTATTTTCATATTAAAATTTACGAATTGCTACGAAGACGTCTCAACTAGACGGAGTCCGTGAGCTAACTGTTTCTCATTCTCCTCACATGCGCAAGCGCAGTATTGAAGGACTTTTTAACAGGAAACTTCCGGGTCTGCAGCCGGCCATTCTAGACTCTTAGGCGCTAAGATGTCACAGTCTATTTCCTCCCTCCTCAAGATTCTTTTTCTGCAGAGACAGACACCTGCAAAAAAGATACAAAACAGCAGCAACAGAATTTTCGCGAAGGCAACAACTCATGCCCAAAGCAATATGCAAGTAGACCACACACCCTTAAGATCCTGGCCGTACCGCCTACTCTAAATTAAAAAAAACATATCATAATTTTAACAAAGTATAATCAAAATTTTTACTCAGTGATAATCATCAAAGAAGAAATTCAATTTCAAAATATTTAGATTTTCAATTCAAATTTAACACTTTTTTGCAATTCAAATGTATCAATATACACTAGGAATAAAATATTTTTATATATGCAAGATATCACAAATACAAACACAAAAAAATAGCACTTTATTTTTGTACGTGAGGTGTACGACTTAAATTATCAGTGTTATATGCTGTTTTCCCTTTCTATGGACTACCTCGTAATCCTGGATCACAGTAAATTCAACTTTGTCTCGTAACTTTTATGCTTTCTTCAAACGACTTTTAGATTTGTCTAAGCATTCAGTTATTTCACCAACCAAACTTTCAGTTTCAACGTCCTCAAATATCACTGTCCCTAAGGGCAATTTAGTTACACTTACAGCAACTTCCTTGTTGTTTCGAGTCTGTATTCCAAATTCAACATCATCGCCAAGATTAAGATTTTTGAACACTTTGCATTCACTAGAGTGGAAAAACATATCCTTTACATCACCCCTTTTAATAAAACCAAATGCTCCTTTAAGAGCACAGATAACACCACGGTATCTCACAGGTAAAGGCTGTTCCGAACGCATTTTACAAGGTCTAAGGTTTCTTGTATTTTTGTCAATAGCAATACTAAAAGTGATCTTTTTAGGAGGATGAAAATCTACATTACAATCAACATTTTCAGCAGAATAGGGCCGTTCGCCACGATTTTCATAAGCAACTTTACCTTCAGTATTTTCCTTTTTTTCAGTGGTTTCAAATCCAGAAACTGTCTCTTTACACATTATTTTACAAACAGAACTAGCAATTGGTTTTCCAGTACGACGATTATGAGTAATTTTAAATTCAACTGCATCACCACGTTTTAAATTATCAATATTTCCAGAAAATTGACTGTAGTGAAAAAAATATATTGCTTGTCTTTCGCAACATTGTATAAAACCATATGAACGTAACAAATTTTCAACGATTCCAGTCTCTTTAGGAGTAACACTGCTAGAACTAAAACGGTTACTGTTACAAGGGCAGTCGTTTTTCGATGTTTCATTTAAATATGGAGAACTTTGGCACTTGGGCGTTGCAGAGTCTTTTACTTCAATATCAGAGCCTTTGTCTTTTTTCATATCTTCTATAAGTACAACGGTCTTGTTACTTAGTAAGTAGCGTTCTTTATCTAGGAAGTTATCCTTGACAGCAGCTTTGGTTATAACATGACCCAACTCACACACTAAATTTACTTCCGCTATAGGCAAGCAAATAGGGTTATCCGCTAAAGGAGATGCTACCCATACATGTTCACCCGTATACATGTGTGGCTTAACAAACTTCCTAGGAATTAGATCTATGCTGGATCCTGTGTCTCGTAAGATAGAAATCTGAGATCCATTTACAGTTCCGACACTAATGTAGGGAGACATCAAATCTATTATTCCCTTTCCCATAATTTCGTTAGCAGCTATGATTTCAGTTTTCTTCAACTTAGGACATTGAGGTCTAAGATGATCATAGGAATTGCATTCATAACATTGAAGTTGCTTTCTTTTTTCAAAATTTCTCTCTTTATAATCTTCTCTGTTTACTTCTGTTTTCCCAAAGGGTTTGTTTTCTCCCTCAAACTTATGAAAACCAACGTGTGTTTTCTTGATACCCTCTGTATTCTGGGAACCTTTAGTATTTCTGGGTGTAAGACTCTCCTTCAAGCTTTCAAATTGATCTATTTTTTTAGCTAATTCTAGCGGAGAATTTAAGTCCATCCACTCCTCCAGAAAATGTTCTTTTACTTCAGACGGCACTCGTCTTTTAATCTGCTCAGTGATATGCAAGTCTCTGAGTTCTTCAAAAGTTTTGATTTCCAAATCAGAAACCCATTCATCATAGTAGCTTGTAAGTTCATGAGCGTAACTTCTCCATGTTTTATCCGGGACTTTTTGATGACGGTAAAACATCTGCTTCAATTTCTCAGAACTCATTTTATACCTCTGAAGAATAATATCTTTCACATAATCGTAATTCTTTGCATCTTCAGGCGATTCTCTAGCCATCATGCTCGAAATTTCCGAAGGCAATACGCCTAGTAAATATGGCACCCAATCTTCTTTAGGCACACCTGCCATCTCAGCTCTTCTTTCAAAATTTATTAAATATAGACCCATTTCATCTTTCTTTTCCTCAAATTTCGGGGTAATTTTGATGAGCTCAATTTTATGATTTGGCATCCGTTCTCTATTAGATAGTCCTAGCTCACTTGCAGCTTGCATTTCTAGCTTTTTCTTCTCTAAAGCTATTTCTTCCATTCGAATATTACGGTCTTCCCTTTCTTTTGCTTCTTGTCTGGCAATTTCTTCTTTTGCTTCTTGTCTGGCAATTTCTTCTTTTGCTTCTTGTCTGGCAATTTCTTCTTTTGCTTCTTGTCTGGCAATTTCTTCTTTTTCTTTTGCTTCTCGTCTGGCAATTTCTTCTTTTGCTTCTTGTCTGGCAATTTCTTCTTTTTCTTCTCGTCTGGCAATTTCTTCTTTTTCTTTTGCTTCTTTCTCTCTCTTTATCCTATCTTCCATAATACGAGTTAAAGAAATTTTAACTTCCTCTTCTTCATAGTTTTCACTGTTTAGGATTATTTTCCTTATCTCAACCAGTTTACAATTATGCGATACCTTTTCACAAAGTTCATCTGCGAGTTCGAGGAGGTCTTCTTTTCTCCCACGAGAAAGAAAAGCCATGATCGATGAATAACTTATTAGTAAACAATCCAATTTTGTTATCATAAATATAGTTACCAATATTTTCTAATAACTATATGATTCACAAAATATATTCAATGCCAAATATGCTTCAAATACTAGATAAGATTTAATATCAAACACAATTCTCAAATATAATAACAGAATCTTAAACTATATCGTAGCATATACAATACACAAGATGCAATATATATAGTTGCAATTAGATATTTGTTTTCTTTTACTAATGTGTAATTACCATATGTAATTCAAATTATCTGATTCTTTTCAAATCATTAAATGCACAAAACACAAAATTTCAGTAAAATCAAAACGAAATTTAAATTTTTGTTCACTTTCGATTTGGCACTTTTTGGCCGTGACTTTATCAACTTGATAATATCTACTTAGTAGAACATGCAAATTCACTTTATCATCAACTTCTATTAACTTTCATAAAGACAAAATTTAAATAACCACAAAATAAAATTGGATATGTAGTCATTTCTTTTTGTTTGTTTTTTTAACCAAAACTATTTAGGCTCTTTGCCTCACTAATTTCGGTAAGCCAGAACCTTAATAAATTTAATTTAATACAAGGGTGGGCCTACCTGCATTTCCTGCTTTCTTGCTTCCATCCCACTTCTGACACCAAAACTCTAGTCTGTGACGAATTAATCCGAACTTTTGTTGGACATTAAAAAATAACATTTATTTTAACACAGACAAAACAATGGGTTTACAATGGACGCGCGAAACAAAAATGCTTATTTTCATATTAAAATTTACGAATTGCTACGAAGACGTCTCAACTAGACGGAGTCCGTGAGCTAACTGTTTCTCATTCTCCTCACATGCGCAAGCGCAGTATTGAAGGACTTTTTAACAGGAAACTTCCGGGTCTGCAGCCGGCCATTCTAGACTCTTAGGCGCTAAGATGTCACAACACGCTACCGGCATTTTATGAACAATCTAGAATTTAATTAGGATTCATCTCCATCGAATGATAAACAACAGATAACACTGGAACAATGTAGAAACTATCTAAAGCCATCTAATTACAAAACACTACAATTATAAAGCAGCATGAACTGCATAATGTAAACACAAAGCTATTAATATTTAAGTCGTGGAAGAGATCATGCCCCCAAAATGTTTAGAGATCGCCGTAAAAACTATTCATATTTTCCAACTATTCAAATGGGAGCTTCTTGCATCGTCTTTTTCATGGTCCTGACCATTTTTTATTCGCACCCTTTTCAAGACCGACCAATCTGGATTTTAATTAGGAATCATCTCGCACGAATGATAAACAGCAGATTACGCTGGACAAGGTAGGAACTATCTAAAGCTGTTGTCTAATTACAATCGGTGGAGATATTAAAGTTGAGGAGTGTTTGCGTCGTTATGGCGTAGAATTTAATGGTAAACGCTCCTCTCTTATCCTAAGGCGAGGTCTTATCTCTCGTAACCGTAATTCCAGCGCTGAGCCTCGGTAATTAACTGTCTCGTAAAACTGGAGAGGCCTCGTATAGGTTCTCATAATATGAGGAGTATGGATTCCAGGCCACTTGACAATCCACTACTGGTTTAGAGAAGGCAGTGAGGAATGCGGCTAGAATAACTGCAATAACCGACTTGTTTTTCGCCTCTTGGGTGCACTGGTTGTGTGTTGGAAATTCTTTTTCGTGATTCGTGGGAATTGTTTTCGTAGTTGGAGAACTTCTGCGTGTTTTGTTGTGGAACAAACACGCAGAGATACTTGTAAATGGGAATTAGATCCGTCCCAGTTGGTGTAAGATCAATTAATAACTTGCGCTAAGCCCAACCAAGATTACAAATATTTTTTCTGAAGTACTGATTGCCAAAGGGGATTAATTCTTTTAATTTGATTCGGAAAAACATGCAACCAAATACATCTTAATTCAATTAAAACCTTGTCCGCCACACACTGAAGCAGCATGCTACAAGACATGCGCATGCGTACTCCGTTTCTGTATAGGAAAAATGTCGGGTACGCATGCGCATTACAGCTTTAGTATCGCGGAACTGATGTTCGACCAATGTGTGGCTTTCTTTAAACTTAAATTGCCGTCAATAATAGAAGTCTAAACTGCACATTGAGTTCAAGACAAAACAAATCTGAATAAGCTTGATAAACGTATTTAGAACAACTTAGACTAGTTTATATATGTTAATGCGAGTGAGAGAAAGCTTTATTGAGCCTAACGAAGCATACAGAGAACAAGTAAATAATATTTTAACCGTCACTTTTTAAAAATAGGAAATTCCGCACCCCAATTCTACTCTCACACCAAAAACAAAAAAATTCGCCTAGTTAACCACCTTAAACAAAACCTAAAATAATAAGTTATTCTCTGACAGATGTACAGTCGCCGTTTATTGCTATACTTCCCCGGGGGTCCATTCCAAGTAAGTTATAGACCCGTATAAATGTCAACGCCAGTCCACACTGCGGACAGAAAGTCCCATTCCCGCTAATGCATTCTCCTTCTCGCTCGCTCTTATTATTCGGGGGAGACAATTTCTCGAAATGATGTGGAAAAATATTCGCTATCGATCCTGTTCTTTTCATAAATAGCCGCTATCGCTTTTTTTGCAGTTTCTCGCGCGCAGCACAACCCCAGGTGTTTCGCACCCAGGAGTGATAAGGTGGCACGGGGCTTTTTTTTTGCCGGCGATGGTAATGAGCCGGCGCTGGAAAAATGCTGCACATCTGGCACGTAATGCCTTTTTGATGCGATGGTCTGGATTCATATGTGGAGACTGGACCCCTCGTTTGTCTCATCCTTTTGGCGAGTTTCTGTAACGAAATGTGCTGAGCAGTGTATTGTTTTCGTCTTGAGCGGCACTTTAGTTTCTAGGAAGATGCGTCAAATTCCCATTAACATTTTTTTGTCAGCAAACGAAGAAAGAGGACGATGGAGCTGATGCGATTGTTGTGTGAAAGTTTTCTCAGCTATACGTCTTTTGTTCTTTGGAGTAGTTTTGGACTCAACATGTTCCCCGTATACTTGAATGACTGAGCAGTGGTGTATAGTCCGTGAAAGTTTAGGGGGCTGCTGTAGCCCATTTGTGGAGTCACGTATTAACCCTCCGGATGGTTGTCTCGACGAGGTATCTCGTCATTAGCAAGACTGACCAGATCTTGATAGACAAGACATCTCGTCGTTTGAAAAAACTAACCAGATCTTGATCTCTTCATCGTCTAAAAATCGGCAATATCTTGATGACGAGATATCTCATCAATAGAAAAATTGATCAGATTTTGATGGACGGGATACCTTGTCGAAACCACTTGGAGGATTAAGAACCGAAGGGTTGAGAGTTTGAAAACTCGGTTCAACCAAAGATGTATGGGAGGCACATTAAATATGTCGTGGCCTCAAATATCCTCACGTTGGCGTGGTGTGAAAGTTTGGAGTGTGGGGTGTTGACCAGGTCATCCAACCGTGGTTCAAAGTTACAAGGCGTTCTCGGAATTTTCCCTTCGGAATTGATCCCGGACAGTTTCCAATAGCCTGTTCTGTAACTCTAGTGCGATGTAAATTCAATTACCTACCTACCATGGAAGCCCAGAAACCCGGCATCCTTCAATAAGAAGGAATACCGTATTCAGAAAAATTAGTTATTCAAGAACTATATTAGCCCACTTCTGAAATGACAGCAATCGCAACTGTGAAGGGAATGAGACAAAATTTTGTTTACATGGAAATATTTCCAAAAAATTACTATATCTTTTTTGTGGATGTGGCATTTCCTTACTAATATTTAATTTAATCTTAGACTTCACAGCAAAAAATTTCGTTCAGATTAGATTTCTGGTGGCATTATGCCCCTTACTGATGGCATTTCCGACTATTCCAGCATATGTATTGATTCCCAAAGTATTACCTTAACCCTATGAACGTCATACGATTTCTGAATAGTATGGTATTTATTTTTACCCCACATTACATTTAACTCCCTCCAAGTGTTTCGACGATTTATCTAATCCAAGATCTGGTTATTGCTAAGAACGAGATAACTCGTTGAGACAAAATTGCCATATTACTCCAAGGGGAATAAAGATCCAAGTAGGAAAAACAAATTCTCCTTGCCCAGAATTGGCGATAGTTTGGAACAGATTTTTGCACCAGAGGATAGACACTACAGGGCAGTTTTCGACGTGAAGATAATCCACCAACAGGGTTAATGACTAAATAGCCAAATCTATTGGTTAAAAGAATCCTAGGAAAGATTCTATTGGTCAAGAAAGTCAAAACTGATTAGAAGTCCATGTAGGGAAGACTGCAGATTGCAGAACAGATATGAGTGTGAATCCCTCAGAGGCTCAGATCCCTTAAAATAAAACTAAAATAATAAAATATCTCGACTGAGAAAACCGGCACTGATGGCACCCGGCATCGGTAATCCATTATCTGTTTTGTAAGGCAGGTAATGAATTACCAGGTACAAGAAAAGCAAAAAATCTACGACTTAGAACCGATGAAATATCATTATGTATTGACTTTTAGAATTATTTGACAGCCTTGCAATACAAGGCTTGTCTGCCTATTTATGTTTTTACACCCTTTTTTAATTTTACGTATTTTTCTGTCCTTATTCCTCAGGCACGTCTCCTTTAGGTGTGTACTGGTTTCACGGACCCGAGGTACTTTAGCTATCTTTTCTTCTCCCCTGAGGTTTTCTGTCTTTAGTAAACGCGGGAGTCATGCTCCCAAGATACCCAAGCTATCATTTTTTTGCTTTCATCCCACTACTCTGTGTCCCAATCCCTCTTTTTCTACTATTCACGACATTTTTTAATTGACATTGTCTTGTGTTTGATGCAGCTTGGCCAAAAATATGGCCCTTGCATCATACAACTCCAAAGAAACCAACAAATCTACTGCCCATACGACAAACACACATTCATATGTACGGAGAGGATAATGAATAAATGTGAACCAAGACAGAAATTTACAACATCCACGAGTTTCGAATAAAGAACCAACAGAAAAGTTAAGACACCCATGCAATACACTCGTGCATGCTAAATTAAGAATGTCGTTATTTATGAAACTCACTGCCCCGCAGCATTTTAAATCTCTGCAAATGAAGCAAACAAAGAGAACAACGCTCAAAACGCTGGCAAATCATTTAAATTCAAGTTGTGTTTGCAATATAGCTGAGGAAGGGGAAGGAAGGATTAACGTTTTAAAACGTTCCTTGCAAGCAGCCCCGAACTAGTCTTCCGAGGTCCCATTACTTTGAAATATTACCTTTAAAACTTCAGTAAAATGTGAGCGGGGCTTGTTTAATGAAATGCGTCTGACACATATGAATGGCAGGCTGCCAAAAGCATTTGATTTCGTATCTGGAGAAAGTAGCAGTGGCCATAATCGATTAAGCCGGTTAATATCTTGCGAGAATTTGCGTCAACCTCTCCGACCTCTGCCGCAGAGTGGTAGTAGAGGTCTTAAGGGAAGGGAGGGGGCGGCTACTATGAGTTGGTGGTGTCTTAATTGCAGTAATAACAAAATGGCGGTTCAATATTTTTGAAGTTTAAGCTTCCATGACAACGAGAGAATTTGGGAAACTATCCCTTTGTGTCAAGCAACAAAAATATCACGCCTTATCTCTTTCTTATACCTGTTTAAATTCAAATAACTTTTTACTAAGATTTGTTTTGTTGGAATTTTTGTGTGTACACAATTCTGTACCTTGGTAGAAAAGGGGCCATTGCCCAATTTAGCTAGTAATAAAGGTTTTAAGACGTCTCTCGTAGTAAGGGTCTTACGATGGGTACTGTGAATTGGTGGTGTCTTAATTGCAGTAAGAACAAAATGGCGGTTTAATATTTTTGAAGTTTAAGCTTCCATGACGAGAGAATTTGGGAAACTTCCCCTTTGTGTCAACATTAATATCACTTATCTCTTTCCTATGCCTTTTCAATTCAAATAATTTCAAACGAAGATTTGTTTTGTTGGAATTTTTGTGTGTACACAATTCCTTGGTAGAAAATGGGCTATTGTCCAATTTCATAGATTTTGAGTTATGTCCACAAATCACGTCAATTTAATGAAAGCTATAGAAAAAAGTTCCAGCGTCCTCCTCAGTACATTGTGACCGAATCGGGCATTTTTGTGTATTCTGCATTAAAAATAAAAATTGCTGAATCAGCTGTTACCATAAACTTGTAAAACGGACATTAGCTTTTTTCTACCTAGAAACCGAATTAATTTCTGTAATTTATTTCAAATATTGGAATAGTGGGTAATAATATACGGGAAGAAATTCATACAAGAACATTTTAATAGCATATAGTATTAACTATATATTAAAGTTGAGCATTTTACATTCTTCCACTAAACAAACGAAAACTTCTGAACTTTTGAAATTGTGGGATTTCTAGTTTTGCGGAAGTTTCCGATATTCTTCAAAAATATAATATTAATCTAAAGTATGTCTAATGGACATTTTAATATCCGGGTCAGATTAAATTAATAAAACGCTTTGTTCAATGTAGAAACCAGATACAAGTTTTGATACTAGTTTTCAGCGCTACTAATTTGAATTGGCGTTTGATATTTTTAATAAAGACGAAAGTTTCTGAAATTTATGCAACACCAACGCAATCAATAACTTCAAAACTTAGAAAAATTGTCTTCTCCCTCAGAACTCATTAATGTTGCTAATATTTATAAGAACTTCTGAATTAATATCGACTTAATTTAAAAATGGCCTTTATTGGAAATAGATTAAACGCGGCTTTAGATGACAGTGTCACTCGCAAAAATATTATATCTTCCGGTATTTGGATTTTCCTAGTAACAGACAGGCGCAGCTGGTCCTTTTTAGACTTGGCAGCCATAAAACCCCAATTTCCAACTTACCTACCGAGTAAAAAGCTTTATCTATTAAAATTTTCAAGGTGCACTAATTAAAAAGTATTACTTTTAACTCCCTAAAATTTTTAGCTGATCCGGGACCGTCGCCAATAGCCTGTTGTGTTGCTCCATTGCGACGTTAATTAACTACCTACCCTAAAATTTTATATACTGGTCAACGAACTCTTTCTCTCTGACCGTTTTTGGTTTCAAATTCATATATAGCTCCACGGATTTATTCAAACCGAACTGCGCTTTTGGACCTTGCTCCATAAAACCCTAACATTCAATCCAATCAAACCGAACTGTAGTGGAATATGATTATTTTGTCAAAAAATTAACTTACATGAAACTAAATCCGAGCAATTCTAGTGCAAGAAATATATTTATCAAATATGCATTTCACTTGCATGTTTTTCTGAATGTATTAAACTCATTAAATCTGTTAACATGGATTATCAACTTTTATCCTTTTCACACATTTTTCAATTTTAAAGCATTTCAAGTAGCTGAATGTTTCTTGTATACAATTTTAGCGATGGAAGTGAGAAATTTTATAGGAAATTATATAAGTATTTTTTTATTTTGTTTACATTTTGAAATTATTACATTAATAACAACCGCTTTTTACAGAATTAAACCAGATGATATTATAGAAAGATTATATTATCCGTATATTCGTGCATTTGAATACACGTGTAGTACTGATCTGCAAGCCACTCTACGCGAATTGAAAATCCCTCTTAGAGGCAAGGGAATCAAATCCCCTTATACATTTCCCTGGCTAACGATAATACCCTTCGGTTCCAGTTACAAAACCTTTTATTGCTTGCTATTCCATTGCCTGTTTCATTCCGTATCTCATCCCCGATTCGGCAATCGCTGAACAAATCGAGGGTATTTCTATAGCTGGGATTCACAATAGTCCGGGCATCTGTCTGATCAACAGTGTCATTTGTTGTGCTTGGCAGTGGTAGGGTAGGTAGGATATGGGAAGCTGTTCGTGGTTTCTGTGTCGGTCCCATATGTTCGCCCATTCAATACAACGAAAGAATCCACTGTTGGGATTGGATAGTATTCAATACGCGCATGGGGCGCAGTGCTTTGTTGTCTAGTGCTATTCATTTTCTTTATAACTGATGAGGGCTTTTGATTTTGCTTATTATGTAATTTAGATTGAAAGCTATGAGGTTCGTCCCTGCGAACTTTACTAAAGTATCGGAAAATTGTTTGGAATTTATCCAGATTTTGAGGTGCCTAATCTTGCATGGTTTGCTGTGAATCAAATTCCCCAGACATAATAGAATGTTGCCGCATCAAAAGTTGTGAGAAGCAATCCTACAACAGTGTGCTTCAGTTTGCGTGGGATGCAGTGCTTTGTCGTCTAGTTGTATATCCTTTCTTCATAACTGCTGAGAACTTTTGGTTTTGCTTATTATATATTTTAGATTGGAAGCTATGAGGTTCGTCTCTGCGAACTTTACTAAAGTATTGGAAAATAGTTTCTGGAATGTATCCAGATTTCGAGGTGGCTAATCTTACGTGGTTTGCTACAAATTAAATTTCCCAGGCATAATAGAATGTCGCCGTCAGTATACTTGGGGTGCAGTGCTTTGTTGTCTAGAGGTATTCACTTTCGTTACAACTCTGCTGAGGATTTTGATTTTTATGATTGGATGCTATAAGGCTCGTCACTGCCAACTTTATTGAAACTGATAAGAAGTATTGTAAAATTGTTTACAGGTGTAATTTATACAGCTTAGGTGACTAATCACTGGATTCGTTGTGCATCAAATATTCCACATTCATAATATAATATTACCCCGCATTGGAGATTGAGATTCTTCTCTGAGTACTTTGCTGAGGTATTGGAAAAACTGAAATCCATCCAGCTTTTGCGGTGGCTTATCTTAAATGGTTTGTTGTGAATAAAATCTCCCACGCATAATAGGCTTGTCCTGTTGTAGACCTTGCGCCGACATAAAATCCAATCCACGCATAATATAATGTTACCGCATCAGTAGTGGTTAGAGGTAATTCTACAACTGGAATGGATGCTTGGGTGGGTTGCTGAATTTTAATGACACAAATGTCAGATAGATGCGCCTAACTCCTCATCTATTCAAGAAACCAATCTATGATACGATGAATACTTGAGTTTCAACCTTTCGCTATAAAACCAATTAATTAGCACTTGTGGAAATGAATGAAAAGTCACAAAACCGATTAAAGTGAAAGACACCGAAAGTGAAAGAATTGAGAATTTTGGGTTAAAAAGTAAGAAGCATAGCTAAGGGAATTCGTTTTTAACATAGATCGCATACAAACCAAAATATACTTATAAAAATAATTTCCTCCAAGATGAAAAAAATTCAATTACTCAGAGGAAAGATGTTTTTTAAGTTTAATAGATCCATTCTCTTTCGTACGATCTATACTTTCTTAACTCCGAATCATCGACGACGAGCGTGCTAATTACATTTTCAACTAACTTCAGAGGAACTTTTAATTAGGTAAGGAAAATCCAATAGTTTTAGAGGTCACGAACTTGAGAACAAGTGTATTAGAACTGAGAAAACCATATCCGTTGAAAGCGGGTATTTTAGGTTTTTCACTTTAATTATCTAGTTGGAAATGAAATCAATTAAGAAACACCGGGTAAAAGGGGAGGGAACCTGAAAATTGTCTTGTCGAACTCACGAACACATCTTGCAAACTGATTCTTTCAGCGGGAACTATCAGTTTTAGAAATATGGATTTTTCCCCGTTTCTTTAATAGATCTTGAAAAGTTAGTTTTCAAAGTTTATCGTCCTATTTTCGTGGTCGGCGAGAAGAACAAGATGACTAACCTAATTAAGATTCTTGATGTACTCGTCATTTGAGAAGAAATTTGAAAGAAAGGGGAAGTGCCAAGCTCGTTCAAAATAATATTTCCTTTAACTTTAAATTCAGAAATGAGGACGAATTGGAAAATAACGTATTTCGTTCATCGAAAAATTTCCACTCAAATTCATATGGTGGGTATCTTAGAATTCAAAAATTTTGCTGATTGGTTTTGTTCAGAACTTACAGCAAAATTTGATAAGTCGTCACGTGGTTAACTCGTCACTCCGAATAAGTTGTTAATTTCCTTCAGTCTCATAGCTCTCACAGACAGCAATGTAATTAACGAGGTTTTCGACGAGGTATTTTGTCCATCAAGATCTGACTAAGGTCACAAATGACGAAATATCCCGTGATCGATATTGACATTTTTTGTGATGACGAGATCAAGACTCAGTTTTCTTCTAATTCCATCAAGACTCAGTTTTCTTCTAATTCCATCAAGATCATTCCGTCAAGACTCAGCTTTCTTCATATCTCGTCCATCAAGATCTGGTCAGATGGTGGCTTATGACGACCTACCTAGTCGAGACAACTAGGAGGGTTAAAATCTCGTTTACTCATCGCGAATTCAAATGCTACCCCGAATGGAAAGGCCTTTAAACGATGCTGGTTTGTGATGAAAAAAAAGAGTTTACAACGGAATTTTTAGGAAAAAAGTATGAAAGTGCGAGCAGCGAAAGTGGAAATGAGGAAATATTTTCATCATTTCCTCACCTAATGAAACGCAAGCTCTTGAGAAAAAGTCACAGAAACAGTTCTACGTTTCTTTACGTCAGTTCAGGGTACTGCAGATGATGAATTCAAAGCACTAAATGTTTTAGAAAAGAAAAAGTTAATGGAACTTACAGGTGTTTGTTTCAGTCCACATTAAACAAGACTTGGCATAATAATACTTGTGTAATACGCAAATATTAAAGCTTAAAGGACGTCCAAATAAAACTCAAGAGGTAAACTTTTTGATCACCTAGATAATTTTTAGTGCTTCCACATTAATTTATAGTAGTGTTATGAATACCGTGATAAATTTAAACTAAATGACCGTTTCAGTAATGCATGTTGAGTACATTCTGTGGTTACTCCGCTTAAATTTCGAAATTTCTTGGTCTTTTGAGGGACAACTTATCGATGTATGTACTATATATCGGAGGACTACAGGAGATTCTGTGCATTTAATACTTCATCGTTATATTTATAAGTTACGGCGTAACTCATTATATCCCCTTTTATTCGTATGTAGAAATTTGGCCAAACTGCGAGACTCGAAGTAATCCTCCATAAAACAGCTTTTCTTGTATAAACAGGGGTTGTGTAATGTATGCTAGAAGATCCAGAGTTGAATCCCAGACAGGCAGTGAACTCAATGAAGCATGGCTTTGGACTAGTAAAATGGAGTACCAAAGGTTTCTTGAATGTGATCTGAATCTTATCGAATAGTTCATTCCATTACAATACATCTTAACACCTCTTCACATGATTTACTAATCTCTTGGGTGACCGTTCTTCGCACTGCGCTTTTCAATTTTTTATATTCCTCTGGATATTCATCATACAATTAACCTGTTACCTTTTAAACAGACGGTTCAGTGATGATGTCAATACCAAGAAAGTGATTTCCGAAGTCAACGGGCGACTAGCCAAAGACCAATACATCTGTCGTTTGTTTACAAAGTGGTCTCAACAACATGCTTTGAACTTTTTAAATGTCAGTTGGTATAAACGAAATCGAAATATAAAAGTTTTCTTAGCAACCGCAAAATCGTATATATGGAAATGGCGGTGAGCACAGGTGATTGATTGCACACACAACAGTATTTAAAACGGACGAAAACACCACAACGTAGTTCAATACGGATTAACCAAGGCGATTACAGTGACCAGATGACTTTCGTAAACCTCGAACCCAATGATTATTTACCCATTGTAAATTTTATTGAATTTTTAACCATTTGCGTGGTGGAGATTTCTCACCCTAACTTTTAAACTATATTCTTGTTTGATTATAACTCTTAGCAGAACCAATGTGATTTTATACAAGACTTCAAAAATTACATTTTCGTTTCCATTGTATTTAGAACTACTTTTCATCGCACATTTTCCTGTTCATTAATGTGCTGTTTATAGTTAGTTTGCTACTTAACCCTCCTGGTGAGGTTTCTCGCCATTAGAAAAAACTGACCAGATCCTAATGGACAAGATATCTCATCAATAGAAAACAAACAGATCATGATCCCGTCATCATAAAAATATCGACAATATCTTGATGACGAGATAACTCGTCATTAGCAATTCAGATCTTGATGAACGAGTCGAAATCACTTGGAGGGTTAGCTGAATTCTTTTGAAATCCGTTTTTATTGAAGGTCGTGTGGTCTAGTTTCTAGCACAGCTTGTCCGTTATTGAACCTTGCGCCAGGAAACCTAAACAAAATAACCCCCTAGAAAGTCTCATTTCCCAGTCCCTGATATGTGCAACATCCAAATGTTGAGAGCCTGATGTCCACTCCTGAATGAAATATTGCTTCAGATTGGAATTGGGAAGAAACCGGAAAATCCAGTCTACCAACCATTGCCCTGAAAAATCCCCCGGAATGTTCCCTTGGATTCGATTTACATAAGGCATGTCCGAAAATTACAAAACTCCCCAAAATGACCCAGGGCTCTCGATTTGATCCCGGAGCTCTCGCCCGCTATTTCGACACTATTGCGGCCATAAATTCCGGAATGCATTCTGGAAACGACACTGCTTCGACCTGGAAACTTCCCTTCGCGTCCCGACTCGTGCCAGAAGGACGATAAAAACGTGATTGTCGGGGAGGGCCGGGGAGAAATCATATTTTATTTCATTGCACCACCGAGGGGGTCTCTGCCGTTGCTAAGCGACACAGACATTAGACCTCCTCCCTCCCATGCGTTCTCCAGGAAAGGTTCCCGAGTTTAGAACCATTCCTCTTGGGAATAATGGCCGAGTTGAAGGGGTCGGTTAGAAAAGCCACACGACGAACACGTGACACAGAACTGAACTTGGTAGATGGATTCAGTGGTTGACCTCTTGGTGGTTTATCTTCGTGTCGAAAACTCCCCTAGTGTCCAGCTTCAGGTGCAAAAACCTGTTGCAAACTCACCAGTTCTGAGCAATTTGTTTTGCTACTTGGAGTTTCATTCTCCTTGGAGTAAAGGGCAGTTTTGTCTCGAGATATCTCGTTCGTAGCAAAATTGACTAGATCTTGGACGATACAAATCTTCGAAACACTTGGAGTGTTAGTTAAACGATGGTCAATATGAGGGTTTTCAGTGTAAACAGACTACCGAAAGACGAGGAATTTACTTCCAGTTATCCAATGTACTCACACGGTTGGCAACAGAGTTACTGTCTGTCTACCACGAGAACTGCTCTAGATACAATATCTTTCCCTGTCTGTTGGAGAACTGCTCCTGACACAAAGTATGTCCCTGTCTATTGGAATTTTCATTTATTGTGATTTTTATATTAACTGTCTTTTAATTGTCTAATTAATTGTTGCATTTAAGCTTCTTGTTGAAGATTATTTCAATATTTCTTTTTGAAATAACTATTTTATGCTCGTACAATTATTCTTTCATACCCGAAAGAATCACATTTTTAACTTGGTGTCATTTTCTTCACTCGAGTTTTGCACCATTTACGGACGTGTAGCAAGTGGTTACACTTCTGTTCTCTCAAGTCTTGCACCATTTTCGGATGTATACCAGTTGGTTAATCTTTTTTACACAGAACCTCGATCTGAGTACATCTATTCATGGTGAGATGTAATGAAACCTTAGAGAAACAATGACATTTATTTCTGGAGAATCTCGAGAGCATTTGCATTTGCAGTAAATAAATTATGGAGTTCGAGTGCATTTGCAGTAAATAAATTAGGGAACCGCCCCTTTGGTGCGATGTTCTCCCATCGGGGTCACAGCACTGAAAGAGCTTTGAATTCTCCTTTTTTCAAACTCGGTTTTTCGAAAACAAGTGTGTTTCTCCCTCTTCCCTTCCCCAACCAAAACCAAACAAAAAACTACAGTACTGAATCAGACGGTGTTTTCTTTTGTTTTTCCCCGAAAAAGAAAATGTAAAGTTATTAAAAAATAAAGAAAATTTAAAGAATTCTCTCATTGCCACCCTTGTTTACCGAAACTTGTTGAGAAGGAATTGTTTTCACAAGCTACAAGGTTAGATTTCTCAAGAACTAACGTCATAAGATGCAAGGAAAAGTTGTCGAGTTAAAAGAAAAAGGGGGAAAAGTTGAGTTGGAGATCGTGTAATATAGAATGGGAATATCATTTTCAGGTGTTTCCAAAACTCGCAAATGCAAGAGCCATTAATAAATGGAGTAATTTTTTTATTTAAATTTTGCGAAAACTTGCCGCTTCATTGTCTTGACCGTTTATACAACTTTTCACCTTTTATAATAACGTTTTCAATTCCATAACATAAAATTGCATGCTTAAGAGGACACATTACCCTTAAAATGACCAAAATATCGAAAAAAATTTTATTGCCTTATTTTAACTATACAACCCTTCTGAATATGTGTGCAAAATTTCATAGCTCTAGCAACATTATTTTAGGAGTTATTTAAGTTTTTTCTCTTGTATGTAAAGAAACCAAAACCAAAAATTTGAGGAGCGTCATTTGCTCTTGTTCCGGGGGCTCATACACTAGTGTTTCAGCCTTTCTCTATTTCTAGATATTTAATATTAAAGGCTTGATATTTAAATGGGAAGTGAAGCGAAGTAATACAATGTTTATTTTCGTAAACGCCGTTGCTTTACTACGTTTTTTCTCGCTTGTATTTTTTCATTCAAAAGAAATTTATAAGTATTGACAAAGGCCTTTTTCAAAGCCACTTATATTATTTCATTTCTATAGAAAGTTTTACTTGTCTTTTGTGCTTTTAAACTGCTATTTCACTGATTATTCTGTAATATGCCTCGAATCAAGCGCAGATGTATTTCGAATAAGCAGAAGGTGTCTAAACGATGGTGTGCTGAAAAAAGTTCTGCAAATCTGAGTGCTTCGTCTGATGCTTCTACAACAACGAATATGAGGTTTCAAAATTTAGAAGAATGTATAAAAAGTGGAAATTCATCTAATTTGGATAACCAAGCTTCTCATTATTTAATTGTAGACATGGAAATCCTGAAAGGACTTATGAAAGACTTGCTGTGCAGTTCTTGCAAATCTGCATCCGTATCTTTAACGGTTGGTGGAAAACTTGGTTTTTCTCACAAAATAAATATTTTCTGTACCAATTGTGATGCTATGAAATCTAGTGCATTTTCATCAAAAAGAATTCATGAAAATAAAGCAACACAATCTTTCGATATTAATATGCGTATTGTGCAGTCCTTTCTGAGTGTTGGGAAAGGGTATTTGGCGCTGCAAAGATTTTGCATGCTAATGAACATGGATGTGCCCTCGAGTAGAACTTTCAACACTTACAAAAAGAAACTTTACTCGTCATTGTTGAAGTCTACTTCCAAAAGTTTGAATGATACAAGAGCCATCATTAAAAAGACATATGATGATGGAAGTGACATAACTAACATCGATGTCACTTTTGATGGCACATGGTTGACACGAGGGCATACTTCGCAAATCGGTGTAGGATGCGTAATTGACATCATGACAGGGTTTGTCGTAGACTTTGAAGTGATGTCAAAACGCTGCATCGAATGCGAGTGTGCCAAAGGGGATATGGAGGCAAATTCTGCCGAATTCAGTGTGTGGTACGAGGGCCATAGATCTGACTGCAACATTAACCATCTGGGATCTTCGAATGCCATGGAGCAAGAGGCAGCTTTAAAGTTGTGGAGAAGGTCTGAAAGCATCGGCTTTCGATATACAACTTTGCTGTCAGATGGTGATGCTAAGACGTATCAGCATTTGAACGCAATGGCAGTCTATGGTCCTAACACCCAAATAAAAAAAGAAGAATGTATCAACCACGTCAGCAAAAGATTGGGTACAGCGTTGAGGAAGGCAGTGAAAGAGTGGCGGGCTAAAGGTGTCACCTTAGGAGGAAAATCACGTGGCAGTTTGAAGGAAGATACCATTAAAAAACTGACGAGATATTATCAAAATGCCATTCGCTCGAATAAAGGTGACGTGGAGGGCATGAAATCTGCTATTTATGCTACATTATACCATAGCATTTCAACGGACATAAAACCGCAGCATTCGAAATGTCCTGTTGGGAAGGATTCTTGGTGTTTTTACCAACGATCTTTAGCTCTAGGTATTGCACCAGGATCTCATTTGCAGGAAGTTAAGACTCCTGTAAATGAGCAGCACCTCGCAAAAATTATGCCTATTTATCAAAGACTAGCTTCGAATGATTTGTTGGAACGCTGTGTGAGATGTGTCACACAGAATTCAAATGAAAGTCTACATAGTGTAATTTGGAACAAGTGTTCCAAAGAAACTTCAGCCACATTTCGCAGAGTGACCATTGCAGTGTGCGAAGCGATTTCTGAATTTAACGTTGGCACACTGCAATCAATTGATTATTTAGAAAAGGAAAACGGAATCTGCATTAACAAACAGTCAAGAGCTTTGGCTGTTTGGTGTGATTATCGCCGCGTGTATCAAAGAAGGAGAAAGAGTCTTGCTGTATATGCCGCAGCAAGAAAAAAAATTGCTTTGGCAAAAAAGCGACGAAATGCCTCGTTATAATAAAAAAAGAAGGCCCAACTTATCAGGCTGGAGCTTTTTAGATAAATTAACTTGAACATATCACATTACTTTTTATTCAGAACTTGTTTATTTTTAAACAACTTTGACAGGAATAAACTTTACTGCATTTTAAATTTTTAAACATGAAAACTCCAGCGATGCATATGTTTTTGCTCTCAACGTTTATGATTTTATTTAAGGTATGTATAATGATTTATGTTATCTATTTTAATTTTAAATTGCATACTGTGGCTTGAAGAATGATATTTACATCAATTAACATCATACATTGACTCTTTCATACATTTCACTATCATTTAAAACTTTAAATGGCTTTTTCTCAGCTTTCTGTTTTTGATGACTATGAAGTACTCAAATTGCTAAGGCTTTTTTTAAATTTAATTTAGAGGTTTGAAACTTTTTGTAGTTGTTCACAATAGTATATTTGTCAATTCTATGTATGGGATAAGGATTTGGATGAAAAGTTTTTTTTTTAAAAATTGACAAACTAAAATATTCTTGTTTTTTACAGTTTTTCACAGTAGTTTTTAGAAAAAAAATTCTAGAAAAATAAATAATCAGAATACATGCAAACCCATACCCAGAATTGTGTAAAATACTGCAATGAATAGAAAAGTGTAAAAATAATTTTAAAAAGATGAAATTTAAAAAACTAGTAGGGATTTTAAAATGTTGATTTTTTTTCAAAAAAATTAAATTTCTGAATTATTGCTTTTGTAAAATTAATTTTTTTTGCCTGAAATATTCATTTTATGTGCATTTCAATATAGTATACTAAAAAATTTTGCTACACATATGAAAACAAAAAAAATTGTTCAAAGGGTACCGTGTCCCCTATTTTTAAAAAAAGAGAAATTTTGCAAAACAATTGCACTCTTCTAGAGAATAGCCACCTTACACCTCATTCTGGGCTTCAGTACCAAATTAATATAGGTGTAGGACTCCTCATAAAATAAAAACATGTACTCCATCCTAAGTTTTCAATGTTCCACTTGCACAAATGCAAAACAAATCTGTTTTCCTTTATAAATTTGTGGGCGGGGTGTGAAAGTTTGGAGAGTGGGGTGCTAAATCAGGTGTTGATCTCGCCATCTGACCGTGGTTCTAAATTGCGAGGTGTTGTCCTCGGATCTCTTCAGGATTGATCTTGGACCGTCGCGAGCAGTCTGTTGTATTGCTCCAATGTGACGTGAATTCAACTACCAACCAACCTTTATAAATTTGTTATACATCTTCAGCATTTCAAACGCAATAGTAAGATTTATAACTTGTTGAACTTAGTAAAAAGATTGCACGCTACAGTACAAAAACGTTTCGAATTTAACTACGGTCCCTCAGGCACCAGGGCCAAGTGCCATGGTTCCAGAAACTACCCTTTGTGGGGGCAATGATTGAGTACTGATAATTTTGCGTTTTTGGTACGAAAACTCTCCCTTATGACATGTGCAGATAAAACCCTGCAGAAACGTATTTTCAGAATTATAAATAAATATTCACAAAAAAATTTCACCTCAACACCTGTGTGGGACTTTTGAGTAGTGGGTTACTAACTACACATATTCTTTAGGAGTAATAACTGCCCTCGGCTTATTACTGGGCTCCTCGTGATTCATTTACGCTCATGGCACCACTCAGTGAGTGGGCTGCATGTTTCTCGCAAATCCTTCTCTCCCCACACCAGGTACAAATTAATGATGGCGGCCTACTCGGATTCCAATTGTGGGGGCTTTGATGGGAGTATATACCATCAGCCTTCTCTGGGATTCTGGTACAGTTAGGAGCTCTAGAGCAGAGGTGGGGCGGGCCCCACAACGGAGATGGTTTCTCAGGGAAAGGTCTATATTATCTCGGTGCAGACTTTTGATGAATGATTGGCTGTGTGATGTTTCTCCAGGTATGGTGGAGGATTGAGATTTATCGTTTGGTGGTTCGCAACTTATGGACGTCAGATTTCGCACTATTTCGATCCCTTAGAACATTGTTAAGGTTTATATAGTGGTGAATCTATGCGGTGGGGTAAGGCTTGTTCTATGCACGTTTGTAGGTACATTGTGTCAGGTTTACATACCATAAAACGAAGCATTGTGAAGATACAAATTGCTTGATTGAATCATTAAAATTAAATCATCGACGAAATTCATCAATGAGTTTAAGTATTCATAAGTTGAGTTCACAAATTTTCGTGCAGTTGAAAAAAATTTTACTTTTCCCATTTCACTTATATGGTAATGGGTATAAGTAATGGACGACGACAATGTATTCGACATCAGCTTTCTCTGGAATTTTAGTGTTGTGGACGCAACATACTGGTGTATAGATTAGCGTGTATACAATGGTGATGGTTTTTCAGGGGAAGTTCTATATTATCTGGTACAGACTTTTGATGAATCATTGGTTGTGTGGCACTTCTCCATGTATGGTACAGAATTGAGATTTATGTTTTGGTTTTTAAATTATGAACATCGAAGTTCACAGTTGTTTCAATCCATCGAACCCCAGTATTATGATTTATACTATTGTAAATAAGTACGTATTCTATGTTCCTTGTAAATACCTTATTTCAGGTGTACATACCATACAATTAAACATTTTGACGGTAAAGATTAATTGATTCGTTAAAATGTAATCAATGGCGGATTTCATCAATGTATTTTAACACATGCACGTTAAGTGGACCACATTTTCGTGAAATTGGAAAACAATTATTGTACTTTAATCGTTTCATAAATGAGACGAAGCATACTGATGGAAATGGGCGTGTATACATTAGTGCTAGTTTTTCAGGAAAAGGTCTATATTAACTCAGAGTATAGACTTGATAAATGATTATGTGGTGCTTCTCAATGTATGGTAGAGAATTGAGATTTAGTTTGGTGGTTCGCAATTTATGCATGCCATGTTTTTCAGTTGTTTCAATCCCTTAGAACAGAGATTTTCAAACAGCGTGTCGCAACAATGGCACTGGAATGATGGTGAAACTGCATAAATGTTTAAATGTATTTCATTTCAAAGGTTTAGTTTTGAACTTTTGACAAGCGTGTGTACAAATAATTTCAAGTAATACTCGTACTTTTAATGACTGATTTTGAGCATTATTTTTTAAAAGTATAAATTATTCCCAAAAGATTTTCTAAAAGCCGCTTTGGAGTAAAAAGGGAGGCAAATTTTTGCAAATCATTCAAAATTATACATATATTTTTGTGAAATGGCAAAAAATATAATATATTTTTTGGTGTACCGCACAATTTTAGTAATTAGTTTATGTGTGCCATGGAGATGAAAAAGATTAGAAATCATTGCCTTAGAGAATTAATGTCAAGATTTATATTGTGGTGAATGAGTGCCTATTCTATGCGCTTGAATTTTCACTTTGAGTTGCCTTAAACATGGTATATCATTCTTAGATTGGAACTAAATGTCATTTTATCGCTCACAGCCTGATTCGAAAAAATGAGGGTAAACTTGTGCAAAAAAAGTCCCATTAATCCTACTTTAAATTGGCAAAATTTGGCATTATTTTATTTTCAATAATGGATATAATGCAACCAAACAAATGTAATATGAAAAGACGCCTCAATGCAAAGCTTCAACCTGAAATGACATTGCTATTTTCCAGACGAACGAGCAAAGGTATTTATTTTTTCGTAAATTGAAAAATTTCGAAAAAAGAAAATGCATCCCGCATAATTGAGATTTACGCTTCAATAACGTTTCGAAGAAAGCATTCCAATTATGCACAACCAAATGGAAAATTCAATAACAGCTGCGAGGCAAAGCGTGGTACATCAGAGTGATTAGAATACCTGACTCCACGCAGAACGTTGCCAACATCAAAAGAAAAATAACTACGATACTTGCGAATCTGTTCACTAAAATAGATATTTAATGCTTTGGCGCTGGTCCAAATGCGATATCGAAGGATGTCTGATGGTTATTTTTTTACTCTATTTGGGTTTGAATTGCAGTACCTGAAAGTCGGGAATTGGAGATTTATTTGCCGATAATGTTTTCATTGTTGCCATGTGAATTTTTTAAATTTAGGCTGTAAGGGGAAATGTTATTTCGCGTGCAAAGATTTGTTGATTGGTTGATTTGGGTTTTCTGGTGCAAGATCCAAAAATGGACAAGTGGCTCTAAATGCAAGACAATAAAATTGAATTTGGTTTTAAATATACCAGGCATGGCAACCAAACCAACATTAAAAAGGTGATAAGACGTAAGTAAATAACTTGAAAACTAAATACTGACCGTTCACCAAACTATGAAAGAAGTAAATATGTTAACATATCATTAACATAAAAATAAAATGTATTGACGTAAATGACTTAAAATAGACGAAGCGATGCAGTTTAAGACAAAAGGTATTTGATAAAAAAAAGACATGGATTATCCTTGAAAAAACAAATTTTGAAAGTTAAAACATCGGATAAGTCCATCTAGTTAATGAATTGTTATTTGGAAGGTAATGAGGTAAAAATCCAGTAAAATGTAAAAAGATAAAAAGTGATGGATGTGGAATGTGACCCAATAAATCTGATAAAATTGGTGATGAAGTATTAAACGCCCATAAAAATAAATGTCTAAGTTGAAATACGGTTTATGGATAGAGGTTCGTGGCAATGTTGGCACGATGGAACGGTTTCCTCGACCAATAAATATCTGTGCGTGACTCGTGAATGCCCGATGCGAAGACGTGTTAAAAAGAACCTCGAACTATCCATGCGGAATGACTGAGACGGTCGAAAGGATATTATATGGGAGCTTATTTTTTCTCTACTCTTCTCAAAATTCACTCCATTCTTCTCAAAATTTAGTAGTCAACTTGGGAATCATCGCTCTATAGTGTGTTGTCTCCGTTTAGTTGTTTATTCTGTCTCGTTTTCTCTCTCTGGTCCTTTTCTTTCCTCTTGGTGACAATCTACCTTTGTCTCTGTGGTGAACATGGCATTCACAAATTAACTTAAAATTAACTTAAGGTACTTTTTGGTGGACTGAAGTAACACTGACTTTCTACGTCATGCTACATTGATGATTTGTAGACGCGATTATGAAATGCGCTTTCAAAATAGCCAGTGGCGCTTTTAACAGATTACAGAGGGCGTCAATGCACTTCAATGAATGTTCCACAATGAACAGTGTAATTGCCAATGCGATACATATCACTTCCAACAACTGCATGAAACTTTGATATCAGACACTGCTTCCACACCTATCACAACTTTGGGATGGCCGTGGATCAGTAGGTCTGACCACTGCGATAACAACCTGCGAGTTGTTGGCACACATTCGATCCCATTCTGAATTTGATTATCTCATCTGTGGCAGTAAAACTTTCCTTGTGGATGAATGTCCATTTACTTGACTATCTTTGACTCAGTTAGGCCAAATATGCCCCCTCTTGCGCCATAAAGCCCAACCAACCAATCATGACTTCACTCTTCGTTGTTACTCAGCCTCATATCAAATCTTCACCCGCATTCGGTTGCTCAAGACAACACTTGACAGTCAAACTGTCGTAATAATCTATTCGGAAGTGCATCGGTGATCTTAATACAACTGTCAGTTTTTCAAGCAATTAATGGTCAACCAACTAGACATAGCATCTATCTAATCCAGCCAATACATTCTAGAGGAGTATTGCGGTGAATTTATCCACTACAAAAATTAGCACAATATAGTATATATAGAGCAGTGCGACTGTTCTCAACCATTAAATCCTTTTCGGTAGATTGAAGTTGCACTGCCTTTACACGTCCTGAGACATCTTTCAGTCTTCACTTTGTCACGCAATCTTTTCTCTTTCTATAAATCTCTTGCCAGGTTCCCTTTTTATATCTTATTCTATCTATTATCGTGCACTTTTCTCTTCTCCCACCTTTCTATTTTCCACCTTTCTTACTTTTTTCTTTCTATACTTTTTACCTGCTCTTATACATCTTCGCATTACCGCGGTAGCCCGGTTGAAAGAATAGCTGATTAGCAACCGGAGGGTTACGAGTACAAAACTCAGTCCAACCAAAGACGTGGGGGCTGGTGCGCGTTAAATCTGGTGTGATGTGGAAGTTTGGAGAGTGGGGTACCAACTCAGGTATTGAACTCGTCATCTGACCGTGGTTCAAAATGGCGAGGTGTTCTCGGATTTTTCCTTCGGGATAGAGTAAAAATTTTTCGTATCTCCTTTATGTGTTCTGATGAGCACGCCGTGGTCTTTTGTAGAACCAGTGATTAAGAAAAACAGATAACAGACGGGTTTGAACCCGTTTTATTTTTATTTTACAAAAACGATGTTCTGCTTTCAATTTTTAAAACGATCTTCTAAAAATTGATTCAACATTTACTTTTATCGGTAATTACCGTTTATTGACCTAACTTTTTAAATTGGCTTTTGATGCACTTGCTCCTTTTAATTTAAATGTCCTAAATTTTCTTTTAATGCGTTAACATTCTTTGCATGAGTATCTTTAAAGTTATTTGCGGTCAAACTCTACTGATAGATTCCGGACTTTCGTCAATAGAGCTTTTGCTTCAGAGTGCCACGTTAAATCAATTAACTACCTATACATTTTCTCTTCACTCTCGTATGAATTCTATTATTGTCACCCTCCACTAGTCTCTTCTCATGTCTATTCTTTCTGTTCCCTTTCCTTCTAAATCCCTTTTGCGATGATGTTATAAGCAGTACGTTGCGTGGATTCATCAGAACTATTCCATTACCTTAATGCAGCTTTTGCTCTACTTAAAAGATCGACTCAATGTTTTATTAATTTTTAAAATCATTACACGAAAACAAAATTCTTCAAATGAAAAAAAAATGTCCGCAATTGAGAAGTATGTCGGCATTAACAAATGCCTTGACCTTGATTTCATTTTCGTGACATCACAAATCTGAACTCCTTTCAAATTAGAAATTGCTTGGTGATTGATGTTTTTCTCGTGGAAAAATCATAACTCAATGACTATTGTTAAGTCAGTCCATTCCCTAATCAGAAAAATAGGCGTTGTGGTTAGAGAATCCTCATTGTTCACAAAACATTTTTGAGAATACATTACGGATTCGAGGGTGAATATTTTAAATTTAAGGGAAGTAGGAAGGTCCATGCTGACGGTATCAATTTGCATAATTTCTGTTTTCATTTCTTCAGAATATATTGTCAGGTTCGATTCTTCCCATGGTGTATTTCTCTTCTGTGTCAGTAAAATTTTCCTTGTGTGTGTCCATTTACTTGACGTTGTCTTATGTTTGGTCAAATATGAACCTTGCGCCATAAAACGAACCAATCTACTACTAAAGATACCCGATTTGAATTTTTTGTATACTCAAAACTAACCCATATACTGAAGTGAGAATTTAGTATTCTCTATTTCATAACACGTTGTTAATATTTGTACTCGGTTTGAAAAAATATTTTTGTGTATTCAATATGTTGTACCATATTCTGCAGTGAGAATTTAGCATTATATACCATAACGGGTTTTTTTATTATTTATGTAAGATTTACTAGGAAATCACAAAAGTGTAGAAGATCTTGAAAAAGTACGTACTGGAAACACGTTAGATTCTTAGAAAAGGCATCTAAATTAGAAAATGTTAATTTTGAAAAAATAAGCTTAAAGTCCAAAATTAAAATTTATTAGTAGTATTTATGTTTTCAAAACTTTTAATAGGAATTGAAACAAAATCAAGCATTCTTAAGAATATAAAACAGGCTATCCAAAACTCTTACAAATCTCGATATCGGTATTTTTTTAAATTTGGGTTCCGCCTACCCAAATTTTATCGTTATATCACTAAAATCGTTAGAAATGCAAACGACTTAACGGCAGAACTAATGATTAGAGTTTCTATAAAATCCGATTCATTCTCAGCGAGGAGTTCAGAACCATCCTCTTGCAGACGATAGCATGGAAGAGAGGGTTAACGACTCTTCCGAGACGTTTTGTCTTCGCTCAGTGTCGGTCAGTCAACCACCCCTTGCGCTGCTCAAGTCTATCCTCTGTTTACGAAGTCGACAGATGGGTTCTGAGAAACAGGCCACCCTGAATTTTATAGCAGGGGTGAAAGGGGGTCTGAGTGTGTTGATTTCAAATTTTGTTTGTAGATCATGTGATTTCATTTCATTGCTATCAATCAGAACAAATCATTCCAAAATTCTTCGTGGGAAATTTCTGGGTGGGTTAAGTATCTTATATATATAAAATTTACATACATTTAAAAAAAATTTTTCTTTTATTTATTTATAAATTTAACATTAATGAAATTTTTCTTTATTTTTAAAATTTATTTTGCATTTAATACAAATTTCTTCGATTTTTTTATTTATGTTTCATTTTAATACGATTTAATGGAATATTTTTTAGCTCCTTGAACTATCATTTTCTTTTTTTAGATTTTTTTAATCAGTTTTTCTTTTAATTTTTTAATTAAATTATAAATTTGATTTTTAAAATTTTGAATTTTTTCTTTTATTTGTTTATTTTTATATTTTAATAAAAAATTCTTCTATTTTTTTATATTTGTTTTGCATTTCAATAAAAAATTTCGTTTAATTTGTTTCTTATTTATTTATTTCATATCTTGGTAGAAGACTCAAAGAAACATTTGCCTCTAAATTCCTTATTTTATATAATTATAACATGCTTTTTCAAAACATACATTAATCAAAATTTGTCTTTAACTTTTCTTACTTCGATTTTTAAAATTTATTTGTTTTATATTTTAACAAAAGTTTTTAATTAAAATATTAATAATTAATTACCTTTGTTACATTAAATGATAAAATGCCGAGAGTAGAGCTAATGAAGGATCGGAGAGAATCAATAGATTGTACGGACCGCCCACTTTAGTGATTGGGAAGACTGTCTACTTTTCTTTGAGTTTGTAAACATTTGTTTACTTTATCTGCACGCATACAGCTGGTGATAGTTTCCTAAAATAATTCTTTTAAAATAATTGTTTCCTAATATATACATGTTTGTTTTTAATTTCATGAACCAATGTCTAAATTCATGTATCACTACATAATAGAGGTTGGTAGATGTATTTGTCTAAGTGCGTTTGCAATAAAAAGGGTTGTTTCAAATTATAATTTAAAATAATGTTTAAATAATGTGTTAAAATAATGTTAAACACTAATTGATAATGTTGTCAAATCTATGAAAACTTAATTCTTCTGTTTTAAAGCTGGCTGAAACCTATTAGCTCCTGGTACTCCTGGTTTACTAAAATTATCATTCATGTGCTGATTTAACCCTCCTGGTGGTTATCTCTACGAGGTATAGCGTCATTAGCAGAACTGATATCTTGATCTCGTCATCATCAGATACCTCGTTGAAACCACTTGGAGGGTTACAACTGCAAAAATAACGCTCGTTTCCGAAAGACTACATTTGACGTTTCGACCATCAAACCCAGTTTAGATGTTGGTCAAATTTTCTACTTTTGCCTCCCACAACATTGGTAATGTTTTACTCTTAAGATGAAACGAGAATAGAGGATAAATAAATGGTAAACATGAACCTGAAATGTCAAAGATGGTTGGTTTTAGGTTTTAACCCTCAAGAGCCATATTTGGTCAAGCTGCGCTAAACACAAGCGAGACGACGTCAAGTAAAAAATGTGAAAGGAAAAAAGAGTAATTGGGAAATAGAGTAGTGGGATGAAAACAGAAAAAGATCACTTGGATATTCCGGAAGCGGGACCCCGTGTTTACTAAAAACAGTAAACCCCATGATCAAAGAAAAGATCAGTAGGGTACCTCGGGTTGGTGAAGCCCATACACACCTAAAGAAGATGTGCCCTGAGGGCTGAAATGCCAAAGAAAAAAATAAGATCACTTGTCACTTCTCAATTCATCCAAATAGAAAATACTGATTATGTTGAGTGAGGTTGATGCAACTAAGAGATGAAGGCTCGAGGCATTGAAGATCCGTAGATTAACACACTGTCCACTCGGAGACAATTAATGAAAATAATGACTTTCTGCTCTTCCATCATGCCACAGATGCAATTATCTAAAGCAATTAACACTTGTTTCGTAATTAAAGTAAACGCTGCTTACAAAGTGGTTTGTCATTAGAAATACGCGCTTCTCCAACGCGCATTTTACGGAATCATTTTCCAATCTGCGCATGTTCGTTAGGAGATAGTGTTCCTCGTCATGGAAGAGAATGACAAGAACGTTTGCCAACGCAACTGATCGTCCTTACATTATACAGGAGTTTTACTTTTAATTGCTGATGTCGGGCAATAATACTTTTCAGTTCCTTTTGTTCCATTGATTCTAGCGGGCGAAAGGTATGTATATGCACTTGCCACTTTTAATAAATTCAGATTTAGAAGAAACAATGTCAATCGTATTGTTTCGCTTCTTGGAGTAGCTGCTGTCCGGTTGTAGATTAGCGGATTAGCAACCGAAGGGTTGGTAATTCGAAACTCGATCCAACCAAAGAGCGTCGTGTACATGGGGCTGGTGCATGTTAAATTTGTCATGTCTTTAAATGTGCTCATGTTGGCGTGGTGTGGAAGTTTGGAGAGTGATGTCCCAACTCAGGTGTGACCTCGTCATCTGACCGAAATTCAAAATTACGTGGTGTTGTCCTCGATGTTTCCCCATTGGGTTGATCCCGGACCGTCGTGAATAGACCTTTGTGTTACTCCAGTGCAACGTTAATTCAAATACCTACCTACCTGTGTTATGTTTCAAAAGTTTGTCTCGATTGATTGAGATGACTTATTTTGTGTTTTCAATTTTTCATTACCGGCTGAAATATTGTTTTCCATTTATCTTAGGTTAAATCAGAATACTTAAGTGTAACGAATAAACTGCGAAACATTATAACACTGGCCACTCTTTTGGTTACCAATATTGTAACAGAAGAAACAATAGCTCTCTCCAATTACAGAAGTTTATTAAAACTTTTTAAAACAAAAACATACACCATCACGGACACAAATAAATGAAAACACATCTCTGAGAAAGTTGACGGTTCAATATTTCAAGTCTCGCAGCCGACGATAGAACTGATGTTCTTTCAATTTGATAGTTCCATAGATAACGGAGGTTTATTGCTCCGCAGCTTCGCCGCACAGGTCGCTCACCTGCTACAAGTTACGTTTCGCAGTGGCTCCGCAGTTCATTCGTTACATAACATATTTCTTAATTTTTATTTGACTGATCAATATATCTTCATTTTCGTTTTTGTAATTGTTTACTGAAGGCAATTGAAGACCATGTCAACCCTGAAACTTGAGTGTTTTTCTTTTTTATGTCAGTGTCTTTTTTATGTCATTACTCGTGTGTATGCCCATTACTCGACGTTGTCTCTCTTGTGTTTGATAGATTATTTATAAATCTTCGCAGCCTTAATTTATGTAGAATATTTATACATTCCTGGTCTTCAATTTCAAGGAGGTCAGACCCTTCTACTTCTGAAAGGTTTAACGAACTTCTATTTTACAAACTTTTCCTTGGCCATTGAGGTTTTTAAAACTATTTTAGAAAATCGTGATCAATATAAATAATTATTTAGGTTTAGCCTAAAAAAATTCCGAAATTCGCCATCCTTAGTACTACCAAACTAGGCTTACAGCCCATTCAAAAAGGCAGCATTCATGGTAACCCATGGCATTATGTACATTATTCTCAACACGTTCCGAAGTTTCACTTTGTCAAACTAATCTAAACAATTAATTTACTTCAAATATATTGCCACAAATATATTCCTAGTCCCTCCCTTATATTTGATACATGCGCTTCCCAAACGCCTTTCTTTTGTTGCTTGATTTGGAATATAAAATGGCAGCGATTTGCATGCGAATAAAACCGAGAGAAAATGGCGACTTTTCGAACAAAGCAATCTGGAGCACAAATGCCTACGCAAATCGTCCGCGCCTGATATCTGATGCCATCGGGAGCAAGATAAGTTACGTCGCGTGGGTATGGTGACATCTCAACAGTCCAGATTGCATGTTTGGAATACAAATTTCTCGTTTTACCCAGTAAACGAGTTTCATGCTCTTATTCTTCCATTCGCTTTTTTCTTCCTTTCTCTTCATTGTTATGGCTGTGGGTGTCTCGGCTCCCTTTGACGCCCTTTTCGGAATCCGAGGGTGAGGAATGGGAAAGGTGGTTCTGCTTTTGTTTCGGATTTGTTGTCATTTCCGAACGCTCGATTAATTCTGCTTTCACTGCGACTTTGTTCGCACTTTCGAGGTTTCGTTGCATCGGTTTCGGGAGTCTTTTGTGATAAAAGCTGATAAATTGCAGTCTGTTTCAAGCACTCCATCTACATTCCTGGTCCCGGTACAAGTTGAAAGAAGGGGTCTCAGTATCGGTTTAAATAAATGACCCCAGTACCAGATTAAATACCGGGCCCCCAGCACTAGTTTAACCCTCCTGTTGGTTCCTTGACGAGATATCTCGTCAAGGCAACCAACAGGGAGGTTAAACAGGATAATCAACAGGGTGTCGAGATATCTCGTCATTAGCAAAACCATTAGCAGATCTTGATGGACGAGATTTCTTGGAGGGTTAAGTGAGGAACCCCAGTACCCGTTAAACAACTGTTTCCAGTACAGTTAAATAAGTGGTCTAAGTACCAATTAAAGAAGTGGCGAAAGTACTAGTTCAACAAGGGATTCGGTTCAATAGCAAGCCTTATTACCAGTTTACAAAGCAGTCTACAGCAGTAAATTAACGGGCTCCAGTACCAGTTGATTAAAAGGCCTCAGTATGGTTTCAAAAAAGTGGAAAAGTATTAGTTAAAGTACCAGAAAAATAAGTGGCCAAAGTACTAATTACACCAAGCCTTATTACAGTGGACTCCCTCTTAACCGGCCACTTCGGGACCGGACCCAGACCGGATAACGATTTGGCCAGTTAAACCGTCGTTCCCTTAATAGCATTAAAATACACTCCCGAAATCGTTTTTATTAGAATAAAACTAAGTATATAGCCTACTTTATTGTAATATGTTATGTATAATTAATAAAACTTAACCTGGAAGAACTTCCTTTATTGGGAAAAACTAAACACATGTTACTGTAGGCTACTGTATTTACAGTACATAATTGGTCAGTGGCGGCCAGTTAAAAGGTGGTTAAGAGGGAATCCACTGTACCAGTTTACATAGCGATCTACGTATAATAGCAGTCAATTAGCGGGTCCCAGTACCAGTTAATTAAGGGGCCTCAATATTTGTTTACATAAGTGGCTGGAGCACCAGTTAATTAAGGGGCTTCAGTATCGGTTTACATAAGTGCCCGAAGTACTAGTTAAATAAGTGACCAAAGTATTAGTTAAACAAGGGATCAAAGCACCGATTAAATGGAAAGCCATATTGATATTTTTAATAATGGTTCTCAATAGCTGTATAATAACGCGTCCCAGTACCCGTTAAATAAGTGGCGAGAGTGCAAGTTTATAACAAGGGATCCCGTTAAATAGCAAGCCTTATTATGAATTTACACAGCAGTTCACAGTAGCAGTCAGTTAATGGGTCCCACACCAGTTAATTAAGGGGCCTCAGTTTCAGTTTACATAAGTGGTCGAAATAGCAGTTAAATAAGGATCAAAGTATTAGTTAAACAAAGAATCAAAGCACCAGTTAAATAGCAAGCCTTATTGCCAATTTAAATAGCAGTCCCCAGTAGCAGTATAACAACGGGTCCCAGTACCCGTTAAATATGTGGCCAAAGTACCAGTGAAGTAAGTGATCAAAGTACCAGTTAAATAGCAAGCCTGATTATCACTTTAAATCCACACGTACACCACATGTTTAAATCCACTGTAAAGGTAAATCCACAGGTTCCCAGTAGCAGGAAATTAACGGAAGCCAGTATTGTTAAATTTACTTGTACCAATACCAGTCTAGATAAGAGGGCTCAGTACCGGTTTGGATGAATTAGCCCTCTTTAAATGAAAACACTATCTACAATTGTTTAACAAGCGCAAATGTAAAATTTTCTTTTCCTTTGTACACTTGTACAGCTTTATTGCGAATACAATGAAACGATTTATAAATTTTAAACTTAGAAAACAGGCTACTACATTGCAATGCAAACTTTCCGCATTTCCCTTACCCCCTTCCTGCAGTTTCCATCCTTTTCTTTGATTCCATTTCATTCCCACAGTACACCATTTCAGTTCTAGCTGCATGCAAAGAACTGCAAAACATATTTATGCAACTTTTCATTTAGAAATTCGCTATGTGTAACCCTTACGAACTTGTTCCTTATGAATTTTAAATAATTACTTCGTTTAAAAGCTTACTAGGTAAGTGAGTATTGTTATGGAGCGCAGAAGAGGCGTTCTTAAGAATCGGAAGGTGTTCCTTTTGCCGAGAAAGAGGACAATATCTTTCTGATCTAAATGGATACAATTGTCAATGGGGTTATTTTATAGAGAAAAAATGTGTTAACGCTTTTAAAACCAATTTCAAAGAATGCAATAGATAGTTATGAAACTTCAATGACTCTTCTGAATGATTTAAACAGGTTCATATTGTTTCTAGTTTAATGATATATTGTGTGAAAAGAGCCAAGTGATTTGATTCTCTGATTTTGCATATTAAAGAAATATTTTAGTGCTAAAACAGTTTGTAGAAAAGTAAAAAGTTATATGAAAGCCCTTGCCATCTCTTTTTAAGAACAACAATGAACTTCTACAAGAACAGGGGAACCCAGTAAGAAAATCGAATCATTTTGCAGTCAGCAGTTCAATTCTAGGCTCTCTAATTGAAAAGGTAGGTAGGTAGTTCATTAGAGTCGCACTGGAGCAACACAATATTGGCGACAGTCCGGGATCAATCCCGAATGGAAAGATTCGAGAACAAAACCTCGTAATTTTGAACCACAGTCAGATGACGAGGTCAACACCTGAGCTGGCAGCGCATTCTCCAAACTTCCACACATACCAACGTGATCAGATTTCACGCCAAGGCAGATTTAACGTGCACCTACCCCGTGTACCCTACGGTCTTTTTTTGGATCAAGTTTCGAACTTACAACGCTCTGGTTGCTAATCTGTTACTCTTCCAACTGGGCTACCGTGGACCCAATTAAAAAAAAATTAGGCATCAATTTTGTTAAATACAGATAATGAGCACAAGAAAAAGAAGACAACAAATTGAACAAAAAACAATCGAAACAAATACAAAATGAAAAATAAATTCAAGCAGTGCAATAGAAACAATGAAACTCTTTTGCATAATGAATAAAATAACATTTCTAATATGGCGAAATTATGAGGGATTTTCAAAGTAAACAAACCAGACCGGAAAGCAAAGATTTTACTTCTGTTTATAAGCTCTCGGGCTTACCTTTAAATGTAATTTATCGTTGTTTTGACAAGTTTGAAGCCTAATAGAATGAGTGTCGACCAATTAATTATCATTTATCAATTCGGAATTTATTCTTTGTAATTTTTATTGACGAAGTGCTGAAATCGTATTCTAAAAACAAGCCAACTGACGTCACGTTCAGAAAACTCACATGAAACACGTATCGCCTCAGAAACACTACTGCCACCTAACTGTCTACTGTCAAAAAATTCCTCTCATACAGCTTTAATGCAAAATTTAGGAAATATGATTTTTTCTTTAAAAAATTCTTTCCCTTCATAAAATAATTAATTTAAGCAGCAAAAGTGAGAATATTTTTGATAGAAAACAGAACAATTAAAAGTGATGGCACACGATAATATTGATCGCTGATAAGTAACTTCTAAACAATGCATAGAGTCGATTAACCCTCCAAGTATTAAGATATCTCGTCCGTCAAGATCTGACCTATTTTGTTAATGACTAGATATCTCGTTATCATGATACTGCGATTTTTTGACTGGCAAAATCAAGTTCTGGTCAATTTTGCTAATGCCAAGATGCGTCGAAACAACAACCAGGATGGTCAATATAAATTGATTATCTTATGCCGAAAAACGTCTTTATTTGAAAACCGATCAATGATGTTTTATATCCCCCTAAAACAATAACTACTTTTGATAAATCAATAAATAGATAAAAATGATGATATGGATTTTCTTTGCAAGGGGGAGGGCATTTTAACTAAACGTGAAACGATATCGTTAAAATTCCAGCTCTACCCTTAACAGGAAGGTTCCCAACTGCTTTCATTAAATTTCCTAGTGTATATCATGTGTCGTACGGATAATTTAATTCCAGCCCCTAGCAGGGCTCTAACATCACCCCAGATCTGTTCCACGCTGCAAATTCCCACCAGGGCTCGGTCTACGCAACATAATGAAATCCCCCGGGTACCCCTGTCATTAATTCAACAATTTTATTATCAAGAGCCAAGGGGAGTCATAAACCTCACTTTAACTGTGCCCGCGACCGGTAATAACTCCGCGATAACCAGGTTATCCGAACATCTCTGCCTAATCTCCTGAAACAAAGTGTTACGATTTTTCATGCTCATAAGTTGGCTGCGGCAGTTAAAGCTCGAGGTATTGAATGAAACTTTTAGATGTGTTGGTGGAACTCAACTCGAGTTTTTATTGGACGTTACTGGTTCCAGAGGAGCAGGTGCGAAATGGTTAAATTGTCTTGGAAATATTTTTGTTGCATCGGTTAATGGTCTAGGTTCTCTGGCTATATCCGTCTGTATTTCTATGTGAACGGGACACATATTAAGCCGAAGGTCCTGATCTAAATTGCCATCGGGCAGGAAAGGTAATTGACGTTGTCTGTCCTTTGTTTGGCGCAACTTGACCAAATTCGACCCTAGCGCCATAAAATCCCAACCAACCAACTCTTCTGTGCCAGTAACACTTTCCACGTGTGTATGTCCATTGCTCGACATTGTCTTGTTTATTGCGCAACTTGGCCAAAAACTCACCATAAAACTCCTCAAGTATGCTGCTGTAAGCAACGGCCTACCCAGCCTATTTAGAAATGCATGCTTATAAAGATATAATTATACATATATAAAGAGATAGATTGAGATAAACGGTTGCTAGAAAAATGTATAGATAAATTTGATGAAAGTAATGTTCTTAAAGGGGTGGAGGGATTAAGTGAAAAGATGTAGTTTGGAATAACAGATAACAGTTGTTTCTTTTACTCTAAGGATGACGCTTCGACTGCGTTTACATGATTTGTTACCAGTCTGATTAGCATAATAACCTAATTGGTTTATTGTTCATAGCGTTCGTGAAGCCACCCAGTACATCTTGGGTTCGAATCCCGATTTGAGGTTGGCGATTGTCCCTGTGAGGAGTAGTGGTAGCTCCCCCACTGGGTGCTCCTTCACAAGTAGCCGTCAATTTTCCTCTTGTAGTGTCGAAGAGGTCAGTGATCAGGCATTAAAAAAGCATAACATTTTTTATATACAAATTTATATATCTCTAAATGCAATTGTTCCAAGTCTCATGAACATTACGCGCGCGCGCGCGCGATTAAAGAACTATCATCACATTCTTCCTATTTGTTGTCCATCACTAGTCCTCTTTCCTCTTCCTTCCGAATGAAAGTCCTAAGGATACCCCCGCATACATCTATCTGGGTTCAAATGGTTCCCCTCGGTCAACGTTATTTCTAGTCTTGATGGGAAACCTCAACAAGTCTTCAGAGTATAATTTTGTAGACACATCAATTTTATCACTAGAGCTAAAAATTTTTGATACTTCTCGTCGGCTTACAAGTGAAACACCAAGTCAAAATTTCCAAGATGTGAATTTTTTTATCTTCCTGCCAACACAATGAGGTAATCTTCGTGAATAGAGCTTTACCCCTTCGTTTTCTCAGAACTTTTTTGACTTAGTGTGTTTCATTTGTAAGCCGATGACGTGTACAGAAATAAAATTCAATTTTATTGCAATAGTAAAGTATGAAATTCAACGTTAAAATTTGTACATGTGATATATCTGCGTGAATAATTGAAATAATTGTAAAAATTTCGAAAACTCAAAAGACTTTAGGTTGCTAAATTCAGTTAGACTAAATTTTGGACATGAAATTTTTTGAATTATAAAATGCTTATTCCTTATTCACTGTCGTGGTTGATCGAAAAATGCGTTTCCATTTGCTCAATTATTAACCCTGAAAGAATCGTTCTTTGCATGATGGTTAGATTTCTTGAGAAACTAACACACTTAGTGAGTTTAGCTTCGTGAGCAAATTTTTTTAAATTCGTTTTCCTAGAACTGTTTTCTGACAGTGGTTCACTTCTGATATCACTGTTTTATTTTTCATTTGCTAGCACTAGTAATGAACGTGAGTTGTGCTCATCAGTCAGAGTGGAGTGCTAAAGAACAAACTGACCGTTTTCTGCAACAACTTGTATTCGTTTAAACTTAACAAAAAATATAAATGGTGGCAAAGTTGAAAAGTAAAATGGTATTCTTCTTTTCAACATTTCGTGTAAATGGCCTTATTTTTCATCGCCATTTTAGGTAGTTAATCTTTTCAGCTCGAAATAATTAACAAGATTGTTGTCTGGCCAGCACAAATTAAATCCATCATACAATATGAGACGGAGAAAAACTTTCCTCTGCACTTTTAATCAGAACCTTGGCCACCATCCCACAATCTTTCTAATTAGATTAAATGAAAGTTTGCAAATTAATGCACTTTTCCGGCTGCTAATTATCTAACTATAATTTTGCATCCCGGCTCGATTTTTATACTTCAGTGGTTAAAGTGGGGAGACTTAGCACGGTTTGTGCTAAATTAAGAAGCGGGATGTGAAAGTTTTAATTACTTTTCTCAAGCGTTTCTTTAAATGGGAAGAATTAAAAGTTTCACGCGGTTGGTCGAAAAGAGTTTCATCTTTTTATGATGATAATTCCTCGATGATTAATTTATCTCTTGCAGAGAGTTGTTTCGCTGCTAATCTGTGTCGTTCTTTTATCATGATGGTGTGGCGAAAGTGAAACATTGCTCGGGGATCGTTTCGCGATGGGCAACACAATCTGTTTCGGAGGACAAAGTTTTTGAGATTATGCTACTTTATTTCCTTAATGGAAATAAAAATTTCTTTCGCTCTTCGGATATTGAATGGATTTGATTTTATGCTACGCATTTCTGGTTGCTGCAAATGCGATTAATTAGCTCTGAAGTTTTAACTGATGCGAACATGAAATCTTTCAAATTTTTATTTTCATTTCAAAAATTCACACTTTAAACCAGAGGACCCCCTAGGGGTACGAACTTCTTTCTACTTCTTTCTCCATAATAGTTTAATGGTTGCTCCCCCAAACATGAAAAATAAACACTACAAATATACTGATGGTATGGATAGTAAAGAGCACGGGATGTTTTTATGTTCAGGCACCATTTTGTTTTGGAAATAACTTTAAAAAAATATTTAAAACTTAATTTTTTTGCATATTGTTTACATGAATGATGTCAATATAGCAATTTGGAGTGGAGACATTGTTTCGAAAGTGAAACAGCTCGACGATCGTTTCGCGCGGGCAGCACAATCTGTTTCGGAGGACAAAGTTTTTGTGATTATGTTATTTTTGTTTCATTGGTGAAAACAAAATTTCTTTCGCTTTTCGATCATTGAATGGTTTCGATTTTATCATGTTGGGTATTTTGCGGTTACTGCAAATGCGATTAATTGGCTCTGAAATTTTAATTAATGTATGAAATCTTGCACATTTTTAGTTTGGTTTACATTTTTTTCGAAAATCCATACTTTAAACCAGGACTCCCAAGTGGCACGACTCCTTTTCCCCTAATAGTTTAATGGTTGCCTCCTCAACCTGAAAGTTAAATACTATAAATATACAGATAGTACAGGGTAGTAGAATGTACGGGATGTAAGGGCACCATTTTCTTTTGGAAAAACTTTTAAATAAAACATTTAAAAATTATTTTTTTATACATTGTTTACTCAATTGATGACAATTGGCAATATGGAATGGAAACATTGTTGGATGCTGATGAAAATGCAGGTTGCTGTCGATTTCAAAGGCTATTGTGCGAAGTTGTAAAATTTCTGTCTGCCTGAAATTGATCGACAAAATTTACAGCACATGGGGTTTCAACAAGTCATACATGTCGTGCAACTATGGAAATTCTAAAGGAGTTCGTGCTCGAATAATGTAAAATTCTGGTAATGACGATTGATCCCTCGTTCTCCTGCTTCAACCTCGCTGGAACTTCTTCTTTTGGGTTGCTTAACTAGTCTAAGCAAACAAGTCTTCTACGTTTCAACAGCTTAAGCAAAACTTTCGCGACGAAACTGAACAAATTACCCCAAAAATGTCCTCAAACGTAATGGAAAATGGGGCAGAAAGAGCCCTTATTAGAACATGATTAGAAGCAGTCATGGCCGATGTCATATTCCATAAGTAATGTCATTAATTGAATATACAATGCGTAAAAAAATTCAATTAAAAATGTTTGATTTAAAAGATATTGGAAACAGAATGGTGCCCTTACAAATAAACCCTGTATAAACAAAACAAATTGTTCTGCAAAAACACCTAACCGAAACCGTGTCTCAGTGGGTTTGCCCACTGCGCTAGCATCCTGAGAGCTGTGGGTTCACACACATTTCCTGTTACTACCATGGATGTATGTCCATCTTCTGTGTAAGTAAAACTTTCCTTGTGTGTAGAGGGTCTCGCTATCGGGATACCCAAGTGAGTTTTTCTGTTTTCATCCCATTACTCTGTTCCCCAATCCTCTTTTTTTCCTTTAAAATTTTTTGTTTGGCATTATCTTGTGTTTGGCGCAGCTTTTCCGAATGGCCCTTGCACCATAAACCGCCAAAACAACCAATCAACCTTGTGTGTGTTTTCCCATTCACTTGGAAAACATTGTCTGGAGCAGCTAGACCAACCGATATGGCCCTTGCGCCATGGAAAACAAACAAACACTCCGGAATAACCGTACAATGTATACATTGTATCACATTTTGAATACAATATGCAATTGAATTCAAAACAGGATTACAAATAATTCTACCAAGTGTTACGGAATAAAAAACACTTCTACGTGAACACAAACACGACTATATAGGTGACTGATTATTCAACAAATTCTGTAACACCAGCGTATCTTACGGGTTATAAGATTAAGTTACAGTTACATCACGTCTTTTCTGCTTGAGCAGAGGCTTTCCTCTCAAGCGTGCAATTCTCATAAATAATTGGTTCCCATTTCTCAAGAGATGGGGCGGCAAAACAAACAGGGAGTTCATCTTTGGGAACCACTTAGGAGGGATGGTTTGTTTATCCGTTTTTCCCCGTTTTTTAAGGCCCTTAATTTTCCTCTCGACACTGGGATCCCAGCTAAGAGGGAGGAGACATTTGTCACTTTTCGGGTTTATTAAGCTCCCTCAAGAATTGTCTGAAATATTGCTGTTTACTTTCCTTGTCCCATCACAACGTAAATCCGTTGGAAGTTTTTCTTTGAATAACTGGGTTAGTGTCCACTGGCTTCTCGAAACAATTTATCATGTCTGCAATTATTTGGTTGTTTCGTTCAAAAATTATTTATGGAAATTGAATCGTTACCTTTCTGGTTCAAATAAAATCTAGTTTTTCTAAAAATATTACTGCTCCAAGGCAAAATATTTCCTTTCATTCGTAATTTGAATATCCTTTAGCTTCATTTTAACCCTTCTGGTGGTTGTCTCGACATGGCATCTTGTCCCTAGGGAAATGACCAGATCATGATGGACGAGATATCTCGTCATTAGCAAAATTGGTCAGATCTTGATGGACGAGATATCTCGTCGATACCACTTGGAGGGTTAACACAATGCGTCAAAACGACGCGACAAATTCTTTTTAAATTTACAATTCCTCAAAGTTGTGATGAAAAATACAAATATATTAAGTACAGGGTCACCTTGCCTTACGACCTATGCGACTTACGACCATCCGCACTTACGACCACAAAAAATAAATAAATAAAAATAGTAAATAAAGAAAGATAACTACATTGGGTAGGGTCAAAAAGATACAATAGAGTACATATTATGTATATTTCACATTATGTAATTATTCGCACATAGATGGAATTTTTGTGTTTTATGTACAATTTTTATAACCCGTTTGAATGAAAATAGTGTTGAAAAATATAAATCCAACTTACGACCAGTTCGACTTATGACCTGTCAGTTCGAACGGAACTCAGTCGTAAGTCGAGGAGACCTTGTATACGTTTACAAATAGCAAATATATTAATACCAAACAAACTAGACAGGGCGAAGATTTTACTTTTGGTGTTCAAATGCTCTTAGTACGTTTATAAAATTACGGTGTTGATTTCGAAAAATCAATCCTTTCGCTTCCTTAAGCTGCAAGGTAAACAATGATATCTGACAGAAAACATGATATAAAAAAATGTCGTAATGTCCTTAATCCTATCGGCAAGGTTAGATTCATGGTTCCTTCAGTCAGAAGGAACCATGAATCTAACCTTGGAATCGAACCATGTCCAGTAAACTGTAACATTTAATTTAATCATCAATAAAATGTTAGTTTACTGTTACAAGGCCATGTGGACATCATGTCCACAATCATCTCGTAACACGTTATGTGCAAACGAATCCACTGTGTTGTAGTGTGGAAAGAGAATGTTTCCTTCAAGGAAACACAATAGCCAACAGCTCCTATCAGTGTCCAATATCTTACTACGATCCTCTTTGTACTCCTCCTAAAGCTGAAAACCATTCTGATAGCTTCAAGCATTGCAAAGCTGTTCGTGGGCCCTGTTCGACAGGCGTTCAATAACTAATCCGGGAGGTCGTGACTAAGTGAGTATACCCACTGTGCTAGAAACCTGCGAGTTGTGGGTGACTCTTCTCTCTTATGTGTCAGTAACCTTTCTCTGTGTGTTCGTCCATACTTGAGGTTGTTTGGCACAGCTAAATGGAGCTTTAGGGGAAGAATAAGTTTTGCGCATGCTGTTTATCCAGCCCTATTAGCTACGGAGGATCGAGATTTGATTTCTTTTATCCATCGGTAGATCATGTGCACAAAAATGGCAAAAGCTTGCGCTAGAAACAAATATAAATAGGTTATAAAGGAGTTTTCATTGTTCTTCCAGCTTCTCCCTGACAACTTTACCTACGAAAGATTGAGATTTGATTTGTATTATCCATCCGTAGATCTTGTGTATGAAAGAAATAAAACGTCAGTTTCCATTGGATTCGGATTGACCCGGATTCTCTTGGGCGTGAAGCGTCTCCAAGGGTTCAAGACTTGCTTGAAATTAATCTCTTAACAGATTTTTCACATTTTGGCTCTTTGAATTGTGTTAAGACCAAATTTTCAGACCTTGTCCATACCTTTTCATGAGACAAAATCGAGTCGTTTATCGCCAAACCAAACAACACAACTCGACGCTGATGATTTACCGGAAGGCTATTAGAGAGCGCGCAGCATCCACGTCGATAAAAGTTCCGGGCTCGCTAACAAGCGCACCGTCCATCACCGTCTTCCCAGCGAGCATTAACTGATGAGCTTTTGCTGACACAAATCGAGGCGGCCATCCATTTGGGAACAAAATCGCGATAATGCTTTTAACACTTAGCCGCGCCACTTTTCCCGCCGAAAATTTCCCCAGTCGCCATGGCAACGCGACGACGCCTCGGTGACTTCCCCAGGTAATCTTGAATAGGAAATGAAGAGGCAACTAGGTGTGAAGTTTTCCAACTCATTTCCTAAAAGCGTACCGGGGGCCCAGAATAACAATCTGCCTGAAGGTATGGTACTTAGTTGCTGGCTGTCCTCCTCCCCCTCAACTGCAGGACATTGCTTGCCACCCCTTTCCACCAGTGCCGTGGCATGGCTTGTCCACCCCCCCCCCCAAACTGCCGCGGCACCGTTTGCGTCCGCTCGATTTCCGCTTACATCCGAGCATCCGGAAAAGAGTGTGCGAGGTGTTTTGCGGGTGGCGCTATGGTGCGGAATTTTAATCGTTCCCGTTCACTGGGAATTGTTGCCATCTCGGGAAAGAGACTCCGATCGTAATTCCTTAATTCTCTTCGTTTCCGTGTGCTGTGTGTGTTGCGAAAGCCTCACCCCAGTCTCCGCAGCGAAACTTTCCGTTTCGCCGAGGAGTTTTTAATAAGTCTAATATCGTTACAGCTTCATTACGGTATAAAGATGTCCGGTTATAAGGATGTTGTTCCGCCAGCCGGAATCAACCGTATGCTCTGCATCAAATCTTACAGTGCACCCTTAAATTGAATTTCTGAGTATTTAGTTGCAAAATGCCCAATCTTTCACATGCAAAGTTATGAGAATTGATCGTGTATGATGAGTACAGTAAAATATGTCTTCAGCAGTTATTTCCAACATGAGTAGAAATCAGTTGGCGTATATGGTGATTTATTGAGCTCATCCACTTCCACAATCTGGACTATGGCCCCACATAGGGCGTCGCCGGGGCAATAGAGATTCGGACATGTGGGCTTTCGGTTGGTTGGGTTTTATGGCTCAAGGACGATTGTCTTACGACACCTCACGATTGTCTTACTTCTTATCTCCCTGGCCAGGATTTACGAGATATCCTCGGACCGTCATCAATAGCCCGTTGTGTTGCTCTAGAGCGACCTTAATTTACCTACTTTAGTCTGGAAAATACTAGTCCAGGGGTATAAGAAGATATTTATTAGTGGAAGACCAAGAAGAGGCAGCTTCTCTTCTACTAAAGCATCAAGATCCTATGGACCTGGTCTAGAAAATACTAGTCCAGGTCCATAAGATCTTAACGCCTGAGCATGAGATAAGCTACCTCCTCGGTCTTCCACTAGTAAATTCAGAGGCACCGATGCAGTAAATGATATGAGAGGAAATTGCAAGTTAGTGCCTAACTTGCAATATAGGAACATGATGGAAAACCCTGTCTCTGGGCTCGAAAAACATACTCTTGGTGTGCCCACTTCTGAGTCTTGTCAAAGCAGTTTCCTCTGACCTGGGACCACCAAACTGAAGGGAAAGTCCAGCGCGCTTAACTGGATACTAATGATTAGTAAGGGTGGTTATTTAGATTTCACCACCAAGGACTGGACCTCTGATGCAGTGAGCACTATGTCTTCGGGAAAACTCTGTTTATTGCCCTCATACGATTGTCTTTTCTAGCCCATCGTCCCCTCTGCAAAGGTACTGCCGTGGATTCTTCTCATCTGGCTGTATGCCCAGCACTATTTATTAGTACTCTTTTCTGCCTTTATTGGGAGGCTAGTAACCATTTGTATATTCTCTCTAATATCCTTATTTTTACTGTACTTTACTTTTTGTTTATTTACTTAATTATTATTTGTATTTGAATCTTGTATTTTTGTTGTCTTTCTAAGACGTTTATCCATTGACATGCGAATTAGAACAAAATAATGCGTTTTCATTTCATTTTTTTTTCTTTTTCACTTTTATTTCATTTGCTTTGTGAATTTAGAGTAGAAAGATTTTATCCCCCGTTTAAAATTGGAGCTCTGGTACCTGCGTGAACCGTTTTGTTACGACTGTGAGTATTAGTCATCGACCTTCTAAGAAAATAGATGGGACAAATCTCGTAAATTCAGTTGTAAAAGTTGGTCCCCTTGTCGCTACCTCCAACGACTTTCTAATGAAATAGACGGAGTAAATGCGCTCAGCTTCATGCTATTTCTTCCGGTTGCTCGGTTTGAAGATATGTCACGTGGTTGTAGGAAAAACCATGAATCCTTGTGGGACAAATTGATTTAAAGTGATTATCCAGCTTGGTTAAAAACAGTAGTCTGCGCTTCGGCCCAAGCGATTCATAAGCCCAAGTGACTTACCCACCTGAGATCTTACGAGAGTGGCTCCACCCACATGCTCTGTTTATTCCATTGGGAGGTCGATGGTGTTAGTCTTTTAAAATGTTTGATTTCTTCGAATAATTTCTATAGCTTTTCAGGTCACTAAATTGTGGACCTGTTTTTAATTGTTTAATACAACCTGTAGGATTTTGCCATAAACTCGTGAGTCGGTTCTGTGGGTAATCCTTAGTCCCTCAGATTACTTAGTAGAATTTTCCTAAGCTAATCATGTTTTTGGTTTTTATTAATTTCTTTTTGTCAGTACAGTCAATAGCTGAACAATTTCACGTGATTATGCATTCAATGCTGTGATAATGTCAACGAAACATTTTCTATGTATGTAGTACAGTAGCCAGAACTTCATTTCGAAGGAGTCCCAAAGTTAGAAGCGACTTAGTGGATTTGCCCACTGTGATAGTCTGCGAGTTGTAGGTGACACAGGTTCGTTCCCATAGCTATTCTCAGTGTATTTCTCTCTTCTGTATCGCTAAAACTTTCCTTGTGTATGTATATTCATATTAGTTGACGTTTTCCGACTTGTGTTTGGCACAGCTTGGCTAGATTTGGCTACCCTTGCGCCATAAAATCCAACTAAACCAAAGTTAGAAATTTAATGTTTTGCCGTTTGAAGAATTACATTTAAAAAAAGAGTGGCTGTCTTTTTATCTTACATTTTCTTTAAAGTTTGTTGTACGATAAAGTGACACATTTCTGCAGATCCACGTAAGGAAATAATATTACAATGCTTTTTGGCAAATGATTATAATAACAATAACATAAAGCAAGTATTCAAATCTTGATTCTCGAAATTCACATGATCTGACCCTTTTGAAGCATTGCTACATACTTTCATATTTCGTAGAAAATAATTTAATAAACCAATTTAATGGCTGTTATTTTATTTAAATGATATTACAAAAGTATTCATGTATTCATACTTAATTTGCAAAGGTAAAGAAATACCCGAAACCTGTACTTTTGGGAAGAGGTTTGGGCCTTTAGAGATCCCCGCTGGCTACGCCTCCGAGTGTATATATATATAGCCAAACGTAAATTTAAATTTCCCTGTAGCTTAGACTTGCAAATGTGGTAGGCGGAAACAAAATTAAAGCTTCACATCATATAAAATTCCTTTTTGAACACAATATTAAAAAAATTATTAAACATGCGACACCATCAATCATAGTGCGTTCTCCGGTCTTTGCATAAAGTATACATCGATTGTAATTTTTTATTTGAATTATAAAATCTGTTTTTCATGAAACTTTCATGGGCCGTTCACAATCTGAATCTCTAAGCAACTCTTGATGGATTATTCGGACCGTGCATAAAGATGAATGGAAGCATCTCTAAAAATCTGAAAGGACGAGGAAAAAATTTTTATCTTCTGAATCCCCAGGCTCAAACATTCAATTTCTGTCGACATCACTGGCAACAGCTTCCATTGTATTGTGTTTTTTAGGTGGGCCGAAAAACTACTAGAAAATTGTTATCGTTATAAGATGCACCGGTGAAAAAATGCTTTTATGAAAGGAAAAGTCTTGAAGTCCTTTTCATAAAGAATTATTTTAATTATCCCTCCTTATATCCACTTTGTCCATGCAAAATAGAAAATTCTGGAAGAAAAAGTATTCTATTATTCGGTTGAGAACAGAAATATTTTTTAATCCATTGATTCCGCCACTTTTTATGGCTTCGATGATCTATTAGCGCGGCTCTCATGGTTTGATTTTCAAGAAGCCCCTCTAAGCATTTTTGGTAGCACGAGCTGGATCTCTGAGAGTTGACCTACGAAGCCATTTAATTCAGGACTTTCATTCTAAGGGGCCTCAACTCAAGGGTGACTAGTAAACTTCCACATGGACTGATATATGAGGGCCGAATGGGCAAGTCTACTTGGGAATGACAAGATCTTTTAAGATTCAAATTGAATTCCGATCACCGTTTTATAATCACGATTGATTATGTTTGAAGAAATACACTCCTTTTTCAGAAAATAAAAGGTCTTTAATAGGGCACCACGCACCAATTGATGTGGAAGACAAAAACTTGGAAAAATACATAACTTCAAATTATGTAAAAAATAACAGACATTTTCAAAATTTAGAACTCATAACACGAAAGCAATCAAATGTGTCAGGAAAGAAGATTTACCCTTACTCTCACAACTGTCAGGGTAACAACATGGCTAGTTCTGATTACGTATTACAGTGTTTCGGAGTGTCAAGAAAGTCATTCATGATGATCCGAGACATCTTTTGAACATTTTTCTCAGGAAGGACATAATGGAACTGATCCGGGATAAGGGGAAAAAATGGTTGATTGTACGCATGGAGTATGCACACGAACTAATAATTTTTGTCCTCCACTAGGTACCCTTTTCTCATTTCAACCCCTGACCAGATTTATCCACGGAAACCCAATGCTGTTTCCCAAAAGTTCGAGAAAACGCTCATCTTTCTGACAGTTTAAAATATTCGATCGCCTTGTCTCCATTTCTCTGGACCCTACTGGTGGTTGTCTCGAAGAGGTGTCTCGTCACTAGCAAAACTGACCAGATCTTGATGAATGAGGTATCTCGTCAATGGAAAAAATCTGACCAGATCTTGATTAACGTGATATCTCGTCAGTAGAAGGAAACTGCAGATCTCGATTGACGAGATACCTCCTCATCAGAAGAAAACTGACCAAATCTTGATGGACGAGAAATATCTTTATTAGAAGAAAACTGACCAGATCTTGATCTCGTCATAAAAAACTCGGCAATATCTTGATAACGATATATCTCGTCAAAGCAAAATTGGTCAAATCTTGATAGACGACTTATATAGTCGAAACCACTTGGAGGGTTAAACAGCAGTCCATACACAACAAAACTGAACTTTGCATTGATCTCAGTTAAAGAGATCCGGCCATAAGCCACCTTAAGTACAGCACACTCGGAAGCATGGAAAAGACCATTCAACGAATCCTTCCAACCATTTTGCTTGTGCCGCTGCATATACACCCTCCTGTTAGCGCAAAACGGATGACGGAAGCTTATGCCTTCTGACATCTCTTTCTGGAGTGGCGGATCTACGACGGGTCGTTAGTAAAAAACAATTTCCTTTGATCGGGATGAATGGGCTTTCCTGGAATGAACGGAGTCCGTCACGTAAATGCTGAATCGTGACCCGGCGACTGAAAAGGAAGAGGTTTCGTGACACAAGAGTGGTCCAATTAGGAAGTCCATTATGGGAGGGATGCGTGGACATCCCTGCCACACCCCACGGGAGTTGCAACGATCTCGGTTGTTTTTTTCGCTTTTCTGGCATTCAACGTGGGACGATGGTTGGTGAAAGGATTGTAATGGAGCTCTTGCGTAGTGTGCCTGGATTGGCATTGATTGATTGGTGTTGTGGATGGAATCCACTGAGGGTTTGAGTTATGCAGTGGGTCCGTTGAAGGCTTTGTGCCCTGCTTATGGCAATAATGGTCTTCAGTAGTGTAACAGAATGTAATTTCGGAGGAAGGCTCAAAGTTAGACCTTATTAGATATGAAAAAAATATATCTTAAGGAATCTACGAGGTCCATTGAAAGCCTTATGCCTTGTTTATGGTAATAACAAGAAATGGTAATAATGGGTCTCAGTAACGCACCCAGAATTTAATTTCGAAGGAAGCTTAAATCTGGACCTTATTAGACTTGAAAACAATTCTATGTAAGGAACCCACGGATGATTTTAGTTTCCCATTTGATTCATTGAAGGTCACATGCCTTGCTTATGGCAATAATGGGCTTCCGTAGCGTACCCAAAATTTAATTTCGAAAGGACTCAAAGTTAGATCTTACTAGATTTGAAAAAATAAAAATCTTTTTAAGGAATCCAGGGAGGATTTTAATAATGCAGTTGATTTGTTGAAGGCCTTGGCCCTCAGAGGCACCTCCCTCTCCTTAGGTGTGTACGGGCTTCACGGACCCGAGGTACTCTAGTGATCTTTTCTATTCCAATGGAGTTTACTGTCATTAGTAAACACGGGTATCGCATTCCCGGGATACCCAAGCGAACTTTTTCTTTCTCCAATCCTTACCTTAATCCTTTTCTACCCTTTGATATTTTTACTTGAAGTTGTCTCTTGTGTTTGGCGCAGCTTGGCCAAATTTGGCCGTTGCACCATAAAACCCCTAAACAACCAACCATCGTTGAAGACCTTGTGTCTTGCTTATGGAAATAATGGCCTTCATTAGCTTAGTCAGAATTTCGGAGGGGGAGGCAAAGCTAGGAGTTCAATTTTTATAGCAAATGAAGATATAAACTATATTAGATTTCTTTTTGAAAAAGTTCTTTATAAGTCAATTGCATCACTCGAATCCTCCTTACATTTGGTCGAGGACGCAGTGGCTCAGTGGGTTCGCCCACTGTGCTAGCAACCTTCGGGTTATAGACAGCGCTGGTTCGATTCCTGTTACTTGCCCTCGGCGTATTTCCCTCTTCTGTACCAGTAAAATCTTTCCTTGTATGTCCATTACTCGATGTTATCTATCTTGTGTTTAGCGCAGCTTGGTCAAATATGGCTCTTGCGCTATAAAACCCAAAAGTTATCAACTTATATTTGGTCGCCATACTCTATTGGAGGCGAGAAATGAACTAGAGGAAAGGATGAATGAAGAAAATGAATTATTGCAGTTCCAGGAAATTCGCATTGTCGCTTAGTGCTAATCGCAATAGATTTTAACAGTTAGTGCTAATCTCAATAAATTTGTGTACAGTTTTTTAATTAAGGTGGGGCAAAGTATCAAACTTAACAGATTTATACAAGAATTTTTTTTGTAACATAATGAACTCAATATTCATTTTTTATCTAAGTTAGTTATTGATTAATAACAATCTAATTTATATTTCTGTAACCAAAATGTAGAAATATATTTGGGTCAGCAAGTCTGAAAACAATTGCGGACAAGGGCATCAAAGTTTCTTGCGCCTAGGGCCTCAAGGCGACTAGATCCGCCACTACAGTTGCCCCGGTAACCTTCACAAACAGATCGATTGAAAAACAATGTGAGAAGTATATTGTCAGAGGAATCAAGATGAATTAATAGGACGCAGTCAGACGAAGCAACTTTTTTCAATAGACGAAACTTTTTTTCAACGAAACAATAGTTGTGACAGCTTATTTCCCTGCCGTCTGCTTCCGTGTCTACTAGGAAAGCAAAACAGACGCTTGTTCGATCTGTTAGTGCACGAGAACTTCCTAATTTGGAAATGTGACGCATTGTTTGAAAAATTTATTTTTACCAATTCCCGGTCCACTTGAACCTGTTAAAAGTGCTTTTAGTCAGCATGACCGTACAAGGGTGGGATTGTGAACCAAGGCACAGCCCGTTTATAGAGGCCACATATCCACAACATACAGACAAATATCCACGCCTTAACCCGGATTCGAACCAGGAACCTTTCGACCCTGATCACCAGTCCGATTGGTCACCCCAAGCTTTGAATATTTATATATTTACAAATGCAAGGCATTGACAATTGAGCCATTAGCCTTCTCGCCTCTCTGGGCTATGGTAGCTCGAAGTGAAGAGTAGTGGATTATATCAATTGAAGTGTTGCGAGTTCGAAACTCGGTCCAACCAAAGACCGTCATGTACGTGGGGCTGATGCACGTTAAATCTGTCATGGCCTCAAATGTTCTCACGTTGGTGTGGGGTGGGGAGTGCCCGCTCGGGTGTTGACCATGTCATCTGAGCGTGGTTCAAAATTGCTAGGTGTTGTCTTCGTATCTTCTCTTCGAGATTGATCCTGAACCGTCACCAATAGCCCATTTTGCTCCAATACATCTAAAATTCAAACGACCTAACTATATCTCGATGGCGTGGCGTGGAAGCTTGAAGAGTGGGGTGCTCAGGTGTCGCCATATGAGCGTGGTTCAAAATTGCGAAGTGCTGTCCTCGGTCTTTCCCTTTGGGATTGATCCTGGACAATTGCCAATAGCCCGCTGTGTTGCTCCAGTGCGAAGTTAATTTATCTAATTTATCTACCCTTCAAACCAGCTGAGAGTTTCTTCCTTCCCTTTTGCACTTTTATTCCTCTAGTAGAGTGCTTACTTAGTCTTACACTAAGAAACAGCATTTCAACGACTTCAAGTTCGCGTCCTCTCCTGAGATCAATTGAGATGCCATTTTTATGCGCATATAACAATTCTTAGTCTGGTAAATGACGTAAAACGACTATTTTATAAAAGTGATGAAATCTTAATTGACCATAAGAATATTGGAAGGCCAAAGAATCCCGGGTCCCTAACACTTCGAGCCCCTGGTTCTAGACCATTGTTTCCACGCAACACTGCGAGATACAATCCTCAGTTCCTCCAGTCTGTCTTCGCCGCACTTGTTCATTCAGCACTCGTTCTTTTTGGGGAAAACGAATGAAATACGATTGTTTGCGATCAGGCACAATAAAACACTCGGGGGAAAAAGGGGAGAAACCATCTGGGGATAGTTTCCCAGCTCGACGGTGCGAATGAAAATAACAAGACGATCTCTCTCTGTTTCTACCGTATATATAATCTCGGGGCATGAGCCCATCCCATGGGTCCATCGGCGCAATGAAAAGACCGAAAGTCATTTTGCCCGGGCATGTGTTTTTGGGAGCAATAATTTTTGGTTTTCTCGTTTGAGGGGCTTACATGTGGCGCGCGTCTGATTGGCCGCCGCTGTTGGGAACTATCACTGCCGGCCGACGAGTCTGCGTAATGGTATCAAGTGGAAAGAGAAATCGCTACTGTAACAGATCCGCAGGCTGGACGCCACATCTGGCGAGGGATCGCCGGAGGCTTGGTTTTTTATTTTCCTGTGTCGCCAAGACGGATGTAAGCAGAGCGGGATGTTTCTAGTTTGTTTTGAGGCTCTCTTGGCAGTAACCTTGACCGTATAATGGAGGTGAGATCAGTTTGGAGAATTTTGATTCTCTGGGGCATCTTGCATCAGGAAGGCCCTTATAGAGAGGGCTAAAATCTCTCACATGTCACAAAACCAGCTAAAATTTCCTTATTTGGCTTATAGAATCTGTTTATAGGAATTATATATACTTGCTGCGCAGTTGATAATGAATTCAAAGTTCGTATTTTAAATTTGTTCAGTTTTCATTTTTTGAGCAAAAGTAATTGGCTAGCATTGACTAATATATTGGCTAGATAAAATGTATAGAACCAAGCCATATATTTTCTCGATACTTTATCATTGGAAAAAGATAATGAAGTTAATTGCAATGTATCCTTTCCTGGACAGATTATAGTTTCCTAAACTACAGTAATTTATTGTTTATGAACTAATAGACCGGATAGATTCCATATATGTGCAGTGTTTTCTCGTGACTGGAAAGATACATTTTATTAACTTTGAAGTTTATATCTGTCATCGGGTAATAACAATTTCATGATTTTTTTTATTTGGACCAATGGTAGGCTGGAAAAAAAATATTTTCATGATGTTTTCATCGATTGATTATGAGTTTGTAAATCTCTGAACAAACAAAAGATACCGACCCATGTGGAATTTTCATCATCCCTCTACACAGCCAGTCAACCCCCTGTATCCAGATTAACCCTTTAAGGGGTTCACATGTATATATCCGTTCTGCAACCTGCAGTCTTCCATGCATGACTTTTAACCAGTTTTGTCCTTTTTGATCAATAGAAGCTTTCCTAAGATTTTTTCAACCAATACAATAGCTCGTCGTATTTTCCCAGTGCTATGTTAATTCAACTACCAACCTTTCAACCAATAGATGTGGTAATTTAGTCATGTTTATTGTGGGGAAAAACAATAATATAGTCCCACCCTACTCTTGATGACCAGAGGGTTAATATCTTTGGTGCCACCATTTCTTAATATTAATTTTAAAATGTTGAGAACAAATGACTAATTATTCCGACATTTGTTATTGATGTTATATTTCATAACAAATCTACTGAGCTGGTCAATAAAAAGTATCTGAGTTTAGTTATTTAAAATTAATGGTTGCATTCGTTTATTGGGTAGTGTTACTCAATGTTAAGTATCAGATACGCAGCGTTTAAGGGTAGTCAACTTAAAGTAACCGAACTTGGAGATTCTTAACTAACGAGTCAAAAATGATTCAAATTTCACAAGTATTTTTCGTACTAACTATTAATAAATGAATATCTCCCGCCAACATAGTGATAAGCCGTAGAATGAAAATATTGTAATGGAAAAAATTGAAAAACAAAGCATTCAAAAGAATCAAAATAATTTATAGTTGTTTGAATGAGTGCGTAATACTTAGAAGTTTGACATCTTGAACTGTGTATCAACCATAATAATTTTGGAATTTTTTAAACTTGAAAATTGCTAACCTGAAAAAATCGAAAATTGGTTTATCATTATATTTCTCGAAACAGCTTCAAATTGTTAGACTTTTAATTAGATTTTTAAAAGGCGCTGATTGAATTTTGGTCATGGAAAATACATATTCTTAGATGGCTAGAATGTTTTCAAATGACAACTCGATAATCATCAAATTATTCATCGCCACCGGAAAAATTACTATATTTTTCACTGAAAAGGAAATGCGTAACGTTGAATTACATTGCTTTATTATTAAACATGTTTCCAGAATAAAAAGTAAATCAGATTAATTTTTTATAAAAAGTAAATCAGATTAATTTTTTATAAAAAGTAAATCAGATTAATTTTTTATTCGGAACAGTAAATGAGGTAATAAAAGTTCCAGTGTTCTTCAGTATAATTGTTTCAACTCCCGACACAAGAAAATGAAAACTTTACTGAAAATTTAATAGAGTAAGAGCTTTACATTAACCAAGTTATGACAGTGTTCATCTCTTTACCTTCCTATAACGAGTACGAGCTCATAGCATTGTCCCTGAGAGCTTTAATCAAAATCAGTCACTACTGGCCAATCCTATCCTAACAAAAGTTCAATAGACAGTACCTGAGAGAGAGCTGTTGATAGTTGTGTATCATGAGCCCCTTTTACATAAGCTTTCAGTACTGTCTATGGTGGTATCAAGATTCGAATCACCGACTGCAACCATTCTTTTTATATTACTCGTCTCTTTCATTTTTATGTTTAAAATATGTATATATGACATACCATACGTTTCAACGTGTTTGAAACAATTTTTTTTTCATGTTCCATTTCATTTACTATGGATGCACTTCACTTTCACACATCACTTTCATACTTTTATATCATAAGCCATGTTGTTTACAAGCAAATGTACACGACTCAGAAATCTTGCGACGTTCAAAGGGTTAAATTTCACTAATTTTTCTGTTTTTATCTTTACGCTGGTTTTACAATCAATCTTGCATTTAGGGTAGCTTGTCCTTTTTTGAATTTTGCGCCATAAAACCCAAAATTCAATCCAATTAGCGATTGCATCAACCTAGTTTCTATTAATTTTTTTTTAAATCCTATCATCTTTAACTCCGCGGTAGCCCAGTTGGTAGAGTAGAGGATTAGCAAACGGAGGGTTACGAGTTCGATACTCGATCCAGTATCACGTTAAAGCTGCCGTGGCCTCAAATGTCTCCAAGATGGCGTGATGTGAAAGTTTGGCCAGCTCAGGTGTTGACCTCGTCATCTGATCGTGGTTTAAAATTAAGAGGTGTTGACCTAGTCATCTTACCATGTTTCATAATTACGCGGTATTGTCCTCGAATCTTTCCCTTCGCGATTAATCCCGGACCGTCGCCAATAGCCCGTTGTGTTGCTCCAGTGCGACGTAAATTCAAATACCTACCCATCGAGCATTTATGAAACTTGGAAAATTAAAACGCTTTAAAAAAACATCTGACAAGCTTGCAAACCCTTATTCGCAAGTTAGCATGTTGATCTGTAATATTTTAAGTACCCAAAGCTTTGGTTTTCTTGGTACAAAAGCACCTTAAATGATATCGCATTCGTCGTAACCGAAATCTCGTTTATCGAGAAGTTTCGGAAAAAACGCAGCCGCAACGAAGCGAGAGAGATTGCAACTGAAAGCAAAGGTTTAAATCGACCCTTAGACTTAGAGATAGAAAAGAAAAATAGAAACTAAACTCCGTGTTAAAGAAAATTCGAGAACCAAGGAACGAAGCCTGCGTCGTATTTGTCCGTGTACCTAGGAGGAGCTTAAATCTTAAATAGATATTTCGTAATTTAATCGTTGAGTGAAAAAGTGATTCGAGTTCTTATGATGCAATCAGAAGTGAAGTAGGATTCCTGAATAATGAAAATCGAAAGACTTTGGAAACATCTTGAGAATTATAACTTAACGGAGAAGAAAAATGAAAACTTGACAGTCACCTGGAAATGCAACTTTAGGTAACGAGTAATATTATTTAATTCTTGTGTCTGGCAAAATGTTTTATACTTTATCCATGAGGCTTCAAGGAACTAAAACTCACCTATAAATCTTAACTAGAGGTAAAGTGGTTCCGGTATTAAGGTACAGTATTCAGACATTCTTGTCATTCAAATCTTGTTTTGTCTTAAAAGTTTTCTAATAAATGTTTTTTTGTATCTTCTCATCTGAGGTCACTGAGCCGCCGTGGCTCTGTAAGTTTGCCCCACTGGGCTAGCAACTGGCAAGTTGTGTGTGTTGACCTATCAAGTTCCTCCATGGGTGTATTTCTTTTCTGTGTCAGTAAAACTCCCATTGTGTGGTGCTCTCAAAGGCGCATCTTAAGGTGTGTGTACGGGCATCCCAACCCCGAGGTACCCGAATGATCTGTCCTGCCTTTCATATTTACCATCGTCTATTCTGCTTTTTTCCCTCCTTTGATTATTCTATTTCCCAATTCGTCTTTTATCAAGGGACCTTCGTAGCTAAGTGGGTATGCCCACTGCGCTAGCAACCTACGAGTTGTAGGGGGCGCAGGTCCGACTCCTGCCAGGTCTATTCCTACCTGGGAGTATTTCTATCTTCTGTGTCAATAAAATTTCCATTGTGTGTATGTCTATTACTTGATATTTTGTCTTGTGTAGCATGGCCAAATATGGCCCTTTTTCCATGAAACCCCAAATAACCCTCATTTTTCCCTTTCACATTTTTTTTTACCTGAAGTTGTCTGTCTTGTATTTGGCACATCTTGGCCAAACGTGGCGTTGTGCCATAAAATCCCCAACCAACCAACCTTGCGTGTATGTTCATTACTTGACGTTGTCTTGTGTTTGGCACGGCTTGGCTAAAGTTAAATGGCCCTTGCGCCATAAAAACCAACCATCGTCACTGAGTGGTTAAATTAGTAATAGTTACTTTTGTCGAAATTGATTTTAGAGCGTTTTCAATATAGATATTAGATAATGCTGCAAGATACACATGCTAGAATGTATACCGTGAAAGCCCGCAGCTTTCTAGATAAGATCCCACTGCAAAGGTATATTCGATCTAAAATGTTTCGTAATTACTGATACATTTCAAGTTAAACTAAAAAATTAGTTATGCCGATTAACATTTATCCACTTGGTCAAAACTGACTTATGTCTAGCTATTTTTAAAGCTGTATGTGAAGGGGTAAATTCTTTTTGGCAAACGTAATTTATCTGTAATCCTTTAAAAATAATTATTTCGAAGCAATAATTAATTATGTAATCGATAATTAATGTTATGAATAAGAATATATTGATGACAAATAATTATACTAAATGGTATAATTTATCCTTGTTTTTAATAGGTTTCTGAGAATATTTTTTTTCAAATAATTGAATTTTTCTAGGAATTGTAAATGCATATAAATTTGGTTTTCGGATGAGCAGCTACATCAGCATCATTTCTCCTGATCCCAAAAATCGATCACTGGTACCGAGGCCCATATACCAGGGGACCCAGAAAATTTTAATTTTTTTGTACTGAAACGACTGTTTTTTAAGTTCATGCACGACCAATTAATCTATTTATTAATGCAAATTACAATAAAACTGTTCATGTGGAAAGAAAAAAGATAATTTTAGACATTTGGTATAATTTAAATATAAGATGTATAATGAATTCATTTTTTATGGTTATTTTTTTTACAAAAGTTAGACTGACAATTGTGAGGAATCCAGTATTGTTTTCTGTTGTATGAATAGTTGGGCCATGCATAACTAAACTCGTGCAAGGTCTAATAATATCTCAAAGGGCATAAGGGAAAGCAGTAATTACAACAACGGCTTCGGTCTGGCCGATTTCATTCCACGATATGAGATTACGAATTCGCCGCACGATATCCCTAATCCACCAGTTGAATGCTGAATACAATTACCTCAGGTCGGGAAGGCAGAAAATTTCAATTATGCATCATACGCAACCGAACACTGTTTATTTTCGCGGGAGCTTTTCTCTCGGCAGCTAATGAAGCGCGGCGGGAAACTGTTGGCGGCGTTCCTATTTTCGCCTTTGGCGATATTCCGTGGGTAATCAGTAATCCGACAGCCCTAGGAAAATCAGTAACGATGGCGACTCTAGAAGCAGCCTTTACTTCATTTTGGGTTTCTTGATGGGGCGCATTGGCTCCTCTTTCGTTTTTTACTCTGGCCGCTCACTGGGCAACAAACAAATCGCCCTCTCCAGTTAATGTGTTCTTCATGTGCTACGCTTAAAACGATTCCGTTGCGGTCGCAGACACCGGAAAAAAAATTCCGGAGATAAAAAATAACAATAAACTATTCGAAAGTCGTCTGACGAAAAGGGAAAAATTATTTTTGCTTGAATTAGGTAGCGGAATCAATTTTGTGTCTCGGAATTCGAAGGTTATTTAATCGTTTGAAATTCGTGCATGACTATTGGTAAACAATAATGTTACGTTTGTATAGGACATGCCGTTAGAACTTCGAAGAGTGGTTATTGATTTGATATTTTGAAATACTAGAACTTGACAAATAGTTTGTGTTTCTTCTCTGGCAGCACACGATCGATCTGGTTTAGGAACTTTCAGTGAATTCAACAAACTTCTAGACGTTTCGAGGATATTTGGCGTGATACGAGTGGAAGTGAAAAGTGGCGGGAAAATTTTGCAAACAATTGCTGAAAATGTTTCTGTATTGTTGTGAGAAATAATTCGATGGAGGGATTTATTCGAAAGAGACATAATTCGCTACGTGAAGCAGGTAGAAAATCCTTACATTTCGGCCGCAGATTTTCAGTATGGTAAGTTTTAAAATTATATGCATTAAGGAATAGTATATCTGCTGTTTTTTACCCCAAAAACTTTTGCTTCTAATTTGATACGTTTTTGTGTTACTTTTAATCAATGAATAGCAAGTTTTGTATTTTGGGATAAATAATTCAAAAACTCGACACATTTAAACATTCTATTCAGACCTTGTTTTTACCAGTATATTTTGGAGAAAAAAAATTAGAAATCAAGAAATTTATTTTCCCCCTATTCCAATGTAATTCGTATTACATATTTTTTATGTACCTCATGATTTGCTTATTTTGTATTGCAATTGTCATTTTATCATTGTATACATTGTATTTTAAGAAATTTGTATTATTTTGTACCTACTTGCTTATAGATTAGTTTTATACCATACTATTTATGTTTTTAACTTAAAAAATTTAACCCTTCTGGTGGTTGTCGCAACGAAGAGTGTATCGTAATTAGAAGAAAACTGACCACACCCTTGATGGACGAGATATCTCGTCATTAGAAAACTGACGAGATCTTGATCTCGTTATCATAAAAAATCGGCAATATATTGATAACGAGATATCTCGTCATTAGCAAAATTGGTCAGATCTCGATGGACGAGATATCTCGTCGAAACCACTTGAAGGATTAAGTTTATCGTATGAAGTTTGGCCCTTGTGTTTGGATGAGTTCAAATAATTTTACATTTCGTATATAGTCTTCCCATCGTAATTTACAATGGAAGTAGAAGTACAGCAAAAAGTGATCGTAGAACCAAACCAAATTGTCCTCAAAACAATTTAAATTTTTGTTGTTGAAAATTCACTCATTGCTTGTGATTCCTTTTTTTATCTTTTTCAATCCGTTACTGAAAAAATGTCGAGCTTTTTCGGACATTTTTTCATTATTACATTAATCGTACTTTTGTGAGTCTTCAAGAATTTTTAGTGCCTTTTGGAAAGCGTTTTAATGTATTTTGTTGCTGTTAATTGAAATTTTAAGCTATATTAACATAAAACAAAGGGAATACTAAAATAACTTTATAAATCTGTGACCCGGTGTTCAATCTGAAATATCTACACCGTTTGGAATGAAATTATAACCAGTAAAAAGATGTTAAAAACATCAAGGATCTTAAATCTTGTGAGTAATATTTCTCAATTATAGTTTTTATTGTAGTCCAATCTCATGAAAACGTGGAAGCTATACCATATCAAACTTCATACAATCATTTAATATCGTGGATTATGCTTTCAACTTGTAGATTAGAACAATGGAATGAACGCTTCAAATTGGTTGCGAAATTTCTCGAAGTCTCTCCAATGTAATTACCTCCCTTGACCTATTCCCATCAACGCAACCAATGTGTTCTATTGGCCGTGTTGACAGACAAAATCAGATTACTCCGGAACAAGCCCCGCTCACTCACATCTGTAATACAGACCCCAGTACTAGGTGCCAGCCCCCATTAAGTACAAACGCATAATCGAAGGAATTAAATTATTTGAACTTGAACAAAGGTACAAATCTTTCACCTTTGCACTCTAGTGCAGCTTATAAATGCATAGAAATTAAAGCACTGAAAATTTTATAACATTTGAACTTAGATAATACAGTTACAGCATGTTACAGTACAAAAGCTTATTCATGTTGACCCTAGTATTAAGGTACTGACGGCCCTTGTGTAAACGTAGGAAATTTACTCAATCTGATAAAGACAGGGCCGCCACCATATGAGAGGGGAGTAGTTGGTACCATGGTATAGGGGTCCTGGAATTGTAGAAAGTTTTTGCATTGTACTGTTTAATGTTTAGTTAAATTTCCATTGTATTTTCAGTAATAAAACTAAAGGAATATGAGAAATATGTACTTTTGAGCACGTTCACGAGTACTTGGGTTGGTTTTTCATGGCACAAGCGCCAGATCTGACCAAGTTGCGGCAATCTACAGAGCTCCGTCAAGTAAATAGGCATGCCCAAACGAGTAAAGTTTTTCTGGTACAGAAAAGAGAAATACACCCAGGACTGCCTACAGCTCGCGGGCTGCTGGGGCGCAGTAGGCAAACCTACTTGAGCCCCGCATCCCCTAAAAATTATACCGTTTTGTGGACTCGAGGTGTTCGGGGTGGATGTTTTGGTGTTTTATGGCGCAAGGGCTATATTTGGTTATGCTGTGCCCAACACAAGACAGCATCAAATAAAAAATGTGTTATGGGGAAAAAGGATTAGTGAACAGTTGTGGAATGAAAGCAGATAAAGATAACTTGGGTATCCCAGTAGCGAGACCCCCGTGTTTTCTAATGACAGTAAACCTCATGTTAAAAGAAAAATTCACTAGAGTACCTCGTGTCCGGCAAGGTGGACTTTGAACCCTTGTCTCTTGTTAAACAGACAAGCGATCCAATGAGAGATCGAGCCACCTTGTGTATTTGGACGTCTGTATTATATTTACATATTTCTAATATTTATCCCACATGTTTGGAGGACCGGTCCCCTAAGACTAACGCTCCTGGGAAAGGGTTTTGTTGAAACAACGTATTTCGTTACTCATTGGTAATATTTTAATATCCCTTCCATTTGTGACGGGGTCTTGATAAAATTATCGATGGGACCTACGAGATTCGGGTCCCTGACCCACTGAGCCACGGTGACCCCAACCGGTGCGTGGGATTGACATTTGTATTGCACAAGGGGCTAAACCTCACGTGGTACTAGGCCCGAAGTGTAAGTGTGGGGACTGGCTAGAGATAAATTTAAAATAAGTATGTTGTAGCTTCATGGTACCTCTTCGGGGACCTGAAACTCATCCTAACATGAACTGATGTATAAATCCTCCCGAGCTGAAGTGTCTGGAGAGTTTACGACCTGATGGAATTAAGGATTGTCCAGCAGCCCCCTTTTTTGGTAACTGTCCACGTTTGTTAACGAGTAACTGGAGTGGGACGGTGCCGTCCTTCATGCCTGACTCCTCGACAGGAGATCTGTTGAAGTTTGGAAAGTGAAAGGACGCAGAGCTCGTCTACTCCGATAGAACAGCGGAACTGAAACCATTTTGTCTTCATTTTTATTTAACCAAGAAATCTGCCTCATATTGTTTGACCATTGCAAATACTGTAGATTTAATTTTTTCGTGTTTGCTCCAAAGCTGTTTCTATGCCTAAGTCAACTCACGATAACTTAAATTCATTCCAGGACGTTACGATGTTAATATGGAGATCGCTCCAGTTGTACCACTGCACTCGGTTGGGTTTTATGGTGGAAGGGCCATATTTGGCCAGGCTACGACAAATAACGTAAAACAGACATGCACATACAAGGAAAAGTTTTACTGATACAGATGAGAGAAATACACCCAGGGATTCTCCGAACATGCATCGCCTACAGCTTGCAGGTTGCTAGTGCAGTGGGCAAACACGCTGAGCCACGGCGATCCCTATACAACTGCATGGAAGATTGCTAATTCGATATTTCATTGATAGTGCTTTATGGTGAATAATGAATTTATATCAATCACGTGAACCCAAGAAACATGCATTTCAGATTCAAATTCCGTCATGGTGTAAGTTATGTTATCAAATCGAAATTACTCTTACATTGGACATTCTCCTTGGTTCCAATGTACCATTCAGAGATTGTGGGATAATATAGTCTAAACAAAGTGCACTAGGAGGCTGATAAAAACTTTCGCTGATATAGTCCTTATAAACTCGATAACATCATTGTAACATCTTAACAAAAAATAATCAGTTATTTTATCGTACCTATATTCAGTCTACACCAACATAAAAATATACCACTGAAAGGAGAATTGCGTTTCTAACGTATCTACCAAGATGAAAATAAATTCGATTGCTAGCTGTGTTAAGTGTTTTTAAAGGCAACTTTATTTTCATTATCAAATGCGCTTTATCAATGAGTTGTTTTAATTGACTAAAATTAGATTGAGATAAAAAAAATCATTTGTAATCATTGCACATACAAAATACTTGCATACAAGCGCAAAGTACATGTATAAGTACAAAGTACTTGAACTTATTTTGTACTTATCGGGTGATTCTTAAAGTGAATTTTTATGGGGTACAGACGAAAACTGGGTACAGACTGATAATTAATGGAAAAGACGACCATATTTTCTTGCAGAAGCTAATTCTGTCTTAGGTTCCAAGTCCAAGTAACCTAATCCCTGCCTTCCCCGGAGGTCGCCGTGGCTGAGTGGGTATATCCACTGCGCTAGCAACCTGCGAGTTGTGGGCGGCGCAGGTTCGATTCCTCCCTGGGTTCATTTCCCTCTTCTGAGTTAGTAAACCTTTCCTTGTGTGTGTATCTCCCTCCTTGCCTTTCCCAAATAGTTTTATGGTCGGCCTTCTCCAGACATGAGGGCTAAGTATTAAACATACAGATAATATGGGAAGCCAAATATTCACGATACTTCATATCGCATTCAATAGATCATAGCGGCTATATAAGACAGGATGACGTGTCCAAAGGACCTGAACACCTTGGGCTTCACTATTTGTATTGTTGGTTCCACATTAGAGATAAATGTAACAAATATACTGATAATATTGTTAATATAGAAAACGTACAAACCAAATAAATTAACGTTACGCAATGGGCTCTTGCTGACACTCCCAAAAATTACATGCTTTATGCTTTCTTTCCAACCTGGTGCAGCAGAATCTTGTTTTATCGAAGCTCCGATTAACCAAGTGTTCGTGTTATCCGAATCGAATTTGAGAGTTCTTTTAAGCCTTAAAGCTTCAAGCACGAGTGTGCGCACTTTGTCCAAAGAGGTTAGGTGCTGCTGCGAAATAAAAGATTGTTAAGGACTTGTTTCAAAACAGTTTAAAAGGTACGTAACTCAGGTATTGATTTTTTTTTTTAAATTGTTACAATTTTAGAGTAAAATTGCAAATCACCAATGTGGACTTGGTTCACAATACCTCAGTTAATGAAGGTTCTGCATTTTCTTGACCTGAGACAGTACAGAATTTACGAGAGAAAAAAAAATATTTCATGAACAAAAAAGATAACTATGTAAAATGTACACTTTGGGCACTAATAACTTTGTTGCAGATAAAATTAGATTAAAGGTGTGTAAAGTTTTTGCTATACCAAAAAATTCTAACCAACTTAAGACCCCGATTTATTATGTTAGCAATATTTTTTCTCAGTGGTTTCTCCAGAGTGGGTGTTTTATCTGGTTCTTTTGCTGAAAGCAAAAAGCACTGGAGGCTTTTTGGACCAAAAGCTATCTAGAAAATAAAATATTAATCTTCTCATTACGATTCTAGAGCATGGGTTATAATTAATCATGAAAGGGAAAAAGCTTTCCATAAATAAAAAATCACATTTTGAAAGTTTATTTTAGCCTAATAATTTATTTGTTGAGCCTTTTTACCTAGGCAGCAAATTCATTCATAAAATGATTTAGGCCTTAGTAATCCAATATCAAATATTCAAAGTGAGGAATATTTCCTATCTCCTAATCCATTGTTAGGATTATTCTCTTGAATTATTCATCAAGTGTGACAAAATTCCTAGTGATCCTATTGCGGAACGCATCACTTTTTCTAGGTTTAAATTTTTCAGTATCGGAAACGAAATCTTTAAGTCGATCATGAATGATTTATAACTTGATGCCATACCGCTTGTCGAAATTCACAATAAAAGCAGAAGCTACAATTTCACCTGATCCCTTCTGCGATTTATTAACAATACAGATTTTTATCTTTTATCGCTCGCTTTTTTCTGTTTGAGTTTTTGGTAAATTCTTTTCTTCGGATGAGAAACATTAATCTTTCATTTCTCGTCGCTTTCGTTTGTTGTTTGTTATCGGTTTTTAAAACAAGAATCGGTGGCTGTTCGGGATTTTAAACCGTTTCGACCTGGCGTTGGCTCTTTTATCCGACGAGATTGGAATTTTAACTGGATTTATTGATTATGTAAAATGTTATGCATCTGTTTCTGATGCCGAAATCGGAAAGAATGCGTCCATGTTTAGAAACTTTAATGGGCATTCCAGTCGTTGGATGTTTGCGAACTTTGTCCTAGTTGTGTCAAATGTAACTGTCGCAATTGTGGAAGTTGTTTGGTTTTTATGTCCATATTTGACCACGTTGCTCCAAACCTAAGACAGACAACGTCAAGCACATGCACACAAAGAAGGGTGGACATACACATAAGGAAAGTTTTTATTGCAGAAGAGAATTAGTAGGTTACAGGAATCGAATCTGCCCCCTACAACTCGATGGGGATTGATTTGCCCACTGCACAATAACCCCATCGCTGGTTGCTAGTGCAGTGGGCAAGCCAACTGAGCCACCGTGGCTCTTAGTTGTGAAGAGAGTGGGTTTTCTTTTTATTAGCCATTCAGTTTCTAAAATAACGTTATTGGAATGTTGGAAAAGACTAAAATCGTATCGGCAGTGTAGTGCTTAAAAGTACTCTCTTTTCTGACTTAACAGTCGTAGTTCAGTGGGTATGCCCACAGCGCTAGCAACTTATGAGTTGTAGGCGTCGCAGGTTCGATTCTTGTCAGGTTCGATTCCACTCTTAGTGTATTTATCTCTTCTGTGACAGTAAAGACTTTCCTTGTGTGTTTGCCCATTATTTGATATTGTCTGTCTTGTGTCAGGCGCGGCATGGCAAAATGGCCCTTGCGCCATAAAAGTCAGTCTGACTTAACATTCTGATTTGTCCTCATGTTGCAAAAAAATGACCGTAGAGCTTCAAATAAAACATTTTAACAGGTCCCATTAATGTAAACTAATCAGCTTTAAACTTATTTGACGTTAATTATTAAACTCATACTGATTGAGAAAACTATTTTATGTGCCAATTCGAAAAGCGACACCAACCTGGTAGCCTAGTGGTATGACTTTAGTCCTTGGTTAAACAGGTACGAATCCTTGTATTTTGTGAATGCTCTTATTGATTCGGAATCCATTTTAAACCGAAGGTTCCGTCTTATTAGCCCTCGTAGCAAAATAATCGAAGTCAAGTGATTAATCAAACCCTCGAAAAAAAGGTAATACCGCGAATTTTGGGAGTTTCGCTTTCGGACGGTTTTGCGTTTTTTAAACCAAGACACAGTCGCTGAGAAATTGAGTTTTGGGTTAAGAATGCAAAACAGACAAAACATGGAAAATCAAAATGTTCCAGATTTTTCATTTTGGCAACTTGTGAAATTCATGTACTAATGAACGCTTCGCTTCGTGTATGGTATTATAGTCAAGTTCCTTCTTTCAAGATAAAAATATGTTTAAAAAATTATTTTACTTTCGTTTCTTTTCATTAAAAACTTACTTTCCACAAGGAAATTTATACAAGTTTTTATCCTATAATTGTTTTAGTTTGTCCTTCGCTTACAACGTTTTTTTAGATATCGTGTGGATGACTTGATTCGCAACAATTTGGCGATGTTGACAGCAGTTAAAGTGCAGACGTATATCTAGTTTTGGTGGGAGATAAAAACAATACACTGTAACATTCCAAAAGTCGACAGTCCGGATACGGCAATTTGTAAAACAATAATTCGTGACAAAGTCAATCATACGCGCTCTTTTACCATTAGTGATCGTGAACAAATACACTCAACAACTGAAGTTGCATGCCGTCTGTTAAAGAACTAGAAGACACGATCATATTCGATCAAAGCAATCTTGTATTTCGTGATCCGTCACTTTCGTTTCCAGACAGTAAAGTGCGATGTTGTTCTCAACTTTGCCGTCTAGGTTCTCCTTAATGCTTCTTGACGATCGATTATAGATGTGTAGTTGTTGCACAAAATTATTTAAGGGCAGTTTGATTTCCGTATAACCATGAACTTTCTAGATTGGAGTATTGCCAAGATATCCACCATCCAAATAGAAGGACATTCATAAAAAATGCCACCATGCACTGTAACCATTTCTAATTCACTTGACTAAAACTATCTTGGCACATGGATTTATTTCATTATTTCTTTTGATCCGAACCATAGACTGGAAGTCCCTTTCTAATGGGCAATCCTTTTTTAGGCCGAGGCCATCGTGGCTCTATGGGTATGCCCACTGCTCTATCAACCTGCGTGTTGTAGGCGCAACAAATTCGATTCCTGTCAGGTGGTTCGATTCATACCTGAGTGTATTTCTCTCTTCTGTCAGTAAAACTTTCCCTCTGTGTGTATTGATGTTGTCTGTATTGTGTTTGGCGCAGCATGGTCAAATATGATCCTTGTGCCATAAGACTAAACCAACCTTATAGAAGCCCTCAGTTATTATCTTACCTTTTGAGTTTAAAATTAGTTACCATCAGAACTTAGTTCCTCTAAAAATTTAATTTCATGATACAAAAATATTTCATGGAACAAATTTTTGAGCTAAGGTCCAAGCGAAATCGTTTCTCGAGCAAACCAGTAACATAAAACAGAATCGTAAAAGTATGCGTTCTGATTCACTGAAAAATGCACAAAGAGAATGACCGATTCGGAAGTGCTGGATGAAAATATTTGAATTTGATTCAAAAAAGTTATTCCATTTCTCAGTGACCATAAGAAAAATAATTCCATTTGTTCCGTCATCGTCCCCACCACCATTCATTCTTTTAACACTTCAAAATGGCTCACGTCGCATCCAAGGTCAGGTTTAAAACACGTACAACAGTCTGAGATACGGGAGGTCGACCTTGTATATCAACAGTCTAGTGCTAAAAAGTTGATTAGGTACTGTTTTTTCTCGGAAATAATCTAGAACCGTTTTCCTTCCAGATGCCAATTGGGTTTGTTTGTGATCTGTGGGATGATATTGTGCCCATTAATAGGAGATACAAGTAGTATGGAATGCCTTGTTGGATGTATTTTTAAGTCGCCAAAAATGGCGTCTCAGACAACGTTGATTTTTATCTCGATAACATTCAGATAAAGTTTCATTGAAGGAGGAATTCTATTGATGTTTTTAATGAAGTTGACGTTCCATGATCGTAGTCCTCTTAAAGTGGCCTTGGTATTTCTACGTCAACTGTGTTCGTTTAAATATTTCAATTGGAAGAGGCGTGCGTTATCACTGGGAATATTACATCCATCAGCTCTTACAATTGAAGATATTTCATTTTTTAAACCTTTGGTAACTGACAAGAATATCCTGCAATAGTTCCAACAGTCTTTCATTCCGTTGTATGAGAATCCCTCTACACCAATAAAATACGGGAAATGTTTGGCGTAACTTGGCCATAAAATCTGAAACCAACCAACCGAACCTGTCGAAATCCAGTAGGAACTCACTGACGAAGATTTGAGAGGGCCGCTTCAATAAAAAAGTGTCTCTTAAAACCTTTCAAATGGCCTGAATCCGGAGTATTCCGCATTAAGGCACTCAAGTCTTCGTTAGTCGGTTTTTACTGGATTCAGATTGACCCGGATTTTGTTGATGTGAATTGGTCCTAAGGGGTTCTTCATCCGGTCCGACCGTTTAATGCAGTTAAAACATATATTTTATTCAGATGCTTCCGTTGGAAAAGTTTCAAATTTTTCAAAATAGCATTACATTCAGGAAACAGAATTAACGATTTTTCAAACCATTTTATGGTCTTGCACCCTTTTTAGAGCACTATCCTAAAAAATCTTTCTTACTCTGGGTGAAGATCCACAACCTTATAGGAATATATTTTGCCTATAACGAAGTTTAGTACTTATAGTTAGGTTTTTAAGGGCGGTGAGTCCCCGTATGTCTGTCCATCTGAAGAACTTCTAGTCGTCAGAATAACAAACGAGGGAACATTTGCACCCCTTAGCCTTAATTTTCCTTGAAAATGCATCTGGCCTTAACCAAACCAAAGGTAGAATAACAGACTCCCATGGACCCGTCGGAGTAGCCGTGACTCAATGGATTTACCCACTGTGTTAGCAACCTGCGAGTTGTAGGCTGCTCAGATTCGATTCCTCCCTAGACGTATTTCAGTGTCTGAAACTTCCTTTGTGTGTCCATTACTTGACGTTGTTTTGTGTTTGACACAGCTTCGTCAAATATAGTCCTTGAGTCATAAAACTTCAACCCATCATCTCATCAAGGGTTACACTAAGGAAAACTCGAATTTTTTGGAAGAAAAATTCTCAAATCTACTTATTTATTTTCCTTCCATCGAGTTCTAACCAGCTCTCGTGCAGCAATCCAATCAAAACCTTGAACTTCCATTTAAAACTTGAAATATCAATCAGAAATACGTCAATGTTTCTTTTTAAAACAAGTTACATCGACAGTCCATACATACCACAGTTTCTAATGTTTCCCCCATTTCCTGGAACGTATCGCAAAGATGTCAATCCTTTCCTGAAACAATCTCGTTAGATTTCCTATTTCTTCAAAGGCAAACAAAAACATCCGTAAAACGAAGTTCGTCTTAGGTGACACAGTTTATCTGCGATGGGATTATCTCATCCTCTCGTACTCAACAAGAATGTAAACATGTTTATAATCAAAATGATAAAGTATGGAACTACTGTTGGAATAATTAAGGAATCCACTTGATTGTCAAATGCCATTAATGAAAAAAATTTTCACATACAGAAATGGCACTAAAGTAAAAAAAATTTCGCCAAGTTTCCTCAATTTGTTCAGCCAACTATTACTGAAACCTTTTGTGATTTTTTACAATAATTTTAAATGCTTTGTTATCGATATCAAAAATTTCCAAATTCATATGCTTACAATTTTCAAAATAAATAACAAAAACTATTTGCGGATTCAATTAATTATTTTTTATTTAAAACTATGTGTGAGGGACAAGGAATCAAAATTCCTCAACCCTCTGAGCGTCCCTGAGAGCGAAGTTTTCCGAATATTGTATTGATTTTCCTCATAACACACATAACTGAATTAATACATCTTTGGTTGGAAAGTACCATATGAAAGATGCAGAAAAGACTACAGGTTGCAGAACGAATATATGCGCGCATGACCCACCCTCAAAGGGTTAATCTTTATTGATGCATCCCTTTTAAAAACTTGCAATGGACAAATGATTCTCAGTCTAATTTAGTTGTAGAACTTTTACTTTCTGAGGGGAGCGCATATATAGGTACGGCAACATGCAGTCTCCCCTTGCAGGATTCCTAACCAATTCTGAACTTCTTGACCTGTAGAATGTCTCCTAGGATTCTTTCAACTTCGGAAAAGACAAAAAAGGAATTTTTCAACTTAGGATTTAGTCTTAAAAGTAATACTAATTAAAATGTAAATTGGTTATGTGGAAAAATAAAACTTGCAGAATTTTAAAAATTCCAACTAATCTTATCTATTTACCAATTAATTTCACCTTAACACAAAATATTGCGAAAAGGTTCAGATTCACAAGCTTGGATTATATAGAACTAGCAGAATTACCCGGCGATGCTCGGGTTGAATTGGTTAAATGTTGATTCTATTTCATAGAAAAATGCAAGCATCATTTAAGTGTACAGAAAATATTTTTTAACATCGTTTTAACTTTTTCATAGCTTCTACAATTTACTTTGGATGCAAATATGCAAGCATAATATATTCACCCATATAATCTATTTCATATTTATCACTCTTGCTGTAAGACAAACTACAAAAGCTTTTTCTGAGATGATTTCAGAAGTCAATTTTGAGTTTTGGAGCGATTACGATTGCCAATTAAGTTCATTTTCAGTAAAAATGTGAAACTTTCAACTTATACTCTTGCACTCAGTTTTCCAATCAATTTTTATTATTTGTGGTACCCTTGCACCATGGATTCGATGTTTTCGAATTACATTATCATTGTGACAGGATGGCAAATTAAACTGTTACGGCATTTGTGGTTAATTTATTTTGAAGCACACATTTTTTTCTTGAAAATTATATTCAGCCGCACGTAGAATAACGGAGCTTGTTTAAAACAAATGTCATCAGTGTAGACAAAGCAAACTAAAAAAAAATTGATTATACTTTTTACAAAATCACTGCTTTCAATGAATGTTTCACAGGTACCTAAGTTGTATACGAACAGTTTCAACTTCAAGTAAGCAACCTCGACCTTCTGCCACTTAAGACAAAAAATTTATATTTTCAACAATCCTAGTTTACTTCCTTGCTATTCATTATTCCAAGATCAGCAAAGTCTTATTTAAAATTCGCTTTCCTCCAACAGAAAAATTTAGTTTTAAATCGAATCCTTAAGGTATTTTTTCAATTGAGAGATTCAGTTTCTATATAGAAACCACGTACCTATTTAGAATGATAGATGTAGTTACTTGACTATGGAGTACTCTCAATAATACCCATGAAACATGAAAAACAAATGTAAATTAAATTGATTTTAATCGTCTTGTAATGAAAATATGTCAAAATTTATAGAAATATCTTTGAACTACAACGTATGCCTACCCGTTTTGATTTAAGGTAACATATCTTATTTTAGAATAACTTTATTTTAACTTTACCAGTCATTTTAAAATAAGAAGTTATAACCTTACTTAAAAAGGTTTCCATTTATTTTTATAAAACAGTATTCTACAAACTATAACGTATGTAACCAAAGACTTAAGGAAAGTCCGTCGAAATATACATACATATACAAGAAATTACCAATGTCTAGTGGTATATGGCAGAAAATAAAATAATTCATTACAATTTAACTCCTAAATAATATTTGTAATATGGAAAGTAATGGAACACATAAATACAACAAACGAAATTCTGATCATTGAAAAATGCAGAATTCTGAAAAACGAAAGATCGGAGCAAGCGTGTCGAATTTCGACGTCGTGAGAATATTCTGAAATAGAGATATTCGAAAAATACGCTTGAAAAATATTGATAGACAATAATGAATTATTTACAAAAAGAACACAAATTCACAAAACTTAGAAATGCTGAAATATGACCGCAACATTTCTGTCTAACTCAAATACACAAATACGGAATTCTAAATCTAATTTATAAAATAAAACATTAATTCTGGCATTGCCGGATACCGAATTGCAAAATTACGATTTTATGATCAATGAGTTTTTGTTTTGACTTTTCGTGTTCCATTACAAAATGCAAGTTGTGTAAAATTAAGTATTTTAAATATCCATTTTCATTATTCAAATATTCCTAAATTATTTATATTTTGGAAAGAAATAAAAAATCAGTTCAAACATAATTTTATTAGAATTTTAAATGGTTTAAATATAACGTTTCGGGAAAAATAGTTTTTCGAGCAATACTGGTAAAACAATTTTATTAGAAATTTTTTTTCGTTCAATACTTGTAAAACAGAGTTGCGTACCGCAATCGTTTTATGCTCAATGTTTTTCCTATGGCAATTTCGAATTGATTTAGCCCCCTCTGCACACCTAGGTTAAAGAGAACGGGGGTTAATATGTAACTTGCGTTACTCGGCAGGGTTCCAAAGTATGTGTACCAAATTTGGTGTGGATTGGTCAAACGTTGTAAATTTGTATAGAGAACAGACAGACGCCAACTCTGCTTTATATGTATAGATTTGAAATTTTTGCATGTACGTTGAGGACGTCAGTGATGGCATTTGTTATCAGCACTGGCTTTCGAGAGTGGATGTTTCTTACATAAATGAAATATTCGTGTTTTGCCCCGGTCATTCACTTTATTCTGTCATGCAATGTTATTTCAATATATTTATTCTCAAGAATGTGTTCCTTTTCTTTGAAATTTTAGTCTATTTCTTTCAACACGAATAAAAGTAGTTTATTTATTGACATCTTTCTATTTCCACTATTTGTCCATCCGGGTAAAATTCTGATCCTCTTGCAATTGATGGTTTCACAGAAATTTGTGCCATAAGTGTCTCAGACTTATTGAGTGGAAAATCAAATTAGGATATCGAAAACGCTCCATGGAACAAGAAAGTTTTATTATTCCAAAATATAGAACTTACAGTAGAGAATTGTATACAACTTTTCATGTCATACAATAAATTATTAATTTAAAGTATTAGTCGTTTTCTAAATGAATAGTGGATAACAAAAATCTAAATACACATACGATTCATAAAATGTTAGAATTTATTTCGTTAAGAAATTATGGAACGCAAAACAGTTTGCAAATACAGCTTATAACTTTATTACCGTTAAACACATGTGACAATTTTTGCAAGGAAATTTCTTATTTTTGTTTCTCTATAGCCAATTGTTCTGACTAATAAACACAAAAAAATGTAAGAAAGTGTTCTCAATGAGAACAGACAGCGGACAAAACAATGGAGTTATAAAAAGGGCAAAGGAACGCACACTATTCGGCCAGTTTTCGATAAAAATTGTTTTGTGACTTCATTAGTCGACTACATACTCTGAAAACTTGAATTTTTATCTGTAATTTTAGTAGTCTCGTAGTAGTCAAGTGGTTAGCATTCGTGGTGTTCGGAATCCACTTAAGCCGTATTTCAACTATCCATTTTAAATAATGTTCCTTTTCCCGATCTAATTCACCCTTGTGAGGCTTAAGGTGACCATACAGCGACATGCTAAGCCAAACTTACAATTCTAAATGGTTTGCATTTTTGACAACCATTCCATTGCAGATTAATATAACGACAAAAATGTCCGAATGCTCCCTATTCTCAAGGGAATGTACATGCATGAAGCACCTTAGGGCATACAAAATACTAAAGAAATAAAGTGGTACTACAGTTTTCATTTTGTGAAAAGTGTTTTAAACCTTATTGAACAATCTAAAAAAAATCACCTAATATTGAAAATTGAATCTTGAAAATTATTAGGAAATTGAACTAAAAACTGTTTTTTTAAACATCGCAAATGCAGCGAGAATCGATTTGCTCAACAAATTATTGCAAAAAATCCCACCTTAATTTCTTCAATCGAGAATCAACTGAAAACCAATTTCTTAGCAATGCAATAAATCGCGACTTTTCAGTCCACGCCACCCAATCATAATAAAGATCCACATTCCACCCGCCTCTTATGACTGCTGGTATCACCAATCCACTTCACTCGTAGAAGCCGCCATCAAACGAAATCCTCTTTTTCTTCCCCTTCCTATAGATGCGGGAGAATTCCACACCGAAACTAATACATAAGAAACCAGTCCCTTTGTTCCCTCTGATCAGGAGTTAAGCCAAAAATATCTGGTATAAACGCGAAGGGAAGGCAGCAACCCGTGGAAATGAAGACCCCTTCCAACTGGGTGGGGAGTACCAGCCGATTGAATGACCGCTGGAGCAGGAAATGGAAAAATTCCGAAACCGAGCCGGGTTTCAGGTGAATGAATATTCGAAATATAGTCGTATTCCCTCCTCCATAAAAATTTGGCCGCATAAAAATTGGATATCTTCCTCCACTTTATTCCCCTTCCCCTTTTTGGAAGATTTCGCATTATTTCCCCCTCCCCTTGATTTCCTCTGATGGTAAAGTATGATTGGAAGATAACGCAGATCAGTCCATCTCGTCGATGCTTGGAAGCAAATCTGATTGAAAATAAGAATCTCTTTCGCTTTTTCCCCTTCAAGTTTTTCGCCGTTTGGAAAAACAAGTTATCCCCGTCTGATGTCCAAAAAATGCATTTCGCCGAAAACAGTGTTTCTGACAAGCACGTATTAAAAAAATAATTTAGGGGATGGTTGTATGGTTTTCCATGTACTTGATGTTGTTTGGCACAGCTGGGTCAAATATGGCCTTTGCGGTTCAAAACGAACTTGTATGGTTAACGTACCTGCTTTACTTGTGTGATTTACTTGTTTGGTTTGGTTTCACCCCCACCCCATAATTAAAGTGTAGATTGATTCCTCATCAGTGATTGCGAGTTGTAGACTGCAGGTTCGATTCCTGTAACTAATCCTGAGCGTATTTCTCTTCTGTATCAGTAAAACTTTCCTTTTGTGTCTCCATTACTTGACGCTATCTGTCTTGTGTTTGATCGAATATGGCCCATGAGTCTTAAAACCCAACCATTTTCATTAGTAGAACCTGCGTCATATGGATGGAACAAATATGGATGTTCCAAGTGGATCGGAATTCACTCAAAGCCGTTGGTCACGGTCAAATTGGCTTTCCTGAGAAAATATTAACCGCAGAGAATGACAAACCAAATAATTTCATATTCCAAAACTTGGTCAGCATTGATCTTGTCAATTATAACTTATTTGTATAACTTCCTTGGAAGAAAATGCGGTCTTAGTAGCCCACGTGTAGCAAAAGAAAATGACCGTAGAACGACAAACCACACTTTGGAAGAATGCAATTTCGTTTTTCACTGAACGCTGAGAAAATTTTCAAGGCTGACAATTTCACATTGCTCAAGGCTTGAAAGCAACTCATGTGTGCAAGTGTGTTCCCCTCCCAACCGATTTGAGCTTGTAGTTAGAGTATTCTACACAGAATTTCAGCATAGAATAATTTAACTATGCTATTACTACTTTAATTAGCTTCAACAAAATAAATAATATTTATGCATGGAAAGAGAACTGAAAAATATGCCAAAAATATAAATGACTTTATTTGCGATTGCAAAAATAATCAACAAAAAGTGCCTCATGATATCGTTTAAACTATTGAAGATTTTTAATTTTTCCTTGTTATCAGATATTGGGAGAAGAATCGAGGACGGTCCATTTCACTATCGAATTTTTATGTCCTAAAGAATAATCAACAAATGTCGCTTGATACCAGTTTGATTGTAAGGTAAAAACAAATAGTTCAAACTAAAACAAAACCATTTTATTCCTTTAATGTTGACTCTACTTTTAAAGTTTTTATTCAATTTAACAAGCAGGTACGAACTCTGCTGCTGCACATTGAAGTTTGCAGCAGCAGAGTTTATATTTCGGAGATCTCTTAAAATTTGCAAACCAGTTTCATTTTGAATTATTTTTAAAAGTAGCTATTCGAAGAATTGCTGAAGCCAAGAAAAAGGAGCAAAATAAAGCTGAAGTCTAAAACTTTTTACACTACTTTTCAAATATCCTAAAAACGCCTAGAGAGTAATTTACTTTTCATGCTATGCACCTACTTCTTTACTTCCAGTTTTTTAACGGAATTTCAGAGCAATTGCAACACACCGGTAAATATTTTATGAAGGTTTGGAACTTCCGAAATCACCAGTTAATGAGCGAAGTCATTCCATTGGAATGTCTCGGAATTCGAAATTACTTTAGTGAAGAGATTGTTCTGACTCCGTTGGCGCAAAATAAGTTATTCCCTTTGATGGCAAAAATTCGATTCACGTCAGAATATTCGTGGAAACTAACGAGGTCACCGGTTTAATCATTCTCTTTGGATACTGCTATTAAAATTTTCGTGAATGCCGCTCCTGAGATAAGCGAGTTTATTGTGATAGTCCAAAACAAAATAATTCGTTCGAATTAATTTATAAATGTCTATGTAAATGGCTGAATAGAGAATAGATTGTAAAGTTAATATCTACATCTTCATTTAGATAAAGCTGGGAAAATTTTCATCTGTTCGTCACTGAATGAACTGTCGACTAATTTATAAAATAGCTAGAATTCAATGGAATTAAAGATTGAACTCGGAAACGAGAATTGAAAGCTGTTAATTTATCACACAACAAATTCCAGTTGTGGAAACAGGAGCTGAATTTAATGTATCCCTGCGAGGCAAACTTAAATCAAAATGCCCAGTTCCTTTTATTGAAATTTAAAATTTTACTCTCAAAAACAATTTCTTTTCAAAAACGCGGTTAATTTTTACAGTATACTAGAAAATAAGTTCATAAAAAATGTTTCATGAATTCATAATTATGTCCGAGTGAAACGAAATCCGTTCTTTATTTTTATTGAAAACATTTGTCCGAATTTTGTTATCTCTTCGAATCTTATCCTAAGCCAAATGAACTATCAAAGAACTGTTGGAATCTGCTTAGAAATATTTAATAAATGAAAAACTATATCATTTGTACTGAAAAATAATCATGTCCGAATTTGAAAGCAAGGAAAATAATCAACGGCACCAACGATAAAGCCAAACGCCATTCTACAACTTGTAACATCGCTGGTTATGGGAACTGGTGGCTTATCTGGAAGGTTAGTTTTTTGTTTTTACGGTCAATTTTTGCTACACGAGGACTAACTAGACCGCTAGCCATATCGAAGAACTAAAAATTTTAACATGTGTATTTTGTATCTAGTTATTAAAGGTGGCTATTAAAATACCAGCCCTCTTATATTGGGTTACCAAACGTCCCGAAAGTTCGGACATATCCGGACTTTGCTTCCATTACCCGGATATTCCGCTGGTTCAGATTTTTCAGAGAAATCATCAATCCAAAGGGTTTGTTGCTTTTATCGCTTTGTGTACAAAATATGTGTTGTCGTTAACTGTAGTTCGAAAAATGGTATGTGTCGTCAGATTTTTTAAGGGTATTTTTTATTTCTTACTCTTATTTTTTGATTGTGTAATAATATATATATATATATATATATATATATATGTTTATGAAATCGTTCCGATGTGAATCTTTTTTTGATATCCCATCAGTTGGGAAGCGTTTAATTTGCTCGGACTTTCCCTGAAATGTCTGGAATTATAATTGAGTTTGTCAGAAATTCCATTTTCTGATCTGGTGAAATACTCGAAAATGATATTTATATTAACGCTCTCTAGTTTGGCACTCAAAATCAGGGTCGATGGGGTTAGATTGCATTCTCCTGTTTTAAAGAGTCTTTATATTTTACCTAGGTTAAGCTATAAAAGTGAAAGAATCCACATTGTTATGACACTGAAGACTGTTCCGACCAAACTTGATCCCAAGCATCCATCTTATTAAGAGAGAGCGGGCGATGGAAAACTTGTATTCCAAAATAACTCCCTTCGAAAATTGCCTCTTATTGCCACGAGTGTTGCTGCTTCCCGTCTTGTGCGTTTGCATACCTCCCAATTCTCTTCACTTCTTATCTACTCCACCCTCCAACCTCATATCGCCAGAGTGAAATTTAGGTATCTCGTATTCTGTCTATTGAGGGGGAGGCGGGCCTTCTGAAAGGCAAAGGATGGAAAACTCATTTCGGAGCTCTTCTCGGAATCCTCCTATCACTGAACGGGCGGCCGGTGTTATCGTCTGGAGGGGCCACCCGGGGGACTAGAGGGGGCTGCCCCTCTTATCCCTGAATTATGTTGACTCGATTGGCTCTTAATCAAGACTCTTGGAGGTTTGCTTGGGGAGCTCTCGTAGCTGCGTGGGACGTTTACAAATTTCGAGAAATAGCTCTTGATGTTGAACTTAATGTCGTGGAACGGATCTGGAACGGTGCGTCTTGTCACCTGATCCTAACAGGGGCTAAAGAAGGAAGTAAAAAGAGTGTGATATATCTTATTTCAGCAAATAGTATTTTTTGATTTTGTATTAAATCGGGTCCGCCGTCACTTCAAACATTTTTCTTTTCAAAGAATTTAACTATTTTTATCTTTTTAGTACCCCTCTGTCCACAAAGGAGAAGCTAGACTTTTGAGTACCTGGGCCAAATGAGGCGGTCTCAAAAATATTTCGAATGAAGATAATTAATATAAAATATATTAACTCTACCATGTTATTTTTTGTTAACATGTTAATGTCCCCATTATTTTGTGAGCCGCGGTAGCCCAATGGATACAGTCGTGTATTAGCTACCGGAAGATCGGAGTTCGAAATTATCTCTTGTGGGTTCAAATTTTTCACGTTGGAGTGTTGTGGAAGTTTGGAGAGTGAGGTGCCAGCTCAGGTGTTGACCTCGTTATCTGACCGTGGTTCAAAATTACGAGGTGTCCTCGGATCTTTCCCTTCGGGATGGATCCCAGACCGTCGCCTCGAACATTGTATGTCTTGCGCAGCATGGCCAAATATTGCCTTTGTGTCATAAAATCCCAAAACAAACAACCAGCCAACTCAGACCGTGGCCAACAGTCGGTTATATTGCTCCAGTACGACGTAAATTCAACTACCAACCAATCATTCTCATTAGTTAAATATTTCGTTGTCGAGTGGCAGACAATATTCCTTTATTTCTTATGTTCTATTGTCGAATTCTTTGTTGAATTTTACGAGTGATGTTTTGATGCTGCAGGGAAATATAGATTTTCATGACGATTTTTGTACGTCAGTTTTGCTACAAAGAATTGCGCTTGTTTAAAACCAAAAGATTCACTCCACTAGCCTTCACAGTTGTGTACAAAATCCACACAATTGACATTTCTATCATGATACAAGAGGCTGACTAGAGTACAGCTGTAGAAAAAAATCGAACTACCCCTTCCCATTCGCTCATCGTTGATAGCAGCAAATTCAATCTAGGCATTTCCAATTGAACTATGAACTGTCCTTGTTTAGAAAAATCTTCTTTTTTTTACAATATTTAAGATAAATTGTTTTTATACAAGTGGGGTGTCGAAGATAGGTCGGTCTTAGGAAGGATAAAATGGCTCAAAAAATCGAAAGTCTAATCTTCATGTTGAATTAGCTGCTTGTTTAATAAATATGAAGATTCTATTAAGCTGGTATACGTCGTTTTTATCATTCCTTTATTTGGTGAAAAGAAAATGATCAATTAAAAATACTATTAAATTAAAAACATTACGAAAATAAATTTCCTTAATAATTAATGCTCATCATAAAAATATCCATCAACATACTTTTCGCAAAAAAAGAAGCGTTTTTAATCAGTTAAAATAAATAGTTATTTATTTGTGAAATTTATCACGTTTGACGACCAAAAATATTTGAGTAGCATTTTTTAAGTTTCCTGAATCATTTATTTGATCATGTAATTTTGAAGAAAGAAAGCACATTTTATTTTCATAAAATTTTAGTTTGTTTTCCTAATTTTTTCAATAAAAAATTCGTATGTGCTGTTCAATTTTTATTTTTTCATCTTCCCGAGAAAACTTATTCCAATCCTCCGATAGATGGCGCTACATGACTACTTACAAACGCGCTTGTTCTAATTCAATGCGATCCATTTTCGTTTTCATAAAATAACAAAACTTTGCCTTCGCACAACTTCTATACCGCATAATCAATTCCATTTTTTCCATTTCCGTGTGCAAATTTCATTCTACCTTTGGAGACAATCGCGTGCATACAAGAGACCTAAAAAATGCAAAATTTCCCACCCTATCTGTCTGAGGGGTTAGTCTACATCTCATAATTGTTACTACTCGGTCCCTGCATCATTGTGCGGCTTGCCCCGAACATAAAAATATTTTATAGACGCATAAAATAAGCTGGCGGCTCTTTGTTAGTCCTCCGCGTATTTATAAGGCGCATAAGTCATTCGAACTGGGAAGTATTATCCAATATCCGATGAAGCACCTCGGGCTTAAACTTCCTTTTTTAATCTCGAATCGATATTGCGAAAGAAATTGCATGGAGAACAAGTTAAGATTTTACGCTTGAATAAAGTTGTATTCGATCAAGAAATGATTGAAAATCCTTAATTTTCCCCAGAAATAGATTTTAAAAGTGCACACTTGTGAAAATATAATTAGTTTATAAGCATAATACGCCGATCGCCGCCTGTTTTAACGAATCCTATTTTACGAACTGACTTTCATCAGGTACCATCCATCAAAGAGGATGTATGGCTTTTGCGCCATAAAACTCAACCAACCATGTATCAGAGATTGCATTTTAATTATTTTTTAATGCACTTTCCATTTTTTACGATTTTTTGGTTCTTTGGGGTTTATGCAAGACGCATCAGCTATGTTCATTGCAGAAGAGGCATACAATAAATAATGCTCGTTGATAGCTATTGCGGAGGTCTCCATGGCTCTGGGTTTGCCCACTGCACTAGCAACCTGTGAGTTCGATTTATGTGAGGTTCTATTCCTCCTTGGATGTATTTCTCTCTTATGATTCAGCAAAAGTCTCCTTGTGTATGTTTCTCCATTTACTTGATACTTGACATAGTTTAGCTCAGCTTGGACAAAACATGTCTCTTGCGCCATAAACCCAAACAACCAATAGCTATCGTGTTAAAAGTTCACCAACGTTTCAAACCTTTAATAACCACAATCTTATCCAGCTCTTTATCCGCTTTAATCCCTTTGTTGGCCAGCTGGGATGACTGGATTTAAAACAAAAAAACCTTTAATGAAGTGATAACCGTATTTAAACTATTCATTTTAAGTGCACGGTTTAATTTCAGTAAATTTAGCTTGGAATACTCGAATGACCAAAATATAAACAACCATATGATAACAAAAATTTCTGATTGAAAGTTGTTACTCTTATGAAAATCCCATGGAAAGTTTTTCCTTAAGATATTGCTAAGATTTGAAAAGGTCAAACTTAAGGAAATAAAAAAATAATGCTATATATATAGAATAACTAAAGACGTATGCCTTTCAATAGCTAAGTTCTGCAAAATTTTTAGTTTCCATTTATGTGGTATTCTCCTTTATCTTTTTATTCAATTCTACATTGTACTTCTATTCTTGTACAAGAAAATATTAACTTTTCTACGAATTTTATATTTCAAGGATTTTCCTTAACATTCATTGAACTTTTGTTTGATAAGGCGTCGAAGTTGCGGAAAATTTGACGAGAAGTTCAGAAAGAGAATTTGGTTTTTCTCTTTCAATGTGTCTTGCATCGGTCAATCTATTTGTTGAACTGTCTACCGCACATTTCTTTCCTGTATCAAATGTGTTCGATAAAAATCAAATTCTTTCTCTAAAATATTTTCCTCTCTTTATCAACTATTTCTCTATAAAGTATTTTCTTTTCACGCATTTGGGGTTACGTGGTTCAGTGGGTTTGCCCACTGCGCTATCAACCTACGAGTTGTAGGTGGCGTAGAGAAAAACTAATGCTCTTATTCAATCTCCACATAGAAATCATACCATGGAAAGTGAGTAAGATAGTGAAAATAGTGATGAAAATGTAAATGATACAACACAATCAATTAAGTATTAACACGGACCTTAAAGCTAATTCTCCACGATTACAAGTCAATAGCCATGCCTCCATTGAAATCAGATTTCTTGTTACGGTAGTTATATTTATACAAAATTTCAGCTTTCGTCCATTTTCTCAGTAAACTAGAGCTCCTGAATTTTCTTGTTGCTTTGCGATTGTGCAATTTTCTTCTCTGTCTACTTGCTATTGTCAGAGCCAAACTAATGGTCTTACTTTGTCTCCACATGTTAACCCTTCAATTGTTTCGACGAGATATATCGTCCAAAATCTGGTCAATTTTGCTAAGGACGAGACATCTCGTCGAGGTAAAATTCCCCTATTACTCCAAGAGGAACGAAGACCCAAGAAAAACAAATTGTCCTTTGTCCAGAACTGGTGACAGTGGAACAGGTTTCTGCACCAGAGTCTGGACACTATAGGGCAGTTTTCGACACGAACTCACCAAAAGGTTTAAATGAATAAAAATAATTAAAAAATACGTACAGTCAAGGACCTTGTTATTTTTGACATTTTAACAAAAATTGCCTCGCAATGCAAGTCACATGCTTATTTTCATGCTTAGAAAATCACTTTTCTCGTTATTTCGGTACTATTTATAGAAATCTCATCTGGTGTCCATTCTTCGATATAAGTACTAGAACATCCAGAGTTTTCTCGTAATGTTGCGATTATGCAGTTTTGTTCTCCATCTACAGATACATTTATAGTAGAAAAAGCAAACTAATGGTCTTATTTCATGTTCACATAAGAGCCACAGTGAGTAGTGCTATAACCCACTAAGTACAGACACGGCGCCTGAAACTAATTCAATTGAACAAAAATTTCTTACGAACACACGTTACACAGGCCCATTATTATGGTCTCCATTGAAATAAGATCCTTCTTGTGATTTTGGACGCACTTATACAAAATCTCATCTGGTCTCCATTTCCTCTGTATAGAGTCAACGAACATCAGATAAATCACCCACACCATTAATACCTAAGTGAAAGCAAGGACCTCGCCCCTTTGAATTCGGTTCCTCTCTTGATTAATTGCGTGGCCCGATGATTGATAATTTGTCCCGGGGCCATAAGAGACAGTAAAAAACTGCAACGCCAAGATTATCGAGCTCCGAACAATGCAACGATGGCAAAAACCAAAAGGAAATGTCGGTCGAATTGCCTTAAGAAAAACCGCTACTCTCTCGACTTATTCTGTTGCAGCTCGGCTATCTCAGGAGGTTAGTTATGGAACACTTCCAATGAGGTTCCCACTTCAAAGGAAGCTTGTGCTATTCGTCCCATCTGTTATCTGACAACATCGGGAGCTTTTATCCCTCGCTGTGGATACCATGTGTCTTGAGCATGTGTCTGGCAGGAATAGCTTGAATTTCACCCGAATCTTGAATAAACATTTTTGTTGATTAGGTTGGTTTGGTGGTATTGTGACGCAAGGGCCAAATTTGGCCATACTGCGCCAGACTCAAGACAGATAATATCAAGTAATGGACATACATACACAAGGAAAGTTTTACTGCCACAGAAGAGAAATTCACATAGGAAGGAATTGAACCTGACAGAAATTGAACTTGCGGCGCCTGCAACTCGCAGGTTGCTAGCGCAGTGAGCATACCCATTTATCGATGTTGTTTATGTGCTACATTAAACAGACATGTGTAAAATTTTGATTGGTTGGGTTTTATGGCAAAAGGGCCATTTTTGGCCGTTGCGCCAGGTTGCCTCAGTTGAGCCAAATACAAGAAGGAAGCGTCAAGCAAATAGACACCCACACAAAAGCTAACTGATAAGACGAAATACACTCAGGAAAAGTTAGAGAAATCGAGCTTTAAAATAGCTGCCGCGATAGCTCGGTTGGAAGAGTAATGAATTAGCAATGGAGGATAACGAGCTCAAAACTCTATCCAAGCAAAGACCGTCGTGTCCGTGATGGCTGGTGCACGTTAAATCTGTCGTGGCCTCAAATATCCTCACATTGGCGTGGTGTGGAAGTTTGGAGAGTGGGATGCCAGCTCAGGTGTGGACCTCGTCATCTGACCGTGGTTCAAAATTACGAGGTGTCCTCGGTCTTTCCCTTCGGGATTGATCCCGAACCTTCGCCAATAGCCTGTTGTTTTACTCCAATGCGACCTTAATTCAACTACCTACCTTTTAAAATAGCAAAACGATACCTGTAGATGGAGAGGAAAACTTAACTCTACAATCGTGAAGTAACGAAAATATTTTGTTCTAACTAAATAAATAACTAAGACCATCACAAAATCCCGTGTCTAGTGTCGTGAAACCAGTCGTTCTACCAGTTTTTCTAACATGAAACAGTGGAAAGGAGCACCAGATGAGAATTTGTATAAATGCAATTAAAGTATCACTAGGGGTCTGATTTCAATAAAGGCGCGGCAATAGGCGGGTACAACGAGCGTTCCCAAAGCAATCTTTGTCTAATCGTCAACTTCCTTGTCAAGTTTTCCCCCAAAAACAATTTTTTAAGAGTAATACTCTGGATATATATAGGGTTAAAATTAATTCTGAATAATATGAAACAAGCACTAGTTCACTACACCCAGATATTAGTTATTTTCTCTCTCAATTATCAAGTTCCTAAAATGTCCATGAATTGGACAGACAGCTAGCCATAAATAGGTTTCTATATAATTTCTTGAACAGCGTTGGCATTTCGTACCTTGCACCTAAAACCCAATTAACCAAAAAATCTTTGTATTGGCATTTCCCACTAACCAGTAGCCGCCATGGCTCAGTGGGTTTGCCCACTGCGCTAGCAACCTGCGAGCTATAGGCGCCGCAGGTTCCATTCCTCCCTGGGTGTATTTCTCTCTTCTGTGTCAGTAAAGCTTTCCTTGTGTGCTCATGTGCATTACCTAACGTTGTTTGTCTTGTTTTGCCGCAGCTTGTCCAAGTGTCGCCCTTGCACCATACTATACCAACCAACGATTCTTGTCAGATTCGATTCCTCCCTGGGTGTATTTCTCTCTTCTGCGTCAGCAAAAGTTTCCCAGTGTGTCTATTACTTGACGCTGTCTTGTGTTTGGGGCAGTTTGGCCAAATACGTCCCTTGCGCCATAAAAACTCAACCAGCTAACCTCTCACTAACCAGCCAATTTTCGAAATTGATACCCGCAGAAAGAAAACACGTAACAATCTCTAAAACACAATCCCGCCCATTTAATTTTACTATCTTCTCCTTTCGTCCACAAACATCAATAAAGAAGTTTGATATCATCGTCAGTTCCGAATAAAAGAACCCCATTCACTCTATATCTCGAGGCAGAAGGAACACTTTCGTAGGCATCTTTCATCCTGGGTTTATCGTAGCAATGGGAGGCACTCTGTCGGGAGGGACACTCAAAAAATAATAACAAGCAGGAAAGAGGCAGTGGGGAAATTATATGTGTGACAGGATCTCATATTAAAGAGAGGGTTGGCAGAGAGTTATCCGTCCGCGAAAGTATTAGGGAGAGAGGCCCACGAAATGCCATCCCTCGCTTGCTGACCGCACCCAAACGATGAGTGACGTCAGGACGCCCACACCCATTGATTTCTCTTGTCTGGAGGAGGAAGACGCCCTGCCAGCTCCCTTGCACCTGCTTTTCTTCTGGAAAAGTTGAAAAATGTGAAACTGGCACGCTGGGGCCCTGGTTGTAAATCCTTGGAAGTCTCTTCGGTACACTGTTTCAATTTAAAAGAAAACTACGGTGGTAGGTAGGAAGTGTATAACCCAACCAGAAGTCTTGACAGGATTTTCGGAGGGGAACCGAAATTGAAAATGACAACTACTACACAAAGTTAAGTTGTTTTTTAAAGGTGTTTTTATGTTGTTTTTCATTGACCGACTAAACTCTTTAACACTATGCTAAAATTTTTTTTTGAAAATACTGTGGGTGAATACCTATCTCCTCATATAAGCGATTTTCAATCTTTTTCATCTCATGGGACAAATTAATTTTTTAAATTCTGCGCACTTCCAAAAACTTTCTTTGCTAATCTGATAAAAAAACAGGTATGATTTTGATGTACACAAATAATAGCAATAATAATAAAATTACCTATCCTTTTTGCTCCAAAATTTCTTTAAAAAAAAATCCTTTTAAAACAATTTATTCATACTTTATCACTTTATGTTTAAAATTATTTGTACGGGTATTAAAAATGCGAGTATCACTAGAAATTATTTGTGAATACACTTGCCAAATGTTCAAAACTGAACCGTTGAAATTAAATTAATCTTACAATTTAAACCGTCACACCGTTTGAAAATTGCTGCCTAAAATGAATGATTCTGTACACAACAAAAATTTGTTAGTTATTTTTTTTCAAGGGATAGTGGGAACCTATTTTATCTCACCGACCATCTAGAGTACTCTAAAACTTCAGAATATCCAATGAGAGAATACTTATGTACATACCTTAGCAGACGGACTATACTTAAAATATGTGCATACTAGACTTAACCGTATATGTGTACTTAGACGTCTGGAGTCATATTTCAAGGAAGTGTGACTCCAGACGTCCCACCATTCCTAAGTCTTATTTAAATCTGTACCTTAGTAGTAAAAGGGCCAATGTCCCCTTGTCAATACAATTATGACAGAATCAAAACTGGAAAGTATTTTTTGTACGCTGTCTAAAAAGTAATTACTAAATAAGCTGTTCCCAAAATTTGCAAAATGACTACCAAGGCACAGAAAATGTTTTTACAAAATATTCAAACTTTGTTTCTGGAAATTTACCTACTTTAAGAGTCACTCATGGGAACGGATACGATGAGTGAATATGTGAGATGTTTGTGCAGTGCAGAAACCCATAATTATACCCTTCATGCCTCGTCCATGGTTTTCGTAATTTGTTATGAATATTAAGTCATTTAACTAAAGAGCCAGATACGTGTGCACGATTCGAATTAAAAATTTTTAAAAAGTTGCTTTTTTGTATCGTGATTTTCTTTTTTAGGTGAAGAATTATTGTATTTTCTCCAAGTATTCGATTCTTACGTTCTGGAATTGGAATGTTTTCCAAACGCTGCATTGTATAAGGCATAAATATATTTTCCTTTAACTGTACTTACGTTAATCCTAATGTAATCTTATTGTTCTAAAATCAAGTATGCATGATCACACAAATAGAATTTAAATAGGTTAAACTGTCCGGAAAGTTTAACTTGTGCACTTATCTTTTCCCCACAGATTTCAAAAGGAACCCTCTTTCTTATTTGAAAAACACTGTCTACTTTAAAGAATTAGCGGGATAATTTTAACAAGAAAACCTATGTTAACATGTAACTACAGCTATGTGAGTAAATGTCTACTCTTGGATAACTTAAAACTATGGAATTTGGTTCCAGGAAGAATGATCGTTTCTTACGCTCTATACAATCTGCATTGCTCGACATTTGTCAATGTTTGATTTTCTGATTTCGTTCTGATCTTCTGATTCATTTTTTTAAATTTATCTTTTCAATGATAAAAGTTTTTGATATTTCTGTTTATATTTCCTTTTCAACTTTTCAACATAAAAAATTTCTTCGACTCAGCACACTTATCGGCTTATAGCTTTACAAACTTTACTTTTAAGTTATTGCTAAATAATATTGTAGGTATGTTACACGAGATATAAGAATACTGTTATTCTCTCTGCAAATCGGCACTATTTTCAACGTACTATCTCTTCGCAATCCAGTTATACTGCCCAAACGCGTCGCCATTTTCACTGTTCACCCGCAAGCCTACTCCTCCCCTCATCGCTGCACGCCCCCTCTTCCCAATTTTAAAAACGAACATAAACAAACCCTCTATCTAATAAAATTTAAATCAGTAGATTATCATTTGCATTTTACGAGATATAAGCACAACAAATCTGTCCATTTTTTTGTGGTCGCTATAGTTTTCGTACTCTTTTACCGGACTAATTTTAAAGACGCATTCACGTCAAAAATATCAGTTGCAGAGGAAATGCTTTTGTGCGATAAAATAACTGCGATGAGACAAAGAATTACGGTGTTGATTGTTTTACGTTTTACCACTGGTTCCACCCTCTCACTTCTGTTCCAAGTGAGTGAACCCAGAGTACCACCAAACTTATTAAATGAAAACGCTCTTGTGCCCAGACCCAATTGGGTCAGACAATCCAACGGTATAATTAAACCAATGCACCGGGGAAAAGGAAAAGTGAATGTTCACTTTTGTTGAGTCCCTTATGGCTATCCGGATTGTTATTCACTTTCCGAGTGATGGATTTTTTTTTATTTGTATGCAGTTGTTTGTTATAGGAAAACGTGTCCCGTTATCATTTTTGCCTTTTGACTTGACATACACCTTCAAGGTTCTAGCAGCAGAGTCGTTGCCTTGTCACTTTCCTTTGTCACTAGTTTCTAAATTTCCTGATTCTAAATTTGTAGTGTTCGTACCCCAGAATGTTTTAAGATGTGTCCTTACAAACAAACAAGTTAGTTTTTCTTTTCTATAATTAATCCGATGTAACATTAATGTTTTTCTATTTAAAGCCTTTGTAATCAGTACAGCCAGTTCTTTTAGTACTGATATTCGTAGCTCTATAACAGGCTGAATTTGTATAACTATAACATGTTTTTTAATCTCGTTACAAATGAAAATTTATCTTCCTCGTCTTTCTGACTAGCATCAAGAAATTATGGCAGTTTTCAGTTGCTAAAGTTCGTCATTGGTTAACGAAAATTTCAAACCTCGTAATGAGTAAAATATTGCTTCTTTTCTGTCGGATTTAATAGAATTTCGTTTGTTAGTAAAGATAAATTTCTCTATAATTTTTCTCTTCGATACATTATGTAATTAATGAATATGCAATTGGTTTTACAAAATAATTGGGCGTTGAATTGTGAATTCGATACTTATTATTTCGTTTCTCAAATCAGACAGGAACTCAAAATAATAAAACATTTTTGATTAATTACTCGAAATGACAGTTGCATTTCGAAACGTCAATTTTCATTTGCAAAACATCGGAATCATTGAATTTCCATTATTACATAAACACCACTGCTTCAAGCACCTAAAAAAGTCCGAATAGATATTTTTTAAAACTACTATTTAAAAACGGTTCACCATCCAACTATGGGGCCACTTGTGGCTCAGTGGTTTTGTATATTGCGCTAGTTACCTGTGAGTTGTAGGCGGCGCAAGTTCGATTCCTCACTAGGTGTATTTCTCTCTTCTTCGTCAGTAAAACTTTCCTTATACACAGTGTGTCAAATAAGTTTTAAGACTCGTCCCAGAGCGCTGGTTGTAATGGCGCTGTGAGTGTAAATGCGCATGCGTCATAACGTCCATCGTCTGGTGACACACTGCCAACAAGTTGTGCGCATTTCGTTAAGTATCTGAGAGAAGGCGAGCGTTCATTGCAGAAGGGAATTTTTTTCATGTTGATTTTTTAAGATAGAGCAAAGAGCTGTAATTAAATTTAACGCAAAACTTGGTAAAAGTGCTTCGGAAACATACCAACTCATGAAACAAGTTTACAGTGACTGTTGTTTAAGTAGATCAAATGTTTTTGTGTGGCACAAAACTTTTTTGGATGGAAAAGATACGGTAGAAGATCATCAGCATAGTGGAAGACCATTTTCATCTAGAACACCTGAAGTTCTTGAAAAAGTACGAAATTTCGTAACAAACGATCGCTGTGCGTCACTGAGAATGATGGAAGACTCTTTAAATATCAACAAAGAAACAATTCGAACCATCCTGATTGAAGATTTGGGCAAAACAAAAGTGTGTGCTGAATTTGTTCCACACACTTTAACCCCTGAACAAAAAGCAATGAGAAGTGCACATTGCAGAGACATCATTTCAGCCGCTGAAAACGATCCAAACTTCTTGAAGTCCATTGTTACAGGTGATGAAACCTGGTGTTTCCAATATGATCCTGAAACAAAGCGACAAAGTGCGGAATGGAAGTCACCAAATTCACCGCAAGCCAAAAAACCAAGAAAAGTTCCATCCAAAATCAAAACAATGCTCATTACATTCTTCGATAGTAAAGGTATTATCCACAAAGAATTTGTTCCAACTGGACAAACAATTACAGGTCAAAACTACTTAGCTGTTTAAAGCGTTTGATGGCCAGAATTCGTCGCATTCGTCCAGACTATAGGACTGAAAGGAGTTGGTGTTTGTTACACGACAATGCACCCAGTCACACCTCCCTTATTGTTCGTCGATTTTTGGCAAAAAATAATGTCTGTGTGTTGAACAATCCACCGTATTCACCTGATTTAGCACCCTGTGACTACTCCTTATTCCCAAAACTTAAAATGAAGTTAAAAGGGTGTTATTTTGAGGATATTTCGACCATACAAGAAGCTTCGACGCGTGCTTTGCAGGCCATTCCACAAAGTGATTTACAACAGGCGTTCGATATATTAATAAATCGCTGTAAAATGTGCATTGAAGCCGGAGGGTCCTATTTTGAATAAAAAACCAAAACAGGTATTAATTTCTTGTTTCCATTTCTTTTTACAGACCCAGTCTTAAAACTTATTTGACGCACTGTGTATGTGTATGTCCATTACTTGACGTTGCCTGTCGTGCGTTTGGCACAGCTTGACCAAATATGGCCCTTGCGCCATAAAACTCAATGCAACCAACCCATTCAACCCTACATAGATACTGCCGCTAGCAAGTAAAAGCAAGTTCAATTCCTGATTTATTTATTCTGAGGTTAAAATTTCGATGGTGTCTAGAAACCAAAACGTGTTTTTTTTTAAATTAATTTTTAAGGTTTCGACATTTTTTATGCTTTCTCGTGTTCATTTTATTTCAAATCATTGCTATTAATATGATTTTTAACGATGTATTAGATCAAGCTAATTTCACTACTCAAAATCAGAATAGAATAAATCATAACTTTATTGCATTGGGTCGATTAAGAATTCTAGGTCTGAATTCCCTTAGCTCTTAAGAGCTTAATAGCCCATAACCAAGACCCATTTCACCGTATAAATCTCAGTTAATCTCTATTAATACTTTTATAGGTTAGGGATTATTTCAGACAGTGTTATAGTTCTGATTCGAGATCTTTAATGGTTCGGCACGCTTTAAACTATCAGTCAAATTCAGAAATCTGTTATCACTTTGAACGTGTTTGGTACACTAGTCGTCCAAAGGAAAATTATTGGCAGCCACATTAATGAAGTTTCATGTGAGTAAATATGTTTTCATAGTGAAATGCTGTTCCTTGTATGTACTTTAAGTTTAAAAATAGCTCTCATGCAGTCTTCTCCAGTATGCTTTTCTCTTTCTATGGTCAGTTGGGTTTTTTTTATCGCATAAGCTGCGCCTAACACAAGACAGACAACGTCAGGTAATGGACAACCACAAAGAAAGTTTTAGGAAGAAGAGAAAATACACACCGTGTAAGTTACAGGAATCGAATATGCGCCACCTCGCAGGATAGTGGACAAAATCACCGGGCAGCGGTGGCTTCTCTTTTCTATGAATATATTCATCCCCAAGCACTTGAAGATTGTTATCATCTGGATTAGAAAGTTGGGCAAAATTGTTTAGCACTCTTACACCACAGAATTTTGAAAAGTAACTTAACATTTTTACAGATACCCAAGGCAAGAATTGCATAATTCACTCGTGTTGAACGTTATTACTTCATCAAAAGGTTTCTTATACGGCAAAATTCAAAATTGGTACTAGACTTTTTGTTTTTCTCTCCATCTAGTTACTTAAATTTTATTGTGTCCACTTGTATCAAATGATAATTCTATAAAATTGTTTTAAATTATCAAATAGCGAGATCAAAGTGTGATTGATGGATCCAGCCCGTCCTGCTGAAAACAATGACCATTTTATTAAATTATCTTAAATTATTAGATATGTTGAATAAGGCCCTTCTGCAATGCCGGCTTGCCTGTCATTCTATACAAAAAATCGATCCTTTAAATATACAAATTGAACTTTCAGTGAATAAAGTGGTTTGGTTCGTAACTCTACGGTCAGTTTTTGCTACGCGAGTGTAATTATACCGAGACCTACGACTAAAAGTGGATACAAGGAGAGTTTTACTAACTCAGAAGAGAAGTATACCCAATGTGGAATCGAACTTACGCCGTACAGGTTGCTAGCACAGCGTTCAAATCCATTGAGCCACTACAAATACATGATAAAAAAGTACTTACCACTCGGCTTTCAGTGAAATGGAGGAAAATCCAGCCAAAATCCAAATTTTGTGTGATCAAATCACTAAAATCTATCACAAATCCTTAAATTGAGCCGTCTCTTCAAAAGTTAAAAACATTTCCTTTTCTATCTTACATTTTTCTGCGTACTGTTTCCTTGTATGACTCTCTTATGACAGAACAGTATTATTACTGAATTATGCATAATCCATTTAACTCGCAGAAGGATATTTCAGTAAAGACAAAATGAGAGGGTAAAGGGGCTGGCGGGGCAAGAAACGTCTTTTCTTTGTCGGGCAGATGCTGACGATGATTACTCTTTAAAGTGCGTGATTTTACGAGACACGGGCGAAATCCTGGCCGAAATTGCTTTCGAAGGCTGGTCGTGGAAAAGAAAAAGGGGGAGGATGCTATTTATTATTTTTTTCGTTCGGTCTGTAACTTAGGTAGACAGGCGAAAGTTGTTAGCTTAAATCCGGGATTTCTCCGGCGCGGAGGCTCGAAAATTGGAAACCGGAATCCCCCGGTCGGGAGCTTTGGTATCGTAATTGATACTTTAGTTGGGGATTTCTTTTTAACTTGCGTTTAGAGAGGTTCTGCGCGTCTCTTTTTTTTATCCCCGTTTTTTCTCGGAAATGCATTATTTAATACACAAATCTCCTGGAATCGATATTTTCTCTTCGGGATATCTGGAAGGCGATGAGGATTGAGATAATTTCGGGTTTTGCGTAGAACTATCTGCTTTTGTGATTTGAATGCAAATTTTTTTGTAGGCGTTACGTGATTTGTTTACATACGTAAAGGTATCTGGTTTTTAATTTGGAGCGCTTACATATCTCAAACTGATAAATGTTCTGTTTTTCTGTTGGAGATAGGGGAGGTGGGCGGGGTAGCCCTGACGGTAAAGATGTGGATTAGCAACCGGAGGGTTGCGTGTCCGAAACTCGATCCGAGGATCTTTCCCTCCGGGATAGGTCCTGGACCGTCGCCAATAGCCCGTTGTATTGCTCCAATGCGACGTTTATTAACTACTTATATACCGAAACTCTATGCAGCCAAAGACCATCGCGTGCGTGGGGGATGGTGAACGTTAAAGCTGTCGAGTGGAAGTTTGGAGAGTGGGGTGCTAGCTCAGGTGTTGACCTCGTCATCTCAACGTGTTTCAAAATTACGGGGTGTCCTGGAATCTTTTTCTTCGGGATTGATCCCGAATCGTCATCAATAGCCCCTTTGTGTTGCATCAGTGCAACTTAAATTCAACTGCCTACCTGTTGGAGGTACTTTACAATGGAAATTAACGGATTTTTCAAAATGTATTGTGGGGCAGTCGTGCCCACTGCGCTAACATGCAAGCTGTAGGCAGTTCCCAATGCCCGACCAATTGAACAATATTCATTATGGCATTGCAGGGTGGATTTGTAAATCACCTTGCGTTACCATGGTGCACCATGAGGGGTGGGTTCACGTTACACCTAACATTCTTCTCACAAATCCTAGACTCGGATGATCGGCTCGGGAAAGTAGTGATCTACCGGCCTCAGGTGAGGAACACCTTGAATTGTTAAAATCGAACTATGCAACTTGAAACAATTTTAAGATTTGTCTTGTCCTACATCCTAACAAAAGTGCTCGACTATCCACCAGACACGTACTCCGATTATAATTTCGTGGGCAGTCTTCTCACAGCATGTTTTACTCGTATGATTTTAGTAACATTAATACAAGGAAATGACTCCTTTTCGACTCATTTTGCGAAAAGGATTTCCTTTTGTTTTAATAAAATATTTGATCCAATATTAGTAAGATATTATAAAATTAATTTAAGTTAGATTTTAAGATTAGTTGATTTATGACACGAGAATTATTTCTAAGAATCTATACTAAGATATCGAACTATGATGTGGCATAGCCTTATTTATCCACACGGTAGGTATTTCTGACACCACTACCATCTTTTCTGGACCTAGTCCTTCAGACTTCAAGCATCATTTGACCGCCTAACCCGCCTGATAGTTGCATCGACTAAATATCTCGTCATTAGCAAAACCGACCTGATCATAAAAATCTTTAAAAAATCTTATAGCTTGACTAGATGTCTCATCGAAATCACTTGGAGGGTTAATTCAACTACGATCAGCTTTGCTTTCAAGTACAACAGAAAACTAAAGTTATAATCGTATTATGATATATTAAAGTTTATTTAATTGTTTATTTGTAACAGATTACTGTTTTTCTAATTGAATTCATATTCGAATTACTACGAGTATATGAAACAAACTCTTGTTTAATACATTATTAATTTTTCTATTAAAAGCCCTACCGGCCTCCTAGAAACTCCAGTTTTGGGAATTTTCCATCCTCCCGTTGGGCCTGTCTCTCCCCGTTGGAATATATTAGATCCTGAAACTCTGATTTGCTGTGATGTAGCATAGTCGATTAGGTTTTTAATGGCGTTAGTACCATATTTGGCTAAGCTGCGTCAAACGCAAGCCAAGACGTCAAATAATAGACACAATCGCAAAGGAAGTTTCACTGATACAGAAGAGAGAAATACAACCCGGATAAGTTAGAGGAATGGAACATGCGCTGCCTAAAACTAGTAGGTTGCTAGTGCAGTGGAGAAACCCACTAATCTACAGTGCTGAAACATGCTTTGAAAGGGGTTTTTCATTAGTTGTGGAATACACATTTCGGTAAAATTCTTACTTTGGAATTCCTCCCTGGATGTATTTCTCTCTTCTGTGTCAGTAAAACTTTCCTTGTTGTGTGTATGGTCTTTTTGCATGACGGTGTCTATATTTTGTTTGGCACAGCATGGTCAAATATGGTCATTGCGCCATAAAACACAACCAACCTTACTTTGGATCAGTTTCACTCCCGACACTTTTACTTCAGACATTCCTTGCCTCATCTTATTGGAGGCGTCAAAACATCTTAAACCAATGTTTCGCAAGGGTTTTTCAAGAACCTCTCTCGCCAAATCATTCCAAAAGAGTTTCGCAAAAACCTCGAGAACGTTGAAAGAAACTAAGTTTAGTCTCCGGACCCTTTGGTCTTCAGACAATTCAGTTTTCTTTCATTAACTGAGGCACACAGAGACTCTTTGTCTCGACATCAGATAGTAAAGTGGATCTGATGAAGCGCGTCGTAAAATGGGAAGGCGAAAAAAGCGTTAATCTCCAACGCTAAAGTTGACAATGCGTTATTTTCTGCAAGTAAGTGCCCCTTCTCAAGAGAATTCCTCTATCAGGATCCCAGTTTTTTATTCCTTATTTATTATTAACGTTACTATCCCTTTCGGTACACAAAGCATCAGCGGATTCCGTGGCCTGGACTCTTTTTTCTGGAAGCCCTATGGCCCTTAACTGTTTCAAGTGTGACGATATTTTATGAGCTTGGTTTTCGCGGAGTGTTTTCGTTTTCGGCGCCAAGAGTGATGCCTCGATTTCCGCTCCGGTGTTGACTCGGGGATTTAGGGTTCCAGGAGGATGGAGAGGCGAGACCCCTTCTTTAAAAGGTTAAAGCGGAGCAGAAAGAGAAGCGGCGATATCGATTGAGGGCTGCTGTGTGTGTGTGCCCCGCGGTTTCTCTTTTCCCGAAGGCGCTTTGGTTTGTTTCTCCTTCGGAGGAGACTGCCTTACACCGCAGTTGGGAGACAACCGAATTGCATTTCTTTGGAGAGATGATGCGGAAACGTCCAAAGGAAAACCTGTGGGTTTTGAGCTGTTGAGTGTATGCGAAAGGAAAGCAGTTCTCTTCAACGAATGGTCGTGAAAGTGACAATATTCGTGAAACTACTTCATATTTGTACGATAACAATTTTTGAAGAAAAACCCAGGGAGGATTGAATTGGTTTGGGGAGTTTCTTTTGAAATTTTTTGCAAAAACTGATGGTCTTGTTATTTTATAACACTTTAAAGGGCGGTGGAACTCCAGACTTCCCCTACCTTTAAAAGGAGTAGAGCGTAGTATATAAATATTCTCTGTAAAAAAAAGGGAAATGAATATAAATATTCTGAGTAACATTAAAGGCCAAGGTATAATCATTGAAGGGCCAGAAAAACTTTTACATCAGTCTAATGCTTGATAGTCCTCCCACAGGAGCGTAGCACTGGAGAAATACGACGAGGCATGGACTCCACGAACTTGCAGAAGTATTTGATAGGCATGAACATAATACTTCCTGGAGAGCGGTCCACAATTCTGTTTCTGTTGTATTCCGAGGCGTGGAATTTCTGTGTTCCATAGCGCGTTGCATGGTATACCAAATGTGTTTGATAATGATGAGACTTAGGAGGGAAAGTTAAGATCCCAAACTCAGATGAGTATTCCTCTTACCATAATTTGGCGTGTCTAGATTTGTGTTGCTACGTCCTTGTCTTGTTGGAAAAGGCCAAACCCATCAAAATGAACGAAAGGGTGTAACTCGTCAGATAGTATCCACACATTACGTTCATCTGTCAGACACGTTTGTATACGTACTAGGGGTCCCATTAAACGCCAGCTAAACAAAACCCATACCATTAAGGAGCCACCACCAGCCTGTACAATCCCTGTTGACATGCGGAATCCATTGCTTCATAGGTTTTCTACACACATGGATCCTTCCATCTGCCTGAACCTCAAGGGCATATCTCCTTTAGGTGTGTACGGGCTTCACGGACCCGAGGTACTCTAGTGATCTTTTTTATTTCCATGGGGTTTACTGTCTTTATAGGAAACACGGAGTCGCGCTCCCGGGATACTCAAGTGATCTTTTTCTGCTTTGAATCAGCCTTTGTTTGCAATAAAAAGACGATCAAGAGGCATTCTTGTGTTACAACGTCAACAAATTATATCCTTGTTGGTAGAGCTCACTTCAAAATTGAAGAAAAACAATTGTTCGAAACAAAAATGGGCAAATGTGAAACTTATCTTTTAGAACAGGTGGTATTACATACAATATTCGAAATAAAATTTAGTTTATTTTTAAGAAATCAACATGATCTTATTTTCTTCACACATCGTAGTTAAAGTGATAGGGGAACTTTGTAAACGTGCTTTGAAAAAATCTAAACCCAATCATGATGAAAATTAAGTAAAATTAATACAGGTAGCGTCCGAATATCATCAAAGAATTTTCTGTCTGGAATATTCCCCGCTTCAGTTTGGGGAAGATAAAGAATGGGCAAGCAGTCTCCCAAAAGTTATCTATTTGATTGCGATAGTTGAAGCACTAGTCAGTGATAACTTCAACTTCAGTGACTCATTTACAGATAAGGCCAGCTTGTCATCAGCTGATTTTATAAATATGTATTGTAACATACACATTTTATTTTCAGCGCAGAACTCGTCCTAGTAATAGATACTGTGTTTAACAGAACTAAATGCCTTAAACGACTACAGAATTTTTCAAAACGTGAAGAGGCACATTACACTCATCCCTAAAATTGTACTTTGACCTAGCTTTCCTTTACTTACCAACGAGCGTAACGAATCGAGGGATATTTATTTTTACTTCGAATGCAGTTCCAAACGCCTCAATTTTTAGTCGTAAGATTTATCCAAATCAGTTGTCTCTCAATCTTTTTACAAATGTTACCCGTTCATCCTTTAATTTTTTACGTGATTTGAACACGCAACCCTCTGACTCCAGATTAGAAAGCTGCATGTTCAAATCAGGTCCGTGTGATCAACTCTTGGCGAACTCTTGGTTGTCCTCCGGTGATTCTAAGTAAGGAAGGTAACAATTAAACACGAAGAGTTGATATAAATGATCATTCATTTATTAAACAGGAAATGATTATAAATGTTGAATTGATAGAATAAAGATTTTTACCTCCAATGAGTTTTCCTGCGTCATCGAACGAGACTGATGACGATATGCAGAACAAATCTACCTTCTAGTACAATCAAGTGTATAAAATATTGGGTAAACAAAATATTGGTTAATAGATTGAATCAAGTAACTGCAATTTTACATATCGGAGCATTGCGCAAATGCCACCACACCTCTATTCAACAAGTAACAGAGGTTACGAATCATCCTTTAAGTCAACCTACCATCCTTTCCGGCTCATTGATGGATTGAACAGTCGTAAGGTAACAAGATTTATGACATTGTCTTTGGTCATTTTCAAAATGTTTTTTTAACAGTGCTAGCCCAATTTGAATGTTAGGTGAAGTGGAAAAGTGCTTTTCGTCCTCACGGTACTATAAGGGCGTAACAGTTAACACTTGGCGTTACCTTAGTGCACCACGGTGGATGGGTTCACATTCCACCTCACATACATACAAGGCACATTCTGTGTCTATTTAATCAAGACTTTTGAGATAAGTTATGGGCAGGGCCTTCATTGGTTCACAAATGTACTCTTTTGTCATACTTCTAAATAAAATTAGTAAGCGTACAATTTTTGTGTTTAATTCTAGTTTTGCTCATATTAGAATTTTGTATCACTGATTTTAAACATTTTTATTTGGGACCTCGAGTGGATCAGGCCTCTCGACCTCTGTGACGGACTGGAAATACAGTGGGTTTGCCCACTGCGCTGGTAACTTGCGAGTTGTAGACTTCTCAGGTTCAATTCATCCTTCGGAGCATTTCTCTTGTGTCAATAAAGCTTTCCTTGTGTGTGTTTCCATTTACTTGACACTTTTTGGTTGTTTTGTCAAATATGACGCTTGCGCCATAAAACCCAACCAATCAGACGTAATACAGGGTCTCCTCGACTTACGACCTAGTTTCGTTCCGACTGACAGGTCGTAAGTCGGATTTATATTTTTCAACACTATTTTCATTCAAACGGGTTATAAAAATTGTACATAAAGCACAAAAATTCAATCTATGTACGTATAATTATTATACATAATGTGAAAAATACATAATATGTACTCTATTGTATCTTTTTGACCCTACCAATGTAGTTATCTTTCTTTATTTACTATTTTTATTATTTTTTTTTCTGGTCGTAAGTCGCATAGGTCGTAAGCCGAGGAGAAGGTTTTTCTGAGACAAGTGCGAATGCAGTTCCAGCTTTGCTGATCATTAATGTATTCCATCTTGTTTTGTGCCCATATATTTTGTCTATCACTTTTGCTGCTTGTTAAATTGAACAAAAGCTATTTGCCACTTTAAATTTAAGAACTGCGGTCAGTCTAAAAATATCTGAAAATTAATTGGTCGAAAGAAGATGCTAAAACTGCGAAGCATCGGAATAAAGTGCACGTAATTTTGCGAATAGTGTCTATTTCGATAACATGGGGAGGTGGTTAATTTAGACTTTGCCTCGTGTTGGTTACCGCATAACAAAATATCAATTTCAATGAATTTTCCTATAACTCAATCAAGTGGCTGATAAAAATAATACACATTCTCCCAACCTTGAGGTACGACCTTTCCTCACTTACGTCTAGATGCTGAATGCCTTTGTCTTCAAAACCCTTCTCCGCCTTTTGTTGTCGCGAAGCCATGAATCACCTTCGGATAACGAATGATGCCTGCCGTGATAAGTATAAGTCATTACCATAGATAAGATCGCTTTCCTTAATAGGGTGTGACCGTATTTCTAAATAGACTCTTGAGAAAATCTGTCTACTTAGTAAGTGGGTTTCTTTTCCCTTTCTGTGACTGAAATGGAGAGTGTTATAAGGATTTGCAGTTTATTGGTGCGAAAGTCACCTTGTCAAGTACCTTTGTATGGATTGAAACTCACTCATCAATTATAAAGAACCACACACAACTTAAGCCTATCATATAAAATAAATTTGCTATTCATGTTTCACAACAAATAAAGGCTAAGAACGATAAAAAGAAAAGACGAATTTTAATAGTCGACCTAAAATGGGGGTTGTATCTCATCTTATAATTTACTCCCTTCATAATGTGTTTTAACCAATTGTAACCTACATGCATCACATCTTTTATCCTACACCTTTTATATCTTCTAAACTGCATCATATCTGTACAATTAATATATAATTTTAAATTTACTTTTTATGTTGATTAGACTATTTTAACCTTTGGTTTATATTATCTTGCGTTTGGCGTAGCTTTCCAGCCTTTGGACCTTGCGCCATAAAACCCAAACCAATCATCTGAACTAGATGGTTGTATGTATGTGAAGGGATTGTAAAGATGAGAAAAATGTCTTGCCTTTTTATTTAAACATGTGTGACCAAGCATGTATTTCAAGTAAGGGAGCACGTCGTGCCCTCCCCCATAATAGTTTAATCCTCTGAGCATCACGAGATTTTCGAGTAATGTAGTATCTCTTTTACCCCACATCACATATAATGACTAAATAACTTCACATGAAGGACTCTTAGGAACGATTCTATTGATCAAGAAGTCCAAAGTTGTAGGAGTCGTTTGCTTTAGACTTCTCTCCGGACAAGACTACCCACAAAGATACCGTATTGGAGTAGCGAGATCCCTGCTTAGTCAAACCTGGCCCTTGTGCCATAAAATTTCAATCAATCAGTTATCTATTCCGTTTGCGAACTGAACGAAATGACTGGAGACCACCTCAAGGACTGACCCAAAATTCCTGACAATAGGATTGCAAATACTGTTGACAGTTTTTAGCTATATTTTTGCGGAGCCACGGTTTCTGTTAGAAGACTAGCGGATTGGCAACCGGAGGGTTGCGAGTTCGAAACTAATTCCAACCAAAGACCGTCTTTTACATGGGGGCTGGTGCACCTTAAATCTATCCTGGCCTGAAATATCTTCACGTTGGTGTGGTGTGGAAGTTTGGAGAATGGGGTGCCAGCTCAGGTGACCTCATCTGATCGTGGTTCATAATTACGAGTGTTCTCTGATCGTTTTTCCTTGAGATTGATCCCGGAACGTCGCCAATAGCCCATTGTGTTGTTCCAATCGAAGTTTCGTTTACCGCACAGGTAAAATGCGCGTAGATGTCTGAAAATAGTCAAAAACTCAAAAAAACGTAATGTTCATTTGGTATTACGGCCTTTTGATCTGAATGGAAAATACCGGAAGGCATTGGGCCCCTTCGATATTACTTTCTGAAACGTGCCTGGGTTGATAATACACATCCCTTCAGCAACTTGGCTGGGGTTACAGGGTAGAACCCATTTTTTATTTCTTGTTTATGTCGTCTGAAGGAATAGGGAGGGGGGTCGGAATATTTACGTCGCATCAGCGGTGTCAGCGCAGAGCACCGGGAGAAGCAGCGTCTATTTGAGGCATGACGGAAAAGCAACCACCAGTCAGCTGCCGGAGTCAAGGGCCTCGCCCTGGTGTCTGGCGAACACTCGGCTGGGGAGGGATGCCAAGAAAACCACCTTCATCGCTGTTAAGGGCGTTCGAAAATGCTTGGAAAGCGATGACTTTTTCTCCCCTCCGTGGCTAATGTGATTGGGAATGGATGATATCTGTTTCAGCATTGCTGAAGATAAATTGGTTAATTTAGGTTGAAATGGAAGCGTAAAATTAATTTAGCCACAGTGCTTAGATTTCCAGTAGGTCTTGAAATTTCACAAAGCATTGTCTTATAGAATTGCAGCAATACAAGTTGAAAATTCTATTAAGTTTGAAATTCTAACTCTCTGAGGGACATGCATGCATTATTCTACACTAACCTGCAGTTTTCCCTGCACGACTACTAACCAGTGGCCTCCTTGGCCAATATAAAGGTTGCTAGATCAGTCGGTTTGCCCACTGATCTAGCAACTGTGAGTCGTATGAGGTGCAGGTTCGATTCCTCCCTTGAGTGTATTTCCTCTCTGTCAGTAAAGCTTTCCTTGAGTGTGTATGTACATTTACTTGATGTTGTTTGGAGAAGCTAGGCCGAACATAGCCCTTGCGTCAAAACCCAACAAACCACTTTACATCTGTAACCGATCATTTATTTCTGTCCTTATGGTGGACGTCTTGCTCCACCGAAATGGTGTTTTCTAAGTTTTTAATTCTTATCAGTCGTTGTTTCGAAGGTTTCCATTTTTTACAACCAACCTTAACCCACAGAATGTTCCTAGGATGCTTTCAACCTATAGATGGTTGGTGGGTTTTTATGTCGCAAAGGTCCAGATCTGGCCAAGGTGCACCAAGCAATGTTTTTCTCCGTCAAGTAAATGGACATTCACACACACAAAAGAGTTTCTACTGACATAGAAGAGAGAAATACACGTAGTGTATTTATAGGAAACGAACGTGCTCCGCCTACTGCTTCACAGGCTAGTGGGTAAGCTCACTGAGCCTTAAAGCTATAGGACTTGCTATTGAGTCATTAAATGTGATGTACACTAAAATAGTCGTACACGTATCGTAGATATCGTAATTGTCAGAAGGTTAAACATATTTTGTTGAAATTTGTATGACCAGAAAAATTGGAATATAATGTGATGTTTACCTAGTGCAGGGAAGAAAAATAAAAATCATAGGAGTTGGATTAAATAGTTTATAACAATTCTGCAACTTTAATTTTATCAATTAAATAAAAATGTAAATGAGTTATACTTGTATTCATCTTGCACTAAAATGAAACGTATTCATAAATATGTGTCTCTTTTATACAAGAAAATCGGTACAATATTTTAATGTAATTCATGCACCTACCTCACAAGGTTGGTTGATTCGGGTTTTGATGGAGTAATGACCATATTTAGCTAAGCTGCGCCAAGCGCAAGACAACGTCAAGTAATGCACCTCACAAGGAAAACCACTAACAGAAACTACAACTATTATTCTTACTGCATTTTATGTAGAAAATAAACAGCTCAATGTTATTCCTTTTCTTTGGGAAATGTATTTTGTAGGCAACTAATCTTAGAAAAGAAATATTAACATAAAAAATAAGAAAAACGATCTGTAGTGTTTAGCAATGGCCGAGTTTCAATCGAAAAGGCATGATTGGTGAACAATACAATGGCCATCAGTTTTACTTAACAGTTTGTGTTCTTTGAACACCATCAGTTCACCAAACCATTGAAGTGTAAAATTAGTAATCAGCCGAAATATTTTATACAGTATTCGGATCAGGATCTGGCAAATCATCAACAGAAGTCCAATGGTAATTCGAAGATAAATTTACTTAACGTATTCTTAAATTTTAGAATTTTTTTGGATGCTTTCGCTTAAAATACGTTTATATTAAAAATTTGTCAATACCATGAAAGAACAAAAAGTCGTTTAGATATATATAAAAAATGCACATAAATTTATTTTCGTGGAATGTTCATTCCGTGTAGTAAATGAAACGAAATTTATTTTATCCATTTCCTTTTTCGAAACTAGAAATGAGCTTTTTTGAATAGCCTTCGTGTCTTATTTAAACCGCCCTTTGAATTCTTTTTTACGCATCGAATATAGGTCATTAGATAAAATTGTGTTTGATATCACATACATTTTTAATTTTGAAATGACGTAAAATTGTTGAGTATCAAATTATCGTTTCTCTTGTCCTTTTATCTGTAATTATTACTTCGTGCCCTCAAAGTGTAGTTTATTTCACAAGGACCTCCTTGAAAAATGAAATTTGTCCCAGCATTATAAGATGTTTATTCTGTCTGGTTTAGAGATGAAAAATTCATATTCACCATTTCACCTTTAGAAAATCCCACTAGAAATGACCTTACCTCGTAACCATAGCTACTGTTCTGCGTTCATTTCATGGTGTTCATCCTTGACTCGCTTCATTCATTGATTTATAGTGGCAACCCGCTTTAACTTTTATTTTACGTTAGTGTCTACGTTAATGGGAAAACTTAGGCTTTAATTAACCGAAAATTATCTAAGATACAGAAGTGACAAATACCGCAGATTCTTAAAATATTTCGTTTCTGAAACTTAAACGTACGTCAAAGTGCATGAAAGTTTTGCTTTGTGTAATGAAAAGTATTACTGAAGACAATTTTTATATTAGGGTAAATAGAACAAGTGCAAACACGAATCTTCGAAGTTCATATTGAACCATTTACTATGACCCAGGAAATATATTGTTCAATTTCATATTTTTACCACATACTCCGAGGCCCTTTATTAAAGTTTACACTCTTATTTGAAGAAACTCGATCCAACCAAAGACGACCGTCGTGTACATTGGGGGAGGTGCATGTTAAAACTGTGGTGGTCTCAAATGCTTGGTGTGATGTCAAAGTTTGTTGAAAGTGGTGCCGGCTAAGGTATTGATCTCGTCATCTGAACGTGGATCAAAATTGCGAGGTGTTGTCTTCGGATCTTTTCCTTCGGGTTTGATCTCGGACCGTCGCCAATAGCCTGTTATGTTGCTACAATGCGACCTAAATTCAACTACCTACCTTATTTGAACAAACTTAACATTGATAAAATTTTAAAACACTTTCCTATGCTTTTTCATGGTGTCGCACTAGCCCCACATGGTAGGGCAAGTGTTTTACATACCATGAACAGTTTTCTTGTTTGTAATGTGATAGATTATGAGATGGGTTAATGGCATATAATTTCATTCATGCCTTTTTTATCTGCCCAACTTCCCTACTGAAATTCGAAGCGCTCTTGTGGAATTAATTTATAGGACTCCTTCAAGTATATGCAGCAGGTGTCAGCCCCTACTTTTTCGATAGAAATATATAATATTTCGTTGACTTTTCGTTATTTTACCTATATTACTATTACCCAGAAATTTATTTTCAGATTTATTAATATACTCCTGTTTTATACTGCTTGAAATCTGATTTTTTTCTGTTAATTTAGTTTATCTAAAAATTATATACTTTTGATTCAATTTTTTTTATTTTAAATAATAAACTAGATTAGGTGACTAATTCTGTGAATATCCCCAAAGATTTAAAATCTTTCAATTATCATGATTTTATGTCCTTCGATTCATTCTTTTTATACATAAAACATTTGTATGTACTTAGACTATTGTTTCAAAAGATCAAATTGGGGAGGGGTTATCCATACAGTAGACTTTTGGTGCATTCTGTATAGCGGGCATTTGAAATAAAATATAATGTATTCTGTTTACATTTTAAGTGTATTGAAACCAAAATAATCCAGTCGAATGATTTTACTGAAATAATTTATTGTAAATAATTTTACTGACAATATTTGTCCTGAAAGTCAGATGTCAAGCTTATAGTTTTACAGTAAAAGTATTGCATAGCCACTAAAGATAAGACTAAAAACAGAAATGGAGTAATAAAGATTTTAAAATGCTCTTGGGAATTGAGAAAGATAAAAGATAGCGATAATGATGTCTAGGTCAGTGTAAACTATGATATACATACTTTGAAACATTTTTATCAAATTAATGTGTAAAAGATGGGATTTAGAACTTAACTGAAGGGTTGGCAACTTAACACAATTCATTAAGTTATGTAGTACTATACGTCCCAAAATGAAAGTAATGACTAGAAAAAGCATAGCTGTATTTTAAATCATTACAAGGTTTTAAATTTTAAAATGGGTGGATTGATTTTAGTTGTGCATTTCTGTAACCTGTTTTTGTTTTTAAAATTGAAAGTACTTCGGACCTCCGATTGTATGCGATTTGTAATTCTGAGTCAGATGAGCTATTTTATTTTTAATTTTAGATTTGATGAGTTAACTTTTAAACAAATATAGTGAATTTCTCTTAACGTAACGCTTTTCGCAAAATTGTTTCTCCTCTACTCAACTAATTTGTTTCCACGAATCGTCAACCGATGATTTAGCTATGCGTAAGCTATGTAACCTGCTTGGAAATTTCATAAGCCAAAAATAAAATTTCTCATTACGTAACTTTTTCACAAACAATTGAAAGAAGTTAGGTAGTGTAACAATTCACACAAAACTGAAAAGAACACGAGAATTTTTAACCTTCTTGCAATATCAATTGCGATGAATCGATCTCTAATTTGATTCCTTCACAATAAATGTCGTTTTCTCTGGTATTAGAATCCACAATTCGTTATGGAATTAATATAGTTAAATCAATTTTTAGTTGAGTTCTAGAGTTCTTAGTTGTAGGTCTTGTGTTCTTGGTTGCAATGAATAGATCCTCTCGTTCATTCCTCAACAATAAATATCGCCATTTGAAACTAAGTGGAACAAGAATTTCAACTTTGTAACCAACAAACTCCTTTTGTTCTGTAAGTTTCTCCGTCGACCACTGACCGAAATTCGTTCTTCCCACGTTTTTTTGGCACCGTAAGCCGGTAGCCAAATGATTGATTGGCGCTTTTTCTTGCAATAACCCTTGAGAGAAAGTTTTGCAGCCACTCCAAGTGAGGCAGTGGCGCTTCTTCTCAATCCTCACTTTAACACGCTTATCGAAGATCATATCTTTTTCTCTTGGATTTTCCTTCCCGGATTCTCCCTCACATTGCCATCATCAGTGGATATTTTGGAAGTTTTTGCTGCAGAATATTCGGAATTGTTAAATATTCTTTTGAATATTATTTTTCTTTCGGTGATTTTGTTTGGAATTTGATAAAGAGCGTGGTCATTAAATGGATAAACTTGTATTTCGCTTCGAATGGAATTCTAGATAATTGCACTCTTCAAATCTGTTTAGTTCAAAAATTCGAATTTTATTTTTTAAAAGCAAAATAATCCTTTGCACCAATCAAATGTTGGTGAAATATTCGTCCGTTAAACTAGCGCAAGAGAAGAATGTGTTTTCGGAATGAAAATAATCATTTGCGCCAATCAGATGTCAGTGAAATGTTCTGCTATTAAACTAGCGCTAAAGAAAAATGTGTTCTTCAATTCTGATGCGGTTATGGAGTTAATAACTCGATAAATAGATTTTGAAAATCACTGTCGCTAAACAGGCTTGAAAGAGAATTTTGATGAGTGAAATAAATTACGAAAAGTAATATAATGAAAAATTATTTTGAGGCCGTATAAAATTTATCTGATCTTGAAAAACTTGTAATGAACAGTGAGAACCTAAACAAGTTTCGATTGTCTTTCAAAATGCTACAGAATAAATTCGGACAGAAAGTGGACGACTAGACGGTGGAATAGCTACTCAGATTTCGAATTCGTTCCTCTTGTTTCTTATTGCCACTGAACTTCATGTGACGAGATTAAAAAGAGATAAACTGAAAAAATGACGAAATGGCAAACGTTGAAAGGGTAATGAAATAAAAGGATTCAATTTGTATTGTGGGGGTAAGGAATCAATTCACTACATTTAAATTATGAAAAATGTACTCGTTTTTTAGCATCCCAGAGAAAATCACAAAAATAATTAGGAACTAATCAAATGTAGGAAGAGTAATTAGGAAATGGAATTAGCTTTGAAAGCTGCAAGCATTTTATGCTTCATTTTTCTCTTCCAGAATTCCATTCCCACGAGCAACTGTGTTCCCAACTAACGAAATTAATTTTGTAATTAAAAGTTTGCTAATTGGATTTTCTTTCCTACGCCAGCTTTAAGGATTCGCTTAATTCCTGATCTGAAGATTTAATTCGACGTGAAGAGAAAGGGAAAAACACAACTTGCCCCAAAGAAAATTCTCTCATCGAATGAGTGATTAAAAGAATTTTTATTTTTCGCAAGCGATTTTCAAATCTTCCGGGGAAAAAAAGGAATACACTTTCTCTTGTTCAAGAATGAAAACTCTTGTTTGTGTTGGGATAATTCGAGTATTTGCTGTATCTATTCGGCATGTTTTTATAGAAACAACAAAAGTTTTTGTGGTTTTCGCAACGGGTGCATTGTGAAATAACTCTCCTGCTCTACATATTCACCGGTTACAACTTGTTTTACTGAGTGAAATTTTCGACCGGATTTTAAAAATGGTGTTCGGTGGTGTTTCGGTACTGCCTGAAAACAAAAACATGATGGATTGTGTCCTTATGGAATTAAAATCGGACCAAAGATTTCGCAGGTTAGCGTTTCATATATTTTTTTAAATATCTGTCTTTTTTATTTAATTTTCTCACGGTCCCTCTCGAATTATGCTGCAAATATTTGATACTTTGCATTTTTGTAATTAGAATTTAAATTTGTAGTTGTAAACAATTTTTCAAACTCTTATCTTATTATTGATAAAACTTGTTGCTGAAATTTATCAGCTAACTTTTTGAATAATTTTTAAAAATTGCTTAGTATTTTTAAACTCAATTATAAGATATGTAAAAATATATTATATCGTCGTCTTTGCGCAGAACTCATTACCTGACAATTTTTTCGACACTAAATACTTATTTTCTTGATTATGAAAAATGCATTATCATATTGTTATCTGTTAAGATAAACTCTTTCGTACAGTTGTTTAAACTGTACAGTAAAAAGAAATGTTTTTGTCAGTTAATGAGTTTTTGGTGTAAGCCGAAAATATGTTTTAGAAAATGAACTTAGATATATGTCTTATGTATTTAAGGTATGTATGCTTGAGGTAATATAAAAAGGAAAATAAAATTCCATTAACAGTTAATTTTAATAACACGAGATATAAAAAGCTCGAAAACTAATTCTAATGTTTTAATTTCAAAAATGCTTTGAATTAAGCTTGAATGCTTGAGGTTGCAGATATACTTTATGTTCCGATAAAGGTTCAGATTCTATAAGACAGGTAAAATAAGATATGCTTTTAAAATTGTAGTAAATAATAAGAGTCAATTAATATTCTGTTTTTAAATTGCTAAAGAGGAATTTAGAATTATTGAAGTAGAACTAATTTTTAAGGTACTAATATTAAGGCTACTATTAAAAATCATAAACCGTAGGAATTGGTAATATACGTTTTGACCAATTATTTTTCCGAGTGGTGTTATATGTTATCAATACAAACCACACACTTATATATGTGCAAATTATCTATATATATATATCGTTAACGTACGTGACACAGAAATCAGCGTTATTTGTATAGTGGATAATGGCAACAAAGAGATGTAAGCAATATAAGATCAACCGCTACGAGATTCATTGGCCCAGTTTTATGAGTTTAAATATTCTTGATTTGAGCTATGGAGCTAGAGTGATAAAACTACTCTAAAGGGCTCGAAATTCTTCAGCAGCAGAATTACTCCAGTAGTCTAATTAGAGAAGGGAATGAGAAATGTGGAATATAGAACATCATCTGCGCAGAAAAGGAAATGTTAGTCGAACGCGATATAAACACCAAGAAATTCCGAATCGCTTTTGAACAAGGGAAATGGGATGGGATTGAAGTAAATATTCAGAAGCTAATTGGCGGTCACGTGACAGAGGTTGCAGTTTTTTACCACACATTTTATTGAAAACAAGAATCAACACCCAGTAAGAACAGGAAAACTGAATTAATTTTATTTCATTTGGAGGTATGAACTGTGCATATCAATGCTAATATTCATTATATTCACAAATGAGTAATGACATTACCATCAATAGATGTAAGCAATTAAGAATTTTTAACGCTGATATATGCGAGGTTCTGCTAGTATATTTAAAAATATTAAAAACAAGCAGTATTCTTTCTACTGAAATGAATGAACAAAAACATAAGTCTGATTGAGATGCAGAGATTAAACTAGGAAGATACACACATGTAGTTAATACGAGGAAACTATATTTGTAATAGCGTGTTCTTCGATACACACGTAGCTAATTACACGTCACTGTAATTAGCTGAACTATTATTACATTTCAATTCTCTTAGGAGCACTTTAATGGTATGATGTATTTTGTTTCCATTACAATCTCTAGCAATCGTTAAATGATGTTGAATAAATGAAAAAGTGGGTTTTTAAAGTAATTTATCATTTTCTTGGCTGTGGTCGACACATTTACTGTCAGTCTTAGAGAAAATAGTGGCTCAGTGGGTACCACTGCGTTAGCAATCTGCGAGATGTAGTCGGCGAAATTTCGATTCCTGTAACTCATCCTGGGCGTATTTCTGTCTTCTGTGTCATTTAAAGTGTCCTTTCGTAACTTTGAATATCTTGTTTGGCGCAGTCTGGCCAAATATAGCCCCTGCCCCGTACAACCCAACCAACCTTAGAAATAATGTTCTTGTGGTTGAAAGGATTTGAAAAGGAAAAGAAGATTTAAAAAGAAACTAAACCTTATCGGGGTAACTATAAAATGTCTGCAGATGAAGCATAAGATCAAGGTAGTTTATAGGAATTAGATAAGAAAAATCCATTCTGAAAGGGTTCCCCTAAACGTCTGCATTCTTTTAAGTTTTTTGCAGTGATTTCATTCGATTTCAATCGTCTAAAGATAACAAAGCGCCGAAAATTTCAAGGCTTTCCTAGAATGTATCAGGATAAAAATGTTCATCAAATAAACATCAACTTATAAAAAGAACAGCTTACCGTTCAGTTTAGAAATTAAGTTAAACGAATTCGATATTGACACATTATTATTTTCTTGTATTTCGTCCATTAGTAGGGTGTATTAATTTTCGTGTATTGTTAATGTTTTGCCCCATAGGAAAATTAAGAGTGCATGAATAGAAATAAAAACTTTCATGATTCATAATGGAATCTCGTTTTTCTTGGCTCGTTTCAATCTAACTCGAGGAATTACAAACTTACAGAATATATAATTCGTGGAATTGCAGACTAACAAATATATAACTCGTGGAATTAGATTAACAAAATATATACAGGGTAAGCGAAAAGTCCATGATACATTTCAAAATTTAATATAAAGTCAACCAATTGTCATATGAGAATGCGGTTTTCAGAAAATTGCTTTACATGGCATCAAGTTTTTTATTTTGGCATAAAAAAAATATTAGAACAATACATATTTGTTCTAATAAAATTACATATACATTGAAACAATACATATTAGAATTTATTGGAGCATTTTTGTCTTTCCTTCTACCATATTTCAATGTGGGCATCCTTTGTGGCTTGAGCGACATCTAACCGACATCTAACGAGGTTTTAATAGTTTTTGCTCTTTCCGTTGGGGTCGTCATAGCTGGAATGGCGGATTGCAAGCTAACCTTACTAAGCTAGTGCTATACAAATAGTGCCATCTATGTGCAAACAATTGAACTATTTTTTATGCCAAAAAAACTTGATGTCATGTAAAGCTATTTAGTGAAAACCGCACACTCATATGACAATTGGTTGATTTTAAATTAAAGTTTGAAATGTGTCATGGACTTTTCGCCCACCCTGTATATCATGGAATTACGGATTAACAAAATACATCTCATGGAATTATATCCCACCAATTTTTCAATGCACCAAGAAACTTTACTGTTTTAGATTTCTCACAGCGAAATTAAAATGTGAATTGGACTTCGCGAATCAAAGCACCAAAACCATTGGTGTATTCCCTTTCTTATATCCAAATTCAACTCGTATCGTAACCTCTGCAAAGTTCCAGCGAACCCAGATTTGACTTGAAGCAGTCTTGCAAGACGTTGAGTCAAAACTTGCTTTTGCGTCACGTAGTTCAGAATGTAAACAGAAGCCAGACTTCAAGCATCTGTTGTATAATGGAGTAATGCTGAGATTTCTATGAATAAAACTTTAAATAAACACGAGGGAAGGAAAACGCGTTTGAGTGTAAGCGAGCTGGGAAAAATTCATCAAGTTGAAACTGACATGCTTCTGTTTATCTTGTAGCATGAGAGAGCGCGTAAGAATGAAGGTTTCCGGAATTTATGTGGATAGTCAAGTCGAGAGATAGAAATGTTGGATTTGGATATTTATTCGTATACCGTGACTTTCCAGACTAGTTATTTTATGCATATTGTAAATTGCATATAGGTCTTGATTTTGTCTAGTTTTTCTTGCGTTTTACGAAGCTTGGCCAGCTTGCGCCAAAAAACCCAACCAACCTCCTATGCTTTACGCCAGTGATTTTTTAAACAGTGCCGTAAGAATGGCACTGTTGTGCCGTGCCTTGTGGATGGCGATACAGTTTAAATTGTAATGCTTATTTCATTTCAACGGTTTAGTTTTGTATTCACAAATAACTTCAAGTAATAGCCGTATTTTTAATATCCGTATAAATAATTTTGATGTTATTTTATTACTAGGAAAAAATAAATCGTTTCCAAACATTAAAAAATAGCCACTTAGAAGCAAAAAGGATTAGTTTTTCATTTTTGTAAATTGGATCAAAATTATACCTATTTTGTAAGATCGGCAAAATATTTTTTGGTGTACCGCAGAATTTTAGTAATTAGTTTGTGTGCTATGAGATAGAAAAAGTTGAAAATAGCTGCTCTATATCAAAGGTCCCAAACTTATTTGAGCTGAGAACCGTATTAACATAATGAAAATGCTACGTGGACCGGATCGAAAAAGAGCACATTATTCTATAATATAAATTACATATACCTTTTGCAATGATGGAAGTATTCCAATTGTAAATCACGTTAATGTTGTAAAATGATAGTTGAAATTTCTTTGTTGGGGTGCTATTTATTTTAGTTATGGAAGGTTGTCAAAGTTTATATTTTAAATACCCAAGATACCCAAAATTGTGACTTGGGAATCGTATCCGAATTTATTAAAAAGGATATCGGAAAAGATTTCTAAAGATTTTTGGATATACCGTAGTGGAATTTGGCCTCACAGTTATAGCGACAAGAAATTGATAATTTTGAAGAATAGTTTTGGTCAACTGAATTTCAAAATGTTTATTTTCACCTTCACAATTTTTATTTGTATGCCCACTTTGAAAATATAATTTGTATAAACTAACAATTTACAGGGTATATACATCACCTGGGAATTTAAAAAATCGGCTTTTTCCTAAAGTAAAGGAATTTTGTTAAACATTTCTGGGATAAAAAGGTGTAAGCTTTAAAATAGTATCAAATGTAATTAAATGAGTATATAAGAGACCACAGTTTACTGGTGGTCCCAATTGCTATATACCTAAAATTTAAGAAAAATACTACGATTTTATCGGAAAATTTATAACTCCCCATTGTTTTCTGATTCTTATTCTCTAGAATTTAGCCTTTTCACACACCTTGCCTACTAACTTATCAATAGTTATTCTCCAGCTCAATAATTAAACTTTGGAGAGCCCTGACAACTTCTATCTGGTACCATAGAGTCCACCCTGGAGCCTCGCTACGTGTGGCAGAAAATGTCAGACTGCCTTTTTTATTTTAGACTTGTGAGCGAGCACATCTGATATCTATCCTTCGCTCAGGGATGCAAGGCTTTTCCAACTTATCTAAAATGTAACACTGAACAAGCCTTAAGTCATCTTCTGGTCTGGTAAGGGAGGATCTCTATGGAACTTCGGATCCAGTGTTGGACTTTTTGAACGTGTTCAGATTCATGGACTTGGTCGAGCTGTTTAGCTAGTACACCTCAAGAAAACAACAGAATTTTTTTCGCCACAATCCACTAGAAAACATTGTTAACCTAAGAATCGTTAGGATTTCATTTAAAACCCCGCTCTTAGTGAGGTCTAGAGGCCAGGGACACTTCCACTGAGGGCATTTAGTAAAAAAAACTGAAGAAAATGAAAAATGGTACTAAACAAGAACGTCAAAAATGTGAATTCGAGACTCTTAAATGTGAGGCCCAGACCAAATGTCCCTTCTATTCTCCCCATCAGAGGTTCTAGAATCCCACATTTATTAAACTTTCTTTTTGTGAATTTTTTTACTTACTTTTCTGAGAAACTATTTTTATAGACCTTAGAAGATTTTATCCACTGAGCTCAATGGCTGCTGAGAAATCCATTGTTTTCTGACTCTTATCCTCTAGAATTTCGCTACAATCCACGAAAAAACTTGGTAAACTCAAGAATCAAGTTTGGATTGCATTTACAACACTGCAGGCCCTTAGTGAAGTTAGGTCGGCCACTCACTGGAGACGAGAAAACATTTCAGCCAATTTAATATCGCAGAAAAAGTGTTAAATCAATGTATGGCCTGCCTATAATGGGTGGCCGGGGACTCCTCTTCCATTGAGGGCACTTAGTAAATTATACGAAGAAAACGAAATATGGAACTAAACAAGTTGAGAGCTTCAAAAATGTGAATTCGAGACAGATCAAATCTCTGCTGTCCTCTCGTCAGAGGTTCTGCAATTATACTTCGCTTTTATGAATTTATTTTTGACGTGAATAAGTCTTTTAAATCGGAACAAGTATCGGAGCGTGCATGAAAAATCGAGCGTTATAAAAAGCGTTACAACTGTTTTGTCTTATGATTTCAGAACTAGAAATATACAGGAGGTAAATATAGCGTCGTGTAAGACAAAAAATGTCCTTACTTGACATGACCTTCGGACCGAGTAAACAGGCTCACTGAGCGTGGGGAGGGTCCGCAATCTGTCAAAATTCTATGGTGCTGGGAGAGCTTTGGGCCAGTGGAACTTTGGATTGCGTGGAGTCGACTACGTAAGTGGTCATGCGAAAGCTGTCGAACTACTCTACAATCACAGCTCTTTAATCAATGGAATAATCGGGGCCGTCGTGGCTCAGTGGGTATGCCCACTGCTCTAGCAACCTTCGAGTTGTAGGCGGCGCAGGTTCGATTCCTGTCAGGTGCATTCCTCCCTGGGTATTTCTCTGTGTCAGGAAAACTTTCATTGTGTATGTGTATTACTTGATATCGTATGTCTTGTGTCTGGCGCAGCATGTGCCATAAAACATACAAACCAACCAACAAAATTATCCTCCAAAAAATCAAACTGCACTAAAATCGTTCAAACTGTAAATTAATTGTTGAATATACACTGCTGGCCACCGTAAATGCAACACCCTGAAGGAAGCATGCAAATAATATGAAATTTACAACATGCATTAGCGGAGGTGAGATATGCAAATGATTAGAATTTCAGCGCAGACGCACATCACGCGCGCCTGTGGCGCCACTTCAAAGCGCTATTTAAGGCTTGGAGATTTCGACGATTTCAAGTACGGCAATTGTGGTTTTCCTGGGGTTTTTTCAAAAAAACGATCAATTATGCCTCGTAGAAAACAGCGATCATCTTTTGATCAAGTATCCGAGTTCGACAGAGGAAGGATAGTGGCCTACCGAGATTGTGGATTATCTTTCAGGGAAATCGGTAGTCGTGTTGGACGAAACCAAACAACTGTAGTAATGCGGATATGTGATCGTTGGATGCAGGAGGGTACAACGGACCGACGTGTTCGATCGCATCCACCTCAGTGCACCACTTCACGTGATGACAGGCATATTGTGCGTATGGCAGTGACGGATCGCTCAGCCACATCACGAACCATAGCACAGCACATTCAGTCTGTACCGCATCATCCAGTGTCTGCGCGTACCATTTGACGCCGTTTACAGCAGAGTGGTCTGTCCGCAAGACGTCCATTGCTTCGTCTACCCTTGACGCAGAACCACAGACGTTTCCGCCGCCAATGGTGCGATGAAAGAAGGATGTGGACGGCAGAATGGAATGAAATTGTCTTTACTGACGAGTCATGCTTCTGTCTGCAACACCACGATGGTCGGATTCGAGTCTGGAGACACCGTGGAGAGAGGATGCTGAACAGCTGCGTTATGCACCGCCACACTGGTCCTGCACCGGGTATTATGGTATGGGGCGGTATTGGATATCACTCTCGCACTCCTCTAGTACGCATTGCCGGTACTTTAAACAGCCAGCGCTACATCTCCGAGGTGTTGGAGCCAGTTGTCCTTCCTTACCTTCAGGGCTTGCCCACAGCCATATTTCAACAGGATAATGCGCGACCACACGTGGCACGCATTGTCCAAGGGTTCTTCGTCAATCGCCAGATTGAATTGCTTCCCTGGCCAGCTCGCTCTCCGGATCTTTCGCCGATAGAAAACATGTGGTCCATGGTTGCTCAACGATTGACCCAGAATACATCCCCAGCTGCCACACCAGATCAACTTTGGCAACGTGTGGAAGCTGCTTGGTCTGCTGTACCCCAAGAACACATCCAAAGTCTCTTTGAATCAATGCCGAGGCGTGTGGCAGCGGTGATCTCCAACAATGGCGGCTACTCTGGCTACTGATTTTGGCAGGAACCACACTTCACAGAAGTCTATAAATTTAATCATTTGATACTTGGTCAACATGTTATCTACAAAATAAATTTTGTTGTGATATCTCTTGTCTTTCTTGGTGTTGCAATTTGGGTGGCCAGCAGTGACAGCACAATAGACAATCATTCAAACTTCCTATGTCTGCTTCGTTCCACAATCCAACATCAGGCCAGTGTATTCACGTCAAAACTACGGTTTGTGTCCTCGACACAACCTACCAATGTTTTTTCAGTTACTTTTCTGTTGTAAAATATTTTTATAGACCCTCGCAGATTTTAGGCATTGAGCTCTCTGGCCCTGACTACAATATAGGTCTCTTTTCCAAACAAAACCTATAAAACACTGCGTCGAATTCTGTTATTTACTCCTTACAGCCTAGCCCTTGAGCCTAAAAAGTGTCACTGCTTTTTCTATCGCTTTGTGTTTCGTCACTTTTATTATCATTTCCTGGACTAAATTTATTGTTACTAGATCATGATTACGCTATCAGTTCGGGATTGTTTTGGTGCTTGCTTTGAAAAGATGATCCCTTTCGTCTGCTGCACTCTTGCACGAGCTTCTCCCGAAATCCTTCGCTTGCCTTTGTATCCAAGTGAATTGGAGGGAAATCGTTAAATTCTTGAAAATGCTGACTCAATTTTTGGTTTCAGGGTAAATATATCATGATTTTATTTTTGAAAATGCAAATTAAGCACGATGTGAAGCGTGTTCTTTGAACGTTGTTAAAGCGCAAAAAGTATAAAATGACTTCAATTTTAAATATATCAGTGAAACGATTTGTGTTTATATCTGCGTGTTAGGGCAAAACGGTATGTCAAAAAAAATCAGGTGACAGTTTTTATTGAATATATTGTTTTACATATCCATTATAAATCAATTTAATCATTTCAATCAGCATTTGTACTGATTTTATTCATTTCATTTGATCAAATTAGTATATTTTTTTTACATGTATTCGTTTACTTATTTCAATTTGAACAATTTCTGACGAATTCTGTTTTGCCCAAACACGCTAAATATATCGGTGGCCCACGCCAGCGAATTTGAATTTTCGACTATTTTCACCTAAATGCATTTTATAGACTTGTTCGATCTTTTATATCGCTATCCCGAAAGAACTCAACTGCAAAATTGAGTTTTAATTTTCAAGATTCACTAGTGGGTGGATTTTCAAAATGCACTAGTGGGCATTATTTAAAAGGAGTATAATGGTGTTATTAATACCCTATTTTCATCACCATCGAAGTTTCCAATTTGTTGTAATTGATATTAATCACGAACCTTATTCCTAATTTTCTTTTTACGAATAAATTGATGAATTGCCAGTTACATCATTGTTCTTTCGAAACAGCGATATAATTCACCACGTACGGTGATTTATAGTCTAGATTGACACCTAATCTTTCTTAAATATAAATAATTTTTCCTCTAGCATCAAAACTAACGGTTTTCTCGAAACAATGATTTTGAATGTCCTTGCCTTTGACATGAGTCCGATGCTATATTTCGAAAATATTCTTTTGACAGAGCTTTTTAAAAAGTCATTTAATTTTCTTAGTAGATTTGCTACAAATATTGTAATTGCGGATTATATGGTATGAAAACTATTTTTAGATGTCATGCATAAGATTCTAAGTAGTGCAACCTTTTTCGTGTTCTAGAACGGCATTATTAGATCTCGTGTGAATTATTTTGCATTTTGGAATATGGATTACCCTGGGTTCTAATTTATAATTTTTCTAAGCATTTAGAAAAATTTTTAAGTTTCTGAAAATGGCAAATTCATAGTTTTAGTACAAATTTAAGTAAAAAATGAATACGAATAAGAAGAAAATTGGTTTATCAAACACATCTCGTGAATTTGTCGAGTTATCAGAAATTGAAGAATTGTATCAGAACGGAGAAAATTACCCTTCAAATAGGGTTACTAAACCAAAGAATGTTTCCAGAGAAACTCAATTATAATTCCTGACATTTCAGGGACAGTCCGGATAAATAAAACTCAATTGATGGGATATAAAAATTTTTTCTTTGAAACGGGCGAATAAATATTTTTACAAACAAAAAGTAACAGTATTACAAATAAAAAATATCTCTTAAATAAAAAATCTAGCTCGACTCATCCAATTCAGTGAACTGCGTTAGCGACTAACACATTTGGGTTACATTGATCATTTCTCTGAAAAATCTAGACTATTTATAATTCCCATGGAGTCCGGAGAACGCACGCATATTCCGGACTTGTCCCACGTCTGGTAGTTGTGTACAAGGGGGCTGGTGCACGTTAAATCTGTCGTGATCTCAATGTGTCAGGTCATTTTTCTTCGGGCTCAGAAAATTCCAAAAATATTTGGTTTCCTTTTTCAATTTATTAAGTACTATTCATGGTACGCGTTGTATGTGTGTGATCGGAAGTAGTGGTCGATCAAAAAGTGTCGAAAGGGTTTCTTTCAATACTGATTGTAGCACTTGCAGTATCATGTAGAGAACTTTTATTTAAAGCCAAAAATGTCAAATTTATCTTCACAATGCTTAGAAGTTCTTTCCTGAATACTTTAGATATTTCAGAGGGCCGTGGTAGCCCAGTTGGAAGAGTAACAGATTAGCAAACGGAGGGTTTCGAGTTCGAAACTCCGTCCAAACAAAGATCGTTGTGTACACGGGGGCCTGAAATGTCCTCACGTTGTCGTGGTGTGAAAGTTTGGAGAGTGGGGTGCCAGCTCAGGTGTTGACCTCGTCATCTGACTGTGGTTCAAAATTACGAGGCGTTGTCCTTGGTTATTTCCCTTCGAAATTGATACCGGACCGTCGCCAATAGCCCGTTGTGTTGCTCCAGTTAAAATATGTTATTAATCACAGAAATCTTATTCTGTTTTAAATAGATATTTTGAATGTATTGTATACTTTGAATTCGATTTATTTTAGTATCTACCTTGTTTTCAACCAAGAATAATCATTCATCGCAATGAATGATTATTCTTACTTCATCTGTGTAGATAGAGGGAAGTCAAATTTGTCCTGATATTCTAACTGAAAGTTAGCAGAATTCCATTAATAGAGATGGCGAGTCAAGTTTTTCCTCCAACGAAACACCGATCAACTATTCCAATCTCCTAAAAGATGGCATATCTGCGTGACTTAGTAGCAATTTTCCCACCGCCTTGCTAGAAATAACGCGTTCTTTTATTCTTGTTTTCTTGCACACATTATGTACCCTTTCTTTTTTTCTCATTGGAACAAATCAAGATTGCACCTTTTCCCTACGCACACTTACAGAGTATTCGATTGTGTTTTACCAGTAATTATATCCCTTTTTCTTGTTCCCGTAGCTCTCGGAATTAAGCTTATCGAATTCGTCAGAGGACAGCTATTCTTTGTCGTCTGCGAACCATGACCGAGGAAGTGAAGTGAAGTGATAGCCCGCTATGTTTTGGTTGTGAGCGCAAAATGGCTTCTCTAGACTTTTCTGTTTCAATGTAGTGGGACAAATGTCTGAAGACTTCTGTCTTGATTTCCAAACGATTTTTTAAGTCCGTTCTCTTGCGTCGGGTGTGAGTTTCATGTAGCGGGCGGAATAATCGAATAAGCTGTGCCGTAACACCGATACGGCACACAATTCTTTTTTGAAATGCCTCCAATAACATAGCATTATCTATGGAATGTGTCAAATGAAGAAAATTAAATAGTTACTCAACAAGATTCCCATCATTCAGCCACCAAAAAAAGGGAAATATGTTTGCCAGCTGCTAAACCTGATTCTCATTGAGTCCAGTTCCCAAAGTTGTTGAGGAATTGCATGAAATTTTATAAAACTAGAAAAGTTTCTTATACGTGCTCTATGAAACCTGATTACTATTACGACAAATACCTCTCTTTTTCCTAATTTGAAAAGTTTTATTGCAAACAGCCGAGAAGTGTTTGGGGAAGGTAGAAATTGTGCATATTGTGTATTTTGCTTTCATAATTGGGATTTTACTCGTCAATAATTAGAAGAGTACTAAAAAGAGTTTTTCCGTTTACAAATACTAACATTTAAACTTTTCTTTCCTCGGTTGATTCCTTTTATGAAGCATATTTTGATGCAGACTTGAATACTGAGGGCGAACACTTAAACATGCTAACGCTAACTTGATTGTTCGTAGACCTATACAAATCGGCCCCATCAATCCGGTACACTGTTATCTTCAGACAACGTTTCTAAGTTATTTTATAAATATAAATCAAAATGGATCGGCGATCATGATAAAGCGCATTTGTTTTTTAAATCCTTGCTCTATGTTGAATCTTATTTGTTTATTGTGTGAAGTATACTCATCTTTCATTTTATGTGAAGGATTGGATGCTGGGGTTTATATCTCAAGGTCATTTTGTGTAAAGAGTCAAAAATTAAGAACATTACTTCAATGGAACTTTTTCCAAAGCAACATCTATCATTAAGATTTAAATGTTACATACCTTGGTGATCTGGTTCATTAATGACTATTTTTATCCAAATTTATTTGGGAAATGAATCATTTGGAGCCGTCGTGACTCAGTGGGTACACTCACTCCTCTAGTAACCTGTGAGTTGTAGGTGGAGCAGGTTCGATTCCTGTCAGTTACGATTCCTACCTGGATGTGTTAGAAAAAACTCCTTATGTGTGTCCATTACTCGATATTCTTTTGTGTTTGGCGCAGCAAGGCCAAATATATATATATGTGGTCTTTGCGCCTCAAATCCAACCAGCCATTTAACCCTCAAGTGGTTCCGACAAGATATCTCATCCATCAAGATCTGACGAATTTTCTAATGACGAGATATCTCGTCATAAAGATATTGTCGATTTTTTACGATGACGAGATCAAGACCCGGTCGAGCTTATTTCTAACGGCGAGATACCTCGTCCATCCAGATCTGGTCTGCTTTGCTAATGACGAGATACTTCGAGACAAGCATCAGGAGGGTTAGATGTGCTTGTGTGTTATTAAAATACTGGTTTCAACATCTGTAAAACTGAACATTCCTGGTAATTTAATCTCAAGATTTAAGCGGAAACTAAATTAGGAAATACAAATTAATTGAGTAGATTTGTCCAACTTTGTTTTCTTTTAAAAGAAAATATAATGTTGCCCATTTCCAGCAACAAAATATTTGCGTGCTGAAAAATGCCACGCGCCCCGTTTCTCTTTGTGAAAACAATTAATGGAGGGAGAGAAATTTTTTAAATACAGATGACTGAAAAGTTATGTCAACATAGGAGCAAGCCTTCCGTGATTTTTAATTAAATTTTCACTTTTTTTTCCTAAGTTGTTAGCGGCAGTTACTTTAAGTAGCTCAGAATCCGGAACAAAAATTGTTCTTTTATAAAAGTGGCTTGTAATGTAATCAAAGAATAGAGCTCTTTTAAGCAGTGTGTAAGTTAAAAGAACATTTTAAACGCTTTAAAGAACTACATACAAAAGCTAAGGAGCAATAACACAGAAGTTAAAGGGCAACAATGCAGAAGTTAAAAAAGAGCAACAAAAAGCAGTATTAAAGATCAAGAAACAATACTCATACATATTAAAAGACACAGCATACATATTAAAAGACACAGCACTACCTAAGTTATACAGAGCAACACTACGAAAGTTACAGAGCAACAATGCAGGCGTTGTAGAGCAACAATGCAGACGTTGTAGAGCAACAATACAGAAGTTATAGAGGAACGATACAGAAATTAGAGGGCCGTTAGAGTGAGACATTTTAGAGCTGTAATAGAAAAATTTGTGCAAACTTGGTTTCAGTTTTTTAACTGGCAACTTTATCACACGAATATTTTTACCCTTCAAAACTGAATTTTTCCTTTGCTGTCATTTTAACATATTTAAAATCGAAAAGTTTTTTAAAAATCTCGAATTTTGTGAAATAACGCATAAAACACATGACAATTCTAAAATTCCATAGTAGCATGAATGATTGATTGGGATCATTCATGCATATGTTATGAACGCTGCATATTTAAATATTAGCGAAGTTTATTGTTGAAATTCCTTATTCATATTTATGTTCACTTCAGTCGTATCCTTAAATCAGCAATGGGTTGTTATTAGTTTCGCTGGTAGAAAAATTCCCAAAGAAACTTGCTTTTTGGTTTTAATATTTATATAACTTATTTTAGGTTTTGATATAAAACGATGTCAATATTTTTCAGAGTTAATTTTACCTCAATATACTATCGTGATTTTTAAACATTACATAACATCTCTCTCTTTCAAGTCCTTTCATATTACTTTTCACTTCATGTCTTTATCGATGCGTACTTTTATTATCGTTGTCAACTAGTTAAATTTTAGTATCCTTTAGTGATCTTACTGTATTTATCATTTTGTTTCTATACTATCTTTCTTTTGGCTGTCTGTTCTTGGATCTTGCGCCATTAAACCTAACCAACCGTCATTTTTCTTGTGACTTCCTTACAAGATCACAATTATTTCTGCATACTAATTTCGTGCATCCGTATTTAAATTTTTTCTCATTAGTGCACAAGGGTTCTATTTGCTTGCAGTGGATACCATCTCGCGTTGGTTTATTTGGTATGAGATAGCTGATTTGCTGGCAAAGGAGAGTTGCGAACCAATCACTCCAACAAATAATGATCTTTCCATTGCGAAAATTTACTCCTTGTATAAATAAAAAAAAACCACAAAATATTGTCTGAACCCCCTTCTTGGCATCCCGCAAAGCGCCCTGAACTCATTTCTTTTTAAGAGTTCAAGGACTGCTCTGGCAAGACTTAAAAGCCGACACACAAAATACATGACTTTTATAATAGGAGTTAAGAACTACGTAACTTGTTTATATTTCACAACCCCAGCAAACTCCTTCCCACATTTTAGAATGTATCCGTGCCTCTGGGACATCTCCTGCTGTGCGACTTGTTCAAAGCTGTCTTTGCGACGTCTAGGTTATACCTTGACGAAGGGGATCGTAGCAACAACAGAGTTGATATCTTTTGTACGAGGTTTCCTAATATTTATGTATTTTATGAATACGCATTATGTCTAAAAGAAGGCGCATTCTTCAGAATCCAATTGACCGTATCTCCTTTCCATTGCAGCTTCGGAAAGCGGTCAGGTGGAAGTGGCCGAAGAGTCAACGAATGTCTGATCCTGGAGCCCTCAGAGATGATCGTGGTAAGTAAAATTGTCTTTGTATAATCTGTTTACTGCTATCATATATTCTCCTTTACCGACCAATCAGTTTAGTGGTCAGGGTGCTGGCTTCTGGACCGAAAACGTCGTGTTTCGAATCTCCAGGGTATGGCATTGATGTTTGTCCGTCTGGAATGAATCTGTGGCTCAGAAGAACTAGGTAGAGAGCGTCCGCATTCAAATGAGCGTTCCCGAGTGTTTCCTAGTTACTCCTCGTTTCACCAGTCAACAACACTAGATTTGACTGTATGCCCTGCGATGTAAATAACATCATCATAATTGGCACGACAGCCCTTTGTGAGCCTTGGCCTTCTTCAGAAGTTTCCCCAGACTACCCTCTCTCCAGCCATGGATCTCCAGTTCTTGACTTTCATGGCACTAAAGTCCGAATCTAGACAGTCCCTCCATCTCTTTTTGGTCTACCCCTTTGTCTTTCAAAAAAAGGGACTGCATTAAAAACTTTCAATGGCGTTCTCTCTGGATCCATTCTCAAAAGATGACCTGCTCATCTCGTTGCGACGTAAATAACATTGACGATAATTTCGCTTTCGTAATGTAAACATATGTCACCTGTTTAAATCTAATTAAATACTTATTTTTTGGATGAATGAACAAAGATAATTTCAATATTAAGGATATAGATTACGATATTATGCGGGTTGAACTATTTTCATGAAATTAGTTTCGGATCGCTCTAGTTTTTGCTGCTTTGAATTAAAATATGTTCAAAGCTATCTAGATTAATTTAGAACAATAAGATACCCAAATGCTCCGTAGAAAATCCAGTTTGTGACTGAATCACTGAACAAAATATCTAAGATATTTTGTTTTGTGAATATTGCTTAAATGAAAATGCTTTCTATTTAAAATTTGTAACTATTATGTATACGAAAACTGCTAAATAACGATTAAAAGTGTCTCCATATTAAAGTCAAACATTTAATACTAGCAGACCCACCCACACATAGCATCTGATGTAAACTTCTTAATTTTGTATATCTATTGATGAGTGTCGTTACTCACATTTCATATCTTATTTCAATTCATTTAAGATGAATATAGCAGCCATATTCACACACATAAATTGATTTCATACCTCTAAAAATAAACAGCATTTCGTTTTCTTTTGCTGGTGTTAATTATCATTTTCAATAAAATGCAAACCTCAAAAAAGCACACCTCGGTCATGTTACCACAATTAGATTCTGAACGTCTTCTATTTTATTCCAATTTTCTCTTGTTCAAAAGCTATTCGGCATTCTTTGACGCTAAACCTAATTTTTTTTCTACATATTTTCTGCGCAGATTTCTATCTTCCAGATTTCTCATTGCTTTCTGTGATCAGACTGCTAAAAGAATTCCATTAGAGTGTCGATTTCTTCCATGTAGTGTTAGCATTATTATGCAGCTCCTATCTCAAATTAAGCATATTTAAACTCTAAGACAAAATTGGCGAATTAATCTCGTAGTGGTTGATTTTATATTGTTTATATTTGCTGTTATTGTTGGACAATAAACAAATAACGCCAATTTCTGTGCCACGTAGAAATATATAGATCCGCTTATATATCGCGAATCCATTGCTTCTCAGTGCACAACTGCCCATTGCCCTCGTTCCTCGAAATCTCTCACTTAAGACTTAAGTATATCTTCGTACGCTATTTTCAGAAAGGTAAATGTTCCCGCACAAAGCCGCCCTTGAATCCTTGCCGGAGGAAGAGCAATAACACGAGGCTTAAGGTAGATTCGGAAAATCCGGAAGCGAGTGACATCAATTTGGGTAATTTTGTCCTCCCTCTTCCGACTGCTATGTCCGATTATTCTTTTCCGCATATCAGGCATTTAGGACGACTCATGTTTCCTCTGTATTGTCAGCGAATTTCCGCTGCTCTGCGGTGGTTTTTTTTAATGCTCTTATTTTCCCATGAAAGCGAAGTCTTAGAATAGGTATATTCGAGTCCGAAAGTATGGATGGCAGGAATGGGTTTTGAGACATTACTTTCTTTTTCAGCAGGTTAGGGTGAATAACGTTTTGAGAGCGTGGAGGAGGGGACGAAAATGTGTGAAAAGTATTTTGAATTGTTAATGTATGGTAAGTTTATTAAGTTTAAAGCACAGTAGAACTTTGTTATCCGAGGTAATGATTACCGAGGCCGCCTCGGATAACCAGAAACTTGGATTATACGGACGTACTAACACAAAACAGCCTTTACGAAATACAGAAAAATTGACTGTTTTATACGTTACTACTACTTCTAAAACGATTTTTAAGCTTGTATTAAGAATAATTTACACTCGGATTTTTTTACAGTATGTATTTGTTATAATAGTTTTACAATAAATCTGGACTTGAGTTACGTACCTTTTAAACTCTGGAAAAAGTCCTTAACGGTCTTTTATTTCAACACTTTTGGACAAACCGGCACACTCGTGCTCGAAGCTTTACTTTTTTATTGAACAGAAAGCAAATTCTCCTTGCACCACAAAAGTACAATACGGGGCTTACAGAAGTAAGTTTTTTTAAAAAACAGTGGAATATAAAATTGTACTAAAATTACAAGATTTGATGAACTTAACAAATGAAAAGAAAAGCAGATTAGATCCAACAAGGACATTTCAGCTTCAAATAACATAGCTTTATTTGAAGCTAAAAACTATCAAATTCGGTTCTGATAACATAGACACAAGGTTACTCGGAGCATCAAGGTTCTACTTGTATATATAAATATTTTCTTTATAATTATGATAAATCTGTACGAGTATGCAAATTAAATGAATAAAAAAGTTTTTAAACCTCGCCTTCTGACTCAACTACAAGAAAAATTTGTATTTGTGCAAGTTAAACATTGGGTACTTGTTCAAAATACACATTCTAGTTTAATGAGAGACTCATCTAAACTACTACTTAGACCCGTCATCTAAATGGTACTGAGGTCCGGACTGTAGATGTGGGAGGCTGGATTACCCGGCAACAGACACTAACAGGGGCACGGTTACTCATCCATTTCCATGAATATAACAATTACTGGTTATCCCATTCAGGACCCCCACATGATAGGTCGCCGATACCATGATACTGTTGCAAGGGCATTGGAAGAGTCAGGGAAATGCAACACGTTTTGCGTATTGTAAAATAGTTTCTATATTTTTATTGTGTTATAAAAATTGTAGACGTGTCCAAAGGAAAGAGAAAAAATAAATATTTGGTAAAACTTAAGCATTGAATACAACTAGAAATACATATTTTTATTTCATGAGGGACTCGCGCGCGTTATCAAGCTTGGTGATGGATAGGATGTGTCACCTATCCTGGTATTGGGACCCATAGTGCAGATGTGAGGAATGGGCAACAATGGGCACAGTGAGGGCATGTGCCCATTGTTGCAGCAAGTCTTCATTTAAAAGTTGTCAAAAATATGTATTTCTAGTTGAATACTATTATAAATACGTATTTTTATTTCACGAGTGTCTCGTTATCACGTTTGGTGCTGGAACGTGTTACCTATCCTGGTACTAGACCTGTAGTGCAGATGTGAGGATTCGGCATCCATTGTTGCAGATCTTGAATTAAAAAATGTGCATGATGGAAATGATTAGTATTTTCTTCCCGACTCGATCACTCTCCATCGATAAAAGGAAATACATATTCACGTCAACGGAGGTGCGTGATCGCTGAGAGTTACGTCCACGGATTCCACGGCAAAAAAGACCACAGAATCAATCTCATTCAAAGAATGCCCGCAGGGCTCTCGTTGGCTCTGCCGCCCACAGGCGACATGGCCGACTGGTTCCTGTGCTGTATTGCTGCTGGACGGAAGGATTACGCATCTGTGATTCGGGAACGACCGCAATGAATTAGCGGCCAGTGGGGAGGAATTTCCTGTACATTATACATGCGATTGCGGATCCGCTTAAGCATAGTGCCTGTGACTGTCTGCTCCCGGATATTTGGGACATGGCACAACCCGAGCAGGAACACCCAAAAGGGGGCCTCTGCGGGTCCGGATGGTGGCTCGGACACAGCAAATTTCGTTGAAATTATGATGCGATGCATGATGTTGTAATTGGTGCCAGGTATTTCACGGTAATGTCAACATGAGGAATGGATTTTCTTGAAAGAACACGACCCTGTTGAAATATTCGATTTGTGTTTTGAATTTTTCAGATACTATCCCTAATCCTTGAAGGTGTGACGTAGTGGTGTGACAAAAAAAAGACGATATAGCTAAAATACAAGTGAAATAGTTATTTGACAGGAATATACACTAGCTACTCAATTCAGGGATTTTTGTCCCTAGGTTGTGGGCCCTGCAAAAAAGAAAAAAATGGAATCAACTCAGCCAAAAAACGCCTCTGCCCAGTTCGAATTCTTGAAATCGTCTCTCTTTCGACCCTCCAATTGACACTAGGGACATTTAGTTAAGAGGGGATTGTCGTGCACCCCTTAACTGCCACCTGAACGGGAAGGCGATCTTCCTGATAGATATGTTGAGGTTTACGATCGGTGGTCAGTGGAAAATCTATAGTTGTTGACCTCTGACCCCGAGCCGTTACTAAGGTCGTTACAAAGGACAATGCCAAAAATATTTTTTTTTTAATGAAAAATGAAACATTTGAGTAAGACCTATCACCTAAAATGAATGCAGCCTTTTTTCGCAACTCTTTTCGAATAAAGTTTCGATTTTTCGGATTTCGGAGGGGTTTTGAGTTTTCTCAGACTTTACTTTGAAAATAAATATAAGACTGTCACGAGTTAATGGTTCACCATCTTATTATCTTATACTGTAAAACTATTAAATGAGTCAATGAGTCGAGATTGAAAGCTACTTCAAAAGTTCCGACTAACTGGTAATGTGGTCATAGCGTTTGTTTGGCCACCCAATAAGTCATGAGTTCGAATCACGGTTTGTATGTTCTGTTGGTGATTGTCCGTGTTAGAAGCAACGGTGAATAAAAGGGGCGAGAAATGACAAATCAATTTAAATGTTTTAAAATTAAACTGGCCAAAATTTCGGATTCTAAGCAATTCTAATTTTTTAGTTCCTTTTTCAATTTCCAAACTAAACTTTTTATCGAAATAACTGCAAATAGCACGTACCTCTTCAGATTCACCTATACGCTTTATTAAATTTTCAGTTTTGTAACTGGCGCTTGCTAGTATTGAAAATATAAAACACAGACCTATGCTACACTTTACAAGTGTACTTCCACCAATGGCTTATTTGAGCTTCTAAATCATAGGTAAGATTAATTATGATTACTTGCATACACCATCATTAGTCGCATGATGCCCTTGAATTATCTCAAGGCGAAAGGAAATGCGACAACTCAGGATGATTATCTAATTTTCTTTTTGTGACTGAGCTCTAAATTATCATGGATTGCCTTTTGTCCGAAGCCTTGCTTTCGACACACAGACTATCTCTTTTTAAATCCAACTCTAACAATCCATATGTGTATAGATGGCTTAGATCAGAATTTCAACATGTGTGCTGCAAGAATGTCACTGGTGTGTCTTACGGATGTATCAGTTGTGTAAGAGTTATTTCATTTCGACGATTTAGTTTTCAACTTTTTACAAGTGTGTTCGCAATTTTTTTCAAGTAACCCGTATAAGTAATTTTGAATATTATTTTTTATTACATAGTATCATAAATAGTTTTAAAAGCTACTTTGGAACAAAAAGGATAAGAAAAAACAGTTTTTGTGAATCAATCAAAATTTTATATTCTTGTCAGATCGGTAAAAATTTTAATATTTCTTTGGTTTGCCTCAGAATTTTGTTAATTATTCATATGTGCTTTGAGATGGCAAAAGGTTGAAAATCGCTGGCTTAAACTACAAACTAGCTAACTCCACTTTTTATCAAAATTGAATATCTGTTGCAGAAGGCTTTGAATTGAATGTTTAACAAATCAGTTATCTCTAAATATTGTTTGAAAAGGCTTGTTGGTTTTGGAGGTTTTATGGCGCGAGGACCATATTTGATCATGCTGCACCAGACTCAACATCAAGTAATAGACACACAATGAAAGTTTTACTGACACAGAGGAGAGAAATACACCCGACAGGAATCAAACCTGCGCCGCGTACAACTCGAAGGCTGCTAGCGCAGTGGGCATACCCACTGAGCTACGACGGCCCTTGTTTGAAGTAGGAGAAATTCGCGGTATTCATAACGGCTAACTCCATACCTTGTGCGTTACCTTACTGCTTCCTGCAAAATTAGCTTCAATGGAGTTATCCGGTTTGTATGTAAGCGATCGATATATTTCCCTTACGTTGCACAAAAATCGATTTTATTTGTGTATTGGTGAAAAGCAACAAACTTTTTAAACATAAAATCAACCACTACTAGAGTCATTAGCAAAATTTATCTCTTAGTTTAAGTGGGGTTGATTTGAGCTATGAAGGCATAGATCTATAAAATATTGCTAAAATTATACGGAAAAGCTCGCCGCTCTGATGAAACTCTTCAGCAGTCTTTAGAATTCCCTTTACAAGAGCTCATATGTTAAAAATAAAATTTTAAACATTCTAAAATACTTCAATATCCGATATAACTATCCTTGAATTAAAAATTAGGGAAGCCATATCCATTTTTACCTTATCGTTAACAACACTTTTCTGCTTTGTACGTGACCTGGAAGGGCTTACTTAAAAACTGAGTGTCGGAAAATATTAAATGAAAAGTTTAAGCTTGAGTTGTGTAAGCTTGTGGTTATTTTGGTTCTATTATGGTGGACTAAACGATGATGACGGTGAACCGTATACTTCTCCCAAAAACAATTTTTAACATATTTCATTGTTTTGGTGAAGTTTTTCTATTAATTAAGTATCGATATCATCAAATTAGAAAGATACAATTTTCATGTGTAATATCATCGGCTTTGAAATGAAACACATTTTGTCAAAATTTTCGAAATGTGAGATTTTTCAGCTTTTGTAGATCAGAATGTGGTGATCTTTAGGAGTGGTGAAATATCCACTAAGCATGAAGGTTAGATTTCTTGAGAAAAAAAATTATTGAGTATACCAAGGATAAGAACTTCCCATTTCCGTTTCTTCAGAGGGGCCGTCGTGGCTCAGTGGGTATGGCAACTGCGCTAGCAACCTGCGAGTTGCAGGCGGTGCAGGTTCGATTCCTCCCTGAATGTATTTATCTCTTCTGTGTCAATAAAACTTTCTGAATGTGTGCATGTCCATTACTTGATATTGTGTCTGGCGTAGCAGGACCAAATATGACCCTTGCGCTATGAAAACCCAACCAACCGTTTCCTCGGAACTGTTTTTGACTTAGTGTGTTTTACTTGTAATATGTAAAACGTCGAAAATAATTGTATGTCGCGCAATGCAATTATTTGCTGATTTTTTGTGACACTGAATGATGAATTTTATAGTGAGCTCCTATTTGTTATATATTGTTTTTATTGGGACATTACTATTCTGACCTCAAAACTTCAAAAATCTACAAATTGAAATATCCGACAGCACGAATAAATTATTGAAGAAAAAAAAAAGAATCTAGTAAGGATAAAAGTCAGAATTCTGCGCTCTAAATTTTTCACGGTCAGTCTCACACATTACACAAAAATTTGAGCAGTTTATTTTCAACATAAGAAGGAAATCTCAGCTGTATCATTCCACACGTATGAAAAGAGAAATTTAAATATAGACGAAAACGCGATACCACAAGTGCTCAGCAACACCAATTGAATGGAACGGCACCGATCTCACTATAAATAGAAAACATCTGACCTGCTTTTCTTGTTATAAACGCTTGGGAATAAGCACACTCATCGTTACGGTCATTTTAGTGTTTGATATTCAGTAGAATCGCTCTTTGTTTGCTGGTTTTGTTTCTCTGTTACCCGATCCTAATCTTTCGAGCGACGACGAAATCGCCACAGCTAGGAATTGGTAATATAGTTGGAAAAATAAAGTTTGAGATAACACTTAATTTGTGTTGGATACAAAGAAATCTGAGCCTTGTCTCCTGCTTTATGTTTTTGTTCTTTTCGTATTTTCTGTTTGGTGTCAATGCTGTTGAACAAAACGTAACCTCTAGACACGACCACCCTCAGATTCGTGGGGAAAGCAACGATCTCAGGTGGCTTTTTAATGGAGGTCTATGATATTGGAGGCTAAAAAAATCAAAGCAAAATTACATGAACCAGAAAACAATTAAAGCTACTTAATTTGCTAAACCTGCTTCAACTTAGACTACAAAATTATAAATTACGATTTTTGTATTTAATAATTATAAATCATTTTAGAATTTAATTTTCAATCTATTTGAATTTAGAAAGTTTTTCGGTGAAAAGTATGCGGGATTTCCAATGTAAACTACCACCGGAAGACTAGGATTATTCTTCCGATTATCCAATGCTCTCATTCAGGAGAAAAATTTTGTTTTACAGAAAAAAACTCTCATATTCATTATTAATTCATTTTATATTTTAAACTATCGTAGTCCGCATTATAGCACTGACATAATGTCGGTTATTCATGTATTCTATGTTAATTTCTACAGTACTCTATCTATAGTTATATTGTTTTAAATCTATCTTTACAGCATGAAGATTTTATTTGAGGTGTTCTAACTAGTTTTGTTTCCATGTAATGGAATTTTCGTTAGGCTACTGCACAAGATGATTTATGGTTTCTTTTTTCTTTCTGCTCTTTGTTTTCGAAGTGTTCGTCGATATACGTAACAATAAATATCAGTGCAAAAATTAATATTAAGCAGTCAAATTTCAAGGTACACAAAGGTCAAAGTTATCTTGACCCCACGTTATTTCTGTTTACGGATGAAAAAATTGTGCTATTTCCTCCATTTATATTTTGTTTCATACTTTTTATTGGCACCCATGAGTTTCATATTGTTTAAAATCGTCTTAATCTTTGGATGAAAGGCATTAAGCTTCTTCAAACGACATCAGCTCCTACTGTAAAAACTTTTTAAGACATCCTTTTGCACATGCTTTTTGTAATATGCAAAACATCTCATCCGACTTGGTTTCGCTATTACATTTTGTTGGATTCTGGGACCCGTCGGAATTGGCTATAAACTGACCGACGCTGTTGCAAAAAATGACCTGTCTAAATGTAAGCGTTCTATACGATGATCATCGTCATTTTGTACGGGACGTTGTGTCATTTTGTATGGGACGTTGTATGGAACGAATAGTGCAGACTGGAGTGAGTATTGAGACCATAAACTTCACATGTCGCTTCCAACTTTTTTGGATTATGCGCCATAAAACTCAAACCAATCATAAACTGCACAACATTCTTCCAACCATCTCACTCCTGCCATCATTACCATCTAGACGGCTGAATGTTTTACTTACTCCTGTTCGCATCCATCATTCCAGAGGCATGCCTAGACGTTCATTAATGGGTGAGATCTGTCCATCGTGTCAGCGCATTACCAACAGTAATTTGCAATACTTTATATTTTAATTTGTTCCCATCTAAAACGTTTTTACTGTCGCTTTTTTTAACGCTTCACCTATTTTATCAGATTTGTTGGATCACCCTCCACAATAATAGCTCTTTACCTTTCTACATTACTCTGGATTTTTCCCGCATTTGAAATCCACTTTTTAAATTACACTTCATTAAGTTTTTGATTATCAACTAAGATGGGGATCCCCCATTTCTCTTGTTCTTAGGTTTTGCTTAATTTTTTACATCTTTAGTAATTTTATTTCAAATTTGGATAACCCATTTGGTTTTATTCATTTTCATATTTTCCTAGACTTCTGCACATTTTCAGGGATCGCCATGGCTCAGTGGGTTTGCCCACTGCGCTTGCAACGTGGAGCAGGTTCGATTCCATCTTGTTTGTACTTCTCTCTTCTGTGCCAGTAAAACTTTGTGTGCATGTCCATTTACTTGACATTGGCGCAACTTGGACAAATGTGGCCCTTGCGCCATGAAACCCAACCCAATCAATCTACTCCTTTTCAACATATACATTTTTAATTTTTACTTGATCCCTTTGATTGCTGTCAGGTTCGATTCCACCCTGAAAGTATTCCTCTTCTGCGTCAGTAAAACATTCCTTTACTTTATATTGTATGTCTTGTGTCAGGCGCAGCTGGGCCAAATATGACCCTTGCGCCATAAAAACCCAACAAACCAACCAACTTGATCCTTTTGCTATGTATTACAACAATTTTTAAAAAAATTTACGTTTGTTTGGTTTATTTTGTTTTTGGCACAGATAGGCCATTAAATCCACCAACCAATTCTACAATGAAAACGGGAACCCACAAAACCGAGAACATTAAATAACTCTCAACAACACTCACTGCATATTAATCTCCAGCGCTAGTCATCCCTTGCGCTTTCTTTGCCAAACTCATCTCCGTCAATGAATGACTTTCTTCGATCCACTAAGTAGCTTAATCCCGTCGTCCCCATTGTGCGAAACACTTTCGATCGAGGTGAAAAGAAGAAGAAAGCTAATTCGGAATTCCTTTGTAATCTCGCCTCCGGAGGGAACCTATTGTGTTGTGCGTGAGATGAGAGAAGCTGATCTATTTATACTACCCGATGCCATTGATAGCTTGTCTGTTCCGATGACACCGAGGCTTCCGCAATCTTCCGTATGCTGGGAGACGGATTAATCGTGGAGCTATAGAGGGGCTGTCACTGGCTTTGTTTTGGATGTTTCCCTACGGTTGGTGTCGGGAAATTGTTTTATTTGGGAATTGAAATGTGTCAGGTCATTTTTCATCGGGGTCAGGGAGTTCCGAAAATATTTGGTTTCCTTTTTCAATTTATTAGGTGCTAAGCGTAGTATGTGAGCGATCGAAAGTAATGGTTGATCGAAAAGAGTCGGAAGAGTTTCTTTCAACACTCTTTGACTGTTGTACTTGCAGTGCCATGTAGAAAACTTTGATTAAAGCAAAAAAAGTCACATTTCTCTTCATAATGCTTCACACGTTCTTTTCTAAGTACTTCAGAAGGCGACGTTAACCATCGAATAATTGGGATTATGTTGTTTCTTATCACGAGAGATTGCCATGTCTCAGTGAGTTTGTCAACTGCGCTAGCAACCTGTGAGTTGTAGGCAGCACATTCAATTCCCGTCAGATTTGATTCCTTCATGGGTGTATTTCCCTCTTCTGTATCAGCAAAACCTTTCTTCGTGTGCCCTTCAGGGGCACATCTTTAGGTGTGTTCGGGCATCACAACCCCAAGATACCCGAGTGATCTCTCTTCCCTTTCGTTTTTACCCTATTCTACCCTTCTGTCTTGCTTTTTTCCCCTCATTGTGTTATCTGTCTTATGTTTGGCGCTGCTTGACCAAATATTGCCCTTGCGCCATAAAACCCCAAACCGACCAACCTTTCCTCGTGTGTATGCCCATTTATTTGATGTTTTGCGCAGTTTGGCCAAACTCCTTGCTCCATAAGACCCAACTAACCATCTCACTTGGTCCAAACAAGCTAGATCAAGTCCGTCAATTTATACATCTTCAAAAAGTCCACTACGAGCGTAGGATTTTAAATACACATTCTCACTGAACAGCTAGATCCAGACAAGCAATGATATGACTACGGAAGACTTGCTTTATATTGGATTTCTGAAGGGTTGGGAGAACCTTAAAATTATGATCAAATGAAATTGACCTCAAATGTCCACTGGTCAGTCTCGACATGGCAGTTTGCTGGCCTCTCACCCTCGAATTTGAGGACACTTCCGGGATGTTTTCTCTGGTACTAGCTATGGGTTGGAGTAATTTTCCAAGAGATATTGTTCTGAAGTTTCTTTTTTGCAAAAATTTTGAAAATACTGAGTAATTTATTGCAATGACACTGAAGCGCCCTCCTTTACCAAGCGTGGTTCAAAATTACGCGGTGTTGTCCTCAAATGTTTCCTTTGGTTGGTCCCGGACTGTCACCAATAGCCAGCTCCAGTTCGACGATAAATTAAACTACTATCTACCTACCGTTCTATGCCAAGCTATCTCATTGCATTTCCACTGAAGTTCACATGAGACAAGATCCATTTGAAATTTATCCCATGGAGCAATGCCAATTGTCTAAGTTTATCCAGAATATCAGGTCCGGCAGTGGAGGCTAAAACACATAACATAGGAATAACATTGAGTAGTAATATTACGATTAATTCAACCCGAGCAACGCCGGGTAATTCTGCTAGTATTTAAAAGATAAAAATGGACAGGGGTTTGAGTCTAGCCTTCTCCTACTGTACAGTCTCGTTGAGTTCTTACATAGTATCACATTCTAGAAACTTTATGCTGTTCAGAAGCTTGTTAAGGAAGCAAATCTTTGTATAAATTTATAAATATTAAGGATCACTAATAATAATTTGTAAAAATGTTCAAATACTTTTATGATGAAAATGTGAATCAATTAAGACAGTAATTATATGACATAAAAGTGCTCAAACTTTATTTTTGTTAATAAAACCCATTGTAGTGTTAATACAATCATTTCTATACAGGAAAAGGTTTCCAGTTTATTGGATTTGTTTTAAGGTATATAACAGTAATCCAGATAAAACAGAATCATCCTGGTTTTTTCCAGATTTCCATGGCTTTACCACATTTTCATGATCCATGTTTACTCAGCTTATTAGATTTTTCAAACTTTTCAAATATTTGCTTATCAAAACCCCATTCCGACAATTTTAAATTCTGATAAAAGGGTGGACAGTAACTCCATAAGTTGTTCGTCCTTTCCTGTTTCTCAAGTAGTCTCAAACGGGGAAATTCAGTCCTTAAGTGTTCATGTAACGTGTTCAAGTATTCATATGCAGAGGATACATATGTTAAAGCGCTCAATCCGAAGTATGCACATATAGGTTAAGAGGGATGCGAAAACAGGTTGACATCTCGTTCTGATTGGAATTCGAGGGCTTCGATCCTTGGAGACCAATTCGGCTTGTTTAATGACCTTAAAGTTTTCACGAATACTTAAATCATAAGTTACAGCATGGTGAAGATGCAAGAATTGTGTTCTATTTTGAAGGGCAACGTTATTTTTGCCAATTTTCTTGATATTTGATACACATTTGAATGTCTAACCCTGTTTTGAATTAGTTTTAGAAGAATTAGATTTAAAAAAAATTGAAGCCTGTCAATTAAAAATATATTTAAAATGTTTTTCTTCAAATACTAATCATTCAATAAAATTAAACATGTCGTTTCGTTGAGAAATTTAAATGAAAAAGAACGTTCTAATGCGAATCAAACACATTTTTAAAATTATTTTCTCTGTATTTTCCAGAGATTAATTGCTTAACACAGCTAAACATTTCTACGGTTTTTATATTTCTTGCAAAATAGGTAGGTGGATTTTGGAAGCATCTATTGTTGCTTGGTCTTTAAGAAAAGATCATCACTCTTTATCTGAACAGCGCATGTATCTCCTTCCCTTAGTACCTCCCCTCCCCAGTGATTTATCCAAATAGTGAATGTAGATTAAACCCACAACAAAATAAAAATGTACCTCCTCTGCGCAAGTCACTATTTCGTTCATTACTTGAGCAATAGCTTGCGCACTTACCGACCGACCACTTGCTCTTTGGCGCGGAACTGAGGGACGGGATACCGCATTTTAAATTTATCCTTCTTTTTGGCAACATTAAGGTCGGGTACGTTTTTCCTTCACATTTGTTCACATTTTTGAAATATTTCCAATATATGGATTCCATTCAAGCGAACATTTTTGCCCCATATTTTAACAAGTAATTAACGAAAAGTGCTGTGAGTAGGTCTCGACTTAAGAGATTTTCTATAAAAACGTGTGATGACTGTTTTCAAAGTTGGCTTTCAAAAATGCAATACGTGATTTACTGTTGCAAAAGATGGATGTTTCATTTTTGGAAAAATATTACAAAATGAAGAGTTCAATTATGAAATTTTAGATAAATATGATCATTTCTTATTTTTCTATCCATTGCCTGATATTTTACGCTCAATCTTTCCAATTCAAATAGTTATTTTGTTCATACAAAATATTTTTATCGGATTTCAGCTGATCCATCTATAAAATCCCAAAGAATTTGATTCAACACTTACACATCGTTTCAAACAATTTTTTCGGAAAAGATGAGACGCGAGAAAATAATTTTAATCAAACTTCGACGGACAGCAAAAAACAAAAATTATGGGATTCCTACTGTTCTAGCAGGCCAGCTCAGGTTCGATTTCTGTAACTGCAATGGGTGTATTTCTCTTTTCTGTGTTTAAACTTTCCTCGTGTGTGTATAGAAATTTATTTGACGGAAAAAACATTGCTTTTCTCAGCTTAGCTAGATCTGACCCTTACTCCTTAAAAAACCAAACAATCCAAAACATTAGTGCCCGACAAGTTTCAATAAAGGATTCCTTTACTTGAGGATGAGTTGTAGGTGGCACAGGTTCGATTCCTATTTCTTATTCTGGATGTATTTCTCTTCTCTGTGTCAGGATGTATTTCTCTTCTCTGTGTCAGGTTGTATTTCTCTTCTCTGTGTCAGTAAAACTTTCCTTGTGTCTATGTCCGTTGTGTTTGGCACAATTTGACCAAATATGACCCTTGCGCTATACAACTCAATCCAACCAAAAAAACCAACCCATTTCTCTTTACCTCTTATAATGTGTAATTTCACGGCTAACCTATACTTATCTAACCTCTAACCTACAACTCTTAAGTCTATCCTCCGAATGTGCGATCCAGTTAACAGCTGTCAGTTTTAATAATTTATCTACTTTCATGATGTTTCGAGTTAATTTCGTGTACTCACAGTGTTTAATACAGTTGATCACACAATTTTTATGCATCAAAAGGATCAATGAATACATCTATGGGGATTATTTTGTAAGAATTTTGTGTTAAATAATCGCATTGATCATAAAATAATATTTTTCTTTTAATACATTGAATTTTTAAAGCTTTAAGAAAATATTCATTTTGCGTTTTAGGTAAATGCGCTTTCGTTTAGATTAAATATTCTAATTTGTAACGTGAATCACATTGTTTTTCTCGTTTATCAACACTAGTTTAGATTTATTCGATGGTTTGGCATTTTATGTATTGATTTCGTTTCCTACTGTTCTGTTTTTAGAAAATTTAGTTTCATAAAATGAGCACCCCCATCGTTCGTACAGTGGATGATTGCGGATAACAGTTTTTTAAGCTAGGAGTATGGGATGAACTGGTATCTTTTGATATGCCAATGAAAATTAAACTTGTACCTTTTCCAAACAATCAGGAATTGTCATCTTTGACTCTGTTTTGATATAAAAAACATATTTTTCTGTTTAAAAATCGCTTCTAATTTTTTAGCCTCTTATCCACCTTCTCCAAAAGTGAGCTAAAATGAAGATTTAAATTTTTCTAATAACAAACGATTCCGTTAATTTCTAACAAACTGGAAATCAAATCAGGAAATATGTTAAAAATTTTTGATAAAGATGTGAACCAATTTCAAATTGAGAAGTAAAATACAAAACTATTTTCGGTCTCTCTCTCCAATTAAATTTACTTTTTCAATTATCATTTTCCGAGAGAGGATATAACGTAGCTCTTTTATACAATGGGAACAGTGATTCTCTTTCCTACGGCGCAGCGCTTGGCTTCTTTGGCGCAGTCATACAACATTCATTCAGGTTCACGCGAATGAAGCGAAGTGGTTTGAAAAATTACGGTAACCCTATACAAATCGTCTACACGTCAACTAACTTTGGCGGCACACAGCGTTTGAAACTAACGATCTGTTATTTTTCTATAATCTGCCGTTTCTCTAACCTTCCCAAATTGGTGTAAGTGTACGCAAATAGTGCGAACACAACTCAGCTATGTATCTGTCATTGTCACCATCCTGAAATTTAAAAGGAGCAGCGATTTTCGTCTCCAATCGCGATTAGCACTATGGTATTTTCAAGTCGTTTTCGGAAACCATCTGTAGCTGCTGGTTGACCTGGCTTCCTTTCTGTATCATACGGAGTTCTAAAAATTCTTCCATCGCATTGTCCTTTCGGAATATTTCATGTTTTGTGTGCAGTGTGTTCGTTTTTCTAAACGAGTGATTTAAGAAGTTTGGACTGGATTTTCTAACAAAAGCAAAGGTGAGTTCCTATTTGACATTTAGTAAATTTAATTACTGCCGGATGTTGTTTTCCTTTTCAAATTCGCTGTTTGGGTAGTGATTTGTTACGTGAATAGTATTCGATTTGTCTTATTTGTTGCAATCTTGAGTATTTGGAAATAGAACGTGGAAAAGCTTATAATCGTGTTGGTAATCCATGTGACAAAACAATTGTGATTGAATGCAAAAAAACATTCTATATTTGCAGAAGAAATTTTCATGTAATATCTTATTCATGGATGTTTTTTATGAATTCTTGTTTGTGTGCTGTAGGTGGCTGTGTATTATAATATGATTGACTTAAAATCCTACAGAATTTTACCACTTTATTCTATTTACATAATATCACATTGGAAAATTTGGAAAGAGTTTCTAAAAATTCTCGAAATTACATCTAATTTATTTGTTCTGGAAATATTTTGAATGAAAGCATTATTAAGTGTCAAAATAGAATACACAGAAATAAAAATCTACTTTAAATAAATAATAATTTGTAATTTTAAGTATGAAATAGATTGTTATGAAATAACATGTCTTGTGCAATTTCTGAAAACAGCATTGATGCAGATAAATTATAAATATATTTTTATTTAAAATTATTCAATTCCTTTCGAGTTAACTACACAAATTATTTATACTAAAGTTAACAATGTAAATAATTTTTTATCTGCTAGTTTAAGAACATTCATAGCACAATTTAAAAGCAATTAGACAATATGAGGTTTTTATTTTTGTTCTAGATAACGTTTCTTAAATTTTTAGACATCTGTATTCATAATTTATTTTGATAATGTTTGTGGTTTGGGAACTGGCATCTTTCGTTTAAATAGAACAACTTCTCTATTGTGCTTTAATTAAATCAGTTTGAAATTTACCTGGATTATGTAAAAGACATATTTTACAATACTTTGCTACCATCCAATCAAGTTCTCTTCCTGGCTTTGATAAATTAACTGTCCCATTAAGTGTCAACTTTGTTTACCATTTCATTGCATTAAATCTATATTGGCTATTAGGATATTTCAAGTGTATTTTAACAATAAAATTTGTTAAAAGATTAACTCATTAACATAGGATAACAGATTAATATTTCTATCTATTATTGCTCCCTTCATTCACTTTTGAAAAGGGTGTCTCCAAATTTTCGTAGTGAATATCATAGGAAAGGAACTGCAGCTAGTTTGACTTTGCTTTACAGACAAAAATTTGCCTTTTTGGAGTTTCTGACATTTTTTCTACTTGTTTTTTTTTTGAAATTCAAACCTAAAATTGAATTTATGTGTGAAAAATAAAATTAAAGAGACGCTTGATAACATCTTTTTCAAAATATTAAATGCCATTGCATTTTGAATTTTCTTTTGCCAAAATTTATTATTTCATGTGAATTTAAGTATCTTTATTGATTTGTTTATACTCTTATTCTTAGTTCTTTTTGCCCATGGAGGAAATTTACAATATTTTCAATTAAAATTAGTGATGGGCAGAATCGAGTACTTTTGAGAATCGAATTCTTGGTATTCGAGTACTTTCAAGTACCAAGTAAGTATTCGAATGCATATAATAAAAACGATTAATCGATAGTAAGAATCGGAGAACTACGATATATGGTAGTTATTTAAAAATAATACCTAGAACATAGTGGTTAGAGCACTGGATTTGCATCCAGACATTCAAAATTTTTTTAGGAGTGGCTCCATCTTCTCTTTTGCCCTCTGGGGCACATATCCTTAAGGTGTGTACAGGCTTCTCTGATCCGAGGTACCCTAATGATCTTTTCTTTTCCCATGAGTTTACTGTCTTTAGTAAGCAGGGGGTCGAGTTCCCTTTATACCCAAGCGTTCTTTTCTGCTTTCATTGCACTACTCTATTTCCCAATCTTGGGCAGCAGTAGCGGACTATCAACTGGAAGATTGCGAGTTTGAAACTAGATCTAACCAAAGACTCATGTACGTGGGAACCAGTGTATGTTAAATCTGCCGTGGCCTGAAATGTCCTCATGTTGGTGTGATGTGGAAGTTTGGAGAGTGTATTAGCACAATTCAGGTATTGACCTCATCCTCTGACCATGGTGCAAAATTACGAGGCTGTCGCCAATAGCCCGTTGTGTTCCTCTTGTGCGTCGTTAATTCAACTACCAATCCCTCTTTTTCCCCCTTTCATGAATTTTTTATTTGACGTTTTCTTGTGTTTGATATAGCTTGGCCATATTTGGCCCTTGCGTCATAAAAAAGACCTTTTCTTTCCCAAATCTGTTGATTGAATTATTCCAATTCTAAATACTTAAGCTTCATTTCTGATTAGTCTGTTCTCCTTTGAGATTAACAAAAATGTGATCATGCTGATTATAATAAATTTAACTTATTTTTTCTTGTTTGCTTATTGTAACTAGATAAAAAAGGTTAATCATAGGTTTCTTGAGTTTCCATTATGAAAACGGTGTATTTGAATTTAGTAGCTGAGAAGGAATGGGGATTTTGAAAAAAGTAAAATACTACCTTTTTATTTAAAAAAGTGCAATACATTGATCTTTCTTATGAAGAATAAAAGTGAACTTTGAAGGAATGGTTTTTTCTTTTTTGTTGCTGTACGGTATGTACTGTTTATGTACAATGCTAGATATTAGTACAGATTAGCAATATGGATAGTTATTAATTGCTAACTTTAGTCTTAGGTTTTTCTGTATTGATGCTCTAGAGAAATCTCACCAAACTTATTGAGCGGAGGGCCACAAAAATTTAGCTTCTCTTTTAGCCTTTTAATGATTAAATCGCAAAAATTTGTAAATCGTTTAAACAAAAACACATTGAATATTGCAGACCATTGACTGCAGAATTTAACATTCTTTTTTCCTCAAAAGGACATAGGTATAATAAAAATTGAATGCTTTGCAGCTACAGAACTTTGCTACTGGGAAAATACTAATAATATGCAAAAAAGAGGATTATTTGTGTTTAAATTTCTGGAACGGTTCTTATTTTTTATATTTAGTTTCTTTTCCTAAAATCGAATTGTAACCAATCATTTGCTCAAGTTAGCTTCATTTCCTAAAGTTGACATCCCAACCATTTTCTGTTGTGGATTAACCGAATTTTCAATGGGAATGACATTACATTTCTTATGAAATGTAATAATTTATTTTATTACGAAGTTTAAAAATCTATAATTAAATTTTTTAGTATTAGCTGTCAACACGTTTGGATGTGCTAAATCTATTCCATAGACTGGATTCAGCTCGTGGGCATAAGTTTGGGGACTCATGCCATAGAGCAGATATTTCTTTGAAATCTTCATGTTATTTGTTTATAAGATATCTATTTTATATTACGTTGAAAGTTATTCACGGTTTTTCGTTGCATTTTACCTTTGGTATACGTTAATGGTTTTAATAATAAAAGAACGGGGGTTGATCTGTGCAGAGAATAAATTTAGGATTTTTTAGCTTATTTGAATTCAGGGTATGAAAAAAATCATGATTTTTTTCAAAAAATCAAAAGCATTGCATTTATTTGATTCAAATGATACTTTTTTTTATTTAAATTGGTTTTTTATGATTTTAATTAGTTCCTTGTCCGTACAAGTTTAAATTTGTTGGACATGAGACACAAATTACAGTGTAGTTTCTAGATAGTTCTGATTTATTTAAACATTAATATTTTTTATGTAAAACATTAATATAATGAGAAATATAGTCAGGTAAATTTTGAAGATTGAAACATGACATCGGAATTAGGAAAGTAAATCTCATGATAGAGTAAAAAGACCCCAAATGCCAAGATGAGCAATGTTTTACCATTTGGTTCTCTTCGAGTTTAACCCATAACATGAATTATTTGGACCCAGATAAATAAGGTTACCAGATCCCATGTACACCATATAATGAATTTTTTTCAATCATAAAAATTTCAGAATTTTTTTGCATAATATATTTATCATATATGAATAAAATGTTTTGAAAAACTTCAATTATTTTGTTATAAAATAATTATATATATAATTGGTTCAAGATTTGCTTTTGAGAAAAAATCATATCACAAATAGAAAATAAAATAAAAGAACTTGCATCTTGGAATATTGCAACTTTAAAAATTCCTTTAATTTTTAGTTTTGAAAAAAAATTATTCATGAAAAAATTGTTATTTTTGTAAGTTCAGTAAAAAAAAATTGGATGACATGAAAATAAATCTGAAATCTATTTTCTAAATTCTTTGAGCATTGACAAATATTTCATAGGTATATTCGAGGCACACTAAAAGGGTTTATATATAAAACAAAAAATGGAGCTTTTCTCTATGAGCAGCATAGATTTAAGTGTAATATCCCACAGATAATGCCAATTCAGTGAAATTTTGAGCTTGCAATAAAAAATCTATCAATTCCAATAGCTTTTGCTTCAACCCATAATCTTTTCCCAACATACTTACTCATACAATTCCATAAACATTGAATGGTTATTCTAAGAGGGTAAAGAATTCTAAGGGATCGATGTATAAAATTTCCCAATAAATTTAAATAAAAACTAACCAATATATTACACAAAACAAAATGAAACTATTAAAATTGCCAATTATAAAGATTTATGTGTAAAATTGGAATGGTTTTGCGATACTGCAGAAAATATTTTCATTGTGTCTATTTTTTATGAACTACAATTCTCTAAAAAATAATGAGAAAGTATTAAAAAAGAAAGCAAGTTACCACAATTTTAATAATTTGATTGAATATATTTCGAGCATCTTCACTCAACACATGGTGAATATTTGAAATTGGCCATGTGCGATTTATAGTCACATGGAATGTTTAAAACAAAACCAACACTGATGAGCAAGCTTGTGAGTGACACCTATTGGTCAATGACCCAAGATGAAAATACTTATCTGGTAATTATGATCCCAATCAGCAAATACTGTTATTTAGTGTCTTCAAATGAAGGATGATTTTCAGTATAATTTTGAGGTGAACTAAGTATGAGCAAAGTTCTTAACTTATTTGAATAAAATAACACTAATCTTGTTGAGTATTTCATTCTCAATATTATTAAACATAACAGAAAGAAAAATGAAATTTAAAATTTTGATTTAAATCGAATATTTTTTAATGAAAATCACTTGATTTAAATAAGCATACCCTGTTTGAATTACTTATGATATCAGTTTAAAAGGAACGCTTTTTCTTTTCCGAGTCTCCAAAAGCAACAGAAAAGCAAAACCTCTTGTGTGACAAAAATGGAAAGGTCACTCATGCAGCCATTGTTTTTGCTCTATTGAGAGGTTAATTGTGTCAAACATTTCATAGGTTTCTCCTGAAAGATTTTTGTAGAATCAAGAATCCTTAGAAGAGATTCCTGTGTGCTAATCACTTTTCTCTTGTCTTAAAATGTCTTTCTAAGCACCTTGGCTTCAGTCTGATAACACTGCTGTAATCCTTTTCAAGATCATTGCAAGTATTTGCAGCCTTCAATCTCAAACATATGTAAAATCAGTACACATGTGTTGAGCATCGAACATTTTGAGGCTACTGGATGTTTAAATGTAATTAACTCATTCGTATTATAGATACCTAAAATGAAATTAAACCTTTTGAATACTCTTACAAGAAAGCATAGAATTACCACTTGTGTTCAAGACAACTGAGATTTCCAAAATAAATTCAGTAGCTTTAAATTATGAAAAGATATCAGGAGGTTTCAGTGCAATGGTTTTTATGCATTAAGAACTTTAAAATAGTGATGATCATTAGTGACCAGAAAAACTGATCTTCTGTTTCTTCTAGTATCCAGCTGTAACATAAACAGATTTCCGACATAGTAGAATTATTGACATGTTCAATTTTCCACCTTATTTCACAGTTCCTCTTGTTACCAGTGAATAGTCTTGGTAAACATGATTTTGACCTGGATATGCTAGAACGCCTTGAATTTTGCTATTTATTATCCCACACACATTCAATTCTTTCATATTGAAATCCTTTTCCTTAAAACTAACTAGCTTGTATTCATTCTTAGTTGAGCATATGCAATTTCTCTGTATAATTGTATCGAGTAGCTATTTTTAAAGCAAACGTTTCTTTTCTTTTGAATGGTTTTGAATTTTCAGTGGTCAATTTTCTTATCGACTCCATCGATTTTAAAGTACTTTTTATTTTGCATTATAATTCTAAGTCAAAAATCGGTCATTTTACTTGATTTTGATTACTTTCTTTTCTTAAAAGATGTAAAAATCGGCCTCTCGATTGTATTCTTCATTAGTCATTACTTCCATCTCTCAATCCTCGAATTCGTTTCAATCTAAAATTTTTTTTCCTTGTGTAGTGAATGTGCAATGACTTATTCTGATAAACTTTATTATTTTATAAAAATATTCCACAGTAGAAGTATTTTCCCCGTCCAAGCGCTTTTAAATTTTTAAACTTCATATAGTGTTTTTATATTTCATTTCTTTTACGCTGCATTATTATTTCATCTGTTTATGTCATCAAGCCATTTAAACTTTTTATAAATTTCAAATAATACATATTTTTAAATCTACTTTTATCGTCGATTAAACTTTTATATTGAGTATTTTATCTATTTTACTTGGCCCCATTCTGTCTTACGTTTGGCGCAACTTGTCCGTTTTTGGACCTTGCGCCATAAAATCCAAACCAACCAACCAGTAAAAGCATTTAATTTCATATTTAAGTATGTATCCCCCTCATTTTCCCCTAAATTTAAATCGCGAATATTTGTGTTCTGGTATTTTTTATAACGATAAAATGCTCATCCTAAAAAGTGCGTTTCTCAAAACGTTAAGCTTCTTTTTGACGATCAGGTCTGAACTGGTTCTCTCACAAAAGCTTTGCTCTGTACCTCTGTGAAAGATATTTTATTTGAGGTAATGGCTCTACGCCAAAATATTTTTAGGATCCCGCCGTGGTAAGTTCTTTGTGTCTGACATTTGAATTTGATTTTTCGCTTAAGGCTCACGAGATTTTTTTATCATTTTAGTTTAATACAGTGATTGTTAACATTTAAACATACAAGGAAAGTTCCATGAAAGATCTATTTTTTCTCGTAAAGGAACTTGTCTTTTTTCGATATGAAATGAAAAACTGTTTCAAATTTCAGTGAATTATACTTCTAAGTCTATGGAAGGAAACTAGTTTCCAAGTGTTGAATCCTGATTATTAGATTTGCGAGTCTTTAACACAAGGTGTTCTCAGTTTTTTCGTCTGTTTCAGTATGGAATTTCAGAAACCACTGCACACGAAAATGTTTCCGATTTATGAGTGAAAGAATTATTTCCTTTTCACAAATGTATTCATCATTTTCTCTGCTTCATTAAATTTTAAAATAAAAATGCAACACCGATGCACTCCAGATCTCAGTACCAAGTTGGATGAAGGTTGCGTTACCAGAGGTCCGGAATTTGCGTGTGTTGCCTGAATTCCGTCTGAAATTATAAATTGTCCGGATTTATCAATGAAATCATTACTTCATTTCAATTCAAGTGTGTTGCTTGAATAGCTTTGTGCAAAAAAATGTTTGTCCTTAACTGCAGTTCGAGGAATTGTATGCATCGATAGATTTTTATATTTAAAAGGTATTTTTTATTTGTAATACCTACTTTTTCTTGTTACAATATTTATAAAATTTTCAACGTAATAGGTTTTTCTATTAATACCTCATCAATTAATTTTTACTGTTCGGACTTTCCCTGAAATGTCAGAATTACAATTGAGTTTGTCATGAACTTCCATTTTTAGGTCTGGTAACCCTAGATGAAGGGTTCCCTAGATGAAGGTTAGATGACAGGCTCCTTACGAAGAATTTTCTCTTCCTTTCCCTTCAGCGCTTATTGTTCAGCTTTGTCATTAAAAATGAAATGAGTGGATTTCTTTAATGATTCTTAACTAAGAAAAAACTACATTGTGCAGTGCAAAATCTTTCCACAAAACGAAGAATTTTTGGTACTGTGATGCATGGGAACATATTTTCAACCTATGTGCGCAAGAATGGCACTGGTGTTCCATACAGATAGTGAGACGGTTTAATAAATTGTGTAAGATTCATTTCATTTTAACGATTTAGTTTTCAACTCTTGACAAATATGTTCACAAATAATTTCAATGAACACCCATATAAATTATATAAATAATTTTGAGTATTTTTTATTATAAATATCATGAATAAGTTATTTCGAAAAGATTACAAAAGACGGGGCAAAATGGGGGTTGGTAATTAATTTTTTGGAAATCAACCAAAATTATACTTTTTTATTAGATCGGCTGAAAATATATATTTTGTGGTGTGACACAGGAATTTAGTTATTATTTTATGTGTAACATAAAATGAAAAAGGTTGAAAATCGCTGCATGGGAAAGTTAACTTTAGTGTTGTGAAACTCATTTCTGTGCAAATATAATAATTTGGTTGCAATAGTCCATCTTTTAAAAATATTTCTTATCGATTCTATGTCTGTAAACACGTGTTTGGAATGTTCATCTGGAACTTCAGGAAAGTACCCAAACACTGGAACGCAACAATAACAATGACAGCGTAGTAAATAAAAAATACTAAGCTATGTCGTCCGCGCCCTCTGCCGGAACGCGTACCGCATATTGTAGCGTTCTGACACAGGAAGTGGTCGGACAACTATTGTTCCAGATGATTGTGGGAATACTTCCAACATTAAAGTTCATGTACCTCATTTTTAAACTGCAACATCGCGACGTAGGTAACATTAGAATCGGCTGTCTATTTCCGTTTGTAGTACAACCTGCTCTTTGCTATGCGAACGAGCCTGACACATTTCGGTGTTTTCATCTTTTCCAAATATTTAAAACAATTATTGCGTTTCGTTTGTTTGCAATTCATTTTTCAGTTTTTGTTTTTTACATTAATACTTCGCCACAAAAATGTTTTTCGATTTTAGGGTTTGTAAAAGTTGGTGTGTTCAGGTTGGGCGATCTACAAAACAGTCATATATACAAATTCAGTTTTCAAAATTTTTGTCATGCGAACTTTGCCAAATCGCTGAAGATGACTTTAAGCGACTTATTTGATATACAAGGTTCTCGGTATGGAATACATAAATAGAATTCGGATTCATTTAGTTTGTAGCGTATTCTGAGCCCCATGCACTCTGTTTTCAAACCTTTTTTTACCACAAAAGCATGCATGGTGACCGTCATAGTTGATTATTTGTTTCTCCTAACTCCTAATCACTGTTCAGAACGATAAACTTCGAGCCAGAATCCACGGTCTAGACGCCAGTTGTTGGATAGCTCATTGTTTATGTTTATTTGCAGGGTTATTCTGAATCACATTCCAGTGTTTTCGAACTTTTTACCACAAAATCATGTATGGTGACTAATTGATTATTTCTTTCTCCAACTCGTTATCACTGCTCAGAACGATAAACTTTAGAGCCAGAATCCACGGTTAAGATGCCAGTTGTGGGTAGCGCATTGTTTACGTTGAACCTAATCCGATGCATACTCATTCAATTCCAGGCGCCACAAATCCCAACTCGCCAGAGCTTATCGTGCTTTAATTTCCCAGATTCATCTAATAAGCTCATTGGTGCAACTTAGCCGAGGGCTCAGCTCAACATTTCTCGGCGCCCCTCAAGTGTCGTTGAACGATCTGAATGTTGATACTTACATCCTTGCGGAGTTTTAAACAACTTGACTCATGCTTCAAAATGAAATATAGATATCTGTTTTAAATCATCCATCCAGTTCAAAAAGGGAGTTTTTCGCTGGTTTGTTCTGGAATCCCGACTCGCAATTCAGAACCGAACGGGAGGTTTTTCTCATCTAGCCTTAACTATTCGATCCTACTCAGTAACGATAAATACCAAAACCTAAATTCTTCCAAATATTCAAGTCATTCTCTTCACGAATTGGATGTTGATCAATAAATAATATTTACTATTTTATACTATTGACGCCTTTGAATTTTTTAATTTTTGCTTCAAGAACTAACTTGTTTAAAAATTTTTATAGGACATTGAATTAGTTCCATACTCATTTCTAGACTTTTATATCGATCCAGTTTCTGTTTTTATTTGTTCTTGAATTTGGCACAGCCTCCTACTTTTGGACCTTGTGCCAAAAATCCAACCAACCATCCCGAACTTGACGATTCAGTTTTCGAAATGGAAGCAATAATTTGTAAGATTTGTCAATAGAATTAGGGATTTTCAGTGCAAACAAAGACGGAAAGCAAAGATTTTACTTCTACCCAAAAGCTCTCGCTTGATATATTACCTTCAAATGCAGCTTATCACAGTTTTGGCGACGTTTAGCGTTTAATCTAACTAGCGTTTACCAATCAACTATCATCAATTCGGAATTCATTCTTTGTTTTTGTTGGCGGAGTGCTGAGATCGTGTTAAAAAAACAAGCCAATTGACGTCACGTACGGAATACGTACAGGAAACGCGTATCGCCGCAGAAACACTACCGCCACCTGCATTTAGCTTGACAGAAAACGTCTCTCTTGCAGTTCCTGGTCAACTATGATTGGGCAATGCGACGCAGAAGGAAGCTGACCTTGGCGTGCTTTACCTTCTGCTTGCTCAAATTTTGTGAGCGGCATGTTTGATTACTAAAATAGCATGGGCGCGGTTCTCGAAGAGTGTGACCTTTCTCTTAGTCTCTTCAAGTGAATACCAATGGTCCAGAACATCATTTATCACGGATATTTCTCTCAGCAGTCTTACCTCGCCCGAGACCCGATTGCGTGAATGATACTTGGATAAAAAAATATAGTTGCGCTTTCCTTTCTTGGATGAAAGCGAATGTCCATTTGAAATTTTAAAATTACATTTCGAATAGAAAAAATAAGGGGCGATCACGTTTGAGAACAAATTTTGTTTATAACAAGTGTTTGAGATAGCAAACGAAAAGTTCTTTTTCTTATAAGTATTGCCTTGGACAGAAATTAATAAAAGAATACATTCGGTATGGTTTAGGCAGGCCTGGTAGCTTGAGTGGTTAACACTCCGGTCCTCGATTCAAAAGGTCTGATGACTCGGTGGGTTTGCCCAACTGCAGCATCTTGCGAGTTGTATTCGGTGCAGGTTCGATTCCTGTAACTTATCCTAGGTGTATTTCTGTCTTGTGTCAGTAAAACTGTATGTCCATTACTTGCAGCACCAAACACAATCTAGGTCAAATGTGGTTCTTGCGCCATAAAAAACCAACCAACCGAGGTTGTGAGGTCCTCTGGGAATGGATATTTGTAGTGATTGGGAAGGCACTTTTAGTTGTAGATATAAGGACTATGTAGATTGCAAAAAGTGTTCGAGTTGCAAAAAATAAGTGGAGGGATAAAACAAACGTCTGTAGATCTCATCCAATTTTTACCAATAGGACCTCATAATACAGATGACTCGGTGACTGCACATGTTATTCAGTGAGACATTTTCAGTCAAGCTAAATGTAGGTGGCGGTAGTGTTTCTGTGGCAATATGTGTTTCCTGTACGTATTCCGTACGTGACATCACTTGGTTTGTTTTATCGAACACGATTTCAGCACATTTTCCGATTCGACATGAAGTTGATTGGTCAGCGCCAATTAGATTAAACGCAAAACATTGCCTAAACTGCGATAAGTTACATTTGAAGGTAAATGCATCACGTGAGAGCATTTGGGTAGAAGTAAAATCTTTGCATTTCCGTCTGGTTTACTTACACTGAAAATTCCACTCATCGTTTATATACTATAAACAACGATTGATTGAACAACGACAAATGAATCGCTACAAAGTAGTTTCTACAATATAATCTGTTTTTATTGTCAGACGAACATTGGGAAACATGACAAAAAACTCCGATTTAAAATCAACAGCAAGATATCCATGCGTGCAATGTAAGTATCTATTTGAGCGATATGAGCTTTATTGTCCAAGCCTTCGATTATGTAAATTTTCTTGTTTCGATTAGAAAATTGTTTTATATAGTATTACAAAGAAATTTCGTCTTGTCAATTTGATCATAATATTACGACTTAAATATTAGTTTTTATCTTTGTTAATTCGACCAAGATTACTGTACCAGATTTGAGTTCTGCGTTTGTGCAATCTTTCTGGAAAACTTAAAATGTTTGGTAACGACGAAGTGGTTACCGTTCTAGTTTGAGTTTATGACGAACGAAGTTAGGTAATCGTAGTAGTTTGTTGAGTTATTGATTATCCGAGTCCAGGCGAAGGTTTTGCAGCTTTTCATTCATTCTGTGATCCCATTGGATTTATATCCCTAGGTTTGATTCTGTCAGTGTCGAAATAGTTCTTTGGGAACCTCTTTTATGGTCATTTCTCATGTTAAGGATTATGTCCACTGCTTGAGTACTCAACTTCAATGTTGAATCCAGACTTATTCTGCTAAATCCTTCCGAGTTATCTCTCCTCCATTGAAATGACCCACTTCTGCCATTTTGGTTTCTCAAACTTGAGACATGTCTGTTGCGTAAAAATCCTCAAAGCCTATTCTGAGAAACAAAGACAGACTTTTGTTCCCTGTGAGAATAATGAAGATGAGGTTGTTCATGCATGTGCCTTAGCGCATGCTTAGAATTATGTGCTCTCCTCCTAGCTTTAACGGTGCGCGAAAGCATTGCATCTAATTAGCAGAACTAATCTTGAGCGTAGGGCCAATTTACTGCGGCGTTATTTAACTTTCTGAGGGAGTTTTGAACTAATCGAATAATTAAATAATTAGGGTTCTCTCAGCTATGAATTTGATCTGCCATTCTTGTTCGAAATCGTTTATTAATGGTTTTAGATGCAGCGATTGGTAACGCATTTTAAACGTGAAATTAAAAGAATTATCTTGAAATAATCTTCATAATATGCAACTCCAAAGGGAATAATTAAAGAAAACGCGTTGAATTAATTGCAATTCTAATTTATTATTACATGAAAAATAATTATTGCTGATTATTAATTAGTACCACACTTTGCAGACTTTGAAATGCAAAATTAATTACAGAAAATCTGATTTTGTTGAAATTTACAAATTATTAAAAAAAAAGATTACTGTTAGAAATAAGAATAATTTATAACAGTACAGTCGACGCTAATTTATACGAACTTTTATCAAGTTCCGTTCAAGTATAAACAAATCAACATGTTCTTTGTTTTTTACGAACTTTTTGGGGGTTCGTAAAACGAATGTTGCCAGTATAAGAATATTACGAAAAATATACAGCTGCGTAAAAACGAACCGCATCCTTTGTAAATAGAAGAAATTGAATTGTACCATTCAATAGGGACAATTGGTACATTAGCTGATTCTGGCTCCGAATGTATTCAGGACCGGAAGCGATTGCATTTGGCAAATTAAATAAGACCGATCGCACTACGTAATTTTCTAGTCCTTTCGAGTTTAGAACCTTTGTTGAACAGGACTCTTGTAAGGTCATCTGTCTTCTCACCAGACCCGCACCACATTGTGGCAGGATATCGTAGCAAATGAATCAAATGTTTTCATGAAAATAATAAGGTTTTACCTCATTCGCAGTCTGGTCAAGTACGGCCCTTGTGCCATGAAACTCAAACAACCTGTCTGCCTAATTGTGGTGCTTTCGGATTTGCGGATCAAAGGCGGATACCGGACTCCCCTATACATTACTTAAATGGGAAATGCAAAAGTGAAAAAGACTGGCACTCGGTAGCTGGAGCTTTCGAAGTCGCCAAAGTAAACCACCATCCAAACTGTCTAGTCTGGAGCTCCAACTGCAGAAATCCTTCTTTAAACGGGATGTATTTGTTCACAGTTTCCTCTGGCGCAGCAGGAAAGGATGCTGGCGTTGGCTGCTGCCGGGAGAACAATGGCTCTGGACGTTCCGCTTGTTAGCTGCAATTACTGTTCCCGATCCGTTCTCTGAAATGTTACCGTTCACATAACATTCCATCGGTGCACTGCGCACAGGTTGCCTTGGTGACTGTCCCCGTCTGGTTTCCCCCAAGAAGCTGGGAATTAAAGTTAGAAAGCGCGTTCACTCATCTGCGTGTTGAGAAATTGAAGGGTTTCTTTTCGACGTTTTTTTGCTATCAAACCGCGTGGCTGTTATTTTTGCCAGTGCTTAGAACGCGCTTTTTGGGGGTTGCAAATTAAGTTAAAGGCTTCGGTGCTGTTTGAGATGGATTGGTTCCGTTTCGTAAAGTGTTTCTAAAGATAGCAAAAGGGTCGCTTTTCATCGTTGTATAGCACCGGTCTATACCAGGATGTTTCGAAACTTGCTGTACAAATTTTAAGGTGAGGTAGGCATCGACCACCTAATGCAATAGACAGCACGTGGGTGGAGTCGCTGTCGTAAGAGCTCAGAATGGAAAGACGTGCTTACTAATCGACTTTGACCGATTGGCTATCGAAGTGCAGACTAGTGTTTTAAATCACGTTGATTTAAAACACTAGTCTAACCAATCAATAATTTGTCCCACATTGGGGTTCATGCTTTTTTCCACAACCCATGTGACAGATCTTCAAACCGAGCGGCCGGAAGAAATAGCATAAAAAGCTGCGCGCGCACACTCCGTCTATTTCATTAAAAGGTCGATGGAGGTAGTGATAGGGGGACCATTTTTCGACCGTAAATTTAGGAGATTTGGTCGCGACAAAATTTGAGCACTTAGCGGCATGGCGTCACTTTATGAAATAATGTTTAATAAAATAATTAATATCATACTATATATAACATAAAGGGTCAAAATATAGAATACAAATTCATATATGTTCATGTTTCTTAGTCCTAACCTTTATGTACTTGCTCAGTAATGCTGCAGGACTAAATATTTTTGTCTTGTGAAATTTCATCTCTTGCCATTAGCTCCGACTTAATTCGTTCTAAGCTGCTTTGATTCGGCTGATCAGTCCATTTATTGCTCATCAGTGAAAAACTCAGTATTGGTATTTGAGCCTAGAATACTTAAAACAAAGCCTAAGATCTTATTAAGGTTGGCCACATTAAATTGTTTCTTGAATCACTGAAAACGTTGAACTAACTTCTAACCAGGAGGAATAAAAGCTTAAATACGGGAGTTGGTCAGTAGGTATGGAACACAAAAGTTCTAAAGATAACCCTGGGAAATGTGTTTGTGGGGCATCACTGTTTTCTAGGTTCAAAGTTGTATGAATATTTTCATTGTTTTTGTGATAATTAAAATGTAAAATTGTTACATATATTCTACAAAGAAAACAGGAAAATTTAATATATTTGTAGAAGCTGTATATTGAGTATTTATTTCATAAACTACGTTAAATCTGTCGTAGTCTCAAATGTCCTTACGTTGGTGTGGTGTGGTGTGGAAGTTCGAAGAGTGGGGTGGCAGCTCAAGTGTTGTCCTCGAATCCCCTTCGTGATTGATCCCAGACCCCGTCGCCAATAGCCCGTTGTGTTGCTCCAGTGTGACGTTAATTGAATATCCCATCCCATCCCATCCCTTATATGTTCTAAAATAAAATGGTCAATTACTAATAAAAATGCGCTACTTATTTCCTCCTTCATAATATTTCTTTTTGCATATGCTGTAGGCCCGGGAGTATCCTTGAAAATTCTGTGAACTGATAATCTTCCACCAACGCCCCTTCTTTTATTTTTCTCCAAATAGTTCCGTCTGTAGAAATTTCTGTTTCACTTTCATCTTCGTCACTGGAACTGGACGGCAATGGTAAACATCTTCGTTTACGTATGTTTGAAATGTTTTCGTATTCACTGTCGCTTGATTCATCTTCATTGCTCTTATCAGAAATATCGCTATCACTACTCTCGATATTCAACACGTTTATTGTTCTTGCCGTGTGGATCACTTTGGTTATCTAATAATTCGCCTTCGCTATCATAAAGCTCATTATTTTCAACATCCGAACATTCCATAGGTATGTCGGTGATATTTTCCAAAAACACGGAAGATTTCTTTCGTGTTGTCATTTTTGGGGCCTAGCGATAATTATAAAAATAATTTGAAACTAATAGTAGGATAATATTTCTCTCTGTATTTAGTTTTCTTACCAAATAATATACAATATTTCAGTATCCAAAGAAATGTTTCTTTCCAGTTTTCTAAACAAAGGTCCACAGCCAACACCCTTCAAAATTCAATCAACGACTGAAAATTTATCACGAATTCTGTAATTATCACCCGCATGACATTTTTTTGATCGTGCTACAATTACGCAGTATTTATAATTTATTATAACTGCAAAACTCATTCCATCACATAGAAAAATGCACCAGTCATTTTGACTGGTTTGGTATAAGTACCGATGATATTCAAAAACTTTGGTTTTGAATAAAAATATAAAACTAACCGCCTAATAATATTCATTTAATTATCGCTACAAATGTCATGACAATCGTTTCAAAAAAAAAATTAAGGTGAAGTAAGAATTATAAATTAAAATTGTAAAACCAGTCATTTTGGACTGGTGTGGTAAATCTAGTGTTAATTTTGCAAATTAACACAGTTAATTCAATAACTGTTATTTTATCAAAAGAATATCCCAAAAGATTCTACGCATTATAATATTTAATTTGTATAGAGATATGAAACCAACATACTCTTTCGAGTGAAGGCCTTGTACCACCCGAGTCCCCTTCTGACTATACCACTGGTTGGGAACCACGTTTTCCATTTAGAAAGAAGTTCTTGAATGTTCCGATCATGCACTTCTCTTGGGACATCCTCTCAAACGCTTTCACATCCATCGATTGTAGCATCCTGTTGGAAACGAACCTCAACACAGAGGAAGCTCGAAAAGTTTTAATGAATGGATTGTCCTTGGACAATCTAAAGACGGAAGCTGGGACTTAAAAATAATACTACATCGGAGAGGGATGGGGTGACGCCTTTATTCACAAAAAGCGCGGTATTGTCTGCCTTGTGTCTGATAAATGTCACCGAGAACTGGGATCAAGCAGGTGAATTTGTGTTCAGAGTCAAACAGTGCTGTGGTCAGTCTGTATCAGGGTTAGAAATTAGGAGCTGAAAGTCAGGCGTCAATAGCACCAAATATTTTCTATAAAGCTCTAATTGAGTGCTATTTCAAAGAAGTATATTTTGTTTACGAAAATGTGTTTTGAACATGCAGTGTAATTGATGACTCCGTTTGGAAGGTCTTTTTTCTTTGTGTACCTTTCTGTTTTGGGTCATTGTATTGCCTTTACAGATTGTTGCATTCACTGGTAGTTTGAAGATTGTTAGAAGGAAGAATAAACTGTGGGTTGATCAGAATTTTGAGTCATACAAACAAATATATTCTGAAAACTTAGTCGTCAGAAATGACTAGATCTAAAATCTTGGTCGTCAAAATAAAATTTAAAGGTGCAAAATATGACCAACGATTGCTAATTTTGAACTCAGGTCTGTTTGAATGGAAGCTCACAAATGATTATGAGAAAAAAAATGCTTTATAAAATTCTTCACTTACACCATAGATGTGTGCAGTTAATCTATTGTGACAGTTCTGTTTATTTTGATAGATCGCTTCATCCCTACTTGATATTTATCTATTGGGATGTTAGAGGTGCTGAATCTTCAGAACCCGAGCAAAGGAGCCTTGATACAAGGAAATACTTTTCGCAACTAAGAACTCCTTAACTATGGAACTTATACACCGTAAACTAAATAGACTTAACTTTCCATATGTAAGCTAAGTATGCTTCAAAATTTCAAGTACTTCGCTTTAAACAAGTTCATAGCATTTTCTTAACTAAAATTTATGAAAATGAAATGTTCCTCATTAGGTTTTTCATTTGTTTTTAATTTTCCAAATCTGCACTACAAAATCATTCTTCGCTGTTGCTTTTTTGCGAACATGAAGTAAATGTTGCATGCATCCTAGTTTTACCTTTTGTTCTATTAATTTATTTAAAATTTGTCACAATTTTTCATTTCTAGCGATAATTCTATTTTTATTGTCATTTTTATTTTAACAATGCTTTTATCTTGTCTTGCGTTTGGCGCAGTTTGTTCTGTTGTCGCTTATTTCCAACCGACGAACTTCTATGTAGGCGTCTCGATGGATGGCAACACGAAAATTCAATCTAATAATCTTTATATACAACTTTATGTACAATTAATATATATACATGGCACCCTGTGCCTCTTTCACATATGAATCGACCCACTGGTCCTCCGTAAAATAACATTTGCAACGGACGGTCCCAGACCGTCTCTCACATCACTTACTCAAACCGTCTCTCTCCCTCTTACTCTGCAACAAAAACGTCTATACATACCATACTCACAGTGGCGCCCTCTCGCGACAATCAAATTATAATTCAACAAGCTCACATTCGGCCTTTCCTGACAACCATTCGCCCTCGAATGTGCTACTAATGTTATAAAATAATATAAGTATATTAATAAACATGATTGAAAATTATAGAAATCATGCACATGATTATCAAACTACATAAATCAATTAATTGAATATAAAAATATCAACAAATAACAAATAAATCAGTTAAATTCAATATAAACAAATTGAAGTTAAGGTTGAATCAGTTATAATCAACCAGTTAGTTGTTTTTTTTAATTATTATTTTCCGTAGAAAATTGCCTTAGTACAGGCACGCTTTGGATTATGTCTCAGTTCAGAGTCACTAAGTTTGTTGTCTGAAAAATCACTGAGTTCATCTGATGAGTCCTCTGTATCAGAATCAGTTTGGTTCGGCCATGCCTTTAACTGGCTTACGTGTGCAGTAGTGGTGTAAGAATGTCCCTTGCTCTTCTCCCCAAGTTGAGTGATTCTGTAGGTGTCGCTTGGTAGCACATCAGTTATAATTAAAGGACCTCGATATTTTGGTTGGGTTTTTGTTGGTTCTCCTGTCGGTATTGGAGCTTTTTTCATAACAACAACTTGTCCTGACCTATAAGTAGTTGTTCCGCATTTCTTCTTGTCATGAGCATCCTTCATCTTTTTCTGCATATCTTCTATTCGCTCTCGAGTCGAGATTTGAATCTCCGCAGGATCAGTCCATCCTTCTGCACTCTCATCAGCTTGTTTTCGTAAAATTCCATCATTAAATCTTGGTGAGTAGCCGTGTAACATTTGGAAAGGGGTCTTGTTAGTTGTTTTGTTTAAGGCATTGTTTAGATTTCTTTCCACTTCTTTCATTCTCAAGTCCCAGTCTTTGTGTCTATGGTCTTCCATGGACGTTGCTATGGTTGGGATAATGGTGCGATTAGCTCTCTCAACCATCCCATTACCTTGTGGGTGCTTTGTGGAGTTTAGAGTATGAGCTATGCCATTTTCTCGACAAAACTTCTCTAAACCTTGTGAGGTGTAACTGGAACCCCGATCACTAATGATTCGATCTGGTAAACCAAAGTCGTTGATGAAGTTTTTCAATGCCTTCTGAATGTAGCTGTATTTCGTACTTTTCACAGGTATCAATCGTAAGAACCTCGTGAAATTATCGATGATGACCAGTAAGTGTTGGTTACCTCTGGAACTTCTTACAAATGGACCCAAGTGATCGACGTGAGTTATGGAAAATGGTCTCTTTCCAGGCTTAATAGGATGTAACAGTCCTTGTTGTTTACCTCCGGGAACCTTGTTCACTAAACATTCTAAGCACATCGATATGTGTTTCTTCACGTAGCGCTTCATTCTTGGGAACCAATACAATTCCTTAATTTTATTCACAGTTCTGTCAACTGAAAAATGTCCGATTAGATCGTGAAACTTGACTACAGTACTTTTGCGCATGGATCTAGGTATAACGTAAAGCAGTCTTTCTTTTCCATTGTCTTTTATGGTTCGATACAGTCTTTCTCTCTTGAAAACGTAATTTGCAATAATTTGGTTGTCGGCTTTTGTTCTTTCAAATTTTTCTTTCTTGAAAATGGAAATGATCTTATCTAATTCGGGATCTCCTCGTTGAATCATAAGGATTTGTTCGTCAACGGACATCGTTAGATAAACTTCTAGATTCCTTTCGATCAATTCAGTCATCGTGTCATCAGCTTCTAAGGTAGGAGCTCTACTCATTGCATCTACATGAGACATCTTCATACCTGGTCTATGTTTTACTTCAAAATCGTATTCTTGAATAAGATTGCTCCACCTGGCAATTTGAGGATTTGTCGACTTCTTTGCGTTCATATAGACTAAGGCTTGACAATCGGTGACGATAGTAAATTTTATTCCGAGCAGAAATTGTCGAAGTCTGTCCAAAGTCCACACTATCGCCATCAATTCTAGTTTGCTAGAATGATAGTTCTTTTCAGCCGGTGTTGTCTTTTTGCTGACAGCGTACACTAGATTCCAGCGACCATCTGTTCCTCTTTGTAGGAGTGTACCTGAGAGTCCATCAGATGAAGCATCGGTGTGTACCTCAGTCAATGCTTCGGGCTGGTAATGAGCAACTATCGGTTTGTTGGTCAGATTACCCTTGAGTTCTCGAAAAGCATTTTCCTGTTTTTCCGTCCATTCAAAGTCCTTGTCCTTTTGAATTAAACAAGTTAGATGTACTGCCTTCTCAGCATACTTCGGAACAAATCTTCTGAAGAAACCAGTCAAACCCAAGAAACGGCGAACTTCATGAACATTCTTAGGTTGTGGGAACTTCGCTATTGCTTCCACTTTCCTTACTCCTGGCTTTATTCCTTCTTCATTGATCACAAAACCCAAAAAGTCAACTTCCTTCTTCCCAAATTCGCATTTAGGTAATTTGAGTGTTAAGTTAGCCTTCCTTAGACATTCAAGTACTTCTCTCAGTCTTTCCATCATCTCGTACCAATTTTTGGCTGGTATCAATATATCGTCCAAATAACACAAAGCTTTTGTGTTCAGTAGTGGCCCTAAGACATGGTGCATTAACCTCTGAAACTCCGCCGGTGCATTAGCTAATCCAAAAATCATTCTTTCAAATTGACCCGTTTCATCCGGTGTTATAAACGCGGTTTTTAATTTTGATTCCTCACTCAATGGTATTTGTAAATATCCGTGAGCGCAATCTAGCGTTGTGAACATTGTGGAAGTTGCTAAACATTCAAGTAAGTCATCTATTCTAGGTAACGGGAATTTATCTTTAACTGTTTGATTATTTAATTTCCTGTAATCAACAACTAACCTGTGCTCCCCTGTTTTCTTTTTGACTAATAGTACCGGACTAGCATACGGCGAACGTGTTTCAGAAACAATACCGTTTTCCTTCCATTCCCTCACTACATCCTTGATAATCCCTCTCTCAGTTGCATTCGTTTTATAAGGTCGTACACTAATGGGTTTACTCCCCTCTACTTCCTTAATACTCATTTTAGTTAGCGTTGTACACCCTAATTCACCCAATTCCAGTGCAAAACAGTCCCTAAACTCATTGACTAACTTCAAAATTTCACTTCTATTCTCAATTGATGTTCCTTCGTCAAATTTAATTTCACTCATTTCGATTAAACGCTTATTTTCTTTTATCACGTTTACGTAACAACTCTCCTCATTAACCAAACAAATGGGGTCTAATTCAATAACTCTTCCTACACATTGATTTTTCCTCAATAAAACATTCTCATTTCCCACATTAATCATTGGAACTACGGTTTCACCATCTTTTATTTCTAACAAAGAATCGTAACACCCTTCTTCTCCCTCTATAATTACCAAGCCTTCATTTACCAAGGTGGTCTGAGCCCTTACAAAATTCACCGAATTTCTTTCAAGTAACACTTTACTAGACGTTTTCAATTCTCTTACGTCCGAATTCTTTTCACATTCCATGTTAGCAAACGGGTTATCCTCTGCATAATAAACATGAAATTTATTCCCAATGCGAGCAAACGATATGTTCTCCCGATCCAAAAATGATCTCCCAATTAACAAGTCGTGCGGTAAAGCGTCGTCTCTAACAATAAGCATTTCAACCCTTTTTACTTCAACGCCATCCAAGGAAATATCTACTGTTGACTTTCCTAGCGCGCGCGCGGCACACAATTTGACATTCCCAAATCCGTACATTATGTTCGAAGCTGGTTCTATTTTTAGATCTAACTTTTTCGCTACAGAATTCCTACAAATAACGGAATCGCTCCCAGTATCAATCAGAGCTGCAAACTCCAACGACCCCTTGTTTATCCGTGCAATTTTAACATAAGATGATGTCTCACTGTCTATTCCGCCCTCACTAGTCGTCACTAAACTGTGATCTCTTTTCGACACGTGGCTTCCCTCATTCCGTTCAATTCTTTCTCCTTGTCTGTTAACACCCTGCCCTCTAATTTGATCGAATTTATTTTTTTGTTTAGGACATGCTCTAGCGAAATGCGTATTTTCATTACAAATGAAGCATCTACTATCTTTCTGCATTGGACGCCGCCATTCTGTCTGACTATTGTATTTATTATTATTCCTGGTCGTAAATCGTCCGTTACTGAAATTAGGATTTGTTTTTCTTTCATATCGAGCTGACTCATTCAACGGTGATCTCGGTCTAGACGTAAATTCGTATTTTTTTTCATACATATTTTGATTTCCGTTTTTGAATTTGGACAAGTTACTTTCGTTTCGTACATTTTCATATTGATCTAGTTTATCCGCTAATTCTGACGAGTTAACTATTTTTACCCATTCGTCCACGAAATGTTCTTTCATTACAACGGGAACTTTTCTTTTTAATTGATCTGTTATGATTAACTCTCTGAGACCATCAAAATCACTTACATTAGTTCCGCGTAACCATTCGTCAAAGTAGTTTTGTAATTCATACGTGAAATCTCTCCATGTATTTTTGGGTAGTTTGGCATGGTCAAAGAACTTCTGTCGGAATTTATCCGGACTTAATTTAAACTTTTTTAATAGTAAATCTTTAATGTGTCCATAGTCATTTGAAAGTTCTTCCGGAACTCTCGCGATAATTTGGTTAATTTCATACGGTAATAAATTAACTAAATGACTAACCCAATTCTCAGGACTTAGATTTAAACGTTTCGCTTGTCGTTCAAACAATATGAGGTAAAAACTGATGTCTCCATCTCTCATTTCATATCGTTGCATTATTTTAGTAATCATGCAATTACTAGAAATTTCATTTTGGTTTCCATTTTCGCTTTCGTTAGATACGTTACCTTGTTCTATTCTTAATTTTTCTAGTTCGAACTGTCTTTCTAATTCACGTTCGTTTAGCTGTCTTTCTAATTCACGTTCGTTTTTCTGTCTTTCTAATTCACGTTCGTTTAGCTTTTGATTTTCTTCTCTGGTACTTACTATCGTTTTTAACAAATCACGCGTGAATTCCTCATCATAATCCTTACTTTTCGTAATTAACTCTCTAATTTCAATAACGACTGCGTGATCAGGTAATTTTATATTTAATTCTTCCGCTAAAGAAATTAGATCTACCTTTTTCGATTTTGCAAGAAATGCCATTTTTACACACTATTTCAAAGTTCCTTAACCAATTTAACACATAAAATAAAATAAAATAAACTCCTCAACACAATTTCACACAGAGATTAAAAAATAAATTGCACCAAGACGGAGTTTCTAGACGGAGTTTCAGAAATTTCATGCCACATACCTTCTTAAATTGTTAGGAGTTAGTCCTGAGTTCCGTTTGTACATACAGCGATGTTCGGCTTCCAGATGATTCGTTTAGATTTCACACTGATTAAGTCTTTGTTGTATACATGTAATTGTTCCATCCACGGTCAAATATCCACGGTCAAATATCCCACTTCTGATTCTTGTTGTCGCTTATTTCCAACCGACGAACTTCTATGTAGGCGTCTCGATGGATGGCAACACGAAAATTCAATCTAATAATCTTTATATACAACTTTATGTACAATTAATATATATACATGGCACCCTGTGCCTCTTTCACATATGAATCGACCCACTGGTCCTCCGTAAAATAACATTTGCAACGGACGGTCCCAGACCGTCTCTCACATCACTTACTCAAACCGTCTCTCTCCCTTACTCTGCAACAAAAACGTCTATACATACCATACTCACAGTGGCGCCCTCTCGCGACAATCAAATTATAATTCAACAAGCTCACAGTTCTTTGTACTTCTGTGCCATACAACCCGTCCAAATTATCCAACCATTCTCTCTTGAATCTTTTACATTCCGTGAATGCATAGTGTTCTTATCTATCATATCCATGTGAGAAACTAGGAGTAGAGAGGCAGGCGTCATCAATGGCACCGGAATATTTTCCCTCGGTTGCCAATACATTTACAATACAGATTGTTGCATTTACAGCTAGTTTGGAGTTCAGATTGTTGGAAGGAAGAATAAACGGTTAATTGATAGGAATTTGCGTCATACGTGCGAAAATATTCGAAAAACGTAGTCGTCAAAACAAAATTTAAAGGTGAAAATGCGACTAAGACCGCTAATTTCGAACACTGATCTAAAATCTTACTGTGTCAATTAAAAATCAATATTCACATCAACGTGTTTTAACTCTATCCTTTACTGTATTTTAATATTTCTGTTTTTATGCTTTTGATTCAAATGTTTTTTTGTTTTTCTTTTCTGCAGTCGGTAGTTTGACTGCTAAAAATCTTCAAGGCTGCCGCAGGCGACTTTTAGCTACTATTTTCCAACATTGGCGACTAGGGGTTATCTTGATCAAGAAAATCATCTCAAAAGCGACTAATTTCAAAATTTCCACTTTTTTTTTGAAAATTTAAGATCAACGAACATTTAGTCCCTTTTATTTAACAAAAACGGACTGAAAAAATATTTTTCAGAAAATTTTCCAATGGACGCCAATTTCGAATTTTTGGCGCCAAGCCTTGGCAACCATGAACGAAAAACATCGGAATCTGGTTGCTAGATTGTCATGAAAACCTTATTAAGAAAATATTTAGTTTTTTAATATAAAAATTTAAATTTCTTAGTTCTACGACATCTGTTTCTTACTTAATTAGCACATTTTATGTTTTAACCTATTCGTTTCGTATCTGAGCAACCGAAATTGCTACTAAAATAGGGTTTAGGAGGAGACTAACTATTTTTCAGAATTTATGCTATTAATGCAACTTTCTTACAAGTGCTTTGGCTGTGGTATCTCTGATTTTTTAATCTGTTTCTTTCAAAGTTCGTTTGGTCTTGCACACCTTATCCATTACTGGATATCGCGCCGTGAAACATAATCAAACCATTCTGTGAAACCAGCTTTAAGAAACCGATTCAAGTGTGCAAAGTACCGGACATTTTCAAATTTCTTTTCAACATTTCTTGTTCATTTTCCTCAGGACAGTACTTTTATTTTTGGTAACGAGTGTAATGGTTATTCCGAGTTGAACGAACGAACCCGGCTTTTATGTCACGGGTTAAAAACATAGACCGAAATCGCCACAAAACAGTCGAAGAAAAGCCTTCCCAAAACTACGAAAAAACACACCCTTTTGACATCGTTTTGAGTAATTATATACTTTTTTCAACTTATGTGAGTTGCAGGTGCAGCTTTTGGTGAATGAGGACGCGGTGCTCCGTTTCGCGATGGATTCCTGCTGCCAGCCTGAATAATTTTCGCTAACGATTGGACGGGAACGAGTTCCTCATTCCCCGCTCATACCGAAACCAGTTTTGGGCTTTTTTGTGTCCGTGGTCTTGGGAAATTCCTGCATCTTTCAAGATTTGGGATGAACGGAGGAATCGCGTTCCTGGCCGATGTGGTTTTGCACATAGCCTTGAAATCTTATGGGATGTTGTTTGTATTTGTGTCCGAAGTCTCTGGGTTCATATACAGTAAAACTGCTTTAGAGTCATAGCTGGAAACTTGAAAAGATTGACGGTGACCTCCAATTCAGACAAGCATTGAAAGGTAAATTAAAATAAAATTATTACCCGAATTTGTAATCGAAAAATATTGACCCATCAAACGTCCCAAGAAGATTCATTCTCTTGGTCCGGATGTGGTTTCTTAATTCTAATTTACCCTGAAGACAAATCCTTAATCCTCTTGTTTTCTTACTAGGCATTTCAATTGACGTTATTTACATCATACAAGCTAACTCTGATAAGGCCGGTGGTTGCCCGGTTGGAAGAGTAGCGGATTAGGGTTGCGAGTTCGAAACTAAATCTAACCACCGTCGTGTATGAGGGGGCTGATGCACGTTAAATCTGTCATGGTCTCAAATGTCCTCAAGTTGGCGTGGTGTGGAAGTTTGAAGAGGAGTTGTCAGCTCAGGTGTTGTCCTCGGATCTTTCCCCTCGGGATTGATCCCGGCCGATAGGCGATAGCCCGTTGTGTTATCCGGTGTGGCGTTAATTCAACTACCTGCCTATCACAAGGCCGGGTATCCCGGAAGAAGGCACTTGAGTCACCTGGTTTCGAACGAGTACATTAAATTAGGAGACTGGTGATAATATGTAAGCATGTTCCTTCCACAAAGGCGTTTAGTTACAAGTTTATCATTAGTTGCCGAATGCGATAGGGTTGACAACTAATTAGGGAGAAAACATCCACGGCGATCACCATTCATGCTTTTGCGTATGTCAGCCGTCTCCTAACGCACTTTCACACCTTTTCATAAATTAACTTTCCCAATGTCGACTACCTTCTCCCAGGAGCAGCACCTCTATGATTGGCGTTAGTCTAGGTTCAACAAGTTGACCTAGGTGTGGATGTTCGAAGTAGTTCGGAATTTATCAAACCCTTTCAGGGACGGTGGTGTCCCAGTTCCATGAAATGGCTGGGGCTTGGAAAAAATATTTTAGGTAGATTAAGGGTACATAAATCTTATTGAAATTCTAGTCTAGGAGTGCCCTAGATGGACGGTGGGACATTATTTCACTCCTTAAAAAGCAACGAAATTCTATACGTAAGTACATTCATACAAGGTCTATCTATTAAATTTTTTTGACACAGTGCCCTTGAAAGGATTAACCCGGTTCATTCGACCTTCGTGTGGGACTTGAGTGGAACAACAACCAAATAATAAATCTATCGCAATTGTACAAAAAACCGACCATATACGTAGATTACGTGTTTCCTTGACGAAAATGTCACCGTTCGCACAAAGTAATAGAAATTATTTGTAATCGGAAAATTTGACGCACATCATTAGCAAATGCATATTTTCATCCGTTTTTCATTTCTTGGTAGTTTGTTCTTTTTCAGACAAAATTCTAGGGCGGCAGTGAAACAGACTATGGAATTTCTTTCCCTCCAAAACTACTATTTCAATCCCCTCCATTAAACATTTTCTCCTTTATCTAATTCTTGGAAATCACAAAACTCATTTTAGCCCCATTTATTTCCGTCCCACTGTCCACAGGTTTAATTTGACAAAAGTAATCCTTTGACTCATCCTGTCGTTAAAAATTCCTCGTCACTCAGACTGAATGCTATCCTCACATTCCGTCATTCCAAATTTTCCGACTGGCAATCAGCCGTACCGCACGTGAAGATTCACTTAACAGCACGCGCATTAAGATTCGCTTTACTTTGTTCCGAACATAGTAGCACTCGTTCTTCCTCCGTGCGTAAAAACTGACGTCATAGGGTACGTGACGTACCATTCCATTCCCGATGCCTACTTGCAGCTGCTTTGACTCTCATCGGCTTCCTTACATCGTGTGTTCTGCGATATGGCATACACGAGTTCATTCACAAGTCGGATGACGAACACTTCCTCCGCTCTTACGTTGTTACTTCCGATCTCTACTGATTACGATGCTGAAGAGACAGTAGTTCGGACTTATCTGCTGACTCATGTGTGAGATATGTGGGTGTAATACGTGAATTGAAATTCCTGAAGTGAACGATAACAGGTGTGTCAACTCTTTTGAGTCCCCTATGGTCTGCACACCTGTCCCCAATTCTTCAATTTTATAGTGGGCGTTAGCATCAATTTAAACGACGGTCCCCTTATGAAATACAAATATACATTCCGAGTTCATGAAAACTTAATTTTTATAGCACCGTGATTATCCGAGATAATGTGGACCAAGGCCACCTCGTATAACCAGAAACTCGAATAATACGGATGTCGTAACACAAAACCAAGGTTAATGGAACATTACATCCCTATACTCTTTTCTTTTAACCTTGACATAAAACAACTTATACAAAATACAGTATAAAATTACTGTTTTACACGTAATTACTACTGCCACTGAAAAGATTCATAAAGCTAGGTTTAAGAATAATCTACTCGGATTCGTGTCACAGTATGTAGTGTGATAATTTTACTACGAATCTTGATGTGAGTTACTTATCTTTTCCAATTCTCTTAAAAAGTCTTTAAAGGTCTTCTGTTTCGCAGTACTTTCTCACCTCTTTGGACTATGTTCATAAAAACCCAATTTTTATAACACCTCGATTATACGAGGTAATGTGGACCAAGGCCACCTTGTATAATCAGAAACTCGGATAATACGGATGTAGTCACGAAACAGCCTATACGAAATACAGAAAAAATTACTGTTTTATGCGTTACTACTACTACTACTAAAAAGATTAATAAAGCTAGGATTAAGAATAATCTATACTCGGATTTGTGTCACAGTATGCATTGTAATAAATTTATTTATTATAAATCTTGATGTCAGTTACATATCTCTTAAATTCTCTTGAAAAAATCTTAAGGTCTTTTTTCGCAGGATTTTCTCACCTCTTTGAAAAAGTACGCACACTCGTTCTCGAAGCTATTAAAAACTAAAAAAAAAAATTAAAAACAAACCTCGGTATCAGATTTGTCTCGGTTAGCACGGACTCGGTTTATCTTCGCTGTCATTGCCCTCAAACATCGAGTTGAATATTAAAAATATCAGTTGGTCCTGAAATGTATGAATAAAATGAATTGCAACCACACATAAAGTACGGAGTGATAGTCTACACTTTGTTTTCGCGGCTTCCATCTTTAGCCTAATTCGAAAGGATATGCAAAATTAGATAAGTTTTCCTTGTTCGTGTTACTTATTTTTCATTCGTTCGAGCAACACGGACATTCAGTTAATCGGAACTGCCATTGCCCTCAAACATGAGAGTTGAATACTAAAAATATCACTTGGTCATGGCCTTGACGTGCTATCCACGAATTTACCTTTTGTTGTATTTTCTATTAATAAACATGGACCGTTTTAAGAATTTTAAACTTTTCATCAAGCATCTAAAATATGATAAAATATTTTCTTTCACGATTTTTCCCCTAGGAGAGATTTTCAGTGTAGACCTGAAGACGAAGATTTTACTTTCGTTTACCCAATACGTAATAAGTACAGAAAGCACATTCTACCACGAAAACACTAGCGTCATCTACATTTAGCTTGACAGTAAAGCTTATTGTTGCAAAAACTTTAATTTGGTTTTTGAATTCCTTTATAGTCTACATTTCCTCTCAAAATCACGAAAGTACCATAATATCTGCTATCCAAGTTCGAATTTACGTTTTCAAAATTTTGACCAATTTGGGTTCAAGGACAGATTTTAAACCAAAGATCAGTTTATTTGTCATTTTAATCCTCTGAGGGGTTCAGACGCATATATTTGTTCTGCAACCTGCAGTCTTCCCTGCATGACTACTAACTAGTTTTGAACTTCTTGAGAAACAGTCCTTCCTGGCATTCTTTCAACCATTATATTTATGGCGTTCTTTAGTCATTATGCATGTTATGATGTAAAAGCAATAGTACATTGCTCGGAAATCTCGCTATGCTCACAGGGTTATGGACAGTTTCTAAGAACCTTTAAAGATATTTTTAGAAAAAATTAAGTTCGGGCTCTAGAAATGTGGCAATGATAATAAATACCATTCTAAGGCTTTTTTCAATGTACTTAGGGTTTTCTAGAGTAGGTTATCATGTTAATACGATCAATCATCCGAAATCTTAGGCATCAAAAATGACGAATGGGTCTAAAAACTAGTCATCAAAACGAAACTTGGATGCAAAACCGCTGATTTCGAACCTAACCGTTTTCTGAAGACCCGTTACAAAGCAGCTACTTTATCATTCGGCGCCCTTTTGGATTCGTAAACCCAAGGGGGAACCTTTCCCTTCTGGAAGAGAAGAAAAACTCCCTCCTATGGAAATCCAATTATGTTAATTTCCATCACCCTTTTTCACCATCGGAATTCGTCGTCTTCCACACTTGTGTTGATATTGCTCACCTTCCATTGAAATCCTCACGAGAGGTCAAAGGTCTTCCCCACTGGGCGCCCCAACAATTTCAATGGACTTTGCAAAGAGCGCTTAGGTATTGATTTCATTGATGATGGAAGAGAGATGAGTCACACAACTACGATCCGTTGTCATGGTTACCGCCACTAAGTGAGAGCGCCACCTGGCTACAATCCTCTTTGCCGAGTTGAGAAAAAATTGCCCAACGCCGAGCGAATGACAGTTCGGCTTTCGGAGTAGTGGAATTTTTCCGTGTGTCGCCGGCGTTTATGCATAATCGGTATGTCTATTTAGTTTTATCTCGTTCGCTTCTCTGTACCCTTCCCTCCCGCCCCCCTGATTCTCAGTTCCAGTTCGTTTATCCGTGTTCAGTTAGTGTAAAAGAGGCCAAATGTGTGACTTGCGTGTTTTGAGAAATCGGTTAAAATAGTTTTTAATTCTTCCGAAAAGTGTTCTTTGAAATGGTATAGGTCAGTTGGATTGAGATGTAGGTTGGATGACATTTAGTTTTAAATTTTCTCGCCAAATTTTGTTTTAGAAAAAATAACATTTTTTTGTTATACAATTATATTTTTTGAGAAGTCTTAGTTTTCTGTTTGCTTGAGAAAAAATAACCTTAACAATTCAGTTTTCATTTCCGTCAAAACTGAATTTTTTGGGGGTAGAGTTAAGCTTATTTCAAATCTAGAAAATTGTCATGAAATTAAAAATGAAGGATAAGATAGTTTTTATTTTATGTACTACTTATATCTTTATTGATATAAATGCCCAAAGGACTTGCAATATGCAAATAATTTGTTATTTAAAAAATCATTTCAACCTGTTTAATTGTTTCAATTATCTTTCAACATTGGAAATTGGTCTTATTTTCATTTCATGTCATGCATTCTAAAAACACGAAATTACTGTTTTGTGGACAACTTATATCTGGTTTATTATTTGTAAACTTTTTTATTTTAAATTTTAAGAATGGTACTACAGTTTTAAATTTAAGGTTTTTTTTACTTATTCTATGTAAACTAAAGTTTAAAAATAAAACATTTTTATTGATAAGGCTAGTTTTTTGTGTGAATTAAAAATGTAGTTGATGTCTATTTGGAAAGACACTTATATGGAATGATGAGTATTGAATTAAAAGGAAATATTTTACTCTACAAGTTCAGGTCTACAATTTAGTCTGAACATGTTCACTTTTATAAAAACTAAAACATGTAACTAGCAACGACTACTTGAACTCATTGTGATGTTGAACAAATTTGTATCTACCAAGTACTTGTAATTAATTACATGTTATGTATAAAAAATTTTTATTTTAATTTTGTACACATTTTTATCTACAGTGTGCTTTAAAGGTAAAAAATAACGTATTTTTCGTCTGTCTTGAGAATTATCACTTTCTACCATTTTCATGTGTACTGTTCAGTTTGGTAAAATTTTAAAGTTTTTTTGTGCAGAGCAATTTAATATTATCTTGAGATAATGAAACCCTCTTAATAGGATGTAAATATATTTATTCTTGCTTTTGCAGATTGATTATCCTGATGTTCAGTTGATGAGACCTGGCCAGAGGCAGTCATGTACAACTATGAACTTAGAGAAACTGCTGGCATTGGAACAGGAAGAAGTGACGATTGCTTTGGATACTCGGCAAAGATTTCACTCTGAGGGCTGTGATGACAACTATAGACATCATCGATTACAGGTAAGTAACGTTTATGCTTTGTTCCTAATAAAGTAAATTTAGTCTTTTTGATTGTGAAATAATTTTAAAGTTTTAAATGTTTAAGAATTTTTAATTACTTTGCATTTTGTAAATGCTCCTTGACTTTAAATTTGTTGAAAATTATAAAAGTAAATATTAGTAAACCTAAAACTTATATTCTGCATTCTATTTTCATAATTTATCACAAAGTTCTACTTTTTACGAATATCTTTTTTTTGCACTCAAGTATTAATACCATGTGTTTATTTTCCTCAGCTTCCTCTGGAGTTCCCTTCAATGCTCCATCGTGGGGAAGCTCTGCTTAAGAGTTCCAATCGCAACTCTCATAGCAGCGACTCTTCATCGGCATACTCGGGATCCGACACAATGCAGTCTGTCCAGTCATCACTGGAAGATCAGGAGGTGGATTTGTCTGGACTTATTGAAAGCATTGTTGATTCTGATGAAGAGGAGGACCTAGCTGAATCTTTAAATGTGAGTGTACATGATTTTTTCGAATTTTTATGCTGATTCCAATCAGCAAACGTCCTCAGGCAGAGAAAACAGATACAAATAATACCAATGGGCTAAGTAAATAAATTAATAAACACATTAAGTCAAGTGCAATAGAAATAAGGGGTTATTAGAGTGAAAACAAATGGTCTCTAGCCCCCCAGTAATTAGAGAAAAAAGCACTACTAATCAATGTAGGGCATACTGCTAGATAAGAAGTGTGCATGACATCAGCATCTTTGCTGAGGGGACAAGATGGGCTAGAAAAAATATCAATGCTACAAGCAGGGGTGCACCTGCAGAGGGGGCTATGGGGCTTCAGCCCCTCCCAGACCTGGAAAAAATATAAATATCCATATTTAATTTATTTGTTCTTTGAAAAATCACATTTTTTAGACACTTGATATTTTCCACTAGCTTCCATCGATAAATATTTACTTGACGTTGAATGTCTTGTGTTTTGCACAGTTTGGCCAAATATGCCCTTGTGTCATAAAAAAGATTCATCAATAAATATTTCTCCCCAACTAAAGTGCACCATCAGTTAAAGGGGTTTTATACAAGACAATATAACCATTTAAAAATATTTAATATTTTTTAATGATAATATTGGGCCACTGTTTGCCTTCAATATAGCTTCTATTCGTCTCTCTTTTGTGTCAGTAAGCTTTTCCTTGTATGTAAATGTCCGTTACTTGATGTTGCCTGTCTTGTAATGCATAATGTCCAAATAGGGCCCTTGCGCCATAAAATCCAACCAACCTTCTGTCTTGCAGTAGTCTTTAAATCTTTGTAGTACATGCTCTAAGTGTTCAAAATCTGCATTTATGGTATGTATGGTTCGAGGTTTTAATCATTTAAAACTACACCCCCTACAAAAAAAGTTGTGTGCACACTGAAAAATAAATCCATTGCAACATAGCCCCTTCCAGATCAATATTCTGGATGCAAGTGGGCCGCAAAACAGTCGTGTGTGATCGAGTGCCCATGATAGGTAAGGCTATTCAGGCTACGAAAAAGATCATGATTTTTTTAAAAAAATCAAAAACGTCAAATTTATTTGATTTAAATCAGACTTTTATTTGAATCAGATTTTTGTGATTTTAATTAATTCCTTGCCCATACAAGTTAAATTTGTTGGACACGAGACACACAAATTACAGTGTTGTTTCTAGATAGTTTTGATTTAATTAAACATTAATATTTTTATGTAAAACATTAATGTGTTAAGAAATATAGTCAGGTAAATTTTTGAGATTAAAATGTGACAGGAATTAGGAAAGTAAATCACATGATGGAGTAAATAGACCCCAAATGCCAAGAGAAGCAATGTTTTTCCATCTGGTTCTCTGAGTTTAACCCATAACCCCTTATTTATCAGAGTCCAAACATGAGTTGTTTGGACTCTGATAAATAAGGTTGCCAGATCCCACATATACCATATTATAATTTTTTTCAATCATATAAATTTCAGAATTATTTTCCATTATATATTGATCATATATGAATAAAAATGTTTTGAATTACTTCAATTATTTTGATATAAAATAATTATATAATTGGTTCAAGACTTGCTTTTGAGAAAAAATCATGTCACAAATAGAAAATAAAATAAAAAGAACTTGCATCTTGAAGAAATTCCTACTTCTCATTAATTTTTAGCTTTGAAAAAAATATTGGTGAAAAAATTGTTATTTTTTTAAGTTTAGTAAAAAATTAGATGACATGAAAATACATTAATTTGAAATCAAATGTCTATTTTCCAAATTCTTTGAGCATTGACAAGTATTTCATAGGTACATTCGAAGCACACAAAAAGGGTTTATATATAAAACAAAAAAAATGAAGGCTTTTCTCTATGAGCAGCATAGATTAAGTGTAATATCCCCAGATAATTCCAATTTATTGGAATTTTGGGCTTGCAATAAAAAATTTATCAATTCCAATAGCTTTCTGCTTCATCCCATCTTTTCTCAACATACTTACTCTATCAGATGAGTGAATGGTTTTGTGATACTGCAGAAAATATTTTCATTGTGAGTATCTATATTTTTTATGAATTACAATTCTAAAAATTAATGAGAAAGTATTGAAAAAGAAAGCAAGTTATCACAATTTTAATTGGATTCAATATATTTCGAGCATCTTCACTCAACACATGGTGAATGGTTTAAAGTCATGTGTGATTTATAGTCACACGGAATGTTTAAAACAAAACCAATACTCATGAGTAGTCTTGTGAGTGACACCTATTGGTCAAAGGCCCAAGATGAAAATACTTATCTGGTAAATATGATCCCAATCAGCAAATACTGTTATTTAGTATCTTCAAAGGGAGAATGATTTTCAATATAATTTTCAGGTGAACTCAGTACGAGCGAAGTTCTTAACTTATTTGAATAAAATAACATGCATCTTGTTTAGTATTTCATTCTCAATATTATTAAACATAGCAGAAAGAATCATGATTTAAATCAGCATACCCTGAGGCTATTTGGCCATTTTTTGGCAATTAATTGATCCCCTATTTGAGGGTCCTTCATAAAAATTGGTAATTTATTACACTAGGTTGTTTCTGAGTAGTGTGCTTTTTGGAAAAAGTTTTTTCGGCCAAAACTTTAAACCAAAACCTCAGTTATAAAAATAAAGGAAGGTTGAGACTAACTTTTTAGAAATTAAGAGATGAACTTGAATGTTACTGCAAAAGAGCAAGCCGTGACAAGTATGAAACTTTCTAGTAAATTTTTAAGTTTTTATATGCAATGTGATACTTATCATGGATATGAATGTGAATATTTCGCTCTTTTGATTTTTATCCAAAATGATTCGAGAGCAATTTCATGTGGATTGTATGAAACATTAATGGGACGACTTGTGGAAGTTTGCACATGGGGCAGTGAAACCCAGGAATGCTTGTCTTGACTTCACTAATTCATTTGCAATTTTTTATTCAGTGACATTAAGTGTCTTTAATTGGAAAGAAGTGATGACTCAGTTTGGTTTAAAGGGATTATTGTAAAGGTGCTTCATCCAAAGTTTTTTTTACTTAATTGTAATTTGTGACAATTTAAAAAGGAAATGTGAATCACTAATTACATTTGTTTGTTCAAAATACAGAGTCTTACAGTTCGGGATACCGTAAGAGAGTGCCTTGAAAAGGATCCATGTGAGAGAACAGAAGATGACATTGAAGTACTGCTGGAATTCATGCAACACTTACCTGTAAGAGTTAACTCTAAGTTTAGTTGCTTAAAAATTATCTTTTATGATGCCTTTGTATGAAAATATAAAATCCATTGTTTAAATGTTTGTCTGAATGCATTCTTGAAAAATCATATTTTTTATGAAAATCTTAAGAAAGTTTATTTTTATCTAAGAAGTTTTCTAATTTATGTAACTTGGGAATTTTCTTCCTGATTCAGGATTTTGTTTTACATAAGGTAATTGGAACAAGTTATTGAAATGGTAAATCTATTCATTTTCAATTATGTTAAAAATGCATAATCCAGATTTTGTTAACAGATGTGTATTTTTTCAGGCATTTGCCAACATGACATTAGCAATTAGAAGAGCCTTATGTGCTGTCATGGTGTTTGCTGTTGTTGAAAAGGCTGGCACTATTGTAATGAATGATGGTGAAGAGCTCGACTCATGGTCTGTAATTGTCAATGGTCATGTTGAAGTGGAGCAGCAAGGTGGACAAGTTGAAGAGCTTCATCTGGGTGACAGGTAATTTTTTCTATTTTATAGTACCCACAGTGTATTATATCTTATGTTGTGGCAAATAACTAGATGAAATTACCCTATGGAATTGTAAGATTTTTTTTGTCCCAGGAAGAATGACGTCTTCCATTGCAGAATTTAAGAAGAAAAGATGCATTTGAATGGGAGTGGTTACATCCCATTGAGAATGAGTTCGTCACAATGCAATTTGATTGCATCTCTGATTGCAATTGCATAAACACTTAATCTTTGTGTGCAAAGTTGGTTTTAATTTGTGGATGCAACCCAAAGTTTAGTCTCTAGTTTATTCACTGGATTACACATCTTTACAATGTTTGCTTTATTTTATTTCAGTTTTATAGATAGTTTGTAGTTGCATTTTTAGTATCTAGAAATTTTTTTATCAATTAAAATGTGAATTGGATAGTTAGTGTAGTCACAAATTTTCATGTTACTTCAATTTATCTCTGAATTAAGTTATTTAAATTGGAAACTAGAGAAGATAATTAATACATAATAAGTATGTTCAACACAAGTCTCTTATTATAATGGAGAATGATTATAAAGCATTGACCTGAAAGTTTTCTGTGCAGCATTTATCGCTACAATTGTAAGACATTTCCTGAGAAAAATTCTAAATGCTCATCTATATCTGTAACCCATTTGTCTTAACTCATGTTTGTAGATTTAATTTCAACAATAACTAAGCAGTAATTTGTTTAATTTAAAGGAAAGACAAAAGTGTTATAAGCTGTATAATTTAATTATTAAATGCCGTAAAAGATTTTCTAGTTTTAACTTGTGAATTTTGTTTTGTGTCTTAATCTCATTTTTTGTTTTTAAGCTTTGGCATCACACCAACTACAGAAAAAATGTATCATCAGGGAGTTATGCGAACAAAAGTTGACGATTGCCAATTTGTGTGCATTGCGCAAAGCGATTACTACAGGATTCTCCACCAAGGCGAGGAAAATACTCGAAAACACGAGGAAGATGGGGAAGTAGTTCTAGTCACTGAACATCGTGTTCTGGATGGAGGTAGTCGAAGGGGCCACATTGTTATTCGGGTGAGTTTTTCTACTTAAAGCCTGTCATTTTAATCATTATTCAATGGTGTAGTGACCATGAAAAAACAGCATAATTTATAAAATTTGAAATTTAGAGGTAAAAAAATTGACAAAACAAGAAGCAAATATGGCAATGTAAATCTGAGTGAGCTGTCTGTTTCTATTTTAACGTCTTTTATTTTCACTTGTAAAAGCCTACCAAGATACCCGATCTTTTCTCCCTCTAATTGTTTCTTACTATGATGGCATTTACAATGGGTACCTTCAACACAGATTCTTCTTTTCCACCACATGCTTCTTATTGAGGCTAGCAACCAATTCAGATAATATGTGCAGTCGGTCATTGCAGTCTTATTCTCCTTATTTTCCTGTTTGAAAAACTGCCTTCAGCATTTAGATAATCTACACAGAGTTGTCAGAATTGGGTGCAATTACGACTTTTGGACTCATTTTCAACTTAGGGGCTAAAATTATTTGTATATTATTGACTTTAAGGAAAAGAAACCATGTCAAATCTAGTTGACTTCTAAGGTCGTCTAAAGCTAAGCTTTTTGCTTGTTGATCTAATATCAGTATTCTTGCATATCTATGTTGAGCTATGCTACTGTCATTATTCTTATTTCTGAAAAAGATTGTATTGTGTTTTCTCTTTGCTTTATTTTTGTCTTATGTTTTGGTAATTGTAAGATTAACGAATGTGCTTATTCGGATGTATATATGCAAAAGATGGAAATCTGAATTTTTTGGGTCTATTTTTTTCTGTCATTTCTTGTGTTTCATTTTGTATTTTTGAGTCAGTCTTAGTTTAAATTAGACAATGAGATCTTTTATTCAGTCTTGTTTTTCAGCTAAAGTGAACATCTGAATTTTCAAGCAACCTCTCCAAACGGTTTTTCCTTAAAATATGTTCCAGTCTAAAAACAGAAAATGTAGGGTTTATCCGATTCTCATTTCAAATTTAAATGTTACTAAGATTGGAGAGTAAAACAAAATTTTTAATGTGTAGTAAGAGATAATGCAAATGACTGAGAGTCATGATTTTTCTTTCGGTTTTATACTAAGCAAATTTATGAGAAACACTTTTTAATTGTATGTCATTGGTGCGCAATTCTAGAAAACAATTTAAAAATACCATTGACTGGCACAAAATATTCACTGTCGCTGCTTTGATTCTACTGCTTTTTAGCAATTAGCTTAGCAATGTTTGGTTTAATGTCTGATAATTTCAACATTGCCATTCTCAACTTCGTCTATTTCAAATAAATACTGCTATCTCCTATTAATTATTTTTTAGATACTAAAATTTCCATTTCAGAAGATAAAAGAATCAGGAAATAATGGAATATTTTTTTCCTTGGAAGTTGTTTTGGCTAGTGAAATATTGCATATTTTCAAGGTCTGCAGACCTCACTATGGGAATCTAGAAAACAATGTCAAACTACATACAGGAACCGCTTGAAATATGACAAATTGGGGCTTACTCAAAACCTTAATAAGCATCTCAATTTTTGTAAAACATCCTTTATGTGCTTTCAAATTGCTCTGTTTTTTTAAATGAAATAAAAAAAAACATTCTTAATTTTTTCTTGTATGACTAACAAGTGAACCTTAACTTTTATAGGGAACAATTGAGAGATTAATGGCTCATCTTGTTGAAGACAATGCTTTGGATCCTAGCTATGTGGAAGATTTTTTACTTACATATCGAACTTTTATTGATAACCCACTTAGTGTTACTGAAAATCTTCTCAGGTGGTTTGCTGATCCACATCTCAGAGATAAGGTATATGATTAATTTACAGTTACCTGCTTACAATGAATTCCCTTATATCAACATGCTTAACATTTTACATTGATGCTGTTTCATTTTATGTTACTTACTGCTATATTTGTGTTTGATCATGTAACAAGTCATGTATTATGGGGAATATAAAATTGTGATTTAATGTATTGCTATTTTCTACAAATAAAATTTCATGTTAAGCTAGAAATTCTTATTATGGTTATTGATTTAGGTTACAAGGGTGGTGTTGCTGTGGGTCAATAATCACTTCACTGACTTTGAAACTGATCCAGAAATGATGGAATTCCTTGAAATGTTCGAAGCTGGTCTGGAAAGAGAAGTGAGCATTATTTAAACTTTTCAAGTGTTTCTGAACTATAAAATATCAATGAATATAAAGGGCTGAATCTCGAAAGCATTTGTTTAATACCTATTACAGTCGAGTCCCGATAATCCGAGTTGATCGGGACCGACACCAAACCGGATTACTGAAAACTCGGATTATGCGGACTGCATAATAAAATCGAAGTTCGTCTTTTAACATCTAACGAAACAGACACGTGTTTCCTTTTTCCGCTCATTCTCCTCACAAACTTATCGTCTTCTATGAGTTCTCGAACTAGAATGATACACTAGTCGGACACTGTCACCTTTCTACTGTCCGACCACCACGAGAAAAACCCTGAACAGGGTTGCCGTGAGTAGACGAATCGAAGAGAGAAGGGAAGCTGGTATAAATTGGACTGCAATATTTGGCAAACTAAGCGCACTTCATTTGGCGAAGAATCCGTTTCGCCTGTGATGATGCGATAGCTAAATGAGACTTTTGCAGCGCCAAATGAACTTGCCTTCATCCCCAAAATGCAGTGGAATAACCCATTTCCATAACGACCGCCATCACTCTGGTGACTGGGGGTTTTCTCGTGACTGTAGCACAGTACTCCGTTTTTTTGGGGGGGGTGACACCTCCCAGAAGCAAAATTGGACTAGCCCGAACCAGAATGGCAAGTGGAGAAGAAAAGCGGAAATTCCAAGAAAAACTGACTGCTGGCTCAACAGGCCAGTGACAAATTTTAAGCGCACTTGCGAGAGGGAAAAAAAATACATTATTTAAGCTACCTCAGATTAAGTGGAGCTCGGATTAACAGGACTCGAATTAGCGGGACTCTACTGTAGTTGAATTTTGGGTCTTATGTACTGGTTTCTCTTACATTTCAAAAATGCTTGTTCTTTCTGGTTTTATTTTTTGCCATTTCTATTATTTCTATATTTTGCCATTCTATAATTAAGGTAAGAGTTGATTGAAACATTCAATTATCGCAGCTCAAGCTACTGTTAATGTATCGTCAACTTACAAATGAAATGTACTGAGTTGAATGTTAAAATTGCCATCTCATTAGAAGACTGCAAAATTTTGCATGCTTGAAATTTTGTGTTTTAGAAATGCAATTTCCTAAACAAATAACTTAAATTTAACTAAAGAATTCGTTATCATTTAAATTTAGTTTGCTAAAGCCTTGAACTTAGATGTTTGATAACATCTCATTTTATATTAATTTTTAAAATCACATTTTAGAATAAAAATTTGCACAGGTTAATTTTGTACTAACTTGTTTTAGATTATATCAACTTTTAATTTCTTGTAATTGCTCTTTCAAATCATTTCGGTTGAGTATAGTTTTTCATATAATTGTTCGGTTTCCCTTTTAGCTCTAAATGAATACGCATAACTTTTATTTTGTTATAATTTAGTTAAAAAATAATTGAAATTTATTGGGGGAAGTTTTTTAACATATATTCTAAAGTTGTCTGCATTTCTAAAGAAAATATCAGTAAATTTGTTTTACTTTGTTTAAAATTTAGATGTATCGTGCAATATTTAATAGTTTTTTAATGCAATCTTGCTATTTCAGAAAATGCAAAGCCAGTTGAGGCTTCTCAATATTGCTTGCGCTACAAAAGCACGTAATAGGACAGTGACTTTGGCTAGATCGACTAGAGATGAAGTCTTGCATTTCCATATTTTGGGAGGATATGAACGAGGGTTTGGTGTTTTTGTTTCCAAAGTAGACAAAGGATCAAAAGCTGAAGAAGTGGGATTAAAAAGAGGGGATCAGGTATCGTACTTATTCTGTAGTATTTGTTCGTTTTTCTACCAATGTCTGATTTTGAAGATGCAATGTAACTTGTGTGTTTATGATATTTCTGAGTTGAATATTCGACATGAATTGATATTTTTTGCATTCAAAATCGTTTATAATGTACCTGTTTTAAAAGTGAAAATTGTGTTGAAATGTTTATAAAACCATAATTTTACTAATCTTGTAAAGAACTGCTCAACAATAAGTGTCTTAGCCATGGTACATCAAATATTTTAAAAGATGTACCTTGCTTGTATAAGACTGATACCTCAAATAAACTACTCACTTATATTAGACTACAAGTGCTAGCTAGACACTAGAAGATATTTCAAATTAAAGTTGACCACATATCTAATCTGAAGAAATCTATCATCCTTTATTTTTTCAGTTCATAGTTGTAATTTTAAGGATAGTTTTCTGTTCACTTTATGTAACAATTTATAACAATTGGGTTATTTTCCATCTGTAATATAACAATGCTATAAAAGTATTACCGACTTTTACTTATGTAGAACTGTTTTCCGATGTTTAGATTTTAGAAGTGAATGGACAAAGCTTTATACACATGAGTCATGCTCGTGCTTTAGAAGTTTTAAGGGGGACAACTCATCTGTGCATAACTGTGCGGTCTAATTTATTAGGTAAGTTAAATTCAACTAAATCAGTGGTTCTTATCATTTGCAAGACCAGGGCCAGCTTAAATTTTTTTATAAGACAAAGGCCCAGTCCCAACAAATTTAGTCGTGAATACCCTTACCAAATTTTTAAAGTTCTTACATTAAACTTGCATATTCAAAAAGTATTAGGATATTTATGTGTATGGTGTTGAATGTTTTGACAGCTACAAAATGTGTTATTTAGTTATCCAATCAAAATGGACTAGTGAAATCTTTCAGCATATTGTAATTTCCTCAGGCCAACATCATTAAATTGATTTGTGCTGTTTTTTATTAATGTACCAAATTCTGATCACCAAAAGTTTATACTTACTGCGTCACAAGCACCTTCAATGGGAGATTTCTCAGCACTAAAATTAAGTCTAGTGTCTTACTCTTATTGAAATTAAATCTTGGCTTGCTATTTTAAAAAAATCAGAAGCACTTACAGTAATGTGAGCTTACGGAGAAACATTCAGAAAAAGATACGAGAAATGGAAACAAGGATTTGTGTGTGTGGGAGACTGCCTTGATCTTCAATTTCAGTGGAAAAATAATCTCAGCACATTTGAATATTCTCCTAAGTATACTTCAACTAAAATGTGTATTCATAAAAATGATTTAAAAACAAAAATGACAAATTCCAGGTGAACCTCTCGTAGCACAGTGCCTGGTACCAAGGCAAAACCTGGTAATCGAGAAGCACTGATCTAAACTCACTTATTTCATATCTAACAGTTCTGAATTTTTTGTATGGGATTTTTCCATTTCATATGTGTAACTTAATTTTCTGTATTTCAGGGTTTAAGGAAATGCTAAATACTCCTGAAAATTCACCAAGGCCTAGGAGCCGAAAAGCCTCTGAAATTGCGAGGCTTCAGCACGATCCCCAAGCAAGGTTATCAACCCATTTGGAATGGGGTGACGTTGGTTTTCCATTAGGCGTTAGTGGTTGTCCGTTAAGTATTGTACCTGTTTTCCAGGCTCCAAATTTACCCCCTGCTAAAGCTGTGAGATCCAACAGTAATAACAGCGGAGATTTAAAGAAAGAAGACAAAAAGGGTTTCATGACACTGGGTCATCGTGCAAAACTGAAGAAAGCTCTTGTTAAAATGATAATACCAAAAACTCTCAATCAGTGAGTTCCAGTATTATTTTATTAATAAGTATTTATGATTTTAGGAAACAGTAAAAACATCTTACTGTTTAATGATTTAGCAAGACTTTTTTAAGTTTATTTTATTTTCTGCAAAGTATATAAATCCACTTTTGGCAAAAATTCTTCGTGTCTAGCATTTAAAAACTTCGAATACTAGAAATTAGCATCCATTCTTAATTTGTCCTATTACAAATGTTTTTAAGCATAAACTGTCTCATGGAAAAGTTTTGAACTGCCCCAATTAAAAATAAACTTTATCCTTATCTAATAAACATGAACATAATAAATCTGTTCTGTTTGTAGTACTATAACCCAATTATCTTTTACTTTTACATCAGTAATTTATTATCAATACGTACTTGTGTGGTTTTACTGTAATAACTCCTATGTGTAATTTCTGAACTCAGTACAAAAACTAAGTTGGCATTATGAAAAAGACCCTTAATTTACTTTTAGTCCTGTTCCTTATTTTCCCTTCTATTTATAACTTACCAGTGTCATTTTGATATCTTTAAAATAAATTTATATTGGTTTTAAGGCTTTACTTTATTAAAAAAATTATAGTTACCTTTGTAAAAGTAAAAATAATTGAATAAGGTGTGGATGTATTTCCATTTTTTAAAGGTTCAATGTGTGTGATCATACCTTGTAAACCCTTTATAATTTTTAAAAATATAGATTGATCTGTATTATCAGTTACAAATTTCAGTGATGTGTTTGAAAAGTTCATAATATTATCTAAATTTAAATTGCAAATACTTCAATCACTGAATGCAGAGGTGTGTAAATAACAAATAAAACCTGTTCTGGTTTTAAGCTCAATTGATATACAGTTCTAACATTGCTTTGAATGTAATATAGTTAATTTGGTGCATCTGCATATCGTCGCTTAAGTCGTGATACCATGTAAGTCAAAAATCAAAACTTTCTAAAAAAATTCATTTTCGTACCATATTTGTTTATTTTACGTTTTTTTTAATATTTCATCATTTAACACGGAATACAAAACCATTTGCGATTTCTCTGTTGCTGATATTTTTAAATTAGACTTACATGTTCTCTCAAAACACATTTGTTTACGTTTTCACATGGTATCACTGCTTAATATGTGATGTTGCTAGTTCTCTTTCACTTGCTTTTTTGCTTGCTTTTGAATTCCCTTAACCTATCCTTAATGTTAGTGAACTTAAATTTTATAATTTCGTTACCACCACGCCAAAGGCCCGAATGCAAAATTGACGTTTCTACAACAACGCATTCAAAGTTTTGATGCTTTGGGAAAAATCGAGTTACAACTCAAAGGTTTTTTCATGAAAATCGGCATTTCCACTAAGAATCAGTTTGTTGCTTTGTCAAAGTATAAAACTTGAAATGGTGACTCAAAAAATGCAGTTAGATGAAAATCGCCAAAATACAGATTCGTGCCTTTGGCGTGGTAGTAATGATTTCATATCATAAGGATGCACCAAAATGAATAAATAAAAAACCTTTCCTTCTAGTTCATATTGACTTTTAAGTGCATAGTTGCTTTTTCTTGATATGGAATAAATATTATCAGGTTTTCCTTCTGTGATGTAGTGTCCATAGAAGCCCACATCGTCTAATAAATAAATCAACAAAATGACACATTTTTAACATGAATCTGAGTGAGGCATATATATATCAGTTTCTATTTTAATATCCTTTTACCATGAAAGTTACACTGGAGAATGTAAATCCTGATCCTCTTTTGACCATTCGTACTCCTTTGACACAATCTAGTTGACTGATAAGATTGTCTAAATCTAGATTAAGGTATAAGATTGTGTAAATTTTTTGCTTTCAATCCATTCTCGGCATCCCCAATTATCTGTTATACTGCGCTACTGCTTTCCTTCAGTTCCCAACCACGTTATGAAATGCTATAGAACTGATCTTTCTGCTTTCGGTGCAAAGCATGTCATCCCTAAATTTGCAGCATGCCCTTTAAGTTGCATTTTTTTTTTTATTTCTTTGCTGAGTAGTGTCATCTGTTGTAAAATATTGTGTATGTTTCTAATTTTCCTAGTGAATCTCAATTGAATAGCTCGGATGACAGTCTCTACTCGATACACAGTGGAAGCAGCGGTGGTTCTGCAGGCCTAGCCGTACGAACAGCGTCGCCCCACAGGACTGCTGGTGGAACCTTGTACCACAGCCACAGTAATCCTGACCTTTCATCAATAACTGCCTTAAATGAACAGTCCTTAGCCCTTGACTACCCTGAGCATGTCCTCAAAGTGTATAAATCTGATCAAACTTTCAAGTTCCTGTTGGTTCACAAAGTGAGTTCAATGTCTTTGTTTTCGGCTTTCTCGAAACATCACGAGTTGAAATCACTGGGAAAAGATTTCACTCACTCTGTTATTGTTTTATAAATTAGTCATGTCTTGGGGTCTTATGAAATTGTCTAAAGTTTTTAACTAGACAAGTGCGACTAGTATCTATTTTAGGGAAGTTGGGAGGTCCTGTACGGACAGTGTTAATTTACCTTTTCTCTATGGGGGTTTTCTTAGAATAAACTGAAAGTACTCATTTGATTGTGGTAATTTTTCTGTATGCTCAATAGACATTTACTGAAGATTTAGCACTATATTTTATATATATATATATATATACAATTTTTTATGCTAATATAAAATTTACAAGAAAATCAAAGTTCTATTTTCTGCTTCCTAAAAGTTCGTAAAAAAATAATTTCTCTGCATATAACAAAACAGTCATTTCTGTATAATCTATGGTGTTTAAAATGTGTTAAGATAGTTTTACTTGCCATTTTACGGTAGTTTCTTAGTAATGATACCTTGAACATACAAAGTTTTCATTTTTGAGAAAAGCAAGTTTAAAATTCTAAATTTGTTTCTTTAATTAATGGAGTTAAATATTAGTTTTATTAATGTATTTGAAACTAATAGTTATTGAAACAAAAAATAACCATATTTTGAATAAGCATATTTATATTTAACATAAAATAGGCTATTTAAATCTCATTCAATATTTTTGAAACTTCTAATAGACGTTTAAAAAATGAAGTACCATTGGAAATAAGCATATTTATATTTAATGTCAAATAGGCTATTAAAATATTTCGATATTGTTGAACGTTTTTGGTTTCAACTCCCCTTAGCATTGCTATACTTATTAAATTTTATGAATGAAACTAGATTCTCAAACCTTCTTCATTATTAGGAAACAACTGCAAGAGAAGTTGTGATGTTATCCTTACGCGAATTCGGCATTACTGACCCAAGCAGGTAAATATTCTTTTTCTAAAGTGTAATTACTTGTCAGCCTTATAAATAATTTGATGTTTTATGACATGTAGCTTGAGAATTGAATATTTAAAACTCTCTTTCTAGTAATTATTCATTGCGGGAAGTTTCTGTTGGTGACGGTGGAGTGGTGAAGCAACGGCGGCTACCAGATCAACTTCAAAATTTAGCTGAAAGAATCGGCCTAAGCAGTCGTTATTATTTAAAAAACAATTCCTCTACTGAACCTCTTGTCCCTGATGAGTTAGCTACAGTAAGTTTCCAGATGCCCCATTGCTACTTTTATGATTTTTGATATCCATGCAAATGTATCATAGATGAGAATTTTTAAATTTTTTTGTCTGTTCATTTTATATACTTTTATGGTGTTTAAATATCTTAATTGCATAAAATCTTACTAATTTTCTACCTGTGATATAAATAAGGATTAATTTAAAAATATCACTGTATAGAAGTTTAAAAAGTTTGGGTTTAGATATTTAAAATGCAATTAAAGTTATAATTATATACCTACAGTGTAAGATATTAGAATTAGGTTTTCAACTTTAGATTGTTATTGAACATTCTGGATAAACATGGGACACTGTTTGCATTCTTGGTTTGTTGATATTCTTTGTCCCATATTTCTTTTCAATAAAATTTTTACTGTGCACATTAGTTATTGGTTCCATTTTTTAGATTGCTTTTAGACTTGAGGAGATTCCTTTTTGTCAGATTTCGTGTTAACTCTTTAAAACCAATAAAGTATCTACTGAATTTGAAGTATGTCAATATACATAGAATGTATTAAACTCCTGTTTCCATGTATTTTCTTACAGTATCTAGCTTCAAAGTCTAGTATTTTAAATGTTTTGTAACTTACATATACAGAATAATCTAGAATACCAAGGAATATATGCATTACAAAAGCTAAGGATAGATTTTAAGTATAATTTAAATTCAATATTTATGAATATCTTAACTTTTAGGAACTTCTTCGAGACAGCCAAGTGCACTTTTTACAACTTAATAGTGTGGAAGTAGCCACACAGCTGACGTTAGAAGATTTTAGCACCTTCAGGCAGATTGAGCCATCCGAATATATAGACGATCTGTTTGAAGTCACTTCTAAGTATGGGATCCCTCAGCTTTCAAGGTTTGCTGAGGTATGTTGTACATTTCAGTTTGTCATTTTCATCGCAACTGTATTATTAAGTTACTCCTTTTACATTTTAGAAAATAAATTGAATACTGTACTATGGTACTCTTACAAAACATTTTATACAGTTTTTTTAATTGAAGTAGACTTTGTTGAGCTAATAACATTTTGTTTGAAACTACGCATTGTTTTACATCAAAACTTCAAAAGTCTTGATATCAAACATTTTCAAGGACATTGAAAACTAGATACCAAATTGTAGACCAGCTATGAGATACAAGGGTTAAAAATTTGTCGATAGAGGGCTTTATAACTGATGTAGGCTAGTAATCATATTTAACAAAATAATGTTAAAATAAAATTCATAAACCAAAAAAATTGAACTTATGAGTGACTATATTATTCAAAAACATATTGACTCTACAGACTAGATTATACTTGTCACCAGGGTTGATAATGTTACTTGTCATCAACCAACTTTTTGATGTCATTAGAATTCCAGTTAATATGTTTTAGGACACCAATTGGTATTCCTGGTATTTAAAGCAGAGCAGTATACGATTTGCAAAATCATACTCTTAGAAAATAAGATAAAACTGGATTCTTGTAAAAAAAAATGTTTTTAAAAATTTAAGAACAAATGGATTTTTTACTAAACAATGTGGAAAAATGTAAAAACATTTTGAGTTTTATAGAGTACAAAGACATTTTCCTGTTATTTACTCCTTAATAATGTGTATTTTTGTTTTGTTATTTAATTCTTAAATTAGAATTATAAATTTTAATTATTTTTAATGTTCTTATGGGCATGCAATTTGGTTATAAAATCCAAGGAACTTAATGTTTTTTAATCCTGCATTATATACACATTATATACAGTATGCAATTCTTGTTTACTTTGACTGTTATTTCTGTATTATTTCAAGTATAATAGATTTACTTTGATCTGCTTTTGCAGAAACATTACCCTAATTAATGATATCAAGAATTTTTGCTTTGTACCTTTTCAGTTGGTGAACCGTGAGATGTTTTGGGTAGTCACTGAAGTATGTGCTGAGCATCAGTTAATCAGAAGAATGCGAATCATTAAACAATTCATTAAAGTAGCAAGTGAGTATCATAGCAAGTTTGTGTGTGTAACATGAAGTACTTTGTTAGTTACAATGCACACTACCTATCTATTTATCTAATGATTTTAAAGACAAGAAAAGAATTGTATATTACATTGCCTGAGTGAAATGAGTGCAATTCTCCTTAATTTTGCATTATAAGCTCCTTTTACCAATATTCAGGACATATCTTTAGGTGTGTACTGACATACTGGGGTTTACTGTCTTCGGTAAACACGGGGTGGTGCTGCCTGAATACCTAAGCGATCTTTTCTGCTTTCATCCCAATACTCTAATGCCCCAAATTATTGCCCTGTCAAAATATTCAAGATGTGTGCTTTTTAGCTTTTTTTTTATCAGAATGTGATTTATCTTCACTAAGACTGGTGAAGTACATTAAGTCATTTTTTACTTTGCTTGAAGGTTAGATTTCTTGAGAAACACTTTGTGAATAGAATGTTTCTTCGTTTTCTCAGAACTATGATTTTTGACTGAGTGTTTTACTTGTAAGCAGACAATACTTAATTTAAAATCATCAAGGAACTAATTTTCAAGTTAAGCATTATGAACTTGATTTTTATTTGTCTGCTTACTTGGTTAAGCTGACTGGTTATTATTACATTATATAATTATCAAATCGGATCTGAATTAATAAAGTTTGTAGAGTGGGATTATTTTCAAAGTGCTTGTTTATTGACATGTAAAGCTATGTCGATAAGTTTTACAATGAAAGACTTGCTATTTCTACAGCTTAGAACAAAAAGAAGCAATTTCGTTTTAAATATCAATTTAAACTCACTGTTAACTAAATATGTGGTGGGAAATTTTTATAACTATTATACTACAGTATTATTAAAGTTTGTATAATTATTTTTCTTGAAGGGCAATGTAAAGTGTGCAAAAATTTTAATTCAATGTTTGCAATATTGAGTGGATTGGGACATGGCGCTGTTTCAAGACTAAGAACAACATGGGAAAAATTACCTACGAAATACCAAAAAATGTTCTCGGTAAGTTTACTTTCCCTGGAATGTTTTTTATAATTTATTCTTAAAACCATTACTGATACGTCCTATATGGATTTTTTGAAAATGGAAATACTAATTTTATATTATAATACAAGGTTATATCAAAAAGTAAGGTGAATTTGCCTCTAAAACTCAGTTTTTTGTGTAGCTAATTAATTTTTTTTATTTGTTGCGAGTACCAAGGTGATAGAAGTGTGACGACTTGTAGAAACTTCTACATCAACCCGTCTGGTACTTAGAGCAAATCAAAGATAGCGCATCGACTTGAACATTACTCCTAGGAGGAGGTGCACAGTGTCATTCGTTTTTTATGGGCCAAGGGGAAAAACATTGATATTCATCGAGAATTGTTGGAAGTCTATGGAGATAGTGTTATGTCGCAGAAACAAGTGTACGTGTGGTGTAACAACACGAATGTGACTCGTCGATGCCATGATTCGTGAAGACAGAAGAGTGAGGTTGCATGATATTGCAAATGCATTGAATAGCTCATATGGTTCAGTGAGAAGTATCGTTGGAAAATTCTTGACCATCCTCCGTATAGCCCTGATTTAGCCCTTTCGGATTACCATTTGTTTGGCCCCCTGAAGAAACACCTCCGTGGGCAGCGTTTCCATACACTGGAAGAGGCAAAACAGGCTACACTTACCTGGCTAGGGAACCTGGAGCAAGATTTCTTTGAAAAGGGCATGGATGATTTGGTGCCACGTTGGAATAAATGTTTAGACCACTATGGTTCCTTTATCGAATGATAGTGTGATACGATTTGTCAAAGATAATAAATTTTCATACATTTATCTCTGCACGTTTTTCTGTCAATCAAAAATTAACCTTACTTTTTGATACTCCTTTGTACATTTGGTGATCAGGTAAAATAAAAAAAGGTTTTAAAATCTCAAACAAATAAATTGTTTCATTTCAACAAATGTATTAGTGATTGCATAAGAATAATAAAATTCAGTTTTTGTAAAACATTCATAGCAAAGCTTTCAGTTCATTCTGTGATAAATTCTTTTTTTTTATGCTTTTAGGACTTGCAAGATTTAATGGATCCATCTAGGAATATGTGCAAATACAGAAATCTTCTTAACAGTGAGCACACTCAGCCTCCTATTGTAAGTTGTGGTTTTATTTATTAAATTAATGAAATTTGTTTAGGGTAGTTATTAAATATTAACTGGCAGTTTAGCAAGTGCTCGTCCACAAAATAGATACCTACCTAAATATTTAGTGGAAATAAATGCTTCATTATATTTTACCCATTCTTTTTTTGCCCACATTTTTCTTGTTAGAAATTTCACTATTAAAGAAAAGTAGAAACTTCCAAGCTACCTAGTCATACCTTAAACACCACACGTGTAAATCTGTTATTTTCAAATTTTTAGTTGAAGGTGGTGGTATAAGTTATTAATCTAAAGATCTTAATAGGCAAATCAACTGAAGATTGAAAGCTGTGTTTTATGATTTAAAAGCATCTCAAGGGGAATTTTACAGTATAAGAAATTGTATTTCCCTGAACATATTAATTTGATTTCTTACACATTTATCAGTTGTATCTTATTAATTTCATGTATTAAACTTCTATTTTCGATCATCCATTTGTTTCTTTATTTGAATATGTTACTTCATTGCTATAAAAATTGTTCCATTATCTGTTTTTCAGATTCCATTTTATCCTGTTGTAAAGAAAGATTTAACTTTTATTCATTTGGGAAATGACACATTTGTAGATACTTTGGTAAGTATTTTGTTGATTCATTAAGCAATTTCAAGCAGCTTAATGGCAAAAAAAATATTACTGTAAAGTATGGATTTTGTCTTCCTCTGAAATCAAAAGATGTAGCTTATAGCGGTAAGGCAATAACAGTAATGGGAAAAATTGCTTGAATGCTTTTTAGTTTTTATGTTGGGAAAAATTTTTTTATTATTTTCCTTCCTTCTCTGTAATCATTGCTTTTACATACCAGCCAAGTTTTCTGGTAGTGTCTTTTGGAGGAAAAAGGATTTTTTCTGATCTTGACAAAAATGTTGCTGGCATTTCTTCATTTGGGAGAAAATTTTGGAAGTGACCAATTTCAGAGTTTGGCTTCACGCCATGGCTTCATGAAGAAAAATCAATTATTAATAGAAAATCAGCTGGAATTGTTTTGAAAAAGAATATTTATGTACCAGAATAATAAATAATATGAAAAGAAAAAATAAAATTAATATGAAAGAAATGGTCAAATAAAAGAAAAAGGCTGAAGAGTTATATATTTGTTTGTTTTGAAATTAATTTTCTCAAGGACATAACTTTTTGTTTATCAAAAAATTATGCTCAAAAGAAACGAAATAGCTGAGAATACAGCTTTGTTGTAGTAGACATATGAACATGTCTTTGTGCTTCATTCCATATAGTTATTCAGGTTTCTTTACAATTTGTCATTCTGTTTGTAGATTAGCTGATTTAAAAATTTGATTTGTTTTGTTTTTAGTAGATTTTTAATCACCAGAAAGATGAGAAATGCTTGAAATTTTGGGAAAATCCGTTCAGCTCTATCTATATCTGACAAGTTATTAGTTTCAGATGTTCAATGAATAATTGAAATTTTTATTTTATAAATTAATTTTGATTTTCTTAACTATTTAGTTTTTCTTTATAAGCCATTTTCAACTATTTCACTATTTTTTCGAAACAAATTAAATGGATTTTATCGAGCTTTAGATATGCAAAATCCAACTATTTTATTTCCAGTAAATTAATTCTACTTAGTGCATTAAAGGTTTCATAAATAATTAAATTTAAATATCTTGATTGTTTCATCTTCAAATTTGATCCTGTTTCTGGTTTCATTTTCAATTCAATGTCATGTTCTAGTATTAAATGTCAGTTATGAAATAAGTTCAATTAATATTAATAAAATCTTTAATTATATAGGTGAACTTTGAGAAACTACGAATGATTGCCAAAGAAGTTCGTCAATTGATGAACATGTGTTCTGCTCCCTATGTAAGTATTTCAAAATATACATGTGAATATATTTTTTAAAACAAAGGATGTAAGCTTATTCCCTTGATGATAGTGATTATCATTCTTAACAGTGATATCATTTTTATTAATATTTTTGATCTGATGAAACCTAAGATTGGTTTTGCATACTACAACATTATATATAAGCAAGTTTTGTAATAAAAAGATTCAATCAGTTGAAAGGAATTAAATATAACTTTTTAGTGTGCTAACCTTTTGAAAATTTCATGTACTGTAATCAGTTAAATGGGTGAGTATGTGATTGTGTTAATTGAGAAAAATCTGTCAAATTTACCTATTGATTCAGTTGAGATTGATCAATTGTTTTTACATGTTGCTTTAGTGATGGAATATTTTAAGTAATTCTGGTATTCTAATTTACATGAATGATTTTCTCTCAGGATTTGTTTAACATGTTGGAAATTGGAGGTGCACATCCAACAGCAGCAATGGCATCATTAAATAGTTTTGCTACAACAACAAATGCTGCCACTGTTAAGAAACGCAAGAAAAGCACCACACAGCCAAATCCCAAGAAAATGTTTGAAGAGGTATTTCTTGTTTCGATATTATATGTATTAGAAAAAGAAGTGTTAACTTTATGTGTGGACTCGAACTGTTGAATGCTGTGAACAATATAGATTTATCTGCTTCCAGTAGAATGAGACTTTTCTATTTACAGCTGATTGTTTCATGGTCACTTCTCTGCATATTCAATACATTTCAATAACTACAATTTTTCAACATTTGATTCGCTGTGGATTTCATTTTGTCATTTTTGTGGGTTTTCTTTTTTGCTTTATTGCTGCCACGCTTTTTTCACGTATTATAAAAATGGAAATTATGATACTACTTTTTCTGATTACAAATATATAAGAAGGCATGGATTGTCCCCCAGTACACTCTTGGTATCGTGGGGATCACCCTGGAAGATCTTTTGCTCTCAATTGTGACAGACATGCAGACAGCACTCTTCCGCTTTTTTAGTGGCTATCTGAGGAGTCACATTTTGCTGTGATCACAAGATTTGTCCTGTTTGCCTTAAATGCCAGTCTGACCAGGCCTTCCTAGTGCACATTCTCAAGTGCCTGGAGTTGTCCTGAGATGACCTATTTTCAGAATATCTTTTGACTATGTGAATGAATGTTTTGATATTGTTATATGGCTGCGAGTGAATGGACTTGTGGATTTGGTCTAGCTGAAGCTAGACGTGGATATTAGCAACAACAAATATATAAAGACGAAATATAGATTAAAATTGAGAGGGAAATGTGTTTTTACATACAGTATAAAAAGTCATATAATAATTTCATAATCAGCCGATTGTTCCTTCTTAGGCCCAGATGGTTCGCAGAGTGAAGACATATCTATCCAACCTAAAAGTGATTTCCGATGAAGAAAAGCTTCGAACAATGTCGTTGGAATGTGAACCAACCACATCATCAGTACCAATGGTGATTCCTGTAGCTCCTCAAATACAACCAGTGAGAAAAAGACATCCTTCACCAACATTATCCACCACTAGCAGTACGAGTAGCACGTCTGAAGGAAAAAAGTCTCTCACAGCTGGCCCAAAGTTTGGTAAGTTCATTCAAAGTTTGATATTGATTTGTCCATCTAGCTTCAACACCTAAACTACCAACCATTCCAAAATTATTGCCAATTTTCATCTTTCATTCAAAATCACATGATAAATTTGCTGACTTTTTGCATCTTTTACATCAGCAATTTTCAACCAGTAAGAATAGTAGGACAGTTTAAATTGTGTAAGATTTATTTCATTTCAGCAGTTTAGTTTTGAACTTTTGACAAGTGTGTTCACAAATAATTTCAAGTAGTTCCCATACAAATTAATTTGAGTACTTTTTTTATTGCAAAATATCAAATTGTTTCAAAAAGATTTTTTAAAAGTCACATGGCAAAAAGGGTTATTCCTTTTTCTTGCAAACCTATCATAATGATACCTATTTTGCAAAGAAAAACAATTTTAACTATTAGTTTATGTGATGGGTAGGTTGAAAATTGCTGCTGAACACAAATGAATATTTTTAAAGTTACTATACTTCATTACAATTGCCATGGCAATAAATACGACATTTTTTTTGCTTTCATGAAATTTTTTTTTATAAACTATTAAATATTTTTCTATCCTTTTGGATGGCTTTCATTGTTGAAGTTAAATGCAGTCTAGGCAATTTCTATATCATTGAAAATATTTGTTTTTAAATAGAAATTATTAGAATGCTTCTGTGTAATTTAGAAACCTATATCAGTGAAAACCCTACCTTTTTTGAAAAATCATACAGTAGTTGAAGAATATTAAAATTTTATGTGGCAGTTATAAATTCATTTGTGCCTGTGAATAGTTTAAACGAGAATTAATGCAGCTAGGAAAGCTATAAAACTAAAAATATAACTATTGCTTACATAGTTATTGTGCGTCCTTAGTACTGATTAAAATTTCATTTTTGAAAAAGTGGTTAAAACAAGACATTCCTGAAAATACATTGTAATTTCTGAAACATTCCTGTAAATTGCATTGCCTATTTCTCAAATATTTAATCAGAGGTTGGCATCCTTGATCATGTCAGTGACAGGCAATTAAGGAACTGCTGGTATTTTGAAAGAAAGATTGTTTTTATATCCGAAGAATGAACTCAACGGATACAGTGTTAACAAATCGCTCTTAACTACTAACAAGCTGTATCAAAAATGTTGAATTATTTTAATCTTTTATTTTCGAAACCTGACGACTCCATTTTAGTTTTTCATTTCCACATTTTTTTAGTCTTATAAAAACTTCATGATTAATTTATTCCCCCAAAACTGCATCTCTGAAATATATTTTAATTAGCTACATGCATATCTTGTAATGCATTGAATCTTGCAATCTCTTGAGCCAGTGGAAAATTGAATGTCAGCTTTTGTACATATACAATTCAGTTAGACCAAACAATACATCTCCCATTGGATTTCTGTGTATTATTTAAATATTGTTTGTGTCCAGGTGCAGACTCACCTCAAGCTGTTCGGAAGCTGCTCGCGCTCTCCGATCAGAACAAAGTGCGTCCTCATCAGCCACCGCGTCACCATCATTCCCTGTCCCCTTCTCCCTCTCCGAACGCCATTCGGAGGAAGCATGATGGGCGACAGGGTCATGGGCGCTCTCACAGTGACACTGCGAATCCCTCCGTTCTGCCAGTGGACTTGAGTGCCGAAAGCTCCAGCGTTACCGCCCTCAGTAACCTGCCTTTGAGAAAGTCTCAAACTTCTGGTGAGTTGAAATGAAATTTCACCTATTTGATGACAGAGATTTGAATTTAATGAGAGCAATTAGGTTATGAGAATATCAAATTAAAATAATTGTTATTTGGTTACGTTGACATTCATTAAGATGGCATACACGGATACCAACTATTCCAAATTTTTTGTAATGATTACAGACCTTTTAGTACAGCATTATGATGAATAGTGGAATTTAAAATGAGTATTTTCCAATTGCTATTTTTCATTAATATTGCAAAGGTACCAATAAAAATGTTGTGCCTTATATTTATTATTTTAAACAAAAATGTTTGCACATTATGTCTAAAGAGCATTTATGACATAGCTTGGCCAGATCTGGCCCTTGTGCCATAAAAGCAATTAAACTAAAGAGGATTTAACTATTTGCTCTGCAGGGGCCGAAATGAATATTATAGTGTGGTATATTATATAATAATGTGGAATATTATAGGTATTGTATTATAGTGTGGATACAACAAGAAAGCTGTCAACCTTGGGTGAGTTGAATTTGAAACGGGTATGAAAGCGCATTGAAAGAAGGCCGTCGTACACAAAAGCATGAATAGTGATTTTCTGGGTGTTTTTCCCTTCCAACTTATTGTTGCTATTACTTTTGGCACCAAGAGATACACTTAGAATCAGAATCCATGCTAAAGATGCAAGTTGTGAAAGATCTTTGTTTACATTCTAACCTATCACCTAATTTAAAGAATAGACTCGTCCAAAACCACATGACTCAGCTGCCAACTCGTAGGAGCCTGACTATTTGAAGCAGATATGTTATGTTTGTGGTTTAAAAATTTGGTTTGTCGTGTTTTAGCTGTGATTACGCCTTCTACAATTTCTGCAGCTGTTAGCTTTCACTGTTTTATGTATTTTGCATTTCCCATGTTTTCTGTGTTTGGGCACTTTAGTCTTATGCATCATAATGCTTGTAAACCTTTTAGCCAATGGATAGTGGTAGATGTCTGTCCTTTCTTTTGTAAACAAAATTGTTACAGGATTTCCAGCCGCATCGACCTAGAACAGTTATTTGCATCAATAGTCATGTTGTATTTAAAAATGTCGGCATTTTAATGTCAACCTTAGTTCCTCTTTACTATTGCCATTTAAATATTGTTTTTTTATATAAAAATTATAAAAAGAAAATGTGTCCAGTTCATTCTTGTCCTGAGTTCAATCACAGTGGAATTCACGATGAAAACTTTAATTGCATTTTGTATTGTAGGTTCTGTAACATCAAGTGATAGCAGTAGTACTGGCAGCTACCATCACCATACTCTGTACGAAATCGACTCGGGGCATGCAACAAGTCTTGACAGTCACAGTAGCAGCTCCTTGGGTTCTTCCAACTCTCCACCTCAGCAAAGGAATCAACACATGGGTAAGTTTAAATAATCTTTTAGCATTGGGTATAAATTAAGCTGAAAACATTGAAATAGAGAATTGATGCAAAGGATATTTTGACTTTGTATAAAATAAAGCATTGTGCTAAAAATAAGCTCTGGATATCCACAACTTAAAATACTTGCTCAATTTTTCAGATCCTTGTAATAAAAATGGTGAATAACTATCCTTTTTTAGCCATCCATGACTTGACTCGATCTATTAAGTGGCAAGTACCTAGGATTTAGTATCAGTATATTAGAATCAACTTATCTGTTCCTAAAGACGATATAACTGATACTGAATCATTAACAGAATAAACCACATTATGGTTGAGAAAAATTGTAAACCATGTTTGTGGTGAAAAATGATGGAAAGTGCTCAAAAAAGCGCTTGACTGACATTCACAATCTGGAATCATTTAACTGATACAAATGCAATAACATCTCAATAAATTGCGCTTATTTACTTGTCTCAGGTCGAATCCATCCAAAGACCGTCCTGTTCAAAGAGGGTTAGTGCACGTTAGATCTGTCCTGGCCTCAAATATCCTCTATGTGCCTCAAATGTCAGGCTATTGGCAACAGTCCAGGATCAATTTCAAAGGGAAAGTTCCGAGGACAAAACCACATTGGCGTGGTGTGAAGTTTGGAGAGTGGGGTGCCAACTCAGGTGTGACCTTGTCATCTGACTTTGATTCAAAATTACATGGTGTTCTCGGTTTTTCCCTTCGGGTTTGATTCCAGACCATCGCCAATAGCCCTTTGTGTTGCTCCAGTGTGACGTTAATTAAATACCTACCTACCCAGGATGAATTTTCGGATTTCAAAAGTAGAGGAATTCTTAAAACTAATTTCTTTGAAATGACAATCACTTGCTTCAAGCAGTTATTGTAACCTTTTCTGATGTCTTTCCGTACTTTGTAGAATCCCTCAGGGTGGACCAACTAACATTGCCCTCTTTGGAGGGTTAGGTTCATAATTGGAATTTAGAAAATACAAAAAGCGAAAATCTATTCTAAGTTGTCCTTATAATCATCATTTCTTTGTGACTAAAATATGCTATTGGCAAGAAAAATGCAGATCACAATGTAAATAAAAGTTGCACCTCTATTAGCTACTGTTGTGTGTCGATTCACGAACGCACCACTTTAATCTGATCGAATCAAATTCAGAGTGACAGCCATGAGATCAGTGATGCCAATTATTTTTTTAATTCCTTTATTTCTAAATTCCGCTTTCTTCCTCGCTCCAGTGATGCTCATTAGTTATGTTAAGAATCTTCTAGAAAGTCACATCATGTGTGTCCGTCTGACAAATTACAGATGAGTTAGTTTAAAAACAGCGAATCAGGAAGTCTAGTTCCCTTGATTGACAAGACCATCTCCCCTGTTGACAACTCCCTGAAAAAACTGATAAAAAATATGGAACATGCTCTCTTTTGCCCCAGTCTGACTACCTTGCAGCTGCGGAAAAAGAAACGCACAAGGCGTTTTTTTTTTTCCATTTCCTTTGATGACAAGAGGAGATCCCCAAGAGATGCCATGTCTCTTCTAAGCTAAGTTATTTTTTTAATTTATCTTGAGATAATTCCCGTGTGTGTAGTTCTTAGGATATTCCCATGCTACACCGGTTAAATTAACTTTCATAATGCCCGTTACTCCTTGCGTTGTTGTTCGAACCACTATCTTTTTCATTTTTTAATCTCGTACGGCATCACTTTTTGGTTTTGCTATACTTTAATTGATATCATACTGAGTATTTAATTGTTATCTATATATTGTCGTGATTTGATGTGCAATGCTTAACTTTTCTCCATATTGTTAAATAAACTTAGTTGTTAATTTTTAACTATGGTTCATCTTCCCCGCCACTTTGTGGCTAGCATTCAACATGTTAATTTATAATTGATGAACAGATATCTAAGTCCTCCGCTCATACAGTATTCCGAGCAGGGTTATCGAAAGTTTGTCACATTTTAATCACAAGTTCCACTATACGATCAATCGCAACTGTTGGAGTCCTAGCATTCGAACCTTGCATATTGTAATTCAAATTAACCAGAATAGGACACAGCACTACCTATTGAAGATACCTGATATCATACTCAGTACGCTGAGTACGAGTAATAGTCTGCAGTCAGCCGCAAAGGGTTTAACTGATCATCAGATATTAACTTGAATAAAAAATTCTTTTATTACCATTGTCCTTTTTAGTTCTATCTCATACAAAAAATCCCAGTGTGCAAGTTATATGCTGGGCAAAGGGAAGTTGAAGCATGAGGACTAGAACCATCTTAAATTAACCTTTTGACTATGGCCGTGACAACAGTTGTCCCATATTCAGGTAGCAGAATAAAAGCGCCGTAGTGTAAAGGTTAATTGAGTTATGTTTTAATTAATATGTTTAGAACCAATGCCCCAAGTAACCAAAGCAGAGTGGGTGACAATATTGTATCCCAGCCCATGGAAAGACTAAATTGAATTGAAAACAGATTTGTGTGTATCATCAGTAAGGAAGAGAAATTTCAGTTAAAAAATTATTTTACCAAATTTAAAATAACTTAAAAGTTTTACTATCAATTTTGTGTTTAACTTTTAGTTGTACATAATTTTCAATAAAAAGTGCTTGGTTGAATACATTATTTGTCTTTCAATTTCAATTATTAAGTTTTTCTCGACCCTTGCCACCCAAAATGGTACGATACCTCGAGAGGTTACTGTATATAAAATTAGATACTAAGATATTCAGTTTTCTGCCGACTGGAATCCAACATCAGTAGATTGCAGTCAGATTGATCAAATTTAATTTTTACTTAGAAAATTTTCAAAACTTAATTTTATTTTCTCCACAGTATCCCACTCTCCTCCTATGTTGCGCATGCGATCTTTTCCTCATATGAGTGTCATGCCTACCATACCAGGATCACAAGGTAAACAAACACTTTTTATAGTTTTCAATAGCTGACTGCATTGAACATTGCTAAAACTACATTCTGCTTTGTCTTTTAGCATAGCAAATAACTTTTTACACACAATGCCATGCTTCCAATTTAAATTTTTATACCTGATTAGTTATTAAATTAAGATATTTTATCATTTCACACTTCTATTGGGCTGCTCGTCAATTGGTGGCCAAGGTAAAAAGTTATTAAATTGTAGGTTTCACATTACCATGTCGGTACTGTAAGTCATTGGCCATGGTCATGGCACATGTGTAGCAAGTGATTGGATGAAAAACGAAATTTTATGTATTCATTTTACTGTAGTTAGTGATTTTTGTACTGGTTGTTTTGTATGTAAGGGCGTCAATTTATTTTGGAATAATCTTGAAGTAAAACATTTTTTATTAGTTTTTGTTTACTCAATGACAGACCTCCAAAACAAAAATTAAACGAAATAACTGCTTCTGGTTGGCTGCAAATGCAGGCCCTTTTGACTACATGTTTTGTTCAATTTCTGTGGTTATTTGTCATTAATTGTTCAAACTATGTAAAAAATTGATAAAAATTATACTTAAGCAATTCCAAAATAAAATAATGTCCTTATATAAAAAACACCCTGTAGCTTTAAAGTCTAATAAGGGATAGAGAAAGCATACTTTAGTACTGATAAAAATTATACAGGTTCTAAGCTAGCCTTACAAATTATTGAAGTTACCGCAATAGATCAAAACCTTGTTAAAGAAATGAAAGATCTCGTAATGAACCTATCAAAAATCAATCTACAATTTTTATCAGTTATGGCAGTGGAATTTGAAAATGAAGTTGCAGAAAAACCTCATTGGCCTACAAAACGTTCACTGTACAACTGTTTAAAGATTAACTGTTCGTTTTTAGGTAAAAAATTATAAATTATAACCATTTTAATATTGTTAAATCTTTTTTAAACATTACAATATGAAAATAAACTTTTTAAGTCTCTCCCTAAAAATGTAAGTTAATGAGTTATCTGCTCTAAGCTGATATATTAGACTTCTACAAAAGCCCCATGTATCTTTTAATAGGACAGGGATCTAAAATCTTTTGTAAATTTTCAATGAGAAATTTCGTTAACCACATATTTAATATATAGGTACAAAAAAGGTTAATATAAAAGTACCTTTTATAACAAAAATATAGTGTTTATTTCCATAATGAAAAAAATCAATTTAGAATAATAACTGCTGTGGTATGTGCGACAAGAGTAGTAAAAGTTGACAAGTAATAGATAGCTTATAGTGTAGTGCCAGATTTACTGTTCATTTGGAGCTGTCTATCATCTTTTATTACTGATATTAAGTTACAACCTATTTAATGTTATCACTTATCAAGATTGCAAAGTATACTTTTTAAAATATATCAATCATTTTATATATAATTGCAAATGAAAACTGTTTAGTTTTTGCCATATTAATACCTCCAATATCTAGAAATGGGGCCAATTTGACTCTTCTCAACTCAGTATACTTGCTTCTTTTCATTCATAGGAAACACACTTGCTAGATAATTATTTGTTTTGACATCCTAATGTACAATGTTTTCTTTGCACTAGTCCTTCTAGAAACTATATGCTTTGGTTTCTTTAGCAGTGCCACATCCTCCTCATGTCCTTCCACCTCCACCACCCCCTCGAAGTGCTCCTCCACCACCTTACCCACGCTCTCAGCGACCTCCTGAGTACACAATAGCTGCACAAATGGCTGCCAGGAGTAGGCAGATGGTTCTTGGCAGAGCACACAGTGTGGAAGGAGCGACCAGCTACTATGGAGATGTTACCGATCCAGATGACGATGGTAAGTAATGAAAAATTTTATTCTTTTAAGTCATGTTATAAACAGATGTAATTACGGGAGGGGGCAGATGGGGCATGTGCCCCTGGTGCCGAATTGGGGGGCGCTAAATTGGTCGAGTATTTTTTTACTAGATATTTATTTATGATAAAAAAATGAAGAGGAAAAACCTAGTAGACTACAAAAACTAAAAGGAGCTAAATGCAGAATGTGTGAAGAAATAGCAGGAAAGCTTAACCTAGATTCTCATTTTAAAGAAGTACGGAGGAAGAAGCAGATGTTTGATGAGAAGAGCGAAGTTGAAAGCTATGAATTCTCAGGAAAAAAGTTCAGATTATTGATTATACATCGGATTCTGAATGAACTGAGGCAAAGGTTTCAAGTCATTCAAAACATGAATAGTTTATTTGGTTTCCTCAATGGAACTTGGTTTGAAACAATGAATGGAGAAAAATTGAAGAACCAGGCACTTGAGTTAGCTACCACATATAAAGAAGACTTAGACAGGCACTAGCTGGCGATAGAAGTGAAGTGTTTTAATTGGAGATTGTTGAAGTGCTGAAGCTATCTAGCGCTTGGATTCTCGCATTTCTGCATGTGAACACTCCAGTAGAACTTTATGTACTTTGGCTACCCGCGTTTTGTGTTGACAAAAAGCGCCTCATGTGAACGGGCCTAAAGACAAATTAATTTCTAAACAAATGAGATTACAGGACAAAAAGCATTAATAAAAATTTCTATTTACAAAGGCCTCTAGACATCACTTATTAAATTTGTGATCACAGATATATCAAGTGTTAGTTTATATAGATGTGCCAAGTTTTTTTTCATAGTATTCCATTTGATTGATGCTGTTCCAAATGTATATGTTTTGATTTCTTTTAATTATATTTTCAGATGATGAAGCCCAGGTGTCTGCAGTGTGAGAAGAATCAATACCAGAAACTGCAAATTTTTTTTACGGGTCCCTGTGATTTTAAATCACTTTAATTCCAAGTTGCATTTCAACAGAAGTGTGTCTTTCTGTTGAGTGCAAGTGAAATCAAAACGTTTATATTCAAGTGAAGTTTGCTGGTGACTAACAGACACACTTGTAAAGAATGTACCAAAGAATGACGAGGTGATTAAACTGAGGTGTCGAAACTGGCAAGCAAGTGTGGCACCCAGAATTGGTTTGGACTAAGGGGACTACGCGTTCCGCTTCTGTTAAGGACCTTTTGCATGTATATAAACATTGAATGTGCTTGTTTGTAAGTCTTGTACATAGTGATGCAGGCCAAGTTAGACAAATTCAAAGCTAGTTCTTACGCAATGCATCATTTTATTTCTTGGATCTGTGTTGCATTGTCCACTTGGAAGAACTTTTTTGTCCAGTGGTGAAAACTAGTACAAATATGTAAATTCAGGTTTTAACTTTGTACTTGTCAAACTTTAGAGCCTCTATACACTCATGTTTCATTCATTTGTATTAACTTTTTTTAATATGAAAATGCGCAAAAAAAAAGTAACATTCATGTAAAATCAGTCTCACTTTTATTGTAAAGCTGTTTTTATTTTTAATTACATTTCATTGTTTAATGTTTCTAAATTTATTAAATAGCTAAGCAACTTTGTAGAAAAGTTGAATTATTTAACAATATATAATTTTTTTAAAGTGGCAAATGATTCCAAGAACTGACTAAAGTTTTGTTGATTAGAAAGTAGATTTTTAAACAGTTTTTTCACTTAACAAGATTTGATAGAGCATGTATTATAAAAGCTGAATCTCTGTATGTATGTACCATCTCATTTTTGAACAAAATATGTCTCGTGTTTCCAACCATCCCTTGTGTATTTGATACTGTCAACATATTTTGACTTAAATCAGTGTATTTTGCCCACCTAGATGGAGGAACTAAAATAAAATGTTTTAAATGACTTAACTTGTATTTTGTTTCCAATCTTGACTCAACCTGTCTTCACATCGGCCATTCGCTAATCATATTTCTATTGGTCGGGGAACTGCTTGATCGTGCCAAGAACCTCCATAAGTCATATTTTAATTTGTACAAGCCTGGCATTTTTATCGACGCTTTAAGAGTACACAGAGTACTCTGAACAATTATTTTCGATTTTTACATTTACAACAAAATATTTTAGCCCTTTATTCGAATATGCTGTTTTACAAAAGGAAAAAACATTTAGCAATGAGCAGTTAAAAAATTCAATGTTTTAAAATTTCTACTCCTGCAAATTTTATTTTCCTTGAAGTGTTTCACATTTTTGTGTTTGGATATGCATGTACTACTGTTATTTATTTTCGTACAAATAAATACATGAAAAACGTTGATTTTTATCGATTTCTAAAAAATAACTATTCTAAATTTATTCCATCCATAAAATTATCAAATACATCCTAAAAGAACCACAAAAAGTTTCAAATCTCAAATTAAATTACAAAAAAGCCTTAGCATTTTAAATACACTAGTCATGTAAAACAGAAAGCTGAGAAACAAGACTAGTCTAAAAGTCAGTTTCACATCCGACACTTGATGGAAAAACAATGTAGCTAGCTATGCAATTTTACACTCTTTAAAGCTGCAATTAATGCAAGGCAGTAAAAATTTTTATTTTTGGTCGTGTTTAGGGTAGTGTCTCCTTAATACTGCACTTTGCCAATAATTATATTAACTTGTCAGCCTTGTTGGATCACCCTCCACTCATTACTGGCTTACCACACTTATGCATCTTTTAATTGAATTTTATCAAGCAATTTTTTTCAAGTTATGTTTTTAGACTTCATAATTTGTTTTTCCATGGGTAACCTTGCTTTTATACCTTGTGTGTGCCATATAACCCAACAATCAATACTTGTTTTTATATATTTCATCTTTAATTTATACCTTTTGTCATTTAAGGTACAGTTGCGGAAAAAACCCCTTTATATCGAGCATTATTCATAAAGCAAATTCAGATATCATTCGATAGGGAATACGTCCTCTACAAATTCAAAAAATTGCATAAGGGGACGTCTTTATATCAAATTTTGCACAAACAAAAAAAATTTCATGACTATCTTTATATCGGGAGATATTCAATGTTAAAGTTGTCAATGTCAGGGATCATTGAAAATCGCTGTTCTCAGATCGAGATTAATTATAGCTACCCAAATTTCAAAGCTTTCAAGCGTATTATCCAAGAATTATGTAAGAGCAAACGATCCGAGGTTTGTCAGACGTTTTTTAAACTTTTGGTTGCCCCCTAAAATCGCCATGAGGAAAATTTAAAGTAACGCAAAAACTAACCATTTCACAATGGAGCTCAAATTTTGCATTGTCATAGAAGTCCTGAATCAATTCCCATCAAAATATAGATTCCAATTCATAATTTTTTCGAACATTAATTTAATAATTGTATACTAAAAACTATTTTTAAAATAAAATAGGTGGATTTTGTTGGGTTCTTTAACAGTAACGGTACAAGTATCAGCAATATATAGATATTTAGGAAGATATCCATAAGTCTAAAAATCTGATTTAACATTAGGAATTTCAAAACGGTAAAATCTAATGACAAAATTTGGAATCAAGTTAAATTTTGAGATTCGAAATAGGGGGTTTCCATTGGAAATTATGATGCTCAATTTAATATGAAGGCGGCCCCGTATGCAAACTGCATTTGAATTTAGACGTTAGTTTCTGTCAAACGCCAACTTTGAATTTTCTCTTAAAATTGCTATAAGAGGGTGGTTAGTTTTTTCCGCGACTACATATCTTCAATTAACATTTTTTAAAATCTTAATGTTGGTCCGTTTTTGGACCTTGTGCCATAAAACCTAAACCAACCAATCTTGACTCAAAGCTTCACCAGTTATCTTAAGAATTTTAATAATTAGAATGAATACCATCCACTTGGTTCGACTCTAAACCAAGTCAGAGTTCATGCACCTTTAAAAAGTTCAATACAAATAAAGATTAAAATATAGATCTTCGCCAGAGAAGCTAGCAGATGACAGGAAGAGTCCAGCTCCTTGCACTTTGAATAGGTGGGGAAAACCTTAAAACCGATCAAATGATCTGCTGACCTGTCACCTCCGAATTCGAAGGGACCTCTGGAATGTTTTCTCTGGTACCAGTTATGGGGTGCCAGAAATTTTAATTTCATAATAGGTAAGAAATATTTTATTGGAGTCCGAGATGCCCTCCTTTGCCAAGCTGCCATTTGATTTCCACTGAGATCTGCATGAGAAGGAATCCATTGTAAATGAAGCACTAACAATTGTGTCTAAGCTTATCAATTCCTATCCTATTTGATTGTTAGCGATACCATGACTGGGAGTTAACACATGCTAATCTTAATTATGCATGGAACATGTACAAGCACTTGTCACATTGTATTACTTAGCATATGTACAGACTGATCAATCCATACACTTGATTTGAGTAGTTGCACCACATTGAACAGCTATTAAGAGAAATATTTTGTTGCCTTATTAAGATTGGAAAACTGATTTTGCTGTTTCAAGATATATTAAATATTTCTTAATTTGGCATGTTTTTTTAATTTTCAGTCAAAATGTTTCATAAAGAAACCAATATTTTTAAGTTTTTGGAAAATTTTAATGGAATCTTCAATTGTTTTGAGAGCATATTAAAAACATTTTAATAATTTTTGAGTTTTCTCTTAATGCTATTAAATAGCCAAAAGTTCCTCCAGACATAAGATTTTTCACATGTTTTCAAAACTATTTTTATGAATTCTGAAAGATGAATATATATAGTGGGTATTTGAAGTCACTTTTAGATAAATTAATTATTGTTAATTAAATTTATCATTTTCCAAACAAGTTTTGCATCCTTTAACTTAGTGGCATTCCTTCACACAACAGACCTGTTGCCACCCACTCTTCATATTTCGATGAAAGACTACATCTAACTCCATGGATAGTATGGTATGACCACCTGTGACAAAATAGGTCCCAATTGAAATTAAAAATGAGCTGAACAATAACTGTTAGCATATTTGTAATCAGCATGGAGTCCAATTTGAATACTGTACAATACATCGTGTGAACAACGTAGCCCTTCTTTCTTGTGGGATGGGTAAATGATGCAATATTTCTGGGTGGGCAGCAGCATTTGACTCAGTTTATCTCTGCAACACGACTGATCATTTTAAAGCTGTTGACGAGATCTATTCAAGTATTTGAATAACATTTCGTAGTGGCTTGAATGGAACATTTAAAATTTGGTTTTCTATGGTTCGATAAACACTTATGAATAAATGCTTTGAAATACTCAACCAGTTCACTTTAATTCTCCAATCTGCAAGTCATATGCTCCAAACCGACAGCTCAATCAAAACTGGGCCTATTTTTATCATATTACCATTTAATCAAATTGGCTAATTATCAAAACGCGGGAGAATAGTTGAGTGGCCATGTATAAAATACCTTAGATAAATTATATAATTAAATTCATGATTAATGTGCAAAGGTTCATTTAATGTCGTAAGAATTTTTATTTTTAACATTTTGTGATGTGTGATCTAAAAATAAAACTGAAATTTCATTAGTTCTCTTGAATTAATGATTACCATAAGGAAATTTAGATGCAATTCCTAGCTAAAATAACCATTTCTATTCAATTCAAGAAATTTAAGAGAAATACAAAAATACATTTATTGTAAATGAATTTAGATCTTTACAACTATGTTTTCACTTTCTGTTTACAAATACATAGCAGAAATACTTATACAAATATTAGATATATAATATATTATAAAGTTTGATTAACATTTATATACACTAAATGATCTACGAGGCTTCCCGATTCATTACAATGAAATATATTTACCAATAGCAAACATGGGATTCTATAGAAGTGATAGTAAACTTATCATTTTGAACATAAAACACCACAAATAAAACAACCAACATGATAAATGTAATGTTAATGACAATTCAAATAAAACTAAGGCTTAACTTTCACAACTAAAAGGATTTATCGAAATTCCATGGATTAAGTACAAAGGTAAAGTGCACAAGCTATTTCAAATAAATAAATGAAATTAGACTTCAGAAAAGGAAATAAACTAACATTTTCTGAAAAGATTTTGAAATCAGACAAAATTTCTAGCGGAGAATTACTTTTATCATGCTGGCTATGTACAAAATGGCAGAAGCTTAATGTGGTTCATAGCAGGGAACTAAACCAATTATTATTTACATAAAATAAATAGTTTACTAAAATTTAGTATTTCTAAAAAGCAAATCATGTGTCCAAAAATACTGATATTTAACAATTTTTTAAAAACTGAATGCGAGCAGGATAAACAAATTCCCTGAGTAAAAATATTTCGATCTAAAAACAAAAACAATACCAACTGATATACTTAAAGGAATTTATAATATGTTATACTGTTAAAAATTCTTGCATTTATTGGAATAAAAGTCTAGATTAAACATTTCATGCAAATAGGAAAATAAGTGACATCTCGGTTGTGGATTGAACAAGTGAAATGGAGATTTTTGAACACATAATTGCATTGGTTTAAAATAAATTAAACAACAAAACATTAACTGATGAAAATCACTCTCATAACAAACATCCAATTCGTTTTTCACCTTGGGATTGTAAATTCAAGAGTAGGGACTAAAATATTAAAAGAAAAATAATACCAATTAAAAGGTTACTAAAAATGCTCAATGTCTGTTACAAGAGCAATCTCAAAACTAACACTTCTAAGTGTGTTTTAAACTCTTTACTAATTAGTTTTAACATTTAGTATCACAATCTTGCTGTTTTATCTAAATAAGAGATTTATAGAGAACTTGGTTTGAAAGATGGAACTATGTATTTGTATTCAATATAAAAACTAATTACAACAGTGACTATTATTGAAAACCCTTATTTAACATTTAAAGGAAAACATTGAGAGCCATTCAAAACTTGACATAAAATAGTTTGATTTCTTATTAGACTTAATTAAAAAGTAATAGATCCATTCACAGCAGGACTTATGCACTTGATTGTTCTCAACTACCCGTGCAGTATATAAAAAAACTTGAGTTTCAAAATAAAAAAACAAGGAAATGGATGAAGCTTTGCAAAAAATTCAAATTGGTACACATACTTTGAGAAACCTCTACACAGAAACATATGTACGCATTTTGGCTTTTCAAATGCTAGGAGATAAAAATTACAAAAAGGTCTTCCTCACAAGTTACTTTGATATAATTGCTACCGTATGAAGTACAGAAAGACTTTTCAAAAAACATTAGGCTGCATCTAATAACTAAATGGAGATGATATAGGGAAAATATTTACTGATGAAAATGCACATTTGCTCCCCAGTATCACCATATTTCAAAAATATGAAGCATGACACAGCGCAATTATGGGGATCAAATGCATAGATAGATGTGAAATAAGCTCCTAAATAAGACTAATATATTTAGTAACTTATAAAAGGGATATGAAATATTTATATCAATTTAGAAATTCTAGTTAAAAAATTTTAGTTTTCTAGAAGGAAATTACAATACAATTGAGTAGGCATAGCATGATTCCACAATCCAGTGATTATAGTTGAATACTGGGTCCTAACACACTGTAATCCTTTCAAGTGAAATTCATTTAAAAACTTCATTGTGGTAAAATTATCATCCACTTAATAATTATGTGTAAACACGTAAAACTAGTCCAAAGACATTCAATTTAATAAAGTTAAGTACATTTAAAAAAGATAGTTTCCTTCTTTTTTAGCTGCTAAGGTATAAATCACAAGGGAAAAGGTTACTTGTAAGACACAAGGAAAGAATTGTCCCAATGTAGGAAGAGCAAATTTGTATACTACACTAAAATAAAAATTTAATTTCTAAAAATAAATATGCAATTATGACATCAGATTAAATATACAAAAGGAAGACAACACAAAATTTTTAATTCCACTATAAGAAATTCAAAATAATTTGAATTTATACGAAAAATAGCTGAACACTAAATGACAAACATAAATTGAGCAGCACTTAGTAATCAATTTAAAAAAAGTACTAGAATCAAAATTCATAAAAAACCTTGCCACATGAGGTATTTTAAGGTGGACCGAAGCTATAATAAAATGAGACAAACCACTTGAACTGAACACCTATTTCTTCCAAACATTTCTTTTTAAAAAGTTTCAGTCACACATTCGTCCAGTCATCTCACAGATAAGTTGGCAGCAATATACAAGTTTAAAAAAATCACTTATTTTCACACTACAGATGAAATTCAGATCTCTTTATGTAAAACAAAATATAGATCAGGATTCAGCAATATGATGTCAGAGTAGAGTGGCTAGGTGAAGAACATCAGCGACATCCTTGCTAACCTAAAATTATTGATAAATTAGTTATTTATTAATGCAGGAAAATCTATTTACTGTCTAACATAAGAACTGCTCTAGATACAAAGCCTAAGTAATGACGGCTGCTTTAAAAACAGCATTCACACATTTTCAGTAGGGGAACAGAGGGTGATTAAACATTAAAAGCTATTAACAGTTGTGTATCTTATAATTCAATGAGTCAAGTGGTTTCAAACAAGTTCGATTTTTAGATAAGATGATAGCTTGGAACATAAACATGGGGCTTCTACAGCAGGTGTCTTTAGCGCAGATTCTAAGTATCACTTCTATGCTAAAAGTGATAGCAATGATAATAAGTTGGCGAGCGAAACCACCCACAGCAATCACTATTCCTGCTTCTGCCTGCCCCTCTCCAAACGACTTTCCATACCTATGCAAAAATCAACTGACCCAAGGTCGACTACCTTCTTGTTGGGGCTATACCATCTTATTAATGTTTGGAGAGCACAAAACAAAATATGGGAGGATCTTTTCATTCATTCGGGAGAGGTGTTGCTCTATGAAGAAACAAGTCTGTGGGTTAGGATGCACTTTCTTGGAAACTTGACCAACACTATCCTAAAGTCAATTGCCATTAAGTGGGACAAGATAAACTCGAATACTTCAAGAATTCCCTGTGGAAAACAGGTAGTCTTGTTGCTATGGCACGACAGGCAGACTTTGTCTGGTAGAGTTCTCATGGTAAACAGATAGTACATGACAGAGAGCAGAACCACAAACAGAAAAACAAAGCATAACACACAAAAAAGTACTGACACAAGAATATAATCAATATAAAATTCAAGAAATAAAATTTTAGTAGTCAAAATTCAAGGATGAAGTTTTTAAAAACTTTGGAACTATCAAAGGAGAAATGTCCAGGCTTGGGATCAATTCAATTATTTATTGTCTTCATTAATTGGAACATTTGTTGATTCTCTGCATAAAGGAGATTTTCTTTCAAACAGAGAATTATTTCCCCATCCTTTTCTCAACTGTTTTTTTTGACTTGGCTATTTTCACTTGTAAGCAGACAATATTTTTTCAACCAACATCCATCACCCATGAGATTAACTCTTAATCAAGATACAGCCCAATAATATCCAAGAGAAAGACGGATGCTCATCTAATTACAGTATCCAGTATTTACCATAAAACAAAATAAGTGCAATAGTAAATAATAAAAGAACTCCGATTCTTAATAGAAGACAAAATTCCATTAGGTTTAAATCACGTTTTTTACATTATTCAAAACAATCTCAGCTTAGAAGTTAAATAACGAGATACTCAGTTAAATAACAAGATACTCACCACATATTCAACTGTGCTAGGATATTCGTGTATGACGGGAAAACTTTCGGGGCCAGGGCAGTGGCCATTCATACTGTCTGGGAACAACACCACCAACATTCTTTTCAAAGTAACTAAATATAGAAAACCACCATATCCTTGACAAGAAATTGTTATTTCCTGATACCTGAAAAGAAAATGTGCATTGAATATATAATTTATTTTTCCTAAGAGAAAAAATTTTAACATACAATAGTGATAATGTTTCATTATATTCAACACAAATTAGTTAAACAATGGCTGATTTATTGGGATTTTATGGCGCAAGGGCCATATTTGGCCATGCTGTGCCAGACACAAGACATACAATATCAAGTAATAGACATACACAATGAAAGTTTTACTGACACAGAAGAGAGAAATACACCAGGAAGGAATGCACCCGACAGGAATCGAATCTGCACCACCTACAATTCAAAGGTTGCTAGCACAGTGGGCATACCCACTGAGCCAAGACGGCCCCTAGCTTAACAAATGGAATAATGTTCTTTATGAAACATTAAGTTTGAATGGAAGTACGTTTTTTATTGCTGCAACCATAAGAGTATAAAAAAACTCTAGAATAAGTATCAGGAAAAGTGCAGATAGTAATCTTAGCAAATGCACAACAAATCGGAATGCAATCTTAAACTACCACTGCTTTGTATTTCATAAAATTTTAGTAAATTGAGAACTTTAATTACAACTTATAACTTTGCTGTTATGACTACTTAATTAACTAAATCTATGATGTTGAAAGTCAGCATTTTACGTACGCAATCAATTTAGATGAGATACTGACATGTTGAGAAAACATCTTAATAAAAATGATGAATGAGTCAGAAAGATACCCTATGTACAGCAGCTTCCAAGTAAATACAAAATAAAATTTTATATTTAGGTTCTTTTTATGCAACAAAAATTTGGAACTATTTTACTCAATATATGCCTTTCAGTGGTCAGGCTGAAAAGGTCAGAATAGATATGTCATGCACTTAAAGGCTCAGAAAAGTCTGATGGATGAAATGTTAATTTTTAAGTTTATATTGCTTTTGAATTCAATTTTTAAAACAAATATAAAACATGAAAAGTAAAATTCAGCTGCTGATTATGAAACTATCAGAAGGCTATGATAATTCCAGCAAGTTTGAAAGCTTCATATAAATTACCTGCATAGAAACGATCAAATATAAAAAAATTTATTTACTAAGCACTTACATTCAGAATTTGTCGAACACTCCTATATAAGCATAATGTGAAAATGGCAGAGCAATGGTCTCAAACTCAGACCCTTGGCAGGGCCAAATTTCCAGTTACGAAGCAAATAAGGGAGTCTCATTTAATGTTCAATGATTTCTTACAAATATCAACTTTCTAAAATTACACCAATGGCTTAGAATTAGAGTGAGACATTTCAAATAATCAATAAATATTAACAATGATCCCAATTCTTATTTCTATCCTATTTTACCACTGAAAATAATCACCTTTTACCAACACAGGGTAAGTTGGGTTTTATGGCAAAAGTGTCATATTGGCTAAGCTGCCCCAAAGAATGTCAAGAAAATGGAAATACACACACAAGGAAAGTTTCTACTAACGCAAGTAGAGAGAAATACACCCAGGGGGAAATCGAATCTGTGCCACCAACTTAGATTAAAGATAAACATTTTCTTATTAATATTGACAACGATAAGCATCTTAATACAGTTGCATTTTTTTATAAATTAACTTCATACATAACTCAGGGTTCCCACTCTTCAAGTGAAAAGTGGTTGTCTTCTACCCCAGCTGTCCAGCCCTCTCCCTTACCTCAGTGCTTGCAGGTTGATAGAGCGAAAGATAAATAAGTTTGTCTGCGACCATCGAAAGCTTAAGGCCACTGACAAAACATGGAACAAGCTTTTGTCTGACTGTTCCACCTAATTTGCCACGACATATTGCTAAGGTAAATTTTTTAATTTTAACTGGATATGACTTTTTAAGAGGACACTTACATTGCATATTGATGGGAACAGGGAGTTTTATGGATTTTAGTCATCTTTTGCGTTTTTTATTTGACTATCGCATCTTAGTTGATGACCTTTTTAGCTGGGGTAATTTGTACTTTTAGCCAGGCTAATTTGTGTAACTTTGTATTTTTTGCCATAATTTCCAACAGACTGCCCAAAGGAAATTATGGTACCTTGACTTTTCCTGACATAGGAGAAACTCTTCAAGCAAAAAACATTTAGGGCCTTTTATGGTCTTTCCAAGGCTATTTCATGTTTTTAAGGTAACATTTTACAAATTGCAACAGATTAACTTGCAAATGCAAGGTGAAGAAACTTTCATGAGTGCAGTTCTAACACTGGATCTCCTTGATCAGTGTTAGAAATACCAATTTTAAGCTAACCAAAAAATATTTTGCGTTTGATTTTAGGTGACACTTGACGGCCCTGCTTTTCGAATGCTGGTGAAATAAAATATGTAATGTGTTCTTGCCAAAATAAAGGCTTTTTAAAAAATTGCAGAAATATCAAGGTATCTTACAGGTCCTTGAAAACTAAAATGAGTCTGAAGGCCTGAAAAATCAGGCCTTCTTAAAGCCTGTGGGTGGGGGTTTATGGCACAATTGGGAGCATATGGCCAAGCTGCATCAAGAACAAGACACATCAAGTTATGGACATACACAAGTTTTTACTGACACAAAACACAAAAATACACCCAGCAAGAAATCGAACCTGCTGCCTACAACTCAGATTTCTAGCGTATTGGACAAACACACTGAGCCATAAGGCAAGTGGAAACCCTAAATTTATAGAGGACAGGCTTGCTAAGTATTGCTGTTTTATATTGTAATGCACTTGAAAAGATTTATTTTTATTTTGCAATAATTTGTAGATTGCAAAACTGAAGGTACCAATCCACATGCAGTCATGGAACCATTTTTGTAGAGGATAGACAAAAAAGTTGTATGTGCTGTAACCAAAACGTAACACAAACAGAGGGAACTCACTTTGAGTGCAGCATTATTTGCCATCGTGTGGTAGATCCAAAATACTCTAGTTGTGACATAGTATCCTATGACAACATCCACAGTGTAGTGACCTCTGGAAAGAAGCACCATGAAAATGCCTGTACAGCTCGACAGCCACACGATCCAGTGGAAGAGAACGAACCTCCTTGGACTATCTGCAACAGTTACAAAGCTTCAAGTGGCAGCAAAAACTCAAGATCTACAATATTAAAGCTTTCGTATGCAATATCCTGGTTCATATAATCTACTTTGCTTTTGAGAAGCACATTTCAGTGGCACACTCATGGGTAGCTAATGAGCTACAAACATCAATAAAACAATAGCAAAATTAAATGTTCATTAACATAATGCCTTAATTGTATCACTATTCACTGCTCTTCAACTATCAAATACTATATGCAGTTAATACAATTTCTCTTTATTCTTAGGTAGGCAGTTAAAAGTTTTAACAGTAGTGTGGTGGGCCCTACTAGGGATTTGTGTCAGTTTCAATGTAGATAGTGTTGTAACGTCCCACGATCCTGAACACAGAACTCTTGCTAGGAGGCGCTTTCCCCCGTTCTGGCTGCGCAGATGACGTCAGAGTACAACGGCAAGAGTCGCGGGAGTTTGTTTTTGTTTTTTTTTCTAGGAAAAAGGGGATGATGAAAATGGCAATCGAAGGGGTGCGGTTGCTCTTTCGCGATGTGTCTCGTCTGTGAAATTTTAAACTAGCTTTGTAATTTGTATGTAAATATTTGTTGATAATATAGAATTAGTTTGTTAAAAAGTGGTCTTGTTTTTATCGTGGATATGGTACAGACCATGAGAGTGGTGGCAGCTAGTGGATGCGAAATCAGCGTTAGTTAATTTTGATTTCAATGAAGCTACAGTTGTGACGACCGCCAGCGCGTCTGATGAGTGGCTGTATTTTTTTTAAAAGGGTAAGTGCCAATTTACCAGAATTTTGTTGTAAATGTAAGAATCGGTGCTCACCGAAAATGCATTTGTTTTAGTTAACTGAATTGTAGTTCTTATTTTGAGTAAACATGGTGTTTAATGTTAGAAACGACCAGTTTCTGTTTAGTAAAAAAAAAAATCAACCTGATTTTCTTGTGTGTAAATCAACCGTTCCTGGTTTGGTTTGAAGTCGTCCTGACTTATTGAGTTTGAAACGTCCTGTTTCTGAATTGAGGTAGAAGTCATCCTGACTTGATATTGTCGAAATCAACCGTTCCTGGTTTGGTTTGAAGTCGTCCTGACTTATTGAGTTTGAAACGTCCTGACTTATTGAGTTTGAAACGTCCTGTTCCTGAATTGAGGTAGAAGTCAGCCTGACTTGATATTGTCGAAATCAACCGCTCCTGTTTTAATTTAGGAGTCAACCTGACTTGTTTAGTTTTGAAACGTCTCGTTTCTGTTTTCGTTTTAGAAGTCGCTAGACTTAACTGTGTTTTGAAACATCCCGTTTCGGTTCTGAGTCAATCCCGACTGGCGTTTAAAAGTCATTCTGACTTGCGAGAAAGAAAATAGAACATCAGTTCGATCTATTTGTGTTGTTTAAATATTATATTGTCATTCTAGAAAAATTCATATTCATTGTGTAATGATTATATTGATTGATTGATTTTGATAACAAGTTATGCATATTGTACTCAAATATATGTTTACGTTTCTAATGCAAGAATACGATTTTTAGCACTGTTATAATTGGTAAAATCAATTTTGATTTGATTTTGTGTGAAATTTTTGTCTTTCATTTTGGAAATATCCTAGTTTTGCTTTAGTGTAGAGGTATTGCACTGAACAGTATTTCGTTACAGCTGAAAACGAAAGTGCTTTTGAAATAAGAATATTATTGAGTTTTTGTGTTTGAATTGTCATTTGAGTGTTATGATCATTTGATAATTTATTTGAGCGAGTGTAGAATTCAGTTATTTTTTTTAAGGAAAAAGAAAATAATATATGATAATTACTGTGAAATTTAACGAAAAGATTTAGTTCGTTTTACTATTAATCATATCGAAAGTAGAATTGATTTGTTTTGTATGAGTTAATCATAGTATTTACTTTAATAACTGATTTTCAGTGTTTTGTGTGCTTTGAGAGTGTGGATTCTGGGTTCTTTTAGAATTGTATATTATTTTGGTATTGCAATCATGGCTTTCATTGCGCAAGCGAAAAAACAGGACATTATTGTTCTAACCGAGGAGTTAGGTTTGCGAGTAGATTCGAATTCTACTATTGCAAAGATGAAGACAGAAATCATCACGTCTGATGATTACGACGAAGAATTCGTTAAATCACTTCTGGAAAGGATTAAAACCGAACGGCTTCAGAAGGAGAAAGAAGAGAAAGAAGAAAAACTCCAGAAGAGAAAAGAGGAAGCAGAAGCTCAGAAGAGAAAAGAGGAATTGGAAGCTGAAGCTCAGAAGAGAAAAGAGGAATTCGAAGCTGAAGCTCAGAAGAGAAAAGAGGAAATGGCGTTTGAACTGGAAAAACTACGTATTGAAAAGGGAATCATTCCTGATAATTCAATTGAAGCACATCCACCAAGGAGAAAAATAGAATTGCATCATCTAATGCAAAAGTTCGATAGTAAAGAAGGCGATATTTCCCTGTACCTAGTGATGTTCGAAAGGCAAGTTCGACGCATAAAACGATGAATCTGAGTGGGTTTCACATTTGATTGGCCTCTTGCCAAATGAAGTATCCCAAATTATTGCAAGGGAACCAGAAGAGAAGGCAGAAGATTATTTACATGTGAAAAATATTCTTTTGAAGAAATATAAGTTGAGTCCTGAGAAATTCAGACAGTTGTTCGTTAAACATCAGAAACAGAACGACAAGACCTGGGAAGAATTTGTTGATGAACACCAAAACTATTTCGAAGAATGGATAGCTGGATTAGAGATAACAACCTTTAACAAATTGGTAGACCTGATGGTTACCGATCAGGCTAAAAAAAGAGTACCGGCAGAATGCCGAGAGCATTTCATCGATGAATGGAGTAAGATGGCGTCTGCCAAAGAATTTGCTCTAAAGATGGATGAGTACGAAACCGTAAGAGGTTTTACGAAGAAGAATTTCGGGAACACTCCGAAACACCAAGAAAAATCATTTTCAAATTGGAAACCTAGGAATTCCGAAGCACCAAGGCACCATTCAAATTGGAGAAATAAAAATCAAGAAAACCCGAAGGAAGCTAAAGGAGAACATATGGATTCACCGAAAGTAACACCTTCGCCTGCTGCTTTTGAGAGACGAACAAGAATTCAATGCTACGAATGTCACGGTTTTGACCATATTAAACCGAACTGTCCTAAATTGAAGAAAAGACCCGAAGCGGCTTCAGAGCAAATAAATAGAATTGTCAGTAGTACCGAAGAGGACCTGATGAGACCACACACTTGGGAAGGATGCGTAAATGGAATTCCCATGAAAATTCTTCGCGACACTGGATCGACAATCGACCTTGTTGGCCGTAACCTCATTCGTCCTGAGATGCTGACAGGTGAGAATGTTTGGGTTATTCAAGCCGTTGACAATACTCCAATCTGTTTGCCTTTAGCAGAGGTGGAGCTACAAGGAAAGTTCGGACATGTTATAACCAAAGCCGCAGTGTCTGTAGTCCCTCAGACAAAGGAAGATATTTGTTGGGGAATGGAACGGCTACACTTTTGGAAAAGATGAAGGTGGTCCATGCGCCATATCAGGTGAACGCCATTAAAACACGTGCTCAAAGACGAATCGCTCAACAAGAGGAAGAAAAAAAGGAAGACGTGGTAAAAGAGGAAGAAGTAATTTCGGTTCCAGAAATTGAAGATGACATCGATATCGACGAAGACGATTTGTTCTCCTTCACGCCGAACGAGATGGAATCTTGGGAAGGTCTTGAACTTCTGAAGATTGATTCCAAGACATTCGTTGAAAAACAAGAGGAATGCGAAAATTTGAAACCTCTGAAGGAGAAGGTACTAAGTCAAGGTACTGATAAGACCACAGGTGAATACGAAATACTCCCCAATGGTCTTCTGGTGAAAAGAAAGATTGATAAAATGGGAAACGAAAACATTTTACTAATAATTCCAACTCAGTATCGTGGAAAACTGATGTCGTTGTGTCATGAAGGTACATCAGGTCATTTGGGAATGACCAAAACAAAGGACATTCTTGCAAGGCATTTCTTTTGGCCTAATTGATTCAAGGAAGTGGATAATTTTGTACGAAGTTGTGACAAATGTCAGAGAGTTGGAAAACATAATGACAAAAAAAGGCTCCTATGAAGTTGGTTCCTGTTGTACAAGAGATTTTTTCAAAGATCAACATTGATGCATGCGGACCACTTCCGGTTACTCCAAGTGGAAAAAGGTATCTGATAACAGCCATGTGTCTATCTTCCAGATATCCTGATGCTGTTCCCGTGGAGAATATCACTTCAACTTATGTTGTGGAGGCACTCATGCAGATTTTTAGTCGGATGGGATTTCCGAAGGAATTGCAACACGATCAGGGTACTTCATTCATGAGCGAGCTAACTACAACCTTCGTAGAGAGATTTGGAATAAAAGTGATTCGAAGTTCGGTCTATCATCCTCAAAGTAATCCTGTCGAACGTTTTCACAGGACCGTCAAAAGAATTTTACGAGTCCTATGTCTTGAAGCTGGATCTGAGTGGGAACAAACAGTCTATCCTGCCTTATTCGCCTTAAGAACAGTGACCCACGAGAGTACTGGGTTCACGCCTTCTGAATTGGTTCATGGTAAGAATTTACGAACCCCTTTGACGCTGTTGTTCGAACAGTGGTTGAACCAAGGAGATGACGGAGGAAATCCAGTGACCGAGTACATCTTTTCGTTGATGAACAGAATGAAACGTTGTCAAGAACTAGCGGTGACCAAGGTAGAAGAGTCACAGAAGAAGAATAAGACATGGTACGATAAGAAGGCCATAAAGAGAGAATTCCAGGAAGGAGATTTAGTCTTGATATTTGCTACGTACAAAGCAAATAAGTTGAGTCCGCATTGGAAAGGAACAGGAAAAATCCTACAAAAAATTTCTGAGACGAATTATGTAGTTGAATTACCAGGGACAAAAGACAAATCTCAAGTATACCATATTAATATGCTTAAGCCGTACTATAAGAGGCTGGAACATATGAACCTTCTTCTGGCTGAAGAGGATTGGAAGACGGTTGAAGATGATGTCGAGATCCCGTACATGGATCCTAATCCAAACATTTTTGACGTCGATGAATACGTTCACGAGAACAATCTTGAATCTAGATTGGATACAAGGGAACTTTCACAGCTCAAGAATCTCATTTGCAGGTATGAAAAATGTTTTACCAACATACCAGGCAAAACTGATCTTGTAACTCATGACATTGAGCTAAATGAAGACAAACCTGTTTTCTCCAAGCCTTATAGAAATTCTCCTAGGCAGAACGAAATTTTGAAGGCAGAAATTCAGAAGATGTTGGCTATGAAAGTCATCGAAGTGGGGTTTTCTGATTACACTTCGCCAATGATTTTAGTAGAGTCTCCCGGAAAGGATCCAAGACCATGCATCGATTACCGAAATCTGAACAAGGTAACGAAGACAAAGTATTTCCCTTTGCCGAACATCGAAGAAAGAGTCGAGACAGTTGCTTCTGCAAAATTTATCACCGTGATCGACCTTTCGAAAGGATATTGGCAGATTCCTTTGACTAAGAATGCGCAAAGACTAGCCACTTTCGTGACAAATTTCGGAACATACAAGCCCTTGAGAATGCCATTCGGGCTTAAGAACGCCCCATATGAGTTCAGTAAGATGGTTGCACAACTCTTAGACGGATGCGAGTCTTTTGCGGTACCTTATCTAGACGATATGGCCATATTTTCTAATACCTTCTCAGAGCACATCAAACACGTGGACACCGTGCTCCAAAGAATTCAAAAGGCGGGTTTGACGATCAAACTGTCCAAGTGTAAGTTTGCTCAGAGTCAAGTAAAATATCTTGGACACGTGGTGGGACAAGGATGTCGCTCACCAGCGGAGTTAAAGATCGAGGCAATAAAGGGTTTCGCTCGACCGACGACCAAAACTGACATACGAGCTTTTCTGGGAATCTCTGGATATTACAGCCGTTATATCCCCATGTTCTCGTCGGTTGCTGCACCCTTATCAGATGCTCTAAAAGGAAAGGACTGAAAAGGAACCATCAGGTGGACTCCCGAGTGCGAGGAAGCTTTCTTAAAACTCAAAGAAGCTCTTGCAAGTTATCCTGTGCTGTACGCCCCGGATTACCAACGGCCTTTCATCCTGCAGACAGATGCTTCCGATCGAGGAATGGGAGTTTTGACTCAAATCGCAGTTGACGAATCAGAACATCCGATCATCTACCTGAGTAAGAAGTTCACCAGCGTAGAACAGAAGTATGGAGTCAGCGAACGAGAATGCGCGGCAATTGTGTTTGCCATCCGGAAATTGAAATGTTATCTCGATGGACAAACTTTCGTTATTCAAATGGACCATAATCCATTAGTGTGGCTAAATGCAAACGCTAGCTCTAATGCTAGGTTAATGCGTTGGTCTTTATCTCTACAAACTTTTGATTTCGAGATAAAGCATCGTCCAGGCAAAAAGCATCAAAATGCCGATGCATTAAGTAGACTCCACACTCCCAACCATATTGTGTAATTAAGTAATTGATACATGTAGTCATTTTTTTGTATTTATGTTTTTTGTATATATATTTTTCTTGCATAAAATTTTGTTTTGTAAATGGTGTCAGTACCCTGAATTCGGTGATGCACTGATTCAGTCTGGTAGGTTGGTACTGGCCCCCCTTTTGTGTGAGCACTTCTACTCATTACTTTTCATTTTTTTTCTCGAACTTTTCTTCGATCGAGATCTGCAGAAAAGTTTTCCAAGAGGGGAGGAGTCTGTAACGTCCCACGATCCTGAACACGGAACTCTTGCTAGGAGGCGCTTTCCCCCGTTCTGGCTGCGCAGATGACGTCAGAGTACAACGGCAAGAGTCGCGGGAGTTTGTTTTTGTTTTTCTAGGAAAAAGGGGATGATGAAAATGGCAATCGAAGGGGTGCGGTTGCTCTTTCGCGATGTGTCTCGTCTGTGAAATTTTAAACTAGCTTTGTAATTTGTATGTAAATATTTGTTGATAATATAGAATTAGTTTGTTAAAAAGTGGTCTTGTTTTTATCGTGGATATGGTACAGTGTCCAGATAAAAGGCATATTTGCCTTATCTCTAACCTGGACACCACCCATGTGTAGCAAGTTAGGATTCTATAATAAATGTATTCAATTTATTTCTATTTTATTTTAGAAAGGTTTGAAAGGCAGTTAAGACTTTGTCATTGTTTATTTCAGTTGTAATAGATTTTTAAGCCTCTTATGCTACTTTAAACAATGAGTGGTTTAATTTTTATGGTGCAAGGGCCATATTTGACCAAGTTGCACTAAACACAAGACAGACAACACCAAGTGAAGGGCATACACACAATGAGGAAAGTTTTTACTGACACAGAAGGAGGAACACACAGGGTGGAATGGAATCTACTGTAAATGAATGTCTCCAAATTATGAAGATTCATATAACAAACTTCTTTTGCTCTTGTTAAATATTTTAACTCCTTCAAACAAGGCAACTTTTGGATCTACAAAATATTACATTGAAGACATTATTTCATGCTAAGAAAACCTTTTAAATTCAAGTGTACACTATTTTACAACATGGGGTCTTAGAAAATGTATTAAAACTGCTTCAAAACAAAACTTACATAACAGTAACTCAATTTTTACTTCCAGACTTGAAAATTTCCATTTTGAGTTATATAATCCACAAATTTTAAAAATAACACTTGTTGAAAGAATACTGCTTCTTGATATTTACAGGGCTGCCACAGCCCAAGGCACTTGTTAAATAGTAGCACTAGTAGAAATTTTAAAATGTAATAACAAAAATCTCCTCTTAAACCCTAGTTTAGTTGCTGATACGAAATGAATCGGATAAAATGTGAAATGTTCTAATTAACTTTGAAACAGGTGAAGATCTCGCCAAAAATTTCAAATGTTAAAATTAAAAAACTAAATATTTATTTAATAAGGTTTTCATGACAATCTAGCAACCACAGATTCTGATGTTTTTCTATCATGCCTGCTATGGCAAGTTCGAAATTGGTGTCTATGGCAAGTTCGAAATTGGTGTCACTTGGAAAATTTTCTCTAAAGAAAAATCCACAAGATATTTCTTCCCTCTTAGTTAAAAAGAGGGACTAAATTTTCGTTGACTTCAATGAATTTTAAAAAAAGTTGCTAAAATTTTGAAAATAGGAACTTTTGAGATGATTGTGCTAAAAAAGACACCCCAGGTCACGAAGGTTGAAAGTAGTAAAAAGTCACCTGTGGCAGCACTATGTATTGCAACTAAAAATGACACTCACTCTAAGTACACAAAAAGGAAAATTACTTACATTCTCTAATTACTAAATAAGCCATAGTCAACACCACAGTATGGCCACTATAAATATAATCTCCACAAAAAGTATGTTTTCCATTAATGGACAATCCAAACCCTGACATCATAGAGAGGACCCTTTTGACAATAAGGAGGGGGCTTGTAGTATTGGCCTGCAAAAAATCCATATTTCAACTAAATACATAAGAAAAGGAACTGCTACTTTTATAGACAAAGTTGTAGCAGAACATTGCACTTCCAAATACATAAAAACAAGTGTAATACATAAATACACAAGCTAAACAGTACAACAAATTCTGTACTTGTTATTGATGACTACAGTATTGAGACATCTTTTATTTGTATTTTACTATTTTTATTTGCAAGCATGTTGATGTTAAAATTATAATTTTCATCTTGAATATTTCTGAATTTATTGTATGTCAGAACATCCTGATGACAGCAGAGAATCAGCTTCAAAATCAAATTCAATTTTCTTTTCAGATATGGGCAAATACCATGAATTTTTATTAGAATGTTTTATCATGTACATAAAGGATGACAAAGACAGAAAGCATGAATGTCAATCACTGGATGATTTCCCCTGCTAACTTGTTATCACTGCTGTTGCTTTAGGCACACAATGATTAACTTTCTGCATGTTAAAGATGCTAGTTGTGGAAGTGCTTTTTTATGTTCTAACCTAATTTAAAGAATTGACTTGACAATCAAGTCGAGGAAGCCAGATTACAGTGTTTATACACATCGACATTAACAAACTAAATTTGAAATTGTAGTCAAGTAACATTATAACTAAGGAAAACTATTTAGGTGCCATTGATGCCTCACTTTCTGTCCCTAATTTCTACCTAATTCAAATAGTCTAACTCAACAGACATTAAAAATTATAAAAAAAATTGTTCTATACTTGTAAGCTATAAAAACTAAAATAGATTGTATACACTCCATTTCTAATAATAATTCACTTTGCAATGCTATGAAACATTAAATTACAGTAAAATTTGACAGCACGATTAAATTTTGGGTACACGTCAAATAAAGACCATTTACATGGATAAAAATAAACAAATTCTCGATAGAAACATATGCTTACTTTAGGAGAGCAAAAATATGTTGTGCTCGCAACGGGAACTTGTGTTACGAACATTGTAATACTGCGCATGAAGTATAGGAGGCCAATAATTACAAAACATCTTCGTAAAATGATGAACCTGAAAGAATCGTCTAACTTTAAAACCAAGTTAGCAACAAAAACAAAATTCATGACTAAACCAGATAATTTTTTTATTGTCACTCATTTGCTCTACATCACATAAACAAAAATCACATTAAAAATATAATAAGAATTGAAGTGGAATCAATCAAATAGGCATATTTCAGTAGAAATTTGAACTCCCAAGTAAATAAAATTGTAAACCTTTCTAAGGTTACCAACAGCAGCGCCAAGAAATAGGTGGTTGCTTAGATGAGAATTTGAATGGTTTGATCTCAAAGAATGAAGGGTGGTTTAATCAATTAGGTAATTTGCTAATCCCTTTTCTGAGAAAGGTTAGGTTGGTTTTCAGGTTTCATGGCACAAAGGACCACATTTGGCTAAACTACATCTAACGCAAGACAGACAACACAATGAAGGAGGAAGAAAAAAATCAAAAAGCAGAAGGGCAGGCGAGAGTAAAAATGAAAGGGAGGAAAGATCACTCGGGTACCTTGGGCTTGAAATGCTAGAACACACCTAAAGATGTGCCCATGAAAGCGAGAAAAGTTAGGATTTGAAAGGGTTTTATGGTGGTATGCCATATTTGGTCAAGTTGTGCCAAATACAAGATAAAAGGCATCCAGTAATGGACATACAAGAAAAGTTTCACTGCCACAGAAGAGTAATACACCCAGGGTAAGTTACAGAAATCGAACCTACATTGCATACGACTTACAGATTGCTAGTGCAGTAGGCAAACTGAGCCACGACAGCCCTTGTGATGAAAGGACATCTTTCTATTAATCCAGCAATGAATCATGTATTTGTATTCCTGCTTAATGTTGTATGAGTAAAATAAGTAAAAATTGAAAGATTTCATAAGTTTTTGTGGCTATTCTTGAATAAAATATTCTATAATTTTGAGTACAATTTTGTCCTTGTCAGAATTATTTTCCAATTCTATGCATGTGAGTCATGCACTTCATCTTTAGAATGAACATTAATAGACGTAAATTCTTCCATTCATGTAGCCCCCTGCTATGTATCATGTATTTCTATTCAGAAACGAAGTAATAAAATTATCTTCTCATAAATGACTAGAGATCACAAAATAAGACAGGAGCACATATTCTTGCTTCCATCATGGAGATCCATTAAAAAATTAATATAGCCATATTTTCCACTATCTGAAGGGATACACACTGGCGAGGTGGTTAGCACACTGGTCTTTGGTTCAAATCCCTGACATGGATGTTCTCGAAGTCAAAATAAACTAGAGAAGTACGTCTTGGTTTATTCAGCTCTTGTGAAACAAAACAAAATCATAGTGCAAAAACTAAACTGATGGAATACATGACACTAATATGTACTTATCAATACTTCCTGTGAAGTTGCAACAAACATGAGATTTCATCCTACAGATATATGCTTGTGTGGCCTGGACAAGTATAAATATGCATTTACAACCCTGATAATGTTCTACAGCATAATCTTCAATCTTTTTTACCTCCATGGCACACAAACTAAAATTCTATAGCACACCAAAAGTATATTATATTTTTTTGCTGATCTCATAAAAAATATATTTTTTTTTGATTGATTAAAATATAAAAAACAATACCCCTTTTGATCCCAAGTGGTTAAAATAATCTTTTTGAAACAATTCATTTATGATACTTCGTAATAAAAGCTATTCAAAATTAGTTGTATGGATATTGCTTGAAATTATTTGTTAACATCCTTGTCAAAAGTTCAAAATTAAGTCATCGAAATTAAATAAATCTTACACATTTTAAACTGTTTCAATGTCGATAAGGCACATCTTGTGGCACACCAGTTGAAAAACCACTGTTTTAGAGTATAAAGCATTTTATTTGGCAGTAACCCAATGAGAAAATATTTGAATCATTAACACAATATCTAGCATGTTTGGGCTAAATGGTATAAGTCAAAAATTGTTCAAATTGAGGTAAGTAAATGAGTACATGGAAATTATCTGTCATTTGGTCCCCCAAATTAGTACATCAACTATGAAAAAATTCTTTCATTTGGTCAAATTAGTATAAATCAATTACGAATAAAAGCAGAGATGAATGCTAGTTGAAATGATTAAGTTGGTTTTTACGGATACATAAAAAAATATATTCAATAAAAACTGTTTCGTGAAAAATTTGGTTTTCGATTTCTACCGTTTTGCCCCTCATATATATATTCACTTCAACAGAATGGCTTGGATCGATCTTGCTTACCTGTGTTTGTGCATGATAATCATAAGTACAGTTAACCATACAGAGACTATAATTATGAATTCTGACACATCTAATGCCCAATCAACAGGGGGGAAAATGTCGAAAAATATATCTGGAAGAGGACGTGTCCTGGTCCTGTCTGGCATTCGTTCATGCACGATGGCCAGCACAGTCAATGTCCACGCCATGTTGATGGATAGAAACACAAAACCTAGGAAAGTCTTCCATTTCTCTGGAGGAAAGCGTGGCTCTTCCCTTTCGGGGGGAGGAAGGGTTATTTTGACAGAGCCGTCCGGAGAGCTGTGAGCTTCACCATTCTTCTCCCGCCTGCTCAGTCCATTGTGCAAACTGTCCACGTGTACATGCAGGTCGGTCATATGGTCTCTGTGGTCTTTGCTCTCCCAACTGAGTCCTTTACCCATAGTGTTACCGTTGAGTAGGGGTTGCTCCTCGGGGCTGGCGCTGGAAGACATAGCTAGCCCAATTTGAGAACAGGAACTATCACAGACCACCGAAGTGAAGGAGAACTCAGCAACGTGAAGGGTACTGAGAGTGCGGAAGAGGCCATTTTACAGAGTGCGGGGCTAGAAAGAAATAACAAAATAAGATCCAAATTGGAAACTGCAAACAATATATATTTCTAATTTTTAAAGTTCTAAACTCAACATTTGTAGTCACTGGTTTCTCCAAAACTACATTTTTAGCATCTCACTGGGGTGGTAGGACATGCCTATCACCCATTTTAATACTTTCTTTCCAGTACCATCTGCAGCCCCATTCACCAGCTTGACTTCCAAGTACCCATTCAGATCAACGAATGCTTCAGCAAACAAATAAATTCTCAATTTTCGAGTATCACTTGGAGACAGAGGGCCTTTGGCCCAGGTGCTTCATGAAGTACATGCCCACCCGCAATAGCAGGCAGAAAAATAATATACACATTACAAAGGTAAGTAACAAATGTATGCACAAGCAATACATAAAATTGGGATATTTTTCAATGATCTACCGATATTTCCACATAATTACATGATAATTTGAAAATTTAAAAAAAATCTTAATTCTCTGTAATATTTTAATTTTAATAATCAATTCAAAGTTTTAAATAATTTTAACAACTCAACAATTTTTGGTCAATGGCTACTGGAAACTGCATGCCTTTAATTTTACTGTAACTATTTAAACCTCTCTGCTTAACTTATACTTTTCACCAATTACCTAACCATTTCTACAAATCTAAAACTAAATTATTACAACATGAGAAAATTTCCTTTATAAGATAATAAGCACATCAAATTCACGTAGACAAAATTTTAACGTTTAGATCCAATTTTAAATCACGTAAACAAGATGAGGGCAAATATTTATCGTCTTTTCCTAACAATCGGCGGCAAATATTCGTTTTCGTTTCAACCTAAAAAATTTCCAAGATAATACAATCTTATCCCACAAAGCACATGTTCTTTCAATATTTATTAATCAAAATATTTGTTCCGATATTTAAACGCGATTGTACTTAGTTATCTCCTGCGAAATCGGTAGATCATACATCGAAAAAGGTGTTTCGGGTGCATTTCCTCAACATTTAAAAAGGAAACTTCGAATTTAGACTTTTGGTGAACATTCACAACCAGCTGAAAAGTTTCCAGTAACAATAATTTTAGTCATAAAATTTGATTTCCTTTCAACAAACACATTAAATTCATGTAGACAAAATTTCAATATTTCGACCCAATTTTAAAGCATGCAAACAGTAAAATGGGGCAAATATTTATCATAGGCGGCAAATTTTAGTAGTACTCGCTTCTAACAAAACATTTCCACGATAATTCTTATCCCCAAAGCATATATACTTTCAGAGTTTATTAATCACAAAATTTGTTCCGACATTCAAATGCGGTTTTACTTAATTATATGCAAAATCGGCAGATCGCAAACATCGAAAAAACTGTTCCAGGTGCTTTTCCACAGCACTTTAAAAAAATGAAACTTCGAATTTGGACGTCTGGTGAACATTCGCAACCAGCTGAAGTCAGGTGGTTCCTATTTAAAGTAGGAAACTACCAGAACGACTGTTACTACAGAAATAGCTCGACGCTTTAAAGAGCCAAAAGGTCACAATTTTTTTCTTACCTTCGGAAAGCCGAGATTGTTTGCATTTCGCCGACGGAGATATCACTGCCAGCGGCCTAGGAAATTAACATTAAACAGCAAGAAAAATCTTACCTAGCTGCGTGCAAAGCATGATTAATCATTCGAATTTAAAAGCATCGACACACGAACAGTTCCACCGTAATTTAAATTCGGAAAGCGCATTTGCCGAGATTGAAACGAACTCAGACAAAGCAAAATTTCTTTTTCAGAAACTCCGTACAACAATCAATACATACAAAAGGAACCTGGTAAAACAGACGCAAAAAAAGCATAACTATATTCCATTTTACCATTGAAATGATAACTACAGTACACATCGTATACCCGTAAACATTAGTCAGGAATTTTAAAGTACTACCCGAGTTTGGGCTGCGATTGCGCACATTTGCGTGTTTATCGAATCATTGTGGCGTAGCATAGATTACGCACTCCCTACTTATACAGATGCTTGATTTTCAAGATTATCGATTACATCTAGTAAGTATACGGGTGGAAGATAGAAGTTACACAGCAATTTTCTAAAATTGTCTTTAAAATAGTAAAATAAGAAGGAATCGTGAAAAAAAAGAAACGAAAATGATTTTTATTAATCTATATTCAGAAAAACTCGAACCTTTATAAGGTGTAATATTTTCATGAAATTTTAATATACTACACAGAATATTTTCTTAGTTACAAATAACCACATACGTATGGAAATTAATACATGCGGTAACTGTAGTCGACCGAGTGGTTTGTTAACCCTCCTGGTGGTTGTCTTTAGGAAGTATCTCGCTACTAGCAAAACTGACTAGATCTTGATGGACGAGATATTTCGCCATTAGAAAAAAAACTGGCCAGAACTTTATCTCGTTATCATAAAAAATCGACAGTATCTTGATGACGATATCTCGTCATTAGCAAGTGGTCAGATCTTGAGATATCTTGTTGAGACCACTTGGAGGATTGAGAACGACACAGCTAAAATACAAGATTATTTAAGATATAATTAATATTACACTATTTACATTGGAATTTTAGAATGGAACATTAGTCTGGAATATGTAGGCTTGGGTTCCTCGGTTGTGGGCGTTGAAAGGGACCAGATGTTAAAAGGGATCAACTTAAACGGCGAACGAGCCAAAACACCTTTCTCTTTGAAAGCCCGAAGTCTTCCCCTTCTTTTACTTGACACCGAGGAATAGTTAATTACAGGAAGCGAAGAAGCACCTCTGGACGAGTACATCTAGATCAGTGGTTCTGAACCTTTTTAGCGATCGGCACCCCCTTGAATCTAAAAATAAGTTCTCGCACCCCCATTGAAAAATGTATTTCTATTTCTTTATTTAGGAAATTACACGTGCATTAGCTCGTATTTCAATAAGATCGTCTTTTATTAAATTGCTGTCATCCATCGAAATTTCTCACACCCCTGGAAATGCTTTCTCGCACCCCCACAGGGGTGCACAAACCCCAGGTTAAGAACCACTGCAAAATAGGATGGCAGATTTAATACAGGAAGTGGAAGACCTGCCGGTATTGACTCATGATCCCAAGCTGTTATGGGCGTTACACTACCATACGTTAAAATATAATCGATGAGACGTTTCTGAAGTACCAGTAATTTTTAAAATCTAAAATCAAATGTTGATAAAATTAGATCCGAAAAGGTTTTCGTGCATACGCCTCGAGATTGGTTTCCATTAGTCGAAATAAAATGTAACTATTTTTATTAATAAGAAAACACTGCATTAAGTTGTATACCCAATCAGTTTAATTATACAATCACAAACGGTAAATAGCCCTTCTTTAATAAAACTGTATGTTAGAGAATTTTCTTACGGGTAAGATAATGCAAGTCAAGAGTTACCTTCAATATAATTTGGAATAAAACTTTTCACGCTTGAAAAGAATTGAGTTCAAGCTTTCTAACGTAAAAAGAGCTTATTCAGTATAAACTAGATTTTATGCAATCTAAACGAGGCTTTTAATCACAATAAATGCAATTACAAAATTCAGATACTAAGTTAGCTATTGGAAGATCGTTAAATAAACATTAGTAAGATATCGAGCGCAATTTCATACATAAATAACACGTGCGTAAATGTAATCAAAACGTTATTATTCCTTCATTGTTCCTTGGGTAACCAGATAGGAGAAAACTACTAGTAACGGTTATCTGAATCCGGGCATTTCTAACGTGCTTTTCTTTTCTGCCACAAAACGATGACTATCAACCCACTGCCACCATGTAGTAAAACTACTTTGTTACATTTATTTTATGAAAATTTATACCCTGCCATATCGCCAAACAAGGGGTTAAGGTACGAAATCTGCCAACCAAGTCAATTTTTCAGAGCAGTCACATGACTAGTCGACACGTTGGTCACTTTGAAATTCCTCTCAATAGCTATACTTAATCAACTTATATCATATTTCAGATATATGGTCACAGCGGGCCGCGATAGCCCGGTTGGAAGAGTAACAGAGGACGTACGGATAATAATAGGTGGGTTGCGAATTCGAATTTCGCTCCAGCCAAAGATCGTCGTGTACACGGGTGCTGGTTAAATCTGTTGGGGCCTCACGTTCGTGTGAAGTTTCCAGAGTGGGGTGCCAGCTCAGGAGCTGACCTCGTCATCTGACCGTGGTTCAAAATAACGCGTTGTCCGGGATCAATCCCCTTGGGGATTGATCCCGGACAGTCGCCAATAGCCCCATGTTGCTCCAGTGCGACGTTAACCACCACGTCTATGTCTAGAGCTAGCTAACCACTCGGCTAGCAGGCTAGTTAAATTACGAAAGAGCACAATGCAAAAACTAGAGTACCAGTTCTGTTTTCTTCGTCTAAAAATGACAACTGCCGCCGAATTGATTTAAAATTCTTTAGTTTTCTTCTCATAAAAGCAATCTATCGGTGACAACTCGCAACGTGACTAAGCAATCCTATCATATCATTTGCATTCTAAAGGTTCGTTTACACGTTGTACGTCAACCCCAATCCGCTTCTGGATCTGTCGAACCAATGAGCAACAAGAATGACAGGTTCGCCAATTCCCTTTCGAATCGTTCATTGGAGCTACGGAGAGCGGATTCTGATTGACGTTCAAATGTAAATGAGCCTTAAGTAACTTTAAGTAATTGAAAATTTGCGTTTTTCTTCCCAATAATATCGGACATTGGAAAAACAAAAATGATTTATGATCCCATACCTGTTTTAATTGTCCGACCACCTGTGAGTTGGTTAGGTTTTATGGCAATATATGGCCAAGCTCCACCAAACACAAGGCAACGTCAAGTAGATGGACATACGCAAGAGTTTTGCACACAGAAAAAGGAATACATCTAGGGTAAATTTCAGGAATCGAACCTGCGCCGATGGCAATTCTCAGATTGCTAGCGCCTGTGCGAATTCACGGCGTTCCCCCGACCACCTGTGCGATAGGAAAGATTGAACCAACAGTGGTCTTTTCGACATAGGGAAGCGAGGCAAGACGCTGAAATCCTTCAAGCACATGCCTACCTACAGCCAGACGAAGGCTTTTCTGCGTGGTAAATACATCCAATTGAAACTACGCACGCGTGTTAAAGAAACGAATACTGTCTGGTGTCAGTCACCCGTCCAAAACACACAGAGCGTGAAGTCATCCCTAGAAACTCCAATCGAAGTTGAATCAGACAGTTAAAATGACGGAGATGAGACGAATAAACTTTCTTGATCACCTCGACTCGAACCATTTGGACTCGTGCAATGCACTCATGGGCACTAACTAGATCGGTTTTGGGGTAGCCCTCTTGGAAGAGTAGCGGATTTGAAACGGGGGGTTGCGAGTTCGAAACTCGATACAACTAAAAACTGTCGTGTGCGTGGGGACTGGTGCAAATTAAACCTGTCGTCGCCTCGAATGTCCTCGCGTTGGCTTGGTGTGGAAATTTGGATAGTGGAGAGCCAGCTTAGGTGTTCACCTCAACTGACGGTGAATCAAAATTACGAGGCATTGTGCTTGGATCTTTTTCCCTTCGGAATTGATCCCGGCCCGTCGCCAATAGCCCTTTGTATTGCTCCAGTGCGACGTTAATTAACTACCTACCCAAAAGAAAAATCTGAAAAACATTTTTCTCATCAGGAAAACCAAGTGTTTTACCAAATGAAGTCTTCCGGACAACCAAGTGTTTGTTCGGAAGACTTCCAGGAAAGATGGCAGATACGATATCACAAAACAGAACATAATTTTATGAGCTAACCACGAACAATTTCTTTCCGCTACGAAGTGAATCGTTGGAAAAGTTGAGTAAAACGAGATCAGCTCACGAAATTTCTTTTACTTCTCCAAAGTATATAAAGACGAATTTTTTTATAAACACGTTTTCAATACAGACACTTCACCTAAAAAAAGACGACTACATCTGGTATTCCAGTCTCAAATAGAAGTCCAAAAAGCATAAATTTACCCCAAGGGAAGTATCACCGCTGTCTCATTCCTCAAATAGCACAAATTCTGAATAAACAACTAGGAGAGAACCTATTATCCTCTCACGTTTACCATTTATCAAACAAACGTGATAGAATTATAGTAAAGAGCTTTATTTATTCCTCGCAAACCGACGCTACGCAGATGAATAAAATTGCACGATCCAAGTGCGAACTCTGCTTATAAAATTAACCCTTATCTATTTTTAGTTCTTTTCAATTCCCGACAAGGGCATGGACAACTAATCAATGGAAGAGGAAGTTTCGATTGTCAAAGTTTAATCTAGTAATCAAAAAAATTAATTCCAGACTAAAAAAAAATCGACACGAGGCAGAAGAAACCAGAGCAATTAGTTCGGATTTAAATAAATTTTAGATGACTTCGAATCGCTGGTTTTCGAATTTTATCAACACGGCTTAGGGAATGAATGTTTGGTTTAATGAGTGGAGAATGCATCGCCCTAACGACTTACTCGAAAGTTCGATAACGATACAAGAAAGTTAAAAATAAATCCAACGGCAGAGGATGAATCACTTTCTGCTTCGTATTTCCAGCCCTGTGTTGCAAGACTAGGAAATGATATTTGACTGATTGGTATGATTTTTGGCTGCATGAGGACCATTTAGATCGAGACCTAGGTCTAGGAAATGGAAATTTAATGCAAATTTTTAATTAAATTTTTTAAGGTAGGTAGTTGAATTAACGTCGCACTGGAGCAACACAACGGGCTACGGCGACGGTCTCGGATCAATCCCCAAGAGATCCAAGGACAACTCGTAATTTTGAAATACATTTTAATTTTTTTAAGAGTGATAAAAATCTGACCATAAGAGAATTTCAAGCCAAATGGTGCGAACCCTGGATTTACACTCGTATACATCAGTCTCTTATTTTTTTTTAACATGAGCCGAACGACCTTTACGTGTTTCAGATTAAATAAACTTTAGAGGACTTCGAGTCAATGGTTGGTTGTTTTGGAGTTTTATGGCGCAAGGACCATATTTTTTTTACCAAGCTGTGCCAAAGAGTAGACAATGTCAAGTAAAACATGTCGTGAATGAAAAGAAAGAGGGATTGGGGAACATAGTGCGATGAAAGTAGAAAAAGATCGCTTGGGTATCTTACTAAAGGCAATAAACCCCATGAGAAGAAAAGATCACTAGATTATCTCAGGTCCGTGAAGTGCATACACACCTAAAGGAGATGTGTCTCTGAGGGCTCGAATCACTAGTTTTCAGCCTTTTTTATCAACACGACATAGGGAATGAATGTTTGATATGAGTAGCCGTGGTTCATAATTATGTGTTGCCGTCGGATCTTTTTCTTAGGGATTGATTCCGGACCGTCGCCATAGCCCGTGTATTGTATTGTTCCCAGTGCGACCTAAATTTAACTACTAACCAATGAGTGGAGTATACACCAGACTAAATTCGAAAGTTTGATAACAATTTCTGTGGAAATTTAAAGAAAGAACTGAGGCTGAATTTCTTTACCTTTCCAAAGAAGCTTTAAAATTTTCCCCGCTGCGACAATGGTCTTTAGCAGCCAACTCTTTAAATGTCGATGTGATCGTGCCGATAATTCCAGGAGGCAAAATGAACAAGAGAAGGGTTGCAAATTGCAAAAGAAAAACGCAACCGATTCTTATCTCCAGGGAAAGTTGGCCAGGGATCAAATTTTGTGGTGAGGAGCGTAATTTTCATGACTGACCCGGATTGCAGTCAATTCTGATCTTTTGATGAAAAATAATCCGAAAAATTTAAACACCTGTTTATTTATGGTTGGATGATGGATTTGGGTTGGTTGTTTTGGTATGTTATGGCGCGAGTGCCATATTTGGCCAAGCGCCGTCAGTCAAGTGAATGGACATACACACACAAGCAAAGCGTTACAGACACCGAAGAGAAGTGTACCCAGAGAGGAATCGAACCTGCGCCGCCTACAACTCGGAGGTGGCTAGAGCAATGGGTGAACCCACTGAGTCACGGCGACCCAGATCTAGTGTTGGACTTTTTGAGCGTGCTCGAACTCGTGGACTTGGTTCAAGAGGCATATTTGGCCATGCTGCGCCAAACACAAAACGCCAACAAACACCATGGTAATGTACATACACACAGAAAGGAAATTTTACTGACAGAAGATAGGAATACACACTCATGGAGGAACGGAATCTGCGCAGGTTGCTAGCGCAGTGGGCTTGGTCTACCAGTCCAAGACGGCCTTGAAGAACAAGCAAGACAACACTATATTTGGATTTTATCTGTAGCTTAACTGAAAAATCAATAAAAGTAATGAAATTAATAAAAAAAAACAAAAATAAATTAAACATTTTTATGAAGCCAAATAAGTCATAATTACGTAAATTTCTGGTTTGGTCCCGGTACAACTGATTACTTTCAATACCACTTCCTAAAGCAGGCCTCACGAATCACCGAAAAAAAAAGCCGGTAATCCAAGTCTCCACATTCCCAGACAGCTCCCAATCCAAAAAACCCGGTACACGAGACCTCCGGTACCATTAGTTCCAAGGTCCCGATGACTTATGAATAATAAAGGCCGGGAGAGCCCAAAATTAAAACCCATCCCACTGACGTCACGGCAGGATAATAGATTCCATGTATATTTCAACAAGGATAAGCGCAGGAATCCCTTTTCTTGGACGAAGTCTTGGGAACTCCACCCTGTCGGAGATGGGGACGCTCGTATGACATGCGAGGTGCGTTGCCATGGAGACGCAACACCATCACGCCCAGTCCCGAGGGACAAGATTGGAGCCGGAAATATTCTTTTCCCGTCTCCTTGTCTATCTTCGGACGCGTCATCCCTATTGATCGGAAGTCGTGGGATCCTCTCTTCACCAATCAAATCGATGTGGTCAAGGAATTGGGGGGGGGGCTGTCAAACTCGAGGGGGAAGTTCCACAGAAAAGAAAAGTACCAGTGTCTTTGGAAGCGTCCGAACATATCGCACCCCATCACTATCACACCTCACAAAATATAAAATCCCGGTTGGAAGAGTAACAGATTAGCAAGGTTGCGAGTTCAAAAGTAGACCCAACCAAAGACCGTCTTGTACGCGCGGGCTGGTACACATTAAATTTGTTGTGGCCTCAAATGTCCTCACGTTGGCGTGCTGTGGAAGCTTAGAGAGTGGGGTGCCAGCTCAGGTGTTGACCTCGTCATCTGACCATGGTTTAAAATTTCGTGGTATTGACCTCGGATCTTTCCCTTCGGGATTGATCCCGGACCGTCGCCAATAATCTGTTGTGTTGCTTCAATGCGAAGCTAATTGCCATTGCCACAAAATATGAAAAGTTGCCACTCATGCCACTATAGTCCGACTTCGGATTGGTCGTTGGATCTCGTGGTTTTGACCGAATCATTCCTTTAAATTAGGTTGGTAGGTAGTTAATCAACGTCGCATGGAGCTACACAATAGGCTATTGGCGACGGTCCTGGATCCATCCCGAAGGGAAAGATCCAAGGTCGCCTTGAAATTTTGAACCACGCACAGAAGAGAAATAAAGCCAGGGAGGGATCGAAACTGCGCCGCCTGCAAATCGCAGGTTGCTGACACAGTGGGCAAACCCACTGAGCCACAGTGTAAATCTGGAAACCCGAGCATCCGCTTAGCAGTTTTCACGAAACGAGTCATTTTGTTAAAAGTCCACGAACTACTCAAAATCGGTAACGATCTCATCCACCGCAAACAGGAGCCGCGATGCGTCACGGGAAAACAACGGAATCAGTCCACATATATCAGACGGATGACAACTGTTTGGTGTGCGGAATGACGCGCGCTTTGGGTAGCAGACGTCACTCGTGACTCACAACTGGAGTCAGTGGTTGCGTCACTACGATGATCGCAGCTTCAGTGCCGTAACTGAGAAATCGCCAGATGTGTGAAATGCTGGCGAGCAGCTATTAACAGGGACAATCATCAATATCCACGTGCTTTCAAACCGGGATCCGAACTAGGAACCTACTGGGTGGCAGACGAAAGCGAAAACCATAACCAGTTGGGGTGGTTGTGTTTTATGGCGCAAGAGCCAGATTTGATCAAACTGTGCCAAACGACGTCAAGTAAATACAGGGTGAGTCTAAACTAATAATACAAACTTCAGGGGGTGATAGAACACAACGAAACACTTTTCCCCATAGAATGTATGGTCGCAAGTGCAGCGGTTGGCAGCTAGAGAACGCAGTCAAACGCTTGTATAAAAGCGTTATGTCGGCGATGCGAGGCTTGCATCAGGTGTGGTCGACATTTTGAACAGCTTCTGTAATTGTGCATTTGCGTTGTACTTACCGACTGATGTTTGTACGTTTCATTTGTATGTAAAAAGTCTCATGTTTTGTACATGTTATTTCTTTCTTACCCGTTGTTCCTTGAACTTATTTTTAATTTATGCAAATCTAATTGTATTATTTCGTTTTGTCAAGCAGTTATTGATGTTTATTTGACATTAAAGTGTGTTTCCATATTTTCATGTCTCTTCTCCTTTCCGACTTGCATCGGACCGTGTGTTTGTGCCGAAATGGAAAGAGTTCTCTAGCGGCCAACCGCTGCACTTGCGACCATAAATTCTACGGTGAAAAGTGTTTGTTTCGTTGTGTTCTATCACCCCCTGAATTTGTATTATTAGTTTAGACTCAACCTGTATATACAGAAAGAGCTTTACTGAAACAAAAGAGAAATAGACCAAGGGAGGAATCCAACTTGACAGGATGACGGCTTGGCGCCAAAATTTCGAAATTGGCGTCTCCTGAAAAATTTTCTCCAAAGAAAAAATAAGAAAAACATTTTTCCGTTCGCTATTAGTTAAAAAGATTGAATTTTCATTGATCTTTTGGTGAATTTTCAAACAAAGTCAGAATTAAGAAAAAAGCTTTTTGAGAGGATTTTGCTTAAAAAGATACCAAGCGGCTCTTGCATTAGAAATCAGCAGAACTTTGAACTTTCACATTTCCCACTCAATTACCAAAATGAGATACACTTCCAAATTTATTTTCTTTTCGTGGATGTGATAAACACAGCTAAAAGATTAGGGCGTCCCATTGACATTTCTATTTTAATGACTTATTTTCTAAGGGCGTTTATTGTGTGGGGTCAGTTTGGAACTAAATTAGTAAAATTCAAAACCAGACTGGACAAATGACTAAAAAAAACTGAAGTCATTCAATTGTAGTTTTGGAGTCGCCATGGCTCAGAGTGGGTGCCCCACTGCGCTAACAATATACGGCGCTGATACGATTCTCCCTAGGTGTATTTCTTTCTGATAGTCATTAAACTTTCCTCGTGTGTGCATGTTCTTGAAGTTTGGCGCATCTTGGCCAAATACGACCCTTGCGCCATAAAACCCAACCAACCAATAGTAGTTCGTTCTGGGTTGAGTTTTATGGCGCAAGGTCATATTGGCCATGCTGCGCCAGACACAAGACAGGCAACGTCAAGTAATAAACATACATAAGTAAAATTATAATGACACAAAAGAGAAATCGAACCTGCATCGCCTACTCGCAGGTTGATAGCTCCGTGGGCAAACCCACTGAGCTACGACGGCAACTAGCTCGTTCTGGGAACTATAATCTGGAACACCACTGTTATCCAGTTGGGGAAATAATTTATATTTTTAACTTTTAGAACAGATTTTTAGGGTTTTCCTTTTGAGATTTTAGTGTATTTCGCGAGAGCCGTTACAAGCAAAAAAATCCAAGAAAATGTGTCGTAAAATGTGACAACCTGGTGTGAAAAGGACGGAATTTATAGGTGCAACTCACGATCAACGACAGCTAATTTGAAACTTTGGTCCCAAATAACGAATTTCTAACGCGGTACAAAGTTACCGGATGACATATAATTAAATTCTATACCGCAGTGCTTAGTATTTGATTGATAGAAAATTCAATAGTTTGATCAAAATATAAAAGCATTATACCTAACATAAAAACTGAATTTTCAAAAATGGTCCGGTCTTGTTTATGCAAGACCTTAAGCATTTTTGAATTTAATTCTCCATTTATATTTTGCTGCGAAAAAGATCCTAAAACATGCTGCAGCATGTTTAGAAAGAAATGCATTAGACTAAAGTATAAAACAAAAACTGACTTATTTTTTAATTTCAAATAAACACGACAAAACGGAGCGTTTGACATGCAAACAAAAGAATAAATTAAATATTAATCAAGTATTTTTATCCCCAACAGAAGAAAACACATAAAGTACATTAATCCATGCCATGAAATGAGAATTGTAATAAAAGCTGAGTCAAACAATAAAACTTAAAGGCCATAAATAATTGGAAATAAAAACAGTCTAATTCACTGAACGAAATTAGCATCACTGAGACATTTTTTACGAAATTAAAAACAAATATTTTTGGGGTGACAATGACAAAACATAAGACTTACCAATTAAAGACGCCATGAATCAGATAGTTATAAACTTAAAATGAATAAATTAAAAACAAGGAATTTAATGCTGCAGATAGTGGAGAGATTTTGACCTATTCGTTCCACGTCTGATTGAGAGAAGAAAGATAAAAGGAACTGCAGAATATATAAGAGCATACAAATTTCGAAACATTCGAACGCAATTGATAAGACATTAGATAATCAAGACAGATATCCTTCCTACTAATAAAATTGTCATCTCGATGAGTTATCTATATTCAATGAGATGAAAGAAGTTATTTTGTAACAATTTTTCTTCTCGCATTTTAATTTAATCCTTAGCGTGTAAACTGTGTGAAGAGCTTTTATTTACAAATGTGAAAAACAAGAGAAATAATTATGAAAGGAATCTGCAATACTAAACACTGGGATATAAGGTTTGAGTTTCTTAGCAGAAATGGTGAAAATAAAACCATTTTTACTGTAAGTTCAGATTGTGAAGATGTGTTCGGCGGTAAACTGAGTTTTTACTTGCTTAATATTTTCAAATATCGTCGGCTTAGAGCAGAAACTTATTAACTGACAAAAAAAATGTTACAGTTCAGGCGTTTAAAGACTTAGTTTTTAGGTAAAAAATAAAAATTATAAGCAATTTGGTAGTGTTATATTTTTGATCAAACAGATTACAATGCGAGTGTATTCATGATGAAAACAAGCATTTATGCCAGAAAACATTGCAGCGATGTGTTCTCTTAATTTTTCATTTTTTGGTTAAGCATCTTTATGGCTGTTTGGTTTGGTCTTAAGGCCAAACTGCGTCAAACAAAAGAAACTAAGCACCTTTATAAATCAAAACAATCAACCGTCTCGTGTACAATTAATTCAACCACTCAGTCCCAAGATTTATAAGAAATGAAAGCGTCGAATTGGGTTTACGAACTTAACTAGTTTATAATTCGTTAAAACACAAGGAATTTTAAAAATAAAAATTATTCACGTTTTTCTACACTTAACTCCTCCAACAACGGTAGCTCTTTTACACGAGAATTCCGAGAAAAAAGAACAAAGTACAATGGGTAAGTTTAGCTGTGCTTGCAGAAAGTTATTTGCATGTCTGAGATCATGTTATTTGAAGTAGCATAGACTAGTTCAGTTGTGTAATCAATTTACACTGGATGGAGCGACTTGTCCTATTTCGTACCTTGTGCCATAAAATTCAAACCAACCAATATCCTGTGTTGGATGTAACGATTACAGGGCAATAATCCGTTGTAATTCTGTTGAAATGGGTATTACTAGAGAGACGGTGTTTCTTTATGCAAGGACATAATTTTCTTTGAAATAACTCTTATGCAAAACAAATTTTTTACATATTGGTTAACTCAATTTTGAAAATATTTATGGAATTGTCAGTATTTAAACACCGGCCAAATGACCACCACAGGTCGCGCTGCAAATAAGGGCTCTATTGATTACATTTTTCATAACGTTTGAGCACATTACAGGGTGGATTTGTGTGCTCAATTTCTTCGCGAATGTTTTTTTAACCCTCCTGGTGGTTGTCTAGACGAGGTATATCGTCATCAGCAAAACTGACCACATCTTGATGGACGCGATATCTCGTCATAAGACGCCAACGTGAGGAAATGCGAGGCCACGACTGATTTAACGTGCCCAACACCGTGTACACGACGGTCTTTGGCTGGACCTAGTTTCGAACTCGCAATCCATTGCTCTTTCAACCGGGTTACCGCGACCTGAAATTTTTTTAGTTACATATGATTTATTTAAAAGTTAATGAAATGACTCCCAAATAAAATGACGCCCTTACATAAAAAATTACCCTGTATTAACACCGTTGTCGTAAAAATGCGCTTATTGGTCGAATAAATAATACCGGACGATAAAACAAATTAGTATAAGAAATAAAATGCAGTCCTGACAAAGCACGGGGCTAACCAATTAATGGTACGAAAAAGTAAAAGAATGAACGAGAATCAAAAGGTTACAAACTTTACCGGGAAATTATCCGTCTGCTCAGTTTCCTATCGATTTTCTCATGTAATGTCAGACAAAATAAGCTTGAGTTGAACAAACTTATAACGTGTCAACACACCAGACAAATTCATGAACTCGCGTTAAAACGTAATCCTGTTTCACATTCTCCAACATAACGAAAACGCAAGAACAGCTTTGTCTTTATTTGCACTTTTGCAACTTTGAATATTGTAATCTGTATTAGAAAATTAACTAAATTTCAAATTTTGAAAAACTGAAAAATTTATATGAAATCCCTCATCCCTACTCGTAAATCTTTTGACCGTTTCGTTTGTTCAGCTGCAGGGCTTCAGCCACAATTCCTCTTGGAGTCGGTATGTCAAAAGCCATCACGACACATGCGTAGTCTTCTCGGAATCAATGACTCAATCACTTAGCTATTCGTAGTTGACTTAAGGTGGACAGAATGTTTCGCAAGAAACGAATTGACGAAAGTTAACGGTTAATAAAAAGTAACTAAACCCGAGTTGTGTCTTTTAACGTTGAAACCAACCATTTAATTTCCTTGGGTGTTCACTAAATCATAGTTTAAACTAGTATCAGTTTGAAATGTTCAGTAATCAGGAGTCAACATCCTTGATAAAGTATCCCAAGGTCCTACAAAATGGATACTTAGATCTAAGTACGAATTGAACTACTATAGCGTGCTTGTCGAGTTTGCACAAAAACAAGCTTAGCCAGTGTTGACCAAAGATTAGTTAAAGCAAACAAGTGGACAATGGGCAAGATACCATTCCCTGACGACTAACATCTATATTTAGATACGTGGTGAATGAAGATTGATGAGCATTCTTCAGAGGTTGAGTGACGAACAAGGTGGTGCAATCCACTAAATAAAATTTACATACTTCACAACTTTCAATTCACTAACCCTCTTTTTATCGCTTAATAAATTCATTTCGTCGACTACAAAATACTTAAGTACAATCAAATAACTACCCGTAGTGACACAATTAGCTAATTGTGTGAAGAAAATATTGAACAAAAGCGTTTCGAAAAGTATTATAGATTGGTGATATTTGATAAATTAATTGAAGCTGAGCGTTGGGTAACGTGGATTCGGATTGACTTCTGATGTTTCGCTACGCAATAGCAAGCCCAGAAGAGAAAATACCTTAGCTTCAGAACTAATTTGATTTGTCGCCATTACGTGTTTGTTTAAGCAGCTATTAATAGCTATATTAGGCTAGTTATTTATTTCGGATCTTTCCCTCGGGATTAATCCCGAACCATCTCCAATACCCCGTTGTGTTGCTTCCAGTGCGACGTAAATGCACCTCCTATGTTATGTGTACCATAATCGATACAACTATTTTCTGACATTTCGAAGGATACGGAAGGCATATCTCTGAAGGACTTGGGTGGAAGTTGGTCCACATTTTTGCACATTGGAAGGAAGGGACTAGAAAACTCAAAAGTAAGGCCTTACAACACATCGTGAAGCGTACGGAAGGCATTTTCGGTCAAGCTTAAATGCAGATGGCGGTAGTATTTCTGCGGCGGAAAGTGTTTTCTTTACGTATTTCGAACATGATGTCGCTTGGCTTGTTTTTCGAACGATTTCAGCACTTCCCCAATAAAAATTCCAGAATGAATTCCAAATGGATAAATCATAGATTGTTCACGTCAATTAGATTAAACTCCAAACGCTGTGGGCATGTGGACGGAGTTGCAGTCGTACGATCTCAGAAGAGTAAGTAACGTTGACTTACGAATCGAAACAGACTAGTATTTTCAATCACGCTGGACAGTCACTTAACCAATCAATAATTTGTCTCACATTAGGATTAATGCTTTTTCCCACAACCCCGTAACAGATCTTTAAATAAAGAGATCGGCAGAAATAACATGAAGATACACGCACATGCTGTCTATTATGCTGTCTTTAAATCAAGCCGATCGCTTGATTTAAAGATCTGTTACGGGGTTGTGGGAAAAAGCATTAATCCTAATGTGAGACAAATTATTGATTGGTTAAGTGATTGTCCAGCGTGATTGAAAATACTAGTCTGTTTCGATCGCCCGCAACCCCGTAACAGATCTTTAAATCAAGCGATCGGCAGAAATAACATGAAGAGACACGCACATGCTGTCTATTTCATTAAAGGTCGATGCAGAATAAGTACAGAAAACACGTATCGCAGTAGAAACACTACCGCCACCTGCATTTAGCTTGACAGAAAATACCTCTAAGGCCTTGCTCTCATCTACGGATATATATGCTATCATCATAAAAGGAAGTATTTGTGTGTGCGGTGGCCAGACGTATCTATAGCACTTACAGCCATGAAATTTGGCACACAGGTAGTCCTAAAGGTGACTGAATATCCTAAGCCCGAATTTTAAAATTTAATTTAGAATTTTTGGAATTAATATTTTGTGCTGCGCGCGTAGCCCCTCCTCTGTTGGAATCGGTCTCAAACCTCCAATTATAGTGCCGTGTGGGGCACATAAATTTGAAGAATGTAAATCTTTGAATGTATAAAAGTGAAGAAAGATTGGGGATCATGAGCTGATCAGACTTCTTGTATGTTTTTAAACCATAAGACTTGGTCACGTAATAAAATTTATTTTTTTATGTATAAAAACTCTGTCTTCAATTGATAAAACCCAACAATTGGTTATGGGCCACAGACCTTAAGCTGAACCTGAATTCTGCCACTACCGGTATCCAGTATGATGGGTATTCAAGAAATGTCCATGTTTTCCTTCCCGAAGTTATCGGATTTCAACTATGCCACGTGGAAGACGGACATGAAGGTATTGCTAATTGACCGGAACTGCTGGGAATTTATCACTAAAACGGAACCTCTATTATTGGAAGATGCTCCAGAACAAGAAAAAAGAGACTATCGTTATAGGAAGCAGAAGACATATACAACTATCTACCAGGGCATAGACAGAAAATATCAAGTCTTAATTTCATCTACTGAGGACGGTAAGGAAGCCTGGGATATATTAAAGACCAACTTTGAACCAGCATCTAGAGCACGATTGGCAGGCCTTGTGGACGAGTTCTTTTCAATCCGCTACCAGCCGGAGGACGAATCCATTGGACTCTTCTGCAAACGAGTGCATGAGAAGCTGTTACAGATAAAAGAAGGTGGATTCGAAATCCCAGACCTCTTAGTTTGCTTTCAACTAATAAGACATTTGCCTCACGAATACGATAATCTGGTACAACTGCTATACAGGATGGATGACAACGAGTTCACGCTAGACAATTTGTCTAAACATTTAATAACAGAATCCAGCCGGATCGACCTGAAGCGGAAGGACGAAGACACAAAATTAAGTATCGTGGCCGATGCTTATGCTACAAGAAACAAGTCATCTAGATACAAGGAGACACGGGCGTCTACTCCTGATCACAGCAGATGCGTACTGGACCCTGAATTAATTCCTTCAAGCCCAAGAAAGTCGACAGTTTGTCGTATGGGGCCGCGACCATTCTGCAACTACTGCAAAAAGTCGGGACATTACGAATCGAAGTGCTTCAAGAAATGCAATCGGCAGAAACCTGGTGGTGAATTATTTTATATGGAGGACAATCCAAAAACTGATCTTCAACGTGCCTATGCAGTTTCAAATTTTCCAAATGAAAGACCGAGGGAATTTCTTATTGATTCTGCTGCAACTACCCACTTCTGTAAAGAACGCGATATGTTTACGACATTCAGAAAACTACCACCACAGAAGATCCTAGTCGGAGACAAGGACAGCACCTCGGAAGTATTAGGTATGGGTGATATTCAATTTACAGTTTTAGATAGAAACCGAAATTTTGATATAACTTTAAAAGATGTGTTATACTCGCCTAATATGAGAAAAAATTTAATTAGTGGTGCTCGTATTGACCTTGTGGGAAACCAAATTAAATGGGGAAATAACAAAATGATTATTTATAATAGTTATAATAAATATTTGTTTACTGTTCCCAGAATTGGAAAATTGTATATCTTGAAAGGTTATCCCAAGATTAAAAATTATGTATATGTAACTGGTTTAGATCTAGAAAAAGCCCACCGTAGGTTTTGTCATGTTAACATGCCCTTAATTGAAAATATGAGTAAAATTAATTGTGTAAAAGGAATTGAAAAACTTAATTGTAAGAATATAGATAAAAATTGTAAGATTTGTGCTATTGCTAAATCCACTAGAATATCCTTAAAAAGAAACTATATGTACGAAAGGAAAACTAAAAATGTTTTGGAAAGGATCCATATGGATTTGTGGGGTCCTGCTCCAGTTAACTCTCTAGGTGGAAACAAATACTTTTTATCTATTATTGATGATTTTTCACGAAAAGTAACTGTTTATATTATTCGAAATAAGAATGAAGTTTTTGATTACTTTAAAAAATACTTGGTTAAAGCTGAAAGACAGCTAAATGTTAAGTTAAAATGTGTCCGAACTGACAATGGTTTAGAATTTTGTCACAAAGAATTTAAAAAGTTTTTAAATGATCTAGGAATAAAAATCGAAAGAACTTCAACTTATACCCCTGAACAAAATGGCGTTGCAGAAAGGTTCAATAGAACAGCCATGGATTGTGTCAGAGCTATGCTTCAAGACAGTGGTTTACAACCACAATTTTGGTCAGAAGCACTTTTAGCATTTATTCATACTAAAAATAGATGCGAACACAAATTAACTGAGGGTATATCTCCTAACGAAATATGGACTGGTTTCAAACCATCAGTAAAACATTTTAGAATTTTTGGCTCTTTGGCATATGTTCATATTCCTAAAATACAGAGAAATAAATTACAACCCAGAGCTAAACTTGGTATTTTGACAGGATATGGTTTGAAAACTAAAGGTTACAGAATATATATCCCAAACGAGAAGAGAATAGTTGAAACAGTCCATGTTCATATCGACGAAAGTAAGAAAGCTGTTGATGTACTATTTGGTAAAAACTTTGAGTACGTTTCTTTTGATCTTAATTCTAATATTCCTATTTATCAATCAAATGAAAATATAAAAGTAAAATCGGAAAGTGAAACTCAAGTTTTAGATTCTAAAGATTTAGTTAAAACTGAGGACTTAAAAAGTCTTAACATTTCAAATTGGCGAAGAATCGAAAAACCTAGAAATAAAAGCAATAGGATAGATGTATACTATTATTCTCCTGAAAATTTGAGAATGAGATCTTTAAATGATATTAAAAAGTACTGTACTAAAAATAAGATTAGGTTTGATCCTGTAAATTTCAATTTTAAGCCAGAAACTGAACATCCTAATGTGGATATTTCTAATGTGCCATCTACTTCTAGTGATGAATCTAATTTTTTAGACCAACAGCTGTACGACATGTATGATCAGTGTTACAATGTCGAAATCCCCAAAAGTTATGAAGAAACGCAAGCAAGTAAGGATAAAATTAAATGGAATACTGCCATGAATGAAGAAATTCAGATAATGAAGGATAGGCAAGTATGGAAATTAGTGGACACACCCCCAAATACAACCATAATTGGAAGTAAGTGGGTGTACAGCATAAAAATGGACGAAAACAATATACCTAAGAGGTATAAAGCTCGTCTTGTTGCTCAAGGTTTTAAGCAAAAACCCGGCATTGATTTTAAAGATATTTTTTCACCAGTTGTGAATTTTTCTATTGTTAGATTATTGTTTGTACTATTGATTTCTATGTTGGGTTGGTATCACTGTCAAGTTGACGTGAAAAGTGCATATTTATATGGACACCTTAAGGATACTATATACATGAAACAGCCAAAAGGATTTGTGCTGAAAGGATCTGAAAACAAAGTATGTCTATTGGAAAAGGCTATATATGGTCTGCATCAAAGTGGTAGAGAATGGAATTTGGAATTAGACGGTATTTTAACTAAATTAGGATTTTCTCGGTTAAATTGGTGTAACTGTGTCTACAAATTTAAAGATGTAATTTTAATTGTTTATGTAGATGATATGGTTTTGTTTTCAAAAAGGGAACATTTGATAAATGAAGTAATCGAATTATTGGACAAAAAATTGGATCTTACAGTCCTAGGTAAAACTAAATATTTGTTAGGCGTAAACTTTCAAGAAATTGAAAATTCGATTTATTTACATCAAATTACCTACATTGAAAAATTAATGTCAAAATTCAAAGATCTTCCTAAAAGTTTTGTGAATTTACCTTTTAAAATTGGTTGTAACTTACCTGATAAGGTTAAAGAGGAAGAAATAATTGAAAATGATTTAATGAGGAAATTTCCCTATCGTTCCTTAATAGGATGTTTATCGTTTTTGTCAGATAGATCCAGACCAGATATTGCATTTGCTGTTAATATAATGTCTCAGTTTTGTAATGGTTATACTTACAAACACTGGTCTTACGTTGTTGATATTATGAACTATGTTTTTCTTACAAAGGATTTTAAAATTAATCTTTCCAATGTAAAAAGTTCAAATTTGATTGCTTTTTCTGATGCAAATTGGGGATGTGGTCTCACAAACAGACATTCAAGCAGTGGCTATTTAATTTATTTGGGTAACATCCCAATATCATGGAAATCTTCTAAACAAAAGTGCATAGCTCTTAGCTCAATGGAATCTGAATTTATTGCACTAACCGATTGCACTAAAGAAGTTATTTGGTTTAGTAGAATTATAAATGAATTAAGTTTGTGTGATTACATAAGACCCCAAGTATATTGTGATAATCAATCTGCTATCTATTTTTCAAAAAATAGTCAGGAAAATCAGAAAACTAAACATATTGATATCAAGTACAAATTTATTCGTAAATTAATAAAAGATGAACTATTTAACGTAAATTATATTTCATCGGAAAATAATTTGGCTGACTTTTTAACAAAGCCTTTATTGTTAAATAAATTTAAAAATATTATTAGAAAAATATTTTGTTAGATTTATATATATATATATATATTGAATTGTAATACATCTGCTGAGGTTTTACAACCGATGGGGCCGCATGTTGGAATCGGTCTCAAACCTCCAATTATAGTGCCGTGTGGGGCACATAAATTTGAAGAATGTAAATCTTTGAATGTATAAAAGTGAAGAAAGATTGGGGATCATGAGCTGATCAGACTTCTTGTATGTTTTTAAACCATAAGACTTGGTCACGTAATAAAATTTATTTTTTTATGTATAAAAACTCTGTCTTCAATTGATAAAACCCAACATCCTCCACTATGACGTATCTGCGCAGACCGATCTGACAGATACTTATCGCGGATGCTAACTTCTATTAATGTTTTGAAACTGCGGACCATCCAACGTATTCAAAGCGCTCTTGATTAAAACCCAGAAAATCACGCAAAAAGTGATCGGACTCTCACCAAATTTGGACCTCAAATACAAAACTAAAAGAACATCCACAAATATTTTCAAGACCCGGAGTCCACCAAGGGGCCGGAAAAGCTACATCAAAAGAAACACCAAAAGCCACAAAATCCGGCCAGAGATCCATCTCCATGATAAAATCTTTGAAAAGAGGTGGACGATCATCAAGCATGAGTACAAGCTATTAAAAATAATGATCTTAAAGAGAAAAAATTTTCTTCAAAACAATAGTGGTTTTATAAAATTGTAATAAATATCCTTGAATAAATTATCATTTATATATTTAATTAAAGCTTTCAATATCAATTAAAAATTATAACAATGGAATAGCAGGTTTGGTACTCCAAATTTAAAGCTTTTATCATTAAGTGGGCCAACTTTCCTGAAGAACCAAAAATAATTAAAAATTAATTGAAAATTCTCAAGTGGACCAACTTTCTCAAAAAGTCAAAATTAAAAGTATAATGTTTGTGTTAATAAATTACATGAAATGAAGTAAGTGTTTATTGTTTAATCAATGTACACCTCATTCCTAGCTTTCTTTTTTAAATTGGCACTTTCAAAAAACCTCCCCTAATTACATTAAACTTTGTTTTTTAATTTTTTGTATTGCTTTTTGTTTTTGTTTGGGTATTTTTCGCAAATAGTATGTTTGTGTAATTCATAGACTTGGACTATCAACAAACATGCGAGTTCATGTCAACGATGATCCCTGCCCAGCAATTTGTAGATAACCTATTTCAACTAGGAAATGGTGCCGTTACTTCGGATAATTAAAATGGATGTATAGCAATGCAAAGCATTGGAAGGATTGTGAAAACTCAACGAGAGCTGAAAGAGGCAGTGTTTCCAAATGCGGTGCAGCACTTGACTGATCACGTATGGCTGTGCCAAACAAAGAGCAATTCTTGCCCCAAAAAACGAAGATGTCAATATCATCAATACGCAACCTTTACAAGAATTGCCCGGTAGTGTTCAAATTTACAAATCTGTCGACACTACATGTGACACAGATGAGGCTGTGAACTACACAAGGTTTTTGAACACATTGGAGTCATCTGGAGTCCCCTCGCACATTATTAGAGCTGAAGATTGGGGTACCGATTATGCTCCTCAGAAATCTGCATCCACCTTCACTCTGCAATGCAACAAGACTCTAAAGACATGAGTCTATAAAGAAACTGATGCCGAATATTATTGAAGCCACCATCATGACTGGACATCTGCACATACGTCTGCAGGCGAAGACGTATTCATTCCTAGGATCCCAATCAATTCGGATCTCCCATTCCAATTTAAAAGCCTTCAGTTCCCTGTTCGTTCAAGTTTCGCCATGAGCATGCACAAGGACAATCGCTGAAAGTTGTAGGACTCGATCTCATTAATACTCCCATGGTCAACTGTATGTGGGTTGTTCAAGAGTTGGAAAAGCCGAGAATCTTTACATCCTAGCTCCAAATGGAAGAACATTGAATAGTGTATCATGAAGCTCTCTAAGGAAGGATCAGTGAGGTGGAAGGAATGAGGCGACATGCCCGTGTCATGCCGAGTGGTGGGACTCATTCTTAAAATTGTTTTTTCTTTTAAATGTTTTCAGAATCAGTGAGGACATAACACGAAAGATGTCACGGGCAACGCCGTGCGGATAGTGCTAGTACATACTAAGCGAACAGCTCTTATATTTGGGTTCGTCCAAACAGGTCGGGGGTCCGCAGTAACCCGGTTGGAAGAGTAGCGGATTAGCAACCGGAGGGTTGCGAGTTTGAATCCAACCAAAGACCGCCGTGTACAAAGAGGGCTGATGCACGTGAAATCTGTTGTGGCCTTAAATGTTCTGACGTTGGCGTGGAAGCTTGGAGTGGAGTGTCAGCTCGTCATCCGACAGTGGTTCAAAATAACGTGGTGTTGTCTTTGGATCTTTCTCTTAGGGTTTGATTGCTCAGGTCGGATTGCTTCTAGCGCTGCAGGATTGTACGCACCGCACTCTGTTCGACCACTGACATGTCATATTTTGCTACGAAATACACGGCTTTAATCCGTTAAGGACGCAAAAAAGCTTAGACACAAATTACAAAATAATAGAAAGGCTTTAGAATTTAGAACCTACTTTTTGGAATATCAACTCTTAAGACAAGTCAAATGTGGATCAACGAAACGGAAATGTAATCAACCAGTTATTCCCAGATCAAATCACAACGCTATTTCCACTAACCTAAAAATAATTGGCATCTCGTCTTATCTTAGAACCCTGAAGTGCTTGTTAACTCTTATTTCCGCTGATTTACAACGGAAATACAGTCAACTCCCGAATATCCGTGGCACAAGTAAAGTGGATATTAAAATTCACGGATAACATAAGAGCTAAGTCACGGGCAACCAGGAATTGTCTACAGGGTGTCCCAAAAAGGTTGTTCCGCAATTTATCTTTTTACCATTTGGAGATAGGTAGGCAATGTAAATTGCAAAAGTGCACCAAATAAGGTAAGTAATTAAGATATGTGAATAAAATTATCACGTGATAACAATTTAAGCGGATACAGTTTTTAATTTGTATACAACCCCTCTAGATAAATATCCGAGATAGCAAAAATGTTCCTTACCTGTATCCCTATCGTTAGTAAAAAACCATATTTCTGTAGGTTGAATAGTAACGGAGATACAAGAGTTTCTATTTGAAGGGGGCCGTATCTAATTTAGAACGATCGCCAAAAATGAAAAGTTCTGTACTGCTGCAGATGGAAAACATTTTGAACATGCGTTATAAATTTCCTTTTATTTTTATTTAAACCATTTTTTCTACAATATTTTTATTGAAGATTACATTGTCTACTATTATTCAGTGCGATTTTCATCTGCAGTTGCAATACTACATTACTTTGCACAATGTTGCACTTTCTGACCGAAAAAAATGCTTTTTAGCATTGTGTATACGGTCCCTAATCTGACTGCTTGAACAGCTGTGCACAAGCGGTATAAGTAAACTTTTTTGCGTCATTATACCTCCGTTACTGTTCAACCTACAGAAATGCAGTTCTCTGCTAACGATAGGGATGCAGGTAAGGAACATTTTTGCTATCTCGGATTTTTATCTAGAGGGGTTGTATACAAATTAAAAACTGAATCCGCTTAAATTGTTATCACGTGATAATTTTATTCGCATATCTTAATTACCTACCTTATTTGGTGTACTTTTGCAATTTACATTGCCTACCTATCTCCAATTGGTAAAAAGATAAATTGCGGAACAACCTTTTTGGGACACCCCTGTATATCCGTATCTTTTACTTATCTCGCACCATCTTTATCAAATTTATTTCACAATAGAATCGAAACAAGGAAAATTTGGCAATATTAAAATGTCCTATTCAGTGAGGATATTTGTCTCCAAGATAATGCTACATGTAATATTTTAAAGGAAACTATAGAGCTGTTAAAACATCGTACATTCCCTCGAAAAATTACGCAACTCGAACAAGTGAATGCAACAGCAAGACAAAGGTTGAAAATATTTAGCATTTTTACCTCTGCATTTGAAATTTGCGGAATTCGCCCTTGTCGCTACTAAAAATTTATAGCGCACTTACTAAATTGATTTCCATGGTTTCTTTCGAGTTACAAAGGTAGGTACTTAATTAACGTCGCACTGGAGCACCGGCTATTGCCGACGGTCCGGGATCAATCCCGAAGGAAAAGATCCAAGGACAACGCCCCGTAAATCGTTTTTGAATCAGTCAGATGAACTGGGTTCCAACTGGGCTACCGCGGCCCTTTCGAGCTACAAGAATCGTTCATTCATTGAAAATTTAAAATTTCGATTTCACGATGTTTCAATTTTCTCGGGAGGGTCCAACATGGATGGCTTTTCGGAAGATCGTTTTTAAAATGCATTTTAATGTCCTGTACTGTTAAGGACGGGCCGTTCCTGAGGTATTAGCTGCCCACGTGCAAACCACCTCACCAAACCTCTCTTCTCAAAAACATTTAATTTGTCAAAAATTTGCCCTTCATCAAGCACGTATTCAGAAAATAATTTCGGGATGGCCCAGTCATTTTCCTGATTCCCAAAGTGTAATGTCGAATGAGTTTAGTTTAACGACATTTTTCGATAGGGTCACATCTTTAGGTGAGTAAGGGCTTCAAGGTCCCGAAGTAGGTACTCTAGTGATCTTTTCTTTTCTCATACGGTTTAATATCTTTAGTAAACACGGGGGTCGCGCTCCCTGGATACCCAAGCAATCTTTTTCTGCTTTCATTCCACTATCCAATCCCTTTTTCGCCTTTCGTGATATTTTTTACTTGACGTTGTCCTGTGTTTGGAATAGCTCGATCAAATACGGCCTTGCGCCATAAAACCTCAAAACAACCATCGACCGTTTTCAGATTGACGTGTTCAGAAGCATATTTAAAATGCGCTCTTCGAAATTCGATTTTCTTTGTTATAATTAGCTTCTGCGTGTATTTTTGAGTTTTTCATATTCCAAAATAATTTCGGGAAAGATTCGAGCCCCTTGGACTCTCCCCTGAATACGTCCCTCCTCTTGAATATTCTAATTAAAGAACAAAATATGTCGTCATAAGTATGAAATTAATTACGGGAAATTTATTCCTGGACGTGTTAATTTCGAAGAGATGTTTCGTGGGAGAACCTGGACCACAAAGGCCCTTCACCTCCGGTGAACTTGAAGTGAACTGAACGGCAATGAGCTTGCAGAACCTTTTTTGTAGTCGAAGGGGCTTGGAAGTAGGGAGCCAATAGGAGCACGTATGTTAATTTGAAGTTGGAGGCATAATACTGTAACTGTCTTGGCCGTCCCTATTTTTCTACTAGAGCAAGAACATGCCACTGCATCACTAGCCCTACCTAAAGAGAAAACCTACACTAACTTCCAATTTGGTAAGACTCTTAGAAATATAAGTCGTAATATCCGTAACATAAAATTCCTCGGTAAAATATACAGTATCAACAAAATAATGGCTCGGAAGAAACAGCTGGATAAAATTGATAAAACCTGGTATTCCAAGGGCGAGCATTCAACTGGGATCACACCTGATCAGAAACATTCCATTTAAAATCAACACTCGGAACAGTTTAAAATTGGATTCATCGGGCAAAGTCGTAAATGGTACCTCACTCGTTAAACGAGCCATTTTTTTCTACGAATGCACTTGGATAGTCCGAAGAAAAATCGAGTTACAGAATTTCAGAAAATCGACTTTCGAGAATAATGGAAAGCGACACGAAGATAAAAGTTCAAAGGGGAAAAAAGAAATAGCGCTAAGTAATCTAACTCCCATTATTTGCCATCTTTTGTCCCTGTGGACGTCACTAAACCTTGAGGGAGCAGGTGAAAAGAGTTACTGAGTCATGCTCAGGAGCAAGTTTTCAGAAGTCACGTGTTTTACGACGTGAGTAGACAGATGCTTCTTGTGTATCTCTTATACCCTTTGAAGAGACTTAACTTCGTTATAAAGTATGCCGTATTCGTTCGTTTCAATAGAATCCTCTGAATTTCGTATTTTTTTTTCTTTTCAACGAATAAAAGCAATCAATTTCATATTTCGAAGAATAAGATGCATTTGTATTAACTTTTGTATAGTAATTGCTTTTGTGATTTCGTGCTTAGTTTGGCCTCGCTCTGAGGTCATCTTTTGCAGCACGAGGGCGAATCAGATCAAACCGGGACTTAACCTGAACTCTGTTAAACCATTTTAAAATTGCAGTGTTTCTGTCCGTTTGGACTTATGCCGATGACAGTGGCCAATTGACAAAATTATGGAAGGGAAATTTGAATTTTATAGCGAAAGATCCTAAACAGGAAAAGCTGCACAGGGGATGCGGATAAAGAAAGCAACGGCCTTTAGTCCAAACAATATGTTTCCACATTTCATTTCTCATATTATCTGTATATATTTTGTGCTTGAGGAGGGAAATCAAAGGGTGTGGGCCCTGACACCAAAATATTTCAAACTGGTGTTTTCTTGAGAAAAGGTGCATAGAAATTCGTAAATTAATCCTGTGGCATTGGACCCCTTCCCAACTAATAAACTTGAATGATTCCATTTTATATTTTTATTTCAAGTGATTTTTTAAAATATTTTTTGATAATACAGGGTGGGCGAAAAGTCCATGACACATTTCCAAATTTAATATAAATCAACCAATTGTCATATGAGTGTGCGGTTTTGACTAAATAGCTTTACATGGCATCAAGTTATTTTTTGGCATAAAAAATAGTTCAATTATTTGCATATAGATGGCGCTATTTGCATAGCACTAGCTTAGTAAGTTTAGCTTGCCATCCGCCATTCCAGCTATGACGACTCCAACGGAAAAAGCAAAAACTATTATGGCCACCTCGTTCTCCAGATTTAACACCCCTTGATTTCTTCTTGCGGGGACAAGGTTTACTCCTCGCGTATGGCGAACATTGAAGACACGAATCACGCAAGTAATCAACACTATTCCGCAATCCGTGTTAGCAAATACGTGGATTGAAATTGAGTACCGGTTAGATGTGGATCGAGCCACAAAGGGTATCCACATTGAAATATGGTAGTATGTAGTGACAAAAATGCTCTAAATTCTAATATGTATTGTAATTATTTGTGTACAATTTTTATATTGTTTTTCGGTACACTGCCATCTATGCGCTAAATTGTGATTTTTTTATGCCAAAATAAAAACTTGATACCATGTAAAGCAATTTTGTGAAAACCTCACTGTCATATGACAATTGTTTGATTTTATATTAAATTTTGAAATGTGTCATAGACTTTTCTCCCACCCTGTACATTACAGGGTCCCATTCTTTTAGCATTAATTCAAATTAAAGCCTTTTCAAGGCTGTTTTGAAGGCTACATAGATCCAAGTACATCAACGCGTGAATACACAAACTCACGGGAGCAATGGTTGGTTGAGTTTTATGGTGCAAGAGCCATAGGTGGCCAAGCTCGAGGCTGCGCCAAACGGCGCTATGGTTGGATTTCACACGCAGTAATGATACTTGTTGTCCAAGGTCAGGTGCCATTGGAATTAGCAAGTAAATAAAATATTTTTTGATAATACATTACAGGGTCTCATTCTTTCAGCATTAATTCAAATTAAAGCCTGTGTAAGATCTGTGTAGTGGATGGGATTTCTCTCTGAAAGTTGTTCAAATTACTTGTTTGAGGACACATGCCATTGAAAATGTGACGTTTCACGTGAGGACACAGAACGGTCCTGAGGGCACATCTCCTTTAGGTGTGTACGAGCTTCACGGACCCGAGATACTCTAGTGATCTTTTCTTTTCCCATGGGGTTTACCCCTTGCGCCATAAACCCCCGAAACAGCCAACCAACCCATGGGATTTACTATCTTTAGTAAACACAGGAGTAGCACTCCCGGGATACACAAGCGCTCTTTTTCTGATTTCATCCCCTATTCTATTCCCAATCTTTTTTCCGTGCTCATTTTTTACTTGACGTTGTTTTGCATTTGGCGCCATCAAACCTGAAAACCAAACTGACACAGAAGAGAGAAATTCACGCAGGGTAAATTACAGGCATCGAATCTGCGCCGCATACAACTCGCAACTTGCTAGCGCAGTGGGCAAACCCACTGAGCCACGGAGGGAACACTGCGTTAGATGATGTGGTGCAATTGTTACAAGTCTAAAAACCTATCGATTCCTGGACTCGTGACAGAAGAGTCCATTTCTAACTTGGAAAAATAAGATACAGCCAAAACAAACGGCTGGAACACCTGATGATACAGGAAATCTAGGAGTCATTGTTAAGTTGCTTTTCCAACATGATTTCTCAGCGCGAACGCACGACGTGACGCATTCGTTTTATTTCTTGAAGGCACCAACGTAGATATCGGTGCATTGTTCAAACAATTGTCCTTTGCACAACAGCGCTGAAAATAAACATCAACTTCTATGCATACGTAATATCACGCCACTCAACTGCCTCGTAATGCACACCTCGTATCTCCTGATATCTCATGTACCCAATTTATCAAGTTTAAATCGAAAAGCCATTGTTCTCTGCACCTTTCCTTGGAAGATTCTTAAGACATTCATTTTAATTTTTGTTTCTATACTCAAAACAAATCTGCGGAGAGCCTTGATGCTCCGAGTTTCCTTTCTTACATGTAGTATAGTAGTACATGTAGTAATAGTTAATTTTTTGTGTTTTCGTATAGGCTTGTTTTGCGTTATTACGTGGGTATTATCCGAGTTACTGGTTATCTGAGGTGGTCTCGGTTCCCATTTCCTTGGATAATCAAGGTTCTACTGCATACACTGATTGAGTAATAACTGACTATTTAATATTATATATACTATAACTGACTATTAATATTACTATTTAATAATAATGATGATTTAATATTATACTCCCCAAAATATTTTTTAAGTATTTGTATGAAACTAAATAGTAAATCACAATTCTTTTTTTTTTCTTGTCTTAAAGGGGTATAGTACTCTTTGAATAATTGTATTTGATTTTACATTTACAAAATATTTTAGAGTACTTTAATTCAATACACATGAAATATACATTACTAGAGAAAAAAAATCATTTATACATAAACAATAATCAAAAAATTCAATTAAACAGTACCCTTCGATATTTTAAAAATTTTCCAACTTCTGCAAATTTTAATTATCTTTTCAAATATTTTTCTTTATTTTCAACTATATTTTCCTTGAAGTGTTTCCAGCGAATTTGTGCATGGGTTTACATGTACTGCCTGTTATTTAACTTTTTACAAATATTTTAACAAAAGACGCTGAAAAACAGTAAAACATTGATTTTTGTCAATTTTTGAAAGGTTAACATTCTTCCCAATTCTTTTACTTTTATTCCATGTACAAAGTTATCAAATAAATCTTAAAACCATAAAACTTTTCAAATCTATACTGATAACAAAACGTTTTAGTATTTGAAATACATTGTAGTCATGAAAGAGAAAGCTGAGAAAAAAATTGGATGGCTTTTAGCTTTTATAACGCAAAGGGCTATTTTATTTTATTATTATTTGGCCAAGCAGAGTCAAACAACGCCAAGTAAATGGACAGATACGAGAAAACTTCACTGACACAATACAAATACACCCAGGGAAGAATCGAACCTGCGACTCCTACAACTCTCATATTGCTAAAGCAGTGGACAAGCCCACTGAGCCACGGTAGCCCCGATATTCGATGGTTGCTTGAGTTTTTGTGGCGCAGGGCCATATTTGGCCATGCTGCGTATGTATGCTCCTGTGTATGGCCATACACAAGATATACAATATCAAGTAATACACACGAGGAAAGCGTTACTAACACAGCAGAGAAAAACCAGGGAGGAATCGAACCTGCGCCGCCTACACCGACATTCGATGGAAAAACATAATATTAATATACAGCTTTAAAAGAATGTAAAGTCAATAAAATAATTCGATATTTTTTGCCCATTTGGGTACTCTATCCCCTTAAAACTTTGTAAAAATATGATTATTGCACAAAAAATAAAACGATCACCAGTTTTTTCTGAGTACGAGTTGAGCTTAAGTTTTACTCATCCCCATGTTAAGTTTTTAACACACACAAAAGGCACCTGGGAGGGTAAAAAATGTTTGAGAAAATCGAGTTTGAAGCTCAAAATTTGTATTTACTTGAGATTATTATAAACTTTATACTATTGAAACGTCTAGAATAATTTGGTTGGTTTGGGGTTTTACGGCACAAGGGCCATATTTGGTCAAACAGCGCCAAACACAAGAGAACGTCAAGTAATTGTGAAAAGAAATGAAAAGGGACAGGAATAAAAATGAAGTTTCTTGATAAGATCATAAAAGGACTAATGTTGGGTTTGATTGATTGAAGCCAGAGTTTACATTAAAAATAAATTTTATTGAGAAACCAAGTCTTATAGTTTAAAACATACATACTAAAACAAGTCTGATCATTTCACATTATTTCTTCTATCCTTATATATATATATTTAAGATTTACATAATTTTTCTACTTTTACACGCTCCACACGGCACCACAACCTCAAGTCCTTTGCAGAGGTTAGAGACCGATTCCAACAACTAACACAATCAATTTGTTTGAAAACTGAATTCCAACTACTCTTAAAGTTAAAAAAGATAAAGAATTTCGAATACCTTGCAGTGAGCAATAAACTATAAAAGCGAATCATCACAGAATCTATTGGTTTTAGGGTACTTTATTTGCTTCACAGTATTTTCTTGCATCAAACATGTTTGAAAGGTTCGCTTTCTGGCACATGCGCAAGACAAGCACAGGTGTGAGTACATCAAATCCTGGTTCAGTCGTGGCCATTTACAGCAGTGCGCATGCACTAACAAAAGAGTTCATTGGTAAGAGGGGTGACGGTTATATAAGATAGTGTGTTTGCCTTATGACCATTAGAATTTATGGATGATCGCAAACAAAAGCGATACTTCGGCAAACGACGTTTTGCATTAAGAAATAATTGGTTTAACATTAAAAGATTGGTTTTAGTAATGGTTTATTAAAAATAAAATTGGGCTCCTTAAGGAATAGGTTGAAACGCATTACCCTGCTTCCGTTTGGATTCGTCCATTGGAGCTAGGCAGGTGTACCGTAGTCGAACACAGGTGGTCATAAATTCATTTCAATGGGCCTTTCCAATTAAATAATTAAGAAATTCTTTTCATCAGCATTCCGAAATTTTTCAGAGGTCGTCCTAGCTCAGTGAGTTCACCCACTGAGCTAGCAGCATGCGAGTTGCATACGGAGTAGGTTCGATTCCAGTAACTTACCCTTGAGTGTATTTCTCTTTTGTGTCAGTAAAATTTTCTTCCTGTGGGCATTCATTACTAGACGTTGTTTTTATTGCGTTTGATGCAGCTAAGCCAAATGGCTCTTGAGCCATGAAACCCAACCAACCGAAATTTTCCAGGGACCGAAATGTTTTCATTTTCAAATCGATTTTATGTGAGTGGTGTTTCGTCCATAGTAGTCGGGTTCAGAGGTCAACACCTGTAGTACTAACCGACTACAAGTGTTGACCTCCGGCCGGTCGCAAATCTCGACATATCTATCGAGATCTTCCCGTCCAGATGGTTTTTAAAGGGTGAATGACGGCCCCTTCTGAAAAACCTCTTCCCCAGTATCGACTGTAGAGATGATTTGAAGAACTCGAGCTGGACAGATAGGGGTTTTTTTGCGCGCCGTCGCCGGCCGTTTTGTTAATCAAGATTGTCCCTTTTTACAGCGTCCACAACCTGGGAACACAATCCCTGATTTTCTTTTATTTGTGCACATAATATATGTATATTCTTTTATTAAAATATTTTATAAATTTTGGCTGGGTGATTGTTTTTAATTCACCAACTCGTTAATCATTGCTATCGCTTCCGGAACAAAACGATACACTCGGAGCTAGAATCGCGTAGATTCTAGCTCCGAGTGTATCTCGTTTAACACATCCCCCCTAATTTAAGACTCGTTCAAAACCACGTGATTCAAATGCCAACTCGCCTGAGCCGGACCATAATCGCAATCGGATGCTCGTGTCACGAAACAAAACCAGTAAACTTGTTTGACCTCCCCTTAGAAAGAAATTTTTCAAATGGAACGATTATGAATCATTATTCCTTTATAAGAGATCTACCACGCAATTTGAATTACCGTGAAGGATGTTTGGATGCAAGATTCATGAAACCGAATACATTTTCAAAGGTCTTAGGACAAACTTTTTTTAACTCAGACCAGACATGTTTCCAAAATATAATTTCGGGGGAGGGGGGGTCCAGGATTCTTCCAGCAGGTACCCCATGATCTATTTAGGGCTGCCACAGCAAAGCACTTGAGAAATAGTAGCATTAATTTTTTTAAATAGCAAGTTTCTTAAACCCTATTTAAGTATGAAACAGAGCTTGAAGATCTCCGCCAAGAAATTTAAATTTTAAAATTAAAAAATTAAATATTTTCTCAATAAGGTGTTATGACAATCTAGCGTCCAGATTCCGATGTTTTTATTTCATGGTTGCTACGGCTTGGGGCCCAAACTTCGAAATTGGTTGGTTGGTTTTGGGGTTTTATGGCGAATGGCCATATTTGGTCATGCTGCGCCAGATACGACATACAATATCAAGTAATAGACAGACGTACAATGAAAGCTTTACTGACACAGAAGAGAGAAATACACCCAGTGATGAACGCGCCTGACAAGAATCGCTGCATACAACTCGAAGGCTGCTAGCGCAGTGGGTATACCCACTGAGCCACAACCAATTAGTGTTTCTCCCTGAAGAAAAAAATCCAAAAAATATTTTCCCCTCCTCTACTTAAAAAGGGACATTTTCGTTGACTTTGCTTTGTTTATTTATATGAAATCAAGACAGAATATTTTTTGTATAAATTTTTCTGCCACCCACACATACTCAATTAAGAATCTCACCCCCCCCCTACATAGCGATTCTGTCAGTTGTTGGGACTTGACTTGAAAAAGAATGTACACAGGGCCACGAGTCTCACTAAGGTTGAGAACCACTGCTGTAATGTCCCTACGAAATTTCATACTATGGCAGAAGGGCCTGCGGGTTGGTTGATGTGTTTAGGTTTTGTTTATGCCATATTTGGCCAAGCTGCGCCAAACACAAGAGACAACACAATAAGGAAGAAAAAGCAGAAGGGTTGGATTGGATGCTGTGGTTTTATGGCGCAAGGTCCAAAAGTGGACAAGCTGCGCCAAACACAAGACAGAATATAGCCCAATAAAAGCGCAAAACATTTAAAAATGAAGTCCAAGACAAAGATAAAAGGTAAATTTAAAACATGCAAAATGTGTAGATGATAATAAAAGTATTTAAATAGTCAAATAATAAAAGCAAGATCATGAGGCATAAGTATGAGACTGAACAATTTAATTTACAAATGTACAAAATAAAAATACGTAAAATTTTGTAAGTGAAATTGAAACAGACGAAGATGGATAACGCAGAAGGGTAAAATGAAAAGGAAAGAGCTCTAGGGTACCTCAGGGTGGTGATGCAAGTACACACCTAAAGATGTGACTCCTGAGGGTTAAAATTCTTTGGGAACAAATAAAAACGAGTGATATAGCGGAATGTGATCCTCGTTATATCGAGGCGTGATATAACGCGGAATTGCTGTGTAACTAAACGGAGTTTTGTCTAAAACTAATCCTGAAATCAGAATGAAAAAGGTGAAAAAACGATATCAACGATCACACTAAATATCAGACAATAGAACAAAACGGGTAAAACTCCCTTTTTAGAAAAAAACGGCATTTATCACACACGCAGCTTGCCATGTACAATACAAGCAACAGAAAGAGCATTCAATTGCGTTCCGCACGCATCCGTTAAAGATGAAAAAAGGTAAGAGGACAAAAAAGAAACTCACGTTCAAGCAATACCTCGTACGGAACGTGTCAAGTAGCCATACGCCGATGCAGAGGCACAACAGAAAGGAAGTGGTAAACGTCGATTTTGATTTATCTCCCACTTTTTGTACCGTTGCTGAAGGCACTTTACATTTTGAGTACCCATAGATAAGACTGCCTGCGCAGTAGCAAACGCGAATCTGATTTAACGAAATCGGCTCGTACCCACAAGCGTAAACAAACATTTCGTCAAGGAATTCGGAACAGCACTTTAGCAAGGAAGTGAAAAAGAAAATAACGTCAAGAACAAACAACCGAAAACACCGCTTAAACCTTCTGCACAAAATATTTGTGTTTTTTTAAAGTAATGTTGGGCAAGGTTCGAAATGATCGGTCGTTATTTTGCACTTTTAAATTTGCTTTTGACGACAGTTCTTAGACCCAGTCGTCATTTTTGACAACTTAAGTTTTGTGAAGTTTCAGGTGCATAAAGCAAATTACGATGTATCAGCCAGTGATTCTTCTGTGTAACAAACTGTACTCAAACTATCCGCAATGTACATAGTAGGTTGGTTGAATTTCATGACGCAAAGGCTATACTGGCCCAAGTCAAGTAAATGGACAAACATGCAAGGGAAGTTTTTATAACACAGAAGTGAGAAATACGCCTAGGGAGGAATCTAACATGCGCCCCGCCTACTCGCAGGTTGCTAACCCACTGAGCCACGACGGCCCCTCTACACTGAAAGTACAATGTTCAATGCCCCTAGACTCAAGTCCTTCAGAAGACTCCTAGACGCGAAGTCATCACGTCCAGCTCCTAGTTATAACGAACACTGTTTTTACACACGTAAACAAAACGCACATTGAAATTGCACCAATGATTCGAACGAGTCTATTTAAATTAGGTTGGTTGTTTTGCAATTTTATGGCATATTTGGCCTCGCTGCAACAAATACAAAACAAGATCAAGTGGAAAAAATGTCGTGAAAGGGGGAAAAGATGGATTTGGGAATAGAGCACTGGGATCAAAGCAGAAAAGATCGCTTGGGTATCCCATCCAGGGAGAACGACTCGTGTTTACTAGACAGTGAAATCCCATGGGGAAAGATCATTCGAGTACCTCGGGTCCGTGAAGCCTGTACACACAATGATGTGCCTCTGAGGGCTCTTTAAATTAGGTTATAGACTGGAACGCAAAGATCTTCCACAATTGACATCTTTAGCGCGGATTCTGATTTTTTAAGTTCATCGTTCGGTGCCGAAAGCGATAGAAGTGAAAAAGAATTGGCGGGGAGAAACCCTCCACGGTGATCGCTATTCGTGCTATTGTGTTGAAACGAATGCTAACGAGCTTTCGCACTTATTCAAAAATCAACTGATCCACGATCAACTACCTTCTCGTTGGAGCCGCTTTATAGAACATTTTGGCAACTGAGGGGAAATATTTGACGCTTGACCCTGGTTGTGCCCCGTTTTCAAGAGCTGGTAAAAAAGCGGGCTCCTCCTGTCAGACTTTAAATTGCGATAAATTTTACTGAACTTGCCATAAATTGTAAGTTTTAAAAATTAAGATGCATCTTGAGAAATTAAATTGATGCTTCCAATTAAAATGCAATTTTCAAACAAAGGAGCCTGTTCGCGCCGTGGGTAGCTTCTTGACAGATGTTGGCGCCTCTTTGACGTAACTTTTCATGAGCATTGGCAAGCGCCAAGAACGTTGTCAACTTGTCATTTAAGTGTCTGATCTCCAGACGCGATGGGATATCCCCAGCGTTCCTCTCCAGAAACTTCTCAGTGTATTTAGGATAGTACAGTAATTAGAATCCGTCAACTTAGGATGGTGAAGTAATTGGACAGTACTAAGGATAGTACAGCAATTTTAAATCAATGTTTACTAAATATAGTTAGTCTACAAAATTTTGTATTTTGTGGGAGGCACGACAGAGCCAATGAAATTTCATTTATGTAAAAGGAACCTTGCATTAAAAAGAATACTTAGCGTAACAATCAACTGAGAATCCTAACAGAAAGGGTTGGTCATGTTTCTATGGTGCAAGGGCCATATTTGGCCAAGCTGCGCCAAACAATGTTAAGTAAATTCCACAGAAAAGGAATAAGCGTGAAAAGTAATATTTTGAAACGCTGATATATATCGAAATGAACTACCAGTGGGCGCTACAAGTTTGGTTGGTTTGTTATTGTAGTCATCTTTAGTCACACATGAACTAATGAGGGCACTGCAAGATCCATTGGCAAGACGAAAAAAAAATTAAAAAATCCCAAAAAGTTCAAAAGAAACATGTTCAGCTCAGCCAAAGTCCAGCAACTGTAGAACATACCGTTATTAGAAAACCATACCAAAATAAGAAAGAATCACTGAACTGGAGAATAATTCTCCAGTTCAGTGATCCAATTAAGGTCACAGGGAGATTTAGAGGGATTAAGATGCACATCTAACCATTGCTAACCAAGCTACTCATAAATAAAAACACTACATGCATGCTAAATTCTAGAAAACACTTCTAACATGCATCTACAAAGAAATGATAACGGTCTCGTCTTAAGGGAGCACAACTGCATAGGATACTGTCTTCTAATGTAGTCCTCTTGACAACAGTATGGTATCAGTTAATGCAAAGTGTTATGAATTTTATTACGCGAACACTTAACTTATGCCACATGTGTATAAATAACGCAACTGTTGACCAGAACTTCACTCGTTCTGGTCAACAGTTGCAATATGCACTCATAATTGCTTGGCAACTGTTTTAATTAAATATGCTCGAGCTAAACCTATCGTAAGCATTTAATTCTACACACAAGTAAAAAAGATAGTTTTTACGTACCGACAAATGTCATTTGTCATTTCCGTTATCTGCATGATGACAGAAAGTATTTCAGAAAAACATACGTCACTCTTTCCTCAAGTAAATATTGTCCAAACAAATTTGAATTTTTAGTTATTTCAAGTTAACAGAAGCAATTGTTCGTCTATTCGTCGTGCAATAGGATATGGGCGCCCATTGAGGTTTCTGTACCCATTTAAGGATTTTCAACACTAAAGAATAAATCATATCTTCTCAAAAATGACATTACTAAAAAATGAATTTTACAAGGGTAAAAAGATAGTGAACACCAAATTGTAATATCTAGAATTCCGCCATATTTTTTTAAACTTGGCCATCCCATTTTCAGATCCGATTTTCATTATTTGAGTTCAATAGAATGTAGTCATTTAAAAACAAAATTCCGATTTCGGGTAGTAAATAATTGAACTTTTTATTACAAGCGAAGATATATAAATAACCAACAAGGGCTTCCGAGTTAACGTTATCGCATGACATTCAAAACATGAGTTTTCTCAACAGTTGAAGTTGGGGTATGTCCGTTATTTGAGTTGTCTTGTGTTTGTCAGAGCATGGTTAAATATGGCCCTAGCGCCATACAATTCAATCAACAATCAAATGTGCTGATGCATCAGATAATTTTATATGCAACATTTTAACAATCGTTAACCCTAAAGAAAACTTAAAGGTACAGTTACCCCTTGCGCTTCTAGGGGTTGACTGGATTGGGTTTTATGGCACAAGGGTCATATTTGGCCATGCTGAGCCAAACATAAGACAGACAACACATCAAGTAATGGACATACACACACAAGGAAAGTGTTGCAAACACAGGGAGAGAAATACACCCAGGGAGGAAACGAACCTGACTAAAACATAGAATGGATGCTGCGCCGCCTACACCTAGCAGGTTGCTAGCGCAGTGGGCATTAGAGAGAAAAGAATGATACATTGAGGACTGAGAAAACATTTCTCGAGAGAAAAGGCACAAATCAAGTTTCCCGAAAAACCGTACAAATGTACAATTAAGCCAAAATTCGAACAATTTATGGTCCAACCGTACAAGTTGGCAAGTATGTCAGCCTTCTTCCCGTGTGCCCTTTAGACACAATGTGAAATTTTGTAGGGGTATCTACGTGCAATGTCTCTTCACTTAACACAAATATCGGCACAAGTTAAATTTTATTATCATCGTTGGAGCCCAAATGCCGTGCGTGGTGTGTTTTTCAATTTGCTTGAACAGTGAGTGCAGTGTCTTCTCAATTTTTCCGTTGGCTTTGTTGGTTAGGAGTTAGAGATTCTCAAAAAGGAAGCTATCTATTGCAATAATTGTGAGAACAGCATATCCGTCGTGTAGAATACCGTTCCTTAAAACCCTCAACTAGTCGTCAGTTGCGTCAATTTTTACTGCGACTTACTATTTACTTTGCAGTCTGACACCGTTGGTATCAGTTACTCGTCAAAAGTGATCGTATCAGTTGAAATTAGGTTTAGTTTAATGGTGACGATTAAGTAATAGATATAGTTATTTTTTGTTTGTTCTATCTAATGCAAGGGCCATATCTGGCCAAACACAAGGTTTAGATGCTAATATAAGCAGCATATCAAAAGTCACTCTCAAAGATAAAACTTAGGTTTTAATGGCGCAAGGTCCAGAACATTTACAAACTGTGCCAAACACGAGACACAATATCGAAGTCAATGCAAATAGATAAAACAAAGCCGTGAACTGAAGTCACTATAAAAGAGTACGGAAACCAGTAAAGTAATAAAAGCATTAATTAAAATCATGTAAAGCGTTCCTTAACAAAGTGATAAGTAAAAGACAATCTTAAAAGGACTATATATGCAGTGTAAATAGCCAATGGCAAGTAAAAACCGAAGACATTTGGTTGGGGAAGGGTTGTCCGAACCAATTGCTGCATGGTTAAAATGGTCCTGTTAATGCATTGGTTAAAATGATGAATGTTACTGAATAAGGTAACAGGTAAAAAATATTATCTTAAAAACTAGTGCTATAAGTAGCCAATGCAAGTAAAAAAAATCAAAGATATTTGGATGGGGTTGCCTCAACAAATGCTGCATTGTTAAAATGGTTCTGTTATAATTCCTAAGTCGACAAAAGCTCAAATCTGGATGTACCATTACAATGTTAGACAGAAAGGGGAACATTATAAGTTCAGCATAAGGGGGTAATTTCATGGATCAAACTTGGGAGATACTACCCTCTCGATTAGCACGTCGATATTCAAAAAGTGCCCCCAAATGTATTTTTCCAATTCGTTTTGAATTGTGTCGCTTTCCTGGAGCAGGTGCGATGCGTATGAGAAAGAGGGAAAATGAAAAGTCGACCTCAACCTCCTCTCATAGCGGTTTCATCCGATCGGTCGAGTTCAATGCTGTCCCACGGGGAAAGAAGGCTGCGATTAAATAGCTGGACAATCGAGTTCTAGTTTCACAACCTAAACTCTACGGAGTGTTTCATAACTCATGCATTTATCTCATTGGCGGTTGCTCAGAGTTGACTCGAGTCGTACATACTTTCACTTCAAGAAATCACCAAAACGGATCGTCTTAGTAAAATGTAATATTTGGTGTAGCAAAGAGATAGTAGACTATACTATCTCATTGCTGCACCAAACGTCTAGCCGATAATACACCTCGTACAATCGGCTAGATTGCTTTTTAAATTGTTCCCTGATGAATATTTGATTGAACACATCTGAATCTGTTTCTTTGGTTGGTTAGTTTTAGATTTTATAGCGCATGGGGCCATATTTAGCCAAGCTGGGCCAAACACAAGACAATGTCAATTGTGAAAAGAAAGAATGGTCTGCGAAGGTGAGAAGAGGTCTAAAAATGGGTCCTGCGAAAATGTTTAACTTTCAAAGGGTTCATTGGATATTTTTAATTTTGTGCAAAATTAATATCTTGGTGAAATCTTTTTGTACTTCTTGAGTTTAAGAAAAAGGATCAGAGGAAATTGGGCATTGGGTTTGTTTTTAGACATTTAAACTAAGAGCTAGCGAGAAAATATTTAGCAATTTGTGCTTTTCTAGAAAAATTTCAATATTTGTATCTCTTTTCATATTTGCACATCCTGGGAACAAAAATATACAAGTTTTTACTAATCGGCTACAGAAATATGCATCTGTGTGCAATGTGTTTCCCGATTCCATTTTACCCCTCATTTCCCGATTCCATTTTACCCCTCACCCCTCATTTCCCGATTCCATTTACCTAAGGGTAAATGAGTATAGTATGTGGGAGGCGAAGGTAGAATGGGTACACAATATTTTAGATACCTAAATTAAAGACTTCTCAAAGATTGCACATTGGAAAAAAAATCAAGTCTCCTTAATCCCAATCTGTAGGGTTACCAGTCGATGTCCGCTCATCGACCTTCTAATGAAATAAACGAATCATATGGGCGGAGTCGCTGTGGTAATATCTCTGAAGTGTAAATCACAAATCGACTTAGCTGATTAGCTATGGAAGCGCAGACTAGCGTTTTTGATCACGGTGGATATTAACTTTAACCAATCATTAATTTAGGACCCATGCTTTTACACACAACCACGTGACAGATCTTCAAACCGAGCAAGTGGAAGAAATAACATGAAGCTGCGTGCACATGCTCCGACTATTTCATTTGAAGGTCGATGTGTCCGCTAAGATGACCGTCCGCACAGACAAAACCTCCTTTAAACAAGGGGGCGCTGGCACAGGACACACCTTGTGAGGTGTCCAGTCCCAGTTCGTACTTTGCAGTATCAAGGTCTTTCGTCCAGCCCTTTGGTTGATTCCTCGGTCACAACTCTTTTCCAGGTATACTGGGATATTCCGTCTTCCTGTATGGATCAATTGTGGATTTTCCTCAAGCTTTCTTTGACCATCTTTTCCCGTCCTCATACATCCTTTGTGACGTGAATGAAAGGATAAATTAACAAGGGAAAGGACAAAACAAACATTTATTTAAGCAGATACTACAGATGGATTTAATCATGATATTGCCGGTAACTACCGTTTAGCACTTTAACGTAAGAAATTGGGTTCACATTTGCTCCTTTTAATTTCAGACCAAATTCCTTTTAGTATTCGGGTTCCGACGCAATTTTAAATCCGTTTGGTATACCCTGATGGCAGGGAAAAAATTTAATCTGGCTTTCACAACTACCAGAGTAACAGTATGGATGGTCCTGACCACATATTGCAGCGTTTAGGGGTGTCATGGAAACAGTCATGATCCGAGACATCTTTTGGACATTTTTCGCAAGGACAACATGGAATTGATCTAATTTTAATCCCGAGAAAAGATGGAAAAATACCTGGTTGTATATGAAAAGAGAAATTATTAGAACCTGGATTTTGATGACATTCGCAATTTTGAATAAGAATAAACGACTGGTCGGTCGGAATTTTCGTGATGCTGGAGTAAAAATTCAGAAAAACTGGCCGTCAAAAATTATAGCTGGGTTCTAAATTTGATCGTTTAAACGAAATTTAGTTACAAATACGACGAAAGACAATAGAGTATCCTAAGGTAGACTAACGGTCACTCAAGAGTAAAACGTTCAATTACGAAAAGTTGCACCCTGTTATACTATAAAATCAATCTCCCCTTTCTAACTTTCTTAGTCTGATGCTTTCTTTAAATAAATACAGATGAAAAAGCTTGCATAAAGCGCATTGAAGTAAATAGTTATGAAGTATCAGGATTTTCAGTGGCATAAGTAAACCTGCCAATCACATCGCCCGGCCCCCAAAACAATTTCTGCAGGTTTTAAACAAAAAAATTTCACATAATTTAAATAAGTATTGTTGGGAGTAGGGTTGCAATGTCGTGGGGAAATGAGTACTGCTGTACATAACATTCTAAGTGATGATGTATCCAACATTCAAAATACCCACGATATATCTTGTTAGCAATTATGAAGATTGTGGGGAAGTGAATCACGTTATGAACTGTCTATTTAAGTCTGGTATCTCGCTTTTAATCTCACAATGCGCAGTCCTATTTGCTAGTGTTTTATTCGTTTACGAATTCAAGTAAACTTGTTTCGGCAATTAATAGTGCACTCTTAGTTTAGAGGAAAGCTGAAATAAAAGTATTCCCGTCACTCGACTTCGTGTTATTCACCAGTAGACATCAATAATGAAAAGCATCACTACATTTCCTGAATAAAGATAGGTATTTGAATTTAAGTTCCACTAGGAGCTCACACAAGGGGCTATAGTTGACGTTCCGGTATCAATCCCGAAGGGAAAGTTTCGAAGACAACACCTCTTTATTTTGAACCAGTCATATGACGAGCTCAACACTTACTTGAACTGGCACCCTATTCTTCAAACTTCCACATCACGCCAACGTGAGGACATTTGAGACCAAGACAGAAGAAACGTGCACCAGGCTTCACCTACATGACGGTCTTTGATTGAATCGAGTTTCGAACTCGCAACTCTCCGGTTGCTAACCCACGACTCTACCAACTGGGCTGCCGAGAACCCGAATATCATGACGGTAAAATACGTTGGTGTCGTTTCAAATCAATAAAGTATCAGAGGAAAGCAAAATTGTCACTTGAGACAACATTATTGTGAATTATCTATGCGTTAAGTTTTGCAATTATCAATAATACTTAATTTTTAATACACCTTCTCGGCTTGCGACCTATACGACTTACGACCACAAAAAATAAATAAAAATCCATACATATAAAGCAGAGTTGGCGTCTGTCTGTTCTCTATACAAATCTACACCGTTTGACCAATCCACGCTAAATTTGGTACACTTATACTTTGGAACCCTGCGTGTAAAGCAAGCTACATATTAACCCCATTCTCTAACCTAAGTGTGCAGAGGGGCTAAATCAATTCGAAATTGCCATAGGAAACACATTGAGCATAAAACGATTGCGGTACGCAACTCGCCAGTGTTGATCGAAAATCAAATTTTCTAATGAAATTGTTTTACCAGTATTGCTCGAAAAATAATTTTTTCCGAAACGTTATATTTAAACAATTTGAGATTCTAATTATGTTTGAACTGATTTTTTATTTCTTTCCACAATATAAATAATTTATGAATATTTCAATGATGAAAAATGGATATTTAAAATACTTAATTTTTGCACAACTTGCATTTGGTAATGGAACACGAAAAGCCAAAACAAAAAAACTCATTGATCATAAAAGCGTAATTTTGAAATTAGGTATTTGGCAACGCCAGAATTAATGTTTTATTTTATAAATTAAATTTAGAATTCCGTGTTTGTGTATGAGTTCAGACAGAAATGTTGCGGTCATATTTGAGCATTTCTTTGTAAATTTGTATTCCTTTTGTAAATAATTCATTATTGTTATCAATATTTTCAAGCGTATTTTTCGAATTTCTCCATTTCAGAATATTCTCATGCCGTCGAAATTCGACAAGCTTGCTCAGATCTTTCGTTTTCCAGAATTCGACATTTTTCAATCAGCAGAATTTCGTTTGTTTGTATTTATGTGTTCCGTTACTTTATATTATTTAGGAATTAAATTGTAATGAATTATTTTTATTTTCTGCCAAATGCCACTAGACATGGGTAATTTCTTAGTGGTATATGTATATTTCGACGAACTTTCCTTAAGTCTTTGGTTAAATACGTTATTGTTTGTAGAATTCTGTTTCATAAAAATAAATGGAAACCTTTTTAAGTAAGGTTATAACTTCTTATTTCAAAATGACTGGTAAAGTTAAAATAAAGTTATTCTAAAATAAGATATGTTACCTTAAATCAAAACGGGTAGCCATACGTTGTAGTTCAAAGATATTTCTAAATTTTGACATATTTTCATTGCAAGACGATTAAAATCAATTCAATTTACATTTGTTTTTCATGTTTCATGGGTATTATTCAAAGCTGTACTCCATAGTCAAATAACTACATCTATCATAAACAGGTACGTGGTTTCCATATAGAAACTGAGTCTCAATTGAAAAAAGTACCTTAGGGATTCGATTTAAAACTAAATTTTTCTGTTGGAGGAAAGCGAATTTTAAATAAGACTTTGTTGATCTTGGAATAATATCATGTAAGGAAGTATGTAAACTAGGATTGTTGAAAAATAGAATTTTTTTTGTCTTAAAGTGGCAGAAGGTCGAGGTTGCTTACGTGAAGTTGAAAATGTTCGTATACAACTTAGGTACCTGTGAAACATTCATTGAAAGCAGATATTTTGTAAAAAGTATAATCGATTGAGTTTGCTTTGTCTACACTGATGACATTTGTTTTAAACAAGCTACGTTATTCCACGTGCGGCTGGATAGAATTTTCAAGAAAAAAATGTGTGCTTCAAAGTAAATTAACCACGAATGCCGTAACAGTTTAATTTGCCATCCTCACACAATGATAATGTAATTCGAAAACATCGAATCCATGGTGCAAGGGTACCACAAATAATAAATATTGATTGGAAAACTGAGTACAAGACTACGCTGAAAGTTCCTCATTTTTATTCAAAATGAACTTAATTGGCATTTGTAATCACTCCAAAACTCAAAATCGACTTCTGAAGTCATCTCAGAAAAAGCTTTTGTAGTTTGTCTTACAGCAAGAGTGATGAATATGAAATGGATTATATGGATGGATATATTATGTATACATATTTGCATCCGAAGTAAATTGTAGAAGCTATGAAAAAGTTAAAACGATGTTAAAAAATATTTTCTGTACACTTTAAATGATGCTTGCATTTTTCTATGAAATAGAATCAATATTTAATCAATTCAACCCGAGCATCGCCGGGTAATTCTACAAGTAGTAAATAAAGATAACTTCATTGGTAGGGTCAAAAAGATACAAGAGTACATATTATGTATTTTTCACATTATGTACAATAATTATACGTACATAGATTGAATTTTTGTATTTTGCACAATTTTTAGAATCCGTTTGAATGAAAATAGTGTTGAAAAATATAAATCCGACTTACGACCTGTCAGTCGGAACGGAATTCGGTCGTAAGTCGAACAGATCTTGTATTGTAATACAGTTGCGCTTTTTACCATTTATTCAAAAATCGAAATGTTTTTCTCTCTCCTTTAGTGACACTGAGTTTAACACATTCAGAAAGAACTTCAATGAGTCACACTGATTCAGAATTAGAGAAAACCCGTTAGCGCGAAACATTAATTGCCGCCTCTCCAACCTTGACGAACTTCATTCAGGTTTCTTTCTATTCATGAGACAATTGGGTGAGATGAACGACAATACTCTCTATCAACAGAATCTAGACATGTAAGCGAGGCTTTAAAAACCCGTCTTTCAATCAATAACCCCACTCAGTCGACCAGCGTTTAATTTCCCCTGAAAACAACCGAACCATTCAAGACAGTCGGGAAAAGGTTGATTGGGATTGGTCAACATTGGTTTTACGGCGCGAAGGCCATATTTCGCTAAGATGCGCCAAATACAAGACACGTCAAGTAAATGGACATACACAAACACGAAGTTTCACAGGCACATGAGAAATAAAGCCAAGATAAGATACGGAATCGAACTTACTCCGCCTACAACTCGCAGGTTGCTTAGCGCGGTGAGCAAACCCACTGAGCCACCAAAAAAGTTGGACAAGATTATTGTAAAATGTCTGTTTAATGGTAATTAACGTAGCATTGGCGCAACACAACGGGCTGTTAAATGTCTGTTTTAAATAAGGTATATTGTCCAACAGCCAGGTACAGAAATGTATTTTCGCTGTTTCACCTTTTTTAGTAACACCATTCATAATTCAGAAGTCAGCTATCGCAATCAAACTTTTATTTCTAATGCCGGACCGCTGACTTCTCCAACGCTACAAGGGTTGGTTGGGGTATTTAATGGCGCAAGGGCCATATTTGACCATGCTACGCCAAACACAAGACAGACAACATCAAGTAGTGGACATACACGCATAAGGAAAGTTTTACTAACACAGATAAGAGAAGTACACACAGGGAGGAATCGAACCAGCGCCGCCTCAACCCGCAGTGGTACTTACAAGGCTGTTTGTAAAGGAGCACCTTATGGGGAAGCCACCATTACTCCTAAGTTTTTTTTTTTTTTTGGGGGGGGGTTAAGGCTCAAGGGCCATATTTGACCATGCTACGCCAAACACAAGACAGACAACATCAAGTAGTGGACATACACGCATAAGGAAAGTTTTACTAACACAGATAAGAGAAGTACACACAGGGAGGAATCGAACCAGCGCCGCCTCAACCCGCAGTGGTACTTACAAGGCTGTTTGTAAAGGAGCACCTTATGGGGAAGCCACCATTACTCCTAAGTTTTTTTTTTTTTTTTGGGGGGGGTTAAGGCTCAAGGGCCATATTTGACCATGCTACGCCAAACACAAGACAGACAACATCAAGTAGTGGACATACACGCATAAGGAAAGTTTTACTAACACAGATAAGAGAAGTACACACAGGGAGGAATCGAACCAGCGCCGCCTCAACCCGCAGTGGTACTTACAAGGCTGTTTGTAAAGGAGCACCTTATGGGGAAGCCACCATTACTCCTAAGTTTTTTTTTTTTTTTTTTTTTGGGGGGGGTTAAGGCTCAAGGGCCATATTTGACCATGCTACGCCAAACACAAGACAGACAACATCAAGTAGTGGACATACACGCATAAGGAAAGTTTTACTAACACAGATAAGAGAAGTACACACAGGGAGGAATCGAACCAGCGCCGCCTCAACCCGCAGTGGTACTTACAAGGCTGTTTGTAAAGGAGCACCTTATGGGGAAGCCACCATTACTCCTAAGTTTTTTTTTGGGGGGGGGTTAAGGCTCAAGGGCCATATTTGACCAAGCTGCGCCAAACACAAGAATACGTCAAGTAAAAAATTTCGTAAAAGAAAAGAGAGATTGGCGAACAGAGTAGTGGGATGAAAGCAGAAAAAGATCGCTTGGATATATCCCTGGAGCGCGTGTTTAGTAAAGACAGTAAACTCCGTGGGAAAAGAAAAGATCACCAGATTACCTCGGGTTCGTGAAGCCCGAACACACCACACCTAAAGCAGCTAAGGACACTCCTGACAAGGACTATCACTAACATCCATGCGCGTATAAACCGGGATTCGTACCCAAAACATACCGGATGGCAGACAAACGCTATGGCCACTATACTATTCAGGGGCAATCAGAAACTATGGTCATACCGCAGTCAACGCCATGATAGAACCACACTTGCATTCAGAACTAGAGAAAACCCGTTAGCACCAACCCTTAACTGCCGCCTCTCCAACATTAACGAACGTTCGGGTTTCTTTCAATTCATGACTACTGTTGTCTCAGGGGAGACGAACAACACATCCCATCAACAGCATGTAAACGAGTCTTTAAAAACGCCCGTCTTTCAATCAATAACCCCACTCAGAGGACCCAGCGTTTAATTTCCTCGGAAAACAGCCGGGCCGTTAAAGACGGCCGGGAAAGGGAAACATTTACATAACTTACTCCTTTTTCATGTAATTTACGAGGCAGAAATGCTTCCCGGTCCACCCTTTTAGTGGGGAGTTCAGAGTACTGTCGTTTCCGCCATAATCCAGTTACTTTCTCCCTTGCGTGAGTTGCGTGCTCTTTAACTAGAACAAGTACGTTCCGACAAATGGACAATCCCAAAGGCGAGCTAATATGGACTTTAGTTAGCGGGTATATCAATTTGGAAATGCCGTGAGTCAACTCGGGTGGTTTCGACACCAGTATTACGGTTGGATAAATGTTTCTTAATTGCTATAGGGAAAGTCAGTCTCCATGAACAGAAAATTGCAGCCAGTGAGCGAAAGTGATTTTTGTTATTTCAGCATGTTCGATACATTTATCGACAAATTTTGGTCACGGAAATTTATTTGTGAATACGTTTCACTCATTGAATTGTTCTATACAAATATAGAAGTACCATTCAAATGTTTTTTTCATTTCCCGATTGATTTGTCGCTCTACGGTCATGTTTTGCAACACGGGGACCCAATTAGATCGGTACCTACGGTTTAGAAACAGATTCCAACTGCAACATTTCTCGATCATTTCGGCTTGAAATTCGATTGGGCGGAGCTTAATGAGGATATTAACCCTCCACTGTGCCAGCAGCCTGCGAGTGGTAGGCGGCGCAAGTTCCGTTTCCTCCCTGGGTGTATTTCTCTCTTCTGTGTCAGTAAAGATATCCTTGTGTATGTCCATTTACTTGACGTTTGACGCAGCTTGATCACCTACGGCCCTTGCGCCATAAAATCAAACCAGCCTATGCCCAGATTTGGATTCAAACCAACAGCCTGCTGAGCCGAGGGCCAGAGTGGTAATCACTTGGTAAATCTTCATTTCCCGAAAGACAAGTCGTCAACACGGGTAAGCATGACCCAGAGCACCAGGTCAGAGGATGAGCCCCTCATTAAACTTTAAAAATGTATTCAACGTTTAACTTTAAAGTGCAATTTTCTTTTGCACACTTTGTAAAGCTTTGAAAAATAGAACATATTTTTTTCCTTTAAAACTTAGTAAATTAGTTTTAAAACCACTGCAAATTTTTCCTAGCCCCCTCTCCACTCCTGAGGCGCAGTTTGTCCTACTTTGGACCTTGCGCCATAAAACCCATATAACCAACCAACAACCCCTATGAAAGTCTCCCATTGTGGAGTAACGAGAGGCTTCTCTAGCCTCTAAGGGCTGCAAAATGATATCCAGCCATGGAAAGAGGGCAAGAGTAGGTTGGTTGGGTTGTTTTATGGCCCAGGGGCTAGATCTGGCCAAGCTGTTTTCGCCGTCAAGTAAATGGACACTCGCACAAGAATTTTGGTTGGTTGTGTTGGAGTTTTATGGTGCAAGGGCTATATTTGGCCAAGCTGCGTCAAACACAAGAATATTTCAAGTAAAAAATGACGTGAATGGAAAGAGAGATTGAGGAAGAGTAGTGGGATGACAGCAGAAAAAGATCGCTTAATTATCCAGGGAGCGCTACCCCCGTGTTTACTAAAGACAGTAGACCTCATGGGAGAAAAAGATTGCTAGAGTACTTGGGATTCGTGAGGTCCATACACACCGAAATGATATAAGCCCCTGAAGGTCATTCGCAGTTCTTAAACTGACACAAATGAATCGGTTGGTTTTAAGGCGCAAGGGCCACATTTGAGCCAAACACAAGACAGACTACGCCAAGTTTATGGACATTCACACAATGAAAGGTTTTGCTGACACAAAAGAGAAATACACCCATGAGAGCAAATGTATAAGAACTTTCAAAACACAAAACCCGGTCCAATACCACGTAAAGGATTCTCGACTTTTCTCAGTTCACGTCCACACACCTGCACAGAATCAATCTTTCCAGCGAATCTAGGAAACTAGCAAGAAACCGGGTGCAATTGATCGCGCCAGGTACACTTGGGATTCCTCAGTGCTCGTGCCCCGGCTTTCGGAAGTCACGCGATTTCTCGCAAAATCGGGGTCATTGCGCGAACGCGTCCACAGCCCGTCACAGTCGCAGTTAAGTCCTCAAAGGCCCGCGCCGCCGATGTTGGCAGCAGTCCACGCGCTTTTCATTTTATTAGTTATGTTATCGCAGCCAGCTGTAATCAGAGCTGCTGGCGACCTGTTACAAAAAAACACCAGCAATCACCACAGGTTGTCGCTTAAACGGGTGGAGATTATTTTGAGACGGCCGAGGCGGAGTTTGAATCCGTGTCAAAGAGAATGGTAGGTCTGATAGCAGGGTTAATATGCGATTTTATAGCTATCAATCCCCTAAATACAAAGCCGCGGTAGCCCAGTTGGAAGAGCAACAGATTAGGGTTGCGAGTTCGAAACTCGGTCCAGCCTAAGACCGTCGTGTACACGGGGGCTGGTGCACATTAAATCTGTCGTGGCCTCAAATCTCAGGTCAGAGTGGTGTGGTTTGGAGAGTGGGCTGCGAGCTCAAGTGTTGACCTCGTGATCTGACCGTGGTGCAAAATTACGTGGTGTTGTCCTCGGATCTTTCCCTTTGGGAGTGATCCCGGACCGTCACCAATAGCCCATTGTGTTGCTCCAGTGTGACGTTAATTGAAATTCCCCCCCCCTCCCCTTCGGGATGGATCCCGGACCATCGCCGATAGCCCGTTGTGTTGCTCCAGTGCGACATTAATTAACTACCTACCCCTTAAAACACGGATAACGCAAAGTTAATTTGTGCTGTCTTGAAGATGTTATATGGTTCGGTTGCGTAATGTAATGGTGTATTCCTATCAAATTATGGACTTTCTTCGAAAGGGAGGTTCAGAAATAGAACCATGACCTTGTGTTGGGTTGGTTACTGTGGCCTGACCAAGCTGTGCCAAACACAAGACAGAAAACTACAAGAAAAAAGGTCGTGGAAGAGAAATTGGGAACAGAATGGGATGAAAGCAGAAAAAGATCGCTAGGTTATCCCAAGAGCGAGACCCCTTGTTTACTAAAAACAGTAAACCCCATGGAAAAAGAAAAGATCTCTAGAGAAAATATTATGAGTACTATCTACCTCGTATTCGTGAAGCCCGTACAAACCTAAAGGAGATGTGCCCTTGTAATAGAAACAGATTCTTGCACGTTTCACTTGTATCATGTAACCCTTCCGACCACCCCTTGCTTGGTCTTTTACCAGCTTGGCCCTATTTCACCAAGCTGGTAACGTTGTTTAAGGAACATACACACAAAGTTTGACTGACAGAGAAGTTGATAGATTGTTTTGGGTATTTATGGCACAAGGGCCATATTTAACTAAGCACAAGACACAACTTTTAAGTATAAAATGTCGTGAAATGGTAAAAAATAGGGATAGAACAATGGGATGAAAGCAGAAACGATGGCTTGAGTATCCCGGAAGAGCGACACCCGCACCGAAGAGAGAATTACATTAGGGCAGATTCCAACCTGCACCGCCTGCAATTCACAGGTTGCAAGCGCAGTGGACAAACCCACTGAGCCACGAGAACTGAATATGATGAAACATATAAGAAAAGATACTCGATGTGGAAATAAGTTTTTTCTACTTGAAATAGATGCCTGCAAATGTGTCGTATTTTTTCAATGAACAAGTATTTTTCTTAATATCCAAAATTGTTCGAATATCCACCTTTAGAATTCAAATCATATTCCGGAAAAGGAAGAAAATGAATTCGATTTTTTTCGGCTGCTCGTGATGAAACAAAAATGTCCTCGAGCACTGGAGATGACAATCAAGAGATAGAAATCACTATCTTCGGACCATAGGCAACGGAAAAGAAATATGCAACAGATGGCATTCGAAAAGACTTATCTAACGACAAGCACCAGGGCACGAATTAACGATTCAATCGATCTGGCTCTCCTGTTCCTCCTATCTTGGTTAAAGCACGACTGTTTGTCTTGAGAAACAGTAATTTTCTTTTCATGGTATCCGAACTTAAAAGAACTTAGACGGGTAAAGGGAACTGGATGTATAGAGCGGGTTTCGGCGAGATGGCATTTCAGTCTTGTGGTTTTGTACGAATCGATTCGTTAAATTAAGGGTAGGTTGAACGTAAGCAATGCGTTCCCATGATTGGCGTGTTTAGCGCGAATTCTGGGTGAGTTTATCGGTCGGTGTCAAAAACGATAGCAGTGGTTACGAATTGGCGAAGCAAATAATCGCCAATGGCAATGCATGATTTTGCGTACAGAAACCCTTTCTCCTCACCTCTAGAAATGGACTTTTCTGAGCTCAGATTTTTACGGCAATTTCCGACAATTGGGCCGAATTGGACTTTATGAAGCAAATCAAAACAAAATGTAACTGCTCTATTGCTGTTATATATTTGTCGGCCATTCAAACTCGGCGTAGCCGATTTGGCTATATTTTACATAAAATGGTGCCAAATGAAAAATGAACCGCTAAAACTTTTTCTTGAGTATTTAGTACATTTGTAGGTTTTTCTTGAAAATTTGTGCCAAAGGTTTTCACGACAATCTAGCAACTACTGATTCTGATGTTTTTCTTTCGTGGTTACCACGGCGCTAAAACTTCAAAATTGGAACTACTTGATTTTTCGGTACGGAAAATCTATTGTTTTTCGTAAGAAAATCAGGAAAAGTGTTGCAAGATATGCAATGGTATAAGAAATAATCTCCTTCACGCAAGATTTAAAATGCTGTTTAGCTTAACACTGAAATGAATTGACAAATGATTTAACAAACGGTTTGAGATGTCGTCTAATGCATCACTCATTTTGACATGGCGACCCATCAAAATCGATCACCCGATTCAATCGTTCATAAGTTTGACACGAGGTGTAATTTGTCTCCTCCACACATCCATAATACTCTTCAATTGAGACATTACATGAAGGGAAACAGCAAATACTGAGATTTTTAATGGCGCAAGGGCCAGATCTGGACACGCGATATCTTTTCTGCCAAGTAAATGAGCATACAATGAAAGTTTTACTGAAACAGAATAGTTGGTTGTGCTTTATGGCACAAGATCAATAACAAATATATTTCCAATTCGTCATCCTATGAAAAATAGGATAAGGTCCATTTTATGACAAAAGACAGGGGGGCAGACTTTGTGTCTGGGAGAGTTCTCGTGGTGGACAGACCTTACACACTAGCGAACAGCTCCTATCAGCGTCCACGATTTTAATAAAATTTCCTTTATGTTCGCCCCAAAAACCGATAACCAGTTGGATAGCTTCGGGTATTACGAGCCTGTTCGCTGACCCAGTTCAATAGACGTCCACAAACAAAACCAGTAACAATACATGATACTAGTTCGCTCGTGAGTACGCGGCTTAACCCTCCTGGTAGTTGTCTCGAAGTATTTCGTCATCAGCAAAAGTACCATATCTTGATGGACGGGATATCTCGTCATTTTAAAAAACTGGCCTGATCATGATATCGTCATCGTTAAAAAAGGCAGTACCTTCATTCGGAATTCAATCGGCATTCTTGATGACGAGGTATCTCATAATTAGCAAAATTGGCCAGATCTTGATGTACGAGATAACCCTCCAAGTGATTTCGACGAGATAAGAAAATTCAAAATCCTGAACTACAAAGGACATGCCATAAGAAGCTGTGGAAGTTTGTAACACTCCTGCGCTTAATCCAAAAGTCGGCAAGCTTTCTCTTGAACGTTAACTCAAAACAAGATCTGTGTTGTCCGGGATTCGCATTGACATTTGCGTCTTTCAACCCCACTGTAAATAGACCTTATGCACATTTGTCTACCTTCTGTGAATCCGCGGAGTTAAATTAAGCCGGCCCTCTGGAGATCCCTCACATGTTTCGTTTAAATCGAGCAACAAGAGCTATTACCACCGGTGGCGCACTCAAACTGAGAATAAAAAGGGTATCAACTGGCACTTCACCAAGGTACATCGTCAACACCCAAACATGACGTCAAGCGAAGCACGAGGTTTCTAAGGCTCCCGTGAACAGAAATCGGGCCACTGAAAATCGACAGTAATCGAAACAGTATGTTCAGGGAATCTATTTTATTACCTCGGTCTTGGAGTTTTTTTTTTCTCATCACTTATTAGGCATGTGTTAAAATAGGTTTGATAAGTGCTAGGGGCAAAGAACAGTCATAAAATGCTCTCTTCGTGGTAGACTGAAAATGTAATACCTTGCTGGTTTAGGCCATGATTTTTCAACATACCAACTACATTGGACAACACTGCCATGATAGTAAAGGCACTATTTCCGTCGCACTCGCGCAACATAACGCGCTATTGGTGATGGTACGAGATCAATCCCGAAAAGAAAGATCCGAGGACAACACCTCGTAATTTTCAGTCACGGTCAAATGACGAATTTCCGAGTTTGGACATATGGGTTAAAAGTGTTGTTAAAATGATGCGCTCAAAAGTACCCGGTGCCTCATAACGCATGAACGCAGCACTCAATCAACGGGTGGTTGGTAGGGTTTTATGGCGAAAGGGCCATATTGGGTCAAGCCAATCAGTTGGTTGAGTGATCTTGCTATTTTATGTTAAGTAATGTTCTTTTTACGCAATGTGTAACATCCCAGGGTTTCCACTCTTCATACCAAAGAAAATTTTGGGTCTTTTCAAGGCTATTTTTCATTCCGTTTAGGCAACTTTTCACATAGATCGCAATAAACCAGTGAGTGCACATGTGAAGACCGTTGTTTGGTTACTTTGGGTTTTTATGGCGCAAGGTCCGATAGGGGATGAGCTGCGCCAAACACAAGATTAAATAATATTCAATACATATTTCCTTTTGTAATATCAAATCACAATAAAATGGAGATTAAAAACATGCACATCCACATGAAAAACAAAATTAAACTTTATTTAAAAATATGAAAACTGCACATGTATTAAAACATGTCAACAAGCACATGTGAGAAAGTTTCACGAGTGCTGTGGGTCTCACAGAACCCAGTTTTAAATAAAACATCAATTCTTAGCTAATAAATAAATATTGCTGTCGGTTTTTGGTGACACTCGACCTTGGTCAAAATATCATTGACCTTGGTGTTTGACCGTCGGTGTATAAAATATAGTGTTCTTGTAAAAAAACCTGGCTTTCTTGGACTTTCAGCAAATATTACGGCTTTTAGGTCCTTAAAAACAAAAATGAAAACTCAAGCCTTCTTAAAGCCTGTGAGAATCCTGTAACACCAATCCAAAATGACCATGTCGGTGTGATAACCGAATGGTTAGCGCTTTGGCCCTTGGTTCAACAGAGTGAGTTCGAATTCCGCTCAAGTCGTATGATCCAATCCAATTAGCCCTCATGTGACAAAAAATGAACGTAGAACAAACCAAAAAACATCAACTTTGGAGATACTGAACGTGGACTAACATGGCAATGTTTTTAATTCTGTAAAGCCACGGTTGCATAAACTACCATAGCCTTTCATTGAGGAACGCCTTTATTCTTGTCAATAAAGCTACAGTAAAAATTCACAGTATAAAATTCATAAACATTTTTAAATAAAATATCCATTTATTAACATTTTGTTTTGTATGGAATACATGTGTTCTTAATTTTTATCCACGCTAACATTTTAAACTTATTTCTATCGACATGACAGTCAATTAGACTAGGGAGAATCCCTAGCATAATTGAGAGCAGTAAATCGCAGCATTGTAACAGACAAAACATTTCGAAATATGCTAGTCTTGATTTATCAAGAGATGCATGCATCCGCTGAAGTTCGAGCAGTCGGCACATTTTTAAATTATTATTCCCCGAAATGTTCCAAAAGACAAATGTATGATCTGTAGAGGTGTTGGAACAATTGCTGGTTATGATTTGTCATTCAGAACGTCCATACAAGGAAACACATCAATACATGCTGCGTATGTCTAATTAGCACTGAATATAAGTAGCAGACTCAGCATGCTGTTACACAAAAGCGTTAGTAAAGACAATCCGTCATTCCCCAAGATGGTATACAAAACAAATACCTGATTCAGAGTTTCTCAAACTCCTTTCAATTATTTAAAAAATCGATTTTGATTTCTAATTTGACTAACGCACATATCAATAGATATTTGCTTCAAAATTAATACGCGCAATTTGATTCGGGGATATTCAATTTTTTCAAGAGTATAAAGGAGTTTTTATACATAAAAATTTAAATAACATGAAATGTACATAAAAACACAATTGAATATTAAATTAATAACATAGTCTATCTTCTGAGAAGTTAGTTGAGTCTTATTAGTGACTACGGTCTATGAAACCGGACAATACTTCGTCTAGAAAAGGCCTCACTTTCTAGTCCTAATTTCTAACCATTGAACAGAGAAAGTACGGTCTAGTATTCCAGATTTCATTTAATATTAGTGCTATTACCAATTTAACACTTTAAACCTTTTGGATGAGAATACGTCTTTAAAATCGGAACAGTACTGGGGCATGCATGAAGTCGAGCGCTACAAAAAGTGTTACAACTGTTTTGTCTTGATTTCAGAACTAGAAGAAACATCCATAAGATAAATACAGCGTAATGTAGACAAAAGATGTGCGCATCTGACATGACCTTTGGACCGAGTGTACAGGACACTGTGAGCGGGAGGGGTCCGCAATATATCGAAATTCTATGATGCTGGGCAAGCTTTGGGCCAGTGCAACCTTAGATTGTGTGACGTGAGGACTGCAAGTGGTATCATTCGAAAGCTACCGAACTGCGCAACAACCACAGGCCTTTAATCAATAAAATTATGCTTCAAAATTAATCTCAAACTGCACTTTAATCGTCCTAACTGTAAATTAATTGTTGAATATTCACACTAAACAATCGTTCAAACTTCTTGTGTCTGCTTCATTCATTCCATAATCCAACATGAGGCCCGTGTATTCACGTCAAAACTACGGTTTCTGTCCACAACCAACCAATTTTCTGTAAGTTCCATTTCAATCTTTCCCTATCATCTGTGGATCTGCAGTTAGTTACAGCACGGATAAAGTGCATTGATGTTTCCGTTAATAACAGCAAAAGGGTCAAATTGAATAGAATATTGAACGATAGAAAAATGCCAAACTTACAAACCCGTCAGTTCTTCACGTCTAGAAAACATCAATATTCAAAGCTTTAAATCTTTTCCAACGGAGTAAGAGTATAAATTAAGACTATAAATAGATCGAAAATAGAATAGGTACATGAGCCCTAGTACGCACGCAACAGTTTATTTCAAACCAAACACAAAGGGGCAGAAGATACTAGTTCCAGAATACACAACAATTACCATAGAAACGTATCTAAAATTCCAACTTAATTGTTTACAACGAGCAGCTTCCGTGTAATACAAACTAATATCAAACATCATTTCCACTTAAAAAGCAAAGGTTAGAAAACTCTTTTGTTGTGTTTTGTCTTTTCTGCCAGGGTGAAAACTACAGTAACATGTTTATTTGCAGATCTTATTTACAAGTTAAGTTTGGCAACTCGCTCCTAGAAGCTAGAAAAAAGCGGCCTTCGCAGAGTTGGCGGGATATGTATTTTTTAAAATAAATTTAAAACTACATACACACGAAAGTTTCACAATTTCAGTCTAATGGTGAATCTTGGCATTATCAGACATTGAGGAAAAATGTAATTGCACATTAAATAATTGGACAGGCAGGAACTTACCATCATCAAAGTAGTTCTGAACTTCACCAATAGGATTTGGAGCTCAGCAAAAAGGAAAACATTCTATTCACAAATAAATGACTGTTTTCAATTGGTTTGTTGCTTTTACATCATCGATTTTCAACCGGTATGCCTTAAGGATGCTGAAGCGGTTTAAATTGCATGATTTATTTCATTTTAACGGTTTAGTTTTAAACATTTGGACAAGTGTGTTCGTAAATAATTTCAATACCGGGAAAAAAATTGAGTACTACTTTTTACCACAAAGTATCATCCAAAAATATCTTTTAAAGTCACTTTGGAGTGAAAAGGTTGGTAATTACTATTATGTTTTGTAAATCAATCGAAATCGTACTTTTTTGACATCAGATCGGCAAAACATGAAATATTTTTTCTGAGTGCTTCAGAAGTTTAGTAATTAGTTTGTTTACCATGAGAAGAAAAATTTTGAAAATCGTATTTCGTAGGGGGGGGGGGTATTTCAATTAACGTCACACTGGAGCAACACAATGGGCTATTGGTGACGGTCCGGGATCAATCCCAAAGGGAAAGATCCGAGGACAACACCACGTAATTTTGAACCATGGTCAGATGACGAGGCAACACCTGAGCTGGCACCCCACTCTCCAAACTTCCACACCACGCCAACGTGAGGACATTTGAGGCCACGACAGATTTAACGTGCACCAGCCCCCTTTGTACACGACGGTGTTTGGCTGGATTCGAACTCGCAACCCTTCGGTTGCTAGTCCGTTACTCTTCCAACTGGGCCATCGCGGCCCCGTATTTCGTAGGAGATAAATGAAGAAAATTTTAAATTTCAGGCACAAGCAGAAATTCAAATTCGATGTGAAAAAAAATATCAGAAAATTTTCGTGTTACATATTCACAGTGTTTTCACAACTTGTTGTGCTAATTGGCTACACATCCAGCACTGTCTCCATGCGATTACTTTGGGAACAGATTTTTTTTAATTATTTTCCCAAGTTTTAGTGAACAATCTAAGAACTGGCACTAGATATAACCACATAATGGTGAGTAAAAATTTTATAACCATACATAATACGTATATACATCAAGTATACAAATTGCTCATTTCCTACAATGTCACTCAAAAATTGCCAGATTTTAGTAATTGATACACATACAACGAATTCCCCTGCAAATTTCAATACTTCCTTTAATCCTCAATTCAATGGAAAGAATAGTTTCTCTAATTTGAATAATGATGATAGCAGAAGTTTTTATTCATTCCATATACAGGGAGACAAGAATTTCTTTCTGTTCACAAATATTAATACAGCAATTTAGGTACACTGATATGCAATGGGTAGAACTCGAGTTTGAGCTCTAGCATCCACTAAACCAATAAAAGACCATCTATATCTTGCAACTACTCAGATCTCGCAGTGAATGGTATTGGTTTCAGTTTCGAGAACTAATATAGGTTGCTTGGTGCAAGGGCCTTATCTGGCCAAGCTGCACCAAACATCAAGTAAATGGACATACAGAGAAAATTTGACAGAAGAAATACAGGGAGGAATTCAATCTGTGCCAACTCCAATAATGTAGGAAAGATCAATTCAAGCTCTACCCATTGCATATCGAACATTTTGAAATCAGAAAACCATTGCAATGGAAAAAATCATGCAACATTAAAAGGCATCTTTACTTCATTTCACTCAAAATGTAACTATTTGGGAAGGATTAACTTCAATACAATTTGAATCACCATCCAATACATTCTTTACAAAATGATCTAATTAAAGGAAGCATATATGCTGCTAAAGAAAAGCTTCTTTAATGCTACTTAATGATCAAAAGAGGAGGATTTCTACAATTTGGGAGAAGATTCCAGCTTCAAAACATGAATGAAATCATTCTGAAGAAATGCCAAGAACATTAATTTTCCAGCTGAACTGAAACTAGCCTCTATTTGATGCCTATAGATGTCTGGAGAAGTAGTTTCTACATCCCACATGTATTTCTCATTACTATGTGACTTATGGCCAAATGTGTAGGTTTGATTTGTTTCATAACTCCATCCCATTTATTTGTTACAAAAGCTCTTATTAGATTATCATACAGGAATGCATTAACAAAGCTGAAAATATGTATGTAGCACAGATGAGAAATATAGGCATGTTCACTTTTCCAATTTTAGACAATCAATTGTATAAATTAAGATAAAGTATTGTGAACATAACGAACTTGTATTATCAGAAACGTTTTGAAAATTCAGTGTCAAGCAGGGCTATTTTTTGCTGATTTTGTTCTAAAAGCTCTTATCTAGTATAATGTCAAGTGAATAGGAATGCCAAAGAATAAATGGTTGAAATCAGCATCATACAAGGGAACATATTCAGGTTGGTTGGCTGATTTGAGTTTTGGCACAAGGTCCAAAACAAGAAAATATTCAGAAATCTAAGCATCAAAAATAAAGAATTAATCTAAAACTCAATCGCCAAAACAATATTTAAACAAAAATAAGATTAATGACTGATAATTTAGAACCCTGAACAAAAGGAATACAAATGAAAAATACAGCAAGTATAAGATTTTCTAATTGTAGATGGTAATAAGGAATTCAAGAAATGAATTATACAGATTCAAAATTTGTGAGAAAGCGATATATTCAATTCAAATTAAGATTCTGAGAAGTAACAATTTTGACTTTAACCCCTTTTGTACTGACATGGAAGATAAGGAAGGAACTGTATTTTAAAGGAAGATAACTGTATTTTAAGTTAGTTTTGTAGTGGTGGCTAAGTTACCCCAATATTCTCTATCTACCATTTAGTAATGGCTGAACTTGAGATGCTACCATTAGTTGAATGATTGTCAATTACATGAAAATATAACAGCTTTTATAAGATTATGGATGAACTTCTATGTGGATGATTGTGACATTTAGATTGTCCTGTTGGTGCCCTGAGCTGCTGTGTGAAGAGAAGAAATAAGGAGTGAAATCATTGATAAGAAAGCAGTATCTTTAATTATAAGAACTTAAGAAACTAAAAGTGATTTATATGGGATTGACAATTGTCAATATTTCATGGTGGATCATCAATTGAAGTGCACGTTGATTGTAACAAGCGCCACCTGGCTTTTTTGAAAGCCTGTACATTTATAACCATATCTACCAGTCACCAATTGAAGCTGAGCATCGAAAGAGTGCAATTTCAGTCTTCTAAAAAGTACTTCATGTTTGAGTTATTGTTATATACGCTATTGTAATGTATTATCATTTAATTTTTGTAGTGGCAAAGTTCTCAAACCTTATATTTGAAATTCATTCATAGTTGTAACAATCTAAAATATCATTAAATTTTATTTCCTAAACACTATTTCAAAAAAGCTTTGTTCCCCATAATCCCCTAGAAACAATTCTTCAATGGAATATTTTTGGAAATGCAGATTCCACAGTATGGGAAAAACTTGATCAATTTAATAGCCATTGATATTTTTAAATGACATTAATCCGAATAATTTCATACACAATGTAAGGTACACCTTAATGGCAATGTTTTACGAGAAATGGAGTTTTTAAAAAACTTCTATAAAACGAGAGCATTTGCAAAAGCTATCATAAAAATTTGATTACAAGAAAAAATTTACTTAAATAAAGCATTACTGGCTTCAAATTTTGTCTCATAGTATGTAAAAATGTATTGAATATTTGCAGTTTTAATCTAAAAAACTGACAAAAGCTATTTATGTTTAACATATCAACATGATAATGATGCAAAAATATTACACAAGCAACTGTAAAATAAATTTAGCTTATTTATAAAATTGATACTAAATAGTGAAGAAAGCATATTAGAATTTTTTTCATTATAAAATTACCATTTCATTCAATTTTAATTTAAAATCATATCGTGAATTGCTTCAGCAAGTTTACAGAAACCACATTTACAAACTACTGACCTGTTACAGAAACTAAACATTTTGTTGAGTATTTTCCTGAGATGGCGCACGGACAACCCGACCACTCGGGGATGTCAACGCACCTGCATGTTTATGTTCAAAGAGGCTGCTTAACCACCCTGTTTTCTTGTTTATCTGTCACTTGTGAGGGGACTGCCTGCCAAGAACCACCTCACAGCTTCGCTCTCTGTTGTTACTTGTTAATAAACACGTTATTTGTTAATCGTAAGTTCTATTCTGTTCTATTCTATCAAGCACAGAAAGTGATATATCGATGTGTCCAAACACATTTTGTGAGACTTAACTTTAAAATAGGAAAAGCAGTAGGCCAAAAGAAAATATGGAACAGCTGCAGTATAGACACCCCCCCCCTCCATTTGGCGACTTTATACGTCGCCAACCCTCGATTGCAATTGATGTTTTTGGTAACCCCTCACTTTTTTCCACTCCATTCTAGCAACCCTACAGGTTGTACTGTTTCAATCTTATTGGAATTTCATCTTATTTTTAGTTAGTATTTTTATTTGTTAGTCATGTCCGTTCAAACTACTGTTTTTTTCCAAAGTTTCAAGAGTTAGTTGGGAGTAAATTTAGTTTTAAATTTACTAATATGAGACATACTTTTGGTAGGCCTGGCTAATCGAATTTTTCTTATACATTTGTGCCAGGAAAAAAAATGGTGTTGGATTTTTGGATGGAGGCGCGCTTGATTGCTAATAGGATGATTTGTTCCAAGTGCAATTCTGAAATGAAGCTTAAACCGATATTCAACTTTTTTATATACATTTTTTTGTAATACGTCTGTTAAAAAATGTCGCCAAGTAACGTCAGGGTTGGCGACGTATAAAGTCGCCAAATGGAGGGGGGTCTATACTGCAGCTGTTCCGAAAATATTAAACACTGATTTTTCAAGATTATTGTATTTTTAAATCAGCTAATACACCTTAAATACAATTAAATTAATGTAATGCAATTGTAAATAAAGCAAATAACCGACTTACAAGTAGAAGTAACAAATTGTTTGTAATTCTTCAAATCAAATTAGTAAATTTCGTAAATGCAGAAATGGTCATCAAATATCACCATGTCAAATCTTTTAAATCACATAGCATCATATAAAAAAGGAGATTATGACCAAATGATACAGATTAGACAATTCAGATTTCATCAGTTGTGTATTCTAAGATAAGGGAAGAGTCAAGAACTACCAAGACCTAAATTTTAAGACCCCTGTTCTTAAAAGCAAGACATGCCATAATTCATTTTTAAATCAAATTTATTTAGCATCAATAATTACAATACAAAGTTTTCACTTTCACAGGGAGAGCCTTTTGTATCCTTTTACAACACATAAACATGGAATATTGTTATCGGATAGAAAGATAATTTCTGAGCTAGTACAAATTTCCCAGTTTAAAACATCAATAACCCATTCAAAATAAGAATTATGTGTGCAAAAAAGGGTAAAAAAATTTAACACTAATAGGAGTTGGCAATTTATACAATAGTAATTTGAAGAGAAATGCAGGAGCCTAAATTTAAAATGGAATTGGATTTAGCAACATTAATACTCCAGAAAAACAAATCAAAAATTCATCTACAGAACATTCCCTAAGAATCAAACATTGAGATAACTATTTATCTAAACTAATTTATTAAAATACAATTATCCAGTTGTATGTCCATGTAATAGAAGTTAAAATTTTAAATGCTATAAATATCAAATATTATGTGACAACAATGTGTCACATAATACCAACAACTTTTCAACAATGTGTAGACCTCTTAAAACCACATCTTTTTGTCAATATTTTTAAATTTAAAAATTAATGTTGTATGTATTTAATGAATTTCATGGCTGTAAATAAAATGTTTCAAAAATGATTTTGGATGTGCGGGTGATATTTTATTTATATACACAAACATCAATGTTTAAGAAAATTGAAGCTTTTATTTTATTTTGTAGAATTATACTACAGTTTAGAGAACATTATAAGACCCATTATTGTAAAAAACATTCAACATACCTGTTATTTCCTAAAAAATGTATTAAAAGTTTATTAGATTTGATAAAAAAAAATACTTTGAAATCATACGACTCAGCTTATACATACGTTTTCCTTGACAAAAATTTATGATAACGAAAAATTTCGTGAATAAATGAACATGCATGCAATAAGCAAATAACCAAATCCATGTATTTAATTTAAATCAGCATTGTTTACAAATGAAACTTGCTAGTTTCAGGCATTCAAACGATCTTAAGTGCCGAATGGCAGCAACTATTTTTTTGCATAAAATATTGAAACATTCAAAGGTAATAAACATGCATCAACAATAACACATTCCAATAAAACATCAATATTAATTCGCCAACATGCATCGGTGTTTCCTTAAGACTTCATAAATGTGATATAAAATGGCAGCGGTTAATACACAGTACAGCTCATGCTGAGCATGATTTTCCATCTTGAAATCATGTGACTAAGAAATCATATTTAATGTAATAATCCTAGCTTAGTCACGAATAGCGCCGTTAGCCCGTCTTGTGCTTAAGCCTAACGTCACGGCTATTAACACGTTGACAGTAAACAAATTTTCTAAGACTGTGGACAAAAATTATTTTCGTCAAAGCATGGATGCATAAAACTTACCGTTTGCAACATTGTTACGGGAAGAGAAGTGTAATATCCCCTTATAATATGTGAATTTCAATCTGAAATAGAAATTTCCAAGAGATACACCATACACTATCAGCATAGGCGAACGTTTGGCTCGCGAATCGAGTTGCCCTGAAAACGAAGCTCTGATGAAAATGTACTTAATGTCGCCAAATGCACTTAGAAATCGCAGAGACTGTCGCCAAAAGGCGGTTTCTGACTCTAGGTTTGTTGATTTTTGTTTTCGTTTCAGTCATTTTCTTTTTCTCCTCTCTATTTTATGTGGAAAATATTTTTCATTCCTCCACACATTTATCCAAATCAAATATTAATGTTGGGTGTGTATGGATATTACTGTGTGACTTGGCACTTAACTGAAAATGACCAACGAATATTATTTTATTTCCACAGCTCCAGCTGCAACGAAAAAATTCTTTTTAATGAAGTGTGATGAAAAGCATCGCTGATTGTTCTTTACTTCAAAAAATATTTTTTAAAAGAAAGTTTTAGATGTATTTTAACAAATATTAATTATTGTTGGTGAAATAAAATATCATTTATCGTTCTCAGCGAAGTTCGTGAAAAGATTAAAAATACATGACATAATTCATGGAATAATAGATGAAACATCACCGATTATCAGTTTGGAGAATTGTGACCATTATATACTACGAAGTCTTGCAAATCGATGTGAAATATACTCGAATTATCAAGAATTTAAAACTGTTTTTTTAACCCTTTGTTAGTTGCACTGTTCCTGACAGACACAGGGTAAGTTTTCCTCGATGTGTTTCGATGTAACACAATTAAAAGAATAAATAAAATATGTATTATTCATAAATTTAAATAATAGATAATTTACTGTTATTTGTTTTTTAGTATGTCCTAAAATATACGTATTTTTAATGAATAATTAATACGTATGTAACTAGGAAAGTTACGCGATTTCGTTTGTTAAAAATGACCCATGACTAGGGGAGGGTTAAATTTAATATACCCTTAAAAAATTGAGGGGAATATAAAAAAATTTATAAAATGTAACATGAAAATCATCTTTAAAAAAATTCTGATCATTTAAGCATGAAAACATGAGTTCACTTTTTAACATGCACGTTTTTTCTTCATTGCGATCAAGACAATGTACTCTGTGTTCAGCTGCACGTTGAAAAATCGGCAGTAGTTCTGATGAAGCCGGACATAACTTTTCCCTTTTTATTCAACTTGTATACAAAAGAAAAAATTTATTTTCGTCTTTCATTTCTTCTCTCACAACCCGTTTGAACACTCGTTTAAATCTCTGAGGGGCACACACATATATGTACGTTTGGCCACCTACAGTCTTCCCTGTACCTGTCTTGATCTTTTTGACCAATAAAATGCTTCCAAAAATGATTTCAACCAATAGATGTGGTTATTTAATCATTCAATGTGGTATAGAGTAAAAGCAAAACCACATCCCGTGACGCTCAGAGGTTTAAATTGGTATTGTCATAGTGATAATTCTTACTCCCCCATTGCAAATAGAGGTAACAAATCCATAACACAAATACATTCCTAGGCTCTCTCAATAATTAAACCAGCCTCGTATAAATATTGTGCAAAAATATGTTCTTTCTAGCCATGGCCACCATCACCATTCCTCTTGGTGGTTGTCTCGTCATTAGCAAAACTGACCATAACTTACGGACGATATCTCGCTATTAGAAGAAAACTGACCAGATCTTGATCTTGTCAGCATAAAAAAGTCGGTAATATCTTGATGACAAGATAACTCGTCACTAACAAAATTGGTCAGATCTTGATGGACGAGATATCTCGTCGAAACCACTTGGAGTGTTAAGAGCTCAGAGATGAGCAGCCTGTTGAAACGGAGAGGACCCACAATTGGACCAACGACAGAAAAACCAATTTATTTAATAAAGAGAGGAAGAGTAGAACCTTGATTATCCGTGGTGGCCTCGGATAACCAGAAACTCGAATAATACTGAGTGATATGCTGGGCGTGCACTTCTACATAGTCAGAAAAATAGGGACAGCCGAAAGAAATGGCAGTATGAATACAAATTTGGATAAACATGTCCAGCAATACGTTTTCCGATGTTATAGTTTCATTCATTACAGATTCTTTTAGAGATTGTAATAAAAGATTCTTATGAATCTTATGTTGTGTTCTTAAGTTACATTAGGATATTCTAAAGGCCCTCATCAAGAGCAGATTGATCTCAGGACTCGAATTCTTCCCGAAATATTGTGAAATTAAAAAGCTATTAAAGACGCAAGCTGAAGATAGTTATATCAGAGATGATCGAAGATTCGTAAATTACGTAAAATGTACGTCTTAACATGTCAAATCTGAAAAGTAAAAAAATTCATGAAACGCAATACTCATTTGCATTTGACATTACGGACCTTAGGGAGCCGTACACAGGGAACAAGAAGAGGCCATCGAAATTATTTCCTGAATAAGTACTTGACGGAAGTCGTCCTTTAACCTCCAAGTGGTTTCGACGAGGTATCTCGTCCGTCAAGATCATGAAAAGTTTGCCGATGACGGGATATATCGTCATCAAGATATTGCCGATTTTTTTATGATGATGAGATCAAGATATGATCAGTTTTACCATCAAGAAATCCATCAAGATCTGTTAATGGCTGTGCTGATGACGAGATATCTCGTCAACTACTATAGGAGGGTTAAAAAATAAATGACTTAGAAGAGAAGATTGGTTGGGTTTTATGGTGCACGCCATATTTTGGTCCTGGTGAAGAGGCTTGACTGACTGTTTGCACGTGGGTATTCAATACCTCAGGAACGACTCTGTCCAAACATGAAATATCTATCTAACCATTAAACGGAACTCAAATCTCTGCTATTTTCTGAAACTTTTGAGGATCAGAAAGTGTTTTCTAGTTTCATAAACAGTTTTCCTAAAGAACTCGCACGCCTTACAGACGCTAATGGAACTTTTTATTCCCGTGATAGTCATGAATCCTAAAAAGTTCCTTGTATAACTCTCCCAACTTCCTTTTTTGGCCTTTTTGTGTATAAAAATGCAAAAATTATGCATGAGGGGTGGCTAAATTTATTCGTCTCTACCTTTAACTTCTGGACAGCGGAGGTCCCACGAACGAAATCTTTTCTCAGGTCACGTCTCTTGTCCTCGTCATCGTATGAATTTTTAAATTTTAGAGAAAAGTTTTGCTTTCATATTTTTTTCACTTTATAAGATATCAAAAGGAAAGATGGAAGTGGAGGGTAAAGATATGTTGGGACATGGGTGGGGTGATCCATTTCTTTTGCGGAAACGATTGTGACGATGTTTCTTTACTGAGCACTATAAAATCAATGGCACGCACATAGCTCAGCGGTCTTGCAACTGGTGTGCCACAAGAATGGCACTGATGTGCCTTACAGACGATGAAACGGCTTAAATTGCGTAGGATTTATTTCATTTCAGATTCAGTTTTCATATCTTGACAAAGTGTGTGTTCACAAATAATTTCATGTAATACTCGTATTTTTAATACCCATGTAAATAATTCGAGTAGCATTCTTTATAAGAAAGTATCAGTAATAAATTGTTTCAAGATTTTTAAAAAGTCACTTTAGAGAAAAAAGGGCAGGTGATTATTTTTTTTTTCTATTTCAACCTATATTATACTATTTTTTTGTCAGATCGGCAAAAAATACACTATATTTTTGGTGTGCACCAGAATTTCAATAATTAAATTGTGTGCCATGAAATGGTAAAGGTAGAAAATCGCTGGTAAAGCTAAGTCCAAAACACTGTGTAGTATTAAATTTTATAAGGTGCTGCATTCATAATTTGTGTTTTTCACAACATATTTGGTAGGTAGGTAGGTATTTTAATTAGCGTCACACTGGAGCAACACAATTGGTGACGGTCCGGGATCAATCTCAAAGGGAAAGATCCGAGGACAACACCACGCAATTTGGAACCACGGTCAGATGACGAGACAACACCTGAGCTGGCACCCCCTCTCCAAACTTCCACACCGCGTCAACGTACAACACATTTGGAGAGGCTTTTTCTTTCAAGCTAAATATAGGAAGCGGTAGTGTATCCGCGATCTGTTTTCTGTACGTAATGTGACGTCCCTTGGCTTGTTTTTCGAATGCCAACATAAATTCCAAAGAATGAATGCGAAATTGATAAATGACAGTTAATTAATCATCGCCAATTAGATTAAAAATAAATACATAAAGAGTAGCTCAGCGTTATTTCGCAAATCTCACGTTAAAATTACCAACAGAACGATTGGGGTTGACCACGCCCTATATTGTAATAGTCAAAAAATTGTTCAGTTTCAAATTCAAGTATCGTTTTTTTATATCCGAAAAATCAACTCAATTTTTGTTCGTGAAATAAACTAGCAGAAATATTAAATGTAAAACAAAGAGTTTTCTTTCAAATTCTTCTAAGAGCATTTAATTCGTAGAAACGAAATGAGTTCAAGAAAACTGCTCCTTCGTATTGGGAATGTGAACTTTTTCGAACAGAGATGACGTATTCATTCATTCAATAACCCCTTTCTTTACTCGTTGACCTTGCCCAGGATCACTGTCACATGATGCCCAACTAGGAGAAAATATTGCGTGAACAGCATTTCAAAACTATGGAATGGAAACAGGTAATACTTAACCGCGAGTTAGAGTAGGCGGTGAAAATGTGCGCACTAAAATACCATTGTTCGTGGTAAAAAGCTCCTAGCTCACACTGATCTTACATAGAGGAAATCTGAATTCGAGATCATCTTGCGTTCTTAAAATGATCTATTTAGAGCAATTTTCTTTGGCTTATTCGCTTTTTTTTACGCAAAGGGCCAGATATGGCCATACTTCTACAAGTAATGTCTTTTCCGTCAAGTTCGGAATCGATCCCGAGCCGTCGATAATAGCCCGTTGTGTTGCTCCCGTGTGACATAAATACAGGGACGTTACTAGGGGCGCTAAACTGGCCGAGTATTTTTTTTATTATAGATATTTACGTATGATAAAAAATGAGGAGGAAAAACTGATTTTGATTGAGCCCACACATATTCCGATATCGTTTGATAAACCTTTTCATTTCATTTGCAACGATTATGATAAGAGTAAAAGAATATACCAAACAATGCTACTCTCAGATTATTTGTCAATGAAATATCTTAGAATTAATTTGGTATTTCATCTTGTACTAAAAATGAAATTTCTGCAAATTAATCTATTTACCTTTGAAATCAAGCATTTGCCATCTAAGTTGAATTTTAAAAAATTGGAATAGTGGAATAAATGTGTGGTGGCGATATCAGGTGTTGTCGGAGAGGGTTTTGGTTTGGTTGGTCGGTGGGGGTACGCCAAGGCGAGTTCTTGCCCCGGGTGTAAATTAGTTTAGTTACGTCCCTGCTTAAATTCAACTACCTCCTTTCCAAAAGTACATTTTTCTCACCCCTAGCTATATCACTTCCTTATTGAACTTTTTTTGTTACCCTAGCGGTGTGATATATCGAGGAATTACTGCACATCCTAAAAACTTATCTGGCTAACCGGAGAACTGTCCTCTCCCCTTAGTCTTCGGATCTTTCCAATCAACCAATAGTTTAATATGTACCCGTCCACATGATCCGATATTTGAAGGTTTCTGCATATTTCATTAAAACAACGATAGCTAAATTTATTTGGATCGAGATGAAACAAAACTAAAGACGAACTCCTACCAAGGCCTTATATAGTCATTCACGAAAAACAAATATTACTTATCCTTGTAATATTTGTTTTTCGTGAATAGTCGAATTAATGTGTGGTGGCGATATCAGGTGTTGTCGGAGAGGGTTTTGGTTTGGTTGGTCGGTGGGGGTACAAGGCGAGTTCTTGCTCCGGGTGGAAATTAGTCTAGTTACGTCCCTGCTTAAATTCAACTACCTCCTTTCCAAATGTACATTTTTCTCACCCCTAGCTATATCACTTCCTTATTGAACTTTTTTGTTACCCTAGCGGTGTGATATATCGAGGAATTACTGCACTTCCTAAAAACTTATCTGGCTAACCGGAGAATTGTCCTCTCCCCTTAGTCTTCGGATCTTTCCAATCAACCAATAGTTTAATATGTACCCGTCCACATGATCCGATATTTGAAGGTTTCTGCATATTTCATTAAAACAACGATAGCTAAATTTATTGGATCGAGATGAAACAAAACTAAAGACGAACTCCTACCAAGGCCTTAGTCATTCACGAAAAACAAATATTACTTATCCTTGTAAGAAATATTCAAGAAAAACTACATTCTACAAAGAAAACGTTATTTTTTTTAGAAATGGTTTCAAAATTATCAGGTCATGGTAGAAGTCAGGACTGTTTCCTGAGTGGTGTGTTGGACGTGCACTTGCACGCAGTCATAAAAAATAGGGGGCGGTGGAAAGAGCATGCCTCCAACTATTAATGAACATGTCCAGCAACATATTTTTCCGATTCTTAATTAATTGTATACTTCTTTGTAGGTTCTTTTTGCGATTGTAATAAAAGATATTTATGAATCTGGCATATATTTCTTTGCAGAATATTCAAAATGCACTCTTCAAGGGCAGGGATGGATTCAGGTAGAGAAACCACAGGGCTCAAAATGAGTTTGCAATTTAATAACGCTATCAAAAATATATACTGACACTAGTTGCTGGAACATCAGAGAAAATCACACACGTGAAATATGCTTCTGCTAAACTCAATGTTCATTTAACATTTCGGGATTTAGGGAACCGGGAGAAAGAAAGCTCTGCTATCCGAACTTGTTTTCTGAAGGGCAATCGGAAAACAATTGGCAACGAACAACGGCTTGATGAATGGTGTTCGTTTAGAGCAGTGGTCTCCAAACTTTTTCACTTGAGGGCCAGATTGAAAAATCTTGGAAGTCAGGCGGGCCAGCAATACATAGTATATATATATATATATATATATATATATATATATATATACTATGTAGGACAGCTATGTAGTATATATGTAACAGACCCGGCCGGGTTTCCGCGGGCCGGGTCTGGCCCGCGGGCCGTTGTTTGGAGACCCCTGGTTTAGAGAAATCGAATGCTTTTGACAAGAAGGGGTGGCTTGTTGAGGTTTGCACGTGGGCATACGTCAGGAAAGGCCCTGGTAATTCATACTTTTTTAACTCCCTTGGCTCTAACAAACATCCTACTGGAAGGTCTCTTAAACTTTTGTTTTATAAACCTCGAAAAAATCATGTGTTCATTTCTATGCATCGTTCTGATGTACTTTTCGAATGCTCCTTAAAATTTGATGTCCTACTGTTTCCCACTCATACAAACATGAACAAACTACAGGTTTTAGAACAATCAGAAACATTCATTGGGAACACTTAATATGACATCAATCTGTGTCCCTATCAGCTACAAGCATTGCTTTTCCTCCTCTCGACGTTTGTTCTCCAATTTCCAGAAACTTATATCGATTAATCATCGTCTGTGCAATTTGCAAAGCATTCTTAAGTTCTATTTATTTGTACCTCGAAAAATCATCTATATGTCCATTTCTCCGAAGCGTTCTCATGTCCTTTTTGAATGCACCCGAAAATTTAATGCCCTATTGTCTTCAACACGGATAAACGTGAACTAACTACAAGTTTTAGTACAATCAGAAACGTTCATTAGGAATAATTAATACATCAATCTGTGTTCCCATCAGCTACAAGCATTACTCTTTCCCTCGACATTTGTTCACCAATTTCCAGAATCTTAAATCGATGAATCATCGTTTGTGCAGTTTAAATGCGTGATGTAAGATCCTAATTAAAGACAGCTTTCTCTCTTTGTAGTCTCGATTTCCTCATGGAGAGAGTCCATTCGTTCCCGATTTCCATGGTCGTTTCCATTTGTTTTCCTTTAACCCAGCAGCTCATTAGCTTAGCGAACTGGTGTGAAAGAAAGGAAATATTTCTTCATCCCTTCAAACACTAATTACCAGGGTCCGGATTTCTATGTCATCTCTTATTTTTTAGCACTTTGCAGACAAAACAGAGATGTTTACAGTAGGAGGCACCAACGAAATGTTCCTGATTTTACAAAAATAAACGCCAAAGCTATCTTAACAACTGTGAGGGTTACACATAAGTCTGGGGTCATAAGGATCACATAAGGGACACATAAGGGGTCATACACATAAATCTGTTCTGAATACCTTCCCCGCATGACTTCTAAGCAGTATTGAATTCCTTGACCAATAGAATCTTTCCGAGGATTCTTTCAACCAATATATGTAGTTTCTTAGTCATTACGAGTGTTGTGAGGTAAAATCAATACGGTACTACTCGCGCAAATGTTTCGACGCTGAGAAGGTTTGGTGGGTGACACGCGAGGCGACTTGAGCAGCGCGACCTGGTGGGTGCTCCTGTCAACGGGGTAGCGCTGTTCATCAATTCACGTGCTATGCTCGACCGTCTGTGACTCAGTCGCGACTTTCAAATATCTCCAATGAATTGTTTTCTTGGGCGGGTGACACACGGGACGACTTGAGCAGTGCTACCCGGGTTCGCTTTTCCGTACTAACAGGGAAGGAAACCGTTGGAGACTCGTCACCGGGTTGTGTGTCAAATCGCGATGAAAAGAAGCGCGTCCTGAGTAGCTCTGCACAAATCGCTCTGTGTGTCACCACCTCTCTGTAAATCGAAGTTTTGTTGAACCTATAAGCATTGGCTTTCTCTATAAGTAGGCGGGTAGGTAGGTATTTAACTAACGTCGCACTGGGGCAACACAACGGACTATTGGCGACGCCCGGTATCAATCCCCAAAGGGAAAGAGCCGAAGACAACACCACGTAATTTTGAACCACCTCTATAAGTAGAGATACATAGGTTGAAAATGATAAAAAAAATATCCGCAAATAAAATGTTCATTGAGCATTATAGCAATTCGATCGGTTGCTGAAACGAAGAACTCGTCTATATTCCGGCTCCCGGAAGTTGGCAGTGGTCTACTCACATAATTTAGAATGATCTGTTCGTTAAGTAATAGGGGACGTGGTAACTTGAACAAATCGCTTCCATAATTGGCGTCTTTAGCGCTGATTCTGGTTCTAAATTTATCGTTCGGTGGCGAAAACAAAAGCAGTGATTACACGTCGTCCGGGAAGAATCAATCACGGGAATCGCAATTCATGCTTTTGCTTGTGTGGCATCCATCTCCTAACAAGGTTTCACACCTTTCCGAAAATTGACAGGCCCAAAGTGGACTGCCTACACTATACAGGGTGTCCCAAAAAGGTTGTTTCGCGATTTATCTTTTTACCATTTGGAGATAAGGAGGCAATGTAAATTGCAAAAGTGCACCAAATATGGTAAGTAATTAAGATATGTGAATAAAATTATCACGTGATAACAATTTAAGCGGATACAGTTTTTAATTTCTATACCACCCTCTAGATAAAAATCCGAGATAGCAAAAATGTTCCTTACCTGTATCCCTATCGTTAGTAAAAACCATATTTCTGTAGGTTGAATAGTAACGGAGATACAAGAGTTTCTATTTTAAGGGGGCCGTATCTAATCTAGAACGGAAACTGACCCATGGCCAAGAATGAAGAGCTAAGTTCTGCATTTCTGCAGATGGAAAAATTTCCTTTTACTTTTATTTAAACCATTTTTTCTACAATATTTTTATTAAAGATTACATTGTCTACTATTATGCATTGCGATTTTCATCTGCAGTTGCAATACTACATTACTTTGCACAATGTTGAACTTTCTGACCGAAAGAAAATGCTTTTTAGCATTGTGTATGCGGTCCCTAATCTGACTGCTTGAACAGCTGTGCACAAGCGGTATAAGTCAACTTTTTTGCGTCCTTATGCCTTCGTTACTGTTCAACCTACAGAAATGCAGTTTTTTGCTAACGATAGGGATGCAGGTAAGGAACATTTCTGCCATCTCGGATTTTTATCTAGAGGGGTTGTATAAAAATTAAAAACTGTATCCGCTTTAATTGTTATCACGTGATAATTTTATTCACATATCTTAATTACTTACCTTATTTGGTGCACTTTTGCAATTTACATTGCCTCTTTATCTCCAAATGATAAAAAGATAAATTGCGGAACAACCTTTTTGGGACACCCTGTATATTCACTATATATGCTGGATAACTGTCTGATTCGGAAAGGACAAGACAAGAAAAATAGCTCCGAACTTCACTTCTTGTCCAATCGCCAATGATAGGGATTTTTAGTATGAACAAACAAACCAAACGGAAAGCGAAGATTTTACTTCCACTACCCAAATACTCTCGAGTGGATCGGGCTTACTTTCAAATATATTTTATTGCCGTGTTGACGACGTTTGGGGTTTAATCTAACTGACGTTGATCAATCAACTATCATATATCAATTCGGAATCCATTCAATAGAATTTTTGTTGACGAAGTGCTGAAATCGTATTCGCAAACAAACGTCACATTCGGAATACGTACAAGAAACACGTACCGTTGCAGGAACACAACCGCCACCTTACATTTAGCTTGCTAGAAAAAGCCTCTCATACATTGGGCCGTATTCAAGCGGAGTGATCAAAATATATTTTGTTAAAAACAATTAAAAATTCACGCTGTAATCAGCTTAGCCTAAATTGAAGTTTGGCTAATCGCGCAAGTAAGGTATACATTAATCATGCAAGTAAAACATAGAAACTATAGAGAAAACTGGCCCCCTTTCTGAATACGTACCTAACGGATATACCAATATTGATTCACACCAATGGATTAAGCGATTTTGCTCACAGCGCTAGCAACCTGTGAGTTGTAGGAAGCGCATGATCGGTTTCTTCAACTTACGTACATTAGGGTACAGGTAACCCCCGTATAACACGGGAGTTATGTTCCAAAAAATTGCCGTGTTATGCGAATCCGTGTTATACGAAACAAAGAACTAGTACGAAAAGGGGGGGTTAGGTTCCAAAAATTAAAAAACATGCTATTATATTTTCATAATTAAAAATTTTCTTAAGTAATATATATTAATATGAATTAAACAATGTTTTCTTCGTCATCACTAAGTACTATTAACCGAGGGTGTTTTCTATTTGGCAAGATATCCTCATCCTCTGAGTGACAGCTACGAGATCAGTGATGCCATTTATTTTTTAAGTCCTTTATTTCTCAATTCCTTTTTCTCCTTCGCTCCAGTGACGCTCATTAACTATGCCAAGAATCTTCCAGAAAGTTACGTCATGTCAAGTCATGTGTGTCCGTCTAACAAATTACAGACGAGCTAGTTTAAAAACAGCGAATCAGGAAGTCCAGCTCCCTTGATTGACAAGACCATCTCCCCTGATTTGCGACCCCCTGAAAACTGATAAAAAAGCGTGGAGAGGAAGAACACGCTATCTTTTTTTTCGCCTCAGTCCAATGACCTTGCAGTTTTGTGAGAAGAAACGCGTTAAGCGTTCTAGCCATTTTTTCTTTTTGTTGACGAGCGGGGATCCCCGAGAGATGCCATGTCTCTTCTAAGCTAAGTTACTTTCTATTTAATTTATCTCGAGATAATATTCACGCGTGTAGATCTTAGGATATTCACATGCTGCACCATTTAAATTAAACTTTCATAATGCCCGTCCTTTTCGCATCGTTGTTCCAATCATTCCATAAAAGCACCGTGTTATACGGGGATTCTCCCAATTCTCGAACCGTGTTAGAGTGAATCCGTGCTATAAAAGCACCGTTTTATACGGGGATGTTCCCAATTCTCGAACCGTGTTAGAGTGAATCCGTGCTATAGAAGTGCCGTGTTATACGGGGGTTACCTGTATTTTTCTGTTGTCAGTAAAACCTTCCTTGTGTACATGTACATTCCTTCATGTTATCTGTCTTGTGTTTGGCCCAGCACGGCCAAATATGGCCCTTGCGCCATAAAAGTCAATCAAACACCCCACGATTAATCCTTTGGTAGTAATGGTTGAAATACGACACGAGTAGACAGGGTGATATTTCGCCAGAGCTATATTCGCCATGCGCCAAATAACGTCAAGGAAATGGATATACAAAGGAAAGTTTTACTGACACCGAAGAGAAATATACCCAGAGAGGAATCAAACCATCGTCTACAGCTCGCGGGTTGCTAGCGCATTGACCCCATAGACACGATACGGTGACCAAAGAGCGTTGCATTCCTTGAGTGACAGTTTTCTTTATCCCAATAAAACAAAAAAAAAATGGCTGACGAATCAAAGCAGATAAAATGTACTCACTGCACACGTTGACTGATTTCCCATTCTTTGATAATTTAATCATCATTCCGTAAAATTTCAGGTATCACGATTGTAAAACACATGTTCCTGGTGAGGTGCTGATAGATAAAAACGAAAATGCGGAAGAGATAGAAAAATTGTTTCGAATTCAAAATACGCAATTTACAAACCCGTTATCAAGTCAGAAAAGATTATTTAAAAGAATCTTTCAAAGATAAAAACTTACGCGTGTAGTTAAGGCGGAAAATATTAAGCAAATATTAAGCTAATTCAACGAAGCGTCTTAAGGTCACTTCACTAACAGAATCTTAAGTGGATTATAAAATATCTGCTCTCAAAAAGTTTGCAAAGTTATGAAAATAATGAATTTACACTGAGTGGTTTTCAAGAGTAAAGTACCATTTACGCCCGTGTAACAAAAAATGATCGTACCGCGACCAAAAAAACCCGTATTATTTATGTGTTGAAACGTTTGTTTAAATTTCATGGTCACAAGAGTTCTTTTTAAATTAAAAACATCGATTTTATAAAAATTATCAAAACCTCTAAGATTATTTTTTATTCCAGTGAATGGGGCTGCGGCATCCAGGTTGGAAGTGTAACGGATTAGCAACCTGAGAGTTCCGAGTTCAAAACTCAGTTCAGCCAAAGACCGTCGTGTACACGGGGGCTGGTGCACGTTAAATCTGTCGTGACCTCAAATGTTCTCACGTTGGCGTGGTGTGTAAGTTTTGAGAATGGGGTGACATCACAGGTGTTGATCTCGTCAACTGACCGTGGTTCAAAATTACGAGGCGTTGTTCTTGATCTTTCCCCTAGGGATTGAACCCGAACTGTCGCCAATAGACCGTTGTGTTGCTCCAGGGATCTTAATTAACTACCTACCTACCATTCCTGTGAATGGTTGAGTAGGGTTTCCAAGCACTGCTTTGCCCAGAGAATATAGCCTAGTGGATTCGCCCACTGCGCTAGCAACCTGCGAGCATTTATCTCATTTGTGTCAGTATAACTTTCCTTGTGTATGTCTATCATTTGTCGTTGTTTGTCTTGTGCTTGGCGGAGCTTGACCAAATTTGGCACTTGCGCCATATAAACCCAACCATCCCAAGGCCCATAATGCTCTTAAGACTGTGCACATAGCGATTCTGTTTATAATCGCCTGATTCTGGAAATATGGCCTTCTAGATCATTTTATAGTATTTTTGATATTTAGGTCATTTTTGAGATTTTGAGCCATCTTTTTTGTTTTACCTTGAGATTTAATCTAATCTTTGTTTAAACATTCTCGAGTCACAATCTTTCACCCACAATATCTTTTTACCATAAAACTTATCATAACTGAGATTTATCTGACAGTTTTCTGGTGCCAAACAATTCGAGATACTTTGATTTAATCTAGGCCGGACCTATCTTCTCAACGGCATGCTAACTTGAAATCCACCGCCTCCTTGCTCTTGATTTGATCCCAGCAAATTGAGAGTTGGGTATCTCCCAAATTTCTTGAATCGGGTCTTCTGTTTTTATAAAATGAGATCGCAATGAACGAGTTCTTAAGTGATAAATTTGGTATTACTGCAATTAATGTTTTGTGTGTGTAGCAACGTGTGGAAAGACAAGGTAATTTCAGTCTACCAAAAAGTACTTCATTGCATTCCTATATATGTCATAACATAAATCAAAGTCGAAGTCATGACAGGAGTGGTGTACGATTTTTAGAATGTTGGTTTACTGTAATTTTTTAGGATGTTAGAGTTTATTGTAATTCTTTAGGATGTTAGTTTCAGTATCGTATCATATATTAATTTAAATTTAATTATTGTTGTGAATGAATATGTTCCTGTACTTATTCTAAACGTGAAGTCAGTTAACTTGTATTTTGAATACCGAGTTCAGCACGTCACCAGTAAAAATTCCAAAGAATTAATTCCGAATTAATATACGATAGTTAATTGGTCAACACCAATTAGATTAAACGCCAATTGTCTCCGAAACGGCGATAAACTACATTTGAAGGTAATCTCTTTGTATATCATGCGACAGCATTTGGTAGGTAGTTGAATTAACGATGATAAACTACATTCCGAATTAATATACGATAGTTAATTGGTCAACACCAATTAGATTAAACGCCAATTGTCTCCAAAACGGTGATAAACTACATTTGTAGGTAATCTCTTTGCATATCATGCGACAGCATTTGGTAGGTAGTTGAATTAACGTCGCACTTGAGCAACACAACGGGCTATTGGCGACGGTCTGGGATCAAGCCTGATGGGAAATATCCGAGGACAACACCTCGTAATCTTGCACCACGGTCAGATAACGACGTCAACATCTGAACTGGCACTCCATTCTCCAAACTTCCACACCACGCCAACGTGGAGACATTTGAGGCCACGATAAATTTAACGTACACCTGCCCCCACGTACACGGCTGTCTTTGGATATATTTTCAAACTCGCGCGAAAGCATTTTGACAGCAAAAATCTACGCAGACCGTCTTGTTTGCTTATTTACACTGGAAATCCCACTCATAAGTTTTACTTCCTCTTTCATCATTAAAGTGTCCATTAGTAAGTGACAAAAGATCCACTCTCGCCTTTGTTACTGGTTATATTTTATTTGCCTCGTCTTTGGTACAAGAGACGAAGCATAGAAATTAAAAAACCCTGCATGTAAGTAGTAATGGTGGGCGTATGGAGTTATTCAGTCAAACAAATCCACACTTGTGACCTGGAGTCGTTGAAACGGAACTAAAGACTTTTTCATAACCCATTCTGTTGCGTTGAGTCATTCTCCCATAACAAAGTTACCTTAATTTACGTTATGATGTCTGGATGTTTCCATTCAGCGGTCTCTGGCATAGAAGGATATTTTCCAGGAAAGTGGATGTGTTGCCTAAATGAAATTAGCAGATTACGAGAATGTTTTATGAGACATTTTCCGTCAAGCTAAATGTAGGTGGTGGAAGTATTTCAGGGCTGGATTGGCGTTTCCGAACATGACGTCACTTGGCTTGTTTGTCGAATGCAGGTATGTGTAACTTCGTAGGTACGTAGTAGTAGTGAGTTGTTAATAACGTCTCACTGAAGCACAACACAACGGGCTATTGGTGGCGGTGTGGGATCAATCCCGAAGGAAGAAATCCCAGGACACCTTTTTCGAATGCGATTTCAGCTCTTCCCCAATAAAAATTCCGAAGAATAAATTTCTAATTGATATATGATATTTGATTAGTCAATACCAATTAGAAAAAACACCAAATGTTTCCAAAACGGTGATAAACCACATTTTATGGCAACCCCGCTAGTTGTCCTCGGATCTTTCCTTTCGGGATTGATCCCTGACCTCGCCAATTACCCATTGTGTTCCTCCAGTGTGACGTAAATTCAACTACCATGTATCATAAGAGAGCATTTGGGAAGCGGAAGTAAAATCATCACTTTTCGTCTGGTTTGTTTGTTAAAAATTACTCTTATACCTGAGGGCCACGGCAGCCTGGTTGGTACTATATCCAACCAAAGACCGTCGTGTTCGTGGGGGCTGGTGCACGTTAAATCTGTCATGGCTTCAAATGTTCTCTCATTGGCGTGTTGGGGGAGTTTGGAGAGTGGGGTGCGAGCTCAGGTATTGACCTCGTCATCTGACCGTGGTTCAAAACTGACGGGGTGTTTTCCTCGGACCTTTCCCTTTGATCCCGGACCGTCACCAAATAGCCCGTTGTATTGCTCTAGTGCGACGTTAATTAACTACCTACTAAGGACGAAACCTCGTAATTTTGAACCACGGTCAGATAACGAGGTCAACACATGTGCTGCCACACCACTCTTCAAACTTCCACACAACGCCAACGTGAAGAGAGTTAAACATAAAATAATGTACATAAAATTAAAATTTTAGAATAAAATTTGTGATCGCCACCTATATACGTATATAGCTCGACAGAAAATGATTCTCAAAGCCAGCTTCGTAGGTTTCGGAGCGATTTCACCGCAGGTACGAGGTAACAGATTGAGGATCAAACACGGAAACGCAATGCGTATAAATCTCTCAGCATGGTTGAGTTTCGCGAGGAAGACATGGTATTGCAGCAATCCAGTGAGGACACTGTCAAACACAGCACCCTGCGGCGCGTCAACTCAGCTGCAGTTCCTTTTGTGCGAACGGTAACAATTACGCCTGTGATTGTGTTCTATTCCGAAACTGAAAACATCCCCTTGCACTCCAAATGAATGTAGTAAGTACTTCATAGTGGAGGACTCGACTTGCCTGCAAAGGAATATAAACTGGTCTGAAACTAATTGTTTTGGAATATCAATGCAAATGAATAGAAGATAAAAAATAAACGGTTTGTAAAAATCAGAATCTCCCATCAGGTCAAGTATGAGACAATGAGAGAGGGGTAGTTGAATTAACATCGCACTGGAGCAGCACAACAGGCTATTGGCGACGGTCCGGGATCCATCCCGAACGGAAAGATCTGAGGACGACACCTCATAATTTTGTATCACGGTCAGATGACTAGGGCAACACCCGAGTCATTTTCTGTCAACCTATATTTAGCTTGACATAAAATGACTTTCAAAAGGAAACCCAAGAGTGCCTCTGTAATGTCTTGGTAAAAAATCGAAAAAATGAATTTTTTACTTCACCCGTTGAAAACATTTTTGTTAACATTGCAAGCATGTATGGAAAGTGTAATTTGGACGTAATGCCTTCGAAATTACTACACATTAACACTCCATTACACGCGGGGCTTTTTTTACGAATGATATTGGCGGTGCATCTGTGAGATGCTTGACGTTTTCTTACCTAGTTACATATAAATTAATTACTCATTTTTTGAAGAAAAAAATATGTCGCATTTAAGGACATACTAAAAACCAAATAACTAAAAAATGAAAATTTAAATTTATAAAAAATAAATTTTTAGACATTCTTTTCGTTGCGTAACATTGAAAAAAGTCACTGCGCCTGCAGGACGAGTGATATTAAAGATGGTTAAGAAAAATAAACTGAAACGCAGAACGCCTTCCCAGTAATATATTAATTGTAACCCTAAAGGTATGCTAAAAGCCAGACACTCGTAATATGTTATAATTAACCATGCTACAAAAATAAACCTTTTAATTTATGATTAAATATTTTCCCTCTTTTTTGCAAACAATATTATTAATATTTCTGTTCTAAAATTCAAGTATGAAGTTAAATATGGACTTTTTTAGACCAGAGAAAGTAATATAAATATGAAATAGTAACAGAAGACTGATAAAGAAATTTTAACATAAATTAAATAGAAAATAATATAAAATTTCTGCCTTTGATCAGAATTATCCATAAATGTTTAAGCACAGATTTCCGAAAAATGTGTGCTCAATAAAATTCTGTAATTCACAAAGCGGAAAAATAGTTTCGTAGGTTCTTATGTGCATGTATTTATTTGGTAGTAGAACACATTATTTTCAATATATTTCCCATATTATTTCCGTACATGTTTATTTATTTATTTCGTATGTACATTTTAAATTTCTGCTACAGCAGTGGGGATGGCTTTCCTTCCATTGCTCCAGATACTACATGTTTGTGGAACATCTAATCGTGTTTTTCTAATTTTTATTGCCACATAGAAAATGAATATCAAAGAATATAAATATAGTACATGAATTAAAATATTAATAAAATCGTTTGCAAATCATATATCAAATTTATATTTTTTAATAAATAATTATAGTCTGATAAAATATTAATCACACAGAATTTTTACTTTTGAATAAATATCGTTTGGTAATCTTGGTGGTTTTTCAGGTATTGTACTCACAATTTCTTTACCGTTGAACGGTATCAAGGAACAGTTGGATGAAAGGAAAAATTTTTTTATCATACTTGTAAGAATTGTGTGTGTGTGTGGAGTTACTGCGGGTATTATTCTACGTGTTACGAAATTTGTTTGAAGTTTGGAACACAAGATCTGTATTTCATTGTTCTCAAGTTTCTGTGTGAAGTGCAGTTGATGCTCGAATCTTTCGTAAGTGCTAGAATGATAAGAATTTCTATGAATTTCTTCAATTCTTTGTTTACAGTGAATATCGTATGTTAAAAAATTACTTTGGCTTCAAAGAAATTTTCTACGTTAAGATTATGTTTTTTATTGTTAACTCTAGCCCCTTTAATTTCTTACAAAAGTATTTGTATGAACTTTCAACGTGGTATAACTTTTTTCTTTAATTTTTTGCAATATCAAATAGTTACTTGAGTTTCTTTAAAAGGTTTTTTAAATTTTCGATTTTTAACATTTGAAATCGTTCTTTCTAGTTGATAACTTGGAATGTTAAGTAGGTTTATAATTTGCGATATTAAATTGTTTTTTTAACAGTTTTTTATGAACGTTAAAAGTTTTTCCATTTTTTTTTATATCAAACGGTTTTCTAGAGTTTTTCCATTTTTTTATATCAAACAGTTTTCTAGAGTTCGTTCAGTGAGAATAGTTTTCATAATATATTTATTTTCTAGCGGAATAAGATATTTATAAATTCTCCCGTATGAGTCCTGTTTCTAAATATTATGGTAATATTTTTGGGTTACATTTTTGAAGGTACATTGCACCTTTTATTAAATATAAATTTGTATTATATTTTTAAAAGCTTTCCTACAACCGCTTACATCAAGAATCATAAGCCTCATCTGTTTGGCTTCAAGCCAAGTTTATGGTTGTACGAGAATGATCAAAGAACAAACATATATATCTAAGAAATTATGAAACAGTTTAATTCAATTTACTAACAATTCTAAAATGGAACAAATGGGCCGAACAGTATATTTATTATTCAGTTAATTATCCAAGAAAATGTGTGTTGATCCATAAAAGCAAAAATACTTAACATAAAATTCTACTCAAACTAAACTTGTAACGCATCAGCCCCTTAACGTGTATCTCAGCGATATGCGCCTTGATTGGCGATGGCGGACCACGTGACACACTCTCCGCGAAAGAGAATGAACCCTTTTTCTCTAGTTGTTTCCCAAGGCGAGCGTAGAACTGACGCGCTGAAGTTTTGTTCCCCCGAGATGTTATTTTTTATGTTTGTTTATTCTTGTAATTGTTTTGTCTTGTGCTTAATGTTAATTAAAAATGTTCTTTTGGCCAATTCTTGCATTAGTCATTGGACTCAGCTCTAAAATTGACGCCCAATCTTGTGGCCCGAATTAAAGCCTTTGGGAACAACTCGTTTTTTGTTCAGGAATCTAGGTCCAATACTGTTGGTATTGAAAGAAAAACACACCCTGTGTTTCATTGATGTTTAGAAACTCATCCCGAGTTAGCATACTGGTAGGAAAAGCCATGGTTTTAGTGTTCTGCAGCGGCGTCGAACTCACTATTTTAGGAAGCCTCATCCCAGGTGTATCCTATTGAATATAGGTGGAAATCCCTTCCACGGATCATCCTTATGCTCGTATCCCCAAGTGGTGATGAAGAATGAGATAAGTTTATTTTAATTTGTTTAAAATCATTCTTGTCTAGCAGTACTTTCGATTTGGCCAACCCGTGTCCAGCAACAGAATTTTGAAGTTTCGTTTTGTGTTCAAACAGTATTCTTGTTTAAAATATAGTGTGAAATCACTTTAAATGTTATTATTCCTTTGGTTCACAAGTGCAAAGTATTTGTGTTTTGTGAAAAGTATTTGTGTTTTATGAAAAGTTTTGTTCTTAAAGTAAAAGTGCAAAGTAGTATTGTTTTGATTAAGTGTACTGCTAGAATAAGTTTTTTTGAAAATATGTTATGTGTATTCATTTTGTAATAAGCTACTTTGTAAAATTAATAAGTGGTGTGAATTAATTGTGTTCAAAAACGAAAGCCACAACAGCGTTATTTCGTTTCAAAAGTGCAAGAACCGATCGCATTCTGATTCGGTCATGTTCATGAGTCATAACTCAATAGATTCAAGGTCTGTTTTCTGCCAGCTGCATTAAAAAAAAACCTCTCTAGATGTTTAAGCGATTTTTTTTCTTTATTTTGTGTTTGAGCTACATTGGGATTTCCTTTTGAGAGTTATTGGTTTTGTTAATATATGTATGAATCAAGTGCAACGTGCGCAGAAATGTGTTTATATTATGCCTTTAAGGATTAGATATTAGGAAATATGGATTTCATTCTGTTTAAGCATTGATGTTTCTTTTTGAATTTTGAAATATTACGAGAATTTATCATTTCTTTTGAAGTATTATTGAAATAAGACTAACTCACGAGTGGAATGTTATCTAATGTTTTGGTTTTGAATATTTAAAAGTGTTTTGGAATTTAATGTTCATAAATAACATGTGTTTAAGTGTTATTGGACAAATGTTAATGTTTTAAAAGTAATTTGTTTAACAATGCTAAACAAGTAGTACCTATAAGAAGTGGTCATTAATTTAATTATTTTTTTTTCTTGAAAACAAACTGTGTGGGATCTATTTAAAAATTTTTTTTACTGAACTTGTTTACTTTCGTATTCAAAATTATTTGTACACTTCGTAACCTAAAGATGTCTTATTTGGCAAGAGCTCTTAAATGTGACCTGATAGAGTTGGCGAATGAACTCGGCATCGAAATACCTGCTGATGCTAGAGTAGTTGATATAAAAAGATTTATCACTGGAGATGAAAGTTATGATGAAGACTTCACGAAAAATCTGCTTCTGTCTATAAGCGAAAACCGTGCAAAAGAGAAAGCAGAAGAAAAAGAAAGAATAGCACGTGAAAATGAAAGAATAGAACGGGAAAAGGCTGAGGAAAAGGAAAGAATAGAACGGGAAAATGAAAGAATAGAACGGGAAAATGAAAGAATAGAACGGGAAAATGAAAGAATAGAACGGGAAAGAGCGTACGAGTTGGAAAGACTCCGTCTGCAGGTAGAATCACAGAAATTGGAGCAGATCTCTGGTTTTAATCCTCTGTCTGCAGACCATCAACCCAACTTTAACTTGAAAAAGTTGCTACCTGATTTTGATCCGAATGATGGTGATATGACATTGTTTCTTCAGTTATTCGAACGACAGATGAAAGTTCTTAAAGTAGGGAGACATAACTGGGTTGCCTATCTCCTGGGCCTATTACCTAATAGCGTGGCACAACTCATCGCCAGAGAACCAGAACAGAAGGCTCATGATTTTGATCACATTAGAACAATGCTGCTTCAGAGATTTAAATTAAGTGCTGAGAGAATGCGACAGCTCTTCGCAACTCACAAGAAAAGTCCTGAGAGCACATGGAAGGACTTCCATTTTGAACTGCGTAGCTATTTTGAAGCATGGCTAGCAGAATTGAACATAACGGATTTTGAGAAATTGAAAGACCTCATGATCCTGGATCAAATGAAGAAACGTGTTCCTTCAGAGGTTAAAAACCAATTCTTGGACGTATGGAGCGAATGGGTCACCCCAAGTGACCTAGTGGAGAAGATGGACAGTTACGACAACTTACGTACTGTCAAACCGAAGCAACATGAAACAAAACCCGTGTTCCAAAAAAGAAATTACTATAGAACCCAACAATCACAATTGGAACAAAGAGTTGACAGACAAAGTCTGCCAGGGATTCCCAGTAACAGTAGGCGGGATCCCGGGGTCCTCAGTCAAAGTAGGAGGGACTCCTTTTCACAAGGCAGAATTACACCAAGGGGTATTGAAGAGAAGAAAGAAATATCGTGCTACGGATGTGGAGCACCAGGAACCATCAAATCAAAATACAAAAACTGTTCGTCATCGACAAGAAGGGAGCCATTCCAAACGAACTCTGTCCGCATGTATACCTGTCACACCGATGCATCCCCGTTAGCGCTAATAGATATCTGTATATCGGGAGTAAGAGCCAGGGTTTGTGTTGATAGTGGTGCCAGCAGAACAGTCGCTGGAGAGATCATGTACCACCAATTAAAAAAGAGAGGAGTAGAGTTCCAAAGAGAAGTAGTAACAATGACTTTGGCAAATGGTTGTCAAACAACTGAAGAGGCTTGCACCACCATGGTGAAAATAGAGATTGAAGGAAAATCAGTTTCGCTGAATTTGCTGGCATTACCAAATGCAAAAAAGAATCGTACTCTACTAGGAACCGACTTTTTGGAAAAGTCCGGAATTGTTCTAGACATGAAGAACAAAAATTGGCATTTCTCTGACAATCCCTGTCGGAAGATTGGTTTCAAGAAAGATATCCCTGTAAGATATCTGCTATCTGTTGAAGACCCACCAGTAAAGAGTCAACAGCCTGTCGACAACTGTAGCAACAACGGAAATTTTCATGAAGAAGATGAACGTTCAAGTTGCAACCAGCAACTCTCATACAGCCAAGCTATATCACCAAGCTCACTGCGTTCTGATGAAGGAGAACATTTAACGTCCGATCAGCGCAGAAAGATGAATGGTTTGTTGGAAAAATTTGAGTCTACCTTCAAGCTAGGGGAGAGCCTACCCCTTTTATAGAACATCGGATCAATACCGGTGATCACGTTCCAGTAGCGGTGCCACCCTACCGGATGAATCCTGCTAAGAAAGAAATCTTAAAACAAGAATTGGACAAGCTTTTAGCAGAGGGAATAATTGAAGAATGTGAGTCCCCTTATGCGTCTCCAGTGGTTCTCATCCCGAAACCCAATGGTGCGATGCGTGTCTCCATAGATTACAGAAAGCTTAATGCTGTCACGGTTGCTGATACTTACCCACTACCTAGAATGGACGATCTCCTAAATGAAGCAAAGCCAACTGCTTATATGTCCACGATCGATCTTCGATCCGGTTACCACCAAGTTAAGGTCCATCCTGATGATCAAGATAAGACGGCTTTTGTGTGTCCATTTGGAACATACCGTTTCTTGAGAATGCCGTTCGGATTACGGAACGCTCCCGCAACATTCCAGAGGTTAATTGATCGTTTCCGAAACGGTCTTGATGATGTATTGACTCTCACTTACCTAGATGATATAATCGTACTGTCAGAGTCATTCGAGAAGCATCTCTTGGATCTCCAGGCTATCTTTGAACGATTGTTACTCTTTAAGCTTAGAGCCAACCGAGAAAAGTGTCACTTTGTGTCTTCTCGAGTGAAGTATTTGGGTTTTTGGATCACGCCAGAAGGAGTTGAAGTGGATCCAGAAAAGGTCTCTTCTGTCCGGAACATCCCATCACCCAAAAATGTGAAAGAAGTGCAATCCTTTCTGCAAACATGTTCATGGTTTCGTAGATATATTCAAAATTTTGCTGACATTTCACGTCCTCTCAGTGAATTGACAAAAAAGAAGAAGCCATGGGAATGGGGATTCGACCAACAACAGGCATTTGAAACCCTTAAAACTTGCCTTGTCACATCTCCTGTGTTAAAGCAAGCAGATGGAACTAAACCCTATACGCTACGAACTGATGCCAGTAGTTATGCTTTGGGTGCTGTGCTTCTTCAGGGAGAGGGATAAAAGGAACATCCAATAGAGTATGCAAGCAGACTACTTAGTCAAGCGGAGCGCAATTATTCTACTACAGAAAGGGAAGCCCTTGCTGTCGTTTGGGCTTTAAGGAAGTTCCGTGGATATTTGGAAGGAGCCGAGGTCACAGTAGCCTCCGACCATCAGCCTCTAAGATGGTTGCTAAGTTTAAAGTCCCCTACCGGACGCCTTGCAAGATGGGCTCTTGAAATCCAATCCTACAACGTAAAAGTGCAGTATATTTCCGGCAAATCTAATGTTATAGCCGATATGCTTTCCCGACCAGTCTGTGAAAACGAGGGTGTTCCTGACTGTGAGGTTAATACTCTCGTTGTGGTCAACATGCCAAACAGAAGTCCGAAAGACATGCGTGAGTCACAGCTTAAAGATGAAAGTTTAAAGAAGATAATAGACAGTTTCGAATCAACCCAAAAGACAGAAGATTATGCTAATTGGACAGAGCGTGGTTTTTTAATGAACAACGGAATATTATACCGATACGCTCCTGACTCTGACTCGGAGGAAGCTCAGTTGGTTGTCCCTACACATGAACGAAACCACATCCTTGAGGAATACCACGATGCTCCTACCGCGGGACACTATGGTGAAGAGGGTACGTATCATCGTATTGCACAAAGATATTACTGGACTGGTATGCGAAAATTCATATCAGAATACATAAAAAATTGTGAAGACTGTGCAAGATACAAAGCTTCAAACCAGAAACCTACTGGACTTCTTAGAACACCTGTGTACAATCAACGGTTTGAAACACTTGCTATTGATTTATTCGGTCCCCTTCCGGAAACAAGTGACGGTAAACGCTGGATCTTCATTGTCGAAGACTGCTGTACAAGATGGGTCGAACTGTTTTCTCTCTGCAACGCATCTGCCAAGGAGTGTGCTGTCACTCTCGTTGAGGAAGTCTTTTTAAGATTCGGACTTCCGAGAAGCGTTATAAGCGACAATGGCACTCAATTTGTAAGTCACAATGCAAGCTGTTTGTGAGATTCTTGGTGTTAAGCAAGAACTGATACCTGTATATCATCCTCAAGCAAACCCCGTTGAAAGAAAAAATAGGGATTTGAAGCCTCGCTTAGCGATCCTCGTAGGAAATGACCATACGTCATGGCATGAAAAGCTACCAGTGATCCGTTTTGCCATGAATACTGTAAAGTGTTCTTCAACTGGGCAAAGTGCTTCTTTTCTTCAGTTCGGCAGAGAACTTAGAACTGTAGACGACGTACATCGGGACATTCGAGAAATTGCGTCAAATGAAAATTTTATACCGGAGATCACTCCTTACCTAAAAAGATTTGCGGAAAATTATAAACGGGTACAACTCTTGATCGAAAGAAAACAGGATCAGCGAAAAGTTTACGCTGATCGGCGCAGAAAAGCAGGACCTACCTTCAGTCCTGGTGATCACGTTTGGGTCACCATGCACCCTGTGAGTAACGCAGAAAAGAAAAGGACTGCCAAATTCATGCCTCGACGTGACGGACCTTACGTGGTGCTCACACAGCGGTCACCTACAACTTATGAAATTGCAGATCCCAAAAATCCAACCACACCTATAGGAGTTTATCACTCTTCAGCTCTCAAGGAATGTAAAGCTACTGACAGTACTCCTGTGGTCCCACTAAGAAAGAGAGGACGCCCTCCTAAAGCACGTAATGCTGACTCCTCGTCGGGACGTCGTCGGAGCCAGAGGGGGAGGTTGTAACGCATCAGCCCCTTAACGTGTATCTCAGCGATATGCGTCTTGATTGGCGATGGCGGACCACGTGACACACTCTCCGCGAAAGAGAATGAACCCTTTTTCTCTAGTTGTTTCCCAAGGCGAGCGTAGAACTGACGCGCTGAAGTTTTGTTCCCCCGAGATGTTATTTTTTATGTTTGTTTATTCTTGTAATTGTTTTGTCTTGTGCTTAATGTTAATTAAAAATGTTCTTTTGGCCAATTCTTGCATTAGTCATTGGACTCAGCTCTAAAAACTTTAAAATTAATCTTTTTCGGTGTTGTTTCCTTTTCTTTAAAGCTATTATTTCTTTTAATATTTTTCATCTTCAGACTCATTGGAAATTAATTTGCAGCACACATATCACTGGTCACAGATCAAGAGAAGAAAATTTGTGAAAATTAATTTGGAACATAAATCTCTGAGGCTTCTTTTGTCGTTACATATAGATGGCGCTACTAGTATTGCGGCGGAACGTGCTTCCTGAATGTATTCCGGACGTGACATCACTTGGCTTGTTTTTTTTTAAATTTCATTTCAGCACGTCCCAATAAAAATTTCGAATAAATTCCGAATTATACGTGACAGTTAATGAGTCAAAGCCAATTTGATTAAACACCAAATGTCGACAAAGCATATATTAAAATAACCCCGATATATATTATGTGAGAGCATTTGGTTAACAGTAAGTGAAACCTTTTTCTGTCTAGTTCGTTTGGGAAGTTGAAAATTCCTCTCAAATATATTTCACTAACGTAGGTCTCACAGTAATATTGACAACCTTTTAATACTATCAAATGGAAACAAACATTTTTTAATAATATGAATTCAATCGCTACGGGATCCATTCGCCAATTTGGCCTCCAAGTTCAAATGTTTGATTAGAGCTATGGGGATGCTTGTATTGCAAAAACTAAATAGAAGCGCTCTAGTGAAATTGTTTAGCAGTCTGATTACAGATAGCAATAAAAAATCTCGAAGATAGAAATCAGAGCAGGAAAGAAGACGTGATTGAGTCGAAAAATGCCGGATCGCCTTTGAACAAGGGAATGGGATGCAAATGAAGTGGACGTTCGGAAGCAAGTTGTGGTGATACAACTGAGGTGTGCACTCTGTGCCATGTACTGTATTGGAAATAAAAGTTAAGCCCAATAATAGCATGAAATTTTATGTTTTTTCATTAATTTAATTTCATTGAGGTATGAAATGTGCATATATGATAGGGATTTTCAGTGTGAACAAGTAACCCAGACGGAATCCGAACATTTTACTTCTGCTGCCCAAATGCTCGCGTGATTCAAATCGTGGTCTAATCAAGAAACGGGCACATGTTTTTAAAACGGTGGAATTCTAAGAAGTAAAATATGCTTGTGAAAATGTTCAACTTACTGATAGCTTTCCTGAAAAATTAACTTTCTTCGGTTCTGTCACTTTCTTAAAGATACATGTTCAAGAAATAGAAAGCACAAAATTTTAACTCGGTATTTTAACCCACCAAGTGACTTCGACGAGATATCTCGTTCATCAAGATCTGATAAATTTTGTTCAATACGAGATGTCTCGTCATTAAGATATTGCCGATTTTTGATGTTTACCAGACTGAGATCTGATCAGTTTTCTGCTATTGACGAGATTTCCTGTAAATCAAGGTCTGGTTAGCTTTCTTCTAATGACGAAATGCCTCTTCGAGACAAACACCAGGAGGGTTAAAATATGGTCTATAGTCGTTTAATCTAATTGCTGTTTGTTGTATAATGTAATCGCCCATAGAAGTCTGTATCTCTCTTTGTGCTGCTAGAGCTGAGTCACTCTTTACAGGCAGCATGTGTGAATGTTCTACAGCTTTCTTGGACGTCCGTCCATTTTAATGAATCTTATTGGTTGTGCTGCAATCCTATCCTATCTGTATATATATGTTGTATATATGTGTTGTGTTTTCAATAAACTAGCCTTTTCCCTTTTGCGGTCCATATGGCCTGTGTCATTCCTTTCCTCTGAAGGAATCGTATTTAACACTGTTGACCAGTCAACTTTCATTAAATCAATTCGAAATCTATTCTTTGGAATTTTTACTGGCGAAGTGCTGAAATTGTATTCGAAAAACAAGCCGAGTGACGTCACGTTCGGAATACGTATCGGAAACCCGTTCCGCCGCCAGTAACACTACCGCCTCCTAAATTTAGCTTGATTGAAAGTCTCACATGTGCTCGAATTCAGAATAAACGGATTTAAATAAGGTAGCAAATGTGAGTCACGACTCTGTTATCAATAGAGAACTGAGAAACTTGAGCGCGGATGTGAAGTTAGTTTTTGTTCAAATTTAACCCTTCACTGGATTCGACAAAATATCTCGTCCATCAAGTTTGATAAATTTTGCTGATGATGAGCTATCTCGTCTGTCAAAATCTGACCACGATATCTCGTGGAGACAACCACCAGGAGGGCTAATCAATCCGCTTTTTCAAAGCATAAAAAGCAGTTGCACCAAATGGAAGGCGCAAACCTCAAAAGCAACAGCGTATTGGGTGGGTTACGAACCCTTATTGATGTTATTTGAAGGACAACTCGAGTGTTTATTATAAAATACCTTCACCCGGAAATAATTATATTCCCAGGGAAGAATCTTGAACTATCCCGCCAGCTTTCGAAACTCAGATACGTGACCTTGAGCCAGTGCGCAAGTACCCGAACTCAAAGACGCAGTTCCAAGCATTTCTCGGCTTTCGGAATTCACAAGGCAACGCTCTCCTTCACTGACCACTCGCTTCTATCCGCGCTCTGCAATTCCCCGTTTGTTATCGCCAGAGCGGCGGTCCAGAATGTTTTAGTTATCGCCCTTCGGCTTGGTGCCAATCTTGGCGAGATTCTGGGTAAATACTCCTCTTTGTGGAATTGACGTAATTATATGTGTCATGTAAGGTGAACGGGAGTGATGTGTTTCGACGATGATTTTTTGGTGGGGATGGAGTTAGTGACTAATCAAAAGCGAAGTTGTTTAAAATATTGAGGCCGACCTTTTCGATTTGTATTATAATAAGAGAAATTGGGAAAGAATAGTTTTACTGCTCTGGGTGTTTATCTTTCTAGTAAGTTTGTGGGAATTCATTTCGAAATAGTGTGTTCAGCATTTCCGAACAAATATTTTTTTAAAGTTTTCGCTGGTATTTTGTGCTTAGGAAAGTTTTCCAATAACAATCTTGTTATTGGAATAAACCAGTTCGCGATTTCCAAAGAAAGTGCAACCGTTGCTACAAATCTTTCTTTTCGAGAAAAGTGACACAATTTAAAATGAACATAGGATGTTTTTTCATTTTGCGAACGAATTCAATTAAACTCCACCAAAGACGATGGAAATCTAATCAAGAAATGAGCACATGTTTTTGAAATGGCGCAATTCTTAATTTTTATTAAGAATTGCGAAATTTCGAATTAAGAAGTAAAATATACTTGTGAAATATTCAATCTTCTCATAGCTTTCCTAAAAGTTTAACTTTCTTCGGTTTGTCGCTTTCTTAGAGACCTTGCGCCATAAAACCCAATTATCAATCAATCTTTCTTAAAGATACGACATGTTCAAGAAATAAGTACAAAATTTTAACTTGGTATTTTAACTCTCCAATACTGCCAATTTTGCTCCTCCTTCTCCAAGATACTGCTAATTTTTTGTTGATGACGAGATCAAGATCTGGACAGTTTTCTTCAAACGAGATATCTTGTTCATCAGGATCTGGTCAGTTTTTCTAATGACCAAATACCTCGTCGATACAACCAACAGGAGGGTTGAGCATGTTCCATCTTGAAAGGGAAATAAATCCCTGAGAGTAAAAATAATTATGATTCTCTTCCCCTTTCCCCGACGGATAAAGTGATTAAGATTTGGATTCAGCGACAGACTGGGTGTGGGGAGGCTCATAAGATCGGCTCATAATATAACCATCAACCGGTCTCGGAAGATTTGGAAAACGTTTAAAATAAGGTACATCATTTGAACAGCATGTTGATGAATCAGGAATGCTTTATCAAGGATTCGTGTGACGATTTTTCACTTTTTGTTGATGTAACATTTATTTTACATCAGCAAAAAAAGAATGATTCCATACCCTATTAGACAATCACTGATTTTTGTTTTTTGTCACAAATCAATTATTGACTTCAGCGAGATCTCTGTGCAGTTCCAGCAACATTATGGTTGGTTGTTTTGTGGTTTTATGGTGCAAGGGGCCATACTTGACCTATCTGTGCCAAGCGCAAGACAATGTTTGTAATTGGGAAAAGGATAAAGCGGGGAGAAAGATCGCATTTGCATCCTGGGGTCGCGAACCCCATGTTTATCAGAAACAAAGAATAGATCACTAGGGTACCTCGGGTTCATAAAGCCCGTATACATCTAAAGATGTGCCCCTGAGAGGGCAATATATGGAGCTCCTGGCCATAAGCAAAGTTTCATTAAGCATATTTAAACTTTGCGACACAATTGACGAATGAATCCTGTAAAGGTCGATTTTATGTTGTTTAATTCATATCCGTTCGTTGCCACTCGCTAATGTACAAATAGAGCCGATTTCTGTGCCATGTACGTTAGTGAAATGTTTTAAAGTTGTTTTCTGTTTTAATTTTCTCGCCATAATTTAATTTTACCACACTACGCTGCTGTACTGTTGGGGGATATCTAGGAATATAGGATTAGCGAATATGCCTTTATGATTATAATGGAATTACGATGGAATTTTACTTTATTCGTCAGCAAAATGGTCTCGAAGTAAGGCAATCTGACTTGATCTGTATATTCTCTGGGAAACGAGTTTTGTGGCGCACTTTTGATCCAGATAGCTAGGGCTAAGGCTCTTGAAAGTACTCTAGATTAAGAATCTCCGGCCCAGAAGATGAATTAATGCAATATTTCAAAGAATTAGTAATTAGGGTTAATGCAGTGATGTTAATTAAATGAGCAATCCAGTTTAAGTCAATTACATACCAAGGCTAAATGAGTGACATTCGAATCGGGTCATTGCGTTAGCCTTTTCATTCACTCGAAAGTGAAAGAGAAGGTAATGTCGTCTCCCTCTCTTATTCTTTTTTGTTTATTTAATTTCTCCAAAAGGAATCTTATTTTTATTTAATTACTTTCCTTTCGGTTCTTTATCACACACTTTATCAATGTGTCAACACGCGTATATCACCACGAAAGTGACACAACTCAAAGAGAGTAATTTTCGGAATTTCTTATATTGATTACTTAGGAAAAATGAAAGATCGAAATTGACACCATTAAAAAAGTCCGAGAGAATTAATAATATTTCTTAAATGACAGTTTTACCAAGGAAAGTATTTTCATAATTTTCTAGATTTTTCCTTAGAATATTAGTTATACAGAAGATAGGCTTATGCTCATAGGAGCTCTAAGATTTTTTAAATAAAACCCTCGGTTTTTTTTAATTTCCCTCGTTTTAAACGTGTTGTCAAGTTTAAAACGAGGGAAACAAAATTACAAAGTAATTTTAATTTTAAGAATAAACAAATTGATAGGAAAAATTCCCTTAAAAAGAAATCCAAAGAAGTTCAAAATGGAAATATATTGAAAATTGACAGCTAATTCTTTTTGTTTTCTAAAGGTAATGGCATCACTTGATTTTTTTGTGTATTAAATAAGTAACTCCTGACCTGGGGTACATGTCGGATGTTACTACGGCACTCGAGAAAAAATTACATAATGTTGAGAAAATACGACCACTGAATATTATAAGCGCATAATTTCAGCCATTAAATGGCTAATGTTAATAGTAAAATAGCTTCAATTAATTAAACTATTTTACGTACAAATACTGTGCTGGTGAAAAGGGCTCCTTAACTCTCCAAGTGGTTTCGACGAGATACCTCGTTCAATCTGATCAATTTTGCTAAGGCAATATCTCCTTCATCAAGATATTGCCATTTTTTTTTATTGGAACGAGATCAAGATCTAGCCAGTTTTCTTCTAATGACAAGAGACGACGAGATCTTGATGGACGAGATATATCGTCTCAATTGAAAAAGTACCTTAAGGATTCGATTTAAAACTAAATTTTTCTGTTGGAGGAAAGCGAATTTTAAATAAGACTGCTGATCTTGGAATAGTATGATAGTAAGTTAGTATGTAAACTAGGAAGGACTGCTGAAAAATACAAATTTTTTGTCTTAAGTGGCAGAAGGTCGAGGTTGCTTACTTGAAGTTGAAACTGTTCGTATACAACTTAGGTACCTGTAAAGCATTCATTGAAAGGTGATTTTGTAAAAAGTATAATCGATTGACTTTGCTTTGTCTGCACTGATGACATTTGTTTTAAAAACAAGCTCCGTTATTCCACGTGTGGCTGAATAGAATTTTCAAGAAAAAATGTGTTTCAAAATAAATTAACCACGAATGCTGTAACAGTTTAATTTGCCATCCTCTCACGATGATAATGTAATTCGAAAACACCAGATCCATGGTGCAAGGGTACCACAAATAATAAATATTGATTAGAAAACTGAGTGCAAGAGACTATACGCTGAAAATTCCTCATTTTATTGAAAATGAACTTAACTGGCATTCGTAATCACTCCAAAACTCAAAATCGACTTCTGAAGAAGTCATCTCAGAAAAAGCTTTTGTAGTTTGTCTTACAGCAAGAGTGTGATGAATATGAAATGGATTATATGGATGGATATACTATTATGTATACCTATTTGCGTCCGAAATAATTTGTAGAAGCTATGAGAAAGTTAAAATGATGTTAAAAATACTTTCTGTACACTTAAATGATGTTTGCATTTTTCTATGAAATAGAATCATCATCTTTTATTAAATAAAAATAAAAACCAAACAATGAATTTCCGTTGAATGCATTAAAATAATTAGAATTAATGTTTACAAGATAAATTTTTTACTTAAATTTTAAAATGACATTTGTAATTGAACTATTTATTAAATAAAAAATAGAAGAAGCGTTAAATTTCAAATTGATGTGAATATTAAGACATGGGTCCTTCAAAAATTGATTTTGATCCGCCATGACTGTACCAGTCTTAATCTACATCTTTTAACCATCGACTTTAAAATGAAATAGACAGATCATTTGGGCGGAGTCGCTGTCGTAAGATCTCTGAAGGGTAATTTACAAATCGACTTAGCCGAATGGCTATGGAAGCGCAGACTAGTGTTTTTGATCACGGTGGATAATCATTGAAACCAATCAATAATTTAGGAACCATGTTTTTACCCATAACCACGTGACAGATCTTCAAACCAAGCAACTGGAAGAAATAACATGAAGCTGCTGGCTCATGCTCCGTCTATTTCATTTTAAGGTCGATGCTTTTAACACATACACATCCATTTGCTGACTGCGGAAGGTGTTATCTTAATCGATTATAATTATTATAATTATCTTAATCGATTGACGGAAATAGCTAAATTCTTTTTCTTCACAAATCTTTCAGACACTAACTCAGAAGTTTTGTTCATTTGTGAAGAAGTTCATTTGTGATGTGGGGCAACAGATTTCACAGAAACTAAAATTTAACAACACCCAAAATTGTTTAAAATAAAAAAAAACAATTTCGATAAAAAATTCGTAAGTTATAGATGAAATTTAACACAAGGACAGCAAAGTAAATAAACTTCCGGTAAAAACATTTCGAAGCGATCTTTTCAAATAAACCATTGAGTGAACAAAAATTTTCTAACGTCTGTTATGTATTCTGTCTAACTGATGGATGTTCTGCATGAACGTCTAACTACAATACATTGAATTTCACTGTAATGCCATTAAAATTTAACAGGAATAATCAGTTCAGGTTTTACTATTCTCTTTCGGTACTACTATCCTGCAGTAATATTGGAGGTGTTCTGTGTTAAAATTTACACTCGTAAAACAATTTTTTCCTCAATGGTCTATAAATTGAAGTAAAGTCCAATTTAAACCGTATTGTAGAAATTATTCAAAGTGAAGTCTATCATGTATACGAATAATTGAAGCAACACGATTTTAGCTTCAGTGCTGTTTTTTAAATTTTCAGAAAGTTACTAAAATTCTTTTTGTTTTAAGATTTTATATTTGTTTCCTATTTTTAGCGATCGTATCAACTTTCGTTGTTTATGTTAATGTTTGTTGGAAGATCGGCAGGGACATTTTAAATTGTTCCCTATCGATATATTGAATACATAATTATTATTATTATATATTTGAAAAAATAGATTCTTTAATATACATTTTTATATAAAAATTGATTCTTTATCACACATTTTTAAATTTAATCAATTGTTTATAACCATACATTTTATACATAATCGATGTTCACTAAAGTGCCAGAAAAACTGGCACACCAGTCTAATAATCGGTATTCCTCCCACGGGAGCTTAGAAATCCCAAAATACGAAGAGGCATGGACTCTAAGAGCTTGTGGAAGTATTCTATAGGCATCTCGTCATAATTCCTACAGATCGATCCACAATTCTGTTGTATTTCGAGTTGTAGGATTTCTGTGTACCACAGAGCGTTGCAACAGGTCGAACCGTTACCACCGAGATAACAAGGCCTGACCGCTGCCATCATGGCGTCTCCCTAGTAGTCATACGTGCGATACGAACGACCACCGCCGTATTGGAATATTCAAAGCCTAATACAGTGAAATCTGTCTAAAACGATACATAATATATTCTATATACGTCGAGACCACAGGAAAATATTGTTATACGTTATTGCAAATTATTATAGCAGTTTGTAAATATGGTTTTTCCCTAGTCAAAACTACGATAATCTCAGAATGAAACTTCCACACCCTCGCGTCTTTCTTCCTTATTTACTAACGATAACAAAGAGTGTGCGTAAATAGTAAAAGCAATAACTTATTAAAAAACCGGCCAAAATTATATCGTAAATTCAGTTAAAAAATAGCGAAAAACTCGCTTATGACTTTTATTAACTAAAATACACACGTCAATCAAGCTTAATACCGTCCAATATCATAGTTTCTCAAATGCGACCATAAATCAAAAAGAAAAGAAAACCCTTTCTCATAGTCTAAAGAAATCTAATTAATGTTTTCTTCATCATTAAATCTGTAAAAATGGGAAATCAAAGCAATTGAACTGTAAAAGCAATTGAAACGATTATCATAGTTGGCTGAAGAATTTTTCCTTGATATTTCATTTATAAAATTCAAACAATTTTCAATAACTTCCAAATTTTACTAACGTGACAGGGTGTTTTGATTTGATTGTTATCTACAGAAATTTCTTGGCCATATAAATGTTTCCATTTTCAGATTTAAATGTATTACAACAGTGTAATTTGTTGCAGGTCCTGGATTAAAACAAATTTTGAAAAAGTAACTTTTGACTCCTCAATTAGTTTAAACCAATTTTGTTTATGGGGTAATGAATCCAAAATTTCTAGTAGCCTATTAAAATTTTGAAAAGAAATAGATTCATGATGAGCAATGAACTCAGATTTGCTTTCGTTGATAGCTCTCAATAAATTGGATTCCTCAGTTTCACGAATTTTATCTTCCCTGCTTTTACGAACGGTGGGACAAGTTTTCGAGAGATATTTAGGGCAATTCGGAAATATACTTGGTATAGCACCAACTTTTAAACGGAGACGTTTCATGGAAAAGGTAGAACACTCAGCAGTTTTTTTGTTGAATTTCGATACATTCCGGACGATATCATCGTTTTGAAAATGAAGTTCGCAGACTTTGCTGCGTTTTGATGGTGTAAAGTCGGCTCATGGAATCGCCCTGAGCCATCTTTTTCTAATATTTTTATCCTCTGGAAAGGAGAAAACCGCCACTTTTGGTGCATCACCATATCCATAATTTCCAGAGCAAGTAGGTACACAGCATCTAAAGGGCATTTTGGATAGCCTCGTGGTTAAGCCTAAATAAATCGGTCTGGACACACGTTAAACGTGTTATTTGACGAAAGCCTTTAACACCTTGACACTGTAATGTTCCACAAATGTTCTATAACAATATTTAACTGCAGCTGCACTTGCTTTCCGGTAAAATAGTATAAAAACCCTAATTTCTTAAGCTACATTAAAGGTAATCCATAAGTAGCCGGCCATGCGGCGATGTTTGTTATGACTACTAGTAAGCGAGTCACGTGATCGAAACGTCACAGCGGTCTGGCCTTGTTATCTCGGTGGTAACGGTCGAACCCATTAGAATGAATGCAAGACATGAACGGGTGTAACACGTCTGAAAGGATGCACACATAGCATTCACCTGCCAGAGACGTTTGTAGACGTACCGGGGGTCCCATTGAATACCACTAAACAAATCCCATACCATTTCGACTAACTCCTACAATCCCCTGTTGACATGCGGATACGTGTTTAATTGGGTTTTCTCCACACACATATCCTTCCATCTTCCCGAAACAGTTGGAAATTCGACTCATCAGACCAAGCTACTCGTTTCCAGTCATCAAGTGCCCAGTGGCAGTGTTCCCGAGCCCGGGCGATGAGCATCTCTGTGTGAGTAATCATCAAGGGTACTCGAGTTGGTCTTCGGCTCCTAAAGCCCATATCTTTGAGGAAATATAGTAGTCCTCATTCTGATGTTTGTTGCGGGCCCAGTATTGAATTCCGATGTTATTAGAGGCAGTCTAACGCGTGAAATGATTCTTGCCAGCCGACGCTGGTCGCGTTCACCAGAATCCTGTTATGCCATACTTCTGTGGTAAGTTACAAGATTTATCAGAGTAGTCATGTACACCCTTGAAAGTACGTGAAAATTTAAACTTCTCTAACTCCGAAATGGTATGATCCATCAAACGAGCTATTAAATCGCGTAATCGTGATAGCTTGCCATTCTCATGGCGGAAAATATAGCTCTAGATGCTTTCACAAATATCTATAGCTGAATATGTATATGCATTGGCAGACGCAGCCAACGACGAGGATAGGTGGCGTTGCTATGCATTTTGCATTGGTTCGTTTGCATCAGTTTTGCTGGTATTTCAGTGTAAAAATGAAAACTCGGTTAATTATAAGTACCACTTTACAATATGAAATTTCAGCCGAAACTTACAATATACACTTAATAATATTAAAAAGTAAGTTCATCATTTAAAATAATGCAGTACATTTTCTATTATTTTCTAATCAACCAATGTGGTTGTAGCTTTAGTATTTAGATTGAATAAAATCACAAGCAAAAAAAGCAAATGTTTCAAGAAAAAAAAATTACTGTGCAAAAAAATGAGCAAAAGAACTTCGCTTTTAACTATTTTTTAAGAACATGAAGATTGAATGTTCTTGTTGCCGATCAAATTCAGTTCTTTGCAGAACAGATAGCAAGGAACAACTTTTGAATTTGAAGGTTAGTTCTTATATTTTTCGTTTTCAAAACACATTTTTCAGTTTATGAATCATGTTTATCATCTTTAAATGCATGTTAGTATTCATATTTATAATGCCGTAGGTGAATTCAAACTACTTGTATGTTAATGCTGTATAATAAAACGATCGTAAATTGATACTCGTGAAACTAAACAATACTTTTTTAGGTAAATTTTGAAGGAAAGTTTTTAAAAGTCGTCTGGCTGTAAACTACACACTATTGTTTTTTAAAATTTCATCAGATACTGGGCAATAAGTTTTTATCATTATACTGTTATCGAGTCGTGCAATGAATTTATTAAAATGAATCAAAACGAGTTTTATTTCTGTCTTCAAAATTATTTGTTAGATTCAAGTATATTGCTATGGACATAGATGCGTATGCGCTTTAGCATATAATTTTATGTTAGTGATACAGCGCGAAAAAATTCTAATGCTTTTGAGAAATTTTATGCTATTTATGTCGGCGAGAATGTTAATTTGAATATCAAGGTATTCTTTGAACACTCGGAAAATGTAAGCGAACGGAGTGATATCTGGTGACTTTGCCACCATTGTGGAGTTACTTTCGATCACCCTCTATTGTAGTAGGAATACCTTTTGGAAATATTCTTATTTTTTGAATAATTTCTGACAAATAGTAAAAACCGCAAAACTCTTACGTTTTTTTTATGAGGGGTAAAAATTCCCCCCTATGTATTAGAAACTGTGCTACATTCCAACTGTTTTGAATAAACTCCTCAGTTACGCACTCCTGTTCTGTTTTGGACATTGCGCCACAAAATCCAAAATCCAAATCGAGTCACGCTTTCTCTCGTTGTATACAGTAGTGAAACCAAAATTGCGTCTGCGCTACTCCAAAATACAGGCATGCAGGTTTTAAGTTTCCAAAATGGCTCTCCATTTGTAATTGAAGAATTTTGATATACATTTATAAGTATCCTCGAGTAGTTTTCTTTTGAATACACTGATTTACAAATGCATTGAATTCGTTAATTTATTAGAAATGCTTTTGTCAAACAACAGCAGTAAACAACTACTTAAATGGTTGTCAATCATTCTAATTATTATTTTTATCTTGGTTAAGCATGTGGTAGTGGTAAGTAGTTGTCAATATATGTGTATAAAGTATTCAGAACGGATATATCAACTTTACATGCATGCGCATAAACATAAAACATTGATGAAAAAGGATGCACACGTTGCAATCTCCAATCAAGTCTAGTTATCAAGCTTGTCATTTATTACAGATTTTTTGCATCGAAAAAAATTCAAACTTTAAAACATAGATAATTTTTCAGAAACATGGGGGGGGGTAAGGGGTAAGGGTATTTCAATTAACGTCACACTGGAGCAACACAACGGGCTATTGGTGACGGTCCGGGATCAATCCCAAAGGGAAAGATCCGAGGACAACACCACGTAATTTTGAACCACTGTCAGATGACGATCAGAAACATGGGAAAGGCACTGTATCAGTAAAAATTGGAAAAGGAGAGAGCTCACACAAATTGACCTCAAGTTTTGTCATAGAGCGTCTTCCGTGACCAACGCACCGAATTTATACATCCCACTTCAATTAAGGCTAATGATTAATTTGTTTATTGTTAAAGTAGAACCCAAAGGGAAGAAAGTAGGAAAATTGGACTCGGCACTTGACGTCGTCTGCCACGATTTATGCACCAAACTAAAATATTCCACTTCAGGTAAGGCTAATGATTCATTTGTTTAAGGTGAAGTTCCAACACGTTAGGAGTGGGAAAAGCGGACTCAGCATTTGGAAGACGGAAGGGTAAAGAGGGCTTGACTTCTAACTGTCATTTGAAAGCAATGGGCTATGACGGTTATTGAATGCGATTATTTAGAATCCTTGAGCACTTTTTATATTTCGATGACAACATACTTTTATAAAGGCTCTGAGAATAATTTCGAGACTTGCAACTCCAATGTTTGTTTACCAAACGTATCCTTGTTGTGAACAAAGTAGCAAACAAACTGAATGCAATCAATAGTTCAGTTAGTATCCAAAGCGTTTGGTTTGTTACTAACGCCAAATCGCAGCTCAAAAAAGAGCTTGAATCTCCTCAACAGCCACGCGCTGAAAGAAACGTTCGAGGTCCAAAGTCAACGCTTTGAACTTGTACTTTTACCCACGTTATTTTCGGACTGCACAAACGCACTGGACACACATAAATATCAGCAATCTAAAAAACAGCATCGAAAGGCAAGCAGACGAATCGCGTTGATAAGCCTTGGAGGGCTATAGAAACGTAAACAATTGGAAAAAATGATAACTCACGAGGAAACGGAAATAATTCAATATCAGTTTTATTGGCAGGAAGAACTCAGCTCGAATTACTGAAAGAAAATGCGTTGTTTTTGGTGCTGATGCATGAAATTTATTATTTTCGTCCTATATTAGTTCACCGATGGACCACAATTCTACTTTCCACATCAAAGTGGGTTCCAAAATTGCAAAATAAAAGCACTGAAAGTTTTCAAATGTCTTAAGGTTTTTGGAAAACTCACAAAATGATTCCTTCCGAAATAACCATTTAAACTTGTTCAAAAAGTTTATAATTTTAAAATTTAACCCTCCTGATGGTTTATTTTCGAGTGTCGAAAACTGTTATTAACCATCCTCTAATGCAAAAACCTGTTGCAAATTGTCACTAGTTCTGGGCAAGGGAGACTGTTTTCCCGTTACATCTTCATTCCCTTGGAGTAATAGGGGAGCTTTATCTCAACGAGATATCTCGTCATTAGCAAAACGTCCGATCTTAATGGACGAGATATCGCGTCGAAACCATGAAACCATTTGAAGGGTTTAGTTTTGGGTGTGCCCAAAGTGTTAGTATCCAAAGGTTGTTATGACTGCGAAGCAATGAGAGGGATTTTCAATGCTAACTAACAAACCAGACGGAAGATCGAGATTTTACTTCGTGTTACCTAAATGCCTCACATGAAAAAAATCGGGGTTACCTTAAAATGTAGTTTATCGCCATTTTGGCAACGTTTCGTGTTTAATACGTATAATTGGAATGTATCAAAACCACTCATATTTCAAATCAGAATTCATTTTTTTGGAATATCTATTGGCGACATGCTGGATTGGATTTTGGAGTATATGGCGCAAGGTTCAAGACAGGACAAGCTGCGTCATGGCAAAGTGCTGAAGTCATATTCGAAAAACAAGCCAAGTGCATCAAGTCTAGAACAGGAACAAGAACGTTCCACCAAAAAATACTACCGCCCCCTACATTTAGCTTCACAGAAAAAGCCTTCTCATAGAGCTTGTTATAAAGTCATGACTGGCAAAGAATCACTCCAGAATGTTTTTTCCTTAAATCTGACATCCAGTTTCCATCATAGACGGAAAAATTAGGATATCCCCTTTCTTTTTCCAGCTTCCACCGAAGAATGTCCTTTTCCTACCGGATAACCCGTCCTTCAGTTCCGGACTCAACTCGCAGAGAGATCCGGCAGTGGTCTGGGCAGAAACGTAGTCAAAAGAAACCAATCAAGGCCTTTAATCCCATCAAGCGTGTCAACAAATTAGTGGGCGCAGCAGAACGAGTGATCCAGGATAACAGGATCACTGGAGAAAAACAGGGGAGACGGGCAAACTTAGCGGACGGAACACGCAGGGGATTTGCTTGGCCGCCCTTCCTCAGAATCCGCCCTTCAAATGAGCTGGAAAGGGATAGCGGATGACCTTTTGGCCGACTTTGATGGTTAAATCGGAAGGTTTTAATCCTCTCCAGTGACGGGAGACAGACGCGCCGGGAAATTCCCGAGGGGCCGGTGCTGCTAGGAGTCCACAACACAAAAATGATGTGGCTGTATTCTATTGGGTCGAAATAGCCCATTGTGTTGCTCCAGTGTGACGTTAATTGAAATACCCAAATACCCAATACCTATTGGGTCGGTGCGAATGAAATGTCCGGAAAATGATCATCACACTTCGATGGCGATAACTGAAAAATAAAGTACCTGACCTACTCGAAATAATCTCCCTCTGAATTAACACACTGTTGACACTTGTCTGACAAGGCCATGATCCTGAAACGAAAAAAAAAAGGCTTGTGACTGCGATGCGAAGTCATCAAATGCACGGTGAATCTCCGTATCTTGGGTGAACCGTTTGCTTGACAGAAAGCGATCCAGGTGACGAAATACGTGAAAATCTGTAGGTGACAAATCAGGGGAATAGGGGGATGATGGATCGCTTCATAGCCCAACTCACGTAGTGTCAGCATCGTCCGTTGTGCGACGTGAGGACGGGCGTTATCTTGCAAGAGGAGAATGCCATGCCTGTTTACCAAAGCCGGTTGTTTCACCGTCAATTTCCGTAATTCATTACAATATCGCTCTGAAGTGATGGTTTGGCCACTTGACAGGAAACTGCGATGAATTATTCCAGCTGTAGACCACCATACAAGAAGCATAACCTTCCTGGGATGTAAGGGTGGCTTGGGATGGCGTCCAGGAGGCTGTGCTTTGCTCAACCATTGTGCAGATCGTTTCCGATTGTCATAAAGGACCCATTTCTCGTCGTAGGTAACGATTCGCTGCAGTAGAGGTTCTCTTTCATTTCTGGAAAGGAGAGATGCATACACTTCCAAACGTCTCATCTTATTGGCAATTGCCAATTCATGAGGCACCCAAGAATCCATCTTTTTGACCTTACCCAGTGCAGCCAGACGGCGAAAAATTGTAGTGGGGTGGACATCTAGCTCGGACACCAATGTCCAAATTAGCTGATTTTGTGATGGTTACAAATGACTTCGAAGTAATGAGAGTTATAGCTTGCTAATAGAGAGTTATAAAATGCTAATGGTCCTCCTGTTAATGAGATCTGTGTTAATAATGTCTAATGAGCGAATCAAAACATTGGAAAGTGTTTTCGTTCGCTGTATTAAAAATGCAAAAAAAAAAATAATAATAATTTACAAAATGGAAAAAATGGACATTGGTCTTTTTTCTTCCAAGATTCAGATTTATCTTATCCAATAATTTAAATGTTTTCAAATCAGAAAAAACAATAAAACGTAAGTAAAAAATATCAACTCTCATATCCGACAGTAGCATTGATTCCCTTTTGTACTTGATAGCAATGTTGATCGTGGTTGAATTAAATGGTCAAGGTAAGTGGCAAGAAGCTTCCGTCCAGAAAAAGTAAGTGTAGTGATATGAGAAATCAAGAATTTTTAACTGATCAGATTTTGATGGACGAGATATTACGCCATTAGAAGAAAACAGATCAGATCTTGATCGCGTCATCATCGAAAAATCGGCAAAATCTTGATGACGAGATATCTCGCCATTAGCAAAACAGATCAGATCTAGATCGACAAATATCTCGTCGTAGCCACTTGGAGGGCTAAATGCTACCTCTCTCGTTTTTGTGACTCATCACTGTAAACAAATTCATTTAACAAGAAGGGGAATTACTCATAGACCATGGATGTTTCTTGAAATTAAGTCTCATTGCATTCTGAAAACCTCACTTGCATCAATTTTTTAATGTCTTATACTAAAATTATATCAAAAACTGACAAATGGACATTGTTTTTAAAAGTTGCGAACCCTTACAGTCCCGCTCCTATGGTCGCATTTGAGTATCTGATCTATTCCGTCACTGATCCCCTCGCCCTTAGCTCGATGAATAGTGGGAGTGGACTTGCACCTTCAGGACAACTTTAAATACTTGGAGAACAACTTGAGGACATTTGAGGCCACGAAAGATATAACGTGCACCAATCCACACGTACATGACGGTCTTTGTTTGGATCGAGTGTCGAACTCGTAACCCACCGGTTGCTAATCCGCTACTCTTCCAACCGGGCTACCGCGGCCCTACCATATTGATGGAATTCAGAGATGTATTTGTAAGGATTATATGGATGATTGTGGCTTGCATACATATTTGCTTTCAAAGTAAATTGTAGAAATGTTAAAAAATTTAAAAGTGGAAATAATGAACTCATTTTCTGGACACTTTTTTATAGTTATAATTTTCTATGAAGAGAAATTATTCTGATCGCTTTTAAATCTACTTTCAATTAATTTTTTTCCGAGCCATGCCGGATAATTCTGCTAGTAATGTAAAATAATGTGGAATGAATAAAAATTATAGATAGGAATAACACACACAAAGTTAATAAGACTCATCTCATGCTCTGTTTTAATCGAAATGTTTTCGAGAATCTAAAATAAAAATGAAGCAGAAAGGAAAGAGAAAGAAGAGTAAATTTGTTTTAGGTAAAAAACCAACGTACAGTTGACTCCTCAAACATATATTCGACGGCTGCGTATTAAAACAATCAATTTTCCTGGGTTTTTCCGACGACTCATAATTAACATTACAAACATTCTTCGATAACATCCTCTATTCATATCCACGAAATTCATATCCCAGCCATCTTAAAATTGAAAGAAAATTCTTTTGCGCCTACGTGTTGACACGATGCAAAAAAAGAAAAGAAGCACTAAAGCTGATTCGATATTTTATGATCAATATTAAGTGTTGGTAGACGTGGGTAAATATCGGGATTGTTTTTCATCTGTTCCAAGACAAAGTGGCTTGTTATCGCCCTCGGAACACGCGGCGAGAGCACGTGTATTACTTTGGGGTGGTCAACGAATGGCTTATCTATCTTTCCTCACGTAAAGATTTTCTAGTTCTGAAAAATGCAGATAGCAATTTTTAGTAGCATAGCGTGACATTGATAACTGGGGTTGCCGAGATTGGTAGGTAGGTAGTTGAATTAACGTCGCACTGGAGAACATAACGGGCTAGCGACGACGGTCCTGGATCCATCTCGAAGGGAAAGATCGAGGACAACACCTCGTAATTTTGAAATACGGTCGGATAACGAGGCCAACACAAGCTGGCATCCCACTCTCCAAACATCCACACCATGCCAACGTGAGGACATTTCAGGCCCCGACAGATTTAACGCCCACCAGCCCTCACGTACACGACAGTCTTTAGTTGGATCGAGTTTCGAACTCTCAGATCCCGGTTACGAATCTGTGATTCTATCAATTGGGCTACTACGGCTCCACACACCCTATAAGACAACTAGATTCACCATTGTTTCTACACCTCAAAGACTAAAATACCAATCATTTTAGCCCCAAGTAAAAAAGGAGCCCATAGGGGTGCAATCGCGCCCAATCCTGTACGTTCTGTGTGGAGGATACAAGCGGTCTTAAGTTTCAAGTCGCTGTCGTTTGTTTTAAATATTACACTTGTTAAATATTCTTTTGTAATGATCATTAATTTGTTTCTTAGGTTCTATTATAATAGAATTAGAAATATAGTTGCCCTCAATAAAAGCTTGAGGTGCTCCAAAATTTCTAAAAAAGTTAAGAATTTCACTAAAATAAGAAAATTAGGTTGTTTTAAAATGCAAATTATTTTTTAACTATCATAGTGACTTTACATAGTTTATACTTAAGATCAAGAGTCAAATGAGTTACAAATTACTAAAAACGATATTATTTAACCATGGTGAAGTTGTATAGCACGACTTTAACTAGAAATGTTACAAATGTTGGTAAAACATTCCTTTCATTTACTACATTTTTCTGTGACATATTATTTCTTTTTTTTGGTGATAAGAGTTTACTTTCGATGAAACCATCTCCTGTCTTTCCTCCATAGATAGTTATAGAAGCCCCTTTTACCAGTTTGAGATAACACGCTCCACTGTTTAATTGAACCATGGGAAGCGTAGAATGTTTAGTCCTGGTTCACAATCACTCTCAATTATTTCCGGCAATTGGTTTGCATACAAGTTAGAAGTCAGTTGTAGTTGAGTAATGTTCTGGTTAAACTTTGTTTATCCTCACTGAGGAAAGTAATTGAAGGTCAGTTACGCCTTTTTTAAGGATTCCAATTTTAACAAAAAAAATGCGTACATGGGTACAGTAGAAGAACAACAACAGAAAATATTTCTAGCGAATCTCTCTCAGTTGCAATTTTTTTAGATTCGATTGCTTGAGAAAAACTAAAATGTACGCACATTTACATCAGCGTTTTAGAGAGACGTTTTTTGAAAAGTTATAAACGGAATGTTCTAACGATGCATTTTGTTTTTGACGACGTCTAACTGCTTGGTGATCTAGATTTGGAGGTTTGCTTTCACCTCACCTGCTGTTAAATAAAAACAATAGTAATACAGAAAAATGTCACTCTGCACAACACATGAAGTGAAATTTATGAGTATTCTCTCTCAAACTGTTTCCGTAACAAGTAATTTTTATTTCTTGCCAATGTATAGAATCTGTTGTCTTTAGCCTCAAAATTGAAAATAGGAATGACGAGTGAACAAACTGTTGAACACTTATGTGACGTTTGTGCTTTTAGAATGCGACGGCAACCAAATTCTCAAATCTCTTTCCTTTCATCAGCTAGTATGCATGAGAAAACTTTCGGTATGACCAAATATGCATTCCATTGTATCACAGAATATATTACATTTTTCAAATGATATCGAAGATACCGACTTTTATCAATCCTTTTGAATAGATTTGTGCTCCATTAGTGCATAGATGTTGTTTAAACCCTCCTGGCGGTTATCTTGATGAGGTATCTCGTCATTAGCTAAACTGACCAGATCTTGATGGACGAGATATTTCGTCATTATAAGAAAACTGACCAGATTTCGAGCTCGTCAACATAAAAGATCGGCAATATCTTGATGACGAGTTATCTCGTCATTAGCAAAATTTTTCAGACCTTGATAGACAAGATATCTCGTTGAAACCACTTGGAGGGATAATGGTAAACCATATGGGCACATATACTCGAACAACAAATGTGGACAATGTTCTTAAGTTATCGCTAGGAGTTTCTATAGCAATGTATCGGCACAACCTCCTAAGCCACCTTGAGTGTGACATATGACCAGGGGAACTATTTGCAAAATTCTGAGAATACGGCTCCTTTCACAACAGTTTTTATTATCTCAGCTGATATTTTTATCTAAACTGAGGTCATCTGTACTTCCTACCACAGGTAATGATGATTTTACTATCTCAAAATTAATAACAAGGAAGTTTTCGAAGCGATTCAATTGTTTCCCTAGGGAAACTGAAAAACATTGGGCATCTGCCATTGCACCATCCAAATGCAAAAGTAAATGTCGCAATGGAAGTTAGTTTGCATGAAGTGTTTATTTTCAGCATTTGTTCTAAGACCTATAACGCCACCTTTTGGCCTTGTATTGACGATGGTGCCGCTAGAAATAACACAAATAAATCAATGGATTTATCATCCAGTCATTTCAAAATACTATTTTAAATATTTACAATTTGTCGTGATTTACATGTTAGATATTCGATAAAATTATGCCGATTCGGATATTAGAGTGTACTGTCTTTCCAAAACAAACTAATTATGATATTTGAACCCATTTATTCTTAGGAGAGTGTTTTGTCTTATTTGCCATCAAAGTAGAGTCTAGCCAATTTCTTTGATACTTTTGTTCTTTGAAGCTTGTATCGTATCTTATCGCTCACGTCGAATTTTAGAACGATCCATAGAAAAACTTGTATCTTTTGAACTAATTATTCTGAAGCACTGAAGTACAGCAGATGTTATAAGTGCAGCTGATCTAATAGAAGAAACCCCAGAGCTAAATACTGAATATTTATTCTCATTTGTTTTGTGGAAGATTCAGGAATAACAGACAGTGGCAGTGGTTTTCGAGGAAGTTGGTAGTTCCTTTTCAGTCATCATGTCATAAGAACAGCTTGTACTTGTGAACTCTATTGTGTTCCTCCTTGCTGGAACCAGCTGACGTTGAAATTGTTCCATCGTTCTAATTTTTTTCTTTTATTTTATTTTTTCTTTAAGGGTGTTTATATATATATATATATATATATATATATATATATATATATATATATATATATATATATATATATATATATATATATATATATATACCACATCCACTGATTCAATAAACATTTTTATAACAGTTTTTCGTTCGGTAAAAAAATGTTTTCTGTGGAATTCGTGAATTTTTTTTCACATATGCAAAATTCAGTACTCCGCTTTTACAAGGGCAAATGTAAAACACTTTCTGCGAACACTCTTAAAATTTAAGAATTCTTACTTTGTAAATGATACGTTCTTTTCTTATACGGCTTTATACGGTTAATATAGTATTTTTCGTGATATTCACGAATAAGATGCAATATTTTTGTATGACACTGTCGGGTGCGATGCCTATACCCAAATTGCTTTGATCAAAGTTGCCACCTTCTCTGATATTTCCCCTAGAATCGGCTCCTTGGATATTGAGTTCGGCTTAAGTTCATGCTTTATCCACAAGTAACATTTCATCACTTCAGAGTACATAGGAAATTCATATTCATACTGTGGCAAACCAAATATCGGATATGTAATCGTATTCCTTGTTTTAATTTGCACCATTTTTGTTACATATTTTATGCCAAGAACGGTTATTTTAGTGGCAGAAATTACATCTGCTCAGTCCTCTTAACCGTCCTGGTGGTTGTCTCGACGAGGTATCTCGTCATTAGCAAAACTGAGCATATCTTGATGGACAAGGTATTTCGACATTAGAATCAAATTGGCCAGATCTTGATCTCGTGATCATAAAAAAATTAGCAATATCTCGTCGAAACCGCTTAGAGGTTTAAAACCCATAGTGAGCTGATGGTCAGCATCTCAACTCCGAATCGGCGCTTTTGAATGACGTAATATCAATCGTGCGGCTTTTTTACTGGTCGAGAGATCATACGATTATTGTTTTGTGAAACAAGTGCTGTATGCAGGAGTGGCATTATTAACTTAATGACATGCATGGATATCTCGGGTATCTCGTCATTAGCAAAACTGAGCAGATCTTGATGGACAAGGTATTTCGACACTATAAGAAAATTAGCCAGATCTTGATGGACAAGGTATCTCATCATTAAAAGAAAACTGACCAGATCTTGATCTCGTGATCATAAAAAATTAGCAATATCTCGTCAAAACCGCTTAGAGGTTTAAAAACCCCTAGTGAACTGATGGTCAGCATCTCAACTCCGAATCGGCTCTTTTGAATGATGTAATATCAATCGTGCGGCTTTTTTACTGGTCGAGAGATCATAAGATTATTGTTACCCTCAAAACATTAATAAAAAAATTCCTTTGGTTATCATGTTTCTTAAAGGTACCCAGAACTTTTTCCTACCTATTACGAATTATTTATCAAAAGTTGATTTTTTATTCCGCATAAAGCAGACTATCGTTCTTGGTGACTTTGTGTCAGCTAGGGATATCGCCGAGATTGGCGTAGACAGCTATTGAAAGGAGTTTCAAAAAGTGTGATCAACATATCGACTAGTACTCACGTGACTCTCACTGGAAAATTGACTCGGTTGGCCGATTTCACATTTTATCGCCCTATTTGGCGATATAACATCTTATGACAAAGTAGGTGTGTAAATGCGCATTTCTATAAGTTGCAACAAAAGTGGTGGAATCGCCGAAATCTACTACTATGACGAGCGGACCAATCATTTTATAAATCAATGGATGGACGTCTTCTCCCTTCCCGTGAACCAATCAGATGATGAATGTTCGGTTCCACCCGGTAGACGAAAACAATCTAGGGGTCCCATTACTACTACTTTTCGTGACGTGATCCTGGACACAAAAATGCTACCATTATTCATTCTACTTTTATATTCCCTCTATGAGAGAGAAACCTGCCTGAGAACTGTATACGGTATAGGTTCGATTCCTACCTGGGTGTATTTATCTCTTCTGTGTCACTAAAGCTTTCTTTGCATGTATGTCCATTGTACTTGACGTTGTTTGGCGCAGCTTCGCCAATATGGATCTTGCCAATGCAACCCAAATACTCCGACATCCGTGTAAAGCATTAGGACGGGAGGACCTGGTGTGATAAAGCAACTGGTCAATCCAGTGGTACATTCCCATATCGATCGGTTTGCTAATGGAGCCAGTAAGGGAGGTGCTCGGTTATCTCGATGATAGTCATATGGTAAATACCACCATTAGTCACTTTCCCTTTGAAAGAAAATCGATGATTCTCCTGAGATAAGGATCAAGCAATCGCTTTCGATGTCTGCGCCCCAACAATTCGTTTATTTTTGGGAATGGGCTTTGTTTCCCCTTTTTGCTATTCGCTCTCGACCAATCAATCTACGGGGGCTGGTGAAAAACCCGTTTCTTTGTTGAGTTTCAGAAACTTCTGCATCGGAGTTAGTCGGTGACGTGAACTGGGTTGTTTGAGTGAGGCTTCATTGCGCAAGGGCCATATTTAGCCAGGTTGCGCCAAACGATGTGAAGTAAATAGATATTTACACTCAAGAAAAGCTTTACTGACAAAATAGAGAAGTAAGCCCGGAGAGGAATCACGCCACCGACAGCTCGCAGGTTTCTATCGCAGTGGGCAAACCCACTGAATCACGAAGCGAACAAGAGGTAATTATTTGCGAGAGGGCAAACATAGACTTATAGTACCCACTTGCTTCACATATGCATTTTCGGTTTGGTTTGTCGTTGTACTGTCATTTTTGACTACGCTAGGGCTAATTAGCCAGAAATCTACGGCTTAACTACTACGAACATCATTGGTGTAATGGCCATGGAAGCCCAGAGGTCCGGCATCCCCTAATAAAAAAATTATTCAGAGGCAAAAAATAAAAATCGATAAAACTTGAACCGAAAACGATGATTCTTTAACATAAATCTGAATGAAAAATCAGTTTCTATTTTGACTTGCTTGATTTTCACAGCAAAAAACGAACTAGACTGATGATGCCCCATATCCTTTCAGTCTCAAATGGTTTCTTACTGTGATTGGATGATGGAGTTTGTCACCAATGGGTACCTCCAGCAGTCTCTTCTCCTCTTATACCCCATGGTTCCTAGTGAGGCCAACATCCAGTTCAGATAATATGCGCAGTTGATCCTTGCGCATTGTCTATCATTCTCTTTCCCCCCACCGTTATAAAGGACAGCCTCAAACTCGCTTGGATAATTCACTCAGAGTTGCTAGGATCGGGTGCAAATGCGCTTTTTGGACTCCTTTTCAATTTAGGGCTAAAATTGATGTGTATTCCATTGTCTTTTAAGAAAAGGAGCAACGGCGAATCGAGTTGACGTATAAGGTTGTCTAAACTCAACTGGTTTCTTACTATGATTGGTTAATACTATTTGTCTAGCGCAATGCATATTTCCAGCTCAGTCTCTTTACCATAATTGTTTCTTATTGAGGATAGCATTCAATCTGGATAATATTCGCAATTGGTTCTTGCGCAAGGTCTATTATCATCTAATTTTCGCGCCTTTGTAAAAGCTGACCTCAAACTTTTAAGACAGTGTTTGGATTATCCAGAGTTGTTGGGCACAATTACGCCTTTTTTTAAAATTGGGGTTAGACATGATTTGTATTTTATTATCTTTGAGGGACAGAAACAATGGTGAATCGAGTTGAGTTATAAGTTTATCTACAGTTAAACACTTTTTTTTGCTTTCGATCCAATCTCGACATCCCCAGTTATCAATGATACTTTAGGCTACTGACGAGCGTCCATGCCTTCATCGAGATTCTAATCTAAAATCTGTTGTACCGAGGGCCAGAGCACTAATCACTCGACTACCAGGCTGGAAATAGCGATTAACTGGAGTCGCCGTGTGACGATCTCGCATTTTCAGAACCCGTTATTTCGTTTGCACAAATCGTTACCAATATGGGGCTGCCTCGCTCAGTGCGTTTGCCCATAGACGCGAAATATAAGCAGATTGAGCATTGCTATTGAGAGGAGCTTTAAAAAGTATGACCAACATGTCGGCTAGTAGTCAGATGACTGTTCTATGAAAAATTGACTTAATTGACTGATTGGGCATTTTGTCGCCTCGTTTGCTAGCATAACATCTTATGACAGGGTACATATGTGAATGCGCATTTCTATAGAGTGGCGAACGAAAAGGTGAAATCGCCAGTTTATTACTATGTCGCGCGGACTAATCGGATGATGGATCAAGGGATGTTTGTTTCCTCCCGGCAAACGAAAGTAATCTTATGGTCACGTTACTACTAGTTTTGGTCACATGATCTTGTACACATAGAAATATTACCATTGCTCACTCTACTTTTATATTTCCTCTATGTGTTTGCCCACTGCGTTAGAAATCTTCTCAAACCCTCTATACAGTTATATGGACAATTCAAGGGCCTTGCCTCCCCTTAGGAGCTGCCATCCGAGGAAATAGTAGCGGAAGCACTCCAACCATTAGGTTGCATAACATGAACTTGGCATCTTCTTTCAAAAGCCAGCGAAATGGGGGGTGAAATGATTTCAGTGGATGCATCTTTATGTTGGATAGGGAGCTATGCCAAAACTTTTTACTGACTTTCCCTTATGTTGGAATTTTATTTTCTCTTTCAGACTTCTTGATTTACCCCGAATACAAAAGATCAGAAAACTAATGTTTTATTCATCGGAAGTTAGATCCAGAAATACGGTCATATTTTGCCGCATCTTAGTTTGGAGGTATGTTCTCTGCAATCGGAAAAATGACCAGGTTCTAAGTTCCTGATTACATGGATGCTGATAAAAGAAATCAATGCGTATATCAGTCTTTTCAAACTGTTCTGTAGGAAGTATTTCTATAAGTTGATTTTGTCTCAATTATTTTTCTACGATTGTTATTCGATAAAAACATTTTGATGTCTTTATTTTAATACTCCTAATTTCAAATGGATTTTGAATCACAACAGACAGCCATTTACGAACTCTATTAGAACCCGAACTGATGCAGGGTGAGCCATGAAAAGTAATCTATCTCAGTTTCGCTACTACATGTGTAATATCACGCGAAATATGGTTTAAAGACGTACAGTATCCCATCTACCTTTTACAGAAGATGTTGAAAATGATCTCCTTGAACACCAATGCACCTCTGTGCACGTCGCAACACATTTTGAGACACTCGTTGCAACTCACTGAAATCAATATTTCGTACAGCAATCCGATTATTTTCAGTTTGTCGATTGAGATTGTTGGCATACACTTTTCCTTTTCAATTTCCCCACAGGTAAAAATCACACATCGAAAGGTTCGGCGAACGAAGAGGTCGCAATCCTTTGCTCACAGTCCGTTTTTCAGTGAAGGCCTGTCTCATGGATTCGTCAGACGTTTGGCAGGTCACTCCGTCCTGCAGAAGAAACAGTATTTCAGTTCCTCGGATGTGAACTGCTCATAATATCATTCCAGGATTTGCAGAAACGCAAATATTCGGGCTTCTTTTCGTGGTCTATCTACTTTGATCCCATAATCTCACTGTCGAATAAATGATTATAGAGCCGCCTCTGGAGCATAGAGGAAATACGAAGTAGAGTTGCAATGGTAACCTTTTTATGTGCCAATACTATTTGCAACGTGAACCTTAAACTACGTTCGCCTGCAGGGTGGAAACGAACATTCATCATCTGATTGGTCCACGGGACCCGAGAAGACGTTTATCCATTGATTAATCACCTGATTGGTCCGCGACATAGAAGTAGACTTTGGCGATTTCACCATTTTTGTCGCTAGCCTATAGAAATGCGCGTTCACATATTTACCCTGTTATAAGATGTTATACTGGCAAACGAGGTTATAAAATTAAAAACCCTACCCTACGTCGTGACTGCTCTGAGAGAAATTGACTGCTGGCCAAATAGGCCAGCCGAGTCAATTTCTCTCAGAGCAGTCACGACTATTAGTCGACAAGTTGGACACACTTTTTGAAGCTCCTCTCAATGGCTGCGCTCAGTCTACTTATATTCGACGTCTATGCTCTGAATTATCAAAAACCTGCCGTCCCCGAATCCTATCGATCACTAGGATTCAAGGTGTTCGGGACCTTAGCACTCCCTAGTGTGTGTCTTGTTGATACAAATTATTCGGTTACTCATTTGGAATATTTTAATATTCACTCCTTCCTTTGAAAGGGGAAAAGCGACAAGCCCCTTGGAGTTGGCTCACGTTGTCTGCAGTCTTTTCTTGACCTGAAACGGAGTTGGAGACGTGGCATTTATGGAGTGGAAGAAAAGCACTCCAGAAGATTAATCGAAGGGAACATACAGCCCACCCGTCGCGCGTTTGCTGAGAGGGAAGTTATAAGTACATTATAAATAAAAAAAGGGATATCTCAATCTTCCATTCTTTGATCGATCAGTGCCGTTCGGTGGAAATAGGGCAAGTGGTCCGGATATTATTCCACGCAGGAGTTCGATTTAAAAGTGGGTGGATCGAAAGGCAAAAAGTTTAATATCATAAGAGCAACGGATAGGTCACAGTTACGTGTATAATGGTAGTGAGTGTTCGGTTCTTTTTTATGGAAAATATAAGAACAGATTAAATTCTTGCCAGTGTCTTAATGCATGAGCACGTTGTATGGCCTCCACGCTTGGAAGGAAGGTCGCCGGTACCATGGTACCAGGAAATGTGGAAAGTCTTTGTACTGCAATGTGCTATCTGTATCCTGAGTTAAAAATATAAAAGATATGCATTGTATTTATAATATTGGTATGTTAAGTACGGTATTTTCACACAACTCTAATCCAAAATCATCCCAATTTTTAAATTTTTTCGTTATAGCTTCTAAAAAAAAGCTTTCCAAATGACTTTTTTGCTGATATTACCAACAGAAAGATCAGAATTTGATATTAAACACTTTTGTTACGTATATGTAGTTTATATATTTAATTAGGGCCGCAGTAGCCCGTTTTGGAAGAGTAACGGATTAGCAACCAGAGGGTTGCGAGTTCGAAACTAGGTCCAACCAAAGACCATCGGACACACGGGAGATGGTGCGTTAAATCTGTCGTGGCCTCAAATTTCCTCACGTTGGCACTGTGTGGAAGTTTGGAGAGTGGGGTGCCAGATCAGGTGTTGACCATCTGACCGTGATTCAAAATTACGTGGTGTTGCCCTCTTATCTTTCACTTGGGATAGATCCCGGACTGTCACCAATAGCCCGTTATGTTGCTCCATTGCAACGTTAATTAACTACCTACCTTATATATTTAACTAATTTTGACAAACTTTGAACCATAGTTGTGTATGATGTACAAGACTAGTCCATCGAATATTTCCTTCAATGCATCGATAGAGGATCATAATTGTGAGAATATCTCGCAGTAGGTTAGGTGCAAGAGGTAATTCGCACTGATACAAATGACAAGTGAAACATGGCTACAAAATGCGCAATATCATTCATCTATGCTCTATCATTTAATACTCGAACGGCTCATTTGACGTCGCTCGTAGATAGTTGAATTGATATCGCACTGGGGAGCAACACAACGGTCTCTTAGTTGTGGTTTAGGACCGTGGTTTTGTGAAATGACGTGACTTAAAGTAATTATTTGTATTCATGAGGATATTGATACTAGTCTAACCTGGTACGAGGACTCGGAATGTACTTGGCACACAAGGCAGTTGCCCTAAGACTGACTGACTGATCGGCCCGTGACCCTCTATTGGGCTCGGGGATTTTGAAAATGTTAAAAATATGAAGTATACCGTTTTTATTTCAGCAGTATGATGGCATATTAGTTGATCAAGCAGAGAAATACACCGAGGGTAAGTTGCAGGAATAAAATCTACGCCGTCTACAACTGGCTGGTTGCTAGTACAGCCATTGAGACACTTGACGCTTATGTATTGAGGCGTTAATATACTTGAAACACAAATCTGAAATAAAATAGCTATAAATATATAATGATTAATGTAATATCTTACAGAAGCGAGTGAATTTTTCTTTATGAAATTTCCTTTCTTATTACAAACAAATTGAAAAGATTAAGTTTTGGATGGAAGAAAAGTGAAGGAAAAGTTTTTAAATCTAGAAAACAGGCTGCACATTTCGTACAAAAGCACATTTCCTTTCAGGGCACTGACGTCTCCCCATGTTAGAAAAGAGTTGGAAAACGCAATATAAACTTAATGAAGAAACAAAGACAATGCTAATGGGCTTGAAGCCAACATGGTGGTTTGCCTTATTTAATGACTTTCATACATGTACCTTGTTCTTAGTATACTTGAATTGACTTTGGCTTCCCATTTTTCAATGGCGATTAAGTTATTGTGCAAGTACATAAAATCAGTTATAAATCGTTTCATAAAACAGAGACGTTAACAATATAACGTTTACAACTTTCCGGCGACGTCTTGGTCTCTGCTACGATCATTTTTATTGAGCGTTCTAAGCATTCTTAACGGATGAATCAGAATGTTTCTGCTAAGGAAAATATTACTCTCTACTTAACATTAAAATATTTGTGGTAGCAAAATAAATTCCTGGTTTTGTTAATTTCAATTTACTTTGAACATATAAAATACCTCCGAATATATACATCGGTTATTAGGCTTTTAAATGTAATTTTACAACATAAGGAATGGAATAAGAAATAGCTCTCTTTAAACTTAGCTCAATATAGCTTATACTAATAAAAAGCTGAAGCGTGGATTGATATAGTATATATGTATTCAGCACAGACTCAATATTGATTTTAAAATGAATACTGTGATTCGATCATGTTAGACAGATGAATCCAAATGCGAAATGTAAAGGCTCATTTACACTTGTACGTCTCTGAATCCGCTTTCTGTTTTCAGATCCGTCGAACCAATGAGCAACGAGAATGGCAATGATTGACAGGTTTAATCAGTCCCTTCTCGTCGTGCATTGGTTCGACGGATCAGAATACGGAGAGCGGATTCAAGTGTAAATGAGACTTAAAGGAGAAAGATACGCTTTACAATTTTGCATCAACAGAATACTTTAACAAAGTGGACACGTAGCTTAAGTAAATGGCACGTGCAAGAAAATATCACAAGTTTCTACGTAAGTAGGACACGTGATAGAAATTGCTTGCGAACACGCATGCGCAAACGACTGTCGCCATGCATGTTAGTCAGCAATTTCTATCATGTGCCTAATTACGTAGGAACTTGTGACAGTCTTCTTGCACATAGACATGTTCCATTACATTTCTCCAGGAGAGTACCGGTTTGTTTTACACTGAAAACCCCTCTCGTACATAAGTTCATCTTGTACATGTGTCTAGATTTGGTTTTGATTTGCACCTCAACTACAATCATTTTCTGTGTTCTAGAGCTAATTAAACCAGACTTGATTTATTTATCATTCTTTGTTAGTTGGTTTTGGGTTTTATGACGGAAGGGCTATATTTGGCCAAGCTGCGCCAAACACTAGACAACAACGAGGGAGAGGAAAAAAAGCAGAAGGGTAGGCAAGGGTAAAACAGAAGGGAGGGCAGATCACTCGGGTACCTCGGGGTTGTGATGTCTATACGCACCTAAAGAAGATGTACCATAACATGCTTTGGAAGATATTTTTAGTACAAATCCATTTCCTCCCTTGGTATAAAAACCCACCTGCTCCCTAGCGAAATGTAACTAATAAGATAACCATCTTCGAATTTGGCCGGTATATCCATAGTCACCCCAATCTATCATGGCCTTGAGTGTAGCAGAAGGATTGTCCCCATTTGAAGAAATCGCCTTGTAACCATTGTGTAACGAATATAGGAGAAGCCATATCCCTATCTCGTCTTTTTTAGGAGTGAAGCCCGACAACTTAATTCTGCTAAAACGCTTGCTTTTGATAGTGTTGAATGCCAAGCTCGATGCTGATGAAATGAATGGTTGGAGAACATTTCATTAAAATTCATTACTCTATCCTGCCGCTGATAAATTACTCTATCCAGTCCATTTGATCATAAATTTTACTTTACAAAGATGGCTTAAGATGTTTTTAGGATAAACCCCTTTTTTCCAGTTGATTATTCCTCATCAAACAAGCATAATGAAACAACTTTCCTGACAATCTATGAGTGGGATTTTTAGTGTAAAGAAATAAACCAGACCGAAAGAGAATATTTTAATACCGCTACCCAAATGCTCGTGCATGATACACATCGGGGTTATCTTAAAATGTAGTTCATCGCTATTTGGCGATGTTTGGCGATTAATCTAATTGGTGTTGAACAATCAACCCTCATATATCAATTAGAAACTCATTTAATAGAATTTATACTGGCGAAGTGCTGGAATCGTATTCAAGTACAATCGAATCAAGCCACGTGACATCACGTTTTGAATATGTACAGGTAGGTAGGTAGTTAATTAACATAGCACAACGGCTATTGGTGACAATCCGGGATCAATCCCAAAGGGAAAGATCCAAAGACAACGCCTCGTAATTTGGATCCATGGTCAGATGACGAGGTCAACACCTGAGCTGGCACCCCACTCTCCAAACTTCGAATATGTATAGGAAATACATTCCGCTGAAGAAACGCTACCTACACTTATATTTAATTTGACCAAAAATGCCTCGTAGGAAACATAATAGAGAATAGATAATACTACCAAACATTTAATCTCTAATCCATACTATCATTGCATGGCGTGATGTGGAAGTTTCAAGAGTGGGGTGCCAGCTCAGGCTTTGTCTTCATCATCTGACCGTGGTTCAAAATTAAGAGATGTTGTCCTTGATCTACCCCTTAGGGATTGATACCGGACCGTCGCCAATAGCCTTTTGTGTTGCTCCTGTGCGACGTTATTAACTACCTACCATACAATCATTACACCTAACTATTTATTTCAATTCATGAATCATTTAAATATGTTATCAATTGTGCAATTCAACTTGGTTATCATGTCATTCAATTCAACTGGTTATACGCAAAAATAATTTCATGGTAATCGACCTCATTACAAGATAATTTTAAATGAATTTCACATTTTGTCTTCGGCAATCACACAATTACAATCTCTATTCTTTTGCAAATACATAGATTACCTCATCACTCATTTAAAATTTCTTCACTCATTTAATCACACTGATTTAAATCATCTGTTGAAGCGTGTAATTCTTAATTTTGTAAAGAGGGAGCGCAATCTAGGTGGAACAATTTAAATGTATTATCTGGCAGCAAGCCAGTGGAGCTTGTGTTCACAGCACGAAGGTGTGTGAGAGCATCTTCCAAGTTTTTAAGTTATGAGTAAATAAAGAAACAGTCACCAGAGTATCTGGATTAGAGTGTTATTAAATGAGCTATCGAAAGGTCTAAACATGTGGTCAGTCTCCCGGAGCAACTAGTGAATTGAGTTCCCATTTAAAAGCTTGAGTATTGCTATTCACATCAGCAGCGTCGACGCAATTGAGGTATGTGACTGAGTTTATTATTCATGTTATGAAATAATTATTCAAAATGTTTAATGACGTTAAGAAAGAGGATTTAATAGCAATTTTCAAGTGAGGTAGGAGATACTAATGACTATTTCAGAGTTAAGCAGTGTAATAAAACAAAATGAGAAGTACATAAAAGGGCAAAAATGGGTTGTTGAGTTAACAATCATGTTAATTGAGGAAAGAAAGTCTGAAGAGCAGCTGCAAATAGAACTAGAAAAAATAAAACTTGAGAGAATGAAAAACAGAATTGGAACTTGGTCGCATAAAAGCGCAATCAATATCTGAGGATGTTAGTGACAGTCATCAAACTGAATCTTTGGACTCTCTCAACAAAGTGTCCGTACTTTAACAATTAAAATTCCTAATAGACCTGAAGGTTGGGGTTATTTTTCTCGTCATTAAAAAGGGCCTTTGTATCGAAAAACGTCCCTAATAAATATAAAGCGGAGATTCTTTTAAATTTGCTAGGTGAAAGGGCAACTAATGTGATAACTTACATAAAAGATGACGAATTAAATTATTATTCTAAAGTAAAAGCAATAGTAATTCGAGAGCTTGAACCTACTCCCCAATCGTGTTTAGAAAATTTTATGAAAACACACCGGTCAACTCAATGAAACGTATGTACAATTTGTATCGCAATTAACGGCGAGCTGGGAAGGAATATTATTTAAAGTTGAGAAAAGTAACGGATTTCGAAATCCTCAATTTTATCAGATAAAATATGTCAAACCTTGGATAAAGAAACCCCTATCATATATGTCTGAGACAGGCGGACGGCTGGTTTAAACCCTCTGAGTTAGAAAAGAAATTGATTTATATTTCACAACCCGCGGTAAAACTTTAGAAAATTCAAGGGTAAATAAATTTTCCGAGTCAAAAAGTACATCGAAAGTTTTCCTGTCAGACGTTAAGAGTTATAAATGTGTTTTTTTTATATATTGATAATCACTCCTTATATAAATGTCTTAATTACAAAAAATTATCTGTTAATGAGCGTACTGAGTTCGTAAGAACTAATCTCTTTTGTTTTAAATGCTTAGGGAATCAGAGTATCAAATTGCATTTCCCATCCGAACAAAAACAAAGTGATGCGAGTGAGAATATTGTAAACACTTTAAGAGAGAAAAATACCACTTTCCTCTCCCTACAGCTTTAGAATTCGTACCAGCAGATAGTAAACAACTGAGTCAGGATCGAAACTATTTTGTGGCGACGAGTACTTCATCCGCTAAATCGAAAGCTGTATTGCTTAGCACTTTTTATTTGTGTTTTAGACGTGATATGGGTAATGTTTTTCCCGTTCGTGGGCTTCTCGATGTCGGTGCTAGTACTAACTTTTTAAGTAAGAGATGTGCAGATAAGCTTAATTTAAGAAAGGAAAAATAAATATCGCTGTGTCCGGTTTGAATGGGTTGTCTTTATTAATTAAATCTAAGGTTAGTGTTAAGATTACTAATGAATTGAGAAATTTCAAATTAGATTTAGAATTTTTGGTTGTTCCAAGAATCACAGATCTGACACCATCTAAGCAAGTTGATATTTGCGTTCCAGAATTAAATAACATTAAGTTAGCGGATACAGGTTTTAACATTCCAGGTTCCATTGACGTACTTTTAAGAGCAGAAAATTTTTATGAGCTTTTAAAACCAGTTCAAATTTATCCATCTAACACTGAATTAATATTACGAAACACTGTATTCGGTTTTGTTGTGAGTGCTAGTGTACAGACAGTAACTAAGAATAATGTACAGTGTGGGCTTGTTAACGATTGTATCGATTTAGAGAAAATTATCCGAAAATTTCAGGAAATTGAAAATATTGAGTATGAGAAAATAAAAAATGAGGAAGCCCTTATTTGTGACGAACATTAAAAAAACCATACGAGAGATGAAAGTGGTCGGTATGTCGTACAAATGCCCTTGAAAGAGGGCCTTCCGGCTAGCCTAGGCGAATCAAAGCAGATTGCTATGAGACGGTTAGATTATCTTTGGGCGCGTTTGGTGAGAGAGCCTGAAATTCTGTCCATGTATAAATCCTTCATGGAAAAGTATTTAAAGATGGGACATATGGAGGAAGTAAAGGAAAGTAAAGAACCAGGTGTGGTCTACTATCTGCCCAATCGTGGTGTTGTGATTCGAGAATCCACGTCTGCACCTCTACGTGTAGTGTTCAACGCCTCTGAAGTAACATCTAACGGTAATTCACTAAACTCTGCAGTACAATGGAGGAGTGAATCAAGATGACTTATTCACAATAATGCTACGCTTCCGAAAGCATTTATTTGCATTTGTTGCGATATTAAAAAAATGTATAGAATGATTTGGATTCATCCCGGTCAAAGAGGTTTATTGAGAATTGTCTGGAAGTCCTCAGAAAGATCCTATCAAAACATACAGACTATGCACCGTAACTTATGGAACTACTAGTGCACCCTATCTTGCAACCAGAACATTGCAGCAGTTGGCATATGATGAAGGAGCACAATTCCCGATGGCTGCATCTGTACTCTTATCAGACACGTATATGGATGACTTGCTTACTGGAGCTAATCAGTTAATCCAAGCTCAGGAACTTCAACGGCAACTTATTTCACTTTTGGATCGAGGTAGCATGGCTTTGCCTAAATGGTCTGCTAATGATACATCTCTTGAAAAATGAAGCTGATGCATCTGTAGAATATTCTTTTGCTGCTAATACTAAAACATTAAGTATTTTATGGAAACCTCGAACTGATTGTTTTTGCTTCAATTTTAAACCATATATATAGGATGTATATACTAAAAGAGAAGTTCTGTCACAAATAGCAAGGATATACGATCCACTTGGACTTTTGGGTCCTCTTGTGACAAAGGCTAAAATTTTTATGCAGAAATTATGGCTGCTAAAAATAGACTGGAGTGAACCACTACCGGAGAGAGAAAATCGAGAATGGCATGAATTTATCGAGTCCCTGCAGAAGGTTCCTAACATGGCCATACCACGATTCATCTTAGTTGAGGATGCTAACGAGATAGTTACATGACTTCTCAGAAGCAGTTTATGGATCAGTAATTTACTGTAGTAATTACTGCTCCATAGCAGTAATTTCCTGATGCTGTTGTAAAGCCACAACAGCATCAGGCCATACTTCAGTGAGATTGTATGCAGTAAATCCCGTGTCTCTCCTTTAAACAAGGTCTACAATACCGAGACTTGAGCTTTGCGCGGCAGTTCTGGCGAAATTAATGCATAAAGTGATGTCATCATTGAAAATCGAAGTGACGGCTATTCACCTTTGGAGTGATTCTATGATTGTGCTGTCATGGATTAAGAAAGAGCCTCGTCTACTAAAGATATTTGTTGCTAACCGAATTTCAAAGTTACAGGATCTTATCAAAATTGAACAATGGAATTACGTTCCATCTGAAGAAAATCCATCCGACCTCATATCCAGAGGTATGGACGCCAAAAAACTGCCACTAAGTGAATTGTGGTGAGATGGACCTGACTTCCTAAGGGAAGATGAGTACCCTATTAGAGCCTGAATCTGTGATTGAGAGACACTGATGAACTCAAAAACTGTGTTGATCCTGAATTTGTACCGTATTTGACTTTAACTGTGAATGATTTATTGAATTGTAGCAATAAGTATTTTAAAATAATCCGTATTATGTAAGTTTTCTTAGGTTTTGTAGAAATTGTAAGAGCATACCAAAGAAGGTAGGACTATTAGATGCAGAAGAAATAAAAATAACAGAAGCAACACTAGTAAGGTTAGTTCAACGTGAGTATTTTAAAGCTGAAATAAATGGTCTTCAAAAATCAGGTATGGTTCCAAAGTATAGTTCGATTAAGAATCTTAATCCCTTTATTGATGACTTTGGACTATTGATATTAAGTCCCTATTGATGACTTAAGAGTAGAAGGCCGACTAAAAATAAATACTCATAACCGACTCATAATAAAGTAATTTAAGTTATGAGAAAAAGTTTCCAATTATTCTGCCTTCTAAACATAATTTAACAGAATTAATAGTTAATTATTATCATCTTAAATATCTACAAGCAGGCCCCCAAGCTTTATTATACCATGTGAGACAGAAATTTTTGATCGTAAATGGTAGAAATCTTTGTAGGAAAGTAGTGCATAATTGCATGGTTTGTTTCAAGGTGAAACCGGTAACAGTTAATAAAATTATTGGCGACTTACCCAAAGAAAGAGTTACTGAAAACTTCCCTTTTAATATTACTGGAATTGATTTCTGTGGTCCTTTCTCTATTAAATATAAATATCAACGTAAAGGTATTCTCCATAAAATTTATGTTTGTATATTTATTTGCTTCACAACTAAGGCAATACATATAGAGAGTTACCGATTTAACTTCTTTCATTGAAACCTTAAAAAGATTTATCTCAAGAAGAGGTAAACCTGTTAAATTATTCACAGATAACGCAAAAAATTTTGTGGGTGCTAGCAGGGAGATTAAAAAATTACACAATTCAGTATGTAAACTGTAGTATCTTTGAGCACCTTATTTATTGTAACCATGAATGTTTTGTCGTTTATGTAATTTAATGCTTAATTTCAATTTGCAATTACTTGAATGTCTTTCATACATTGCAAGGCCCGGCGCTGTTAAAGTGTGTAATTCTTAATTTTGTAAAGCGCAATCTAGGTGGAACAATTTAAATGTATCATCTGGCAGCAAGCCAGTTGAGCTAGTGTATGTACCGCGCGAAGGTGTGTCAGAGCATCTTTGAAGTTTTTGAGTTATGAGTAAATAAAGAAACAGTTCACCAGAGTATCTGAATTTGAGTGTTATCAAATGAGCTATCGAAAAAGGTCTATATATAATCTTTTAATACAATCACATCACTGATTTAAAATAATCTTCCTAATAAAAAACAATTGTCCCACAATAGTCATCACATTTAAATAATCTTTATCCTGAACAGAAAAAAGGACATTTCGAAACACTAATGTGCGCTGACAAGGAGGAAAATATTTGCGCAACGGTTTCGTCTCACCTCCAGATAATGGTGCCATTACAATGGTTCAGATAACGAGCCCTTGTTCGGCTTAAAACAAATACTCACTTGTCCTCGAGGATCTTCCTTTCTAAATCATTTATGATGGGATATCTATCTAATCTCTTCATTGTAGATATCCGTATGCTGGAGATGTCTTATGATGTTTTCCTGAAGTTCAAGAGCAAAAAAAAGCCTTTTCTCTGGAAATGAAGATACGACGTCAGGGCAGAGACGTAACTAGGCTACTTTCCACCCGGGGCAAGAACTCGCCTTGGCGCCCCCCCTACAGATCAACCAAACGAAAACCCTCCCCTCCCCGACAACACCTGATATCGCCACCACACATTTATTCCAAATTTTTTTATTAAACTTAGACTGTAAATGCTTGATTTCAAAGGTAAATAGATTAATTTGCAGCAATTTCATTCTTAGTACAAGATAAAATACCTAATTAATTCTAAGATATTTCATTGACAAATAATCTAAGAGTAGCAAGTTTGGTATATCTTTTCACACTTATAATCGCTGCAAATAAAATGAAAAGGTTTTATCAAATGATATCGGGTATGTGTGGGCTGCATCAAAATTAACAGACTTGCTTTAGAATAGGATATTTAATTATGATAAATACAGAGGCTGTTCGGACATTTTTTGAATGATTGTGATGAGCTGTAAAAAAATTGTGTGCTACGAAATAATTTTATTTTCGCAGCAGTTAACAGTTAAAGTATAACTTATCGTCTGCTAACTCAGAGTCTTGTTTACTTTCAAAATGGCGCTTTTAAATAAGCTATGAATGGAAGGCTATGTTTCCTCTATTTCCGAAACGAATTTTGCTTATTCAATTATTCAAAAGCGCTGTAAAAGTCATGTTTTTTCTATATCTAAAGGTACGATAAGTAATATTATTAATGAGAAAGGAATAAACGCTTAAAAGTGGAAAAATACTTCCAAAAAAGAAAAAAAATTTTGAGAATATTTGTAAGTCATTAAAAGTTCAGTTTCAACTGTAAATAAAATAATTAACAGTGATTTGAATATTAAAAAGGCAAAAAATACAATGTTCATCGTCTATCTCCACGGCATATTGCAGAAAGCAGAACTCGCTGCAGAATTCTGTATGAGAAGCATTTATCGGGAGAAAGATGGAAAAATGTTGTGACAATAGACGAGGCGTGGGTGTATTTAAAAGATTGCAATAAAAAAGAACAATTTATTATCATAAAAGAGGAGAAAAATTTTAAAACGTGGTTCAACTTCATAACTTTAACGTGAGAACTTTCTCTAAGAGATGTACGATTGTTGACGGTTTTGCCAATATTCAAAAAATTTATCCTCAGTATTCAAAAAAGAAATACTATATCTTTATCCAAAGTGCCAACAATCAGTAGAACTGCATCAGGATAAAGCAAGGAGCCACACATCTAAATCCACTATTAAATTCGTGGAAAAAATGGAACAAGAAACTGGTATCAATTCAATAAATATCCTTTACTGATATTCCTGCTAAATCTCCAGATGTCTCACCCATGGACTTTTGTGCTTTTGGACTTTTAAAAAGATAATTATCGAAACGTCGACCGAAAACCATTCAAGTATTTTGGAAAACTGGAACAAGAATTAATAACAACAGATTTTACTCAAGTTATTATCTTGTGTGTGTGAGTATTATATTTAGACATTTTACACAATCTCTTAATCTATTGACAAAATGTGAAAAAAATTAATTTAAACACAGAAAAAGCTTGAACTAAAACTTAACTTTACGGGCTTTTTCGGCTGCAAACATTTTTATAATGTCCTCGAAAGATAGCTTTGAAGCTAACTTGTGCTCTATTGATATGATGCTCAGGTTGGTTAGTCTTTGTCCTGTTAAGTTTCTGAGGTAATTTTTTATGATCTTCAGTTTGCTAAAACTCCTTTCATTTGAGGCTACTGAGACTGGTACTACGAGGAAAATTCTCAACGCTGTTGTTATGTTGGTGGACGCGTCTTCAAGTCCGTTCTTGTATATTAACGTCAGAAGACCTGATGGTGTAGCCGTTTTCATATTAGGGTTTTAATCCAAGGCATTATACTTAAAACTCTCCACTTCTAACGCCAGATAGTCCCTGTCTAAGTCTTCTTTATATGTGGTAGCTAACTCAAGTGCCTGGTTCTTCAATTCTTCTCCATTCATTGTTTCAAACCGAGCTCCATTGAGGAAACCAAATAATCTATTCATGTTTTGAATGACTTGAAACCTTTGCCTCAGTTCATTCAGAATCCGATCTATTATTTGTATAATCAATAATCTGAACTTTTTTCTTCTGATAATTCATAGCTTTCAACTTCGCCCTCCTCCGTACTTCTTTAAGTGGTTCAAAATTACGTGTTGTCCTCGGATCTTTCCCTTTGGGATTGATCCCGGACCGTCACCAATAGCCCGTTGTGTTGCTCCAGTGTGACGTTAATTGAAATACCCCCTCCGTTCTTCTTTAAAAAGAGGATCTATGTTAAGCCTTACTGCCATTTCTTCACATTCTGCATTTAGCTCCTTTTATAGTTTTTCGTTGTTGTATCTACTAAGTTTTTCCTCTTCATTTTTTTATCATACGTAAATATCTATAGTAAAAAAATACTCGGCCAATTTAGCGCCCCCCTAAACCGGCGCCCGGGGCAGATGCCCGGTCTGCCCCCTCTAGTTACGTCTCTGCGTCAGGGGCGACAACTCCAAGGGCTGAATTCCCTGCCCTAGTTATTTGTATGGCGCCCTCCCCCAAACTTGAGAGATAAATATCAACTTCAGGTAGGTAGGTAGTTAATTAACGTCGCACTGGAGCAGCACAACGGGTTATTGGCGAGATCCGGGATCAATCCCGAAGGGAAAAGTCCGAGGACAGCAACTCGTAATTTTGAATCGCGGTCAGATGACGAGTTCAACATCTGAGCTGGCACCCTACTCTCCAAACTTCCACACCATGAGGGCATTTAAGGCCACGATAGATTTAACATGCATCAGCTCCCACATGTTATTTTTCTTGACCTTTGCTGTAAGGGTCCGGAACCCCTTTGGCCCTTCTCATAAATATTTTTCATAGTTGAGGACCCTGTTCTCTCTCCCAAAGTAGAGGGATAAATATAACAAGCAACATAGAGGGATTTTCACTGCAAACAAACTAAACGGTTATTTTGTTTCCTGTTACCCAAATGTTCTCGCATAATACATGATAAGCATTTTCTGTCAAGTTAAATATAGGTGGCGGTAGAATTTTCCACCGACATTCCAATTTTTTGGCGTAGTTTGGCCAGATATGGTTCTTGCGCCATAAAAACCAATCCAACCAACCAATTTTTTAAAACGCTAAAAGGGGTCATGTCCATATGAAAAAGTAGATAGACAGTACTGTAAATATCCATTTTTTTATGCTTAATATGTTACAGATTTAGTTTATAGACTTGAGACATTCATTTTTCGGATTTTATTTTGAATGTTACTTAACCTTTTGAGGGGTTCACGCGCACATATCTGTTCTGCAACTTGTATTCTTCCAAGCATGACTCTTAAGCAATTTTGACTATCTTGACCAATGGAATATTTCTTAGGATTCTTTCAACCACTAGATGTGGCTATTTAGTTATGCGTGTTGTAGGTTAAAAGCAATGCATTACTCGGAAAACTCTTGACTCTCAGAGAAATTTGAATTTAACAAGATACATTACAGAAATTTATAAAAGTATCGATGTCTTATTGTGTTTTCCACACATTTAAAATTTGTAATAAAATTTTTGCAAACATGGTATATATCGAGCAAGACTTGTTTTCACACAAAATCACAATGAAGATAAAAGTTTCATCAGACTCTATTTCGAAGATAACGTCCAATGGCGGAAACCGAAAAAAAATCAGTCCACCCTGCTACATCGATTCCCCAAAGCAGCTTTTCAACTTCGGAATTCAATCTCAACATCGCTGTTAACTTTCGGGGAATTTAAACAATCGGAAACCTATCGATTTCGCTCCAAGAAAAAGAACCTCAATTCTGGAGCCTCGGTTGCTCCTTCCAGATAAGAAAATGAGAAAGAGAGCTATGGATTGAGCCCAGCTTTTCCGTTTCAGCCCGATTAGGCAGCAAACCGAGCATCCACACGAAATGGAAGAGCAAACCGAGAGCAATTGCGAAAGTCTCGCTTTTATTTCAAGGTCGTCGGATTTCAGTTTCCGCACACAGGATACATTTATTTCCTCAACTGACCAGTTCTGGACTAAGGAAGAACAAAGGCACGAAAAAGCAATCTGAGTTGGAAAACTTTTACAGTGTTGAAGGGATCAAATAAATTTCCTTTTAGTGTCGCAACTTCTTTTTAAGGAAACAAAGGTAGATCGAACGATGAGCTTATCCAGTTGATTCCGAAATCTATGATCAATGGATCAGGTCCATTTCCTCTTAGCGTCGCATCTACTTTTTAAGGGAACAAGTAAATTGAACGATAGTTGCAGAGAAGTTTATCCACAGTTCTCAGAATTCTGTGGTCAATAGATCAAGTCGATTTTTCTTTCAGTGTCGCTGAGGGTTGCGAGTTCGAAACTCGGTCCAAACAACGACCGTGTACGCGGAGGCTGGTGCAGATAAAATCTGTCGTGACCTGAAATGTTCTCAAGTTGGTATGGCGTGGAAGTTTGGAGAGTGGGGTGACAGCTCAAGTGTTGACCTCGCCATCTGACCGTGGTTAAAAATGACGAGGTGTTGTGTCCTCGGATGTTTCCCTTCGGGATAGATCCCGGACCGTCGCCAATCGCTTGTTTTGGTATTTCAGTGCGACGTTAATTATCTACCTACCAACTACCTACTTTTTAGTTTTGCAACTTATTTTTTAAGAAAACAGGTAGATCGAACGATGGTTCCAGAGAAGCTTATCCAGTTAATTTCAAAGTCTGGTCAATGAATAAGGTCGATTTCCTCTTAGTGTCGCGACTACTTTTTAAAGAAACAAAGGTAGATTGATAGTTGTTGAGAAGCTTATCCACTTAATTCCAGTCTGTGGTCAATTAATCAAGTCGATTTCCTTTTAGTGTCGAAATTTCTTTTTAAGGAAACATGTTGAGCAAACGATGGTTGCAAAGAAGTTTATCCAGTTAATTCCGAAGTCTATGGTCAATTTCCTTTTAATGTCGTAACTTCTTTTCTAGGGAACAAAGGTAGATCGAACGATGGTTGCAGAGAAGCTTATCCAGTTTTTTTCGTAATCTGTGGTCAATGGATCAGGTCCATTTCCTTATTGCGTCGTAACTACTTTGTAAGGAAACAAAGGTAGATTGAACGATAGTTGCAGAGAAGCTTATCCACTTACTTCAAAGTCTCGTCAATGGATCAAATCGATTACCTTTTAGTGTCGCAACTTCTTTTTAAGGAAACAGGTATATCGAACGATGGTTGCAGAGAAGCTTATCCTGTTAATTCCGAAATCTTGTGGTCAATGAATCAGGTCGATTTCCTTTTTACTGTCGCAACTTCTTTATAAGGAACATGTAGATTGAAGGTAGTTGCAGAGAAGCTTATCTACTTAATTCCAAAGTCTGGTTAATGAATCGGGTCGATTTTTGCATCTATGAACATTGGTGTAGACATAAAAAAAATAAAAATTCAGCCTTTTACACTCCTCATGCGTTTAAGCATTATACGAATAATATATTTGCAACCTAAAATAGCCAGTTATTCAAATCATTAATAATTTATTAATCACACATGGAAACAAATGAATATATTAGCAAAGTAATTGAATTTATGTTGTACTGGAGAAACATAAGGGTTATAGCGACTGTCGGATCAATCCCAAAGGGAAAACCCCCGAGGTCAACATCTCGTAATTTTGAATCACCGGCAAATGACGAGGTCAACACCTCAGCTGGCATCTCACTCTCCAAACTTCCATACCACGCGAATGTGAGGACATTTGTGATCACGACAGTTTTAACGTGCACCAGCTGAACCCATACGACGGTTTTTGGTTGGATCGAGTTTTGAACTCTCAACCCTTCGGCTACAAATCCGCAACTCTACCAACTGGGCTACCGGGTCCCACAAATGAGTATGAATGTAGTGAATATGTTTTTCTCCGATCATAACCATCTTACATGTTCAGATACCAAAGTTTTTCCACTTTTTAAAACTAAGAGAAAAATGAAGAGATAATTTTGAGGAATGCTGCTTTGTTTCTTTATTGCCAATATTTATATTTCGCAATTTCAATCATGTAAAAAGATTTCTGCATTCAAAGTAACGGAGCTGCGTTACTTTTTTTGCTTACATAAATCCCCTACTTCAATATTTAGTCTGATGACCAAACATAATATTTAAAGACAGCAAAATTTTTCAAATGTGTTCAACTTTCTATTGACTGACAGAATTTTGGGCCCCCTCCGAAACAAAATCCTGGCTATTCTACATTGTGAATCACGGAAGTTTTGGGCTTGGAAAGATTAAAAAGAATCCTAATGAATCAGTTCTGTCTTTGTCACAATGGGTCAGTGGGTGTTTCAGAAACTTTGCGGTGACCCAAATTCAGAGAGGTCAGGATTTATCTCTGTACGAAGCCATCCCGTTCCATTGCTAATAGAATACAATCAAAAGCAAACGCTACAGTTGATTATGAAACACATAAATCGATGTTTTGATCAGGTAGCCTTCCAATACAGCTTTGCAAAGATGATTATTGACTGGTAAATTTATAAACCAAAGGTTCCTATCACTGAATTTTAAATTTACTCTTACAGACCCCTTTTGAGTTCTAATTTTTCAATTACAATTCCACATATTTTCCTTATTGCTTCCTTTTTCTTCATTATTTATTATGTAGGCGGCGTAGGTTGAATTATTGTCAGGTTTGATTCCACCCTGGGTGTATTTCTCTCTACTGTGCTAGAAAACCTTTCTTGTGTGTGTATGTCCATTACTTGACGTTGACAGTCTTGTGTTTGGCGCAGCATGGCCAAATACAGATCTTTCACCATAAAAACCCAATACAATCAACCAACCAACCTTATTTATTAGTCGCTTGACCATACATCTGCTCAGTGGCGCTAACTAGAGAAATTATTGGTGAAGTGAGGTTAACCAAGAAAACCTGTTTCGTGTGTTTTCCGACTTTCTATTTTATTTACAAGTTATTACCAATAATAATATTGTAATTTTTATACCTCCTGTTGTAGGGGGCTTGGGCCCCAATTATACAAAAATTAGGAAATAAGGTGGTTCAGGGGTAGTGGTGGACCCTTACCACTTGGAGCTTCTGTCTTCTGACATAAAGATCAAACGATCTAATGTATGAGATGGAGACAATCTGTATATTTGGGTATCCGTATTATCGGTATATTTGCGATATTTATCTCTCGTATTGGACAAAGGCCGAGACCTAATCAGAAATATTTAGGTACAAAAGGTCGGGCCCCTAAGACTTAGTCTCCTTAGGTGTGGGTGTTTCGTTGAAAAAATTTATTCGGTTGCTCATTGATTTATTTGGTCATTTTGAACAACTTTTTGGTTTACAATTGGTTTATTTGGTTATTGGTTACAACTAATTTGGTTATTCATTGGTTTATTTGGTTATTGCAAACAATGCATTTGGTTACCCTTCCCGTTTGAGGTATCCGATCCCTCTATAAAATTATTGAAAGGGATTAAAGGGGTTTGAGGCCCCTAGGAGTTGTTTCCTGTGCTTCAACTCGTTATTAGTATATTTTTCTGATCCTAACCGGAAACTTGAAAATACCCCTGAACAATTCACACTTGGTGAGTCCTTTCTTTGTGCCACTCAATTTTCATTGACATTTGTGTCAATTGTCACAACTCAAATAACAAGTTCTCATACAGATTAGAAGTCCATTCTTCAAATTGGCAAATTAGGTTTTTCCCTTGTGGTGACGACCTTCATGTTTGAACTGTGTCCGGAGCTGATGGTTGACGTATACTGCGACCACCTTTTGGAATGCCGGCATTTATTAAGGGAAGCCGTCCATGCACGCTATTGAAAAGTAAGAGAACTTTTGATGTAGCTGGAACATTTTGATCGTATTTTTTCTTTCTTTCTGTTCTAAGTATTAACTTCCCATGTCACATAGTGCAGATGTTTTGTCTGAGTGATTTTGTTTCAAAAAGCACCTAGATATGTCTACGCCCACTTTCCATTCCATTAAGCATTTTAAATAAATGAATTTCTGTCGTGTCATTTCTCTCCTTGTCCATTTGGCTTAACGACATAAAGAGCCATCCCATCACGAGAGCAATTTCGAAATGGTGACCTATTTGTCATTTTTGATGATAACCAACTCTCGAGATGCTGGGTAATTGAAAGTGCATTTGCTGCCTAAATCATCGGAGGCCAATATCCCAGAGGACTTGCAGAAATAACATATAACTTGTTGACGTTCTGTTTTTGTTTGATAGCCATTTGTATTCGTGACCTATGCAAGGGAAATAAACAAAGCTGTTACGAGATTGTTGCTCAATATTCCAATCCTTTGACGGCACTATTATAAAATGTAGTTTGTAAGAAAATCATCACAGTTGAAGATCTTGCATGAATATATTTTGTACCTAAGCAAAATTTCGTTTTTGGATCTTTCAAGAGGTGGGGGTGGGACCTCTTATGCCTCATCCCACCTGTTGAAAGATCCTTCTCGAGGATCCTTAATCAGAACATCAAATGAGAGAATATTAATAAACCTTAGAGCAATTTTAATTTATACCTAAAATATTCATATACGTAACATTAACCCTTTCAAAGTTGCGTGACGCCTGACCACTTACCATCCTTGAAAAGATTAGTCTCGTATTCTGAGACCTGGGAAAGAGAAGTACACAAAGCTGTTACGAGAGAGTTGCTCAATATTCTAACCCTTTGAAAGCACTATAGTAAAATGTATTTTGGAGAAAAACATCACAGTTAACCTTACATGTACATAAGCAAAATTTGTTTTTAGATCTTTTAAGAGGTGGGGTGGGATTTCTTATGTCTCATCGCCTCTATCGAGGACCCTTTGATATCAGAATACCAGATGAGTGAATATTCCCCCCGTGTGTACTTTTTTATAATATATACCTAAAATTTTCATTTACCTAACCTTAAGCATTTAAAGGAGGTCGGACACCAGACCACTTTGTTTGATAGCCATTTCTATTAATGAGATAGCTGGGAAAGATAATCCAACAATACCTTTTACTATTACTCATTATTTTACGAATTTGATTGCTGGGAAAGGAAATTCAGCAACACTGTTACAAGAATAGTATTCATTATTTTACGAATTTGATAACTGGGAAGGGGAATTTAACAATACCTGTTGTAAGACTAGTACTCATTATTTTACAAATTTGATAGTTGGGAAAGAGAATCCAACAATACCTGTTACAAGGACTAGTACTCATAATATGATAGCTGGGAAGGGGAATCAACAATACTGTTATAAGACTAGTACTCATTATTTTAAGAATTTATCAGAATATCTAAGACAATATGCATGTTTCTGTTTGCTTCCTTGAAAGTATTTTAACCAATTTTTGAGAGAGAAATAGATGAGCAATCTGTTTTTTTCTGAATCCATTCTCTTCTCTACACTTATTCGAATCCACTCTCTTCTTCACTTATTCGAAGTTATTTTCGTATAAAATTTAATTTATTCTTTCAGTATATATTGTCTAAGATTCCAATTAATTTTTAAAGAAACATCTGAATGTACGCTTTCTTAACACATGAACAAAATTTTGTATCATTGTATCCTTATTATGCTCAGATGAAATTACGAGACAATTATTATAGTAGCCGTCAAAAGTAGAAAGATCATCTATACTGAAAATAGCAGCTGCACCTGTTGGATAAGTTTTTTTCTCTCTCAAAAATAGAGAACGTTTTTTTCTTTTGTTCTCACAAATAGATGAGATTTTCACAAATGGATGAGTTTCTGAATATGTGCGGGATGCAGATTTCAGTGCATTCTTCAGTGAGAAACACTAATTTTTGTATCTCAATTCCAGATGTGTCAATGCTGTTCCTATGTGGTATGCTAGGTGTGCACTTGCATAGAAACAGGGGGAAAATAGAAGCAGGTAAACTTAAAAAAAACATACAACATAATAAATAATAACATACATATATAATAATAAACATAACTTTAATGAAGAGGCAAACATTTAGAACTAAAATGCCATAAACTAAAATATTACTGCCGTATTACAAATAAATAGGCAGAAAAGTAGCCCTTATTAAAGTCAATTCTTTAATTTTGCTTTATGTTGTGATAAATAATACATATGTCCATGAGTATTTTTATTTTAAATTTCGTTTAAATGATAAACATTTATCGAAGGTAATTTATTTGGAAGATTTGTTGATTTTGACCAGGATGGTTGGTGGGTTTTATGATAAGGGTCATATTTGGCCAAACTCAAGACAGACCATATCAAGTAAATGGGCATACACAAGATAGAAGTTTTAATGACACAGAAGAGAGCCCAGGAAGAATCGAATCTGCGCCTCCTACAACTAGCAGGTTTCTAGCGCAGTAGGAAACCCACTGAGATACTGGTTTTAACTAGGGCGGCAGTGTGGAGCGTAATCAACCTTTTCCAATCGATTGATTAGTTAATAAAATTCCAATCATGACTAAAGTTAATCATAATTGCAAAATTTGTCATAACCATAACTAAATCAATTAGTCATTAACCATTCAATCATTAGTTTTAGTCGTGGATACGTTAACTACATTCCAAAAGTCGAGGTATATAAAATTACTTTGGCGATATTTTTTATTCAAAATTTCCATGATTTTCTGGAATCGCGAATCAATTCAACGATTTCATTGCTGCTGTGAAACAAGTTAGTTTAACCAGCATATTTTTTTATTAATTTTTTTATAATTTGATTCTTTATTGTATCACTTGAATTTTGTCACACGGTAAACTATAAATCAATAAAGGATATCATCACTTTATCCACTTTTTCATTTTATTGTAATTTTCCTCTTCGAAATCTGGGAAAAGGTATTTTATTGCAAAACTTCACACAGGCACATACAGATTAATGAATTCAGAATGTTTGAAAGGAGGCAGTTTCAACCCAAATTTTATGTCATGATTATTTGATTAAAACTAAATCAATCATTAATTAACGGGAAAGGACTAAAACTAATCAATCGATCGTTACTCATTAGTCAGGATAAATTTTTAGTCAGTAGTTTTCAATCAAAGTTAGTGAGGTTAAATTTTGCCCAACACTAAATCGGGCCCATAAGCATGCCTTGCAATGGTGCAGTACTCAGGAACGATCCTTGTGTGAATTATTGTGAAACCGAAAATTAATATACTTCCGTTATACTATGGTTGAATAAGAATTGTTTGGAGTAACGTCGAAATATTCCAAGTTTTTTCTTTCGATAAAGCTGAGGGCATTAGCACTCAGGGGCCTCACAATAATCCATGGGTTGAATTATTAATTTCTTCGTTGGTGATGACAAGTCCGCTTTATTTGGAAGACCGAAAAGCTTATTTGGAATTCCAGTCGCCACCCCTCGGTGATTGTCCGGACAATGGGAGGACAGAACTTTCCGTCTGGAATATTTAATTTAACTAATAAATAATAGAAGCTTGGGGAGAGAAAAAGGACGAGGAAAAAATTGGAACGGGTTCCTGCATTCCGGAAAACGGGACAATCAGACGCATCTGCGTTGGTTCTGTTTTGAAAAAATAATTATGAGAGGAAATTCCTCGCTTATGGAATAAATTGTGTTAAGCCTAACATGTCGTCGGAAATGAATGATTTCTAACCGTTGTTTGTCCATGAAATAACGGATGAGAGGAGTAAATACCTGATTAAAAATATTTTTTTAATTATATATCAGGTCCCGCGTTATCACAATAGAAAAGATTCAGTCCTTTCTTTTGTTATAGAGTCAGTTTAAAGCTCTATTGCACCGTTTTGAATAGGCAGCGGCGTCAATTCGGGTAATTCCCGAAGGCCCCTTCCCCATGTCCGAAACTCTATTTAAAACTTTATCTCAACTAACAATAAATTGCAAGTGTAGTTGTGCATATAATTTTTGATTTCACCAAAGTAGGTATATGTAGCTGTGTGTATCATTTTAGAATTTCAAAAAGCAAGTTTAGAAATGAAAAACAGCTGAAATTATAAAGCTATTTATTAAAATAAAGTTAAAAAAAATAAATTGTGCATAAACACACTAGATCGATTACTATTATTACTATTTAATATCAATCAAATCAATAAAAGTAAAGATAATCCCTTACGAGAAGAAAGAACCCCGAACGTTGTACTATTAATTTGCCTATATTAGGCTCTATTTTCGTCAATAACATCCTCAAATCTTCACAATTAACCATTTACAGTCGGTTCCTCTTTTTTGTTTAAAGAATCCATGCATCACTGTAGTGAGTGTCTGTATGGTCAAGTGGATAAATGTTTGCTTAAAACATTTTTTGGTGCGATTTTTCAAAAACTCTTATTACCCACTCTTGCTCCTAAACGCCCCCTGGGTCCAGCATTATCCCCTCCCGCAAGATTCCTTCAGCGCCCTCAACATCAACTGGAGGGTCAAGACGAGGGAGAAGAATTCGAACTCTCCCATTGAGGGGGTATTTTTTTCGTTCAGCCGCCAGTCCTTTTAAGTCGATACAGAAAAGACCCTAATTCCTTTTTTACAGAGCCCACGACAAGAGACACAAATCCTTGATAGAATAATGTATATTATCTAAATTCTTGTGTTGAATGAAACGTTACTTTAATTGTATTCTGGATGTGTCGTTAGTTTTTGACCATCACTCGGTTCACTACATCACAGGGGTGGTAGCGCCCACAATAAGGAACTATAAAACTATAGTTCTAAAAGCTTAAAGGAGTTGGATCAAGAAAAAAAGAGGATTTCGTCCATGTGAGGGAATCACATGGACGTTCTTATTAGACGTTCGGATTTTATGACTTTCGTGGAATATCGGAAAATGTTGCATACTGCAACGCATGTGGGTCAAATCCAGCCAAAAATAGAATGACAGTTCTCTAGATAACCTATTCCCAAGGTACATCATCGTTTAACCCTCCAAGTAGTTTCGATGAGATATTTTGTCCATCAAGATCTGACTAATTTTACTAATGATGAGAATGAATTTACTAATGAATACTTTTTTAATGACAAGATCAAGATCTGGACAGTTTTCTTCTTATGAGGAGATATCTCGTCCATCAAGATTTGGTCAGTTTTACTAATGGCGAGATATCTCGTCATCAAGATATTGCCAATTTTTTAATATGAGATGTAATGATAAGTTTTCTTCCAATGATCTGACCAAGATATCTTTTTCTTCTAATGATCTTCAAAAACTGACCAATCTTGCTAATGACGAGATATTTTGTCCATCAAGATCTGACTAATTTTACGAATGATGAGAATGAATTTACTAATGAATACTTTTTTCTGACAAGATCAAGACCTGGACAGTTTTCTTCTTATGAGGAGATACCTCGTCCATCAAGATTTGGTCCGTTTTACTAATGGCGAGATATCTCGTCATCAAGATATTGCCAATTTTTTAATGATATGAGATGTAATGATAAGTTTTCTTCTAATGATCTGACCAAGATATCTTTTTCTTCTAATGATCTTCAAAAACTGACCAATCTTGCTAATGACGAGATATCTCGTCATCAAGACATTGCCGATATTTTTTATGATAACAAGATCAAAAACTCGCCAGATTTCTTCTAATGACGAGATTTCTCGTTCAAGATCTGGTCAGTTTTGGTAATGGCGATACCTCGTCGAGACAACCACCAGATTAAGTGACTTCACATTCCTTGGACGAAACTGGAGGAAAATCATTGATTAAGAAGTCGAAGTAGAGGTACTTTTAAGCAGACGTCTTTAATGAGAACTTATTTGATGCCACAAAAATAAATCGAATTTTTTTTTTCCTGCTAGGGAAATCAAGAACCTTTCATTATTTCCACGAAATGAAGAAAAGTCAACGATGCCACTAATGTATAAATGAATTAAATAAAACCAGAAGAGCGAGAAATTAATTAAAGATGGCTTCTGCGACTGTGTGCGCCATTAAAATGCGTTGCCAGATATAGTTTAATTCGCATTTTTGGTGGACGTAGATGATTAAATATTCTATTTCCCTTGTGTCGACTACATTTCCTTCCAGACTGCAAGTTATTAAATGAGCTTTTAACTCTTTTCCTCTTTTCGCAGATCGTAAAAGATTTCAACCACTAAAGGATCATTTTGTCGTTACATGGTAGTCATATGTTCTTCTAATTGATTCCAGCTGGAGAAGATACGTTGTTTCAATGAAGGATTCCCAAGTGTGATTTACTAGTAGAACAGGAACGTTCCAACTTTTATATAGCCAATTCTGTAGAAATTAAGTTTATGACATACAGACAAATAAAATCGGCGCCACCACGCCAAGACTCAAATCTACAAAATCAATGTCTGGGGAAGAAACGCGTTTAATAAAATTTATTAAACGTGTTAATTATATTAAATTTTAATATGAAAGTGACATGAAGAGTTTTAAAGGAAATGAAGAACCAGTAAAATGTTTGTTTCGAGATTTATCAATTAAAAGAATTGTATGATCACTAAAGAATATTTAAAGCTTTCATTCAAACTGGGGTAATTAATAATTTAATTAACCTTCTAGCTCTAAAAAAATTCCTTTAACCCACCTGGTGGTTGTCTCGACGAATTACCGCTTCATTAACAAAACTGACCATCTCGATGGACGAGATATCTCGTCCTTAGAAGAAAACTGATCAGATTTTCATCTCGTCATCATAAAAAATCGCCAATATGAGGTGATGCCAATCGATGTTGAGGTATTTCGCCATCAGCAAAATTGTGCAGATCTTGATGCACGAGATAGCTTGTCGAAAGGAGGGTTAACATCGAAGTGTAAAAAATTGTAAAACCTGTAATGCTCAAAGAAACAGACAGCAAGTTATTGTAATCACGATATTCTCTCTCTCTCTCTCTCTCTCTCTATATATATATATATATATACTCAGAGGCAAAAAAGTAAATAAAACCAGCTTCTTTGTGCTTTCTCCCAATACCAAGTGACAGTCATCCGGGAACCTTCAAACCGAATGATCGGGAGAAACCATATGAAGCCGAGTGCATATACTCCATCTACTTCATTAGAAGTTCGATGTACATTGTCTAACATGAAAACTGCACCCGACATTAAGTCTGAGTAGTGGCGGTTGCTATAGAAACAGAGCTCGTTCATTTTAAGTAAGGTTACTCTCGGGGATGACTAAATTTTATTTCGTTTTCCCGGTCGGAGATAGTTTACTAATATGCATCTCCTCGGCGACAAAATTCTTCTATTTAGCGAGACCGCTACGAGGAGTTACCGTAACAAAATTATGAGATGTTGTCCTTGGATCTTCTCCCTCGGTATTGATTCCGGACCGCCACCAATAGCTCGTTGTGCTACTCCAGTGCGATGCAAATTAACTACCTACCAACTACCCAATGGGAAATAGGATAAGGTCCGTTTCTACGGGCAGACTTTGTGGCTGGAGGAGTTCTCGTGAAAGACACAATACATGAGCTCTTCGCTTGTTTCAGCGCAACCGATCGAATTGCTATTATGTCAAATGAGCATTTTTTGCAGATACTTTTGATAGTTTTCAACCCTGTATGTTTTTTCTACTTAAGGGCTCAACAAAACTTTGATATAGAGATTAAGTTAACTTCAGTATTTGTTTTTGTCAAGTCAGAGACATTTCGGGAAGGGGCTCTTCCCATCGCTGAAAACATCCCTGTCTGAATACCAGACACTTCGGTTCCTGATGGAAGTGTGCTCTCAGTGATGAACAATTGATTCACCTGAAGAAAGAGAGAATGTGTGATCGAATCAACAGAAAGAAATAGTAAAAAGCGCAGCTCAACGTTGATAACCAGGGATCAATTGGATCTAAAGCAAAATAAAAAAAATCCAGTGCTTGTCTTATTTTTATCCTGCATGTCTATGAGTGAGGCATATAGGGAAGCTTAATTAAATTATTTCAAATAGAAGTAGAATGGATTATATTTAATTTTAATTTTGGCTAATAGATGGCAGCCCTGGTAAGAGAGCTACTTGCAATACTTTTCAGAATAGACAAAATATATTAGACTACATGTCACATGCGATTAAGTCACGACTTAAACTTTCTTAAGATTGTTTTTCAAACATAAAATTGTATATTCGTATTTTCTCCTGTACATTGACGGACATTTCCCGGAAATATCCGAGAGTCGATGCCTGTATGTCCTTCGGAAAGAAAAGGTAAATAATACTATGGGATGGGAGAATTAAAGTTTATTTTAAACAGAAATATTCTGACTTCAATTTGAAAGGCACAATCAAGACAATAAGTAAATAATGTAATAAGGTTTGGGGCTCGTTGTGCAATTCTTATAAGAAATCAACCAAATTGTTGGTTTTCTCTCTTATCTAATTCATGTAGTGCCAACAGGGACAATCAATAGAAAAGGTAAAATAAATTTACTATTGAATCATAGAAAAAAGAAATAAGAATGCATCTAGTGCATCCAGAGCGATTTATTTCCTTTTGAGTAAATCCTACATGCCCAGATTAAGTTAATTTATAACGTGTCAAATTGCTAAACAATGCAACATTCACTTTTACCATTTTCAAAGCGCCCGGGGGCGTTAATGATTTGCGCCTACAGGTTGATCCAACAAATCAGTCCGCCATTGTTCCATGCAAATTTATTTTTTGTCAAATGAATTGTAAATGAAACAACTTTACAACACCTATACCCAATCTCGGAAAAAAATCCCTCCTTCTTCTAAGTGAGTATTTAGATAACGTATCTAGGAGGCTGGAGTTGAACTGTTTAAAAAGGATTCATTTTAATATGTTCTTTAATTCGATATATATTCGTAGATGGAGCCACAAGTTGTGACAGAAAAGACGAAGGGATTTTGTAGAAGGGTGATTTGATGGGGAGTAAGAATAAAAAAATGAGGAAAACAGTGAAACTTTGGTAAATCGTTGAACAATCAAATTTTTTAGTTTCTTTTTTCTTAAGATATTTTCGGTGCTTTCGCAACTGGATTTCAACGAATGTCTAGTCTGTTCCTTTGGGCACGATACAGTGATAAATTTGTGGCTAGGAATTTAAGAGTTTAGTCGAGTTTTATTAATTTTAGAAGCGCGACGTCTCACCAACGAATACTCAAACAATCTATAAAACAAAACAATTAATTTACATTGTATATATATTACACAGGTCAAAATATTGAATTCGAATTACAAAATTTGAATGTTTCTTAGTCTTAACCTATAGGGATTTGTCCACTGATGCTGTAGAACTAAGCATTTATCTTTTCAAAATTTCAAAAACTCCATACAACTCTAGTCAGTAAATTGCTACTATTAACCCTGACTTAATTAGTTTGCTTTGATATCTGATCTGACCATTCATTGCTTATCAGTGAAAAAACTTTTTTTTGAAATTTGAACATGGGATGTTTAAAGCAAAGCCTGAATCTTAATAAGGTTTGGTACATGAGTTTGTTTCTTAAATCGCTGAAAATATTGAATTAACTTTGTTCTTCCTGTTTATATTCCGGAAGCGGATATTCCGCTATCGATTAGTTTATGCTAAACTTTCGATTGCTATCAGATAGTTTTATGATATTTATGGTTGAGTACCTCTAAATCTAAACTGTCGAAAAAATGCAGTTTATATGGGAATGTTATTGGCGGAAATCATATATAATTTAAATTTCTCGACTTTGATTGTTAATGAAATATACGGGAGAAATATTTATCCCGTATAGGAGAAATTCCTGGGAAGTTCCTAGGAAATACTCTAGTGTGCAATGAAGTTTTTAAAATTTATCAAATACATGCAAAAATTGCATTGCAATTGCATTTGAAAATCGGCACTTCTATTGTAGGTTTGAGGAACTAGTTTATTTAGGTAGATCCGAGTGCAAAAATCACTACGGTGGCTGTGTTCAACAAATATTATTATGGTAATAAAATAAAGTGGATTGGAAATTTGATTATATTTTTGTCACTTTTATACTTTAATTTATACGTTCGTATTTCGTAATGATAAATCTAATAAACTATTGACAATTAAAAAATATTCTTTTTGTGAAGAAATTTACAAAAGTTTTTTTTCTAAAATGCCTAACATTAAAAGTGAAAGATAGTAAAATAAGAAACCAAAACTTTCGGGTCGGGGCAAATAGTGCCCGTCTCCTCTGGCTACGCCACTGGATTGGTGTTTCGAAATATGGACTACTAGTCTTTTGATCAAAAATCAATTAAGATTTTAATTATCTAAAAAGCCTAAAAAAGCAAAATTACAAACATATATGAGTACGTTTGGACAGTGAGCGTTAAAAGTAATCGTACATCGATACCCTTTAATTAATCGTTGGAAAATATTTCCGATGGTGCTGCCATCTCTTGTTACTTATAAAATACAACTTAGGTAATAAGTACAATAAATAGATTTATAAATATATTTTTGCCTTGATACCTTCTCATAGATTAATTTCAAGAAAATTGACGTTGTCATATTTTTATTAAGACGAGGGCCCGCTTCCAACAAATTTCTTTGCACCTATTTCTCTAATTTTCTCAAGTTTATTCATTAAACTAGCATAAGAAAAATTGTGGCATAATCATAAGGAGTATTAATATATTTATGTATGCTGTGTGGCATGTTGGTAAATATAAAATTGCATTTAAGTTAGCCATCAATCTTTAGACTAATGAAAGTATACAGCGTATTGTAGTTTCCTCAGGTTAATTTAGCTAATTTGTGTTGGTTTTTATTGGCATGTCTCATTCTCTGATCACCACGAATTTATATTTGTCGCTTCACAAACGCTTTGAATGACAGATTTCGTAACTTTATTGTTTTTAAAAAAATCATGTCACTCTGGCTTAGAATCAAGCACTTACACATAGCAATCAATGGAAAATGTTTCTTTACACTTCCTTTCTAATTGATCACTGATATTTGCTACAGATGATATAGGCGTTTTGTGTTTGAGTTCTTCAACACATTCCAATATTATTTGCCTCAGAATATTTCTACTATAAAATATTTATTCATAAAAATGGTTATTTCTCTGAAGGATTCACACTCATAATATTCCAACTTGCAATCCTGTCTTACCTGCATGAATTCTTACCGATTTCGATCTTCTCGAAGATTAGAATCTTTTCAACGATTTCTATTTTAAGGCAAGAGTAATTGCAGGTAATTGAATTAACGTTGCACTGAAGCAACATAATGAGCCATTGGGCCCGGGATCCATCCCGATAGGGAAAAATCCGAGAATACCACGTGCACTAGCCCCCGTGTACACGACGGGCTTTGGCTGAACCGAGTTTCGAACTCACAACCCGGTTGCTAATCCGCTGCTCTTCCAATCGGGCTACTGCGGCCCTCATTCTAAGGAAAGGAGCAATATAATTTTCCAAATAATTCTATTCTAAGGAAAGGATAAATTATTCTAAGGAAAGGATCAATTATTCTAAGGAAAGGATCAATTATTCTAAGGAAAGGATCAATTATTCTAAGGAAAGGATCAATTATTCTAAGGAAAGGATAAATTATTCTAAGGAAAGGATCAATTACTCTAAGGAAAGGACGGATTCTTCCACGGATTCTTTTCAACTAATAGATGTGGCTATTTTGTTGTTATGTGTATTGTGGGGTAAAAGTATTATATTACTCGGAAATCTACCGACGCTCAGACGGTTAAAAAGCAAAAATGACAAATTCGAGAACCTTCCATGGCCCGGTATAATAGATGTCTGGGCCCTGTACCAGTATAATTGATGTCTTGGTCCTGTACCGGGCCGCGGCCCGGCGGTTGAGAAACACTGGTCTTTACCAAACATAATCGACTGTTTTTCTTTTTTCCTTAGGCGTTGGCAGCGCATATGTACTTTTTGAGGATTTCGCAATCTGTCATAGCTGGGCCAGTACCCTACATCCTTGCAATTCTGTATACCAAGCTGACAGCTTAAGGAAGCAATCTACTATTGTATTTCAGAGAGAATAGCAGTCAACATCTTTACAGACAGTGCATCAAGTATTACCGCTCTGGGCAATCTGTTCTCCCACAACCGAATCATCAATGAGGTAAAGGAAAAACTGCTTAAAGCCACTCAAATGGGATTTCCCATCAAACAACCAGTTTAAAGTGGTCTAGAAGCAAATTATTAAGTTCAATTGATACGTTGGTATTGGAAATGGAAAGCAGAATGAGATGTTTTTACCAATACTTATCAATTCTTTCCGAAGATTTCAATCGAACTTATTTGCCAGAACTCAAAGCTGGTACAATTTTTCGTAGGACATGGTCTATTTCCGGCGTACCTAGAACGTTTCCATTTAAAAACAAGTGCGCTGTGCATCATGCGGCCGAGAAGGTGATCCCATCCACTACCTTTTTGACTGTGATCTCACAAGACCGTGGTATTTGGAGAAACCTTCTCTTCAAAACTACTCTCATTAGTGCCAACGTACTGCCAAGAATAGATACTGCCACCACAAAATCCTTAAAATGGTGGAATTTCTCAGCTCCAACATTGATTATATCTGTGAGAGCTGAGAAGTCGAAAATTCTCGAAACAACTTAGCTTTTCTTAAGAAATTAGTATATCTGTATTTTATAGTTGTCTTTTTAGACGTTTTGCTCTTAGAAATTTTTTTGTTCTGAATACGTATCCTTGTTCATTGTTTATTGTCACCGTTTATTGTATTCGGATTATATTATTATCATTTTGTTCTCTGTAAATTTAACAAATTTTGTAATCTTTTTCTTACGTCATATTGTATTTTTATGCTTTCATGTTTTTCCCTTCACTTACCTTTTGTTTTTTATGTGAGCTATCTTGAATATTTTGTGTTTAGTGGATTGCTCGCTCTCCCTAATCTCCTAAACTCCTCCGTAAGGTGGACTATATAGCTGAAAGCCACACAGGTAAAACAGTGTCCGCCTACGGGGTCCAATCCAATCCAAGCATTTTCTTCATATGTGACTCATTTACTTTGCTCTCTTCATGGGAGGATCTATCCTCAATTTTACGTCTCACCTATTCTAGCAAAGTAAGGAAAAAGACCGTAAAATAACTTTAAAGGTAGAGAGGTAGATTTAACTGTATTTTTATGGAGTAAAGGACTGCTCTGATCCCTAAATCATTTCCAAAAGTCATCTTTACGATGTTGTATCCAAATTTTCAAACAAACCTACTACCCCTTCTGTGTTGCAATTTTAAGTTCAAGGCGTGCATTGTTTTCAGTTTTACGTCAACGTATGGAACAAATGACGTAAAGATTGGAGTGGGCAGACCAAGCTTCACAACATCCATCCTATCATCTCACTCCTGCTTCAATAACATATCAATAGTTTGACGTTCTTCTAGATCGTCTTCGTATAAACCATTCAAGGGCCACACATAGATTTTAATAGGTCGGGGATTCTTAAACCTTTAAATATAATATGTCTTAATATGTTTACCTTTTAACTTCTTCCTCATTTTCCTAATTTATAAATTTTTGAATTGCGTTTATTGAAATCTCTTAACCATCCACTCCAAAGTCGTAGAGTTGAGAGTAAGCCTTGTCTTTCTTGTGTATTCTTCTCTTACAGTGACAGTTTACTAATGGAAAACATACTTCCAATACCAGACACCGTCCTCCTAAAGTCAACGCCTGATATATTGAATACTAGCAAAAACTTGAATATCATGACTTTGTTCGCTATGAAGATCTGTTCACCACGAAGGTTTGTTCACCATACAGAAAAACCCCCCATCTACGTGCTCGACTTCCAAGTCCCAATTACACCATAAAACGAAATTCTGCAACTCAAGTTTGTTTTGTGTATTCCAAAGCAATTGATCTGGAGAGGAAAGGCCTACGGTCATGTACTCCGCACACACACCCTAGTCCAGTAGATCTCTCCATCCTGCCAGAATTCCCTAAAACCTATCTTATGAACTATATTTTAATTTCCTGTACATATCCAAGAAAAATTATATTTGGCCACCAAGAGGCAAAATAACAAATCTGAGGTCTAATACATTTCTTCCTGAGGCATGACTATATAATTTAATATTAATTTTTTGCTATATTAAGTTGTTGGCTTTTTCATCCATATTTTAGGGACGTGGTAGCCCAGTTGGTAGAGTTGTGGATTAGCAACCGGAGCGGCGCGAGTTCGAAACTCGATCCAATCAAAGACTGTCGTATATGTGTGGGCTAGTGCACGACAGTTAAATCTGTCACGGCCTGGAAAGCGTGATTTGGAAATTTTAGAGAATGGGCTAGCTCAAGTGTTGACCTCGTCATCTGACCATGGTTCAAAAATTACGAGATGTTCTCAGATCTTTCCTTTCGGGATTGATCTCGGACCGCAGCCAATATTCAGTTGTGTTGCTTCTGTGACAAACTCAACTACCTACCTTTCATATTTTGTTTAGTTACTCAAAATTTTATACTCAAAAATTAGTTTCAGTGGTTATCCTCTGCGAAAGGGATTGAGGGGATTTTCAACCTCACTTTGTGTTTATTTATTATATTATTATTTATCTATTATATTATTATTTATTAATTATATTCTTTATCTGTTATATTATTTATTAATTATATTCTTTATCTGTTATATTATTTATTAATTATATTCTTTATTATTATATTATTATTTATTAATTATATTCTTTATTATTATATTCTTTATTATTATATTCTTTATTATTATATTATTATTTATTAATTATATTCTTTATTATTACATTATTATTTATTAATTATATTCTTTATCTATTTATTTTTATTATTTGCTTTTGAGAAAGGATACTGTGTGTGTGATAACTGACATCAAACTGATAATCCCTCTAAAGCAGTGGTTCTTAACCTGGGGTGCGTGAATCCCTGGGGGTGCAGGAGAAGTTTCGATAGACGACAGCGATTTAATAAAATACGAGCCAATGCACGTATTCAAATGGAATTTGAAAAACTGGATTTAGAACAATTCTGGTGTACACAGTTATAACCTTATACACAGCTGGCAAAAGCAGCATTGCAGACACTTTTACCATTTCATTTACCTTTTACCAGGTCATTACCTACCTGTATGAAATGGGATTTTCATCACTTTTGCACATAAAAAAAGCCAGAAACCGCTTAAATGCAAGTGATGACTTACACGTGGCTCTTTCAAAAAAAGGAGCCACGCGTAAGTCATCACTTGCATTTAAGCGATTTTGTTGGCTCTTTCAAAAAAGGAGCCTCGCTTCAAAAGTATAATTATGAATAAACAACAACATAGCCATTAAAAATGAGATTGTTTTGTAGGTATATGTGTTTATTTTTCTATAAATAATCTTGCAATAGAAGTAATTTCTTATATAAAGAAATAGAAACACATTTTTCAAGGGGGTGCGAGAACTTATTTTTAGATTCAAGGGGTGCTAATGCCTAAAAAGGTTAAGAACCACTGATCTAAAGGATAGGATTGGGGCATTTCTGGTGGTCATTTGGTTACCATACTGCTAGAGAATGAAACAGTTATGCCATGAATTGACGAAACAGTGGTCTAGAGACGAAATGGATATGAATAGATAAAACAATCACACTATGAGAAATTAGATTTTAGTTTACTCGCGGTTTTGTGAATGTGCCAGTCTTATTTTCCGTTTTCTGTTTTAACACCTGAATGGACGTTTTCTATTCCAGCATGCCAACAAATGTGTTTGAAGTACCATGTGTTTGGAACAAGGCCAAACATTTATATTCATTAAAAAAGTAACATTGCAGCATAAAGTCAAGGTGAAGGTTTAGTTTACACAAACGGAAACTAATGGGTTTTCCACGCCCGCTAGCGTGATATTTCGATGGTTTTGACTCACGTTTTTATGCTATGTCAGTTGTCATTGTGATGACGAAGCCAGAAAGGGAAAATATAATTTGTATTCTTTTAAAATGTCTGATCTAGTTCCATTACAATGACAAGATAAAACAAGTAAAAAAAATGGAACCTATTATTTAGTAAATCTTATTTATGGTGATTATTTGATGATGGACACTTCGGGGTTGATTCCCTACCTTCGCCAATAGCCTGTTATGTTTGTCTTTAGGGTTAATGAGTGTTATGAACCAGCATGTATGAGAATCTAATGTCTCAAACTGCTTGTCTTTGGGGTTAATGAGTGTTATAAACCAGCTTGTGAAAGAATCTGTTGCCTCAAAATGCTTGCCTTTAAGGTTAACGAGTGTTACAAGAGTTGTATTGCTCTTGTTCGACGTAAATTCAACTACCTAGCGTAAATGGGCAATTTTTACAGAAAATAAGTATGTGAATAGTTAATTTAGACATAACATAATAAAAGAAAGTACATACCTCTATATTTTAAAAGGTTTTCAATTTTTAATTCTTTATTGAAAATGTTTTTTCTTGGATTTTGATTACTCGGTTATTACTAATTTTTAAGTTTAAACTATTGGCACTTAAATTATAGGAAAAATGCTTCATTTTATAAGCAAAATTGATATACTTGAAAAAAAGTTTCATCCTTCCGTACGTGATAGTCAAAGAGAATATCTTCAAACTTTGTCTTTAGGGTTAATGAGTGCTATGAACCAGCATGTAAGAGAATCTAATGTCTCAAACTGCTTGTCTTTAGGGTTAATGAGTGTTATGAACCAGCCTGTAAGAGAATCTAATGTCTCAAACTGCTTATCTTTGGGGTTAATGAGTGTTATAAACCAGCTTGTGAAGGAATCTGTTGCTTCAAAATGCTTGCCCTTAGGGTTAAAGAGTGTTATAAACTAGTATGTAAAAGTATCTGATGCCTCAAAATGCTCGTCTTTAGGGTTAACATCAGTAATGTAGCATCACATCAACAGGTTAGAGTAACATCTGTAGTGTAGCTTCAAATCAGTAGTGCAGCGTAACATTTACAAGTGGGATGCAGAGAATGTAGACTATGAACTAAACATGAACAAAAAAGGAAGTGTCCATTTCCCCCGAAGCAGCTGCTCATCTAGTCAGCCAAGGAAATGATGATGTCATGATTCTCAAAGTTAGTGAACCCTTCGTTGTAAGTTATCGGGCATTTTAGAGTTGCATCATGAGTGTAGCAACAGCCAATTTAGCCCTTATGGCTTACTAATGCTCTAATTCTTTCCCGTTGATCTCGGAGAATTATTTCGTTGTACCTCATTTTATTATTTGGTATTTCGAATACTTTCTGGGCCGCAGTAGCCCGGTCAAAAGATAGCTGATTAGCAACCAGAACTCGATCCAACCGAAGACTGTCGTATTCGTGGGGGCTGGTGCACGTTAAATATGCCTTGGTCTCAAATGCCCTCACGTTGGCGTGGTGTGGAAGTTTGGAGAGTGGGGTGCCAGCTCAGGTGTTGACCTCGTCATTTGACTGTGGTTCAAAATTGCAAGTTGTTATCCTATCTTTCCCTTCGGGATTGATCCAGGACCGTCGCCAATAACCCGTTGTGTTGCTTTGGTGCAACGTTGATTCTACTACCTACACCGAATACGTTCATTTTGCAAATAAATATAAAAATAAAAGACGGACAAAAATGTACTTATAAAAATAAAGTTCTGTAAAATTTGGATTCAGTCAAAGGCCCCCACTTAAGAAGGCCATGTGGGACACATGGCCTTCTTAAGGCCGTAGGTGGGACTTAAGGCCGTACGTTCGCCATTTCTTATCTATACAAATACGGAAACTACCTTTTCTCTTTCTCCTTATTGTTTCTGGTATTCACCCTAGTTCTTGTAAGCATGTCTTATTTACTTAGTTCCCTTCACGGTGGGATTTTTGTGATTTTACGTCTCACCTATTTTGGCAAATAGTGGAAAAGACTGTAAACTAACTTCATAGGTAAATTTTACTGTTCTTTTTATGAGAGGATTGTTCTGAGACTTAAATCAATTCCAACAGCAGGGCTACCAGAGGCGACTTAAATGCGACTTTTAGTTACTACTTTTCAACCTTGGCGGCCAGGGGCAAAATCGATTGAGACGATCGATCAAATTGAGATGATTTTTAAGCAGAATTGTCTCAAAAGCTCCTATTTTCAAACTTTTGGCAACTTTTCGAAAAATTTGCGACCTTTTTGAAAATTCATCAAAGGTCAAAGAAAATTTAATTCGATTTTTTAACAAATTGCGAACTAAAAAACCGGAGAGAGGAGGATTTTTCCAAGTGACGCCAATTTCAAAGTTTTGGCGCCAAGCCGTGGCGACCATAAAAAAACATCGGAATCTGTGGTTCCTAGATCGTCATGAGAACCTTAAAAAATTATTTAGTTTCTAAATTTAAAAACTTGTTTAAAATTGTTTTAATTCCTTGGTGAGAGCTTCAACGTCTGTTTCATATTCAATTAGCACATTTTTTGTTTAATCCGATTTATTTTGTATCTGAGCAACAAAAATTGCTACTAAAAATCAGGTTTAAGAGGAGACTCTTTTGATACTATTTTTAAAAATGCATGCTACTAATGCTACCCTTTCACAAGTGCTTTGGTTGTGGCAGCCCTGCAAAAGTCATCCTGACGGTGTTATATGCAAATTTACAAACTTACCACCACTTCCACGTTGCAATTTTAAGTTCAATGAGTGCCTTGTTTTCAGTTTTTAATGTTTTTTTGCTACTTGTAGCAATGGAATTATGTGCTGTCAAATTATGTCTGTCTACCGCGCGTACTGTTCCCACCTCAAAGTCTGCACCCCATAGGTAGCACAACATCGGCCAACATTCTACCAATTTCGGCCAATACTTTGAATGTCGCTGAATGTCGAATATCGGAATTACGATATCTGTCGATATTGTTAGATGTAGTTTAATTTTATATAATGAGGAAGACAGTAAATAACATTTTTTATGATTTCATAATCATGTAATAATAATGTAAAGAATGATACTGGAATGTTTTAGCCATTTTTTGCAAAAATTTAAATTTTTGCCATTTTTTCTGATATTGTATTGATATTTGGCGATATTGTGAAAACGATGTCAATGAAAGGATATTGAGCTGATATTGGTCGATATTTATTTTTGAACTGAAGCCATGTTTGGTCACTTGGTCGTTCTGTGTTTGGTTGCCGCCATTACGTTACGAACACTACTCTATGCACCTGTCTCCCATTTACTTGTTTCGTAGAAGAAAAATGTCAGGTAATAAAAACAATTAAAATGGAAAGCATCAAAGAAATTGATGCGGGTGTTAAAACAAAAAGAATTTGATGATTTTGTCGAATTTGCTGGTAATTCGGCGCAATCATTCAATTTTTTCAGTAATTTAGCCGAATCTAGCAGTGAACCAGAGCAGCCATCCCTAAAAAGTCCAAGTCCTATAAGGTAACTACCATGGATATTTTTGTAAATTATTTAGTAATGTTAATATTTAGATAAGAATAATTAAGCATATTCATTTGTTGCATTGTTGAAGTATCACTGAAGTTTTAGATCGTGTTTGTAGTTTGTTACATAGTTAGTACTGACAACAGGGATATAATAGAACACTATAGCATTCTATTAGTGTTGGCATAGTGTTCTATTTTTCAATGTAAATATTTATATTTGCTTAATACAGCAGACGTCGCTTTTTGTAATCGCGGGGATCATGTTTTGAATCGTTTACTGTTATCAAATTCTCAAAAGTCCCATTCAATTGCGTGCAATGCTATTTTCCTTTACTTTTATAACAATAGAAAAGATAGCAAGTGAAAGTAACAAAAAATCACATATGTGATCATGTTAACAAGGTTATCTTGACTAAATTTATCACAATGCAACAAAGTATGCTTACATTTTTAAAAGTTTTAATTACTGATATTTCTTTATATCATTACAGTTCAGATGAGGATCATCATGAGGCCATAGGAACAGAAAATGATTGTTCCTTAGACTTTTCTTATAAAATACAGGACAATGCACTTTTTAGTTCGATGGAAATTGAAAGAATGTATTTGCCACCAATTGTATCAGATACTTCAAATGAATCCTTAAAAGATAAGTTGAGATTCTGGGCAATTAAGTATAAAATCAAACATAATGCTACCAGTGATTTGCTAAAAATATTAAACGAGTACCACCCAGAATTGCCATGTGACAGCAGAACCTTGCTTAAGATATGTAGAGACTCCAATGTAAAAAAAAATGGGGAGGAAGAATTTTGTTATTTTGGCATTAAAACTTACCTTCAAATGATAGATTTGAAAAAAAATTGCCCAGATCAGAAAATTATGATGAGGGTAATATTGACGGATTACATCTGAGTCAAAGTTCTAACTTGCAATTCTGGCCAATATTGGGTTTAATTGATTCCAGGAACAAATTGTCTCCATTTGTTATTGCTTGCCATTATGGCAGCAGTAAACCCACATCATTAGGTGATTTTTAAATGATTTAAGTTTGGAATTTTTTTTTTGTGTGTGTGAATGATTTGTGTGTGTGTGTGTGTGTGTGTGTGTGTGTGTGTGTGTGTGATAACAAATGGGTATGAATAAAATTCTGACATATATAGTTTCGGTATTATGCACTTTAATTGTGATGCCCCAGCACGATCATATGTTAAATCTATAAAAGACCATAACTCTTATTATGGTTGCGAAAAATGTGTACAGAAAGGAGTAGTTGTTGATGGTCATGTTCAATTCTTGGATATTGCAAACCCTTTACGAAGGGATGAGGATTTTTCTTCTTTTGCTCAAGAGGAACATCACATAAGTAAAACTCCTTTGCTAAACATTAGTTCACCGAATTTTGGATTGGTATCAAAATTTCCTTTAGACATCATGCACTTAATGGATCTCCGAGTCGTACGCAAATTGATATTATATTGGATCAGAAATGGTCAAAAGGCAAAAATAAATCATCTCCGTATTAGCCAAAAGCAAGCATATGAGGTATCCCTTAAACTTCTTGCTTTTAAAGAATCGATGCCGATGGAATTCAGTAGAAAACCAAGATCTTTAAAAGATATTGATCGTTGGAAAGCTACTGAGTTCCGTCAATTTCTTCTTTATTTGGGCCCTGTTGCTCTAAATAATATTTTGCACAGAAGGCTATATAGACATTTTTCTTATGTCTGCATGTTGCGATAAATTTGTTATCAAATCCTTATTATTGTACAAAAGAGGAATATGTAATATTTGCTGAGAACCTCCTGAAATCTTTTGTAGAAGATATGAAAACGATATATGGCAGCAAGTCCATTGTTTATAATGTACACAATCTGTTACATGTTGCCAATCATGTCCGTGCCCATGGTGCCGTAAATAATTTCTCTTGTTAAATTTTTGAGAATTATTTAGGGCAAATAAAAATAATGTCATGCACACAGACATAACATCTGCCTCAATTAAGCAAAAGGTTACCTGAACAGGTAACCTTTTTCTACTCATGTGGAACAAAGAAATTAGCTGCTATGAACTATAAAGATATGGACAAGGAAAAATTGTCAGAGATGTTTGGCAAAGCCTTAGCTGGTGCGGCAGAATGGAATGGGCGAAGAATTCGCCCATCTAATAATAGCTTGTCTTTAGAATAAAATAAATTATTTGAATTTTTTTAAGTAATGGAAAATTTTATTTGAATGAAATTATCTGTCATCAATAACCCTTCCTCTTAACTTTGTAAGAGTTGCTGGTTTATCTTTCTGCCAATAAGCAGTATGTGTCCCTTTTTTCTGTCTTTTTTGTTATTAAACATTTCCTACAATATTAATTTTTTTAACAGCAGTTTCAAGAAGTAATTCATTTTGAGAAGAATTCAAAATTATATATATAAATCTGAATCATAATTGTGTCAGTTCTTAGAATTACACCTGTTTTTATACCAAGCAACAGTTTATCAAATTGTATTGTAATACAATTTCACTTGGTTTGAGCTAGATTATACTATTGGCAAAAATTAAAATTGTTATAATCCTATATTTCTATGAGAGAAATTAATTAATGGAACACACAAGAACTTAAATTATGCACATGTGACTGTTATGCAACTTTCCAAATAAAAACATTGGTCTTAATTAAAAAATGAAAGAAATTAACATATTAGCTGCTATCTGCAGCTTAGCTAACATTTGTGACTGGAATATTGTTCTAAAACTAACAATTTTCTGAATTGAAAATCTTATACAATAAAACATGTAAAAACTGGTACCTGTACGTGTACTATCTATTCTTTTTTTATTTTCAATCTACCGAGGAGTGAATTTAAAGGGTGAAAAATGGATTTTAAATGGTTAAATTTTATTTGAAAATGGACACCTGTTTAGGTTTGAAGAAGCCAAGTAAGCCACAATTTCTAAAAGCATTGCTTTAGAAATTGTTTCCTTGAATGTCATGAAATATAAAATGGTAATACGTTAAAAGCAGTGAAGAAAGTTATTACTTTCTAGGGAAGGACAAATTCAATTTTCCTCTTGCAGAGAAAAAGGTTTTTTTTGCAAAAGTAAAGCATTCTGAATTCAAAAAAGAACTGTTTTATTAGATAGTTTATTTTCTGAATTCACTTGCATTTTAAGAGGAGTTTGTCATTCTGCAGAATTTGTTAATTTTGTTCACGTAAAAATGATGTATAGCCATTTTATGCTAGGAAAGAAGTCGAACCTCGTTAATGTGAACACACTTATCAAACTAAATTTCGCTGAATTCTATACAGATAACATGAATTACTGATATTGTGAAGAATATAACCTCTAAGAGTTCATGTAACAAGGTTTAAATGTATTTTCATTCAACATTGGTCCATATCCTATTTACGGCATATGTGATTCGTCCAAATTTTTTTACTATTTTATGAATAAGTTTAGTAATGTTAAACAATAATCATTAAAAAATATTTAGATAATATAGAGTACAATAGTTAACTGATGTGTTCTTCAATTTTATAAACTATTGTACTATATAAATATTTTTAATGATTAATATTTTTAAAATTCTCTATTACTTAAAAATTTCAGATGTTCTCTAAATAAACAATCACAGCCGTAAGAAGGATATTGATTAATATTGAATGGAAATATCTATCAATATTAGGAAGCAGATATTGAGTAATGTTGAAAAAGAACATCGAGCAATATCGTAAGACTGATATTGAGCAGTATCAGAAAACAATATTTATCAATGTTGTAAAATCAATATTGAGCAATGCCAGAAAAAATATTTATCAATGTCGTAAAATCGATATTGAGCAATATCGCCAGGGGGTCATTTTTACATTGGCCCATATCGACAGCAATATTGGCCAATATTTTTTTTCAATATTGGCCGATATATATGTGCTACCTGGGCTGTCTGTTGCCGTAGAAATGGACTTCCATTTCCCATAGGAGTGCATGTAGAAATGGATTCATTTGTCATATTGGCACACTTAATGATAAATTTAACACGTTGCTTTTCGGATTCAGTCGATGACTTGTTATTTTTTCGACAGGAAGGGCTAAGCTTCTGGGCATCAATGAACGACACGCCACTGTTAAACCTCCAAGTGGTTTCGACGAGATATCTCGTCCATCAAGATCTGACCAATTTTGATAATGATGAGATATATCGTCATCAAGATATGGCCTACTTTTCATGATGACGAGATCAAGATCTGATCAATTTTCTTCTAATGACGAGACATATCTTCCATCAGATCTGTTCAATTTTCTTCTAATAACGAGATATATCTTCCATAAGATCTGTTAATGTTTTTGCTACTGACGAGATACCTCGTCAAGACAACCATCACGAGGGTTAAACATTGACATCCACAGTGTAGTTGGCTATTTTTTATGCGAGAAACGAGCCCTTTCCCATTTCCCATAAAAGTTGCATTAAGAAATGTATTCAAATTTATCACGTTGGCACACTTAATGACAAATTTAACACGATACTCTCATGATTTTGTCGATGGCTTGTTATTTTTTGACATGAAATGCTGCTAGGGTACTGAGCATCAAAGGGCGACATGCCACTGTTAACCCTCCTAGTTGTTTCAACGAGATATCTCGTCTATCAAGATCTGATAAACTTTGACGAGAAATCGACACCAAGATATTGCCTATTTTTTGATGATGATGAGATCAAGATCTGGCCAGTTTTCTTTTCTTGACGAGATATATCGTCCATCAAGATCTGCTAATGGTTTGGCTAATGACAAGATTCCTCGTCAAGACAACCACCAGGTGGGTTAAACATTGGCATCCACAGTGTGATTAGCTTTTTTTTATACGGAGATTCATCGCCAACTTGTGGAAGTCCATGGATCTATTTGCCATTCACGGAAGCTAGTTAGAAATTTGAAAATGGCGCAGAACAGATGAGCACCGATCTGGGAGCCCAAGCACGTAATCTACAGAATAAAATCTTACTCGCATTGAAAGCTGCATTGGGCTCAAAGACCGATATAAAACCGACAATCAAGTCACGAATGAATTTATCTCCCGGCTTTGGGACCTTGACACTGATTTTTTCCGTGACAACCTTGATGTCTTTATTCCAGGATGTATTCCTGGAATAAATGGCTACATAATTATGGAAATTGTGCTGAAGATTTATGTGGATTGCAATTTTACGGATGGCAATTTCCTTAACCACGGAATATTTCAAGTCAAGTTTACTGATAGCTCCCGTAATTTAATCTGAATTTCAGAATTCACTTAATCACACCACATAATTGTATTATAAAATTATCAAGGTAGAGTTCAATACCTTTGAAATCTTGAAACTTCCTTTCAAACTCCTTAAATAGATCTCTTGTATTGGTCACAAGCCAAACACATATTCAAAAACGTTACAGCTTTAAAGCTTTTTCGTAACCTGGAAAATTGCGCCCCAAAACTTGATTTCTCCTCTGCTTTTGTACATTTAATTGGTTCATGTGACAAAAAGGATTTGTGAAAAATACAAGTTAAAAAATGTCATTAATAGGGAAAATCTCGTTTGAAAATATCTCTTTTGAGTAACTGAATTGGTTCTTTTACGCTCATCTTATGCTTTGTTGGCATATTATGCATTGGTATATTCAATATGCAGATTTAAGTGATTCTATAAGTGTCCACAAGCCAATATTTTCATCCTATCACATTTATATCGGTGATTTTCATCACATTTTCTATCCTGCTATATTTGGGGTAAAACTCAACAAAAATGGCCATCAAAAATACAACACCATTAAGGACAAGATATACCAAAGCCATATTTATAAAACTCAACTCAACTCCATCATGGGATACCTACCCTACAAAGGGTTTACGTAATTTCCCACAACGCGCAAGATGTCGACGAGGAATATTTTTTTGTAATGCAAAGCAGAAATTTTGTGTCATTAAATGCACATGCAGGTCTGCTCTTAAAAAATTTTACTGTGAGGGGTTTAAGAGGCAAGATACTGAATTTAAGCGTTGTTATGTTTTGGTGAAAAGTGGTTAGGCGTAAAGAAAATTTTGCACATAAAAGACTACTGAATTTTAATCGGTTGCTACAGTTTAAACTCCCTGGTGGCCTAAAATTGCACGATTTGTATTATTTTTCGTTGCAGTGAGGGGTGAACTTCCAGGCGTCATAGTGCTGCGTTGCTTGTTCCTTGATGTGGAGATGGGTCTACTTCCAGGCCACAGATGCAGAGGTCACTGCAATGACTATTCATTCGAAATAAATATTTCAAGAACGGGCCGTGGCCCATGTAAATAGTGTATAAGCTCTGATGTGGAGATGAGGCGCTTCATACCGACCTTGGGGAGAACCCGAAGGTTCACCGACTTTTGGTAGAGTTTACCCATCTCTCTTGCCAGCTGTTGATGGATTCTACTTTGAGGGACCTCTTCAATATTTATTTTCAAATAACATAGGGCACAACAATGAAATTATTGAAATTACAACTCCGTCCGAATTGAGAAACTTGAAATCAGTATTTTGTGTAGACGCCATGTGCGGCAATAGTTGCTGCTACACGTCTCGGCATTGAAAGAAAGACTTCGGATGTGTTGGGGTTAGTCATTACATGCTTTTTCCACACGTTGCCAAAGTTCATCTGGTGTAGCCGCGGGTGGTCTATGGTGTGCCAGTCGTTGAACTATCATCCAGACGTGTTCGATGGGCGAACGATCTAGTAAACGGGTGGGCCACGGAAGAAGTGAAAAGTGTCGGATACTGAGGAATTGTTCTACATTGCATGCTACGTGTGGTCGCGCATTGTCCTGTAGAAAACTGACAGCAGGCCCTCAAAATAAGGGAGGATACTGAATTATGACTATATTTTAGAATTGAGGAAAGTAGACAGATTCTCAAATTAAAAGACAAAGATATCATTTTGCAGTGGGTTCCTGCGTATTGCGAGGTGTATGAAAATGAAATGGCTGAAAATTAGTTAAATTATCAACCGCAATAAGCAGTTCCTTTATCAGCAACTACTCTCTTTCTAGGTGTCTGGGTAGGGTCAGAAGAGAGGATCGATAACTTTGATGTACACTCATGTTCAAAAGTTAAGCATAATTGCTGTTTATGTGAGTATTTCAGAAAATCTACATCGGAATGGAAGGAAACGCGGTATGCGTGTGTAATAGAGTAATAAAAGAAAATACTGCAAAACAAGGATAATGATGACTTTTATTATCCAAAAAAAAAGGGTTGATAGAAAAAGGTTCACAATACGAGTGTCAACTTTAGTGGAACAGAATGATTAAAGCAATGTGATGCTGAAGTTTAATATGGTGTGTGGGAACCTCTGGTAGCCATGCATTCTGCCCAACGATTTCCCATCCTTTTGATGAGGGTATAGATGAGTCGTGTGCTCAGAGTTTCAAGCCTCACAGAGAACAGTTTTCTATTCCGGAACGGAGCTTTGTGGGTAGCGGAGGGCTGCAATGTCTCCCGAGCATATCCCATGCGTGCTCTATAGGATTCAGATTAGGAGAGTTGACAGGCCACTGCATGCGGTATAGTATATCTTCACTTTGAAGGAAGGCGTCGACCAGGGCTGCACGGTGAGGAGGCGCGTTATCATCCATGAATGTGAAACCAGGACCGACAGCAGCTCGAAACAGACGAACGATAGGCTCAAGGACTTCTCTATACCTTTGACCGGTAACACACCCCGTGTCAAAGATGTAGAGGTCTGTGCGGCCGTCCAGCATGATGCCTGCCCAGACCATGACTCCTCTTGAAGGAAAACGATGTCTTTCCGTGATGTTTCCGGGTGAAAACGCGTTCCACGTTCTCTCCAGATCGTGGTACGACGAGAATCAATTTGCAAACTAAATCTGGATTCGTCACTGAACGTACATTGTCCCATTGTTGTCGACTCCACTGCCGATGTTCCAAACTCAACTGTAAACGCGCGCATTTCTGTGCACACACATCAGGGGGATGCAAACTGCTGGTTGTCTGGCATAGAGACCAACGTGTCTGAGTCTCCTATAAACAGTTTGTCTCGAAACTATGACTCCTGTGGCGGCTGTCAGGGCTGAACCCAGTTGTCTGGCAGAACGGTTCCTCTGACGTCACGCAGTTATCGCCAATATCTGTCTTGCCGAGCCCTTGGCCGACCTGATACTGGTCGTCGGGTAACATCTCCAGAAACCTCTACCAGTCTGGAGATCACACACTGAGGCACATTCAGAATCCGAGACGCTTCGGTTTGGGATCGACCGGATTCCAGCATTCCAATAATTCGTCCCTTCACAAACATGTCCAGTTGGCATCTTTGTGACATCTTTCATCTTTATTGATTGTTAACAACGCTCCATACCATAGCAATTGCGAAATTTCTGTCTAAACTAGTCTTGCCGCTCGAAGCCGTCTTATACTCGTTCCAACGTGCGCCGCTGCTTTGCAAATGTCGATGTCGACTGAACTGTTTTGCATATGCACAATGTTTTACCTTCGTCCCACGATTCTCCACAAGTGATTTTGAACCATTGTATCCATATTTACTCCGACTTTTTCGCATTTTACGAATTATATTTAACTTTTGGACATGAGTGTACTTTATGGAGGAACACTGGAATGAATTGCCATCTTTTTCAATTGCAAACTGAGCCTTATGACCTCCATTGCTTAAAAAAATCCCTAGAACTAGTTGCCACTATTTCTGCTAAAGCCAGAATAGGCCACATTGTAACTCAGGCCTACCTGAATCGTTTTCACCTGACCGATTCCAACAAATGTCTTATTTGCATTGACTGTATCTTGTTCAATTGCATCGGAGAGAATATCTTAACCACTTAACGCATTTGCCCGTGTCTGACACTGACAAAAGTTACCGTCAAATTTGCACATGCCCGTGTCTCACACGGGCACTCTTGTATCTCGCGTTATTTTATTTCTAATGCCTGTCTGAGATCCGTTCTAGTAAAAATAGATAGGCTAGATTATAATTAAACTTATTTACCGGAATTCTTTGTTATAAAGCAGTTGTTTGGTGTGGAAAAGGTAGTAAATCCATTTTTATTACGTTAAATATCATAAAAGTAAACAATTAACCAGAAATTAATTTTTACTAAGCGTTTTTATAACTTGTTTAGAAAAAGTTATCTGATAATGAGCGACTCTGACGATTTTGAATATGCCAATTTATCAGAAAGTTTCAGCGATGAAAGTGATGATCTCTTGAGTGATGGAAGTGAATCTGAAGATAAGGAATCTGTAGCAAGAAATTGGTATCAAATTAGTACAAATCAACCAAATGTTGCACCACCGAGATTTCCATTTGTAGCAAACCCTGGCTGTTCTTTTACTTTGACAGACTGCTATGATGTTTTGTCATACTTTGAATTATTTTTTGATAACTCTCTCATGGACATAATTCTAACTGAAACAAATATATATGCATTTCAACATCCAGGATCGTCACCGATTACCATGGAAGAATTATATATATTTTTAGCCATAACAAGGTATAATTAGAAAAAAACCCACCCCCCGCTCCCTAGTCACTCCCCACAACTGAAATTGCAAAAAATAACTTACACTATACCTATATATTCATTTTCTGTCAAAAAAAACTCGATCATTTTTTACCAGTTTTCTGAAAAAAACTCGTGCTTTAAGGGGTTAAAGAAAATTTGTGATTGATCTTCTATTTCTTACTGTTTTTTCTAAAATTCATTTATGTATATTGCTCCGCTGGTTTATAGAATACATCGTGAAATCGGCGTTAATACTCAGGATTCATGTATCGAGATATAATGTAAGATATAATTATTTATGTATTTTGCTTTTTAACCCTCCTGCTGGTTGTCTCGACGAGGTATCCTCGTCATTAGCAAAACTGACCAGATCCTTATGGACGAGATATCGCGTCATTACAAAAAACCGACCAGATCTTAATCTCAGCATCATAAAAAAATCTGCAATATCTTGATGACGAGGTATATCGTTATTAGCAGAATAGGTCAGATCTTGATGGACGAGATATCTCGACGAAATCATTTCGAGGGTTAATATTCCGATGAAGGCCCATCAAACTGATAAGTTCCTCTAAAGGACAGACTCGGGTACTCTTCTGCTGGTTATCTGTTTATCCTGTAAAATGACGAGTTTCACCCACTGGACATTGCAAAGATGCTTTCTTGGTCAATTTTTAACGCATTTTCAGTCAAGTACCGCTGGATTTTGTACGTATCCGTTTCATTTCAGGAAAAGTCGGCAAAAAAAGTCCCGTTTGGGCTGATGCAAGTACTTTCCAAACCGCCGATGGAGCGGCGGGAGATAACGGCAGAACAGACCCGCTCGAATCAAGACGCTGTGCAGAGTGCGGAAAAAAGGGACGCATAAACAGACGCGATTAGAAAATAGACGCGTGTCATAAGAGTACACGTCATCACGTGTGTGTCATAAGCGTACGTCTAAATATCTATTTATTGAGTCGTTGCTCAAACTTTTAAAAATTTCGTCAGGCGTCTAATGTCAGCGTTTTTTCTTTTTACGGTAGTGATTTCTTTTTCAAACGTCATCTCTGAGTGTAGACAAAGGAGAAAAAAAAGAATGACGAAGCGAAACTTTTATATGCACCTTCTAAAACGGGCAATAGTTTGAGGCACCCTTGCTGAAGAGTTCATAAGATTAATGTTCAAGACCTGTGTTGTGTCAGGTTCCCATTACAGTCTCTAGTATCAAGTTTGATATGCCTCAGTACAAGGTCAGATGACGGGCATCTCATGAAATAAAAATACGTGTCCTTACTCAATGTTTAATTCGCACAGATGAATTAAATTTTCTCCTCTTTTCCAACTCACCAAGGTGATCGCCGTGGCTCATTGGGATTGGATTATAGGCGGCGCAGGTTCAATTCCACCGGGGATGTATTTCTTTCTTTTGTCAGTAAAACTTTTCTAGCATGTGTATATCCAATTACTTGATACTGTTTGGCGCAGCTTGGCCAAATATGACCCTCTCATGACACATAAAACCCAATCAACCCTCCGAGAAGCACTCCCGTGTACAGTTGGAGCATTCCACCCTGGGTGTATTTCTCCCTTCTGTGTCAATAAAACTGTCATTGCGTGTCTATTACTTGATATTGTATGTCTTGTGTCTGGCGCGGCTTGGCCAAATATGGCCCTTGCGCCATAGAACAAACCAAACCCGTGTACCATTCGGAGGGGTTTCTGTGCCGCGGAGAGTAGATACGAATATTTCGGGGCGGAGGGATGTCTGAATATTTTGGGTACATATATAGGAATTTTTCCGTGATATATTCGAACTTAATTTGTACACTGCACGGCAAGAGGTGGGATGTAGTCGAACTACTCCCTTTGTACACGTATTCCTCTACGTACCACCGTTCTACAGAATTCTTTGAAATTCATAGACACTAAAACTAATGTTACATCAAAAGACATCAGAAATCTTACATAAAATATGAATATTAAAAAATTAAATCTGAGTATGTCAGATGTTTACAAAGTATTTCACAAAAGTTTTTTAGTTTTTTCATTAAGTGAAGTTTTAGAATTAAATAAAATGCGACAAGAAAATTCTAAAAGCATGTTAAGAGTACATTTTATCAGCTTTAAATATCTTCCGTGAGGGCAAAAGGTGTTAAGTCTGACTTTTGATAGGTTAAAAAGGAGTCATTATAATTAAAAAAATAATATGTCTAAATCAGAACTAAGTTAATCTACGAATTTCAGGAATATATCACGGAAATACGAACTAAATTAATCTTATATAATTGTAATTTAATCTAAATTACAATTATATAAGATTTTTAATATTTTTAGAATCGGATGTGTTATACAGATTAGAAATTATGCACATGCATATCACGTGAAAAATCAATAAGATCTAGATGTATTAAATATTTACAAATACCTCGGAATTCTTACACACTAGCATTACTTTCAAAATCATATGGATGCATATAGTAGAGATTAGAAATATCACGTGCCAAGAGTGAAAGGTAAGCGAATCAAATTTTATAAATTATTCAGAATTATTACGGGCAAGAATTATTTTTAGAATTATGATGCAGAGTTAGACAGCTTACAAGCGAAGTTTTAAATGCAAATAAAATCTGGGGTTCAGGTTTTTATAAATTCGTTGGAAGTTATGCAGTATTGTCTTTAAGACGTCTTGTCAGTGATTTAAAAAGATAAATCTGTTATGCAAAGCGAAGCAAAAATTACTTCCCAATAATATCCATTTTTACTCAGGAAACAACTTCGATTTAAACGTCTCAGTTTTACGAGGTTTCCTAGTATTGTGGTAATGCTTCTCCCCTGTACCCACATAATGACTGAACAATTATATTTATTGGTCAGAGAATCTTAGAAAAGATTCTGTAGATCAAGGTCAAAACTGGTTAGTTGTTATGCAGGAAAGATAACAGACTGAAGAAGGGTTATAAGCGTGGTGAACCCCTGAGAAGGTTAAACTAGATCTTCCGAGATGTTTAGAACAATCAAACGCAGTTTTAGTGAATCAAAAAATTTTGATCCGTATATTATGTTCTTAATGCTGTATCGTTGTGTGGTGTGGATAGATGAGAGTGGGATACCAGCTCGGGTGTTGACCTCGTCATCTGAGTGGTTCAAAATAACGTGGTGTCCTCGAATTTTTTCCTTCGGGATAGATCCCGGACCGTCTCCAATAGCCCGCTGTGTTGCATCAGTGTGACATAAATTCAATTACCTACCTATTTTAATTTAGTTTCAATTTTTGAATTGGCAATAGGAACAGTGATTCCAGATAAGAGGATTTTTCTGCCAAGCTAAATATAGGTATCGGTGGAATGTATTTCCTGTACGTATTCTGAACTTAATATCACTTGACCTGTTTTTCTAAAACGATTTCAGCACTTTGCCAATAACTATTATAAAGTATAAATTTCGAATTGCTGTATGGTAGTTTGTTAACGCTACTACTTAGATTTAACGACAAATGGATCCCAAACGGCGATTCTGTGCATTTTAGGTAGGTATTCTAATTGACGTCGCACTGGGCTATTGGTGATGGTCTGGGATCAAACCCGAAGGGAAAGATCCGAGGACAAACCATGCAATTTTGAACCACGGTCAGATAACGAGGTCACACCTGAGCTGGCACTCCACTCACCAAATTTCCACTCCACGTCAACGTGAGGACATTTGAGGCCACGACAGATTTAACGTGCACCAGCTCCCTTTGTACACAACGGTCTTTGGTTGGATTCGAACTCACAACCCTCCTGTTGCTAATCCGTTACTTTTCCAACCGGCTACCGCGTCCCAAAGTACCATCTGCCGAAAGTACATTTTAAGCTAACCTCGATATGTATGCGAAAGTATTTGGTATTGGAATAGTCTTCAATTTCCGTCTGGTTTGTTTACTTTGAAAATCCCTCTCATATATAATCCCCCATTCGGTATATCGCGATTTTTTCCTCGTCCCTCAATTCGGATCTTTCCCTTCGGGTTTGATCCGGACCTTCGCCAATAGTCCGTTGTGTTGTTGCTCCAGTGCGACGTTACTTCAAATACCCATCTACCCCTCCTCGTCCCCCAAATAGGTGTGGTTCAAAATTACGTGGTGTCCTCGATCTTTCCCTTTGGGATTGATTCCGGACCGTCACCTCACGTTGGCGTGGTGTGGAAGTTTGGAGAGTGGGGTGCCAGCTCAGGTGTTGCCTCGTCATCTGACCGTGGTTCAAAATTACGTGGTGTTGTCCTCGGATCTTTCCCTTTGGGATTAATCCCGGACCGTCACCAATAGCCCGTTGTGTTGCTCCAGTGTGACGTTAATTGAAATACCCCCTTCCCCCCCGGACCGTCACCACTAGCCCGTTGTGTTGGTCCAGTGTGACGTTAATTGAAAATACCAATACCAGTACCCCCAAATAGGTATTATAGACCCTCCCTGGATCGACTCACCGGAGGTTTGGAGTCTTAAATGATCCAGGGGGAATTCGATTCCCGCCGCTAACGAAAGGGGGCCAAGGGAACCCCCCCTCCCGACAGCATTTATTATCTTTTTCAAGGGGGGGTATTTCAATTAACGTCACACTAGAGCAACACAACGGGCTATTGGTGACGGTCCGGGATCAATCCCAAAGGGAAAGATCCGAGGACAACATCTTTTTCAAGGAAAGTGAGAACATGGGCAACAAGGCAAACACACTAAAAAAAACACCAAACCAACACATAAAAGAAAGAAAGAAAAAAGACATCCCGGAGTCTAACAAAAAATAACAAGTCCCCAAACAACAATAACAAAATAACAATCCCGAATGGAAAAACCCGAGGGCAACACGTAATTTTGAACCACTCTCAGATGACGAGATCAATACCTATTTGAGGGAAATAGCAAGTCCCCCAAATAAGTATTTCGGAATTCCGGTCCCACTTCCTCCCAGCTCACCGAAAGGTGTAGAGCTTTTCCTGGGAGGATTGGTATTGGTATTGGTATTTTCAATTAACGTCACACTGGAGCAACACAATGGGCTATTGGTGACGGTCCGGGATCAATCCCAGAGGGAAAGATTCAAGGACAGCACCACATAATTTTGAACCACGGTCAGATGACGAGATCAATACCTATTTGAGGGAAATAGCAAGTCCCCCAAATAGGTATTTCGGAATTCCGGTCCCACTTCCTCCCAGCTCACCGAAAGGTGTAGAGCTTTTCCTGGGAGGATTGGTATTGGTATTGGTATTTTCAATTAACGTCACACTGGAACAACACAATGGGCTATTGGTGACGGTCCGGGATCAATCCCAGGGAGAAAGAGGACAGCACCACGTAATTTTGAACCACGGTCAGATGACGAGGCAACACCTGAGCTTTTCCTGGGAGGAAGGGGAGACCTCCAGTCAACGCACGAAAAAGGAACAGCGGGAAACCCGCACCAACGGGCCAGCATTTATTAAGCAAAATATAAAGTTACACATAAATGGGCCAACAGGGCCCAACAAACATCAAGGGACGACTGGCACACTGCCAGTTTACATGGTCGTTAGAAGTCACATGACTTATACAAATTTTCTCTACGTCGACAAAACATATAAGCACATAACAAAAACATATAATCAATGAAAATGAGATGCAATAAATAATCGATGAAAGATGTGATATTAAAACTTGCAATCTATTACACGCCCCCCAAATAGGTATTGATCTCGTCATCTGAAAGTGGTTCAAAATTACGTGTTGCCCTCGGGTTTTTCCATTCGGAATTGATCCCAGACCATCACCAGGAGCCTGCTGTGTTGCTCCAGTACGACGTAAATTCAACCACCTACAGATAAAATTGGGGCCACCGTGGTAGGTAGTTGAATAAACGTTGCACTGGAGCAACATAACAGGCTATTGGAAATGGTCAGGGATCATTCCAAGGTCAGATGATGAGGGTGGCCGTGGCTCAATAAGTTATCCATCGCTCTAGCATTGCTATTTTTTAATTAACGTCACACTGGAGGAGCAACACAACGGGCTATTGGTGACGGTTCGTGATCAATCCCAAAGTGAAATCCGAGGACAACACCACGTAATATCACTCTAGAAGTCTGAGTTGGAGGTGGTGCAGGTTCAATCTGTCGTGGCATCAAACGTCCTCACGTTGGCATGGACTGGAAGTTTGGTAGGTAGATAGTTAATTAACGTCACACTGGAACAACTCAACGGGCTATTGGCGACGGTACGGGATCAATCCAGAAGAGAAAGATCCAGAGACAACGCCTCGTAGTTTTGAACCACGGTCAGACGACGATATCAACACATGAGCTGGCACCCACTCTCTAAACTTCCACACCACGCCAACGTGAGGACATTTGAGGCCACGACATATTTAACGTGCACCAGCCCCCTTTGTACACGACGGTATTTTGGTTGGATTCGAACTCGGAACCCTCCGGTTGCTAATCTGTTACTCTTCCAACCGGGCCACCGCAGCCCCTGTGGAGAGTGAGGTGCTAGTTCAAGTGCCGACTCGTCATATAACTGTGATTCAAAATTATGGAGTAGTAGGATCTTCCCTTCGGGATTGATCCCAGACCGTAGCCAATAGCTCTTGTGTTCCTCCAGTGCAACATAAATTGAAGTACCTACCTATCTTGTCATGGAACTGGCGCCATAAACCCCCAATAAACCAACCAACCAACCTATCTTGTCCCTCAAGAGGTACGTAGGTAGGCAGGTATTTAATTAACGTCAGACTGGAGTAACACAAATGGCTATTTGTCCCTCAAGAGAGATGTATTGATAGTTTGCTGTGTGTGAATTTGAAAATGAACGTAAAACAATTTGAACGGTACGTGCAGGAACAAATGTTTTTAAGAAACATGCCTCTTTTCAACGCATATTCGAGTTCCAAATATTCTTTGCTGACAGTCCATACTGTGAAATAGCTGATGGCCTGAAAAATTCAGCAGAAATTAAATACACCTTGAGTTTCTTATCAGATCTGATGCAATCTAAGGCCCATTTCAAAGGAATTATTTTTTTGTTTCGCATTTATTCCGTCTTATCTGATATCTCGTCTATTTATATGAGCTGTAAGGAAACGCGTTTGCTTTTGGATCATTATTAGAAAAAATGAAAACGTTTCATTGGGAAGGTAGCTTTTCCTCTATTGTCGGATAGTCTTCATCCATCTGTTGCATAGTAAGTAATGATAATAAGTTTCTGAATCCTGTTTTCCATTTTTTTTACAACATCAGGTACAGTTAGTTGTATCTGACTTTTTCTGTGCCAAATATCTTTGGTAAATTGGTGGTTGAATTTACGTCGCACTGGAGCAACACATCGGGCTATTAGCCACAGTCCGGGATCAATCCCGAACTCGTAATTTTGGATCCGTTCGGATGACAAGGTTAGCACTTATCTGGCTCCCCACTCTCCAAACTTCCACACCATGACAAGACCGTTGTGTTGCTCCAGTGTGACGTTAATTAAAGAGACAAACATACAAATACATACATACCACACCATGCCAACGTGATCACTAATCTTTGGAAATCGTAAATAAGAACTAAGAAATTTTATATACAGTGGCTCCCAAAAGTGTTCGTACACTTACGAATTTCAATAAAATACTGCTCTATCCATTAATAAAAATTAATATTTCAGAATAGGAATTTTTTAATAACATCTATAACTTGTTCTTAACAAAACTACATAAAATATTTTAAAAACATAGTAAAGCTTTTTTTTGGAAAATCAATAATCAAAAAGTAACAAAAAATTACCTCACAAAAGTCTTCGTACACTTTAAAAAAATCTCTACATATTAGTAAATATTGCAATATTTCGGTAAATTATTACTTAGTAGGATATCCTATGGCATCCACAACAGCTTTTAAACGTCTGGGAATAGAGTTCACTAGTTTTTTTGTAATTTCTGCATTAATGTTCCTCCATTCTTCAATCATTACTGCTTTTAGTTCGCTTTTCATTTTAATGTCGTGTCTTCGTACTCTAACCTTCAATTCCCACCAAATGTGTTCTATTGGGTTTAAATTCGGCAACTGAGGTGGTGTTTTCAGAGCTTGTGGACAATTAAAGAGGCACCAGAGGCGAACGTTGAGAGCCGTGTGCTTAGGATCGTTATCTTGATAAAACAGTTGTTTCCAATACCCAAATTTTGGGCTGATAATTTTAAATTGTCTTTTAAAATATTTAAATAAAGAGCATGATTCATTATGCCATCAATAAATACCAAATTACCTAGTCCTGAAGCTGACATGCACCCCCACACAAGGACACCTCCACCGCCATGCTTTACTGTTCCAACTAAGTTCTTGGGATTAAGTTCCTCATTTTTTCTTCTCCATACAATTATACGCCCATCGGAACCAAACATGTTAAATTTGTTTTCATCTGCAAATAAGACATGATTCCAATACGTTTTGGGCTTATTTATCATTGATTTTGCGAAGAAAAACCTAAGCTTTCTATTTTTCGCACTTACAAAAAATTTTCTTCGGGCAGATCGCCCATTTAATCCAGCTGATCTGAGCACTCGTCGAACAATTTCAGATGAAATTGAAGTAGAAAATTTTTAGTAAATTCTGTAGAAATTTTTACAGCACTCAAACGTGGATTTTTCACAAATTTTCTAACTATAAATCTCTGATCACGTTGAGTTAACTTTGCCGGACGACCTTTCCTTACCTTGTTTTCGATCCGATTTTCTTCTTTAAAGCGTTTTATCACATACTGCACCGTAGAATGGGATAAATTTACTAATTTAGAGATATTCCGAACTGATTTATCACTACTATGATGAAAAATAATCAATTTTCGAATGCTGTTCGTTGTTTCCTTACGACTACGAGCCATTTTTAAATAATAAATAGAATATTACGAAGTAAGCAAGCAAAGATTAAAGCCAAACGATTATTTAAATGTCACCACAATGCAAATATAAAAAAGCGACAAACGATAATTTTATTTATGAATTTATCCGAAAATGTTTCGGTGTACGATCACTTTTGAGGCGTGTTCTTTCTCTGCCTCCTTGCATTTTCATTTTTATAAAAAGAAAATGAGTCAATATTTTTTTAAAGAATGTCAGGTTTTATTTAGAATCACATGGAGATTATATGAAAAAATATTGGACTTTATATTCGAATTCAATTCCAGGCTACAGCGCTTTTTCTACAAATTTTTATAGTGTACGAACACTTTTGGGAGCCACTGTATATGAGAAGGATTTTCAAAAAACAAGTAAACCAGACGGTCTACGAAGATTTCACTTCTGCTAACCAAATGCTCTCGCATGATGCACATCGTGGTTCATACATTAAAGTGCAGTTTACCGCCATTTTGGCGACGTTTGGCGTTTAATCTAATCAGTGTTGACCAATCAACCATCATATATCAATTCAGAACTAATTCTTTGGAGTGGGGGGGGGGTATTTCAATTAACGTCACACTGGAGCAACACAACGGGCTATTGGTGACGGTCCGGGATCAATCCCAAGGGGAAAGATCCGAGGACAACACCACGTAATTTTGAACCACGGTCAGATGACGAATAATTCTTTGGAATTCTTATTAGCGAAGTGCTGAAATCGTATTCCAAAAGCAAACCAACTGACATCACGTTTAGATTTGTATAGGAAATATGTATCGCCACATATATATAGCGCTTGACATAAAATACCTCGCATACTTAAATTGCAACGGTAGGTAGTTAATTAACATCACTCTGGAGCAACACAATGGGCTATTGGCGACTAAATTGCTACGGAATGTGAATCAAGACACATTGATGAGACATCAGACATGTGCATTTGTGTTCATTAAACCAGGTGTGCACTTGCGCATTTCAGCCTTATCGTCGACCTTCAGACTTAGTGTCGAAAGACGGATTTTAGTATAACTTGCCTATAGAGGAAATATAAAAGTAGTGTGGTTGGTTGGTATTGGGGTTTTATGGCGCAAGGGCCATATTTGGCTATGCTGCGCCAGACACAAGACATACAACACTAAGTAGTAATAGACGCCCACCCACAATGAAAGTTCTACTGACACAAGAGAGAAATACACTAAGAGAGGAATGCACTCGACAGGAATTGAACCTGCGCCCCCAACTCGAATGTTGCTAGCGCAGTGACATACCCACTGAGCCACGATGGTCCCCTAAAAGAAGGGTGAGTAATGGTAACATTTTTAAATGCCCAGGATCATGTGACTAAAATTATCAGTAACGTGACCCCACTTTCGTGTCTGTCGGGTAAGTATTTTAATTAACATCGCACTTCAGCAACACAACGGGTTATTGACGACGGTCCGGGATCAATCCCGAAGGGAAAGATCCCGGACATAGTAATTTTGAGCCACGGTCAGATGACAAGGCGACACCTGAGCTGGCACCCCACTCTCCAAACTTCCACACCACGCCAACGTGAGGACATTTGAGGCCACGACAGATTTAATGTGCACCAGTCCCTTTTGTACGCGACGGTCTTTTGGTTGGATTCGAATTCGCAACCCTCCGGTTGCTAGTCCGTTACTCTTCCAACCGGGCCACCGCGGCCCCACCTTTCTATTGAAATGGGCATTCACAAATCTAACCTGTCATAAGATGTCATATCGCCAAACGAGGCGACAAGATGCCAAATCGGCCAACCATGTCAATTTTTCATAGAGCAATCACGTAACTACTAGTCAACACATGCTGGTCACACTTATTGAAACTCCTCAATGGCAATGCTCTCAGTCCACTTATATTTCATCTGACCGTGGTTCAAAATTACGTGGTGTTGTTCTCGTGTTTGATCCCGGACCTTCGTCAATAGCCCTTTGTGTTGCTCCAGTGCGACGTTAATTAAAAAAAACCTACCACCTTACCTAACCTATACATACCTTATACTTCACGTCTATCAGCTTGCTTAGTTGCTAAGATAATGATACATACAAAAGACGGTAAGAACGGTTTAAAATTTTATCTGCTATCGATCATTGGTTGCTTTGATTTTTTTATGGCGCAAGCGCCATATTTGGCCCAACTGCGCCAAACACAAGACAAACATCAAGGATTTGGACAAACACGCACAAAATTTTACTGATACAGAATGGAGAAATACACACAGGGATGAATCGAACCTGGCAGGAATCGAACTTAGGCCGCCTGCAAACCACAAATATTATCAATGCATAATTCAACATCTGAATATAGATTTATTCTGCTTTATCGGTCGTTATCTGTCTCGAATAGAATCAAGTTATTCCAATAGCTCGTGCCACAAAACTTGACCGGGGGTAGAGGGAGAACCATAAATCAAACCCACAAGTCATGCTGAAGGGCAGATGTCAATTTGAGAAGCAACCCTGTGCATCAGCGTTGCCATGACAACCAAACCGGCTTACATCAAGTTTGCTATGCAAAATTGATGTAGATGCTTTTTAGTGTACCAAAGTACTCATTACTTGACAGAAATATTACATGATAGCCTCAAGGCAAACATTTCCAAACATTCTCGACAAGAATTCACATTTAGTTCTAGTTGGTTGCACTTCTACGTATTATTATTTTTCATTATCACGGGTATTTTTCCCAGGTTTAGGTTGCAATATGGTATTATTTATCGCGTTTTCAACCCACTCTTACTCCCGAAAATTCACCAGTTTCCCTAGTGCTACAATTATACAAGTTTCCTTCGCTCAAGGGGCCGCGGTGGCACGGTTGGAAGAGTAACGGACTTGCAACCGAAAGGTTGCGAGTTCGAATCCAGCCAAACACCGTCGTGTACAAAGGGGGCTGGTGCACGTTAAATCTGTCGTGACCTCAAATGTCCTCACGTTGGCGTGGTGTAGAAGTTTGGAGAGTGGGGTGCCAGCTCAGGTGTTGCCTCGTCATCTGACCGTGGTTCAAAATTACGTGGTGTTGTCCTCGGATCTTTCCCTTTGGGATTGATCCCGGACCGTCACCAATAGCCCATTGTGTTGCTCCAGTGTGACGTTAATTGAAATTCCCCCCCCCCTTCGCTCAAGGGGTGCTGCGGTGGCCCGGTTGGAAGAGTAACGGACTAGCAACCGAAGGGTTGCGGGTTCGAATCCAGCCAAACACCGTCGTGTACAAAGGGGGCTGGTGCACGTTAAATCTGTCGTGACCTCAAATGTCCTCACGTTGGCGTGGTGTAGAAGTTTGGAGAGTGGGGTGCCAGCTCAGGTGTTGCCTCGTCATCTGACCGTGGTTCAAAATTACGTGGTGTTGTCCTCGGATCTTTCCCTTTGGGATTGATCCCGGACCGTCACCAATAGCCCATTGTGTTGCTCCAGTGTGACGTTAATTGAAATTCCCCCCCCCCTTCGCTCAAGGGGTGCTGCGGTGGCCCGGTTGGAAGAGTAACGGACTAGCAACCGAAGGGTTGCGAGTTCGAATCCAGCCAAACACCGTCGTGTACAAAGGGGGCTGGTGCACGTTAAATCTGTCGTGACCTCAAATGTCCTCACGTTGGCGTGGTGTAGAAGTTTGGAGAGTGGGGTGCCAGCTCAGGTGTTGCCTCGTCATCTGACCATGGTTCAAAATTACGTGGTGTTGTCCTCGGATCTTTCCCTTTGGGATTGATCCCGGACCGTCACCAATAGCCCATTGTGTTGCTCCAGTGTGACGTTAATTGAAATAAAAAAAAAAAAAAAAAATTACGTGGTGTTGTCCTCGGATCTTTCCCTTTGGGATTGATCCCGGACCGTCACCAATAGCCCATTGTGTTGCTCCAGTGTGACGTTAATTGAAATTCCCCCCCCCCTTCGCTCAAGGGGTGCTGCGGTGGCCCGGTTGGAAGAGTAACGGACTAGCAACCGAAGGGTTGCGGGTTCGAATCCAGCCAAACACCGTCGTGTACAAAGGGGGCTGGTGCACGTTAAATCTGTCGTGACCTCAAATGTCCTCACGTTGGCGTGGTGTAGAAGTTTGGAGAGTGGGGTGCCAGCTCAGGTGTTGCCTCGTCATCTGACCGTGGTTCAAAATTACGTGGTGTTGTCCTCGGATCTTTCCCTTTGGGATTGATCCCGGACCGTCACCAATAGCCCATTGTGTTGCTCCAGTGTGACGTTAATTGAAATTCCCCCCCCCCTTCGCTCAAGGGGTGCTGCGGTGGCCCGGTTGGAAGAGTAACGGACTTGCAACCGAAAGGTTGCGAGTTCGAATCCAGCCAAACACCGTCGTGTACAAAGGGGGCTGGTGCACGTTAAATCTGTCGTGACCTCAAATGTCCTCACGTTGGCGTGGTGTAGAAGTTTGGAGAGTGGGGTGCCAGCTCAGGTGTTGCCTCGTCATCTGACCGTGGTTCAAAATTACGTGGTGTTGTCCTCGGATCTTTCCCTTTGGGATTGATCCCGGACCGTCACCAATAGCCCATTGTGTTGCTCCAGTGTGACGTTAATTGAAATTCCCCCCCCCTTCGCTCAAGGGGTGCTGCGGTGGCCCGGTTGGAAGAGTAACGGACTAGCAACCGAAGGGTTGCGGGTTCGAATCCAGCCAAACACCGTCGTGTACAAAGGGGGCTGGTGCACGTTAAATCTGTCGTGACCTCAAATGTCCTCACGTTGGCGTGGTGTAGAAGTTTGGAGAGTGGGGTGCCAGCTCAGGTGTTGCCTCGTCATCTGACCGTGGTTCAAAATTACGTGGTGTTGTCCTCGGATCTTTCCCTTTGGGATTGATCCCGGACCGTCACCAATAGCCCATTGTGTTGCTCCAGTGTGACGTTAATTGAAATTCCCCCCCCCTTCGCTCAAGGGGTGCTGCGGTGGCCCGGTTGGAAGAGTAACGGACTTGCAACCGAAGGGTTGCGAGTTCGAATCCAGCCAAACACCGTCGTGTACAAAGGGGGCTGGTGCACGTTAAATCTGTCGTGACCTCAAATGTCCTCACGTTGGCGTGGTGTAGAAGTTTGGAGAGTGGGGTGCCAGCTCAGGTGTTGCCTCGTCATCTGACCGTGGTTCAAAATTACGTGGTGTTGTCCTCGGATCTTTCCCTTTGGGATTGATCCCGGACCGTCACCAATAGCCCATTGTGTTGCTCCAGTGTGACGTTAATTGAAATTCCCCCCCCCTTCGCTCAAGGGGTGCTGCGGTGGCCCGGTTGGAAGAGTAACGGACTAGCAACCGAAGGGTTGCGGGTTCGAATCCAGCCAAACACCGTCGTGTACAAAGGGGGCTGGTGCACGTTAAATCTGTCGTGGCCTCAAATGTCCTCACGTTGGCGTGGTGTGGAAGTTTGGAGAGTGGGGTGCCAGCTCAGGTGTTGCCTCGTCATCTGACCGCGGTTCAAAATTACGTGGTATTGTCCTCGGATCTTTCCCTTTGGGATTGATCCCGGACCGTCACCAATAGCCCGTTGTGTTGCTCCAGTGTGACGTTAATTGAAATACCCCCCTTCGCTCAAGGGGAGTAGCGGATTAGCAACCGGAGGGTTGCGAGTTCGAATCCAACCAAACACCGTCGTGTACAAAGAGGGTCTGGTGCACGCTAAATCTGTCGTAGCCTCAAATGTCCTCACGTTGGCGTTGGGTGGAAGTTTGGAGAGTGGGGTGCCAGCTCAGGTGTTACCTCGTCGTCTGACCGTGGTTCAAAATTGCGTGGTGTTGTCCTCGGTTTTTCCCTTTGGGATTGATCCCGTTACCAATAGCCCGTTGTGTTGCTCCAGTTGTGACGTCAATTAAAATACCTACCTTCCCTTGTAGACGATTTTCTTTGGTTTGATGCGAATTCGCAAACCTCCGGTCTCTAATCGTTGCCTATAGCCCTTTGTATTGCTCCAGTTTGACGTTAATTAAATAGCTACCTACCGGTTGCTAATCCTTTACCCTTCCAACCGGGAATTGACCTCCCCTTGAATAAGGAATGATCAAGAAAATCTCTGGGTTAGAGCAAGAGCAGCGAATTAGCGAAATTTCGCCAAATCGATCCACCACGGAACCTTCCGTCTCCCGAATCCCTTTCCGCACGTGATTTCGCCGCATAGCCACGTGCCTAGTTCCTGCGTCACTCTCTGCACAGTCGTAGACCTACCCCAATCGTGCGACTGCTAGTCACTCGGGGTGTTCCAGAAAATTCCACTCTCCGGAGTCTATAAAAGGGATCCGATCTCGGACCGGTCATAATTGACGATCAGTGATTAGATCGGAAGAGTATCAGTCAAACTGACAGTTCACCGTTTCTGTGCATTCGATATCGATTGAATCGATTCTCTTCTGGTGATTTCTCTACTCTACCGGTACGTTTCAGATTTCGTATTTTCAATGATTGATGATCGTTTTGAGTTTATGAAAATGGCGTTAATTGTTTGGAACTGCTATTTATGGTTGCTGTTTGTTTATTTTTAATATTTTGTTTGGGTCGTGTGAAAATTTCCATTTGATAATTAATATATTTTATTTAATGCCGGTTTGAAAGGATGCTATTGAGAGTGAATTAATACTGTCAAATATTTGAATTTGTCACAATTACGTGATTTATATTTTGTTCGAATCGTGAAAAATTTCCATTTGAAAATTCTTAATATATTTTATTTAATGCCGGTGTGGGCTGGTGTTGTGAATGAATACTTTCAAATATTTGAATTTAGATTTGTTACTATTGTGAAACAGTTGACTGTTTTTCGAATGGCAGTTGCATAGCTTTGCGTTAAAAGTCTTATTTGAGATCGATATTGATCAAACCATTTAGAAGTATTTTGATGTATTGTTTGTTAAATCATCCATGACACTTCATGTGTGATTTTTGATTCTTTATTTCCAGTATTTTAATTCACTACCGCAAGGAACAATCTACTAAATTTTAGAATATTTTCGTAAAATAAATCTACGAGGTCTGTTAACACACGATTCAGGAATTATCACCATAGGTTTAATGTTGTTCCGTACAAAATCAGAACTTTGTCAAATCATATTTGTCGAATAAAATTTAATATCGAATTCTGCTAATAATTCAAAATGAAGATATTTTTCAAATGATTCTATTAAACTACCAAATCATGGAAATAAAAATTGGAAAATAGGCTACAAATATCGTCGGCATAGAGCAGAAGCTTAACTGACATTTTATCAGACACTAAATGCTTATTTCATGAGAAATGGTTATATTAATCTGTTTAAAAGATATACAATACTATCAAAATACTTATAATTTTTATTTTTTGACTTAAAAACAAATAGTCAGTTTTTAAATAGTTGTACAATAAAAATGTTTTCTGTTAACCAATTTTTGTGTGTTAAAATGAGTGAATTCTACTAATTTCAAATTGAAGCAAAATGTAAGATTTTCAATATTTCTCTTAGAAAATAATTTTTTAAATTATCACTTGAGAAGTTGTGATTTAATGAATATTCTTTCACTTTAGATTCCTCAACACGATTCAAGAACTATATGTACATGTTTAATGCTATTCCGTACGAAAATCGAATCTGAATTTTTCGAATGTGCTATTTCATTCATTTTCGGACTAACTACAACCACCCGTTTAGACTGCATTAAAATACTACTGCTATAAGTTTTTTACATTGGAGCGATGGCTTAAACGTTCGCCGGTAGATGTTGCCCAGAAGTGCTATTTTAAGCACTCGCATGGATTCCAAAGCTTACCGGCTTTCCACGTGGTAGTGATTCCACTGCGTTTGTTTCTCCCCACTGCTACTTGCATTGCTGCTGAGCAACTTTTAACGGGTATGTTTCTGTCACTCGCGGCCAGATTTGATCCTGTGGTGTCCTTGACCTTTGATCCCTCCCGTTCTCGCATGAATCCGATTCCCACATTTTGATCTGGGATTGAAACATTGTCTTTGCCACAACGTTGTAATAACGATATTTGATGTCATTAATTAGTGATCTCAATCCCCTGGTTTAAACTGCTAAAATTTTATATTTGTTTTTATATTTGTAGTTCATTCAATTTGTTTCATAAATTAAATTGCAGTTACAAATTTAAATTTCATGTTTCGCGATCAAAAATTCTCAATGTTTTTGATTGAAATTTGCAATTTCAAATGATTCCTGACAATTTTAATTGATGTAGAATTTTCTTGTTCGGGAGTTATTTATTATCCTTAACCCACCAAGTGGTTTCGACGAGATATCTCGTCCATCAAGATCTGGCAAATTTTGCTGATGACGAGACGATATCTTAAGGACGATATCTTGAGGACGATATCAAGATCTGGTCAGATTTCTAATGATCATGATCGTTTTTTTTATGACGAGATATATCTCGTCCAACGAGATCTGGTCAGTTTTACTAATGACGAGTGCCTCGTCGAGACAGCCACCGGAAGGGTTAAGGATCCTAGTATTTCTTGCACTTCATTTATGTATTGATTCTAACAAGTTGAAATGTAAAATATTAACCAAACTATCATGATTTTATCCCTCCAATTGGTTTCCACGCGATCTCGTCTATCAAGATCTGGTTTTGCGAATGAGAGACAAAACTGCCCCAATAATCCCAGGGGAATGAAGATCCAAGTAGGCAAAAACCAATTGTTCTTTGCCTAAAACTGGTAACAGTTTAGAACAGGTTTTTGTATCAGATGCTGGCCATTACAGGGCAGTTTTCGAAACAAGAACACGTCGCAAAGAAACCAGGCCTCTTTTTTAACCCTACTGGTGGTTTCGAAGAGATATCTCGTCATTAGCAAAACTGACCAGATCTTGATGGACGAGATATCTCGTCATTCAAAGACAACAGACCAGGTCTCGATTACGTCATAAAAAAATCGGCAATATTTTGATGACGTCATATCTCGTAATTAGCAAAATTGGTCAGATCTTGATGGACGAAATATCTCGTCGAAACCACTTGCAGGGTGGTCGAAACCACTCGGGGCCAGGGTTTATAAGCTTAAGTCTTGCATTAAATGATTGCTTGACTTCTATTGTGTGCATTATGATATATTAGAAATTTGTTTTATTTACCGAATTTAAAATTTTATTTTAAAATTATTTTAACTAGCTCGTGTACTAGAGTAGTGGACTTTGTAAATGTTCTATTGAATTTATTCAAATATATTGCCTCAACATTCAAAAGTGTTGATTCAATTAAAATGTTCCATTCGAATTTATGAAACATTACTCGTCTGGTTATTAGAATGCAGTTACTAGTCGCGAAAGTTTTAAACGGAATCGATTTTTATGGGGAAATGGGGTGATTTGGTTTATTAATTTCAAACTGATTAAAAACCAGAGTTCATCAATTTTTGGCATTAATAATATGTAATCGAGGCTTTACGTATAGTCTAAATGTTATTCTTTGACGGAGAAATGTTACTTTTTATATATCATGTAAAATAGTCAGTAATTTTCACCCGTGCCCGACAAAGGCTCAATGGGTTTGTCCAATTCATTAACAACCTTCGAGTTGTAGGCGGAGCAGGTTCGATTCCTCCCTGGGAGTATTTCTTTGTCCGTAAAACGTTTCTTATGAGGGAATATATTTGCTTTTGGCACAGCTTGGTCAAATATGGCCCTTGCGCCATAAAACTCAATCAACCATTACTTGACATTCTGTCATGGTAGAGCAATTTGTTTCAATTGTTTTTAAAATTCATCGGAGTTGCTGTAGATTGGATTGGATGTTGGGGTTTTATGGCGCAAGGTCCAAAAGCCAACAAGCTGCTCCTGGCGTTCCTGTAGAAGGTAGGTAGTTGAATTAACGTCCCACTGGAGCAAAACAATGTGCTATTGGCGACGGTTCGGGATCAGTTCCTAAAGGAAAGATCCGAGGATAACTAGTAATTTTGAACCACGGTTAAATGACAAGGTCCGGTTGAAGATTAAGTTTGGACGCCAATTTTTAAGTGCTAAATAGTAAATCACTACTCAACCGAATCGAGCACTTCTATTGTCAATCGTATTAATTTTCTGCATGAATAAATTTATTTTGAAATTAATACTTTTTAATTTCAGGATATAGCTCTATAAATTCGAAAATAGAAGTTTCATCGCTTTGTGCAGTTTATTGGAGCAATATTAAGGCCTGAGTGTGTAATAACCAACTATTCCTGCTTGAGTTTCCCTGAAAACATGGTTATTGAAGTGCAAAGTCCAAATACTCGGTATACTGAAAAGTACATCGAGGCTGACTATAAATATGACTCGACTGTCGTTAAAAAGGATCAAGGAGTCCTCAAGGTAAGCTACGAAAACTTCAGTTAACAAATTTCAAAGTCAAATATATCGTGCGTGAATGTCGTTAATCGTAGCGTTTATCAAAAGATTTCAAATTTGCATATCGTCATTTTAGCAGAAACCCGTTAATTGACAGTTTTTTCGATTAATTTTCAAGATAAGAAATATATAGTAGTCTTTTTCAGACATAACGCTATCAAAATGCTTTAATCATTTTTACCTAAAAACTAATATTTAATCTTTTAACAGTACAGTAAAAAATTATTTTTGCTTTAAGAGTTTGGAGCAGCTTGGCCAAACCTGGCCCGTGTGCCATAAAAATGCAATAAACCAATCTGCTCTAAGCTGACGATATGCATTTTTATTATAAAAATGGGGTGGGTTGTGGGGGGAAAGGGGATACAACTCGAGATTCCGTATTTGTTATTAGAGAAAAGGCAAGATGTAAAACAAAATCTTGGTAATACAAGTGAAGTATAATTTTTATTTATCAAAGTCCGATGATAGAAGTAATATACATATAGCATAGTATTTACGTGAATGTTTCTTACAAAGGTTAAATCTGCAAGTTTCGTGTGACCAGAGTAGTGGGCCATGTAGAAATATACTTCACGTTGAACTCGCGTTACATGTAGTCTAAGCTATTTGTTTTGAGTAACATTGAAATCACCGGAAAGCATTGGTATCTGGAATCATTGGGTACAATTTTCCTGATAGAATCTCTTGGTTATCATATTCCGTCATCCGTGCAGGCAATCGGTTTTTAAAGTGCTCGTGTTCATCAAGTTTACCAGTCACCAATTTAGCAATACGTAAAAACAGTGCAATTTTATTAACCAAAAAGAACTTCGTGGTGGAGATCATCGACCTTAAAATGAAATAGACAGAGCATGTGTCTGCAGCTCCATGTTATTTCTTCCAGTTGCTCGGTTTGAAGATCTGTCACGTGGTTGTGGGTAAAAGCATGAATCCTAAATTGATTGGTAAAAGTGATTATCCACCGTGATCAAAAATACTAGTCTGCGCTTCCACAGCCAATCGGATAAGTCGATTTGTGATTTACCCTTCAGATCTTACGACGACTCCGCCCACATGATCGGTCTATTTCATTAGAAGGTCGATGGTGGTGATAGGTTGCACTGCTATATATACTGTATTGTAAGCTCATTTTTGTAGAGGTGACTAAGTTCACGAGTCCCATTCCCTATACTTTTAACTCGGCACCATCAAGGTCAAGCTTACTCTACCGTACCCTACTCTGTAACCTTAGTAACATTTACCACTATCGCCGCACCGAACTTATTTTCCCACTTCAGTTAACGATTGATTCATTGCTTAACGGATACGGCGTAAAGTAGTACGGAAGAAATAAGAAACGAAAGCATAGCATTTGTATGGTGTGATATTGAGACTCATATTTGAGTGTAATGGAACGAATATTTCTGAATGTCAGGGATAACGTTAGTTACTGGTCCTAGTAGACTTCTGAGAGGAGAAATGTTAGTGATGTTTTCTGATAGGGGTATACAAGTTTGACCACGCATTCTGTGGTCACGTCCTATATATATATATATATATATATATATATATATATATATATATATATATATATATATATATATATATATATATATGCAAAGTCCTGTGATAATTATTTTTCTCTTGTGTGCAGGTGATCCCAAGAACAACTCGTATCCAGTTCCGAACATCCAGACACGTGCCAAAGTTGGGCGTGATGTTGGTCGGATGGGGTGGCAACAACGGGTCAACCGTGACTGCCGCTGTGTTGGCAAACAAACGTAACCTAACTTGGCAAACTAAGGAAGGCTTGAAGGTAGTTGACTTATTTTTAAACGATATGATTGCTGTCTCGTTATACTTAAAGGGGCCCTGTAGCCCAGTTGATAGTCTCGGATTTTCAACCGGTAGGTTGCGAGTTCGAGACTCGATCCAGCCAAACACCGTTGTGTACGGGCGGGCTAGTGCATGTTAAATCTGTTGTGGCCACAAATGTCCTCACGTGGACGTGATGTGGAAGTTTGAAGAGTGGGGCGCCAGTTCAGGTGTTGACCTTGTCATCTGACCATGGTTTAAAATTACGAGGCGTTGTCCATTCATCTTTCCCTTCGGGATTGATCCCGGACCGTCGCCAATAGCCCGTTGTGTTGCTCCAATGCGACGTTAATTAACCACCTACCCAAACATTTTTTATTATCTAATACTTTTTATTCAATAAATCTAAGCAGGAAAACTCGTATGTGGGTAGTACTTTAGCTATGCGGTTATAATTCAAATTATGTTATATTAAGCAGATTATGATATATATTTGTTAAATCTAAGAAATGCCGGAATTTTTAACTCATGATGTAGGAAGGAATTGCAGGTTTTCCAGATTTATAAATAGTACTTAAATTGCGGTTCTTATTAATTCAATGGACTTATTTTGAAATATGATTAAAAAGAAATTAAATACTTTTAAATAGGTAAATTAATCCATTAATTTTTAGTCTATTTTGATGCAGAAAGTACTTCTCAATAGTCACGATAAGTATTGACCTGTGAAGTTCAATTCTAGTTTAACGTCTTTAAACTAAAATAAATCATCACTTCTAAACGTTTTAAAATTAAGATTTACCAATTTAAGGTTTTCCAAAGTACGTGACGAGACCTCAATGAGAAATCGCTTGTATGAGTTTGAAAATGAAAACTGTTTGATTCTATTTATAATTTGACAAGCTTATTTGTTAGACTGTCAGGAATAAGGATATTAAATGGTGGATTTTCGTTTGTTCTAGAAGGTACTAGAACTTGAAAGACATCGTAGTAGTTTCTACAGCCAGAAACTTAGTTTGTCAGTCAATGCAACCAACTTGGAAAAATTATAAGGGCCAAGTATTTTATAAATATGTTTTTACAAAATTCCATCAAGTTCTATCTGTATCGGAACAAACTTCCTTCCCCTCTTTTATACGGTTCCGCGAAAAAGTGGAACATGGTGGAAAGCATATGAAATGGGATTTTTGAATATATCCTTTTATAAGAGAAATTAGTTTTGCAAATTGTGAGTGGAACATTAGAATTGTGGGTCCGTTCCCGACAATAATAGTCACTTCGTCTGAGCTCCTTATGGTGTTCATATTTTAAATTCAAGTTTCCATTCAAGTTGTCTGACTTGCGTTTGGCAAGACACAATTTGAGATAATGGACATACACACAAGGACAGTCCTCATTGTCACAGATGAGAGAAACACATGGCTTAACTTCGGACATTAAATGGGAAGGTTTACGTAAGACCCCAAAGAATTTACACATCGATTATGTATGATTGTGTCGAATTTATTTGATCGATTTGTTTTCTGTTTAGTAATCACTCACTTTGGGGGACACAGCTCCTCGTAAAAAATATTGGAAAGAAGCCCAAAGTGGTTGGGACACTAGGAATTGGGCTTGGTCAAACCTGGCCATGGGGCCATTAAAATTCGATCAATCAAATCGTAGGAATTGGGGGTTGCCGTGGTTCAGTGGGTATACCACTGAGCTAGCGACCTGCAAGTTGTACGTGGCGCAGGTTCGATTCTTCCCTGGGTGTATTTCTCTTTTCTGTGTCAGAAAAACTTCCCGTGTTTTGTGTTCATTTACTTGACATCCCTCGGGGCAGTCTGGTGCAGCATGGCTAAATATGGCGCTATCAACCCTTAGGAGCACATCCTTAGGTGAGTACTGGCTTTAAGAAACCGTGGTACCCTAGTGATCTATTCTTTCCCCATGGGGTTTACTGCCTCTAGTAAACATGGGGTCGCGTCCTCAGGATGCCCAAGCGATCTTTCTCCTCTCCATCCTTTTCACAATAATTTATTGTCTACCTTGTGTTTGGAACAGCTTGGCCAAATATGGCCCTTTCGCCATAAAACCCAAAACCAACCAACTATTTTCTTGACGTCTCTTGGCGCAGTTTGGCCAAATATGGCCCTTTCGCCATAAAACCCAAAACCAACCAACTATTTTCTTGACGTCTCTTGGCGCAGTTTGGCCAAATATGGCCCTTGCGCTATAAAATCCAACTAACTGTAGGAGTCGAAGCTCCCTGTTTCATTCCCTCTGGCATTTAAATTTATGAAGACATTTGAGACATTCGTGAGTTATACGCCATTAATATTCCGAGTTCATCTATTGAGTGTCACTCCCTCTGCGGGTGTTTCTTGAAATTGTCTGTCTTGTGTTTGATTCTGATGTTCTTCACGATCTTCCGCAGAGACCCAACTACTTCGGGTCCCTGATCCAAGCAGGCACCACTTGCCTGGGCAGTTCCGAAACCACCGGTGAGGTCCACGTGCCCTTCAAGGACATGCTCCCCCTGGTGGAGCCCAACAACATCGTCTTCGGGGGCTGGGACATCTCCTCCAGGAACCTGGCGGAGTCCATGGAGCGCGCCAGGGTCCTCGACTACGATCTGCAGCGGCAGCTGAAGCCCCTGATGGAGCAGATGAAGCCCCTGCCCGCCATCTACGACAAAGACTTCATCGCCGCCAACCAAGAGGCCCGAGCAGACAATGTAATCGCTGGAACGAAATTGGAGCAGATGGAACAGGTGAGTGTTGCATTGTGTGGTCTTTTCGGATTGGGAGTCGTGTCTTGGAAAGCTGCCAAGGGATGTGGGTCATTACCTCACATGTGCTGTCTTTCCACGCTCTTGTAACTGAGCGTGGAATGACGGTGCAACTTCAATCTACTAAAAAAAATTACTTCATGGTTGAGATCCGATGCAAAGCTATATATACTACTATATTGTAAGTTAATTATTGTAGTGGTGTCCAAGTTCTCCCTTCTTTACGATTGGATAAGAGATGGCACTGTCTAAAAGGTACGAGAATAGACTCCAACGATGCATCCGTGTTTCAAACTTAAAATTTTAGGATGACCATATGCATTTTTAGTGATTGGGAATAGTAAATGGATATGGGTCGTTACCTTGTGTTGTAGCTGAACGTTGAAAGTCGGTGCAACTTCAAACTACTAAAAATTACTTCATGGTTGAGATGCGACTCAAAGCTATATATGCTGCTATAGTGTAAGATGATTATTGTAGTGGGACATTCTTTAGAATTGGAAAAGAAATGGCACTGAGTAAAGGTACTAACATACTCCAATGATGCATTCATGTTGCAAACTTAAAATTTCGAGATGACCACGTCTTGGCACATTTTTAGCGATTGAGTATAGTAAATGTATGTGGATGGTTACCTAGTGTTCTTATAGCTGAACGTGCGAAGGCGGGGCAACTTCAACCTATTACAAATTACAGCATGGTTGACATCCGATGCAAAGCTATAAATACTACTATATTGTGTAAACTAATTATCGTAGTTAAGTTCTCCACATTCCTTAGGATTGGAAAAAATGTAACGGGGAAAAGGTACTAGCATGAACTCCAACGATGCATCCGTATTTCAAACTTAAAATTTGGGGATGACCTTGTCTTGATACATTAGCGGTTGACAAGGAGCCAAGGGATATGACTTGTTACATCTTGCCTTTGTAGCTGAGCTTGGAAAGTCGGTGAACTTCAAACTACTAAAAATTACTTCATGGTTTAGATCCCATGCAAAGCTATATATACTATATTGTAAGTTAATTATTGTAGTGGCGTCCAAGTTCTCCATTCTTTACGATTGGGAAAAGAAATGGCACTGGCTAAAAGGTACTTGCATAGACTCCAACGATGCATCCGTGTTTCAAACTTAAAATTTCGGGATGACCATGTCTTGAAACATTTTTAGCGATTGGGAATAGTCAATGAATATGGGTCTTTACTTGTAGCTAAATGTGAAAAAACTAGTTTCATTCGACTAAAAAAGTGCTTCGTGATTGAGATCCGATGCGTTTCTATATACTACCATACTACCTATATATTATAAAATGCCAAAGCATAATTTACAAAATGATATTTATTAGATTACGAAGTAAAATTCTAATTAATATTTATCGAACTATAATTTTTAATTTAAAATTACAAATTTGATTTGTTTTATAAACTATTTTTATTAATGCCTTTATCTTAATATTCTTGTGCTATGTATCAACTAAAATTATATATAAAAATATGAATTACAATTGATGATCCACAAAAAATTGTTGCATGAAAAGATTCTTGGAATTTCTAAATGAAATATTAAGGTGGAAAAAATATTCTTAAAATTGACTTATCACGCTTTCCTCTTCTATCGCTAAAGAAGATACATGCACTCAAGAGCCTAGAAGTGGTGAAAATTTGCAAAACATGAGGGCATTTTCTATCAAGTGAAATATAAGTGGAGGTAATGTTTGCAGCGATACGCGTTTCCTGTACGTATTCCGAACATGACGTCAATTTACTCGTTTATCGAATACAATTTCAGTATTTCGCCAGTAAAAATTCTAAATACTAAATTTCAAATTGATATGCGAGTTTATTGGTCAACACCAATTACGTTAACCACTAACGTTGCCACAAGGACGACAAACTACGTTTTACCCATATGTATCATGCGATAGCATTTCGACAACAGAAGTAATCGCAGACCGTCTAGTTTTTTTGCTTACGCAGAAAATCGCGAAATTTGTAATTATAAATGAATATTATCGTCTGATAAAATATGAATTAGAATTTTTTACTTTTGAATAAATATCGCTTGATGAAATACAATTTCGTATTTGATCAAAACTACGCTTTAATTTTGTAGAATTTATTTTTTTGTCGTAACTTTTCTCAAGAGGTCTGTCTTACGATATGCTTTATGTAACTTCATCCTTTTCTTCCCATCAGATTCGCAAGCACATTCGTGAATTCAAGGACAAAAGTCAAGTTGGCAAAGTGATTGTTCTGTGGACAGCAAACACGGAAAGATTCTGCGTCTTGAAAGAAGGCCTCAATGACACATCCAGTAATTTAATGAAATCCATTAAAGAAAACGTCTCCGAAATATCGCCATCTACTTTGTATGCCGTGGCCAGTATTCTAGAAGACGTAAGCTTCATTTCATATTATTCAACTCGCTCATTCCGGTTTAATTGCAACAAGCATTTTTCTAGAGACCAGAGCTTGGCCAAAGCTGGCCCATGTGCCGATCTTGAAGCAATTTTTTCAATCGTTTGATTACTAAATTTTCAAATCATGACTAAAGTTAATCATTGAAAAATTCGTCTAATCTTAAATCAGTTGATCTTTAATTTTAGTCGTGAATATGTTAACTAAATTCCTATAGTAAAGATATGCAAAATTACACTGGCGATATTTTTTTGCATGATTTTTCTTGAAACGAATTAAAATTTTTTTGCTGAGGAACTTAAAGATCTGAATCTCTTGCAGAATCTACCTATTAATAAAGAATATATATTTGTAAAGCACAATACATATCTGGGGCTATCGCTAGTGCAGTGGGTATGCCCACTGCACTAGCAACCTGCGAATTGTATAAGGCGCATTTTACATTCCTCCTTAGGTGTATTTCTCTTGTGTCAGTAAAACTTTCCTTGTGTGTATGTCCATTACTTGATGTTGTCTTTCTTGTGACTGGCGCAGCATGGCTAAATATAACATTTGCGCTACAGAAACCAAAAAGCTAATAGACGTCTGTATCCTTAGAAAGTATTTGTTTCTTTGCAACTATGATAAAAAAATCTATCAAAATCTCTTAAATTGTCGGACGATACGTTGGAGAAACGAGTTCTTATGAAACCCAATTTAAATTATTTCAAGAAATTATATATTCGATTACAGAAAACAAGCTAATTTAACTTATATGTTTGATACTTTATTTGATTTATTGTTACTTTAATTTTGTTACGCTGTAAAATATGCCCAGGAATGATCTAGGCGAGAGGTGGGACATAAGAGGTCCCTCTTTCCCAAACAAAAGTTTTTAATTTCAGTGTGCAAAATACATTAAAAAATGCGAGGTCTTAACCTCTAATTTTTTTCCAGAAACAATTTTTAACATTATACGCTTCAGAGGTTAAAATGCGAGTGTGGATTGTATTCAAAAAATTTCCAGTTACATTTTAAATTCCTTGTTCAAATGGTTGATCCCGGACCGTCGTCAATAGCCCGTTGTGTTGCTCCAGTGCGACGTTAATTAAATACCTACCTACGTTGTTCAAACGTCAATTTTAGTCTCTTGAAAAATGAATGTTAACGAGACTACCCTCAGAGTTGTTCACATGCATCTATCCTTTCTGCAATTTGCAGTCTTCCCTGCATGGATTCTAATCAGATTTGACCTTCTTGATGAATAGAATCTCCTAGGATTCTTTGTGTTTTGGGTTAAGATCAATACTACACTATTCGAAATTTCGAAAGGGTGAAAAGTTTTTGAAAAGTTGAAATTTGTATAAAAGTGGAACCCTGCTTCATTTTAATCCCATACTATCTCGTTTTTATATATACATAAGGCGCATGCATTTTTTTTAGTGTGCTTACATCAATGGCTCTCCCCAAAACACTTTCGTTCCGGGTGTGATCGAGCTGGCGGAGAAGAACAGCGTCCTGATCGGCGGCGACGACTTCAAATCCGGGCAGACCAAGTTCAAGTCCGTCCTGGTGGACTTCCTGATCGGCGCCGGCATCAAGCCCGTGTCCTTGGTCAGCTACAACCACCTGGGCAACAACGACGGCAAGAACCTCTCTGCCCCGCAGCAGTTCAGGTCCAAGGAGATCTCCAAGAGCAACGTGGTCGACGACATGGTGGCCTCCAACTCTGTGCTCTACTCGCCTGGCGAGAAGCCAGATCACTGCGTGAGTGGAAGAGCTTTCTTTTTGTGTCGCTTCATTGTGCGTGTGCCAGCGCCAGTCAATCCTAGCTTTACAACTCGGAGCCAACGACCTTTTTGCTACTTATGCGAGAACTCGCTTGTCTCAACTATACAACACGTAATGGCGTCGGCTTACTAGAGAAACACATTAAGTCAAAAGAGCTATTAGAAACGAAGGGGGAAATTCTACACTCTAAGTGTTTCTCAAAAAGAAATAGAGGCCGTCGTGGTCCAGTAGGTATGCCCACTGCGCTAACATCCTGCGAGTTGTAGGCGGCACATGTTAGATTCCTCCCTGGGTTCATTTCTTGTGCCAATAAAACCTTCATTGTGTATATGTATTACTTGATATTGTATATCGTATCTGGAGAAGTACGGCCATATATGGCCCTTGCGCCATGAAAACCCAACCAACCCGAAAAGAAATCCAACCTTGCCAAGAATAAAGGACTTTCGCCACTCTTAAGATCGCCACATTCTGGTCTGTAAAAGTTAAAATCTGGTATTTCGAAAATATTGACTGGATGTGTTTCACTTGTAAGCAAGCGATATAGACATTAGGGATGGGTTATTCAGATAGTTTAAACTTCCTGGTGGTTGTCTCGACGATGTCTCGTCATTAGCAAAACTGACCAGATCTGGATGGACGAGATATTTCGCGCCTAAAAAACTGACTTGATCTTGATCTCGTCATGATAAAAAATGGAAATATCTTCATTCGGCATTCTAGACAAGATATCTAGTTATTAGAAAAATGAGTCAGATCTTGATGGACGAGATATCTAGTTATTAGAAAAATGGGTCAGATCTTGATGGACGAGATATCTAGTTATTGGAAAAATGGGTCAGAACTTGATGGACGAGATATCTCGTTATTGGAAAAATGGGTCGGATCTTGATGGACGAGATATCTAGTTATTGGAAAAATGGGTCGGATCTTGATGGACGAGATATATCGTCGAAACTATTTGGAGGGTTAAATACAGTGATATAGCAACTGATCGTAACTATTAAGTTATCTTTAAATGTTATTGGGACATAAAACATTTTATTCAATTTAAATTGCTTGATTAAATTCGGAAAATGCCTGGCTCTTTTTCCCGCTTAAATGTTTCATGGGCTGAAATCAATAATACGTTCATTGTTCCTGTTGACTGTCGTGTTCCGATTTTTCCTCCAGGTCGTCATGAAGTACGTCCCCTACGTCTGTGACAGCAAAGAACAAATCCCTGGTCAATTCAAATTAAATTTCGAAAACCGGCATTTTTTCCTCTTAAATGTTTCATGGGCTGTTTAAAATTCCTAGTCTGAAATCAAATGTTTTTATTGTTCCTGTTGACTGTCGTGTTCCGATTTTTCCTCCAGGTCGTCATGAAGTACGTCCCCTACGTCTGTGACAGCAAAGAACAAATCCCTGGTCAATTCAAATTAAATTTCGAAAACCGGCATTTTTTCCTCTTAAATGTTTCATGGGCTGTTTAAAATTCCTAGTCTGAAATCAAATGTTTTTATTGTTCCTGTTGACTGTCGTGTTCCGATTCTTCCCCCAGGTCGTCTGGCTGGGCCGTCGTGGCTCAGTGGGTATGTCCACTGCGCTAGCAGCCTTCGAGTTGTAGGTGGCGCAGGCTCGATTCCTGTCAGGTGCATTCCTCCCTGGGTGTATTTCTCTTCTGTGTCAGTAGAAACTTTCATACGTGTGTATGTCTATTAGTTGATATTGTGTCTTGTGTAACATGGCTAAAAATTCGGCCCTTGCGCCATAAAACCCCCAAAACAACCAACCAGGTCGACTGGCGCAGCGTGCCCACTTTTGGACCTTGAGCCATAAAACCCCAACATGCAATCCAATCCCCCAGGTCATCATGTACGTCCTTTACCTTAACGTCGGCGACAACAAAGAACAAATGCCTGGTCACTTGAAATTAAATTTGGAAAAACCTGACTCTTTCCATGGGCTGTCTAGAATTCCCAGCTTTATCATACACCCATCGTCACTCCCATCTCGACGGTATGATGTTCTAACTCGTCTTCGCATTGGCCATTCCAGAGTCACTCGTAGATTTCTATTGGTCGGTGAAAGCGCACCATAGTGCCAGCATTGTCAACCTCTTTACATTAGTCACATTTTAATATCTTGTTTTGTTATACGGTTTTACTAACTTTTTTAACACATCACCTGTTGTATTTGATTTGTTGGATCACCCACATTCTCACTGCATTTATTGCTTATATATTGCATCATATTTTAATTCTATTTCATAATTAAACTCTTAAGCTCTAGATTGTTCTTTTGTTACTTGTATGTTTACATATATCATTGTAGTGTATGTTTTATATCATACTTCTCATTGCTAATCAACATGTTTTAAGACACTTACTAAAATGTTATGTTGACATGTTCTAATATATTCCATTTTTCATATTTTCGACAAACATTTTTTGTGTTCCTTGTTCTCTATGCGTATGTTTCTTTTATTGTTCTGGTTGCGATTAAATATTTAATCTTGTCTTTGGCGCAGCAGACCTTGCGCCATAAAACCCAAACCAATCGGAATTTCTAGCCTGAAACAAAAACACGTTGACTGGTCCTGTTGACTAACGCCCTTCGGGGCACATCTTTAGGTGTGTACGGGCTTCACGACCCTGAGGTACCCTAGTATATTCTTTTCTTCCATGGAGTTTACTGCCTCTGGTAGACATGGGGATCGCGATCCCAAGATGCCCAGTCAATATCTTTCTTCTCCATCCTTTCTTTTCACAATTACTTGACATTGTCCTGTGTTTGGCGCAGCAGACCTTGCGCCATAAAACCCAAACCAATCGGAATTTCTAGCCTGAAACAAAAACACGTTGACTGGTCCTGTTGACTAACGCCCTTCGGGGCACATCTTTAGGTGTGTACGGGCTTCACGACCCTGAGGTACCCTAGTATATTCTTTTCTTCCATGGAGTTTACTGCCTCTGGTAGACATGGGGATCGCGATCCCAAGATGCCCAGTCAATATCTTTCTTCTCCATCCTTTCTTTTCACAATTACTTGACATTGTCCTGTGTTTGGCGCAGCTTGACCAAATATGGCACTTGCACCCTAAAACCAACCAACCTCCAGGTCGTCATCAAGGACGTCCTCTACGACGCGACAGTTCAGAAAAAAAATCCCTGGTCGCGAAATTAAATTTCGAAAAAAACGCAGTTTTTCCACTTAAATATTTCACGGAATGTCTAGAATTAGCCTAAAACAAAAAAATGCGTTTAATCGGTCCTGTTAACCCTCCTGGTGCTTGTCTCGACGAGGTATCTCGTCATTAGCAGAACTGACCAAATCTTGATGAACTAGATCTCCTTATCTACAGGTGGTTATCAAAATAATGGAAACACCTGTGAATAAAAGTGACATTTAAGAATGCGCTTCGTAAGCATTAAAATATAATCCTAGCTACGAGTTTTTTTAATATAAAAAGTACTATATATCATGGTAGTATGAGATAGCGTATGACCCAATCGTAACCCTGAAAGGAAGGATCTCTGGGGAGAAGTATAGAGAAGTTTTAGCTGACCAGGTTCATCCTATGATGCAAACTTTGTTTCCTGCAGGAGATGGAATTTTCCAGGATGATAATGCTCCTATTCATGCAGCGGGACTGGTCCAATCATGGTTTGATGAACACGAGGATGAACTGAAACATCTACCTTGGCCAGCACAGTCCCCCGACCTCAATATAATCGAACCGTTATGGTCTATTTTAGAGCGTTCAATCCGGAATCGATATCCTCCACCGGCATCTCTCCCGGAACTTTTACAATATCTCCATGAAGAATGGTACAATATTCCTCTAAACACTATTCAGCACTTGTATGATTCGATTCCCAGGCGAATCCAAGCTGTATTACATGCCAAAGGCGGTCCTACGCCATATTAGTAAAGGATTCCTTATAAATCCAGTGTGTTTCCATTATTTTGATAACACCCTGTATATCAAGCTCGAGTCGTCTCATTAGAAAACTGACGATATCTTGGTCTCATCATCACCAAAAAATTGGCATTATCTTGATAACGGGATACCTCGTCATTAGCAAAATCGGTCGGGTCTTGAAGGATGAGATATCTAGTCGAAACCACTAGGGTGATTAACTGACGTGTGTTCCGATTCTTCCTCCAGGTCGTCATCAAATACGTCCCCTACGTCGGCGACAGCAAACGTGCCATGGACGAGTACACCTCAGAGATCATGATGAGCGGCAAGAACACAATCGTCATCCACAACACCTGCGAGGACTCCCTGCTGGCCGCACCCCTCATCCTTGACCTCCTAGTGCTTACGGAGCTCTGCCAGAGGATCTCCTTCCGCGTCCTCAGCTCTTCGGAGGCCGCCTTCCAACCCTTCCACTCCGTCCTCTCGGTCCTCAGCTACCTGTGCAAGGCCCCCCTGGTGCCCCGTGGGGCCCCCGTGATCAACGCCCTGGCACGGCAGCGCTCCTGCGTGGAGAACCTCTTCAGGGGCTGCCTAGGGCTGCCTCCCATCAACCACCTGGATATCGAGCACAAGCTCAGCGATCCCACCTCGTGGTGCACCGAACAGCTCGAGAAGGTCCGACCACCTGTGGAGCACGAGAATGTGAACGGGTTCATGAACGGCAAGCACGACGCCGCCCCGTTCTTTGCCGGCCGCATCGCGGAGGACCTCGTCATCAAGGGCCTTCACTAGGGCCCCGCCCCGTTTGTGCACCTAGTTTGTACATTAACGCGTAGAGACGTGATTGCAGCGAGGGCCAAAAGCTGCTTTGTTTGAAAATTGCGGATATTTCTTTACTATAAATCTGAGGGTTGAACCTTGTGATAATACAGTGATCTGCTCTGAAATCAAAATATTTTATTAAAAAATGCGAATGTTATAGCTATGCAACGCATCGATTATTGGACACTGAATTCCTTAACCTATCCATTCCTGAGTACCAATTAGGGTACATTAGAATAATGGTTTTCCATCTTCATAACGTTTAAGTATATTCATTGATTCTTGTTGTCCCCATTCGGCTGTTTCATGATGTTCTGATCCATAGTACCCATTTGGGGAAATCCCAAGGGGACCAACTCTAAAAAAATTACTTTCATTTTTCTGAGTCCAAGTATCTCAAATAGTCAAAACAATTTATTTGATTATTTCTTGGTCCAAGTACCTTAAATAGCCAATAAAAATTTTATTTGATTATTTCTTGGTCCAAGTACCTTAAATAGCCAATAAAACAATTTTATTTGATTATTTCTTGGTCCAAGTACCTTAAATAGCCAATAAAACAATTTTATTTGGTTATATTTCTTGCTCCAAGTACCTTAAATAGCCGATAAAACAACTTTATTTCATCACACACATTTCCTGGTCCAAATACCTTAAGTTGTCGATAAAACAATTTTTGAGGCCTTTTCTCGGAATGGGGAGATGTTAAAATTAAACTTCCAATCATACAATACAGGATTAACTTCATTGGAGTTAAACAAATCTGTTTCGATTTTGTTTTACAACCTGCGATTACTCTAAATTATAGTGTTCAGATTTTGTCGTTATCACGTTGTTGCTATATACAGTTACTTTTTATTTATTAAGTTTTGTAATCATCGAATAATTGAAGGACTCCGAGTGATAGTGATAGGCCACTTTTCAAATTTTTCAAACAGTTTTAAAGTTTAAAAAAATCCAAAACTGGTTTATCCACTATTCAAGAAGTCGATGTCAACTTTTCAAGTGTTAAGTGGTCATTCGAAAAATCGGAAGTTCCAATTCACATGAGTGTTTGTTAATTTTTTCATTATGGAATTTTCATTTTGGCTTATCGCTATGTTGTATGGAGTCCTGCAATCTATTTGACTATATATTTCATCTTGTTCTAGCGTTCGTTTTATGTATCGTTTCAGTTAAAAACTTTCTGTGCAGTATATGTTCCTTGTCAAGCATTCTAAACAGTAAATTACGAACAATTTTCAAGTTTAATACCATTATTTCGTAGTAACTATTTCATATAAACATCCATTCGCGTTTTGATTCTTTCATGATAAAAAATATCTTAAGGTTAAAATTCCTTCATTAGAAAAAAATTTAAAGTTTTATACGAAGGGACACGGGGTAGAATATTTAAATCGGAATTTTGTTAAAAATTTGTAAAATTCATCAAAAGAACATTCGCACAAGATAAAATACAACTCAGTATAACCGTAAATTTATACTTTTTAAAAGACTAATGTATTCGATTAAATGCTGATGTACGCGAAAATGTTAGATTCTCATGTTCAAAAATATGTATACTTAAAGTACATATGTAAAAGGGTTATATATGCACACGTTTTGCATATTATTTTAACGAAACGCATTTTGTAGTACAAGCGTTGTGTATGTGAAGTGTTAAATGTTGTAACTATAAATGGGCACTAACTGATCATTTATAAAAAGATCAAGACTGTATCAAACTGTTTTATATTAAGAAAACTATTTTTTGTTTTCTCAAGGCAGTATTGTACTTTTTTGAGATGTAAATAAAATACTTTTTTATTGAAATATTGATTGATTTTCTTTTGTGAAATCTCGCTTGGTGGTTAAGAAATTAATAGTTCACTTTTATTCACCGTTCGTGAAGTCGAGGTACCCCGATTGGAAGAGTAGCTTGATCCATATGTGGGTTTAAATACAGTAGGAATTTTGGATGATTTGGAAAAACAAAATGACCATTACCTCCCATCTCAAATTGAAACAGCTAAGATCTCCCCTTACTTGCACCCCCGTTCACATCACTTCTCGGCTATGAAAAGGAGCCTCTGGCAAGTTTGATAAAAGAAACAGAGGATTGTCATTGTGGACAATTCCCATTACAAATTTTATTTCTCTATTCGTACTCAAATTGACAATCCTCTTTGGATCTACTATGTATGTCTCATGCTATATAAACTTACAGCTATATAGAAAACGGCCAATGAATCCCGGCACACGTAACTAACACTCATGAAACCGTTCTGCAGTCAGAAATCGGGCTTAATGAATTCCGGCATAAGTAACACTAATGAAACTTCTGAAGTCGAGACATTTTTAGAAAACATTTTTCTAAGAAAAACAAGACTGATATTTCTGAAATACATTCGTTTAGACATTTACGCCAGGCGCCGTTATACCCTCCTTGCCTACCCCTTAGCTACTGGTAACTCGCGTTCAAATTTATTTTAAAATTATCACTATATACATACTGTCCAAATCCCGAGTGTATAGATTATTTTTAATAATTGCTTTATGAATCTTTCAGTAGCAGCTTAGTAACATGCAGTAGTTTTCCGTGGGCTGTTTTGTATCACTACGTCCGTATCCGGATTTTTCGGTATCCGAGGTGGACTCGGTTCACTTTACCACGGATAATCAAGATTCTACTGCAGTAAAATTTTTTCAGTCTGGCTCTTGCGAATTTTATAATCGATTCCCGTTGTTTTGAACGGGTCTATTTAAATTAGGTAATGGGAGTATAGATTACTCTTAACAATTACTTTATGAATTAGTAACATGTTGCATAGGAGATTTTTTTCTGTATTTCGTAGACTTTTGTGTTATGTCTGAGGTGATGGTACCACTATGTACTGATTATCTGAGGTGGCCTCGGTCTACATTACCTCGGATAATCAAGGTTCTACTGTACCTCAATTTATTAAAGAAATGGTTTCTATGTCGTTGGTCCAATTGGTGTGCCCATTCCCCGTTTAAACAGCTGCTTATCTCAGATCTAAATTCTCCAAGTGGTTTTGACGAGATATCGTCCATTAAGATCTGACCAGTTTTGCTAGTGACGAGATATCTCGTCACTAGCAAAACACCTATCCAAAAATCGACTGACCCAAGATCAACTCTTATGATCGGATCCGCACTATAAAGTTTTTAGCATTTAATTTTATTATTTTATCTTCGACATTAAACCCAATAAATTTTTATGTAAATGTAGTTGTATGATTCTCCCATTATAGAAACCTTGAAGGTAGTCTGACTATGGAGTCGAAGAGGGTGAAGGCGCGGAAAAAATGTTTGAGAATCTGACCTAGAATATAAATCTCTATTCCCTTCGCCACAAAAATACATTCGACAATGAACTCGTGGGTAACGTTAACTAAGAAAAATTCATTTGGCTCGCAAGAATCTTCTAAAAATTATTTTTGTTAAAATTAGCACATTATAAAGAGAATTACACTTATGAATGCATGAATCGATTAAACCTTGAATGTTCCATGGAAGCAGACTAGAAACAGGTAATTTTAAAGAAATTCCTGTCTTCTGATCGTTCGAAAGATTCATCGAAAGATCGTTCGAAAGATTCAAGAAATCATACGTTTTGATTAAGAAACAGTTTACTCAGCACATTCGGTTTAAATTTCCTTAAAGAAATATTTGTTTTTGTATTTCACTTGAAAAACATGGAAAAATGATTATTTTGGTGCTTATATGATTACTTGATGTTGATACCTTTTTGCTCAAAATTTTTTGTTTGAAATATGGTTGCATGATTGCCAATAGTGATAATTTCAGTTTTCCGTTTCTGAAATGACGATAATTCTATGAAAAAAAATTATAAATGGGTTCATTTTAAAATACAGGCAGTATTTTCCTGAAAAATGCTTTCGTTCTTGAACACTTGTTTGGAGCCTTCTTAGTTTAACAACTGATTTAAGCTAGGTTAACTCAGCAAAAAATTGAATCACCGATACAAGAAATCTCAAATATTTTACATGTGGCGCCATCTTAGAATGAAATCTCTAAGTATTTAGATGAGGAGAAAAAAAAATTAAATTTTGTACTTGTGGCGCCATCTTAAAATCAAATTAATAAACTTTTTAAATGTGTAGAATAGTCCTTTTATTACAAATTATATAAGGGCCTGCAGAAAAAATCTAGGAAATATATAAATTTATAAAACTAGAATTGTTGAACTAGAATGGGAACTGAAATTGTTCTAAGTCCTTTCAATTTGGACGAAGTTTTGAAGTTACTTAGGATTCCTACAAAGGATTTAGGAGTCATTCCATGTCAAACCGCACCAAAAAGGGGTATTTTCAATTCGACTTTATCCGATTCTTTTAAAACTTGGGGATTTTAAGACCTAGACATATAATAAAAAATAAAAATGTTCAGCTTTCTACTTGAAATAGTTCTTAATTCAAAATTTATATTAATTTTGAATTTGAAAAATCAAACAGCTCCGTGTATTGGCTAAATAGGAGCTTATTTTGTACATAAATGTACAACTTTGCAATTGATGTATAACATAACTTTCTCCGTGACCTTTCAGTTTCAAGATCATTCAATTTGACTTTTGATCTTGAATTGCATAAAGGGTATATTATATTCTTTTTAAATATTTGTTAAAGATACGTTACAAATCTTTGCTTTCTGAAATTTTCAAAGTGGGGCATGGGTTTATAATAAAAATATTCGAAGCAAATAGAATGATAAAATCAGTACCCATAAACATCTGTATCGTTTGATTTAATAGTCATATCTGGCACATATAGAACTTATTTTGCAGACAAAAGCATGACCTTTCTAATGATATGTTATATGACAATGTGAATGACATTTATGATTATTAGGTGACCTTTGACCCTTTCAATTTGACCTTTGACTGAATTACAAAAAGTTTACTTTTTCTAAAACATTTATATCAAATCTACGATTTTTATATTTACTTTCTGGAAGTTTCATGTGGGACATTCATTGGTTCATACAAAAAGGATTCGAAGTAAAGGAATCGTGTAAACAAAACCCATAAACACCTGTATCGTTTGACCTTAGGAATCAAACAAGGTGAAATAGGTCGGATAATTAGGTCAAGCGATAAAGCTGTTTATGGGTTACAACGATTATATTCTATTTACTTCGAATGTTTTTTTATTATGAACTCATGTGTGTTCCAACTGGAAAATTTCAGTCAACAAAGATAAGTACCTCTAACATACTTTTTGCAAAAAAAGTAAAAATGCAATTTTTCAAGGTCAAATCGAATAGCCTTGAAATTAGACAGGTCACCTAGAAAAAGGTCATTGGAAAGGTTGTACATTTATCTACGAAATAAACTCTAATTTAATCCGATCGAACAATTAGAACCAGAGATACGTGTGAAGTAGTGATTCTAGAATCGTAAAACATTGTCCAAAGATCGTCGTGTACGTGGGGTCTGGTATACGTTAATCCTATTGCGGCCTCAAATGTTCTCACGTTGGCGTGCTAGTGAAGTCAGGCAATGTTTCCCCCTTTATTAAATTTGGAATTACATCCATACACACAGCATGATAGAACCGTGTTATGTACCGCTTTCACTTTCAATGCATTTGCTATGGAAGAAGGAATGCGCAAACTATATCCGTGTTGGATAGAAGAGTCAAAGGATCACATGACTACTGTTTTTGGTCACATGATCATTGGGACATAGAAAGGTTGACATAGCTCACTCTACTTTTATATCTCCTCTATGTCTAAAAACTACTAGTCTTCCTTCCCAGGTGAATTAGGAAGAAACTCGGATCACCATGCTATCTCCCGACAAGGTAGGACAAATTTTAAATGTTTATTATAATCGAAATTACATTGTTGTAGTTAACATTGTCATCGCTGAACCAAATAATTGTGTGAATTCACTTGCACTTTCGATTAAGAATATATCGTTGGTTTGGAATAGAAACTCATTATTGATAGTTTTTCGGAGACATTAAAAGCTTATTTTCATAATGATGAGCAATACATTGTCATATTGTAAATATTGTAATCTGTTTAAAAGATACCTCAGGCTATAAATTTTTTTTTGAGCCAATAAATTTTCTTTAATTTTTTAGTCAAAAATGAATAGTTGCTCTTTAAACAGCTATAAAGTAAAAAAATTTGTCATGTCAGTTAATGAGTTTCTGCTCTAAGCCGACGATTCATGTTGAAAAAAAATAACAGTTGGTGAAAGGAAAACGAACATCAAACTGAAATAATTGGTGAATACAGTCGGTACACTCTAGCAGTCTTATTCTTTTTATAAATAGTAATAATTTTGAATGTGAGGAATTTTTAGTGTAAGTTAGCCACCAGAAAACACGGATTTTACTTCCGATTATCCAATACTGACTACGTATAGAAAGTCCGCGCTTCCAGAAAAGTACTAATGTCATCTACATTTAGCTTCACAGAAAAGGCCTCTAATTACTATGCCCTAGTTTAAAATTTATTTATCGTATCGATATTTGAGGGGCTTAATATACGTCTAAATTTCTAATAAACAAAGGAATATAATCAAAATTAAAGTTCATATTCGTCCTGTCTATGAATCAATAGCCAACCAATCAACCTAAATATTAGAAATTCCTAAAAGAAATGCCATCCTGTTTTTATTCTGATTGTTGGGATCATCAATTTTATATTTTTAAACTTAGAACTAATAAAAATGCATGACATGACATTGTTTATATTTTAAAATTTAAAATGAAAAACCATCAGACAGTATTTTAATAGTTTAAATTTACACGTGATTTTTCTTGAAATATTTGTTGAATATTTATCGATTATTTTGATGATCTCATGAGAAAATTCCCAGTAAACTCTCCGATTTTCACTTTGACTCACTGAATTTATAGAACTCGAAACTATCATTTTGTTTTCGAACCACTATTGATGCTAAAAATAATTTTACTTCATCGTAGCTATGAGAATTCTTTCGCTGGTTTCGTTGTCATGAAATAATATCTCTTTAGAAATATAAAAAAATATTAATTACTGATTTTAAAATGAATTTTTTAAAAGTGTAATACAGGGGTTCAGAAATTTTGAAAAATCCAATATTTTTCTTGATTCGAAAAGTTATCTAAAATCAATTAAAATGTATTTGTATGAAAACAAATAATTCACTTTTATACAAGAAACCACTTTTGAGTTATTTATTACTCAATAGAGGGCAGCACGCACACCAGATTGTTGAGAATTTCACTGTCTGAGTTAACAGAATCGTCTGGGAGCTGTCTGGTTTGTTTCCAATTCATTCTCATGGAACATGTTGAATAAATGGCTTCGAACCTAAATTAAACTCTTCTTAACAAAGTGGTTGATGTCGAGAGAGACAGGAAACTTTATTATGAAATAGAATAGTATGAAATGTGTTTCAAAAATACAACCTACTTTTTGAAGTTAGAATTTATGTGTTTGTTTGTATTTAACATTGAATCCGACATGGTCTAGTGGTTAGGATATCTGGCTCTCACCCAGGTGGCCCGGGTTCGATTCCCGGTGTCGGAATATCATTTTTGCGCTACAAAACAAGAACAATTCTGTTTTGGTTGTCATTACCAATATCTTTTCTTGCACTTTGAATTGTTGCGTCTCATTGAGAACATTTTTCCTTCCTGCAATGTTACACTTTTTCTGGGAAACTCGACTTTTGGATGTTCTATTGAAGTTTGTTGCTTTGAACTTTTAAGTCAGAAAAGGTATTGAAGGGTTTTTACTTTTGGTTTGTTTAGTATTTTCGATCCGGCATGGTCTAGTGGTTAGGATATCTGGCTCTCACCCAGGTGGCCCGGGTTCGATTCCCGGTGTCGGAAGAAATGTTTTGTGGAAAACAAGGAATTTTTTTTGTGGTTTCCTGCCAATTGTTTCATTTGAAAATGATGAGAAATGATTTCATTGAATTACTTTTTTTCTTTTCTACCAATGTTGGGATTTTTCCCCGATTAACTTGAAGTTTGGTGTTTGTTACATTAGATGGATTTTTGAGTTCTTACTCCAAGCTCGCTATACTTTAACACTTCGTCGGTTTTCTAGTGAAATACAGACAAAATTTTCGTGATTTGAGTTTTGTTAGCTTTTTAGAACAGAATATGGTGATCTTTAGACTGGTGAAGTGTGTGCATGTGTGTCCATCGAGTTATTTTTGCTTTGCAATTTTTAGAGTTCTTGAGAAACATTCTTAACGAGGGAAATTATTTTCCTCTCTGTTTTCTCAGAACTATGACTTTATCGTGTTGCTCTCGTAATCCAACTATTTAATTGAAACGTCACGGATAATATATCAAGTTAGACGAACTATTCCAATCCGGCATGGTCTAGTGGTTAGGATATCTGGCTCTCACCCAGGTGGCCCGGGTTCGATTCCCGGTGTCGGAAAATGTTTTTACTGCCCAATATTGCAAACAAAATAAAGAATAGTTTTGTTATGGTGTCCCTGCAAATAGTTTTCACTTGCCCTTTGATTTATTTCATCTCGTAGAACTACTTTTTTTTCTTTATTTCTTTTATTTTCTTTATCAATTTTGTCCTATTTCCAGGCTAACTCGAAATTTGTCTTTTTTCACATTGAGAAAAATGATTCTGGCCCCCTAAGAGTCACCGTTATACTCTTTTAACGTATTTAATTTATAACGATATTAGTACTCTTCATAAAGTTTCTCACCCCTTTCAATCCGGCATGGTCTAGTGGTTAGGATATCTGGCTCTCACCCAGGTGGCCCGGGTTCGATTCCCGGTGTCGGAATGAGTTTTTGCTGCTTATTTATCAATCAAAACAAGGAATAGTTTTGTCCTGGTTGTCCCTGCCAATATTTTCCATTTGCACTTTGATATTTCACCTTATTGAATTATCTTTTTTTTTACCAATATTATGCTATTTCCAGGCTAACTGAAATTTTGCCTTTTTCGCATTGAGAAAAATGATTCTGAACCAGATAATTTTTGTTGCGAATTTTTCTAATTAAACAAGGAATAGGTTTTGTTATATTTGTGCCTGCTAATTTTTTTCACTTGGACTTAGAATTGTTTCATCTCATCGAATTACTTTTTTTTCTCTTTATCAATATTGTCATTTTTCCAGACTAACAGAAAATCTGTCTTTTTAGCATTGAAGAAAATTATTCTGATCCCCCAAGTCTCCGTTATACTTTTAACATATTTATTATAGTAACGATACTCCTTCTAAATGTCCCACTTCTCTTTATCGTTCAATCCGGCATGGTCTAGTGGTTAGGATATCTGGCTCTCACCCAGGTGGCCCGGGTTCGATTCCCGGTGTCGGAAAAACGTTTTAGTTGCTAAGAAAGCAAGGTTAGTTTTGCTATGGTTGTCCCTGCAAATATATTTCTCTTGCACTTTGAACAATGAATATTAATTTTTGTCGTTTCTCTCAAAAATTCCGATTACGGAGAACAAGAAATATCTGATCCAAGAAAAGCAAGAAAAAAGACATACCCAATTACATGTCATGGAGTATTTTGCTTTCTTTCTGAACAAGAGATAAAGCAAAACACTTCGTTAAGCAGATTACTTACTGAATTGAAAACATTAAAAAGTATATCTACCTCCAAGAAAGAATTATACAGTCTAAAAAAATCTATATGTAGCAAAATTGTTTCGTACATTCTTTTTAAAGGTTTAAGGAAAAATAATCTAGTTTCTGTTGATATTCCAAGGGTCGTTGAAATCAATACAACAAAGAAAAAGAACGAATCAATTTTGTCATGTAGTGAGTTGTAAAATTTTTTCTTAAAGTAGTGTTTTTAAGGAGCTCCAAAGTACTGAAACCGAAATGTTCCCAATTCAGAATAATGTACACCCTAATTGTTTAGTCTTTAAAAAATATATCTAACAAATTATTACATTCCATGGAGTTACTTTGTTCCTTTCATCTATGTTGTTCTATTTCCAGGTTAATTCGCTCAGGTGTTACCTGGTCATCCGACCGCGGCTCAAAATTACGTGGTGTTGTCCTCGGATCTTTCCCTTAGTGATTGATCCCAAACTGTCGCCAATATCCCGTTGTGTTGCTCCAGTGCGGCGTTAATTAATTACCTACCCTAACCAGGCTAATTCGAATTTAGGATATTTGTCACTGTTTTTGCACCCTGTAATTATCGTATTTTTGCCCCCGGATAATTTTGGTTGCGCGAGCATTGATATCTTGGCTCACGAAGAATTAAGGATCGTTTGCAGTTTAATTATTTTTGTTTTTATTCTTTAATGCCAGTTGTAGTAGTAGTAGTAGTAGACCCACCTCCTACCTACTCACCGTGAGGTTTAGAGCATTTAATGGTAGGAGGGGGAACCATTTATTATCTTTAAATTTTACATATTTACACAAAAGAATACAATTTTTTTTAAACAAAATTCCAACAGATGTTGGTAAAAGGTTCAGGCTAACAGTGCCTGTATAAAGTTATTATAACATATTAGCATATTAATTAATATAAATAGAAAAAATGTCTATATACAGATATTGAGGTGAATATAGATATATGATTATTTATACATTTTTATTAGTATGAATAGTACGAGGTTTTTAAGGATTTAGAATTAATTTATAATATTTTAATTTTCTCTGTCATTAATGGCCATAGTCAGTATTGGCTTCCAATATGGCAATCTGTCTTCTATAATAAGGACAGCTCTTTGTCCGACAGTTGTGATTTATATCATAGTTAGTTTTAGGTTTTTTTTATAAGAGTCAACGCAGTTGACACAATTTATGTTATTTTCACATCTTTTATTTAGGTGAGTATTACAAAAAGCAATTAAGAATTTGTAAAAATGTTTGATGGCTGAAATATGTGTGTTTTTAACTTCTTTTAAGAAAAATTCTGTATCAAATTATCCAGATTGTCCGGTTCTTTTTTTTATCTTTATCTATTGGAATTCTCATTTTTTAACAAGTCCCAATACAGGGTAAATTACATAAATAACATAAAAATACAAAAATATACAGTAAAACTAGAAAATAAGACATTAATAATCAGAAGTAAATCAGTAAAAAGAAGTAAATTAAAAAAAACAGGTGATATAAAGATTAATAGTGGGACTAGTAGATAGAATTCAAGAGATAGAAACTAGTAGATGAGAGAACACGTGAAGTTGAACTACGTAATAAATAAATACTTAAGAGTATTCAAAACAGTGGGACTAGTGAATATGAAATAAATAGAATTTTAAGCTATGAAAAACTGCATCAGAGGTAAAACCAGTCTAATTACAAAAGTGATGTAGGAGAAATTTAAAGAAAATGTCGCAGAGTATTAATAAATACAAATAGAATAACTGTCTATATACAGATATTATGGAGAGTACAGAAATAAGATTATTTATACATTTTAATTAACATGAATTGTTGGAGGTTTTTAAAGATTTAGAACTAATTTATAATATCTTAATTTTTTCTGTCATTAGTGGCCATAATCAGTATTGGCTTCCAATATGGCAATCTGCCTTCTACAATTAGGACAACTCTTTGCCCGACAGTCGTGATTTATATCATAGTTAGTTTTAAATTTTTTATTAGAGTCAACGCAGTTGACGCATTTTTTGTTATTTTCACATTTTTCATTTGGGTGGTCTTCACCGCAATTTAGACAAATACTTTTGTCAGTGCACCGGCTCTTACTGTGGCCAAACTTTCCACAGCCGGTACACTGACGCACGCTTTCAAATTCTTCTACCCGGATTCTTTGAAAGCCCAGGTAGATATGGCCATCTCCCATTATTTTATTAAATGTATCTGGAGTTACCATAGCAACCCAGTGATCGCCTCGGATAGCAGGAATTTTAAATACAATTTCCATGCCTTCAACTATATTATCATTCTTTAGTTTAAACGCAGGTATAATTTCGTTTATATCAATTTCCTTGTCAATACCCAGGAGGATAACTCTGGGTTTCTTTTTTTCAGGTTTATAACTTGTGAAAGTTTTGCTTATGTTATCGTCCTTCTTGAGGTTACCTTGCAATATATCAATATCGTTTGAGGATCCTAAATCAACAGCTAGACCTCCTCCTCTAATCTCTCGGATACGTTCTACTTTGCAGCTCATTTTTTTTATTTGGTTTTATGCTAATAATCTATTCTTGTGTGGATCACTATCTTCATTAGGTTTTAGTAGTAAAGTGTGTTTCATCTTATTTTTGTTAAGTTGAGGGTTGTTACGTCTGGGCAACGGGGCGGAGGCAAGTTTATCCGCATAGTATGGTCGATGATCCGGTAACGTTTTCTTAAGGTCTTTAATTTCTTCTAAGAGTTCGTTGATTCCAGTTGTTGTCCCTTTGTTTGTAGACTCAGATGTCTACATCTTGAATTCTTTAATTAGTTCAGTTATGTTCTTGATGTGTTGATCTCTTTCATTCAATGTTCCCTTAAGGGTAGCAATTGTAATTACTTTATCTCTTAGACTCTGATTTAAATGTTTGCTTTCTAATTTGAAAAAAATTATATCTTCTTCCAAATTTTCTATAATTCTCTTTCTTCTTTTCTTTAATTTGAGAGCATCCTCCTCTAGAACAGAATCTAAGGAGTTATTCTCCTCTTCTAGGTTAAGGATAGAGGTCTTCAGTTCTATAATAGTTTCTTCCTTTCTCCATTGTTGGTGTCTCAAGGAGTTCAATGTTTTGGTAAATTCTTCAGGAGCTATTCCTTCAAGCGATTCCTCTGGAGGATCTTCAAGTTCTTGTTCATCAAATGATCTCTCCTGTTCATAGACGACATTGGTATCTGAAATATTGTTGTCTAAATCTATGCATTCTTCTATAATATTCTTAAATATCCGGTCAATCCTTCTTGAAATACGGAAGATTTGACCGAACTCTTAGCTTTAGTTTTACAAAAAGCAATTAATGATTCAGTAATATGTTTGATGGCTAGAATATATGATTTTTTTAACCCCTTTTGAGTAAAGTTCTGAATCAAATTATCCATATTGTCCGGGTCTTCTTTATCTTTATCTATTGGAGTACTCATTTTTTAACAAGTCCCAATACAGGGTAAATTATATAAATAACATAAAATACAAAATTATCCAGTAAATCTAGAAAATTAAGCATTAAAAATCAGTAATAAATCAGTAAAAGTAAATTCAAAAGACAAGTTATAGAAAGATTAATAGTTGGGACTAGTAGGTAGAATTCAAGAGATAGAAACTAGTAGATGAGAGAACACGTGAAGTTAAACAACGTAATAAATAAATACATAAGAGAATTCAAAACAGTGAGACTAGTGAAAACGAAATAAATAGGATTTTAAGCTATGAAAAACTGCAACAGAGGTAAAACCAGTCTATCTACAAAAGGTAATGTAGGAGAAATTTAAAGGAAATGTCGCAGAAAAGCAATAAAAGCAGATTTTAAATTTTTTTTTTTAAACTCACAGGAGTTAAAACTTTGCAAGAAGGGTGTCCAAATGAAGGTCTCAATTAATTCTTTCAGTTGAGGGGTTCCAGAAGATATTATTGTAAGTAGAAGTCAGTCTATTGATTTTTGAAAAGATATGGGACTAGTAGAACAGTGAAGATCACGACAGGTGAGGCAAAGCAAACTCCAATGAAGAGGAATTCTAAACAATGACTGATATTCTCCAAAATTAATTAAACTTGAGTTCTAAAGATGAATAAAAGGACGGTAGCCGGACTTACATAGCTCGGAATTTGAAGTTTCTTACATCCTTCTGTAGGTCTTTATAAGAGGCATCCTTGATGAATTTTCCAAGTCAGTATCGAAATTATTTCCGGGAAATATTTCAGAAAATTCAGGAGCGATGAAATAACACAACCGTCAATACAATGATACAATCTACACTCCTAATGCCAGTTGTAGAAACATTTGAAAAGATATCTTTAGAATTTGTGTACTCGTTATCGTTTGAACTGTTCGTGTTCAGAATTCTTCGACTAGATGTACGCCGATCTTTTCATGCCTTAGCGCAAATATCATTATTAATCATTATTTCAAAGCCACGCTTTTGTTAATGTACATAAAAATTTTCAAATAAGTTTTTTTTATAGTGTACTTATTTGAACCTACTACATTGCACGATACAGTCACATTGAGATTTAATGGTTCTGAAACTGTCGCTATGCTATAATATTGTTTACTACCTAGAAACGATAATTATAGTATTTTTTTGTCCCCCACACATATAGGGATAGGATCTAATGATTAAACGGTTCACGTTCATCATCTGGCAATACTCTTTTTTCATTTCACATTTTTTACATGTTTTTCTTGTGTTTGGAGCAGCTTGGCCAAAAATGGCCCTTACACCATAAAACCTAAAAACAACCATCTGGTAAACGTAAAACATTTCTTGTATTGCGATGTGCAGTCTTTTTCACAAGTTTAAAAAATTGCAAACAATTTTTATATTTATAATAAGGATGCAAAATTGCGCAAAGGAAAAAAGAAAATTGGATTTGTTCGGACTCTTCGTAGGGCGTGGGAAAAGCCTTACATACACTAACCCCTACACAAGTTGGGGAAGGGAATATAAAACTTGATAATAAAAATGCAAAACTACATTTAAATACAGAACTAGAAAAAAGTGTAAAGTAAACAGACAGGTGTTACTTGTAATATGACAAAACAAGAAAGATAAGACACTATACTAATCGAAAACTTTTTTCAACATGATCTTGTACTGGGTTGAATCTATTCAAATTCAGGTAATAAAAAATAAAAGGTTCACCTCACCTTTTCGATTTGTTCGAAAATTCAGTATATGATGTCAAAAGGCGTATGTTGAACTACGCCATATTCATTTTTGGAAAAACAAATTCATGGAAATAAGACCCTTCGATAAAAATATTCAATTCTGCTTGTCAAGAATGTCTCGAAGCAGGTAAAGCTTTGCTGTCCTCAAACTATCAAATTTGTTTTATATTTCGAGCATGGTAATTATGCTTAATTATTTATAAAAATGTTTTTAAAGATTAGATTAATTTTGGGGGGAATTTGTCACTGAACTTGCATAATTACTAATTTAAATCGATATTTCATTTCAATTTCCAGAGGGAAATATGCTGCGTTTGTTCCAAATTACCTAATTACCTAACGCTGGACGAATAATAAGAATTTTAATTCACTGTATTTGAATAAATTATCAAACACAAATTTATGTATTTACCATGTACTCAGAAATTCATAAACAAATCAGAATATTAAAAGCTCATATCGTTTCAACAAAATTTAGAAGTACATTTGTTTATAAATAATAAAATTTGGAAAAAATTATTTTAAAACTTTGGTACAAAGGGATGCATATTTAAAAGACTACCAATATTAATAAATTCTTAAACTATATTAAAACATATTTGGATAGTGTTGAAACTAATACAAAATGCAGCATTAGTTTCAGAAGAAGCTTTAAAGTATTTGTGCAATTTCTCATATACTGTCAAATATTCAAACACGGCACGACTCTTAACTTGGAGGAACCTAAGGTGGTAAAAACCTTAGAAGCATAGTCAAATATGCAGACATGACATGACTCTTAGGAGGAACCAAGGGTGGCAAAAACCTCAGAAATATACAATCGAATATCTAGACATGGCATGATCCTTTTTAGGAGGAACCAAGGGTGGCAAAAACCTTAGAAACATGTAATAAAATATCCACATATGGCATGACTCGTTCTTAGGAGGAACCAAGAGTGGCAAAAACCTCAGAAACGTACAGTCGAATATCCAGACATGGCATGACCCTTACTTAGGAGGAACCTTGGCATAACCCTTTTTAGGAGGAACTAAGGGTGGCAAAAACCTTAGAAACATGCAATAAAATATCCACATATGGCATGACTCTTTCTTAGGAGGAACTTAGAGTGTCAAAAACCTCAGAAACATACAATCGAATATCCAGACATGGCATGACCCTTTTTAGGAGGAACCAAGGGTGGCAAACACCTCAGAAATATACAATCGAATATCTAGACATGGCATGATCCTTTTTAGGAGGAACCAAGGGTGGCAAAAACCTTAGAAACATGCAATAAAATATCCACATATGGCATGACTCTTTCTTAGGAGAAACCAAGAGTGGCAAAAACCTCAGAAACGTACAGTCGAATATCCAGACATGGCATGACCCTTTTTAGGAGGAACCAAGGGTGGCAAACACCTCAGAAATATACAATCGAATATCTAGACATGGCATGATCCTTTTTAGGAGGAACCAAGGGAGGCAAAAACCTTAGAAACATGCAATAAAATATACACATATGGCATGACTCTTTCTTAGGAGAAACCAAGAGTGGCAAAAACCTCAGAAACGTACAGTCGAATATCCAGACATGGCATGACCCTTACTCAGGAGGAACCTAGGGTGGTAAAAATCTTAGCAATATACAGTAGAATATTGTAGCAGATCTATCTTAAATAAACTTGAGAAAGAAATGGAAGTATTCAATTAACTAAATGAGATTTATTTCTGAAGGATATATCACACACAGATACAGGTACTTGTAATAATAGAAAAATAAAGGAAACATTTGAATTTAGTTTAACTGTTGCCAAACAATAAATACTAATATTTTATTGCTTTCAATAAATATGTTATTGTTATTGTTATTTCAATTAACGTCACACTGGAGCAACACAACGGGCTAATTCAATAAATATAAAAACACAGCATGGCCAGTTTCTAGGAGGTACTTAGGGCTGTAAAAACCTTAGGAACATGCAGTTGAATATCCAGACACGACATAAGCATTACCTTGGAGGAACCAAGGGCGGTAAAAACCTTATTAACGTACTATTCCTCAACCCGCTGCCGATAATTATGTAATAACTTCCTCAGATTTTACGATCTGTTAAATAACATTTATTATATTTCTTTCCTGTGAATCAGCAATTTTTGAAGTTATGTAAATAGCATTAATTTCGAGGTTCAAAATTACATGGTATCCTCGGATCTTTCCCTTTGGGATTGATCCCGGACCGTCGCCAATAGCCCGTTGTGTTGCTCTAGTACGACGTTAATTAAAATACCTACCTACCTATAGCACAAGAACCCATATTTGGCCAACCTCGACTGCAACTGAGAAAATGCACAAAAACTGTACAGCATTTGTGCAATTTCTTAGTTACAGTCGAGCCTGGCCAAATATGGGCTATTGTGCTATAGGTAGGTATTTTAATTAACGTCGCACTGGAGCAACACAACGGGATATTGACGGTCTTTGTTTGGATTCGAACTCGCAACCCTCAGGTTGCTAATCCGTTACTCTTCCAACTGGGCTACCGGGGCCCTCTTGTACTATAAAACCCAACCAGATAAAATCTACCGTAGAACCAACATGTCCTCCACCTGTAGAAAGAAACCTGTGAAATATACATTTAGTATTGCAAGTACACTGCTGGCCACCGTAAATGCAACACCCTGAAGGAAGCATGCAAATAATATGAAATTTACAATTTGGATTTCTCTTTGTTTTGGTTTGTAATTTTGAATTATATATATATAATGAAAATAAGACTTATTAAGGTATTATACAATTTACTAACGTTGTCAAAATATCTTCGTGATTCTTGACAAGATTAGCTATATTGGGTTGAAAGTAAGTTTCAGCCTTGTCGCCACGGAATTCTATACCTAGCTAATTTCTTTGTTTTGTTAAAATGGAATTAACATGGCTGAAATCAACTTCAACCATATACGATCTTGGAAATGCAAGCAAAAAGGGAGTACCACTTCAGAAAGTTTTGGATATTTTTCTACATTTATATTCGTCCAAAACTAACTTAAAGTCCCTATTTTATTTTACGTGTTGCAATCTGGCTCCCTCCGCGCCGGATGTGAACCATCGACATCCGTTTATTGGTAAATACGTCATTTTGGCCTACTTGGATTGACCTCCATAACTATTTTTATAACCTTACTCCATCTTACAGGTCTTATGCATGTCACTATTCCCACGATTCACTCACTCGCGTTGTCATTCAATATGAGGAATTCAAGTGAACTGAGGGCCCGTCGTGGCTCAGAGGGTGTGCCCACTGCGCTAACAACCTTCGAATTGTAAGCAGCGCAGGTTCGATTCCTGTCAGGTGCATTCCTCCCTGGGTGTATATATCTCTTCTGCTTCAGTAAAACTTTCATTGTATGTGTGTCTATTATTTGATAGTGTATGTCGTGACTGACGCAGCATGGTCAAATATGGCCCTTACACTATAAAACCCCCAAACCAAGTTAACCGAATTAAATATTACCTGTACGATGATGTCATGTTTTTGTATCGACCGCACAATAGAACCCCGAGCCCGAATCGACCCCCTAACAATGTTATATCGACCACTTTGGCGACCACTGGGTTAGATGATCTATCACACACCTCTTCACGTGCATTTTCCATACTATTACTATGAATAATGCATTTAAGGATTTCAAGGTACTCTTCAAGTCTTAAGTTTGTGGTGGAAGATCTGACCTGCATCCAGAAACTGTATGAACCGTTCCTATAGGGAACCTAAGGTGATAAGAACCTTAGTAAGGCTTAACTTACCACATTAGGTTCCCTTAAGAACCGGTAGCACAGTTTCTGGACATAGGTTAGGTGAACTATCAAACACTGAAGTCTTCACTTGTATTTTCCATACCAGTCTTTAACACATTGCTGATAATTGGGTAATAACTTATTCTGATTTTGCGATCTTTTAAATCACATTTATTAAAACAAGACATTCCAGTTATATTGGAAGTACTTTGCAATCATGGCAGCACTTCGAGGGGTCTTAGAAAAAATCCCTTAAATCAAACAAGCTTTGTCAAGTTCGCACAAATCATGTTTTGATATTAATGTCTCTATTTTGGCGCCGGATGCAACACGTTTTGAATTCAAAATTAACTTTTTCGGTTTTCTCCTTCCCCAAATATTTCTTCTATATCTTTGCTTTTTACGAATGCATTACTTGGCAGCTCAGCTTACATTCGTTTTTAAAATAGGAATTTGAACCCATCAATCGGCATTTTTAAAATTTAAAACCGGTGAAAATTTTGTTTCCCGTTGCCAGATTTGCTTCGCGAACTGAATTACAAGTTAATTAATTTTTGCATCACCTGGTTGTTGCCATAATTCAAACAGAAATAAGGGCCTAAGAGAAATGTGGAGTTTTTATGATTGAAACGCCTTGCAATTTAATGACTGGATTACATAAATTTTTGTCAATATGAACCTGAATTTTACATAAAGAGTAATTAATAATATTAAATTATTACTAATTCTAAGGACATAAAATTTATGAGATGCATAGTTCCAGATTTTCATTATACTTGATGGTTGGTAATTCAATTTACGTCGCACTGGAGCAACACAACAGACTTTTGCGACTCATTATATTTGGATGCTTTTGGTTTGATTTCGATGAATTTTATTTTGTAATTTGTAAAATATTTCCAGTTTTATACATGAACCTGATTTTTATTTTTTATTCGATTTTCAAACAATCTTCAGTTTATAGTAGAATATTTATTAATCCATCCAAGCTATGGTCTTCCTCTAGGCCTTCAATTGGCCAGGCCAGAAAAATTTTTTGTACTCATTACATCGAGTATTCATTACAAATGTATTGATATGTCCAGCCACTCACATTCTCTGTATTTTTATACACATATTTAACGTGATATCTTGTATGAATCTACCTTGCCTTTCTTAGGCAACTGAGAAGCTTACTTTCATGACAGAAAATTGTATTCCCAACTTACGATGAAAAATAGTACGAATGTTGTATACATAGTATAATACATTCTGATAGTGTAATTCTGTATCGATGTACAGGTGTAATAATGTATTGATGTAATATGCTTTAACATTCTGGATAGACATGCCATCTCGATGGCATGTTCTATTCATCTCAACTACACATTTAAACTGTTAGTTTCTTACGACACTAAGCACTAGTGACGGTGTTAGTTTACTAGTGATCTAACATTACGTGTTCTAACATTCTGGATAGACATGCCATCTCGATGGCATGTTCTATTCATCCCAACTACACTTATTTAAACTGTTAGTTTCTTACGACACTAAGCACTAGTGACGGTGTTAGTTTACTAGTGATCTAACATTACGTGTTCTAACATTCTGGATAGACATGCCATCTCGATGGCATGTTCTATTCATCCCAACTACACTTATTTAAACTGTTAGTTTCTTACGACACTAAGCACTAGTGACGGTGTTAGTTTTCTAGTGATTAACAGTGAATGCGCGCGCATCTATTTTTGCCTAGACTCGCACGAAGCACTCTCTCGATTAAGCGCGGTTTAAGTTTGCGACAGGAAAACGAACTTGGACATTTCTGGTCATAAAACGAGTAATTTCTTTACCACGTCCAGTTAGTAAAATCGCTCCAAAGTGAGATCCGAAGTTTTCTATAACCAGTGCTGGTTAAAGTAAAATACAAAAGATCATCGATCTCCCACTTTTTACTCAATCGTACACATCGTTCGAGGCTCTGTGAGTAGTTAAGAGTTCAGATCGCAAACAACGACCGCTTAATTCGATTGTTGTCAAGGACATATATATAACTCAAGATGATGCGATTAGCACGGAGACGTTTACTTGCTTCATAACTATTACTGAACGGGTTAAGATACTCTGAAAGCATACAAATCATAACTACAAACACGCCGGATTTCTGCTCTGGTGAGTTTTATCTTCGAAGTTTTAGCTCGCGATTGCGTGGCCAGACGGCTTTCAGTAACTTTATTAGCGAATGTTGATTATTTGAGGTTTGAGACGAAATCCCGAAAGCTTGGATGAATAGATATGGTGATGGGCAATGAGAGGTGCTTTCAATGTAAACAAACCAGACGGGAAGTGAAGATTTTACTCCTGCCGTCCAACTGCTCTCTCAAGATACATATCGGGTTCACTTTAAAATTAATTTATCCCGCTTTGTCAACCTTTTTTTTTGGGGGGGGGGGAGGCTTTAGTAACCCAGTTGGAAGAGTCGCAGATTAGCAAACGGAGGGTTGCGAGATCGAAACTCGGTCCAACCAAAGACCGTTGTGTATACGGGGCTGGTGCCCTTTAAATATATTGTGACCTCAAATGTCCTCAAAGTGGCGTGGTGTAGAAGTTTGGAGAGTGGGGCTCCAGCTCGGGTATTGACCTCGTCCTTTCACCGTGGTTCAAAATTACGTAGTGTTTCCTCGGGTCTTTCTATTCGGGATTGATCCCGAAGAGAAATAGTCTGTTGTGCTTGGTCCTGTAAACGCTAATTAACTACCTACTACATTGTCGTCGTTTGGCGTTTTTTAATTGGTGTTGACCAATCATCTACCATTTATCAATTCGGAATTAATTCTTTGGAATGTTTGAGTCTCGGAAGCCCAATTGGAAGATCATCGGTTTAGCAACCGGAGGGTGGCGTGTTCGAAACTCAGTCCAGCCAAAGACCGTCGTGTACACGGAACTGGTGCCCTTTAAATCTATTGTGGCCTCAAATGTCCTCATATTGGTGTGGTGTGGAAGTTTAGTGAGTTCCAACTCAGGTGTTACCTCGTCATCTGACCGTGGTTCAAAATTACGTGGTGTCCTCGGATCTTTCTTTTGCGGACTGATCCCTGACCGTCGTCAATAGCCCGTTGTGTTGCCAAAGTGTGACGTTAATTAACTACCTACCTACCTGTCCGTCTTTGAATTTTGCGCCATAAAACCCAAAACAACCAACATTTTCACAGTATAAGAAGTATTCATAGTAAAAGAAGGTTTAATCTAAAAATAGTTATATTGTATATTATACTAGCAGAATTACCCGTCGATGCTCGGGTTGAATTGGTTAAATGTTGATTCTATTTCATAGAAAAATGCAAGCATCATTTAAAGTGTACAAAAATATTTTTTAACATAGTTTTAACTTTTTTATATCTTCTATAATTAACTTCGGACGCAAATACGTATACATAATATATCCATCCATGTAATCCATTTCACATTCATCACTCTTGCTGTAAGACAAACTACAATATCTTTTTCTGAGACGATTTCAGAAGTCGATTTCGACTTTTGGAGTGATTAAGAATGCCAATTAAGTTCATTTTCAGTAAAAATGAGGAACTTTCAGCGTATTGTCTTGAACTCAGTTTTCCAATCAATATTTATTATTTGTGGCACCCTTGCACCAGGGATTCGATGTTTTCGAATTACATTATCATTGTGAAAGGATGGCAAATTAAACTATTACGGCATTCGTGGTTAATTTATTTTGAAGAACACATTTCTTCTTGAAAATTCTATTCAGCCGCTCGTGGAATAACGGAGCTTGTTTAAAACAAATATCATCAGTGTAGATAAAGCAAACTCAAAATCGATTACACTTTTTACAAAATCACTGCTTTCAATGAATATTTCACAGGTACCTAAGTTGTATACGAACAGTTTCAACTTCAAGTAAGCAACCTCGACCTTCTGCCATTTAAGACAAAAAAAAATTATTTTTCAACAGTCCTAGTTTACATACTTCTTTACTATATTATTCCGAGATCAGCAGTCTTATTTAAAATTCGCTTTCCTCCAATAGAAAAATGTAGTTTTAAATCGAATCCTTAAGGTACTTTTTTCAATTGAGAGACTCAGTTTCTATATGGAAACCCCGTACCTATTTAGAATGATAGATGTACTTACTTGACTATGAAATAGTTTTGATAATACCCATAAAACTTGAAAAACAAATGTAAATTAAATTGATTTTAATCGTCTTGTAATGAAAATAAGTCAAAATTTAGATATATCTTTGAACTACAACGTATGGAACGTATTTGAACAACAACCATTTTGATTTAACGTAATATATCTTATTTTAGAATAACTTTATTTTGACTTTACCAGTCATTTTAAAATAAGAAGTAATACACCTTACTTAAAAAGTTTTCCATTTATTTTTATGAAACAGTATTCTACAAACTATAACGTATTTAACCAGACTTAAGGAAAGTTCGTCGAAATATACATATACAACCAAGAAATTACTCATGTCTAGTGGTATTTGGCAGGAAATAGAAATAATTCGTTACAATTTAACTCCCAAATAATATATCTGTAATATGAAAAGTAATGGAACACATAAATACATACAGAAACGAAATTCTGGTCATTGAGAATGTAGAATTCTGAAAAACGAAGGATCTGAGCAAGCGTGTCGAATTTCGACTGTTCTGATATACAGAAATTCGAAAAAGACGCTTGAAAAATATTGATAGACAATAATGAATTATTTACAAAAAGAACACAAATTTACAAAACTTAGAAATGCTCGAATATGACTGCAACTTTTCCGTCAACTCAAATACACAAACACGGAATTATTATCTAATTTATAAAATGAAACATTAATTCTGGAGTTGCCAGATACCGAATTTAAAAATTACGCTTTTATGATCAATGAGTTTTTGTTTTAGCTTTTCGTATTTCATTACAAAATGCAAGTTGTGTAAAATTAAGTATTTTAAATATCCATTTTCCATCATTCAAATATTCCTAAATTATTTATATTGTGGAAAGGAATAAAATATCAGTTCAAACATAATTTGAATTTTAAATTGTTTAAATATAACGTTTCGGAAAAAATTGTTTTTCGAGGAATACTGGAAAAACAATTTTATTTGAAAATTTGATTTTCGATCAATACTGATAAAACAAACTGAGTTGCGTACCGCAATCGTTTTATGCTCAATATTTTTCCTATGGCAATTTCGAATTGATTTAGCCCCTTCTGCACACCTAGGTTAAAGAGAACGGGGGTTAATATGTATGTTGCGTTACTCGCAAGCAGGATTCCAAAGAATAAGTGTACCAAATTTGGTGTGGATTGGTCAAACGGTGTAGATTCTTATAGAGAACATACAGACAGACGCCAACTCTGATTTTTATGTGAGGAGTTTAAAGTCAGTGTGGTATAAGTCACATTTTCAACAATTCTGACTAAAGTCCAGAAATGCAATCTAGAAGTGCTAAGCTGTTGAAAAAGTGAACTACCTCACAGCTTCAATAGTTCGCCAATAGCATAATACGGAATAGCATAATACGCCACAGCATAATACGGACATGTAAGTAAAACAAGTGAAATTCATGCACTCTGTATTATAAACTAACACTTAGGAACAATTTCCGTTTTCATCCCTGAATTTCAAACCTTCTAAAATAGAAAGATCACTTTCTCTTGGACATGTGCCTCAAGAAAACCTCTACCAGCAACCACGACCTGTTACCCAGGTTAAAAAAAAAGACATGCTTGATCTCCTTCCTTACATCCCACCGATTCACCATGCATTTTTTCAAAACTTGAAAACACAAGTCACTGAAGAAGAGATTGAAGATATGGGACCTTTAGAGTTCATTGAAGAAAATTCATGAAGAAGATTGTTTCTGTGAATGTTCAATATTAAATTGTATTTTCCCCATATCAATGTGTTCAAAATATAAGTACATGTTTTCATTGGCAGTTTTTCACTTTTTTATCAACCACCAAAATTATAATTATTGACTTGCAGTATGCTGTAAGTCATTTTCAATTGTTGATAATTAAAGCAAACATAAAATTTAGGCAATTTTTTTTCACAATTACTTTTAATGAAACCCCATATTAATATTCAATTGGTTCCCCGTACTTGGGAATTTAATTTATTACAACTCTAGTAAAATGTTTTGTTCCTTAAAATGAGGATTAATCGACTTACAGCAATATATATATATATATATATATATATATATATATATATATATATATATATATATATATATATATATATATATATATATATATATATATATATATATATATATATATATATATATATGTTGTTGGATATTAAAATAATAAAAAAAAATATAAAATTTAAATAAAACTAATAAAATATGCTCTTTTTCTCTCTCCAATTCCCGAGTATTTTCTAATATGCAACAGCAAAAAGAAATTTTCCGTCTTGTTATTAATGTATTCAGCTTCTTTTTGTTGGAAACCTCAAATCCAAATAAACTTCCTCAAGTAATTGCAGATTTAATGCAACAGCAGTCTCAAAAGCGTAGAGCAACTGGTTTTGCATGCAGTTTCACTGTCTTCAATGTAAACCAGATTACCTTTTTTCAAAATAGAGAAATAAAATTAATAATCTATAGTCTTGTTTTTACTTTCTCTTACGTGAGTATTTCTCTAAAACGAAAAAAATGACATTTTAGTCTCTAGTTAGTGTTGTGATTTTGGGACTACCTCTGTTTCATCGAATGGCATATAATTAAAAAGCGTAGCAACTAAACATCTGTCTTTCAACGAATCCTTTTGCTTTGTTTGACTCATTTCTCACTGTTCATTCTGATGTAACGAAGCGATTACGATGATTTTCCCTATTTAAAATAAACAGTGGAAAGTAGCAACGTAAACATTCTTCAAATTTTACTGAGGCAAACTGTTGTATATTATATAATATTACGCAATGAAAAGAATAACTAAAATATGTATTATTCATAAATTTAAATAATAGATTTTAAAGTTATTTGTTTTTTTAAGACGTCCTAAAACTACTACGTATTTTTTTCTGATTAATTAATGCGCGCGTAACTAGGGAAATAAACGTCGACCACCTCACAAGATGCACCGCGATCTTATTTGTAAAAAAAGTCCCGTTACTAAGGGAGGGTTAATTTAAATCTGATTTGAAACAAAATTGGATCACGAGAAATGTTATACAGTATTATTAAATAACAAACTTAGTTTACAGTAGATGATTATCATCATTAAAGTTTTGTGAAGTAAAGATTTTCAATAGAATAAAGGATATTTTACCTTTTTCCCAAACTTTTAAATTTAACAGAACAAGAAATATTAAATATCACACTACTTAATGCTTAATGTAATTAATTAAATTATTCCACTGATAATGAGTATTTAAACGATATTTTTAGTGGAAAACTGTATTTTTATCGTTTTATCTTTTCAAACTTTAAAATTTAATTCTTTCAACTTACTCAGTAGCAGGCTTGAGCACTGTTATATGACTGCATGCTTAATCAAGAAAATTATAGAAAACGTTGCTACAGAAAATATAATTTGTTTAGTTTTGTTTAATGAACTTAGTTCCTCAAAGTATCAAATTAAACATTTTTCAAGAATACAATCATCTATGCTCATTTGTTTTAAGTAACTGCTCGCTCAGGACTTCTAAATTTGGTCATCCATCAATAAGAAAATCCAAAATTCCCAATCCACCTGATTGTTCTTTTCCATTTGTTTACGTTTGGTTGTTTCCCATTTTATTTGGTTGTTTGGTGCACATCATCGTATGGGAGGTTCATATACAGCATCACCGCCAGAAATGTGACACTTGCAAAAACGTGAATTTTTTCGGGACAAGCGATTGAAAATTTTCACTTTTAAAAATTAGTATTACATCACATTATGAAAAAGAAATTGATGTGGTCTTAATATAAGTAATCTACCAATTATTAACCCTCCAAGTGGTTTCGACGAAATATCTCGTCCATCAAGATCTGACCAATTTTGCTGATGACGAGATATCTCGTTCCATGAAAGATCTGGTCAGTTTTGCTAATGAAATACATCGTCGAGACAACCAGCGGGAATGTCAAATCATAAAAGTTAATGAAAATTTTTCTTAACATTATTTTCATTCCTTTAAACCCCACACCTATTTAGTTGGGATTGATGTTAAAAAAATTCATGTTGATATTTAAAGAATGTCATGTTTCATTCAGTGCTAGTAGAAAGAAAAGCGATATATTAACGCAATGATGTCTACTCATGCAATGTCTCAGCACATCGTACAAAAAAGGTTAAATCAAGTCTATCCACTTATAGCCCTCTACAGTTCACTGACTAGGATACGAGATCTCATGAAAAGTATCCTGACTGATTGGTTAGAAACTTGCGCAATATAGAAAGGATTAGTTTGGCACAAAGGAACGTTCACTGAGCAACCATGGATCCATGCGCCATGCAGCTCAGTGCACTTATGGGAATAAACACGTATATTAAAAACTACCATGGAATAAGTATATAACATAAAAACTTGAAATTTTCAAGCAAAAGTCTTTGCTTGAAACATTGATCATGGTATCGTAGCAATATGATTTGTCAGCCTTTCATAATAATGGTGGAATTCCGAAATTTGCATTCCTGGTGCAAGGTACTACAAACAAAAAAATATTTATAAGAAACTGACTGCAATAATACGTTGTATGTCATCTTTTTTAGAAAATGAACTTAAAAGGGCATTCACAATCACTCCAAAACTCAAAGTCCACTTTTGTAATTTGTCATCTCAGTATCAAATTTTGTAGGTTTGTCTTACCTATAGTATGAGAAATGGATCTAAAATAAATTTTAGAAGCTATAAAAATCTCAGTTTTAAAAATTATCTTGCGCTCGCTTATTTTTTCTCTATATTTGCATTTTCTATGACAGAAAAGTGATTTTTTGGATCACTTTCAATCGACGTTTAACCAATTAAACCCGAGCAACGCCGGGTAAAAGATTCAGTTATGTATTACATATATTATAGAAATAAATATAATTTATTAATATGTTATAGAAATAAATATAATATTTATTTTATATAATAAATGAGAAAATGTGATCCTAACAGGACTTTTGCATTCTAATCGGAATCTTGATTCCTAACCAGAATTTAATATTTCTTCGTGAATTTTTGTGGATATTTATAATTTGTTTCGAATTTAAAATTTATTTAGTTGCAGCTGAGGTCTGACATAATTTTGTTTCTTAAGCATATAGTCAAAATCGTACTACTACAAAGTGTAGAATATTGATATTTAAAATTTTAAGTTTTTTAATTCATTTCTTTAAGTTTATAAAAAAGCTCTACATATTTCTGCACCCTCTCGATGATTATTACAAAACCAGATACCATTATACAAATGTTCTGAGAAAATTAGCTACAACTTGCAACCTTCGCCATATTCCTGAAAGTTCTGATCTGCCTTACATAAGTATCGTTTGTGTTTCCAATTAATTTTACGTAATTATTTTTATGACAAATAGCTTACTACTACTTTTTAAAACATCGGTTACATTTTTGAATTACATAAATTTGTTTTCCATAACAAGATATATTCTATTTTCTCAGCATTTACTAAACTAAAACGAAATACTAATGATTTTGCATTCTTTTAATATTAAGTCTCCATATAATAGTAATGTTGATTTAGTACTAATGAACTACAAAATGATATAGCAGGCTAAGAATTCTACTCAGAGGCAGACGATGTAATGATGGGAAAGTCATCGTCTGTCAGTGATAAATCGATATTTAATTGTTGTTATATGTTAGTGGAGTTGAGCGATCAGCTCACGAAAGAAAGCAAATCTACCAACGAGACACCTGAACACACCCAAGTGAGATGATTCAAGAAGAGAGAATTTACAAGTTAAAAATGAAATAAAGATAGTGAAGCAGGTAAAATTCTCTCGAGTGTATTTTTAAAGTGAACCATCAGTATGTTCCCATGATGGGATGGCCGCTCAAACTGGTTCTAGAGCACCATCTTCAAGTAACTACCTTGTTTTTGTAGCCATACCATTAGACACCAAGACCTCCAAACTAGCCATTGTGTGAAACAGCTCTTAAACAAGGAATGCCCGCATTGCACGCATGAATACGATTTATTGGATACAAAAAGAAATGACAAACCGAATATCTATTTAGGGGAAGGGTTTGACTGTGATTTGACATTGTTACGCAGGGAATAGGGATACGCTGTTAGGCAAGCTACACGTTGTACCAACATCAGTCCTGGGACACTAAATTGGTTGAAATATGCTTGCGTATCGACGTATTCTTTTCGTACAGAATCGGAGTACGTTGTGACGTCCATAGCATACACGTGAAATATAAGTAGACTGAGCATTGCTATTGAGAGCTTCGAAAAGAGTGACCAACTCGTAGTCACGTGACTGCTCTATGAAAAATTGACTCGGTTGACCTATTTAGTATATCATCGCCTCGTTTGGCGATGGAACATCTTATTGCAGGATGTGCGTGAATCTGCATTTGTATAGAGTGGCGATAAAAGTGGTGAAATCCCCAAAGTCTAGTACTATCAGATGATCAATCAGTGGACCAATCAGATGATGAATCAATGGATGGGCATCCTCTCTTGTCCCGAGAACCAATCAGATGATGAATGTTAGATTCTACCCAGCAGATTAAAGCGGTCTAAGGGTCACTTCACTACTAGTTTTGATCACATGATCCTGGGTACATAAAAGGGTTACCATTGCTCACTCTACTTTTATATTTTCCCTATGGTCCATAGAAACCGCTCAGGGTCAGAGGTCAACACTTGCATCACTGACCGTAAGTCTCGACTTATCGACCGAGATATCTTTCCCGTTCAGATAGTTTTAAGGGGTACCTGCTCTAAATTAGCTGTCCCCAGGGCCCAATTTTTGTCGTAAACAGTCCTTATTTCCCCTGGAGTCAGCAATGCCCCTCCTAAGATTCTTTCAGCGCCCGCAAGGGGGAGTAGTAGTCCACTTTGGGAAATTGTCCAATGCGATTGAAGGGCGCTAAAGCTGGGGTATCATTATTAAACAACGTGCTGCGAACTCCCTTCCATATGTGGAGGACTCTTGCTTATATCTATCTATCTATTGATGATAAAGTATCGCTACTGATATATTATACCTTACTTCAATCCATGTTGCATCCATATTCACATAAATGGATCTGATACCTCTGAATGAAATAAAATTACTCAAAACTTTTTAACAGCATTTCGTTTGCTTTTACTTGTGTTATTCTTATTTCTAATCAAACTCATGGTAAAAGCATACCTCAGTCACGTTACCACAGCTAGATTCTGGACATCAATTTCATTCCATTCACTTGCTCAATGGCGATTCGGCTTCTTGGTGGGGTTTAATCCAATCGGCATTGACCCATCAATCATCATATATCAATTCAGAATTGATTCTTTGGACTTTTTATTGTCTTCAATTATATTCAATTTCCTCGTTCAAAGGCGATTGGTCATTTTTTTAAGCCAAATCTATTTTCATTCGTATTTTATTTTCTGCTCTGATTTCTCATTGCTTTCTGTTATCAGACTGATGAAGAATTTCGTAAGAGTAGGAAGTTCTTTCGTGTAGTTTTAGGAAATAGTGAAGCTCCATGGATCAAATCAAGCATATTTAAACTAAGCGGTAAAATTGGTGAAAGTTCCCGGAACAGTCGATTTTATATTGCTTATATCCGTTACCTGACAATAAACAACATACACAAATAACAAATAAAACATAGAATATTTTCTGTAAATTAATCACCGAATGTTGAAGGAAAGCCCAAAAAGTATGTTTGTTTTATCACTCAACAGCCATGGTGTTTCAAATTGAGGGCAAATTAGGCCAAGCGTGTATAGAATACCTCATTTAGTGGATTGACAAAGTATTTGCAGTCGGCATTTCTTTTTTAAAAAGTGCGTTTTTTACATTGTTTGACTAACGCAATTAACTGACCATTTTAAAAGGAGACGATCGTAAGGTTTTTTAATGTATTTGTTCTAATTTCTTAATATTAAAAAAAAATTCGCGATTTGTTAAAACACTGATTAATTTTCTGTATTTAATGCACTATATCAGGGGTTCTCAAACTTTTTAAATTTTGTACCACATAAATAAGAATAAAAAATATATGTACCATCATTAAAGCATTTTCCGATTAAAAATCAATGCATCCTAAATGGAGTGTTTTAGTCAAAGAATAAAACATCTCAAATTTATATTATTCAATTATATTCGTAAATGAAACTTTTATAATATAATAAATATAAATATACTATATATTGTAGTAAATAGTGGGTAATAATACATACTATACAAATATTAAGATTTATTATTGATGAGGATTAATGCGACTAATGAGCCTGTTTCATTGTAACCAATTTCGATATGCCGGGCTTTATCTTCATTAATTTCAAGCGTAAGTCAGGTTAAAGTTGTAACCGTGTATATTTATTTTTATTTAATAGCATAGCTGAAAATACAGTTTCGCAAAGATATGATGTGTTGAAAGGCATTAAACATTTTATCGCTTTGTCGGAAATATACTTATATTCATCTCTTCTTTTATTACCAAAAATTGCATAAGTTATCTTTTTTGAACTCATTCATGAGATTTATGTCGCATGAAATATCTAAAAGCTGATCTCTTTCTTGAACTGAAACATTATCTAACGCAGTTTCCGAAATAGAAAACTATCGCTTATCCAACTTTCAGGAAAGTGGAATGAAAATTGTTAACAAGTCCTATGAAGTGTTTTTCTATATCTTCAATTACTTGTTCAGTCAGTGACATATTATTTTCCTGGAGATACTCTTCTAATGTTGGTAATGAAGCAACTTTCTTGCTTTTCACGTCGTTAATTATGTATTCTAGTTTTTTCACAGCTGCATTTATTTTGTCATGTGCAGTAAAGACAGTTATATTGGAACCTTGTAAAATAAATTCAGTTCGTTCAGTTTTCCAAAAATATCGGATAAATACGCTAAACGTGATTAATGATTAAAAATTAATAATTTAAAAAATATTTAATAAAAAATACTTACTCCAACACTTAAAACTATTTTTTTCGAAAATAAATACTGATTTGATGAATATTACTATTTCTTGAAAAAAATGCTTATTATTCAAAAACTCAGTCGCAGTACAATGTTCAGTAAATGGCTTAGTTACAAAAAATGCCGGGAATAATTGGTTGGAAATTGATGGATTTAGCAAGAGCCCCTACTTTAGTTATTAGGAAACATAGTTTCATTTAAAAATTATCAATAGATAGCGGAAAGATGAAAAACTACTATGTATCAAATATGTACACTATGCATGTAAGGGTTTGAACATTCATTTAAATATTTGTGTAAAAATTGTGCCACCCAAAAATAATGTAATGTACCATTAGTGGTACATATACCATAGTTTGAGAAACCCTGCACTATATCTATGCATTGAGATATGTTTTTGTTTATTTTCCGAACTAGAATATTCCAAGGCAAAAATTGTAAACGACAATCTGTCATGTAGTATATTCATTTCTGCTGTTTCCTTGGAAAATATTTTGTTTCAAATAAGATATCGAAAACAAATTAGTTAACCATTCATTAATGTTTTAGAAGTCAAAAGCATAGCCTGTGAGCGTGCTGTCCTTTTATTTATATTACAAATACCAATCTAACTGCTTTCCTTCAGAAAAATATAATAAACATCCGTATGTAATTAATGGTTACACCAAATTAACCGAAACAACTTCCATTAAGAAGACAAAACTTTCTTCAAATTAACGGTTATCTATAAATAAAACAGACACTTCCATTGAAAAGAATAAACATTATTACGTATTAATGACTTGTGGTTTGTTTACGAATTTTAAAGTAATCAATCACGATTTGGAATACAGTGGTACCTTAAGATACGAGTTCCCCAACATACGAGTTTTTTGAGATACAAGCCGTCACTAGGTCAATATTTTGCCTTGAGTTACCAGCCAGAATTTGAGATACGAGACTGCTTCGGTGACGTCACAACCACCAATCCGTTCAGATTCCCGAGTCTTGCGCGTCGTCAATTCACATGTTCACCTCACCTGATGACAGTTAACGTCTGTCACAAAAATCAATCAATTTCTTAATTTGGTTTGACATTTATTGTCAACTGCCACCGGGAGGCCCGAATCCCTTTCTTCCTTTTTTTTTTTTCATTTTTCTTTCATCCGACCAGATCCTATCTACAATTCTGAAAACGAAAAAACAGGGTGTGTACAGTTATTTAGCTATTTTTTGTATAACCAAGAGTCCAAAGAAGGCGAGTGTAAAGAACAATAAAAGGAAAAAGACATCCATGAAATTAAAGAGTGAGATAATAGACAAACATGAGCAAAGCGTAAGAGTGAGAAACTTGGCAATGCAGTACGATCACACTACTTCTACGATATGTACTATTCTATGTTTGTTCATTATAAATACATTATTAAAAAATTGGAGTGTTTTTTTGGGGCTGGTACGAATTAATCACATTTCAATTAATTTCAATGGGGAAAATTGATTTGAGGTACGAGCATTTTGACTTACGAGCTCGGTCATGGAATGAATTAAACTCTTATCTCAATGTACCACTGTATATGATTCCTGGATTCGTAAAGTTTGGTACGTTATCTGCATCAAATACCAGGGATATTGCTTGGTAAATCTCATCCGATATTGTTTGGTGCATCAGCTATTATATAGATTTTAGGGGATGGATTTGCTGAAGCTTTCTTCCTTTTGCCTGGAGTCTTGTAATTCATTTTAATTCGATTGGATGTTCGTAATGGTTCAGAATCCACTTTAAACCGTAAGTCCCAGCTGCCTGGAGACTTTTAACCCTCCTGGTGGTCGTCTGGACGAGGTATCGCGTCATTAGAAAAACTGACCAGATCTTGATGGATGAGATATTTATTAGAAGAAAATTCACCAGATCTTAATCTCGTCATCATCTAGAAATCATCAATATCTTGATGAAAAGATCTTTTCAATCATTAGCAAAATTGGTCAGATTTTGATGGACGAGATACCTCGTCGATATCACTTGGAGGATTAATCAGCTTGCTCTCGTTTAAAACCTTTATGAACTTCAAACAAGTAAAAAAGGTAAATAAAAATGAATTGCTTAAACCGCTCTCTCTTCAAGTTATTAATAACATTCCAGATAATGGCTTTCCAAATATATACAGATGGCAGAAAGATTAATTCAGGTAAAACGGACAGTGGCATGAAAGTATATGAAAGTTACGGATGGGGGCAGTAAACTAGAAATGTAGATCGGTTTGTTCGAAAAGTAGATCAGTTTGTTAGAAATGCAGATCATGGTTCAGAATTCCACAGATCAGAACTTTTGACTATCCGGTAGGTAATTGAATTTACATCGCTGGAAGCAATACAATGGGCTACTGGCGACTGTCCGGGATCAATCCCTAAAGGAAAGACTCGAGGAAAACACCATGTAATTTTGAATCACGGTCAGATGTCGAGGACGAAGCCTGAGTTGGCACCCTACTCTCCAAACTTCCACACCCCACCAATGTGAGGACATTTGAGGCCACGACAGATTTGACGTTCCCCATTCCCTTATGTAGACGAAGGTCTTTGGTCGGAGGGTTGCGAGTTTGGAACTCGCAACCCTCCGACTGCAAATCCGCGACTCTGCCAATTGGACTGTCGCGGCCTCTTTTTTAGATATCAGAGAGGCTTTGCGATGCACTGTGGCTTCTCGGAAGGAGCACAGCTAGTGAACGACGTTACGACAGCTAGTGAAGGTTCGATACATTTTAAATATTGGTCTTGTATTATAAACAGAATTAGTCGAGATGTTATTCTGCTCTTGTCGGAATTGGCGCACACGGGCTCTTTATGCTTGCTGTGGATACCATCTCACGTTGGTTTATTTGGTTATGAGATAGCTGATATACCAATAAAGGAAGGTTGTGAGCAGATGAGCCCAGCAAGTAGTGATCTCACCTTCGCGGAAATTTACTCGTACTGTGACATCGTCCGAAGCGCCTGATGGGCCAGCGGTCTTGACCACTTCATCGGGTAACTCCTCCTGCCTTTCCATAGACAGTGTGCGCGTTGCTCCCCGGACTTCTCACACCCTGTTTCTTAGTCCAAGTAAGACTGCTTCTGGCAATAAGATATATTTCCAATCCCCAAGGTCACTCCTGTTTTAAACTCTGGACCATGGTGACGAATGCCTGGGGTGGTCTCCTTGAATACTTTTTTGATTGGACAGAAATAGGGAGGGTATGATTCGCGAGAGGGGTGGGGAACGAAGCGAATAAGAACTAGGGAGACGAGATTGAGAAGTGAGAGGTGTGCGCCCTTTTTTTGTTCTGAAGAGAACAGACTACGAATATTTGAAAATGAAGTAACCTTTAAATTTAAACCCTTAATGGTCGTGTCCTATGTTTTTTATGTAATTTCAATAAAGAATTTGGACACTACAAACTACTTTTGACTGAGTACGTCACATTACCAATATAATAATTACAAAACATGGTCTGTTCCTCTCCTATATTCCCTCAAAGCGTCCCGGACTTTCGTTGCATTTTAAAGGTTCAAAACTGCACCAGGCAACTCTGACTAGACTTAAAAGCGAGCATGCGAGATATATGACTCTTGTGAGAGGAATTAAGAGCTTTCCAGCTTGTCCACAACCCACAGCCTCAGCAGCTTCCCATATTTTGGAATGTATCGGTGTCTCTGTGGGACAACTCCTGGTTGAACAGGTGTTAGTCGCTGTGCGATTTGAAAAACATGGTTCTTTGGACTTGGTCTAGGTTTTCCCTTGGTTGCTACAAATCCCTTGAACAAAGGGATTAGTAGCAACAGTATTTACATATCTAAAGGCTGTTTGTTGGAGCTTAATGATGCAAGGGCCATATTTGGCCATGCTGTGCCAGACACAAGACAGACAATATCAAGTAATAGATACATATATTGTGTGTGTATCTAAAGGAAAAGACAGATCACCCCTCTTTAGAGCAAATTCAAAGATACTATTCAATGGAGAATGATATTTATAAATCCATGTACATAAAATTTGTTATTGTCATATCAAATTGCGCACGAGCTTCAGAATTTTCAATGGTAACATCCAATTTTCATGCCACATTTTGAATATGAAAATTTAATTCTTTATGTCTGACTTGGTGTAACTAACTTCGTGTGTTGTTTCCAGTCTTTTGCTCCAGCCATTTCTGTATTATAAGCATGTAGTGAAGTTTTGAGTGCCAATGTTAAGTTAGTTTTCCTGGCCCATATTCATATCTTTCGAAGTGTTCTTACCACGCTAATTTGTTTACCATTAAATGACCTAGACAAAATTTAAGCAATATTACTTTTTAAAAATATTTTTTAGTGTACAATATGAATTGTGTGAAATAAATGTTCGAGAAAAGTATAAACAGCAACCTTGAAATATTTCGATGGAAATCTGTTTTATGACTACGTAAAAATTTAGCTCTTGGAAGAATTTCGTCATTATTTGCAATTTATCAATAAAAGATGTAATGATAATGATATTGTATGATACGATTTAATGTAACGAAAGACTTCTATGACAAACACATGTTTAGCCAAACATGTACAAACATTTTGAGTCCCCTCAGAATTTTTAGGTTTGTGGCCCGTCCCATTCCCAATCATAAAAGCTAAATAATACAAATAGATTGACAATTTGATAGCTAAACGTAACTTAAGAGGGTCGTATGATTTGGTTTGGCTCTATATACTGTCATCTGCCACACCATGTCTAACTAGACCTGGACATGAGGTTTAAAGTGGATTCTGTACCATTATGAACATCCCAATCGAATTAAAAATACATGAATTATAAATTCTGATAAAGCATCTTTTGCTTGGAAAGATAAAAACTAGCTGACATGTGTAGTTAAACCAACCTTCAAACTAAACCTTTTTTGAGTCGACAAATTTCTTCAGGTGGTTTCTTCTACTGCTAAAAATATTTTTCACTGTCGTTTCTTGGAGCATCCAGCGAATCGAATTTGTCTTTATTTCATCTATTTTCTGATACCTTTCCGCTTTGAGTATCATCTTCAGCCTAGCAATCGGCCAAACATTATCTGGTACAATGTTGGAAAGTAAGACTCGAACATGCTTATGGCCGCATTTTGCCAAAAAAAGTCTGAACAAGGTTTGAAGCATGCTGTGTGTAATTGTGGCTATGGATCTTCCAGTCAGCCTGCATGTGAATCGTGGTCTGTTTCATTGAACAACTTGTCGTAAACGATGGATAACAGTTAGGCGACATTCCTTGATGTCTCAAAGAAGCGAATTCTTGATGAACTACACCCTGTTTTAAAAAATCTAAGATTGCTGCTTGGTGATTTATGTATCTTCAGCCACAAAGATCATGGCGTTTTCCAGCGAGACAGCTGTGCCTTTGTTTCAGATTAAACCGTAGATCTAGGACTCATCTTAGATGATGATTTTTCCATTAAATTAGGTTGGTTAGTTGTTTTGAAGTTTTAAGGCGCAAGGGCCATATTTGGCCAAGATGCGCCAAACACAAGACAACAATGAGGGACGAAAAAAGAGCAGAAGGGTAGGTGAGGGTAAAACAGAAGGGAAGACAGATTACTCGGGTACCTCGGGATTGGGATGCCTGTACACAACAAAAGATATGCCGCTGAGTGCCCATGAAATTATGATACACATTCCTTCCGCATTCCAGCTTGTATTATGCAACGGTTATTTTAGACAAAAACATGCGCAGAATACATATACTACTCTAATGGCTTTGGTGGCAGTAAGGTGATATTCCTTGTTGACAGTTTATCCCTTCGAAGAGCACTCGTGATGAACTACCCCTGCGTTTTCGAAAAACAAAATTCTTAACGAGTGGCTTAGTTTGGTTCGTGATTACCGCGTCTTTTGGCTGTGAAGAAGACCCTATCATTTTCCAATGAAATGGGTGGGTTCTTACTTTATGGTAAGCCGTAAGAACCAGACTTGGGAATCTTTGAACATGATTTTTTCATGAAATCTGGATCAGCAGTCACGCAATCTAGCATTCTAGTGCAACGGCCCTCAAAGCTAGAAGGGGCTGTAGCGACCTCTGCTCTAGTAACCATAGAGGAAATATCAAAGTAGAGTAAGCAATGGTAACCTTTTTATGTGCATAGGATCATGTGACCAAAACTACTTGTAACGTGACCCTTAAATTGCTTTAGTCTGCTGTGTGGAAAATAAATTCATAATCCGATTGGTCCAGGGAACGGTATGAAACGCCCATACATTGATTCATCATGTGATTGGTCCACGCGACATAGAAGAATTTGCCGATTTCACTATTTTTGTCTCCACTTTTGAAATGCGCATTCACACATCTACCCTGTCATAAAATGTTATATCGCCAAACGAGGTGATAAGATGCCAAATCAATTTTTCACAGAGCAGTCACGCGATTGTTAGTCGACATGTTGGTCACACTTTTTTGAAGCTCCTCTCAATAACAAAACTCAGTCTACTTATATTTCACGTCTATACTAGCAATCTATGAGATGTTGGCAGTGTAGGTTCGATTCCTGTAACTTACCCTGGTTGTATTTCTCTCTTTTGTATCAGTAATATTTTTTTCTTGTGTGTATGCCCATGAAAATGAACCAACAACATTATATCTTGAAACACAAAACGTGACGAGCCTAGTGTCTATGTACAAATATACAACTATAATAGCTTTCTACCAGAGATTGAAGAGTGGTATAGTCTAAAAAAAGATACATTCAGTAGGGCCAGGTTGCATTTACCAAAGCCTGTCTTCGGGATGCAGCTGCTTAACGAAATAAAAAAATAAAGGATACTTTTCGACGAGACATCGTATATCCCCAAATACCAGCTTCAGCGGTCAACAGACCATCCCCAAATAAGAAAAACAAATATACGTTTTTCATTCGCAAACTTTCAAATTGAGATATCATGGCTTTCAAAAGATTTTGCTCAAATTGAAAAAAATAAAATCACCTGTTCCCACGCCACAACGCACAAGATAAGAATGATAACGAAATACGAGGTTCTGCATCCAATATGTACACAACTAATCAAACACCGAAATGGAAAAAAGTTGTTTACGACACTTTCTCCAGCAGCGTTTATTCAGCGTTAGATTTTCATTTCGTTTTTTGTGCGGCAACATCTATTTACGTGTGCTTCAAAAGCAAACTACAGATGTTAAAACGCGTAATGCCGTCGTGAGGGGAGCAATATTTTTCGACCCCCATAAAAAAACAGAAACAGTTTCCGAGCCAAAAATGGACAAAAATTTACGAGGAAGAATGTTTAAAGATTAAATTTCGAAGATTGGAAAAAGAAATTCCGCTTTTGACGATCGCAACGGCGAAAATATCCGAAACGATTACAATTATGATGATGATAGTGTTGCGCGAACATGCGCATTCCACGAAAATAAATTGCAACCGAACACCTTCCATTTAGAGAGGTAATAGAGATTTTTGGAGAACGCCTTCCTGGGGGTAATTTTGGAGGGAGGACAGCTTACAACTTCTCTAACCGAAAAAGCGTATCTAACATTCTTATTCCAGACGTATATCATTTTGTGTCTCCTGTATAATTGTGATTACACAGGTCTGCATATTCTATTCTGTTTTATTTATTAAAGAATTTCTTGAAATGGGTTGAGAGATTTTACCGTCTTCCAGGATATGCTTTTTACATCAAATAGAAAATTAAGTAAACGCACTTACACGAAGAAATGTGAGTATTAAAATTCTACTCGCTGCTTACACGATTTGTTTAAAAACCACTTTACACGAACTCGAATGAAATTATGGCTGAATTGTGTTAACTTAACCATCACTACAAAAATTAACCAACAATACAGTAGCGCATATAACAATGTAACCCATTTCACCTTGACACACTTTTTAGTAGACAAATTCGCACGTTTTTCACCCGTATTACTCAAAACGCACACGTTATGACCAAGATGCTGGGTATTTAATCTGATCAAATTGAATAAAGACTTGGCGATACTTTTCAAAAATGTAATATCCAGATTTTGAATTGGCAGGAATGTGGGTGTAAAATATCAGAATACCTGTTATTTCCTGTGATGTAAGTGATCAAGCGCCAGGATGACGATAAAGATCTATACAGACAATCGATCGATCTTAAAAAGATAGAGAGAGAGAGAGAGAGGGAGAGAAAGACCAGAGAACCCTAAAGAAGGTGGCAGACGGTCATACACCACGAGCCTGTGATGTAACGATGAAAGCTTAATTCGCCTGTAAATAGTTTTCCTCCTATCCATTGTAATTAAACATATAAAGAACGTCTTCTCTCATTCCTTTATCAACAAATAAGAGTTCTACATAAATATTGTCATACTTTACCTTAGCCCCCCACGAAATGGAATCCTGGCATCGAAACTGATGAAATTTGCCAATCCAAATCTGTCGGAATGGCCCAACTTGCCATTTTCCGCCGATAGACAAACCTGTATATACACTGGCGTGCAAAACTTAAGCGACGATGTAATTTTTAACCAGACAGCCATGGAATTGTACAAAAGGGGCTTTTTGCGTTCAGTACAATGAACATCCAATTCAGCAGAAAAGTGATTCGTATGCAAATATCAGGAACAAGACGTCACAGGTGACGTGGGGGCATGCAAAACGCGTGCAATCAGCGCGCGCAGTGCAAGACTACAATAAAAAGGACGAAAGGCGCTATTAAAGACATTCGCTGCAAGTTCAAGTGAGTTCGTAAGTGCAATATGGCTAGACGAAACCATTTGGATGACTTTACACGTGGTAGAATGATCGGCAAACTTGAGGAGGGGCGTAGTGTGACGAGTGTAGCCCAAGAATTTGGAATCGACAAAAGTGTCGTTTCACGAGCTTGGAAAGCCTTCCAAACCACAGGTACAACTGTAAGAAAGGTTTGTGGTGGTTGGCCAAGAAAAAAAACGCCAATGGATGACTGATATATCGTTCTCCAGGCGAAAAGAGATCGATACCAGTCAGTGGGCAACCTGGCTCAGCAGCTGCGTACAGCAACGAGACGACAAGTATCGCAGTTTACTGTGGCCATACGCCTTCATAAAGGTGGTCTATTTACCCGCCGTCCTGAAAGCTGCATCCCATTGACAGCAGGCCATCGGCGCCGCCGTTTAGACTGGTGTAAGGAACACAAAGACTGGACATCTCATCAATGGAATCACTTCCACTTTACAGATGAGAGTCGTTTCAGTGTCACAAGCTATTCTCAACGCCAGTTGGTATGGAGAGAGTTAGGGATCCGGTTTTATCCCACTAACATCAGGGAAAGAGACCGTTACAGTGATCCTGGCGTGCTCGTATGATGGCGAGGCATTATGATGAACGGGCGGACTAAGCTCCAAATTTCGACAGAGGTACTGTTACTGGAAATCGCTATTGTCAGCAAGTGATCTTCCCCCACGTACGTCTGTTCCGAGGTGCCATTGGTGCCGACTTCGTTTTTATGGACGATAACGCCAGGCCACATCGGACTCTTGCTGTTGAAGAGCTGCTAGAAAGTGAAGATATCACTAGAATGGATTGGCTAGCGTACTCCCCTGATTTAAATCCCATAGAACATGTGTGGGATGCTTTGGGGAGACGCCTTTCGGTATGATTATATCCGCCGGAGAACACCCAACAACTGAAACAGATGCTCATTGAGGAATGGCCACTCTTACCTCAACAACTGTTGGATAATCTGGTGTTGAGTATGGAGAGACGGTGCCAAGCAACCATTGTAGTTAATGGAGGTTATATTCCTTACTAAGGGACATCTGTTTGTTGTTCTCTCTCTTGGGCAGACAATCATTTGTATCAACGCTACTCTTTCGATAAAGCCTTTTTTGTTTGATTCCATACTGTATGCGTTCTATTCATTTTTGCACTAGTATGCTTTGTTCGTCCGTTAAGTACAAAATGCTGTCTCTGTATTCTGAATTTCATGTCTCCCAGGTGGTTTCTTGCGGAGTTATGGCAAAAAAAAACAGTCGTTGCTTAAGTTTTGCACACCAGTGTATAATACAATATATATCATAATGTAACTTAACTATGTTGACGTACTTTTTGGTGGACAAAGTTGCACTGTCGGACACATCTTGTGAATTGGTGAACCACGGAGTGATTTAACCCTCCAAGTGGTTTCAACGAAATATCTCGTCCATGAAGATCTGACCAATTTTGCTAATGACGAAATATCTCGTCATCAAGCATGCCGAATGAATTCCGAAAGATTACGATAAGGGCATTTTTTGATGATGACGAGATCAAGATCAGGTGATTTTTTTCTAATGACTAGATATCACGTACATCAAGATTAAGTCAGCTTTTACTAATGACGAGATACCTCGTCGTGACAACCACCGGGAGGATTAAATACTCGCACTTTCAAAAACAAGCTAGATGGCGCTTCTGAAAAATTCCAGATGGCGCTCGTCCCCATTCAGCGCACAATACGATGGATGATCCACAATGAATAGTTGAATTGTCAGAGCGATGCTGAACACTTCCGACAGCTGTATGTGATAACAGACTGCTCCTCTTTTCGTTATAGTTCATCTTCATTTTAGAAAACAGCTGGCTGCACTCATACGCGGTTAGTTTATGCAACACAGGACAGCCAAAAGGTAGTAAACATCCATGGCCGACCTTGGTTACAGAAGTACACCTGTGTTCTTAATACAGCTCTCACGGCCCCCCGCCACTGGCAATCAGTCAAAAAGTAGTGGAATCTGTCGAATTCAACCCAGCTAATATCTGGGGAAAGAGTATTGTGGGAACTTAGCACCTCCACAAAAACTAACTTACAATACAATAGTATATATAACAACGCAACCCAAATCCATGTCGCTGGTTCTACGATACCGGTTCTAAGGTCCGAGGGAGACCTTAAGAAATGTAAAAGTTTAAATTGTTGTGTGACTTGCTTGTTTTCTGGATTCACAGCTTTATCAGTCTTTTCATTGTCTTTATAGTAATCAAGACGCAGATGTAGTAAAGGAGAAAAAAAATTTACCCATTGTGCAAAAAGTTACCGTTTGCCTACTACGAGAATGTTGCAGACGCAAAGTCTGCAGCCAGTCTTGTTGTAAAAAAGGATCTTGTCCTATTTTCCAAGGGTATACTTGAAGAAATGCATACAAGTTGTCACTTTGGCTTACTTGACAGCAAATTAGAAATATGTTTGTTAATAATTATGTTTTTAGGTTAGATTATCTATGCCAGTGAAACTATCTCTTTTCACAGCCAAAATTCACGAAAAAATAAAATAAAATTACGCCATTCCGTAGAATCACTTCTGCTTAAAATGAACGAGTCCTGTTTCCATAGCGACCACCACCGCTCAGTATTGATGTCAGGAGTTCTCATGGTCTACTCAAAATAAACGATCCCTGTTTCTATAGCGACCATCACCACTAAGTCTTGGTGTCGGGAGCAGTTCTCGTGGCCTACTCATAATGAACACGCCCTTTTTATGTAGCGACAATCACCACTCAAATTTGGTGTCGGGAGCAGTTCTCGAGGTCTACTCAAAAAGAGCGAGCCCTATTTTTATAGACTACCACCACCCAGTTTTCGTGTCAGGAAAAGTTCTCATGGTCTACTCAAAATGAGCGATTCCTGTTTCTATAGCGACCGTCACCACTCAGTCTTGATGTCAGGAGCAGCTCTCGTGGTCTACTAAAAAAGAACGAGCCCTGTTTCTATAGAGACTAATACAACCCAGTTTTCGTGTCAGGAAAAGTTCTTATGGTCTACTCAAAATGAACGATCCCTGTTTCTATAGCGACCATCACCACTAAGTCTTGGTGTCGGGAGCAGTTCTCGTGGCCTACTCAAAATGAACACGCCCTTTTTCTGTAGCGACAATCACCACTCAAATTTGGTGTCGGGAGCAGTTCTCGTGGTCTACTCAAAAAGAGCGAGCCCTATTTTTATAGACTACCATCACCCAGTTTTCGTGTCAGGAAAAGTTCTCATGGTCTACTCAAAATGAGCGATTCCTGTTTCTATAGCGACCGTCACCACTCAGTCTTGATGTCAGGAGCAGCTCTCGTGGTCTACTCAAAAAGAACGAGCCCTGTTTCTATAGAGACTAATACAACCCAGTTTTCGTGTCAGGAAAAGTTCTCATGGTCTACTCAAAATGAACGATCCCTGTTTCTATAGCGACCATCACCACTAAGTCTTGGTGCCGGGAGCAGTTCTCGTGGCCTACTCAAAATGAACACGCCCTTTTTCTGTAGCGACAATCACCACTCAAATTTGGTGTCGGGAGCAGTTCTCGTGGTCTACTCAAAAAGAGCGAGCCCTATATTTATAGACTACCACCACCCAGTTTTCGTGTCAGGAAAAGTTCTCATGGTCTACTCAAAATGAGCGATTCCTGTTTCTATAGCGACCGTCACCACTCAGTCTTGATGTCAGGAGCAGCTCTCGTGGTCTACTCAAAAAGAACGAGCCCTGTTTCTATAGAGACTAATACAACCCAGTTTTCGTGCCAGGAAAAGTTCTCATGGTCTACTCAAAATGAACGATCCTTGTTTCTATAGCGCAGGGTTCTTCAAACTACGGCCCGTGGAAACCCGGCCGATGCAGCATGCAATTCTTCGTAAAATCGTAGATCGTAAAAATAATTCAAATTCAGTAGAATCGCGGTTATTCGAGTCTCGGTAGGTTCGAGGTTCCGTGTAATTCGATCTGGTTTTATGGAAAATAAACTATTACAAAATATTAACAAATGACTTTCGTTACTGAGCGCCTTCAATTTAATAACGCTTTCCGCTTCTCATTACAGCGTTTGCCTTGCGTAATACATAGTATTAGGCGCTACTTCACCTCGCGCCATTTATTGATCGATCGAGTAGTGCCATAGCCGCCCGTTATAAAAGTAGATTAGTGGAAGCCGGTACACGATCTTTTACGTTACTCCATCTATACATATAAAGCAGAGTTGGCGTCTGTCTGTATGTACACTATACAAATCTACACCGTTTGACCAATCCAATTCCTGTGAGTAACGCAAGCTACATATTAACCCCCGTTCTCTTTAACCTAGGTGTGCATAGGGGGTTAAATCAATTCGAAATTGCCATAGGAAACACATTGAGCATAAAACGATTGCGGTACGCAACTAACTTTGTTTTACCAGTATTGATCGAAAATCAAATTTTCTAATAAAATTGTTTTTCCAGTATTGCTCGAAAAACAATTTTTTCCGAAACGTTATATTTAAACAATTTGAAATTTTAATTATGTTTGAACTGATTTTTTTATTTCTTTCCACAGTATAAATAATTTAGGAATATTTGAATGATGAAAAATGGATATTTAAATACTTAATTTTACACAATACAAAATTTTACACAATTACATTGCATTTTGCAATGGAACACGAAAAGCCAAAAAAAAAACTCATTGATCATAAAAGCGTAATATTGTAATTCGGTATCTGGCAACGCCAGAATTAATGTTTTATTTTATAAATTAGATTTAGAATTCCGTGTTTGTGTATTTGAGTTAAGACAGAAATGTTGCGGTCATATTTGAGCATTTCTAAGTTTTGTAAATTTGTGTTCTTTTGTAAATAATTCATTATTGCCTATCAATATTTTTGCAAGCGTATTTTTCGAATCTCTCTATTTCAGAATATTCTCATTCCGTCGAAATTCGACACGCTTGCTCAGATCTTTTATTTTCCAGAATTCGACATTTTTCAATGATAAGATATTTGTTTGTTTGTATTTATATATGTTCCATTACTTTATATTATTTAGGAGTTAAATTGTAATGAATTATTTTTATTTTCTGCCAAATATACCACTAGACGGGTAATTTCTTGGTAGTATACGTATATTTCGACGAACTTTCCTTGAGTCTTCGGTTAAATACGTTATAGTTTGTAGAATTCTGTTTCATAAAAATAAATGGAAACCTTTTTAAGTAAGGTGTATTACTTCTTATTTTAAAATGACTGGTAAAGTCAAAATAAAGTTATTCTAAAATAAGATATGATACGTTAAATCAAAACGGGTAGCCATACGTTGTAGTTCAAAGATATTTCTAAATTTTGACACATTTTCATTACAAGACGATTAAAATCAATTTAATTTGCATTTGTTTTTCAAATTTCATGGGCATTATCAAAACTATTTCATAGTCAAGTAACTACATCTATCATTCTAGATAGGTACGGGGTTTCCATATAGAAACTGAGTATCTCAATTGAAAAAAGTACTTTAAGGATTCGATTTAAAACTACATTTTTCTGTTGGAGGAAAGCGAATTTATAATAAGACTTTGCTGATCTTTGAATAATATAGTAAAGATGTATGTAAACTAGGACTGTTGAAAAATAGATTTTTTTTGTCTTAAATGGCAGAAGGTCGAGGTTGCTTACTTGAAGTTGAAACTGTTCGTATACAACTTAGGTAACTGTGAAACATTCATTGAAAGCAGTGATTTTGTAAAAAGTGTAATCGATTTTGAGTTTGCTTTGTCTACACTGAAGACATTCGTTTTAAACAAGCTCTGTTATTTCATGTCGGCTGAATAGAATTTTCAAGAAAAAAATGTCTGCTTCAAAATAAAATACCCACGAATGCCGTAGCTGTTTAATTTGCCATCTTCTCACAATGATAATGTAATTCGAAAACATCGAATCCATGGTGCAAGTGTACTACAAATAATAAATATTGATTTGAAAATTGAGTGCAAGACTATACGCTGAAAGTTCCACATTTTTACTGAAAATGAACTTAATTGGCATTCGTAATCACTCCAAAACTCACAATGGACTTCTGAAGTATTCATCTCAGTAAAAGCTTTTGTAGTTTGTTTACAGCAAGAGTGATGAATATGAAATGGATTATATGGATGGATATACTATTATGTATACATATTTGCGTCCGAAGTAAATTGTAGAAGCTATGAAAAAGTTAAATTGATGTTCAAAAAATGTTCTGTACACTTAAATGATGCTTGCATTTTTCTATGAAATAGAATCACAATTTAACCAATTCAACCCGAGCATCGCTGGATAATTCTGCTAGTGCTTCTATAAAATTACTCGTATTAATATTAGCCTCGTATCTATAGGTTTGTTCCAACGAGCCACTTCAAATCAGTTTGGAATCAATCCATGAATGATGTAATGCGCATGCGGCGATCTTTTACTTCACTGTGACAGGTTTGGGATTTTGGGTAATTGGAACAACACGTCCTTCCGACGGATGGTTACAGGATGGCTATCTAATCCCGTGTTTATACTGTTTACCATTACAAGTTATTATCAATCGCTCATCGTGTAGTTGTCAGTTAGTAATCATTGCTCCCTCTTTTGTTCATCAATTTTCATCAGTGGTTTTGAATGAGTGTTAATCGTTATGTCTGTTTCAATGAGGAAAGTTGTTAGTGAATGTTGCGTGTTTAACGAAAGATGGTGTGACGACTATTTTGCAGTTGAAAACAACAATGCTGCTTTGTGTCTTATTTGCAACGAAACAATATCCATGTTAAAAGAGTATAACATTCGAAGGTATTATGAAACGAAACATTCAAAAAAGCAAATATGCAGAATTGACAGGTCAGATCCGATCAGAAAAAGTGTTATCTTTGAAAAAATCTATTAAATCTCAACGTGACATTTTTACCAAGCACAAACTTCAGTACGAGGCCGCTGTAAGGGCAAGTTTCAAAATCTGCCATATTTTGGTTAAGGCTTATAAGCCTTTTAATGATGGCGAGAATAAAAACCTGCATTGAAAAAAGGCCGTTGAAGAGTTGTCCGGAAAAACAGTCAATGTTCAATGCAATCAGCTTGTCTGCAAACACAGTCGCACGTCGAACTGAAGACATAGGCGCTGACATCAGTCACAAGTTTGAAGATGCCTGTAGAAAATTTGAGTCGTATGCAATAGCTATGGATGGAGTCAACGGATGTGTTCGATTCGGATCAAGTGCTTCTTTTTATTAGAGGTATTAATAGTGATTTTGAAATAACCGAGGAGTTAGCTGATGTTTATTCAATGCAAAGCAACGTTACTGGAGTAAAAATCTTTGCTAAGGTAAATGAAACCCTTTCTAAACTTCAATTAGATCTAAAAAAACTAAAAGGCGTTACCACAGATGAAGGTAAAAGTATATGTGGCAGTAAAACATGATTAGTAGGGCATGTATGCAATGCTATTCAAAATGCTGGAGGTGAGAAACCAATGGTTTTTCATTGCATTATTAATCAACAATCTTTGTGTGGGAAAAACATAAATGTGTCGGAAGTAATGCAGGGTCGTTGTTAAGACAGTAAATTGCATCCGATCCCACTCTCTTAAACACCGGCAGGCAGTTTAAGAATTTTCTTTCGGATATTGAAAGTCAGTATTCAGATGTCCCATATCATTGTGAGATACGTTGGCTAAGCAGAGCAAAAGGTACTCCAAAAGTTTTTGAGCTGTGCCAAGTTATTGCCATTTTCATGATTGAACAGGGTAAGCCTGTAGAAGAGCTTTCAGATCATCAGTGGCTGTGGAAGCTTGCATTTGCTGTTGATAGTACCACTCGTCTTAATTTTTTAAATTTGAAACTTCAAGGCGAAAAGTCCTTTGCAAACAACTTGTTCCAACATGTGAAAGGTTTTAGAACAAAACTTGCTCTTTTTGAAAACCAATTGGGAAAGACAATTTTGGACCACTTCGAAACTGCAAGAAGTTTGCTAGTGAAACTTGTGGCCTTTCCCATCACATTATGCAGTACAAACTATCACAAAATTACGTGAGGAGATTGAAAACCCTCCTAAGACTTTGATTATGCAGCTACAGCAGAAAATATCAAGTTATTTCAAAATCCATTCCAATGTTAAATTGAAAATGCGCAGCCAGAACTTCAACTTGAATTGATTGAACTTACATCAAATGAATACTTGAAAGAATCTTTCAAAGAAGGTTACAAGAATGCGAACTTTCTTTCATTTTACGGGTGATTACATTTAGTTTATTTTTATTTTTAAAACAGTAAACTTCTGACAATTTCTTTCATTGCAGGTCATTGGGTGATGATTTCAAGGAAATAAAAAACTTTGCAAGATCAGTGCTTTCAGTGTTTGGATCGACCTATATCTGAGAACAGACATTTTTAAAAATGAACTTTCTAAAATAAAGTACAGGGCTAACTTGTCAGACGAACACTTGAAATCTATTCTAGTGATAGGATCATCGAAATCTGACCCAAAATGAAGACATTATATGTCAGAAGTAACTCCACACGTCCCATAAGAAAGCCAAAGAATGATACTTAGCTATATTGTTGAAGGTTATTTTTCCTTAGGCCAACTTATATGTGTATTTACATTATTTGGAATAAATTTAATTTCTTTGGATAAATCTACATTTTTATTTAAACACCTATTTTGTTAACTAGTTTATTTCGTAAGCTTTAAAAAATTCAAGTTGACCCAATGTATATCCCCACACATACACACACGTATGTGCATGTGTATATAGTACATCCATATATTAATTAAAAAATTTATTTATATATGTGTGTGTATTGTTGGCCCGTCTGACTTCCAGAATTTTTGAATCTGGCTCTCAAGTGAAAAAGTTTAGAGACCCCTGCTATAGTGACCACCACCACTCAGTCTTGGCGTAGGGAGCGGCTCTCGTGGTCTACTCAAACTGAACGATCCCTGTTTCTATAGCGACCACAACTCAGCCTTGGTGTCGGGAGCAGTTCTCGTGGTCTACTCAAAATGAACGAGTCCTGTTTCTATAGCGACCCCCACCACTCAGTCTTGGTGTAGGGAGCAGCTCTCGTGGTCTACTCAAAATGAACGAGCCTAGTTTCTATAACGATCATCATCACTCACTCTTGTTGTCGGGAGCAGTTATTGTGTTCTACTCAAAATGAACGAGTCCTGTTCCTATAGCGACCACCACCACGTAGTCTTTGGGTCGAGAGCAGTTCTCGTAGTATTACTCAAGACTAGCCTTGTTTCTATAGCGACCACCACCATTCAGTCTTGGTGTGGGGAGCAACTCTCGTGGTCTACTCAAAACGAACGAGTCCTGTATATAGACTAGATAGACGAGTCCTGTAAATAGACTAGCCTTGTTTCTATAGCGACCACCACCATTCAGTCTTGGTGTGGGGAGCAGCTCTCGTGGTCTACTCAAAACGAACGAGTCCTGTATCCATCGGGACCATCATCACTCAGTCTTGGTGATGGGAACAGTTCTCATGGTCTGCTCAAAATGAACGATACATGTTTCTACAGAGACACCACCGATCAGTCTTGGTGTATCAAGCAGTTCTCGTGTTCCTATGGCGACCATAACCACTCAGTCTTGGTGTCGGTAGCAGTTCTCGTGTTTTAATAAAAATGAACGAGTGTTTGGGGCAATACTCATGGTTGACAGACCGTACTCAATGGATACTATCTGTCTACCATGAGAGTTCCTTACTCCTCGCGTAAACTGCACTAGTCACAATTTGCTGCTGTTGTTTCCGTAGAAACGGATCTTATCCTATTTTATGGGATGTTTGAAGAAATCTATTCAAATTTGTGTCGCATTGGCGCACTTAATGTTAATTTGGATATATATTTGTTAAAATGTTTAATTGTTGTCAAGATCTATCTATAACAGTAAACTACTACCTGTCAACGCGAGAACTGATCCAGAAGCGAAGTCTTCCATAGTATAAGGTCAATTTCTTCGGTAACAGGGACAGAGGCAGATTTTGTGTCTACCGCAGTTCTCATGGTAAACAGAAAGTAGTTTACAAGTATGTACTATCTTTGCGATAACTAAAAATCTTTACAAATATATTTCCACACTGTTATGAAGTGCTCCAATGTGACAAACTTGAATACTTTCTTTGAGCATACCTATGGAAAATAGGATAAAGTCTGTTTCTACGTCAAAAGGGCAGTGGCAGACTGTGTTTCTGGGCAGTTCTCGTTGTGGACTGGCAGAACTTGAGATACATATGCTTATTAATTCATGTGCACGGGAAACGTTTTAAAAGATTAAAAATACATTTATTCGAAGCTAACATACCCTTAAGAACTAAACCTAAAACTATATTTTCGTTTTAATGTTCTCTTTATGAAATGTGCAAGATGAGTGGTAATTTACATGTATTTTTTAACATTCCTTATGATAAATTAAAATTGATATAGCTTTTTAAAAGTTAATTTAATTGTTGTATGTGTAATAAAATCGAGTCACAACTATTAAGAAATAAGAATGGACATTAACTGTTTTAACTTTTGACCCCAAGTGGTTTCGACTAGATATCTAATTCATCAATATCTGACAAATTTTGTTGATGACGAGATATCTCGTTATTGGAAAAATTGAGCGTCTTTATGATGTGATATCTCGTCATAAAGAATGCCGATTGAATTCTTGATGAAGATATTGCTGTTTTTCGATGATGACGAGAGCAGATCATGTCATTTTTTCTAATGACGAGATATCTCGTCCATCGAGATCTGGTAAGTTTTGCTAATGATGAGATACCTCTTCGAGATAACCACCAGGAGGGGTAATGTCCCACCTTTTTGATTTCTAAACACACAGATCTTTCAGAATTATGTCACCACGTCCGTTTTTGTACGTTTTGTGACGATTTTTTTCGAATGTGTGAAAATTATTAAGAACGCCTAGATATATAGAAAGATGCTCAGAATGACTATTCTCACAATTTTTACTCAGTATCAATTAGAAACACCTTGGCGCAATTAGTGGTTCTGTTTGTCACTCTATTATTTGTTTCTACACGAGAGTTAGTAGCGGTGATTTGTTACTTCAAGATCTTCGACTTTTATAGTGGATTTCGAACCAATGCCTGGACTAGGATTCGAATCCAGAGCCTGCTGACCAAAGGCCAGAGCTTAACTTACTTAATTACCAGGTCGTCTGTTTTCTATTATTTGATTGATTGAGTACACATATAATCCTACTTGTGTTGTTGATCTCAAGAAACCTTTTGTAAATCGTTGTCAAGTAATGGACAAACACAAGGAAAACTTTTACTGACGCAGAAGGGGTCCCGGTAGCTCGGTTGGAAGAGTAGCGGATTAGCAACCGGAGGTTTGCGAGTTCGAAACTCGATACAACCAAAGATTGTCGAGTACACGGGGGATGGTGCACGTTAAATGTGGCCCCAGATGTCCTTGCGTTCGTGTGGTGTAGAAATTTGGAGAGTGGGGTGCCAGCTCAGGTGTTGACCTCATCATCAAACAGCTATTCAAAATTACGAGGTATTGTCCTCCGACCTTCCTCTTCGGGGCTGATCCCGGACAGTCGCCAACAGCCGTTGTGTTGTTAAAGTGTGATGGTAAATAACTACCTAACTACCTACCTATCTATACCAAAGAGAGAGAAATGCGCCCATGGACAGGAAATATAAATAGTCTGAGCATTGCTATTGAGAGAAGCTCCGAAAAGTGTGACCAACTTGTCGACTAGTAGTCACGTGACTGCTCTGATAAATTGACTTGGTTGGATGATTTGGTACCTTAAAACCTCGTTTGGCGGTATACCATCGTATGACAGTGTACGTGCAAGAATGCGCATTTCTATAGTGGCGATAAAAGTGCTGAAATCGCCTAAGTCTACTACTATCAGATGATGAATCCATAGACCAATCACATGATGAATCTATGGATGGATGTCTTCGTTCCGTGGACAAATCAGATGATGAAAGTTAGTTCCACCCAGTGACGAAGGAGTCTAGGGGTCACGTTACTACTAGTTTTAGTCACATGATCCTGGGTACATAAAAAAGTTATTACTGCTCACTCTACTTTTATAATTCCCTATCAGTACACCCAAGGAGGAATAGAACCTGACGAGAATTGAACATGTACCACCAATATTATTCAGTATTTAAGAAACATTGCGTGTTTTTTAAATGAGAAATAAAATGCCGCTTACCCAATTTCCAAAGCGATAAATATTAATAGGAACTAAAATGTATATCAATGGAGGAAGCAAGGAAATGTTTTCATATGACATCCTGAATAACTAAAATTGATGAGAGTAGTTTTCCAACATCGAAAGCCCTCAATTTTGCTACATCTGTTCCTAATCTTTAATACTTTATCTCTTCCCCCTTGCACGCTTTGCAACTTTATATATAAACAACTTTATATGCAAAGTTATAACAAATACTCGCAATTACAGGATTTGTTTTAAAATGAAGGAACAGATTAAACATTACAGTACAAAAAGTAGCATTTTCCGATAGGGGTCTTCGCTCTACTGCGACGATTTCTATCAGTGCTTCTAGATTTGCAAGTTTCTCGCGGATGGTAAAATACTCTAACTCGAGTCAGATTTATTTCATTTCAACGGTTTTGTTTTGAAATTTTGACAAGTGTGTTCACAAATAATTTGAAGTAACACCCGTTATGAATAGTTTTGTGTATTATTTTTTATTACAAACTATCATGAATAAAAATTGTTTTAAGAGACACTTTTGAGCAAAAAGTGATAATTTTTTTTCTAATGCCCTGCCAATTGTGAACTTTAATTATTATGGCACTACAAAGAAGGTATGGCATGATAGTATGATATGGTAGTCGAATTAACGTCACACCGGAGCAACACAACGGGTTATTGGCGGTGGTACGGGATCAATCCTGAAGTGAAAGATCCAAGAAGAACATCTCGTTATTTTGAACTACGGTTCAAATGACGGAGTCAACACCTGAGCTAAAACCCAACTCTTCAAACAAAAAGAAATTTTCTATCAAAATTAAGTAATGGGCAATTGAAGGGGATCAATACCTTGAATTATAGAATTGTCACAATTGCAGAATGGTGAATCAACAAGGTGGAAACGATGATAACTTAAAGGAATCTTACAACACTGAGACATCGTTTCTACAAAAAAGTTATTTTAGAAGCAAAGTACTTTTAGGTAGCGAAGTAAAGACCAGCTCATACTGGAGTCGCCACCAAGGAACCCGAACAGAAACAGCAAGTTGAAAAAGAAATCTATCAGAATTACTTAAAATTTCTTTGAGGGAGCATTTGTATCGATGGAAGGGCAGCGGTAGCCCAGTTGGAAGAGCAACTGATTATCAACCTAAGGGTTGCGAGTTCGAAACTCGATCCAGCCAAAGTTCGTCTTGTACAATAGGGCTGGTGCACGTTAAATCTGTCGTTGTATCGTATTTCCTCACGTTGGCGTGGTGTGGAAGTTTGGAGAGTGGGGTGCCAGCTCAGGTGTTGTTCTGGTCATCTGACCGTGGTTAAAAATTACGAGGCGTTATCCTTGGATCTTTCCCTTTGGGATTGATCCCGAACCGTCGCCAATAGCCTGTTGTGTTGCCTCCAGTGCGACTTTATCTAACTATCTACCTACCTTGTATCGATGGGAAAGAATATTTTGATCTTTATCAGTAATAGAAATTAATGAATTATCATAGTTTTCCTCTTTTATCAATGATCTTGAAAGTCTATCAAAACAGATCTGTATATCCGAGTTTGCAGAAACCTTTGGCACATAAGCCTGTGACACGCTAGAATGTTAAAGCAGTCAATCTAATTTTTTGGTTCTACTTTCCCCCTAATGACTCAATCACTTGTTGACTCTCCACGTTCTTGGAGTCTTTTCAACCTCTCTGTTCAGAAAGCATTTAACTATTGTAAGCATACTTGTATATTTGACAGCTCCGGGAAATACAATTTAGGATAGCAACAAGGAACCCAAAGAGAAACAGCAAGTTGAAAAAGAAATCTATCAAAATCAAGTAATGGGTGATGGAGAGGATGTGATCGATGTCTTGAACTATAGAATTGTCACAGTTGAAGAATGGTGAATCGACAAGGTGGAAACGATACAAATTGTAATTAGCATGGAGACAATTTGAGTGAGTTTGTAACATTACTAAAAATTTCTTTGAAGGCCATTTGTATCGATGGGAAGAATTTTTTGTTATTTGTCCTTTACCAGTAGTAGACAAGAGTTGTCAAGAAATTAATGAATTATCAAAGTTTTCCTCTTTTATTTATCTAAAAGTCTATCGAAACAGATACTATCTGATTTTGCAGCAAGCTTTGTCACATAAGCCTACAGGCTTATGTGACACGCTAGGATGTTAAAACAATCAATCTTTTTTTCTATTCCAGTTCTCTCTCATGACTCAATCACTTGTTGATTCACAACGTTCTTGGGAGTCTTTTCCACCCCTCTGTTCGGAAATCAGTTTACTGTTGTAAGCATACTTGTATATTTGACTGCTCCGCCAAATTCAATTTAGAACTACGTTACCTTTAGCAAGATCATTTACCCCTTTTGAAGGAGGGTTAATCAAAACAAGATCTTGTTTACAGCTTTCTTGAGTATGCAAAATGTCATGTTCACATACCTACACGCTCCCAAGAATCAAGAATCTATTTTTGTCCAGAGCGTTGCCTTCTTGCCGTCTTTTTTTTTAACATAAACCTCGGGTTTAGTTCAAGTGAAAGAGACGCTTAACTCTTTCCCCGTGAAGAAAGATGAAAAGATTAGCTGTGAATCTCCTCTTCATTAAATGTTTTTACTCGTGCACATGAAAAAACTGTTTGTTGGAATACGTTGAACAAGTTGTTTACGCTGCGGTTAGCTTGGAATCGTTCTGAAGGTTTCGCGAGAAATTATGAGTTACATATACAATAGTTGCTGGGGCTTCGGGCAAGTACAGACAACAACCGGTTTTATTAAGTCATGACTGCAATTATGAAGTAATATTTGGCATAATATTAAAAGGGAAAACTAGTGTTTAACTTTTCAGTTTCCTTTTACATGTCATCGTAATAACATAATTGTTTCCAAATTCCAAATTTCAACAGATTACTTTTTCAGTCGACACAGTAAAAGCATTAATTATTTTTACCGTACCATGTGCTCGTTACTGTGTTGGCGACAGGATCTATATATACTAGGATCAGGACAGGATCTAGCCATATGTATATATGTATGTATGTATATATATATATATATATATATACACTGCTGGCCACCCAAATTGCAACACCAAGAAAGACAAGAGATATCACAACAAAATTTATTTTGTAGATAACATGTTGACCAAGTATCAAATGATTAAATTTATAGACTTCTGTGAAGTGTGGTTCCTGCCAAAATCAGTAGCCAGAGTAGTCGCCATTGTTGGAGATCACCGCTGCCACACGCCTCGGCATTGATTCAAAGAGACTTTGGATGTGTTCTTGGGGTACAGCAGACCAAGCAGCTTCCACACGTTGCCAAAGTTGATCTGGTGTGGCAGCTGGGGATGTATTCTGGGTCAATCGTTGAGCAACCATGGACCACATGTTTTCTATCGGCGAAAGATCCGGAGAGCGAGCTGGCCAGGGAAGCAATTCAATCTGCGATTGACGAAGAACCCTTGGACAATGCGTGCCACGTGTGGTCGCGCATTATCCTGTTGAAATATGGCTGTGGACAAGCCCTGAAGGTAAGGAAGGACAACTGGCTCCAACACCTCGGAGATGTAGCGCTGGCTGTTTAAAGTACCGGCAATGCGTACTAGAGGAGTGCGAGAGTGATATCCAATACCGCCCCATACCATAATACCCGGTGCAGGACCAGTGTGGCGGTGCATAACGCAGCTGTTCAGCATCCTCTCTCCACGGTGTCTCCAGACTCGAATCCGACCATCGTGGTGTTGCAGACAGAAGCGTGACTCGTCAGTAAAGACAATTTCATTCCATTCTGCCGTCCACATCCTTCTTTCATCGCACCATTGGCGGCGGAAACGTCTGTGGTTCTGCGTCAAGGGTAGACGAAGCAATGGACGTCTTGCGGACAGACCACTCTGCTGTAAACGGCGTCGAATGGTACGCGCAGACACTGGATGATGCGGTACAGACTGAATGTGCTGTGCTATGGTTCGTGATGTGGCTGAGCGATCCGTCACTGCCATACGCACAATATGCCTGTCATCACGTGAAGTGGTGCACTGAGGTGGATGCGATCGAACACGTCGGTCCGTCGTACCCTCCTCCAACGATCACATATCCGCATTACAGTTGTTTGGTTTCGTCCAACACGACTACCGATTTCCCTGAAAGATAATCCACAATCTCGGTAGGCCACTATCCTTCCTCTGTCGAACTCGGATACTTGATCAAAAGATGATCGCTGTTTTCTACGAGGCATAATTGATCGTTTTTTTGAAAAACCACAAGAAAAACACAATTGCCGTACTTAAAATTGTCGAAATCTCCAAGCCTTAAATAGCGCTTTGAAGTGGCGCCACAGGCGCGCGTGATGTGCGTCTGCGCTGAAATTCTAATCATTTGCATATCTCACCTCCGCTAATGCATGTTGTAAATTTCATATTATTTGCATGCTTCCTTCAGGGTGTTGCATTTACGGTGGCCAACAGTGTATATATATATATATAATTCATTATTATATTTTATTTTATATATATATATATATATATATATATATATATATATATATATATATATATATATATATACTGCGTGTGCGTGTGGGTGGCAATTCACCAAAACTAGACTCCCAAACAACACAAGTAGAAAGGCAAAACTCTCTAGAAAAGCAAAATAGACCAAAGGTCAAATAGGCAGAGAAATCCAGGCAACACGGAACATCCAAGCACACACACCAAAGATTGTGTTATTTTGTGTTGTGCTTGTCATTGATGTGTGTCCTTGGTGAATGAGGATTCGATACCAGTGTTATCTAACTTTGAATGATCCCGGGCCATCGCCAATATCCCGTTGTGTTGCTCCATTGAGAAGTTAATTCAACTACCTACCTTAACAATGATTATTAGTAATAACGCATTTACAATAACGATTAGTAATAGTAATGAATGATTACGTTTCATATGGTGATTACGTTTTCGTAATCATGAGAGTTGAAGTGAATATGTGGGAAGCTTAAGCTGTGACGTATAAGAGACATTTTCTGCCAAGCTAAATGTAGCTGATCAGTGTTTCTGCGGTGATGCATGTTTCCTGTACCTATTCTGAACGTGACGTCACTTGGCTTAATTTTCGAATACGATTTCAGTGCTTCGCCAATCAATACCAATTAGATCAAGCACCCAACGTTGCCAAAATGCTGATAAACTACATTGTAAGGTAGTCCCGATATGTATTATGCTAGAGTATATGGACAGCAGAAATATAATCTCCACAGACAGTCTGGTTTTGTTTTTCACCGAAAATCCCTCTCATACAGAATACTTGTTTCTTTTAAAATAAACACTAGAATTTAAGTTTGTTATATCTTTGCATGAATAGCATTAATTTTAACCCTTTGAAACTCACTCGAGATTTCCGAGTAGTGTAGTATTGTTTTTGCCCCACAACACACACAATGAATAAATATCCGCATCTAATGGGTGAAAGAATCCTACGAGATTAAACAGATCATGATGTTCAAACGCATTAGAAGTCTATGCATAGAAGACTGCGGGTTACGGAGCGAATATATACGTGTGAACCCCTCAGAGGATTACAGGTTCATGAAAGTTTATGTAAAGAAACAAGAGGAACTATGATTGTATATTCCAGTATTTTTTTTATATAATAATATGAATAAAAAATTGAATAAACATAGTAAATTAACTTTAACTGGGTTTTCCTCTTTTGTGTGTAAAAGTAGGAACAACAATAAAGTTTTGTAAGTTATAATTTTTATGTGTTTTGTGTGATTTAAGAAGTTTACATTATAATTTCTCGAAACAGTTTTGCAAAGCTGTTTCCCTACTCGTTAGAAGTGAAGTAAAGTTGGCTGTAGAACAGTTCTCGACTTTCTTTCCTGATGCAGCGTTAGTGAGATATTTACATCATTAAATCTATGCAGTTTTACTCAATGCTCGTCCAATTTAGAGCGGCAACTACTACTGAACAGCGACCATCAACTCAAGGCAAGGCACACCACATTGATCCAACATCAGTTCACATTGATCCAACATCATCAAGGCAAGGCACATCACATTGACAAAACATACATGTACATGTGTACTCTACTTCTGTACAGAAAACAAGTCGGTAGGCATTCGTATTTGAACCGATTTAGCTCAAATACGAATGCCTCCAAACTTTTGAAAAGATATGTTTGGTGCTCAATGAACCTATTTTTAGTCATGGACAATTCTATATTGGTTTATCAAGAGCACGGTCTTTTGAATCAGTTTCTGTAGCTCCCAAATGTGAAATATTTAATTGTGTTTATGAAGTTTTCTGTGATTAATTGCCAGGTGTATTTTTGCTATCTTTTTAAATATGCATATGCATACTTTTAGACAACTCCTTTTTATGTTATCAACAATCCATGTCATGTCCAGATGCATTAGAGGTTGAAAATGTAGAAGTTTCCTGAAATTAGGGAGTTAGTCATCCATACTTATTGCATGATAATTTGTGTAAAAAATTATAAACTGTTTTGCATGGTAATTTATTGAAATTTGCATATCTTACACAATTTATTTTTCATGCTGCATATTTATATTGTCAAGAATCTGCCACAAACAGAAAAACTACTCACCTACTATACTAAAAATGGTTTAGTACACGGTGAGCGAGCGAAGCGAGTTGGGATGTATTAGTTCCTGGGGGTTGGCGAGCGAAAGCGAGCAGGGGGCTGGAGCCCCCTAGTGGATTTTATTGTAATTTTAAATTTGAAAAATCGGTCATTTCATGATTCTAAACTCACTGAAACGTCTGAATCTCTTGACTTAATAGTTTGATTCGGCTCAAAAGGGAAAGGGAATTATTTTGCAGATAATTGTGAAATCAGAGCATTTGCTTTTTAGTTGTCCTGCATTTAAAACTTCAAGAATGTGCCTGAAAAATGATTTGAGAAAATTAGATGAAACATGGCCAGTGAAACTCGATGTTTTTGTAAAATCTAATCTGCTTTTCTACTCATTTGTCAAGTTCATAAAATCTTGTAATTTCAGTTAAATTGTTTTCCACTGTTTCTTTGTTAAATCAACTTACTTCTGTAAGCCCCGTGTTGTACTTCTGTGGTGCATGGGGAGTTTGCTTTTGTTCAATAAAAAAAATTGTGTAAAATCGCTCTAGCGATACATTTTATAACTATGTATGTTTGACGGAAAAATATTGTTAATGCAGCTTGACCAGATCTGGCACATACGCCATAAAAAACTTAGAAGATTGAAATACTAGTTATAAAATCGAACCAAACGACTGTGTGAATTGAAAAAAACAAAGTTGGATTTTGTGTCATACCAGCTCTGTCCCAAAACACGTGTTACATATAACACTTGAATTTTATTCCGAAAGAGTTGTCACATTTGTAAATAAGATGAGAGACAGTGTTTGACTTTTAATATATAGCTTTAGCATTACAATTAATATCACAAGGCGATTTTCACAACTCAAGTCTTTCTTCCTTAATGTGTACATTTTGTAGCCATTACTTTAGGGTACCATCATTACTTTCCATAATTTTTGCAGTTTTACTGAAACATTTTCCAACTTCATTTTCAAATATAGAAAAAGTTTCTGTTTTCGACTTTTTAATTAGCCTGTTTAAATTTAAAAAGAAATACCATCGAGTGCCATTCTTAGGTTGTCTTATACCGTTAACAAATTGTTGTCCTCGTTGGTACAGTTTACTTCAAAATTAAAGAAAAACTATTAATATTCTATAGAAAAATGTTCAAGTATGACATTTATTTGGGGACAGGAAGTAATTTCAACTTAATTTTCATAGCTTTTACATTTGTTCCTGAATATTAAAAAGCTTCATTCACTCATTCTTCGAAGCTATATTTATGTAACACATCGTACACTTATCAAATTTATATCGGATGTAAATATTAACTTTATTTTTATTTAAATAGATGCTTGCCTGTTGCCAATATAAAATGCTAATAACACCATAGAATTTGAGTTATTTTTCATTGTACCTAAATTAAACCTTTTAACATGATTTTAAGTGCACAACAACCTAAAATTGACCAAATACAGCTTCTTTTTATTGCCTTTTATATATTATAGAGCTTTAAAGAGAATATGCGTGTGCGAAATTTCATAGCTATAGCTACATTTAGCTATCAAATTTTTCCATCTAATGTCAGGAGTGAAGTCCTCTGACTTTCAAACTCGTCATTTCTGTCAGTTTTGTCTTTTCATGACTACAGTGCATTCAAAATGTTGAGGCTTTTGTGATTAATAGAGATTTCAAACTTTTTGTAGATGCATTTTGTGATACATTTGATAACTTTTGCTTGGGATAAGGAATTAAAAGAATATTCAATTTTTACAAACTGGTCAAATCAATTGACTGTTTTTTTACTGTTTTTCAGTGTTTGTTATAACAATGTTTGTAAAAAATGAATAAATAACAATGGTACATGCAAACCTATGCACAAAATTGTGGGGGAAACACTTTTAGCAAAATAAAGAAAAAAGAACAATTCAAAAAAAAATTTACAGGAGTTGGAATTTTGAAATATAGTGAAGTTTAACATTATTTAAAAATTGAATGATTGTTTATGTAAAAATAAATAATGATTTCTTTTGTATATTTCATATTATTGGAATAAGGCTCACTATAAAATGTGTTGAAAATGTAAAATCAAATATAATTGTTCAAAGGGTATTGTGTCCCCCTAATCTCATTTAACATAAATTTTATTTAGCCCATGATTTTTTATATTTGTTCACCCATTCTCATGATGATAATCTTTTAATTATATGTGTAGAATATATTTTATATTTTTTACACCTTAATATTTTACATGTTAAATATTACAATCTATTTGTCGTTGAAATTTATTTGAGTACAGTAGTAGTTATTTGAGAATAGTATTTGTAGTTTCTGCTAACTAAAATTATCTTAAATGTTAGAAGTATATTCTTATATTGCCTTTGAATATTTTTGTAAGGTATCCAATCCAAATTTGATTAAATATATTTTCCAGTGGTATTTATACAGCTCAAATACCTCGCGTTAATTATAACTAGTCTTTAAAAACGACGAAGGAAATACTCAACAATTGGAAGTACATAGCTTTATTTATTGGCTGAGACTTTTACAGAATGCTGGTTTTTTTCATTTATACAGATAACACTCAGCTCAGCAAACATATAAAAAAACAAGTGGTCACAAATATGGATGACACACAATGACAACAACTATCGACTAAGAAAAAACTACAAATCAGCAAGTTTTCAATAATGGAAAAAAATTAGGTTGTCATTTTTACAAGTGTAGTTGGCATAGCAATGCACAACAAATCTCCATGAAAACATGATTTCACATAAATTATACTGGCTTTCTTATAACGAGCGTTTGTGCCCGGTGTGAGCAATTCCTTAGATTCTGAACGCGTTTGTAAAACCCGATGTGCTTCTGCAGAGTGAAAAGTAAAATAAATAAACAAAGTGGAATGTCAACTGAAAGAAAAGGGAAAAGTAAGCGTAAAAGAGTGGACAAAAATTAGTCTTTACGTACTTAAAGCATTTTTAGTTTCACAAAATTCCGTTCAGGTTAAATTATTTGTAGTATCCTTAACATACGTATTTCGCCATTTCGGCCTGATAAACTGCTACACTTTTGAATAGGAAAAACAATTTTATGTAAAACAATATATTCATTATACTATGTGCGTCGACCTTCTAATGAAATAGATGGGGCATATTCGAGCAGCTTCATGTTCTTTCTTGATTGTGCTCAGTTTGCAGGACCCCGGTGGTCACATGGTATTGGGAGAAAGCACGGATCATAAAGCAGGACGAAGCGTGATGAAAATATTGAGCTTCCATAGCTAATCGGCTAAGTCGATTCCCAAAGCCCACGTGACCTACGCTTCTGAGATCTTACTACAGCTATTCCGCATACATGCTCCATCTATTTCATCAGAAGGTTGATGGCTTTATGACATTTAAGAAAGAGAACAAACTGTTTCATTGAATACATTAACTGCTACAAACATTTTGTTCATGATTATTTGCTAAGATGCACTGTTCTCTCCAAAACAAAATGATCTAATTTTAAGGTAGACTTGAATGTAATACAATTTTTACTTTAAGCTGCAGGATTCTTATCCAAACATACAAAGAATTGTAATCATAAAGAAAAATATAGTAGCAAAAGCAAAACCATGTTTTCATGAGTTCAACAAACGGGTTAATAAAAACATGGCAATCACACTAGAACTGTCTTAAACATTTACTTATTGCATCGTGAAAGCTATGCACATATTGAAGCTTGTATTTGAAACTTGACACGCCAAAACAACAATACAATTACATGCATTATTCAAGTCTAGTGATTTTTCCACAGTATTTTCAAATAATCATACTAAGTATGTACAAATAACAAGCAATATTGTAATTTAACAGTTGAGGCACATGCTTCATATTTTTGCTTTTCCTTTTGTTGTATTAATAATATTAATCTGCACCATTAAATGTTTCATAAAGGTTTCATCTTGCTTTTAATATAACCACCTAGGAGTGAAAAATATTTTTCTGTAAGAGAATTTAAATGAAATAATCGTGTTAAACTTTTAATTAAGTTCCGTTGTTATTGCAGTTTCTCGTTGAGTTCTTTTTAGAATCCAAGAACACATCAAATAAATTTCTATATTTAACTTTTTGTCTCTATACGGCACTTCCTCATTGAAATATGAAACATGAATGTGAATATCGATTCTTATAAAAATATCAAACGCAAACTTTTCAGGGTAGTTACAATTTTTTTATACTTTCTTCACTCTGTGCAACAATTTGGTTGAAAACATGGAATAGATATCAAATATCAAAACATCCAAGAAATTAAAGCAAGAATATATCACCTTCGGAAAACTCTAATCCCAATACGTAAAATTCGAAATAATCTGACTCTCATGAGCAATCTCTTTTACTGAAGGCATTACAAAAACAGTTACGAATACTTTTTGGCATAGCAAGATAAGAGAGGGCAAATAATATTGATTTTCTTAAGTTTTTGTCAAACTGATTACTCCAGAAAATGAAATATATTTCCGTTTTGTGTTGCTTTATATCATTTAAGGGGAGTTAGAACACAGAAATATCGATTTTGAGTTTTGGATAGTCTATTTTATATTCTTTCCAGACACTTGTTTCACATTCCTATTTAAAGCTTTAAAAATAAACCCCTCTGAGAGTCAGGAGATATCAAAGCAGTGTAAGACTTTCACTCTATAACATACATAATGACTACATAGTCACACCTATTGGTTAAAAGAATTCATTGGTCAAGAAGTCTAGAAATAGTTGGGGTCATGGGTAGACGACAGGTAAGTGGCATGACTCTCAGAGGGGTAAATTCAATATTTCAACATTTTTTGAGTAACAAGTAAAAATGGTTAAAAAAACATTTTTACCTGGTAAGTAAAACTTTCTCAACATGTTGGCATCACAGATTTATACTAAAGAGATCGTTTTGTTATATGTAGAGTAATTATTTTTTTATAGATTTTTCTTATCCAAGAGTTTTATTATCTTTTTAGTTAAGTTTAGTCTTTTTAAAAGTGATGCAATGGCTTCTCAAATTGTCTTGAATGCTCAAAGAAATTTCATACCGGTATCTTTAATTCATTTGGAGAAAATAGGTAAATTAACATCGTAGGTATCGAATCATCCAACTTCCTTTAAGAGAAGTAAGTAAAACCTTTCGAGTGTGTAAACCAGAAAGATATTGGAAGTAAAATGGGTATATCACCGGTGTCAAGAGTATTAGACGCAAGCTTATAATGGACGAATTCAATTTTTCTGTAAGTTCTTTCTTTTTACATAAAAACTGATCTTTCCTTTAATGCAATTATAAGCGATATAGTATCCATATAATGCTCGTTGCATAATGTTGAAGTAATTGAAGACTGATTGAATCACTTATTTCAAAAGATGACGCGTCCATATTTCAAAACCTGACAACTCCATTTTAGCTTTTCATTAACCATACCTCCGAGTCTGTTAAGTATACGTGAAAAATTAATTTCGACCAAAATTATTATTTCTGCAATACACTGTTGTTGCTTATCTACCCTGGGTTAGAAAATGCTAGACCAGGTTCATAACATTTGACGTCGATGCAGAAAAGGATATGAGGGATTTGCAAGTGAAGCAGTATAGCAAGATGTGAAAAACCTGTCTCAGCACTCGAACATACTTTTGGTGTGCCCACTTCTAAGTCTGGCCAAAGCAGTTTTCAATGATCTGGGACCACCAAACTGAAACAAAGTCCAGCGCGCTTAACTAGATATCAAGATTTGTTGGGGAGACCGATGACTTTTAGATTTCATCAAGAACTGGACCTCTGATGGAAGCTATGTACGAGTAAGAACTGTTTACTACCCTCATTATCAAGCGAGTCGGCTGTTTCGTTTTCTACGATACATTAATTTATTAGTAGTTCCGTTTCTCTTATAGCGGGAGAAAGCTTTTAAGCTATGGACGCGTGCTGTCTTTTGAAAATAATCGTTTCAATAACGAAAAAGGTGAAAGAGCCCAAAAGAATTTTTTCAGTGCACAAGTCATGGTAAATCTCTTTTGCTATTCGGACAGTGACAACCTGTGCATGAGAAATTTCCCTGGCAACATTTGCCAAAATATTTAACACCCCTTTCTACTGAAAAAATTTTCACCTTTCTTCGTCTCAAGTCCTCAATTGCTTTTAGTCTGTAAATACAATTTCGACCATTTGGATTGAAAAAGGCAGTTTAAGATTCCGTCGCAGTAAGCAAATAAAAGGGGCGATTATTTAACTAACCATGCGTCTTCCCTTATGTGAAGGTTTCTTTAATATACAGGATGAGTTTCAAGTACAAAATATTTCAGGATCGAAAAATGTCCTAATCGTACACAAAATAGCAAAGCCTTATGTGCATGCAACATTTAATATCAATTTGTTGGGGTAATGCTAATAGTATAAAAACATTGATTATACTCATGATACACTGATCCTCTAAGGCAAGCCACACAATGATCAGACATGCGACAAGGATATCCAACACGCGCATGCGTACTCCGTTTCCGTACAGAAAACATGTCGGTAAGCATGAATATGACAGCCTATAGGCTCATTTACACTGCGGCTGTCCAAATCCGTTCTACCTAATCGGATCCATCGAACCAATGAACAACGAGAATGGAAGTGATTAAACGTGTCAATCATTCCCGTTCTCGTTGCTCATTGGTTCGACGGAGAATGTATTCGGACAGACGTACAAGTGTAAATGAGCCTTGTTTCGTGTCGCAGGACTGCTGTTTGATGTGAAACGTGTGGCTTGCCTAAGTTACATGCAGAACCAACAGTTACAAACTGTGTTCAAATTCCTATCCGTTTCCATAACAAGTTATAGTACCTGAACGGAGTAGGATTTAAAGTAATCAAATGTACTTGGAAATCGATCGTTAACCTTTCTTATAAATATTTAGCGGTGTTTAAAAAATTAAAATTTAAAAATATTTCTTTGGTGTGGTGCAAATATTCTATCAACGCTACTTCAGCTTCACACTAATTATACCTTCTGCATACATGCTTTTTTAAAGACCAACCTCAGCAAATGGACCGCTAATAAATCTATTTTTTGGACTTGAATATTATTTCTATTTGTTGAATTTAGAAGAGGATGGTTTGTAAACATTAGATAAAATATGTGCTCACATTTATCATCTCAGTTGGAAATCCTACATACCTCAACTTAGCATTAAAGGTAACATTTTATTTTCAATGACGTCTCAATAAGACCTTACTTTTCATTCATAAACTACGATTTAGATCAGTGGTTCCCAATGTGGGGTCCAGAACAAGGTTCTAGGGGTCCACGAAAAAAACAATACTTCATTTGTCAAAATAGAGCTTTCTAGAAAAATCAATATATTCCATTACTTTTTCCGATTATTTTATGTTTTAAAATCTAAATTTTAGAATCTAAAACAGTAGATTCCAGTATTTCTAAAATTCCAACTAATATTAATTGTAAAACTAATTTCAAACTAATAGGTTTTAATGTCTTTAAATCATGTGTTGTGGGAGCTTATTATTAGTCGGATCTCAAGGGGTTCTCAAAAATGTTTAATTTTCAAGGGGGTCTTTGGACTGAAAAGTTTAGGAACCACTGATGTAGATGAATCGATGAGTCCGGAGACATGCCGTGTCCAAAATTTAAAAAGTAAATTACAAATAAAAACTTATGCTTTTAAGACAATTAACAGAAAATGAGTATCGTACAATAACCTTTTTTTAAATAGTTCATTTGAGAAATTCATTAAAATATTTGAATCGATTAATACAGAAACCACATAAGTCAGTGGTTCATGTGGTTTTTTGCATCCAATGCATTTTTTCTGGCCTCATATTTATTAATTGAAGCCACGGACTAATGTGATTTCTTCACACATTACGTGTTGACGATAGACAAGTCCATTTATGCAGTAAAGTCAGTTTCCAAATTTTTTTGGCTCATGTGGTTCTTGCACTTACAAATTGAACTATCCATTTACTCAAAATCTTTTGTGCTAGTTTCCTGAAAAAATTGTTTGGCTTGTGCTTGGTGCAGTTTGGCCAAATATTGCCCGAAAAAAAATGGTCGGATTTTTCCTTTCGGGAGTGATCCCGTAATATCGCCAATAGCATGTTGTGTTGCAACCGTGCGACTACCAGAAACAATTGATGCAAATGTTTTCGAACTCATCGATTCAATTGTAGATAAGGCTTTTGTATAAGATGTTTGATCGCAATGCAAAAGTTTTGTATCTCCTGTATTACAGTATAATTCTCCTCAATCCTACTTTACGCTAGAAATAGATGTAAATTTCAGTACAAAATTTGTAACATATAAATCCTCCGTAGCAGAAAATATAGTTCCAATGTATTTCAACATTACGCAACATCACATAGAAGAGTTCGGTCTCAGCAGGAGTCATGCAGAACATTAGAATAAGAAACCGGGAATCATTGTTTATCTACAATTTGTTTTCTTCAAAGGTTGGGGGAAATATTGCATAAAAAGGAAACAGTTTCACACAGAAATATCACGACAGTTTCTTCCATTCTATGTAGTGTTTACGGCATTGAATTGCATAGAGAACTAAGAGAGGTTTTACAGATATAGTAGTATCACTAATAGTATTGCATTTCACACATTGCATAGAGATTAGCTTCAGCTCACAGTTTATACAAATCAGATTCAGCGATTTTCTTTTACTTCATCAGTCTATCACCAGAATTCAAATCACAGACAAGTCACAAAAGTAGTTTCCACAAAAATGGCCAACGCGGCCATTCTTTTGTAAGCTACAATATCATGCTTTTTTTCGTTTATAGTTCTTTTTCTTCGTGTACCTGTCTTTTGTAGTTTTAAGACAGAAGATGAAATGTAATTTCCACTCCCAGCACCACATCTGGAAATGGCTCATCTGCAAAGAACAAAACACGCATGTTAATCACGCAGAATGCAAAAAACTTACGGAAACAAAGAACACCACACTCATAATGGTATGAGACAGTCCAATATGAGATAAATCAATGTTTTCTTTTATAACCTAAATTCAATGGTCTTCTGTGTCAGTAAAACTTTCCTTGTGAGTGTATATCCATTTACTTGGCGTCGTTTGGCGCAGCTTGGCAAAATGTGCGCCAAAAAAACCAACCCAACCAACCCTCCTGGTGGTTGTGATCGACGAGATATCTCGACATCAGCAAAACTGACCAGATGGATGAGATATTGTCATTAGAAGGGTAAACTGACCAGACCTTGATCTCGTCATCATAAATCGCGTGACACAGTTGTATCACGCGATTTATGATGACGAGAATTGTCAAGAATTACTGTGAATACTCATAATATCAACACTTTGAATAGTGACAAGAATAGTTGGCTTACAAATGAAACAAACCCACTAAGCCAAAAAACGAAGGGGAAAAGATTCTACTCACTAGCTAAACTCACTAAGTGTGTCAAGAAATTTAACTTTTCTAGAAGAAATCTATTTACAAACAATTGTCTTTCAGCCCGTTGAATGGAACCCAGAGCGTGACACAACTAAAAGTTACTTTTCAACACTTGTTCAAGGAAAAACATTAGACTTCAAAAGCATGAGGCCGCTGTTTATCACTGAATCTTTGTGTTGTAGAGTAAATAGCTATTTGTATACGTCTAGCAGCCTAAATCCATTAGTCAGGAATTGAGCTACATAAGAATAAGTTGTTCTCGGCGCTAATGATCTGAATGGGGACGATGGTGCGAAGAAAGAGAATGATTACTAATTTATAGCGGTATTCGTTTGTTATAATGTTTAGGTTTACGGGTTTGGATTTTTTTTGGCTCAAACGGACAAACATATCTTCCATTTAAGCGAGTTAGGATATGAACAAATATATTATAAAATATAGCAAGAAATATTGTGTTAGCCAAGTTCTCTGAAGTTGTGTCGTGCTGCCATCTATAATGTATAGCATGAACTAATATCACATTAAATCAGTTGTTTTTATATAAAATTTCATATTAAAACGTGTCACTAAATAAAATTCACTCAAAATAAATTAGAAAAGAAATGTACATCTATTCTGACTGTTTCATGCATTAAATTGGCTTCAAGGCATTGTGTAAGCAGTCTCAACTCACAAAAATATCCTTTTGATGATTTTAAATCAAATAGAACATAATACGCGTAACACATACCAGCCATCTGCTCTTACATCTGTCTAAAAATCAAAAGAAACGCATTTATAACTCAAAACAACTTTCATTCAGCTTTTGTAATGTGAATCTTTATTTCCCGGAACAACTTTCAGAATTACTTTCCTTTATGACGTACAAAATTAAGATTGGTAAATTTCATTTAAAAAATATCCTTCGCAAAACTATTTAAATTTATTAAAAGTTGGTGCTTACACGTGGGAAAGATTTCGTGGGAACACGTTAAACAAAATTCTTCTGTCACTTATTATTTATCTTGTTCCCTCAGAAAGTAAAAGTAATGGCAAAGGAATTAACAACCCTTTGATGATGTCTTGTCCCATTTGAATCACGCGGATCTCTAGTTCTTTATGATTGCTTGCTTGGCCCTCATTTGTCTAATCCTCAGTGGAACTGGTTCGTTTGCGTTATCAAACTTGTTCTAACATCTGACACAAAGGAATCAGCTTACGTCACACATGCAAAACTGTCCATACAGGAAATGTGACAGTGCTATTGTGATATAACAAGATAGCTATTCATGTTGTGTTTTTTAAATACTTTTAGTTTTCAAAGGCCGTAAAACAGATGTAACTAAAAAAACTAAGCCTCGTTGGAAAATGGCCAGTCATCTTGTCTTCAATCAAATACAATGAGCACACAAAATTTCTACCACTTAATACTTAAGACACTAATAATTCAAATGAGATATCGGGAATTGTTATGGAAGTATTTTTGTTTAGCCCAAGTTCCATAGGGGTTGGTTGGCTGTTTTGGTTGTTTTATGGCCCATATTTCATGTTCTATAGGAATTTCCAGGTTCTGCCAATTGAGTTTCTTAAACTCCCTCTTAAGATGATTGGGAAATCAGTCATATTTTAAAAACAATATTGTACTCATATTTTGTCATCACGTATTGTTTACATACCCATAAGTTGTTCCGTATTTTGTAAAGAAGTAGTAAAGGGCTTGTGTATATTCAATGATCAAATAAATCAAATGTATGTATTTCTTTACTGTCTCATATGCACTGAATCCTTAATTATCATAGCAACCGGAGGTTTGCGAGTTCGAAACTCTATCCAATCAAAGATAGTCGTTGCACGTTATATTCGAGGCCTCAAATGTACTCACGTTGGCGTGGTGTAGAGGTTTGGAGAATGGGGTGCCAGCTCAGGTTTTGTCCTCGTCATCTGACTGTGGTTCAAAATTACGAGGTGTTGTTCTCAGATGTTTCACTTCGGGATTGATCCCGGACCGTCCGTTATGTTGCTCCAGTGCGACGTTTATTCAACTACCTACTTACCTTGATTATCAAATTTAAATTTTGAATTTGAATTGAAAATCTAAAAAAATTCGTTGTATATTTTATGGAAACTAAAATTTTCAATGAGTAATCCAAGACTATACACACAATCGCGAGAAATTTATGCCTAAATTCTTTTCACCTAAAAATAACTTTACTTAATTTCAGTCCGTTGCCTCTGAAACCCTCATAGTAAAATTATTTAAGAGCAGTACCTGCATGTGCATTTTATAAAAATGTTTGCCTACAAAAATTAAAAAGATTTTTAAAAAATAAAAATCTTTCAAAAAATTATCCCTCGCCTACCTCTAGTCATCGTATACCTTGTGAGAATTCTTTTACTGCAAACCCCTTGTAGGGTCGGTATCCCATAATGGAGTTGAGTTGAGATGTTGCCGTGTGTCTAGGTATAGATATACTACGTATGCTTTTAACTGTTTTATAAAAGGTATAAAGAAAACTATTTTTTAATGTTGAGAAGTATGTTTTGAAGTCAGATACCAACATTTCCGCAACTACACTACCATCAACCAGTGTTAACGCTTAGAATGCTTGCGTTAAGCCGATTAGAATAATTTATTCTAAAATCTATTTTATTTCAGTTTTTCTGCAAACATTTAATAACCACCCCCGGAGGTAAGAGGAAAGGCGAAATTTGGATTGTTGTGACACTGAAAAGTATATCCAAATATTTAAAAAAGTTGGCTCGCCTTAAAGCAAAAAACATTCCAACATATAAATAACAGTTTGTGAATGATAGTTTGAATTAATTTTTGCAATCAATCAACGCAAATGAGTGGGAAATTTCTTTGTTAAGAGTTGTTTTCAACTGAAATGCCCTGGGGAACCTAGTGAGTGATTAGTCCCAAAACAATGTTTTCATTGCCTACCCTTTTTGTTGATATTGTATGTCTTGTGTCTGGAGCAGCATGGCCAAATGTCTCTTGCGCCATAAAATACCAAAAACAACCAACTTGTCTATCCCTTTTGCTCCAAAGTGGATAGGAAATTTTTTTGAAGCAATTTGTGTATATTTTGTAAGAAATAGTACTCAAAAATATTTATACGAGTGACTTGAAATTATTTGTGAACACACTTGTCAAAAGTTCAAAACTAAACTGTTGAAATGAAATAAATATTACGCAATTTAAACCGTTTCAACATCCGTAAGGCACAGACCTCAGGGACACATCTTCAGGCGCGAACGGGCTTCACGGACACGAGGTACTCTAGTGATATTTTCTTTTCTCTTGGGGTTTACTGTCTTTAGTAAACTTGAGGTGGAGGTAATGGTCTTTGGGGGGGTCGCGTTCTCGGGATACTCAAGTGATCTTTTTCTGATTGCATTTCACTACTCTATTCTCCAATTCCTCTTTTTTCTCTCTTTCACGACTTTTTTTTACTTGACGTTGTCTTGTGTTTGGCGCAGCTTGGCCAAATATGGCCCTTGTGCCAAACAATCAACAGTAAGGCACATTTGTGTCAAACAACCAACCGTAAGGCACATTTGTGCCATTCGTGCGGCACACCGATTGAAAGTATCCGGTGTTCGGAAAGTAATTTTTATGCATCTGTGAGAGTTAACCCTTCAAATGGTTTCTGGTTTCGACGAGATATCTCGTCCATCAAGATCTAACCAATTTTGCTAATGATCAGATATTTCGTCGTGAAGATATTGCCGATTTTTTATGACGACGAGATCAAGATCTGGTCAGTTTTGCTAATGACGAGATACCTCGTCGAGACAACCACCAGGAGGGTTAAACTTTAAGTACTTTGGTACTTTATTATATGAGCTGATCGTCTGGTAGTAGGGCCCAGTGACCGATGTGGGGTATTGCGAGGGTCCTCGGATCTTTACCCTCGGAATGGATCCTGGTACCGTCGCCATAGCCCGTTGTGTTGCTTCACTGTGACTAATTCAACACCAATCTACCAACAGTTAATTAACTACCTACCTGTTTCAGTAAAACTTTCATTGTGTGTGCGTGTCTATTGATATTGTATGTGTTTGGCACGGAATGGCCAAACTTGGCCCTCGCGCCATAAAGAACCCACCCAAACATCTTTTCAAAAGACGCGCGTCGGCACACTCGAAAAGGTTGTCGAGAGCGACCCATCCTCCTTGCCAAGGCAGCGATAACTCCCAGTGGAAGGCAACCCCCACTGTACATCGCAAACTCCGACTAGACGTGCGTCTGAAAACTCATTTTTATCCCCGCAAAACGAGACAGTCGCGAATCAGATGACCTTCCCTAGCGCTCACCGTCGTCGACGCGAAAACAAAGTAATTCGTATTTATGTCAGTTCGAAAGCTTTTAACTGCAAAGAAAGTGGGAGAAGCGAAACGAGACGCTGATTAGTCAGGGAGCGATGCGGCCCGTTCTACGAATTCCAGCGCCAAGGGTGGGGCGTTGTGTTTTGAGCAAATTTTGTATAATGCGGGCTGCAACTGGTCATTTTCGAATTCAGAATAACTATCTGGTAGGGTGGTTCCGTTTTGGAGGGGAAAACAATTGTTCAAAGTGGAACGATAAATGATATAGCCATGACACTGCTAGATTCTGGGAAGGGATGCCTTGTTGAAGATCCTCGTGCTATTTTTACGGTGGATATAATGATAGAGTGGCCATGCATTTGGTATTTCCTCGAAATTGAATGCAACCCGATATTTTATTCGCCTATAAAAACCGATAAAACGTTTTAACAGTCGTTGCCTAGGGCAGTTAGGGAAATTGAGTGATTTAATTTTCGTAGTAACAGAATCAAACCTCGAATGTATCGCCAAAATATTATGTGAGGAAGGTAGTTAATTAAAGTCGCACTGGAGCAAACGTAAGTTTGAACCCCGGTCAGATGACAGAACAATACTGAGGAGTTTACTAGTTTCTGAAACTTTCAACGGATCTGTCACTTCGGGATTTATTCCGGACCGTCGTCAATAGCACGTTGTGTTGTTCCAGTGCGACGTTAATTAACAACCTACCACTAGCCCCTTGTGTTGCCTCAGTGCGACGTTAACTAACTACCTACATAAAACTTTCATCGTCATCTGACCGTGTTTCAAAATTGCGAGGTGTTGTCCTGGGATCTTTCTCTTCGGGATGGATCCCGGAGCGTCGCCAATAGCCCCTTGTGTTGCAACAGTGCGACGTTAATTCAACTAAAAATCAAACTAAAACTTTCAAACTGAGTGATATTAACCCTCTTGATGGTTAGGTTGTTTCGATGAGGTATCTCGTCATTAGCAAAAGGGATCACATCTTGGTGGATGAGATATCTCGTGAAAACCATTGGGAGGGTTAACGAGTAATGCACATACACACAAGGAAAACAGTACCGACACAGAAGAGAGAAGTACATCCAAGGAAAGTAACAGGAATCACAGCCTACATAGTATTGGTAGTTGAATTAACGTCGCCCCGAAGCAACACAACGGGCTATTCTCGACGGTCCGGGATCCATCACTAAGGGAGACATCCAAGGACGCCTCGTAATTTTGAACCACGGTCAGATGACGAGGTCACATCTGAGCTGGCATCCCACTCTCCAAACCTCCACACCATGCCAACGTGAGGACATGACAGATTTAACATGCACCGTTTACACGATGGTCCTTGGCTGGTCCGAGTTTTGAACTTAAATGACACAGAACACAAAATGAGAACTTACAAAAATATTTTAAAACTTGCTTTCTTGAAAAATTTTTCTTTTTGCGTAGCTAAGTTACAATCTAAATATCAGAATAAAAGGGTTTAGCAACTATCAATTATTTCCTTATAAAATCTTGCAGGAAGACTATTCAACCCTAATGCGGATAAGTGACTTGATTCAAGTACCGATGCGTATTAGTTGCTCAAGTTGCCGGAAACGTGAATGAAATGTCATTTATCACCTTGATTATCTCTTATAAACAACAATGAATCTACGGATTTTGGGATTAGAAAACTAACATAACCGAAAAGGCATTATTTTTAGGTAAAACAAGGAAAATAATAATATAACGATTTCTTCCCCTATTCGTTAAAATGCTTTAGGATCGAAATTAGTTATGTAAATAATGCAATTATCTATAGTTTTATTTTAACTAACTATAGTAAACCAGTTGGTTATTCGAACAATGCAATATATACGTCTTTCTGTTATATATCGTTAACTATCATTTCTCTTGATATAAATTATCTCACAGCATTTTTTGTATGCAATACTTGAAATTATGCCATTTTAATGATTGTATTCGTTTACAGAATGAGTATCTGTTTTGGAATTTTAAAATTTGGAAAATGAAATGTCTGTTTCTTTTCGAGAAAATGAGGTTTTATGCATCAAGGAACGTAAAGGTTGAAAAGGACATACTTTATATAATGCACTGACCGCATGGACACTATTTAGGCGGGATAATCACAGTAGAATTTTTCTAGCTGTAGACGGTTAATCACACAATTAGCTAGACATTTAAAATGCTACGAGCATACTCGTGGGGGCAAACTTGAACACTCTACCAGCCATGAGTATACTCATTAGAGGCGATGAATGCATCAAGGGGCGTAAAGGGTGCAAAGGGATACGATTTTCTCGGGATGAACACAAATGCGATTTTTCTACCTGTAAAATGTCAATCACATTGTCAACTACAATGTGATCGACCGTTAGTAGGTATTTAAAAAGCCACACGTATACTTTTATTAGAAAATATGACATCCTACCAATAAAGAGTATACCCGTATTGGCAAATCTGACACCCTTCCAACCACGAGTATATACGTATTGGCAAGTCTGACACCCTGCCAACCACGAGTATACTCGTATTGGCAAATTTGACACCCTTCCAACCACGAGTATATATGTATTGGCAAATCTGACACCCTGCCAATCACGAGTATACTCGTATTGGCAAATCTGACACCCTTCCAACCACGAGTATATACGTATTAGCAAATCTGACACCCTGCCAACCACGAGTATACTCGTATTGGCAAATCTGACACCCTTCCAACCACGAGTATATACGTATTGGCAAATCTGACACCCTGCCAACCACGAGTATACTCGTATTGGCAAATCTGACACCCTTCCAACCACGAGTATACTGTATACCAGTAAGGTTGGTAGTGAAAGCATTACGGGTGAAAAGGGGCATACATTGACCGCTAGGACACACGACTTTCAGCCGGATGAACACAAATACGATCTACTACCCTTAGACGGTAAATCACATTGTTGAGTAGACATTTAAAATGTCACGAGTATAAACGTATCGGCAAATCTAACATTCTACTAACCACGAGTGTACTCGTATTGGCAAATCTAACACTACCAACCACGAGTGTACTGAATACCAGTAAGGTTGGTAGTGAATGCATTACGGGTGAAAAGGGGCATACATTGACCGCGAGGACACAAGACTTTCAGCCGGATGAACACTAATACGATCTACTACCCTTAGACGGTAAATCACATTGTTGAGTAGACATTTAAAATGTCACGAGTATAAACGTATCGGCAAATCTAACATTCTACTAACCACGAATGTACTCGTATTGGCAAATCTAACACTACCAACCACGAGTGTACTGAATACCAGTAAGGTTGGTAGTGAATGCATTACGGGTGAAAAGGGGCATACATTGACCGCGAGGACACAAGACTTTCAGCCGGATGAACACTAATACGATCTACTACCCTTAGACGGTAAATCACATTGTTGAGTAGACATTTAAAATGTCACGAGTATAAACGTATCGGCAAATCTAACATTCTACTAACCACGAATGTACTCGTATTGGCAAATCTAACACTACCAACCACGAGTGTACTGAATACCAGTAAGGTTGGTAGTGAATGCATTACGGGTGAAAAGGGGCATACATTGACCGTGAGGACACAAGACTTTCAGCCGGATGAACACAAATACGATCTACTACCCGTAGACGGTCAATCACACTGTCGACTAGAAGGACATTTGAAACAATTCAAACTGTAAGAAGTGGTGGGAGAAGACATATTTCTATATCAGGTCAGAGGACGCGGCGAAACAGAATTCAGATGCAGACGAGATAAGAATCAGCGTTGGAGATATGGACATGTCAAGAATTCTCACCACCAGAGAACGTGTAACAAATGTTAAGTGGCTGACAATCGGAATTGAATTGTTGCATTGTTTACATATCTGTAAATATCTCTGATATTTCGTAATTGCACCTCAGCTGCGTTCGACCGAATGTTGTGGTGATGGCCGAAGACATACGTAGGGGTAGGCAGTTAATTAAGGTCGCACTGGAACAACACAACGGGCTATTGGCAAAGGTCCGAGATCAATCCCCAAGGAAAAGATCCAAACACGCCTCGTAATTTTGAACCACGGTCAGATGACGAGGACACCACCTGAGTTGACATCCCACTCTCCAAACTTCCACATCACGCCAATATTTGAGGCCACGATAGATTTAACGTGCATCAGCCCCAGTGTACACTACGGTCTTTGGCTAGTCCGAGTCTCGAAATCGCAACCCTCCGGTTGCTAATCCGTTGCTCTTCCAACGTTGCAAAAACTTTGGCTGATTGAATTTTAAAAAAGATGTGAAATTCTGATGAACCCAAATTACAAGTTCCCGGCTAATTACAAACTGATGTCAGGCATTTCACGCTCTGTGAGCGTGAAAATAACCCTGGGTAAAAATGCATGACAGTAAAACGACAAACCAAAGCAAACCAGTTCTTCGCAAAATCATCAGCATAACCCTGGTATACTGATGACCCATCAGTATAATCAAAATAACCCTGGGTAAAAATGCATGACAGTAAAACGACAAACCAAAGCAAACCAGTTCTTCGCAAAATCATCAGCATAACCCTGGTATACTGATGACCCATCAGTATAATCAAAATAACCCTGGGTAAAAATGCATGACAGTAAAACGACAAACCAAAGCAAACCAGTTCTTCGCAAAATCATCAGAATAACCCTGGTATACTGATGACCCATCAGTATAATCAAAATAACCCTGGATAAAAATGCATGACAGTAAAACGACAAACCAAAGCAAACCAGTTTTTCGCAAAATCATCAGTAGGTAATATTCGGTGAAACTCCTAATCTTGTCTACTGGAGAACATAAGGAATGCGGCTAGTCCTTGTACATTGGGTCTTCCCTATCCAAATTCAGTTATTTTTGTATAACGCGATAAAATGTCAAAACACTATCAGCACACCCTTGTAAACAATAAAATACAACCATAAATTTAGATACATAGATATATACATCCATCATTTCCTCATTATTCTTCGAATAACTAAAATTCTCTTCCATAAGAGAAATTCCTTGGCAGATCTTTTCTTCAACATCGAAAGATTGAGATTACCTGATAAAGACAAGATTCTAGGACGTGTTATCCAAATAGGACCGTCGTGGCTTAATGGTATATCCACTGCGCTAGCAACCTACGAGTTGCAGGCGGCGCTGGTGTGTCAGTAAAACGTTCATTGTGTGTGTATGTCTTACTTGATATTGTATACCACGTGTCTGGCGCAGCATGGCCAAATATGGTCCTTACGCCATAAAACCCACAAACCAACCAAATGCACCATATTGCAATTGCGCATACGAGTGCTCTTACCCACCTATCTTTCCATAGTGCAGATCCAACGAGAAGGCAGTCGACTTTGGGTCAGTCGATTTTTGAAAAGGTCGTTGGTCAGCCATACGCTAAAGCTCGAATGGTGGCAGTGGGTGGTTCCCCCAACTCATCATCACTGCTAAAGCTTACGACACCGAACGATAAAACCAGAATCCGCTCTAAAGACGCAAGTTAGGGAAGTATTTTGTTTAAGTTCCAACGCCTATCCCTTATTTGAAGAATAAACCCCTCCAAAACCATGTGACTCGAATTCCCAGTGTTTATTTACATTTTGTATTCGATTTGTGAATGCTTGAAGAGCTTATATTTTGACATTGAAAGTACTGCAGCTCCATATTTACCGTTTAACTCTCTATTTGATCTACAGATGGCACCATGAACATTTCGTGAGATCACGGAACTCGTATTAAATTTTACATTGCAAAGTGAGTCGATATTTAAAATCTCTTGAGTCACAGTTGAAAGGGGACATGTACAGATTGATTTGTTATTCTTGTTAATAATCCCCTCGGTCAGGGTGAAATATAGATCTTATTTTTTGAGTAGCACAACAACCAGTTCCTGTTCATCCAGTAGCAGTCCCAAAGACACCGATAAAAATCCAAAATATGAGAAGGAGTTTCTGAGGTTGCAGAGCATGCTAAACTGATCCATGATAGGAGAAAATTTCAACTTCATTTTAGTGAGGTACCATAAAGGCGGAAGTTTGACTCAATCTATATATAAGGCCCGGTGCACGCATCCGATTTTTAAACGTACGGTGCCGTGCGGCACCGTAAGTGCGGTCTGAGACAGAAGATCAGATAAGTGTAGTGCACACATACCTCCGGTGACATTGTGGCGACGTACGTCCACCTTACGTGCAATTTTTGCCGTAGCTTCCCACGTCGCCGCACGGTAGTCGCGCACGCTTCTCCGGTCTTTCTGTACCTTGTTCACTATTGAGTGGTGCACACATGCGGCGTATTATTTTACATAAATTATTAACAGTTTTATAGTAATGGCGGTAAATTTTGATTATTTGGAATTGTTTATTATTATATAGAATTGTTTATTGGCGAAGTAAACAGGTATCCTGTGTGAAATATGGAATATCGCTGCAGAAAACTATCATGACCGAACAAAGAAAGGAGGAGCATGGGTTAGTGTTTGTCAGGTGTTTTGTTGCCAATGGAGGTATGGAGAGTCTCATCCAGGTATTTTGAGACATAATCTTGTCGGTAATTTTTTCCGCAAGTTTGTCAAATGATAGAACTCTCAGGCAAGTACGGCGCCGTACGTTTAAAAATCGGATGTGTGCACCGGGCCTAAGTAGTTGCCTGTTAGCACCTAGATGGGAATATGGACTGCCTCGAGTGACCCTGCCAGGAGGTTGGTCAAAAGATTGATTTAATTTGGAAAAACAAAATGATGACAACAAGCAAATTTACCTCTGGTTCATAGTTAACTTCTCTTAGCAAAGGCAGAAAGATCGGTGGCGAAGTACATGCTGATACGCAGTTGCGATGTGATGCATTTGGACAAAACTGACTCTAGAATCTTGTCTGATAGTCTTCCCAAATTTGATGTGGCAGCATTTACTGATTGGTAATAAGGACCAATGGAATGTGAAATCCGTGTTGAAACCATTATCTTTCTCTCAACACTACTAATTCTAATTAAGAAATGAAATTCATATTTAGTGCTAAAATATTGAATGGGTTTTTAACTAATATATTTGTTCCCATAAATCGTTTAGAATCATTTATTGTCTCTGCTTGGGTTCACGCGCTCCTATCTTATGCTTTTAGATCCGCGTTTTTGGCCCACGGCATATTCAAATATTACACGAATGCCCCAGGTCTGAGTGTATTAACTTCTAGATACATAAATCCAAAAGGTGAAGTTAGTCTGGACTACATGGTATTAACATTTTTTCTCACTTGTTAGTCGCGTTCCTAGCTCAGTCGACTAACCAGACAGATAATTAAGAGTTACACGGAATAGTTAAAATGTTTCACTGAACGTAATCTCTGAAGATATATGGTGTTCCACAAGAACGAGCAAGGAAATCAGTACCACTTCACGCACTGTTACAACCATCATTGGTGCATCTAGTGGATGGATTTGGAAGAAATTTGCTGATGTGTGACTATTGGTAATAAAATAAGTAATAATTGTCTAATTGTCAACAAGAGCTTTTAAAGCTATGCAAGGTATAGCTTACCTTACATGCGCAGGCCGGGGTTGCCAAAGTGTGAAGGCGGGTCTTTTGTGACCCTTGATGTTAAAATTGCACAAATGCATAAATTTCTCTTAAAAATTTATGCATTTATGTTATTTTCCATACTGAAAGGATTTATGATAATTTTTAGGTAAGCAAATAGAAACTACGATACAATAAAATAACCACCTGCAGAGAAGATTCTCGGAGGATTTCAAGGGGAACGGTAACAAAAGGTGTTCGATGAATCCTAAGGAGAGGACTGACAGATCCTACCCGTGCACAGAATTAAAATGTCACAAGACCTGTAGTCTATGGCGGCCCTGTCATTCGAGCGCAAAGTACTGTCATTCGAGTGCAAAGTACTGTCATTCGAGCGCAAAGTACCATCATTCGAGTGCAAAGTACTGTCATTCCAGCGAAAAGTACTGTCATTCGAGCGCAAAGTATTGTCATTCGAGCGCAAAGTACTGTCATTCGAGCGCAAAATACAATCAATCGAACACAAGATACTGTCATTCGAGCGCTAAGTACAGTCAATCTAGGCAAGGTACTGTCAATCGAGCACAAGGTACTGTCATTCGAGAGCACAAGGTACTGTCATTTGAGCGCAAAACACTGTTCATTCGAGAGCTAAGTACTGTTATTCGAGTCCGAAGTACTGTTTGATGAGATGTTGGTCGATAACTTTGCCTTCGAAAGCCATGAAAGTAAAACGGCCGAATGAGAATTGTAATTTCAACTCCGGTAGAAAATTTAAAGAATTAAATCAACTGATTTCATCTCGCAACGTCCAAATGTTATCAACTCGTTGACTACTTCCCTAATTAAAGTTAATTACTTTAAACATTGCGAAAGAGGTAACTACTCTTGTTTGTGTGGTTAAAGAAATGGTTGTCATAAATAACAGCAGGTTTTTGCAGAAATGTCCTCATTTTCATGCCTCATGAGATAAACCGGAACAAGGTCAACACCAATGCTTTTGAAATCGCCCTCGTATCTTCGTTAGTTCATAGTTAGTATCACGGAAGTAACATTTGCTATTCCAATTAGTAAAACATTTTAAAATGTACGTTTCACAAATATGGATTTAGTTTGTTCAAAACACACTTTGGAGACACGCATCTATTTTGTTTCATTTCCAACAAGTGAATTTGTTGTTTAATGAATAGATTCTCAGTACGTTTCGAAACCGTTTCCAGAAAATTTTCCCAAAACGGATTTTTTTTCATTCAGCCTGCCACAGCTGTGTATCCCGATTGAAAAATTAGTTGCTTTCTCATTTGGCAAGTGTACCTGAAAGACAGCCAGGAAACAATTTCTTCTAATTCTTTAGGGGGCCACGGTAGCCTAGTTGGAAGAGTAACGGATTAGCAACCGAAGGGTTGTGAGTTCGAAACTAGGTCCAACCAAAGACCGTCGTGTAAGCGGACTGGTACACTTTAAATCTGCCATGACCTCAAATGTCCTCACGGTGATATGATAATTAATTTACATCGCGCTGGAGCAGCACAATGGGCTATTGGCGACGGTCAGCGATCAATCCCCAAGGGAAAGATGCGAGGACAACACCATATAATTTCGAACCACGGTCAGATGACTACGTCAACACCTGAGCTGGCACCCCACTCTCCAATCAAATGTCCCCACGTTGGCGTGGTGTGGAAGTTTGGAGAGTGGAGTGCCAGATCAGGTTTTGACCTCATCATCTGACCGTGGCTCAAAATTACGAGGCGTTGTCCTTGGATCTTTCCCTTCGGGATTGATCCCGGACCTTCTAATATTCTTGACAAGAATAAATTCATGAGGGAAATATCACCTCACATAATGTTAATTTTTAATGCGATATTTGATGACAACTAAGGGTTAAGGAAATAATTTCATCAGTGCGAAACACTGAAAAATTATTCATGGAATGTGTGCTCATATAGAAAAAACCTGTAAAAAGGCTGTAACCGGATTAAAATTCGGAGAATGTTTCTCCAAACTAGAATCTGTGTTGCTATAATTTTAAAAAAATTCCGAAAACTTTTTCTTTGCATAAAAAAAAGCGAAAAATTACATATTTCGTCCCTTACTAGACATCCGGCTGGCAAGGACATAGCCTCGGTGCTCCACCCCCACATTCCGATTAAGCCCTCCCCTCACATTAAAGTACAATTTTTCGCCCATCGAACGAACCCATAAATAAATAAACACCACCGCGTTTTTTCTCTTTTCCCACGTGGTTTTGGGTTAAAGGGTAGGCAGAAGGGGAGATTACTTAATACGAAGACACATTCCAAGAGTGTGTAGGGCTATTATGAAAGCGAAAGGTTTATTTTGTTTACGCAAGGGACGAACCGTATCTACTATTAATACGAGAGCATTACTGAAGGTTGTTTTCCCGGCGACCTTGGACGAATGCGGAAGCCTATTTTTCAGACAGGGAGCGTATATCTTCAAAACGTATTCGGTTGATAAAGGATATTAGTAAACAATGGCTTTGGCGCTCGCCAAGCGGCAATAAGAAGCATTCGTTTGCAGAACTGAAAAGCTCAGGTAGAAGTTTCGCTAAATTTTTTCCATCCCCTCTGTTTCATGACAAAAAAGAGATGGAAAACATCCACATCAGGGCTATCACGTGGAAGGGGAGGTTATTGGTACCTATGGTAGGCAGGATCCGAGAGGTCCAAAGGATTCTCAGGAAAATGTTAAGTTTTTGTACTACAACGTGTTGTTAGTTCTACAGGCTCTAAAAGCTGTCTTTTCATTACGTTGATAATCAAAGTATACATTCTGTGATAAAGAGCCGCAATACAGTACTGGTGATTTTCTTCAAGAACCCCATTTTGTAATTTATTTTATTGTTATTTATTTAACCATTATTTATTTTATTATTGTTATTTAATTATTATTTTATAATTGTTATTTAATTATTATTTTATTATTGTTATTTAATTATTATTTTATTATTGTTATTTAATTATTATTATTAATTCGTGGTATTATTTTATTTATATTGTTTTTTAACAAAGTATCCGGAAGTGCCCATCAAACCGATAAGTCCCACAAAAGGACAGACTCTGGGCTCTTGTGTTTATCTGATTATCAAGGCACATAGAAATTACGTACAGGAAAATAGAAAAAGCTAAACAAAGAGTAAGGCGGGTTTTTTCTGAGGGCCCCATCGTCTAAACTGGCACTGAGCCTGGAATGCAGATGAAGGGGACCTGATACAAGTAGTGCTATCTCGTTTATAATTTGAAAAGAGGGAAAAAATACATTTCCCACAACAAAAACTGATTTTTATTATCTGAATTCTCATGGATTCGACAAAATAAGACTGGCTGAAAATATCACTTTGCGGGAATTTTTATGAAGAAATTTAAAAAAATGTAATAACTGGAAATAATACATTTCCAAGATAATAAACTCAAGATATATTTGCATCACACAAAAATTTTTGAAATCCTATAACACCTCTCACAGGCAAATTGATTTCTATTTCTTTCTTGTCTTTCCAGGTTTTAGACTATAAAATTTTTATAGTATAAATTAAGTAAAAAAAGTCCAATTAAAAAATAATTTAAGTCTATCGTATAATTTAAAAATATAATATAGACTAATTTAAAAATAAAAAAGACCCTTTTCTCTTAGTATTCTAGATTTTTCCACAGTTCTGAGAAGGCATGAGCTCTGAGAAAATCCACATATACAGATGAGCGTAATGCTTAAGGTATCACATGTGGGCACGACTGCTCGGAAACGTATTGTGGAAGAAGCAATGTTTTTCTCCTTTACTCAAAAATCACCCAGCAACATTTCATTCTCCATTAAGGAAAAAAATTTTGATACAAAATAAATTAAAAATCCGTAATCTATAAAATAAAAGTTTGACCCAGATTCATAAGTAGCTTTCCAACTGGGAAATATTAAGAACAATTTTAATCAAATTTAAAAAAAAATAGCAACTTAAAACCAGTAAGAAATTGTTTTAGAATTTTAGATATCGGATCAAATCTTCCGATATCCGCAGTCCCAATGTTTCTTTTTGAAACATTAATCCTGGTTGAAAGCTGTACATAAAAGCTATTCCGCAATGCACAGAAAGAAACGACAAAAAAAGATTCTAAATCAAGTTGAAAAATGGTTTTGCCGACGGATTGTATAAAATGTAAATCAAATATGAGCAACTTTAAACAAAAGCTATGTTCAATCCTTTTAACTTTTGATATCTATCATTTTATATACCATAAAACAATCATTCGTCTCCATTATGACGTCGGATTTAAACGAAAGTACTAAAACCCTGTCTGTTTCTCTATCAGAAACACTATATGATTTATGAACAGAAAGATCCCAAATTTCAACCCTTACAATTCCCGAGATTCAACAAAAAATTAAAGAATTCATAGAGATGTCAGATTCTAGTTTTATTAAACTTTAAACCGAAACGCCGCTTCGCGAATGAAGTTCCAACGCAGAAAGTGGAACACCATTAAATGACTACTTACCTTCGTTTATCGATCTTTTGGCGTGTTATCTTCGCAGATTTCGGCAACCCTATTTTTCAGACAGTGCCAGACAACTATGTCTCGTTAATATGGCGATAGTCCCTCTATGTCTGGAAAATTCAGACGAGTCAATGACAAATAGTAACTTTTTTGAGAGGTTTTTATGTGTTCGTAGGAAGAAAAATCCGATAAGTATTTTTCAGGGATATGAAGGTAAAATATATTTCCTTTATCAGTTTGTTTTTAAATGGTTTTACAGTTGATTCCACGTTACTTGATAAAAATGTTCGAATAAATGGTGAGCCAAACTACATTGAAACTCGGGCATGAAAGAACATCCAGAATAAGTAACTACATTTTGAATTGCGACTACAAATTATTTTTTCTGCGGAAACATCGAAATTTAAAAAAGTTGAAAGTTAAAATTAGTTTTGAAAGTAAAAATTTAAATTTATTCATACATTTTACTTCCATGAATATGAAAAGTACTTTTTCCCCTTGATATAACCCCTTTTCTACATAGTATTTATCTCCATTTGAAAACAATGCAAGTGCAATGGAATAAGTTATGAAGAAATTATATCGGGTGTATTTTCTATTTCTAAAGAAGGAACAAACAAAAAGTCATTTTTTTTAAAGTTCATTATTTGGAAGTTTGGATTAGAGCGTTTAAAACTGCTTTTTCCATCTGTTCATGAGATTTAATTTGATTTTAAATGCATCAAAATGCAAGACACCGATCTGATGAAAATTCTATATGTTCGTGATGGATAAGATATTAAAATTGCTATTTCCACCCGTTCGCGAGATTGAATTTTATTTTACATAATTCAAAATGCATGCTATTATGCTCGTGATGGATAAGATCTGACAAAAATATTGCAATATTATACAAAAACAAAGAAATGAATAAAATATAAAAGTGAACGAATCACAAACAATTTGAATGCTCTAATTCACAAGAGCATTCAGAGCCAACATTCAATATGGATCAGTAAGGAATTACTCTCTTAAGTTTTCAGAAGTTCTAAGGTTGAGATTGTATTCAATTCTATCAATTAGTAAACAAGAAAACAAGCAAGATCTTAATCTTACTAAAAAGTGGTCGCTTTACAAAAGGGTATTTACGTCGACTGAAAGGATATTGCCACATCAAAAGTTATCTTAACAAAACCAGCAACAGATGGCGTTACAGTCTTTTCACGTGGAGTATAAACTGGGAGATGAGGGTTGATATGAACAAGGGAATTTAACGGCTTTGCTCTTGGCGCAAAAGAGCGATTACATCAACAAACGTTTTTTCTCAACCTTGTCACAGGTTGGTTTAGTAGGGTTCTATGGCGCAAGATCCAAATCTGGACAATCTGCGCCATCAACTTGTCAGAAGAGGGTTAAATATTTAAGTTTGATCCGTTTAAGTGACATAATTGTCTGAGTTTCGCATGAGGGCTTTCCCATTACCAATATAAACTTTGGGACTTGATTCATTGGACAAGCGATCTATTACGCAGTGATGGAGCTATAACGTAATGAGATTAACAATAAATTTAAATTTTTAGTAATATTTTCTACCCGACTTGGATTTTTAAAGTATTTACACAATAAAAATCTATTTTTCAATGCAATGTTATTTGTTCAACGTAGAGAAATATCTTAAAATGAGGGGAATTTTTTTTTTGGAAATGGAGTACGGAAGAGCTCGCCACTCAAATTAAATTCTTCAGCAGTCTTGTTACAGAAAGTGACGAGAGATCTGGAAGATAGAAATCAACCCAGAAAAGAAACTATGCGAGAAAATAGTTTTAGCGTCAAAAAATGCCAAATCGTCTTTGAGCAAGGGAATCCGAATAAAATTGAATGGATGAAATTGATGGTTCGGAATCTAATTGTGGTAGAATGACTGAGGTGGTAGGTGTGCTTTTTGCCATGTATTTTATTGGACATAATTAACACCAGTAAAAGTAAAACAGAGCAATGAAAACTATTTTGTAGATATGGATACTATATTCAGAATAAGTGCATTGAAATAAGATATGAAATGAGTAATGACACTTTGCCCTCAATAGACATGAGCAATTAATAAAGCTTAGCGTATATACTATGCTATAGGTACTTAATAATTATAGATACATTTTATTAAAAAATGAAATAATAGTCTACATTTGTTCAGTTGGTGAGAATGGTTCAACAGCCATAGTGTCTCTAAGTGTCGGGTCAGTTTAAGATTGTAGTCGGATTCTAATTTCAGTTTTTGTTAAGGCAAACGCAGAAAAGCCAGCTTGACATGAACAGTGGAACACCTTAGAAAATAAAACCGTTATGCTAGGTAAAGTGCCTCTTTAACTCAAACTTCCTACTTGATTAGGAAGTTTCAGTGTAAACAAACCAGACAGTGAGAAGATTTTATTTCTGCTGTCCAAATGCTCCCGCATTATACATATCAGAAGTTACCTTAAAATGTAGTATATCGTCGTTCTGGCAACGTTTGGCGTTTAATCTTATCGGTGTTAGCTAATCAACTATCATATATCAATTAGGAATTCGTTCTTTGACATTTTTATTGGTGAAGTGCTGAAATCGTATTCGAAAAACAAGCCAAGTGGCGTCCCGTTCAGAATACGTGCAGGAAACGCGTTCAAAATACCGCCATCTACATTTCGTTATGCAGAAAATGCTTCTCCTTTAAACTGAACACAAGCTCTGGAACCGAGCCTTTTGAGGGATGTTGGTCTAGATAAGTCAAAAAAAATTTGATAATCTTTATTCAAGTGAAGCACGATTTTAAGATTAGGGCAATTGGGTAATGCAGCACTCTTGACGTTATTCCCGTTGTCAACACTTGTCTTTCTTTCAATTATTTAAAACTGGCAGATCCGTGACAAGCATCTACACTAAACTTTCTAAATGGCTCAAATCTAGTGATTGCAAAGCGTCTATAGTCACATTTCATCTTATTTTCTATCCATTTGTAATGAATATAGCAACCATATTATAAATGGATTTCTACCTCTAAATGAAATAAAGTTATCCAAAAATATCTAACAGTATTTAGTTTACTTTTACCGGTATTAGTTCTTATTTCCAATATGGCGAAAAGCACACATCAATCATGTCACCCCAATTAGTTTCTGAACGTCTTCAACGTCATCCCATTTTCCTCGTTCAAAGGTGATTCAGCACTTTTTGACGCTAAATCTATTTTCGCTCTTATTTTCTTTCCTGCGCTGATTTTCATTGCCTTCTGTAATCAGACTGCACGAGAACTTCATTAGAGCGGCGAGTTCTTCCGTTTAGTTCCAACAATATTATGCAGTTCCGTAGCTCAAATCAAGGTAACTCGTCATTAGGAAGACTGACCAGATCCTGATGGACGAGATATCTCGTCATTAGAGGAAAACTGATCAGAACTTGATCTCGTCATAAAAAAATAGCAATATCTTGATGACGAGATAACTCGTCATTAGAAGGAAACTGACCAGAACTCGATCTCGTCATAAAAAAATCGGTAATATCTTGATATCTCGTCATTTGCAAGATTGATCAGGTCTAAATGGACGAGATATCTCGTCGAAACCACTTGGAAGGTTAAACAAAGCGGGAAAATTGGCGGATGAATCCGGTAACGATCGATTTCATATTGTTTATATCCACTATTGTCATTTGACGATAAATAATAACGTTGATTTTTCTGTGCCAAGTGCGTTCGTGAAATATATGAATTTATTTTGTTGTCTCGCCATTTTAGAATAATTTGCTTTCTCTGAATTAAAACCTAAATTTCTTTGGAAGATAAATGAATTTTCTTTTCAAACCTCTATTCTGAAATCTAAAAAGTCCAAACAATACGATTGACAAACAACAATTGAACAAATGATACGACATTGAGAGAAAAACAGTTTTGATAAAGTCTTTCAGCAGGTCGAAGCGGATAATCCATCTTTTCCTAAGACCTATTTATTGCCCTACAGAGAATACGTATTGCAGATAGGACGTTTGGTTGATAACGTTTTCTTGCTTTGTTCCAACACTGTTATGCATGGTCGTCTGGATTACTCTTTATAAAGCGAAATGGATTTGTACTATTTTCACATCGTTTATGTAAAATACTTAAAAAAATTCGTAATGCTAGTATATCTCAAACTCTCCGAACGTATTTAGAAGAGAATAATGCAATTGTATTTTTAATTTCTGGACTTTTATTGCGCTTTTATTGTTGAAGCTAGTAAGCACTTTTTTACACACACACTATTATAAAACAAAGAGAAAAAGTATATATAAAACCAATTTCGTGTTTGTAATGAGGGGTTTGGTTGAAAAGGGATAAACTCAAACGGAAGGGATGTGAATTTGCAGTTTGTTAACTACGTTCAGTCTGGAGTTTTTATGGTTATCTTCTTGCTTAACTTTCGTGAAATTTTGGAAATGTACGAAATATCATACATATGGAAATGTTAAAAAAATGATGGACATTGTATTAATACTTAGTTCCGCAAAACATCGCACTTACATGTAAAGTTTCATGAATTTTGCTTTCGTGCAGAACTCTGTACGAAATTGTACGGAAGTTCATGAATAAATTTGCTGAAAATTCAAAAATGTGCACGTAGATTTATTGAATTTAATCTGTACATTTCAATTCAATGCATTACATTTCATTTGTAGTACATTGGTTGGTTTGGATTTTATGGCAAAAGGTCCATATTTATCCAAGCTCGATTGTGGTAAGAACAGCACAAAACTTTATGAAATTATCTATAGTCATATCCATAGCTATCCTATTCTATCCTTGAATAAATTATGTTATGTTTCGTTTAACGTAGCTTCTAACTACCAATTAGAACAGCAAGAGCTTCTACAAAACCTCTGAACTAGTGGTAGTCTTGAAGAGGTAGACAAACCACGGCGCAAAGCGATGACAACCTTTTGCCTTATAACTGGACATGATCGTCTTGCCATCCATCTGCACCGAATTGGCATTGTCGCCAAGCCTTTCTGTCCGTTTTTTAACCCTGATAGTGGTTTATCTTCGTGTCGAAAACTGCCCTGTATTGGATAGCCTTTGATGCAAAAACTTCTCCAAACTGTCCAGTTTTGGACAAAGAACAATTTGTTTTGCTTACTTGGATCTTCATTTCGCCTTGGAATAATAGGGCAGTTTTGCCTTGATGGGACATCTCGTCATTCGCAAAACCAACTTGATCTTGGACGAGATATCTCGTCGAAATAACTTGCAGCACTAACACCCTGATCCCACCTGCTTCGCTGCAAGGCAATTCAATGGGACTGAAATTTCCCGATATTAGAGAGCGAGAGAACTTTTAAGGTAATAACTCCTGTTGTACTTCCTTTTTTGTACTTGTTTGTGTTATACCATAGTGCTTTGTGTTGTATTTAATCTAATGTCTGTATCTTGCCTTGGCCATTGGAAATAAAAAAGATCTTACGCTTAAATCAAAATAATTGATACAATAACGATCCCTAAATTTAATTAACCCTCCTAGTGGTAGTGTTGATGAGGTATCTAGCCATTAGCAAAATTGACAAGATCTTGATTCACGAGATATATTGACTATCGAGATCTCGTCATTAGAATAAAACTGACGAGATCTTCAAATCGTACTACTAAAAAAATCGGCTATATCTTGATGACGATATACCTCTTCATTAGAAAAATTTATCAGATCTTGATGGATATCTTGGAGATATCTCGTCGAAACCACTTGGAGGATTAATAAAGCAGAACAACACCCAAAAATAACGGAAGGAATGCTCCAGGGTATGGAGGAAGACACTCGACCCAGAAACCTCTTCCTCAGAACAGACTTTGTATCGAGTATTTACACAGAAATTTGCATGTGTTTCTTTCTATGTATGTTGCAGATGGACAGAGACACGCACGCGATTTGGAGCTGTCCATTAAAAGCAGCAGGTGCCAGAAACAGCAGCAGCGGCAATAAAGACAATAAAAGTCGGAAGTTGTCTCTGTTTGGTATTAATTTCATTAAAATGCAGTTCTCACAAAGCGGATCTTGAAGGGGCGAGTAAATGAAGCTCGTACGGAGATGGGTCGTTTAAGCTTGTGATTGCTGTGCCGGTCGTGCTCATTGGTTTAAGGGAGGGATTTCGAGGTAATCGAGACCCCACGCAAAGGTTAAGCGGCTTCCGTAGCGAGAGGGAGGGTGTACACATTGCAGGAAAGTCAAGGGGCGACACCTTCTTTGCTGGGGATGCATCCCTTCCGCTCCGATTACCTGAAGTCACTACGGATATAGGGAAGGCCCCAAGGAGTTCGGACAGAGGTCTAGATGAATACGTACGAGACTCGTTTTCCATAGGGTGTGGTTGGTTGGTAGTTAATTAACATCGTACTGGAGCAACACAACTGGCTATTGGCGACGGTCCGGGATCAATCCCGAAGGGAAAGATCCGAGGATAACACCTCGTAATTTAGAACCACTGTCAGATGAAGACGACAACATCTGAGCCGGCACCCATCCCACTCTCCAAACTTTCACACCACGCCAACGTGAGGACATTTGAGAACACGTCAAATTTAACGTGCACCAGTTCCCATGTACACGACGTTCTTTGGCCCTTGGTTGGACCTAGTTTCGAACTCGCAACCCTCCGGTTGCTGATCTGTTTCGGGACCGTCGACAATAAATTCAACGACGTGCTTCGTAAGATTTATATTGGGGTTACCTTAAAATAAAGTTTATCTCCGTTTCGGTAACGTTTGGCATTTTATCTAATTAGTGTTGCTCTATCAACTATCATTCTTTGGAGTTCTGATTCGTGAAGTGCTGAAATCGTATTCGAAAACGAAGCCAAGTGACGTTACGTTCGGAGTACGTACAGGAAACATGTTCCACCGGAAAAACACCACCGCCACCTACAATTAGCTTCAGAGAAAGAGCTTCTCATAAAAATACGAAACTATTTTACTTAATAAATCTCCGGGTTTGGATACTACTGAAGGAGAGTCATATTTATCATTCATTGTGATATTTTCTCTGGGGGTTGAGAATCTATTGAACACACCCAAAAAAGAACAGGCGACACTCAAAATAATACATACGAAATAATACATAAATATAAAAAATACCTCATAGAGGATATAATATAGAATATAATTGTAGTAACAAAACCATGGAAGCAATGTAAGTAATAATAATAAACAGTAGTATCAGGTACGAATGTTGTTAATTAACGTCGCATTTGGAGCAACACAACGGGATATTCACGACGTTCCGGGATTAATCCCGGGATCTAATTAAAACAACTATCTTAATCTATCTTAACAACTAATTAAAACAAAATATTTAGCTTTCTTGCGTACTTTTTTAATAATTATATACCGATTTCAAGGAGGCAAATAAAGGTTACAAAGTACAAGTCCGTATTCGTTTTCTAACACATTTGAAGCCCTACCGTAAATACATGAACGCTCCCTTCCGAAATGTTATAAGAAAGGTTAAGTTGTTGTGAGCCACCATTAATTTATAATCCTTAATCTCGTTTCATCTGTGAAAGTTGTTGCAACTGAAGGTTACTACTCGAAAGCTGTTTACACTGTTAAATAAATTCGTGACTTCGTACTCACCGTTCGAATCTGTAAGTCGTGCTTATCTTGTTTCATTAATGCCTATGCAGTGCAATCTAAAGATTCATTCGTGAGTGTCTTAGATTTGTTACATTTAACTTGATTTCAACATGGACGTACAGTTTATAAAAAGGGCGTTTGTAATGAGTGTATGGTTTGGAAAGACTTTATAATTAATTCTGTTGATAAATTTGCGTGTTGAGTTAATACTGATTTCCGATTTTCAAAACTGAACTTTTCGTGATTCATTTGTGAAGGCAATGCAATTTTTTAGAAATTTTGCTGATTGGCGGCTATAGTCAAAGTTCTAAGTCAAATGTAAATTCATTGAAGGACAATTAGAGATGAAATTGGAGCCGAAATTTCAAACTTTAGGTGTGCTCCAATTACAGATATATTTATATCCATGTATTTCATCTCATGTAGACCTAAAATTTAATGAAACTGCTGCTGATAGACTTGCCAAAGGAGACCATGACCGAGCCTTTTCACACACCTTTGCCTTCAAACCTATCAAGAGTTATTCACCATAAAGAAGAGCTCTAAAATTTGGAGAGCCAGCTAGTTCATATCTGGTACCATAAAGATCACCCTGAAGCCTCATTCAAATATATACAGGTGATATAAAATATCAGACTACTCTTTCTAGACTTGTGAGCAGGCACACCAGACGTGTATCCTTCGTTCAGGGACATGAAGCTGTTCAATTTGCATTAACTGTAAAACTGAACAAGCATCTCAAATTTTCTGGCAAGAATTTCCATAGAGATCCTCTCTGGAAATTCCGATGCAGTGTTGGACTTTTTTTTTAGCATGTTCGGACTCATAGACTTGGTCTAGCTGTTTAGATAGGCCTTAAGGAAAAGGTAATTACAACATGATGGAAATTGTTTAAAACCTGTCGAAATCTACATAATTCTAAATCAATGACATCTCAGGTTTGGAATAATAAATGTAAAATTTTGAAAAATTTTGAGACTTGTGAAGCATGTACCGAATGGTTAAATTTAAATTAATTTATCCAAAAAACTTATTAGATTTTCTTATTAATAGAAGGAATTTTACAGAATTAACTTCATGCATCAAATTCATTCATTTGATTTATATTGATGAAATTTCAATTTATAAAATTAAAATTAATTTCAATCTCCATGCATCAAAATCAACATGAAATGGCTCCACGAACCGAAAACTTCTAAATTCCCATTTGATAAGAGTAATAAAATGGGTATTTTCATCATGGAGTTTTAAACCCCCTTTCTCATTTAATAATCCTCCCTTTAAATTCATTTATTAAAAATGTCTAGACATCGCGGTGTTATTTTCTAGCACGAATCGCCAAGATGAGATTAAGAACAATAAACAAAACGCACAATCCGAGCGTTTTAGTTAGTTCATTTGGGTAATCGAACGATTATTATGCAGATCGAGACAGCCACCCTCCCGCAAGTTAATATCTCAGTTAAGTGACTGAACGAGACGGGTTTAACTGCAACTGTAACGAGTCGGAGGGGCAGACGGTTTTAAAATTTCATCTAGCTAGGTAAATACTCTTTTCTTCATCACACGCACAGGGCTGCCAGACATAAAGGAGAAAGCGCCAAATATGGCTTAAAAAACGCCCAAAGGAAATTTTATAGTTTTATGTCAAAAAATTATTTTTATTTCTAGAAATTTTTTGTGGAAACATGAACAAATCACCTGAAGACGAATAAAATACTTCCGGTGAAGAATGAATTTGATTTATATCTATTTTGGTGACGTTTGATGGTAATTTCCCCGACACTAAATTTGGAACGATTGGAATCAGACTTTAATGGATGATGTGTTCGCCATGTTTCCACCAAAATAAAACAATAAATTGGTGATCAATTCTATTTGCGACGCTGAAATCGCAATAAGAGGTAGGCAGGTAGTTAATTAACGTCGCACTGGAGCATCACAACGACGGTCCGGGATCAATCCCGAGAGGGGAAATCCAAGGACAACGCCTCGTAATTTTAAACCACGGTCAGATGACGAAAACACTTGAGCAATCGCAAGAAAAAACAAGCAGTAACGTAACTTCCGAAATGAAGGACCAGCAAAACGCTAGTGTCCTCTACATTTATCTTTATAGGAAACATTCTGATACCCAACAGATGAGTACTACGCACACACACAATTAATGTATTACTAAAAACTGTAAAAAATACTGTACTTCGAAAGAAAAGGACCCATGTCTATTAAGTAAGTTTTTAGTAACATCTGGTTTAGTAATTTTTATTTTTAAAATTGTTAATACACCGACAAAACATACTTTCCAATATTTCGATTCTTTCACAATGCATTGACAGGACACAAACACTTTTTTCTATTATAATTTTCATTACCTTGAAGTGATTTGTGGACAAAACTCAAAATTAATGAACTTTGACATTGGCCCTTTTCTACCAAGGTATAGATAGATATTAACCATCCTGGTGGTTATCTCGATGTGGTATCTCGCCATCAGTAAAACTGACCAGATCTTGTTGGACATGATGTCATTAGAAGAAAACATGATTAATGTCCCACTGGAGCAACACAATGGGTTACTGGCGACGGTCCGGTATCAATCCAGAAGGGAAAGATCCAATTACAATGTCTCGTAATTTTGAACCACGGTCAGATGACGAGAACACCTGAGTTGGCACCCCACTCTCCAAACTTCCACACCATGCCAACGTGAGGACATTTGAAGCCACGACAGATTTAACGTGCTCCAGCACCCGTGTACACGACGATCTCTGGGTGGACCAAGTTTCGAACTCGCAACCCTCCGACTGCTAATCTGCTGTTCTTTCAACTGTGCTATCGCGGCCCATGATCATTGGAATAAAATTGCCTAGATCTTTTTATCTCGTCACCATTAAAAAACGGCAATATCTTGATGACGAAATATTAGCAAAATTGGTCAGATCTGGATGGACGAGATATCTCGTCGAAACCACTTGGAGGGTTGATGAAGGATATAAAGCGTAAATTACAATATTTGTATGCAACTCACGGATGAGAAGATTAATGCTACATAGCAAATCATTTTTAGCCTGAGAATGAATGCTCCCAATGAAAATTTTCGTGTCCAACAAGGAAAACAGTTTATCCAAGAGCGCGATTGCGCCAAATGTGGCAACACTACACGCTCTCACAACTGGAGAAAATCCCCGCAAAGACTTTAAAAGTTGTGAAGGAGTAGTACTTGGACGCTAACTTCAGTGATGTATTGAAAATGCATTAAGATAGAAAAACCAGACACAGCTTGTCAGATTGTCTAGACACGAGTTGGGAAAGACTATTGATTGGGGGTTCGCCTTGATAAGAATCTGACGCGCACTGCGCAAGCGTGCGGAGCGCACTTTTTGAAGCTTGTTTTTTGATCAGGTTATAGTATTATTAGTTTTCCAGACTAACCAAGTTACTGATTAACGAGACGAGGTTATTAGGGTAAAAATTTTATCGGCGGGGGGAATCTTTTTTTTAATCTCTCTTCGAAAACTTTTTGTCTTGTTTAACTCAGCCACGGAGTAAAGCGGATAACACGAATTCCTTTTTTTTATCGTTATCGCGATAAATAGTTCTGAATAGTTTTTCTTTAACCTTTAAGTTAAGAATTGAGATTTGTTTGAGAAATAAAGAGTCTTTTTTGGAGTCCATGGAAGACGAAAAATAACGGTTCTTAACTTTTTATGGTTTAACAAGTAATGATTTTTGAAATCACTTTTGCAAGAATTCAAGACAATCGTGTTTTAACTTTAAAGCATTAGTTTTTCTTTAACTTGAGTTGAGATTGTTTTACGAATTAAAGAAAACTAAGTCTCCTTTGAGTCCACGGAAAACCAAGAAAAATAACGATTCTTAAATCTTTTTATGGTAATATAAGTAAATATGATTTTTGAAGTAATTTTTGCAAGAATTAATACCCATCGTTTTAACTTTAAAGCGGATAACTCTGCTTCGTTTTTCATGAGAGCTATAAAGATGCCCAGATTGTTCTGATTAGTTTTTCTTTAACTTAAAGTTGAGATTCTTCTACGAATTAAAGAGAACTGTCTCCTTTGGAGTTCACGGACGAAGAAAAATAATGGTTCTTAAAACCTTTTACGGTAATATAAGTAAATATGATTTTTGAAATCATTTTTGCAAGAATTAATACCCATCGTTTTAACTTTAAAGCTGATAACACTGTTTCATTTTTTATTCATCAGACTATGAAGGAGCCCAGATTGATTTTGAATATTTGTGTCTTTTATCCTTTGAGTTAAATGTTGAGTTTCTTTTAAGAAATAAAAAGAGGAGTCTCCTCTTTTGGCGTCTACGGAAGATAATGAAAAATAACGGTTATTCAATTTTTTATAGGAGGTAGACTATCATATATTACATGAGCATCTTTCAAAAATGTAACTGTATATTCTACAAGAAATGAAAAGTATCCCAAAATTACCAAACTTTAGTGATACCTATTTTCCGTACTAAAAGAATAGAATTTCATTAAGCAAGTTCCCCAAACACTTCTAGTGTACACACCAAACAACATTCTAAATTCAAGCTTGCGCCAGTAGAGGTTTGTGGCTTCGACATAATTGCCAGTCTTTGCCTCTATTCTTCAGTCACATAGCGCTGACTACAAACGGTGACCAATAGAAATTGGGAGTAAAGATATAGTTTTAAGATAAATATGGATTTCCGAAATCACTTTTTCAAGACTGAACTACAATTATTTACGACAGTACTTAGACTGTTTATTGCAGTTTCTCAGGGGACCTGCATAAGGGGTGGGTTAGTTGGATTTTGAGTTTCATGGTGCAAGAGACATATTTGGCCACGCTTCGCCAAACACAAGACAGACAACGTCCAGAAATTGACATACACTGAAGGAAATGTTTACTGACATAGGTAGGTAGGTAGTTTTCAATTAACGTCGCGCTGGAGACACACAACGGGCTACTGGAGACGGTCCGGGATCGATCCCAAAGGGAAAGATCCGAGGACAACACCTCGTAATTTTGGACCACGGTCAGACGACGGGGTTAACACCTGAGCTGGCACCCCACTCTTGAAACTTTCACATCACTCCGACGTGAGGACATTTGAATCCACGACAGATTTAACGCGTATCAGCCGCCGCGTACACGACAATCTTTGGTTGGACTGATTTACTGACACAGAAGAGAGAGAAATACGCCTAGAGAGGACTCGAGCGTGCACCGCATACAACTCACAGGTTCCTACCGAAGCGGGTCTGTAGAGTTTAAATCAAACCTATAAAAAAGGCGGTCAATTCTTTTAGGAAACGCTAGATCATCCAAGAGCATCCCAAGCTTGCTCTATTGGATTGAGATCGGGTGACCTTGCCTGACACGGATTCAGTAGTATGCTTAATTTGAGGTACTAAGAGAGAAAGGAGGAAAAGCGGTGTCACTTACTTCTTTGTGTCGTATAAAAAGGGGGTCGCACTACGCGTTGGCGGCCGTCTCCCTCATGTCCTGATAGCCAATCAGGCTGTAATGTTCAGAGAAGTGCCTGTGGTTCCTGGACCGCTTCCTGAGTTCGTCGATGGAGGCGTTGGCATGGGAGCTTGGCAGGTGGGCCTCGACGGGGCTCTCCTTGTCCGAGTCTTCCTTGACATTGTACTCGGCCGAGCCCCTGCTGTCGCCGCTGGTGTCGCCGGGGCGCATGGGCGGCGTGAAGCGGATGTCCGAGGTGACGGTGGAGGGCGTGAGACCACCGACCGACGACGAGTACGGGGGGCTCTGGTAGAAGGAGCACAGCGAGGAGAGCATCGAAGGCGAGGACTGCTCCAGCCTCAGGTGGCCCAAGCCCGGGCTGTTCTGGTAGGCGCTGAAGGGGTAGCCCGCGTAACTGGGGAGCAGGGACGAGTAGCAGCCCAGGGTGGAGTGGAAAGCTGAGGGCAGGAGCGAGGAGGACGGGGAAGGGGTGCTGCTGGGCGGTCCCACGTATGAGGGGCAGTAGCTGGTGGGGGGAGAGGGGGCCAGCAGCGAGCGGAGCTTCACTTTGCTGTTGATGTGCAGTGCGTCCTTCTCACCTGCAAAAGAAACAAGAATGTAGATATATGATTATATACACACAGATAACAAATACATATGTATATAAAATCGAAAATGCAAAACATTTGAAAAGCTAGAGCCACAAAATGCGAACAAGTAAAAAGCCAAGAAACGGGGGGTATAAATATTAGTCAAGTCAAACAAAAGTCAGAAATGTGTATCCATACGCGCCAAGCCGCAGACATAGCATGGCAAGCAAAGTAATTCAATTGAAGATATATATATACATAAATGTTGTGGATTAATATGTTAGAAGTGAATTGATGAGAGCATCGTTACAATTAAATATTGGTTTAATAAAATCTAGGGGAAAAGGGGGTTAATTACAGGGGTCAATTATGTACAAATATCAGATTAAACATCAAATCATAGTGGGATTAACATCCTGGTGGCACGTCCGTGCAAAGCCACGTCTTAACATCAAATCGCTCGGAGTCAGTCTGCGGGGTTCGCGCCTTCTGGCGGGAAGTGCTCCGATTGGTCTTTGGGAAATGTTTCCCGCGCTTTTTGGAACGTGGGCAGGTTGGCGCCTAGACATTCCGACATAAATATACATATATATACACACATAATACAGATATATACATTTTTACAAATATCTATATATATGGGAAGTAGAAACTACCTTAAAAATAAATTTTTTCATGAGAAACAAGAGAAAAGGTGGGAAAATGTGAAGGGAGTGAGCCCGCTTACTTTGTCAAGGGGAGTAAAGAAAGAAGGAGTCGCTTTTAAGAGAAGCTTTGAGTTTTTTCTGAACTTTTGTGAGGCTTAGCCAGAGATTAATTCAAGTTACCCCGCGAAAACTCAAGACTACCGAAGATCAGTGGAGAATAAAAATCATAAACAATAAAACAACATCTACGAGATTTGAAACAGTAATAGATAGAATAACATCCAAAGGAAAAATAACAGCCAAAGGAATAACAACTACCAACAAAAATATAGTACTACCATTCAAAAATGCCGTCCTGTCAAGCTATTTTGGAAATCTGTTGCCAGGATCAGGAATAGCGAAGATCGATAAAATATTTAGTAAAATTAGTGGCTTGAAAGTAGATTGAGAAATTTCGTACATGTGAAAAAAGAGGGGAAAAGGTAATTTGTAAACATAAAATTATAAGTGTAACAGGGATCCGTTTAATATGAGATATACATATATATATACATACATATATATACATATACAGATATGTATGCATATATTTTCTAGGAATACCTGGTCTGTGCGCAGGGTAGGCCTATATGGTTTGCGGGCCGATTGAACTTATTCGGACGGTCGTATCGAGTCGGGAAAACCTGACCGGCTGTATCTGGTCCGCGGGGGCATGGGGCATCTATGGTTTGCCGGAGGTCGCCCTATCTGGTCTTTACCGGGTAAACCTGACCTGGTTTACAGGCCAAGTAAACCTGTCAGGAGGGCGTATATAGTTTGCCGGCCGGTTAAACACTGGTCAGCGATCACTGGATCACTTGAAAATCACTGGTCAGTGATTTTCCACCTTTTTCATTTGGAGGAACCATTGAGCGAAAAGGTTTATCGGCTATTGTTTAACGTATGCAGTAATTAAAATATATATTAAAATTCTTGATGAAATTTGAGTCTATTTGCCCGTGTCATTCTCATCTGTTGAGTGTGCTCTACCATGTTCCAAAAATTGTATTTCATTTTTAAAACAACATTCCTAACCTTGAAAGATTTTGGATCTTCTTTATTCGAAATGTATAACCTCCATTAAATGTAAAAAATAAAGCGTTTCATCATGATGTAATTGAAGGAGACATTTTCAAGTGCATCTAAAAATACTTCGACTCGTTGAGCTCACGAACAAAGTTTTTGGGTCATCAAATTCCCACCAATTTACTCGAAAATGAATTCGTGCCCTTGCGAGCACAAATCTGGAGAAAAAGAACGAAACGAAAACACAAGAACGGTCTTTTGACGAATGGCCATTAAAATATCCAAGGTTTTTCTTGTTGCAAGGGAATGTCCCCCCACTAAGTATTTCAATAGTTCTAACTTATGTTAATTACATTTTCAGAAGGAATTTCTTTTTTACCATTTCAACTACTCATGCAAATAAAGGAGGATACATAAATACAGGTTTCTCGAAAGGAGAATTGTGTCTAGTTTTGTTATGAGGGTCATTAAAGGCGCGTGAGGTTTGTAAAAATATTTTCCACGAATCTACTTGCTGTAAGCCCTTTTAAAGAGTAAGTGGAAAACAGCGGACTCAACGAAAAATCAGCAACGATAACCATAGTTTTTGCACGTGGCCACACAGTAATTCTTTTCATCTTATGAGATCACGAGGAGTTCACTGATATTTATATCCGTCAAACTATATATATATTAAAATATATATATATGTTTATTCGAACACCTATTTCCTCATACGCAACAGGTGGGTAATCTCTTTTCTTCAAGGATTGGAGATTGTAGGGTGTGAAACATGATATTAAGCGAAAACGTTTTGAGAGAAATCCATATTTTTCTTTCAATTGTGTTTTATAATAAGGGAATCGACTTCTTCGAACTTAGTCAGGGAGTAATATTAAGCAGGCCTACCAACTTGATGGTCGTTAAGGGAATTCTAAGTAAAGAAATATGTATAACTTAAGAAAGTGTTTTGCAATGATTGAAAGTTCCATGTTTCACTGCACGTTAAAGATCTACACTACAATTTTGGAAATATAAAAATAAGATCAGTAACCCCTCGTTATATCACGCATTCGGTTATATCAATCTTTTTTACTTCTCAATCAATTTCCCATTTGAGAACGACAGATGAAATCTGTTTTAGTAGAAGAGTTCTGAAGGCATTTGTTTCAAACAGCTATCCTAAACTGAATCAGTGAAACATATTTAGGTGTCTCGAAAATGTTGATGAGAAAAAAATTAAACATGCCTACAAACTTGTGTGATATTCATAACGGGAATTCTAAGTAATACAATATGTGTACAAATTCATACAATTCATGTTTCAATACAACGCAATACACAAGATCTACAAGTACTATAAAACTATCAGGGAAGATAAAAATGTGTATCCAGTTACTCTTCTTTATATCACGTTATATATCGCTTTTTTATTTCTCCCTTGATGAATTTCTCATTTGAGAACGTCAGATGAAATCTGAACTTGTATGATATTCATAAAGGGAATTCTAAGTAATGCAATATGTTATGAAGTAGCTAAAGGGAGTATTTTGCAATGATTGAAAGTTTCATGTTTAAATACAACTCAAAGATCTACAAGTACAATACTGTAGAACTATTAGGGGAATATAAAGATGTGTACATCCAGTTACTCTTTATATCAGGCATTGGGTTAAATCTCTTTTTTACTTCTCCTTTGATGAATTTCCCATTTGAGAACGTCAGATGAAATCTCAATGCTTTTAGAAGTAAGAGTTTTGAAGGCATTAATTTAAAGCTGAATCAGTTGAGGTTGAATTCCTAAACTGAATCAGTGAAAAAATATTTATTAGTTTCCGATACAATCATTCGTTACACACGTAAGGATAACTTTAACTCAATACAACTTTGTATTTGAAACTCAGCCAAGTTTGTGTTTAGATATCCTAGCTTTCGATTATCTATATAATTCAAGTATTTCATAAAAGTCTGCACTTCAATTTCATAAAATAAATCACTGGTAAAAATTTTAATAGTAAAATGTTTTTCTCAAGCGTAGAAAAATCATACATTAATTTTAATGCCAAAGTAAGAAATTGTATGAAACCTTTTAAATTAAACCAACTTAATTATAATCTAAGGCAGTTCTAATCAGCATAATCCTTTGTAGAACATAAATATCGATATTACGTCTTAGGTTATGACAGCAAGTGTGTTTAGAGCAGAGAATTAAGAGTTGTGCTTTTGCACGTAATCTTCTAGACTTAGATTCAGTCACGATTACTTTGGAAAAGGATAGACAGATTACGATTATTAAACGAGTTACAGCAATACCTTTTATCGTGCTAATAAAAGCATCTCCATAAAAAATGTACTTGCATCAAATTCGTAAATTAAATTTAGTAAGTTGGCTTTGAAAATGAGATGGATGGTAATATTTAATGTAGAGGAAGGTGTCGTACCTTGGGACAGTTTTATACAAATATTTTTCCTGAGGCTATAATGTAGCTGCAGTTTGTTTTCCCATCAACTATTTACATTCATTACTTTTGAAAGAATTTATCTTTTTTTATTTATTTGTACCTCGAACACAAACTGTTTAATAAATTGTTTTGTTAATCTATGCATATGTCCCAAGGTTCAACATGTTGTTGTATCTTCGGATACATGTTGAACTTTGGGATACATGTTACCTTTAGATTTTTTAAAGTAGGCTACAAAATAAATCAATTCCACACATACTAAATTTCGTATTTATTAAAAATTGCAGTTTCAACATTTATAATAGTAAATAATGATTCTGAAAATTACAATCTCTTTTTAATAATACAATGTTAGAAATCAAGAATAAAGCCATTAAATTAACTAAAGATTTAAAAAAATTCCAAACCGAGATCAACTGTTTAGTAAAATTATTGATCATAGGCACTGAAATTAACTGCAAACTTCAACAAATTTTTCTGTCGCTTTGAACTTCCTGCAGACGATGGGAATGATAGTTTGAAGATTATGTCACATTCATCGATTTCATAGATTGTTTCATTTTTTAAAACAAACGTATGTTTGCTTGTTTTAACAACATACTTAACCTCATAAACAAAGTTTTTTTTTTACAATTTGCACCACATAATTAACTGTTTTCTTTTCCAGTCAGTTTCACTAATGCCCCATAATTAATGCCCCCACTTTACCCTTCCTCTATTTCTTTCTCAAAATTTGTAAACCCAAACTGTTGTATCAAAGCACAAAATACATGTTGTACCTTGGGATGTCCGAAGGTACATTTATTTTGTCCCCAGGTACAACTGGTTGCCTTTACAAATAAAACAGCCTAGAAAGTAGTATCAGGTTATGTTTACATTGAAATCGTATCATCATTGAGTAGAACAAATTTTTAACTAACTTTACCAACCCTAAAAAATACAATTATAATCAATGAGAATACAAGAATCAAAATGAAAAATTCAAAATATTTACTTAACAAAGGACGTATTTCAATTAGTTGTTCAGCAAACACAAGAAACACCTGTGGAGTGCCGATCTCTGTGAGAAGGTTCTCTGGTGGCAAATGGTAAATTACAATGTGTTATTTTGCTACTTACTCAAAAGGAGGCAGCACAATATAAACTGTTTCAAGGTACAACTGTCTCATGGTACACCTTCCCCTAATTTAAGGATTTGAGTGAACATTACAGACATTTCTTCTCTCATAATGAAATTAAATTTGAAGTTACTTAATATATTTATATTATGTACCATTTACTATAAAGTATAACTGTTTTCCAATTTGTAAAAGGAGAAATGTCCAACCCAGAAACTTTAAAGCAGCTTAACTAGTAACTTATAAATGCACCGTATGAAGCAATTTTACTGTGGATTATTTTCCAGGCTTGCTCGACACTTTGGACTACTAAAAAAAATTTTATTAGCAATCTTGGGGACAGTTTTACGAGAATATTTTCTTAAGATCTGCAATTTTAATTATATATATTTCATTGAAGAGATGATATTTATTAAGTATAAACAGGTTTGGTTTGTTTCTTAACTGTAAATTTTTTGCTACAAACAGATGGATTTTAAATATTTTACTAAAATTGTTTGTTGGATGGTTAGTTTAAAAGGTGAAAGAATTACACATAGATAATCAGGCTCCGCCAAACATACTAAGATTACTGTAATAAAATTCATGCAAAAGTATGCGATAGGAAAAATATAGTTTTATATCAGATGTTGGTAGAGTTTGAAATAAGAAAAAGTTGAATTAATTACTGAAGAATTTACAGTTTTTAAAGAGTCTTTGATAAAAAAAAAAGTGAATGTTGTACTAAAACCTAAAATTGAATAATTTTTTCTGTGAAATGAAATACAAAATACAATATTATAAGCTCTTAAAAACACTTTTTTTCTAAGTATTTGATAGCTCTACAACTTGTTTAAATGATTCGATTTCTTTGATTTTTCCGAGCAGTCTACTTCAAAATTTATCCCTAAAGGACGCTTCTAACCAAAAGGATACGGATCAATCTGAATCCAGTAGAAACTGATTAACGTATATTGGGATGCTTTCGGGTGATCTTCCCCTCGGGATTGATTCCAGACCGTCGCCAATAGCCCGTTGCGTTGCTCCAGTGCAACGTTTATTAACTGCCTACCTACCCTGGGCATCAGGTTTTCCTTGAAAAATTTCTGTGAATAATCATTGCCAATCTGTTGTATACATTTAAGCACAAACGAGATATTCATCATGCTTCCAAATTTTTAAATCTTGGTTTAAAAAACAGTAACTAAATTTTGTAAATATTTAGCGAATTTTTCGAATGGCGGAGCTTTGTCTTTTAAAGCAAAACTGTCACTGAAATCGCAAGAATAAAAAGCCCTCTCTCCTCGTTGTCTAATGCAAATGACGTTCTAATGGCCGTTAGGAGAGCGCAAACACTACATTGAAGACGTGTCCATGTATAAACGAAGAGGATCAGTCCCAAAGCTGAAGAGGATACAAAACCCATTTACGAGGCCACCAATATTTAGCAGCCTCCCAACATAACACGCCCTTTGTTACATGTTACTCATCTAAGGCTTCCTGCTCGTACTTGACGATGCATTGTGGGAAAACTTGTATTAAATGCTGTAACGGAAGAAAAATGTACTTGAAGGTGTCTAGACTAGTATATTACAGCACATAGTTAATTCATAGCTGTATTTATTTATTTATCAGAATTGAATGAATGGCGCACTTGCGAAGGGTTGTAAATGATTACTACTCACAATAAAGGCTGAGAGAAATGCGTGTTTAACCCTCCAAGGAGTTTCAACGAGATATCTCGTCCATAAAGATCTGACCAATTTTGCTAATGACGAGATATTTTTCGTCATCAAGATATTGCCGATTTTTCACCGGTGATGAGATCAAGATCTGGGCAGGTGTTTTCTAATGACGAGATATCTCGTCCATCGAGATCTGGTCAGTTTTGCTAATGACGAGATACTTTTTCGAGACAACCACCATAACGAATACACAGTTAATATACAGAATAAAAACATATTTTAAAGTGCAACATAGCGTCTTTTATCCCTTAGAAAGTCAGCGTGTTGAAAAAAGGTAAAAAAAACCTTTTGTGTGAAGAAGTATCACTTTTTATGAATGAACCAGCCAGTCCCTGACCAGTAGTTGACCATTTACTCGTATTTCTCATTAAAACAAGCAAACTAGTTCTAGCAAAATAATTAAATTTATATTCTTGTAGCCAATGGACTACTGGAATAAATGGTAACCAATCTGAAGTTCACTAATAAGTATGTCTGTTTCCAAATTAATAGCCGAGTAGAGGTAGTAATTGAGGAAGAAGTAGGAAAATAACTTTAAACTGTTCTCCTGAAAAATTTTATTTTTGTGACAGTGTCCTATGGCCTCCGAGGTACAGATATGTATCGTACATCCATCATGTATATAATGTTTCTAAGTCTTTTCGTTATACGTTGGAGTGGTGTGGAAGTTTGGAGAGTGGGATGCCAACTCAGACGTTGGCCTCGTAATTTGACTGTAGCTCAAAATTACGAGGGGTTGGCCTCTGATTTTACCTTCTGATGTGTGTAAAAAATAATAACCGACGCGATACTCATGCTGTAAAAACCAAACAATTATCTACCACAATCTAGCTACCTAACAGATTAACCTTGCACAAATTTTCCCACCTGTAAGCATGTGAGGACCCAAAGTTCGAAGCAATTAATCACTGCTTTTAAAATTATCACTAAATTATATAAATGTGAATCGAATTTTCGTCTTAGTCGACAAGACTAGTTTAAAAAATCAAACAGGCGTTACATTTCTGAGCATTGACCAAACCTCCAAAGGAAACGGACCACAGCCGCCAAGCTCACAACGCTAACAGAAACACGACAATGAATTGAATCTGTGAGAAAAGAAGTTACTGTACATTTGAATGACGCTATTTAGTTACACATAGCTGAGCAGACATCTGTGAAGTCTCCTTTAAAGTTATCCGTTTCCTGCCCTGTCTGAATTATTTACGACATGTTTCTATTATACGAACATGAGATTAAGTTGTAATCAGTACTTAAAAAAATTGAATAATTGTTCATAAACAAGTTTGGGGCAGGCTTTCTCCTACCGGAATTACGGAGGGTAGAATTTATGGGGCAAATTGATTAAATAAAGACTAAAGAAGCACGCTTTTTTTACGGGTTGCGATTGCTTTAATAACCTCCACTCACGAGATCAGAATAATTTAGGTTTTATTAGGCTCTGAATCTGTGTTTGTAACATCAGCTACCTACAGCACCGCATTGAAAAAATATTCCGTTTTTAAGTTTGTTTTAAGCAGTGTTCTACTAACACATGCTTTGCGATATCCATTTTGTATTTAAGGGAATATAACAACGATTATTTATTTTAAATTTATAGTAAATGTTTTAGCATACCTTATTCCAATACACATGGAATGTGCATTGCCAAAGAAAAAGATTTTTGCATAAACAGTAATCAATAAATTTAATTTTTTTTCAAAATATTTCAATATTTTAAAATTCAAACTTCTACAATTTTTCCCCAAATATTTTTCTTTGTTTTTCTTGTAGCATTTTTTACAATTTTGTTCATGGACTTTCATTTACTATTGTAATTTTAAAATTTTTTTTGCAGATAATGAAAAAATAGCACAAAACAGTCATAATTGATTTTTATAATTTTTTTAAAATCAACTATTTTTCTAAACCGTTATTCCACGCACTAAATTATCGAATACATAATAAAAATGACTAAAAAAGTTTTAAATCTCTATATTAACTATAAAAAGGTCTTAATATTTTAAAAACACTGCAGTTATGAAAAATAGAAAGCAGAGAAAAATGACTTTATAGTTTAAAAATTAATTTCACACCTGATATTCGATGGAAAACTATAATAAATAACAAAATAATGTAGCTGCAGCAATGCAATTTAGCACACATATTCAAGCTATACATTACAATGTAAGACAATAGAAATATCGGCACTATAGTAAATTTTAGGGTACTGTGTTCCCTTAAATGCTAATATTTAAATTCAAGAAACATTTTCACCTCCTTAAAATAGCTAACCGCAGAAGCATTATACGGGATTTAAATCTAAACATGAAATCGGTTATTAGACAAACCAAAATTACAAAATTATATTTTGGGTATTAAAATTATTACCAATTAAAATTATCTACCAATTTTGAGAATAATGTCTTGCACACTTTATAAAAATTCCTCTAAAAGTGGATATCCTTTACTCGTTCCTGAAATACGATGCACTCAAACACTTATTTTTTGAAAACCTAGATTCGCTGAAAACAGCACAGGATTTTAGCCACGACTATATATCTCTTAAACCGTTAAGTAGTACTTTTAAACATATTATTCCGCAGGAACGGGATTCGAAAAAATGAAAGAAATCTTCAAAAGAATCTTTCATAACCCACGGGTAATTGTTTACAGCATACATCACTTTGTGACTCTCCATTTTTATTCTCGAAAAACATTTCATCAACATTCTCGAGTTTCAGGTTAACGACGACTGCAAAAAAATACATAGCTACGACTGCATCACGACGGAATTATTCAAACAAAAATAAAAACCCTCTCGCCACTCGAAAGCAAAACCCTTTCCACCAATTAACGATTCATCTTCCCCAGGCAAAAAACAAACAAAAAAATTCCCCACCTCAACTCATCTCCAGAGTATTCAGTTGTATACAGCACAGAATCAAAATGGAAAAAAATGAGAGAATACTTCTACCACTTTATCAGTCTTCTCCTGGCTATTTATCCTCTTCGGGGGAATTTTTTTGTTTGTGATTTTCAACAAAAGCAAAAAGCTCGGAGAAAAGAGACGGAAACTAGCCTCTCCTTAAGATCCAGACCCCTCCAGTCCAGACGGCAAGACCACCCGTCCCCCCTTCATTTTCACGATGTTTACAAAAGGATGTTGTTTTGTAATATTGAACCGTTCATTACAAACGGATCTATCTCGCGAGACATGGGACTAGACACTTTATTTCCAGACTCGGGGTTGCGTCTTGCCAAGACGGATCCGCGTCTGCGAGGGTCATCCGAAATGCGCATCGACGGCTTAACTGAGATGGACGAGCGTTTTTGAATGGAGAGGAAAAGCGATCGCGCAACCGAGAGCACGGTTGGAATTCCGACCGCCATTTAGGATGGGTTTTAGGGCGCAAGGGTCACATTTGGCCAAGCTACTCCAAACACAAGACAGACAACTTGAAGTAAAAGACATAAACACACAAGGTTGGTTAGTTTGGATTTATGGCGAAATGGCCATATCTGGGCAAACTTCTACAAAAGCAAAACTGACAATATCAAGTAAAGGACATACACGCACAAGGTTGGTTGGGTTTAGTGGCGTAAAGCCCCTATTTGGCCAAGCTTTTCCAAACACAAAACGGACAGCATAAAGTGATGCACATACACACATAAGATTGATTAGTTGGGTTTTTTAATGGCGCAATGGCCATGTTTGACCAAGCTTTGCCAAATACGATACACGCATTAAATAATGAACATACACACAAGGTTGGTTGAGTTTTATGCCACAAGGGTCATATTTAATCCAGCTTCGCCAAGCACAAGACAGACATACGTGGTTAGTTAGGTTCAGAGGCGCAAAGGTCCTATTTGGCTAGGCAACACAAAACAGACAATGTCAAATAAAGGATATGTACACACAAGGTTAGTTGGGTTTTATGGCGCAAGTCATATTTGGCCAAGCTTCTCCAAACACAAAATAGACAACGTCAAGTAACGGATACGGTTGGGTTTTATGGCACAAGTCATATTTGGCGCATCTCCAAATACAAGATAGGCAACGTCAAGTAATGGACATACACACGAGGTTAGTTGGGCTTTGTGGCGCAAAGGCCATATTTGACTACGCGTTGCCATAACAAGGCAGATAACGTTAAGTAATGGACCTACACAAGGACAATTTTACTGACACGGAAGAGGGATATACATCCAGGTTAAATTACAGGAGTGAAACCTACGCCGCCGTCAACTCGTAGATGACACTCTAGATGGAAAATTATCGTATACATCGGGGCGTCGTTATTGCTGTCCTGCTAGTATTACTGTCCCACATGGGAGTGCCACGGTACCGGTACAAAAGGTTACAGGTTGGATTGGGTTTTATGACTCAAAGGTCATATTTGACCAAGCACAAGAGAGACGAAGCCAACTAATGGACATATACACACGTGGAAAGTGTTACTTATTCACAAGAGAGAAGTATGCCCCCCAGGTAGGAATCTAATTTGCACTGCCTAAAACTCGCAGGTTGGTAGTGCGGTAGGCAATCGCATTGAGCTAGGGCCACCCTCCCCGAAAGCAAAATGAAGATCAATGTCTTCAAGAGAAGCTGACTGACTATAGTGATAGATTCCAATAGGGAACACGTAAAACGCATAACACACCTTCTGACCAGTCTTTACCAGACGAGTAATATTAAAAGAACTGGATGTGTATAAGAGATGTGACAAAATTTCAAAAAGCAGAATTAAACAATATGGGGTGAAACTACTTCAATCGATGTATGGGAGAATAGAGCTAATAATCTAAATAGGATTTGAACTTTATTTTAAAAATAAATTTATGTTATAAAACCATTAAATTACAAATCGAATCAATATAAGTTATAAAGACTATAAAAATAACAGGTACTATGGAATTCTATTATCCTTCAAACAAAGACTCATTATTCAGATTCAAAATCACATTTTCGATTGAAGGTTTGATTTATAACTCCAGGGTCATTTTCTGCTGGACGCATACTTTTGATTAAAACTCGGAGCTTTTCAAATTAATTCTGATCACGTTTGTCTATCAATACTCGGAAATTTTATAACTTTTCTCATTCGCATTTGTTTATCTCTGGGCCGATTCGCTCTGAAAATGCTTTTCTTTTTAGTAATTGGACCGACTTCACTGGAGGTGAATCAGTTTTACGGCAATATCACGGGTTAAACGCCAAAACACGGAGATTCCTTTTTTTTCTACTCACCTCTACACAAAAAACATTTGTGTATAAGAGATTTTAAATTGACTGACCTCTTTTGAAAAAGAACACCACGCAGGTTTTCCTTATAACTAAATTGCATTATGTAGATTGTAGTATCTAGAAAACTGAGTAAAAAATATCTGATTTGGAACAACACACTGAGAATACGAAACTAAAGTGTTTTAAAATTTGCTATTTAATAAAAAGTTCCTTACAAACAAACTTAGTTATCTAACTCTTAAACAGTAGTTACTGAAACAAGTAACACTTTTTGAAGTTGCTGGTAATACATTCGCAGTTGTATATAACAAAATAGATTGATTTCATGAAGCTTTTGACAATACTGTCCCAAAATCGGTTACAGTTCAAATGTAATTTGCATATTCCATCATCAAACTGGTGACTGTTTTTAGTACCCAGACACTCGATTCTTAGACGTTCTTGTGGTGGGTTTAAATCTATTTTGAGTACTAAGTTCCGGACTTATCAATCCTCATGTTATAAAAAATATCTTAGAGTGAAAAACGAATAAGAATTGACTGAATTAATTCAAGCCAATGGGCAAGTATGCAAAATTCAAAAAAGTATAAAACATGTTTTCATGTTAGTGTTAACCCCGTAACATTTACTAAATAATCTATTTGTTTAACTGATTCTGTACTTAAAAAGTAATGAATTTCACTCATCGTTCGCGGAAGAGTGTTACCGACTACTCATGGTGTCCAATGCCGGCGAAGGGCTCCATTCCAGCGGCATCTTGATCGAAGAGTTTCCGTTGGAATATGCATGACTACACGAGACAATTTTAGCATTGCAGCACATAGGATTCATTTTCTGGACCTTCTACACTTTGTTACCGTAACACTATATTATCTAAGAGAAATTTTCAGTGTGAACAAGCAAACCAGATGGTCTGCGAAGATTTTAGTCGTGCTATCCAAATGCTATCGCATGATACATGTCAGGGATTACTTAAAATGCAATTTATCGCCGTTTCGGAAACATTAAGCGTTTAATCTATTTGGTGTTGACCAATCAACTATCATATATCAAATCGGAATTTATTCTTTGGAACTTTTATTGGCGAAGTGCTGAAATCGTATTCGAAAAACAAGCCAACTGATGTCACGTCCGGAAACGTATAGGAAACGCGTATAAGCGCAGAAGCACTATAGTCATCTATACTTAGCTTTGTAAAAAATGCTTCTCACATATGTACAGAATAGCTAAACTGGGAGATAAATGTTTTAGAATCCGCCTCGGGGGCATATGTAAATGTTTTTACACTAGAATTCGATTGAGTTTTGTAAATAAATATGATCACCACACCAAGGTACATATAAAATAAATGTTTTCAAACACCCTCGGAAGACACGGTGAACCATTCTTTCTTGGTACTTATTCTGAACTAAAACAATTGCAACATTCATAAACAGACGAGACAAATTACGTTGTTTAAAGATAACTTTTCAAATTTCGTATTCTTAAATCATTCAACAAGATTTCTTCAGAATTCGAACAAAGCGGAGAACAATCCAAACACTTACCGTGACAGTTGTGAGAAAAACAAACATGATTAATGTATATCAGCAGTTAATTTGGTTGTGAAATAAATATTTTCTATAACCCGCAATGTTCTAAGTCACTGTTGACAACTATCACCGCGAATTCCGAAAATGACAAAAACTATTCTTTGGTTCTTTCGTGTTTCATTTTCTGCTTCGATTTCTATCATCCAGTTTTTCATTGCTGTCTAATCAGATGAAGAATTTCTTTAGCTTGTTGTGTACATTGCCTTTTATTGCTTTTTAGCGAGCTCTTCCGTGTAGTTTTAGCAATATTATATTACTATTAAAACTGCTATTACCAGTGTTTCTCAACCGCCGGGCCCTGACATTAATTATACTGGGCAGTGAGTTTGGAGAGTGGGGTACTTGCTTTGGTGTTGACTTCGTCATCTGACCTTGGTTCAAAATTATGAGGTGTCGTCCACGGATCTTTTCCTTCGGTATTGATCCTAGACCATCGCCAATAGCCCGTTGTGTTAGTCAGTGCGAGGTAAATTCAACTACCTACATCCTATTCTATATTAAAATTTTGAAATGATAATGTCTTACTACCGAGTTAAGCATAATACCTCTTGACCACTTTACACGTAAACAACCCAATATTACTTGTTCTTCAGTGCTATAACAGTGTGTATGTACCTGTAAGTCTTGCATTGTATAGAAAAATGGTTCTTCTTTTCATATGTGAACTATGGCGCTCAATTAATTCCTTTAGTGATATGATTAATTTTTTCCTATGTGAACTACAGTACTCAATTCATTTCCTTGACAGCATACCTCATCGTTATATATAACAGTGCTGCCCTTGTGAATCTCGATATAAGTTGAGTATGCATTTACGTTTCTCCTTGTGGTGCTCTAAACCTTTCAATGAATGTGTAGATTGCAAAACTGTTCTGTAGAAATGTGGAATACATTTAAATTCTCTTTTAGCGAATTATTTAGGTTCTCTTGGAATTTGTCATTTTCGTGAATAAATTTTCATGAATAAATATTTTTATTAGACATATTCTGGGGAGAATAGTATTCGAATGTGCCGAAACCTCAGATCCTAAACGCTTAAATAACATCTTTGTATCAAATGTCAGAGGCCAATCAGCAAGGAAATAGAAAGAACATTTTCCGATTGAAATTGAAACTCAAGGCAATCCGCTCTCCTGCATACGGTACTCAAATCTTTTTTCTGAATACTGTTTCTTGGCAGGTACGCATTACTGTTTCGGGTGACACGGGTGAATTTTTTAAAAGTTAACAGGTTTAAATTTTAATAGGAATGCAAGGCAAGGGATTTAGTTTAATTTTAGTGCGGAGAAATATTAAAGATGTTTGTGACGCAAAAATATATTTTTTGGTGATCAGAATGAGGTATGTCAATAAGTATCAGCAGATATTGGCCTGGAAAATTACGTTATTTAATGTCCAGTGATTGATAGCTAATTTAAATGTATGTTTACACTTGTAAACATACCTCACCGTATGCATGTACTAATGTAACTAATGTACTAATACTCTTTAACCCTCCAAGTGGTTTAAATAAGACATCTCGTGCATCAAAATTTGACCAATTCTATCCTGATGACGATATATTTCGTCATCAGGATGCTGACGATTTTTTTTTGTCATGACGAGTTCATGATCTGGTCGGAATGACGAGATATCTCGTCCATCAAGATCTGTTCAGTTTTGCTCTCATGACAAGATACTTCGTCAAGACAACCATCAGGAGGGTTAAGATTATACCATAATTAACACTAACATTAGTTTAATGTACGAACTTTTAAAAACTGGAGGGCTTTTAACGAGTAAATTTGTTGATTCCATGACCACGTCTTATAAAAAAAGAAATTACCGGTCTGTCTCACAAAGGTTGAGAACCATTGATATAGTCGGCTTAGAGCAGAAAATCATTAAGTGACGAAGCGAACTTCTTAGTGTACAGTCGTTTGAGTATTAGTTCATAGGACAAAAATAAAAATTATAAGCATTTTATAGTCATGCATCTTTTAAACAGATTGCGATATGACTATGTATTTCTCATCATCATGAAAATAAGCGTCTAGCCTTCTAAAAAATGTCAGTTAGCCCTGCAAGCGGTTTCGACGAGATATCTCGTCCATCAAGATTGGACCAATTTTGCTAATGTCGAGATATCTCATCATCAAGATATTGCCGATTTTTTGTTGATAACGAGATCAAGATCTGCTTAATTTTCTTCTAATGATCGTGATCGTGTTTTCTAATGATGAAATATTTCGTCCAACAAGATCTGGTTAGTTTTGCCACTGACGAGATATCTCGTTCAACCACATCTGGTCAGTTTTCTTCTAATGACGAAGTATCTTGTCCATTAAGATCTAGTTTACTAATGACGTGATATCTCATCGAGATAACCACCAGGAGGTTTAATATCACTATACCTTGGTAGAAAAGGGTCAATGTCTTAGTTCACTAATTTTGAGTATTGTCCACAAATTCAAGATAATGAAAATATCTCGTCAAGATAATTCCGATGTTTCGTTGATGTTTAAATCTAGATCTGGCCAGTTTTCTTTTAATGACGAGACACCTCGTACATCTAAATCTAGTCAATTTTACTAAAAGATACCTCGTCGAGACAACCACGATGAGGGTTAATGGGTTCCTGCTCGAAGCCGACGATATATTCTACGATATTGTAAGTTAACATTTATAATGCTTGGCTAACTTCACCACAATACTTCCCCTCCATTAGTTGATGGATTCACCACAGTAGATTCTTTATTCGAAAAGTCTTCCTTCTTCATTTGCCAGAGCAAGAACACGACACAAGTAACAAACAACAGAACAAGTAACAAACAACAGAGGATAACAGACGAAGTGGAGAGGATAATACACTGTTTCAACAACGAAGAGGGGAAAGAGAGAGAGCGTCGTCATTTGCAATCAAGCCAGACAAAACATAAAAATCCAGTCTCTAAAGTAAAAGCTCCAAAGACAAAGAGTCCAAGTCACGTCTATTGTTCTCCGGACCCACCACCTGCCTAGTTACGAATTCAAGGAAATAGCTGTTAATGCTCGCAATTAAATCCCTCGTTCCCCGTGATAGGTTGGGGAAGCAACGTTCAGATGAAACAGGGGGCGATACTTGAAATCGCTGCGACTTCCTTGCCAAGGTGGCTTTGTAGAAACATTTATTAAAGACTTACTGTAAAGCCCATTGAGATAACAATACAGCAGACTGCAGAAATGACTTGTTGCTATACTCAAGTGTTTATTATTATCTTTTGTGGAGTAATCGCAAATAGTGAGTGTGCTTGAAACATATCCTTGATATGTTTTATTCTTCACGAATATGTACGACTCAAAATACTCAGCACAGTAAACCAATTAATAAATCTCACAGCTCAAAAATGCACATCTCGGTCTTGGTAATAATCTCACATCTCGGTACTACTGAACTCAAATAAACTCACAGCTCAAAAATCTTAGTAATTCTAAATGGAACTAAGAAATTAAACATATTACTGGTGTTGCCAGATATAGAAAATTTTATATTAATTAATAATTTAACCCTCCGAGCGGTTTTGACGAGATATCTCATCCATCAAGATCTGATCAATTTTGCTAATAATGATATACATTGTCATCAAGATGTTTCCAAATTTTTGATGAAGATATCAAGATTGGTCTGTTTTCTGCTAATGACGATATATCTCGTCCATCAAGAGGTTTAGCTAATGACAAGATACCTCATCAAGGCAACCACCAGGAGGGTTAATATCGCCATGCGCGTTTTCACTAAATTTCTGTATCAAATTCGCTTGCCTTTTCTACTATTTTATCTCGTTTTCTTACGTCTACGTCATGATTTAATATTTATTGAGCGCGAGCGATTTCCGTGAGAGTTTAAACATTTTATTTAACTTTAACCGTGATAGAGAGAGGATAAGTAGTGACCAAAGTCGACGTAAGATTTGCCTTTTACATAGTAGGATAAAACTTTAAGAATAAAATAATTATTACCTCATTAGAAGAACAGTATTTTTTTGCATTTATGATATTTTCAGGGCTGCACGATTTCTAACTAGTTTTGACTATTAGAATCTCTCATAGGATTCTTTTAACCTATAGGTGTGGCTATTTAGCCATTATGTGTGTTGTGGAATAAAAGCAATGCTACACTACTTGGAAATCTCGCGAGGCTCAGAGGGTTAAACATAATCTAACAAAATTGTTAAAAAGACTAAGAATCTAAGACCTGGTCACTTATATTTATAGGTAAGATACGTTTACGAGTCACGATTTATACACATGAAAGAATTTTGGAATCTTGTTTTTCCCTTTCTATATCAAGGAATCATCGAGGTCGGAAGAAAGAATTGTATGTGAGTGAGCCCTTTGTATGAATTATCCCAATTCAAGTTTTGGTAATTTCACGAGTAAGTCTGAATGGTTTTGAATCTAGAATGAAGACGATGGTTAATCTGTACTTGAAGCTCTCTAATTTGCGGTTTGAACATTTCTTTTTCATGGTGTCAAGAATAAGATAACGAGCAAAATCAAAAGGGGAAAATCTTATTCAGATAACTTAAATGGGAACGAATTAGATGATAATAACTTAAATCTTACTCTATAATGAACAAAATCGTAGTTTGAATGACTGCAGATTATATTTTCCAGGACTATAAACTGCACATTTTGAGTATCCTCCATCAGGAGGTAGTTGAACTAACGTCGCACTGGAGACAACGATTTCTTCTTCAGGAGAAAAATTAAAAAGTAACTAACACTTGAAAGTACTATATATATGCAATTTTGGTATATTTAAACATTTGGTACATTTGAAAATATCTAATAAGAGGATAGACAAATTTTAATTATAAAGTACTTTATTTTAACCACAATTATTAACCAATGAAAATTTAATTTAAAGATCGTCAGAAAAATATAGATGAAAGCGTTATAACATAATAAAGAAATATGTTTTCGTCGGCTTTCAGGTGAAACACTAAGTCAAAAAACATAGTTATGAGAAAAGAGGAGGAATTCTACTCTCATTATACTATACTCACTAAGTGCGTTTCTCAAATAAAGCCTCAAGAACAAGAAGTAAGAAAAAATGACTAAGTACACTACATTTCACCACACTAAAGATCACCACGTTCTGGTCTACAAAGCGCATATCTCGAATTTATGAATTAGGGTGTTTCAGTTGTAAGCCGACGATATACTATATTTTTTCATGAAATTTAAATAAAAGAAATATATTTATTAGCAAAATTGCATCAGCAGTATTAGCGATATACTATATTTTTATGAACTTCGTAACAGGAAATTTAAATTAAAGAAAAGATGTGTTCAGAAAAATAGCATCAGCAGTATTGAGATATACTATATTTTTATGAACTTCTTAATATGAAATTTAAATAAAGAAAGATGTGTATTAGCAAAATCGCTTCAGCAGTATTAGCGATATATTATATTTTTAAGAAGTTCTTAATAGGAAATTTAAATTAAAGAAAATATGTGTACAAACAAAATCTCATCAGTAGTTTTAGCGTCAATAATCAAGTGAAAACTAATTACATATTTCATTAACGTTCGTGGCACAGAAATCCACATAATTAGCTATTGCCAAATAGAAACAAACCGATATAAAAATATAATATCAACCACTAAGGTATTCAGTCGCCAGTTTTGCCAAGGAGTTTAAATACGCTTAATTTAGTGCTTCCCACTATTGCTAAAACTACACAGAAGAGTTCACCGCTCTCATGAAATTCTTCACCAGTGTCATTACAAAAGGCAATGAGAAACAAGAAAGATAGAAAACAGCGCAGCAAAGAAAATGTGAGAGAACGCGAGATTAAGGTGACGTCAAAAGATATCGGATCACTTTTGAACAGTGAATGGGATGCAATTGAAGTGGACTATCAGGAGCTGATTGTAGTAATGCAACTGAGGTGTGGTCATTTTACCATGAATTTATTGGAAATAAGAATAAACAGAAGTACGAACACGAAATACTCTTTTATATTTTTGATTAATTTAATTCGCAGTTATGATGAAGACATGGGTATATCGATGCTTTTATTCGTTGCAATGGATTAAAATACGGTATTAAATGTGAGTAACGACACTGCAATCATTAGACATAAACGGTTAACCCTCCAAGTGGTTTCGACGAGATATCTCGTCAATAAAGCTTTTGCTAATGACAAGATATCTCGCCATCGGGATAGTGCCGATATTTTGATGACGAGGTCAAGATCTGGTCAGTTTTCTTCTAATGGCGGGATATACTTCGTTCATCAAGATCTGGTCAGTTTTGCTAACGATGAGATACTTCGTCAATTCGCAAAACTGACTGGGTTGATCAAAAAGTACCGAACCGTCAACAAATGAATAGGATGAAATAAAAGTAAATGTCCAGAAGATAATTGTGGTAACACGAATGAACTATTTTGCAACACACTTTAATAGAAATGAGAATTAAAACACGAAGATGGAGTGCTGCTTTATGTTCTCGATATAATTTTATTTCCTTTGGAGGTGTGAAATGTACATATCTGTGCTCGCATTCGCTATAAATGGTTTGAAATAAGGTACCAAACGCGAGTAACGACACTTCCACCAATTGATATAAACAATTAAAGGACTTCAGCGCATATGCTCTGGAGTGTTCGATAGTTTTGTTTTATTTTGATAACTATTTTATATGCGGCCCACAGGAATATTGTACTACCTCGGCAAAGTGGGCCCCAGAACGATTTGGGTTGTTTAGGCCAGCTAATATCCATATGTCCATCGGAAACGCAACCAATCTCTTTATGTTGCGGCACGAAACCACGGGAAAAGGTCCACCTCGTGATTCATTCAGCGGGAAACAATACAATGCTTCAAATTTATGAGATACTTTGGGAGGACAGGCGTTTTGTACAACATCCGGTAATTTGAGAGCGCTTTTATACCTAAATACCCGCACAGGAATTAAGACCGCACGCCAACGTTATGACGTCATTATCTCCCAATCTCGAAAACACATGTTAATAACATAATGACGATGTATATAAAACGTGGTGGTAAAAGTTTTTTTTTTAATTCCAGTGGTCATCAGCTGCTAGTTTTATACGCTTCTAAATGATTTTGGGGCTGCTACATTTGATTCGGTGAAATCTGAAAGACTGTCGTCTTCAACGGTCTTTAACAATGGCGTTTGTTCTTCTGGAAAACAATGTCGATTCTGTAGGGGGAAATCGTTAACAGTTTCGCCATTAATGTAAGATTAAGGGAGGAAAAAGAAAATGTATGAAAGTATCTATATAAAGTAAAACCTCAAAAAGTCGTCACTTAAGAACCAAGAGACGACAGACGGAACGATGACTATAGAATGGACTATAGACGGAATGATTATAGAAATATGTTTGAGAGTAACCATCAATACGCATTACTGTAACAATCATTTCAATTTTAAATTTCAACGGTATTCATAACATTAATATAGACTAATGGAGATACTACAACTTACAGAAATGGGTACATATATTTTTAATTTTACCTTTTATGAACTTTCTTTGAACATTTTTAAGCTTCAATACTATTTCACATGCGTTATAATGCCAAGTACATGTCTAATTTGATTAATACAGTGAGCTTTTCTCACGTATTTTATTTAAAACGAGAACTGACACCAGTAAAAGACAGGATGGGAATAAAATACAAAATGGAATAACGACACTGGCGTCAATAGATATAAGCAATTAAGAAAGTTTAGCGCAGATGCTATGCGAAGGTCTGATAGTTTATAGAAATGTTTATTACTGGATTCAGAGAACGAATTGTAAGTCAATGTCTCCAAACTTTGTCTTTAGAGTCGACGGTTGTTAAAAAGTTGTATTTCAAAGTACAAAAGTACACTGTGTCTTAAAACATCAATTAAGGCATCACTACAACAATTATTTAGGATACAATAAAATATTTAGTAGTGTAACCCAACACCATCATGAAGTACTTTTTGATAGGACAAAGCTGCAGTTTTTCATGAACCTTGCTAAATTTTGCAATTGCTAAGACTTTTATTCATATTCAACTTGTAAAACGAAATGCTGAAAGAATATACTTTAAATGTTTACTGGTTGTTTTGAAAACAAAAAGAATAATTTAAATCTTAAAAACAGGATCCGAAGGTAATCAGCCAATTTAGAACAGGTTCCACTTAGTTTCATAACAACTAAAGTTGTTAACAATATAAGGTTGAGTAATATACAAATTTCATTTATATAATTACAATAAATAATTCATAATAAGTTCGCATTTAAATTGCATTGCATTTTTCTGGTATTCAGTAACTTACAGTTTCATTATAATAGAAAACCTAACAAGAATTCTGCCTATTGATAAACTTCGATGGTGGTTTACATGCAAAAAATCGACCTTCATCGCAGTTCACCTTTGTTAAAAGCAATTGGTTGTTTATTCAAGTTTTAAATTGTCCCTTTCCGATAGAAACGACATGTAATATATTTAATAACAAAGCGATATATTAGTATTTTTCAATCATTTTAAGAAGCGCGTCATTAAAGACACCAATCATAAAGTAAACGAAATTTTAAGTTTTTTTTACTCTGACTATAAACTACGAAAGTTCACAAACGCTACAAAAGCTTTAACCTTCCTAGTGGTTTACCTTCGAAAACTACTCTGTAGTGCCAAGCCTCTGATGCAAAAACTATTCCAAACTGTTACCAGTTCTGGGCAATGGAAATTTGGTTTTCCTATTTGGATCTTTCTTCCCCATGGAATAATAGGGCAGTTTTGTCTCGGCGAGATATATGGTCCGAAACGAAATTGACCAGATCTTGGACGAGATATCTCGTCAAAACACTGGAAGGGTTAAGGGGGTATGATCTTTGGACGCTCAAATTTCAGTGAGAAGAGGTAAAAGTTTCAACTCTGTAAAAAAAATATTTTTCGGTGGACTCTTCAAATTTAGAACTTTTACAGAATGGATGCTATATTTTATTTAAGAGGAAATCATAAAACCTCTCCCATTCAAACTTTTGTGTTTTTGAACAAAATTTACGAATAAATTTTGACCAAGTGTTATTTTTATAATTTTGAGGTTCGTAAGATATCTCAAAAACAATTTGATGCACAATAATGAAAATTTTCTCACTTCTATATATGATACATGACTTAAAATGACTGATAATTATAAATATCGGTTCCAATTATTCAAGTTATAAATTTGAAAATATTAAAATATTACCAAAATTGCTATACATATCAGAATAGTATTGCAAAAGAACATAGAAATTTTTCAGCTAAGATTTTGCGAGTAGGTCATTTTATGAGCAATTATTCCTGTAAGAAATTAGAAAAGTTTCATAGTTCTAGAATACAAAGGCTGTTCGGACATTTTTTGAACGATTTTAATGGACTGAAGCTCATTTTTTACATGAAATTTTTGTGTTTTAAATGTTCCATTTGATAGACTTATTGTTAACTATAGCCCTTATTGTTAACTATCATTCTACACCTTAATTTCCATGATAATAATGACTTTTGTAGTATCGACAGTGGTATTTTGTCCCATTCTTGCTCCACAGTTTTCCGGTCCTTGAATGGTTTTCGGTCACGTTTTGATAATGCCCCTTTTAAAAGTTCAAAAGCACAAAAGTCCATGGGTGAAACATCTGGAGATTTAGCAGGAATATCAGTAAAGGGTTTGACTTGATACCAGTTTCTTGTTCCATTTTTTTTCAAAGAATTTAATAGTCGATTTAGATGTGTGGCTGCTTGCTTTACCCTGATGCAGTTCTACTGATTGTCGGCACTGTGGGTAAAGATATGGTCTTGATAATATGTGGGTGTTGATTTTTACATTTTCCCCTCTTTTTACTTTTAATTTTCCATTATATGCAAAACCGGAAACAATCATAAATCTTTTAGAGAAAGTTCTCACGTTCACTTTGCTATAGTCCTTTGATTTGGCGGATTCTCTTTTAAAATTAAAGATATTACCTTACAAATATTCTCAGAATTTTTCTTTTTTGGATACTTTTTTAGAAGTATTTTTCCACTTTTAAATTTTTTTCCTTTCTCAATAATATTACTTATCCTACCTTTAGATATCGAAAAACCATGACCTTTACAGCGTTTTTGAATAATTGAATAAGCATAATTCTCTTCGGAAAGAGAGAAAACATAGCCTTTCATCCATTGCTAATTTAAAAGCGCCATTTTGAAAGTAAACAAAACTTTGAGTTAGAAGACGATATACTTTAACTATTTAACTGCTGTGGAAATAAAATTCTTTCGTAGCATACAATTTTTTACAGCTTATCAAAATCGTTCAAAAAATGTCCGAACAACCTCTGTAATAAGGTTTTGAGAAATCTTGCAATCCGAAAAAATAAAAATAATACTAGGGCAAAATTTGGTCTTATATTCTTGTCAAAAACATGAATTGAAATTATAGAGATCTCATCCATCAAGATCTGACTAATTTTGTTAATGACGAGATATCTCGTCATCAAAATACTGCCAATTTTGATGATAAGATCATGATTTGATGATGAAACTTGATAACGAGATATCTCATTCATCAAGATCCGGTCTGTTTTACTAATGACGAGAGAACTATTAGGAGGATTAAATACAGTAAATCCTTGGCTATCCGGGCTCCGATAACCGAGTGTCCATTCATCCGAGTCAAACAAGTGCTTTGCATCTGCGGCCGAAAAGGTGATCCCATCCACTACCTTTTTGACAGATCTCACAAGTCCGTGGCATTTGGCAAAACCTTCTTTACAAAACTATTCTCATTAGTGCAAAGGATTGCTAAGAATAGATACTACCACCACAAGATCCTTAAAATGGTGGAATTTCTCAGCTCCAACATTGATTATATCTGTGAGAGCTGAGAAGTCAAAAGTTCTTGAAATACAATAGCTTTTCTTTCGAAATTAGTATATCTGTATTTTATAATTGTCTTTATAGACGTTTTGCTCTTAGAATTTTTTTTTGTTCTGAATACGTATCATTGTGTATTGTCACCGTTTATTGTATATGGATTATATTACTATCATTTTGTTCTATGTAAATTTAACAAATTTTGTAATCCTTTTCTTACGTCATATTGTATTTTTGTGCTTACATGTTTTGCCCTTCACTTACCATGTTTTTTATGTGAACTATCTGGAATATTTTATGTGTTTAATGGATTGATGGGCTCTCCCTAATTCCCGGAACTCGCTTGCAAGGCGGACTATATAACTGAAAGCCTCACAGGTGAAACAGTGTCCGCCTACTTCGTCCAATCCGATCCAATTCATTCGAGTACAATTTGATATCGAGGTTCTTCTAAAGTTTATAAAGCTTCAAGCACAAGTGCTGAAATTGCGTTTAAAGGTTCTACCCCAAAGGGCGACACTTATTCCATCGCACACAACTCCCTTGGAAAATAATCTCAAATTGTAGACAACGCTTGGGTCTCGCAATAAAAATATTCGAAAATACTTAAAGATCCTGTCCCCCTTAAACCTCTCGCTGCTTAATTTTTTTTTTATCAAAATAGGTTCAAAAATTGCGTATTTTTTTTATTACATATTTCAAATTTACATATATTTTAGAGTTAAAATATACAAAAACTTTTTGTAAAAGAGTTTTTTTCAATATAGAATTAGATCATAAAAAAAGGTTGTCGGAATATTGAAATTGAAGAATAATCATATAAAAGCAAAATTTTGAAAATTAATCTTGGTTAAATTATGATTTATTTTATGAAATACAAAGGTAAAACGTATATACTAATGAAAATATGCAAAAAACTTACAAAACATTTATTAGAAATGAAGAATTATTAGAAATCACTATCCGCAGAGGAATCCGAGAAATTCTCATCAGTTTCGCTATAACTATCTTCAATATACTTGATATCAGAGTCAGAACTGCTATCAGTGTCGGAAATATTGTCAGGAATGTAGGTTATATCACTCGCGAAACGCTTCCTGCCAGACATCTTTGAGCTTTGAAAAGAGCGCGCAAAATGCTGCAAAAAATGCTTGTATATTTCGCCGAAATGTGGACATCTAAAGCCATCTGTTAACCCAGATTTGAATAAACAATTAAACATCACAGAAAAGCCAAAATGAAACCATGAACGGGGAAAGAGCTGGTTGCACAGTTAAATAGACGGCAAAAAGGCATCCCCGCGGAAATCGCGGGGTGCGCAAATTTTGCTACTTCTACGTTGCCCGCGGAAATCGCGGGATGCGAGAAGGTTAAAAGCGACACTTGTTCGATCGCAAAATACTTTTCGCGCACAAGAGTCCCTTGGAAAACAAACACCAGTCGAAGGTAAATTCCACATCAGAATCACCCTCCTTTAACTTTCCAATTACATTCTTCGAAAGGCTGGATGGTAATTTCTCCGCGCAGATCTTCTGAGACGGAGAAAAGGGAAGCAAACAAACGAAAAATACCCCCGAATATTTCCATTGCCTCTCACACCAGTAATCACATTAGAAATGCCGCCCTAGTCCCAGGGTCTGGGGCGGAATTCGGCATACCCTTGTCCTGTCTCCCATGGGAGCCAACTCCACTCCATCACCCAAGATGGGCAAAACGATTATTTGTTATCCGAGAGCGCAAAATATAACGATGTAATGGCTGTTTTCGAATGAGAAACGGTCGCAACAAGACTAAAAAGCATGCGCCCAGGAATAAAAAGCAAACAAAACCAGCCATCTTTACGAAATACATCTTCCCCTTCTCACCCTTCAAAGTCCGAAATGCATAAATCAATGTAGTTGTTTATTTTTCTGTTTGTCAGACAACAAAAGCAAAAGCAAATCCTGGGCTTGACTTATTATCCTGAAAGCATTCGGCACGTTTTCTTGAGACATATTTGCATATTAGATCCAAGTACTCAAACTGGTAATAGGGCAAAGGTATCGGCTGGACGAAAGGGGGGATAATTTTAGTTGAAAAACAGATGCTAATTCTGTCTGAGTACTTTTTAATAGAGGCCTCTTTCCCTTTCTGTTTTATTTCGCTTTCCGATTAGTTCATGATAATTTCAACTTGTGCTAGAGCTGTCATTTGATTTTTGATATCGTCAATTTGGGAATGGGAAAACAGCAAAAATCCCCCGACTGTTTTGACTAATCAGTCAAACGAACATCCCCGCATTTTGAAATCTCAGACAGGATAACCGCAAATATAAATACTGAGTCCCATTTGAGTTTTTCCGACATGTTTTTTAATTTAATTTAAAACGCAGATAGTTTTTACCCCTCGAAACTGCCTCAAATTACCATCAAAGGCTTTTTGTGTACGCGTTGGATGCTCCTATCACGATCAAAATGTGATTAATTCGGGAGTCGAATATTTCTCAGAGCTCCCAGACCTCATGTTTTGAGGTCAGCGAATATCGGAGCTGAAAAAAATTCCCTTTCCAACTGAAATCGATGTTTATCGTTAAGTTTTCCTTTCAGTGAAGAACAATGTAAGGGGCGGTTAATTAACCTCGACTGGAGCATTACAACGGGCTTTTGGTGACGATCCAGGATCAAACCCGAAGGGAAAAAATTCGAGGACACCTCGTAATTTTGAACCAAGGTCAGATGACGAGTCAACACCCCCCTGAGCTGGCACCCCACTCTACAAACTTTCACACCACACCATCGTGAAGACATTTGAGGCCACGAAAGGTTTAACATACGTCCCCCCCCCACGTACACGACGTCTTTGATTGGGCCTAGTTTCGAACTCGCAACCCTAATCCGTCACTCTTCCAACTGGGCTACCGCGACCCTAATAATGTATGGACGTGAAGTAGATGTGGAATTTTCAAAATTGACAAATTTAAAGTTAAATTTTTTGCAGAAGTGTGATTCAAAATTAGTTTTCCGACTTGTGCTTCATTTGGTTAAGAAAATCATTTCAATAATGGAAATGAATTTAAATTTTTAAGTGTGTTTATTAAAGATAAAAAATGCATAAAGTATAAACAGGCAATTATTTTACGATTTCGTCAGCTTATAAGTAAAACACACTAAGTCAGAAAACAGCTGTGAGAAAACGAAGGGGAAAATAGTTTGACAACAGTAATTTATCTAAACATGAGGTGAAACAAGACTTATAAAAGTGAAAAGTTAAATTTTTTTTACTTGCAAAATGCATTTATGTTCTTCACCCATAAAGCTAAAAAACATTTTTAGCATAGTTCAAAGGGTTAAATCGTAATTTTTTCATCAAAATTCATAGGCAGACAGCACCATCAGGGGCACATCTTTTTAGGTGCGTCACAACCCCGAGGAACTCGAGTGACCTGTCCTCCCTTCTGTTTTACCCTCGCCTACCCTTCTTTTTGTTTTTTCTCCTTCCTCGTTGTTGTCGTATTTGGCGCAGATTGGTCAAATACGGCCCTTGCGCAATAAAACCCAAAACAAACCATAGGTAAACATCAGTTTTGACTCCAATAAATAAAGGGCTGGGTTTTGAGCCCTTGTAGCCCTCCTCCTCTAGCCGCCCCTGCAGTCAATCCCGATCTTTATATTTCATTCGTAAAGAATGTAACGCGTTATAGGAATATGCGAGAGATCATGACAAATTTGTCCGAGAAAAGTATGAATCGCCATTATGCGAAATAGCTGAGTAATGTTGCCGCTAGCCCTGAGCAAATTTACGACACACGTGCAAGCTAATTTCATTCCTTTGCTTTTCTCGGCATTTGGGGGAGGTTAAAAACGGGCTGCATGTCTTCACTTCTCCCGTTTTTTCCTTATCCTAACATCTTGCTTCCGCCCTCAGGAAGCAGACAAGGCTTCCGACAAAGGGAATCATGATTAATATTTACAGCGCGCTTCTTTTAGATTCAGATTATTTCTGTAACTTGTGCCAATAAGAGCTCTGGAGTATGCTAACACCCACGGAAGGCGACGAAATATGTATTTCCAAGAACCGTTCTACTGGGGTAAACCAGCGTTATTTACAGAGAGGGGATCCGATGGCGTTAAAAGATACTCATCTGCATTCTGCTTCAGCCGGAAACTCTAAATAAGCAAACAGGTCCAGGCATGAGGTCCCACTTTGGCTACAGGCTTATTTGAACTATAGACCTGATACGCCCCAACTAAGAAAATTGGCTAAGTAAGTCAGGCTTATCACATTTTCAGAGCCAAGACAACGTATAGGCTCACGTAAGTCAAACTCCTGGGACTGTTACTGAAATCAGACATAGTACGAGTAGATGCCTATGTAGAAATTTCATCTAAGTTCCCTGTAAGCTTAAGCCCGAGAAAGGCTATAAATGATAGGACGAATAAGTAGAGATACGACTTTATCCGTATCCCGATTTAAGGTACACGAAGTGGGCTTCATGTAAAGTTGACCTGATGTCCACCTGCATGCGGTACCTTTAAACACAGGTGTGGAAATTTAGCCAATCTATGGTCGGCAAGCGATGTTCGAAGTTTGGTTTCCACACCTTGTCAAAAACTATTCTGGTAGTATTCGTCGAGACCTCTGCCAGAATTCCTTGGAGCTTTCCTTATATCCGTAGTGACTTCAGCTAGTCGTCGCGACTGCGCAACTACGAAGAAAATTGATTGTAGCCCAACTAAGAAAATTGGCTAAGTAAGTCAGGCTTATCACATTTTCAGGGCCAAGACAACGTATAGGCTCACGTAAGTCAAACTCCTGGGACTGTTACTGAAATCAGACATAGTACGAGTAGATGCTTATGTAGAAATTTCACCTAAGTTCCCTGTAAGCTTAAGCCCGAGAAAGGCTATAAATGATAGGACGAATAAGTAGAGATACGACTTTATCCGTATCCCGATTTAAGGTACACGAAGTGGGCTTCATGTAAAGTTGACCTGATGTCCACCTGCATGCGGTACCTTTAAACACAGGTGTGGAAATTTAGCCAATCTATGGTCGGCAAGCGATGTTCGAAGTTTGGTTTCCACACCTTGTCAAAAACTATTCTGGTAGTATTCGTCGAGACCTCTGCCAGAATTCCTTGGAGCTTTCCTTATATCCGTAGTGACTTCAGCTAGTCGTCGCGACTGCGCAACTACGAAGAAAATTGATTGTAGCCCAACTAAGAAAATTGGCTAAGTAAGTCAGGCTTATCACATTTTCAGAGCCAAGACAACGTATAGGCTCACGTAAGTCAAACTCCTGGGACTGTTACTGAAATCAGACATAGTACGAGTAGATGCTTATGTAGAAATTTCACCTAAGTTCCCTGTAAGCTTAAGCCCGAGAAAGGCTATAAATGATAGGACGAATAAGTAGAGATACGACTTTATCCGTATCCCGATTTAAGGTACACGAAGTGGGCTTCATGTAAAGTTGACCTGATGTCCACCTGCATGCGGTACCTTTAAACACAGGTGTGGAAATTTAGCCAATCTATGGTCGGCAAGCGATGTTCGAAGTTTGGTTTCCACACCTTGTCAAAAACTATTCTGGTAGTATTCGTCGAGACCTCTGCCAGAATTCCTTGGAGCTTTCCTTATATCCGTAGTGACTTCAGCTAGTCGTCGCGACTGCGCAACTACGAAGAAAATTGATTGTAGCCCAACTAAGAAAATTGGCTAAGTAAGTCAGGCTTATCACATTTTCAGAGCCAAGACAACGTATAGGCTCACGTAAGTCAAACTCCTGGGACTGTTACTGAAATCAGACATAGTACGAGTAGATGCTTATGTAGAAATTTCACCTAAGTTCCCTGTAAGCTTAAGCCCGAGAAAGGCTATAAATGATAGGACGAATAAGTAGAGATACGACTTTATCCGTATCCCGATTTAAGGTACACGAAGTGGGCTTCATGTAAAGTTGACCTGATGTCCACCTGCATGCGGTACCTTTAAACACAGGTGTGGAAATTTAGCCAATCTATGGTCGGCAAGCGATGTTCGAAGTTTGGTTTCCACACCTTGTCAAAAACTATTCTGGTAGTATTCGTCGAGACCTCTGCCAGAATTCCTTGGAGCTTTCCTTATATCCGTAGTGACTTCAGCTAGTCGTCGCGACTGCGCAACTACGAAGAAAATTGATTGTAGCCCAACTAAGAAAATTGGCTAAGTAAGTCAGGCTTATCACATTTTCAGGGCCAAGACAACGTATAGGCTCACGTAAGTCAAACTCCTGGGACTGTTACTGAAATCAGACATAGTACGAGTACATGCCTATGTAGAAATCACATTTTCACTTCGGGTTATAATATCAGATAAGATGACGGGAGAAGTACCAATATATACCGAGTACTGATTGTTGTTACCTATACCTTAAATCCTAGCTAAACAGCTAAAAAGTCCATAAATCCGTACGTGCTCAAAGAGTCCAACACTAGACCAGGACTTCCTTTGAGATAATTTTTTGTCAGACCAGCACAAGTCAGAAGATGATTTTGGGAGGCTTGTTCATTTACATCTTAGGCAAGTTGGAAATGATTTATTACCCTGAACGAAGGATAGAGATCGGGGATGTGTCCTCTAGCAAGTCTAGAAAAATCTATAAAATTCAAGTCTATAAATTTCTTTCTATTTGTGTCACTTTTCTCAATACAGCTCTCAAGCGAAAGGTACAAAGACCAAAAATGTAGAGTGGTTTTTTTATAGCAATAGCTCCAAAATACGTCCTGTCTACCGACAAAAGGTGAAAAGTGCTGCCTCTTAATACTTCATTCACGAAACTTCATGTTTAACTTCACAAAACATTAAATCCGCATTAGACGAAGTATTGCCAGTCAAATAGAATTAACTACTCTTTTATCTCAAAACTATCTGTAGATTTATTGTCTGTAAGCTCACGCATCTTATAGCTGAATGCGTGACAAACATTACATCTCAAAGAACAAGTTTTTGTGATATCTATTCTTCATTCCCGTTCCTTACCAAACTGAATTTATAGAGCAAATAACTTACTAAATGTCCTTCATTCATAGATGATGTAATTCATTTTAAAGTAAAAGAAGCAGCATTGATTATTGCTTTTAACTGTCATTAACTGCAATTTTGAAATATGTGGCATGATGCCATCAAGTTCCAAGGTAACTTTAATTGTTGAATGACGCCATAACTTGCAGTTCAATACGCGGCCTGAGTTAAATGACTGTTTTCAACTAGCAATATCAGTGATTTTAATTACTGGATTTTTCCTCAAACTATGCAAAGCACAACAAATTGATTAAATTGGTGAGAGAGGAAGAATTAGGCCATAGGAAGGTGTAATGTCCATATTACGTTACGTAAGCTTTTGTTTCGCTATTAATTAAATTTTCCTACATAGACAAAAATTTAAAAAATAACCAATTACGTTTAAATTATTTCGAAATTTAAAGCAATCTTTCATGTTTTAAAAAGTAGTGTATAGATAATTTTGAATGTATTTTGACAGGTAACATTGAAGTAAATTTTTGCTTGGAGAGTTTGACATTTCTATTAATTTACATGAGCCGCTGTAGCCCAGTTGTAAGAGGGTTGCGAGTTCGAAATTAGGTCCAACCAAAGACTGTCGTGTACACGGGGGCTGGTGGATGTTAAATCTGTCGTGGTCGCAAATGTCCTCACGTTGGCGTGGCGTGGAAGTTTGGAAAGTGGGGTGCCAGCTCAGGAGTTGCCCTCGTCATCTGACCGTGGTTCAAAATTACGAAGTGTTGTACTCGGATCTTTCCATCGGGAATTGATCCCGGACTGTCACCAATAGTCCGTTGTGTGTTACTCCAGTGTGACGTTATTTAACTACCTTACTTTTACCTTGAAAGTACCTAGAATTATTAGAACGCCCACACAGAATTTTATGCTTGGTGATTACTAAATTTTCATTCTGATTTGCGATACTTTAATGTTTTGCTAGATAGATTATTGTGTCCCAAACATTAGCTTTATTTGGATTACTTAAAACACCACTTGTGAGATAGCTGCCAACACAATTTCATGAGAGAAACTTCTCCACTTCGAACAAAAAGTCTAAAAACCATTAGACAGACTTTTAAAACAAAAACGCGAATAAAGAGATAACGAAGCCTTATATAAAAAGAGAAAAGCTCAGACATACCGAATACAACGTATCATTATTCACGATAATTTAATGGTTTTTCTACTATGTATATTAAAATAAAATACAATGTGAAGAATTGTTGAAAAGTGAAAAATGATGGAGTAAACGTTTGTGGTTGCTCTACACTAAAAAGGGAGGAGGAATGATGTGAAAAATGTTATTAGATTTTTTGAAGGCGGGTTAAAATGGTTGAGTAGGATTAATGGTTTTCTGGGCAAAAATGACTTTCCAGACTTTTATTATGTAACACATCATAAGCTACAGTTTATAAGCAGGAGGAATCAACAGGAGGGGAAGGTTTTTCTGGTGAAATTAGTTATTTGTCGTTTCATCATCCGTTTTCAATGACGCCTTTACTTAAAGTGATTGTTCTACAGCAATGGTTCCCAAACTAGGGTCCGCGAAAACTTGCCTAATATCTCACAAGAAAAATAAATTAAAATTTTCAGTATTTTCTTCGATTCCAGGGTTGCCACAATCAAAGCACTTGTGAAATAGTAGCATACATTTTTAAAAATAGCATCAAATAGTCTCCTCTTAAACCCTATTTTAGCAGCAATTTTTGTTCAGATACAAAAGGAATCTGCTAAAGCACGAAATGTGTTAAGTACTAAACACGTTGAAGATCTCGCCGAGAAAGTTAAACTTTAAAATTAGACAACTAAATATTTTCTTAAAGCTAGACAATCCCAGATTCCGGTGTTTTTCTTCCGTGGTTGCCAAGACTTAACGCTAAAACTTGGCATTGGTGTCCCTTGGAAAATTTTCTCAAGAAAAATTCGAAAAATATTTTTTCTGTTCGCTATTAATTACAAAATACACTGCTGGCCACCCAAATTGCAACACCAAGAAAGACAAGAGATATCACAACAAAATTTATTTTGTAGATAACATGTTGACCAAGTATCAAATGATTAAATTTATAGACTTCTGTGAAGTGTGGTTCCTGCCAAAATCAGTAGCCAGAGTAGCCGCCATTGTTGGAGATCACCGCTGCCACACGCCTCGGCATTGATTCAAAGAGACTTTGGATGTGTTCTTGGGGTACAGCAGACCAAGCAGCTTCCACACGTTGCCAAAGTTGATCTGGTGTGGCAGCTGGGGATGTATTCTGCGTCAATCGTTGAGCAACCATGGACCACATGTTTTCTATCGGCGAAAGATCCGGAGAGCGAGCTGGCCAGGGAAGCAATTCAATCTGGCGATTGACGAAGAACCCTTGGACAATGCGTGCCACGTGTGGTCGCGCATTATCCTGTTGAAATATGGCTGTGGGCAAGCCCTGAAGGTAAGGAAGGACAACTGGCTCCAACACCTCGGAGATGTAGCGCTGGCTGTTTAAAGTACCGGCAATGCGTACTAGAGGAGTGCGAGAGTGATATCCAATACCGCCCCATACCATAATACCCGGTGCAGGACCAGTGTGGCGGTGCATAACGCAGCTGTTCAGCATCCTCTCTCCACGGTGTCTCCAGACTCGAATCCGACCATCGTGGTGTTGCAGACAGAAGAGTGACTCGTCAGTAAAGACAATTTCATTCCATTCTGCCGTCCACATCCTTCTTTCATCGCACCATTGGCGGCGGAAACGTCTGTGGTTCTGCGTCAAGGGTAGACGAAGCAATGGACGTCTTGCGGACAGACCACTCTGCTGTAAACGGCGTCGAATGGTACGCGCAGACACTGGATGATGCGGTACAGACTGAATGTGCTGTGCTATGGTTCGTGATGTGGCTGAGCGATCCGTCACTGCCATACGCACAATATGCCTGTCATCACGTGAAGTGGTGCACTGAGGTGGATGCGATCGAACACGTCGGTCCGTCGTACCCTCCTGCATTCAACGATCACATATCCGCATTACAGTTGTTTGGTTTCGTCCAACACGACTACCGATTTCCCTGAAAGATAATCCACAATCTCGGTAGGCCACTATCCTTCCTCTGTCGAACTCGGATACTTGATCAAAAGATGATCGCTGTTTTCTACGAGGCATAATTGATCGTTTTTTTGAAAAAAACCACAAGAAAAACACAATTGCCGTACTTGAAATCGTCGAAATCTCCAAGCCTTAAATAGAGCTTTGAAGTGGCGCCACAGGTCCGCGTGATGTGCGTCTGCGCTGAAATTCTAATCATTTGCATATCTCACCTCCGCTAATGCATGTTGTAAATTTCATATTATTTGCATGCTTCCTTCAGGGTGTTGCATTTACGGTGGCCAGCAGTGTATAATAAATTTTCGCTGACCTCTGGTGAATTTTCAAAAAAAGTCGCCAAACTTTTGAAAATAGGAACTTTTGAGACGATTTTGCTTAAAAAGATACTTCTAGTCGCCAAGGTTGAAAAATTGTACCAAAAGTCGCCTTTTAGTTGCCTGTGGCAGCCCTGCGATTCTATTCTGTTCTAAGGTAGATATTATTTTAACGTCGATCACTGAAGCAACACAACGGAGCTATTGGCGGCGGTCCGAGGACAACAGTACGTAATTTTGAACCACGGCCAGAAGACGAGGTCACACCTGAGCTGGCACCCCACTATCCAGACTTCCACATCACGCCAACGTGAGGACTTGAGGCCATATTTAACGTGCACCAGCCCCCGTGTGCACGACGATCTTTGGTTGGATTCGAACTCGCAACTCTCCGGTTGCTAATCCGTTATTCTTCCAACCGGGGTACCACGGCCCCATAGCTCTAAAAACACTATGTTCTAAAAATGATAATTGTAATATATATTTGTATTTTTTAATATCTATTATGTATATTTTTAATATGTAACAGTTCATGTGATTAAACGGTTATTATTAATATTACCAATTACATGAACCGTATTAAAAATAACCAGTTATTAATATCAAAGACGGGGTTGTTATTAATATTGGCTGATTATTATTGATACTAACCGGATTTATAACATGAACCATAACATATATACCAAAAATTGTCGACAAATGGATGTATTTGGCGGGGTGGTGGTTTATGGATCCAAAGGCTCTTAGTTAAAATTCAGGGTAAGGCATGGGTGTTATTCCAAGATGAAGTGTGAATATGTGGCATCTATAATCGGGTTGAACTTTTAATGCATGTTATGTATGTAAGGTGTAATGCGAACCCACCTCCGTGGTCACAGGGTAACATCAAGTGGTACACGATTCCGCCCTTGTGACCATGATGCATAATGTTAAATTGACCGGACATTGGGGTGGGGAATGTTATAAAAATGAGCAACTGCAGTTGCAGGTAAAGGAGTATTTCCCAGTGACTGATGCTCCTTATTTCGCAGACTGATTTTTTATTTAGAGGTTGCGATATGAGGATAATGAATCTGTTTGCTGATGGGCTATCATTTAACCACTTAACGCATTTACCCGTGTTTGACACGGGCGAAAGTTACCGGCAAATTTGCACATGATCGTGTATCACACGGGCGCTCTTGTATCTCGCGTTATTTTATTTCTAATGCCCGTTTAAGATCCGTTCTAGTAAAAATAGATAGGCTAGATTAAACTTATACCATATATGGCATAAACGTATTTATCATAGATGATTTACCACTTATTTATAGATGGATATTAAACTTATTTACCGTAGATGGCACCACAATGCACCATTTTTCTTATGTAAACCAAGTGGTGCATTTTGATGATTAGCTATAAGTTTGTTAGGAATTCTTTGTTATAAAGCAGTTGTTTGGTGTGGAAAAGGTGATATATCCATTTTTATTACGTTAAATATCATAAAAGTAAACAGTTAACCATAAATTAATTTTTACTAAGTGTTTTTGTAACTTGTTTAGAAAAAGTTATCTGATAATGAGCGACTCTGACGATTTTGAATATGCCAATTTATCAGAAAGTTTCAGCGATGAAAGTGATGATCTCTTGAGTGATGGAAGTGAATCTGAAGTTAATATTTTATTATTATTAATATTTTGAAATTCAAAATAAACATGTAATCAAATCGTTTAAACTTTGTATAATAATTTTTTTTATAACTTTTACCCCACCCCCCGCAACTGAAATTGCAAAAAATAACTTACACTATACCTATATATATATTCATTTTCTGTCAAAAAAAAACTCGATCATTTTTTACCGGTTTTTCCGAAAAAAACTCGTGCTTTAAGTGGTTAACCTCTTCCTTATGCTACAAGATTCTTTAGCAGATCTTTCAACTGATCAAGATGATATACAGGGATCATCATGGTCTCTTGTGCAGGTCTACACATGCCTTATTTAAATTTTATAATCTCAAGGGTTTCGAAAAAATATCAAGTTTTCGACAATTTTCCATTTTTCGAATTTTTCGCAAAAAATGTGGGTAATTAAATGTAAAAGTTATTAATTCCATGTCTTAGACGAAAAGTCGCTTTAAAAATCTATATTAAATACACGACATGGCATTGAATATTTTGTTCTTTTATATGATTAAATTTTGAAGGACGTAATCCTTAAAATCTGTAGGGTCGCCGTGGCTTAGTGGGTTTGCCCAGTGAGCTAGCAATTTGCGAGTTGTAAGTTCTATTCTTGCCAGGCCCTATTCCTCCCTGCGTGTATTTCTCTCTACTATATCAGTAAAACTTTATTCGTGTATGCTTGCCTATTTACTTGTCTGGCGAAATATGGACCTTGAGCCATAAAACCCAACCAAACATTTATTTGACGTTGTCTGACTTGTGCTTGGTGCAGCTAGGCCAAATATGGCCCTGGCATCCTAAAAACCAACCAAACTAAAAATCTACGTGTTTTCTCTCGAAGACAACTATTATTTTAAACCGTTTAAAAGGCAAAAGGACAGATGATATGCATTCGATTAGTCTGAGAATAGGTGGTTCCAATAGTTATTCTGTTATACAGCACTATTACCGGGTCATTTCAGAAAGGGTCTTTGCTTAACACCCCTGTTGCTTGTATCGACGAGGTATCTCGTCCCTAGCAACACTGACCAGATCTTGGATAAGGATCCAGGACGAGACATCTCGTTATTAGCAGAAAACTGACCAGATCTTAATCTCATAAGAAAACCGGCAATATCTTGATGACGAGGTATCTCGTCAATAGCAAAATTGTCAGATCTTGATGGGCGAGGTATCTGGTCAAAGTCACTGGGAGGGTTAACAACTTATATGCTGCTTAAAAACGCTTACCAAATAAAAGAAACTCAAATTATCAGGAAAATTTTAGAAAACGCAATCGCAATTGGATTAAAAATACACTTTGCGAATGAATGTTACAAAGAAAATGGGTGCACAAATGATCGTGTGATGTGCTCTTAAATGCCTCACAAAAGTGGCTCCGTATCCAAATTCAATCATTCCTGTTTATCTTTCTCTCAAATCCAAAACAGGCAATTTATACCCCACTTTTTTATTACAGTACCGTAAACATTCACTCCGTTTCCAAGTCCTCAAAGGCAAATTTAACATGGCGGTAGCTGGCTTTCGTCACACTTGAAATGGGTTTCCGCTACCGTTCGAAAGAGAAGGAAAACCCCGAATAAAACGGGCCAATCAACTTCGAAAAACTATGCTAACTCCAACTAATCTGGTATCGAGTGTGGCATGTTTAGACTACGGCGGTCAGAGACGCTGCCGTCAAATTAATGCCGACGGTGCTGAATCTCATAAAAGGAACCTTTTCTCGACTGATCGAGAAAATGGTAAGAATCTCCGAAATGTACCTGAGATGAAAAGCGCCGCCGTTTGGGAAGGGGGAAACAACACATGATTTGCAGAAAAGTTCGCTGAGCTATCATGACATAAAGTACAAGACAATTGCACTGGGAACAATGTTTTCCCCGAGCAGCGGTCAACGCGCAATCTGACAAAAGGTTCAGTGACTTTCGATCATCGTTATTTGGAATCATTCTCGGAGGCTGGAGAAACCATAACGAGAGGTGGGCCTTCGTAACTCGCGTTCATGTCGAGTTTATTTAAAAATAATTGTAATCGGACACATGAGAAAGAGTGGCTACCGGTAACGATTATTTTATTCAAATAGAAACTCCATAAGATGTCCCGAATCGCGTGGATAGTCAGAGAAACTACCGAGTTGTTAACAAAGTTATAATCAGCAGCTTTAGGAAGTTGGTTACATTAATACTTCTTGCATTTTGTGCGTTTTAAAATATACAGAGTAGTTATAATTATAATTAAACATGAAGATGTATAGAAAAACTATTGGATCAAAAGGATCTGCGACTTTCAATCATCGTTATTTGGCTATAAAAACCATAACGAAAGGTCGGCCTTCTTATCTCGCGTTCATGTAGGGTTTATTTAAAAATAATTGTAATCGGACACATAAGAAAGAGTGGCCACCGGTAACGATTGTTTTATTCAAATAGAAACTCCATAAGATGTCCCGAATCGCGTGGATAGTCAAAGAAACTACCGAGTTGTTAACAAAGTTGTAATCAGCAGCTTTAGGAAGTTGGTTACATTAATACTTCTTGCATTTTGTGCGTTTTAAAATATACAGAGTAGTTATAATTAAACAGGAAGTGCTTAGAGCTGTTTAGAAAACTATTGGATCGAAAGGTTCTGTGACTTTTGATCATCGTCATTTGGAATCATTTTCGGAGGCTGGAGAAACCATAACGAGAGGTGGGCCTTCGTAACTCGCGTTCATGTCGAGTTTATTTAAAAATAATTGTAATCGGACACATGAGAAAGAGTGGCTACCGGTAACGATTATTTTATTCAAATAGAAACTCCATAAGATGTCCCGAATCGCGTGGATAGTCAGAGAAACTACCGAGTTGTTAACAAAGTTGTAATCAGCAGCTTTAGGAAGTTGGTTACATTAATACTTCTTGCATTTTGTGCGTTTTAAAATATACAGAGTAGTTATAATTATAATTAAACATAAAGATGTATAGAAAAACTATTGGATCAAAAGGATCTGCGACTTTCGATCATCGTCATTTGGCTGGAGAAACCATAACGAAAGGTCGGCCTTCTCATCTCGCGTTCATGTAGGGTTTATTTAAAAATAATTGTAATCGGACACATAAGAAAGAGTGGCCACCGGTAACGATTATTTTATTCAAATAGAAACTCCATTAGATGTCCCGAATCGCGTGGATAGTCAAAGAAACTACCGAGTTGTTAACAAAGTTGTAATCAGCAGCTTTAGGAAGTTGGTTACATTAATACTTCTTGCATTTTGTGCGTTTTAAAATATACAGAGTAGTTATAATTATAATTAAACATGAAGATGTATAGAAAAACTATTGGATCAAAAGGATCTGCGACTTTCAATCATCGTTATTTGGCTATAAAAACCATAACGAAAGGTCGGCCTTCTTATCCCGCGTTCATGTAGGGTTTATTTAAAAATAATTGTAATCGGACACATGAGAAAGAGTGGCTACCGGTAACGATTATTTTATTCAAATAGAAACTCCATAAGATGTCCCGAATCGCGTGGATAGTCAGAGAAACTACCGAGTTGTTAACAAAGTTGTAATCAGCAGCTTTAGGAAGTTGGTTACATTAATACTTCTTGCATTTTGTGCGTTTTAAAATATACAGAGTAGTTATAATTATAATTAAACATAAAGATGTATAGAAAAACTATTGGATCAAAAGGATCTGCGACTTTCGATCATCGTCATTTGGCTGGAGAAACCATAACGAAAGGTCGGCCTTCTCATCTCGCGTTCATGTAGGGTTTATTTAAAAATAATTGTAATCGGACACATAAGAAAGAGTGGCCACCGGTAACGATTATTTTATTCAAATAGAAACTCCATTAGATGTCCCGAATCGCGTGGATAGTCAAAGAAACTACCGAGTTGTTAACAAAGTTGTAATCAGCAGCTTTAGGAAGTTGGTTACATTAATACTTCTTGCATTTTGTGCGTTTTAAAATATACAGAGTAGTTATAATTAAACAGGAAGTGCTTAGAGCTGTTTAGAAAACTATTGGATCGAAAGGTTCTGTGACTTTTGATCATCGTCATTTGGAATCATTTTCGGAGGCTGGAGAAACCATAACGAGAGGTGGGCCTTCGTAACTCGCGTTCATGTCGAGTTTATTTAAAAATAATTGTAATCGGACACATGAGAAAGAGTGGCTACCGGTAACGATTATTTTATTCAAATAGAAACTCCATAAGATGTCCCGAATCGCGTGGATAGTCAGAGAAACTACCGAGTTGTTAACAAAGTTGTAATCAGCAGCTTTAGGAAGTTGGTTACATTAATACTTCTTGCATTTTGTGCGTTTTAAAATATACAGAGTAGTTATAATTATAATTAAACATGAAGATGTATAGAAAAACTATTGGATCAAAAGGATCTGCGACTTTCGATCATCGTCATTTGGCTGGAGAAACCATAACGAAAGGTCGGCCTTCTTATCTCGCGTTCATGTAGGGTTTATTTAAAAATAATTGTAATCGGACACATAAGAAAGAGTGGCCACCGGTAACGATTATTTTATTCAAATAGAAACTCCATAAGATGTCCCGAATCGCGTGGATAGTCAAAGAAACTACCGAGTTGTTAACAAAGTTGTAATCAGCAGCTTTAGGAAGTTGGTTACATTAATACTTCTTGCATTTTGTGCGTTTTAAAATATACAGAGTAGTTATAATTATAATTAAACATGAAGATGTATAGAAAAACTATTGGATCAAAAGGATCTGCGACTTTCAATCATCGTTATTTGGCTATAAAAACCATAACGAAAGGTCGGCCTTCTTATCCCGCGTTCATGTCGGGTTTATTTAAAAATAATTGTAATCGGACACATGAGAAAGAGTGGCTACCGGTAACGATTATTTTATTCAAATAGAAACTCCATAAGATGTCCCGAATCGCGTGGATAGTCAGAGAAACTACCGAGTTGTTAACAAAGTTGTAATCAGCAGCTTTAGGAAGTTGGTTACATTAATACTTCTTGCATTTTGTGCGTTTTAAAATATACAGAGTAGTTATAATTATAATTAAACATGAAGATGTATAGAAAAACTATTGGATCAAAAGGATCTGCGACTTTCGATCATCGTCATTTGGCTGGAGAAACCATAACGAAAGGTCGGCCTTCTTATCTCGCGTTCATGTAGGGTTTATTTAAAAATAATTGTAATCGGACACATAAGAAAGAGTGGCCACTGGTAACGATTATTTTATTCAAATAGAAACTCCATTAGATGTCCAGAATCGCGTGAATAGTCAAAGAAACTACCGAGTTGTTAACAAAGTTGTAATCAGCAGCTTTAGGAAGTTGGTTACATTAATACTTCTTGCATTTTGTGCGTTTTAAAATATACAGAGTAGTTATAATTATAATTAAACATGAAGATGTATAGAAAAGCTATCGGATCAAAAGTATCTGCGACTTTCGATCATCGTTATTTGGCTGGAGAAACCATAACAAAAGGTCGGCCTTCTTATCTCGCGTTCATGTAGGGTTTATTTAAAAATAATTGTAATCGGACACATGAGAAAGAGTGGCCACCGGTAACGATTATTTTATTCAAATAGAAACTCCATTAGATGTCCCGAATCGCGTGGATAGTCAAAGAAACTACCGAGTTGTTAACAAAGTTGTAATCAGCAGTTTTAGGACGTTGGTAATATTTATACTTTTTCAGTTAGTGCGCTTTAAAATATACAGGTAGTTATAATTAAACAGGAAGTGCTTAGAGCTGTTTAGAAAAACTATTGGATCGAAAGGTTCTGTGACTTTTGATCATCGTTATTTGGAATCATTTTCGAAGGGTAGAGATACCAGAGATATTAGCCCTCACATCTCGCAATTTCCGTTTAAATTATGTTCATTTAAAAATAATTAAAGGTCTGTATTAGGACACAAAAAAGAATATCTTCGGTAACGATTATTTTATTCAAACTTGTAGACTCGCGCATAGCATCTGCGCTGAAGTTTCTTTATTGCTTCTTTGTATTGATGGCAGGGTCTACCCACATTTAATAATTCACATTTAATAATAATGAATGAAATAAAGCTAGTCAAGAATATATAGCAGCATTTCATGTACTTCATGTAGTTAAAAATTTGAAGTCACTTATCACTATGCCCGGAACCATTTATTCCTTTATTCTCCTGGTAGGCTTTCTTGTTTTGCGCCCTTTTATTCAAACCAAGGGTCACGAAATTCAAAGGCCCCCTTTACAACTTGATGAAATGTGTGTCTCAAAAATTGAAATTATTTATTTCGCTTTCAAATGAAAGGTGGTAGTTTAGTGGTAGCCGTGAGTGCAATTAACCCTCGTGGTGGTTGTCTTGACGAGTTATCTTGTCACTTGCAAAACTGGCCAGATCTTGATGGACGATATATCTTGTCATTAGAAGGAAACTGACCAGATTTTGATATTGTCATCACCAAAAATTTGGCAATGTCTTGATGACGAGGTATCTCGTCAGCCATAGATCTTGATGGACGAGATATATCGTCGAAACCACTGGAGGGTAAAGTTAGAAGTGACCCTGTTCAGTGTTCAGATTGTTTGAACGTAAACAGGAAAGCCATTTATATAGCAATCGCATTTTCATTTTGTTTTCTATTATTTCATTTGAATTAACTTCCCTTAATTCGATGCGCTTTCAAATGGGCTACTGATGAGTAACTTCGTTTAAAAGACCTTTTGCTAAACAAATCAAGGAAGTAGATGCGACGCTTTCAGAACATAATTATTTATTTACCTTTGGATACTGAAATTTCTTCCAGCGTTGCAACCGAAGCCGAGAGAATTTTAAATTAGTTTAAGAAAATAAGAGTCCACACACAATTTGCACAATAAGGTCGAGCGCATATAATCATTAAATCAATTTTTTGAATCATCAGTATTTCTTTTGGATGAGAAAAGGGTTGAGGGTTTCATTTGTTATTTTATTCCTACTGAGTAATTTCGTTTACCTGTTCAAGTTTCAAAAAAATTGATATTGAATTATTTTTGATGAAGTTAATTATTTAATAAATTAATAAATAAGGCAAAGAAATAAATTTTGAATTTGAAAATTAGGACACTACATTTATGGTACATGGACTCGACGGGGTTTAATCTCAAATTACTCCCCTCCCCTCCCCAAAAAATCGCCATCTGACCGTAGTTGGTGATCAACATAACGGTCCGGGATCGACCAGTGCGAAGTTAATTAAATACCTACCTACCCTTCCAAAAATAGAGCTTCACGATACCAGTGTAATCTCTTCCAAATTGAGATCCTAGGTAGCCCTTTGAGTTAGGACTCTGTAAAGCCCAAACCAGGGATGCACAGGCCGCGGCCCGCGGGCCACATGCGGCCTTCCGTAGATTTGCTTGCGGTCCGCTTCTTCATGTGTTTTTTTAACTTTAACAAGTCACATAATTGGGAAATTTTTAAAAATTACACACAACAAAGTAGCTGTGGTACCAGGCGCGGCACATATATCTGTGAACAAACTTTTTCAGTCATGGATATTAACAAATCAAAAATAGGAACCGCTTGGCGAAAGAAATTTAGAAACAATTTTGTGCTTGGTTACTACAAAAATGGAACCAAATAATAAAACAATTGTTAAATCAATGCCGCGCGTCAAAAAAAATGAAATGTCACGCATCAAATGGAATCATTTATTTACTTTTGCTATCTTCCTAAATGACAAATTTAAATTACATAAATAATATAGGATTGATAGCCTTCATATTTTTTGTGGTCCTCCCATAAGTGAATCTAAGTGGCCTTTGTCTTAACAAGTGTGCATCCCTGCTTTAAACCCTCAAATGTTCTGGAAGTGCGATTAGAACAGAAAAAGGGAGAATCGTGCCCCCCACACAGAGTATGTATTCTGATAATATCACAGTTGGAACTGACGATTTCAAGGAGTATAAGACTCCTTGGAAGCGATGAAACTTCCTAGAAGAGTTAAGATCTCAGCCACGGTTATTTTTACTTTCTCAGCTTGCAAGATTAAATTCGTAATTGTTTTCTTTTCCAAGTGAAAGCGCATGGTTTGGTGTGATTCTTTTTCAACTAGTGATATTTCATTCCTCGTCCAACGTGTAAACTCGAATAGAAAAGCTCTCTGTTTTGAAGAATCTCCAAGAACTGTTAATAATAACCGTAAATCCTAAATGGCAAAGGGGCCGCGGTAGCCCAGTTGAAAATTAGATGATTAGTAGATCCAGCCAAAGGCCGTCGAGTACACGTGGGGTGGTGCAAGTTAAATCTGTCGTGGCCTCAAACGTTCTCACGTTGGCGGGGTGTGGAGATTTGGGGAGTGGGGTGCCAGCTCAGGTGTTGTTCTTGTCATCTGACCGTGGTTCAAAAATACGAGGCGTTGTTCTTGGATCTTTCCCTTCGGGGTTGATCCCGGATAATCGTCAATAGCTCATTGTGCTGCTCCAGTGCGACGTTAATTAACTACCTATCTAAATGACCAAACTTGGAGGTACTGATTTTTTGATTTGCACGGAGTTTTAAATCCCAGTGTTGCAAAGGCACCAATTTAAAACGTCAAGAATCAATTAAGACGGCGATAACCGCATGTTGACAGCTCTGTGGCATGGAGATTGATGACTAGGTGCTCACGGGTTCCATCTTTCTTCAATCATTCAATTACAAATTAAATCGAATCTAATGAATCGAAGAACCTATTAGGTTGAAGTTCACACAATGGGAATAAATTGGGGTCGAACCAATGAACGCTAAATCTTTTGAACTGAGCTTAACCCTCCAATTGGTTTCGACGAGATATCTCGTCCATCAAGATCTGACCAATTTCGCTAATGACGATACATCTCGTCATCCAGATGTTGTCATTTTTTTATGATGACGATATCATTACCTGGTCAGTTGTTTCCTAATGCCGAGATATCTCGTTCATTAAGCTCTGGTAGTTTTGCTAATTGACGGGATACATCGTCGCGGCAATCACCAGGAGGGTTAAGTAACTTGTAGAAATGGAAGATACATGAACTTTAACTAGCATTTCCATTTCAGGCAATATTAGTTATATTCGGGAGTTATTTCATGTATGTAACGGAACAACAGACTTCTTTTAAACATTCTAATGGCTAAAAAGGTCAAATTGAGATCAAGAGTAGAAGCAAAAACAAGAGATATTTCGGTTTAATGCAATGCTTGGCAAATGGTACGTGTTCGGACTGGCTATAATCCGACGTAAACAGTTCTAAACCGTCGTTCAAACGCTGAATTTTCAGTGCTTTTTTTATTTTAAGTTTAACACCTGGAGTTACTGCTTTCTTGCCTTGCACGGAGTTTTAAATCCCCGAGTTCCAAAAGCACGAATGAAAACCGTCAAGAAACAATGAAGACGGCGCTAACCTGGTATTGACAGCTTCGTGGCATGGAGATAGATCGAACCCGTAAACATCGATTATTCATCATGCTGCAATTACATTTATACAAATTAAATCGAAAATCTATTAGATTGAAGCTCACGAGATGGGAATAAATTGGAGTCGAACCGATGAACACTAAATTGCTGGTTCAACTGAGCTTAAGTGAACTAAAGGGGGTCTTAAAAACAATGCAATTACCATGAGAGGTGATTTGGGCCTCTCCTACATCATGTGGTCCCAGACGATTCAAATACTTTGCTTTAGGCAAGTGTTAATTGAGTGTTTCAATCCGTAGTGACCTTATTAGTGTCTCATTCAGTCTCGAATTAAGAGTGATTGTTGGCATAAATGGGTCTAGCACAAAGGCAGAAAAGGAAATGTTGGTGGGGTTCTCATTTGCAACCCAAAAGGTCTTTATCCAGAGTGAAATGAACTATCCCTAAGAGGTGTGATGAAATCTTTTCTCGTGAGGGTCGGACTGCACGTTTAATACCTTTTTGATACAGTATACTCTTTTAACCCTTCGAGGGGTTTCGACAAGATATCTCGTCCATTAACATCTGACAATTTTGTTAATGACGAGATATCTCGTCATCGAGATATTGCCAGTACTTTGATGATGACGAGATCAGGATCGGGCCAGTTTTCTTATGATCGTGATATTGTTTTCTTCTGATGTCGAGACATCTCGTCCATCAAGATCTGGTCAGTTTTGCCAAAAGAGGTATACTTCCTCGAGACAACCACCAGGAGGGTTAATTACCAATGGCAGGCAGAAAGCAAAATACACGATACAAAGGAATTAGTAACAAAAGTATGCACATACAATACATAAAACTGATTTAATAAAGGTAAGAAGAAAGAAAAATTGTTAGCTGTCCATCATGTCCATCCGTCTCCCTGTATTGGCCCCTGAGGTCCCGACTAGAGACCGCAATATAAATTTTCAGATGGCAGATGTCCATTTCTTTGGATTTATTACAAAGGGGACAGAAGGGACTTCAGAATTTTCAGGCGGTAGAAAATGTTTAACTAAGCAATTGCGACCAATCAGAAGTTGGGTCATTGTGATAGTTCCTGCCCTTGGGGCATCTGTGATGTATTTAAGGTTATTAAGTAAAGGTTTGCCTGAGTTTTTAGTTCTTGACAGAAAATGTTTTTGAATTTTTCTGGATGTACATTTTTATGGCATTATGGAATGGAATCTGATAGTCTACTTGGAATTTGAACTGCAATACACTTCTTTCCGTGGTAATCCGCTTGTTCATTACCATGCACACTACACTAGAATCCACTGGAAGCTACTCGCGGCAATTTACTATGGAGATGTATATTGACGACAAAAGACTGACGTTCAGTCCGCTGGCTTACAAAGCAAATCGTCCACACGAATGTTATGCAACAAATCGATAGAAATCTATTACGTTGTTCCAAGCAAGCTCAGAACATGGCAAAAGCAAGTCAACCACGCAACGGCGAAGGGATGTCGAATAAAATAAAAAATAAAAAATCTTTTTGCAAATTGAATTGTGCAGGATAGAATTTTGGGAAAGTATGTGGCTACACCTAGATACATGACTGTCCTCTTCTGCGTACGAATCCATGCGGATCGCTTCGCATTATTCGTGCATCACGCCATGTTATGTTATTACTCATTCAGTTATTTTCCATAGCGGAGTAATTTACGAGTTTACCATTACGACATAAAACATTGTGATTCGCTAGCGGGCATGCGAGAAAATATTTTTTCTCTCTCTTCCTTTACATTTATATATATACCTATATTTTTTCATCATTATTCTCCCGTTTCTTTATTATTTATATTATATCTATCTATCTTTATAGGTATAACATGTGCGTGCATTAACGGGGCGGTGGTCAAGTGTAAAGCTCCAGCCACAAATTTCGGTGCGTCGCATAGTTTTTTCTCCGTGGTTTCTAGTTCACGCACATGCCTTGCAATGGTGAGTTATGACCCACGGGCTCACAGATGAGTGAAGCTCAACAATAGCACTGAGCGGCCTTTGATGGTTATTTATGAGTTGTGCCGGATTTTGTTCTGACAGTTTCAAGGGAAATTAAACTTTGTTAAAACAGCTTTTTCGGAAGGATTCGCCTGGTTAGGCTGGGGGTCACCCGAGTAACATTATTGCCATCCTCGCTCTCGGGAGGGAGGGGTTTGGGAATTGTTACCACAGATAATAATTTCGCATCACGCCAACGCGGTGACGTCACCGCGGCTCGATGATTGGTTGCTGTTGTTCTCTGAAGGTTGACGGGGAGGAGGGCTCTTTTGAGCGAATCCTTCAAAAATCTGCGTCGCTCTGACCGCCGTGTTGACTGCCTTGACGGGGAAACAGAAAATGTTGCGCAATTTGTTGTACCAGTCGCTCGCAGTTGAGGATCGATTCAAATTTGGATTAGAGATGGCCTTTGAATAGCAATCCTCACCATGCATGAGACAAATGCATCATTTGTGACCCCTCGTACATGTCTGAAGGTTGGTTTGGGGGGTCATGGTGCGAGGACCATATTTGGTCAAGCTGCGTCAAATACGTTAGAAAAAAGAGGGATTTGGGAACAGGTTAGCGGGATGAAAGCACACCCGTGTTTGCCAAAGATAGGGAAAGAAAAGATGAGAAAAGAAAAGTTCACTATATGGCCCGGCCAAACATTGGAGCAACATGCGAAAAAACATACAATGTGCTTATGTGTATTGTTTCTGTACAGAAAATATGTCGATGCGCATGCGTATTTCGGCCAATTTTGTATGTTGGTGTGTGTTGCCTTACAACTTACATAACATGATGCATAAAGTTATTTCACCCTACGGATATGTTTTAATCGATTTTTTATTTGAAGAATTAAAATCCTATTATTCGATGGTGCATGCTTCCCTGGGTATATTTCACTCTTCTGTGTCAGTAAAAACTTTCATTGTGTGTGTATGTCTGTTACTCGATATTATATGTCTTGTGAAATATGTACCTTGCGCCATAAACCTCACAAACCAACCAACCTATAGTTCGATTCTCCTATAGGTGTATTTCTATCTTCTGTGCTGGTGAACTTTTTTGTGTGTTGACGTTGTCAGCATAGAGCAGGCCGTATATGGCCTTTGCGCTTTCAAACCCAATCAACCCAACCCCACCCTGTGGCCATGTTGATTGGCTGCGCCGAAGACATACAACGTCAAATAATGGACATACACACAAGGAAAGTTTTACTTTGATTGGAACTAGTTTGGAATTCGCAACCCTTGTATTGCTAATCCGTTAATCTTCCAAATGGGCTACCGCTGCCCATGCAAACAATGGATACACAGATTTTAATTCCAATCGGTTCTTGCATAGTTTCTATAGTTCTCGAAAATATATCGAAAAAATTAAATAAAAGTCCGACAACACAGAACCCCTTGCGAACTTAAAAACTCTTAAAGGCTCGAGTATTTCACTTAGCAGTTTAGCGAATATTTGTGTAAACAGATATATTTACCCCAACATCCAATCCAATCCCATCCATGCCACTACTGAAAAGCAAGAAAAGTAAAAGATTTTCATATTTGCGTATGTTGGAATAGTTTTTCTTACGTCCAGTGATTGCCAGACGCGATGATGTGAATCGAGCCGTAAATGCCTTTTATAACCGGCTCATCGTCATTGTTTTTGACACAGTGGGAAACAAAACACCTTCACAGCAAACATCGCCTCCTATGTTGTAGGGAAGTTTACTGGAGTGAAAAGTTTGCCACACAGACAGATAACAAAACGCAAAAGCAGTCGTCTAAAGTTACGTTTAGCCTTTTGATAATTCTTGTTTTTGTTCGCTCTGATTGATGACTGAAGAAATAAAAGTATTCCAGTGAAGCGAAATTATAAACATAAGCGATAAACAATTACTTTTTAGAAAATATTTTTTGCATGCGTGGATACGCGGGTCGATTTATACATTGGACAAAATAACAAATTAGGTTTAACATGGTATTCTTTTTAGTTTTTTAGAAGAATATGGAGTGTACAAGAAACAGTTTTAATGCGCTGTTTCCCTCAGCGTAATGAACATAGCAGATACTACAAACAAAATGGTTGATTTGTTCAGAGAGGAAAAACAAGGGACACGTTGAACATTTGGAATTAATTTAATGTTTATATTTTTATTCAGTGGACATTTATACATTGAACGAAGTTACAAATTAGATTTAACATGGAGTACAAAATACATCTGTTTCTCTCAGCGTAATGAACACAGCAGATACTAACAAAATGGTTGATTTGATCAATGAGAAAAAACAGGGAATGTGTTGAATTTGGAATTTATTTTAGAGAGGTTTTTAACTCCAATTATTTTGTTACGGTCAAAGCCTTGCGGATTTTATTGATGGGTTTAAGTGATCTAGAATTATTAGCAATTCAAGAGAGAGGACTAATCTTTTTAGCGCATGCGCAGTAACGACAATAATAGCAGTTGAGCTTATTCGAATTAGGTTGGTTGGTTGCATTGAGTTTTATGGCGCAAGGGCCAGATTTGATCAAGCTGTACAAAACACAAGACATCGTCCAGTGATGAACAAACACACAATGAAATTTTTACTGACACTGAAGAGAGGTATGGTATGGTATTTTTAATTAACGTCGCATTGGAGCAATACAACGGGCTATTGGCGAGGGTTCGGGATCAAACCGGAAAGGAAAGATCCTAGGACAACACCTAGTAATTTTGAACCACGGTCAGATGACGAGACACTGGAGAGAAATGCACCAAGGGAGGAATCGAACCTGCGCCTCCTACAATTCAGTGTACAAACTCACTGAGCCACTGCGCCCTCTATGCGAATTAGGAAGCACCATTTTTTTCGGTCCGACTGAAATACTCCAACGAATACAAATTTCAAACATGGTTTCTTACATCTCTTTAGCTTCCAGTCGAAACTTCTTTATTTATATCAAAAGACAACTTATTTACTTTGTTTCCGATTGAATCAATGGATCAGAAAAGTAGCTTAAGGTAGCTTTGGTAGACATCCTTTAAACACTTCTGTTCTAGCCTCGTGTACGTAGAGCGACAAACCAAATCTCCAAAACCCCAATATACAGTAGCACCTTGATTATCCGAGGCAAGGTAGACCTAGACCAACTTGGATAACAAGAAATAAGGATAATACGAAAGTAATAACACAAAACAACCTATATCAAGTACAGAAAAAAATCCTCTCTCTCTGCTCATGTTACTACTACTGCAACTGAAAGATTCATAAAGCAAGGAAACTCCATATCAAATTTCGGCTCTTATACACGGACACTCGGTTTATCAGAGCACGGATAATCAAGGTTCTACTGTACCCAAATTCAAGAGCATGTCACTATCAAGGCTGTCGGAACCAAATTGCACAACTTATGAATGCAACTATATGATTAACAAGTTCGGTGTCTCCAAAACATACAAATGTACTTAACCGTCCTGGTGGTTGTCTCAACGAGGAGCAAAACCGTCATTAGCAAAACAGATCTCAATGGACGAGATTTCTCGACATTTGAAAAAACCGATCAGATCTTGACCTCGCCATCATCAAAAAATCGGCAATATCGTGATAACGAGATATCATGTCCTTAGGAAAATTGGTCAGATCTTGATGGACGAGGTAACTCTTCGAAACCACTTGGTGGGTAAAACTGTAAAACGTATCTTTTATTCTTTGTTTCGATTTAAATGTTCAATTTCTTATTCTAAATAATGAATATTTGGAATTTCAAATAAGCTTTAAAAGGGACTTTAGTTTAAATGAAGGTTTAAAGTTTTTTCAAGTTACCCAATATTTCTAAAATGAAAAGCATTAGATCCACATTTCTACTTCAGAAGCAAACACTATCCTTCAGGTTTCAGACAAGATGTCATCAGTGAATAGTAACGAATGTAGGAGGACAATGTTTTCTTGTAGGGAAATGACTTTTGTTGTATATATTCACGACCTAGAGTAAACCGCATAACTTACAACCTACCGTCTTGGGCACAATTGAGAAATACGTCACATCGTACATACGTCAAAACGTCTACATATTTTATGTCGACACGTTCTCTCCGCAAATACGAGTTGGCCGATACATTAACATTATTAACCTGATCTAGATGTAATTCAGTACATACACCTGGTATACTAAGTAACAGATAGAACTCATGAGTCGACTTTTGCATGGTGTTTCGTAATTCATTGAGTTCAGTGAAGGGATATGCAGATAACAATTCCCGCAAGAGCATAAAGTGTCAAGTAGTAGCTTTTTCTCTACAGTTTGTATAGCTTTGCGCTTAATATTACTGCGTTAGTCACGATACGACATGACCTGTACATTTCTCCTTGGCTCAATAGCTCAAATTGCTATTACTGAAAGTGATATACGTATGAATTTCTTCACTCACTAACCATTTTTGTAATTCAGATTTCCTGTACTTTAATCACATTTCAAAGTAATATTGGGTGGCTGATGTTGACCTGTACATTTTTCCTAGTCTCAATAGCTCAGATTGCTATTACAAAGTGAGATACATACGAATTTCCTCACTCACACGAAACATTTTCTTTTTTAAATTCAGATTTCCTGTATTTTAATCACATTTTACGGTAAAATTGGGTGATTGATGTTGATTTCAAGTGCTATCACTCTGATATAATACTCTTGATCATTCTAGGCTGGGTTAAAATCTGATTGAAGGTACGACCTTTAGATTGGCGTCAGTTTGTCGCCAGGGCGGAAAGAGGTGATCGCCAACCTTTATTCAGGGAAACAGCCTATTAAGCGGTAAGAAGAGGGGAGGTTACCGAGAATTTGAGAGTGCATCACTCATACAATCGCCAAGCTCAACTAGATTTTAACTCTTGGCTGTGAATTATCAAATTAATTTCTTTTAATTTGGTGTTAGATTTGTGAGCATTATTTTTGAATTGTTGTATAAACTAAATATTGGCAGTTAAGATAAATGCAAAGAAATTAAAAAGTATGACAAAATTCTCCAGGGAAAATTATTTGGTTTAAAAAATAAATTTTTGGAGGGGCATTACACGGATTTTTGATATTTAAATGGCAACTTAATATTTAGCTCAGGTATTACAAATTTTGTTGGTGACAATTTTTAATAGAAAATGGGCAATTCTATGTGAAATAAGCAAAAATAAAAAACTTGAAGCTATATGGCGACAAATTTTCAGAAACTTTGGTACGTTTGGGTTTAGTTTAAGCATAAATAACGATATCCAAAATATTTTAGAGTTTTCCTTCACAGTTAAATATGTATTTAAAAAAATTGAAAAATCCCACCACACAGTTTTTCATAATTTTACTTTTTAAATATTTTTTATTAAGGAATAAAAACACAATCACTAAATTACACACAACGCTATTTGTTTTAAAAAGGTCTTCATTAAGAATAATTTTTAATACTCTCACCATTTCGAAAGATACCAGAGTAATTTGAAATTTGTAGCAAATAGGCAATATTTCTATTTTCGTCGATCTCTCAGATTCAACAGTGATGACTAAATTATATTCTGACTTTTCCTAACAGACCTTTTTCTATAAATGTAACAAATAAAAATTTAAAATTTGTATCAATAACTTATTGAAATATATAAGGTCTCAAACATGCTACTTTTACAACTAAAAAAAGTACATTTGAGTGACCTTGAACTTTTAATGTCAATAAACATAATATATATTTCTCAAATCTATCATTTTACAGTTATTACTATGTGCGACCACCTATTTAAAAACTAATTTTCATTGAAGCGACAGATGATTTGCACATGGAATGATCCAAACGTGAAATCGTCCCCCGACATAATATAAAATTTAATTCGATTTATAAAACAGCTACAATGCTTTGTTATCAAACAGTAAAACTAATAAAATGTAAACAATTCAGGTATAGTTAACTTTTTTGTAAAAAATGCGCATAACGTCGTTCATCTTTAAATGCTATGTTTGACATTTTTAAATAGACTAAAACTGTATTAAAGTTTTAAAAGAAGCATAGAGAGAGAGAGAATATGACTTACCATCTAGTATTTTCCTGATTACAACGTCATGATCATATGCATTGTCTTTGAGTAACGTTATATACAAGGCGCTAAAAGAGGGAGATTGCTGTCCAAAGACTGAAATTAGTTTTCTAAAACTTTCTTCTAGACGAGGCATATCAGTTCCAGTGATATTTCCAGCTGAAAAGAAAGAAATACTAATAAGGTTCCCATATTTTTTAAATACTAGAAACTAGTTAATATCTGCAAATATAAAGTTACTGGTCGGTATTATTGATATAATTAATAAAACAAAGTTAAAACTGGCTGAAAATACGTTATAAAAGGACCACGAATTTAAAAAAAAATGTTTATTTCATACATTAGAAAACTACCGTATTAATGTATTTTGTGTAACACCTGCCGTACTTACATCTGCCGCAAAAACGATTTGAGCCTTAAAGAACTCTAGACTACATAGTAAAAAAAATAATTTCGTTAAGTGAGTTGTTTCATTATGTAAATTTTAAAACTATTATATAGAAAAATAGGGTTATAAATGCTTTTTATCTTTATGCATAGCTGTGTTTTGACCCCTTCGATGTTTCATAAAGAGATATTTACAGATTTGAGATTAAAATTTACATTTATACGCTGATAACAACGCAATGGAACACATTTCTTTAAGCCTTTTTGCTTATCAAGTGAAGAAAGCATCGCATCTTTAAAAAGTAACTTTATTAACTTATTTTATATTTATGTATCTATCTAAATCTATTCATCTACGACTAAGAAATGAAGTACATTTTGATAATTAATTTGGAAATTCGATAACGACACTAAAACTGAAGAACAATGATTAAATAATTTATTGTTAGCAATTTTATTTTAAATGGAAGTCACGCAAAGGCTTCCAGATCCCAATATATAGCTACTTTGTAAATAAGCAAAACTATTTATGAGAACGATTTTCAGTGTAAGCATTAACAAACTGCAAGTGATAAAAACACACTTCCTGTGAAGAGAGTTAATTTTATTTTTCGATTTTTTGGCGATGTTCAGCGTTATAAATTAAAATAAGTGACATGTTGAAGTTGCATTCAACTAACAAGTCAAATTGAGCTCTGAATTTAACTTTACAGAAAAATCTCTTATAACCATAACAAAGTGCTCCGTATAAGGAAATTAATCATCAAAGAAAATTAATACAAGGACATTTAGTTAATTTGTGAATCGGCAGACATACTAACATTAATTAAGCTAATCATAAAATTACATCACCACCATCAAGATGTTAGTAAGATTCAATTAGTAATCGTTTATATAGGCAAACTATCATACTATTTTTAAAAGTCACTTCTTTCCTAAACAACGTTGTTTCATTGCTATGTCAACGTTAATAAATTACTATTCGATTTGTGTCAGGTTTCTGGATTGATATAGAAGATGTCAAATGTTTAGTTGCGGAAACAACGGCAATAGAACACTTTAGTTAAGAATAGTTAATACACGAATGAGAATATACTTTTATTCAATATCTATACCACTTCACTCATCGACTAAATTCTAAACACGTGTACAATTTCAAAACATTTCGGTTTTTAAAAATTTCTTAACCGAGGTATCTTGTCATAAAGATATTGCCGAGTTTTATTATGAGATCAAGATCTGTTCATTTTTTTCTAATGACGAGATATCTCGCCTGTTAAGATTTGGTAAGTTTTGCTAATGACGAGATACCTCGTCTATCAAGATCCGGCCATCGTCGAGACAACCACCAGTAGGGTTACGCACAGAAGAATAGCACTAACTGAAAAATAAAGCACTGAAATACTTATAAACACGAACATAAATTCTTGAGACCCAGATTTTTTTTATTTGGAGGCTAATTCATTTACCAGAGGTGGTCAAACACATGTAGAAAAACATTTGTTAAGAAAACAACATTTATTTTTTACTGTGTGATAGTCATCCCAATAAAGTGTAATAGGTTATATAAATATTATAATTATAAGTGTAATATGTTGTGTGTTTATATATAGTTTCAATACAGCAAAAATCTAGCTTTTTCAAATGAATGAACGATGTGTGATGATAACATTTTTTAATTAGATTGATGTATCAACATGTATCGGATGATATGTAGTATCGACATAGTATATTTCACTAATGTAGCAGCTGAGAAACTTACATTATTTGTATTTAGACGAATGCTAACCGGATATAAACATAAAATCAATTGTTTCAGGTTTCATTTGCCAATCTTATCAATTAGTTTAAATATGTTTGATTCGAGCCATGGAGTTGTATGATAACACGACGCGTAAGCGATCGAAATTTTTCAGTAGTCTGATTACAGGAGGCAATGATATGTATCTGAAAGATAGAAATCAGAATAGAAGAGAAAATGCGAGGGAATATAACACAATAGGTTTGTGCATAAAAAAATACCGAATCGCATTTAACAAGTGGATGGGATGCAATCGAAGTGGACTTTTAAATCTAATTGTGGTAACATGTAGTGTGCACTTTTGCCATGCCTTTTATTAGAAATAATATCAGAAAGTACACACTTTATATTTTGGATTCATTTCAGAGTCCTAAAATGTGCAGACGCTTATATTCATTATAAATGGACTTAATCAATATATATAAGCAATTGTAAAATTTATACACAAATGCTTATGCATGCACTTGAAATAGAATTAACCATAACAATACACAAAACCGGAATGAGAATTAACCATAGCAATACACAAAATGCTGCTTTATGTTTTTGATTAATTTTAGAGGTATAAAATGTGTGCTGGCGCTTATATTAATTATAAATGGATTTGATCAATATATCTAAGCAATTGAGAAACAAACGTAGAGCTTATGTATGAACTTTATAAAAAAAAATAAGAATTAACCACAGCAATGCACGAAATATTGCTTCATATTTTTGACTCATTTTGGAAGTATAAAATTTGCCCAGAAAATGTTTGCATTCATTATAAATTGACTTAATCAATAGATTTAAGCAATTGAGAAACTTAAACGCAGAGCTTAGAAACTTAACGTAGCACTTTTTTTTTATAAGAATTAAACATAGCAATACACAGAACAATATTTTATACTTTTGATTAACTTCAGAGGTATAGATGCATAGACGCTTATATTTACTATAAAATGAGATATCAAATGTAAGTAGCGACACTAAGCAATGGATCTTAATGATTGAGATACTTAAACGTCGATTCTGCTAGTATGCGGTTCTATTAGACTATGAGAGTTAAATTGAATTAAATCAGATTAACAGGTTAGGGGGGAACAATGGACTTTCAAAATCACCGAAATCGATTTTTTAACTTTTCATGTTAAAGATTAATTGATATCAAATTCTGTGAATATCAAAAAATAATTCTTCAATTGCGATAATTTTTGACGGAGTTACATCAACATAAAACATGGTAGATAAATATAGCGTCTACTACAAAAACGCGCTTTTTTCCCTATTGAGGTCTTTTTACATTCTTCTTATTTCAAAATGTTGCCTGCGCATCAGGTTATCATTGATTTTCCTGAAACTTTTATTAGATAATCCTTGCAAGTTGCATAAATCTAAGTGCAAATAAGAAATTCATCATGCTTCCAAATTTTGAAACCTAGGTTTTAAATGCCGCTAAACCGTAGATTTTTCTGCAAAATTTCAGGTGTTTTAATGCATAACTTTTGCATTACAATTGAATGATACACTTGACAATTGGAGTTATTTTAATTTATCTGTACATAAACTGTTAAATCCATTAAAATTTTGACAATACATAGAAAATAAATGTGCATCAGACCTATCAATTTTTGCTAATTTATCAAAAAATTGACCACGTTTTATGTAATAACTTCCGAATAACTTAATATTTTTGGACCAAACTTTCTAGTCTTTTTAGCAGAAAACAAACGGTCTGTATATTTTATGACAATCGGATAATAACTGCAAAAGTTTGTTTTGAAAGTACTGTCCCTTAACCCTCCTGGTCATTGTCTCGTCGAGGAATCTCGTTATTTAGCAAAACTAACCAGATTTTGATGGGACGAGGTAGATCGTCATTAGAAGACAAACTGACCAGATCTTGCTCTCGTTGTCATAAAAAAAGCGGCAATATCTCGATGACGAGATATATAGTCATTAGCAAAATTGTTCAGATCATGATGGACGAGATATCTCGTCGATGCCACTTGGAGGGTTAAAAGTTAAATGTAAAAAACAATCAGGTTGGAGTACTTCTAATACTGATAAAATAACAGAATCATCATTGCGAAACAAAAGAAAAACCTCACGCGATATAATTTCTTCTCTCATCTTCATATTTGTGGGAAAACCAGACATACCGTTCCCTTTTGTTCTTACCTCTTGAGGTAAAAACTTGTTATGCTTGGGGGAAAAGAGAAATTTCCAATCAGCACCAAAACCCAAAGCACGGGAGCCGCTGTGCGTTGAGAATTTACGAGCGAGGTGTAAAGAAAAACAATGGAGAGCGAGAGGAATACCTTCATGTAAACACAACTCCGATTGTAGCGGAATGTGGAATCCCGATGCTAATGGCATTACGAAACAATTCTTTAAGCTTGCCCACCTTTCACAGAAACGCGGGCGCGGTTTTAAGTTATTTTTAATACTTTTATACGCTGAAATCTAGTTGACGGTAAGGCCTGAGCTTGGCGTTAAGATTTCGTTTACAAGGCAGCTCGTTGCGAAGTCCAACCTTCATTCTGGTAATACGTCTTGTATACGGGAAGAGCGGGGTTGCCAGAATTAAGAGTGTTTCACCCACACAATCGCCAAATTAACACCAAGCTCAATGCCATGCCAAACACATACCTCAATGCCAACTAGATTTTTCCAAGTGATTGAAGACAAGTCATTATAAATTGGATCTTGTACTTGCTAGACCACACTTTCTCGACCCTACAAGTGGTTTCGATGAGATATCTCGTCTATTAAGAACTGACTAATTTTGCTAAAGTCGAGATATCTCGTCCATCAATATCACGTCAGTTTTGCTTGCCGAGAAAACGACCAGAAGGATTAAAACAGGAGAACGAAAATGCTTATGCACAACGATATACACAATGCTTCTTATTTATTAAACTATAGGATTTCTGCAGATGATATGTCCTTACTTCTGATGAGGGATATTAAGACGAGAATTAAATTCCATTTATGTAGAGTGAAGTTGCTTGTATGGCTACTTTTAAGGAGGATAAATAGGTATCCGAGATCAAGAGAATGCGGTCTATTTGCTACATAAATAATGCACAACTTGAAAACTATCACATTAGACACTAACGAGAAAGTGAAAATAACAAATAAAGGGCTCTGGGCAACTTTAAGCTACAGAATGAAATTTTCAAAAATTTTTTTGATTGTTTGAATGAATGCGTAATACTTGAAAGTTTAAGATAACATGACCTCCTGTATGGTAGGTAAATTATTACAATTCTGGGATATTTTAAAACTTGAAAATTGCTAGACTGAAAAATCTGAAAAGAGGCTTTTTGTTACGTTGCCCGAAAAGACCTTTAAATAAATAAATTATTGCTAAATCTAAATATGAGATTCTATTGTAATACTCTGAAAGCTAACCCAAATTGGTATTTATCGTTTTGGATAATTTTCTTTACACCAATATTTGTCCAATAACGAAAAGTTAAAATTTAAAACTAACGATTATTTTTAGCAAAAATCTTTTTCGAAACTACTATATTACATTGATTTCAATTTTTTTTGACAAATATATATCTAAATATAATGGTTCATATCTTTGCACTTTGCAATTTATGTGTAATTGCGTTCACGAGATTTTCTATGAACGAAATTCTAGTATCTTTTGAAAAATTCTTATAAGGGAAAATGGACGAATAGATAAAAACTGGTTTCAACCCAAATAAACACATTTATCCGTTGAATTATTCTCTCGTTAAGTAGATACAGTAACCCCTTGTTATATCGCACCTCCATATATCACTCTCTTTTATTATGCCCCGATGAATTTTGTTTGCGAACAGAGGAATTGATTTCAGAACATTGATTTCAAATGGGTTTTTTTGACAAATGTATATCTAAATATAATGGTTCATATCTTTGCACTTTGCAATTTATGTGTAATTGCGTTCATGAGATTTTATGTGAACGAAATTCTAGTATCTTTTGAAAAATCCTTATAAGGGAAAATGGACGAATAGATAAAAACTGGTTTCAACCCAAATAAACACATTTATCCGTTGAATTATTCTCTCGTTAAGTAGATACAGTAACCTCTTGTTATATCGCACCTCCATATATCACTCTCTTTTATTATGCCCCGATGAATATTGTTTGAGAACAGAGGAATTCTCAGTATATTATTTGGAATCGGGTGTTCAAATGTCATTTGTTTCAATTACACATTTGTCAATTCAGTTATTCTAAACTGAATTGGGGGCCACTGTAGCCCGGTTGGTAGGTAGGTATTTTAATTAACGTCACGCTGGACCAACATAACGGGCTGTTCTGTAGCCCAGTTGGAAGAGGAACGGATTAGCAAACGGAGGGTTGCGAGTTCGAAACTAGGTCCTACCAAAGACCGTCATGTACCCGGGGGCTGGTGCACGTTAAATACGTCGTGACCTCAAATGTCCTCACGTTGGTGTGGTGTGGGAGTTTGGAGAGTGGGATGCCAGTTCAGGTGTTGTCCTCGTCACCTAACCGTGATTCAAAATCACGTGTTGTCCTTGGATCTTTCCCTTCGGGATGGATCCCGGACAGTCGCCAATAGCCCGTTGTGTTGCTCCAGTGCGACGTTAATTAACTACCTTACCATCCAAAACTAATCACAATTGAAAAATTATTTCTGCTCTCAGAGCTTGATGTCAATTAATTTTTAACGCTTTAAACAAAAATCGTTTTTGGTGATTTTGAGTCCATTGTCCCCCTAAGCAAGAATACTGCGTCATACACATGCGAATTATGCGATAGCTGATATTCTACCTAACGCTTTAAACAAAAAATTGATTTTGGCGATTTTGAGTCCATTGTTCCCTAAACAAGAGTACTTACTGTGTTATACACACACGAATTACGCGATAGTTGATATTCAGAAACCACAAATGGGTGGGGATAGGTTTAGCAGAGTGTGTCAAGAGAGGAGGAGCTCTTTTTCAAAACTAAACCAATAACAAACAGAGAAGACAGAATAACTCAACCGAGACATCCGTTTTACAAAATGACATCGAGAGTAGTAACTCTGGTTTTCGAATGAAAGAGTTGTATATTCTTTCCTTTTTCATATTTCGTACAAGAGAATTGGTTTTGTTTTCCCTATTTGTGTTTAAAATGCTTCTGTTACATAATACTTTTTATTTAAAATTTCAGTTTTAAGAACGTGATCGAAATGGTGTGTAACGTTATACGATGTACATTAGATTGGCATGCACTGTTGAAAATATTTATAACTTATCCGTGTACCTTTCTGGGAATTTCTGTTTTTTATATATCATTTCAAACTTTAAAACATACTTGTTACTGAATGTTTTCAGTATTGATAACCTTCGGAGTTTTTAGTTAACTCATTACTGAATATATTTTCAGCAATAAGAGTAAAATAGGGAATACTCATTGCTGAATATTTTCAGTAATGAATATTCTCATTTTTCCCAGTTCCAGAGTATGCCCAGTTTTACACTCATTAATGAATATTTTCAGTAATGAGCATTCCAATTTTACACTTCGATAACTGAATATTTTCAGAAATGAGTGTTCCCAGTTTTGCACTCATTTCTGAATATTTTCGGTAATGAGTACTCCCAATTTTATTCTAATTTCTGAATATTTTCATTAATGAGTATTCCCTGTTTTAAACTCATTAATGAATGTTTTCAGTAATGAGTATTCCTAATTTTATACTCCTTACAGAATGTTTTCACAACTGAATGTTTTCAGTAGTGAGTATTCCCAGTTTTGTACTCATTACTGAATCCCAGTTTTCAATACTGACCAACTAGTACTTATCTGGTTTTAAAGACGTATTGACGTCAAAAAGTTTGAAAACTAAGAAATATCATAACTTTTATTATCAGACATTCTTATTTAAAGTTGGGACATACCGCAAGTGCCTGACGGTGTGCAAGTGCATAAACAGCACACCACGGAGGATTGGTCCAGAACCTTAATTTGCATGAAAGTTGGTTGTATTTGGAACGCATCATTTCACACACTAAGTATGTTGTGCGTGTCTTATTATTTAATCATTAAACGGGTTAGGTAAATTACATCTATAAATCACTGTTATATCTTTTTTAGAAACTAATAGTTCATGAATAACGATTTATTAGCATTTCTAAAAAGTATAGACAATTTCTTTGGAAAAAAAATGAATTCTGTCACAGTAACGCGTTTTACATTCTTTAAGTATAAAACGAGAAGTCTCTGAAAGAATCAAAAACTATTTTTGTTTGGGTGGGTTATATTTTTTGTTAAGCACATTTATTCTTTGTATTTTAAAACCTTAATATGTATGAAAGTTGACGATTTGGAACGCATCACTTTACATTAATTACCTAATAAATGAGTAGTGCATTATTTAATCATCAAACGGACAATGAAAATTGCATATTTGTTCAATCATTATCAAAACTTAATAGTCTATTAACTACTTACTTCCATAAAGCATCAAGAGCGTGTTTAGAAAAAATGAATTCTGTCACAATAACACATTTTACATTCTTTAAATCAGGGATTTACAGACAGCGGACCTCCGTTGATTTGCTGGCGGCCTGCATCAGCAAATTATTTTAACTTTAACAAGTCACACGATAGGCAATTTAGGTTAAAACTTCGTTGCTAGATAATGGCATTAAAATGCGCAAACCTCTTTGAGTCAACATGTATCTGTGAACAAACTTTTTCATTCCTGAATATTAATAAAGCGAAGAATTGAAACCGCTTGACTAATGAAAATTTAGTATCAATTTTGCGCTTGGCTACTACAAAAATCAAACTAAATATTAAATCAATGCTGCCACGCAATCAAATTAAATTCTTTATTTGCTTTTTATTATCTTTCTTTTCTAACAATATAAAATAAGATAGATAACTTTCAGTTTCATTTCAGGTTTCTGGAGGGGCAACCCTCCCATAAATCACAGTGAATCTATGAGGTCCTTGGTCTTAATAAGTCTGTGCATCCCTGGTTTAAATGTAAAGTCAACGAAAGAATCGAAAACTATTTTTATCCTTGCGTTATATATATAGTTTAAAGATATATTTTCCACCAAAAACAAAACTATGAGCATATTTCCGAGGATCTGCTTTCGAGAACCCAATAAGCAAAACAAGCCAAATGACGAAATTTTCCTTTCACTGTAGTAACAGGTTACCAAACTCTCAGAAAGTATTAAAAATGATCCGTTCTCTGTAACAAAATCAATTACGGCGTCATGATTCATGCCGAAAAATTCAAGAATCGCCGTTAAAAGAGGCAATGAACTTTTTAAAGGGAAAACGCATTTTAATAATACCGCAACAGGCCTCGCGTTTACATAATGCTGCTTCATAACCAACAGACAATGTTATGTTGTGAAACCTACAACAAATCCGCTGCCTTTAACAAAAGATTTTATGACTACTTAGCTTCTGGTGGTACTTCGCCACTTGGAAGGGGGGTGTTTATGGGGAAACAATTCACCCCCTCCCGACGAGTCCATTCTCTTTCTGACAGGAGGGAAGGGGGCTAAGTAAAATATGAGGTATTCTTTAAGATCATTTGCGGGTATGACATATCGTTTCCTGGCGCCGATTCACTGGAAACATAGTCTATACAATTGTTTCAGGTGTGCTCTGCGGCAGGATTGCTCTCAGTCAAAAATTGTGTTTTCTCTTTTCATGACCGCATATAAAACAGGCGCGACCTAGAATTGTTCCTTCCCAGTAATTGGAATTGTTTGCGAGAATGTTTGTTTATGCGTTCGTACATTGGAATCGTGTGAGTAACTCGTGTTCGGATTTGGGGAAAAGGAAATGCAACCTATTGTACACCTGTAATTTGGAGGGGTCAGTTTCGTTTGTCGCTTGACGGTCAGCTTTTGCTACACGTTGGCTGATGGATGTCCCTGGTGTGGTTCTTTTTCGGCAAAAGAAAGAGAACACTTAACAAGACGTTTATTGGATAAATGTTAAAATAACAAATGACAAACTTTGTCTCAAAGAGCCTAACGAAATACGATCGGTCTGCAACACCCGATCAATCGGATAACAAATCAATAATAAATCGGTCCTCGCTCTCTCTTTCCTCTCTTTCTCTGACATTTCTTCTACTCCGATCACCCACAAGTGAAACCTCTCACAGCGTCACGTGGTCACTTCTCTCCCCCCCCACGTGACACCTGCACCTGTTTCCCCAATCAAGGAGGGGTGGGGTGAAGGAGCAGAATATTACACGACAGCTGACTAGACCGCATTTTGGCCAGAGAGGAAGATACTGAAAGGTTTGCAAACATACTAATGTTTGTAGGGCAAAACTTAAAACGAATCGTATGAAGCGAAATTCCCAAGAAATAGAATCCTTTACATAATTAGAATTGTTTGCGAGAATGCCTGTTTATGCGTTTGTACATGGGGTTGGAAGAGTTACACTTGCGTGTGGATTTGGGGTAAAAGAATTGCAACCTAATTGTACGTCTGTATTTCGGAGGGGTGGTTTGGTTTGTTGCTAGGTTATTTTTTGCTACACGATGGCTGACTAGACAACATTCTGGCCAGAGAGGAAGACAGAAAAGTTTACAAACATACCAATTGTCGCTCGACGGCAAATATTTGCTACCGGGGTGGGTTCACCTCACACGTTATCCTAACATGTTTCACCTGACATACATTCTACACGTTCTAGGCAAAACCCCTTTATTAGAGGGATTTTCAGTGCAAACCACAAACCAAACGACTTTTACTTCCTCTTCCTCAAACGTTCTAGGGACCATCGTGGCTCAGTGGGAATGTCCACTGCGCTAGCAAATTTCGAATTATAGGCGGCGCAGGTTCGATTCCTGTCAGGTGCATTTCCCCTTGGGTGTATTTCTCTCTCCTGTGTCAATAAAACTTTCGTTGTGTGTCTATTACTTGACATTTTATGTCTGTCTGGAGCAACATAGCCAGATGTAGCCCTTAAACCATAAAAGCCCGAAAACCAGCCCAAATGTTCTAAAATAATACATATCGGGGTTACCTTAATATGTAGTTTATCGCCGTTTTGTCAACTTTTGGCGTTTAATCTAACTGGCGCTGACCAATCAACTATCATATTAATTTGAAATTCATCCTTTAGAATTTTTATTGGCGAAGTGCTGAAATCGTATGCGGAAAAACAAGCCAAGTGACTTCAAGTTCGGAATATACACAGGAAATACGTATCGCGGCAAAACACTTAACGTCACCTACATTTAGTTTGACAGAAAATTGCTTTTATAAGTACTAATCCTCCTATCTGTACTCTCTCCTCTAGGACTACTCTCATGAGATTAGTTTATAACTATATTTTTCTAGCAAAACGTTTCCCACTAAGAAAATTCTCGAACCTTTTCCAAACTTCAATGTTCGAAGAATATCCTCTGCTAACTCAAAAATTTACATCAGAAATCGAACTGATTTTCAGTTAAAAAGTGTAAACGGTTACGGAAGAAAAACACATTTTTTCTTTCTTTTCCTAGAGCACTGGAGCAAGAACAACTGAACTACATGTTCCAACTCTACTAAAACAATCCCCACTCGCTTTCATGCCTCAATAACCAACCGCCTTTTGTCGAGAACGAGCTTAGAACATCATTCGATCTCCCATTTATTAAAATCAACTTAAGTTCCGTTGGAGAGCTGCGTTTTAGTAAACAGGAAAAGTGCCGAATCTATCCGAACAACCACTGAAGTAGGTACACAGAGGAGAAAGAGAGTTCTTCGACAGTGTGACGTCATATCCAGCCGTCGCGTTTCTCCCCGTCAACAGCTGTCTGAGACGAGGGGCCATATATCATTTGCGTAGCTGTTTTTGTAATTGTTTCTAAGTTTAATGTCTTAATGAGAAACAGGCGTAGAATAAATATCCCACAGGCTTGGTCGAGGAGATTGAATTGGTGTCGTGAAGGAATTCGGTTGATGCCAGATCTTTTATCTTTTTAAAGGAGTGTAAAGTCAACGCTTCTGGAATAGTTCGGTGTAATTTCTTTGTTTCTAATCCAATGGAATTCGTTATTGAGAGGACCGTGGTAGCCCAGTTGGAAGAGCAACGGATTAGCAACCGGGGGGTTGCGAGTCCAAAACTCGGTCCAGCCAAAGACCTTCGTGTACACGTGGGGTGGTGCACGTTAAATCTATCGTGGCCTCAAAGTTTGGAGAGTGGAGTGCCAGCTCAGGTGTTGTTCTAGTCATCTGACCGTGGTTCAAAATTACAAGGCGTCGTTCTTGGATCTTTCCCACTTCGGGATATATCCAAAACAGTAGCCAATAGCCCGTTGTGTTGCTCCAATGCAACGTTTATTAACTACCTACCATTATTGATAATTATTGGTAGTTTGCTTATTAATATAGGATAAGTACCAGGATTTTTACCCGTTTGGATGAGTGTGGTCAGAAGTACAAATCCAATTTCGATAGCGTATCATAAGTGTAGACTCAAGCTCCTCAGGTATAGCCCAACCCCGTCTATGAATGAACTTCAGTTCAGTTAATTGTCACAAAATCCGGTAACAAGAATCCAGAAATACACGAAAACAAACACAGCAAATGCATGAAGCGAATCGATTTTTCTCTATTAAGCCCCACTCTTGTCTATTAACAAACTATATAATTTTAACACCTTCAACACTACCACGATCCCGTCTTCGAATGGATCACAGTTAGCAATGAAATGCAGGAGACGAAATCCGGTAGTTGCATTAAGAATCTACAACCACAGCAATTTTATGAAGCGAATCGATTTTCCCACTAAGCCCTACTCCTATCTATTAAACTCTATAACTTGGACACCCTCAGCCCAGTCGTCGTCTTCAACAATATCTTCGAATGGACCACATTTCGTAATCAAATGCGGCGAAATCCGTTAGCTACATTAAGAATCCACAAACACACATAAACAAACACAGCAATTCTATGAAGGGAATCTATTTTTCCATTAAGTGTACCACTCTTATCTATTAACAAACTCTATAAGACCCCATCTATGAACGGACCACAGCTCACAAACACAGTAGCCAAAAACCGATAGCCACATTAAGAATCCACAACCACAGCAATTGCATGAAGGGAATCGATTTTTCCATTAAGTGTATCACTCCAATCTATTAACAAACTCTATAAGACCCCATCTATGAAGGGACCACAGCTCACAAACACAGTAATCAAAAACCGGTAGCCGCATTAAGAATCCACAACCACAGCAATTGCATGAAGGGAATCGATTTTTCCTTTAAGTGTATCACTCCAATCTATTAACAAACTCTATAAGACCCCATCTATGAAGGTACCACAGCTCACAAACACAGTAATCAAAAACTGGTAGCCGCATTAAGAATCCACAACCACAGCAATTGCGTGAAGGGAATCGATTTTCCCATTAAGCACCACTCCTGTCTATTAACAAACTCTATAATTTTAACACCCTCGACACTACCAAGACTGTCTACGAATGCAAGAGTGGAGGGGCAACAAAATCATGTAGGAGAAAGAACGGGTGAAAAAGAACGGAATGAAAAATGATCTTTTAAACACCAGCAAGATTAATGATGTTAAAAGTGGCAGGAAACTGGATAAGGGCCCACTTATTCCAACGCTTTCATTACGATGATTTCATTAGACCAAGATTGCTTATCTGGGAGTGAAAATTCCGCTAAAAGCTGTCGACATGGGCTAAGCTTTATTTTTTATTCTTCATTTTTCACATGAGCTACTTCATTCCTTTACAGCTTTGCCAGAATCATTAAAGAAAGAACGCGTCTCCTTTAGTGGGAGCGGAATTTAATTTTAGATTCGGATTTTTTCTGTGGTGAGGGAGAAATGATTTCGGGATGTCTGATTGAGGATTCGCCTGCGTGTTTCTAGGAGTGATTTCTTTTGCGTCGAAGACAACATAGATTGCTGTCAAGATTGAGACTAACGAAAGTAAGAATTTGGGAGGACAATTTACTTTTTCCAGACTTTGCTTGTGCAAATTTATGTTTTGTAAAGATTATTTGGTTTCTTTTCTTACCATTTCTGTACTTTTTGTATACGAGAAATGGTGCATTTAGTTTGATTTGAATTTTATTCAAAAATTTAAAAAGGAATTCGCCAAATTTTCTTAAAGTAATACACAGAAAATCTTTAAGAGTAGATAGATTTCAGATAGACTATTTCGTTTTTCTTTACTTTAGCATGTCTGTACCGAGAAATGATGTGTCTAGTTTCATTCAACTTTTAGCCAAAAATTTAAAAAGAAATTCGCCAAATTTTATTCAAGCAGTACACAGAAAATCTGTAAAAGTTTTCAGAAAATCTAATTCATTTTTTTACTTAAGCATTTCTGTACTTTTCGTATCCGAGAAATGATGCATTTAGTTTATTTGAATTTTATTCAAAAATTTTGAAAAGGAATTCGCCAAACTTTATTCAAGCAGTATGCAGAAAATCTGTAAGAGTATTTTCAGAAAAGCTAATTTGGTTTTCTTTAGCATTTCTGTACCCTTCGCATCCAATAAATGACGTGTTTAGTTTTATTTAAGTTTTATTTAAAATTTAAAAAAGGAATTTGCCAAATTTTATTCAAACGTTACATAGAAATTTGTAAGAGTATTTTCAGAGGATTTTTTTTCTCAAGATGATAAATCTTTGTCATCTTTTGCTACATGAAGGATAATTATATCGGAAACTGGGGCTAATGGTGGATTGTAATTGCTATTAGGAATTGTATATACACGAATATTTATATTGAAATATTTATTATTTTGAAACAGTTAATTTGTAAAAGGTTTGGGGCATAATTGGTGAGAAAATGTATTTTCAAATATTAATTGATGGAATTTAAAACAAATTCGCATTAGAAATTAATATGAACTGTTTCTTTAGATGTCTTGAATTGAGAAGCATTTTGTTGCTACCGACTTTTTATTTCATTTTAATTGGGGAATAAAATAATAACGGGTTTCGAAAATCAGTTGCAAGAAATGACCAAATTTAACTGAACTATGAAAACATTTTTACTGTTAAAACCAACTGTCTCAAACCAATGGAAAATAATACAGGTACGTTGTCGAAAGTTAATGTATTAAATGTGCATATAAACTTATACTGCAAATAAAAAAAGAAAGCGAAGTCGTTATATCTCGGTTGTGCACACTGATATAACGAATTCGTTTTATTCGGTGTTATGAGGATGACACCTAGAAAAGCGACATTTCGGTATACTTCTAAAGCGAACTTTCCTGCTGCCATGTCATCCATTAATTTTAATCACGCTAAGATAGATTGAAACAGGTTGTGAAGGCAATTGAGGGCAAAGAGGAACTTAAAGACAAAGACAGCCTTTTCAAACTTGTTTACAGAACTTCAAGGAACCACTTCCGAGAATTCGGGGGCGTATTGTCTTCTGTTATTTTTTTTTATTTTCTTACACCAGGTGATGCGCAGATTAAAGACACCCACTTTGGGAAAGATGGATGAGATTTCCTCGTGCTCCAAGAAGAGGAGAGCGCTCAGATGGGGATCGTCCACATGTTATACATCCTCTGCTTAATGTACCGAATTCGTTTGGATAATTATTTATGAACTCATACCCACTGGCGCAACTAGCTCAAGATACAGACAGGTATAAAACTTTCATAAAGATACTTAATTCAGAATTGTTGGTTTTATATACGCTCACATGTCCAAAAATTAAGGATGATACTGATTTCGTATAAGGCAAAATCACCTGATCTCAATCCAATAGAGCAGCATGCTTGGGATTCTCTTGGACGTCGAATTGCTCACTACACACCAACCGCAAACCTAGTCGTGTTCCTTAAGAAATGTGGAAAAAATGCTTAGGTTAACATATTGTACGTGTTGCCCTCTGACCATCATACAGATCTCACAGCGTGCATACATGCTTTCCACAAGGTTGTTCAAAAGTTCCTGTGGATAGCCAAGGATCACACAAGAGCAAAGATGATCTCTAGTATGCTAATGTCCTTACCACAGGAACTCTTGAACAGCCTTGTGGAAAGCATGTCTATTGTGGGGCCTGCATTAAGGTCAGAGGCCAGCACATTCCCTATTAGGTTGTTTTTAACAGAGCAAAAAATGTTTGCTTTTCGCAATAACTAAAACACAATGTATTCACATAAGCATTTTTTGTTTTATTTCTTTAATTTCCAGTAGCACCATGTGGTATGTAGGTGTTTGGATTTAATTCCACATAAGTTTTGGGACATTCGTTTGTCATTTGAGGTACTTCTGTGCAGGTACTTTGCACAGGATTAATCTCTGATCGCATTATCCTTAATTTTCGTACATGTTTGTATGAGCATCGAATACTACACTTAAACTCGTTAATTTACAGAGTTATTGGACATTTTGTTAATTCATTAGAAATGTAATTATCAAAACCACAGAAATATTTAGACTGTAATCAATCAGTAGTTACAAAATAAAATAAATTAAGCATAATAAACACGGTATGTAAGTATAAGAGTTAAGAAAACGTTTTTTCGTAGGGAGTAGGATGGATATACACATAAAACATTTGAACTGGATAATTAAAAGCAAGTCTCGAATTATGTTTAGTGAAATTTCTTTATCGTTTTTCCTACTATTACAAATATTTTTGAAAAGTTTATCTTCTATTACAAACTCTATTTTGACTAAATAATTTAAACCGAGGAAATAAATATTTTTGACCATATGAGTAAAAAATTAGATGTGTTGAGCTCTCCCATCTTTCCCCTTCCTAGTCGCCCTCTACTCTCCAATTACTTATATATCTAAATACCCCATAAGAAACGTGTTTCTAAATCGCATGTTAGATTGCTTTTAAATCTAGAGATCCTAAACCAGTTATGCAAGACAATAGACAATTTGTTACACAGTTAGGCTCATAAAGTCAACGTATTAAAGAAGTTAAAACTTGATGCCGACTCCACACCAGTTTATTCAAGATTTATTTTGTAGTAGATGTAAATAAGGTCAAAGCTATTGACATCAGAATATGCATTTCGATCACCCAGTACTGCTAAAAAATTTCACAATGCTTCATAGTTTTGTCTACGAAGAAGCGTCCATCTTTATTCTTTATTCGCTGTATTAAAACAACGAATAAACTATTACTTCGAGCACACTTAACGTTGCAAATCGGAATGGCACAGATAAGTTTAGTTGCTGCATTTGTTACCAGTAGAGTGCATAAAAGAAAATTTATGATAGGATAAAAGAAGGTCAAGATTATCGGGTCGTAAATAAACAAAGGTCATTTTGACAACATTTCGTGAGTAGTTGCGCTGTGCAATACCTGGGTTAGTTTGGAAGGCTTCACTCAAATGGATAAAAGTTGAGCAATTACTAATAAATGGTGTTTGCCTCTTTTTTCGTTTATTGAAATATATTCTTTTTAAACCACCCATCAAGGGCAGAACTATTTAGATTACGTTCTAAGGAGAGAGATATGTAATAAATTTATATAGAAACAGAGTGCAATGAAATTTATTGAATGAAATGGGACATAGCATCATTTGAATTTTTCTTAAGAAATTATAAGATCCACATATCTTTATTTTTCAGTTTTTATCCCTTAACACCAAAGATAGTGGCCGGACCATCAGTATTTCTGAGACACTATTTTTGGTGTTAAGCGAAAAAAACTGAGAAATAAAATATTTATTATCGTTTTAGAAGGCCTTTAAGTATAGAATATTCCATCAGTTTCCATAAGGAACTATTTGTACATGATTTTTCGAAAAATAATAGTTTGAATGGAAAAATATTAGGTAGTTATGGTTTGCTAATAACGAGATACACGGTCGAGACAGCCACCAGGTGGCCTTGTTAAATTAAACACTTTTAACCCTCCAAGTGGTTTCGACAAGATATCTCGTTAATCAAGATCTGATCAATTTTGCTAACGACGTGGTATCTCGTCATCAAGATATTGCTGATTTTTTAATAATGGCGAGATCAAGATCTGGTCAGGTTTCTTCTAATGACGAGATATCTCGTCCACCAAGATCTAATCAGCTTTAGTAATGACGTGATCCCTTGTCGAGACAACCACCAGGAGGGTTAAGAAATGTATGAACCCTTTGGATATCTATTTAAAAAACATTATAGATGGTCTTGGTCATAAATACTGAGCTTTCGCCGTTCGGCAGAAACCTGGAAGATACAAGCAATGGAGCCAAAATTGTTTTCACCATGCTGAATGAAGAGGGGTCAGGACAAAAAGAAAAACCCAATCTGTACACACAACATCAAGCAACAGCTTCAACACTTGACATCCTAAAGGATTAACATTACAGTAGCGTGTGACTGCCGAGACAGGGACGTGGATAATTCATCTTGGCGCATTAAGATCCCATCCGTCATCGGTTTTTTTTAATTGCAGAACAAACCAGGCCTTTTTACATAGGACTCGACGTTTAATTTTTTTAGTTATTCCTTTCTCTTTTTCGCTCTTCCACTCCATGTTAACTCTTTCCCTAATTACTTTTCTAACAGAACAGCGAGTGTAATTAATAGCCATAGCATAGGGTCTGCAGTTGGAGTTGGCAAACAGATTGGGGTAGTGATAATTTGTTCTCAGAAGCGTCGAAATATTACTCTCTCCCGGCATATGGTAGGCGAATGTTTGATGCTCTGGTCCTCCGTTCAACAGGCTCAGGATTCGAATCCCGGTATAGGTAGGTAATTAATTAACGTCGCACTGAAGCAACACAACGGGATATTGGTGACGATTCGGGATCAATCCCGAAGAGAAAAATCCAAAGACAACGAACGCCTCATAATTTTGAACCACGGTCAGACGACGAGAGCAACACCTGAGCTGACCCCCAATCTCTGAACTTCCACACCACGCCATTTCAGGCCCCGATAGATTTAACATGCACCTCCGTGTACACGACGGTCTTTTGGTCTGGACCCAGTTTCGAATTCAACCTTCCAGTTGCTAATCCGGTGCTCTTGCAACTGGGCTACCGCGGCTCCGGTCTCGGTATAGATGTCTGTAGTCGTTTGGAATAAACTCTAAGCCAGGGATGCACAGGCTTGTTAAGACTGAGGGCCACATAGATTCACTCTAATTTATGGGAGTGCCGCCCAAAAACCCACGAAAGTTATTTCTCATATATTATTTATATTTATGGATAGTTATTTATACTATTTATATTTTATATTGTTACAAAGAAAGAAGAGTAAATAAAGAATTTAATTTGATGTGTGACATTGTTTTGATTTTTGTAGCAGCCTAGCGCAATTCTAAATTTTCATTAGTAAAGCGGTTCTAACTTTTCACTTGTTAATATTCAGGAATGAAAAAGTTTGTTCAGATATTTGTTGACACAAAGAGGCTTGCGCATTTTAATGCATCATCTAGCAACGAATGACCTAAATTACCTATCGTGTGACTTGTTAAAGTTGGAATAACATATGGTGATACGGGCCGTCAGCAAATCAGCTGACGGCCGTGGTCTGTGCATCCCTGCTCTAAGCCCGGTCTAATTAGCCCCCGTATATAGCGCGGGTAATGGGAAAAGGCAGTTGAGTCACAATTCACCATAGGTTATTATTTGAGCTATTATTGCCCAAATCTTAATTGCTAATAAATATTAGGAGATGCTATGAGTGGACTATAGTATATGTTTCCCTTAAATATTCAAATATTTGTTGAAAGAATCATCATTTAAATTTATAATTTTCCTCAAGTCTCAACTGTAATTATTGCTTCCCCACAAGAACATCTCGATAACACAAAATAAAACATACAAATAGCATCGACTTTAGTATCGGAGAACTAAGTGAAAGAGAAAGAAACGAATAATCAAAAATAATGCAAGCTTAATGTTTCAGAACTGCTGGAGCAGAAATTCTCTATGGATTATTATTTAAGCTATTACGTATTTTCCAGTCTTAACTGCTAATAAATATTAGCAGATGCTATGCATAGTATTTCCATTTCCCTTAAATGTTTGAAATATTTTTAAAGTCTTTATTGCGAATATTACTTTTCCAAGGATACCTCGATAACACAAAATAAAACATCAAATGGCATCAAATGTAGTGTTGGAGAACTAAGCCAAAGAGAAATAAACGAATTATCAGAAACAACGCAAGAGCTTAATGTTTCAGAACTGCCAGAGAAGCAATTCACTATCGATTATTACTCGAGATATTATTTCCAAAGAGCCGTTTAAAACATTAACATTCAAAACTCCAACTTAATATAACAACACATTTTTTCTTTATATCGATGCATAAAACTGAGGCTAATTGAAATTCGTTACAATCAAAGTGAGGCAAATGGACCTTCGTCACGCTCGCAGCTGCTAATCATAGAAGTATGTTACACTAACGATGGCTCCCCAACCAATAACAAGCCATCATTAAACATGCAAATCACCAGGCAGGACACCAGTCTGAGAGAAACACGAATAATCGCTTTCCAAACCGAAGTTTTGAAAAGTTTTAACAAACTGCGAATTGCCTAATCAAGCGTTTTCAGATACACGATTTCGCGTTTTTTGATGATAGTCAGAGGGAATTGGTAGGTTTGTACTATGGAAGAAAAATAAAAAGGTTGTCATAATATAAACTAGCTGTCGCCAGGAAAAACATTTGTTGTAAATTATTCCAATTCTTGATCCAACCGACGTTAATCATATTGCGTAGAGAAAAAGAGCCAAAGTAAAGTCATTTATTGATGCAAATAAAAACTCTCAGGTTTATAGTTTACAGAATAAAAACAAAAAAAATGTGTCTTAAAACGTTTTGTTCCCATTAAGGATCTGTACGAAATTCGCATTATATACATAGAAACTAGAATTATTGGGCAACACATGCTATTAAAAGTGGAGTGACAGAATATATACCAAATATAAAAATTATTATATTTCCAAAGTAATTCGTTAGTATATTGTACAGTGAGACATTTTCTGTCATTTCTGTAGGTAGTGCAGCGTTTCTGCAGCAGAACGTGTTTCCTGTACGTATTCTAAACATGACGTCATTTGGCTTGTTTTTCGAATACGATTTCAACTCTACTAATAAAGATTCCAAAAAATGAATTCCGGATTGATATCTGAGAGTTAATTGGTCAATTAGATTGAGCGCCAAACACTGCCAAAAGGATAAGCTACATTTTAAGATACCCCGATATCGTAATGTGAGAGCATTTGGTTAGCAGAAGTAAAATATTCGCAGAGCGGCTGGTTTGTTTGCACTGAAAATCTCATAAAATGGTATTATAATTTTCAATGAAATAAAAACCAATTAAAATTAACAAACAAGTAACATACGTATATGCTTTTGAAAATTCGAAGAGTACACTTAATCCTCAATAATTATACGAAATTTTTAAAATTTATGGATCTTTTGAAGTCAATTTATGTTATCCCTCCTGGTGGTTGTTTCGACAAGGTATCTCGTCATTAGCAAAACTGACTAGATCTTGATGGACGAGATATCTCGTCATTAGAAGAAAACTGTCCAGATCTTGATCTTGTCATCATAAAAAAAATCGACAGTATCTTGATGACGAAGGTTTAAGGGAGAAAACTAAAACTTAATGCATTATTTTAAATAAGGCATTTTCAGTTTTCATGTTAAAATAACTTGCTTTCACTAAAGTAACGTAGATATGGTATTCATGTCGCACTTTGTTTATTGCATTTAGCATAACTCTTTATTACACTGTTTTAGAATAAAATGATTATAAAACAAAACAATTATTTTAAAATTCGATAGTACCTAGACCGCTATGTGGTGCGGAATCCAATGCCAGTTAAACAAATACTAAATACGAAATCGTTAAAAATCCCAATTTTTATACTTGGTTGATTCCAGTATCATCGGGAAGTTTTATCAACGTCGTAATTCAGTGCAATTGTAAATCAAGTGGGTTTTCCCTATAAATGGTAACAGGGAAGTTTTGAAACTTTAAATATAAACAGAACAAAGCTTTTTGTCAATAAAACGAAATATAAAAACATATTAAGCAAAACACACGGAAATGTGTTGGTTATTTCAAAATACACTTCTCATTTATGATCCTCAGAAACTTATCGCATTACTTCAAATGCGCATAAATTTCATTTTTTACGATTCGGGTATGGGAAAGTCTCAGGCTGTGATGAAATATGTCGAATAAAATATACATTATTTCATACATCAATGAAGTTAACTATTTTACTTTGACAAAACCACAAAAGCCCTTTTTTATTGTTTTCCATTACATCCCAGCATCTAAAGGGCTGTTCTCCAATACGCGAACTGGAAAAATACCATTCAGTAAACTTATTAACTGACAAAATAAAATTCACAGAATAGTTGTTTAAAGAGCTTTTGGGTAAAAAAAAAAATAGAAATGCTATGTATTTGGTAGTATTTTATTTGTTATTTATATCCGTTTGAAAAGCAGATTACAATGTGATAATGTATTTCTGATCATCGTGAAAATAATCATTTATGTTCGAAAAATATCAGTTAGTGAGTTTCTGCTCTAAGATGACGAATCTTCATATTTCGTTACATGATTGACCTATGTTAACTATTTTTTAAATTTATTTTATTTAAAGAATTACAAAAATATTCTGTATGCTTTTATTGTGCTTAATTCACAGGGAGTTATAAAATAACAATACGCAATACATGAAGCACCAGAGCCCCTTCTCTGGCTAAGCCACTGCAACTGCCAGACTGTCTTCACCAATCCTTTAACACCATTTAGACCCTTGCAATTTTCTCTATCTCAGTATTACTAACTAGTCTCCATCCCATAAGATTTTTGACCAGAGTCAATGTTTTCTGTAATTTGTGATAATTTCCCTTACAACGTGAAACTCATGGTAGTGGAAATATTAACTCGGAAGTACTGTTGACAAGTCGCTCTCCCACAAGTCTCCATCCCATAAGATTTTTGACCAGAGTCAATGTTTTCAGTAATTTGTGATAATTTGCCTTACAACGTGAAACTCATGGTAGTGGAAATATTAACTCGGAAGTACTGTTGACAAGTCGCTCTCCCACAAGTCTCCATCCCATAAGATTTTTGACCAGAGTCAATGTTTTCAGTAATTTGTGATAATTTCCCTTACAACGTGAAACTCATGGTAGTGGAAATATTAACTCGGAAGTACTGTTGACAAGTCGCTCTCCCACAAGTCTCCATCCCATAAGATTTTTGACCAGAGTCAATGTTTTCAGTAATTTGTGATAATTTGCCTTACAACGTGAAACTCATGGTAGTGGAAATATTAACTCGGAAGTACTGTTGACAAGTCGCTCTCCCACAAGATCTTCGACCACTGTCAAAGCTTTCGGTGATTTGTGATAACTTCCCTTCAGCGTGAAGGTAGTGGGAGTATTAGCTCAGAATACTGGTGTCTAGTCCCTCTCAGACAAGATCTTCGACCACTGTTAACAACTTCGGTAATTTGTGATAATTTCCCTCTCGTCGTGAGATTCCAAGTAGTAGGGTAGTAGCCCGGGCGGTACTAGAGATTGACAATTTCCTCCCCCACAAAATCTTCGACCACTGGCAAAGCTTACGGTAATTTATAACTTCCCTCACGTGTGTTGGAGGCGATTCTAAGGACAAATCCCTTTCCCACAAGATCTTCGACCACTGTCAACGCTTTTATTAGTTTACGATAACTTTCCTCTTGTTGTGAAGTTAGTGGTCGTGGGGGTAGTAGCCCGGGCGGTACTAAGGCCTAACAAGTCTATCTCCCACAAGACCTTCGAACAACCTTTCGGTAATTTGTGATAACCTCCCTCGGGATAGAAGGGGTAGTGGCTTGGCGGAACAACTGACTATTCCCTCTCCCACAAGATCTTCGACCACTGTCAACGCTTTTATTAGTTTACGATAACTTTCCTCTTGTTGTGAAGTTAGTGGTCGTGGGGGTAGTAGCCCGGGCGGTACTAAGGCCTAACAAGTCTATCTCCCACAAGACCTTCGAACAACCTTTCGGTAATTTGTGACAACCTCCCTCGCGGAGTGAAACTGGCGGTAGTAGCTTGGCAGTACAACTGACTATTCCCTCTCCCACAAGATTTTCTACCACTGACAACGCATTGGGTAATTTGTGATAACCTCCATCGAGGTTAACCTCCATAAGGAAGTGATAACTTGGTGCTATTTACTATTCCCTCTCCCACAAGATCTTAGGCCACTGTCAACGCTTTTGGTAGCTTATGATAACTTCCCTCAAGTCGTGAAACTAGCGGTAGTAGCCTAAGCGGTACTAAGGACTAACAAGTCCCTCTCCTACAAGATCTTCGACCACTCTCAAAGCTTTGGGTAATTTGTGATAACCTTCCTCGTGATAGTGGGGGGTAGTAGCTCGGCGGTACGCCTGACTATTCCCTCTCCCACAAGATCTTCGACCAATGTCAATACTTTCGGTAATTTGTGATAACCTACATCGCGATTATGGAAGCGGTAGCTTGATAGTACCATTCCCTCTCCCACAAGATCTTCGGCCACTGTCAATGATTTTGGTAGCCTATCATAACTTCCCTAACGTCGTTAAACTAAAGGTAGTTGCACGGGCGGTACTAACAAGTCCCTCTCCCACAAGATCTTCGACCACTCTCAACGCCTTGGGTAATTTGTGATAACCTCCCTCGTGATAGTGGGGGTAGTAGCTCGGCGGTACGCCTGACTATTCCCTCTCCCACAAGATCTTCGACCAATGTCAATACTTTCGGTAATTTGTGATAACCTACATCGCGATTATGGAAGCGGTAGCTTGATAGTACCATTCCCTCTCCCACAAGATCTTCGGCCACTGTCAATGATTTTGGTAGCCTATCATAACTTCCCTAACGTCGTTAAACTAAAGGTAGTTGCACGGGCGGTACTAACAAGTCCCTCTCCCACAAGATCTTCGACCACTCTCAACGCTTTGGGTAATTTGTGATAACCTCCCTCGTGATAGTGGGGGTAGTAGCTCGGCGGTACGCCTGACTATTCCCTCTCCCACAAGATCTTCGTCCACTGTCAACGCTTTCGGTAATTTGTGACAACTTCCCTTACGTCGCGGTAGTGTGCAAACAGGGGATCGCGTAAAGCCTCGCGAACCGAGTCAGACCACGTAGCGACCGTTCGATCTCGTCTCAAGATAGCGTTCACGACGTGCGGGAATCTGAATGTTCGTCCTTCAACGTGATTTACTGGAGTTTCCTAAACGCTTCCGAAATGAATCGAAAATTAAAAAACAGGAATCGTAGGGAAAAGAGTTGGAAGAAGGGATCATAAAACAGGAGAAAAAATACGACTGGCAAAATACCAACCTTTGCAAGAAGTTGAAAACAAAGTTTTAAGAGAGCAAAGACCGTGTTTAATAGCTGCGTTTGCTTTTTGGTATTTCCACGACTTTTCAAAGAATGCAGTCGATTCTAGTTACATGAACGTTTACAACGCAATGTTTATTATGAGAGATATTACCTGTCAAGCTAAATATAGGTGGCTGTAACATTTCTCCGATGTTTCTTGTACGAATTAAGAATGCGACGTCACATGGCTTGCTTTTCATATACTATTTCAGCACTTAGCCAATAAATATTCCAAATAATAAATTACGATTCGATATATGATAGTTGATTGGTCGACACCAATAAGATTAAAACCAAAAGTCGAGCAATGCTAAATGCAATGAACAATATGCGACTTGAATACCATGTCTAACTTACTACTAGGTAAAGTGGGTTGTTTTAAAACTAGATGCGGGTTTTTGCAGTCGTGGGAATGATGTTTGATGGAAAGACTTTGAAGGGCCGGATAGAAACTGTTCGCGAATCGTATGCTGCGCACCCCTGGACAATAAGTACATCGGATGTGATTTTTGTCCCATTATTTACCCGTCCAAATAGTTTAGACGAGATATCTCGTCCATCAATATCTGACCAATTTTGCTAATGACGAGATATCTCGTCATAAAGATATTGCCGATTTTTTTATGATGCCGAGATCAAGATCTGGTCGGTTTTCTTATGACGAGATATTTTATCCATCAAAATCTGGTCAGTTTTGCATGACGAAATACCTCGTCAAAACAACCACCAGGACGGTTAAGTTTCCGACAAGACACGTTTAGTTTCCAGTCATGCACTGAAAAGTACAAACTTCTTTTCTCCCACTTTAGAGATATCTCGTCATAAAGATATTGCCGATTTTTTTATGATGCCGAGATCAAGATCTGGTCGATTTTCTTATGACGAGATATTTTATCCATCAAGATCTGGTCAGTTTTGCTCATGACGAAATACCTCGACAAAACAACCACCAGGAGGGTTAAGTTTCCGACAAGACACGTTTAATTTCCAGTCATGCACTGAAAAGTACAAACGTCTTTTCTGCCACTTTAGAGATATCTCGTCATAAAGATATTGCCGATTTTTTTATGATGCCGAGATCAAGATCTGGTCGATTTTCTTATGACGAGATATTTTATCCATCAAGATCTGGTCAGTTTTGCTCATGACGAAATACCTCGACAAAACAACCACCAGGAGGGTTAAGTTTCCGACAAGACACGTTTAATTTCCAGTCATGCACTGAAAAGTACAAACGTCTTTTCTGCCACTTTAGAGATATCTCGTCATAAAGATATTGCCGATTTTTTTATGATGCCGAGATCAAGATCTGGTCGATTTTCTTATGACGAGATATTTTATCCATCAAGATCTGGTCAGTTTTGCTCATGACGAAATACCTCATCAAAACAACCACCAGGAGGGTTAAGTTTCCGACAAGACACGTTTAATTTCCAGTCATGCACTGAAAAGTACAAACTTCTTTTCTCCCACTTTAGAGAATGTGTTCAATAAAATAACAATCTCATTCAAAAATCTTGTTTCAAATTCCAAATCAGGTTTACATTAGACATAGCTTCCGAATTCGTAAGCATAGCTCTTTCACGTTAACATTCGCATGATACAAATTTCGAAAACATTCACACCTGTTGAGCAACTACTATCAAAGAGGCAACTCCGAGGCCATTGAAAAATTAAACAATTCTGCGTTTGCACAAGACCTTGGTTAATACCGATATTGAAATATTCCGAAAGAAACTAAATATACATATATATATATATATAGCCATGGTTTCCTAAAAAACGAAAAGTTTCAAAGCCTCAAGTAATTGTTATGGGTTTGCATGCAGTGATTGAACCACGTCCAAGGTTACGCAAATTATTTTTTGTCGTCAGAGAATTAAAATTTCTAAGACATCTATTGTATTAGAAATGTTATGATGGGTAAGAATTAATGGTTTTGCATCTTGAAACGGGAAGCTTTAATTCATTTCATTCTTACAAAACAGTTTAGTGCAAGCGAAACATTTCAAGCTGTATGGGACAATATTACAAAGAAACTTCATTTATATTTTATAATTGACTTTTGTGTCGTTATTTCCTGGTTTATGGGTAAATTTCATTTAAATTTATTTCTCCTTTCATGGTATTCTAGGTGGATGAAAATTTCGATTCACTAAACTGTGCCGCATGAATTTTAGTCGCACTGTAGTTACTTGTCTTCGCTGTTTCCTCAAGACGTAGGTCGTTAATTAACGTCACACTGGAGCAACACAACGGGGTATTGGCGACGATCTGGGATCAATCCCCAAGGGAAAGATTCAAGGGCAATACCACATAATTTTAAACCACGATCAAATGACGAGGTAAACACCTGAGCTGGCACCACACTTCCAAACTTCCACGCCAACGTGAGGACATTTGAGGCCACGATAGATTTAACGCGCACCAGCCCCCATATACACGACGGTCTATGGCTGGACCTAGTTTCGAACTCGAAACCCTCTGGTTGCTTATCCGTTGCTTTTCCAACTGGGCAACCTCAAGTGGAAACTAAAACTTCTAATTTCTTGAGCAGTATTAAAGTAATTATTGCACATCCACTTAAAAGATAATTACGAATACCAATGGGAAATCACTAGTACAAAATATTAAATCATGTCCCATTTCTATTAGCAATTCGATAAAAAGCTTGAGTGAAATTGGAGGTTTAAAGCTCAGGAAGTACACTGCTGGCCACCGTAAATGCAACACCCTGAAGGAAGCATGCAAATAATATGAAATTTACAACATGCATTAGCGGAGGTGAGATATGCAAATGATTAGAATTTCAGCGCAGACGCACATCACGCGCGCCTGTGGCGCCACTTCAAAGCGCTATTTAAGGCTTGGAGATTTCGACGATTTCAAGTACGGCAATTGTGTTTTTCTTGTGGTTTTTTTTAAAAAAACGATCAATTATGCCTCGTAGAAAACAGCGATCATCTTTTGATCAAGTATCCGAGTTCGATAGAGGAAGGATAGTGGCCTACCGAGATTGTGGATTATCTTTCAGGGAAATCGGTAGTCGTGTTGGACGAAACCAAACAACTGTAATGCGGATATGTGATCGTTGGATGCAGGAGGGTACGACGGACCGACGTGTTCGATCGCATCCACCTCAGTGCACCACTTCACGTGATGACAGGCATATTGTGCGTATGGCAGTGACAGATCGCTCAACCACATCACGAACCATAGCACAGCACATTCAGTCTGTACCGCATCATCCAGTGTCTGCGCGTACCATTCGACGCCGTTTACAGCAGAGTGGTCTGTCCGCAAGACGTCCATTGCTTCGTCTACCCTTGACGCAGAACCCCAGACGTTTCCGCCGCCAATGGTGCGATGAAAGAAGGATGTGGACGGCAGAATGGAATGAAATTGTCTTTACTGACGAGTCACGCTTCTGTCTGCAACACCACGATGGTCGGATTCGAGTCTGGAGACACCGTGGAGAGAGGATGCTGAACAGCTGCGTTATGCACCGCCACACTGGTCCTGCACCGGGTATTATGGTATGGGGCGGTATTGGGTATCACTCTCGCACTCCTCTAGTACGCATTGCCGGTACTTTAAACAGCCAGCGCTACATCTCCGAGGTGTTGGAGCCAGTTGTCCTTCCTTACCTTCAGGGCTTGCCCACAGCCATATTTCAACAGGATAATGCGCGACCACACGTGGCACGCATTGTCCAAGGGTTCTTCGTCAATCGCCAGATTGAATTGCTTCCCTGGCCAGCTCGCTCTCCGGATCTTTCGCCGATAGAAAACATGTGGTCCATGGTTGCTCAACGATTGACCCAGAATACATCCCCAGCTGCCACACCAGATCAACTTTGGCAACGTGTGGAAGCTGCTTGGTCTGCTGTACCCCAAGAACACATCCAAAGACTCTTTGAATCAATGCCGAGGCGTGTGACAGCGGTGATCTCCAACAATGGCGGCTACTCTGGCTACTAATTTTGGCAGGAACCACACTTCACAGAAGTCTATAAATTTAATCATTTGATACTTGGTCAACATGTTATCTACAAAATAAATTTTGTTGTGATATCTCTTGTCTTTCTTGGTGTTGCAATTTGGGTGGCCAGCAGTGTATTTTATCAATGCAATTCAAATAAGTCGCAGTTGTCAATTTTTGATGATTTTCTCAAATGGAATGCAGTTACCTCAGGATTGTTAGAAAGACTACATATTAGCTTATGAAATACGAGACTATAAGATGGGCTGTGATAATTGGCATAGGGGTTCTAAATTAATGTACGCTAACGTGCAAAGTAAAGAATACCATTATTTTTAAAGGTTATAACCTCAAAATTAAACGGATCAGCCCTGTGTCGATTTGCATAACCGATTGTACTTAGTAGAAAGCCGGTGCATATTCAAATTTTGGAATCGTGACGTCAGAGGCCTTAACGTAGAAAGGAGTTCTGCTTCGGTAGGGACTTATCCGCAACCTCATTTTGTGTATGCAAACGCAGTGCAAAGCTTGCATCAATGTTCGAGGTGCTAATAGTCTATACTAGACCAACATTCACGAAAAACAAGATAAATTACTACATCCCGAGTCACCCCTACTCAAAATGAACGAGCCCTGTTTCTATAGCGACCTCCACTATCCAGACTTGGTGTTGAGAGCAGTTTTCGTGCTAGTGAGACTAGATACGTCTTAACAGTCACAAAGGAAGAAATTAATTTCCTAAAATTGTCCTTGTAAAATATTTGGCTTATCTCACAATTTTTAAATTGATTCGTCAGAGGAGCACATATCAGGTTAAGCACTTGAAATTCAGTGTTGAACAGTTTTTAACATTTTTATGGAAAACGCAAACTTCGAATCGAACTTTGGATGCAGATAACAGATAACGACCCGATTGTTAGCTGAGCAAAAGGGGACGTTTCGAGCTTAACTGCTTTTTGACGCATGTTGAAAACATTTTTTCCCGAAAAAAAGGAAAGATTGAAAATTAGCGAATTTTTATCTCGCCAACTTGTTTATCTTTGGTTCAAAATTTAATGCAAAACACAAATAAGGTTATCTATGAAAAGGATAAGCAACACGCAACATTTTGATCACAAGTTTCCCATAAAATTTCCGGGAGGAAAGAAGTAGCGACATAATTTGACATTTAATGTCAAAGGTCGTTCAACATATCAGTCGAAGATAATAATTTTTTATTTAAAATGAAGTAATAAGAATGTTAATAACAAAAGTGATCAAACTTTATCTCATTCTGGAATATATTTATCATAACAAGTAGAAGGATAATATCCCATCTAGTTTTTAGTTTAAAATAGATGATTCTTGTCAAAAACAAAGTCCATTGTGCTGTAAATTTCAGATGAAATAAAATTAAACCGATATCTAAATCGAACACGGTGTATATATATATTAAAGCGAAAGTATTGAGGTTACCCGATACATTTAATTGCAGAACATTTTTAATCTGAACACAACAAATTTTCGAACATTCCCGTAAATGCTCTATTTTTCAATTTGCTTTCACCGCCATAAAAAGACTGGCGCAGTGAAACGCCTTGTACAGAATAAAAATGGGAGAAATCCTCTCACGCTATTTCCCTTGTGTGAATTAAGATACGAGGTTTTTTCACTCTTCATCGTAATACCGGTTTTTGCTTCCAACGGTAGCGACCGATGATTTGATAGAGATCTTCCCAGAAATTTAATTTTTTTATTTTGTCTTGAAAACTATTTCTCTAGGTCGATATTTTTTCAACAATGGCAGGAAAGGCGAGAAATTTGCTTTTATCAGTGTATGATACTCATCTGTTGTGTTCTTTTTATCCGAATCTAAATTCGATTGCTAGGACTTTTAGATATTTTAGCGATGCCCTAGAATACCGGATAAGTACTAAGATAATTTATTTTGTCATTGTAAGTTGAATATTATCTTTCCAAAAACATTAACTGAAGTAATTTTTTTTATTTCATTCGAGAGGATGGACTACTTTGTCCCATAGTCAACTTGTGTTCTAAAATTATTCGTGTCCTAAAACTATTCGTGTCCCATAGTCAGCATCTATCCGTGTCTCCCAGTCCCATAGTCAACTTTTATTAGTGTGTCGCATAGTCGACTTCTATTCGTGTCCTAAGAATATTCATGTCCTATAGTCAGCTTTTATCCGTGTCCTAAAACTCTTCGTCTTCTATTCGTGTCCTAAGAATATTCATGTCCCATCGTCAGCTTTTATCCGTGTCCTAAAACTCTTCGTTTTCTATTCGTCTCATAGTCAAATTCTATTTATGTCCTAAAACTATTCGTGTCCAATAGTCAATTTCTATTCGTGTCCTAAAACTATTTGTGTCCCATAGACAACTTCTATTCGTTTTTCCTAAGACTAATAGACCATTTTATAACACACATCCTTAAGAAAGATTCTATTGGTTGAGAAGGTCAAAATTGCAACAAGCCATGCAGGGAAGACTAAGTGTCAGAAAGGATATATGCGTGTGAATTTATCAGAGGGTAAAATTAGTCATCATTTATATTTGTACTGACATGATTACCATAGCAGCTAAGGTCTTTTATCATTTTGGATTATTGTTTTGAATGTTTCCTCCTTCAATGGGCGTAGAAAGTAATTGCATTCTGTGATATGCGTCAAGTCGAGTGCAAACGGCAGAGCTACACCTAAAAACCGTTCATCGCAAGTTTACGCTCTCACATGTCAATTACAGCACTACGTGTGTCCATTCATCATGTCGTGTGGGATTTATGATCACCAATTTTATAACACATATCCTTAGAAATCCCAGGGAAAGATTATATTGGTTAAGAAGGTCAAAGCTGGTTATAAGTCAAGCAGGGAAGACTAGATTTCAGAACAGATAGATACATGAGTGTGAACAGAGGAGTTAAATTAGTCGTCATTCGATGACAAACATAACTACCACACCTCTAAGATGTTTTTAACCTTTGGTCATTTTGGATTATTGTTTTGAATGTTTCCTCTTCCAACGCGTGTAGAAAGCGAAATGCGTCAAGTCGAGTGCAAATGGCAAAGAGCTGTACCTAAAAAAACCGTTCGTAGCGAGTTTACGCTCTCGCACGTCAATTACAGCTGTATGTGTGCCCATTCACCATGTCGTGTGGGATTTATTTACGATCGCCATTTTATAACACACCCCATGACGGCCGGAGCTTAATTAAAAGGAAAAATAAACCCCCTATAGTCGAGCATTAATTGAATTAAATCGCTCCGTCGGTTCGGCACGCGATCGTAGCTCAGCCTTATGCAGATGGCGAGACTTTATTGGTCAATAAACGCGACGGTTTACCCGCGATTGGTCAGCGAAATCGAACGGATCAGGAATTTTACGAAAGGAAACACTCAGTTGGAGGAGGAAAGCGGAAATGCGAAACGAGGCCCCCGTTTTCTGCCAGGATGGTAAAAAGCAATGGAGAATTTATGGCATCGCTTTGTGATTTATTGCGGAGTTTTCATTCGCTCTGACGTGCTCTGCCCTGTCGAAGTGTGTTTTGCACGTAAATAAAAACAGGAGGCATGATTAAGGAAAACACACATACGTTGGGGAGGTAATTATGCATGAGAATGGAAACCTTTCTCCCGTGCCGTGCGTGGGCTAATTTCGTGCCACGACGGGCCAATAGGAGACGAGGACATTCACGCAGCGAGACGCATCCAAGTATTTAACTTTTAAAAACTTTTTTGTCCTTAATGTTCCGAACATGCCATTCATCAAGCTGTCGTCACGCATGGGTACATAAAGGCATGATCGGGTTAAGGGAGGAAGCGTCAACAGGTTGGATGATGAGACAAACACGCGCAAAACGTGATTACAATTCGGAACATAAGTTAAATTTTGAATTGGGTTTTGTCGAACTTTCAATTCTCGTTTTAGAAGTACCGGACAGTGCCCGTCGAACGCTCGGTGGTCAAATCGGATCCATTAAGCGAGAGGGAGATTTTTTCAGCTCCACCCCTTCTATTTGGTTTTTGTTGTTCACACCATGTGGACGGACTGCTCGTTTGATTCTTCGTCGCACAATACTTAACATATGTCACGAAGTGGATGCCATTGTTGTGTCTGATGGCATATATTGTGAAAAAGGTCTTTGTGGATTGTTATGATTCAAAAAATCCGTCACGCAAATTTAGAATAACATGAAGGGGAGTAACCGTTTACTCTACAATTGCCGAAAAGTAGTTGAATTGTGGTCATGATGAAACAATTTTTTAAATGTTCGATCTGATAAGCCACGTGATACATCGTCGACACCCGCCAAAGTCACGAATCACGTTTTCGACTATCACCGAACATTTTCTAGATTGACTCGAATGTTTTACATTGTAGCAGAAACTCGAGAACTGTGATTGTAATTTAAACTTAAATTTGACACCTAAATTTTCGAGTATAACAATTATTTTCATGAGAGGATTTTTCTCTAAGCTAAACGGATAATGGCAGAAGTGTTTCTGCGGCGGAACGTGTTTCCTGTACGTATTCTGAACGTGATGTCACTTGGCTTGTTCTTCGAACACGATTTCAGCTCACTGCCAATTACCGAATTGAAAAACGACGGTTTAATGTCACATCATCGCCAAACATCATGAAAAGAGCGATAAACTACGTTTTAGGTAACCCCTATATATATCATGCGTGAGCATTTGGGTAGTGGAAGTAAAACAATAGCTTTCCGTCTCTCTGGTTTGTGTTTTTACACTGATAATCCCTCCCATAATATCAAAAATAAACGCGTTTTTCTCGAAATAAGATGAGACACAAGACACCTGCCTTTGACTTAATGCCGCTTATATGAGTTTTAAAATAATATGCAATTTAAGATTGTTTAAATTTAAATTTTTAGCTATTATGAATTATCTTAATCTTGCTTTCCGTTTAAGATGAAACAAAACCATATCTTTTAAGGGCAAAGGTAGCCCAGTTGGAAGAGTAACTGGAGGGTTGCAAGTTCGAATCCAACCAAAGACCATCGTGTTCAAAAGTTGCTGGTGCATGTTAAATCCGTCGTGGCCTCAAATGTCCTCACTTTGGCGTAATGTGGAAGTTCGTAGAGTGGGGTGCCAGCTCAGGTGCTGCTTCGTCATCTTACCGTGGATCTCTTTACCGTTGTCCTCGGATCTTTCCCTTTGGGATTGATCCCGGACCGTCACTTATAGCCCGTTCTGTTGCTCCAGTGTGACGTTATTAAAATACCTACTTTCATGTCTTCTATATAGTTAAAACTAAATTTGGATGAATATAAAACTGCTCTTTTTGTATAACAATCAGAATAGATAATGTCTCAATAGACACTTATTTTGAAGTCTCGGAGGCACAGAGAAATGCAAAGTGGTCATGAAGTAACTTTCCCTATTCACGAGCCCCAAGCGCCCGCAATTTCAAATGAATAGGAATGAAACTTGAGATTTAGATATTCGAACTATAGGCTCGAGAATTATGTAACAAGAATCGGGCTCTCAAGGTTAGTGATACAGTAAAAGCATTTCGAATAGCAACACCTACTTTTTTTTATCGCAATGAGTTCAGCAATGAAAAACCAAAAATGACATTGAAAGTTTATCTTCGTCTCTAAAAGCGACTGCGCAAGGAAACTGTCAAAGATGAGTGTGAACCACAAAAGAGGAAAAAAATGCACCAAGAAATAACATTCTACCTTTATTACAAATGCTAGTGCCGATTGTCATTTTGTGATAGGTGCTGGTGATTTATGCAAATTGCGTGCATTATCACTGCTGCTTGTGTCTTGAGTGTTCTTGGAGAGTCATTTTAGAGCTACCTGCTTATTATGTCACAAAGCACTGAGTCTCATAATTTCATAAAACTAAACTATTTTGGTTTTACGAAATTATAAAACTCAAGCTTGAGCTTACCTTGAAATCTAAATCTCAAGTTCCATTCCGATTCATTGAAAATTGCGATCGCTTGGGGTTCGTGTGTAGGGGAAGTTACTTCATGACAACTCGGTATACAAGTACCTTAAGGGCGACACTTGCTTCTTATGTCAAAAAGCACTGAAAGCCCCCCCCTTGAGTCCTATACTTTCATAAAACTAAACTAGTACTTGGGATTTGCTTCCCATTCGAAGAGAGGATACGTTTATTTAATTGTGCGTTGAAAATAAGGATCTATGAGAGGATGACTTAGTTTTCAAATTCATCGATCCTAATGAATGTGGGTCACGAGATATCCGAGTTGTGTAGTGTTGCTTTCATCGCACAACATACATAGTTAATAAGCAACCACATCTATTTATATTAAGATGTATATATGTATATATATATATATATATATATATGTATGTATGTATATATATATATATGTATGTATGTATATATATATATATATATATACATACATACACACACACACACATATATATATATGTGTGTGTGTGTGTATATATACACATATATATATACATATACATATTCCCTTTCGATATTCCGATGTCAGGAGGATGGGAGAGGGGAATAGAATATCCCATATTCCTTAAAAATATTTTTAAAAATTTCTATTATGAGCAAAATTCATTACCACTCTGAGGGTCACTAGACTTCGTAGTGTAATGTTGCTTTCCCCACAACACACATAATGACTAAATAACCACATCTATTGGTTGAAAGAATCCTAGGAATGTTTCTATAGGTCAAGAAGGTCAAAACTGGTTAGAAATTATGCAGGGAAGACTGCAAGTTGTAGAACGGATATATTAGTGTGAACTCCTCAGAGGTAAACGGTGAGTAATGAATGAAAAGAACTTGGATTATTAAGAGCTAGTCGCTATAATTGAAGATGTGCTTAGAGTTCTGGTCCAAATTGTGTCCTGGCCATGAGATTTCGATTTCTCAAATCAATCAATCAAAGCATTTCCTTAGGGTGAAATATGACGCTAATGTCACTTTATCATGCATGTTATGTAAGTTGTGAGACCTTCGGGCATTTGAAGGGTTGCAAATGATGTTTAAACGTCTGAGCGTCACGAGTTTCCTAGTAGTGCTGTAGTGGTATTTCCATACGACACACATAATGACTAAGTCCTCTCCAGGTTAAACAGTTTGGATTAGCGTCTTCGCCTGAACGTGTATATCACTTGTTTAACTAAGCCCAATCGAAAATCTTTGGGTAATAATCAAATTGCATGGTAATTTTAGCAGAACTACCTCTCTTGATCAGCTTTGAGAATCAGTAATTAATAATACAAGCAATTAAAAAGACTGCATGTCAATTAATGAGACAGCAGAATTTGCGTGCAGTTTGATACTATGTAGCGGCAGATAAAAAATAAGAAGAGAATGATTATTAACAGCCTGTACTATAAATATTTGAAAGCCTTTTTCATTTCATAAACGTACAAAACTTAATGCCCTAAAATTTGTTTACGCAACCTACTCAAAGTACACCATTGAGAAAGAATGCATACTACACGTGGTGGCATTTGGTTTACAGGTCCTTTCCACACCAATTTTAATTAACAGCCGGTACTATAAATATTTTAAAGCTCTTTTCATTGCAAAAAAGTACAAACATTAATACCTCACCCTCAGTTTGCTGAAAGTACATCACTGGGAAAGCATACACACCAAATGTGGTAGCATTTGGTTCATTGGTCCTTTCTGAAACCGTATTTGAATATTAATAGCCTATATTATAACTATTTAAAAACCCTTTTCATTGCAAAAAAGTAAACATTAATACTCTCAATCTGCTCAAAGTACAGCCACTGCGAAAGCATACGCACCAAATGTGGTGGCAATTGGTTCACTAGTCCTTTCCACACCGAGTTCATGTTTGATTATTACCAGCCTGTACTATCAATGAGCTGTAGTTAAGAGCCGCTGCTGAAGCTAATCAGTAGCACAAGGCCGGCCATTTGTTTTTCAGACGCAGGAGTGAAAGTGTCTAGACTTAAAACAGATATTTAAAGTAGGTCGGGGAGCAGGAACTTTGAGCACTTTTTTATTATTTACTTCTTCCCTTCTATCCAGAGCCGACACCGTCTGACGAGCTGTCTGAAACTGTGGCTGCGCGTACAGTCCACTGGCAAGCCGAACTCCCCGAGATAAGAAGCGGAACACCCAAGGCCAATTAAGGAAACTGTCTTTGCGCCTTCTCATTTGCTCGTGGATGGTGAAAGGGCTTCATTCAGGGGAAGTATCGGTGTACGTTTTGTACGAATGATGCTTTCGGTATGGGAGGGTCTTCGGTATAGCGTGGCTTCAGGAAAGCATTGATGTACGTTTTGTACGAATTGGACTTTCGGTATGGGAGGGTCATCGGTATAGCGTGGCTTCAGGAAAGCATTGATGTACGTTTTTGCACGAATGATACTTTCGGTATGGGAGGGTCATCGGTATAGCGCGGCTTCAGGAAAGCATTGATGTACGTTTTGTACGAATTGGACTTTCGGTATGGGAGGGTCATCGGTATAGCGTGGCTTCAGGAAAGCATTGATGTACGTTTTGTACGAATTGGACTTTCGGTATGGGAGGGTCATTGGTATAGCGTGGCTTCAGGAAAGCATTGATGTACGTTTTGTACGAATGATACTTTCGGTATGGGAGGGTCTTCGGTATAGCGTGGCTTCAGGAAAGCATTGATGTACGTTTTGTACGAATTGGACTTTCGGTATGGGAGGGTCATCGGTATAGCGTGGCTTCAGGAAAGCATTGATGTACGTTTTGTACGAATTGGACTTTCGGTATGGGAGGGTCATCGGTATAGCGTGGCTTCAGGAAAGCATTGATGTACGTTTTGTACGAATTGGACTTTCGGTATGGGAGGGTCATTGGTATAGCGTGGCTTCAGGAAAGCATTGATGTACGTTTTGTACGAATGATACTTTCGGTATGGGAGGGTCTTCGGTATAGCGTGGCTTCAGGAAAGCATTGATGTACGTTTTGTACGAATTGGACTTTCGGTACGGGAGGGTCATCGGTGTAATGTGGTTTCCTTCGGCCTTGGGGAAAGTACAAACCCGATCGCAGCTTCGTTTAGTTCGCCTGTGTTAGTGCTTAAGTATAACAACTCGGTTAAGAGGTTGAGAGTTGACCATCCAGATCCGATGAATTTCGCTAATGACGAGATATTTCGTCGTCAAGACACAGCCGATTTTTATGATGACGAGCTCAATATGTGGTCAGTTTTTCTAATGACGAGATATCTCGTCCATCAAGATACGGTCCGTTTTTTCTTCTAATGTCAAGATACCTGGTCGAGACAATCACCAGGAGAATGGGTTAATTGTTTCATTTTCGTGTAACAAAACAATGACCAAACCAAATCCTTACGCATTTCAGAATCAGGACCCCCACATAGGGAGTTTGTAGGTTGGTGGAGTTTAATGGCCAAGCGTGGCCAATGGTGGAGTTTAATGGCCAATGGTGGAGTTTAATGTTGTATTTGGCCAAGCTGCGATAAACTCAAGACAAATCAAATGTTAAGTATTAGACATATACACGCGCAAGAAGGAAAGTGAAGTATGCTAAGGGAGAAGAGAGATTACAGGAATCGATTTATCACATATGGGGAGGGTACCGCGGTACATGGAAGGGTCTGAGGACTATAGGGGGCCAGAAAATGTCTGCGATGTCCGATCTGTTGTCTACATTTAAAATTTTAAATCTTCATTATATTACATAGTGCAGCTTGTACTGTTTAGGACCTTGCACCATAAAATCCAAAATCCAATGCATCGATATGCAAATCTGTAGAAAGGAAAAGAAAAAAATTACATTTGTGCATGTTAATTCTCTGAGAGTCACGAGATTTGAAAGTTGTGTAGTGTTCTTTTCCCCACAACACATATAATGACTGAAAAAACCCACATCGATTGGTTGAAAAAATATTAGGAGAGATAATATTGGTCAATAAAGTCAAAACTGGAGAGAAGCCATGGTATAGAAGACTGCGGGTGGCAGAACGAATGTATATGTGTGCACACAACACCTCAAGGGTTATTCATATTGAGTACTTAGAACATACATTTTTAATTTAACCTCTGAAGGGTTCGCACGCATTTATCCGTTCTGCAACCTGCAGTCTTCAATGCATGGCTTCTCTCCAGATTTGACTTTATTGACCAATAGAATCTCTCCTCGTAATCTCCAACCAATAGATGTTGTCATTTAGTTATTGTGTTGTTGGGAGCGAAATCAGGACTTCATTTATCGGAAATCTCGTGATGTTCAGGGGATTGATGACTCGTCATCTAAACTGGTACATGGACCGAGTCATTTAAATTGATAGATGGACCCGTCGTCTAAACTGGTGCATGGACCCATCATTTAACATAGTACAAGGCCCCGTTATCTATTGGGTCATCCGGAAAGTTCTACGGTTTTTTATGATAAATACCAGCGAAGCAGTACAAAAACTTTAGAAAATGTCATTGAATCACAAAAGCACCATTTTGTTCTATGACTTTTTGCCATCTTTCCGGCAGCTGGAAAATTCCTTTTTTAAAAAGTCATTAGGCTTATTTGTAAAAGGTTATCGAGGTGCTGTTTGACAGTCAATCTGAAGGTGCAAGGTCTGGTGTATATGGGGGTGACACAAAACATCTCATCCATACTCAATAAGTCTTTGTCTGTAATTCATTGTCATGCTGGACGACAACACCTCGAAGATTGGTCAGTTCTGGCCGCTTTGCTTCGATTTCTGCTTTTAATACTGCCATTTGAGAACAGTATTTTTCCGAATTTATTGTCTGATTTTGTGGCAACAATTCATATTGAACAAAATTCCTTTGTTGTTCCACCATACACAAAGCATTACTTTTTTGGGATGCAGCCCCCTCTCGATGTTAGTTGAGGAGGTTCATTTGGCTTAGCCCAAGATCTTTTTCGTGTAACATTATTGCATAGTATCTACTTCTCATCTCCATTAATGAGCCGTTTCAAAAAAGGAGCTTCTTTATTTCGTTTCAGCAAAGAATCATATGCCGAAATTCGAGCAAGCATATTCTGTTATGTTAAAGTATGGGGTACCCATACATCGTAGCGGCTTACATACCCAATCTTCTTCAGATGGTCATGAACTGTACTTTTTGGAATATTTAGTCTGTGTGATAGTTCCTGAACTGTGTAACGTGGATTTTCAGCGATGGTATCTTTTAATAGGTCCTCGTTTACAGAGGATGGTCGTCCAGAGCGGGCATCATCTTCGAGGCTGAAATTTCCACGCTTAAATTTATCAAACCACCTTCGAACTGTGTCATCAGAAACAGCACTTTGTCCATATACAGCACAAATTTTACGAGCAGTCTGACTAGCATTTTTTCCTTTCTTAAAATAAAAGAGCATAATATGACGCAAATGAACTTTTTGGTTCTCCATTCTTAGCACTGCAGTGAAACAAAAATTGTGCCACAACACAAGCTAGAATTATGCAGTGAAAGCAGAAAAGACCGAATTTACACATCTGCTTCAATCAAGATCACTCCCTATCAGCGGTAGCAAAATAGTATTAAGAAAGCGCGCTTCGATTTGAAAAACCGCATAACTTTCCGGATGTCCCAATGTATTGGTACATGGACCGTCATCTAAATAGGTAGACGGACCCGTCATCTAAACTGGTAGATTGACCCGTCATTTACACTGGTAGATGGACCCGTCATCTAAAGTGGTAAATGGACTGGTCATCTAAACTAGTACTGGGACCCTGAGTGAGTTGGAGGGATGGCTGTTCAGGACGAATAAACTGCACACTGTGGATAGTGTTTGCTTCAAGAGGGTTACGTAAGCCTGGACCCACGATTCAAAGTAGATTCCGAATTAACACAAACATCCATACCCAGTGCGGATTTCAAACCCAGAATCACCACTCAGCTACCAAGCCGGCGTCTCTTAAACGAACTTTGAATTAATTAGCTTTACATTCGACTTCAAAATTTTGACTTCAACTTTTTCTAAAGTTTCATCGCTTTTCCTCAATTGGCTTTATGACTTTTCCTAAAATGCTTATAAAATTAATTTAATGGTACATATTTCTCTTCATCTCTCCCTGAATGAAGTATACCTATTTTCACCGTGACGGATCATTTGACCGGTTAAATATTTTATGTGACTTGATGACATTGACATCTCTAAACCATTACATACATACTGCTGTTCAAAATAATAAGCACACCCACCATTTTGAAGAGTTTCATGCTTCATCGCATCCTAACGATTCATGCTTCATTGCGTCCTAACGATAACAGAACATCTCAACGCACTTCGCATTTTTACTTCTGAACTGAAATAACGGTAACTCTGTGTAAGATACATGTTTACGGAAAATGTTTTGCAAGAGACGCCACAAATAAATCGAGATTTTTTATCCGATACTCAAAAAGAGTGGAACTACTGAATAAAAAGTCGAAACAACATCAAATTGTTATTTAATTTTTGTTATTTTGTATGTAATTACTATTCAAAGATCAATTTGTTTATTCTTTCAAGCACTAATTCCCCTTGTTTCCTGCATCCGAATTGAAAATAGGTCATTTAACCTGTTTGGGTAAAAATAGGTATTTACAAAAGGTAGGTGAATTAACGTCGCACTGGAGCAACACAACGGACTATTGGCGACGGTCGGGGATCATTCCCGAAGGTTAAGAGCGAGGACATCACCTCGCAATTTATCACCACGCTCAGATGATAGGGTCGACAACCTGAGCTAGCACACTACTCTCCAATTTTTATGATGACGAGATAAAGATCTGGTCATTTTTTTTCTGTAGACAAGATATCTCGTCCATCAAGATCTGGTAAATTTTGCCAGATCTGGTCATTTTTTTCTTCTGTAGACAAGATATCTCGTCCATCAAGATCTGGTAAATTTTGCCAGATCTGGTCATTTTTTTTCTGTAGACAAGATATCTCGTCCATCAAGATCTGGTAAATTTTGCCAGATCTGGTCTTTTTTCTTCTTCTGTAGACAGGATATCCCGTCCATCAAGATCTGGTAAATTTTGCCAGATCTGGTAAATTTTGATGAGATACCGCGTCGAGACAACCACCAGGAGAGTTAATATAAAAGCGTTTGCATCCAGATGGAAGAATTTTTAGTATATTCTTCTCAAACACAGCATTTGATCATTAAATATCTTTCATGTCTTTTTGAATAATTACTATCAGTTTTGTAATCAATTTGGGAACACTATTACAAAGATTTTTACTTGTATTTATAAAGCATTACATTCGACTGTCAAAACGCACGTTTGGGTTATAAAACGAGTACTCTGTACTTGGAGAAAAGGATTTGTTAGTGGAAGGAAGATAAATATGGTTTTTATTTATCTGAAGAAATAGGATTCTATGAAAGTTAAATGTTTGAAAACTATCAAGTACAAATCAATCTATTTGCATTCTACCCCTGTAAATAAGACTCGCATATAATCGAATGCATTTTCAGCTGCGACATTCTGAAAGTCACGAGATTTCCGAGTAGTGTAGTATTGCTTTTCCCCACAACTCACATTACGACTAGATAACCACATTCATTGGTTGTTGGGTTTTATGGTGAGAAAACAAACCAATACATACGCCAAACACAAGACAGACAACTTCAAGCAAAGAACGTCGTGAAATAGGAAAAGAGGGATTGAGGAATAGAATAATGGGTGAAAGCAAAAACGGATCGCTTGGGTGTCCCGGGAGCGCGACCCATGGGGGTTACTACAGTAAACCCCATGGGAAAATAAAAGATCACTAGAGTACCTCGGGTCCTTGAAGCCCGTAGACGTGCCCCGGAGGGCATTCATTAGTTGAAGTAATAAATATTCTATTAGTCAAGAAAGTTAAAACTGGTAAGTCATGCAAGGAAGATAACAGGTTGCAGCTCGGAAGAGTGCGTGTAAACCCCTCAGAGGGTTTAAATAGTAACATATTCCAAATAACTGGTGCAAACACTAGAATATAGCAGCCATCTCTCTCTCTCTCACCATACAGATTAATTATTCTGCGGATTAATTATTTTTTGACTAATTTTCTATTAGTCATGAAAGTTAAAACTGGTAAGAAGTCATGTAAGGAAGATAACAGGTTGCAGCTCGGAAGAGTGCGTGTAAACCCCTCAGAGGGTTTAAATAGTAACATATTCCAAGTAACTGGTGCAAACACTAGAATATAGCAGCCATCTCTCTCTCTCACCATACAGATTAATTATTCTGTGGATTAATTATTTTTTGACTAATTTTCTATTAGTCATGAAAGTTAAAACTGGTAAGAAGTCATGTAAGGAAGATAACAGGTTGCAGCTCGGAAGAGTGCGTGTAAACCCCTCAGAGGGTTTAAATAGTAACATATTCCAAATAACTGGTGCAAACACACTAGAATGCAGCAGCCATCTCACCATACACATATTGTACAAATCAACAGATAAAAGCACATACTTTCGGACTTGTGATCATTTTTATAAATAGACCTGATATCCGGAACCCTCAAAAAGCACACCTTTTGAAACTCATGCGCGAAATACAATAGAACACTTACAATTTCCGTGAAAACGCTGGTATTACAACAGAGCAATTCGAACCAGTCATCAAAAACGTGAGATTGCTCGCAAATTCCCCCAAACAGGCTCGGCTCATTTAATTTTATTCTCAACAAAATCGGAACGGCATGGCCAATTTCGCCTTCTCAAACATTACTCTTTTAAACAATTTCTGTTCTCAAATCACATTTTCTCATTCCGCCTCGTTTAACCACGTGGCGGCTCTTTTACACAACAGAACAAAAGCGAAAGCAATCCAGTTGCTCCGCGGCTAATGAAAGAAAAACAACCAATCGGTACCCAGACCATAAATTACCACCTTGTTAGAAGCCAAAATGTGTCCCCCCACCCAAAAAATGACTCTGGTTCCTACTCTTCACGCCAAAAAAGGAATGCATAAACGAGGCATTTTGCCGAATGCAGAGACAAACTATACCTTTTTCCCGCCATCAAATGATTGTTGGGAACGAACTTGTTCGGGGGGTAGAAAGAGTGGACCTTTCGAACTGGATTTGTACGGGAAGACCGAGGTTTGGAGAAAAAGGGGAGATTAAGGTCTCAGAAGCTCCGCCTACTGCGTCAAATGACGGATCGCTGAAGGACCAATGACGTACCATGCGGAACTTCCAAGAGGTGGGCCTACCGATCTCGAAAGGCGGATGTAATTTTGAACCTTCGTATCTAAAAGAGTCAATGCGATTTGGGATACTAACTGCACATTTTATGTTCATAGGTTTCGTTGGGGAAACCTATTAAACATTCCCACATACTCAAATGGAATATCACTATCGGTAAAAGTGACGTAACGTGAATTCTTTAAACATAAACACATTAATGTTTTATTGCTTGTTTTATACAATCATTATCACATTCATTTTCGATATGAATTCTTGCTCTTTCAAATGTATAAAGTAATGTGTTGAAAAACAGCAGAGTTCTTATATCATTTATAACCACCTTAGAACATATATTTATATTTTAATAACACACGGATCAAAATTTTTTTAAAGAATATTTAGAAATCTTGTTTTTTAATTGATTTCAGGGGGTTTAAAATAAATATGGAGTGATTTTTAAAGAATTCTTAATTAAATAATTTTTTATAGTTAATTAATTGTGTAATGCGATTTGTTGATCTATAATAATCGTCACCACCTTCATTTTCGATATGAATTCTTGCTCTTTTAAATGTTATAATATTTGTTACATAAACAGCAAAGTTCTATACCATTTAGAACCACTGTAGAACGTATGTTTCGGTATTTATAGCACATTAGTAAAATATTTCCATAATAGTCTTAAAACAATTTAGTTTTCTTTTCATAGATTTCAGAGGTTAACAGAAATAAAGAGTTAATTTGTTTTTAAACAAATTAAATGATTATGTAATAGTTATAGAGATGTTAATTATGTTACTACTGTTTTCTGATTTATAATTGTTGCATAAAGCAATTCTGTTAACCGTCTTTTTGATCAAACCAATTCAATTTTATTAAACTAAATTCTAATCTCCGAAGTTATGTAATTTAAAGCCTACAAAGTTCTCGCGTTGATGTGGTGATGTTACATGTTTGCAGAAATGACTAAAAATTAACAGAAGATGCATTGGAAAATCAGTTACAAACACTTTTAAGATGCGCTCATAATCTATAGTTCATTTTTATGTGAAACTGAAGGTTATTACCCAATGAAATGCAGAATTTTGTTCTTCTCAAAAATAAGTCTTAAAGCAATTGGTTGATCGACAGTCATTTAGACTCAATTGAAGTTACAAACAATTTACTTATAAATTATTTACAATTTAATTGCACTTACAAGAATTGTTACATAGTAAGCTGTGAAAAGTTTCTAATAAAATTAAAAATTAATGTCCCGAAACATTTTTTGAATCAAACGCTTAAAACATTGTATAGTATCTTCTTTTCTCTTTGAAATTCAAGTAGTTAAGATTACAACAAGATGTCAGAAATACAAAACAAGCATGTAAATTCGAATACATGTAACTAGTATCAAACACCAAATGGGGTGAAATTTCCAAATTCACGACCATAGATAACACAGATATGTTGTTTCAGTAAATTAAAGACAAGGACTCATAAAACTAATCTTTACGACACAATTTTCAATCAAAACTAGAGCTAATAAAACATTGGTAAATATTTAATTATCTTTAAAAATAAGTACAGCAAAAGAATCAACCTAATTATTCCCTTCGACCAAAAAAGCTATTCAAGTCAGTTGTAATGTATTCAATCCATAACGTCCCCAATTTCGATGTCAAAACTACAAAACCAGCAGACGAATTTCATTATATGTATCCAGTACCAAACATCAAATACGACGAAATTTCCAAATTCGCAACCTATAATTTAGATAACACAGATATCTTGCTTCAGTAAATAAACGACAAGATTCATCAAACCAATGTTTACGACAGAATTTTCTATCAGAACTAAGAGCTTGGATGGCATTGGTAAATATTTAATTAGCTTTTCTTGAAAAAATGAATATAGCAAAACAGGATCATTCCTTGCGACCAGAAAATCTATCCATCATTTGGAATGTATTCAATCTGTAACGTCCTCGCTTTCAATGCCAAAACTACAAAACCAGCAATTTCTCAAACAAATATCCAGACAAAATCGATGTCATTCTTCAAATAGGAAGTTTTAAAAAATGTACAATAACATGCAGCAACATTATCAACAAAAAAGGAACAGGAAGCAATACTGTCTTATAACAACAATGAAAAATATGTTTTATTCACGACTATTGTTATAACGTGCTCTTGCAATCCAAATGTCACTCATTATGGCACAGAGAATTGCGCATTCTATTCACTAGCACGTATTACGTCATGATGCACGAAAATTCCTTTTATAAGAGTTCAGACGAGCTATAAAAATCATTCTGTGTACCGAAGTAATCAATTAAGGATAGTATGTCTTGTCTTTAATGCGAGGAAATCTGTTCTCGGGTGTCACACCAGCTCACGCTTGTTCTTGTTTCAAAATAGAAAGCGCAGGAAGTAAGTGATGAGTCAACATTGTTCAGGTCTAATTGCTTCGCTTACTGAGAATTGTGCGTCTTTATTGTAGTTAAACTGAAAAGGGGAGATTTGAGGAAAGCTGGAAGAGGGAGAGAGTTGTAGATTTAGTGTGCGTTGTCTTTGTTTAAACTTAAAAGGGAAGATATTTTAGAAAAGTTAGGAGAGGGCGAGAGTTGGGGTTAAGAGAGTGTGTATATGTCTTGATTTTAGTTTAACTGAAAAGGGAAGATATTTTAGAAAAGTTAGGAGAGGGCGAGAGTTGGGGTTAAGAGAGTGTGTGTATGTCTTGATTTTAGTTTAACTGAAAAGGGAAGATATTTTAGAAAAGTTAGGAGAGGGCGAGAGTTGGGGTTAAGAGAGTGTGTGTATGTCTTGATTTTAGTTTAACTGAAAAGGGAAGATATTTTAGAAAAGTTAGGAGAGGGCGAGAGTTGGGGTTAAGAGAGTGTGTATATGTCTTGATTTTAGTTTAACTGAAAAGGGAAGATATTTTAGAAAAGTTAGGAGAGGGCGAGAGTTGGGGTTAAGAGAGTGTGTGTATGTCTTGATTTTAGTTTAACTGAAAAGGGAAGATATTTTAGAAAAGTTAGGAGAGGGCGAGAGTTGGGGTTAAGAGAGTGTGTGTATGTCTTGATTTTAGTTTAACTGAAAAGGGAAGATATTTTAGAAAAGTTAGGAGAGGGCGAGAGTTGGGGTTAAGAGAGTGTGTATATGTCTTGATTTTAGTTTAACTGAAAAGGGAAGATATTTTAGAAAAGTTAGGAGAGGGCGAGAGTTGGGGTTAAGAGAGTGTGTGTATGTCTTGATTTTAGTTTAACTGAAAAGGGAAGATATTTTAGAAAAGTTAGGAGAGGGCGAGAGTTGGGGTTAAGAGAGTGTGTGTATGTCTTGATTTTAGTTTAACTGAAAAGGGAAGATATTTTAGAAAAGTTAGGAAAGGGAGTTGTAAAGCGAGTGTCTTTGCTTTAGTTTAGCTGAAAAGGGAAGATATTTTGGAAAAATTGGGAGAGTGAGATAGTTGTAAAGAGTGTATGTGTATGCGTTTATAGTTTAACTGAAAAAGGAACATATTTCAGACCAAAGATTAATGGCCTTACTTTCCATGGAATCCATATGAATCTGCTGAAATTTATGAGGGTTCTCAGAAGCCCAAATGCGGTAATTGCCTGTGTTTACAGAAGAAAATGTGCTCCATCATTCCACAGGATATGCATCTTCGACTTCCATGCAAGCAAAGAACGTCAGAGAAAAGTCTAAGCGAGCTCTTGCATCTTCCTGAAGTAATTATTGAGTGTGGTTGAGGTCTGGAATGGGAAAACTTCCGCGATTCACGCATGGTTTTCCACACCGTAACATATGCATATCCAGTTGCCTGGATACTGCCCGACCAATGTTGCATTCATTAAGGTAGTTACAACTGTGCCAAGTTCTTAATTCGTTACAGGGTCGAACAGGGTCGAACAGGGAACAGGGTCGTTACAGGGTCCTCGTCGTGGCAAGACCCGTAAAGTTCCATAATTTTCAAAACGCCAAATTTTTCGCAAATCTGAGATAGTCATTAGACATTTTCTTAACCGTTCTGGTGGTTGTCTCGTCGAAGTATCTCGTCATTGGAAGAAAACTGACCACAACTTGTTGGTCGTGATATCGCGTCATTAGAAAACTGACCAGATTTTGATCTAGTCATTATCAAAAACTCGCCAATATTTTGATGACGAGATAGCTCGTCATTAGCAAAATTGGTCAGATCTTGATGGACGAGATATCCCGTCGAATCCACTTGGAGGATTAAACCCTTCAACTTCCAATATTCTCGAAGAGATGCAGATGCAAATCCACATTTTGGTAGTAAAACTTAACCAGCAAAGCCGACCAAGTAATATTTTGCGGGAAAATATTTCCAAAGAAACAAATTTACATGAGAAAATATTCCTCCTTGCCAATTTTGATCCTGTTATCGTTTTCTCTGCTAAAAATCAGATGTCCTTGTTCCTTCTACGATGAAATCCCTCTGTGTACAAGGGCACCTATTTTATTATCGCCTTAATCTTCCTTTCTCTCCTATCTTTCGGTTTCCATTTCATCTTTCACAAAAAATTGTCAAATTCAAGGAAACAAGATAGATTAGGCGAAACAGGAATAAGAGTGAGCTAAACACTTTTATCAACTGTTTTTCCGATTCCTATTACCCTTTACAATTAAAATTCTTTAGGTTTTCCCTTTATCCTTCACAAAAATGTGTCGAACTCGGGAACAAAATTGGACAAAACAGGAATTAGGTTGAGCTAAAACATTTTTATCAACTGTTTTCACGATTTATATTAACCCTTACAGTGAAAATTCTTTCGGTCTCCACTTTATCCTTCATAAAAGTTTGTAGCATTTAAGGAAACAAGATAGATTAGGCGAAACAGGAATTAGGTTGAGCTAAAACTCTTTTACGAACGGTTTTCACGATTTCTATTTTCCTTTACAATGAAAATTATTTTGGTCTCCACTTTATAGTTCACAATAGTTTGTGGAATTCAAAGAAACAAGCTAGATTAGACAAAACAGAAATTAGGTTGAGCTAAAGCATTTTTACGAACTGTTTTCACGATTTCCATTTACCTTCACAATGAAAACGTACTTTTTAATCTCCTAGTATAAATACCATTCAAGGTGACTAAATATTCGCTCTATAATATTTTCTCATACAAGCAACGTATCATAAAAAATAATGTAATATTTTTATGTTGTATGAGCATTATAGAAAAACATTATTTGTACGTTTCTGTTCAACCACAGAAGTACGGGCGCATGTTTTTGCATTTCCTGTTTGAAGTTTTTGTTATCATTTCATGATGCTTTTCCCGGATGCAACAATGCATCGTATAAATTATGACCCAGCGAAAAGCTATGCCCGTTCTCTAAATTTTTAATACACACTGTAACTCACAGTCATAAGGATAAACTAAATTTTGAGCATAATTAAAGTTTACTTCACATCATTCTTATACCGCCTATTTAAATAATCGCCTTATTATTTTGAACAAATTGCCCAATTTAAGAGTTAAAGACAATAGCTGTTGTCTAAAAGCTACACGAACAATAAAACTTGAATGCTCATGTATAATGACTTCCACTTCTAATCTTTTCAGTACCTTTTCGAAACATCAAAACATTTCATAAACTATTATTTTCAAAGCTGTTAGTTCGTCACAACTAACAGCAGAGCATTCTCATAACGTTTCACTGAAGTGCAATGTTTACACAGCACTCGAATTAAAGACCTGGTTAATTTGAATACTTTTGTTGGAAAGAGATTTCCGTTTTATACAAGTTTTACCATTAAAGAAACTAAAGACAAATAGTAGGAACTCGGACAGACTTCTTTAAGTATGAGGTTTTTCTGTAAATAATAGTTTTTCTGTAAATGTAAAGCTAAATGTAGATGGTGCTACTGTTTCTGTGGCAGAACGTGCTTCCTGTACGTATTCTGTATTGGATAACAGGAAGTAAAATCCTCGTCTTTCGATGGTTTTTGTTTGCATTGGAAATCCCTCATACTGAATACATTGAGTAAGCATAAATAAAGGGTAAGGTGGGGCAAGTACGAATTCAGATTTTCAAAGTCTATTGAACTACTAGCTACTCTATCTCAGTAATGTTTCAGTGGGGCAAAAGCAATTCAATCACACTCTATGCACACTTCCCTGCAAGAATTCGAAATCTTCTAGTGTTGAAACTAATCTACAGGACTCCTTCAAGCATTTCCAGCAGGTGGCAGCCCCAAATTTAAGCAGACACGTTTCACGTTCAATGGAAGCACTTGCCCCATCTCCCCTAATATTAAGATTCGCATGCCGAATCCAAAACAGTTCAAGAAATTAAATACAGGAGGATTTTGTTTTCACATCTTTCCCAACTGGAAAACACTCCCTAGTGTATTAGGAACATATAGGTAGAAAATAAGAGAAAAATGCAGATAGATGCTTATATACATTGAACTGGATTTAAATAAGAAACAAATGTGAGTTACGACACTTCCCACCAACAAAAATATGTACAATTAAGGTAGGTAGTTAATTAACGTCGCACTGGAGCAACGCAATGGGCTATTGGTGACGGTCCGGGATCAAAGATCCAGGGATAACGCTTTGTAATTTTGAACCATTGTCAGATCATGAGGTCAATACCTGAGCTGGCACCTCTCTCACCAAACTTCCACACCACGCCAACGTGGGAACATTTGAGACCACAACAGATTTAACATGCACCAGCCCCCCTGCACACATCGGTCTTCTTGGCCCAGCCAGACTTCCACCTCCATCCAAAATCTTCCCATCTTCTGCAATGGAGGTGCCAGAGGCAAGCGAGCTGTAGGCGGCTCGGGTTCAATTCCACGCAGGCTAGGTAGGTAGTTGAATTAACGTCGCAATAGTGCAGCAACACAACGGGCTATTGGTGAAGGACCGGGATAAATCCCGAAGGGAAAGATCCAAGGATAACGCTCATAATTTTTGAATCATGGTCAGATCATGAGGTCAATACCTGAGCTGGCACCTCTCTCACCAAACTTCCACACCATGCCAACGTGAAGACATTTGAGGCCATATGTACAATTAAGAAACTAGCGTAGATGTTTTGTGCGGGTATGCTAGTACGATCCACGAGAGGAAACGCAGTTAAGATTCAAAATCTATAAAAGTAGCGGTACCGCGTTAGAAAACGCTGGATTGAGCTAAACGCCCATGCAAAAAGAACGGATGACATAAATAAAAAATATTTAAATGCTCGTGTCTACTGCCATCTGCTTCTGGAACTAGAGAAGCGCGAAAAAGAACAGAATAGTAATGAGATAAGTGTTTAAACATCGGCATAAAAGTTTACAGGTGTTACGACATTGAAGAACTCTTGTCCTATTGCGGTTGCTTCGACATGGATGCTTCCCTTGCATTCGATTTATATTCTTTTATTAAAATCAAGGAGTTCGGATTGCGTCAACTGCCTACTTTTTTATCTCCTGTTTGTTCAGCAATTTTTCATACATATCATTTTAAAACAGAATTTCTCGCTAGCATTCGTTGGAGATTATAAATCACAGCTTTTTCACCGTGCTATGCAAATGTTACCAATATGCTTGAATTGTGTATATCTAAGCTCACAGGTTAGGGAATTATGCATAAATTCTGATTTCAGGTATGGCATCAGCTCTTAACCTCTTCATTTCTGAAGTACCCCCCGTTGGGCACATGAAATTAACTTTTTTTACTCTGAAAATTTTAATCCTCTGACTATCACGAAATTTCCAAGTAGTGTAGTATCGCTTTTCACCGACAACACACAGAATGACTAATAACTACATTGGTAAGTTGGAAGATTCTATTAGTCACAAGAAGGTCCAAATTGGTATATCATTGGAAGGAAGAGTTTAGGTTGCCGAACGGTTAAATGCATGCGAACCCCTCAGAGGATTAAGCAATCTTAAATCCTGTCATCTTCCTTCAGCTATATCTAAATCTTCTGTTAAGTGCTCTCTACTAGTGTTAACGTTCTTTCGTTTTTTTGAAAAACGAAATGTGATATTTTTCTTATTTTATGTCATTTCTCAGCAAAGGCCAGGGTTAGATTGTTCAGTGCTTGAGTATTAACAGTTATAAATATCGGGATACAATAACTGAAGGCTATAATTTTTTCATATAAGTTAAGATCTTTCCGGCAAAACGTATTGATTTCATAGCGGTATAACGCATTATTTTTGTACATAAACTTGTGGATTGGTAGGGTAGATAGTGAGAAGAGTATCCAATAAAAAATATTAAAAATGTCTAACAGTAGATATGCGATCTCAAAAAAGTTTTACTTTTAAAGGATATGAGGAGAGAGATAGTCTACTGTTTGATACTATCGAATCAATTTGGCAATTTTCAACTGAAATGTGCATTTAGATATTGGCAACAAATAGAAAATAATACAAAATTATATATTCCACAAAAGAAAAGCTTCTTTTGGTAGGAAAAAATTCAATAAATGAACAATAACTGAACGCCATAAAAATTATTGTCTATACTTGACAGATTATGGCGATGGATTTATTCCATTACTAGTGATAGAACAGAATGTTAATCCAATGAAGGATTCCACACGAATATATACGTTCTGCAACCTGTAGTCTAACTACTCTTGACCTTCTTGACTTATAGAAAATTTCCCCTGAGTTTCTTTCAGACACTCATAAGGTTATTTAGTCATTATGAGTGTCATGATACTCATAGTGTTAACTAAATATGTGTAAAATTAAATTACGAATCATATTTCGTCGGCTTATAAGAGAAACACTGAAAAAACGAAGCCCTGAGAGAAAAACGACGGGGATTCTGCACCCTAAACTTGATTCGCTAAGTGTTTCTCAAAAAGAACTCTAACATTTCATACAAAGAAAAATAACATGTCTTTTCTCCACACAAATAAACGCACATATTCAAATCTAATCAACTCTTTCGTGAAACTGCTTGTGCTCACTAGGATTACATCAAGCAAAAATCTAGAAGTTTAAAAGGGCATGGTTAATACACTGCTGGCCACCGTAAATGCAACACCCTGAAGGAAGCATGCAAATAATATGAAATTTATAACATGCATTAGCGGAGGTGAGATATGCAAATGATTAGAATTTCAGCGCAGACGCACATCACGCGCGCCTGTGGCGCCACTTCAAAGCGCTATTTAAGGCTTGGAGATTTCGACGATTTCAAGTACGGCAATTGTGTTTTTCTTGTGGTTTTTTCAAAAAAAACGATCAATTATGCCTCGTAGAAAACAGCGATCATCTTTTGATCAACTATCCGAGTTCGACAGAGGAAGGATAGTGGCCTACCGAGATTGTGGATTATCTTTCAGAGAAATCGGTAGTCGTGTTGGACGAAACCAAACAACTGTAATGCGGATATGTGATCGTTGGATGCAGGAGGGTACGACGGACCGACGTGTTCGATCGCATCCACCTCAGTGCACCACTTCACGTGATGACAGGCATATTGTGCGTATGGCAGTGACGGATCGCTCAGCCACATCACGAACCATAGCACAGCACATTCAGTCTGTACCGCATCATCCAGTGTCTGCGCGTACCATTCGACGCCGTTTACAGCAGAGTGGTCTGTCCGCAAGACGTCCATTGCTTCGTCTACCCTTGACGCAGAACCACAGACGTTTCCGCTGCCAATGGTGCGATGAAAGAAGGATGTGGACGGCAGAATGGAATGAAATTGTCTTTACTGACGAGTCACGCTTCTGTCTGCAACACCACGATGGTCGGATTCGAGTCTGGAGACACCGTGGAGAGAGGATGCTGAACAGCTTCGTTATGCACCGCCACACTGGTCCTGCACCGGGTATTATGGTATGGGGCGGTATTGGATATCACTCTCGCACTCCTCTAGTACGCATTGCCGATACTTTAAACAGCCAGCGCTACATCTCCGAGGTGTTGGAGCCAGTTGTCCTTCCTTACCTTCAGGGCTTGCCCACAGCCATATTTCAACAGGATAATGCGCGACCACACGTGGCACGCATTGTCCAAGGGTTCTTCGTCAATCGCCAGATTGAATTGCTTCCCTGGCCGGCTCGCTCTCCGGATCTTTCGCCGATAGAAAACATGTGGTCCATGGTTGCTCAACGATTGACCCAGAATACATCCCCAGCTGTCACACCAGATCAACTTTGGCAACGTGTGGAAGCTGCTTGGTCTGCTGTACCCCAAGAACACATCCAAAGTCTCTTTGAATCAATGCCGAGGCGTGTGGCAGCGGTGATCTCCAACAATGGCGGCTACTCTGGCTACTGATTTTGGCAGGAACCACACTTCACAGAAGTCTATAAATTTAATCATTTGATACTTGGTCAACATGTTATCTACAAAATAAATTTTGTTGTGATATCTCTTGTCTTTCTTGGTGTTGCAATTTGGGTGGCCAGCAGTGTACTTGTTATTCTCAATTATTTTTATGATAACGTTTCGATATGTGTAGATGATACCTTTAAAATGCCAGACCCTTCACAAGGCACAAATATTTAGGACCTCAAACTGTAACTTATGCTACCAAAGTTTGTACGAAATAGGCTCTATTCATGATTCAAGTAGATACCATTGTCAGCTCTATTTCGGTTACATTAAACCCTAAAGAGAACTAAGAATGAATTAGTGATCAGGCCAAGAAAACAACTGAGCGATACGTTTATATTTCCATCGGCTAACATGTGAAACATACTTAGCCAAAAACAGTTCTGAGGAAACGGGGGAAATTCTACTCACTAAGTGGTTCTCGAGAAGAAATCACATGTAAGTGTGTGTAAATATATGTATTTTTTAGATTTCTCGAGAAACGCACTTATGGAGTAGAATTTTTTTCTGCGTTTTCTGTTAAATTTTTTTTTCCAGACTAAAGATCATCACATTCTGGTCTAGAAAAGCCTAAAAGCACATACCTTGAAATTTTTAACTTAGCGTGCTTCACGTGTAAACTGACTTTTTAATATCTTAATGGAAGCTGATGTGTAAAAAACCAAACGCGACCCACTTAGAAAAAGAGCAACTCATGCTGAATACAAATGGAGGTACAATTCTTAGTTCGCATTCAACGAGAGGGACGAACCAAGCGTAATGTTCGTGCATCTCATCTGTGCCTGTCATCAAACGTAATTTGTAAATGAGCGATAATATTTGACATTTTTACTGATAACCTACATGTTACGTGTCGACACTTTTTGTTTGACTCTTTGACTACTGACGGCACATATATTCATCACGATGGGGTTCAAAAAACTCCTAAATTCCGTTTTATAGAGCGTAAGAAATAGACTGTGATTTAGTATTGCAGTGAGTGGTCTTTTGGCAAAACAACAAAACCCCGGCCAAAATATAATATTAACTATTCTTAAACCTCTTGGTGGTTGTCTCGTTGAGGTATCTTATTGTTAACAAAACTGACCAGATCTTGATGGATGAGATCTCTCGTCATAAGCAGAATTGGTCAGATCTTGATGGATGAGATCTCTCGTCATAAGCAGAATTGGTCAGATCTTGATGGATGAGATCTCTCGTCATAAGCAGAATTGGTCAGATCTTGATGGATGAGATCTCTCGTCATAAGCAGAATTGGTCAGATCTTGATGGATGAGATCTCTCGTCATAAGCAGAATTGGTCAGATCTTGATGGATGAGATCTCTCGTCATAAGCAGAATTGGTCAGATCTTGATGGATGAGATCTCTCGTCATAAGCAGAATTGGTCAGATCTTGATGGATGAGATCTCTCGTCATAAGCAGAATTGGTCAGATCTTGATGGATGAGATCTCTCGTCATAAGCAGAATTGGTCAGATCTTGATTGACGAGATATATCATCGAATCCACTTGGTTAATAAGAAGTTATTATGAGGAGTCCTCTCGGTTCTTTACTTTCGGAATTGATTTCGGACCGTCGCCAATAGTCCATCGCGTTACTCCAGTGCAACGTAAATTCAATTACCTGCCTACCTTTATATATATTAAGCAGAGTTGATTTTTGTATTTATAATCCTTTTTATTGTATGGTATCCAATGGGAGAACATGGTGCAATTCAGAACCGGCCTTAGCTAAGGGCGCCAACAGTGGAAATGTGATGTTTACATTTTAGCTTCTCCCATTCGAATAGACTCTTTCAAAACCACGTGACAAATGCCAACTCGTCAAAAAAGCCGGTCTGTATTCACCTTCAACAAAAGAGCAGTTGATCCACCAAGTTATAATACTGCTGTTGCCTGTTAAATGTACCAGCTGGTAATTCAAAACGAATGATAGTTGAATGAGAACCTTAAGAAATTAGAATTCCCTAAACACATGCAACAATGTAGCAATATAACAAGATCGACCATAAAAAGATGCATAAATACGATCGTTTATAAAGTGTGGGGAAACGCGGAAACATTAAAAAATTACACGTTTAAAAACGCAAAATAAAACGTTTTGTGAAAAAACCTAAAGGAATAACTCGATTTGCGAACTAAAAATTGAAGGTAATTAAAAAAAGAAACCTTTACATTTAAACAGATACTATTTACTGCAGAAGTTTAAACGTAATAGTTTGATTCCGGGAAGTAAAAATTAACTGAAAATGGAGATGACAGTTAATGGAATAATACGAAGAAAGAGAGTTCACGCTTGATCCTCAGCTACTGTTGAGTATAATTTTAGTCCGTGTGGAAATGCTGAAAATTCCTCTGACCGAGCAGTTTTCGTGGAAACTTATAGTAGTCATTAAATATTTCACGGGTTTCGAAAGGAAGCTGCATTTTTGCATCATATAACGCTTTCCGTTTATAATTTCAAGGGCCGCTGCAGCCCAGTTGGAAGAGTGCGGATTAGTAACCGGAGAGTTACGAGTTCGAAACTAGATCCAACCAAAGACGTCGTGTACATGCACGTTAAATCTGTCGTGGCCTAAAATGTTTTCATGTTGGCGTGGTGTGCAAGTTTGGAGAGTGGGTGCCAGTTCAGGTGTGGACCTCGTCATCTGACCATGGTTCAAAATTACGAGGTGTTGTCCTCGGATCTTTCCCTTCGGGATTGATCCCAGGCCATCACCAATAGCCCATTGTGTTGTTCTAGTGCGACGTTAAAAACAATAATTGCTGTCACGATGATCTGAGACATCTTTTGTACATTTTTTGCAGGGGGACATCATAGAACTAATATAATTTTGTTTCTCTCTAGGATAAGAAAAATATATTTTATTAATATTTTTATGATGGGAGATAAACGGTTTCGTAGCGGATTCTCCCTAATACGTCCAGTCCAGATCAATTCATATCAAAGCACGATGTTAAAGTACAATTTGGTTAATTGTACGGTACTTGGTTATTTGTGTGCGGTTTTGCTACGGTACTTACGTAGTAGTGGGCTTCTAGTATAGACAATTCATACCGAATCCCGGTGTTTATCCCTCAGGAGTTGAACTTCTTCAAATAAAAAATGCAGCACAACAGAGGAATCCTAGTGATCTTTCCTACCTTTCCTTTTACCCTCGCCAGAACTTCGAACTTTTGCTGTTCCTCCTACTTTGTTACATCTACTAACTAGTGTTCGGAGCAGCTTGACCAAATATGGCCCTTAGGCCATAAAGCCCAAATAACCCGATGTGAAGCTTAATCACCCGTCGGTTCGCTAAAGAACTTAAGAAGCCCCAACAGTGGACATCTAGTCTTGAACGAATCCCGATGTTAACCCTCTTGGTAGTTTATCTTCGCTTCGAAAACTGCCCTGTAGTGGCCAACCTCTGGCGCAAAAACCTTTTCCAAACAGTCGCCAGTTCTGGACAAGGGACAATTTGTTTTTCTTGTATTTATCTTCATTCCCTTTGGAATTGTCTCGACGAGCTATATCGTTGCAACACTTGGAGGGTTAAAGTAAACCTGGTCGCCTGCCCTTCTACCTTTTGCTGTTTTTTCTACCTTGTATCAAATACCTTCTGTTTGGGGCAGCTTGTTCAAATATGGCCCTTGCGCCATAAAGCAAAATCAATCACTTATTAAACTTGATAATTTTTCTTTTCGCTAAGGCGCTCCTGGTGGTTGTCTCGACAAGGTCTCTCGTCATTAGCAAAGCTGACCAGAACGAGATATCCTTCACTAGAAAGAACTGACCTGATCTTGATCTCGTCATCATCAACAAACGGTAATATCTTCATCATTCGGAATTCAATAGGCATTCCTTATGACGAGATATTTCGTCGAACCACTTGGAGGGTTAAGAAGCCTCAAAAGTGGACTCCTAGTCTGGATGGAACGTTAAAGTAAAACCTGGCCAATTTGCTATTGCAAATCGCTCTGAGTAACGTTTCTCCGACAAATGTTATTCCAAACGTGTCGACGACGGTCCGCCAAAGGGAGGTCTGGACAAAGAAAGGAAACATTTTCTCCGTTCCCTTTTGTTTCCGCGGTTGTAAAAATAGTTCAACACGCCTCTGGGGAAAGGTGAAACTCATGCGTTCCCACACCTTTAAATAGGCACCATTTGCCTTTTTTGTCCACAATGGAATTTCTATTCAATTGTTGCAATCGGCGTCCATGGATACATACTTTTCGTCCGAACACAGTGGTCCCTAAATCAAAGACCAGATCGTGACTGCCTCGTTGATCAACTGAGCTGGAGGGTTGGGGAAAGGAGACATCTCAGTTAATGGAGCATTTCCCAGGATTTTGGTGGACAAAATAGTCTGAGAGACAGTTTTTATACCGAGCGTGACAACCCTCACGCCTTTGTTTGAATGCTTGTCCTTTTTTCTTCTTTGTATAGTCTTTGCGGTTGGTTTTAGTTAGTCGTTACTGTAACTGGATCGCCATTTTTGAAACTGATCATCCGGTCGTGAATGTGACGCGCATATTTGCTTATTACGTCCTCCAGAGGAGGCCGACAGCACGATGACAGTACATCGTGAATGAACTCGGGAGGATTTTAAATTGTGTGTAACAATGCCCCTGACCGGAACGCGAACTCTGGATCTTTTTGGAATGGCGATGAGCCGCTGGGCTAACATGAAGCGTTAATGCCATTCGCTTCAGTTTGGTTTTAGTTAGTCGTCACTGTTAGTTGCGGAGATATCTTGGATTAGTTTTAATTAGTCCTTACTACAACTGGATCTCCGTTTTGAAACTGATCATCTGGTTGTGAATGGGACGTGCATATTTGCTAATTACATCCTCCAGAGGAGACCAACAGCACGATGGTAGTACATCGGGAATGAACTCGGGGGATTTTAAATTGTGTGTTACAATGCTCCTGCCCGGAATGCGAACTCTGGATCATTTTGAAATGGCGATTGAGATGTTGGGCTAACATGAAGCTTTCAAGTCATTCGCTTCGGTTTGGTTTTAGTTAGTCGTTACAGTTAGAACGATCGCATTGTTCCCACAGTGCACCAAATGTAAAATGGGCCAGTTTCTCCACATCACATCTTACATTGTATCAATGTCGATAGTAAAGAAATCTACAATCCTACTACAGTGGGTGAAAAAATAATTTTGCTCAACCGTGTCTTGGTATAGAATTTATCTAGCAGCATGGAATAAGCACCAACCAACCACTACTAACAACTCTACTTAAGAGATTAGAGAAAGGAAATTCTTTTTTATTCAAGCCTAATATTCAGTACATATGACTAAACCATTAAGAAATCGTATTGAAGGAAATATCTATAAAACAAATAGATTCAATTATCCTGACCATCACTTGTTTTAATTTAAACCTGTGTAAAACGTAAACTTCCAAAACGATAACCATAAGAATTTCTCAACTTAATTTTCTTGTTCCTAATATGTTTAAATCTACCAAATTCTCAATTCACGAAACTCTCCAGAAGGTTGAAACGCGTCATTTTATTTAGTTTTACTTATTGCATGCAATTGATAAACGAGTCCTGAAGAATTAAATTTTAAAATAATCTAGGATTCCGCGTTCATATGTCAAAGCTTTTCCACACAAGAGTTAGTTGTGCAGCGAAGCACAGATAATATATTCAGATGATCCTGAATCTAGTCTTGACTTGACTTAACTTTACTTAAACTGGTAACTTTTTATAATTCGCTACTGTATTTTGAGAAGTGATCCGTAAATAACAATAACTAACCGTTGCGTGGATTTCAAACAGCAGAACTCACTCTTTCTAGTCCTTGATACTATTTCAGTCACTACAAATAGAATCACAAACAGAAAGAAAAGATATTGCGCAGTTGTAAACGTAAGTTTGAGGAGATTATATGAGAGGTTCGAATTTCAATAAATATATATTATAACATAACAGTTTAAACATTCAATGAAAAAGAATTTTACCGAGATAGGCAATGTGAAAAAGTTAGTTAAAATTTTTAGTGTTAAATTTTTAAAAGAGAACATAACCCGTTTAATTTTAATTATATATCTCACTAATGTACGAGGCACAGAAATCGACAGTATTAGTATATTGAGAATTGCAACAAACGGATACAAACAAAAATCAACCACTATGGAAACGTAGCATTAACTATGATTGATTTGAGTTACATAATTTTGATCTGTATAATTTTGCTAAAACTCTCCGCAAGAACTCTCCGCTCTAATGTGATTCTTCAGCAGTCTGATGACAGAAGGAAGTGAGAAATCTGGCAGATATAAATCAGCGTTGAAAAAAAATGAGAGCGAACGCAGGTTTAGATGTTGAAAAATACCGAATCGGCTTAGTGAATGGGATGTGACTGAAGTGGACGTTCAGAAGCTAATTGTTGTGACTTGATTGAGGTGTGCATTTTTTGCCATGCACTTGGAAGTAAGAATGGTGAGAAATACAAGAAAAATTATGCTTCATACATTTGATTAATTTTATTTCATTTGGAGATATGAAATGCTCATATAAATGCATATATTCGTTGTAAATGGATTTAAAAAGGCATGGAATGCGAGTAACAACACTGCCATCAATAGGTATGATCAAGTAAGAAACTGTAACTATGCTATGCTCAGGTCTTCTTGTTTACTGGGGAAAAACAATGCAAACATTTATTTAAAAGTTATCACGAAATCTATGGAAGCACGACTGGACATTTACAACTTAAGTGAGCTTGCGATTCGCATGAGAAACATATCATAGCACGTTCTGATGATACCAGTTAACATGCATTTGCGTAAATATCAAAAATTACACGTGGAAAAAATACAAAGTGCTGAATAAATAGCATTTCCTTTATCGATTATGGAAACAAAGGTTTTTGAATTACTTAAATAAAGTCATAATAGACACATTTTTAAGTAAAAAGTAGCATTAAGTAACTTTACACCATGAACTACACTGAATTATAATGGGACAGATGGAGTTAGAAGCTATTTTAAAGCTAACAAACTTAAGTTTAAGATATTTAAGAAGTTGGAGAATATTTTGACTAATTTAGCTTTCAAGCAATACCAAGATCTTGTAAATATTTGGCATATTTTTCCAGTTACAAGGGTTTTTCGGGGTATTTTGGAAACATGTATTCAAGCATGTTTCTAAAATTTAAACTCAATTTCTGAAGAACTGTGTTTTTGCAATATGATGCTTTGTTCAAACGGTGATAACTCAACAATAAATTGATCGATTGTAACTATTTTCGTATAATTATAATCTATATAATAGAATGGATGTCCCCAATCAGAGTTATTAGTTAAGAAATGGAAGAAATTTTTAAATATTAAAATTCCTGAAAAGATCTTGCTTTTTATACTTTGGTGAAAAAAATTGTAAAAAATCCTATTCCCTCTAGACACTTGATTGAGTCAGAGTTGAGATTGAGAGAGCCTCAAACTTATAAGTTAAGAAATAGAATGTTTAGTTGTTTTTATAACGTTAAAATTCATGAAAAAATCTTGCTTTTTATACCTTGGTGAAAAAAATTGTAAAAAATCCTATTCCCTCTAGAAACTTGATTGAGTCAGAGTTGAGATTGAGAGAGCCTCAAACTTATTAGTTAAGAAATAGAATGTTTAGTTGTTTTTATAACGTTAAAATTCCTGAAAAAAATCTTGCTTTTTATACCTTGGTGAAAAAAATTGTAAAAAATCCTATTCCCTCTAGAAACTTGATTGAGTCAGAGTTGATATTGAGAGGGCCTCAAACTTATTAGTTAAGAAATAGAATGTTTAGTTGTTTTTATAAAGTTAAAATTCATGAAAAAATCTTGCTTTTTATACCTTGGTGAAAAAAATTGTAAAAAATCCTCTAACAACTTGATTGAGAGTCAAAACATGAAGAATAATTTTTTGAAATAATTTCCAACAGGAATATCTTTCTAAACAAATTAGAATTTTAGATATCACTATTCAAAAAACATACTAATCAGCTAATTAGATAATTAATGATTATATCTGATTTTTTCACTCAAATACTCTTAAGTATAAACCAATGACCTATCTTTAAAAACTTGGATTTTTAAAAGCAAAATTTTAAAAAATCTTGTAGTGCATATTTACATCTTAATGAAATAGAGATATAATGGTAAAGCAATTATCATCCAGCAATAAAGGGAAAAATTATAAACTTAAATAAAAGTTTATAAGTAGCACAATTCTGCTCATATTCATTGTATGACTAATTCGTCATATCGAATGCTGGTACAGCTAGGTAGGTAAGTTTTAATTTCCCAGAAGGAAAAGCGCCAGCTTTGGTTAAGCTGAGCAGGAACAGGTTTTAGAAGTAAACCTATAAAAATTGAGGCAAAGTAGGATTGAGACACCAAATAAAAACAATCTATACCTTAACTAAAATCAAGAATGAAACTTCATGAATAATATGTTATCAAATAGAAGTATTTAGATTAAAAATTTGGGTTTCGTGAAAGAAACCAAAAACATTAGGATCAAATCTTCCAATATAATGTCTGATATATATGAAACGCTTGCATTAGAATAGTTTTTCAGAAATTCATAAAAGAGAGTCAGTTTGAATACATCTCATTTTAATAGGACATAGATGGATGGATAAGATAGAATGTCTCTCCAATCTCCAAGTAGATTTTGTATTCTTTTATCAAACATCAGTAAGACGACTGAGGTCAACTTGTTAAAAAGCATTATCTATCAGGTAAAGACAATGTACAAGATTCTGAATTTGATTTCATAACGTTTTTTATTTGTTTCGTCATTGCCAACTTTCCATTACAATTTCTTAAAAGCAATCCTAAAATGGAACTAGTGTAGATACGATAAATAGTACCAAACTGAACATTAGATCCAGGAGTAAACTGGACAGTAGAGAGAACAAATAAAATAAATGAACGAGTTGAAAAATTTTACTACAAAGTTGTTAGAAACCATAAATCAAAACTGTATGTTAGTCATATCTAGGTGTTTTCAAAATAGGGAACTAAACTCTTTACGGATTCTGTGTGTACTGTCTTTGAATCATTAAGTACTACATGTTCTGAAATCATTAAACAAAATGTGAAACTAATCCGCTGACAGAATTAAATGGTCCTCGGAATTAATAATTTGAGAAATCAGATAAAAATTTTTGTAATAAATCAAATTATTAAACTGTTTTGTGTCACAAAACGTAACGAGTACAGTTTGAGCAAAGAATCAGTAGTCCTCCATAATTTGCAATAAAATAAAACCTTTTCCTTAATGAAGTCCTTGAATTTAAGAGGCACATTAATTGAGAGCTATAATAAAATGCATGGTAATCAGGATGTAAACATCCCTGATTCAAACACAAAGGATGAAAGCGTATGGTTGGAAATGACTCAATAAACAGCAGAAAATGCTAATATGGACATTTTGAATATCCTCATGGATTGATTGGTTTGGTTTTTGGCGCAAGGATCGTATTTGGTCAAACTGTGCCAAATACAAGACACTGTCAAGTAATGGACACACACACACAAGGAGAGTTTTGCTGACACAGAAGAGAGAATAACCTCATAGGATTTGCTAGTAAGTGAGCACACTAATCTTAATGACTATTTCAAATAAATTTAATGGTGTATACACAAGCAACTTGCAAACTCAGAGGAGCTTGTGCTTCTAATATAAAAATGCTAAACTAGTTCTTAAACATTTCGAAATATGCATCCATTGGCTTCATTTACTTCATCAAGGGTTTGTATACAAATTCAGATAATTAGAATTTGTGAAATACTTTTTTATTGTGTACACAGCTATAAGTTCTAGCAAAAACAACGCGATTTCTCCCTTCAAAGCAGTTCAGGTGGTTGATGAAGGTTATATGAATACACTTTAGAACAGCAACGTTTAAAGCAGTAGTTAATATTGTTTATATGCAATATCAAAAAGATTATATATTACAAACTAGTATAAAATTTAGATTTAATAAGATATAAAAGCTACCAAGTATTGTTACTAAACATAGAATTTAAGAGTTTGAGGTAGTTGTAATAAGGAAGTGATAGTGACTTCATAATTCAGAATCATTGCGGAACCTTATTCATTTGTGAGAAGCGTCAAGACACAAGAGGTGATTCTCTTTTTATAGACTTGAATTATTTAAAACGAAAGTTAGGATACTTAAAATGGTTTAACAACGCAAATAGTTCAGTGCATTTATGCAGTAAAAATGATATATTACGATGACAAAAATGATACTATTATAATTGCCATTACTTTAAAACGAAAGCAAGAATACTTGAAATAATTTTACACTTATAATTCAGTGTGTTTATGCTGTAAAAATGATATATGCGAAACTTCAAACGACGAAAAATGCAGTGAATATATGCAGGTGAGTAAAGCTGATCACAACTTTGATATGAAATGCAAGTACTTAATGATGCTTTATGTCGTAATTATTAATATAAATACTGCTAGATGCATAAGACAGCAATCGCTTAAATTGAATCGTTTATTTTCTACAGACGACAAGACCATATTTCTGAGTTCCTTGTGTGGAATTGCATTTAGCCTTTCTTTTGTCCGAAATCACATTCTCTGTATTAGTTAATTTAGTTTTGTTTTGATGATTACATGATCGTAGCTAGCCATAAGTTTCTTATAGTGGGTGCAAATTGAAAGTTCTCGAACATGTCATCTCTTGATAACAAACGATTCAATTGATTTAACACATCTGCAAAACATAATGAATCGAAATGTTCTAAGAGCGCCTTAATAAATCTATTTCACACAATCCTTTGAAAGGTACCATGCTAGGAGAAATTAAAAACAAAAATGTATGGACAATGACCAAAATTTAATTTTAGTTGAACTTAAACGAGGGGTAGGATCTCTTACGTCCCACCACCCATCTAGAGCACTTGTTGATATCAGAATATCAAATGAAGGAGGGTTGGTTGAATTTTTATGGTGCAAGGGCCAGATATTGGTCAAGTTGTGCCAAACAAATGGCAAACAAACCAACACCACAACGAAGGAGGAAAAGCAAAAAGCAGATCATTAGACGGCCTGGAGTATCATCAAATGAAGGAATATTTCTCTACCTTGGTAAAAAACGACAATGTCCAAATTCGCTGGTTTTGAGTTATGTTCACATCACTTCAAGGTAATTAAAGTTATAATAGAGAAAACTGAAAATGTCATCCTGTCAATACATTCTGAAGGAATCAAAGTATTGGAAAGTATTTTTTGTACTGTGTTAAAATTTAAAATAATAACAATTACTAAATCAGATGTTACCAAATATTTGCAAAATAGAAGTAGGTCCTTTTTTTTGCCAAGGTACAGATTTATACATCTTAGAAAATAATATACCATTACTATTCATGTAAAACGTCCCACCACCCTAGAAAGGGGACTCGAGCAACTTCCACGACCCCCAAAATGAAGAGGCAATGTCACCTACCGTTTCTGACAGTGAAGGCAGATGTCAAGGGTTTTAAGCTGTAAAGAGTCCCTTCGCTCGACGGAGATGTGGGGGAGGAGTTGCCCGTGACCAGGACCTCATCCTCGGTCGGTACGATCCCCAACAGTTCGTCCTGGGCCTGAGCCCGTCTCAGGGCCACCTGTTGTGCCATCACCCTCTGCCTCTCGGCGATGAGAATGCACTTGGGGCACCGGCAATTTCTATAGGGGCAGTGCCGCTTGTGCCCCTTCACTTTGGCGGTGATTCTGTGATTTCGACACCTCGCGCACTTGGGCTTCCGCAGCCCCCCGGGCTCCGCGGCGGCGGGAGGCACGACCGCCGTCGGCCGGCCTTCCCCCGGCTCCGGGCTCTTGGCGAGCCGCGACGCGTAGTACAGGGCCGCCGCCACTTTGCACCGCACGCCGGGGCTCCCCGATCGCCTGCGGATCAGCTCGCCCCCGGACGACACGGTCATAGAGATGGGGCTGCCCCCGTCGTCGCTGTCACGCCGCCCCTTCACGTCCTCGTCGCTCAGGTAGCGGTCGGCGTCCTGCTTCTTTATCTTAGTCTTTTCGTCTCTTAGGTACAGGGTTGGGGGCGGCTTAGCGTCCAGGGACTGAACCTTTTTCTCCTCGTCTTTTAGGTACCGGGCAGCGGTCGGCTTCGCGTCCAGCTGCTGAACCTTGGTCTCCTCGTCGCTGTGGTCGAGGCGGAACTTGCCGCGCTGCTGCTGATCCATACTCCGCTGCAGCTGTTGGTACCTACTCGCAGGAATGACGAACGGCGACGCGTTCTCGGTTTGAAGGAATCGCGCTCTGGACTGCAGGAATACCTGTGACTTCATCACTGTTTTGAGTGGACGCCCCGTCTTGGTTGGTTGGAAAGAGGCTTCCTTTTCCTCCCGCTTCGGGGTCACGTGACGGCGCCCTCTCTCTCCCCCTCGCGCTACCTGCTCTCTCTATCTCTCAGATTGCAGCGGGAGAAACAAAACGCGTGCGCTCGCGACTCTTCACTCGAGCGCATGTGTTGGGGAAGCTCTTTCCCGCCGCTTTCCGCAGCAGCACTGGCGAGCTCGCGGAAGCCGTGCCGATAAATGGGCGCCCCAGTCGCTTGGGAAGTTGGGCCGCTTTCCGAAAAAAGAAAAAAAATTACATGGGCGGACTGTTTACACTTTAGCGCCCTGGAAGCTAGACAACCCCTAGTAAAAACATTTTTAACTCGGAGTGGAATCCATAAAAATAGATAAAATCTAAAGCAAAAACGGCGTTTTTTTTGCGGAAGTTCTTAAGTTTATTCAGTTTCTATTTCAATCTCCTTCATTTTCAAGCCCTAAGAAGAAAATCGCTTTAAGTTATGTGGAACCTTCACGGACCCGAGGTACCTTTCCTTTTCCAGAGGGGTTTATTGCCTTTACACGGGGATTGCTCTCCTGGGATACCTAAGCGATCTTTTTCTGCTTTCATCCCATTACTCTGTTCCGCGTTTATAACATTTTTTCGCTTTACGTTGTCTTGTCTTTGACGCAGCTTGGCCAAATGTGGCCTTTACGCCATAAAATCCCAAACCAACCTTGATTTTCAAAACAAAATTGCCCTTTCTTGAGCTTCTCCGCTTTGGGGAAACAAATTTCAGGGTCAGATTAAAGATCTGCAATCAGAACTTCGAATTAAAATTTTGGTACCGTACTCATACTTTCCAACATTGGGCCTTTCTCTTCCTCTCCGGACCCAAACAGGTTGCTAAGGGTAGGAAAGGTGGTTAATTAACGTCGCACGGGAGCAATACGACGGGCTATTGGCGACGGTGAGGGATCAATCCCCAAGGGAACACTACTACAAGGGATCCGAGGACAACATCACTTAATTTTGAACCACGCTCAGATGACGAGGTCAACACCTGAGCTGGCACTCCACTGATACTCCACTCCCCGCATGCCTGACGGTCTTTGGTTGTTGGACCAACGCGCAACCAAACCTACCAGTTGGCAGAGCAACGGATTGCTAATCCGTTGCTCTGCCAACCGGGCTACCTCGGCCACCAGATATCGAAAGGAGATTTGCACTGAGCACCAGAATCCAAAGAGGCGGAAATTCAGAAATATTTATACAAAAATTGCTCTTGGAAATATTTTCCAATTGTCCCTGTCACAGAAATATTTCTCAGAGCTATGTGCATGACGTGAATGTGGCTCTTCTTGCACTCCATCTTTATAAGACCGCGGCACCCCAGTTGGAAAAGCAATGGATTAGCAACCGGAGGGTTGCGAGTTCAAAACCCGATCCTGCCAAAGACCGTCGTATACACGGGGGCTGGTGCACGTTAAATGTATCGTGGCCTCAAATGTCCTCACGTTGGCGTGGTGTGGATGTTTGGAGATTGGGGGACCTGCTCAGGTGTGACCTCGTCATCTGACCATGGTACAAAATTAAGAGGCGTCTTTGGATCTTTACCATAGCGAATTGATCCCGGACCGTCACCAATAGCCCGTTTTGTTGCTGCAAGTGTGACGTTAATTAATTACCTACCTACCATCTTTATAATACAGTGCTTAACCTTCTGAGGGGTTGACACATGCATAATTCCACTTTGCAATTCGCAATGTTTCTTGCATCACTTCTAACCACTTTCAACCTTCTTGACCAATGGAATCTTTCCAAAGGATTATATTCCAATGAAATTACCGATATAATACTTCCAAAGGATTCTATCTTAAGGAATAACCAGTGGACTTTTCCAAATCATTCTATTCTAAGAAAAGAACCAGCAGAATTATTCCAAATTATTCTATTATAAAGAAAGAAGCCATAGTAACTTTCCAAAGGATTCTTTTCTAAGGTAAAGAGTACTATCTTTCCAAAGGATTACATTTTAAAGAAAGAAACAATAGAATTTTTCCAAAGGTTAGAAGTATCCACGGATTCTTTCGACAAAGAGGTGTGGTTATTTAGCCATTAAGTATGTGTTGCTAGTAAAAACAATACTATATTACTCGGAAATCTCGTGAAGCTTAGAGGATTAGTCAATCATCCTTTTTATCTACCCCATGCAATCACATTGATATCCAGAAAAGAAAGGTATTTAAATTGCTCTTTCTCACTGAACGCTGTATAAAGGGCAGAGAACAACTTATGGGCACCTTTTCTTATTACGTCCTAGAGACCATTAACCAGATGTCATTAACAAAGCTTGGCCTTTTGAAAGTCTGTATGCATAGCCAATAATTTTAATTGCACAGAAATTAATGTTGAGAACATATTTCTATTACCCCTCCAAGAGGTTTCGATTTCGTCTATCAAGATCTGACCAATTTTGATAATGACGATCTCGTTATCAAGATATTGCTGATGTTTTAATGAAGAGATCAATATCTGATCAGTTTTCATCTAATGAAAAGATGTCTCATCCATTAAGATCTGGTCAGTTCTGCTGATCACGAAATACCACGTCGAGACAACCACCAGGAGGTTTAACAAGACTAATAAGGTGCGAATGAGCATATTTTATATTCGCAAACTTTGTTTTGGATAGGATGGCATCCCCTTGTTTATCCCGGTCTCTTCACCTTTGCCTGCATCCGACATACGTATGAAATATACCTATTTTGACCGTGTCGGTTCATTTGATCGACTTAATATTTTAGGTGTTTTTACAACAGTGTCAATTCTAAAATAATTTTATTTACACTTCTGTTCAAAATAATAAGCACATATCATTGTAGTCTCATGCTTCACTGAATCCTAACGACAACAAACACCTCTCGATTTCGAATTTTTATTTCTGAACAGCTCTCCCTCTGAGCAAGGTTACCTATTTGCGAAGCGTTTAGAAGAGCAACCTTGCATCTGTAAAAATGCGCAAAATGATCGAGATTTTATTAATCAATACTCAAAAGAAAGTAAAACTACTCAATAAAACCCAAAATAACTTCTTACTTATGACTACAGAATTTTTATTATTTTGTTCATAAATACTAATTATTATTTAAAGATATAATTTTGTTTATTTAAAGCACCACCGGTTACCTGCATCCAAATGAAAAATAGGTCATTTAATCCGTTTCGGTAAAAAGAGGTACTTACAAAAAAGGTCGGTAAATTTAGTGTTTAAATAGTCACCAGTCCCTTCGCCTTTCATTAGCAACCGGAGGATTGCGAGTTCGAAACTCGGTCCAGACAAAGATCGTCGTTTATACGAGGGCTGGTGCACGTTAAATCTGTCGTGGCCTCAAATGTCCTCACGTTGACGTGGTGAGGAAGTTTGGAGAGTGGGGTACCACCTCAGGTGTTGTCCTCGTCACCTCACCGATCAAAATTACGTGGTAGTGTCTTCGGTTCTTTCCCTTGGGAATGAATCCCGAACCGTCGCCAATAGCCCGTTGTGTTGCCCCAGTGTGACGTTAATTAAAATACCTACCTATCTTTCCGGATCAATCAATTGGAGTAAAGAAATACAAGATAGGAAGAAAATGCTATAAATAGCTTTCCGTTTTTAAAAATCTTGAATAAATTTTAACATAATTTCCATTAATTTTAGTTTGTTTTTCTATAGTAGGTGCTAGCACACTGTAGGAACTGCTAACATTCCTTAGTAGTTGGTAAGTATGCGTACGTAATCTACCGAATGGATTTAGATAACGCTAAAGGTAGAAATTTTTCTATAACTTCAATCAAGAAAAATCACAAAAAATTGTCCACAACGCACTATACTCTCTCTTACACAATCGTATATTAATCTTTTTCAATATTATGTCATATAATATTGAGAAACTTCAAAGTGATATGATAATGTGACCAAAAATGAAAATATAATCTAAAAGATTATCAAAAATCAAATTACTTTATAGCATGATTTATGACATTCATCGGCACACAATGATCGCCATCATTTTAAAGGTTGGAATCAAGCAGGTATAGCGATAGAGAAACCGTGAAGTAAATGCATATAATAATGATAGAGGAATTAATTAGACGAAACAAACATATTTTGCAATAACACAGAAAAAAACTGAAACAATCTTCAAAATAGAGCCCTAGTAGAGTTGGATTCTAGGTAGGCAATCAGAAAATAAAACCGCTTCCGTGAAAAATATAATTCAGACACTGAAACATAATGACGTCCATAAAGAATATCATCATCTGATTTGACTGCAACGGAACGAAACAAAATTCAACCTCGATCTTTTTAAATACCGTTTCCACCCGTATAATAGTTGCTTTTACACTTTGTCTATTATACTCAACATCCCAATTACATTCGGGGAAAAGCCACCAAATTAGTACATATTCCGAACTTATTTTTTATTTTCATGTTAATCTAAATTCTTAAACGACAATGTCCTCCAAACACCAAGAAGCCGTGTCATCATTCTCGATCTGTTATCAGAAATGAATATCTTGCACGAATTTTGACTTCAACTTTATACTCCATACATTTCCAGTGCAAAAACACAATTTTATTTTGGATGCGGTAGCTCAGTTGAAAGAGCAACGGTAGGTAAGTATTTACTTAACGTCACACTGGAGCAACACAACAGGCTATTGGCGACGGTCCAAGATCAAACCCGAAGGGAACGATCCAAGGACAACACCACGTAATTTCGAACCACGGTCAGATGACGAGGTCACACCTGAACTGGCACCCCACTCTTCAAACTTCCACACCACGCCAACGTGAGGACATTTGAGGCCACAGCAGATTTAACGTGTACCACCCCTTGTCGGTCTTTGGTCGGATTCAAGCTCCCAACCTTCCGGTTGCTAGCCCGTTACTCATCCAAATGGGCTACTTCGGCCTTAGAAGAGCAACGGATTAGCAACCGGAGGATTGCGGGTTCGAAACTGGGTTCAGCCAAGGACAGTCGTGTACACGGGGGCTGCTGCACGTTAAATCTCTCGTGTCCTCAAAGCTCATGACCTCACGCTGGCGAGGTGTGGAAGTTTGAAGAGTGCGGTGGCACCTCAGGTGTTGACCTCGTCATCAAAATTACGAGGTGCCGTCCTTAGATCTTTCGCTTGGGATGGATCCCGGACCATCGCCAATAGCCCGTTGTTTTGCTCCAGTGTGACTTTAATTAACTACCTACATACTTACCATATTGGATGAATTCAGTAAAAATAATAACAATTCTGTGTCATTGCATCAAAGGTTAAAAAATGAATCTGCGTATTTGGATAAATTATCAGTTTCTTAGAGACACTCCTTCGAAAAAGGTGAGGTACCTATTGGATTTTTATGCAACTGGCCTCAGAAAATCTGCCGTTCAAATGAGAAATAGAGAAGTCAAATGAGAAATGAGAATGTCGAGAAGTGCTTTATACTCTACTAATGCATGTCGGATGTTTTTGCAAATCACCTTAGAGAAAATCTGCCGTTTGATTGAGAAATAGATTTTAAGTTGTTTTCGCAATGAATTTTCGGAAATTATATACTTGATTCTATACCTGTGACTTGTAGAACGACGGTGAGACATATGGTGCAAATCTTTGAAATGGCCAGGCGCATAAACATTTTAGGTACATTAATGCAGCTAAGGTATATAAATATTCTCTCACTTGATATTCTGATGTCGAGAAGTGCTTTATACTCTACTAATGCATGTCGGATGTTTTTGCAAATCACCTTAGAGAAAATCTGCCGTTTGATTGAGAAATAGATTTTAAGTAGTTTTTGCCCAACAAATTTTCCGAAATAAAATACTTGATTCTATACCTGTGACTTGTAGAACGACGGTGAGACATATGGTGCAAATCTTTGAAATGGCCAGGCGCATAAACATTTTAGGTACATTAATGCAGCTAAGGTATATAAATATTCTCTCACTTGATATTCTGATGTCGAGAAGTGCTTTATACTCTACTAATGCATGTCGGATGTTTTTGCAAATCACCTTAGAGAAAATCTGCCGTTTGATTGAGAAATAGATTTTAAGTAGTTTTTGCCCAACAAATTTTCCGAAATAAAATACTTGATTCTATACATGTGACTTGTAGAGTGCGACTTATGTGAGCGCCGTCAAAAGACATCAAGTTATCTATCGTATATTTATATTTATTGTTGTTTACTATTTATATTTTATATTGTTACAAAAGATAATAAAAGTAAATGAAGAATTTAATTTGATGCGTCGATTGCATTGATTTAACAATTTAATAATTGGTTCTATTTTTGTTGTAGCCAAGGGCAAAATTGAGTCTAAGTTCTCATTAGTCAATCGGTTCCTATTTTTCGATCTGCTAATATTCCTGACTGAAAAAATGTGTTTAGATATGTTGACCCAAAGATATTTGACGCATTTTAATGCAATATCTCGCAAGTTTTGTGACTTGTTAAAGTTAAACGCATGGTGAGGAGGGCCTCCATCAAATCACTGGAGGGCCACGATCTGTGCATCCCTTTCGTAGAGCGATGAGACATGTGGTGCCCCATCCTTGAAATGGTTAAGGCCAGGCACAAACATTTTGGGTACATTAAGGCAGCTAAGGTATATAAATATCCTCTCATTTGATATTCTGTCTAGAAGAGTTCTTGATTTTAGGGATAAGACATTTAGAGGTCCACCACGCCATAGGAAACGGAATTTTTAACCCTCCAAGTGGTTTCGACGAGATATCTCGTTCATCCAGATCTGGCCAACTTTGCTAATGACGAGATTCTTCAAGATATTGCCGATTTTTTTTTATCATGACGAGATCAAGAACTGGTCAGTTTTCTTTAAATGACAAGATATCTCGTCCATCAAAATCTACTCAGTTTTCTTCAAATGACGAGATACCTCGTCAATAACAAATGTCTCATCCATCAAAATCTGGTCAGTTTTCTTCAAATAACTTTTTTCTTCAAACCATCAAAATCTGGTCAGTTTTGTTATTGACGAGATATCTCGTCCATCAAAATCTGGTCAGTTTTCTTCAAATGACGAGATACCTCGTCAATAACAAATGTCTCCTCCATAAAAATCTGGTCAGTTTTCTTCAAATAACTTTTTTTCTTCAAACCATCAAAATCTGGTCAGTTTTGTTATTGACGAGATATCTCGTCCATCAAAATCTGGTCAGTTTTGTTATTGACGAGATATCTCGTCCATCAAAATCTGGTCAGTTTTCTTCAAATGACGAGATACCTCGTCAATAACAAATATCTCGTCCATCAAAATCTGGTCAGTTTTGTTATTGACGAGATATCTCGTCCATCAAAATCTGGTCAGTTTTGTTATTGACGAGATATCTCGTCCATCAAAATCTGGTCAGTTTTCTTCAAATGACGAGATACCTCGTCAATAACAAATGTCTCGTCCATCAAAATCTGGTCAGTTTTCTTCAAATAACTTTTTTTCTTCAAACCATCAAAATCTGGTCAGTTTTGTTATTGACGAGATATCTCGTTCATCAAAATCTGGTCAGTTTTCTTCAAATGACGAGATACCTCGTCAATAACAAATGTCTCGTCCATCAAAATCTGGTCAGTTTTCTTCAAATAACTTTTTTTCCTTCAAACCATCAAAATCTGGTCAGTTTTGTTATTGACGAGGTATCTCGTTCGTCAAAGTCTGGTCAGTTTTCTTCAAATGACGAGAAACTTCGTCAATAACAAAATCTGGTCAGTTTTCTTCAAATGACGAGATATCTCGTCCATCAAAATCTGGTCAGTTTTGTTATTGACGAGGTATCTCGTCAAGATAACCACCAGGAGTCAACACCCTCTGAGAGGAATTTATATGCATATATTCGTTCTACAACCTGCAGTCTTCCATGCACGATTTCTAACTAGTTTTGACATTTGGACCAATGGAATCTTTCCCAAGATTTTTTCAACCTGTGAAATCTCGGATTCTCAAAGCTTTAAGAGCAAGATTTATTTAAAAATAAGGGGGGGGGGTAATCTACACCTATGAATTTTCAAATCAAACTTTTGCAGCTATAATCCGATTGTTATGTAATTTGCACTCTGCTTACTCCTAGAAAGCCAACCAACCTGACACAGAAGAGCAAAATACCCACTGCGTGGAACCGAACCCGAGTCACCTACAGCTCGCAGGTTGCTAACGCAATGGGAAAACCCTGCGACACGCCACCCCATTGCAGAAGGTGGGATTTTGGAATGAGGTGGGAGTAGGACCTCCCCATCGAAAAGTTTCGCGAAGAGAACAACGACCACAACAGCGAAGTGACTGGAAACTTTTAAACAATATCAATATATTATTTGCTCGTCTGGGGGCTGCAGCTACGAGAACATTTAACAGGGGTTAAAAATTACGAGGTGTTGTCCTCGGATATTAACTTCGGGTTGGATCGCGGACAGTCGCCAACAGTTCGTTGTGTTGCTCCAGTGCCGCGTCAATCCAACTACCTACCCTGTGGAATCGAACCCGAGACGCCGACAGCTCGCAACCCCGAGACACGGAGCCCCCATCGCAGAAGGTGGGAGTACGACATCCCCTCGAAAAGTTTCGCGAAGAAAACAACGACCACAACGGCGAAGTGACTGGAAACTTTTAAACAATATCAATACCCCTCCCCAAATGGCCCCCAAGTCTAGACAACGGGAGCGGTGGCTGATTAAAACATTATTTGCTCGTCTGGGGGCTCCGGCTAACAAAAGCCCCGGTCGTATTCATTAGCATAATCGCGGAGTGTTCAGACACGGAGATCAGGGGAATATCAGAGAGCAGCGGAGAAGGAGGAATAAACACCGACTAGACACTGTCTGAGTATTCGAGCCCAGGTGTCATCCTCTCCCATAGTGGCGTAACTCATTTCGAGTGGGGAGGGGCGCGGCGGCGGTAATGGGGCAGTCAACCTCCATCTCGCAGTGATCGGCCGTCTGCCGTCGGGAGTGTTCGCCTCCAATACTATCTGGAACAAGAGATGGGAAATAGCGAGCGGCAGGATCGCAATTTGTGCCCGGTCCCCGCGGATCGGATGTGGGAGAGGATCAAGGTGTTTTACAGTTCATCCGACGCTTTGTGCGTAAGTTGCTGGGGATCGCTTCGGAGAGAGGTGGACGAAAAGAAGCGTGGTGTACCGTATTGCGGTGCCGAGGTTGGTTGGTTTCGGGGTTTTATGGCGCAAGGGGCATATTTGGCCAAGGCAGCACCGAGGGAAACTTGCTTCTTTGAAAAACAGAGCAAATTATGCAAGTCACGCGCTTTTAATTTAAAATACGTAGAACATTTTTCAATCCGGAATGTGCTATTAAGAATTTGCTTGCGAGAGTGCAGTAAATCATCGATATATCCCGCGATACAAGAAAGAAAGCGCGACATACCAGGCATAGCGATAGAGCAGTTAAAAATGTATTTAGGATAAAGCTCAAAATATTATATCACTTGTTTTAATTTAAAATTAGGAAAAGCAACAATACCATACAGCCATAAGTGGAAGAAGATTGGAAACTCGGTCCAACTAAAGACGTCATGTACAAGGGGGCTGCTGCACGTTAAATTAGTCGTGGCCTCAAATGTCCTCGCGTTGGCGTGTTGTGGAAGTTTGGAGAGTGGGGTGCCAGCTCAGGAGCAGTTCTTGTCATCTGATCATGGTTCAAAATTACGTGGTGTTGTCCTCGGATCTTTCCCTTTGGGATTGATCCCGGACCGTCACCAATAGCCCGTTGTGTTGCTCCAGTGCGACGTTAATTAACTACCTACCTGACCTGTGTAGACAAACATTCTGGCATTTGCCAAATAAATACTGGAGAAGTATCGCCAATATGTAAAGATGGAATAAAACCTTCGAGATAGCTTAGGCCCACACTAGGCTGTCGAGACAATGAAGAATGACTGCAAAAAGTTTCATTACTGTAGAGTAATTAGTTTTTGAGGTGGGTAGTAGTTGAATTTAAATCGAATTGGAGCAACACAACGGACTATTGACGACGGTCCGGGATCAACTACACTGACGAGCCAAAACATTATGAACATCCCCACATTTTTCAATGAACTCGTCTGGATGACGTGGAAGGCACGTGATTTAGTGAGAATGGTATTTAACTGCTGCTGGAAAAGGTAAGTAATCATTCTTGCACTTACTTTTTCGAGTGATGGGAAAGGCTGCTGATCTAAGCGAATTTGATAGAAGGCAGATCGTAATGGCCCGAAGACTCGGAACGAGTATCACCGAAACTGCACGACTGGTAGGGTGTTCACGATCTGCCGTTGTTAGTATTCATGCAAAGTGGATAAATGACGGTGACACCAGCAGTAGACGCCAAGGTGTTGGTCGTCCACGCGTCATCAAAGAGAAAGGACGTCGGAGACTGTCCCGCTTGGTAAAGCAAAATCGGCGCGAGACAGTGGCTCAGCTGACAGCCCAATACAATGCAGGTCCAAGCGCAAGTGTTTCGGAAAACACAGTTCAGCGGACACTGTTGGATATGGGACTGTGCAGCAGACATCCCACTCGTGTGCCTCTGTTGACCAAGCGTCATCATCAACTACGCCTACAGTGGGCCCGGGAACGGACCATGGATGAGTGGAAGAGAGTTGCCTGGTCAGATGAATCCCGATTTCTCATTCATCACGTCGATGGTCGTGTGAGGGTACGCCGTCTGCCAGTTGCTCCCCTCTTGTACAGCAGGTCATATACAGGCTGGTGGTGGCGGTATTATGCTTTGGGGGACGTTCTCATGGGCGACTCTGGGACCCGTAGTTGTGGTAGAACAGACCATGAACGCTACGAACTATCTCAACATCATTGCGGATCAGTTGCATCATTACATGGCGTCTGTCTTCCCAACTGGAAATGGAATCTTCCAGTAGACAACGCCCCATGTCACAAGGCTCGGATTGTGTTGGAGTGGTTCTCGGAGCATACTGATGAATTCCACTTAATGTCCTGGCCACCTAACTCGCCGGATATTAATCCGATAGAGCACATTTGGGATGTCATGGAGCGGCAGCTCAGAGCTCAAACACCACCATGTCCGAATATCTCGACTTTGCGTGACCGCTGCTTAGACATTTGTGTGTGGTACAACCTGTTTCCAGTCATGTACCAAGAACTTGTGGCATCTATGCCCGGGCGAGTTGCAGCTGTTTTGCAGGCCAAAGGAGGCGCAACACGTTATTGAGTTGGTGGTCATAATGTTTTGGCTCTTCAGTATATACGCACATGATCCTGTGTATACGACTGTCTTTGGCTGGACCTAGTTTCGAACTCACAACCCTCCGGTTGTGAGTCCGTTGCTCTTCCAACTGGGCTACCGCGGCCTCTCTAAATTTCAAAGGAATTCACAGAAATATAATTTTTTTTACAGGATTGAACTACCTCTTTTTAAGAGAGTTTAAAGGTCCAACCCCCTTAAATTCGGGTACAATTGCATTTGATGAAAATGTTCATAAAGTATCTTCCACACAACCCGAATGCTTAATAACCAGGTAGATGATTGCCACGTATTCACCAGCGGGTTAATTGTTTTTTTAAATGAATACCGCACTAACCCCATACAGCCGCATTCCTCAGTTGGTGGGAAAGGTATTTCCGACGCGGCTCGGATGAAAGCGAGGAACACGAATTAGCTGGAATCCGCTGTTAACCGGAGACTATGAAATGTCATTTAAATTACAGACGGCTATTCTCCGAGAGATCATTCAGTGCATCGCGACGGTGTGAGACGAATGGAGGGAGCATCGTTTTCTTGGTTGCGAAAAATCATTTTGTCCATTTAAACGGAATTCGGTGCTGTTTTTTTTCACGGGTATATAGACGAAGCTCCTGTAATTGCTTCTGGTGAAGGAGTTTACGATGCGCGACGTTTCAAGCTGTCCGGCTTTTAAAAAAACGCCATACCTCATTACTTTAATCACCGTTATATTTTTAAAAGTTATTTTTGACTTAAAATTGGGTTATGGTAGGGAATTATTCATTGACTAATAAGTGAAAAGCTCATCTTTTCTAGAAAGCTTTCTTTTCATTGGTATTAGGCAGCGGAAGCCTAGTTGGAAGAGCAACGGGAGAGTTGCGAGTTCGAAACTCGGTCCAGCCAGAGACAGTCGTGTACAAGGGATTGGTGCAGGTTAAATCTGCCGTGGCAACGAATATACTTGCGTTGGCGTGGGGTGGAAGTTTGGAGAGTGGGGTGCCAGCTCAGCTGTTGATCTCGTCATCTAACAGTGGTTCCAAATTACGACGTGGATCTTTCTCTTCGGGATTGATCCCGGACCGTCGCCAATATTCCGTTGTGTTGCTCCAGTTCGACGTTAATTAACTACCTACCTTTAATTGATATTGCTAAAAGTGAGCGATGAGATAGGTAGGATTACATACTGTAAAAGAATTGTGTTTTCAAAAGGCCCTCAGAGGCTTTCTTCTTTAGGTATTTTCTTTTATATATTTCTTTTAGGCTTTTCGGCATTTGGCGCAGCTTGGCCAAATATGGACCTTGCGCCATCAAACCCAAAAACAACCAATCAAAAGCGTAGTTAAGGGGTGGATGCTCCGAGTTCCAGTGCTAACGGGGTAGCATTCCAGAAATATTTATTTTAAAGCTTTGTTTTTATTTTTTTTAAATAATTTTAACCGAAATTGTTTCTTTTTGACAAATAGTCTTTTCCCGTGATATGCGTGTGGATTTCTATTACTCTACCTTTAAATAGGCTGGTATAGGGAGTTAATTAGCGACGCACTGGAGCAACACAGCGGTCCATTGGTCCGAGATGAATTCCATAGGGAAAGATCCAAGGACACGTCGTAATTTTGAACCACGGTCAGATGACGAGATCAACACCTGAGCTGGCACCCCACTTTCCAAACTTCCACACCATGCCAACGTGAGGATATTTGAGGCCATGACAGATTTTACGTCCTCTTTGCACTCGACAGTCTTTGGTTATATTCGAACTCGCAACCCTCCAGTTGTAAATCCGTTACTCTTCCGACCGGGCTACCGTGGCCCAATAAAAATAAGTAAAAGTGGCAATTAAAAATTTTTAATTCCTGTTATAATATGCAGTTAGGAAGGGTAGACAAGAATTTAAAAGGCACAGCCGAGAAAAAAAGTTTTGGAGTACATAGTCTATGCCGGAGGATTGGAAATTCCCTGATCAAAAATTTTATGGTGGCCGGTATGGTACACCAAAACAAACATTTTTAGTCGGAGATTAAAATGTATGTATGAAATGTATGGAATATAGGTACTAGAGTGCCTTCTAGTACCTACGTGTTACATTTCATAGGCGCGTTTTCAAATCGCTTTTTTTTTCAATTTTGTGCTAAATTTTTGACTCATGGTCATTCATATTGGAAAGTTGATGAACTGTTCAGTGACCTTTTCATTTTTTATGCTGAAATCTTTGAAGAGAAAAATGTACTAAATCAGTGACATACATTAAATGCAGTTCACATACAGGTTTCATTTAGAAGCAACGATGGTTAAAAAACGTAACATAAATGAAGGCATTCACACCCAATATGTGTATACGTATTTAATTAGTATAAGCCCTGATAACCTTAACCTAAAATTTATTTCCAACAAAAGGTAATGATTTCACTGCAGATACTTCAAAGGGTAAAAACTATACAATATAGAAAAGTAATAAACCTGAAACTAATCTTAGAAATTTGGTTACATGATTGATTTGAACTCGTTTAATGTTATATTGTACACAAAACAATTTTATACATACTTTACGATTTTATAAATGACATTAACTTCGCGATTCAGATATCGGCATTATTTTAAATGTCGTGGTGCTGCCATCTATAGATTAAAATATGTACTACACATTAATGTTGAGGGAATATCACAAAATATTTCTCATTTATACAATCTATATTGAATGTCGAATCTTTAAAATTTAAAAGCTTATCATCACGTGTTATTTTATAACCATTATGAAAGACGCAAAAAATTGAACAAAAACTCAATTTTAAACAGCTAATTCGGGACATCCTTTTATCAAAAACCCGTTTTTATATCAAATATCAGAAAAGAGCTAGTTCAAAAATTTTGGACAAGCACAAAACTGAATTGCTATTCCTTTGTAATTACAGGCAAGAAACCGCATGCAAAAAGAGTTATAAAAACATCATTGATTGAGCCCATCCATAAAAATATTTTTCTAAAAAGTAGTGTTTCGTTTCTGACTAACGAAACTGATTTTTTTATTATAAAGAATATTGGCAATTGCTTGATAACAGCTACCACCATTATCCTTTTCAATTGTAAATATCAATGAGTTAAAAATTTAATAACATTGTTAAAAAACAACCCATTATCTGTTAGCAAACATCAGTTTCTTTAGATCCAGTCCCATAAAAACAACGAATTCAGGAAGATCTTGGGTCTCGAGAAGGAACTAGAATCCAATCTGACGGGAGAAACACAAGAGACATCTAGTGGTCAAATACTGAACTGAAACGGACTGAAGCAACCGAGATAGATTTCGGAAAATACAGATGAGTACCGATTGCACTAAAGATGGCGCTGTTTCAGACGTCTTTCCAGGGGAAATTGGCTCACAATCGATTGCATTATAATGAAAAGATGAGGGAGTATTTAACTTTGCCACTTATCGGTAGTCTGGACTACTTCCGCTACTGTCGATAAAGTATCGGCACGAGAGAAGGTTTCAAAATTCTTTTGGAACGCATTTGTGATTGAGAAAAGTTGTCAAACAGAGAATTGCGTCTTAGATTTGAGATCACGATTTGTTTCTTTGAAGGTTGTGAAGGTTTCTTGAATTTCTGAGGTAAAAGGTCTATTTAAAATCAAGAGCGATCTCTTGATTCCTTCTAGGACCAGCGGAAGCCCAGTTGGTAGAGGCGCGTATTAGCAACCTGGGGTTTGCGAGATCTAAATTCAATCCAACCAAAGACCGTCGTGTACGTGTTGAGCTGGTGCACGTTAAACCTGTCGTGACCTCAAATGTCCACACGTTGGAGTGGTGTGGAAGTTTGGAGAGTAGGGTGCCAGCTCAGGTGCCGACCTCGTCCTCTGGCCGTGGTTCTAAACTAGGTGTTCTCGGATCTTTCCCCTCGGGATTGATCCCGGACTGTCGCCAATAGCCCGTTGTGTTACTCCAGTGCGACGTAAATTCAACTACCTACCTTCCTTCTTGTCCCCTTTATGTATACTTAAAATCTATACGTTCTATACTTATACGTTTGATCCTACCTTTCATGAATTTGCGGAAGATAGCGAACTACTCCATGAAATCTACACATATTAACTGACCGTGGTTCAAAATTACGTGGTGTTGTCCTCGGACTTTCCCTTGGGATTGATCCCGGACCGTCGCCAATAGCCTGTTGTGTTGCTCCAGTGCGAATTGGGAGTAGGGAGTATTTCAATTAACGTCACACTGGAGCAACACAACGGGCTATTGGTGACGGTCCGGGATCAATCCCAAAGGGAAAGATCCGAGGACAACACCACGTAATTTTGAACCACGGTCAGATGACGAGGCAACACCTGAGCTGGCACCCCACTCTCCAAACTTCCACACCACGCCAACGTGAGCAGTGCGAATTGAAATAAAACCTGAAAGCATGTTAGTCTTTGTTATGCATAAATCAAGGGGCTACAGTGACTCAGTGGGTTTGTCCACTGTTTACTGTTTGGCTCAGCTTGGCAAAATATGATCCATAACCAATCTTGTGTGTCTATTTACTTGACGTTGTTTGGCCCAACTTGACCAAATACGACGCATGCGCCATAAAAAAAACCAACCATCCGTCTGGATACCTCCAAATATGCTTTAATTTCTCCCATCTTAACATCGGGGGCTGGTGAACGTTAAATCTATCGTGGCCTCAAATATCCTCATGTTGGCGCGGTGTGTTAGTTTGGAGAGTGGGTTGCCACACAGCTCAGGTAATTACCTCGCTATCTGACAGTAGTACAAAATGACGCGGCGTTTTCCTCGGATCTTAACCTTGGAGATTGATCCCGGACCGTCTCCAATAGCCCATTGTGTTGCTCCAGTGCGACGTTAATTAACTACCTACCTATCTTAACATATCTCACTGCATCAAAAACGTCGCACAGCGCAATCGCGGAATGTCAAAAGAAAAAAACTTTCAGGTCAAAAATAAGAGAAGAGAGAGCGGTTTGGTACGGCATTCCCTGGTTATTACGGCTACAACGGGCTATTAGAGAATGCCCTGGAGGAAACAAAAACACCGCGTGGTTCCCAAGACAGAAAAACTTCTCGAATCGTCCCACCATCTTCAGGATCTCTGATTCATACCTCATCTAAGAGCAAGGCAGAAAAGAAGCGACCGAGAATGGGTTACTTTTATAAACTTGTTTACTGCGTGCTACCCTTCGTAAAGTCAGACACCGTCTGACTGGCAGCCGCATTATTCTGGAACACCGTCTCGTTTTCGAGCGTCGATCGTTTCCCCCTCCCACGTCTGCACCGTTCTTCCTTGGAACCTTTCGGGTCCGGAGCTTTGATGACCAAACAAGGCCGTTGATAAATCAATCTATTAGTTTTGACCACATCCCGGAGGATGCCTTGGAGTAAACACTGGACAAGTGGGGTGGGAGATGGGAAACGGCTGAGGAGCAAAAAACTCCAAAACTCTCGTCGCTGCTTGGTGAAAAATCCCTACGAAAGGGATTTTCTTAACAGTGCGATGGAGGTATACAAACGGAAGAATTCTTCGTGGGAACAAGGGCCGCGGAAGCCTGGTTGGATTAGGTAGGTTAGGTACGTTAACGTCGCACTGAAGTTACGCAGTGGGCTATTGGCGATGGTCAGGGATCAATCCCGAAATCAGATAACGAGGTCAACACCTCAGTTCGCACCCCACTCTCCAAACTTCCAGACTACTCCAACGTGAGGACATTTGAGGCCAGGAGATTTAATATGTACATGATCCAGTGTAAACGACGGTCTTTGGCTGGACCAGTTTCGAACTCGCAATCCTCCGGTTGCTAATCCGTTGCTCTTCCAGGGGCCGCGGTGGCCCGGTTGGAAGAGTAACGGACTTGCAGCCGAAGGGTTGCGAGTTCGAATCCAGCCAAACACCGTCGTGTACAAAGGGGGCTGGTGCACGTTAAATCTGTCGTGGCCTCAAATATCCTCACGTTGGTGTGGTGTGGAAGTTTGGAGAGTGGGGTGCCAGCTCAGGTGTTGCCTCGTCATCTGACCGTGGTTCAAAATTACGTGGTGTTGTCCTCGGATCTTTCCCTTTGGGATTGTTCCCGGACCGTCAACAATAGCCCGTTGTGTTGCTCCAGTGTGACGTTAATTGAAATACCCCCCGTTGCTCTTCCAACTGGGCTACCCGTAAAGTATAAGGAATCGGAGAGGTTGCGTGTTCGAAACTGGGTCCAAAGACCGTCATGTACACGGGGGCTGGTGTACTTTAAATCCGTCGTGGCCTCAAATGTCTTCACGTTGGCGTGGTGTGGAAGTTTAGAGAGTGGGGTGCCATCTCAGGTGTGACATCGTCATCTGACCGTGGTTTAAAATTACGTGGTGTTGTCCTCGGATCTTTCCCTTTGGGTTTGATCCCGTACCATCGCCAATAGCCCGCTGTGCTGCTCCAGTGCGACTTTAATTAAATACCTACCTAACTAAAAAAGTATTTCAGCAAAGTAATGAAACTAATTTTTTTTTTTTTGGGGGGGGGGGTATTTCAATTAACGTCACACTGGAGCAACACAATGGGCTATTGGTGACGGTCCGGGATCAATCCCAAAGGGAAAGATCCGAGGACAACACCACGTAATTTTGAACCATGGTCAGATGACGAGGCAACACCTGAGCTGGCACCCCACTCTCCAAACTTCCACACCACGCCAACGTGAGGACATTTGAGGCCACGACAGATTTTAACGTGCACCAGCCCCCTTACTAATTTTTGGTGAAGCTAAATATAGGTGACGGTAATGTTTCTGCTACCCCCTAAGTTTAATATCCTCAACTTAGTTCCTAAGTTTCCTGTACGTTCCAATAGCTCAATTGTTGCCTCGTTCTTTCAAACATCGTCATCTGACCGTGGTTCAAAATTACGTGGTGCTGTCCTCGGATCTTTCCCTCTGGGATTGATCCCGGACCGTCACCAATAGCCCGTTGTGTTGCTCCAGTGTGACGTTAATTGAAAATACCAATACCAATCTTTCAAACGAGCGTTCAAAATTACGTGTTGTCCTCGGACTTTTCCCTTCGGGTGTGATCCAGTGACAATCGCCAATAGCCCGTTGTGTTGCTCCAGTGTGACGTCAATTGAAAATACCAATACCAAATAATAAACTCCGAATTGATAAATGATGGTTGATTGGTCAACACCAAGTTGCTATCTCTCAATACTGAAAAACGCTTTCATAATGCACTTATTCTTGAGAAGACTGGGTGGGTGGGTATTTCAATTAACGTCACACTGGAGCAACACAACGGACTATTGTTGAGAAGACTGTAACGACCCGTTAATTACCTAATTGAGAAACCTCTTCTGTCAGGCTAATTTGCTGGTAGGTATTTAATTAAAGTCGCATTGGAGCAAAATAACGGGCTATTGGCGACTGTCCGGGATCAAACCGGAAGGGAAAAATCCAAGGACAACACCACGTAATTTTGAACCACGGTCAGATGACGGGGTAACACGCGAACTAACACCGCACTCTCCAAACTTCCATACCGTGCCAACGTGGACATTTTGAGGCCACGACATATTTAACGTGCAACAGCCCCTTTGTACACGACGGTCTATGGTTGGATTCGAACTCGCACCCCTTGGGTTACTAATCCGCTACTCTTCCGTAATTTGTTGATGGTGATGGTGTTTCGGCGACGATACATGTTTCCTGTACTGTTCGATTTCAGTACTCCCTCAATAAAAATTCAGACGAATGAATTCCGAATATATATATCGTCATCTGACCTTGGTTCAAAATTACGTGGTGTTGTCCTCGGATCTTTCCCTTTGGGATTGATCCCGGACCGTCACCAATAACCCGTGTGTTGCTCCAGTGGGACGTTAATTGAAATACCCCCGAATAGATATACTTATAATAGATCGGGCCAACACCAAATTGATTAATCGCCAAAAGCTGCCAAAACGGCGATAATCTACATTTTAAAGCAACCCAGTATGTATTATGAGAGGTAGATGACGATGTCACACCTTACCTTGAAAGTTTGGAGAGTGGGGTGCCAGCTCAGTTATTGTCCTCGACATCTGACCGTGGCTCAAAATTACAAGACATTGTCCTCGGTTTTTCCCTTCGGGATTGTTTCCGGACCGTCGCCAATAGCCCGTTGTGTTGCTTCAGTGCGACGTTAATTAAATACCTAACTGCTTACCTTGGTTGGATCGAGTTTCGAACTCGATGCACTTCCCACTGGGCTACCTCGGCCCCAGCAGAAGTAAGATCTTCGCAGAACACTTGGGTTTGAAGATCAATCCCGCAAACGAAATCGAAACCCGGTCCGGTATCCCAACAGGTGAAATCCAGACCTTCCTCCAGCCCAACAACATCAACAAAGCACCAGAACAAATGTTTCAAATCCCGCAAGATCAAATCTCCCGCAGAACCATTAATCTCCCTTCAGGAGCGGACGCCCGAGTGCAACGAAGCGAAACTTCCCCATGTGATGGCGATGGGGAAAATGCCGCTCAGGTTAGGGATAAATTCGCGAGACAGGGGAATAAAGCAGCCCAGAAACGAGACGGCGGGCTTTCCGAGAGGAAAGCAGTCGCACCTACCGGGTCATCAGACAAAGTTACTAGCTGTTCGGTATTGATCCGCGTCTGGGAAATTCGGCAGGCGAGACGGCCCGAAAACTTTTGAGCGGGACTCTCGCTCCAACTTTCCAAATAAAACGGCGTTTTCCCCCAACCTTACCCGTCCCCTCACATCGGCACTGCGGGACCCGGAATTGGATCCAATTTTCTTGTTCCTTCGAAGCGAATTTGCTGTAAGAGGGACTTTCAATCTAAAAGCGGCAAACTAGACGGTCTGAAAAATGTAGTTTGTCGCCGTTTTGGCAAGGTTTGGCGTTTAATCTAATTGGTGTTGACCAATGAGCTGGCATATATCAATTCGGAATTTCTTTGGAATGTTTATTGGCGAATTTTTATTCCAAGAACAAGTGTCGACTGGAAAACTTTTGAGCTCGACCCTCGCTCCAACTTTCGAAATAAAACGGTGTTTTCTCCCAACCTTACCCATCCCCTCACATCGGCACTGAGGGACCCGGGGAATTGGACCCAATTTTCTTGTTCCTTCGAAGTGAATTTGCTGTAAGAGGGACTTTCAATGGAAAGCGACAAACTAGACGGTCTGAAAAATGTAGTTTGTCGCCGTTTTGGCAAGGTTTGGCGTTTTATTTAATTGGTGTTGACCAATGAACTATCATATAGTAATTCGGAATTTATTCCTTCGAATTGTTCCGGCCGAAGTGCTGGAACTGTATTCGAAAAACTAGCCAAGTGACGTGAGGTTCGGAATATGTACAGGAAACACTACAAAATGGATCTCATTAGTGTATACAACACTTTTGCAACATTCTTTAAGTACAATAACAATTGTTAAATTAGAGCGCTTTTGTTAACAATTTTTGCAATAAAAATTTTTAACTATCTGAGGGTTAATCATTTTTGTTGCAGCTTTGTAACACTCTTGAAGTAACAAAGTACACTAATAATTATTAACACATAGAATCTTTCCTACGATTCTTTTAACCAATAGATGTGGTTCTTCAGTCATTACCTGTGTTGTGGGGAAAGCAATACTACGCTACTCGGAAATCTTGTGATGCCTCATTGGGTTAAATTAATTAGAACACTTTTCTAACTCATCAAGTACGATAACAATTAATAAATTAATTAGAACACTTTTCTAACTCATCAAGTACGATAACAATTAATAAATTAATTAGAACACCTTTTCTAACTCTTCAAGTACCATAACAATTAACAAATTAATTAAAACACTCTGGTGATATTCTTTTAGTACGATAACACTTATTAAATTAATCGAAACACATTTGTGATATGCTTTTAGTATAACAATTATTCAATTAATTAGAACACTTTTGTGACATTCTTTAACAATAACAATTGTTAATTTAACCAGCTGTAATGCCCGTTGAGACAAGAATACAACGGACTAAAAATAGCTTCCTTTATTCAAGTGCTTATTATTTTGCGGAGTAATCATAAATAATTACTTCTAATTGAAAAATAGCCTTCGTTCGCATTTTTAACGAATATTTATAACTCAAATTACCAGAATACTATGTCAATTAATATATCACACCCAAAAATACATCTGCTTCTAATCTCCCCAAAACACAGCAATAGCTCGATTAAACTCACAGCTCCAGTATATCTCAATTAATAATTCAAAATGCAAGTAAAAAATTAAACTATTACTGGCGTTTCTAGATCAAAAATTAAATACTAATTAATAAGTATTTAATTTTCTGTAATAAGTATTTAATTATAAGTATTATAGCCTGCGCGTTTTCAATAAGTTTCTGAATAAATATCGCTTTCGTCTTCTGCAATTTCAAATAAAAAATTATCGCTTGCATTACACGTTTCCTTCAATCTCTGGTAGCCGGTTGAAGAGTAACGAATTAGCAGCGGAGGGTTGCGAGTTAGAATCCAACCAAGGACCAAAGGAGGCTGATGCACGTTAAATCTGTCGTGGCGTTGGTCCTCACGTTGGCGTGGTGTGGAAGTTTGGAGAGTGGATTGACACAGCTCACGTGTGACCTCGTCATCTGACCGTGGTTCAAAATTACGTGGTATTTGTCGTCGGATATTTCCCTTTGGGTTTGATCACGGACCGTCGCCAATAGCCCGCTGTGTTGCATCAGTGCGACGTTAATTAATCTTCCTACTTCATTCATTGATAACCTTTTGATACATGTTCGTGGAGATCAAAACAGGAAAGTGACTAAGATGGCCAACTTTCCGCTATAAATTTAAGAGATTTAGCAAATTTTTAACCGAACTCTAATAAATGTTCATGGAATCTATATATACGTATATAAAGCAGAGTTGGCGTCTGTCTGTCTATTCTCTACACAAATGGAAAATATTTGGTACACATAATCTTTAGAACACTGCGGGTAACGTAGGCTACATATTAACACCCGTTCTCTTTATCCTAGGTGTGCAGAATGACTGAAAATAATTCGAATAGGAATAACATTGAACATAAAACAATTGAGGTATTCAGCTCAGTTTGTTTTACCAGTATTGCTTGAAACATAATTTTTTTCTAAAACATTATATTTAAAAAAAAATTAATTATAATTATATTTGAACAGATTCTTTATTTCTTTCTATAATATAAATAATTTATGAATATTTGATGAAAAAATGCATAGTTTAAAAACTAAATTTTAAACAACCTACATTTTGTAATCGAACACGAAAAGCCCCAACGTAAAACGCATTGATCACAAAAGCGAAATTTCGCAATTCGGTACCTGGCAACGCCAGAATTAATGCTTTATTTTATAAATTAGATTTAGAATTCCGTGTTTGTGTATTTGAGTTAAGAGGAAATGTTGCGGTCATATTTGATCATTTCTGTTTTGTAAATTTGTGTTCTTTTTGTAAATAATTCATTATTGTCTATCAATATTTTTCAAGCGTCTTTTTTTTTCGGATTTCTCTATTTCAGAATATACTCAAGAAGTCGAAATTCAACATGCTTGCTCATATCTCTCGTTTTCCAGAATTCTGCATTTTTCCAATGATCGGAATTTCGTTTCTGTTTGTATTTATGTGTTCCAGTATATTTTACATATTACAGATGTATTATTTAAGAGTTAAATTTTAGTGAATTATTTTTATTTTCTTGAAAATAACATTGAACATGGGCAATTTCTTGGTGATATATATATATATATATATATATATATATATATATATATATATATATATATATTTCGACCAACTTTCCTTAAGTCTTTGGTTGAATACGTAATGGTATTTAGAGTTGTTTCATAAAAATAAATAAAATATACAAAACCTTTTTATGTAAGATGTGTAACTTATTTTAAAATGACCGTTTAAAATAAAATAAGTTTAAAATAAAATAGGTTACGTTAAATTAAAACGGGTAGCCATACGTGATAGTGCAAAGATATTTCCAGTTCGAAAGTAGTCAACTTAGAAAAAACTTGTAGTGTGTTTTGCAAGAGAAGTGCGATGAATATGGAATGGATTATATGAATGGGTATATCATGTGTGACGAAGCATCTTACACTCCTTTTCCCGGAGGTGTTCCTCTCCCCTTTCAGACTATGGAGGCGCCGATCAGCCCAGCAGCCATGGTTCGGTGCCGGGGCACAAAAGGTGAATGGGAACCGAAGCCCCTTCATCTCTGCCGACGCTCCCAGGGTTTTGAAGGAATTCGGGGACAGTTCGTCTCGGCGGCGCCCGAACATTCTGGAACTCATGAGAAAAAAAAGAAAAATCCACCAGGAGGAGAACTTTGACCAATGGGGGACGAGAGGACGTCCCCCACCGCCTTTTGCCGACCCGAGTCCGGGGAGGATGAAGGCAGACGACGCTAGAACTTCAACGGTGTTGGGAGTGTCTCTCAGAGGTCCCAGAAAGGGTACCGCCTTTAAGTCCCGTTGCGGGCAAATTTGTTTTCTGTACTGTACATATTTCATGTAACTGGAGATATTTCTTTGTTATTAAATAATCCAGAAAGCAGTACAACCATTAGTACTCATTTATACGATTTCCCACCACATAGTGTGAAGACGCTACAGCTATTAATTATATTTCTATTGGTGGCAGCTTATCGGATGCGGATTTTCGTTAAATCAAATCTGCGGACCCGTTCGTCGTTACTGTACTGAACTCTATAGTCAACTACAGCGTAAGCCGCGTCCCAGACGTTTGAAGTAGAGTAGTCGACTTCAGCGTGAGCCGGGCGTTTAACTCTTCAAAGGAGCCGATCCAGATCTCTGAAATCAGCGAGTCAACTTCAGCGTGAGTCGGGCGCTAAACTCTTCAAAGGAGCTGTTCCAGACCTCTGAAATCAGCTAGTCAACTACAGCGTGTGCCGCGTCCAGACGTTTGAAGGAGCGCAGTCAACTCCAGCGGTGAGCCGAGCGACGGAGTGGAATCTTGGACCCGACCTTGCGAGATTGATGACAAGGGAGCCTGATGTTCTGATGTGGGAAAAGGTAGGCCTATTTGGAGATTTTTCTTTTGAGAGGCATAATTCTATGTAGTTTTCCAAATTGTTAGCGAAAGAGTTTATATTCAGTGAAAGTAGGGTAAAACTTTAGTGTTTAATTTAATTTAATGGCATTAGCAATTGTGTTTTCAGTGTATTTTGTTAAAGTTAAATTTACTTCAGAGTGATACCTAGTGTGGGAATTTGTACATCTAAGAAAGTAAGGTTTATTATTGTGCATTGTGTGATTAGTAGATGATAAGAACTCAGTTTTGAAATCTAGTTGACAACTTTTCTTCGGAGTAGAGAATTTATTTTTGATCTAGTAAGAAATTGTAGAAGTTTAGTGTGTATCGTTGAGAGTACCCTTTAGGTAATATTAATTCATTTAGGGTAAAATATGGCTTATTTAAAAAAGCAGAAAAAGCAGGTCTTGTTATTATTAGCGGCAGAATTTGAAGTTAGCGTATCTAGCTCAGATGTTGTTAAAAATATCATTCGGTCCATATTGAGTGCACCGGATTATGATGAGGAGACCGGAATAGCTTTTGTGGATAGGATTTTGGATGAATTAGAACAAGAACGTCTTGATAAAGTAGCAGAACAAGAACGTCTTGATAGTTTAGCAGAGCGCGCGCATGAGTTGGAGAAATTAAAAATTAATGCTTCATTTGGGAACGCAAGTTTGGCGTCAACTACTACGCCAGCTGAGGAAATTGTTAGGCGCGTAAATTTAAAGGACTTAGTGCCTAAATTTGATCCCAAGGTGTTGGACATCGCCCTATTTTTCATGATTTTTGAGCGGCAAGCGAACAAAGAAAGTGTGCCAGAAAACAAGTGGGTGTCCCAATTAATTCCTTTATTGCCTGCGGATGTTTCTGAAATTATAGTTAAAATACCAAGGGAATGGAATGATGATTATTATTATGTTAAAAAGGTATTATCAAAGAGATTTAGACTCAGCTCCGGAGACCTGAGAATTAAATTCGAAGAACATGGAAGAAAGGTTGGGGCGTCATGGTCAGATCTTGTGTTTGAATTAAAAGGGTATTTAGACAATTGGCTGGAGTCGGTTGAGGTGACTGATTTTGATTCACTTAAGGAGTTAATGCTGGTAGAGCAACTTAAAAGGAGAGCGTCGCCCGCAGTCCGAGAGCATTATCTAGATCAATGGGAAGAATTCAAAAAGGCGTCGGATTTGGCGGTTAAACTTGACCATTACGAGAGCGTCCGGCGTAATTATAAAATGAAGGAAGTCAGAACATGGGAAAAACGTCCCTTTGGTAAAGAAAGGAATGACTATGCCTCCGTGAAGGACAGGCGCGAGTTTAAAAACGGGGAAGGAAAGCCCAGGGAGAAAGAGCGAGGAAAAGGAGATGCTTTAATCACGGAAAATAAGGGTTTTGATAGGAAAAAGCCAGTAGTCTGTTTTTTGTGCAATGAGCCAGGTCACATTAGGCCCCTCTGTCCCCAGTTAGCAAAAAAAAGATTAGAAGGGTTGAATAATCTGAGTGGGTTAAGCGAGAGTTTTAGACCTTTCATCAGCACTATATCTGTAAATATAATAGAACGAAGTTGTTTGCGTGACAGTGGAAGCGGCATTGATGTATGCGTGAGGAGTTGGATTGATCCAGAGGATTTTACGGGTGAAGTAATTTGGTTACGCCAACCTTTAGACCCCGAATGCAAGTGTCTGCCGTTAGCGAGAGTTGAGCTAGAAGGGGATTTCGGGAAAGTTGTAACGAAGGTCGCCGTGAAATCGGATGCTTTGGATCAGGGTTACTACTTATTAGGGAACAAAACTGCCCAACTTTTAGAAGATAATAGGAAAAACCCAACCCCTATTAATGCCATTACGCGAAGTAGGGCGAGGGAAGAGCAGCGAGCTCAAGTAGTCGAAGGCGCAAATGAAACGAGAGCTTCCATTCATAATTCGTCACAGAGCCCTGAGGAGGAAGAACTACCCTTTCCCCCGGAGTTGTCCATGCAGGAGAATAATAGTTTGGATGGAGTATCGTCCCGGGAGTTCGAATCGGCACAGAGGAACTGCGATTCTTTGAAATCGTGTTGGGAACTTTCCGAGAAAGGGGAGGAATTCCAGGTATTGAAGGGAAAATTAACGCGTGTGGTGGAGTCGAAGCGGGGAGAAAAAAGAGTACAGTTATGCATTCCCTTAAAGTATCGGGAGAAAATTATGGCATTGTGCCACGAGGATGTAGCTGGTCATTTGGGGGCGACCAAAACGAAGGATAGGGTTTTAAGGCAATTTTACTGGCCCCGGTGTTACCTCGAGTTAGAGTCCTGGGTAAAAAATTGTCACGAATGCCAGAAAGTCGGCAAAAACAACGATAAGAGAAAGGCCCCTATGAAGCTGGTTCCCGTTATTTCGGAGATTTTCTCCAAAATAAATATTGACGCGGTGGGTCCCCTTCCAGAGAGCACAAAACGAAATAAATACATAATCACAGCGATTTGTTTAGCCTCTAAATATCCCGAAGCTATTCCCGTTCCGGATATTACGTCGGCGAATGTAATTAACGCTCTAATTATGGTTTTTTCACGCATGGGATTTCCTAAAGAAGTCCAAAGCGACTTGGGAAGGTCCTTCACCAGTGTTTTATCATCAGAGTTTTTTAAAAGATTCGGGATTCATGTGACTCACAGTTCAGTGTGCCACCCCCAAAGCAACCCTGTTGAGAGATTTCATTCCTCGGTTAAGAGGGTTCTCAAAGTGTTGTGTTTGGAGACGGGAGAGGACTGGGAGCATAATTTGCCAGCGGCTTTGTTTGCTCTTCGAACTGTTACTCACGAAAGTACGGGGTTTAGCCCGGCGGAATTAGTGCACGGACGGAATCTTCGTATCCCCCAGACTTTGATTTTTGAAAATTGGTTAGAGCCGGATAACTCAGATCCAAATGTAGTCGAGTATATTTTGGGAATAACCAATAGGCTAAAAAAATGGATGGAGCTTGCTGCCGAACAAATGACCGACAAGCAGAGCAAACGAAAATTGTGGTATGACAGGAATGCCGTATCGCGGGTTTTTAGGGTTGGAGATCAGGTGCTGGTATTGTCCACGTCGAAGTTAAACAAGATGGCAGTGAACTGGATAGGGCCAGGGACTGTGACCAGTAAAATCTCCGATACAAATTATCTGGTGGACCTCCCAGAGAAAAGGGATAAATCCACAATATACCATGTGAACCTCATTAAGCCCTATTTCAAGCGACCCAAATGTGTTAATTTGATAATGGACGAGGAGAGTGAAGAGGTGGAGCAGGAGGCAGAAATACCTTACCCCTTACCCGATCCTACCCAATTTGATCTCCAGGAGATGATAAGGGGACCGGTGCAGTCCTATCTCAGTAATGTTAAAATGGTCATATTTTAAGGAACATTTTCTCAGAATCTTTTATATGTATTGACTTGAATTTTTTTATACAGGTTATGAAGACACTTTTAAACACTTTAACACAGGGATTTTTAAAAAACTTAAAATTTGAAATTTTGAGAATTTTTTTTCTTCGACTCCAATTTTTTTTTTGGAAAATGACCAATTTTCATCCTTTTTAACACTCAAAATAAACTTTTCTGAGCAGATAGAAAAAAATGCCTGTGTTAAAATATGTTATAGGGTATGATACACTTGTAAACCAATTTTTTTTATATTTGCTTGAATAGATTTTGAAAAAATGTTCCTTTTATGGGAAAAATACACATTTTGAGATATTGAAGTTTAAAGCATAAAATTGACCATACTTCAAAATTTTCCAGCTCCATAATCTGGATCATCACATATATTATTCATAGAACTCTTATGAGCACTTTTGCATCTTTTTGCAATTGTACTTAAGGTACGAAAGCTTCTTTCGGCATACATAAGTCGTTCATTGTCACCTTGCTTCATTGCACGACGCATGTTCACTCCAGGTTCAATACCCAGTTTTTCTAAAACTTTACACCGACTGATGTTCCCTTCATTAAACGTGCACACAGCATCATATACACCAAATTTTAGGCATGTGATTCCAACAAATACATTTTTTGGAACTCTCGACCAAACAACAGAGTTAAAACTCTCATTACAATTTTGTGTCTTGCCATGAAGACAGCGTTCCAAAAGTTGAGGATCAGATAGATCTCTGTATATTGGTTTAATGTATTCCATTATTGGAGCAGGTAAACTATTTTTGTGTGAATAGGTTTTGCCTTCAGCTTGTGCCTTGTTAAATTTGCACCATGTATTCTCACCTGACGGGCAGAGTCCATGTTGTGGTACATTATCAGTGGACATTTTGTGAAACCAGGTTGCCCATATAGAACGTCTCATTTCTTCGACCGACTGCTTTCCTCTAATTGCCATACCATAATAAGACTGCAGATTATTAATTTCATTATCCGTTAGTCTGTTTTTACCACCTAATGTCTTGCCATCTGAAAGTTTCTTTGAACGTGAGGTTTCTTTCAACCGGCGCAACCTGCTGCCCATTCTTTTATTTACTTGTGCAACACACTCTAACTTTTCAACAACTAGTTCATCACCATAAGGTTTTGCGTCAGTGATAGCTTTGTAACCTTTTGAGTCCCCATCACCTAAGTAATGGCTGTACCTAACGCCTTTAGCTTTGGAACGTTCAAAGATATTCAAGACACCCTGAACTTCCATGCCACCACTTGTTCCACTATAATTTGAAGAACAATCTGGTAAATGTGCATCTTTGTTTGGGCATTTGCAGTACTTTGTGCACACTTCTACATCAATCACCTTACTAGACTCGACACTGAGACAGCTGACTATTCCATTCAAAGATTTGAAACCTCTTTTCTGCCACGAACCATCCAATGCAACAGGGATATTTGCAGCACCATCATTTTTCAAAACGGCTTCTGCAGTAGCACTGGTCATCGAGTCTTCAGCAACTTTTTGTACGGCATCAGCTAATATATCATTATGTTTGAAATAACGAAATGATGGAGACGGCAGATTCATTATTCCGTTGAACACTTTTGCGGACGTCTTGCCTTTTCCAATGCAACGAAACGCATAGGTAAGTCGAGCGTTCACTTCATATAATTTGAAATTCCCTTCGATATTTGTTGTGCACTCCTTGGAATTACAAAATTCAACACTAAATTCACAGTTTGTGCAAAACAGCATAATTATTGATGCTAAACCATGAAGAGTTTTGCTTTTGATTGATAAGCCAACACCACCACAATTTCTACAGCAAACACTTTCACAAAGAACTTTTGAGAGCAATTCTAAATTAATTATTTCATTAGTATGAGTTTCTTGAGAACAAACAGATACTTCTGAATGCGCTGATATATTTAATTTCTTCGCTGACGACGACTGATCATTATGACAAGAGTTAGTTGTCGAATCTCTAGTTACATCAGTATTACTAGAAGTTACAACATTCGCTTTGCCAACACTTCTACGCTTTTTAAACACCTTATTAGTGAAACGTGGCATATTTCTCGAAATAAACTGTTTAAATTACTTCAAAATAGACAAATGTAGACGGAAATTATACACAGCTAGACAGATTTAGATTATTTGCAAAAGATCAAGAACACCTGCAAACGAGTTTGGATTTCAAATTCAAACAACAAACATTATTCACAAACACAGTCACAGTTATCATTACTGTTGCCAAAGTAGCAAAATAGATACAAAATAAAATAGATAAATTAAACAGTGTGGCTTGGTAAATAAAGTTTTCTAATGGGCTTCTCGTTTTGGGCGTTTGTTCAAGACATGTAAACAAAGATGGAAGCCCTTTAAATGACAAAAACGGACGTACAAGTATTTTTCAAAAAATTATTTAAAATACTTCTACTCAACGTATTTCCATAAATCATGTATCATTTTAAGCAGAAATGTATAAACATTCATTTAAATTGAAAAAAAATAAAATCGAAAATTTGAAAGATTTTTGTGCACTGGTCCCCATAAGAGAGAGCGCTTTGGTGGAAAGGTTAACGGTGGAACAGATAGGGAGTTTTGGGTGCATGTTGCGAAATCATAGCAAGGTGTTCTCCTCGGACCCGGGTTCTACGCCCCTGTTAGAGATGGATATCGAGCTTACCAGTAGTGAGCCCGTTAGAGCTAGGCCCTACCGCATGTCTCCTAGACAAACAGAAATTTTGAGGGAGGAGATTACAAGACTTTTGGATTTGGGGGTGATAGAAGTGGGGCAGTCCGATTACGCATCGCCCATGATTCTGGTAGAAAGTCAGGGAAAACCACCACGTCCTTGTGTGGACTACCGGCGATTGAATGCCATTACCAGAATCCAGTCGTTTCCTCTCCCCAATATAGAAGAGGTGGTAGAGCGGGTTAGTGCCGCACCTTATATAACGGTGATGGATTTAACGAAAGGTTACTTTCAAATTCCTTTGAAAAAAAGTGCGCAGAGGTACGCCGCTTTTGTGACGCCATTTGGAGCGTTTATTCCCAAAAAGATGATGTTTGGGCTGGTGAACGCTCCCTTTTATTTTTGCAAGCTAATGGCTCAGGTTTTGGGAGGTTTGGAGAGAATTGCATCTCCTTATATTGATGACATTGCAATTTATTCAAAAACATTCGAAGAGCACGTTAAGGATGTGAGTTCGGTATTGGATAGGTTGTTAGAGGCACGGCTTACTGTAAAGCCTTCTAAGTGCAAATTTGTGCAAGACCATGTTAGGTTTTTGGGTCACGAAGTGGGAAGTGGCAAACGCTCCCCTAGTGAAGCAAAAATTAGGGCCATTCATGAATTCCCCAGCCCAATAACGAAGACGCAAATTAGGTCGTTTTTAGGGTTGAGTGGCTATTATGCCAAGTACGTCCAAAATTACAGCGTCATCGCGGTCCCCTTAACAAATGCATTGAAAGGGAAAAACCGGAAAGAGAAGGTAGATTGGAATGAGGAGTGTCAGGCGGCTTTCGAGGCACTGAAGAATGCTTTAGTAACCAAGCCCGTCTTGTATGCTCCGGATTATTCGAGAGAGTTTACGATGCAAACGGATGCCAGCGATTCCGGTGTGGGTGTTGTTTTGTCCCAAAAGATCGGGGAGGATGAGCACCCCATAATTTATCTCAGTAAGAAGTTTTCGAGAGCAGAGCGAAACTACGCAGTGGTCGAACGCGAGCTCGCAGCCATCGTATATGGCGTAAGGAAACTCCACTACTATCTGGACGGTCAACTTTTTGTTATAGAGACGGACCACGACCCCCTGACCTTCCTGAATAAAATGATTGGGACGAATGGTCGTTTAACTCGATGGGCCCTGTTTCTACAACAGTACCGATTTGAGACATAAGCCGGGGAGCAAAAATGGCAACGCGGATGGTCTCAGTAGAGCTGGAAATCAGAAAATTTAGGAAGGTGTCCAAAACCAAGACATCATCAATTTTATTTTTACTTGTATTTTTAGGTGTTATTTTAGTTAATATTATGTAATGTAAATATTTGTTAGTTGGTATGTAAAGATTTGTCACTAGATCGCACAACTGAGATTTAGTTTCGGAACCCAAATTTGTATTTCCGAAGCATGTTATTTTGGTTAAAACTCAATGTTTAGTATGAGTTGAGGATTCCGGGGATTCGGGTGAATGCCTCTCAGGGGACTATCTTAAGATGGGCTTACTTTCAGGTTTAGCCGAAGTTTCCAGGTTACCTTGGAAACTTCGTCTTTATGGGGGGAGGAGTTGTGACGAAGCATCTTACACTCCTTTTCCCGGAGGTGTTCCTCTCCCCTTTCAGACTATGGAGGCGCCGATCAGCCCAGCAGCCATGGTTCGGTGCCGGGGCACAAAAGGTGAATGGGAACCGAAGCCCCTTCATCTCTGCCGACGCTCCCAGGGTTTTGAAGGAATTCGGGGACAGTTCGTCTCGGCGGCGCCCGAACATTCTGGAACTCATGAGAAAAAAAAAGAAAAATCCACCAGGAGGAGAACTTTGACCAATGGGGGACGAGAGGACGTCCCCCACCGCCTTTTGCCGACCCGAGTCCGGGGAGGATGAAGGCAGACGGCGCTAGAACTTCAACGGTGTTGGGAGTGTCTCTCAGAGGTCCCAGAAAGGGTACCGCCTTTAAGTCCCGTTGCGGGCAAATTTGTTTTCTGTACTGTACATATTTCATGTAACTGGAGATATTTCTTTGTTATTAAATAATCCAGAAAGCAGTACAACCATTAGTACTCATTTATACGATTTCCCACCACATAGTGTGAAGACGCTACACATGTATACCCATTCATGTAATCCATTAGTATACATATTTGCGTCTGAAGTAAATTGTAGAAGCTATGAAAAAGTTAAAACGATGTTAAAAGTTATTTTTCGTACAACTTAAATGATGTTTGCATTTTTCTATGAAAGAAAAGTGATTAGTCTTATCACTTCAATCAACATTTAACCAATTCAACCCTAGCAACGCCGGGTAATTCTGCTAGTGGATAATATAAAATAAAACAATTAATATTGTATACAACATACAAGTCACAGCATTGAACAAAAATTTATAAATTTGCATGTGTCTTAGTCCTAACCTAGTATATGGATTTGTCCACCGATGCTGCAGAAGCATTTTTTTATCTTGAGCAAATTTCAAAAATCTTAACAATTTGTCAAATAATTGCTACTTTTGGATGACTTAATTTGTTCTTAACTGCTTTGATTTCTCTGAACAGTCCAATTATTGCTCATCAGTGAAATAATTTTCAGTATATGCATCTGAGTCTGTGATGCCTAAAAACAAAGTCTAGAATTTTATTAAGGTTTGACTATCAACTTGTTTCTTAAAATCATTGAAAATATTGAACCAACTTAGTCCTAAACTTACGAATTCAAAACTAAGTCCAGCCAAAGACCGTCGTATACATAGAGGCTGGCGCACGTTAAATCTGTCGTGGTCTCAAATGTCCTCACGATGGAGTGGTGTGGAAGTTTGGAGAGCTCAGGTGTTCTTGTCATCTGTCCGTGGTTCAAAATTACGAGGCGTTATCCTCGGATCTTTCCCTTCGGGATTGATCCCGGATCGTCGCCAATAGCCCGCTGTGTTGCTCCAGAGCGACGAAGTACCTACCTACCTTGTCCTATACTTCCTGTTTACAATACGGAAACAGATATTCAGCTATCGATTATTAGATCCTAAACTTTCTATTGAGTATTATAGGTATTTTTTTTCAATATTTATGGATGAGTACCTCTGAGTCTAAACAGTCAATAATGAGTTTATATCGGAATGTATTTGGCTGGAATAACATAATTCAAATTTAGCGATCTGGATTGTTAAAATATACGAGAGAAATGAAAGTTCAATATGGGAACCGGGAGGATCTCACAAAGTTAGCTCTAATACAGGAGTTCCCGGGAAATACGAGAGAGTTGGTCACTCTAGTTTTATCGGTAAAAAGGTACTCCTAATTTCTCAGTAAGCAGCGAAAAACTTCACAAAATATACCAGCCCGCAGCTTCAGCAACGTTCCTCTATAAAATCAAACCCAGTAGAGGTGATAAAGATCACTCCTCTATAGTTGGTTTACCCAAAGCCCGCCTTTGGCAACAAGGACCCTTTCTATAATGTGTGGTGGTCCCATAGGGAGAGTCGTATGAGTGGTCCCCGTTTCACGGCCCCTGCAGTTCCTCATTCATTGGTCCCGTTCTGGTTTCTGATGAGCTGATTGGGTGCACAGACAACCAACGGGAAACGAAAGAAGGATTCTAATGGGCCTAGAAAACTTAGTTTGAACCCAAATGGTTTAGTCGCGGTCCAGTGGGATGAGTATCAACCCATTCAATCTTAATTAGAGTACTGTACATGTCGGTGATCTCAATCCCTCTACGGATTCACAAACATAATTCCACCGCCACCTGTAGTCTTCCCTGCGTGACTTCTAATCAGTTTTGACCTACTTGGACCTATATAATCTTTCCAAAGGATTCTATTCTAAGGAAAGGACCTATAGAATCTTTCCAAAGGATTCGATTAAAAAGGATTCTAACCTATAGAATATTTCCAATTGATTCCATTCAAAATAACTTTCTTTCCAAATAATTCTAGGTAAAGAAGTGAGAGAGAGCTAGAATTTTTTTCCAAAGGAATCAATTAAAAAGAAAGGACCACTAGAATCTCTCCAAAGGAATCGATTCTATAGAAATGACCATAGAATCTGTAAAAAGGCTTCTATTTTAAGGAGAGGACTAAGAAAAATAGATATTTTTAAAGGTCGAAATTATCCATGAATTGTTTCGAATCCATGGAATTGGGAGCAAAGCAATACTACACTACTCGAAATCTTGTGACCTAAGAGGGTTAATTACACCAAATTAGGTCATTGGATGTACTCTAAAGTAGAAGTTGTCGGTGGAATTTGCCTAAAATAATCAAGTACAGGCTTGATATGCTGAGGGGATATTCAGTTGCTTCATTCTTCAGTAACCTAAACCACTGTAACGAAGTCAGCCGAGTGGCGTGTTAAAAGCGTCAACAGCTAAACTACAATTTAAATAGCTTTTTTTTCAACACGAGAATTTACATAATTAAACAGGGATTTCTGTCCCTTAGTTGTGGGAACAGTAGAATGGGAAAATAGGTAGATACTTTAATTAACGTCGTACTGGAGCAACACAATAGACCATTGACGAAGGTCCGGGATCAAACTCGAATTGAAAGACCCGAGGACAACACCACGTAATTTTGAACCACGGTCAGATGACGAGGTCACACCTGAGCTGGCACCCCACTCTCCAAACTTCTACACCACGCCAACGTGAGGACATTTGAGGCCACGACATTTTTAAAGTGCACCAGCCCCCTTTGTAAGGGAAAATAGAGATCGAATCAAGACTAATGGGAGCCAAAAATATATCCGCGCAGTGTGACTCGCAGTTAATTAACTCTCCAAGTGGTTCCGACGCGATATCTCGTCCATCGAGATCGGATCAATTTCACTAATGACGAGATATCTCGTCCACCAAGATGACCAATTTCGCTAATGACGAGATGTTTCGTCAACAGGATATTGCAGATTTTCTTATGATGACGAAATCGAGATCTGGTCAGTTTTTTCCTAATGACGAGATATCTCGTCCACCAAGATGACCAATTTCGCTAATGACGAGATGTTTCGTCAACAGGATATTGCAGATTTTCTTATGATGACGAGATCGAGATCTGGTCAGTTTTTTACTAATGACGAGATATCTCGTCCACCAAGATGACCAATTTCGCTAATGACGAGATGTTTCGTCAACAGGATATTGCAGATTTTCTTATGATGACGAGATCGAGATCTGGTCAGTTTTTTCCTAATGACGAGATATCTCATCCATCAAGATCTGCGTCGGTTTCTCTTATGACGAGATATCACGTCCATCAAGAGCTGGGTAAGTGCTTCTAATGATAAGACACCTCGTCGAGACAACCACCAGGAGGGTTAAAACGGTGCCGTCGTGCACCCCTTAAACGCCTTCTTGACAAGATGGCAATTTACCCAATAGATTGGTCGAAATTTTAGAACGGCGGTCATTGAAAAACCAGCAGGTATTAACCCCTGACCCGAAGTTCTTAGTATGGACGTTACACCACCCAACCTATCCCAAAGACTTTAGGTTTGGTCTGGACGCCACCTGGATGCGACTGTCAACTATGAAATCAGACAAGGTTGGATGGTTGTTTTGAGATTTTATGGCGCAAGGGCCATATTTGGACAAGCTGCGCCGAACCCAAGACAGCGTCAAGCAAAAAATGTGAAGGAAAAAAGAGGAATTGGGGAACATAGTGGAATGAAAGCAGAAAAAGATCGCATTGTTATCCCGGGAGCGCGACTCCCGTGTTTACTAAAGACAGTATACCCCATTGGAAAAGAAAAGATCGATCAGGTACCTCGGGTCCGTGAAACCCGTACAAGCCTAAAGATGTGCCCCTGAGGGCGAAATTAGGCAAGGCACATTTTACAAAATATATCAGAGTATAAAAAGATAAGATTAAAAAGGTTGGATTCAATCCACACAAATTGAACTAGTTTAAACAGTATAGTATTAACGCTAACACAAAGTAACTCAAAATTACAAGTATCGGAATTCAGTTCATCCTAAAGGTGGGTAACGTGATAACTGGAAAATGTAATGAAATATGTATTTTCTTAGTTATTACTTTTTATTTAGTAACAGTGATATACTCAGCATCCTAAAATTTCAAACAGATTTGGTTCTACAAGGATACATAGGTAGGTATTTAATTAACGTCGCACTGGAACAACGCAACGGGCTATTGGTTCGACAAAGAATCATATATTACAGTTTTTGAAAGTAAAAACATAACACAAAAACGAATTAATCCTCTTAATAACTTACAACCTAAGAATATTATCGGTGCAGTTTCAATACAAATTTTGTCAAATTCCTATTCAATCTCGTGAAGACTAAATAATAGGTAGGTAGTTAACGTCGTACTGGAACAATACAGTGGGCTATTAGCGACGGTTCGGGATCAATCCCAAGGAAAAGATCGAGGACAACACCACGTAATTTTGAACCATGGGCAGATGACGAGGTAACAGATAAGCTGGCACTCCACTCTCCAAACTTCCACACCACGTCAACGTGAGGACATATGAAGCCACGACAGATTTAACGGGCACCAGCTCCCGTATACACGACGGTCTTTGGCTGGACCTAGTTTCAAACTTGCAACCCTCCGGTTGCTCTTCCAACTGGGCTACCGCGGCCCGACTAAATAAGAATAAATAAATGAGGAATACAATAAATAATCGAAATGAACGCATTAAATGAACAGAAATACTTCCTACACCTTGAAGAATAACTGAAAGATAAAAGTATCTAAAGCTATTTGAAAACAAGGCTTTTAATTAGTTTCGCGGCCATGGTAGTTTACGCTTCACATTCACACTGTTCGCAATAGTAGCCAGATGTTAATAACTTTTTGGCAAACAAAACAAGGAACAAAGGATCCGATTTCGGGATGAAAATGAAAGATTGTAAGTTTGCATTCAAACTGTTCAATTCAATGTTCGCAAGTTACCAGACGTTAAAGGTTTTTGACAAACAAAAAGAGGTGCAAGTGAAGGATTATCAGTTTCCGCTTCACTTTCACACTGTTCGCAAAAGTTACAAGATGTTAAAGTTTTTGACAAACAAAAACAATCAGATTTCGGGATAAAAGTGAGATTATCAATTTCGATGAACATTCAAAAGAGTTAAGTAGTATAAGTTTTTGTCACAAAAAGGAACAAGTAACCCGATTTCGGGATGAAAGTGAAAAATTAGTTTCCGCTTTACAGTCATACCGTTCGCAAAAGTTACCAGATATTAACAAGTTTTTGACAGACAAAACAGTAAACAAATAACCCAATTTTTGGAGAAAGTGAAAGATTATCAGTTTGCTCATTCACATTGTTCGCAAAAGTAACCAAATGTTAATAAGTTTTTGACACAAAACAAAGAACAAATGACCCGATTTGGGGAGGGCCGCGGTGGCCCGGTTGGAAGAGTAACGGACTAGCAACCGAAGGGTTGCGAGTTCGAATCCAGCCAAACACCGTCGTGTACAAAGGGGGATGGTGCACGTTAAATCTGTCGTGGCCTCAAATATCCTCACGTTGGCGTGGTGTGGAAGTTTGGAGAGTGGGGTGCCAGCTCAGGTGTTGCCTCGTCATCTGACCGTGGTTCAAAATTACGTGGTGTTGTCCTCGGATCTTTCCCTTTGGGATTAATCCCGGACCGTCACCAATAGCCCGTTGTGTTGCTCCAGTGTGACGTTAATTGAAATACCCCCCGATTTCGGGACATCAGTTTTCAATGAACATTCAAAAGTAGTTTAGTAGTATGTTTATGACAAACAAAACAAAGAACAAATAATCAGTTCCGCTGCAGATTCAAAAGCATTAGTAGCATAAGATTTTAACAAACAAAACGGGGAAAAAAATCCGATTTCAGGATGGAACTATAAGGTTTTGAGTTTCCGATGTACATTCACACTTCGCAAAACATAACACCTCTAAACATGAAAGCTCTCCAGCTATTCTCGCTTCCGTGATCAGGAAAAGTTACAATGACACAAAAGAAAGTGTAGAACATTACAATTGCTGAGTGAAATAAAGTAGTGAGTCACTCGCATACCAGAGGAACGGCGAGAAAAATTTGGGAATTTACGCTCCCGTGATTTAAAACAGAGTTGCTTGACTCAGTTTTAATCCATCACTAAGTATGGTGACAGGGGAGGCGACTTGGGAAGCACGATCTAGACGCTATCAATATTCATATACCATGTATTCACCTACCATGTCGCCCCGTGTGCCCCACCTAAGAAAACAATAGGCTGCCGACGTGGCGCGGCTATAAATCGGGGCTGAGTCGGAGAGTGAGCAGCTCTACTCCCTGTGTCAGAGCAGTAGAAATGTATTCTCCTACCATGTCACTTCGTGTGTCCATCTAACAAAATAGGTTGCCGATGTGGCGCGGCCGAGTTGGAGAGCTAGCAGCACTAATTCGTGTGACAGAGCACTAGAAATGTATTCACCTACCATGTCGCCCCGTGTGTCCCCACCTAAGAAACCAATAGGTTGCCGACGTGGCGCGGCTTCTAAATCGGGGCTGAGTCGGAGAGTGAGCAGCTCTACTCCCTGTGTCAGAGCAGTAGAAATGTATTCTCCTACCATGTCACTTCGTGTGTCCATCTAACAAAATAGGTTGCCGATGTGCCGCGGCCGAGTTGGAGAGCTAGCAGCACTAATTCGTGTGACAGAGCACTAGAAATGTATTCACCTACCATGTCGCCCCGTGTGTCCTCACCTAAGAAAACAATAGGTTGCCGACGTGGCGCGGCTTCTAAATCGGGGCTGAGTCGGAGAGTGAGCAGCTCTACTCCCTGTGTCAGAGCAGTAGAAATGTATTCTCCTACCATGTCACTTCGTGTGTCCATCTAACAAAATAGGTTGCCGATGTGGCGCGGCCGAGTTGGAGAGCTAGCAGCACTAATTCGTGTGACAGAGCACTAGAAATGTATTCACCTACCATGTCGCCCCGTGTGTCCCCACCTAAGAAAACAATAGGTTGCCGACGTGGCGCGGCTTCTAAATCGGGGCTGAGTCGGAGAGTGAGCAGCTCTACTCCCTGTGTCAGAGCAGTAGAAATGTATTCTCCTACCATGTCACTTCGTGTGTCCATCTAACAAAATAGGTTGCCGATGTGGCGCGGCCGAGTTGGAGAGCTAGCAGCACTAATTCGTGTGACAGAGCACTAGAAATGTATTCACCTACCATGTCGCCCCGTGTGTCCCCACCTAAGAAAACAATAGGTTGCCGACGTGGCGCGGCTTCTAAATCGGGGCTGTCGGAGAGTGAGCAGCTCTACTCCCTGTGTCAGAGCAGTAGAAATGTATTCTCCTACCATGTCACTTCGTGTGTCTATCTAACAAAATAGGTTGCCGATGTGTCGCGGCCGAGTTGGAGAGTAGTTAGCAGCACTAATTCGTGTGACAGAGCACTAGAAATGTATTCTCCTACCATGTCGCCCCGTGTGTCCCCACCTAAGAAAGCAATAGGTTGCCGACGTGGCGCGGCTTCTAAATCGGGGCTGAGTCGGAGAGTGAGCAGCTCTACTCCCTGTGTCAGAGCAGTAGAAATGTATTCTCCTACCATGTCACTTCGTGTGTCCATCTAACAAAATAGGTTGCCGATGTGGCGCGGCCGAGTTGGAGAGCTAGCAGCCCTAATTCGTGTGACAGAGCACTAGAAATGTATTCACCTACCATGTCGCTCCGTGTGTCCCCACCTAAGAAAGCAATAGGTTGCCGACGTGGCGCGGCTTCTAAATCGGGGCTGAGTAGGAGAGTGAGCAACTCTACTCTATAGAACAGTAGAAAGATCGGTTGCCCCTTGTGTCACCCCTAAAAAACAATAGGTGTTCAACTTTTTCAACAATTCATGTTGGCGTGGTTTGGAAGTTTGGAGAATGGAATGCAAGCGCAGGTGGTGACCTCGTAATCCGACCGTGGTTCAAAATTACAAGGGGTTGTTCTTCGATCTCTCCCATCGGTGGGAATCAAGGACAGCCGCTGATAGCCAGTTCTGTCGCTCAAGTACGACGTTTATGCAACTACCTACCTATTTTTCTCAAAAAAAGGAAATGGAACTATCTTGTTTTTATAGTAACCCTACTATATATATATAGATATTGAATCTTCACGCAAGTAAAATACATGTAGTTATGTCTTAAAAGAGTAGAAACATTACTCAAATTAATGCGTATTTAACACTAAAGTTTCGATCGGAATCAGAAGGAAAGACAGAACAACCGAAATCATTTTCCGAATACATAATTAATTCCGAATACGTAATTCCGTAAGTTATTTGTTGTTATGATCGCGAGAGTGGTCCTTCCTTTGAGAATTACGTTAAGGTTTCACTCCCGTTTGTGAGCAGAACGCCGACGAGTCATGAAAAGGGGTCTTATGCCGTGACTTAACAATGTGAGTAGAGGAGAGAAAGCGAGTGGAGGTGGATCGCACGGGTTGGAAAAAGGCAAGTTACCCCAAACGAGGTAGGTTGTTAATAACCGTCGCACTGGAGAAACACAACGTGCTATTGGCGACGGTCCCGAAGAATCCTGAAGGGAAAGACCGAGGACACGTAATTTTGAACCACGATCATATGACGAGGCAACACCCGAGCTTGCACCCCACTCTCCAAACTTCCACACCACGCCAACGTGAGGACATTTGAAGCCACGACAGATTTAACATACACCAGCCGCCGTGTACACGACGGTCTTTGTCTGGACTGAGTTTGGAATCGCGGACCTTTGGCTTCTCTCTGGAGCTCTCATCGGGGTAGCGGGCCGCGGTAGCCCAGTTGGAAGAGCAACAGATTAGCAATCGTAGGGTTGCGAGTTCGAAACTCGGTCCAGCCAAAGAACGTAGTGTACATGGGGGGCTGGTGCACGTTAAATTCGTTGTGGTCTCAAGTGTCGTCACATTGGCGTGGTATGGAAGTTTGGAGAGCGGGGTGCCTGCTCAGGGGCTGACCTCGTCCTCTGGTTCAAAATTACGAGGCGTTGTCCTCGAATCTTTCCCTTCGAGATCGATCGTGGACCGTCGTCAATAGCCCGTTGTGCTGCTTCAGTGCGACGTAAATAAACTATCTACCAGGAGGGTTAATGCTACTATGGTAAAATAACATTTTTGCTTGTCTCTAATTGAAAGCTTACCTCTAGGAGGCTTGAAGGCCGACGGCGAACAAGGCGAAGATTCTTTGACGGCAGGCAGTGTCCGGGAACCCGAAGGGGTTCCTTTTATCACCGGGTCCGGTAGGAAGTGTCTAATTATTCCCTCTTTCTCATCTTCATCCAGTTCTCTCTTGAGTTGCACCTGTTTAGCCATCACCGTTTGCCTTTCCTTGATCAACTTGCAGCACTCGCAATTGCAGTCTCTGAATCTGCATCGTCTCTTGTGCCCCTTCTTTGGAGTGATGATACCGTGATTCCTACATCTGGCACACTTCGGTACCTTCTTGAGTTTGACCGTGCCGGGAGCTACAGGGTTGTTCCCTTCTGCGGCTACTGGCAGTACGGGGTTCCTTTGGGGTTCCGCACTGCAGTCCCTCACCTGTTGCGAGATTTCCAGATCCCCGTCCAAAGCCGGAACCTCCGTCGCCGTTTCCCCTGAATCGGGAAAAGGCTCGGGGTTCCACTGGACTTCCGCGACACGGGAACCACCGTCTCTGGGCAAATCCAAACTGTGCACTTCCCAGTCCGCGCTCTCCTCCGGAACCTCTCGACTTCCGGGATCAGGGGTCCAGTGTGGTTCCCGGGACCAGTACGCTTCGTACATTTCAAAGTCCGGTCCTCAGTTAATGTTCCGTAAATGGTTCGGATTCCACTTGGAAATGAAGATCCTGGTCGCACAATGAAATGACCCGTTAAACCAAATACGGTTCGTATCGGTCGCCTCTAGCATGTGGGAACAACTCTCAATTAAGACCGTAACTACGGGTAAGAATTCCCCGCGTACACGCGGGTTCTCGCGAAGGCCGGCGAGCCAGTCGCCAATAGATGGCGGCACCGAATCGATCCTTCCTCGAGTGTGGAAAGTTTTCCTTCGTGCACGAGTCAGCCGAACATCACCAAAAGAGGCTGTCACATTGTTTGTGTTATCCTCGCCAAAGCGATGGCTGGTCCCGCAGTAGGATCTACTGCGCAGGGGATTGCGCGCAGTTTGGCGGAGATGTGTCAGTGGGATCGGAGACGGCGAGTGGCAAGAAGTGGCGATCGGCAGAGCGCTTTCGATCGGAAGCGCCACTGGCGTAGTTTGGACGCACGCCGCCGTTCTCGCGGTTTGCTGCACGCTCTTCGGCTCGACCGGCTTTTCTTTCTCGCCCGTTCCCGTACGGCACGAACTCGCTTAACAGGAGCCGGACGTCATCTTCCATACGGCCCCAGTCAAAATAAGTATAAACAGCGTAACTAAGGTAATACAAAACAAATTTTATTGGCCCCAGAATATTCCAATAACGTTAATGCAAAGTCACGTATTGAAGCGGAACGAACTAGTTTTCCTATTACTGATGAACAGGACTCGCATGTAATTTTGCATACGACCCGAATTAAAATATGTATATAGTCAAACTTGGGTAATTCGAATTTAAAAAAATTCTTGGCTCCTGAATTTTCCTATAATAGTAATGTAAACCCACGTATTGAAGCTCTTGTTTCTCGCCCATTGTAGTACGGAACGAACTCGTTTTCCGATCACTATGACGAACAGGATTCGCATGTAATTTTGCATACGGCCCGAATTAAAATAGGTATATAGTCAAAATTAGATAATTCGAATAAAAAATTTTTCTTGGCTCCTGAATTTTCCTATAAAATTAATGTAAACCCGTGTGTTAACGCTGGCTCATTGTCGAACAAAAGAAAAATTGTTTACCAATAACTATGACAAAAAGGATCCGGATGTAATCTTGCATACTGCCCGAATAAAATAGGTATATACAGTCAAACTTGGATAAATCGAAACAAAAACTATTCTTGGGTCCTGAATTTTTCTATAATATTAATGTAAAACATGTTGACACTCTTGTTTTTCGCCCATAGTCGTACGGAGCGAACTCGTTTTCCGATCACTAAGGCGCAGAGGGCCCTGAAGTGCATGCGGCCGAATTAAAATAGCCATTAACAGTCAAACTTAGATAATTCGAAATGAAAATTTTTCTTGGCTCCTGAATTTTCCTATAATACTATTGTAAAACCACGCTTTAACGCTTTCCATTCTTGCCCATTGGCGAACAAAGCGAAATTGTTTTCCGATGACTGACAAACAAGATCCGGCAGTAAATTTGCATGCGGCCTCAGTCAAAACAGGTATAAACAGTGCAACAAAATTAATTCTAAAACATTTTTTATTGGCCCCTGAATTTTCCTACAATTTTAATGTAAAAACATGTGTTAACGGTCTCCTTTCTCGGCCATTGTCGAAGAAAGATAAATTGTTTTTCGATGCAAAGGCGAATGACGTAATCTTCCATGCGGCTCCAGTGAACATAGGTACATTCCGTGAAACCTATATAGTTAAAAAAATTTTATTCGAAGCAGAATTTTCCTACAATTTTAATGTAAAATCTCGTGTTCGTGCACTTGTTTCTCGCCCATAGACTTACAAAGTGAAAATATTTTCCGATCACTATGACGAACAGGATCCGGACGCAATCTTGCATAAGGCACGAATTAAAATAGGTATGTACAGTCAAAAAGTTAGCTAATTCGAAAGAAAAATTTTTCTTTACTCCGGAATTTTCCCTATAATATTAAAGTAAAACCATTTGTTGACATTCTCCTTTTCCGCCCATTGTCGAATAATGCGCGAAATTTTTTTTCGATCATTATGAAGAACAAGAGCCGGACGTAATTTTGCATTCGGCCCGAATTCAAATAGATGTATATAGTCAAACTTAGATTATTTGAACTAAAAACTTTTCTTGGATATTGAATTTTCTCCACCTGTTGAAGTTCTTTCTCGTCCATTGTCGAACAAAACGAAATTGTTTTCCAATAAATAAGACAAACAGGAACCGTACGTAGTCTTGTATGCTGCTCCGGTGAAAATAAGTATATACAGTGTAACAGATAATTAAAAAGAAATTTTATTTGCTGCAGAATTTTCCTATAATTTTAATGTAAAACCACGTGTTGACGCTCATGTTTTTCGCCCATTGTCGTACGGAACGAACTCGTTTTTCGATCACTACGACGAACAGGACATGAAAATAATCTTCCATAAGGCCCCAATTAAAACAGGTATTAATAACGTAACTTAGATAATTAAAAAGAAATTTTATTGGCTGAAGAATTTTCCTATAATTTTAATGTAAAACCACGTGTTGACGCTCATGTTTCTCTCCCATTGTCGTACAGAGCGAACTCGCTTTTCGATCAATATAACGAACAGGACCTGGACGTAATCTTGCATACGGCCCCAATTAAAATAGGTATTAACAGTCATCTATATATAATTTCACTAACATACGTGGCACAAAAATCGCGGTTATTTGTCTATTACCGAATGGTAACGAAAGGGAAAACAAGAATCTACAATCTTGAATCCACGCTCGAGTATTTTTATCTGTAACGGGAATTAAAATTTTGTGCATATTTTGATTTCAATTATGGATCTACAGGATGTTATCAGAAATGCTCGAAAGAGAGCGAGGCGTTCCAATGAAACTAGTGTACTTTCGGAAGAACGAAGAGTGATTAGAAATCTCCAAGACAGAAATCGTTGCAGCAACGAAAGTTTCAGGGAATGAGAAATTAGGCTTCTGCGTCGCTCGAGTCGACTTCCTAAAGATTGTAATGCACTTACTTTGGACGTTGAAGAGCATAACTGTGGAGACATGTCGGAGGTGTGTCCTTTTTTCTGTATACATTATTGGAAGTTTGAAGTAAATTCCAATAAAAAATACACGAATTGCTGTCACGATAGTAAAGTTAGCTCGCAACCACTTTCAGAAACTCCTGAAGTGTTGAAAGATTTATTGTCTGGCAATTCGTCTGAAGCCAAAAACTATCGGCAACATATCCGAGAGTACAACGCTGCCGTAGGTTTTGCATCAATGGGGGCTGAAATCAAGTCACCTCTTGGAAGAGGGCCATATTGTTTTCGCATTCATGGTCAGATCTACCACATGGTTTCTCCATTGTACAAAAATGAACACAATATACCTGGGTATGGTCAGTTGTACATATTTGATTCTAGCGAGGCAAAGTATTGCCGTATTGAAAATAGCCCAGGCATTGGCATGATACCCTTTCTGATGCAGCAAAGAAACAAATACCGTCGTTTACGAATGTTGTTAGCTATAATATGTGGGTACGAGGAGGTTGAAAATGTTTCTGAAATTTGGACTCAACATAAAAACTCAATGTGTGAAGACTTGGTACATATACTCCGAAGAAACTGGGCCTCAGTATGCTCTTGCTGAAATCAATGAACTCAAAGCTTATGGTTCCAGTCTGGCGAAGCTTAAATTACCATGTTTAACTCTTCCTATTGAAATGTTTCTATCTTCCTGGGATGTTTTACAGGAGCAAACCAAAGCTCGAATAAACATGGAAAAGCTGAACGCTGTACAAAGATTAGCTGTTGAAACCGTACTAAATGCAATATATGTAGATCAAGACAATCTTCCAAAACTTTTCTTTTTAGACGGACCTGCAGGAACGGGGAAAACTTTCGTGTATTCAACATTGTTGCACGCAATTAGAGGAAGAGGGAATCATGCTACACCTATTGCATCAACAGGAATAGCAGCCACTTTGTTAAAGAGGGGAGAACCGCGCACTCGGTTTGTAAAATTCCTCATTCTGAATGGAAATTCAACGTGTAATTTGAAACCCAATACACCAGAAGCAAAATTAATGTATATTGCAAACAAAATTAATGTATTCAGATTACAAAAATGATATTACTTACTGTGTTAATTAGACCTTAATTTTGACTTTTAAACTTTCGTTTTATTTTTGTATCATTCGAAGACATTAACTCAGGTTTTTATGCTAAAATTCAGCTGTTTTGTGAACTTTTACAAGACGCCGGCTGCTACCCGTCTTGACGGCTAGTACTAAGATAATTCGAAATAAAATATTTTTTGGGAACCTGAATTTTTCTATAATATTAATGTAAAACCAAGTGTTGACACTCATGTTTCCGCCCATTGTCGTACGGTATGCACTCGTTTTCCAATCACTATGACGAACGGGGCACGGACGTAATCTAGCAAGCGGCCTCAGTCAAAATGGGTATATACAGTGTAACTTTTATAATTAAATACAATTTTCATTGGCAGCAGAATTTTCCTAGAATATTAATATAAAACCACCTGTTGACGCTCTCCTTTCCCGCCCTTTGTTGAACTAAAAACGAAATTGTTTTCCGATCATTCTGATGAACAGGAGCAGGACATAATTTTGCATACGGCCCGAATTAAAATAGGCATGTACAGTCAAACTCAGATGATTCGAAATAAAAACTTTTCTTGGGGAACCTGAATTTTCCTATAGAATTAATGTAAAACCACGTGCTAAAGCTCTTTCTCGCCCAGTGACGAACGAAGCGAAATTGTTTTCCGATAACTATGACGAACCGGACCCGAACAACTTAAGGTGTCAGTCAAATTAGGTATATACAATATAACTTAAGTAGTTTAAAACAAATGTTGGCAGCAGAATTTTCCATTAATTTTAATATAAAATTACGTGTTGACGCTTTTGTTTCTTGCCCATTGTCAAACAAAGCGAACTCGTTTTCTGATCGCTATGACAAACAGGACCTGGACGTAATCTTGCATGCGGCCTGAATTAAAATAGGTGCTTATTAATATAGTGTCAAACTTAAATAATTGGAAATAAATCTAAATGTAATCTGCAACTGAGCATCAGGGTCAAAAGCGTATTGGTCTTGAATTCATCTGATAATTAGGGTCTTTAGAAAGGGGAATTATTTAGCTTATTGTCAGATCAGTGGAACTGGAATGGTTGATTTGGGTTTTGTGGAGCAAGGTCCAGTTGCGAACGAGCTGCGCCTACCCAATAAAAGCAGTCAAAATCCAAAAAAAAAAAATCAATGTGATAATGAACAGTGCTATTTTTAGTATGGATATAAAGTTAACAATTAAAAAAAGATGAAAACTAAGTATAAGAATAAGATATTTTCCACACAAATAATATTTTATTGTTAAAAATGCAGTTTTAAAGGGTCACTCATGAAATGTGAAAGCTAAAATATTTCCTCTAAAAGCAACTAAGATGGAGTGTACCCGTCTTAGTTCATTATTGAAACTAATGTGAAATGTAATTGAGAGATAATGAGTTATAGCAATGATATAAAACCCCCGAGTATTGTAAAAAGATGAAAAAGCGATGAGTGCGGAGGATGACCCAACAGATCTGATAAAATAGGTGATGAATTGTTAAAAATTCATCACCTATTTTATCAGACCTATTCTATCAGATAATGAGTTATAGCAGTGATATAAAAACCCCGAGTATTGTAAAAAGATGAAAAAGCGATGAGTGCGGAGGATGACCCAACAGGTCTGATAATGAGTTATAGCAGTGATATAAAACCCCCGAGTATTGTAAAAAGATAAAAAAGCGATGAGTGCGGAGGATGACCCAACAGGTCTGATAAAATAGGTGATGAATTGTTAAAAATTCATCACCTATTTTATCAGACCTATTCTATCAGATAATGAGTTATAGCAGTGATATAAAACCCCCGAGTATTGTAAAAAGATGAAAAAGCGATGAGTGCGGAGGATGACCCAACAGGTCTGATAAAATAGGTGATGAATTGTTAAAAATTGAAGGTGGGGGTAAAAACACTTAAGACGAGGGCAAGAAGTTAAAATATGACGTATTGTAAGAGGTTGTTGGCAATGATGGCACGAAGGAGCGGTTTTACCCATTCAAAGATGTCGATATGTGCCTCTCGAATGGTCGATGCGAAGACGAGTTAATGAAACATCCAATCGTCTCGGTGGTAAAGGTGAAATTGTGGATGCTTATAAAATAGTTTGTTATTTGTTTGTTCACTCGGAACAGGAATGATACACACGCTTAGGCTGCTTGTGACCCTATATGCTAAAAGCTGGAGAATGCCTTACGGTATTTTAACTGAAAATTTTACAGGTCTCTTGCATAGCTCGTGGTCTCCATCGCCATGCTGAGGAGATAAGACGCCTACATACAACGACAAATGTACTTCAGTAAAAAAGAAATCTTGAAATATCGTGTGGCTATTTTTCGGGAGGTTCTTCCACCGGAACTTATTACTAGGTGGGGAACGTGGTTGTCAGTAGCATTGTATTATACCGATAATCATGTAGATATTAAAAGTGGAGTCACTTTCAGAAAAGAAGGCAGCAGTCATCACTGCTACAGAAGAGGATTTAGAGATGTCCTTTCAACTATTAATCCTCCTAATGGTTGCCTCGACGAGGTCTTTCGTCACTAGCGAAGCTAACAAGATCTTGATAGACGAGAAATCTCGTCATTAGAAAAAACTGACCAGATCTTGATCTCGTCATCATAAAATAATCGACAATGTCTTGATGAGACGAGATATTTCGTCAAAAGCAAAGTTGGTCAAATCTTGAGGGACGAGACATCTCGTAGAAACCACTTGGAAGGTTAATGCTTAAGCTTCTATAAAAGCACACTACATTAACTTAGCTTCTACCATTAAGAGATTGGAGGGAGCATCATTGGCATTAACCAAATTCGATTCGATGCGGGAGCAAAGAGAATCTTGTGCCTGGACTGGTTGACACTGCTGTATCCAGGAAGTTATAGGCTCTACTAGCAAGGAGCCCTAACTCCAAAATAATTGAAATCGTGTCCCTAGTTCTTCGTGGAAAACGATCTACGGTTGGCATAATTAAAAATTTCTCAAATGAAATTTGATCCCGACATCATGTTCGTTGGACGTATTTTTATTTTAAATTTGTTAGGTGAAAGGGCAACTAATGTGATAACTTAACTTACATAAAATAATTAAATGATTATTCTAAAGTAAAAGCAATAGTAATTCGAGAGTTTGAACCTCCTCCCCAATCGTGTTTAGAAAATTTTAGGAAAACACACCGCCATCCCAATGAAACGTATATACAATTTGCATCTCGATTAACGACGAGCTGGGAATATTATTTAAAGTTGAGAAAAGCAACTGATTTCGAAACCCTCAAAGAATTAATTATATCAGATAAAATATGTCAAACCTTGTATAAAGAAACCGCCTATCATATAAGTCTGAGACAGGCAGACGGCTGGTTTAAACCCCTGAGTTAGCGAAGGAAATTGATTTATATTTTACATCCCACGGTAAAACTTTAGTAGAAAATACAAGGGTAAATAAATTTTCCGAGTCAAAAAATACATCGAAAGTTTTCTTGTCAGACGTTAAGAGTTATAAGTGTGTTTTTTCATGTATTGATAATCACCCCTTATATAAATGTCCAAATTACAAAAAATTATCTGTCAATGAGTGTATTGAGTTCGTAAAAGCTAATCACTTTTGTTTTAATTGCTTAGGGAATCATAGAGTATCAAATTGCAAGTCGAAACATTCTTGCAATCTTTGTAGGCAGCGCCATCATGTGACCTTACATTTCCCATACGAACAAAAACAAAATGTTGCGAGTGAAAATATTGTAAACACTTTAAGAGAGAAAAGTACCACCTTCCCCTCCCCCACAGCTTTAGAATTCGTACCAGCAGAGAGCCCCGTTCACGAGGCGTTTTTCAACGCGCGTTTTACGTCTAAACAAAACGCGGGTAGCCAAAGTACATAGAGTTCTACTAGAGTGTTCACATGCAGAAAGCGCGAGAATCCAAGCGCTATATAGTTTCGACGCTTCAACAATCTCCGGTCGTTCTAGCGATTAGACGGCGTTTGGAGAAGCATAGATTTCTACTGCACCGTTCACATGACACGCGTTTTGACGCGCGTTCGGGCTTTTTTATTCCCCTAGTCCAAGTTCCTATCTTCGCGATCGTTAAAGATAGAGTGAAAATTTCAACGGATTTGAAATCAGCGGAAAATTTTACACCAGATCGATACCTGAAATGTGATTTTCTTTAAATAAATAATTTTTCAACTGTAACTTTAATATTTACGCGATACTCATTTGACGAATATATCCATTACGAACACAAAAGGGAGTATTAATCTCGTTTTTATAGAAAAGATATAACTTGATTGGAGTATTTTGTCTTAATCCACTGATTTATATTTATGGCCATTAAAAATAGGATGATAAAATTTAATCGTATTCGATTTATTGAAGAAATTTACCCTGCTTTCACACAAAACTTGTAAAAATATGAGTTTATAACTAAAGGGTATAGTGGGTAATTTTATTTCTGAGAATAACGTATACCGACAACTGTCCGTTCTAGTTTTCATGTGCGGCAAACGTCTTTAAAATAAAGCTTAAATTAAATATTCAATTTAAAAGCTAAACTTTAGTTATTTTTTTATTTGTCCTCAATGGGTGAGATGCGTAAGATAAGTTTCAACTTTCATTCATTTTTCACATCCTCGTGTTACATTGAACTCGATATCACTTTTGATAATAAACTTAATTTACTGTGAGCTTATTTTTTCAAGAATTTATATTTTAATCTTGCAGTTAGTGTTATTACTACTTTAATCGAAATTTTTATATTATATATAGGCGTAGACGGCAACTTATATTAGCAATCTCCTGGTTTTCGATATGTACTGTTTTTTGGGTTTCCTTTGAGATATATTTAGTTTTAACATGATTTTCTCGTTTCATCGTGGGTTTAATCAAATTTTAGTTGAAATATTTCCCAGTCGTTATTCCAGTGCTAAAAAACCCCTGAAAGAGGGTTGGATGGTTAGTTTTCGTTTCGGGTAGTCGGAACTCAGAGAAAATTGTGTTCAAAATAAAAACTAATTATTGTTACATATGTGTTATTTGTACTGATACATTAAAATGTTTAGATATAGGTTTTAAAAAATAGAGATTTATTTGAAGGAAAATTAAATAAAAATATATATAGATCGTAGGAAACACGATAAAACCTGCAAAAATAACAAAAGAAAAGGTTATCACCAGTGCTGGATTTTGTTTGCGTGTCATTTTTTTGATAGTACTTCGAAGACAATGCCATATAAACAGAAATTTCGTTTCCAATTTCCTGGTTCTAGAAAGTGTTTGATATATTTTTATTTTATATTGTCAATTTTAAAATTTTAAGGAAATTGTTTGGTCATTTTCCAGTTAGTTTCGTTTTAATCAAAGTTTTACAGAAATATTCCAATTTTTCATACGCAGTTTCGCTTTTACGATAAAACACATTACAAATGACTCATCTGTTAGCTTCTTGAACCCAAAAAATCCGTGATCACTCCTTAACACAAAACAAATCCTTACTATTTTTTATTGGTGGGTGAATCATCGACACTGGAGAGTGAAGGTTATAGGGTTTTTTCCTCTAGTCTTGACAGCAAAAAACGAATACTTTAGGTTTTTAGAGTTAATGAAAATGATTAATGATGCCACAATTTGAACTACATAAAACACTATTTCTCTGTGATCCGCTGGCTCATACCATTACCTAGGTCCAAAATAATCCCGTTATTCGAAAAATTTTGAAAAACGTACGAAAGGCTAACGTGTAAAAATTTATAACCGAGGTTGATGGCATTGACATTGCACTAAAACGCATAGTATACTATACGTTACGAAAGATTTACCTGTTTAGTTTGTCACTTCTGGTCAGCAAGCCGATTATATTGAATTTATTTATGTACAAAGATTTAAGTTCAGAAACACTTTATTCACAGGCAAATAGGGAACGGATGTTTCACAAATCGAAGGAATATCAAATTTTTACGTCATTTTGAATATTCTCTAGATTATTTTAGGCATTTCATTTTTTTTCTCATTATGCAGTTCTAAGTTAACCAAATCCAGGCTCTTGTGAACACAGAGAAATCAATTTTAGGTTGGGAAAGAAAGATTTTCATCCTATTTTTAAAGGCTGTAAAATTAAAACAGTTGATAAGAAGCAACAAAATATCTTTTTAAAGTGACATTCCCTTTAAAAACAAGGCAATACTTCCGCTTACGCTTAGTATTTAAAAGGAATATCTTCAAAAAGATTAGTTCGACAATTGAGAAAAAAATAATTTTTTCAAAGAAATCATGTTTTTGGTATCGATCTGTCGTAAAACTTTACGCTGATTTGAAATCCGTTGAAATTTTGATTCTATCTTTAACGATTCAAAAGATAGAAACTTGGATTAGGGGAATAAAAAACACAATTTAATGCATAACGGAATTGACCTTGAAAAACGCGCAAGAGATGTTCACATGATGGAGCACGAAAATTCTTATCAAACGCGCGTTGGAAAAAGTCCATGTGAACGGGGCCTTACAACTGAGTCAGGATCGAAACTATTTTGTGGCGACGAGTACTTCATCCGCTAAATCGAAAGCTGTATTGCTTAGCACTTTTATTGGCTTTTTATACGATGATATGGGTAATGTTTTTCCCGTTCGTGGTCTTCTCGACGTCGATGCTAATGCTAACTTTTTAAGTAGGAGATGTGCAGATAAGCCTAATTTAAGAAAGGAAAAAATAAATATTGCAGTGTCTGGTTTGAATGGGTTGTCTTTCACAATTAAATCTAAGGTTAGTGCTAAGATTACTATTGAATTGAGAAATTTCAAATTAGATTTAGAATTTTTGGTTGTTCCAAGAATAACAGATCTGACACCATCTAAGCAAATTGATATTTGCGTTCCAGAATTAAATAACATAAAGTTAGCGGATACAGATTTTAACATTCCAGGTCCCATTGATGTACTCTTAGGAGCAGAAAATTTTTATGAGCTTTTAAAACCAGGTCAAATTTATCCATCTAATACTAAATTAATATTACAAAATACTGTATTCGGTTTTTTGTGAGTGGTAGTGTACAGACAGTAACTGAGGATAATGTACAGTGTGGGCTTGCTAACGATTGTATCGATTTAGAGAATATCATGCAAAATTTTTGGGAAATTGAAAATATTGAGTGTGAGAAAATAAAAAATGAGGAAGCCCTTATTCGTGAGGAACATTTTCAAAAAGACCCATACGAGAGATAATAGTGGTCGGTACGTCGTACAAATGCCCTTGAAAGATAATCCGGCTAGCCTAGGGGAATCAAAGCAGATAGCTATGAGACGATTAGATTCTCTTTGGGCGAGTTTGGTGAGAGAGCCTGAAATTCTGTCCATGTATAAAGCCTTCATGGAAGAGTATTTAAGGATGGGACATATGGAGGAAGTAAAGGAAAGTAAAGAACCAGGCAGATCAAAATATATAGAATGATTTGGATGCATCCCGGTCAAAGAGATTTATTGAGAATTGTCTGGAAGTCCTCTGAGAAAGATCCTATCGAAACTTAGACTACGTACAGTAACTTATGGAACTACAAGTGCACCCTATCTTGCAATCAGAACATTGCAGCAGTTGGCATATGATGAGGGAGCACAATTCCCGATGGCTGAATCTGTACTCTTATCAGACACATGCATGGATGACTTGCTTAATGAAGCTGATCAGTTAAACGGCAACTTATTTCGCTTTTGGATCGAGGTGGCATGGCTCTGCATAAATGCTCTGCTAATCATACATCGCTTTTGAAAAATGAAGCTGATGCATTTGTAGAATATTCTTTTACTCCTAGTACTAAAACGTTAGGTATTTTATGGAAACCTCAAACTGATTGTTTTTGCTTCAGTTTTAAACCAGATATATAGGATGTATATACTAAAAGAGAAGTTCTGTCACAAATAGCAAGGATATACGATCCACTTGGACTTTTGGGTCCTCTTGTGACAAAGGCTAAAATTTTTATGCAGAAATTATGGCTGCTAAAAATAGACTGGAGTGAACCACTACCGGAGAGAGAAAATCGAGAATGGCATGAATTTATCGAGTCCCTGCAGAAGGTTCCTAACATGGTCATACCACGATTCATCTTAGTTGAGGATGCTAACGAAATAGAGTTGCATGGCTTCTCAGATGCCTCAGAAGCAGCTTATGGAGCCGTAATTTACTGTAAAGCCACAACAGCATCAGGCCATGCGTCAGTGAGATTGGTATGCAGTAAATCCCGTGTCTCTCCCTTAAAGAAGACTACAATACCGAGACTTGAGCTCTGCGCGGCAGTTCTTCTAGCGAAATTAATGCATCGAATGAAGTCATCATTGAAACTCGAAGTGACGGCTATTCACCTTTGGAGTGATTCTATGATTGTGCTGTCATGGATTAAGAAAGAACCTCGTCTACTAAAGACATTTGTTGCTAACCGAATTTCAAAGTTGCAGGATCTAACCAAAATTGAATAATGGCATTACGTTCCATCTGAAGAAAATTCATCTGACCTTATATCCAGAGGTATGGACGCCAAAAAACTGCTACTAAGTGAATTGTGGTGAAATGGATCTGACTTCCTAAAGGAAGATGTGTACCCTATTAGAGTTATACCTGAATCTGTAATTGAGAAAAACACTGATGAACTCACAAACTGTGTTGATCCTGAATTTGTACCGTGTTTGATTTTAACTGTGAATGCTTTTACTAACGATTTATTGAATTGTAGCAATAAGTATTTTAAAATAATCCGTATTATGTAAGTTTTCTTAGGTTTTGTAGAAATTGTCGGAGCATACCAAAGAAGGTAGGACCATTAGATGCAGAAGAAATAAAAATAGCAGAAGCAACACTAGTAAGGTTAGTTCAACGTGAGTATTTTAAAGCTGAAATAAATGGTCTTCAAAAATCAGATATGGTTCCAAAGGATAGATTGATTAAGAATCTTAATCCCTTTATTGATGACTTTGGTCTTCTTAGAGTACGAGGCCGACTAAAAAATAGTAATTTAACTTATGAGAAAAAGTTTCCAATTATTCTGCCTTCTAAACATAATTTAACAGAAGTATTAGTTAATTATTATCATCTTAAATATCCACACGCAGGCCCACAAGCTTTATTATACCATGTGAGACAGAAATTTTGGATCGTAAATGGTAGAAATCTTTGTAGGAAAATAGTGCATAATTGCGTAGTTTGTTTCAAGGTGAAACCGGTAACAGTAAATCAAATTATGGGCGACTTACCCAAAGAAAGATTTACTGAAAACTTCCCTTTTAATATTACTGGAATTGATTTCTGTGGTCCTTTCTCTATTAAATATAGAATTCAACGTAAAGGTATTCTCCATAAAATTTATGTTTGTATATTTATTTGCTTCACAACAAAGGCAATACATCTAGAGAGTGCTACCGATTTAACTACTTATTCTTTCATTGAAACTTTAAAAAGATTTATCTCGAGAAGAGACAAATCTGCTAAATTATTCATAGATAACGCAAAAAATTTTGTGGGTGCTAGCAGGGAGATTAAGAATTGCACAATTCAGTATGTAAACCAGAAGAGATTCTTGCAGGTTATTTAGGGTCTGAAGAAATAGAATGGAGCTTTCTGCCTCCAAGAGCTCCTAACTTCGGGGGTCTTTGGGAGGCAGGTGTGAAGTCGTTTAAATATTATCTTAAAAGAGTTGTTGGTAATTTGAAGTTAACGTATGAGGAATTTAACTGCATAATTATTCAAATTGAAGGAATGTTGAACTCCCGTCCCCTTGTACCACTAACTTCTGATGTAGAGGAGATAGAAGTTTTGACACCTGCCCATTTTTTAATTGGCAGACCTCTTCATTCTTTAAATGAGCCTGATGTAATATAAACGAAAATAGGTTAAGGAATTGGTAAAAAATCACGCGAATTTTTCAAAAAATATGGAAAAAATGGAGTATGGATTATTTAAATAATCTGCAGGAAAGAAACAAACGGATGTTTTGTAAAAATAATGTGAAAATAGTGAGGTAGTTTTAGTAAAGGATGATAATTCCCCCCCCCCCGTTCAAATGGTCATTAGGTAGAATTTCAGAGGTGTATCCAGGAACTGACAGTAAAATTAGGGTAGCAGAAATTAAAACAGCTTCTGGTCAGTATAAACGACCAATTTCGAAGTTATGTTTATTACCTGTAAATAACTAATTGTTTGTATATTAATTTACTTTATTTCTAGTGTTGTAATGTATCTTTGAGCACCTCATTTATTGTAACCAAGAATGTTTTGTTATTGTTTATGAAATTTAATGCTTCATTTCAATTTGCAATTACTTGAATGTCTTTCATACATTGCAATGCCCGGTGCTATGTTAAAGCGTGTAGTTCTTAATTTGTAAAGCGCTGTGACGAAGCATCTTACACTCCTTTTCCCGGAGGTGTTCCTCTCCCCTTTCAGACTATGGAGGCGCCGATCAGCCCAGCAGCCATGGTTCGGTGCCGGGGCACAAAAGGTAAATGGGAACCGAAGCCCCTTCATCTCTGCCGACGCTCCCAGGGTTTTGAAGGAATTCGGGGACAATTCGTCTCGGCGGCGCCCGAACATTCTGGAACTCATGAGAAAAAAAAAGAAAAATCCACCAGGAGGAGAACTTTGACCAATGGGGGACGAGAGGACGTCCCCCACCGCCTTTTGCCGACCCGAGTCCGGGGAGGATGAAGGCAGACGACGCTAGAACTTCAACGGTGTTGGGAGTGTCTCTCAGAGGTCCCAGAAAGGGTACCGCCTTTAAGTCCCGTTGCGGGCAAATTTGTTTTCTGTACTGTACATATTTCATGTAACTGGAGATATTTCTTTGTTATTAAATAATCCAGAAAGCAGTACAACCATTAGTACTCATTTATACGATTTCCCACCACATAGTGTGAAGACGCTACAGCTATTAATTATATTTCTATTGGTGGCAGCGGTGGGATGCGGATTTTCGTTAAATCAAATCTGCGGACCCGTTCGTCGTTACTGTACTGAACTCTATAGTCAACTACAGCGTAAGCCGCGTCCCAGACGTTTGAAGGAGAGCAGTCGACTTCAGCGTGAGCCGGGCGTTTAACTCTTCAAAGGAGCCGATCCAGATCTCTGAAATCAGCGAGTCAACTTCAGCGTGAGTCGGGCGCTAAACTCTTTAAAGGAGCTGTTCCAGACCTCTGAAATCAGCTAGTCAACTACAGCGTGTGCCGCGTCCAGACGTTTGAAGGAGCGCAGTCAACTCCAGCGTGAGCAAAGCGACGGAGTGGAATCTTGGACCCGACCTTGCGAGATTGATGACAAGGGAGCCTGATGTTCTGATGTGGGAAAAGGTAGGCCTATTTGGAGATTTTTCTCTTGAGAGGCATAATTCTATGTAGTTTTCCAAATTGTTAGCGAGAGAGTTTATATTCAGTGAAAGTAGGGTAAAACTTTAGTGTTTAATTTAATTTAATGGCATTAGCAATTGTGTTTTCAGTGTATTTTGTTAAAGTTAAATTTATTTCAGAGTGATACCTAGTGTGGGAATTTGTACATCTAAGAAAGTAAGGTTTATTATTGTGCATTGTGTGATTAGTAGATGATAAGAACTCAGTTTTGAAATCTAGTTGACAACTTTTCTTCGGAGTAGAGAATTTATTTTTGATCTAGTAAGAAATTGTAGAAATTTAGTGTGTATCGTTGAGAGTACCCTTTAGGTAATATTAATTCATTTAGGGTAAAATATGGCTTATTTAAAAAAGCAGAAAAAGCAGGTCTTATTATTATTAGCGGCAGAATTTGAAGTTAGCGTATCTAGCTCAGATGTGGTTAAAAATATCATTCGGTCCATATTGAGTGCACCGGATTATGATGAGGAGACCGGAATAGCTTTTGTGGATAGGATTTTGGATGAATTAGAACAAGAACGTCTTGATAAAGTAGCAGAACAAGAACGTCTTGATAGTTTAGCAGAGCGCGCGCATGAGTTGGAGAAATTAAAAATTAATGCTTCATTTGGGAACGCAAGTTTGGCGTCAACTACTACGCCAGCTGAGGAAATTGTTAGACGCGTAAATTTAAAGGACTTAGTGCCTAAATTTGATCCCAAGGTGTTGGACATCGCTCTATTTTTCATGATTTTTGAGCGGCAAGCGAACAAAGAAAGTGTGCCAGAAAACAAGTGGGTGTCCCAATTAATTCCTTTATTGCCTGCGGATGTTTCTGAAATTATAGTTAAAATACCAAGGGAATGGAATGATGATTATTATCATGTTAAAAAGGTATTATTAAAGAGATTTAGACTCAGCTCCGGAGACCTGAGAATTAAATTCGAAGAACATGGAAGAAAGGTTGAGGCGTCATGGTCAGATCTTGTGTTTGAATTAAAAGGGTATTTAGACAATTGGCTGGAGTCGGTTGAGGTGACTGATTTTGATTCACTTAAGGAGTTAATGCTGGTAGAGCAACTTAAAAGGAGAGCGTCGCCCGCAGCCCGAGACCATTATCTAGATCAATGGGAAGAATTCAAAAAGGCGTCGGATTTGGCGGTTAAACTTGACCATTACGAGAGCGTCCGGCGTAATTATAAAATGAAGGAAGTCAGAACATGGGAAAAACGTCCCTTTGGTAAAGAAAGGAATGACTATGCCTCCGTGAAGGACAGGCGCGAGTTTAAAAACGGGGAAGGAAAGCCCAGGGAGAAAGAGCGAGGAAAAGGAGATGCTTTAATCACGGAAAATAAGGGTTTTGATAGGAAAAAGCCAGTAGTCTGTTTTTTGTGCAATGAGCCAGGTCACATTAGGCCCCTCTGTCCCCAGTTAGCAAAAAAAAGATTAGAAGGGTTGAATAATCTGAGTGGGTTAAGCGAGTGTTTTAGACCTTTCATCAGCACTATATCTGTAAATGGAATAGAACGAAGTTGTTTGCGTGACAGTGGAAGCGGCATTGATGTATGCGTGAGGAGTTGGATTGATCCAGAGGATTTTACGGGTGAAGTAATTTGGTTACGCCAACCTTTAGACCCCGAATGCAAGTGTCTGCCGTTAGCGAGAGTTGAGCTAGAAGGGGATTTCGGGAAAGTTGTAACGAAGGTCGCCGTGAAATCGGATGCTTTGGATCAGGGTTACTACTTATTAGGGAACAAAACTGCCCAACTTTTAGAAGATAATAGGAAAAACCCAACCCCTATTAATGCAATTACGCGAAGTAGGGCGAGGGAAGAGCAGCGAGCTCAAGTAGTCGAAGGCGCAAATGAAACGAGAGCTTCCATTCATAATTCGTCACAGAGCCCTGAGGAGGAAGAACTACCCTTTCCCCCGGAGTTATCCATGCAGGAGAATAATAGTTTGGCTGGAGTATCGTCCCGGGAGTTCGAATCGGCACAGAGGAACTGTGATTCTTTGAAATCGTGTTGGGAACTTTCCGAGAAAGGGGAGAAATTCCAGGTATTGAAGGGAAAATTAACGCGTGTGGTGGAGTCGAAGCGGGGAGAAAAAAGAGTACAGTTATGCATTCCCTTAAAGTATCGGGAGAAAATTATGGCATTGTGCCACGAGGATGTAGCTGGTCATTTGGGGGCGACCAAAACGAAGGATAGGGTTTTAAGGCAATTTTACTGGCCCCGGTGTTACCCCGAGTTAGAGTCCTGGGTAAAAAATTGTCACGAATGCCAGAAAGTCGGCAAAAACAACGATAAGAGAAAGGCCCCTATGAAGCTGGTTCCCGTTATTTCGGAGATTTTCTCCAAAATAAATATTGACGCGGTGGGTCCCCTTCCAGAGAGCACAAAACAAAATAAATACATAATCACAGCGATTTGTTTAGCCTCTAAATATCCCGAAGCTATTCCCGTTCCGGATATTACGTCGGCGAATGTAATTAACGCTCTAATTATGGTTTTTTCACGCATGGGATTTCCTAAAGAAGTCCAAAGCGACTTGGGAAGGTCCTTCACCAGTGTTTTATCATCAGAGTTTTTTAAAAGATTCGGGATTCATGTGACTCACAGTTCAGTGTGCCACCCCCAAAGCAACCCTGTTGAGAGATTTCATTCCTCGGTTAAGAGGGTTCTCAAAGTGTTGTGTTTGGAGACGGGAGAGGACTGGGAGCATAATTTGCCAGCGGCTTTGTTTGCTCTTCGAACTGTTACTCACGAAAGTACGGGGTTTAGCCCGGCGGAATTAGTGCACGGACGGAATCTTCGTACCCCCCAGACTTTGATTTTTGAAAATTGGTTAGAGCCGGATAACTCGGATCCAAATGTAGTCGAATATATTTTGGGAATAACCAATAGGCTAAAAAAATGGATGGAGCTTGCGGCCGAACAAATGACCGACAAGCAGAGCAAACGAAAATTGTGGTATGACAGGAATGCCGTATCGCGGGTTTTTAGGGTTGGAGATCAGGTGCTGGTATTGTCCACGTCGAAGTTAAACAAGATGGCAGTGAACTGGATAGGGCCAGGGACTGTGACCAGTAAAATCTCCGATACAAATTATCTGGTGGACCTCCCAGAGAAAAGGGATAAATCCACAATATACCATGTGAACCTCATTAAGCCCTATTTCAAGCGACCCGAATGTGTTAATTTGATAATGGACGAGGAGAGTGAAGAGGTGGAGCAGGAGGCAGAAATACCTTACCCCTTACCCGATCCTACCCAATTTGATCTCCAGGAGATGATAAGAGAGAGCGCTTTGGTGGAAAGGTTAACGGTGGAACAGATAGGGAGTTTTGGGTGCATGTTGCGAAATCATAGTAAGGTGTTCTCCTCGGACCCGGGTTCTACGCCCCTGTTAGAGATGGATATCGAGCTTACCAGTAGTGAGCCCGTTAGAGCTAGGCCTTACCGCATGTCTCCTAGACAAACAGAAATTTTGAGGGAGGAGATTACAAGACTTTTGGATTTGGGGGTGATAGAAGTGGGGCAGTCCGATTACGCATCGCCCATGATTCTGGTAGAAAGTTAGGGAAAACCACCACGTCCTTGTGTGGACTACCGGCGATTGAATGCCATTACCAGAATCCAGTCGTTTCCTCTCCCCAATATAGAAGAGGTGGTAGAGCGGGTTAGTGCCGCACCTTATATAACGGTGATGGATTTAACGAAAGGTTACTTTCAAATTCCTTTGAAAAAAAGTGCGCAGAGGTACGCCGCTTTTGTGACGCCATTTGGAGCGTTTATTCCCAAAAAGATGATGTTTGGGCTGGTGAACGCTCCCTTTTATTTTTGCAACCTAATGGCTCAGGTTTTGGGAGGTTTGGAGAGAATTGCATCTCCTTATATTGATGACATTGCAATTTATTCAAAAACATTCGAAGAGCACGTTAAGGATGTGAGTTCGGTATTGGATAGGTTGTTAGAGGCACGGCTTACTGTAAAGCCTTCTAAGTGCAAATTTGCGCAAGACCATGTTAGGTTTTTGGGCCACGAAGTGGGAAGTGACAGACGCTCCCCTAGTGAAGCAAAAATTAGGGCCATTCATGAATTCCCAAGCCAAACAACGAAGACGCAAATTAGGTCGTTTTTAGGGTTGAGTGGTTATTATGCCAAGTACGTCCAAAATTACAGCGTCATCGCGGTCCCCTTAACAAATGCGTTGAAAGGGAAAACCCGGAAAGAGAAGGTAGATTGGAATGAGGAGTGTCAGGCGGCTTTCGAGGCACTGAAGAATGCTTTAGTAACCAAGCCCGTCTTGTATGCTCCGGATTATTCGAGAGAGTTCACGATGCAAACGGATGCCAGCGATTCCGGTGTGGGTGTTGTATTGTCCCAAAAGATCGGGGAGGATGAGCACCCCATAATTTATCTCAGTAAGAAGTTTTCGAGAGCAGAGCGAAACTACGCAGTGGTCGAACGCGAGCTCGCAGCCATCGTATATGGCGTAAGGAAACTCCACTACTATCTGGACGGTCAACTTTTTGATATAGAGACGGACCATGACCCCCTGACCTACCTGAATAAAATGATTGGGACGAATGGTCGTTTAACTCGATGGGCCCTGTTTCTACAACAGTACCGATTTGAGGTAAGACATAAGCCGGGGAGCAAAAATGGCAACGCGGATGGTCTCAGTAGAGCTGGAAATCAGAAAATTTAGGAAGGTGTCCAAAACCAAGACATCATCAATTTTATTTTTACTTGTATTTTTAGGTGTTATTTTCGTTAATTATGTAATGTAAATATTTGTTAGTTGGTATGTAAAGATTTGTCACTAGATCGCACAACTGAGATTTAGTTTCGGAACCTAAATTTGTATTTCCGAAGCATGTTATTTTGGTTAAAACTCAATGTTTAGTATGAGTTGAGGATTCCGGGGATTCGGGTGAATGCCTCTCAGGGGACTATCTTAAGATGGGCTTACTTTCAGGTTTAGCCGAAGTTTCCAGGTTACCTTGGAAACTTCGTCTTTATGGGGGGAGGAGTTGTGACGAAGCATCTTACACTCCTTTTCCCGGAGGTGTTCCTCTCCCCTTTCAGACTATGGAGGCACCGATCAGCCCAGCAGCCATGGTTCGGTGCCGGGGCACAAAAGGTGAATGGGAACCGAAGCCCCTTCATCTCTGCCGACGCTCCCAGGGTTTTGAAGGAATTCGGGGACAGTTCGTCTCGGCGGCGCCCGAACATTCTGGAACTCATGAGAAAAAAAAAGAAAAATCCACCAGGAGGAGAACTTTGACCAATGGGGGACGAGAGGACGTCCCCCACCGCCTTTTGCCGACCCGAGTCCGGGGAGGATGAAGGCAGACGACGCTAGAACTTCAACGGTGTTGGGAGTGTCTCTCAGAGGTCCCAGAAAGGGTACCGCCTTTAAGTCCCGTTGCGGGCAAATTTTTTTTCTGTACTGTACATATTTCATGTAACTGGAGATATTTCTTTGTTATTAAATAATCCAGAAAGCAGTACAACCATTAGTACTCATTTATACGATTTCCCACCACATAGTGTGAAGACGCTACAGCGCCATCTAGGTGGAACAGTTTAAAATATAATATATCTTCCGGGCAGCAAGCCAGTTGAGCTTGTGTCTGTACCGCGCGAAGGTGTGTGAGAGCATCTTCCCAGTTTTAGTAATGAGTAATAAAGAAACAGTCCACTCGAGTATCTGAGTTTGAGTATTAATTGAGCTTTCGAATGGCCGAAACACAAGTGTTATTTAGAATTAGAAGGAAGTTGTGTATTGAATTGACCTGTAAGTGAATATTGAGTATATATGTATTTTTGAATTAACGTTGCACTGGAGCAGCACATGAGGTTATTGGTGAACAATACCCAAAGGGAAAGACCCTAAAACAACAACACGTAATTTTGAACCACGGTCAGATGACGAGGTCACACCTGAGCTATGAATATTGAGTCATTTAATATTAACACCATTTCATGATATAAATGTCTGAATGAATATAGATGTGAATACGTTGTAAAAATAATGTAAATAAGTATAATAAAATGTTTTGTTTTGTAGGTGACTATGTTTTGAATATTCCATTCACAATTTTGGAAAAACTACAACACAACTGTGAAATTGGGAGTGAATATTCAAAATACACTGCCTGAGTGGATCATTCAAAAGCAGCATAACTATGCAATTAACCTTCCAGGTGGTTTCGACGAATTAACCCATTCATCAAGATCTGATCAATTTTGCTAATGATATTTCTCGTCATCAAGATATTGCATATTTTTTTATGATGACGAGACCAAAGATCTGGCTATCATCTAATGACGAGATATCTCGTCCTTCAAGATCTGGCTTTTTGATTACGAGTTTTGCTAATGACGAGACAACCACCAAGGAGGGTTATCTCCACTATCATTGCCATCAGTTGTAATTGATATTAATCATTCTTAGTTTCCGTCTCCTGAACACATCGGAGCCGCGGTAGCCCGGTTGGAAGATTAGTAACCGGGGGGTTGCGAGTTCTAAACTAGGTTCAGCCAAAGACCGTCGTGTACACGGGGCTGGTGCGCGTTAAATCTCGTGGTTTCAAATGTCCTCAGGTTGGCGTGGTGTGGAAGTTCGGAGAGGGGTGCTAGCTCAGGTGTTGTCCTCGCAATCTGACCATGGTTAAAAATTACGAGGTGTTGTCTTTGCTTCTTTCCCTTAGGGATTGATACCGGACGGTCGCCAATAGCCCGTTGTGTTGCTCCAGTGCGACGTAAATTAACTACCTACCCAAAAGTCTAGCTTCGCCTGAGGTCCACCCTTGGGAGAAATGGGGCCCAATTCGATCAATCTTTGAGGAAGGTCCTTCAAAATATCGGAAAGTAAACTTTCCTTAAGTGACGGTTTGAAGAAAGTAAAGTTAGTAGTTGATATTCGTAAACATTTTCAAAGTAAAATAATATTTATATTCAAAACCATAACGTCACAAAGAAAACTTTTAGCACCATGTTCTTGTAACTGATTTTACACAACACAAAAATAGAAAATTAAATTTTAAAAAGGAATGTTATTTGAGCAAAAGAAAGGATGAATGAAAAAAGTTTAAGTGTTTTGAAAATGAAACGCCTGTGGGAAAAATTCAGAGGAAACTTTGTTTAATGGTGATAAGTGTCTTAGCCCAATTCAGCACATGATGTGACACACATGCCCTTCGTGTGTGGTGGACCCCATTTGGTGGAATTGGTAAACTAATTGGCTTCAGGAAACAGTAGACAAAATCAACAAAATTGATCGATTTTTTAATTTTAGCGTTAAAAAAGAATTTATATCAAACTAGCAAAATTACCCGACCTCGCTCGGGTTGAATAGGTTAACTATAGATTGAAGTGACCAGAAAATAATCACTTTCCTCTTTCGTAGAAAAATGCCAAATCATTTAAGTGTGAGTAAATAATTTTTAACACCTTTTCGATATTTTTATAATTTCTACAATCTACTTTGGACACAATTTTATACATGCAAATACATACATGTAATACATTTCATATGTATCGTACACCTGCTAAAGGTACAAATTGGCGAAAGGTGAGACACTAAGGTAACTGTTACAAAAGACGATTTTGAGGAAGGATTAGGAAATCCCTTTCTTAAGTTCTATTCCTGTAAAATTTCTCAACTCAATTCGTAAAAATGACGAATCTACTGCGACTACTATCACATAATTTACCTGCCAATATTTTCTTATTTGTGGCACTCTTTTCAAATTTCGCTACCATTAGGGGAAATATGACAAATTAATTTGCTAAGATATTTTTACTAAGTTTGTTTAAAAAGCGAATACGTTTTTCCTTGAAAATTCCGTTTTGAAGCACGCGAGATAATAAAAGAACTCGCTTTAAATTTAATGTCTTCAGTAGTGATAAAGCAAAGGTAACCTATTACCATTTTTTTATGGTAAATCAATTTCACGGCGTTTCTTCTAAAGAAAATCATTTTTTAAACAAACTTTTCCTATATAAGTTGCTTAAATATAGCTCCATTCGTAAAATAAGCCACTTTGGCCATCTGTCGCTATGACAAAGAATTTGTAATATTTCAAGTCCTAGTTCAGATATTTTTAATGTTAACGTTCTTTCAATAATGGCAAAATTCCACTTAAAATTTGCTATATTCTAACTTACATGCCACTTTAAGCAGAATACTTTGCGGCGGTGTTGCGTGCGATGAAAAGGAATTACAATTTATTAAAATAATAATTATTTAAAACAGAAAAGAAAAAAAAAAAGTTGGCGGGAAAAAATTCTAGATATAAATACGTGATTCTTTTTATCTCTTGATCTCGCACAGTTACCACAACTTACAACTATAAATTAGATAGAATTTAAAAAATTAATTAATTTGGAGCGAAAAAAATATCACTGCACGTGGCAAACGAACACGAGTTTCCGTTTTGTTGCAAAATGTTGTATCCCAAATGTTCGGAAATAGTTTATACTCTACAAAGAAAATAAATAAGTCTCAAAATAAAAAAGTATTTTAACTTAAAATTCTGCAAAAATAGTTTTTTAAAGTAATTTATTTTTTAGCAGTACTGGTAAAATCATTTAAGTAATTGCAACACCCAATATGCATTCCAGCTTCTCCAAAACTACCAAATTTTATGGTTGATTTAAGTAGTTACTTAGATATTTTAACATGAATCTTGCTTAAATGCATAAGCAAAGTAATTTTAAATAAATAATGCATTAACTAAACTAAAATATGATGTAACAAGTAAAAAACATTGAATTAAAATCTGCTCAATAAATCGTATGTGATACTTGTACAAACATAGACACAAAATCAAACATTGAACGGGAAGTCGGGCAGACTTACGCAACCAAGTTCAGTCACTATATGAATGTCACACAGTATGCAAAGTTTCATGAAAATATATTCAATTGTTTGGACGTAGCACGGACACATACATACAGACAGACACCGAACCGGATTTTGCATCAGAAGGACCAAAACGGATAGAAAACTTGTAACGGGTCGAAAATATTCAATGTACAAACACTCCATTCTTATTTATATAGATTGTGTGGATAGAAAAATCATTTTCCAATTATGATAATTGTTGACGGAGTTGCAGAAACAACATAAAGTAAGATAAATTTTGCAAGTCCACTACAAAAACGTGAGATTGAGATTTTTTAACATTCTTCTCATTTCAAAACGTTTCTTGCGCATCTGGTTTTAATTGATTTACTTAAAATTGTTTCTGGACAATACTTAAAATAAGCTTCATGTATCTAAGTGCAAATGAGAAATTCATCATGCTTCCAAATTTACAATTTTCGATTTAAAATGTTGCATAACATGTGCTTTTTGCAAACCTTTAGGTGTACTAGTACATTTTTTGGCTTTACAACTAAGCGATACACTTACCAAATGGAGTTAATTTGAATTTCATCAAACAATTTTAACACGTTTTATGTGAAAACTTCCGAGTGACTCGATACTTTTGGACCAAACTTTATATATAGGCTGTTGGTCGAAAACAAAACAATCGGGTACAACGGCAAAAGTTTGTTTCGAAAGTCAGTTGTCCCCTCAATAATAAGGTAGGTAGTTAATTAACGTCGCACTGGAACAACACAACGGACTATTGTCAACGGTCCGGTATCAATCCCCAAAGGAAAGATCCGAGGACAACACCACGTAATTTTGAACTATGGTCAGATGACGAGATTGCGAACACCTGCGCTGGCACCCCACTCTCCAAACTTTCTCACCACGCCAACGTGAGGACATTTGGGGCCACGACAGATTTAACGTGCACCAGCCCCTTGTACACGACGGTCTTTGGCTGTACCGAGTTTCGAACTAGCAGCCCTCCGGTTGCTAAACCGTTGCTCTTCCACTGGGCTACCCACGCGGCTCACGTTTTATGTAATAATTTCCAAATGACTCAATATTTTTGGACCAAACTTTATACATAGGCTGTTTGTCGGAAACAAAACAATCGGTTGCGAAAGTCTGTTCGCAACCGATTGCCAAAACTGCCCCTCAATAATAAACGTCTTAGCCCAATTCAACTCGTGACGAGGACCTTAGAGTGAGCTGGACCCCATTCGGAAGAATTGGTGGAATCGGCTCAAAGCCGGCCTTATTTCGCCTCAGCGCAGAGTTCGAATCGACAGGGAAAGGACAGTCTTACCTCGCGGTGGAAGAGCCTCGAAGATGCCGCTCGTAGATTCCTCGAGCCGGCCATTCTTCGCTGTCACCTCGTACGTCTTTTTCTTGTACTCGTTCTGAGCGGTCATCACCTCCTTTCTTTTTCGCACCAAGTCGCACAATGGGCATTCGCAATTCTTGAACCTGCACTTGTTTTTGTGGCCCTTCAGTTTGTTCTTTTTACCGTGGTTCCTACATCTTGAACACTTGGGAGAGCGACTTTTCTCCGGAGTTTCGCCGCTTCTCTCCGACGCTGCTTCCGAACGTTCAGGAGAAGGTTCGCAGCCGACGACGTCGATAAACTCGTCCTCATCCAACATGTGTTGGCTCCTTCCTAACACGGTCAGTTTCATAGCTTCCGCGGGTCTCAGCTGCGCCGCCGGTCCACGGCAGAGTGAGGCAGCGCTCGTGGACGGCAAACGCGGAGAGGAGTTTCGTTAATGGATCCGGATAACCAGCGCCGCCTGCGTCCGAGGAGACGCGCATCGCGAAGTGCGCCGTCCGAAAATGTAACTTCTCGATCGTTACTTTTCTTTCGCGGGTTTTTTTTTTTCTTTCCCTATCTCCACTCTCCCTTTGCAGGGTTGCCTTCGGGCGTGCTCGCGCGCCCTTTTCAACTCCTTCAAGAGGCCGATTCACCGTCTCGGACGGCCAGGTTTGTTATTTTTTTGGCTCGCCATCGCACTACCATGTAAAGTATTTTCGATTCGAGGCATACAGGATAAAACTTGGATGAATCGAAGCTGAATGGAAACCCAAAAATATTCAAATTAAAGAAGTATTTAAGGATACCATGATTTCCGAAAAATGATATTGCAACGACGCGCCCTTTTCGACTCGTACACGGATCCGATTCGCAGTTTTCGGCATGACACCCGGTTTTTTTCCGGCTCGCCAACTCACTTCCGTGTTTAGTCTTTACGATTCGATGCTTATTGAGTAAAATTTGGATGAATCGAAGCTGAAGGGACAGCAAAAAATATTCAAATTAAAGAAGTTTTTAAGGGTTCCACGATTTCCGAAAAATGATATTGCAACGACGCGTCCTTTTCGACTCGTTCACGGGTCCGATTCGCAGTTTTACCGACATGCCACCCGGTTGTTATTTTTTCGGCTCACCACCTCACTACCGTGTTTAGTCTTTACGATTCGATGCTTATTGAGTAAAACTTGGATCAATCGAATCTGAAAGGGGAACAGCCAAAATTCGAAATGAAGAAGTTTTTAAGGATTCCACGATTTCCGAAAATTGATATTGTTACAACGCGCCATTTTCTACGCGTTCACGGGTGTGATTCGCAGTTTTACCGACATGCCACCCGGTTTGTTATTTTTTCGGCTCGTCACCTCATTACCGTGTCTAGTCTTTACGATTCGATGCTTATTGAGTAAAACTTGGATGAATGGAAACCCAAAAATATTCGAAATGCAGTTTTAAGGTTTCCACGATTTCCGAAAAATGATATTGTTACAACGCGCCCTTTTCGACTCGTACACGGGTCCGATTCGCAGCTTTCGGCATGACACCCGGTTTTTTTTCCGGCTCGCCAACTCACTTCCGTGTTTAGTCTGCGATTCGAAGCTAATTGAATAAAACTTGGATGAATTGAAGCTGAAGGAAGTACAGCTAAAATATTGGAATTAAAATTTTTAAGGATTCCACGATTTCCGAAATTTGCTATTGTAATAACGCGCCATTTTCGACGCGTTCACGGGTCCGATTTGCAGTGTTAACCGACAGGTTTCTTAGTTATTTGATGAATTGCTATTCTCATCGAGTGAAGTGTGAGCAACACATTAGAAAGAATTGAAAAACAAGCGCTTAAGATGTAGCAGTTGTAGAGAATCGATTGATCTCAGGATCGGAGATCAGATACGTTTATCCAAATCATTCTTATGAGGCCAGCAGTCCAGATAAAATAGTCCCTTCAAATAGATTAACTCAGCCTGTAGATCAGATATGGCCTTTTAAATATTTTTATCATGCCGACACAATAGATACTGTCATATGGAAATATTTAATCGCATGCAAATTAGATATGTCCCACCAAATATTTTTCAGGCCCTCAGATGAGATCCGGCCCTCTAAATAGGTTTAACCGGCCTACAATCCATATAAGGGTCTCCGGACAGGTGTAACTGGCCTCAGTTCTGGTAAGACCCTCGGAATTCATACTTAGGAATTTTATTGGCTGAAATCGTGTTCGAGAAGCAAGCCAACTGATGTCACGATCATACATATATGTTACGCGATATACAATCGCAGCAGAAACACTATCGCCAGCTATATTTAGCTTGACAGAAATGCCTCTTATACAGTGAATCTTGGATGATTCGCAGTTGAAAGGACAACCAAAAAATATTTGAGTTCAAGAATTTGAAAATTCAATTCACCCTTTTCTACTCTTTCGCGGGTACATTAGATCTTTACCCAAGAATCCATTGTTGTTGCTCTACGATCCTTTTTTTGTGACACGATTGTTTATTAACCATCCTGGTGGTTGTCTCGACGAGGTATCTCGTCATAAGCAAAGCTGACCACATCTTGATGGACGAGATATCTCGTCATTAGAAAAAACTGGCCAGATCTTGATCTCGTCATCACCAAAAATCATCGGCAATATCTCGTCATTATAAAAAACTGGCCAGATCTTGATCTCGTCATCACCAAAAATCATCGGCAATACCTCGTCATTATAAAAAACTGGCCAGATCTTGTTCTCGTCATCACCAAAAATCATCGGCAATATCTTGATGACGAGATATCTAGTCATTAGCAAATTTGCCAGATCCTGAGATATCTAGTCATTAGCAAATTTGCCAGATCCTGAGATATATCTCGTCGGAACCACTTGGAGAGATGGGACCTACGGCTCAAAGTACAGTTTTTCGGAAGCTACTCGAAAGTTTCATAGGCAGCCAATTTTTGTCACTTCTTGGTGAGTCACTCTGTACGGAGCAAGCCCAGTTGGAAGAGCAACGGATTAGAAACAGGGTTGCGAGCTCGAAACTCAGTCCAGCCAAGGACCGTCGTGTTCACTGGGCTGGTGCGCGTTAAATCTGTCGTGGCTTCAAATGTCCTCACCTTGGCCTGTGTGGAAGTTTGTAGAGTGGGGTGCCTGCTCAGGTGTGACCTTGTCATCTGACCGTGGTCTAAATTTACGTTCTATTGTCCAAGGATCTTTCCTTGGGGGATTGATCCCTGACCGTCGCCAATAGCCCGTTGTGTTGGTTCAGTGTGACGTTAATTAACTACTTACCTGTACGGAGCATCATAGTGAAAAGGGTTAGTTCAGTTTTATGGTGCAAGTGCCATATTTGGAGAAGTAGTGAAATAGGACAAAAGTACAAAATACGCAGGGCCCATTGTTACTTCTCCCTATCATGAATATCTTATCATTTCGTAGATAACTAGCAACAATGCAAAGCAAGCATTTACTTATTCATGACGAATACCAAACCAAATAGGTTCCAATCGTGGTGGCTTTTCAGGGTAAGAAAATTTAACGAGCTTTCTTTAGATATGTATTCCCCAAAGAAATTGCAAATTTCTAGGAAGAAAAGCTGTAAGTTTGCAGTCACGTAAAATGTATTTATATATAAGAATCCATTTCTATCAATCGTTATCTGACCGTGGTTCAAAATTACGTGGTGTTGTCCTCGAATCTTTCCCTTTGAGATTGATCCCAGAATGTCACAAATAGCCCGTTGTGTTGCCCCAGGGTGACGTTAATTAAAATACCTACATACCATTTCTATCAAAATATATCACGGTTGCTTTTCATATATCCTTTCATAGTGCTATTGAAAGTTTTGTAATATTTTAATTGCAGTAAATTCAATTGTTTACGAATAGTTCAATAGTAGCAAATATATATTTTTTGTTTAGTGTGGGTTTGTTTTAGTGTTACTAGGTCCCTATTATCCGAGTTTCTCGTTATCCGTGGAGGCCCGATCTACATTACCTCAGACAATCAATGTATCTGCCTAATACAAGCACATACAAGGCATTTATATATATATATATATATATATATATATATATATATATATATATATATATATATATATATATATATATATATAAATTAAAAGAGCGTGCATTATATACTTTCTACCCATTTCAAGTCATTTATCAGTTTTGAGCTTTTTTTAATGTAAAATCGGTGTCTTGAGCATTTGGTGTAAGTCCATCTGTCTGTCTTGTATGTGTGTGCCCCGTCTACGTCCAAACGACTGGGTGTATTTTCATGAAACTTTGCATGCTGTGAGAACATACATTCATTTTGTGACTCAACTTGGTTGCGTTGGTCTGTCATGTCTTCCCATTTTACTTCTTTTTTACATACTCTGGGGACTTTCCTAACTAAATATTTAAATTCTACAAAAAATGAAAATGTTAAATTTGACATTTATTTACATTTGTGAAATTATGTATTTAACAATTGTGTACCTTTATTTGGGTGTGGTAATTGTTACATGTGATGAATAGGAATTACAATTTATTAACGAAAACGAAAGCCAGTTAACCAATTCAACCCGAGTACCGCCAGGTAATCCTGCTAGTGTTTAATAAAACCACAAATTACAAATGGATATCTTAGGGCCTGTAATTGGTTGCGCAACTAAAGGTATTTCACAGATGGTACCAGTGTTAAGCAGAAACAATTGTCTTCCATTGCACCGGATGCTCTCAAAATTCGCTTAAGACACTTAATCAATTTTCTAAGCAAATAAGAAATCAGAAGGGAAAATCTTCTAAACCTTAAGCAATGCGCGCAAAAAAAAAGGAAAACGTAAACATTGTCGGTTAGAAAGGATGCTACGGCAACTATCCCTTTGATTTGTTAGGTCGAAATATAATTTTAATTGGAAAGAAAGGTTATGCAGATCGGTACCATCATATCGAGTAGCGATTTTCTTTTTTATTCATCTCACATGGCACACATAAACTAATTACTAAAATTCTGCGGTACTCTAAAAAAATGTATTATTTATTCATGCTGTTGAAGGTACTAAACACAGGGATGCACAGATTTGCTAAGACCAAGGTCCATAAAGATTCACTCTGACTTATGGGCGGGTCGCCAAAAAAACATGAAAGTTATATATCATGTACTATTTATTTTATTTATGTTAATCAAATATTAGAACAAAGAAAGATTATAAAAAGTAAAGAAAGATGATAAAAAGTAAAGAAAGAATTTAATTTGATGCGTAACATTGCATTGATTTGACAACTGTTTTAATTAATTTGCTCGTTTGTGTAGTAGTGAAGCGCAAAATTGATTCTAAATTTTCATTAGTCAAGCGGTTCGTATTTTTCGATTTTTTTTAATATTCATGACTGTTTACAAATATATGTTGACCCAACGAGGCTTGCGTATTGAATGCATTATCTAGCAGCGATTTACGATTGTTTTTATCGACACAACGATAGAAGTTTAATAAATTATCTTCATTAAATTTATGTCGCAGGTTCTCATCATTTTCATGTCGATGAGTTCAAGCTGTATTGATTCGAGTGCATTTTCAGGCAAAATGGTAAAAGGGTTGCAAAAAAATCTAGAACGGTTTTACATTTTGAAAATCAGAAAAACGATCCTTAAAATAACACATGGTGTGGCGGGCCGCCCGTAAATCAACGGAAGGCAGCGGTCTGTGCATCCCTGCTAAACAGCCCACTCCAGATACATGACAGAAAAAAACCAGCACAATTATACAAGATCATAAAAGCACAAAACAAAAATTACATAGATTGGTTGGTTGGTTTGGAGTTTTATGGCGCAAGAGCCATAATTGGCCATGTTGCGCCAGACACAACACACAATATCAAGAAATAGACACATACACAATGAAAGTTTTGACACAGAAGAGAGAAATTCACCCAGGGAAGACAAAATTACATAGAATCAATATCGAGAAATGAAAGCGAAAAAATCATGTTCGAAACACCAACCACAGAAAAAAGTCAAAAACTCAAATTTTAAATGTTAAAGTTATAAAATGTATATAATCGTCAAAGGAAATATTAAGGGTTGGGGGTAAACCATTGATAGTTCTGACAAATCGGGCTATTGGTAGATTTTTCAAATAACTTTTGCTAAAAAAGTTTCCTGAAAAATGCTTTTACTGTGAATATTATAAGAGGGTATTCATCTCATTGAGTAGGGGCTGGTACAATTTATTTTGTTGTGCAACAAAAAAGTTCAAACACAATGATAGTTTTGCATTTTAGAGAAGACATTGTATCTGCATCTCAAAAGAGGCAAGACAGTTGATCTTCACAAAAACCCAGATTTTTCAAAGAAAGTCCTTAGAAATCTATTTCGAATTTTTTCAATTTCAGGCTACGCAGCCATATTCTAAAATTGGTCTTAATAAAGAATCAAAAAAAATTTTAAGTTCCGTGGTGTCCTCAAATATTCGACACATTCGCTTCAAACCCTAAGCCTTTTATATGCCTAACATATTGCATAACATGCCTAACATAACCCTAATGCGATACATTTTTTTATTATTTTCGAAGTATATTATATTTTTTCCATTCTGACAAAAAAAGTTTTCAATTTTGATTGATTCACAAATAGCAATTACCTACCCTTTTTGATCCAAAGTGCCTTTTCGAAAAATATTTTTGAAACAATTTATTTATACCTTGATAAAAACAATAATACTCAAAATTATTTAAACGGTTGTTGCTAGATATTATTTGTTGTTGATTGATTTAGGTTTAATGTCTCAAGATCCAAAAATGGATAAGTTGCACCAAACGCAAGAAATTTTATCTGTGAACATACTTGTCAAAAGTTCAAAACTAAACCGTTGGAATAAAATGTATTTTACACAATTTGAAAGATTTCCTCTGAAGCACAGCAGTGCCATTATTGCATGGTTGAAAATCGCTGATGTTCATTGAAATGGGGAAAAAATGGAACATTGTTTTATATTTGGATGGAGGCAGAGATTCTCGAGTTGTTATATTGTGTGTGCATACTCTATACGTGCAAGCAATCGTACCTTATGAAAAATAGGATTCTTTAATCATTTTTAGGTACAGATGCAGTCTCTGCCGCGCGCGGTGGCAACGACTCTTGGCGCGGCTTTTGGCGTAGTTATAAGCGACTCATGCCGGGTGATGGTAACCATTTTTTTCTCATATTTTCTCCTGGTTAGGGTTAACCTGTTTTTATGGCAACCTTGCCGGCGTCCAGTTCTGTCCAGCATTGGTTGTTCTTTTTAGTTTGGACACGGTGGAGAGCGGATATTTTTAAAAATAACTTACATTCTACTTATGTACATTTTTGATTCATTTCATCCATATGTACAGTATAGATTCACTGTTGGAAATTCGGGAAAAAATGGGTTACCCTCACCGGCATGAGTCGCTTATAACTACGCCAAAAGTCCATATATTTAATCCATATTTGCGGTGTTTTTCTAGTCAAAATGTTGTTTAATTCAGATTTACATATTTCATCCGTACGTATGCAGTATATATTCAATGTTGGAAGATTTCCGTGGCGATATAAAAAGTGTACCAAACACGGCGCCAAAAAAAAACGGTACCCATTTTTAAGTAAATGTGTGCAACCATATTATTAAAAAAATGCTACTTAAAAGCTGTTTACTAAAAGATGTATGTATCAGGGCTTGAGGGACAATGTTTACAATCAAAGATTCCAGTACAAAAAATTTGCTCTTGAATGAGGTTATCAAAAGAGGAATGGTGCATATTCAAGGCTTTCAAACAAAACATTGCTAGATATGAAAATCATGTGAATGCTTTCAAATTGCGGGACCAGGACATTTGCAAAAAGGGTCATTTTTACGCAAAGGGAAAGGGACCCTGTACCCCTCCCTCTATGCATGACCGGTATAGCAGGGAAACGTATGAACAAAACGTTAACCAAATATGTCAAGCAAGTGGGGGTTGGAGGAATTGTATAAAACGAGACTTACTGCGTGGAGGAGTGAATGCGGAAGCACTTGACAGTTCGGGAGATTGCAGAACTGGAGATTCGGGAGGCCGAAGCACTGGACTCGTTCCGATGACGGGCGGCAGGGCGTTCTCATCTGCCATCTGCTTCCTGCGCACGGCGACTTGCTTTTTCATCACGTCTCGCCGATCGTTTACCAATAGACATAGATCGCAGTAGCAATCTAAGTAGGGGCAGTGAGTTTTGTGCCCCGCCAGGGCTGCTTTCACGCCATGGAAGCCACACTTCGAACACGTCGGATGGCGATCTTTGACAGTTTTGCATGGCCCACATTCGCAATTCTTAAAGGAACACTGGCTCCTGTGTTCCTTAGATCTAGGGATTTCGATACCGTGATTCAAACATCTTCCACAATTTGGGGTGACTTTTTTCTCAGGATCGGAGGCAAGGATTCCCCCAGGACGAGAAACCAGATCTCCACGACGAGGAACTAGAGCTCCTTCAGCACCAGGAACTTGAACTTCTCCAGGACGAGGAACTTGTCCATAATGACGAGGAATTAGAGCTCCTCCAGGACGAGGAACTAGAACTCCACGACGCGGAACTAGAGCTCGTCCACGATCAGGAACTGGGACTTCTCTAGAACCTGAGACAGGGGTTCCTTCATGACTTGTGACAGGAATTGCTGAGTGAGACGTTCTTTCAGGATCTGAGGCGGGAATTAGTTTTGGACCGGTGTCAGAAGGTCCTCCAGCACACGAGGCAGGAATTCGTCGAGAACGAGATACGGGTTTCGGTCCAGGACTGGGGCCAGGGTGTCCCCCAGCACATGAGGCAGGAGTTCGTCTTGAACGAGGGACGGGGACTCGCCGTGGTCTGGGGGCAGGGATTCCCGCTGGGCTAGAAACCGGGATCACACCCGGACATGGAACGGGCATCTGGACCGAGCCGGCCGGCAGTCTTCCCAGATGCTGACCGGGGGTCTCGTCCACAGTCCGGGCCCACTTCTCCGGTGGCTCCAGGACGGTGTCCTCGTCCCAATCGCTCTCCAGCGCATTCCGAGGGGAGCTGTGGTCGATTGCCCTATTCCTGCCCTTCCGCTGCCTCTTCATCACCATGGTGAACTTCATGTTTCTCGGGCGGGGGTCGTCCCAGCGATGGAGCCGGACTCATCGGTTCCGGCACGAGAGGTTGAAAGGTAAACCGGAGGGACACACGAAGGCGAGCGCGGATCCAGAGTGAGCCCTGCTCCGCCGTCGCGCGACGGAATGAGGCAGCAGCCGCCCCTCCACGTTCTGAGCGCCGAACTGTTTACTGACCGATCGTGGCACCCGGCACCTAGCGCCGCTCTGCGATCTAATGTAACTTAGTCGCTCCTCACTTAGAAACATTTTGCCCGATTTCTTTTCATCTGAAGCCGACGCGCTTTCGGATCAGGGTTGCCGTACCTCCAGCGCGTTGGCCAATCGTTTCGCGGCTACGGGCAGCGGAGGGGGTGGGTGGATTTCGCCACTCGATCGCAACAGTGATTGAACACTAAGTTATTACTGCGGAAGTAATTTTGAAGGGGCTGATTTTTGTAACCTGCGTTTAGAAGTTAGGCTTTCATTCTTTTCATACTTTAAGTACTTGTTTGGGTATCATTAAAATAAGAGTTCTTTATTTTTTATCGTACCCTGGTCTCAAGGTACCCTTAAATCTATATAAATAAAAATGGGGTGTTTGTTTGTACATTGAATATCTTTGAACCCTTATCAGGTTATTTATCAGTTTTAAGCCTTTCTAATGTAAAATCGGTATCTTGCGCATTTGGTGTCTGTATGTGTGCCCGTGCTACGTTCAAATGGCTATGTGTATTTTCATTACATTTATTTAGTGACTGAACTTGGTTGCGTTAGTCTATCGGTCCGTTTTACGTCTGGTTTTGTGTCTGTGTTTGTACAAGTATCACATAAATTTATTTAATATATTTTAGCATATTGTTCTATATTTGATAAATCATATTTTAATGCAGTAAATAAATTTATAAATTTCCTTTACTTACATATTTGAACAAGTTTCATGCTAAAAAATCTGAGTATACTAAAGTCTACCATAATTGGTAGTTTTGGAGAAACTAATCTATATTGAGTACTGCGATTACTCGATTCTTTTACCAGTACGGCTGAATGAGTAATTATTTTCCAAAAATTATTTTTACGGAATTTTAACTCTGATACTTTATTTTGATTCTTTGCGAAATATAAACAATTTCCGAATATTTGGAGCAGACGATATTTTGCAGCGAACGGAAACTCGTGTTAGTTGATCACGTGTCAAGATATTTTCTGTTTTTTTCGCTTATAATTAATATTGCATTTTTAAATTTCGTCCATTTTTTTGTTATAAGTTGTGGCAACTATGGCGAAATCACGAGATAAAAAAGAAACACAAATATCTTCAGAACAACTTTTTTCCGACTTTACTTAAGTTTTTTATTTCTGTTTTCTGTTGTAAATTTATTAAATATTTATTTTTAGTAAATTGGTAATTTCTCTTTTCATCACACGCAACACCACAAAAAACATTTCTAAGGAAGAAAATTGGATTTTATTACCAAGCGGAGCGTTTCGATATGTAGGCTTTCAATATTTTCGTGTCTTAAGTACCCGTTTGGAAAATAAGAGCTTATGTTTTTTTCATCGTCTCGAGGTACCCTTAAATAGCAGATAAACATTTTTTGGAGGGAGAATTTTTCTCTGGACTAAACCAATACCGTTTCACAAAAATTATTCCTGAGGAAGAAAATTTGATTTAATTTTTAAGCAGAAGATTTTCATAACCTGCGTTTAGAAATTAGGCTTTCAATCTTTTCATGCCTGAAGTACCCGTTTGGGTACCATTAATATAAGAGCTTTTATTTACTCTCTAATCTCTAAAATATATTAATTAATTTTTGCTCTTTTCCCATTCATCTACTTACTAATAGTCTGAATCATGTAGATGTTCCTACATACCTATTTTTCAAAAAGAATTAAACACACTTTTGTTTTTAAGTGTCAAAGTACCCTTAACACTAGAAAGACGGGAAGTTGCCTTATACCTAGAAAGACGGAGAAGTTGCCTTATACGTAGAAAGACGGAAGGGGCCAATTTGGCCCTGGATCTTATTGAGAGTTAAATATTATTATACAGCTTATTTTAGGTATCAAATGATTGATAATAAGTAATAAAATATGCACTAGTATTCAAATTAAAAATGTATCACACTGAACTGCTTTTTATATCATTTTATTTTGCTCATTCATTGAAGCAATCAGCACAAAATTTATTTCTCTCGATGAGCATTTCCCGCATACAGCCTTTTTGCAGCAGCTACTTTTTGTACGATTTCCCATGCAAAATCTCTGCACTCTGCATTTCGATCTTTTATTGGTGATGTCTTTTATAACTATCTGCGACAAAATCTGAGTATTTGTTGCATTAGTTTTAGATGCCACATATGGAGTATGAAGCTCTTCACAAAGCTGCAGGATGAAATTTCTCCTAAGTTTCTGCTTACCCGGCAATTCTTTATACAAAACCCAAGCATTTACCGCAGACATGTCAAAAATATAAAAAGTTCTTGCACAGGCCAGCGACGAGATCGCGATTTTGTAGTGTACAGGCATACCATTTGGTCTATAATGTCGACGCCGTACTTAGTACATTTATAAAAATGTAATTTCTGTTGTCTTCTCATTACTATCGATGGTAACAGTAGGGCGAAGAGAACGTCATAACAAAACATTTATTTTCATCTTTCGCTGATAAGTAGTAAGCGTTATATCCGAGCCTTTTCTGAACAATATCGTGGAATGAGGAAATTGTTTTCCCAACTTTGCTGTTGGTGGCACCTCTCTGCGGTTTTTCCTCAGTGTTCCTACAAGGCTTGCGCATTTTGATTTCAATTGTTCACAGCGTTAAAGATGTAAAATAGTTTTCTGTGGTTATGTTCCCCCTTTTCCCAAGTCTCCAATCACTACCAACTCACTTTCATTGTATTACCCATTTTTGCTCACAGCTGGGGAGGGCTTTTAATGCTTGTAAACAAGATGTAGAGGGGAAGACAAAATAAAACTTCGCGCTGTCACTGCGAAATGCGACAGGGGCCATTTTGATCCTTCCCGTCTTTCTAAGAATACGACTCACTATCTCCGCTTCTATGACTAATCAAATCTTGATGGATGATATATCTCGTCGAAAGCACTCGGAGGGTTAAAAATAAAAAGGTAAAATTACGACTTTGATAAACTCGTTTTCATGTAAAGTTATGAAAAACTACATGTTAAACTCATTATCAATGGAAAAATTTGAAATAAAACTAGTGTCTTTCGTCGCAACCTGGGTTGGCGGCAGTGAACACATCTGAGTGACGCAATCCAGTGAAAAGGGTTCATAAAATACTTAGAGAGTACGGAAGCAGGACACCTAGTGAGATCTTGTCGAGACCTGTCGTTAACTACAACAGTCATTTGATAAATTAGTTAAATTTCTGTGAGATGGCGACACAATTAGTTTGGTGACACTGCAGGTGTCACTCTTTGGCAGGTGTCTCTTTTGAACTAGCTCAGGATGAATTTCAGCCAAATGCGACACTGTTTGCATTCTGCAGACATTTGAAGCGAGTATTGTAACAGGTGCCACAAAGTTGGGAAAAAATGTGTTCTGTGCAGTGGTAAAATATTTTTATGAAAAGAGGTGGATGGTCACCAAGTTCTCCAGACTTCGCCACGTGCGACTCGTCGAATATGGATGCCATTGTCGCCGTCAACCCAAATGTTGCAAATGCTACCTTGAGAAAGGTACTTCCGACGGGATGAAAATTTAGAAACCCTCTGGACCAAGTGTGCAGTAGGGTGGGCCGAAAAAAATATATTTTTCGAAATTGTTTATGCAATAGGGTAGAAAAGTTGCCTCTTACCTTTAAATTACCTGCTTGCATTCCTTTAATTTTTACTTAATGTCTTTAGCCTAAAGACATTAGAGGGATTGATCCTATCAAGCGTTTAATAATGCCGAAATGGGCTAAAAATGGCACTTTCTAACAGAATTTTTTAAATGATATTATTTTAATTTGTAATACCTGATACATATATTTTAGAGAATAAAAACACATGTTCAACACTTTGTCAACTTTAACTATGTGTCCTTCGTACCCACAAGGATCAAAATAATTATATCCGACGCCAGACTATAATGCTCGGCCGCACACGCCCCGCGTTCAGTTTATACACTAGGAATCACTGTTGCAGCTTTAAGAACTTGAGTAATTAATATTAGCCCTCACCTCTATACCAACAGTCTTACTACCTTTTACAAGTTAATGCTGAAAGTAATACTATTGAACTATAGCCTCCAACAGGGACTTTTGTTTTGCGAACTATTAAAATAAAAACTAGTTATCCACAAATTGTGATTTGTCATTTTTGATATCTAAGGATTTTTTTATGATGAAATATTTCATAATGGTAATATTCTGAGAATAATATTCGTGAATGTGCCGAAATGCTCAGACTCGGAACGCCTAAAAATCATCTGTATAGCAAACATCACTGACCGAGGAACTGTAAAGAAATTTTTCCATTGAAAATGAAGATTAAAGCAGTGATCCGTGTCTCAAATCTGATAATACTGAATACAGTTTCTTCGCCACAAGTTCTCACTGCAGTGTAAGTTCTTGTTTAGAAAATCGAGTGACGTGATTTTTTTTATATATTAAGCCTAGAGATTAAAATTTTAATATGAATGCGACAAGGAACTTGTTTAATTTTGGTGTAAAAAAGTCTCGTATGGAAGGTGTTCATGGCCCAACAAATAAAAATTTTTGGTGATCAGAATGAGATATGAGAATCAGTAGAAATTATTTTAATGTAGGCCTGAAAAAACTACAACACCCTACAAGATTTCATTAGTCCAGTGATTGATAACTAATTTAAATGTAGCATGTCACATCGCATACATAAGTGTATACACACTCCTTATAACCATAACATAATTAATAATTATGTTTTTTTAGAGCATGCACTTTAAAAAAATTGTAAAAACATTTACGAGTAAATTTGTTGAAACCGGGTCCTCTTCTTATAAAACACTAGCTGAATTACCCGGCGTTGCTCGAAATGAATTGTTTGTAACTTATGGTAATACTCAATATTAGTCCTATGGATATTTCGAATTGTTTTGAGATCTCTCTGCAGACCCAGGACAAATCGAATGGGGTTAATATCTAGCCTATATTTCTCGCAGGGTTTTAAAGAATGAGTAGCAAATTCGATGTGAATTGATCAAACTGTGATAGTAAGGATAGACAATGTCATTCCTATGGGGATTTCGAGGGCAGCAAAGTTCGAAGAGCAACGGATTAGCAAACAGGGGGTTTGCGAGTTCGAAACTCGGTCCAGTCAAACACCGTCGGATACACGTGGGATTGTGCACGTTAAATCTGTCGTGGCCTCACATTGGCGTAGTGTGGAAATTTGGAGAGTGGGGTGCCAGCTCAGTTGTTGTTCTCGTCATATAAAAGTGGTTCAAAATTACGAGGTGTTGTCCTGGGATCTTTCAATTCAGGATTGACCCCAGTCCATTGCCAATAACCCGTTGTGTTGCTCCAGGGGGACATTAATTAACTTCCTACTGACCTATTTGGATTTCGAATTGTTTTTAGCCCTTTCTCCCGACCTAGGACAAATAGAATGGGTTAATATATAGCTTATGTTTCCCGCAGGATTCCAAAAATTGGATGCACTAAATCTGGTGTGAATTCGTCTGACAATGTCATCAAAATACTCAGTGTTATTCCTATGGGGATTTGGAATTGTTTTAGCCCTTCTCCAGACCTAGGACAAATAGAACGGATTAAATATGTAGTCCATATTTACTTCAGGATTCTAAAGAATGAATGAACCAAATTTGGTGTGAATTGATATGGCACTGATCGAAAAAATACTCAATGTTATTCTTATGGGAATTTCGAATTATTTTTAGCCCCCTCTAAAGATCTAGAACAAATCGAACGAGGTATATATAGCCCCAACTACCCGCAGTAGTCTAGAGAATGCGTGTGTGAAATTTGTTGTGAATTGGTCAAACTGATATTAAGGATACTCAATACAATTCCTATTTTGATTTCGAATTGCTTTTAGCTCCCTCCGTAGATCAAGGACGAATAGAACTGAGGTTAAAATATAACCTATGTTTCTCGCAGGATTCCTAAGAATGAATGTCCCAAATTTGATGTGAATTGGTCAGACATTGATGTTATTCCTATGGGGATTTCAAAATGTTTATTTTCCTCTGCAGATCTAGGACCAATTGAACGGAGGTTAATATATAGCCTGTTTCCCACAGGATTCTGGAGTATAAAAGTATCAGATTTGATGTAAATTGGTTTTATAATGATCATAAAAATACTCAATGTTGTTCCTATGGGGATTTTGAATTGTTTTTAGACCCCCACTGCAGACAAATCTTGTTGGGGTTAATATTTAGCCTATGTTTCCCGCAGGATTCTAAAGAATGAATATATCAAATTTTGGGTAAATTGGTTGGACAATGATCGTAAAAAATGTAATGTATTCCTATGGGTATTTCGAATTGTTTTCAGCCCCTCTGCACACCCAAGACAAATAGAACGGAGGTTAATATGTAACCTATATTACCCGCAGGGATCGGAAGAATAAGTGTACCAAATTTGGTGTGGATTGGTCAAACGGTGTAGATTTGTATAGAGGACAGAAAGACGCCAACTCAGCTTTACCCCGGCAACCCAGAATTATACCCGGCGATGCTCGGGTTGAATTGATTAAATGTTGATTCTATTTCATAGAAAAATGCAAGCATCATTTCAGTGTACAGAAAATTTTTAACATTGTTTTAACTTTTTCATAACTTCTACAATTTACTTCGGACCCAAATATGTATGCATAATATATCCATCCATATAATCCATTTCATATTCATCACACACTCGCCGTAAGACAAATTACAGAAGCTTTTTCTGAGATGACTTCTTCAGAAGTCGATTTTGCGTTTTGGAGTGTTTACGAATGCTAATTAAGTTCATTTTTAGTAAAAATGAGGAACTTTCAACGTAGTCTTGCACTCAGTTTTCCAATCAATATTTATTATTTGTGGTACCCTTGTACCATGGATTTTCGAATTTCATTATCATTGTGAGAGGATGCAAATTAAACTGTTACGGAATTCGTGGTTATTTTATTTTGAAGCACACGTTTTTTTCTTGAAAATTCTATTCAGCTGCACGTGGAATAACGGAGCTTGTTTTTAAGACAAATGTCATCAGTGAGACAAAGCAAACTCAATCGAGATTACACTTTTTACAAAATCACTGCTTTCAATGAATGTTTCACAGGTACCTATGTTGTATACGAACACTTTCAACTTCAAGTAAGCAACCTTGACCTTCTGCCACATAAGACAAAAAAATTCTATTTTCAACAGTTCTAGTTTACATACTTCTTTACTATATTATTCGAAGATCAGCAGTCTTATTTAAAATTCGCTTTCCTGCAACAGAAAAATTTAGTTTTGAATCGAATCCTTAAGGTACTTTTTTCAATTGAGAGACGCAATTTCTATATGGAAACCACGTACCTATTAAAATGATAGATGTAGTTACTTGACTATGGAGTACGGCTTTTAATAATACCCATGAAAAACAAATGAGAATAATGTAAATTAAATTTATTCCAATAATCTTGTAATGAATATATGTCAAAATTTAGAAATATCTTTGAACTACAACGTATGGCTACCCGTTTTGATTTAACGTAACATTGTTTACAAAAATTAAAACAAATTATTAAAGTTATTAAAACAAGCCAGTTTGTTTTTAGAATAACTTCATTTTAACTTTACCAGTTATTTAAAATAAGAAGTTACACACATTACTTAAAAAGGTTTCCATTTATTTTTATGAAACAGAATTCTACAAACTATAACGTATTTAAACAATGACTTAAGGAAAGTTCGTCGAAATATACATATACAACCAAGAAATTACTCATGCCAAATCAGTGGTATTTGGCAGAAAATAAAAATAATTCATTACAATTTAACTCCTAAATAATATATCTGTAACACATGGGAAGTAATGGAACACATAAATACAAACAGAAACGAAATGTGGTCATTGAAAAATGTAGAATTCTGAAAAACGAAAGATCTGAGCGTGTCGAATTTCGACGTCATGAGAATATTCTGAAATAGAGAAATTCGAAAAAGACCCTTGAAAAATATTGATAGACAATAATGAATTATTTACAAAGCGAAAACATTTAAAAGTAACATTTGTCGTTAAAAAGAGTAATTACAACGCTAAAAACAATCGCTATAAAAAAGGCAGCAGTAAACAATTTGAAATTCCAAATTACGATGGATTTAAGAGTTGGGTTGGACAGGTTTGCTGTATTGGATGTGAAATAATTATATAAAAAATAATGCTTATTTAAAGAAGTAAAATATAAGGCTCGAAAAAGTAGCGTATTAAATGTTTATTTAAAGCAGTAAAATGTAAGACATGAAAAAGTATTGTATATTGAATTTTGAACATTTTCTACGTTTTTATTCCTAGAATTTAACACGAATATCTTAGTAAAAAAAAAAAACATGGGGTAAAAACCATTACAGAAGGGTTACGGAATCAGCCAGTGACGTCATGGCACTCTGTCCAATCAGGTAATTTTTTGAACATTTTAAGTTAAAATTTAAATTTTTAAAAATTTTAAAGGGGTGGAATAACTTTCCCAGTTTATTCTGCGTATTTTGATACCTCTCTTAGATCTCTACGTGCTGTCGTTGAGACGAAGATAGATTTCCAACAGACAAACTATCACACATTAATGGTGTAGATCAGGAGTGTCAAATTGGCGGCCCGGGCCTCGGGCCGCATGCGGCCCCGAGGTAATTTTTTGTGGCCCACGATTATCTGAAATAAAATGAAAACAGGACAATATTGTAACGGCAGCTAGAGAAACGATCACCACGGCAACGTGGGAAAATGGAAAATCTTGTTGACTCAAGTGTCGAGAGGAAAAGCCCACACTCCATAACGACCATCCGAAAACATCTTCTTAATGATTTCTTAACGACAGCCAGCCAGCAGGGGTCGGAAATCGCTGTGGTTTCAAAACAAAGGGCAGGCGCCTTTCTGTCGCTCTCTTCGACATTTCGAGACCAAGAAGATTGAGATAAATGATGATGAGTTTCCGACAGGGTTTGATGGTCCCCTTTCAAGTCCGCCGAAGTCTGTCGTAAAAGTTGAGGGGAAAGACAAACGTGAGACAGCCAATCAAGAACGTGAGAAATCTTCAACACCCAATCCAGCACCGACTAAAAGGCGGACCCGAAACGGAAAGGAGGAGTCGATAAGCACCCAACATATAGAGAGTTTTTGGGAGATCTCAGGAGGCGATCAGCAGAGAGAGAGAGACAGAGGATCAGAGAGAGAGAGAGCTTGGAGAGAGGCGGTCAGCAAAGACCGTTTTTATAGCTTGAAGTGAACTTGTTGTTTGTTCATTGTTGTGCATTTATCCCACCTTGGGATCCTATACTCGCCGGAGTATTTTAGTGAGAAAGGCTCGACCGTAGCCGTAAAGGAGAAGCCTCCTAGAGATCCGTGTAACTGCTCATCCTAGTAGTGATCCTGTCCAGAAAGTCTGAGATTTCCTGCCTTGGAACTCTGTACTCATCCGAGTAATTTTTTGTTAAGAATAGGCTCACCCGTAGCCGTGCGTTAGACTCCCCCGAGCGAAATTGTGAGGCTCGCCAGCAGCCTAAGCGCCTCGAACTTTGGACCTTCCAAGGAACTAATATTAATGAACTCTACATTCATTTTCCGACTTTTTGTACAAATTGTAAAATAAACCAATTTAGTCCAGAATCGGATATTTTCAATGGAAACTAGTCTAGCTACCCGTGAATCAAGACGTTACAATGCTTTCAAATTGCGGGACCAGGACATTTGCAAAAAGGGTCATTTTTACGCAAAGGGAAGGGGACCCTGTACCCCTCCCTCTATGCATGACCGGTATAGCAGGGAAACGTATGAACAAAACGTTAACCAAATATGTCAAGCAAGTGGGGGTTGGAGGAATTGTATAAAACGAGACTTACTGCGTGGAGGAGTGAATGCGGAAGCACTTGACAGTTCGGGAGATTGCAGAACTGGAGATTCGGGAGGCCGAAGCACTGGACTCGTTCCGATGACGGGCGGCAGGGCGTTCTCATCTGCCATCTGCTTCCTGCGCACGGCGACTTGCTTTTTCATCACGTCTCGCCGATCGTTTACCAATAGACATAGATCGCAGTAGCAATCTAAGTAGGGGCAGTGAGTTTTGTGCCCCGCCAGGGCTGCTTTCACGCCATGGAAGCCACACTTCGAACACGTCGGATGGCGATCTTTGACAGTTTTGCATGGCCCACATTCGCAATTCTTAAAGGAACACTGGCTCCTGTGTTCCTTAGATCTAGGGATTTCGATACCGTGATTCAAACATCTTCCACAATTTGGGGTGACTTTTTTCTCAGGATCGGAGGCAAGGATTCCCCCAGGACGAGAAACCAGATCTCCACGACGAGGAACTAGAGCTCCTTCAGCACCAGGAACTTGAACTTCTCCAGGACGAGGAACTTGTCCATAATGACGAGGAATTAGAGCTCCTCCAGGACGAGGAACTAGAACTCCACGACGCGGAACTAGAGCTCGTCCACGATAAGGAACTGGGACTTCTCTAGGACCTGAGACAGGGGTTCCTTCATGACTTGTGACAGGAATTGCTGAGTGAGACGTTCTTTCAGGATCTGAGGCGGGAATTAGTTTTGGACCGGTGTCAGAAGGTCCTCCAGCACATGTGGCAGGAATTCGTCGAGAACGAGATACGGGTTTCGGTCCTGGACTGGGGCCAGGGTGTCCCCCAGCACATGAGGCAGGAGTTCGTCTTGAACGAGGGACGGGGACTCGCCGTGGTCTGGGGGCAGGGATTCCCGCTGGGCTAGAAACCGGGATCACACCCGGACATGGAACGGGCATCTGGACCGAGCCGGCCGGCAGTCTTCCCAGATGCTGACCGGGGGTCTCGTCCACAGTCCGGGCCCACTTCTCCGGTGGCTCCAGGACGGTGTCCCCGTCCCAATCGCTCTCCAGCGCATTCCGAGGGGAGCTGTGGTCGATTGCCCTATTCCTGCCCTTCCGCTGCCTCTTCATCACCATGGTGAACTTCATGTTTCTCGGGCGGGGGTCGTCCCAGCGATGGAGCCGGACTCATCGGTTCCGGCACGAGAGGTTGAAAGGTAAACCGGAGGGACACAAGAAGGCGAGCGCGGATCCTGAGTGAGCCCTGCTCCGCCGTCGCGCGACGGAATGAGGCAGCCGCCGCCCCTCCACGTTCTGAGCGCCGAACTGTTTATTGACCGATCGTGGCACCCGGCACCTAGCGCCGCTCTGCGATCTAATGTAACTTAGTCGCTCCTCACTTAGAAACATTTTGCCCGATTTCTTTTCATCTGAAGCCGACGCGCTTTCGGATCAGGGTTACTTACTTACTTAGTTGGGGGCGCAGCCCCTCCGCGCCTTACATAAAGCCATTGCAGATTGGCGGGGGAGACCCCAGGTAGCAAGAAGCGTGCGGTCTCACAAAGCAAGAGTGAGACTCGTGTCTGTGGTCTAAAAGACAGTCGACGGTACTCCTTAATGGGCAGGAGTTTTAGTCAGACTCAACTTAAGAACCTTATCGAGGGTAGAGTGGGCTCTTGTCCCCCTCATCCTCTCAATTTAGCACGTCAGGAGAACGACTTGTGGCTGCACGAAGTGGTCGCGCAACGGATCAACACATTGGTACCATAGGTACAGGGAGGGCATGCAAATATGCACCTACTTTTTAACTGTCTTGCATAATAATGCTTGCTGGCTCGGAAAAGTTATGAGACTATAGACCAAGGTGGTCATCTCCTCAGGGAGGTGCTTTCGCTGTAAGGTCTTTTAAGAACCAACCTGCATTTGCATTACGTGGAGGGGAAACCAGCGAAAACCCTCCATGGTTGGGTGAGCAGGGACCAGGGGTATACTCAAGTGCAACGCAGCACTTCGAAAAATTTAGCATCACCGACACTATGGCAGTTCCAGCAAAACCGCCAATTGCCAAACGTTCCATCAAATCCTATTAGTTCCATCAAATCTATAAGTTCCATCAAATCCTATAAAATGTAAATCAAATCCTTTAAGTAAAATAACCATCAAATCCTATGAGCTATCAGGTTGCAGGCCTGAAGACCCCCGAACCCTCGGAGGAGGGGCGGGGGTGGTTTCCCACACAAGTTTACCCAGACGATGGAGAGCCTGGAGACACTTTGGGTTATTGAGTAGATCTTGGGGTCGATCTCTAACGAAATCGAGTTCTCCCCTGAGGTCTGCCGTCAACTTGCAGTCCAGTATGTAGTGAAGAGAATCACCTACTTCACCACATTGACAGGCGTTCGACATCGGGTATCCCATTCTAGAAAAGTAATTTGGGAACCTTCCGTGGTTTGTTAGCAGTTGGACAATAAAGGGGTCGTAGAGGTGAATTCTGAGATTAGGGATCGGTATAAATTTGAACGTGTGGCGACCTGTAGGTGCCGCCTCCCATCTTTGTTTCCACCATTCCACAGCTCTTTGAATGAGCATTGTTTTAATCGTTATGCTAGATCTCATCACCAGTATGTCTACGACCGCTCTCTCGGTAGCCAATTTGGCCGCCTCGTTGCCTCGGTAGCCGACGTGAGCTTTAATCCAATGCATCTGTACACCCTGGCATGACACGACCTTCCTGTACAGAGACTTAACCTTGTTGACCATGGGATTAGAATGTAATGGATCCCTTAAGGCCTGTAAAGCAGAGACTGTCGGAGAAAATGTGGGTGATTTTCTTCACATTGTAGATGGGGCTGGACTGCACCCACTCCAACGCTTTTTCAAGTGCCGACAGCTCTGCTTGGAACACCGTGCTGTTGTTGCTCATTCGGTACATATACCTTTCAATTATTACCCCAAAGTACATGACCACGAACGCTGCACCAAAACGTCCGTTTATTCCTGAGCCATCAGTATATATCTCTGTCTCCGTACATTCAGGGAGTGCGACGTCGAAGGGTACGACGATGCGTTCTGCAGGGTGAGTCTCCCAAACATCGATCTCTCTAGCAAAAATCGACGGTGAGAATAGTTCACCATAAACCACAACCTCAGTTTCGACTTTAGTGAGTAGGAACTGAGCATAAGCACGGATCAGGATTGCCGTACCTCCAGCGCGTTGGCCAATCGTTTCGCGGCTACGGGCAGCGGAGGGGGGTGGGTGGATTTCGCCACTCGATCGCAACAGTGATTGAACACTAAGTTACTACTGCGGAAGTAATTTTTAAGGGGCTGAATTTTGTAACCTGCGTTTAGGAGTTAGGCTTTCATTCTTTTCATACTTTAAGTACTTGTTTGGGTATCATTAAAATAAGAGTTCATTATTTTTTATCGTACCCTGGTCTCAAGGTACCCTTAAATCTATATAAATAAAAATGGGGTGTTTGTTTGTACATTGAATATTTTTGAACCCATATCAGGTTATTTATCAGTTTTAAGCCTTTCTAATGTAAAATCGGTATCTTGCGCATTTGGTGTCTGTATGTGTGCCCGTGCTACGTTCAAATGGCTGGGTGTATTTTCATTACATTCATTTAGTGACTGAACTTGGTTGCGTTAGTCTATCGGTCCGTCTTCTGGTTTTGTGTCTGTTTGTACAAGTATCACATAAATTTATTTAATATATTTTAACATTGTTCTATATTTGATAAATCATATTTTAATGCAGTAAATAAATTTATAAATTTCCTTTACTTACATATTTGAACAAGTTTCATGCTAAAAAATCTGAGTATACTTAAGTCTACCATAATTGGTAGTTTTGGAGAAACTGTAATCTATATTGAGTACTGCGATTACTCGATTCTTTTACCAGTACGGCTGAATGAGTAATTATTTTCCAAAAATTATTTTTACGGAATTTTAACTCTGATACTTTATTTTGATTCTTTACGAAATATAAACAATTTCCGAATATTTGGGGCAGACGATATTTTGCAGCGAACGGAAACTCGTGTTCGTTGATCACGTGTCAAGATATTTTCTGTTTTTTTCGCTTATAATTAATATTGCATTTTTAAATTTCGTCCATTTTTTTGTTATAAGTTGTGGCAACTATGGCGAAATCACGAGATAAAAAAGAAACACAAATATCTTCAGAACAACTTTTTTCCGACTTTACTTAAGTTTTTTATTTCTGTTTTCTGTTGTAAATTTATTAAATATTTATTTTTAGTAAATTGGTAATTTCTCTTTTCATCACACGCAACACCACCACAAATTATTCGATTTGAAGTGGCATGTAAGTTCGAATACAGCAGTTTAAGTGGAATTTTGCTGATATTGAAGGAATATTATATTTAAAAATTCGAACTAGGACTAATGAAATTTTAAAACTTTGTCATACTGACAGGAGGTCGAGGTGGCTTATTTTACGAATTGAAGCTATTTAAGTAACTTATATATGTCAAAGGTTTGTTAAAAACAAAGTTTTAGAAAAAAACGCTGTCAAATCGATTTACCATTTTTTAATGGTAATAGGTTGCATTTGCTTCGTATGTACTGAAGACATACAATTTTAAAACATTTCTGTTATTACTGCACGGCCACAAAATGGAATTTTCAAGGAAAATGTATGCGCTTAAAAAAATTAAGCGATAAATATCTTGTCAAATTAATTTGTCATCCTTCCCTTAGGGGTGGCAAAATTCGATAATGTCGCTTACCTGGTCCAGTCAAAAAATATTGGTAGGTAAACTATGAGTGCGAGAGTATTCTCCGTAGATTCGTCATTTTTATGAATTGAGCTGAGTAATTTTACAAGAAAAGAACTTAAAAAGGGTAACTTTCCTTCCGTCAGATTGTAGCTTTAACAGGAGTGCGATGTATGTGAAATCTATTACATGGATGGATATGCATGTATAGGATTTGTGATCAAAGTAAGTTATACTAATTGTAAAAATGACGAAAAAATTATTTTACTCACAAATGATTTGTCATTTTTCAACGAAAGAGGAGTGATTATTCTGGTCACTCTTTCAATTTATAGTTAACCAATTCAACCAGAGTAGGGTCGGATAATTCTAGTAGTCAATAAAATTACTTTTGAATGGAGAGTCTTTTTCGGGACCAAACCAATACCGCTTCACAAAAAACATTTCTAAGGAAGAAAATTGGATTTTATTACCAAGCGGAGCGTTTCGATATGTATTTCTCTCGATGAGCATTTCCCGCATACAGCCTTTTTGCAGCAGCTACTTTTTGTACGATTTCCCATGCAAAATCTCTGCACTCTGCATTTCGATCTTTTATTGGTGATGTCTTTTATAACTATCTGCGACAAAATCTGAGTATTTGTTGCATTAGTTTTAGATGCCACATATGGAGTATGAAGCTCTTCACAAAGCTGCAGGATGAAATTTCTCCTAAGTTTCTGCTTACCCGGCAATTCTTTATACAAAACCCAAGCATTTACCGCAGACATGTCAAAAATATAAAAAGTTCTTGCACAGGCCAGCGACGAGATCGCGATTTTGTAGTGTACAGGCATACCATTTGGTCTATAATGTCGACGCCGTACTTAGTACATTTATAAAAATGTAATTTCTGTTGTCTTCTCATTACTATCGATGGTAACAGTAGGGCGAAGAGAACGTCATAACAAAACATTTATTTTCATCTTTCGCTGATAAGTAGTAAGCGTTATATCCGAGCCTTTTCTGAACAATATCGTGGAATGAGGAAATTGTTTTCCCAACTTTGCTGTTGGTGGCACCTCTCTGCGGTTTTTCCTCAGTGTTCCTACAAGGCTTGCGCATTTTGATTTCAATTGTTCACAGCGTTAAAGATGTAAAATAGTTTTCTGTGGTTATGTTCCCCCTTTTCCCAAGTCTCCAATCACTACCAACTCACTTTCATTGTATTACCCATTTTTGCTCACAGCTGGGGAGGGCTTTTAATGCTTGTAAACAAGATGTAGAGGGGAAGACAAAATAAAACTTCGCGCTGTCACTGCGAAATGCGACAGGGGCCATTTTGATCCTTCCCGTCTTTCTAAGAATACGACTCACTATCTCCGCTTCTATGACTAATCAAATCTTGATGGATGATATATCTCGTCGAAAGCACTCGGAGGGTTAAAAATAAAAAGGTAAAATTACGACTTTGATAAACTCGTTTTCATGTAAAGTTATGAAAAACTACATGTTAAACTCATTATCAATGGAAAAATTTGAAATAAAACTAGTGTCTTTCGTCGCAACCTGGGTTGGCGGCAGTGAACACATCTGAGTGACGCAATCCAGTGAAAAGGGTTCATAAAATACTTAGAGAGTACGGAAGCAGGACACCTAGTGAGATCTTGTCGAGACCTGTCGTTAACTACAACAGTCATTTGATAAATTAGTTAAATTTCTGTGAGATGGCGACACAATTAGTTTGGTGACACTGCAGGTGTCACTCTTTGGCAGGTGTCTCTTTTGAACTAGCTCAGGATGAATTTCAGCCAAATGCGACACTGTTTGCATTCTGCAGACATTTGAAGCGAGTATTGTAACAGGTGCCACAAAGTTGGGAAAAAATGTGTTCTGTGCAGTGGTAAAATATTTTTATGAAAAGAGGTGGATGGTCACCAAGTTCTCCAGACTTCGCCACGTGCGACTCGTCGAATATGGATGCCATTGTCGCCGTCAACCCAAATGTTGCAAATGCTACCTTGAGAAAGGTACTTCCGACGGGATGAAAATTTAGAAACCCTCTGGACCAAGTGTGCAGTAGGGTGGGCCGAAAAAAAAATATTTTTCGAAATTGTTTATGCAATAGGGTAGAAAAGTTGCCTCTTACCTTTAAATTACCTGCTTGCATTCCTTTAATTTTTACTTAATGTCTTTAGCCTAAAGACATTAGAGGGATTGATCCTATCAAGCGTTTAATAATGCCGAAATGGGCTAAAAATGGCACTTTCTAACAGAATTTTTTAAATGATATTATTTTAATTTGTAATACCTGATACATATATTTTAGAGAATAAAAACACATGTTCAACACTTTGTCAACTTTAACTATGTGTCCTTCGTACCCACAAGGATCAAAATAATTATATCCGACGCCAGACTATAATGCTCGGCCGCACACGCCCCGCGTTCAGTTTATACACTAGGAATCACTGTTGCAGCTTTAAGAACTTGAGTAATTAATATTAGCCCTCACCTCTATACCAACAGTCTTACTACCTTTTACAAGTTAATGCTGAAAGTAATACTATTGAACTATAGCCTCCAACAGGGACTTTTTTTTGCGAACTATTAAAATAAAAATTAGTTATCCACAAAATGTGACTACGAGACATCAAGTAGCCATCATCATCCCTATTTGCAGCACTCCACATAAACTTCTACCTTCAGTTTTACGAACAATAGAAGGCGTTTCAAAATATTATTTGCTTGTATATTATTGTATATTATTTGCTTAACTATTAAACACGAACACACAGGTTGCTAGTGCAGAGAGTAATATCATTGATTCACAGTGACCCCACGGATCTTCGGAACGATGGGGTTATGAACAAGAGCCTCTCCGGTTCTTGTTCATAACCTCTCCGTTCCGAGTTCTCTTAGGTTCAACCTTATATAGATGGGACAAAATTCCATCTACAAAAAATAGAACTTATCTTTAAAATTAATATACTTACTCAGCTGGAGTGGAGAGGCAGACCATGAGTTCGTTGAATCATTCTGTTGAAGAGGATATTCCACTTGAGGATCCAGTGGAGTCGATGGTTCAATTTCCGTTTCAAATTTCTGCCATCTTTGTTGAGCTATTGTACAAGCCATTACTGATCTTCTCAGGTCCACTAGTTTACACTTTGGACATGGACATTTACGATTAGGGCATCTTCTCTTGTGCCCCTTTGATCTAGGTGGCTCCTTCTCGTGATTCCGACATTTCGCACATCTTGGGATGCGCGTTGTGGCCTTCACACCGGCTGGCTTTTCTTCTCGGTTGCGGTCCCAGTGACCTGCGTTCGGTTCCGACAACTTCATACCGTGATTTCTACATCCTCCACGACTTGGGTCGTTGCTGGCGGCGCCATCAGTCTCGTGAGTGAGCATCAATTGATTCCTCCTGCACAACGAAGAGCGGGAGCAGCGCTCTTCGGAAGCGATTCCTGCTATCTCCTATTCAGTGTACTTAGGAGGTGGCCAATTTGAGATGCCAAGACGAGGAAACGAAACTCAAGTCTACCATCCTCTCACTAGACAAGACATGCGACTAGACTGTTGGAAAATCTAGTTAAGAGCGAGACAATGGGCAGTCGCGAGCTGGATGAACCTCCAATAAGATCGCAAACCACTACAAGAGTAACCAATCCCATGCGATGCTCTTTCAGCGTGAATTCATACTGGAAGCGAGAGTGGATAAACAAGACCATTTTGAGGGTTGCCAAGTTTTCCTGGGTAGCTTCCAGTTGTTACATTTTAACATCGAGGAGAAAACAGAAACCCGTCTTCTTGCCTCATCGCCGTCGGAGGAAACGGAGGCAAGTAAAGCGAACACAGCTAGGTTTCGATGTTAGGGCAGTAACATCGAAACCAGTAAGATTGAACAATAGCATTAGATAGGCGAGCTCTTCCGTGTATATTTCTTAACAGTATATATATATATATATATATATATATATATATATATATATATATATATATATATATATATATATATATATATATATATATATATATATATATATATATATATATATATATATATATATATATATATATATATATATATATATATATATATATATATATATATATATATATATATATATATATATATATATATATATAATAAAAAACTTTTTTTTAAAATTATTATTATTATTTTTTTTAAATTATATTTTGAATAATTTTGAATTATATATATATTACCGCGGCGCCCTAAGAGGTGGTAAGGTGCCTCCGCTTTCAGAAATAAAATTTCATTCTATTTGTTGCCCTCTCGGCTATCCGACGATTTTCATTGGTTCATTGCAGGCTCCTCTTGTGTTTCTTATGGTCCTGCTGATGGTGGACGTGTTGTTCTGCCGAAATGGCCATCGACGATTTTGTTTTAACCACCTTAGAAGATTTTATACATTTAACTATTTTATAACTATCTTGAATTGATTTGAATTCGTTCCCGGGAATTCGATTGCATATAGCGGCTGGTTTTACTAACGGCGGTGGAAGCATGATAACTTTCAAATACTAGATCTCATATTTAATTTCGTAAAAGTTTCAAAAAATGACTAACAAAGACTTCTTCTCTTCAAGTATATGTATATTGTTCTAACCGCAAGAGGAAAACTGGAGTAATTATTTAACTTAGGAATAGTAGTCCCTCTTTTAACATAAAGCATGGAAATAATAGCAAATAAGAGAACCGCTTTTGTGGAGATATGGCATTTCCTAACTGACGTTTATTTAACCCAGGGAATGCAGAATTGCTAAGACCAAGGGCCACATAGATTCACTGCTACTTGGGAGACGACCGTAACATGAACCATATATTATTTATAGTTATCGTATATTACAAAGAAAGATAATAAAAGTAAATAAAGAATTTGATTTGATTGCGTGACGTAGATTTAACAATTGTTTTGGTACTTGGTTTGATCTTTGTAGTAGCCAAGCGCAAAACTGATCGGAAATTTTCATTAGTCCAGCTGGTTTTTTTTGATACGTTAATATCCACGACTGAAAAAGTTCGTTCACAGATATATGTGAATCCAAAGAGGCTTGACATTTGGATGCATTACCTAGCACCGATTTACAATTGTTTTTATAGGCAGAAGTTTAATGAATTGTCTTCATTCAATTTTTCAAACACCTTAACCTAATAAAAGGCAAAGTAAAACCAGGCGGATGCCGAGCGTATTTAAAACTAAGTGATACCGGTCGTCAGTGGCGCCACATCTACTTCGTTGTGCGCATGCGCGGTCTGTGTATCCCTGCTCTAAGCCAAGTCCCGGTCTAATTAGCCCGCATGTATTGGGCGGGTCCCGGGAGAAGGCAGTTGAGTTACGTGGTTTTTAACGTATGTAGGGTAGGTATTTTAATAGACGTCGCACTGGAGCGACACAAGGGTCTATTGGCGACGGTCCGGGATCAAACCAGAAGGGAAAGATCCGAGGACAACACCACGTAATTTTGAACCGCGGTCAGATGACGAGGTCACACCTGAGCTGGCATCCCACTCTCCGAACTTCCACACCATGCCGACGTGAGGACATTTGAGTCCACGCAGATTTAACGTGCACCAGCATGTGCATCCCTGATTTAACCTTAGACATCTGGTTGTGTGCTGTAGTGATTAGATTTCTGGCGGCATCATGTCTCAAACCCACATCATTTGATACTAATATAATCATGTGAAATGATCCCTGAAGCAGCTTTTCAAACATCAATCGAATAAAGCTAAATTTAAAAAAGTGTATAATCCCTGAGAGCGTCCGTGGGATTTTCTGGTAATGTAGAATTAGTTTTACCCCATAGCAGACATAATGACCAAATAACCATATCAATTGGTAGAGAGAATCAAAGATTGTATTGGTTAAGAAGGTTGAAGAGGTCAGAAGTCATGCAAGGAAGACTAAAGGTACCTAGAACGGATATAAACGTGTGAACCCCTCAGAGGGTCAAGAAAAAGTATTGGTTCCAGTAACGCTAACAAAATTCCAAAACCTGTTTTTATCGGAATTTCATTTACGGTTTTGGAACCCTTTTTTAAGCCACACGTTCATCGAAAGTACAACCGTACACTAAAGCATAAAAGTGTCCCCGCTTCAACAAAAAATAATATAGCAAACCTCGTTACGCTAGTTCGATTCTATTGATGCGATGATTTATAATTTATCAACCATAAAAGCGTAGTAAAATAATAGGCTGTTTCATTTTTAATTTATTAGCGAAAGAACCAGCTACTCCTTTCACGAAACTGATTCGATTCATTTTTGAAAAACTTTATAACCTGAAAAGTGTTTAACCCTTATGAGAGGTTTACACACATAATTCCACCTTAATCTGCAGTCTTCCCGACACAACTTCCGATCAATTTTTACCTTCTTGGCTAATAGAATCTTTCTAAATGATTCTATTCTAAAGGGCCGATAGAATCTTTATAAAGGATTCTATTCTAAGGAAAGGACTAATGGAATCGTTTCAAAGGATTCTGCTCTAAGAAAACGACCAATGAAATCTTTCTAAAGGTTGAAAAAATCCATGCATTCTTTAAACCAATAGATGTGGTTATCTAGTTATTAAGTGTGTTTTGGTAGGTGGGTTTAATTAACGACGCCCTGGAGCAACACAAAGGGCTATTCACGACGGTCCGGAATCAAACCCGAAGGGAAAGATCCGAGACACCATGTAATTTTGAACCACGGTCAGATGACGAGGTTACACCTAAGCTGACACCCAACTCTCCAAACTTCCACACCACGCCAACGTGAGGAAATTTGAGGCCATGGCAGATTTAATTTGCACCAGCCCCCGTGAACACGATGGTCTTTGGCTGGACCGAGTCACGAACTCGCAACCCTCCGGTTGCTAATCAGGTGCTTTTCCAACTGGGCTACCGCGACCCGCGTTTTGGAGTGAATTGAATTGCTAACTATTTGGAAATCTCGCAAGGCTCCGAGAGTTATATATTCGGAATTTGAAATTTCCATTTCTGAATTACAAATTTCAATTGAATTCAGCTGCAGCATATAGTCATTTTTCTTTTCTTAAAATGCTTGGAATAGGCAGGGCATATAGGTCAGTGATTTGCAAAATTCGCATTAAATAACATTGAAACTAAACAGGTTTCACAAATTTCACTTTCTTTTACAGAAGAACGCGCAAAACGAACAGTACAAAACCCGCACACAATGTTCGTCGGCATGTTGAATACGCAATTGCTGTAAATATAGGCTGAGTAGGTGGGAGCCACGAATGACAAACTTAAAAGCCAATTTTCATACTTTTTGCACTAAAGAAATGAAAATTATCATACGTGACTCATTCTTTATGAGCTATCAAAAGGAAGGGCGAAAAGTTCTGGGATTCCGAGCTCCTTAGACACAATATTTTATAGATGTCCCGTACCAAAATGAGGGAAAATATAAAAAATATGCACATCAAATGAGTGATCAAATATGTAGAGTGGCTAAAACCAAAACGGAAATTCCTAACGGGGTACGGCCTGAGCGTCCCATCGCTGTTGTCCCAGAGGCGGATGGACAACGAGACCAGCTTGTTAACAATAATCGATAAAATTATCTACTAGCAGTGATATCAGTTTTATTAATTATCATTGTTATTGATACTGGAGTTTATATCGTACCTGTTCCAGGAGCGGATGGGCAACGAGACCAGTTTGTTCACAATAACCAAAAAAAGTCTTTTTACAGTGTGATTAGTTTTACTAATGATCATTGTTATTCATAGAAGATTTTATATCATATATGTTATTGCAAATTAGCTGTAACCCTTTTTGGACATCTCCAACCAAAATGAGCACTCTTACCGGAGTAGGGTCTCAATGTGACACTGGTGCTATCCCAGGAGCGGATGGGCAACGAGGCCAGTTTGTTCACAATAACCAAAAAAGTCTTTTTACAGTGTGATTAGTTTTACTAATGATCATTGTTATTCATAGAAGATTTTATATCATATATGTTATTGCAAATTAGCTGTAACCCTTTTTGGACATCTCCAACCAAAATGAGCACTCTTACCGGAGTAAGGTGGGACCATCGTGAAGGAACAGGTCAGGATCTGCGGTACTGCGGTAGCTTTTACGTCACGATATGGGGCTACATAGTAAAAAAAAGGAAAAAAGGGGAGGCATCTTTTCTCTGACTTCACGGTATATGGGTGATAGTTACTTTTATGGGGATTCATTAGGCGCTTTTCATTGCTAATGTAATAAGTATAAATGATGCGGAAAAGATCACATTCCATCTCGCGCGCGATAACAGCTTGAATAGAAAGAAAATTTTCTAGAGGAAATGTCCCAAAGTCATCCCTCCTAACAGTGATTAGGGAAGCGCAAGTACCGAATGATCTTAATTATTTCAATCTAAAATGGAAGGTCGATGGATCTATGATCGTTTCGTTTTCCAGTCCTAAAGATTCTTACTGTGTTAAGGACCGCATGAATTTACTACCACACAGGTGCAAAGATGTTATTCATTAGTAACAAATATATATTGTAAAGGAGAATTCGATCTAAAAAATATGCTAATGACTATTTACATTTGAAGACCAAGTATAAATTATTATAGTCATTGATTGTCATTGAAGTTAATCAACTAAGTTGGTTTTATCAGCACCGAAAAGCAAACTAGGAATCTCAAATGATTTATCCTAACACATACGGTGTAATTATCCCGTTGATTATCCAAATCTGGCCCCCCCATCACTTTAAGTACATATTTATCTCCTTATGTAAACCCTGGTTTGCATCATAGCTGGAGTCAGTTTTCATCTAGTTCAGTTTCACTGACAGTTGTCTCGCAATGGTACATTTATTTTTTTTACAGTTCGAATTTTTTGGTTCTCGATTATTTCTCGCGGGTTGAAAGATAAGCTTTACTTACTTTAATAGTATTTCATACTACCATTTAAGAGTCTGTAAGCACTGTTTTGCCATACATCGTTGACGATTAAATCTAGTCAGATGTGAAAATGTGATATGCCCATATTATTGTCAAAATCGATGTGTCCATCCATGTGTCTTTAAATGAATAGTGGCACTGGGGAAACATTGCACCTCTATATTTAAGATAAAGGAGAGGAGGCTATTGTATTTAATATATATTTCGACTTTTTTGCAGTTGAAGAAAATTTAAAATTAGTGCACTGTATTATTAATAAATTTTACCGAAATAAGCCGAATCGTAAGAAACATTCAATATAAAATAACAGAATATTACGGAAACATTCCAATAAGAAATTTTAAATCTCGTTAAGGGTAATAATCTACTTGAAAATTCTAATTGTATATATAGATATATCGTCGGCATAAAGCATAAACTCATTAACTGATATTTTTCGGAGACACTAAATGCTTTTTCATGATGACGAGAAATACATTTTCATATGTAATCTGTTCACAGGATATATAACACGTCAAAATGCTTATAATTCATATATCATTTTACCTAAAGGAACATATGTAGTATAGACCCCCCCCCCCAATCCATTTGATGACATTATTTCATCGCCAACCCTCAATTTCGATTTATGTGGTTTCCACTCCATTCTAACAACCCTACATCGTCCCTACTCTATGTATATATAGACCACGTACCATAACCATTCTCATTTCGTTCACCAGTAGCTATTGCAGTAGGACGCGATTAGGATCCTGGGAATTTTTTCTACAATGGTTCGCTTTGAAATTTCGTTTTCCATTTTACAAAAAAATCGAATGGGGTGCGACTGAGGGTTCAGTTCACGACTGGCAGCCCCGTTTAAACAGGAAACCCTCATTTACAGTGAAATCTGTTTATAGGATTAGAATAAATTTATTCAACTTATGTACAGTTTTTTGTAATACATCTGTTATTTCTGATGTTATATTGATATAAGGGTGGTTAAAATAATGTCGCCAAGTAACGTCAGGGTTGGCGACGAAAAAAAGTCGCCAAATGGATTGGGGTCTATACTACATCTGTTCCTACCTAAAAGCTAATAGCTTCTCTATTAATAGAGATTGTAAGTATTAATTAAAACTGTTATATTAAAATGTTACTTCAGGAGATGTTAATTTTTGTGAAAGAAAATTTAAAAATTGCTTACAAAGTAAAAATAGAATTTGTAGGTATATTTTCTTCAGTCAAAATATTTTCATAGAAAAAAGAATTATATTTCTATTTTGACTGACCACCCCACCTATATATATACTGGATTCCTTAAAATTTAATTCTTGAATTTCATTCACCTCAGACAAACAAAATTTTGTTAAACGTGTCTTCAGTCTTAAAAAAAATTCAGAGCACTATTTGATTTACAGAGAAAGACCTTAGGGTTTAATAAGTGAACAGTCATATCAATAATTATCAATAAAAAGTGAACAATCAGAAATGCAAGTTTTAACTATTGTAAAAGATTCCTTACAAATCATATTATAAGAATTCATTCTTTATAGTTTCATTCTTTACCCCCATAAATATAACTTTATATCACATAAATATATAAATAGAACAACAGTTTATTACTATTTTTTAAGCTGTCAAATTATCAGAAATTCATTTGTTTAATTACGTAATTTATCCTAAAAATAAGCATTACATAAAAAAGACAATGAATACTACTAAATAGGAAAAGGATCGAAAATATTTTTGGCTAATATCCCCACTAGTTGTCACATAAGCATGGTCATTGAAATCTTTTAAATTGCTCTATAATTAATGAATGACTTCTTTAAAACTGCTTCGATTCGTTCTAAAATTCAGCACACTTATTTGGAAAGGTCAAAACTCTAACGTAAGACAAATATTCAATATTTTAACGAATTATATGGTACTGGGACCACTTAACGAAAATTTCTCCAAACGCTTTATGTTAATCCCGGAAATACAAACGAATGAATATTTTTATGTGTGTAAATTAATCCGAAATTAACAACAAAAGGATGAAGCTGTATTGTTTCAAATCTTGGAAAAAATGAATTGATGGATATTTGCAGAGATTTTACTATCTATTTCCGTCTGACCACAAACTCTTCGATTGCAAATCCTTCTCTCCAATGGCCCTCTTATCGTGACGTCACAGAAGCTGCACTGAGGCAAAACCTCCTATAAACAAGGCCCATCAACCAGTTGTAGAACAGGTTCTGACGTCACACAACTTGGGCCATCGCGATCTCGTCCAGTGCCCCTTATATGCATCAAGACGCTAAGCCTTATCACAGCCGTTCTTGACACGTGGTTTATATTTGTTTAATTTTTTTCACTTGTAATTTATGTTAAAGCAACTTGAGTTATCATGGTGAACAAGTGTTGTATACCCAAATGCCGTGGAAATTATATTGGCACGCCACGCATTTCAGTATTTGGATTTCCAAAGAATGAAGATCTTCGGTCACAATGGTTAGCTACAATTCCTAGGGATTTCCAAGTTACTGAACATTCAAAAGTAAGTAGTTATCTTTATTTCTTTTAGAAAATAATCATACGAAAATCATTTGTATCGTGATAATTTTGCAAGTATCACTTAGTTATAAGCAAATTTATAATTAAATTTAAAATATATTTTCCTCATTGTTTAATGCAATCAATTTTTGATCTCCGGAAAAAAATAAAATGTCACTTTATTTTGCAAGGTTATTTTCACTGTCAAAAAATATAATTTGCGTAAACAAAAAGTAAGCTGGAAGGTATATGAAATTGGTATGTATATGCTAAAATATATAACATGTTGTCATATAAATATAATTTGAAATATAAGAGTGTACATAAATAAGATAAGCATAAACAAATTTATTTTAATGATAGTAATATTATCATTAAAGGTTGGAAGATATATGATAAAGATATCCATATCATGTATACATTACATATATGTACTAAAATTATTTAAAAACTGAGAAGAGAGTTTTAGCATGTAAAATGATTTATAAATAAAAAATGTTTAGCTGAGTTCAAATTTGCAGAATACATGTATACTCAAGTCCAAAAATGAATGCTTTTCTGTTATTAACAAATTCCTTTTTTTTTATACTTAAACAATAAAACAATTTTTAAATCCTAAAATTTAAAAAATCATATTTCTAGGTTTGAAGTACATTTTCAAGAAGCTTTCATACGTCGAGTTAGTTCCTGTTATGATCCTTCCACTGGAAAAAGGATTGAAGTGCCATTGAAGCAACTTCGTTTACAAGAAAATGCTGTGCCGACAATCTTCCCCAACTGCCCACAATATTTATCTTTAAAAAAATGTGTTCGTGAGAATTCTCGAAAAAAGTATTCGAGGTTAGAAAATGACCACATGCAGACTGCTATTGCAAAAAGTTTTAAAACATCACAGGATTATGATAAACAGTTTCTTTTTAATGTGATCTTGATGAACTTTTGAACACATTCAAGAATACAAGCCTACCGCCTTGTTGGAATATTATTCAAAAAGACAATCAAGTGCTTATTGTGAACATTGATCCAGATCCTGTGCCTAAAATTACATCATCAGTGAAAATTGATGAACATTTATTATTATCAGTGTTCGTAAAAAATACAGCTATTGACAACATAAAGGGTATTACTTTGCCATTCACAGTGAAATATGTGTGTGAAGTATGTAATATTGTAGAATGGTTAACAGGTTCACCACCTGAATTAGAGAATTTTGAGTATAAGGTAAGTGCCTTAAATGAATTGTTTCAAGAATTATTACATTTAGCGAATGATGAACAGAAAAATGTGGTAAATTTTCTATTAGAGCAACTAAATCTGTTAGCATCACATAAAAATCATAGGAAATATTCTCATGAGTTTTTAATATTATGCTGTTTAGTATATTCCATTTCTCCACATTGTTATAGGTTTTTACGACATTCTGGCATAATTACTGTTCCCCATCCATCAACATTGGCAAAAATTTGCACAAAATATAATGTCAATCCTAAAACCAAGCAAACTGATTGCAATTTTTTGTCATATGCTGCACAAAAATTTAACTTTTTACATGAAAGTGATAAAAATGTTGTTTTATTATTGGATGAAATCCACATTAAACCCTTTTTAGATTACAAAGGTGGAAATATATTAGGTTCAGCATTTGATAGTGAAGATGCTGCTACAAGTGCCCATGTTTTTATGATTCAGAGTTTAAAATCAAGTTACAAAGATGTAGTGCATGTTCTTCCTGTGAAGAAATTGACTGCAGATTTGTTGTATAAGTATATCTATAAAGTGATAACTGGCTTAGAAAAATAGGCTTTACTGTATGTTGCATAATTACAGATAATAATGCTATTAATCGAAAAGCCATTACAAATTTTGCATCTCCTCCCAAAGTTAGTATCGTGTATCCACATCCTGTTGATCCGAAACGCCCATTATTTTATATTGTTGACCCAGTGCATTTACTTAAATGTGTAAGAAATAACTGGTTAAACCAAAAAAATAAATGTTTATGCTTTCCATCATTTTCTTTAGAAAATATTGATGCATCAGATGTTAAAACAGCATCCATAGCTTCTCTTCAACAACTTTATAACTCTGAAGAGAGAAACTTTATAAAATATGGCTATGGTTTAACGCTCAAAGGATTAAATCCAAGTAATTTAGAACGGCAGAATGTAAAATTTGCACTGCAAATTTTTAATATGTTTGTTGTAGAAGGCTTACGAATTGCGGGTGAAGAAAAACACATTGCAGATTATGTAGGCACTTCAATGTTCATTGAAGTTATCTGTCATTGGTTTGATATTATGAATGTGCGAACGCCCTTTAAGGGAAAGCACAAACGTAATGTATTTCAAGAACCCCTTACCCTGAAGGATGATCACAAAATGAAATTTTTAGATTCCTTTTTGAATTGGTTGACAACATGGGAGGGTTTAAAATTAGGAAGCGGTACTTTCACACGAGAAACTCAAATGGCTTTAAAGCATACTACATATGCAGTTATTGAAATGACAAGGTATTGTGTTGAAGAATTAAAGCATGAGTATATTTTAACAGGTAAGCTTCAAACAGATGTACTAGAAGATCGCTTTGGAAAATATAGGCGATTAGCAGGTTCAAATTATAACATTTCTATAACACAAATTTTTGAGACTGAAAACAAGTTAAGAGTACAGAGTCTGTCAAGTATTCTAATGAGAGAACCAGATGATGATCAGTCAGTAAGTCAATTGCAAGAAAATATTTGTTTGTGTGACATTGACCATTTAGAAAAATTACTGTTAATTACAGTTGAAGATTTAACTAATTATCAAACTATGTGTCCTCTTTTAACTTATGTAGCAGGTTATTGTTGTCATATAGCTCTCAAAAGACTGAAAAATTGTTCTTTTTGCAGAAATATAATTTTAATGGACGATGATTTAGAAATTGATGATAGATTTAAATTAATTAAAAACCTGGACAGAGGACAATTGAAGTATCCATGTGAGGATATAATAAATATAATTTTATATACTTACATAATAATTGATAAGTTAGTTACACGTTCAAAAGAAACTGGATTTTTAAAAATGAATAACCAACGTTCTGTTCTTGTCGGTTTAACATTTAGGATTTTGTGTTCCAATGAAATATTCATTGAAACAGATGGTTGCCCTTGTAATCATTTAGGTGACAATGTAATGAAATGCATAATTTGGTCTGCTTCAAATATATTATTAAAAAATTTCTGCAAAAATAAAAATGATAACTTGATTAAACAAAAAGAAGGTGCAACTTTTTTGAGAAAAAAGCGCAAACTTAAAACGTTGCAAAAATAATAATTGCATCAATTTCCCAATCAAATCATTTTGAAATATAAATATGTAGTTATAACTTTATATACTATATGCCATTCTAATGCCTTTTCAGTCTTATATAAAACGTCTTTAAAACAGTTAAATACAAGCATATTTTCATTTTATAATAATTCAATTTATTCCATGTTAACCTCAGGACACTATTTTGATACTTTTTCTGAAGGGTGTATATAAAGATCTCTGCATGTATATAAAATCATTTAGTCCTTCTATATAAATTATTTGTATTCTTTCTTCTATGAAACATTATTTAAATGTGACAGTAATTGATTTGTAATGCAGATTCTGCATTATATTTTGCTTGTGTAAATAAACAACTTATTTGAAATTTTGTGTTTTCATACTTATTTTTTAAAGTTGCTTTATATTTAAGTATCAGAAGACTTTTTCTTTTCCATACTGATTAAAATAGAAAACTTGTTTGTTTTAGTTAAAATTCACTAAAATGACACTATTATCAAATTTATATAACGTTGATCTTAGTTTCCAAAACAGATTGAAACTTGCCGAAATTTCACGTTTGAAATGTTATCTAAAAAATTTAATATACTTTGCTCTTTAATCAGCTGATGTCACTAAATCAAATTTAATAAGCTATTAATATTTGTGTTTTAATATAAGGTTTTCAAACGTATATAAAACAATTAACAGAGGAACTCGTATCTTAATATAAAGAAAAATGCCCTACTCTAGATTTTAGTGTACTTTTTTTATAGATTGGGCTTAAAAAAACCTTTTTTTTATAGATTGGGCTTAAAAAAACCTTTTTTGAGTGTAATTTGGAGAAGTGTAGTCTCTTCATTTACAGCAGGGAGTGTTGGGAAAATTATGTATGGGATTCTACATGGCCCAAGTTCGGCTACGTCACGAAACCTGTACTTCGGCCTTGTATATAGGTGGCGTTGACTGAGGCCCGTTCCTTCATGATGGCCCCGAGTGGGGTTTCAACGTCACACAGTTGCTGTCCCAGAAGCGGATGGGCAACGAAACCAGTTTGTTAACAATAACCGATAAAATTATCTTTTAACAGTGTGATTAGTTTTACTAATTATCGTTGTTAATGATAAAAGATTTTATATCATAAATTATTGCAAATTTGCTGTAACCCGTTTTCTACATCTCCAACCAAAATGAGCATTCTTATCAAAGTAGGTTCTCAACGTGACACCACTGTCCCAGAAGCGGATGGGCCAAGAAGCCAGTGTGTTAAAAAATAACTCACAAAATTATCTACTGACAGTGTAATAGATATATACCAATTATTATTATTGGCCAAGAGTTTATCATATCTGCTATCGCAAATTAGCTATAACCGGTTTCGTACATCTCCAACCAAAATCAGCATTCTTACCGAAGTAGTCTCTGCTCCAGAAACGGATTTGCAACTTGCGAAGAAAATCATAGTCGATGGGCTTCTCTTTCCGGAATTTGCGGTCGATCCTAATATCGGCGGCCGTGAACCGCTGCCGCTCTATCACGACGTAACAGTAGAGACATTTGCAGTTTTCCCACTTGCACTTTATGCCTTCGCCCAGCACGTGTGGCGTACCGTGTTTCCAACATCTTGCACAATGCGGCTTCTTTCGGCACGCTTGCTTGGGCTGCTGCTGCGACTCCATCGGCTGCTTGTCGTGCACTGGCGGCGTTGCTTTGCTCGACATTTGGTGGCGTCGCTCCAGGAGGGCTGACTCTCTTCTGTTGGCACGGCACACTCGTGGATGGCGCCCTCGCTCGACTGAAACAGATGCAGTTGGAACAAACCGTATGGGATTGTCACTTCCCCAGTAGGGAGTTACCCATGACTTTTGCCTGAAGGGGCTACCATGGCATCGCAAGCACTCTATTAAAAGGGGTTGGTTTAGGGTTTAATAGCGCAAGCGCCATTTTTGGCCAAGCTGCGCCAAACACAAGACAACAACAAGAGACGGAAAAAAAAACTAGACTGAACAGCTAAAAGCAGAGTCGATCAAGCACTGGTCAGCTTTTCTCGTTTTTCGAGATACATCGTCCAGATATCGTGCCTGAAGGCGCTACCATAGCATCGCAAGCTGTCTATTACCCCCTCCTGGCGGCGAGGTATCTCAGAGTTGTGTCGACGAAAACTGCACCCCAAAAAAGCTAGTTCCCTTTAAAAGTGTCAGCGTTTGGACAAAGGAATTGCTTTCCCTTTCTTCAGTCAATTGGTCACAACAGTAGACTACTTAGATCGGACCATCAAAGGAGAGCGACGGCAGTGATAGATATAAAGCTACGGGCTACTTCCCAGGTTCGAGAATACCCTAAGTATACATAGAATCTTCTCAAGGGAAATGCTTGTGAAACGACTTTCAAATAATGCGATAATTCAGGGGATCAAAATCCATTCGACTGATCCATACAAGTATTACAAGTATTTGAAAAAACAAATAATTTGTTGTAACAATGGGAACTTTGAAATTATAAATTTATATATTTTTCTTGTAATGAGTAATTTTCTTCTAACTGTAAATAAGTTAAATTCTAGCATCGATTTTGTTCACAACAAAAGTTTGCCTCCATTAAACAGATTTAAAATATGATTTTTGTATAAATCAAGCGATGAAATTATTTATCGCAGTTGAGTTAGACATGAGAGACTTAAAACAAAGCAAAGTAAAAAAATATTTAATACTTGCTTTGCTAATGTAAAATATCCAAAAGAGTAATCAAAACGAATAATATTACCCCAAAGGTTCCAGATTTTGGATGTTCTCATATCAGTGAAGAAATGAGTAGAAACAAAACCGTAGACATGGTAAACTGAGTTATTTTGCACCAATAACTTTTTAAAGAACGGAAGTATGGGACGTTTGGAATCTTCTTGATCATGATTTCGAACGATTATTTTTTGTTAAATTTTAATGGTCTAGTTATATCCGACAAACCTATGAGGACCCCAATAGACTAAAATTGCATCCGGACAATCAATGTTTCTTAGGCGCAAGGTACAGAACACAAAAATGGAGGATTTAAGTAAATCCCGAAACATTTGCGATTTGTTTCATATAAATGCTTGAAAATAATTTTATAAAATTGGCAGTGATAATGGTTTGGCGTAGCCTCAAGTAGTTTTACACAATAAAACCTAAATCTCAACCTGTTTTTTCGAAGGTCTCAGTGTCATTTATTTTGTCTTCCATTCAAAATGAGTAGCCCGGTTGGAAGAGTAACGGATTAGCAACCGGAGGGTTGCGAGTCCGAATCCAACCAAAGACCTCTCGCGTAAAAGAGGGGCTTGTGAGAGCTAACTCTATCAGTGGCCTGAAACATCCTCACGTTGGCGAAGCGTGGGAGTTTGGAGAGTGGGATGCTAGCTCAGGTGTGACCTCGTCATCTGACCATATTTCAAAATTACGTGTTCTCCTTGGATCTTTCCCTTCGGGTTTGATCCCGGACCGTTGCTACTAGCCCGTTGTGTTGCTCCAATGCGACGTTAATTAAATACCTACATATCTATCCACTGAAAATGAAGTGTTTCTCAATCCCTTGGTCGCAGCCTGGTACCGTGCTCTAGCATTAGATATATCGGGTCGTAAGAGGTTATCTTGTGATTTGTCATTTTTGATATCTAAGGATTTTTTTATGAAATATTTCATAATGGTAATGTTCTGAGAATAATATTCGTGAATGTGCCGAAATGCTCAGACTCGGAACGCCTAAAAATAATTTGTATAGCAAACATCACTGACCAAGGAACTGTAAAGAAATTTTTCCATTGAAAATGAAGATTAAAGCAGTCTATCCGGGTCTCAAATCTGATAATACTGAATACAGTTTCTTCGCCGCAAGTTCTCACTGCAGTGTAAGTTCTTGTTTAGAAAATCGAGTGACGTGATTTTTTTTAAATATTAAGCCTAGAGATTAAAATTTTAATATGAATGTGACAAGGAACTTGCTTAATTTTGGTGTAAAAAAGTCTCGTATGGAAGGTGTTCATGGCCCAACAAATAAAACTTTTTGGTGATCAGAATGAGATATGAGAATCAGTAGAAATTATTTTAATGTTGGCCTGGAAAAACTACAACACGCTACAAGATTTCATTAGTCCAGTGATTGATAACTAATTTAAATGTAGCATGTCACATCGCATACATAAGTGTATACACACTCCTTATAACCATGACATAATTAATAATTATGTTTTTTTTAGAGCATGCACTTTAAAAAAATTGTAAAAACATTTACGAGTAGATTTGTTGAAACCGGGTCCTCTTCTTATAAAACACTAGCTGAATTACCCGGCGTTGCTCGAAATGAATTGTTTGTAACTTATGGTAATACTCAATATTAGTCCTATGGATATTTCGAATTGTTTTGAGATCTCTCTGCAGACCCAGGACAAATCGAATGGGGTTAATATCTAGTCTATATTTCTTGCAGGGTTTTAAAGAATGAGTAGCAAATTCGATGTGAATTGATCAAACTGTGATAGTAAGGATAGACAATGTCATTCCTATGGGGATTTCGAGGGCAGCAAAGTTCGAAGAGCAACGGATTAGCAAACAGGGGGTTGCGAGTTCGAAACTCGGTCCAGTCAAACACCGTCGGATACACGTGGGATTGTGCACGTTAAATCTGTCGTGGCCTCACATTGGCGTAGTGTGGAAATTTGGAGAGTGGGGGGCCAGCTCAGTTGTTGTTCTCGTCATATAAAAGTGGTTCAAAATTACGAGGTGTTGTCCTGGGATCTTTCAATTCAGGATTGACCCCAGACCATTGCCAATAACCCGTTGTGTTGCTCCAGGGGGACATTAATTAACTTCCTACTTACCTATTTGGATTTCGAATTGTTTTTAGTCCTTTCTCCCAACCTAGGACAAATAGAATGGGTTAATATATAGCTTATGTTTCCCGCAGGATTCCAAAAATTGAATGCACTAAATTTGGTGTGAATTCGTCGGACAATGTCGTCAAAATACTCAGTGTTATTCCTATGGGGATTTGGAATTGTTTTAGCCCTTCTCCAGACCTAGGACAAATAGAACGGATTAAATATGTAGTCTTTATTTACTTCAGGATTCTAAAGAATGAATGAACCAAATTTGGTGTGAATTGATATGGCACTGATCGAAAAAATACTCAATGTTATTCTTATGGGAATTTCGAATTATTTTTAGCCCCCTCTAAAGATCTAGGACAAATCGAACGGGGTATATATAGCCCCAACTACCCGCAGTAGTCTAGAGAATGCGTATGTGAAATTTGTTGTGAATTGGTCAAACTGATATTAAGGATACTCAATACAATTCCTATTTGGATTTCGAATTGCTTTTAGCTCCCTCCGTAGATCAATGACGAATAGAACTGAGGTTAAAATATAGCCTATGTTTCCCACAGGATTCTGAAGTATGAATGTATCAAATTTGGTGTAAATTGGTTTTATAATGATCATAAAAATACTCAATGTTGTTCCTATGGGGATTTTGAATTGTTTTTAGACCCCACTGCAGACAAATCTGGTTGGGGTTAATATCTAGCCTATGTTTCCCGCAGGATTCTAAATAATGAATATATCAAATTTGGGGTAAATTGGTTGGACAATGTCGTAAAAAATGTAATGTATTCCTATAGGTATTTCGAATTGTTTTCAGCCCCTCTGCACACCCAAGACAAATAGAACGGAGGTTAATACGTAACCTATATTACCCGCAGGGATCGGAAGAATAAGTGTACCAAATTTGGTGTGGATTGGTCAAACGGTGTAAGATTTGTATAGAGAACAGAAAGACGCCAACTCAGCTTTACCCCGGTAACCCAGAATTATACCCGGCGATGCTCGGGTTGAATTGATTAAATGTTGATTCTATTTCATAGAAAAATGCAAGCATCATTTCAGTATAAAGAAAATTTTTAACATAGTTTTACTTTTTTATATCTTCTATAATTTACTTCGGACGCAAATACGTATACATAATATATCCATCCATATAATCCATTTCACATTCATCACTCTTGCTGTAAGACAAACTACAATATCTTTTTCTGAGACGATTTCAGAAGTCGATTTCGACTTTTGGAGTGATTAAGAATGCCAATTAAGTTCATTTTCAGTAAAAATGAGGAACTTTCAGCGTATTGTCTTGAACTCAGTTTTCCAATCAATATTTATTATTTGTGGTACCCTTGCACCATGGATTTTCGAATTTCATTATCATTGTGAGAGGATGCAAATTAAACTGTTACGGAATTCGTGGTTATTTTATTTTGAAGCACACGTTTTTTTTCTTGAAAATTCTATTCAGCTGCACGTGGAATAACGGAGCTTGTTTTTAAGACAAATGTCATCACTGAGACAAAGCAAACTCAATCGAGATTACACTTTTTACAAAATCACTGCTTTCAATGAATGTTTCACAGGTACCTAAGTTGTATACGAACAGTTTCAACTTCAAGTAAGCAACCTTGACCTCCTGCCACTTAAGACAAAAAAATTCTATTTTCAACAGTTCTAGTTTACATACTTCTTTACTATATTATTCCAAGATCAGCAGTCTTATTTAAAATTCGCTTTCCTGCAACAGAAAAATTTAGTTTTGAATCGAATCCTTAAGGTACTTTTTTCAATTGAGAGACGCAATTTCTATATGGAAACCACGTACCTATTAAAATGATAGATGTAGTTACTTGACTATGGAGTACGGCTTTTAATAATACCCATGAAAAACAAATGAGAATAATGTAAATTAAATTTATTCCAATAATCTTGTAATGAATATATGTCAAAATTTAGAAATATCTTTGAACTACAACGTATGGCTACCCGTTTTGATTTAACGTAACATTGTTTACAAAAATTAAAACAAATTATTAAAGTTATTAAAACAAGCCAGTTTGTTTTTAGAATAACTTCATTTTAACTTTACCAGTTATTTAAAATAAGAAGTTACACACATTACTTAAAAAGGTTTCCATTTATTTTTATGAAACAGAATTCTACAAACTATAACGTATTTAAACAATGACTTAAGGAAAGTTCGTCGAAATATACATATACAACCAAGAAATTACTCATGCCAAATCAGTGGTATTTGGCAGAAAATAAAAATAATTCATTACAATTTAACTCCTAAATAATATATCTGTAATATGGGAAGTAATGGAACACATAAATACAAACAGAAGCGAAATGCGGTCATTGAAAAATGTAGAATTCTGAAAAACGAAAGATCTGAGCGTGTCGAATTTCGACGTCATGAGAATATTCTGAAATAGAGAAATTCGAAAAAGACCCTTGAAAAATATTGATAGACAACAATGAATTATTTACAAAGCGAAAACATTTAAAAGTAACATTTGTCGTTAAAAAGAGTAATTACAACGCTAAAAACAATCGCTATAAAAAAGGCAGCAGTAAACAATTTGAAATTCTAAATTACTATGGATTTAAGAGTTGGGTTGGACGGGTTTGCTGTATTGGATGTGAAATAATTACATAAAAAATCATGCTTATTTAAAGAAGTAAAATATAAAGCTCGAAAAAGTAGCGTATTAAATGTTTATTTAAAGCAGTAAAATGTAAGACATGAAAAAGTACTGTATATTGAATTTTGAACATTTTCTACGTTTTTTTCCTAGAATTTAACACGAATATTTAAGTAAAAAAAACATAATAAAAAAGTTGGGGTAAAAACCATTACAGAAGGGTTACGGAATCAGCCAGTGACGTCATGGCACTCAGTCCAATCAGGTAATTTTTTGAACATTTTATGTTAAAATTTAAATTTTTGAAAATTTTAAAGGGGCGGAATATATTTCCCAGTTTATTCTGCGTATTTTGACACATCTCTCAGATCTCTACGTGCTGTCGTTGAGACGAAGATAGATTTCCAACAGACAAACTAACACATTAATGGTGTAGATCAGGGGTTTCAAACTGGCGGCCCCGAGGTAATTTTTTGTGGCCCACGATTATCTGAAATAAAATGAAAACAGGACAATATGTTGCGAAGAAAATAGCACTTAGGGGAGATCGAGGCAATACCGTACACACAATTTCGTCTTGTTAACTGACTTTGTTTAAAAATCATCTACAAAAAACGTTTTGACTTATTTTCCTACGTGTGAGCAGTTAAAAGCACAAAATCAAAGTTGCTCCTTTTCATAATATTGTGGTAAAATTGAAGAAATCAAAAACGAATTCGATAAACGTTTTAATGATTTCAAAGAATTACAAAAAAAAATCTCTTTTTATTAGGCTTTTCTTCTTTGAAGTCGAAAATGCTCCCACTTCGATACAACTGGAATTAATTGATTTCCAAAATGATTCGGTTTTAAAGGACAAATATCGAGAAGTAGGAATTCCCAAAATATATTCTTATTTAGGTGAAAAATACCCGGAAATTAAAAAGTTTGCTGCACAAATTTTATGCTATTTTGGGAGTACGTACTTGTTTGAGCAACTATTTTCGTTCATGAAATTAAATAAAACGGTCTACAGATCAAGATTAACTGATAAACATCTATATGCCATAATTAAGATTGTCTATTCTCAGTGTTTGAATCCAGATATAGGAAAACTAGTAGGAGGAAAGCACTGGCAAGTTTCCGGTATAAAAAATTCATTTTAGTTTTATAAATACATTAAATTAAATAAACGTTTAAATAAAAGCAATTATATAGCAATATTATAAATTATTACCCTAAATTCACTTAATTACATAATGTGTTTTAATTATCCTATCCATATTCCTGAATCCTCACTTCAAAATATAATTTTAAGAAAATTTGTAAATGTGATGTGGCCCGCGTGGATCTTACCAGTTGCATTAAATGGCCCCCGTTTTAATTGAGTTTGACACCCCTGATGTAGATGATTGAAAAGTGATCAGAATAATCAGTTTTATTTCATAGAGAAATATAAGCATCATTTCAATGTACGGAAAATAATTTATTAACATAGCTTTTACTTTTTCATAACTTCTACAGTTCATTTTGGACGCAAATATGTATAATTGATATATGCATCCATATAATCCATTTCATATTCATCGCCATATGTATGTCAAATAGTAAAAGTTTTTTCCTAGGTGGCAACTAGAGTCGATTTTGAGTTTTAGAGTAATTACGAATATCCCCGTGCGTTCATTTTCAGTAAAAATTGCGAATTTTTGACGTAGTTTTGCACTTAGTTTTCCTATGAATATGTTTTACTTGTGGCATTCTTGTACCGGGTATGCGATGTTTTAGAATTTCATCAATATGGGAAGATGGTCAGTTAAATTGTTACGGCATTTGTGATTAATTTATTTTGAAGCAAATACATTTTCCATGAAAATTCCATTCAGCGGCACGTGGAATAATGGTAGGTATTTAATTAACAAATGTTAACAATTTTAGGGCGATGAGACGTCTTATTACCTTCAAATGGTAAAACCTCTGTATAGGTATGTTCTAGGCTATTGAGACAATATATTCTCTCATTTGATAGTGTAATATCTAGGAGGTGTTCTAGAAGAGACATACAAAAGCACATCACCCCTTAAAAAACTAAATTTTGTTTCGTGCAAATTACATTCATACGAGGCGAAAGATCTTTACCCATAGTTTTTTTTACAAAACATTTTATTTAGCATGATTTTCAAGGGATTAATTATCCACTGATAATTAATGTTTGTGAGAAAGGACCAAACTAGAGGTTTTGAAATTTTAAAATTCTTTATCGCATCGATGGCCCGCAGGTCGCCGGCTTCAAAAAACCTATTCGAACTCAGCCAATTATCGCACTTCGTCAGATTTCAATACGAACTGAAATATTAAATTAAACTATTGTGCATGGTTTAAAAAGTATGTCTTGTAGTTTTGGCTGCAGCAAAAATTATACCTTTAATTTTTTAACTTCCAATCTTTTTCCCTGAATTCATGTCACTTCATGTTGTTATTTGCTTTTGTTTTCTTTTGTTTCGTAAATTTTTAATCGTAATTCAGGTGAACCATTTTAAAATGTTTTCATCTCAAAAAGTAAAAGCAAAATAGCAGTTCGAATACATTTTCGAAAAGCACTTGTAGTTCCAAATTTTCAATTCAGCTTTTTCCCCGAAGAACCCGAAGATAGACGCTTCTAAAGTATAGCTTAACAAAGACAGGAATGCCATCGTGATACTCAACGAACACGCCAAATGGCAGTGACTTGAGGGATAGCATTTTAGGGATTGTCCGTTTCCTTCAGGACCCCTCGCACAAAAGGTCTCCATCCACTCCCCCTTATTAGGGGATATGGGTGGTCGTGGGGAAGGAAAAGTGACCGTTAAAGATTCTCGGGGTTGACACTTAAGCTTGAATTTTGGTTTCCGAGATATCTCGGGCGTGTCGTCTAGAGGGTTAAAAGGGGTTGGTTTTGGGTTTAATAGCGCAAGCGCCATTTTTGCCCAAGCTGCGCCAAACACAAGACAACAACGAGAGACGGAAAAAAACTAGACTGAACAGCTAAAAGCAGAAGGTCGATCAAGCACTGGTCAGCTTTTCTCGTTTTTTTTCGAGATACATCGTCGAGACAACCACAAGGAGAGCTAAATGAAATTACTAAGAACATTTACAAATAGATAGCAATTTGAGTGTACATTTACCGCAATTTTTTTACAGTAACTTCAAAACTGTTAATTAAGTTTTCGTTGTAATAACCGATTTGAGACTGGATTTGAGGCTATTGGAAGTTTTGGTTTGAAGTATTCTGTGCGCTATCTAATCTTTTGTCGATAGACGATTTCTACGACTGGTGTTTGATTCGTCCCTGGTTGTATTTCTCATCTATCAATAAAACTTTCCTTTTGCGTGAAAGTCCACTACTTGATATCATCGGTTAATGTCTGGCGCAGCATGGCCAAATGTGGCCCTTACGGCATAAAATATTCTACCAACCCAACCCCCACCTGCGACTGGATGGAGGCCAGATTTTTTCCATCTCAATAATCGGTTCTATCCTCTTACTAACAAAGCAGATCTTATCGTATGAGCTTTAGTAGCGGACTGACAATGATTGGATGGTTGGTTTGGGGTTATATAGCGAAAGGGACATATTTGTCCAAACTACGCCAAACACAAAAGCTTAAGGCAGAAGGGAAGGCGAGGGTAAAAATGAAAGGAAGAAAGATTACTCGGATACCTCGGAGTTGTGATACCAGTACACACCTAAAGATGTGCCTTGAGAGACTATTTAACTCTCCTGGTAGTTGACGTGGTATCTCGTCGTGATAAAACTGACCAAATCTTGATGGACAAGATATCTCGTTATTAGAAGAAAGCTGACCAAATCTTGATGGACAAGATATCTTGTTATTAGAAGAAAGCTGACCAGATCTTGATCTAGTCATCATTTAAGAAACGGCAATATCGCTATGATTAGGTATTTCGTCATCAGCAAAATTGGTCAGAGCTTGATGGACGACATATCCCGTCAAAAATCAAACAAAATTATCATTCTTACCGAAGTTGGGCCTGAACGCCACACCGTCGCTCTCCCAGAAGTGGATGGGCAACGAGACCAGTTTGTTCATAATAACCGATAAAAATGATCTTATTCTAACAGTGTTATTAGTTTTGTTAATTGTCATTGTTATTGATACAAGATTTTAAGTCATATATGTTATGGCAAATTAGCTGTAACACCTTTTGGACATCTTCAACCAAAATGACCATTCTTACCGGTCTGAACGCCACACCGTCGTTGTCCCAGAAGCGGATGGTCAACGAGTGTCGCAACCTGACTAGACGTTTTGCTGAGAAGCCTTTCGGAGTTGATCCTACACCGTCGCCAGTGGACTAGTGTTTATACCTTCTGCACCGGCGAGGCGCACGAGTCTGTTGCGCTTCGAGATGCATGCATTTTGCGGGAGGCGATGGCAGACGCTCGTGTGATCGGTTAAGTGTAGAACATTAAAAACTTTTGAGGACTATCTATGCTTTTTCGTTTGACATGTTGGGAGCCATATGCAAGTTTCTTCTATTAAATTCTTTTTGATATAAATTAGCTGTACTTTACTCTTCAAAAAGAAGCTATAGGAAAGAAATTCCAAGATTAAGAAGCAGGTAAAGAAGACTGGTAGTTTTTAACTTTGACGATCTGCTATACAAAATGGCGTCCACGGCAGGACTTGGAATTCGTTATTGATAATTTGTGAATGATAAGAAATTAATTCATTTATACTTTATGATGGGGAGTTTAAAGTATGCGTACTCCTCTAAGAAGTGGTTTCACTAGAATCGTTAATGTGTTATATGAATGTTTAGAAGAGGAACGTGGGGGGATATTGATGAAATTGAAATTTTAATGGCTCAGACGAAAAATGGTTAGAACTTGAATCGAAAGAAATAGAAATTATTGTTTGTAATCAGTTGAAGATGAGTGTTCTCAAGAAAGTTTTAATCAGGCTTACGAACTTTTTAAAGAGTATAAGGTAAAATATATGACTTAAAACGAAAGTTAAGAAAAGTATTAATGACAATGTTAAAAGTACAAATGATGATTATAAAAGCGTGCTTAGTAAAACAGTATCGAAACGAAAGTTACACCTTCCTAAAATTGAGCTTAAGACGTTCAATGGTGATGTTAAGGAATGGCTTGGTTTCTGGGGTCAGTTTCGGAAAATTCACAGACTTGGACATCGCGCCAGAGATATTATAGATTCCTTTCCCGCATCTGCTGAGAATTATGAGAAAGCAGTTGAGTGTCTAAAAGCTACATTCGGAAGAGAAGATTTACTCATAGGAGTGTATGTGAGAGAATTGCTAAACTTAATTTTGAACAATTCTTTGCATCAAGCTAAAGTTACACGTCTCGCCAAATTGTATGATAAAATTGAAGCACACCTCTGTTCCCTTGAAACATTAGGTGTAACTTCCGATAAGTATACTTCTATGTTGTATTCCCTAGTTTAAAGCTGTTTACCAGAAGACATGATTCGAGTATAGGAAAGAAGTATTACTTTAACAAATGAAACAAAGAAAATGCCAAATAAACTGATCTCTCTTAAGAGTTTTCTAAAATCAGAAGTTGAAGGGGAAGAACGAATTTCAATAGCAAAAGAGGGGTTTGGTTTAGAGGCAAAACGTAAAAGGAAATATTTCTATTCGACATCTAATAATGATAAACAATTTCCAACCGCAATCGGACTTTTTGACAATGCTGAGACTCGTCGGAATAAACAAGCACTGTGCTCATTTTGGGAGAAAACTCATGATTCACAAGCGTGTAGAATCGCGTTAAAAATGAATTGGGGATGGAAAAGGAAAATCTTAGCAAAAAAGGGTTGTTTTTATGCCTAATATCGGTCATAGAGCTCGTGATTGCAGATGCAAGATTAATTGTGAAAAGTGTAGAAGACATTATGCTTTTTATGTGTAATGAAGATAAATTTAAAGAACATAAATCGAAAACAAACACTGGTGAAAGTGATAATCAAAATATGATCAATGATGCAGCTTTAAGCAATCGGACTTGTTCTACAGTTCTTTTACAAACATTGTATGTACGATTACGAGGTGCAGGAAATAAGGGGAAAATACGTAGTTCATGCACTTGTCGACTCTGGGAGTCAACGATCTTATTTGAGTAAACGTGTAGCGAAAGAAATGAAATACGATTTTATTAAAGAAGAAAGTGGTTATTTATATTTTATTTGGGGGCAGAGAACATCCCGAGAAACATTTTAGATACAGAGTATTCATAAGCAGCTTGAAAGATGATTATTGTAACTTTAAGGTCCTTGACCAGCAAACAATTTGCTCAGGTATACCCATTCCAACATTTAAACCATACGCAGAGGAGCTTGAATATCATAATAATACTGTAACTGATCAATTAATCTCTGAACAAAAAGAATCGTTAGAAATTCATCTATTAATCAGGGCTGATGTTGCGGGTAAACTCTTTAATGGAAAGATTATTCATCTGCCGTGTGGACTTGTTGATGTAGGAACATATTTAGGCTGGATCTTGATGGGAAAGATGGCATATCAAACTTCTGATCCCAATTTTACGATGGTAGTTACAAATATGTTAGTTAAGGAGGTAGCTATTACTGAACTCTGGAATCTTGATATCATTGGAATAATTGATCCTGACACACAAAAGGACAGAGACGAAAGAAATTTACAAACAAGGATGCAATTTCAACATTCTATGTCCGTGAACAGTGAATTGCGCTATGAAATTGTTTTACCCAGGTCTGAAGAACACCTACCGCTACCCACCAATGAGGATTTAGACATGAAGCGTTTAGAATCTGTAACCAAGAAACTTCGCTCACAAAACCTGCTTAAATTATACCAGGAGGTTTTCGACAGTTGGCTTGATTTAAGTATAATCGAAGAAGTCAAACGAAGCGAGATTATTGATGATGGACATTATTTGCCACACCAACTAGTTATAAAGGAAAATAGTTCTACTCCAATAAAACTGGTATTCGACGCTTCTGCGAGAGTAAAGCCTTCTCCGTCTCTAAATCAGTGCTTAGAATGTGGTCCGAATTTAATAGAGCTAATACCTTCCATTCTTCTCAGATTTCAGGAGGGTAAATTTGCAGCCATAGTAGACATAGAAAAGGCATTTTTACAGATTAGTGTAAAACCCGATAATCGAGATTATCTTAGATTCTTTTCTTAGAAAGATGTGAATAAAAAGGAGATAAAAATATTTCGTCATACCAGAGTAGTGTTTGGTGTAGTAGTCCTTTTCTTTTGGCAGCTGTAATAGAATTTAATTTGCAGAAATATATATAAAATTCTCATTATGATAAAAACATGTTGCATAAACTTATTCACTCTTTCTATGTTGATAACGTTGTTGCCAGTTTTGACGAAGAACTTGAAATGACACTGTTTATTGAAGAATCTCAAAAAGTAATGAATGGAAGGAAAGTTTAATCTCCGTGGTTGGTTACGTACTGGAGATGACTTATAAACAGGAGTTGAGTCACCGGTATTGGGATTATTATGGGATTACTAGAAAGATTTTTTAACTGTGACCTTACAATGGTTGAAAGGCTTCAAATTGATGGAAGTTACTAAGAGGACTATTTTGGCTATAGCCCACAGAGTATTTGACCCGATTGGTCTTGTAAGCCCTGTTCTCTTGCTTCCTAAGCTATTTTTGCAAAGCTTATGGAAAATGGGAATTTATTGGGATACCGAAGTTGATGAAAATACGAAAGAAAAGTTTCTAAGTTGTTTCAGAGATCTGAGTCTCAAAAATTTTTCTATACCCCCGATGGGATACAAACTTACAGAGACAACAAAAATTTGTATAGCATTCACACCTGCTGAGATACCAGTAGTAATGCATATGCTGCTGCAGTGTTCGCGAGAATTCAGACTCCTTATGGAGTTGAAGTTCATTTATTAGCTTCTAAGTCCAGAGTAGCTCCGGTGAAATCAATGACGGCTCCACATCTTTAGTTGATAGCTGCAACGGTGGGAGCGAGACTGCACCTCAGTTTTAGAAGGTTTGTAATGGCAAAATGTTGAATTATATTTTTGGACTGATTCAACCACTCTTTTGACCTGGATCCAAAAGGAAGAAATCTGGACTGTTTTTGTGTTGAACCGAGTACGAGAAATCAGGAAATTAACAAACCCGAATGCATGGAGACATGTATCAGGAACAGATAATCCTGCTGACCTTCCATCCAGATGTTGTACTGCCAAACAACTTTTGTCAGTTAGATGGTGGGAGGGACCCGCATGGTTAAAGAAAAATGAAGGTGAATGGCCAACACTAAAATTGGTATATAATCAGGAAAACATTATTCATGAAATCAGAAAAGGTGATGTAGCTAACACACATTTTAATTAGAGTAATTGCTTGGATTTATAGATGTTTCTCTAATGAAAATTGAAAACATCGCGTTGCTTTGGGGATCTAATTTTGAAAGAAATAAATCATGCAGAATTAGTTTTGTTAAAAATTATCCAACGCGAAGCATTTCCTGTTGGCGTAAATGATCAACAAATAAAGCCTCTTTATGCTGTACTCGACGAAAAGGAGTTATTGAGAGTAAAAACGCGCATTTTTAACCGAAGAGACAAAATATTTTTAGATTACCCATAATCTTACCATCAAAACATAGAATAATGCATATGCTTGTAAACAGTAAGCATAAAGAACTAGGACATCCTGAAGTCCAAATATTGATGACCCAGCTCAGAGAAAATTATTGGATATTGCGTAGCAGGGGAAAAACGATTAGACAAGTCATCTTAAAATGTATCCGATGCAAACGATTCACTGCGACCCATCCAGAACCAAGAGCCTCATCCTTACCTGAAGATAGAGAAAGGGAAGCTGCGATATTCGAAGTCTTGAAGTCTTGATTGTAGATCTCGCCGGACCGCTGTATTTGAAAGATGGGACAAAATACTGGATCGTTCTGTTCACTTGTGAAATATATCACGCAGTGCACCGGAAATTAGTAACATTCTTGACAGAAGCCTTCCTGCAGTCATTAAGATTTATAGCTCTTAGAGGGAGACCTACTATTATTTATTGTAATAATGGCAGTAATTTCGTTAAAGCTCATAGCGAACTTTGCAAAGTGTGAACTGGCTAAAATTAAAGTTTGAATCCATGATGAGGAAGATAACTTGGAAATTCATCCCTCCATCTACGCCATGGTGGGGTGGATGGTGGGAGAGATTGATTGGCATGGTCAAACAAGTTTTACTCAGAATATTAGGGCAGGCTTTGTTAAATTACGAACTAAACAGTTGTGCGATACCGAAAGCCTAATAAACTCGATCGTTAACTTACTTATTTGAAGATATAAACGATTTGATTGCTTTGACGCCGTCTGTTTCTACAGGAAACGATAGAAAGTGGCGTACCGGATATAGATAGTATAAATGTCGCCTATATGCGCAAAAGATACAGGTACGTACAAAAAGTACGTCATTTACGAAAACGGTTTCGACTCGAATATCTTGGACAGTTAAAATATAACGGAAAACCTTCGAAAACCTCGAAATTTATCTCTGTCGGTATACTCATTGGTTCCAACAATCTGAAACGTTTACAATGGCCGATAAGGCGGGTTGTGCAAGTCCTGCCTGGAAGAGATGAATCGTCAGAGTTGTGAAACTGAAAATCAAATCCGGAACTATAATACGCCCTGTCCAACGTCTTTATTCCTTAGAATTATCAGATGAGATATCAGGTCCTCAGGTCCAAAGATAAAGATAACCCAGGTGCCACAAATATTGACTATGAACTTGTTCTTGCCATATCAGAAGTCACCCAAATCGAAAATCACTCTCAGTGGGAGAGCAGTGAAACCTATCCAAAGAGATACGACAAGTGGTTGAGTTCTTCCAAGTTACGAACTCAAGGTGGGAGGATGTCGCAACCTGACCAGACCTATTGCTGAGAAGTCTTTTGGAGTTGATCCTACACCGTCGCCAGTGGACTAGTGTTTATATCTTCGGCGCCGGCGAGGCGCACGAGTCTATTGCGCTCGAGATACTATAGCGGTATATTTTGCGGGAGGCGATGGCAGACGCTCGAGTGATCGGTTCAAGTGTAGAACATTAAAAAATTTTGAGGATTATCTATGCTTTATCGATTGGCATGTCGGAGCCATATGTAAGTTTCTACTATTAAATTCTTTTTGATATAAATTAGCTGTACTTTACTCTCTCCAAAAAGTAACTATATGAAACAAATTCCAAGATTAAGAAGCAGATAAAAAAGACTGGTATTTTTAACGTCGACGATATGCTATAACGAGACCAGTTTGTTCACAATAACAGATAAAATTATTTCTAACAGTGTTACTAGTTTTGTTAATTATTATTGCTGATACAAGATCTTATATCATATATGTTATTGGCAAATTAGCTGTAACCCGTTTTGGACCAAATAAATTTGTCCAACCAAAATGAGCATTCTTATGGGTCAGAAACCAGTTTGTTAAAAATAACCCACAAAATTAGCTACTGACAGTGTGATATATAAATATCATTATTATTAACAGAGTTTATAATATCTGTTATCGCAAATTAGCTATAACCGGTTTTGTACATCTCCAAACAAAATGAGCATTCTTACCGAAATAGTCTTCGCTCCAGAAACGGATGGGCAACTTGCTAAGATAAACGTAGGTCATGGGCTCCTCTTTCAGGAGTCCGCGGTCGATCATGATGTCGGCGGCCGTGAACCGTTGCCGCTCCGTCACGACGTAACAGAAGAAGCATGTGCAGTTCTTCCATTTGCACTTTGTACCTTTGCCCAGCACGTGTGGCGTACCGTGTTTCCGACATCTTGCACAATGCGGCTTCTTTCGGCACGCTTGCTTGGGCTGCTGCTGCGACTCCATCGGCTGCTTGTCGTGGACTGGCGGCGTTGCGTTGCGCGACATTTGGTGGCGTCGCTCCAGGAGGCCTGACTCTTTCTGTTGGCACGGCACACTCGTGGATGGCGCCCTCGCTCGACTGAAACAGATGCAGTTGGAACAAATCGTATGGGATTGTCACTTCCCCAGTAGGGAGGCACCCATGACTTTTGCCTGAAGGGGCTACCATGGCATCGCAAGCACTCTATTAAAAGGGGTTGGTTTAGGGTTTAATAGCGCAAGCGCCATTTTTGGCCAAGCTGCGCCAAACACAAGACAACAACGAGAGACGGAAAAAAAACTAGACTGAACAGCTAAAAGCAGAGTCGATCAAGCACTGGTCAGCTTTTCTCGTTTTTCGAGATACATCGTCCAGACAACCACCAGGAAGGTTAAAATAAAATTACTAAGAACATTTCTTACAAATAGATAGCAATTCCAGTGAACATTTACTGCAATTTTGTTTTTTTGCAGTAACTTCAAAAACTGTAGACTAAGTTTTTGTTGTAATAACCGATTTGAGGTTATTGGAAGTTTTGGTTTGAAGTACTCTGTGTGCTGTCTAATCTTTTGTCGATAGACGATTTCTGCGACTGGTGTTCGATTCATCCCTGGTTGTATTTCTCATATGTCAATAAAACTTTCCTTTGCATGTAAGTCAATTCCTTGATAACGTCGGTTAATATCTGGCGCCGCATTGCCAAATATGGCCCCTTGCGGCATAAAATACCCAACCAACCCAACCCCCACCTGCGACTGGATGGAGGTCAGATTTTTTTCATCTCAATAATCGGTCTGTATTCTCTCACTAACAAAGCAGATCTTATCGTATAAGCTTTAGTAGCGGACTGACAATGATTGGTTTGGTTGGTTTTGGGTTATATAGCGAAAGGGACATATTTGGCCAAGCTGCACCAAACACAAGACAACAGGAGGCGGAAAAAAGTTTAAGGCACAAGGGTAGGCGAGGGTAAAAATGAAATGAGGAGAGATCATTCCTGTACCTATTGGTTGTGATGACAGTACACACCTAATGATGTGTCCTTGAGAGACTATTTAACCCTCCTGGTGGTTGACGAAGCATCTCGTCGTGATAAAACTGACCAGATCTTGGTAGACGGGATATCTCGTTATTAGAAGGAAGCTGACCAGATCTTGATCTAGTCATCATTTATGAAACGGCAATATCTTGATGACTAGGTATCAACAAAATTGTTCAGATCTTGACGGATGAGACATGTCATCAAAGCCACTCTTACTGTGACCTAACATAAGTGTGACCAACATGTCGACTAGTAGTCACGTGACTGCGCTGTGAAAAATTGACCCATTTGGCCGATTTGGTTTCTTGTCCCCTTGTTTGGCGATATAACATCTCATGACAGGGTAGGTGTCTGAATCCACAGAGAGAGGAGTATATAGAGTGGCGACAAAAGTGGTGAAATCGTCACAGTCTACTAATGTGAATCAGTGAACCAATCAGATGAGGAATCGATCAATGGACTTCTCCCGTCCCGTGGACCAATCAGATGGTGAATGTTAGGTTCCACCCAGCAGACGAAAGCAATCTAACATACACGTTGCGTCTAGTTTTAGTCACATGAGCCTGGGCACATAAAATGGTTATCATTGCTCACTCTACTTTTATATTTCCTCTGTCTTGACCAATTGAATCTTTCGTAGGATTCCCTCAACCAACAGATGTGGTTATTTGGTATATTCTGGGGGAAAAGCAATACTATTACTGGGAATCACGTGACGCTTAGAGGGTTAGAATCAGGTTTTCGTTTAAGTCGTTTCGAGCATCTGGGAATTTTTTAATCGGTTTTGGCCTACCTGTGAAATGTTTTCTGTATTGCTACACCAGATCAGCATATGAAAGCAAAGAAAATAAAATGGTTTGATTTAATTTCAAGTGACGGTCCCTACGGATTGATAAGCGATGAACTATGTTCCCGTTAAGCATTCATATTGGAGAAATGTGTTTTTCGTGGGCCTACGACTCTTTCAAAGACGTTGAGTCTAGTCATCTTTCCGATCATCATTGTGAACTTTCTGATCTTCAAAATATAGAGTGTAGAATTAAAAACTTTTCTGTTACCAGTGGCTTATCAAGTTATTCCCCACACAAGGCGTTTGCCTGGAGCATTTTTTTGCACAATGGCTTCAAAACGGAAAAATATTACTAGTGAAATATCTTAATTGAAACATTTTTCACAAACCAAAAAATTTATCATGCTCTTGCGGTACAATTGGTGACGCGGGTCACTATTTATTAAATGTAAATTCACAGAAAATTTTCATTTAACAGATCTTACCGATAGTTTAAAACAATAACTCAATCTCTATCTACAGACTGATTAACTGTATAAAAATTTCCAAATATTTAACCGAAAAGATTATATAATTCTAACGTTATACTAGATACGTATATGGTGCATATATGGATATAGATATGTTTATGTATGTACAAGCATGTTTCATTCACGGTGATGACTTCCATATGAAACAAACCAACATGTAATTTAGTTGAGGGATACGGTCACACAAATAATCCTACGTGTCTCATTTTTGATGAGCTATTAGAAGGAAGGGCGAAATGTTCTAGGGTTCCGAGCACCTTAGACACAATATTTTATAGATGTCCCATACCAAACTGAAGGAAAATATTAAAAATATACTCACCAAATGAGTGATCAAATATGTAGAGTGACTAAAACCAAAACGGAAATTCCTAACGGGGTACGGCCTGAGCGTCCCATCGCCGCTGTCCCAGAGGCGGATGGACAACGAGACCAATTTGTTAACAATAATCAATAAAATTATCTACTAACAGTGTTACCAGTTTTATTAACTATCATCGCTATTAATACAAGATTTTATATCATATATGTTATTGCAAATTAGCTGTAACCCGTTTTGAATATCTCCAACCAAAATTAGCATTCTTACCGGAGAAGGGTCTCAACGTGACATCGTCGCTGTCCCAGAAGCGGATGGACAACGAGACCAATTTGTTAACAATAATCAATAAAATTATCTACTAACAGTGTTATTAGTTTTATTAACTATCATCGCTATTGATACAAGATTTTATATCATATATGTTATTGCAAATTAGCTGTAACCCGTTTTATACATCTCCAACCAAAATTAGCATTCTTACCGGAGTAGGGTCTCAACGTGACATCGTCGCTGTCCCAGAAGCGGATGGGCAACGAGACAAGTTTGTTCACAATAACCGATGAAATTATCTTCTAACAGTGTGATTAATTAATTAATGATTATTGTTATTGATACAAGATTCAGCACTTCAATAAAAATTCCATAGAATAATTGATTTTTGATATTTGATTAGCCAACGTCAATTATATTAAATCTCAAACGTCAAAACGTCAAAACGGCGATAAGCTTCACTTTAAGATATAACTCCGATATGTATCATATGCAAAATACCTAACATATTTTACAACGGATCCCTGATTATTTCTCTTAACCCTCCAAGTGATTCTCGTCCAAGACCTGATCAGTCTTACTAAGGACGAGATATATCGTACTACTTTATTACTCCAAGGGGATGTAAAGGTCCAAGCAGGAAAAACAAATTGTCCATTATCCAGAACTGGTGACATTTGGATACGATTTTTTGCACCAGAGGCTCACCACTACTGGGCAGTTTTCGACGCGGAGATAAACCACCAGGAGGGTTAACATAAAGAAAATGATAACTGTTATCAGTATACCAAAGGGGACATTTATCTCTCATTTCCGACGCACGCCTCTCTTCCTTATATTGTATCAAAACAACACGCTAAATATACACCTGTTTCCCGAAACCATAGCTAAAAATCACAACCCTGATAACTTTCCCTGGAAATAAGTCCTCACATAAGGCGCGTCTCGTGTTGCGAAATCCCACTCTGTTGGACCAGCGCGGCAAATATTTATAGCTTGTAAAATTATAGATGGATTTTTTCTCTTATCTGTTTTTAATTTAGTAGGGGGATTTTTATTCCTTCGTTTCGAACATTAACCCTTCGAGTGGTTTCGAGATGTCTCATCCATCAAGATCTGACAAATTTTGTCAATGACGAGATGCCACATCATCAAGGGACCGTGATAGCCCAGTTGGAAGAGTAACGAATTAGCAACCGGAGGGTTGTGAGTTCGTGGCCTCAAATGTCCCCACATTGGCGTGGTGTGAAAGTTTGGAAAAGGGGATGCCAGTTCAGGTGTGACCTCGTTATCTGACCGTGGTTTAAAATTACGTGGTATTGTCTTCGGATCTTTCACTTCGGGTTTGATTCCGGACCGTCACTAACAGCCTGTTGTGTTGCTCCATCGCAAAGTTAATTCGCATCTTTCCCTTGGGGATCAATCCCCAAGGGAAAGATCGAGGACAACACCACCTAATGAGGGTTATGGGATTTTAGTTTGTTGATACATTAACTTATTAAAATTGGTTTTTGTGAATCTTTATTTTAATTCCTTTATTCTTATTTAACTAGGTTGATACATGTTTTGTATTCTAAAATATATTCAGAAGGTTTTACTAGTACCTCTGGAGTTGAAGATTCAAATTTGGGACCTATTTCGTTTTATTTATTTCTTAATGATGTTTGTGATACATTCGTCCTCAGGAAAAAGTCAGTAACCATGCAATTTTTTGTTAAACTTTTATAAAGAATGTATTTAATAATTTTTTGTTACACATAGATTCTTGAAACTGTAATTCTTTCTTGAAGATTGATATATTTTTTAATGATTTGAATGCAATAAGTAATCAGCTTCAATGAAGTGTTTTGTTTTATCTATCATCAAACTGATTTGTGTATATCTTTTTAATCGCCTTTTAATCTTTTGTCATACATTTTTTTGTTCTCTGTAATTGAATATTTTCTTTAGAGGAACAATAATTAAATAAATAAATAATTCACGTTTTAAATGTTCTCAATTGCCATATTAATCCAACAAGGGTTTGAGTTTGTAATACAGGGTGTTTTTTATGTAAGGGAACCATTTTTTTGGGAATAACGTTTTTAAACAAAACGTTTTTATTTAATTTTTAAGTATTGTTAACTTAATTAATGCCATTACTTTTGAAATATCACTTTGAACAAATGACTGCCTCTGACCGCGCTGCAAATACGGGCTCTTTAGACCACATATTTCATTACATGAGCACATTTCCGGGGTTGATTTGCACAATTTCTTTGCGAGTGTTTCGCTTAAGCTGTTGAATCGTCGAAGGCGCTTGTTAACGTAAATTCGTTCCCCTAAGTATCACCATAGAAAAAAATTCCGGCGTTGTCAGATCATGGAGCGAGGGGGCCAATCGACATTATCAGATTTCGACATTATCCGGCCAGGAAATGAGTCCTTTATAATTCGCATGGTTGCCCGAGTTTCACAACATGTTCCTTCATGTTGTTGAAACCCCATGTACTGTAAACCTTGATCAATTTCAGGCAGAATGAAATTTTGCAACATCGCACAATATCGTTCCCAGTCGACAGTAAAAGCATTTCCATACGAATGCTACAAAATCGGATCAATAATGCCACCAAATTGCCGATTACCATTGAGTAAACAATGTGAAAAAATATTTAATTATAAATGTTTGATTTAAAACATTCCAGAACAAAGCGACCAACAAAACTAATTTCCCCGTTGCCATTAATGCTGTACTATCAACCCTCATGGTGGTTGTCTCGACGAGGTATCTTGTTATTATAAAACTGACCAGGTTTTGGTGGACGAAATATCTCGTCATTAGAAGAAAACTGACTAGATCTTGATCTCGTCATCATAAAAAGATCGGCAATAGCTTGATGACGAGATATCTTGTCATTAGCAAAATTGGTCCTATCACGATGGACGAGATATCTCGTCACCTTCTTGATAGATCGGCTGGACCAATAATCTTTAATACTTATTCCCCTAGCGAGTTCATTGTAAACTATTTATTCTTTCACGAGCCAATTTAACTAAAGAGCCTCAGAGCCCCGTCTCCAACACCCAACAACCAATACCTCCACGCATTATGATGTTATTGTCTGTTATTGAATAAACTATTGTTATGGAGTTTTTTTGTCTCTTCATTTGTAGAACCAACACTATATACATTCAGTGTCAGTGAATCATTCTCTCCAGTTACCTTATGCCACTCTTGTCACGACCTGCAGGCCTATAATTTCTTTCTGATCATATAACAGACATTTCTACAATACTAATAATTATTTAACGGATTGATTAACCCTAAAGGCTTATTATTTTTAGGGTCTTACTTGTTGATTATCAATTCTAAAAAGCAGGAATCGAACTTTATCAATTTTAAAAACCAGAAATCGAACTTTATTAATTCTTCAAAGCAAAAATTGAACACAATCAATTTTTCAGAGCAGAAATCGAACACAATCAATTCTTATTAGAAGGAATTGAGCACTATCTTTTATGCACATCTGATATTAAATTTTAAAGCACACATTTTTTTTAATCGAACACTTATTTTTTATGTAATTGAACACTATCACCGCATGACACTTTTAACATACTACTAACATACTAAATTTATGATTCAAATTGTCCCGTAGTATTACAATTTTTCGGGGAGTTTTAAATGACATTTGATGATCTTCGTGAGAAACGTGGCTGACCATTCTAACTGATCTTTCTTTGCTGATATTGGTATGTTAATACATCCTTTTTCTTTCTTATAGTTTTTTACGGTCTAGTATTGTGTTTGTTATTGTGTTTGTGTTTGTTTTGAATTTGTGGTGTCCTTTGATATTTTTATATTCTGATTTTAACTCAGGAATGGACTTTTTGCCAAAATTGCCTTTTCACTTTTGTTCATTATGGTGTTCTTTTTTAGGGGGGGGGCTATTTTTGGCATACTGCTGCCCACACGCAGAAAATCTTGTGTTGTCTGGGTCAGGCTCTTCTCTGATGACGCCCTGATCCATCAACACAGCTTCATTTTTTGAAATATACTTAAATATTCTCAAAATAATTTGAAGGTTCACTACCTTCTTGACCAGCACACCTCTGAGGAATGGCCCTGGTGAAGGAGAAATATACTGTCAAACTCAAAGTTAATTAAACACATTCCTTTCCGAAACAAAACTGAATTAATATCTCAGTGCTCATACACTCACTTCGATAGATGACTTCAAAAAAAGACGAAAGATTCGGTAGACTTCACATTCCGACGTAATTAAGCACAGTCAAATTAAAGTTTTCGAAACGGTGACCACCTCCCCGGTCAAAGCGTCAGTCCATCCCGGTTTCCTTTGAATCGCAACTGAGCACTGGTGCAATTAGACGTCTAAGCAATCCCTGACCGAAGCCATATACAATAACACGAGCAATTGCGTCACTTTCGTTGTCGAGTTCAAATTATTTCACTATTTGAAAGGGAGTAATGGGAAGGAACAATGAGGTCTAGTATACACTTATTGACTTTTGTTACATGATTTCTATTCCACGGGTTATTGAGTTCCGCCATTTTGAAATCGTTTTTTTTTTCTAAGAGCTTGTTAGGGACAGGGGCTGAGATGGCGAAAACAAAACCTGTTCCCCATTTTGGGCAACGGGTTTTATTTTTAGAACGGAATTTTTTCCAGTTACTTTATATGCACACTCCAAATACTAGGGGTGTTCAAATGAAAAGGTACGAAACGACACTGTGGGTATAATTGAAGTCTTTATTCAAAAGTAATCACCAGAGGACTGAACACAACTATCCTACTGTTTCACGAGCCGAAGGATTCCCTGTTCCCAGAATTCCTGTGGCTGTGACAAGAGCCAGTCCTCCACTGTGTCCTTCAGTTCGTCGTCCGAGTTGAAATGCTTCCCTTTGAGATGTTTTTAGCGGACAAAACAGATGGAAGTTGTAGGGCGATATGTCCGGGCTGCAGGGCGGATGCTCAAGCTGCTCCCTCTTGAACTTGGCCAGTACACTTTGTGTGACCCTGGAGACGTGTGGACGCGCGTCATCGTGGAGCAGAATCACTCCCTCCGTGAGCAGCCCAGGCCGTTTGCTCTTGATGGACTTGCGTAGGCTACGGAGTGTCTCACCTACCGGTTTAACACCTCCCGCAATCAGAAATCTGACAACACCTCGCTGCTCCTCAATCGTCGAATTTTGCAATGTGAACGCCATGAGATGTCCTCACACGCACTGCCGCGTCAATTGGACGGAACACACAACTGCATGCTTCTCTTCTGCGTCATGTGCGGGCGCCCGCGCATGCGCACAACCACGCCGGTACTCGTGCATTCGCTTCCTTAGATGTCTCACTACGTTATCCCAAAGCGGCATATTCAAATTTCAACCGGTTTGGTTTTTACGACGTTTCGTACCTTTTCATTTGAACACTCCTCGTACAATCAATCATAAGAAATCGTATTTCATTTTTGAGGTTTTCATCCACTTTTCCAACGGGGCCGCGGTAGCCCAGTTGGAAGAGCAAGGGATTAGCAATCAGAGGGTTACGAGATCGAAACTTGGTCCAAACAAACACCGTCGTGTACACTGGAGCCGGTGCACGTTAAATCTGTCGTGGCCTCGAATGTCCTCACTTTGGCATGGTGAGGAAGTTTGGAGAAATGGGATGCCAGCTCAGTTGTTGTTCTTGTCATATAAAAGTGGTTCAAAATTACGAGGTGTTGTCCTGGGATCTTTCCCTTCCTGATTGATCCCGGTTCGTCACCAATAGCCCATTGTGTTGCTCCTGTGCGACGTTAATGTACTTCCTACCTATCTGCTAATTAGCGACTCTACCAAGTGGGTTATCGCAGCCTAAAAACAAACCAGATGGAAAGAGGATGTTTTACTTTCCGTTACCTGAATCCTCTAGTGTAGCACAGATTTCCTTAAAGTAATTTATCACTATCTTAAAGGCGTTTGGCGTTTAATCTAATTGGCGTTGGCCAATCAACTGTCATATATCGATTCAAAATTCATTCTTTCGAATTTTATTGGCGACGAGCCAAATTGTATGCAAAAGCAATGCTAAGTGACGTCATGTTCGGAATACTTGTAGGAAGCATGTCCCCCAGCGAAAACACTACCACCACCTCATTTAGCTTGATAGCAAGTACCTCTCTTTGAACTACAACACAAGTGACAGTAGTTGGAAAAGCGTATAGACAGTGGGTATCAAAATATGAGTGATTCTTTGAACGTGTTCCTTTAAAGTGTAAGAGTATAACATTTTTTGCATTCAAAATATGGAGTGCATTCCATAAATATAACGGTAGAAAATACTTTTGTGACAAAGACAAAAGTGCGCTAAAATTTTTAAAACGTTTTATCTTCAAAGGGAAAATTACAAAATTTTCAAATAAATATTTCGGAAAAACAACCTAAGGAAGCTATGGTCCTATCGGCTCCCAACATTCAAGTCTTCACTTGACTACAGAAAGGTCTGTAAGCTCAATGCCTTTCAGTCCCCATCAACTACATATTATCAATGGTTATCCCTGGTTTTACAGAAACATTAAAATTCGCGAAAACCTTAACATTTCTGAATTGAAGAAATTCTTCAATAAAACTGCCATTAAATTTTATACCAATCTCGATAATATTCACAACACCTTCATTCGGGTATCCAGGTATGACTTTCGTCAACCTGAAAACAGCAAAAGGCCTAGAGCCAGTTAATTCTTAAATTTATCCAACTCTGTAAACTTAATTTTTATTAAATGTCATTTGATACATCTTCGAACAGGTACCATTTTCTGAGACCCTTGAATCACTGACCCCGCCCTCCTGAGAAGACCAGCTATTCTCATTGGAGCCCTGCCTCCCCACGCTTCTGCCTCTTCCCAAGCCCCCTGCTGATCTAATATCTAATATAAGTTATGTCTAACTCACTGAGTTCTGTTCCTCATCAATTTCAGAAGGAGATAGAAGGCGGCCTGTGGCCTAGGTTCTCCGGCACACGCACTAGACCAGTTCCCATCAAGTTCACCGGAGATGGAGGGCCTCTGGCCCAGGTTCTCTTATCTACACAGGGCGAGTCTACACGCCCTAAAAACGGGATTGCAGAGACTCAGGCTGAGAAAGTGGATTTCTTGGCCCTGAGAGTTCGTCGTAAGTTCGAACGACGCAAAAGTGAAAGTCCATAAAATGAAGAGTCCTAGAAAAATTCACGTTGCCTTTTTAATGTTATTGTGCTTGTTGACATGAAAATACAGAAACTGACTGTCGGGATAATATAAAATATTCGACTTTTGGAGAGGAATCTGGTTACTTTTTGGATGATCAGGTATCGGTAAGATTGCATTAAGGTGTATGTATACACTAAAAAAATTTTAAAAATTTGACTTTAAAATCCAGCTTTTTTAAAATAGGTCATTGGTTTATGCTTAAAATCATTTCAGTGTGAAAATATCAGTTAATCATTAATTTTCTAATTTAGATATAATTAACTAATTAGGAGGTCTTTTGAACAGTGACAACTTGTTCTAATTTGTACAGAAAGATCGATTCCTGTAGGAAATTAATCCTAATATTATTCTTCATGTTTTGACCTTCAATCAAGTTGCTATAGGGAATTGGTTCTTACATTCTTTTCATCGAGAAAGCATAAAAAAATTAAGATTTTTTTCAGGAATTTTAACATTTAGAAATCAATTAAGAATTCATTTCTTAACTTATAACTGTGATTGAAGGTCAAAACATTCATTGTATATATAGATAATAATGATACAAAAATAATTATAATAGATCAATTCATGGTTGAGTAATCACTGTTAGAACAAAGCATCATGTTGCGAAAACACAGTTCCTCATAAATTGAGTTTAAAGTTTTGGAAACATGTTTAGACAGGTTGACAGTATCTACCGTAAAACCCTTGTAGCTAAAAAATATTCCGAATATTTACAAGATCTTGGTATCGTTTGAAAGCTAAGGAGTTGGAAAATATTTTGGAGCAATAAAAAATCCATTCTGCTCGATTTCTAGTGTATACACACACTTTAAATAATTGTAGATTAGCTTTTTGGTCGCACACATGGAGACGAACACTTGTTCGAAAAATTACATTTATTAATAAACTGAAGACGATACAAAACTATAAAGAACTCAGATCAACTCTCTTTTACACTTCTTTCCTAATTCTTCGAATCTTTCCATAGGATTTACTGCCTCTGGTAAACAGGGGGGTCGCGATCCTAGGATGTCCAAGAGATCTTTCTCTTTCTCCTCTCCATCCTTTCTTTCCACAACTACTTGACACTGTCTTCTATTTGGCACAGCTTGGCCAAATATGGCCCTTGCGCCATAGAACCACAAAACAACCGACCAATTCTTCCAAATCCATTTTCCATCACATTCCATATCATGGTCGCACTTTTTCCACGAGCATATTTAAAAACCTATTCACTAATATCATAGTTTAGCGCGTGAAAATAAATACATTAAGACACAACTTTTACAAGTACGCTAGAGAGTTGCACGTGCGTAGTGAAAATTAAATTCACGCAGCACTTGTACCCGCTCACATTGGCCTTAATCTTGAATTCGGTGCTGCCATCGGTAGGTAGGTAGTCGCAATGGAGAAACACAACGGGCTGTTAGCGACGGTCCGGGATCAATACCGAAGGGTAAGATCCGAGGACGTTATTTGAATCGTGGTCGTAATTGTAATTTTGAATCGTGGTCAGATGATGAGGTCAACATCTGAGCTGGTACTCCACTTTCCAAACTTTCACACCACCCCAATGAGAGGGTATTTGAGGCCACGACAGTTTTAACGTGGACCAGCACCCGCATACACGACGTGCTTCCATCGGAATTTGGTTTGGCGCCGCTTGGTCAAATACGGCCCTTTGAGCCATAAAATACCCAACCACCAATCATCGGAATTTGACTACATCGGCCATTTTACCAGTACAAGACATGCGATTATCATTTGTTGGCACGTACATCAAATTGAATCTACATTTCTCTTCACATCAGCAACTCAGATGATATTTGCAAAGATAGAGCCAAGCTGAATTTCCAATAATTTTTTAATAAAAAACAGTTTGAAAATTTGATATAATCCTCAAATCCCTCGAATAGCATGAAAGCTGCCTGCCGATGTGACATCAATTTTGTGTTCGGATTGGTAAAGTAGCATACTTAAGAATTGAACGGTTACCGATTCAGATTGGCCTAGTTGCTCAGAAATTTCACAACCCATCCAAGCAAGAAAAACAATGCCATACACTGTTATTTAATACGTTTCATAAGGAATTCCTGAAATTGGGCAACACACACACTGATGATGTTACAGATTGGCCTGGATTAAGTTAATTTGACTGCCGCCTGATATAGCGGTCAGCATTTTTCTGCCACCCAGTCGATTCTAGGCTCGAATACCAATTTGTAAGCTCATGGATGTTGGCGATTGTCCCTGTTAGAATCAAATAGAGTACCGGCAACTTAATCTCTAAGTACTTCACATATAGCAGTCAGTTCGTCCCTAGTAGGGACGAACTTACACCATCACACAATCCCGCCTAGTGTCGTGAGACGCTCTTCCAGTTTAAATGAGTGTGATCTGCATGAATAGAGCATGCTATCAAAGTTGCATGTCTATCCAGAACGCTAAAAGTTTTTTGCATAGTAATTACATCTATACATTGTTATATCAATTCATTAATTACATCACACAATATTACACTGGATATACGACATTATAAAAAGACAATCTATTGGGATTATAGTGTCCTGATGAATCTCACCATGCCAATAATTTTGCCCCTCAAGCCCTTGATGTAAGCAATGTTCCTGAGCCACGCGATTTTAAGGTGATCGGCAGTTGTCTTTATATGCCCATCGACCTTCAAATGAAATAGACGGAGCATGTGCCCGCAGCTTCATGTTATTTCTTCCAGTTGCTCGGTTTGAAGATCTGTCTCGTGGTTGTGGGCAAAAACATGAATCCTATATTATTGATTGGTTAAAGTGATTATCCACCGTGATCAAAACCACTAGTCTGAGATTCAACAGCCAATCGACTAAGGCCGATTTGTAAGTCCACGTGATTTACCCTTCAGAGAGCTTACGACAGCGATTCCGCGCATATGCTCCGTCTTATTTCATTAGAAGGTTGTAACGGTGGCTAGAGAAAAGACCACCACGGCAGCGTGGGAAAATGGAAAATCTTGCTGACTCAAGTGTCGAGAGAAAAAGCCCACACACCATAGCGACCACCCGAAAACATCTTCTTAACGACAGCCAGCTAGCAGGGGTCGGAAATCGTTGTGGTTTCGAAACAAAGGGCAGGCGCCTTTCTGTCGCTCTCTTCGACATTTCGAGACCAAGAGGACATAGAAAAATTATGATGACTTGCCAACAGGGGTTGATGGTCCCCTTTCAAGTCCGCCGAAGTCTGTCGTAAAAGTTGAGGGGAAAGACCAACGTGAGACAGCCAATCGGGAACGTGAGAAATCTTCAACATCCAATCCAGCACCGATTAAAAGGCGGACCCGAAACGGAAAGGAGGAGTCAATAAGCACCCAACATATATAGAGTTTTTGGGAGACAGGGACAGAGGATCAGAGAGAGAGCTTGGAGAGAGGCGGTCAGCAGAGAGACCGTTTTTGGAGCTTGGAGTGAACACCCGTTCACTGTCGTGCATTTATCCCACCTTGGGAACCTATACTCGCCGGAGTATTTTAGTGAGAAAGGCTCGACCGTAGCCGTAAAGGAGAAGCCTCCTAAAGATCCGTGCAACTGCTCATCCTGGTAGTGGAGATTAATCTGATCCTGTCCGGAAAGACTGAGATTTCCTGCCCTGGGACTCTGTACTCATCTGAGTATTTTTGTTGAGAACAGGCTCACCCGTAGCCGTGCATTAGACTCCCCCGAGCGAAATTGTGAGGCTCGCCAGCAGCCCTAAGCGCCTCGATAGAACTTTGGACCTTCCAAGGAACTAATATTAATGAACTCTACATTCATTTTCCGACTTTTTGTACAAATTGTAAAATAAACCAATTTAGTCCAGAATCGGATACTTTCAATGGTAACTAGTCTAGCTACCCGTGAATCAAGACGTTACAAGGTGGATAGAGTTTGTATAGAGAGATGTATGTGCCATAATGCTGTAAGGGGCGGACTGTCATACACCGACGAAGGCCGGAGAGGTCAGTGGTCGGGTATTAGAATTTTTAAAAAATTAATTTGACTAGCTAATGTGACTTGGGGATTAGCTAGTTAGCCTTGCCGGGATTACCTCAACTTATATTTAGCATCACAAAAACTTTTCTGAAGTTGGTAAAAGAACTTACCTTCTGTTTTGATATCACCGGGTACAGTTTGTGTTCCCACGTCAACACTCCTATTTTCATCACAGACTTCAATTTCAACGCACGAATCACTGTCCTCGTCGTCCAAGCTCCGAACACTGTCGTCGCAACTCGTCGAACACCCCTTGCGAAAGTTCTCGTCCTGGATGAGTGCCCTTCTGAGGGCTACCTGCTTAGCCATCACCCTCTGTCGCTCGGCGATGACTAGACACTTCTCACACACACACTTCCGATACTCGCAGTGCCGTTTGTGTCCCTTCAAGTCCACGTTCTTGTTGTGGTTCCGGCACCGGGCACACTTGGGGTTGCGCAGCCCCAAATTCGTCGATTGCACAGACGCAACACCGTTGGGGGAACCGTCTCCTTTTTGGCTCCTGGACGTAAGTTCCTCCATCTCTGTGCCATCGAGAGGCACGTACCTTATGTTCATTTTCTCCAGCCACGAGGTGTCGATGCCGTTGGATTTGTTCGTGTCCAGTTTCGGACACTTGTCACTAGGAACGTCCGAATGGCATGGGGTTCTGTAGGATCTGTCGCACCCGTTTGCAGACACGCTTTCCTGTAACGTGCCAGCATCAATTGTTTTTGTGCCATCAGTGGCGTCTCCCATCACACGGTCCGATAGGTCGCCAATGTTCCGATCCACATTGGAAGTGGGGACCGTACAGCACAGAGTCCCGTTTCGGTGGATAGTGGACTGGACGTTTTCCCGACATCCACAAGCCTCATTTATGTTGACTCCATCGACATCACCCTTTGGACGACCAGAGAAATCGCCGATGTCTCGATCCGCATTGGAATTGGAGTCAGTACTGCACAGGGTCCTGTTTCGGTGGATTGCAGATACAACACTTTTCCGACACTCACAAGTGTTGGACGCATTTGAGCCGTTGGTTATCTGACTGGAGCCTCGCTTTGGACGGCCAGAGGAAACGCCAACGTCCTGATCCAAAAAAGTAGGGTCACTACTGCACAGAATCCCGTTTCGTTCGATTACGGACTGAACACTTTTCCTAAATCCACAAGAATCAGTTATGCTCGTGCCATCTGTTACTCTATTGGCATCTGCCTGTATACATCCCGAGAAATCGCCAATGTTCCGATCCGCGTTGGAAGCAGAGTCACTACTGCAGATAATCCCATTTAGATGGATTGCAGATTCAACACGATTCCGACACTCGCTGGAAGCAGAGTCACTACTACAGATAATTCTGTTTCGATGGATTGTAGATTCAACACTATTCCAACACTCGTTGGACGCATTTGTGCCATTGGTTATCCGATTGGTGTCGCGCATTTGGTGTCCCGAGCTCATGTTATCGTCTCGGTTGGGGTCGTCATTAGTCTTGGTTTCATCGACATTGGACTCTCCGTCCGCTAACACAGAACCTCTCCGGAATGGAAAAACGCCGGATATTGACACGGGAGATTGGTCCGAGTCGCCCGACTCGTCGTCCGTTGAGGAGGCGTTGAGTCGGCGACGCTTCCGACTCGGGCCTCGGGTTCCATAACCCATTACCACTTGCATCTTCATGGTGTGCCGAAAACGAACCGATTGCGAACTTTACGCGGAGGTTTCCTATCACTGTCCTCAACCTTGCTCGAAAAAGTTACAAATATTAGTTCCAACCTTGGCGTTTTGTTTCGCAACGTGGTATAAAAATAGGCCGTGCAAACTTTCAGCCTACTTGGGATGACTAGCACGTCCATAGTTTCCAAATATAACTCTTCATTCCCCTTTTCAGCATACCTGTAGCCGTTCGCACGATGATATTATCCAAGGCCGGCCAGAACACACCGGCCGATTGAAGTGGGAGCAAGGCTAACGTGTTTATAATTAAACGCGGATTGACCTTGCGGCATTTAAATAGAACTCGGGTCCACTTAAGGATGCAAAGAGGTAAATAAAACTCGTAAGCGATGCATAATAGCCGCTAAAAAAATGTCAACACGCGTGTTTTGGAGTTCGTGTTAAATGTGCTGTTGGAGGGATAGGCAGAGAACTGAACTTTTATCTTATTTGAACTCATAGAGACGCTGCAGGCAGTTCATTAGACCAAAAACATGTTGGTCAAGGAAATTGAATTTCGATCAGTGAATGGCTAATAGTGTAACGTCCATAGTAAGAGCGCCCTCGGTGGCTCATTTTCTGTGAACGGGCATCATAACCCCGAGGTACCTGAGTGTTCTGTCCACCCTTTCATTTTTACCCTCGATCACCTGCTTTTTCTACTTTCCTCATTGTGTTTGGCACAGCTTGACCAAATATGGTCCTTGCGCCATAAAACCCGAAAACAACCAACCATATTAAGAGACGTTTTTCACTGTCCTCCGAACATAAATCTCGACATATCTATCTGGAAGATCTCCCTCTCGTCCACATACTCTTAAAGGGTGCACGACGGCTCCCGTTAAATTAAGTGTCCCTTCATGTCAACTGGAGGGACGTGAGGAGGGAGATTTCGAATACTCAAAATCGAGTGGAAGTATATTTTTTGCCCGTTGCCGCCGGCCGTTTTAGCTTGATCAAGTAACATCTGAACTCCTTCGATCCCACTGATCGGAAATATCGGGTGTCTCAAATGTCCAACTAAGGGCGAATGGGGAAGAAACACTGAAATGGATTCGTCCATCTAAGAAGTGTGTTCTTTTCCCCTTACCCCTTTCTATGGAATTCTCTTTTCCTACATTATTTGAAGCAACATGATGGAATGGAAAAGAGTGGTGTCCTGTCCTTCCTTACTTTTTACTAAAGGAATAAAAAAAAAACACCACAATGTTACCGATGCCAATGATTTGGCTTCAAGGTTTCGATACGTTTCAATGATTTCAATAGCTTACTACGAGGATACTACGAGAAGCTTCTCGTAGTATTCTATAGCTTACTATAGAATACTACGAGGGCCGCGGTAGCCCAGTTGGAAGAGTAGCGATTAGCAACCGGTAAAGCTTGTAGCCAGGTGCAAAGCAGCTGATCTCCACATCATACACATCATAAAGAGAATAAAATTTTAATAAATAGTTTAACATACGGGAGGGAGAAATTTTTGTTAAAAATATAGATCTAGAGGGAGCGTAATAAGTATAAAAATCAGCTAATATAAAACCAAAAGGCATTCGCCGAATCTGAAAGTAGTCAACAGGTGACCCGGACCGCGACTGCTAAGGTTTTGGTGATGAATTATGGTCGGGGCGTATCCCAGGTCCTGCTGTTTACCTTTGCAAAAGAATTAACAACTAATATGACAGATAGTGGGAGTGACATTTAAAGAACATTTATAAGAAGTTATATATAAATGAGAATTTATTTTAAAAACAGTGATATAATTAGAGGTCCTATCGTGTCCATTGTACTAGTTATTGGTGATCAGAATTTGAGAGAGATGTTATTTAATGGGGAAATTAATTTATGCAATTGAGAAGTCACATACTTCAGGGTCCAAACGAAACACATCATACTGGCGCTTTGGTCTATATAGGAAGTGTCAAACTGTTCATGGCAAATTTCGTGATCTTTTCTGCGATGGCCCTTCAAATATTTTTATTTGGCCCTCAGACTCGACTCGGCCCTCCGGATATGTTTAAGGGGACCGCAGTCCGAAAATCAATAAATGGAAAATATAAATTCAGTTTCTAAGCAATTATTTGCTTTCGTTTGGGGGACAATTCTAATAATTGAAAACAGATACTCGAACTAAAAAAAAATTCCAGGATGGAAAAAGTGAACGGCAAAAATAAATCAGGTTCCCCAAAGCATGAATCAGCGATTTTCAACCTTTTTCATGTCATGGCACACAAACTAATTTCTAAAATTCTCGTCAAAAATGTATCATATTTTTTGCCGATATTACAACAAAGAAAAAAGTATACTTTTGATGGATTTACAAAATAATAAAAAATCATTTTCGCAATTACATACCCTTTTTGCTCCAGAGCGACTTTTAAAAAATGTTTTTTAAACACTTTATTTGTACCTTGTAATAAAAAAATATTGAAACAGGAATTACTTGACATTATTTATCAACACACTTGTAAAAAGTTCAAAATTAAACTGTTGAGATGGAAATAAGTCTTACCCAATCTTAACCGTAAGACAGAGTCATTCCTGAGGTATAATACCAGGGTGTCACGGCACAAAGGTCAAAAATCGCTGGCACAAATGAACTAACCATCGCTTCTTTCTCACTTCCCCCTCCAATGGGAAATTCTAAGAGGATCCTCAACTCCCCTCTATGGGGAGACTTCCGAAGGGGGTCGATTAGGCTTATGGGCGTGGCTAAAACCAACTGTAGAACTAGTAAGCGTTCTGGTGTTCGGTTGTGGGTGCGGGAAAGAGGAGGGGTCAGAAAGTTGCTCACTCCCCAAAGAGTCCACAACGAAGCATACTTATAAATGAGCCAAATAATCCCACGCAGAACCTCTCTGACCTAGTAGTGAATTGTTGAATGTTCTCCACCTCGTCTGTACGACCTTGACTGGAACAACTATCTACCCTCGTTATTGGGTTGGGTACAGCTGCAGTCTCTGCCGTGCGCGGTGGCAACGACTCTTGGCGCGGCTTTTGGCGTAGTTATAAGCGACTCATGCCGGGTGATGGTAACCCATTTTTTTCTCGAATTTTCTCCTGGTTAGGGTTAACCTGTTTTTATGGCAACCTTGCCGGCGTCCAGTTCTGTCCAGCATTGGTTGTTCTTTTTAGTTTGGACACGGTGGAGAGCGGGTATTTTTTCTGTGAAATCTGTTAAAATATTAAAATAACTTATATTCTACTTATGTACATTTTTTGATTCATTTCATCCATATGTACAGTATAGATTCACTGTTGGAAATTCGAGAAAAAATGGGTTACCCTCACCGGCATGAATCGCTTATAAATACGCCAAAAGTCCATATATTTAATCCATATTTGCAGTGTTTTTCTAGTCAAAATGTTGTTTAATTCAGATTTACATATTTCATCCGTACGTATGCAGTATATATTCAATGTTGGAAGATTTCCGTGGCGACATAAAAAGTGCGCCAAACACGGCGCCAAAAAAAAAGCGTTGCCACCGCGCGCGGCAGAGACAGCAGCTGTACCAAAAATGGGATCTGCCCTGACAGCTGGGGTTTGGAAGAGCAACGGATTAACAACAGGAGGGTAGCGAGTTTGTCGTGTACAAAGGCAGTTAGTGCACGTTAAATCTGCCAGGGCCCCAATGTCCTCACGTTGGCGTATATGGAAGTTTTGAGAGTGGGGTGCCAGCTCAGGTGTGGCCTCGTCATCTGACCGTGGTTAAAATTACGTGGTATTGTTCTCGCATATTTCCCTTCGGGAGTTGATCCCGGACCGTCGCCAATGGCCCGTTGTGTTGCTCCAGTGTGACGTTAATTAAAATACCTACATAAATACCAATATCTTTCCTTTCGGGTTTGATCCTGGACCGTCACCAATAGCCCGTTGTGTTGCTCCAGTGTGACGTTAATTGAAAATACCAAATACCTTTCCTTTCGGGTTTGATCCTGGACCGTCACCAATAGCCCGTTGTGTTGCTCCAGTGCGACGTTAATTAAATACCTACCTACCTTTCCACTCATAAGATATTGAGAACACTAGAAATAAACATGGATTTTTGAAATTTTTCATTGCGCCCCAACATTGAAATCTAAAAAGATTCCTTTAAAGGTAATCCTAGTTTATATTGGGCTGCGGTAGCCCGGTTGGAAGAGTTACGGAATGGCAACCGGAGGGTTGCGAGTTCGAATCCAACCAAAGACCGTTGTGTACAAAGGAGCTGGGGCACATTAAACATTATAGCATTATCTGCGGATATCGCTAATGGTGGTTATTTTATGCTGCCAATACCTACCTACCTACCTACCTCTATGATGATTGTTTTAAGAATCCATATGATGGCAGTCATAAGAGTAAATACTTTTGAATCATCAGTAGTTTATTCTTTCGTGGCCTCAAATGTCCTCCCGTTGGCTTGGTGTGGAAGTTTGGAGAGTGGGGTGCCAGCTGAGGTGTGACCTCGTCATCTGACCGTGGTTCAAAATTACAGGATGTTGCCCTTGGATCTTTCCCATCGGGTTGATCACGGACCGTTGCCAATAGCCCGTTGTGTTGCTCCAGTGCAACGTTAATTAAAATACTTATCTTGATGATGACGTGATTACGATCTGGTCAGTTTTTTTAATGACGAGATATTTCGTTCGTTACGATCTGGTCAGTTTTGCTAATGACAAGGTAGTCGCAGAAACAACCACCAAGAGGAAAGACAACCACCACACAAACAATTCTCTCCTACTCTATACTTCTTACCGAGATTAGGTACGTAGGTATTTTAATTAATGTGACACTGGAGCAACACAACGGGCTATTTACAGAGATTATCATCCAGTCCAGATGATATGTGCACTGGGTCCTTGCGCAGGGTCTATCATTCTCTCCTAATTTTTCTGCCTTTGTGAAAGAACTGCAATGATTTTGAAATGTGAATTATATTGTAGAAAAGACACAACGGCGAATGGTAGGTAGGTGTTTAATTAATGTCGCACTGGAGCAACACAACGGGCTATCGGCGACGGTCCAGGATCAAACCCGAAGCAACGGCGAATGTAGCTTGTAAGTTTGTCTAAAGCTAAGCATTGAATTCTTTTTGGTTTTCTATCGAATCTCGGCATCCCGTTATCAATATGGTTAGCTACTGACAGTTGAGTCAGCGCACATAAAACAACGTCTATAACCATTGCTTTCATTCATAAGGGCCGCGGTAGCCTTGTTGATAGAGTTGCGGATTACCTACAGGAGGGTTGCGAGTTCAAGACTTGATCAAGCGAAAGACCGTCGTGTACGTAGGGCTGGTGCACGTTCAATCGGTCGTGGTCTCAAATGTCCTCACATTTGCGTGGTGTGGAAATTTTAGAGTGGGGTGCCAGCTCAGGTGTAACCCCGTCATCCGACCATTTGGTTCAGAATCACGTGGTGTTGTCCTTGAACCTTTCCCTTCGGATTTCATCCCAGAGCGTCGCTAAAAGCCCATTGTATTGCTCCAGTATGACGTTAATTAAATATATTTCCCTTCGGGATTGATTCCGGATCGTTGCCAATAGCACAGTATGTTGCTCTACTGCGACGTAAATTCAACTATCTGATCTACCTCAACCTGATATATTATAATGAATATTTATTCATTTAACTATTGTATTTTGAATTAGTTCATAAAATAATAGTTATTTTAAGAAAAAATAATTATTATATCGTCAAAGAATATAAAAATGTTATTCATACATTTATAAAACTTTATTTGTGGATATATTTAAAAATAACTAACATTTTCGGAGGAACAGGGTTGTGAAACGGTTCCATCTCTTCGTATTAGTACGAAGCGTTGGTTAGCGTTGTTTGTAATGATCAGTAGTTACCTCTTGCCATTTCTTCCTTTGATGTTAGCCTTTATAGATGCTGTTATTTTACAATAACAGCGTTATCTTTTAATTTGTGATAACAGTTTTTGCTAACAGTTTTGATGACAGTAAGCTGCTAACAGCAGCTAATTCAAAGGTTATTAACTGTTAGAAAGTGACTTTTAATTTTAACAGTTAGAACCGTGTAAATCAACCGTAAAGTGATAGAATTTTTTTTTATTTTTTCAAAACGTTTTACAAACTTCAATCAATTGAAGTTTAATGTTTTGCATTAATAAATTTAAGAACTTTTAGTCATTGTAAAAGTTACTTTTTTAATATTACGTGTGTTATTTTATACATTTTTATTCATTTTCGATATTTTTATAATTTTCTTTACACACATCTACATTTCTACAAATTCTGTAAGGAACTCTGGTCTCCGGGATATGATTCACTTAGTCCTCACGACTCTCTCCCTCTCTCATATTTGTCCCTCCGAGTCCCTCTCACCTTATTATTTTTCTTTCCTCCGAAATTTTCACTCAATTTCTAATCTCCGGATGACTCTTGTGACCATCTCTCCTTCCGTTCAAAGAGAAGATGATCAAGGGGTTTCATCATTTTTTAAACATTTCCCCGAAAACGATGCAAGTCGAAGAGTTTTCTGAAACCACTTACACCAAAACGACGAAAATCAGACAGCATTTATGGAACCTTTTCTCCAAAATGTTACAAATCGAGCAGCCTTTGCAAAACTTTCCGCCCAAAACGATGCAAATCGAACAGCCCTCCGAAATATCTTTCACAAAACGACTCAAACTGTGCAGAATTTCCGGAACCATTTCCCCAAAATAATGCAAATCGAAGAGTCCAACGGAACATCTATCATGAAAGTAAGCAAACTAGACAGCCTTCTGGAATCTCTTCCTAAAGACGGCACTAACCGGACAGCCCTTTTGGAACCTTTTCCCCAAAACAATGCAAATCGGCAAGCCTTCCGGAACCTCTTCCTCAAAACGACACAAACGGTACAGCATTTCGGGAACCTCTTTTCCAAAAGAAAGGTCCGGGAATCATCTCCAGGACCTTTCCTCCAAAACAATGCAAATCGAACAGCCTTCCGGAACCTCTCATAAAACAACGCAAACTGTGCAGAATTTCCGGAACCATTTCCCCAAAATAATGCAAATCGAAGAGTCCAACGGAACATCTATCATGAAAGTAAGCAAACGACAGCCTTCTGGAATCTCTTCCTAAAGACGATACTAACCGGACAGTCCTTTTGAACCTTTTCCCCAAACAATACAAATCGGCAAGCCTTCCGGAACCTCTTCCTCAAAACGACACAAACGGTACAGCATTTCGGGAACCTCTTTTCCAAAACAAAGGTCCGGGAATCATCTCCAGGACCTTTCCTCCAAAACAATGCAAATCGAACAGCCTTCCGGAACCTCTCACAAAACAACGCAAACTGTGCAGAATTTCCGGAACCATTTCCCCAAAATAATGCAAATCGAAGAGTCCAACGGAACATCTATCATGAAAGTAAGCAAACGACAGCCTTCTGGAATCTCTTCCTAAAGACGATACTAACCGGACAGTCCTTTTGAACCTTTTCCCCAAACAATACAAATCGGCAAGCCTTCCGGAACCTCTTCCTCAAAACGACACAAACGGTACAGCATTTCGGGAACCTCTTTTCCAAAACAAAGGTCCGGGAATCATCTCTAGGACCTTTCCTCCAAAACAATGCAAATCGAACAGCCTTCCGGAACCTCTCACAAAACAACGCAAACTGTGCAGAATTTCCGGAACCATTTCCCCAAAATAATGCAAATCGAAGAGTCCAACGGAACATCTATCATGAAAGTAAGCAAACGACAGCCTTCTGGAATCTCTTCCTAAAGACGATACTAACCGGACAGTCCTTTTGAACCTTTTCCCCAAACAATACAAATCGGCAAGCCTTCCGGAACTTCTTCCTCAAAACGACACAAACGGTACAGCATTTCGGGAACCTCTTTTCCAAAACAAAGGTCCGGGAATCATCTCCAGGACCTTTCCTCCAAAACAATGCTGTAGCGTCTTCACGCTATGTGGTGGGAAATCGTATAAATGAGTACTAAGAGTTGTACTGCTTTCTGGATTATTTAATAATAAAGAAATATCTCCAGTTACATGAAATATGTACAGTACAGAAAAAAAATTTCCCCGCAACGGGACTTAAAGGCGGTACCCTTTCTGGGACCTCTGAGAGACACTCACAACACCGTTGAAGTTCTAGCGTCGTCTGCCTTCATCCTCCCCGGACTCGGGTCGGCAAAAGGCGGTGGGGGACGTCCTCTCGTCCCCCATTGGTCAAAATTCTCCTCCTGGTGGATTTTTCTTTTTTTTCTCATGAGTTCCAGAATGTTCGGGCGCCGCCGAGACGAACTGTCCCCGAATTCCTTCAAAACCCTGGGAGCGTCGGCAGAGATGAAGGGGCTTCGGTTCCCATTCACCTTTTGTGTCCCGGCACCGAACCATGGCTGCTGGGCTGATCGGCGCCTCCATAGTCTGAAAAAGGGGAGAGGAACACCTCCGGGAAAAGGAGTGTAAGATGCTTCGTCACAACTCCTCCCCCCATAAAGACGAAGTTTCCAAGGTAACCTGGAAACTTCGGCTAAACCTGAAAGTAAGCCCATCTTAAGATAGTCCCCTGAGAGGCATTCACCCGAATCCCCGGAATCCTCAACTCATACTAAACATTGAGTTTTAACCAAAATAACATGCTTCGGAAATACAAATTTGGGTTCCGAAACTAAATCTCAGTTGTGCGATCTAGTGACAAATCTTTACATACCAACTAACAAATATTTACATTACATAATATTAACGAAAATAACACCTAAAAATACAAGTAAAAATAAAATTGATGATGTCTTGGTTTTGGACACCTTCCTAAATTTTCTGATTTCCAGCTCTACTAAGACCATCCGCGTTGCCATTTTTGCTCCCCGGCTTATGTCTTACCTCAAATCGGTACTGTTGTAGAAACAGGGCCCATCGAGTTAAACGACCATTCGTCCCAATCATTTTATTCAGGAAGGTCAGGGGGTCGTGGTCCGTCTCTATAACAAAAAGTTGACCGTCCAGATAGTAGTGGAGTTTCCTTACGCCATATACGATGGCTGCGAGCTCGCGTTCGACCACTGCGTAGTTTCGCTCTGCTCTCGAAAACTTCTTACTGAGATAAATTATGGGGTGCTCATCCTCCCCGATCTTTTGGGACAAAACAACACCCACACCGGAATCGCTGGCATCCGTTTGCATCGTAAACTCTCTCGAATAATCCGGAGCATACAAGACGGGCTTGGTTACTAAAGCATTCTTCAGTGCCTCGAAAGCCGCCTGACACTCCTCATTCCAATCTACCTTCTCTTTCCGGTTTTTCCCTTTCAATGCATTTGTTAAGGGGACCGCGATGACGCTGTAATTTTGGACGTACTTGGCATAATAGCCACTCAACCCTAAAAACGACCTAATTTGCGTCTTCGTTATTGGGCTGGGGAATTCATGAATGGCCCTAATTTTTGCTTCACTAGGGGAGCGTTTGCCACTTCCCACTTCGTGACCCAAAAACCTAACATGGTCTTGCACAAATTTGCACTTAGAAGGCTTTACAGTAAGCCGTGCCTCTAACAACCTATCCAATACCGAACTCACATCCTTAACGTGCTCTTCGAATGTTTTTGAATAAATTGCAATGTCATCAATATAAGGAGATGCAATTCTCTCCAAACCTCCCAAAACCTGAGCCATTAGCTTGCAAAAATAAAAGGGAGCGTTCACCAGCCCAAACATCATCTTTTTGGGAATAAACGCTCCAAATGGCGTCACAAAAGCGGCGTACCTCTGCGCACTTTTTTTCAAAGGAATTTGAAAGTAACCTTTCGTTAAATCCATCACCGTTATATAAGGTGCGGCACTAACCCTTCTCTACTACCTCTTCTATATTGGGGAGAGGAAACGACTGGATTCTGGTAATGGCATTCAATCGCCGGTAGTCCACACAAGGACGTGGTGGTTTTCCCTGACTTTCTACCAGAATCATGGGCGATGCGTAATCGGACTGCCCCACTTCTATCACCCCCAAATCCAAAAGTCTTGTAATCTCCTCCCTCAAAATTTCTGTTTGTCTAGGAGACATGCGGTAGGGCCTAGCTCTAACGGGCTCACTACTGGTAAGCTCGATATCCATCTCTAACAGGGGCGTAGAACCCGGGTCCGAGGAGAACACCTTGCTATGATTTCGCAACATGCACCCAAAACTCCCTATCTGTTCCACCGTTAACCTTTCCACCAAAGCGCTCTCTCTTATCATCTCCTGGAGATCAAATTGGGTAGGAACGGGTAAGGGGTAAGGTATTTCTGCCTCCTGCTCCACCTCTTCACTCTCCTCGTCCATTATCAAATTAACACATTCGGGTCGCTTGAAATAGGGCTTAATGAGGTTCACATGGTATATTGTGGATTTATCCCTTTTCTCTGGGAGGTCCACCAGATAATTTGTATCGGAGATTTTACTGGTCACAGTCCCTGGCCCTATCCAGTTCACTGCCATCTTGTTTAACTTCGACGTGGACAATACCAGCACCTGATCTCCAACCCTAAAAACCCGCGATACGGCATTACTGTCATACCACAATTTTCGTTTGCTCTGCTTGTCGGTCATTTGTTCGGCCGCAAGCTCCATCCATTTTTTTAGCCTATTGGTTATTCCCAAAATATACTCGACTACATTTGGATCTGAGTTATCCGGCTCTAACCAATTTTCAAAAATCAAAGTCTGGGGGGTACGAAGATTCCGTCCGTGCACTAATTCCGCCGGGCTAAACCCCGTACTTTCGTGAGTAACAGTTCGAAGAGCAAACAAAGCCGCTGGCAAATTATGCTCCCAGTCCTCTCCCGTCTCCAAACACAACACTTTGAGAACCCTCTTAACCGAGGAATGAAATCTCTCAACAGGGTTGCTTTGGGGGTGGCACACTGAACTGTGAGTCACATGAATCCCGAATCTTTTAAAAAACTCTGATGATAAAACACTGGTGAAGGACCTTCCCAAGTCGCTTTGGACTTCTTTAGGAAATCCCATACGTGAAAAAACCATAATTAGAGCGTTAATTACATTCGCCGACGTAATATCCGGAACGGGAATAGCTTCGGGATATTTAGAGGCTAAACAAATCGCTGTGATTATGTATTTATTTTGTTTTGTGCTCTCTGGAAGGGGACCCACCGCGTCAATATTTATTTTGGAGAAAATCTCCGAAATAACGGGAACCAGCTTCATTGGGGCCTTTCTCTTATCGTTGTTTTTGCCGACTTTCTGGCATTCATGACAATTTTTTACCCAGGACTCTAACTCGGGGTAACACCGGGGCCAGTAAAATTGCCTTAAAACCCTATCCTTCGTTTTGGTCGCCCCCAAATGACCAGCTACATCCTCGTGGCACAATGCCATAATTTTCTCCCGATACTTTAAGGGAATGCATAACTGTACTCTTTTTTCTCCCCGCTTCGACTCCACCACACGCGTTAATTTTCCCTTCAATACCTGGAATTCCTCCCCTTTCTCGGAAAGTTCCCAACACGATTTCAAAGAATCGCAGTTCCTCTGTGCCGATTCGAACTCCCGGGACGATACTCCAGCCAAACTATTATTCTCCTGCATGGACAACTCCGGGGGAAAGGGTAGTTCTTCCTCCTAAGGGCTCTGTGACGAATTATGAATGGAAGCTCTCGTTTCATTTGCGCCTTCGACTACTTGAGCTCGCTGCTCTTCCCTCGCCCTACTTCGCGTAATTGCATTAATAGGGGTTGGGTTTTTCCTATTATCTTCTAAAAGTTGGGCAGTTTTGTTCCCTAATAAGTAGTAACCCTGATCCAAAGCATCCGATTTCACGGCGACCTTCGTTACAACTTTCCCGAAATCCCCTTCTAGCTCAACTCTCGCTAACGGCAGACACTTGCATTCGGGGTCTAAAGGTTGGCGTAACCAAATTACTTCACCCGTAAAATCCTCTGGATCAATCCAACTCCTCACGCATACATCAATGCCGCTTCCACTGTCACGCAAACAACTTCGTTCTATTCCATTTACAGATATAGTGCTGATGAAAGGTCTAAAACTCTCGCTTAACCCACTCAGATTATTCAACCCTTCTAATCTTTTTTTTGCTAACTGGGGACCTAACAGGCCTAATGTGACCTGGCTCATTGCACAAAAAACAGACTACTGGTTTTTTCCTATCAAAACCCTTATTTTCCGTGATTAAAGCATCTCCTTTTCCTCGCTCTTTCTCCCTGGGCTTTCCTTCCCCGTTTTTAAACTCGCGCCTGTCCTTCACGGTGGCATAGTCATTCCTTTCTTTACCAAAGGGACGTTTTTCCCATGTTCTGACTTCCTTCATTTTATAATTACGCCGGACGCTCTCGTAATGGTCAAGTTTAACCGCCAAATCCGACGCCTTTTTTGAATTCTTCCCATTGATCTAGATAATGGTCTCGGGCTGCGGGCGACGCTCTCCTTTTAAGTTGCTCTACCAGCATTAACTCCTTAAGTGAATCAAAATCAGACACCTCAACCGACTCCAGCCAATTGTCTAAATACCCTTTTAATTCAAACACAAGATCTGACCATGACGCCCCAACCTTTCTTCCAGGTTCTTCGAATTTAATTCTCAGGTCTCCGGAGCTGAGTCTAAATCTCTTTAATAATACCTTTTTAACATGATAATAATCATCATTCCATTCCCTTGGTACTTTAACTATAATTTCAGAAACATTCGCAGGCAATAAAGGAATTAATTGGGACACCCACTTGTTTTCTGGCACACTTCCTTTGTTCGCTTGCCGCTCAAAAATCATGAAAAATAGGGCGATGTCCAACACCTTGGGATCAAATTTAGGCACTAAGTCCTTTAAATTTACGCGCCTAACAATTTCCTCAGCTGGCGTAGTAGTTGACGCCAAACTTGCGTTCCCAAATGAAGCATTAATTTTTAATTTCTCCAACTCATGCGCGCGCTCTGCTAAACTATCAAGACGTTCTTGTTCTGCTACTTTATCAAGACGTTCTTGTTCTAATTCATCCAAAATCCTATCCACAAAAGCTATTCCTGTCTCCTCATCATAATCCGGTGCACTCAATATGGACCGAATGATATTTTTAACAACATCTGAGCTAGATACGCTAACTTCAAATTCTGCCGCTAATAATAATAAGACCTGCTTTTTCTGCTTTTTTAAATAAGCCATATTTTACCCTAAATGAATTAATATTACCTAAAGGGTACTCTCAACGATACACACTAAACTTCTACAATTTCTTACTAGATCAAAAATAAATTCTCTACTCCGAAGAAAAGTTGTCAACTAGATTTCAAAACTGAGTTCTTATCATCTACTAATCACACAATGCACAATAATAAACCTTACTTTCTTAGATGTACAAATTCCCACACTAGGTATCACTCTGAAATAAATTTAACTTTAACAAAATACACTGAAAACACAATTGCTAATGCCATTAAATTAAATTAAACACTAAAGTTTTACCCTACTTTCACTGAATATAAACTGTCTCGCTAACAATTTGGAAAACTACATAGAATTATGCCTCTCAAAAGAAAAATCTCCAAATAGGCCTACCTTTTCCCACATCAGAACATCAGGCTCCCTTGTCATCAATCTCGCAAGGTCGGGTCCAAGATTCCACTCCGTCGCTTTGCTCACGCTGGAGTTGACTGCGCTCCTTCAAACGTCTGGACGCAGCACACGCTGTAGTTGACTCGCTGATTTCAGAGGTCTGGAACAGCTCCTTTGAAGAGTTTAGCGCCCGTCTCACGCTGAAGTTGACTCGCTGATTTCAGAGATCTGGATCGACTCCTTTGAAGAGTTAAACGCCCGGCTCACGCTGAAGTCGACTGCTCTCCTTCAAACGTCTGGGACGCGGCTTACGCTGTAGTTGACTATAGAGTTCAGTACAGTAACGACGAACGGGTCCGCAGATTTGATTTAACGAAAATCCGCATCCCACCGCTGCCACCAATAGAAATATAATTAATAGCTGTAGCGTCTTCACGCTATGTGGTGGGAAATCGTATAAATGAGTACTAAGGGTTGTACTGCTTTCTGGATTATTTAATAACAAAGAAATATCTCCAGTTACATGAAATATGTACAGTACAGAAAACAAATTTGCCCGCAACGGGACTTAAAGGCGGTACCCTTTCTGGGACCTCTGAGAGACACTCACAACACCGTTGAAGTTCTAGCGTCGTCTGCCTTCATCCTCCCCGAACTCGGGTCGGCAAAAGGCGGTGGGGGACGTCCTCTCGTCCCCCATTGGTCAAAATTCTCCTCCTGGTGGATTTTTCTTTTTTTTCTCATGAGTTCCAGAATGTTCGGGCGCCGCCGAGACGAACTGTCCCCGAATTCCTTCAAAACCCTGGGAGCGTCGGCAGAGATGAAGGGGCTTCGGTTCCCATTCACCTTTTGTGTCCCGGCACCGAACCATGGCTGCCTGGCTGATCGGCGCCTCCATAGTCTGAAAAAGGGGAGAGGAACACCTCCGGGAAAAGGAGTGTAAGATGCTTCGTCACAATGCAAATCGAACAGCCTTCCGGAACCTCTCACAAAACAACGCAAACTGTGCAGAATTTCCGGAACCATTTCCCCAAAATAATGCAAATCGAAGAGTCCAACGGAACATCTATCATGAAAGTAAGCAAACTAGACAGCCTTCTGGAATCTCTTCCTAAAGACGGCACTAACCGGACAGCCCTTTTGGAACCTTTTCCCAAAAACAATGCAAATCGGCAAGCCTTCCGGAACCTTTTCCTCAAAACGACGCAAAGGGGACAGTCTTCTGATTCATCTTTCTCCAGACGACTCTAATGAGACCGCTTTGAGGAACCTCTCTCCCAAAACGTTGCAAATCGCATTCCTTGGAGCACCTCACAGGGGTCTACGCTTCTGGTCTCAATAATGCACTGGGAGAAAACTAATATTCCTGTTCTCTTGGTACAAGGTAACTGTTTTAAAATATAAACACTGTCAACCTTACCCTTATTTATGGGGTGATGCTTCCGGTTCCAGTGCATCACCTTGCATGGCAACTACCATAGCCCATCAACAGATGCTTTTGTAACTTGTCTCTCAGCGGACGCTTTGTTATCTGGCTCTGTATATTTCAGTTCTACAGTGCCGACTTGTGATGCCTTTCAATAAACTGCTTGTCTATGAACTGTTCTCTGCTTATTTCCACCTAAGAGTAAAACATTTTTTGCTAGTTTGTTTCTTGTTTGGTGTCTGTAAAACAGGGATGGACTGTCCGCTGACCGCGGATCTCATGCGGCCCTCCGTTGATTGGCTGGCGGCCGGCCTGACCATGTGTTATTTTAACTAACAAGTCACACGATAGGCAATTTAGGTTAAAACTTCGTAACATAATGCATTAAAATGCGCAAACCTCTCTGGGTCAACATATATCTGCGAACAAACTTTTTCAGTCATGAATATTAAAGCGAAAAGTTGGTACAGCTTAACTAATGAAAATTTAGAATCAATTTTGTGCTTGGCTACTTCAAAAATCAAACGAAAGATTAAAACAATTGTTAAATCTCAATGCAATGCCACTCATCAAATTAAATTATTTATTTACTCTTTATTATCTTTCTTTATTTGTAACATTATAAAATATAAATAATATATATTAATAAATATAAATCAAATAAATAATTGATAGATAACTTTTATGGTTTTTTGGGCCACCCTCCTATAAGTCACAGTGAATCTACGTGGCCCTTGGTCTTAACAAGTCTGTGCATCCCTGATGTAAAACATCAATCCCAGGTGCTCTTGAATTATTATAATGAACTTAAACACATGTTTTTTTACATGCATAACTCAACGTCTGAGTTTCGTGGAAATAGATGCTTCTGTAACTGACTGAATAATGAAGCGATAAAGGATTGGGATTGGATGTTGGAGTTTTATAGCGCACGGTCCAAAAGCGGACAAGCTGCGCCAAACACAAGACAGAATATAACCCAATAAAAGTATATTTAAAAATTTAAAGTCCAAGAAAGATAAAAGGTAGATTTAAAACATGAAAAATCCGGAGATGTGAATAAAAATATTCAAACAATAATCAGATGATAAAACAAGACCATCATCGTCCGAAGCATAACTCATGGAACAGAAGAATTTAATGTACATATATAAAATTTTAAAAAGCGTGAAATATAAAGGATTGAATTACAAAATAATTTGATGAAATAGATTTGGAGTCATTTTGTATTTGAAAAAAAACCCAACCAACTAGATGAGATTTTAAAAGCCAACTGAACGTTAAAATGGAAAAGGTTTGAATATAGGGACTTCTCCATTCAAACTAAATCTCGCATATTCAAAATTGTACTTTAAAAAAAATTAAGACGTTGATGATTAAAGACAGGACAGACAGTTAAAATATGATGAACAGAAAAAAGAGTAGAGCATGAATTACAATTGGAAGCGCTATCTTCTAGTAATAGATGATGATGAGTGAGACAAGTGTGCCCAATACGAAGGCGTGCCCAATACAAGTAAGCCATGAAGCGATAAAGCCAAACAAATTCAGTCATGATACAGAATCAATAACGCGCGCACTACCGTTATAACCATGCGTTTTTAGGCATACAAATTAAAAAGATGAGAGAACCCAAACAAAAAACTGCCCTTAACCACTGTTATCGAAAGCTCCCAGGAATGAAAAATGACTTCTGAGCCATTAGCAATTCACTTAATAATCTTCTTCGACCCACGTGCCGCGGTCTCCAGCTCTCTTTCATCCATCATGAAAAGTCAAAACATTGCAAATGCGTTCCCCCGTATAGTTGTGCCCCGGAGGCGAGTCCATTCTGCGAAGTTGTGTAGCGGAGTCTCGGTACTTCGATATAAAAAAGAAACATTGTAACTTTTTGATCTTTCGAAACGATCCGAAAAGGGGGAAAGTGCGTTTCTCTGCAACTGGTTTTCGAGAAGCCGCGTTTCCTCCTCGTGATAAGATAAAATGCAAATGATCATAGCTCGTTTACCTTGGCTCGGTAAACGGCCGTCCTCTCGAATCGGACGTTTCTTCCCTGGGACACGCTGGACGGATTTGGATTGTGTCCCGCGGGTGCGATTGAGCTCCGCCACCCAATTGCTGACCAGCCATCTCTGGGCTTTTGGATTGGTTGGACATGGGCGATGTACCAATTCTGGCGAAATTAGCTTGCTGGTCAGTTTTTCCGGAACTTCTTTTCCAAACCGACGCAGATCGGACAGTATCTTTTCCAGAAACCGATGCTAACCGGAAGGCCTCTTGAAACCTCTTTCTCGCCAACAGGACAGTCTTTTCAAAATCTTTTTGCCTGGACGCCGCTAAATAGGCATCCTTTCTGGGACCTTTACTACAAAACGATGCAAAGTCGACATCCATTCCAGAATCTTTCCAGAAAGCGATGCTAAACGGACAGCCTTCCGAAACCTCTTAAGACGCAACCAACAGACAGTCCTTCCGGAACTTCTCCAAACCGACTCGGATCGGACAGCTTAATCGGAACCTTTTCTACAAAAAAATGCAAACTGGACCACCTTTCCAGAAAGCGATGCTAACCGGACAGCCTTCCGAAACCTCTTTCTTAAAACGCCTCCAACATGAGTCTTTCCTGAATTTCTTTTCCAAGCAGACGCAGATCGGAAGGGTAATCGAGACCTTTTCTACGAAATAATGCAAACTTGACAGCCATTCCAGAAAGTGATGCTAATATCGGACAGCTTTCCGAAACCTCTTAAGACGCAACCAACAGGACAGTCCTTCCGGAACTTCTTTTCTACACAGACGCAGATCTTTACAAAACGATGCAAACTCTACAACCTTTTCAGAATCTTTTCCAGAAAGCGATGGTAAGCGGACTGCCTTCCAGAACTTATAAGCCTTTCTTAAGATGCCGCCAACAGGACAGTCTTTCCGGAACTTCTTTTCCGACTCAAATCGGACAGCTTATTTGGAACCTTTTCTACTAAACGATGCAAACTGGACAGTTTTTCCTGATTTTTTCCAGAAAGCGATGCTAACTGGACAGCCTTCCGAAACCTGTTTCTTAAGATGCCGCCAATGGACAATCTTTCCGGAATTGTTTTGTCAAGACGCCGCCAACTTAATAGCCTTTCTGTGATCTTTTCTCCAAAACAATGCGAACCTGGCAGTCTTCCAGAACCTCTTTCACAGAACGACATAAGCGGGACAGCCTTCTGGCGTTTATTTCTCAAGACAACTCTGACCGAACAGCCCTTCATATCGTATCTGGAACTTTCCCCTAAAACGATGCAAACTGCACAGCCTTCCGAAACAGTTGTCTTCTAGGATCGGGCGTGTTCTATTTACAGCGCTAAACAGATATGAATTACAATCTGCGGATGCGATTGTATTCAGCTTTAAATTTCTAAACACCAGCTTCAAGATTTTTGGGTTGACTGAAAAAGGGGCATGTCCTAAATTTAGGAAAATTAACAGAGCGTTTTTTATTTTGTTGTTTGTGATCAGCCTTTTCAGTTCCCCGAAACGAAGTTGACCAGACAGCCAGTTTGGAACCTTTTCACTAGAATGATGCAAATAGGATAGCATTTTCAGAAATTCTTTCCCTACACGTCACAAACCGGACAATATTTCCGGATTGTTTTTCCCAAAACGATGCAACCTGGACAGCCTTCCGAAACCACTTTCTAAGACGCCTTTCCTAAGAAAAAGGGACGAGTTACTTTAGAACGTTAATCCTCCTGGTGGTTGTCTCAATTAGGTATCTCGTCATTAATAACCTGCATAAAAACTGAATAGTGAAAACTATTTTCCAAAATTTGATACGTTAAATTCGTCGTGACCTCAAATGTCCTCACGCTGGTGTGATGTGGAAGTGTGGAAAGCAGAGTGCCAGTCACATATTTATCTCGTCATCTGACTGGTTCAAAATTATGAGGTATTGTTCTTCTATCTTTCCTTTCGGGATTGATGATGCCAATAGCCCGTTGCGTTACTTCATTGCGACGTTAATTCAACTACCTACTTACTTCGATGTACTGTATGTATTTCAGATTCTAAAACTAAAAGATATCAACGCGCGTGCTTTCTATGTATCCCAATGTCTAGCAGATGAAACATTTCTTCCTTCAAATTTACATTTGGACAATATTTACATAGGTGAAAAGGCCAAAGGTGTTATGTTAAACGTCCTCATGATTTTGTAAAAAGTCATTCTTGCGAAGAAACGGCAAATAACCAGCCTTAGCATTGATAATGTTTGTACTTGTATCGTTTCCCGAGCGATCATGTGAACGTCATTGGATATTTCTGAAATACAGGTGATTCTTATCAGACGGGTTACATGAAAAACTTGGATTATTTCAATGTCTTTTAAAAACATGCATTAACCCTCCTGGTGTTGTCTCGACAAAGTATGTCGTCAAACTAACCAAACAGACCAGACCTTAATGGACTAAATAGGTACAGCTGTATCTAGCGCCTCGTCTGGTGGCAAAGCTCTTGGCGCGTTTTTTGAAGCACTTTTTTTATGTCGCCAAGGAAAGAAATCTTAGAAAAAATCTTTTTTTTATCTTTATAAATATAACATCTTTATAAATCTTTCCGCTTGCCGAGGTTGCCATAAAAACGGGAATAAGCCTAATAAAGATAAGTTACCTTAACCTGCCGTAACTCGCTACTAAAAGTGCACCAAAAAACAAGCCAATATCGTTGCCATCAGACGAGGCGCTAGATACAGCTGTACCACTAAATATCTCATCGTTTGAAGAAAACTGACCAGAATTTATCTCTTCATTATCGAAAACTTTGCAATATCTGGATGACGAGATATCTCGTCGTTGGCAAAATTGATCGTATCGTGATGGACGAGATATCTCGTTGAAACCACTTGGAGGGTTAATTCCAATTTGATAAAATGGAAAGTAATGCTTACTTTTTGGTAGAAGCGAAGATAGACTTTTTGGAACTAAGTACTACGCCGTTAACCATCCTGGTGGTTGTCCCGAAGAGATATCTCGTCATTGCAAAATTAACCAGATCTCGATGGGCGAGATATCTAGTCATTAGAAAAATAACCTGTCGTCATCATCAAAAATCGGCAATATCTCGATGACGAGATATCTCGTCAATCGTCATCGCTTGTTGTGTGAGAAATTTTTCAGGCTGTATTCAATCAGACCAGTTGTCCGAATATATTGGACCTGCCGCTGGCTATGTGCGAAATGTTTTGGTTGTATTCGAACCAGACGTCCAGATATATTGGATCTGACGCTTGCTGTATGGGAAATTTTTCAGGCTGTATTCGAATCAGTCGTCGTCATCTGAATCGTGGGTCAAAATTACGAGGCGTTATCTTTGGATGTTCAAGATTGATCCCCGGCCGACGCCAATAGCCTGTTGTGTTGCCCCAATGCATCGTTAATTAACTACCTACCTCAAACCAATACCAAATGGAGGCAGGGAATCTCCACTTGCAAAACCGACGACTCTTTTCTGTCTTTTTAAAGTGTATTATCGCTTCATTCCCCTTTGCCTTCCTAAAAGCATTCAATGAGTCTCCACTGGCGAAACTCCTAAGTTTTCTTTGTTCTTTAAACGTATCCAAAAATTTGCTACTCATCTAGTTTCATGAAGGCATTCAATGAATCTTGCAAACCAAATTTTCTGCATCCATTTGTTTTTCGGATGAGTCCACAATCTCATCATTCTCATTTGTCATTGCAAGTACTTTCTTGGACCATATTTTCACTTCTAAGTTTTCGTTCACAGCTTGAATCGATCTGTTTCCATGTTTATCACCGTCGTTTACTTTTGAGACATCTTTGACTGCATCTGTGGAGGCGTGTTTTATCATTTTTCTTTGTTACCTCTGTTTTAAAATTTCCTTCTTCAACAAAATCCATATCTTACTTTTCTACCTTATCAATGTCGAAAGCCATGACCAACATCAAGTACGCCATCAGTGATATAATATAATCCCCTTATACCAATGATAATCAGTCCAAAAATTCCCGAAATCCAAGAACCTAGAAATAATCCTGTAATAACCATAGGTTTATCCATATTTAACTAGCTTTAGAAAGTCATCCAAGAAATAATAATATTTGCTAGTACAAGAAAATGAGTTGCTTGTCTGATAGCATAACAACAAGCATAACAAAATTTTAAAAATAAAGCATTATGAGTGTGAATATTGTTATAGCCTTTGTTAGCTCGTAGTTGAATTACTAAGCAATGTAAGGTATTCAGTTTTATGTTTGAGAAACAATGAAAGAGAGATAACAATTGAAACTAGCATTGTTTGCCCTCTGGGAATGAAATTTTATTCAATCTCACCAAGGTTTAAACATTTCTAACACACTCCTAAAAAATAAACTGTGTAAAAAAATAAAAAATAGATTTAGAATGGACTATTTTTTTCCATTTTAAGATTACTTAAATTAATGCTCGATCAACAAATCTAATTCATCAGCAACCAAATGCAGTAAAATATCTTCAATCGTATATTAAATGCATAACAATTCGCATATCTTCATACTGATTATTTAGAACACTGTTTACAATAAATGTAAGCACACCCTTTTCATAGTAAGATGGAGTAATATAAAATTAATCCTATCATTTTTTAAGCAAGTAGTAAATTTACATAAGTCATATTCATCGCAAAAGGAAATAGTTTTCCAAATTTATAAAACTGCATGTGGCACCAAGTAAAGTAATTGAGTATTATTTAGAGATTCTATAGGTTTGTGCCTCTTCCTGTTTCTCTGTTCAGATAACGATAAGAGCAGCAATTTATATCGCTAACTGTGAGATAATCTTCAAGCTAAAACGGATATTTTCTATTTTTGTGATACCATCTATCAAGGCAGACTGATTACATTGTTTTCTCCACTTTACGTACATTCGTCCTCATTTTCTTATTAAAAAATTGTCGCACCCCGATCCCAATTTTCATTCTAACTTCGTACAAATCTATGTAAATAAAAATGGAGTGGTTGTTCGTAAATTGAATAGTTTTGACTCATTTCAAATTTTCTATCCGTTTTGGGGCTTTCTGATGTGAAATCCGTCTCTTGCACGTTTGGTGTGTCTGTCTGTGCGTGCGTACCGTACTATGTCCAAACGGCTGAATATATTTTCTTGAAACTTTACATACTGTGAATACTTACATTCATTTAGTGACTGAATTTCGTTGTGTAAGTCTGTCTTCCCATTCTATGTTTGATTTTGTGTTTGTGTGTTTGTACAAGTATCGCAAAATTTATTCAACATATTTTATTGCAATGTTCTATAGTGGTAAACCATATTTTAATTTAGTGAATACACTATTTCAAGTTTCTTTGCTTACATATTTAGGCAAGTTTCATGCTAAAACATCTGAGTAACTATATTTAAATTAACTATAATTTGACAAGCTGGAAGGCATTGCAATTATTTGGACTGTTTTACCAGTACTATGAAAAACAATTATTTTTCCAAAAACTATTTTTACGGAATTTAAATTATAATACTTTTGTATTTTGAGCCTTATTTATTTTCTTTGCAATATATAAATTATTTGTGAATATTTGAGACAGATGATATTTTGCACCGAAATGGAAATTAGCGTTCCTTTGCCACGTGCAGTGATATTTTCTGTTTTTCTTCGCTCGGAATTAATTTCGTATTTCTAAATTTTGTCTAATTTTTAGTTGTAAGTTGTGGCAACTGTGCAAGATCAAGACAAAAAAGAATCACGAATTTATATCTTTAGAACAACTTTTTCCCGCGAAGTTTTATTTCGATTTATTTCTGTTTTCTGTTCTAAATATTTGTTATTTTCATAAATGGTATTTCCTTTTCATCACACGCAACACCACCGCAAAGTATTTGATTTAAAGCGGCATGTATCTTAGAATAAAACAAATTTGACTGGAATTTTGTCATTATTGAAAGAACTTTAATGCTAAAAATACACTAGACTAAAAATATAGTACATAAAAAAACTAGAACTTTTGAAATATTACAAATCCTTTGTCATAGCGACAGAATGTCAGGGTGACCTATTTTATGAATTTAAGCTAGTATATTCAAGCAACTTACGTATATAAAGAAAGTTTGTTTAAGCAATGATTTTCTTTAGAAGAAACGCTGTCAAATCGATTTACCATTAAAAAAATGGCAATAGTTTACCTTTGCTTTTTCTGTACTAAAAACATTGAATTTTAAAACAAGTTCTGTTATTATTGCACTTGCCACTAAACTGAATTTTCAAGAAAAGTATTCTCTTTTAAAACAAACTTAGTGATAAATATCATATCAAATTAAATTGTCACCTCTCAATGATAGCGAAATTCGAAGTCACAAATAAAAAAATATTGGCTAGTAATTTATGTGCGAGAGTATTCACCGTAGATTCGCCATTTTTACGAATTGAGTTGATCAATCTTACAGGAAAAGAACTTAAGAAAGGGAATTCCTAATCCCTCAAAATCGTATTTTGTATTAGTTAATCTCTCACCTTTCATCAGTTTGTACCTTTAGCAAGGGTGCGTTATATGTGAAATGTATTACATGGATGGTTATGCATGTATAGGATTTGTGTCCAAAGTAGGTTGTAGAAATTATAAAAATGTCAAAAAGGTGTTAAAAAATTATTTTACTCACACTTAAGTGATTTGGCATTTTTCTACGAAAGAGGGAAAATGATTACTTTCTGATTACTTTCAATCTATAGTTAACCAATTCAACCCGAGTGAGGCCGGGTAATTTTGCTAGTTCTCAATAAAATACAAACGAGAGAGAGAGAGAAATTACTTTGCAAATAGAAGGGTCGTATGATAAGTATGATCACGAGCGAGTTAAACACCGTTTTTTGGAAAAATCGATTTTATTTTTCAACATAGTCACCATTGAGGGCTATGTAGTCAAATCTGGAGAATAGAGCGGCCATTCACATCTTTGAATAAAAATGTTTTATCATTGCGTAGAACTGTTTTTCCCATTATCGTGGCAGCTCCTACAATGCTCGGTTCAAAAGCAGACCAAACTTCACATCTGGCTCTGCAATTTGGCCTGGGCGATATACGTATATATATATATATATATATATATATATATATATATATATATATATATATATATATATATATATATATATATATATATATATATATATATATATATATATATATATATATATATATATATATATATATATATATACAAACCTGCGTGGTTCATTTTATTTCTTTCAGTTTTCCATCTGGGAATTTGTAATTTTGTTTTAAAACTTTTTTACTTAATATGTTACACGCATGCTTTCCCATTTATGAAGCGTCTGAAAATTCTACTTGTTTATAAATTCCACAGAATCCTCCAAAGGGATATCAAATGTTGCTCTAGACGATGCTCAAAATATAACGATCACTCATCGCTGAATATTTAAGAGTAAAGGAGACGCGTTGTAAATCATGCTTTTGTCAATTTTTCGAGTTTTAGTTGCTTTTTTAATTTTCTTCGTAACCTCATAGATCATTGTGGTGTCTGATTTCAGAAAATACCTTATTTTTTATCTTTTATGCAGAACCTCTTTAATAAATGAAAATTTGTAGAATATAAGTTGTCTTCCTCTACAAGGACATCATCAAATTATACCAGTGACATCTATGGTGAACGTAGACATCACTACGAAAATTAACTTATAGTACAGTAGTATACTATATAGAGCAGTGTAACATATCTACCAAGTACTTTTTGAAAAACAAAGTTGCACTGCATTTTACACTTCTTGCTAAATTGGTGACCGACGGACGTGATTTTGAACACGCGGGCTTTCAAAAGCAAGCCAGATGGCGCTCGCCTTAATCGGTGCACATTTTGATGAATAATTCAGAATGTACACTTCAATAGCCAATGCGATGCAAGTCACTTCCATATCTATTGTAACGTCTTGGTTCACGGGTAGCTTAGACTAGTTACCATTCAAAAGTATCCGTTTCTAGACTAATTATTTTATTTACAACTTTGGTACAATTAGTCGGTAAAATTAATGAAGAATTCATTTAAAGATTGTTCGTTGGAAAGTCCAGTTTTATCGAGGCGCTTCTTATGGCTGCTGGCGAGCCTCTCACAAATTACTTAGAGTCTAATTCACGGCTACGACGAGCTTTTTCACAATAAAAATACTCAGATGAGTATAGAGTCCTAAGGCAGGATATCTCAGTTTTTTTCCAGTTCGAGTGAGATCAATCTCCACTACTAGGACGAGCAGTTGCACAGATTTCTCGGAGGCTTCTCCTTCACTTCTACGGACGAGCCTTTCTCAATAAAATACTCAGGCGAGTATAGAATCCCAGGGCGAGATAAATCAGCCTTGTCAGTTCTGGTGAACTTTAGATCTCGGTGAAATCTCCACTACTCGGGCGAGTAGCGACACAGGTTTCTCGGAGGAGTCTCCTAAACGGCTACGGGCGAGCCTTTCTCAATAATATACTCAGGCGAGTATAGAATCCCAGGGCGGGATAAATCGGCTTTTCCAGCTCGGTTGAGCTCTCCCGAAAGATGTCAATCTTTCGCCGACAGCGAACGGGTGTTCACTTCTCGTTCGACTTTCGTCTCTCTCCAAAACGGTCTCTCTCTCTCTCTCTCTGCTCCTCCTCCTCTCTCTCTCTTCTGTTCTCTTAAAGATAACCAAAACTCTCTCTATATATATATATATCGGGTGCTTCTCGACTCCTCCTTTTCGTTTCGGGTCGGCCTCTTAGTCGGTGCTGGTTGGCTGTTGAATATCTCACCATATTCGGACCTTCCCGAGTGGCTCTCCCACGTTGGCCTCTCCCCTTGACCTTTGCGTCAGACTTCGGCGGACTTGAAAGGGGACCATAAACCCTTGCCGGCAATGGTCATCGTAATTCATCTCCGTACTTTTTTGTCTCGAAATGTCATAGAGAGAAACAGAAAGGCGCCTGCCCTTTGTTCCGAAGCCACCGACGATTTCGCCCCTGGAAGCGGTGCTTTTTCCTATCCGTTAAAGAGATGCTTCGGTGTGGTCTATTCCTTTCGGCACTTGATCTCCGGCAAGATTATCAGCTTCCCTATCAGTCTTTCGGCTACCGTGGTGGTCGTTTCCTTTTCGGCGCTTGATCCGCCGGCAAGATTGTCCGTTTCCCTAGCCGCCGTTACACTATCTAAGGCCATTAATAACAGCAGACACTATTTCTACTCCTATACCAGCTTCACTCTTCGTTGCCGTTCAGCCTCCTTTCAAAACTTCCTGGCTTCAGTCTCACTCGGGAGCTAAAGGACTAACTGGAATTGGGGTCCATCATTTAATTGGCATAGACCTGTCATATAATAGGCACGGACTGTTTTCTGAACTGGAATTGGGGTCTACCATCTATATGGCACTGATACCTGTCATCTATACTGCTACTAAAGCTGATTATTCAATTGGCACCAAGACCTTTCATCTAATTGGCACTCAAGCCTGTCATGCAATTGGCACTGGAGCCTGATCTAAACTGGAAATGGGGCCCGTCACCTAATTGGCACAAGCATCTGTTATTTAATAGGCACTAGGGCCTGTTTTTTTTAAACTGGAACTTGGCCTGTCATTTATTTGGCACTGAGACCTGTCATCTAAACTGTTCCTAGAGCCAATTATCTAATTGGCGCAGAGACCCATCATGTAATTGGCACTGGATCCCTTCATGTCATTGACACTGGAACCTGCAATCTAAACTGGAACTGGGCCCGTTATCTAATTGGCACAGGGACCTGTCATCTAATAGACACTGGGGGCCTGTTTTCTAAACTGCAACTAGGCCTGCCATCTGTTTGGCACTGGGGCCAGTAATGCAATTGACACTGGTACCTGTCTTCCAAACTGGAACTGGATCTATCATCTAAATTGGAACTGCGGTTCGTCTCCTAATTGGCACACAGACTTGTCGTCTAAGTCACTGGAGCCTGTTCCTAAACTGGAATTTGGTCTGTCATCAATTCGGCACTGGGACCCGTCATCTAAATTGGTACTAGGGCCCAAACTAAAGATGTAGGAAGCCTGCCCCTCATTGGCATTCCCATCCAAGGGTCATACAACACCTCTGTTTCAAGCTTACGAGGATACAAGGTGTATTATTATAGGATGTGAGAGAGATAGGGTTTAAATTCGGGTTTATTACAAACGAGGGGAGTTAAAGTGGATTGTAATTCTTCCTCTGAAAGCGGTCTTTCGGATACAAGTAATTGTTCGCTGCGAGTAATGCATGGCAGGGTTTCTCGGTAAACGATTCTCATCTGTTTTGTTTGTTAGTCTACGAGGAATCTCTGCGAGAGGTAATACCTCTGTTTTCCAGACTTCTTTCCCCCAAGTTCCCCTTCAATCTCGTATGTCCCTGAGAGCCCAATAAGCACGGCGCTGGAGGTCCTGCCCCTATAATCAACTTTTCCTCTTCCGTTGAATTGAAACCACTTCGGAGTGAATTATAAAGGCAGGGTTTGTAATTTGCTTTGACGCTGTGAAGAAAATATCCGAAAGAGGTATGAAATAGGCCAGCGCATTTAGGATTAAGAAATGAAACTGTGGCAAAAACACAAAGGAAAAGAACGTGATGGAAGTGAGCTCTTTTCTCTGGCCTTGTTTTTCCGTCCACTAACTCGGAAATAACTCGTGAGAGCTTTATAAATTCTTAGAACATCTGGTAACTTCCTCCAGCAGTCATTTGAAGGTTGAGTTGTATTTTTTAAATACAGATTATCTATGCTTCCCAGTTTAGGATGGGATCTGGACATTTTCTGTGAAACAAAATTGTGTCGCAATACCATTTTGAAAAAGCCTTGTATATTCTTTGTAACTATCTTAAAGAGTGTCATTGTAACGCGTACAGTCGAACCTCGTTAAGACGAATTTCACGGGACCGTAACAAAAATTTGTATTAACCGTAGTTCGTATTATCCGAATTCAGAAACAAGTATTATTATAACAATAAAATAAAACATTAATATATTTACATTATTTATTGTACAATTTTTGTTTCATGGACAAATGGTATTGTTCATCATAAAGGTTTTACAGATGATTATTGATTATACAGATGATTCCTGATTATACAGATGATTTCTGATTGCACAGATATTGCACTCTGATTGCACAGTTTTCTTGTGATGAGGAGATACCTCGTCCATCAAGATCTGGTCAGATCTGCTATTGACCTCGTTGAGACAATCATACCAGGAGGGTAAAATGTCAATTTTTCCTTCACGTAACCCCGTCCACACGTACTGCTTCTCAGAAAAGAAAGCAGGTATGAAAAATCATGATTAAAAAAAGCAATCATTAATATCGGATTTTTTAAATCAATTTCATTTACCCAACAGCTTGTAATGTAAAATCTATATAAGTCAAACTGTTTTAAGTTGAAAATATTCTTTATATAAATACAGAAGTAGCAAACGTGAAAAGATTACGAATGGCCTTGGCAGTCTTACTCAAATAAAATCAAAATGAGTTTTCCCAATTCCAAAGGAGATATCTGAGACACGTGAAAAAATCGCGATTATCTTCTAAAATATTTTTTTTAATTGAATTATTTGATTGAAATTAGATAATTTACCAAATTTTTATGATTTTAACTAATTTTTTCTATTATGTGTTTAAATTTCTTAGACATGAGACGCAAATCAGTGTAGTTACTAGACAATATTGATTTATTTTAAACATGTCTGAGAATTTAGGAATTCTAGATTCTTTATCAGAAATAATAAATTCCTTCTTGTAAGGGCATCTTTTTATGTCTAACCAACCTTTCCATTGGGAAGAGTCAAACTTACCAGAAAACATTTCGTACAACGTGTGGACTGGCAAAACTCAGCATCTGCTGATAGTCAGATTTGCGAGTGTCACTTGTTTTAAGTGAGCAATATAGATACATTTGTTGGTCGGTTGACATTGTCATTCCAACATGAGAGCTAACCCCTAGGGGCCATAATCCCTTTTGTCCCCCAAACAGGAGGGGTAAATGTTTCTCATGAGAAATTAATTTTATTAGAAAAACTACCTAGACCAAGCATGCCTGGCCACTTGGAACCCTTTCAAATTTTTATGGTAGGGTTCAGGATCCCCAAAGATAAGAGATAAATATGCAAATAATACTCAATAAATAAGTATGCAAATAAACGAAACTCTTTGGGCCCAAATATTTTATATTTGGGTCCAAACCCTCCCTCCAACATGAAATAATATAAAAAGTATATTGATAATATTGGTAATGATTTATATAAACAAATAAATATCCCAATCAAAGCATCCCAATCAATGCAATTATATTTAGTGTCCTCAAAGTAGGGAGGCCAGTAATTGTCAGTTTTAAAAAGATCAATCTGGGGTGTTACTGAGTAGAAGCAATCTTTTAAACTGATTCGTATTGCCCCATTTTGTCCCAGGTTATTTAATTTTCAATATTATTAAACTTAAGAAAAAAAAGAAAGTTAAAGTGATTTAAATCAATGATTTTTTACAATAAATATAACTTTATTAAATTGATTAAAATCGTGACTCCTTCTCTGTATAAAAACCTGACCATACGCTTGCATATTTTAGCCAATTTAGTGTCCTTGTTCAATCCCAGTTAGTGCCCCAGTTCAACCAATTTAGTGGTAGCCCAGTTGGAAGTGTAACGGATTAGTAACCGGAGGGCTGCGAGTTCGAAACTCGGTCCAGCCAAAGACCGTCGTGTATATGGGGGCTGGTGCACGTTAAATCTGTCGTGACCTCAATACGGGACTAATGTTAGACCAATGTTCCCTAAAAGAGTTATCCAGTCTAAATAGAGTTACCATCATCGACCTTAAAATGAAATAGACGGAGCATGTGCCCGCAGTTTCATATTATTTCTTCCAGTTGCTCGGTTTGAAGATCTGTCACGTGGTTGTGGGTTAAAGCATGAATCCTAAATTATTGATTGGATAATCACTTTAACCAATTCGATTGGATAATCACTTTAACCAAGTCGATTTGTGATTTGGAACAGCTGCAGTATAGATCCACCAATCCATTTGGCGACTTTTTTTGTCGCCAACCCCGACGTTACTTGGCGACATTTTTTAACAGACGTATTACAAAAAAATGTGTACATAAGTGCCCTCCAACAATCCGAATAAATCGTAGTTCCCTCCCTTATCCATTCCTTTGAGACAGAAATTAAAGTTTTCGCACTCCTGTTATGGACGGCGACTAAAAACATCTTTCCAGAACCCCGCTCAAGGCCCCCAAAAACCCACTGCCCTTCCACTCTATGCCCTCTGTTGTACTTTCTCTTGCCAAATTTTGATTCATCAATTTCGACTATTTTATTTACCCCACCAATCTTCTCCGACGTCGTCTCGATGAAATTTAGAATTTGTTCGTTGACGAACTGCCGCTAATCGGCCAAGGTGTTAGTAGCAAAGGAATATTCTTCCTCAATTTCGCTAGTTTTTCTTCCTTTCACTAATCCATACGTCATTAACAGAATCTCCTCCATACTCATTTTACTGGAACAGATTGGACAGAGATCTTTACAGATCTCTCGATACCGCAAACTTTCCCATCAACTGTTTTTTTTACAAATCCACAAAACCCATCAGACTTCGTCGATTTCGGTTTAAGCTTCATTTTAGAATTGCACTTGGAACAAATCATCTTATTAGCAATCAAGCGCGCTTCCATCAAAAAATCCAAAACCATTTTTTTTCCTGGCATTAATGTATAAGAAAAATTCGATTAGCCAGGCCAGGCCTACCAAAAGTATGTCTCATATTAGTAAATTTAAAACTAAATTTACTCCCAACTCTTGAAACAGTAGTTTGAACGGACATGACTAACAAATAAAAATACTAACTAAAAAAATAAGATGAAATTCCAATAAGATTGAAACGGTACAACCTGGCTCCTGTTGAACGAAATTAAAATGGTTATGGTACGCGAATGAATGGTTATGGTGAATATACATAGCGTAGGAACACTGTAGGGTTGCTAGAATGGAGTGGAAAAAAGTGAGGGGTTACCAAAAACAACATCAATCACAATCGAGGGTTGGCGACGAATAAAGTCGCCAAATGGATTGGGGGGTCTATACTGCAGCTGTTCCTGTGATTTACCCTTCAGAGATCTTACGACAGCAATTCCGCCCACATGATCCGTCTATTTCTTTAGAAGGTCGATGGTTACCATATGTGAGCTGCAATCGCTCCGTGAATTCAATTTTTGTTACGCGCATGCAACTGCTACTAATGTACTTGTAAATGTTGCGTCTGGATATTATATGATTAAGCTCGCGTTGATATTAGTGAAGGTATTTTTAATTAGGCGCGTGCAAACTGTAGCCTTGATATGGAATGTGATGAAAAATTAATTTCGAAAAATTGGAGACTGAGTTTAAGAAAGAGTTGATCCGTGTTTTTCGTAGCTTTGTATCGTCCTTAATTTTTTTAAATAATTTTTTCCATTCATTCAAACTTCCAAAAAGTCGAAAGAATAAAGCAAGTTCTGATATTAGTTTGAAGGATCAATGTTACTTGTTCCAAATAGAAATATCTTCAGAAATCATCAACGAAGTCGATGGTAGTTTTGCGACAAATTGAAGTGGTAGCAACTACATTTTGGTTTCAAACAAGTTACACATGGAAAACTGAGAACTTCAGTCATTACAGTAATTGTGTTTGTCCATCTATGGTTATCTTTTGTTACATGAGGGCAAGTAATACTGGGATCTACGGCATAAAGTAGATTCACAAGACATCTAGGACATCCAGGTTCATAGAACAGGACCCAGGGCCAAAGTACTCACTGATCACACCACTGTATAGAAGTGTCGCGGTGAATAAAAAGAAGGCAAGCCTACTTAAAAATGTCCAATTTGAGAAAAAAATCAGTAGCGTAGCGTAATCTTTACAACTGGAGATGCCGAGATTGAATTTGCTCTACTATGAACAATGCGTAAATGAAAGGGGGTGGCTGGATTTTTTTTAACAGATAAGGAATCCTATCGTACCATGAGAGAAATATCAGTATGTGATTTTTTACCATAAATTTGAAGTTTTGTGAAGGGAGTCTTATTAGTTTTAACCCACCAAATGGTTTGATGATATATCTTGTCCATCAAGATTTGACCAGTTTTGCCAATCATCAAAAAATTGTTAATACTAGGGGTGTTCAAATGAAAAGGTACGAAACAACACTGTGGGTATAATTGAAGTCTTTATTCAAAAGTAATCACCAGAGGACTGAGCACAACTATCCTACTGTTTCACGAGCCGAAGGATTCCCTGTTCCCAGAATTCCTGTGGCTGTGACAAGAGCCAGTCCTCCACTGTGTCCTTCAGTTCGTCGTCCGAGTTGAAGCGCTTCCCTTTGAGATGTTTTTTAGCGGACAAAACAGATGGAAGTTGTAGGGCGATATGTCCGGGCTGCAGGGCGGATGCTCAAGCTGCTCCCTCTTGAACTTGGCCAGTACACTTTGTGTGACCCTGGAGACGTGTGGACGCGCGTCATCGTGGAGCAGAATCACTCCCTCCGTGAGCAGCCCAGGCCGTTTGCTCTTGATGGACTTGCGTAGGCTACGGAGTGTCTCACCTACCGGTTTAACACCTTCCGCAATCAGAAATCTGATAACACCTCGCTGCTCCTCAATCGTCGAATTTTGCAATGTGAACGCCGTGATCTCCTCACACGCACTGCCGCGTCAATTGGACGGAACACACAACTGCATGCTTCTCTTCTGCGTCATGTGCGGGCGCCCGCGCATGCGCACAACCACGCCGGTACTCGTGCATTCGCTTCCTTAGATGTCTCACTACGTTATCCCAAAGCGGCATATTCAAATTTCAACCGGTTTGGTTTTTACGACGTTTCGTACCTTTTCATTTGAATACTCCTCGTATATTGTAGAGATTTCTCGTCATCAAGATATTGCCAATTTTTTTATAACTACCAGATAAAGATCTGGCCAGTTTTCGTCTAATGATGAGATCTCGAATATCAAGATCCGGTCAGTTTTGACTCGTCGAGACAATCCCCAGGAGGGTTAAACATAGTTCTTAGGAGGATAACTGGAGAGCATATTTCGCCATAAAAATCTAAGAAATATTCATCCGGTATCAAAATGTCGCTCATTATATAATTAACACAACAAAACATTTGATAAATTAGGATACAAGGGGAAAAGAATATTTTCGCAACTTTCAACGAATTATGCTTCATAGATAACGCGGCACTAACTCCGTATATAGGAGTTTCCTACTGCGCAGGAAAAACATCACTAACCAATCGGATACAGCAATCACCGAACTCCAAGGCGATCCAACATCAGTTGCGTTACTGCATCGACCCTCTATTGAAATAGACGGAGCAGGTGCGAGCAACTTCATGTTATTTCTTTCCGATCTCTCGGTTTGAAGATCTGTCACGTGGTTCTGGGAAAAGCACGAATAATAAACCACCGGGGCCGCGATAGCCCGGATGGAAGAGTAACGGATTAGCAACCGAAGGGTTGCGAGTTCCAATCCAACCAAAGACAGTTGTGTTCAAAGCGGGCTAGCAAATTTCACGTTGAATCTGTCGTGGCCTCAAATGTCCTCACGTTGGCGTGGAGTGGAAGTTTGGAGAGCGGGGTGCCAGCTCATATTTGACCTCGCCAACATGCTATGTCTATTTGATTAGAACGACGATGCGTGACTGGGGAGGGGTGCATAGAGTGGCTACGATAGCCAACTGGAGTTGGTTGGGCTTTATGACGCAGGAGCTATATTTGCCCAAGCTGTGCCAAATAACGCCAAGTAAATGGCCATACTCACAAAGGAAACTTTAGTGACACAAGAGACAGAGAAATGCATCGAGGGAGGAAGCGAACCAGAATCGCAATGGGCAAAACCTCGAGCTTGCCATTTGTTTGGTAGTTGTTTTTACGTCTCACTGTGGCAACAGAACGGGCTACTGGCGACAGTATGCGATCAATCCCGAAGGGAAAGATCGGGAACAACACCTCGTCATTTTGAACCGCGGTCTGATGACGAGGTCAACACCTGAGCTGGCGCCTCACTCTCCAATCTTCTGCACCGCGTCAACGTGAAGACATTCGAGGCATCTGCAAATTCAACATGCACCAAATCCCTACGTACATGTCGGTGGTTGGATCGAGTCTGGAACTCGTAACCCTCCGATTGAAAATTTGTAGACTACAGTGGCTGAAATACCTTGCGGGTAGGTTGGTTGGGTTTTATGGCACAAGGGGCCATTTTTGGCCATGCTGTGCCAAACACAAGACCGAGACAAACCAAGACCGTAATCACTAGCATGGTAAAGAAGTGGACATTTGAAAAGGTAACTAATGTCGCCTAAGATTTGCATCCAATGTAAACTTTGTCTTAACATCTTGTTTTCTTGATTAAAACATACAACTACAGGAAATGATACGATAAGTCTTTGCCCACCTGGTATTTGCTTTGACGATGTATCCCCCCATTATCAAATTTGACCAGATCTTGATGGCTGAGATATCTCGTCGTCGTCACAAAAAAGGTAATACCTTGATGACGAGCTATCCAGAAAATTGATCAGGTCTTTATGGACGAGATATCTACTCGAAACCACTTGGTACGTAGGTAGGTAGTTAGTTAACGTCGCACTACTGGAGCAACACAACGGATTACTGGCAACGGTCCGGGATAAATCCCGAAGGGAAAGACCCAAGGACAGCACCTCGCAATTTTGTACCGCGGTCAGAGGACAAGAACAACACCTGAACTGGCAGCCCACTCTCTGAACTTCCACACCACACCAACGTAAGAACACTTGAGACCACGACAGATTTAAATTGCACCAGTCCCCGTGTGTACGACGGTCTTTGGCTGGACCGAGCTTCAAACTCGATACCCTCTGGTTGCCAGTCCGTTGCTCTTTCAACAGGCCTACCGCGGCCCGTCAAAACCTATTGGAGGGTTAAGTATAAGGTAATTATAAAAATGCCTCGACATCACGGGGCGGCGGTAGTGGTCCAGTTGGAAGTTTAACGGATTAGCAACCACAGGGTTGCCAGATCAAAACACGGTCCTGCCAAAAATCGTCGTGTACACGGGGGCTGGTACACGCTTAAACTGTCGCGGCCTTAATGTCCCCACGATAGCGTAATGTGGGCGTTTGGAGAGGTGCCAGCTCAGGTCTTGTTTTCTTCATCCAAGCGAGGTTGAAATTATGAGGCGTTGTCCTTGGATGTTTCCGTTCGGGATTGATCCCGGACCGTCGCCAACAGCCCGTTGTGTTGCTCCAGTGAGACGTTAATTAACTGCCTACCTAAGTACCTATCTTAACCCTCGTGGTGATTATCTTGATGATTTGAGAAAATTGGCCAGATCTTGATGGACGTGATATATCGTCGAAATCACTTTGAGTGTTAAATATAAAGTATTTATAGAAATGCCCCGACATCACATACACTCCGCCGCTACCGCTCCAATAAACAACTAAACTCAGATAACTCTTATTCGTATTCTACGCCGGGACTGTCGAGTTATACATTGTATACAAGCCAAGACTCAAAACATCCGCCATTGTTTAAGAGACCATTAATAATCCTTTTCCTCAACAATTGTGACGAGAAAACGATTACAAGATTAACTACCCAAACGTCTCGTATCAATTTCAGAGCTTCGTGGAAGATACCACACCTAGCTGGAATGCAAACAAAACGTGAGGCCTCACCCACGTAGATTGCCATGCGAATCAGAAACAGCAAGAAATTCTCCGAAGTTGTGCCAGCAGACGCGAGTGTCAATGTAAGGGAAGCGAGTTATTCCGATAACAGGTAAAAATAACTGTGTTACTGCAATTAACAGTTAGCAACTGTTACCGAGGGCTGCTGTAGCCCGGTCGGAGATAGGTAGTTAATTAATGTCGCCCTGGAGCAACACAAGTGACTATTGGCGACGATCCGGGATCAATCCCGAAGGGAAAGATCTAGGACAACGACTCGTCATTTCGAACCACGTTCAGATGACGTGTCGGCACCTGAGATGGCACCCCACTTTCCAAACTTCCACACAGCGCCAACGTGAGGACATTAGATGCCACTACAGTTTTAACGTGTGCACGACGATCTTCGGCTTGAATGAGTTTCGACTTCGCAACTCTCCAGGAACGTAATCCGCTGCACTGCCAATCAGGCGACAGCGCGTGTTTGGGACGGATCAGTTCTAACTTGTTTTTTACAACGTATAATTCTTGGGACAATACAGAACTGTAGTGACATCCGTGTCTGCAAGTATTTGCTGAAAGCATTTCTTGACCACGTTTTTTCAGAGTATTCTTATGATGGCCCACTTTTGTTCCTCAACCCCCTATTTCCCTTGTGGCCAGCATATCACCTCAAGTTTCCTTCAGTGCCTACTTTGGGAAACAAGAGTTTGAACACCATCAATTTTTCAACCTTTTTCATCTCGTATAACACATAAATTAATTGGCCCCGGTAGCCTTTTTGGAATAGCAATCGGAGGGCTGCGAGTTCGAAACTCGGTCCAGGCAAAGACCGTCGTATACAAAGGGGGCTGGTGCACGCTTAAACTGTCGTGGCCTCAAATGTCCTCACGTTGGCGTAATGTGGACGTTTGGAGAGTGAGGTGCCAGCTCAGGTGTTGTTTTCGTCATCTAAGCGAGTTTGAAATTACGGGTCGTTGTCCTTTGATCTTTCCGTTCGGGAATGATCCCGGATCGTCGCCAATAGCCCGTTGTATTGCTCCAGTGCGAAGTTAATTAATTACCATTACCATTATCCATTACCACACATAAATTAATTAGAGTTCTGCGCCACAACCAAGAAATGTATCATATTTTTGCCGATCTGATAAGAAAAGTGTGGTTTTGATTGATTTACAAAAAACATAGTAATTACCAACCCCTTTGTTCCCAAGTGACTTAAAAAATCTCTGTAAAACAATTTATTTTAATACTCTAAAAAAACACACATGAAATTATGTCGCAGTTGATAACGAAACCGTTGAAAAGAAATAAATCTGATTTAAATTACATAAATATTAAAAAAATTAAATTGCACATAAATATAGTAAAACATTAATTAATATTTTTTAATTATAGTTTAAATCGCTTCACTATCCGTACGATACATCATTCTTGCGACACGTCGGTTGAATATCGCTGTGCGTGTATAACTCGAAATTATTTGTAAACCTACTTATCAAAAGTTAAAGGTAGGTAGTTAATTAACATAGCACTGGAGCAATACACCGGGCTATTGGCGACGGATCGGAATCGATCCCGAAGGGAAAGATCCAAGGATAGAGCCTCGTAATTTTGAAACACGATTAGATAACGTGGTCAACACATGATCTGGTACCCCACTCTCCAAACCTCCACCCCATGCCAACGTGAGGACATTTGGGACCACGACAGGTTTAACGTGCACCAGGTCCCGTGTACACGACGGTCTTTGACTGGACCGAGCTTCGAACATGCAACCCTCGGATTGCTAATCCGTTGCTCTTCCAACTGGGCTACTGCGGCTCTTTAATGTACCACAAGAATGGTGTTCCGTGCGGATGAAGTGGTTTAAATTGTGTTTATAATTTTATATTAAATGTGATTGATATAAAATTTACTTACGTATTTCAATTTATTTAATATTTGTGCGATTTAAATAAGATTTATTTCATTTCAACGGTCTAGTTTTCAACTTTTGACAAGTATATTTGCAAATAGTTTCAAGAAAAACACGTACAAATAATTTGTAGTTTTATTTTATAATACAGAATATTAAAATAAATTATTTCAAAAAGATTTAACGTGCACCAACCCCTGCGTACACGACGGTCCGACTGGACCGAGTTCCGAACTCGCAACCCCCGGCTGCTTAAAGCCGTTACCCTTCCAACTGGGCAACTACGGACCTTACGTTTGTACGTGTACTACTTGAAATTACTTGCAAACATACTTCTCTAAATTTGAAAACTAAACGTTGAAATGACATAAATCTTATTTAAATTATATAAATAAAAAATAAAATGACATAAATATAATCGAATATCAATAACATTAAATATAAAATTAGAAACAAAATTTAAACCGCTTCACCATCCGTACACGACACGGTTGAAAATAGCCGCTCTGCACAAAAAATCGTCTGAACAGACGAAAATTAAATTCTGTTGCTTTTGAACCCGATCGCTTTCCCAGAGCGCTCCTGTATTAACTGTTATCGCGAATTAGGCAATAAGAGTTAACACTACTTCGTAAAACTACATCTCGGCTGCTGTTTTCGTGAACGGAAAGCCGACGTAGAGGAAGAGATAAAAACAATTCCCCGCCGTCCCGAAGTAATAGGTCGCGTTTGAAGTTCTAGACACTGTCTCAAAATCGGGCCGGCATAGGTAACTCCGAGCAATCAATCATCCTGACAGTTCAAGGTTAAGCGCCATCTAGTGGAGGTTGCTAATGAGCAGCTCCGCTCCTAATTTCCCATTCTTCCTTCCCGCTTCTTCTAGGATTGTGTTCGTTGGCGAAAAGAAGGCTCTCCCGTTTCGCTAATGCGGTTGCTTGTTTTTTATCCCGAGTCAACGGAGGTTAGGGCACAATTCGAAAGCAATTGACTACGGAGGATTTGGTCTGGATTGGGGGGGGGGGATTGCTTTTTAGCTGTTTGTGAAATAGCTGTTGTCGGGATGCTGCTTAAACAGTCAACCGTAACAAACCGTGAGCGTAGGACAAATCAAATGGAGAGAATAGATTGAGACCAGATACGGTTGACTAGACAGGTTTAACGGGCCCGTAGTTCAGATACAGCCTCACAAGAGGTTTTCCCATGTCGCAGACCATGTTTACCCGGCCCGCTGTTCAAATACGGACCTCCGAAAGGATTTACACGGCCTGCTGGCCAAATACGGCCCTCCGAAAAGATTTTCCCTGCGCACTTTCCAGATGCAGCCACCCGAAAAGGTTTTCCCGTCCGAAAAAATTTACTTGCCCCTCTGGCTAAATACGACCCTCCGAAAAGATTTACCTGACCCACTGGCAAAATTCGGCCCTCCGAAAAGATTTACCCGTCCAGCCGTCCGGATGCAGCCTTCCGAAAAGGTCTACCTTGCCCGCTGGCAAAATACGCCCCGAAAAGATTTATCCTATTCACTGACCAGAAACGGCCCTCCGAAAAGATTTACTCTACTCTCTGGCCCAAAGATTAACCAGTTGCAACCCTCCGAAAAGGTTTTCCCGTCCAGTCCTCCGAAAATATTTACCCGGCCCGCTTGTCAAATACGACCCTCTGTAAAGTTCTACCTTGCCCGTTGACAAAATACGCCCCCCCCCCCGAAAAGATTTATCCTACCCGCTGACCAGATACGGCTCTCCGAAAAGATTTACCCAACTCTCTGGCCAAATATGACCCTCCGAAAAGATTTACCCGACCCGCTGACCAGATGCAGCCCTCCGAAAAAGTTTTCCTAGTCAGCCTGCAAGATACGGTACTCCAAACAGGTTTACCCGGCCGACCTGATAGATCATTCGAAATGTTTTTATCAGGCCCGCAGATGAGATACGGCCATTCGAAAAGGTTTTCCCTGCACGCCCGTCCAAATAAATCCAGTCGCGCAGACGAGATACCTGATTCCTCCCTGGATGTATTTCTCACTTCTGTGACAGTAAAGCTTTCCTTTTGGTATGTAGGTCTATTTGTAAAATGTTGTTTGGCGTAACTTCTCCTAATATGGCGTTTGGCAATTGATGTTCCTTATGCCATGAAACCAAACCCACGAGGGACTATTTAAATATAGAAATCTTCAACATGACTATGTAAAATCAACATCCTCTCCGCTTAACGGAGGCCCCAAGACACTCGCGTAATCGCCATAACAATTGTTGTAATTGATATTACATTATCAATTGTGATTGATTATCAGTGCATGGTTTAACCATATAAAATTCTTTAGAGAAACACATGCGAAACACGAAGTGTGTTGGTCCGCTTCGGAGAACTTTCCGAGTGGTTTCCACGAGATATTTCGTCCATCAAGATGGGACCAATTTTGTTAATGACGTCTCGTCATCAAAAATACCGATTGAATTTCGAGTGAAATTATTGCCGTTTATTGACGATGACGAGATATTTCTCGTCGAGACGACCACCAGGAGGGTTAATTTTGAATCTGTAAATATGATAAAAATGGATGTGTCCGGTCAAACAATAGTGGTTTATGTGTAGGTTGACTGGTTTAGTTGAGTTTTAAGGCGGAATGGCAATATTCAGCCAAGCAGCGACAAGTAAACAGATATACACACAAAAGGAAAGTTCTAGCTTGTTTTCAGTTCCATATTTGAAATTTTTTGGAGAAAACTGTTAGGGCAAATATCCATCTTTTAATTTTTGCTTTAAACGAGTAGAATTTCCCCCTTTTCTTAAAACTATATTTTTGATTTATTATGTTTCATTTGTGTAATTTTTAAAATGGTGGACTTTTGCGCCACCAGTATAATAATTGCTCTTTTATTCAAAGAACATCACAAAAGCATTAAATTTTTTGGAGAGATACACAAAATAGTAATTGCGAAGGGAACACAATTTAGGGAAGGGTTGCCTACACTCATCTAGTTTACACCACTGATGTCTATATATCAGTTGTGGTTGTTTTGGGTTTTAGGGCGCATGGACCATAAGCTGCGCCAAATTCAAGACAACGTCAAATAAAAAAAATCTGAAAAAAATTAGGTCGATAGGTAGGTATCTTAATTAACGTCGCACGGGAGCCACACAATGGGCTATTGGCGACGGTCCGGGAACAAACCCGAAGGGGACAACACCACGTAATTTTGAACCGCGGTCAGATGACGAGGTCACACCTGAGCTGACTTCCTACTCTCCAAACTTCCACACCACGACAACGTGAGGACATTTGAGGCCGCGACAGATTTAACGCGAACCAACCCCCTTTGTGCACGACGGTATTTGGTCTCGCAACCCTCGGCGAGACCAAATACTCGCAACCCTCCTGTTGCTCTTCCGACCGGGCTACCGCGCACCCAAGCAGAAAAAGATTTTGCTTGGGTGTAGTCCGCGGAAGCGCGAACCACGTGCTTAGTAGAGACAGTAAACTCCATGGGAAAAGAAAAGATCACTCAGGTACCTCGGGTCCTGGAAGCCCGTACACACATAGAGGAGATGTGCCCCTCTTTCTGTTTCAGAGACTGACTGTTTGGATAGCAATATAAATGGTACAAGACAAATAGCGTTATTTCAAAATAACACTATTTGTGTTATTCAAAATATGTTAAGTCAAAATTGTTATTTCAAAATAACAATAAATTGTCATTTCAAATAACAATAAAATGTCATTTCAAATAACAACAAATTGTTATTTAAAAATAACTATAAATTGTCACTTCAAATAACAATAAATTGTCATTTCAAAATAACGATAATTGTTATTTTGATTAAAATAATTGCTATTTCAAAATAACAATAATTATTATTTTGATTAAAATAATTGCTATTTCAAAATAACAATAATTGTTATTTCAAAATAACACTACTTTTTTATTCAAAGTATGTTGTTAGATCAAAATTGTTATTAATTGTAACAACACATTTATTATTTCAAAATAACAATAATAGTGTTACTTCAAAATGACATATAGGAACTGTTATCGAAAAAAAAATAACTTAAACAGTTAGTTCTTAAAATCAATTTCTTGTAAGCCATAACAAACGGTAAATTTAGATACTAACTGTTGTTGTTAGGTACTGACTGATAACGAAACTGTTGAAAATAACAGTTAATTATCAATTACTCTTATTTTTCATCATTGTTGTTGAAAAATAATAGTTTTGTCCATCACTATGTATAAATTGGAGGATTAGCTTCCCAGTAACTTCACTTCCGTAAACTGATAAAAAGAAAAACGTTCTACGGAGCGGAGAAATTTGAAAGTGACTGATTTTTTCGCTGTCACAGAAAAAACGTTTTCCCTGCGTTTATCTTTTCATCCCATTAACCTTCATATTCGTCGACGTCATAGGAATAGTTGTAGACTGTTAGGCAGTGGTTTAGAAGCTAAGACAATGGATTGGAGAAAAGATAAGACCGCTGGTGTGAAACGGCGACAATTCCGATACCGACAGTCTTGGAAAATAGCGTCTGGGTTATGTCTGGTTAAGGACCGCCACTGAGTACCTATACATTTTTTCCAATAAGTCGTCAAACAATGACGAGGTGGGGCTCATTACTTGGTGTTGGTGGAACCAGAGATCGAGGAAGCTTTGCAGGAAGGAAACTGGATTAGATTTTGGGGTTTATGGAGTAAGATCTGAAAACGGAAAAAGTGAGATTCAGTGGAGTGACTAGGGGGGGGGGGGCGAACGTTAGCGCCTATGTCCAAAGCAATGATTTTCAACTGGTGCACCGAAATCACATACCGATTTCCGGTGCAATGTGGAATTTCGCGATTCTGGCAGGACTAAAGTCCAAAAACGAACATATCCGCCCAAAAAACGCAGTCGGTATCAATGTGGAACGATGTAGTCGTCAAACAATGACGAGGTGGGGCTTATTACTTGGTGTTGGTGTAACCAGAGATCGAGAAAGCTTTGCTGGAAGGAAATGGATTAGATTTTGGGGTTTATGTAGTAAGATCTGAAGACGGAAAAAGTGAGATTCAGAGGAGTGACTGGGGGGGGGGGGGGAACGTTAGCGCCTATGTCCAAAGCAATGATTTTCAACTGGTGCACCGAAATCACATACCGATTTCCGGTGCAGTGTGGAATTTCGCGATTCTGGCAGGACTTAAAGTCAAAAACGAACATATCCGCCCGAAAAACGCAGTCGGTATCAATGTGGAACGATGTAGTCGTCAAACAATGACGAGTTGGGGCTTATTAGTGTTGGTGTAGAAATCGAGAAAGCTTTGCTGGAAGGAAACTGGATTAGATTTTGGGGTTTATGGAGCTGGGTCTGAGAGAAAGAAAACAGGAAAAGTGAATCACACAGTGGCGTGATTGGGGGGAGGCAGACGCGAGGCCCATTGTCCATCAAGTCGCCCAATCACTGAAATCACCGCAATTCCTCACTGTGCAGTGAGGAATTTCGCGACAGAAGTCCAAAACCGAACATTTGCCCCCCACCCCCGAAAAAAAAACGCAGTCGACATCCATGTGGTAACTAGCAGGTTTGTTTATTTTCAGAACTATTTGGGGTTATGAGAAAGGGCACAAGATGACCCCTCCTTTCCCATTCCATTAACCTTCCAAGTGGTTTCGACGAGACATCTCGTCCATCAAGATCAGACCAATTAAGATGACGAGATACCTCGTCATTATCTTAATTGGCCGGGTTTTTTTTATTATTGTGAGTTCAGGATCCTGTCAGTTTTTTCTAATGACGAGATATCTCGTTCATCAGGATATGGTCAGTTTTGCTAATGACGAGATACCTCGTCGAGACAACCAACAACCAGGAGGGTAAAAGTAGGCGGTTTTATTTTTATTTCATGTTGGAACTCACATCTCAGTCAGAAATAGTCTCTAAACGAATTTGAGTTCGTAATCTCAAAACTACATTCTTTAAAGATATGGTTTCTAATTAAATAATATTACACTGGTGTGCTTATGGATGGTGAAACGGTTTCAAAATTTTTAAGATTTACTTGATTTCAAATTCTTAATTTTTGAAGTGTGTTCGCACATAATTTTTAGTAGTATTGTTACAGAGTATCGTAAATAAATTGTTTCTGAGATTTTTAAGAATCCTTTTTTGAAACAAAAAGGATAGATATATATTGTTTTTTAATCAATTAAAATTACATTGTTTTGTCAGATCAGCAAAATATTATATATTTTTTGGTGCAATAGAATTTAAATGTGTCACGCAATTTTTAGTTGTGACGTCATTGTAGCCAATGTGTGATATGTATTCATTTTTTAACCTGCACCAAAACATGTTTTTTTTTCAGTTTTGTTCATTCTAATCTAATCCTGGCCTGGGTATGGGCTCCGGTATCATTTTACCGGGGGTTCAATGACTATGAAGACGCGGACAATCATGAAACTTTTATTCATTTATTCATACAGAAAAAATCCATTCACATGACAATGAAAAGAACACAATAGAGGACAACAGAATGCAAATCACAAAACACGATAAAAAACATTTTTGGATTTAAGTTAGTAAAAAAGCATCTGTCATCTAAGCAGCTATTAATGGGGCCCATCTTCTATGTTAGTACTGGGATCCTGATTGGAGATCTGGGGGTCTGATACACATCCATCCAAATTTGCTTATACTGGATTTAGTTCACTGATTTCCTACACTTAGGGAGTTCTTGCAACATTCATTCACCTTTCTCGTGAATAAAATAGTTACATCATGAGACAGATTGCGACAAAAGTCATCCGATGACAAAAGAATTGTGTTTCCATAATATCTCGTGTGATTCAAATGTCAAAACCTAACGTTACCCTTGCTTGCAATCTGATAAGATTGGAAAGATTGAGGAAGGGCTTATATCCCATTCCTTACTCATAATTAACGGTCATCACTCAAGCAAATGTTTGGTAAAAATGAAGTTTGTCTCGTTGCATTCTCGTTGATTCTGTCCTCAGATTTGATAAGCAATCGTTAAGATGACGAACATCAATGCCGCTTCGTTCAGATCACGGTTTCCAGTACCGATTCAGATGACGGGTCCCAGTACTTGTTCAGATGAAGGACTGTACCAACTCAGATGACAGATCGCAGAACCTATTTGGATGATGGGTTCCAGTACTAGTTCAGATGACGGAATCTACCGCGGCCCTACAAATGACGGGTCCCAGATCCAAAGTAGATGACGGACCCCAGTAGCAGTTCAGATGGCGAGTCCCAGAAGTAATTCAGATGACGGTCCCAGCTCTTGTTTAGATGACGGCACCCAGTAGCAGTTCAGATGGCGAGTCCCAGAAGTAATTCAGATGACGGTCCCAGCTCTTGTTTAGATGACGGCACCCAGTACCAGTTAAGATGACCGTAGACAAAGTTGTATTTTCTTTCACGCGTCTTGCGAAAACCCAATCTGGAATTGAACCAGTCATAGGTCTTTATATTGACTCTGTGTTCACTGGGATTCTGTAAATTATGGGTTTATAGAGTCAATATCATGGGGCTTCTGTCATGCTATTTTCAAAGTGAATGCATCTCTTGTGGCAATGAGAGATTTGAATTCCTAGATTTCATTTGATATCTCAGTATGATTTTTGACCCTATTGGTGTTTTAGCAAGACCTGTGAAAGATAGTGCAACTTTGTCTTCAAAAGAGTAATTTATGATGTTAATAGATTGCACTGCTATATCTTCCGTGTCAGAGCAAAAGGGGTTAAGTCAAAATTGCTACTTTTCAGAATCTTAAGTTGAATATTCCATTCTGTCTTCGAATCCAACCAAAGACCTTCGTGTATAAAAGGGGCTGGTGCACGTTAAATCTATCGTGGCCTCAAATGTCCTCACGTTGGCATGGTATTGAAGTTTGTAGAGTGGGGTGCCAGCTCAGGTGCGACCTCATCATCCGACCGTGGTTCAAAATTACGTGGTGTTGTCCTCGGATTGATGCCCTCCCTTGGGGATTGATCCCGGATCGTAGCCAATAGTCCGCTGTGTTGCTCCAGTGCGACGTTAATTAAAATATCTACCTACCATTCTGTCACACAAATATTCAGAAATGAATAGAAGCATGCCACGAAACAAATAATTGTAATTCGCAGATTCATTTGTTTTTGATTTTGGCATATATTATCTTTTGAATTATATCGATGCACTCTTTATTCCTTTGGACTCATCAAAACTAAGTCAGACTTAACCCCTTTTATCCTGAAACGGAAAATATACACTACTGTATTATAAGCAAATATTTGTAATGGTAATTAAGTTCACCCGTCTTCATACGCACTGGGAAACACCCCACGCGTTGTCCGAATATAAAAAAGGAACAATGTTGCGGAAAAGAAAATTTGAATAGCTCTTTAGTTTCGTTTAATGGCAATCCCTTCATCGGACGAAATGAATAATGGATGTTTGTGGCCTCGGGTAAATCTTAATTTCTGTCTCGTCGCTTACTTGGGCGACCTTGAATTTGATACATTTTATATGTTAGGATTCTTGGCGTTATGAATGGCTGATATGGTCCTAATTGCCCTGTCTCGTGTCTTCCAATTGAAGGATTCAACACTCTTGGAGACGCTCTCGCCAGGCAAGCGTAGAAAATACCAGTGCAGAGTGATCTTTTCAAGCTAATTCTCTCTTGACACGCGATTCTTTTAACGCTTTGGGTGGGGTGATGCGTCTTGAGTGAAGTGTGCAGTTCTCGTTTGAATGATAGCTTCTCCACAGGCATGTGCAGTAAGAAGGGCCGAAAAAATCAGATTTAGCCGGAACAAAATCTAATAATGAAAAAGGTTTGTTAGACCACCAAAGATGGAAGTATCTGGTATGGTTTTTCGAAATTAAAAACATCTTAGTGAAGAGGCCGGCGTTTGAAGTTTTCGAATTTTAGCGTTTTGGGAGTCCCTAAAGACACCACCTGAAACCGCTACAGACAAGGGAAGCTTTGAAATGGCAGTGTTTAACGCATAAAAAACAATGCTTTTCAATCTTAGAAACTCCTAGAACATTTTAGGTTGGCTGATTTTCGGTTTTATGGCGCAAGGGCCAGTCCGCGTTGTTGTCTTCTGTTTGATTAAGCTACGCTAAACACAAGGCAACGAGGATGGAAAGAAAGCAAAAAAAGCAGAAGTGTAGGCGAGGTAAAACAGAAGCGAAGACAGATTTCTGGGATACCTCGGAGTCTTGATACCCGTACACACCTAAAGATGGTTGCTTTGAGGTTTTTTGGCGCAAGGGCTATATTTAGCCATGCTGCCCAGACATAAGACATACAATATCAAGTAATAGAAATACACACACAATGAAAGCCAGGGAGGAATGCACCTGACAGGAATCAAACCTACGCTGCCTACAACTCGAAGGTTGCACACCTAAAGCAGATGTGCTATTAAGGGCAGAACATTTTAGGAACAATTGAATTTCTACGGGACATATTCTAATAACGAAGAGTTTGATAGTTCACCAAAGATGAACATATCTTATTGTTTTTCGAAATTAAAAAAATATCGTAGTGAAGAGACCGGGGTTTGAAGTTTTCGAATTCTAGTCCCAAAAGACACCACCTGAAACCATTACAGCCAAGGGATGGCTTGAAATGGGCAGTGTTAAACTCATAAAAACTATGCTTTTCAATCGTAGAAGGGCATCTACGTATGTTTGACTTGCATAATGAAAGATTCTGCATGTTTTTCTGTATAATCAACGAATCTGAGTACGTTTTAATGCCGGATTCAGATGTTTAAATGCATTATAGAAACATTCGTACGTTTGGTTTTGAAATTCGATCTTCTCGATTACCCTCTAATTTGTAGAGAATTTTATTCCAGATGTCACCTAAATTTGAAAATTCTTTTGTACTTGTGCATTATGTTAGATAGCCAATTCAAGCAGGGGCGAATGGGTTTCTTGTGAAGATTCTGGAAAGCGATTCAAAAGTGACATTTGTATTTTTATGACAAAGAATTATATTTTTAAAAGTTTGAGTTTTTTTACTGTGAATTGTTATTGAAAATTAATAGTTTTTCACAATTCTCATGAAGGAAGATAAGGACAATGCAAAGTTTCCTAATGCTCTCTGAATCAACTGATTAGGTGCATTCTTTTTGTGGATAAATGTGACGAACAGGAATATTTTTGGTTGACTTATTTTTTTATTATTATCATTAAAATTGTATTATTATCATATCTTTAATACGAGTAAAAAGTTTCAATAAAAGTCCCTGGACTTTTCCTGACGTAGAAAAAAAATTAAAAGTTTCATGTTTTTATATTTTAAATGTGCTTAATAATTCTAAAAATGTTTTAGGGCTTTCTGCGTTGAAATTACACGGCTCTGGATAGTTTGAGTTAAGCCACTTTTTCATAGCGTCCAACCCACTTTTATTTCTCTGTTCCGCAAGCATTGATCTCGAAGATTCCCTTGCTCTTCGCTGATTGTAAAACACAAAATAAACACGTTTTGCTCGGAGCCAGCTTGCTATGGTTACTTATTGGTTATATTATAATTATGGAACGTAGCAACAAAGTGAGCAAATATCTGAGTAGTATGTTAACCCTAAAAACTTCGGTTCTCTTTCCAAAGTGTTAGAGTGCCTTGGCAAACAAGCTTTTAAATTTCCAGATTAGCAACCGGAAAATTAAAAGTTTCAAAACTCGATCCAGTCAAAGATTGTCGTATATATGAGGTACACGTTAAATTTATAGTGGCCACAAATTTCGTCATGTTGGCGTGGTGTGAATGTTTGTAGAGTGTGATGCCAGCTCAGGTGTTGACCACGTCATCTGACCATGGTTAAAAATTACAAGGTGTCCTCGGATCTTTTACCTCGCCATGGATCCAAGACAGTCGCCAATACCTCGTGCTCCAGTGACGTAAATTCAACTACCAAAATCCTAAGTGAATGGCTGGAGTCAAAAGCGACAAGACAGGTCGAAATTGATTCTCGAATTCGAAGGAAGTGGATCGGAAGAATTGGAATGTGGCCATTACTTGTATGATTAACGTACCTGCATGAATAACTCGCGAGTTAAAAATCTACGCCGTTTCCTTAGCATGTTTAGTTATTACCGACGTTTCGAGATACGTTCTGCCCAAATTCTAGCAGCTCTGGTAAAATTCCTCAAAGGTATTAGAAATAAGTGCTCCAAGAGTCATCCAAACCAGACCAGGAAGAAATTCTCCAAAGAACAAAAGAGACGATGTTAGCATTCAATCAAGTGAAACAATCGCTTGATTTAGCAACTGTGTTACGCCATCCTAAGACCTTTCAACGCTTGGGTTTATGCATCTGAATTTGCTCTTGGTGGTGCTTTGACACAATTCCATTACAAACAGTGGCAACCACTAGCATTTTGTCCATTAAGCTGTTATCTTCGCAACGCAAATGGTCCGCATATGACCGTGAGCTTTTTGTGATTCACACAAAAATAAAAAGATTTCGGCCAATCGGGCCACCCGTTCATTGCCATGTATACCAATGGCTTGGAATCCACTGCAAGGCATTCTTTTCTTAACCTTCCCAAGGTGGATTAGATTTTCTCTACATCATGTACAATATCATACTCATTTTGACTTGAGTGATAAGAGCTAATATTGCCGCCTGAGAATCGATGAAGAATACATTATTTGACTATATTTGGCCAAGCTGCGCCAAACGACGTCAAGCAAATGGACATACACACAAGAAAAGTTTTTATTGATACAGAAAAACGAAATACATTCAGGGAAGAATCAAACCTGACAGGAATAGAACCAACACGGGCTACAATTCGCATATTGCTAGAGCAGTGGGGAAACCCACTCATCTCCAGGTATTTTTAAGGAAGTCATTTAATTTAAAAGCTTTTCTTATTCACTAGCGAATTGGGACTTAAATTTTACATCAGATATAAAATTGAAAAAAAAAACTATTACGATGTATTTCCATCTTATTTAGGGTCATACCGGAACATGATTGCTTTATTAGCAAAAGAAAAATCTTTCAATCGAAAAAAATATTAGTACTTTAATACCCACTGGAACGAAAAAAGATAAGTTTATCAACAGTGTTTCAGCAGTTCCAATGCCTTAACTAGTTTGGAAACGAATGACATCTAAAATACTCCTACCTCACGCGCGTCTACAATTTCCTCTTAAATTTTTATTTTTCTTTGAGACAAATAAACTTGTCTTTTAAAGAAAATTACTTTCTCCTTTCATGCATTGTCCGATTCACGCGTCCTTTTTAAATGTACGGATGTAAGGAATGTCTTTAAAAGGCGCTTTGTATAATCCTATTAAATATTTTCTCTACAATCACTCGAGGATTTAAATATAAAAAAAATAAAAAATAAACATTTTTTATCGACTATTCAATTGAATATATTTATAACCTCATTCATAAATACGGTGTATTACATCACTTTTCATTTGCATTAAAGTTTAAACATCCAAATTAAAAATTAAAAGCGTTTTTTATGAGGAAATTTTAAGCATGTTTGGCATAAATACTCGTTCGAAGGTTTTATATATACGTAATTTATAAACATAAGATCTATTTATTATGATATTTGGCTTTTAAGATTATATTTCATAATTACGTCGTAATTTGTTGGATGCATAATTTTGAAAATGAAATTAAACAATCTTTCTCTACATAGGTGAAAAGATTACTTATATTATATTTTCTTTTTAAGAATGTAAGAGAATTATGTAACTAATGGATTATACTTTTCTCTTTGTTTACCTTTTTTCTCCTGTAAAGTCTCATACTCTCCCCTCGGGACACATCTTCTTTAGGTGTGTACGGGCTTAACGAACCCGAGGTACCCTGGTGATCTATTCTTTCCCCATGGGGTTTACTGTCTATGGTAAACAAGGGGGTCGCGACCCTGGGATCCCAAGAAATTTTTTCTACTTTCTCCTCCATCCTTTCTTTTCACAATTACTTGACATTGTCTGTCCTGTGTTTGGAGCAGCTTGGCCAAATGGGACCCTTACGCCAGCGTTTCTCAACCTTTCAGTATTCGCGGCCCAGTTTTCAATCATAATTTTCATCGCGCCCCCCCGCTTACAATAAAATGTATACAACAATAATGTATATTGAGTATTTTGGATTCTGTTTTTAAATTATTTTTAACTAACTGCCAAAACAAGAGTAAAAGCGAGCCAACGTTGGCGAGAAACCACATCTGGCATTTTGCCAAGCGGGCGGTGAACAGATGAAGCGAATGAAAGCGGGGAAAATTTAAATATTATATTTGAAATGAAAGCCAAACAGGGAGATAACGTTAAAAGAATATGAAAGTAGAAAAATTCGTTAATGAAAGTTAACCTAGACGGGGTGAGCTAAATTTAGAAACTGGGAATACATTTTTTCGAATAAAAGAAATAAAACAGAAGCATGACTAAATAAAAGAGAAAAAAATAAATAATGTTTGTGGAAGGGAATCCACACGACCGATGCCGTCTCGAGCATGCGCAGAGCAAATGTTTTCTCATAGGAAGAAGGAAAATGTTCGATAACACAAGTTTCAATTCCAGCCAGTCTCATTCGCGAGTCGATCCTTCTATCGCTATCGAATCTATCGTGAATGTGTATGTTATATATGTTTTCGTGTTAATTGCAATTCACCATATTAAATATTCACGGCAGCAGATTTATGCAGACTCATGGATAAATTTTTAAGCGGAAGTAAGCGAGCATTAGACGATATTCAAGCATCAACAAGTACACAGACGAGCGTGGTTCCGAAAATAAAATCAAGAAAATATTCTCAAGAATACTTAAATTTTGGGTTTACCAGTACTGAAGTAAATGAAGAAAGGCCCCTGTGTATCATTTGCTCAAAAATATTGGCCGCAGACAGCATGAAACCTAATAAACTTAAACGACATTTGGAAACGCTTCATAGTGAGTACGTCAACAAACCCAGAGAATTCTTCGAATTAAAATTAAAATCATATAAAAAGCAAAAATCATTTTTTAAAGAAACTTTGTCTGTGAATAAAAAAGCTTTAATTGCATCTTACAAAGTTTCATATAAAATAGCCAGATGTAAAAAACCTCACACCTTTGGTGAAGAGCTTATTTTGCCAGCAGCAATTGAGATTGTAGAAACTATGTTTGGAGATAATTTTTCAAAACAATTGCAGTCCATACCTCTTTCAAATGATACTGTTGCTCGTCGAATTGGTGATATAGCTGAAGATATACAGTGTCAGCTTTTCTCGAAGTTGCGTGACAAATTGTTTTCAATACAGCTTGATGAAGCAACAGATAGTAATAAAGATACTCATTTAATTGCCTATGTTCGATTTTGTGATAATATGTCAGTAGTAGAACTACTTTTCTGCAAACCAATAGAACTCAAAACAACAGCGCTCGCATTATTTGCTATTTTAAATGATTTTATGAACGAGGCAAACATAGAATGGAAAAATTGCGTCGGAATATGCACCGATGATGCTCGTTCAATGTCCGGAAGATTACAAAGTATACAAGCACTTGTAAAACAAAAATCGCCTCAGTGCGTCTGGACACATTGCATGATCCACAGAGAAGCTTTGGCTTCGAAAGAAATGTCCTGGTCTGAATATTGTGTTAACTACGGTTATAACCGTAGTAAATTATATAAAAATGAGACCCCTGAAATCGAGAATCTTTTCCGCACTTTGTAAAGACATGGGTTCAGTACATTCAGCGTTACTATTTTATTGCGAGGCAAGATGGTTATCACGTGGGAAATGTTTGCAACGTGTTTATGAATTAAGAGAAGATATCGCCATTTTCCTAGAAGAAAACAGACCGGAAGCCGAGAATTTTTGCGATGGTTTATTTGTGATGAAATTGAGCTACTTGGTCGACATATTCGAGAAATTAAATAACGAATCTTCAACTCCAAGGAGCAAATACACATATGTTGGATACGAGTGATAAAGTTAATGCTTTTTGTAGAAAATTGGAATTGTGGAGCAGAAATTTAAAGCAAAAAACCTAACAATGTTTGCAAATGTGGATGATTGTACTAAAACTTACAAGGCTGAAGAACATGTAAAAGTTGTTTTTGTAACCATTGAAAATCATTTAGCCATGCTGGCAAAGAATTTTAAAAAGTATTTTCTTACTGACGACAAAATGTTAGCAAGTTACGAGTGGGTTAGGGATCCATTTCATAAGACTCCCGAAGGACTCTCAATTGATGAGGAAGAAAAATTCATAGACTTCACGACAAGTGGCGAAACCAAAAGACAATTTAGTAATAAATCACTATTTGAATTTTGGGCAGGAGTAGAGGATGATTTTTCTGCACTAAAAACAAGGGCATTTCGCATTCTATTACCATTTTCAACATCCTACCTTTGTGAAACTGGATTTTCTGCTGTGGTTTCTTTGAAGACAAAATATAGATCTCGGCTGAATATAGAAACAGAACTGAGAGTGGCTATTTCTAATATTAAGCCTTCCTTCGAAAAACTTTGCTCAGCAAGACAGGCCCAAGGAAGTCACTAATAATTATTAAATTTGTTTTTAATTTAGTATGTTTTGATTAAGTAAGTTTTGATTTAGTAAGTTGTTTTACTTTATTTGTTAAATATGTCGAAATGTATTTTGTTTTCTATGTGTATGTGTGCTTTCCTTTCAGTCAGTTAATCAATTTTTTTAAATAATATTTTCTCTTGGATATTCTCGCGCCTCCCTTCTAGTGTGCTCGAGCCCCCCTAGGGGGGCGCGCCCCACAGGTTGAGAATCGCTGCCTTACGCCATTAACCCAAAACCAACCCACACTTTCCATCTAAATACATGTGATGCGTTTTATTCCTTGTGGTTCATAATACGTTTCCAAAGATTAAAGGTCTTTTGTTTTCTTCCTAAACTCTGACATTTCTCCTTAGAAAGGCCACACATTGAGCAGCATGTGACAAAACATACGACATGCGCACGTTTCTAAGCAAAAACATGTCTGTGCGCATGCGTACAGATAATTCAGTGTCGCTGGACTGTGTTGGATCAATGTATGACTTGCCTTATAGTTTTCTATATAAAACCAACTACCCATGTATTAGTTCCGTTGGGTGATCAGAAATTACTCTACTGTATGAATTTAAGCCAAAAAGAAATCTGACATTTTGTATGATTGAAAAATTAATTTTAACTCAAAGGATCGAATTTTAAAGGTTTGATTGGATTCTCCTAAGGTGTATACATATATACACTGGAATCAAGAAATTATCAAGAATATAAAATTTTTATTGCTTCAAAATATTTTTCAACTCCTTAACTTTCAAGCAATACTAAGATATTGTAAATATTCGGAATATTTTTCTAGTTACAAGGGTGCTTTGTTAAGTACTGTCATATGCGAACAGGTTTCCGAAACTTTCAATTCAATTTCGAAAGAATTGTTTTAGCAATATTATGATTTGTTCAAATGAAAACTCAACAATGAATTGATCTATTATGATTATTTTGGTTTCATTATAATGTATATAACATTGTGGATGTCTCAATCAGAGTTATTATTTAAGAAATGGAATTTTTAGTTGATTTTCAAAAGGTTAAAATTCCGGAAAAAATCTTAATATTTTTGCCTTGGTGAAAAAAAATTGCAAAAAAACCCTATTTCCTCTAGCAACCTGATTAAGGGTCAAAACATGAACAATATTAGGATTAATTTCCAACAGGAATTTTCTTCCTGAACAAATTAGAATTTGAAATATCACTGTTAAAGAACACGCTAATCAGCTAATTATATGTAAATTAGATAATTAATTATTTTCTGTTTTTCACATTGAAGTGACTTTAAGCATAAACCAATGACCCATTGTGACAAAAATCTGGATTTTTAAATCAAAATTTAAAAAAGTTATCCAGTGTATCCACTAGTGTATAAATAAATACACAGGAATCCTATGTATTTTGTATAATTTAAACTAAACTCACTCTTATTTCAAAATCGAGAATGTATATTACCCCTCCAAATGGTTTCGACGAGATATCTCGTCCATCAAGATCTGACCAATTTTGCTAATGACAAGATCATAAGGTATAATACTTCATAAGGTATTGCCGATTTTTGTATGTTGACGCGAGATCAAGATCTGGTCAGTTTTTTCTAATGACGAGATATCTCCTCCATCAAGATCTGGTCAGTTTTGTTAAGTCACATACAAAAATCGGCAATACCTTATGAAGTATTATACCTTATGATCTTGTCATTAGCAAAATTGGTCAGATCTTGATGGACGAGATATCTCGTCGAAACCATTTGGAGGGTTAATATACGTTCTCGATACCTCGTCGAGACAACCACCAGGAGGGTTAATAATGTCATTTGTTGAGAAAAAGTAATTTATATATATATATAGGTGTACATTATGATTCGGGTTTTTTACCCTTGAAGTATCGGCCGTGGTAGCCCGGTTGGAAGAGCAGCGGATTATCAACCGGAAGGTTGCGAATCCAACCAAAGACCGTCATGTACATGGGGACTGGTGCACGTTAAATCTGTCGTGGCTTCAAATGTCCTCACGTCGGTGTGTAAGTTAGGAGAGTGGGGTGTCAACTCAGGTGTTACCTCGTCATCTGACCGAATAACAAAAAATTACTTGGTTTTGTCCTTGGATCTTTCCCTTCGGATTTGATCTCGGACCGTCGCCTATAGCTCCTTGTGTTGCTCCAGTGCGACGTTAATTAAAATACCTACTTACCCTTCAACTACCACATAAGATCGATAACAAGTAAACTTGTGTGGTTGGATCAAGAGAAAGAAAAAGATTTTTTAATAACACTATAGTTTTATTATTTAATGCTTATATAAGATTGGGATTGGAATATGGATCTGCAATTTCGAATTCTTAGTACCACTGCCATATCATAGATATTGAAAGAATACAGAATAAATTTTTGAGATACATTTATTTTAAGAACTTTGAAAAATCTTCAGGTATACCTTCTTCTGAAGTACGAAATTATTTCGGTTTCATTACTTTGATGCTCCTTAGAGAGGCTGCTTTAACAAATTTAATTTAAACTTAATTTAGTTTAACAAATTAATTGCTTTACAGCTTCCTACATAACAAAAGTGACTCGCCTTTTTAAGTTTCTTATATGGATTTTAACGTCCCCCAGGTATATCATTAGACACTAAATTGTATTTTGTTACACCTTTAAATAAGGACTATGTAACAATATTGCTACAGATAGATTTCTTAAACTATAATTTGTTTCGGAAATTGATATACACTGCTGGCCACCCAAATTGCAACACCAAGAAAGACAAGAGATATCACAACAAAATTTATTTTGTAGATAACATGTTGACCAAGTATCAAATGATTAAATTTATAGACTTCTGTGAAGTGTGGTTCCTGCCAAAATCAGTAGCCAGAGTAGCCGCCATTGTTGGAGATCACCGCTGCCACACGCCTCGGCATTGATTCAAAGAGACTTTGGATGTGTTCTTGGGGTACAGCAGACCAAGCAGCTTCCACACGTTGCCAAAGTTGATCTGGTGTGGCAGCTGGGGATGTATTCTGGGTCAATCGTTGAGCAACCATGGACCACATGTTTTCTATCGGCGAAAGATCCGGAGAGCGAGCTGGCCAGGGAAGCAATTCAATCTGGCGATTGACGAAGAACCCTTGGACAATGCGTGCCACGTGTGGTCGTGCATTATCCTGTTGAAATATGGCTGTGGGCAAGCCCTGAAGGTAAGGAAGGACAACTGGCTCCAACACCTCGGAGATGTAGCGCTGGCTGTTTAAAGTACCGGCAATGCGTACTAGAGGAGTGCGAGAGTGATATCCAATACCGCCCCATACCATAATACCCGGTGCAGGACCAGTGTGGCGGTGCATAACGCAGCTGTTCAGCATCCTCTCTCCACGGTGTCTCCAGACTCGAATCCGACCATCGTGGTGTTGCAGACAGAAGCGTGACTCGTCAGTAAAGACAATTTCATTCCATTCTGCCGTCCACATCCTTCTTTCATCGCACCATTGGCGGCGGAAACGTCTGGGGTTCTGCGTCAAGGGTAGACGAAGCAATGGACGTCTTGCGGACAGACCACTCTGCTGTAAACGGCGTCGAATGGTACGCGCAGACACTGAATGATGCGGTACAGACTGAATGTGCTGTGCTATGGTTCGTGATGTGACTGAGCGATCCGTCACTGCCATACGCACAATATGCCTGTCATCACGTGAAATGGTGCACTGAGGTGGATGCGATCGAACACGTCGGTCCGTCGTACCCTCCTGCATCCAACGATCACATATCCGCATTACAGTTGTTTGGTTTCGTCCAACACGACTACCGATTTCCCTGAAAGATAATCCACAATCTCGGTAGGCCACTATCCTTCCTCTGTCGAACTCGGATACTTGATCAAAAGATGATCGCTGTTTTCTACGAGGCATAATTGATCGTTTTTTTGAAAAAACCACAAGAAAAACATAATTGCCGTACTTGAAATCGTCGAAATCTCCAAGCCTTAAATAGCGCTTTGAAGTGGCGCCACAGGCGCGCGTGATGTGCGTCTGCGCTGAAATTCTAATCATTTGCATATCTCACCTCCGCTAATGCATGTTGTAAATTTCATATTATTTGCATGCTTCCTTCAGGGTGTTGCATTTACGGTGGCCAGCAGTGTATTTTTCAATGATTTCAATACAATAAGTAACCTGCTTTTCAATGTATTTTTAAATCTAATTTTTAACTGTATTTGTGCATTATTTCTTGCCTGTTTTGGGTCATATTTTTGTTCTCTGTGTAATTGAATATTTGCTTGAGGAGAAATAGCAATTAAATAAATAAAAATGTTATTTTTCGAGTTGTGCCACTGTTGCAGCCATATGTAATATTTAGATCAGACTGTCCGCCTCAAAATATACAGTTTCTTTGATGACTCACTTATCCCAGTGGTTTACTGCTGGCATTTAATTAACGTCGCACTGAAACAATACAACGGCCTATTGGTGGCCGTTCATGGTCAAGCCCGAAGGGAAAGACTAGAGGATAAAACCACGTAATTTTTAAGCACGATCAAATGGCGAGTTCACACCTGAGCTGGCCACTCCACTCTCCAAATTTCCACACCACTCCAACGTGAAGACATTTGAAGCCACGACAGATTTGACGTGCACTAGCCCCGTGTACCTGACAGTCCTTGGCTGAACAGAGTTTCGAACTCGCAACCTAGCTTTTCCAAATACGTTGCTCTTCCAACTGGGCTACCATGGCCCTACAAATGACGGGTCCCCGTGCCAAAGTAGATGACGGCAGAAGTTCAGATGGCGAGTACCAGAAGTGGTTCAGATGACGGGCCTCAGCACTTGTTTCGATGACAGGTCCCAGTACTAGTTAAGATGACCAAGGTCAGATGACGAGGTGCACATCTGAGCTGGCACCCCACTCTCCAAACTTCCACACCACTCCAACGTGAGGGCATTTGAGGTCATGATAGATTTAACATGCGCGAGCACGAGTCTGTACACGAGTCGTACACGAGTCTGGTTGGATTCGAACTCGCAACCCTCCGGTTGTTAATCCGTTACTCTTCCAACCGGGCTTCCATGGCCCGTTTTAATGCTTTACATTGTCCTGAAATCCTACACTTGGCGTGTTATCTTCAATCCAGTAGTAGGCCAAAAATCTCATGAATTCCATGTCTGGGACATATGGCTTCTGATCTTGTACGTAGTTCGTATTTTGTCTAAACAATTCCCGAAGGAAAGCGACGCGAGTGGTGATGAATGGTGGAGCCACCAGTACTTCTCATTTCTTTTTGGGGCCCTCGTGGCTCAGTGGGCACTAGCAACCTTCGAGTTGTAGGCTGCTCAGGTTCGATTCCTGCCATGCGCATTCCTCCCTGGGTGTATTTCTCTCTTCTGTGTCACTAAAACTTTCATTGTATGTGTGTCTATTACTTGATATTGTATGTCTTGTGTTTGGTGTAGCATGGCCAAATATGGCTCTTAAGCCATAAAACCTCAAAACATCCAACCAATCCTATGAGTTCTCTTTCATCCAGCTTCTCATTAACCTGCAGGCGTTGTTTCCTGAAGAACAAACGGAGACTTCAACATTTGTATGAAAGGTATTTCAGCGGGAAACAAAAATGCACACAGATAAGTATAAAAAAAGGTCATCAGATCAACTTCTTTAGAATTCTAAGGTTTCTTTTCCCTTACACGAGCAGAGTTGATTCAGCGAGGTCGCGCCGCGAATTGGTCGTCTCGCTTTACCAGTCTTTTCGAGTTTAATCCAGGGAACACAGGTGCTCTATATATCAACGTCGTTGAAAGCACATCGTGGCAAACCCTCTGAGTGTCACGAGGTTTCGGTAGGTATGTATTTTAATTAACGTCGCACTGGCGCAACACAAGGGCTATTGGCGACGGTCCGGGATCAAATCCAAAACGAAAGATCAGAGAACACCACGGAATTTTGAACCACGGTCTGATGACGATTTCGCACCTGAGCTGGCACACCAAGCTTCCACACCACGCCAACGTGAGGACATTTGAGGCCACGACAGATTTAACTTATATCAGCCCCCTTTGTACACGACGGTGTTTGGTTGGATTTGAACTCGCAATTCTCCGGTTGCTAATCTGTTACTCTTCCAATTGGGCCACCACGGCGCACGAGGTTTCGGAGAAGTGTAGTATTGTTTTCAGTAGTTAGTGTAGTCTGTGTGTGTGAGGATCCTTCAACCTTTAAAAATATATTAGTCCTCTCAGAATAGAATTATTCGGACGGATTCTGATCCTCTTGGTAGTTCACTCCACGAGGCATCTCATCAAAAACTCAATCATTAGCAAAACTGATCAAATCTTGATGGACGAGGTGTCTCATCATTAGAAAAACCTAACCAGTCAGTCATCTAGAAAAGAAACATATCTAGTCATCAAGAAATCGGCTTAATGACAGGATATCTCGTCGTTAGCAAAATTTGTCAGATCTTGATAGACGAAATATTTCCTCATTATCAAAAATCGTCAGATCTGAATGGGCGAGATATCTCGTGGTTAGCAAAATTCATCAGATATTGATGGACGAGATATCTCGTCGTTATCAAAAATCGTCAGATCTCAATGGGCGACATATCTCGCGGTTAGCAAAATTAGGCAGATCTGGTTGGACGAGACATCTCGCGGTTAACAAAATTCGACAGATCTTTACGGACGAGATATCTCTTCGTTATCAAAAATCGTCAGATCTGTATGGACGAGATGTCTCGCGGTTAGCAAAATTCGCCAGATCTGGATGGACGAGATATCTCGTCGTTTTCAAAAATCGTCAGATCTCAATGGGCGGAATATCTCGCGGTTAGCAAAATTCGCCATATCTGGATGGACGAGATATCCCGTCAAAACCACTTGGAGTGTTAATTACAAAAGAATTCCCTAGAAAGTACTATTGACCCTTTCCTTAGAATAGAATCCTTTTGAAAGATTTTATTGCTCCTTTCCTACGAATAGGTAGGTAGATATTTTAAAATGCAACAAACAGGCTTCCCTTAGAATAGAATGCTTTGAAATGATTCTCCTGGTACTTTTCCGTCATCTGACTGTGATTCAAAATTACGGGGCGTTGTCCTTGGATCTTTCAGTTCGGCATTGATTTCGGATCGTCACAGATAGCCGTCGTGTTGCTCCATTGTGGAGTTAATTATATACCTACCGACTTGCTACTTTTCTTAGAAAAGAATCCTTTGGAATAATTCTATTGGTCAAGAAGGTGAAAACAGTTTCTGCCATGCAGGAAAGACTGCATATGGTAAAGTGGAAGTATGCTTGGGAACTTCTTAGATATTAAAACTCTACAGTCAGATTGTGTTTCATGTTGATAGTTTGTCCCTAAAACCATAGTCGTGATCAACTTCGCCTTTTTTTTTAAAAAATTACCAAGATCTTTAAGCTGTTTCCCGATTGCTGTATTATGGCCACAAAGCTTGGCACTGATGGTTTTTCAATGATATGACCTAGTCCTTGTTTGTCGGTAAATCGTAGTCCGTAGACAACTTCGATCCTGATTTATCAGATTCTATTCCATCCTGCTTGTATTTTTCTACTGTGGCAGTAAAACTTTCATTGTGCGTATATGTCCATTACTTGACGCTGTCTTGTGTTTGGCGCAGGATGGACAAATATGGCCACTGCGACATAAAATCCACCCAACCTGATTTTTCATGAGATCAGGATAAGCAATGGACACTGTGACGTCATTTCGAGTAAGTAGTGCGGAGATATGCAGATGGCTTATGATGCAGCTCCTGTGGGCCTAGCGATTAATAAAAAAGCTAGATTTTAGATGTAATATACCATTACGAACTTGAATTACGATTAGCGAACCCAGAGGTGAGATGTCCGAGCTTAGAGATTAATGTCAGAAGGAAGAGAGCAGTATGGGCGAAACGACAGAGAACAGACAATGATGAATCATCAAATTAAGGGATGATCCAAAACTTCTGCGTTGGTCGGACTGGGTTTTCATGGCGCAAGCCCATATTTGGTCAAGCAGTGCCAAACGAAAGACAATGTCAAGTGTCAAGTAAAAGACATACGCACATACATGGAAAGTTTTATTGGTATAGAAGAGAGAAATACACACAGGGAAGAATCGAACCTGACAAGTATCGAACCACAAGCTTCTATGAGAGGATGGTTAGTTGGGTTTTATGGCGCAAGGGCCATAATCGCTCGTATCTGGCCATGTTGTGCCAAACACAAGACAGACAACGTCAAGTAATGGACATACACAGAAAGAAAGTTGTATTAACACAGAAGATATAAATAAAACCAGGAGGAATCGAACTTGATAGGAATCGATCCTGCGCCACCTACAACTCACAGGTTGTTTGCGCAGTGGGCAAATCCACCGAAGAGAAAAGTATGTGTGAAATGACAAGCAGAAAGGTGACGAATCAGCAAATTCATCGATTGATACAGTCTTCTGAGAAAGGATGGTTGCTTGTTTTTTTAGAGCGCAAGGGTCACATTTTGGTCAAGATGCGCCAAAAAACGTCAAGTAAAGGACATATACGTACAAGAAAAGTTTTAATACGCAGAAAGGAGTCGGTTGGTTGGGTTTTTATGGCGCAAGGGCCATATTTGGCCAAGCTGCGCCAAGCACAAGACAAACATCAAGAATTGAACATACATACACAAATAAAGTTTTATTGACACAAAAGAGCGAAATACACCCAGAAAAGGAAACAAACCTGCGCCACCTGCTACTCGCAGGTTGCTAACGCAGTGAGTAAACCCACTGATCCACGACACCACCCGACACAGACGAGCGAAATACAGCCAGGGAGGAATTGAATTTCTTGCAAGTGAACTTGTGCAGCTTATAACTACCTGGCTTTGAGAGAGTAATGTGTGGACATTGAATTAATGAGTTACAGCCAGGGAACTCTAATAGACGTAAGTAGTATTGAGAGGAGTTCCAAAAAGTGACCATCATGTTGACTAGTAGTCACGTGACTGCTCTGGGAAAAATTGACTTGTTTTGTATCTTCGGTGACATCGCCTCGTTTGGCGATATAACATCCTATGACAAAGTAGTGTGTGAATAAGCATTTCCCTAGAGTGGTGACAAAAATGGTGAAATATCCAGTCTACTATTATGTCGCGTGGACCAATTAGATGATGAATCAATAGATGGGCGTCTTCTCCCTTCGCATGTATCACTCAGATGATGAATGTTCGCTTCAATCCGGTGAACTAAAGCAGTCTAAGGTCACTTTACAGTCTTGAGTTACAGCCAGGGAACTCTAATAGACGTAAGAGAGGAGTTCCAAAAAGTGACCATCATGTTGACTAGTAGTCACGTGACTGCTCTGGGAAAAATTGACTTGTTTTGTAGCTTCGGTGACATCGCCTCGTTTGGCGATATAACATCCTATGACAAAGTAGTGTGTGAATAAGCATTTCCCTAGAGTGGTGACAAAAATGGTGAAATATCCAGTCTACTACTATGTCGCGTGGACCAATCAGATGATGAATCAATAGATGGGCGTCTTCTCCCTTCGCATGTATCACTCAGATGATGAATGTTCGCTTCAATCCGGTGAACTAAAGCAGTCTAAGGTAACTTTATTACTAGTTTCGGTCACATGATCCTGCCTGGGCACATAAAAAGGTTACCATTGCTCACTCTATGTTTATATTTCCTCTATGGGAACTCTCGAGAAATGAATAAGTATTAGTAGTTGAAAGAAAGGTGTTCCTGGACTTTGAGAGTGAAGCAATTTGAGTCTTACCCTTCAATGGTTCCCAAATCGGCGCTATTGTGATGATTTCAAAAACTCTCGACCGAATTTGCTCATCTTTCCGAATAACTAGGTCAAACCAAAGACCGTCGTGTACACGAGGGCTGGTGCACGTTAATTCCTTCGTAGGCTCAAATGTTCTCACGTTAGCGTGGTGTGGAAGTTTGGAGAGCGGGGTGCCAGCTCAGATGTTCACCTGACCGTGGTTCAAAATTACGAGGTGTTGTCGTCGGATCTTTAACTTCGGGATTGATCCCGGATCGTCGCAATAGCCCGTTGCAAATAACTTCAGTGCGACGTTAATTAACTACCTTCCTACCTACCTCAAAAACTCCACCCATTTTGTAAACAATTGCTCATCTTTCCAATTGAATAAATGTCTTCACTTAAGAGACACAGGGGAAGCAACGCGAGGAAAATTGTGTAACACATGTCACGCGTAAAGTATTGCTGAGTTTTTCAAAAGTGTCACCGAAACTACTCTTTAAAACTGACACCAGACTGAGCGATCTCCAACCTAGTCAAGGAAGGGATGGACCATTCGCCTTAGAACTGGAAACAGCGGCAGAATGCAAACACTTAACACTTGATGGATGGGGTTGTTTGTAAGAACTGTCTGGCTTTCTGGGCTTCTATTTTCGAGACGCGAGTTCAACGAAGAGTTAAATTCTAACATTAGAATCCATGTTCCAGGAGGACGTATCGTTAAAAATAAGCTGCCCCCCCTGAGAATGTTCGACGCGTTTCGAAACAAAACTTTAAAAAATGGCGATGATTTGATTCCGATTTCATAATTCAAAAAATTAAAAGTTGTGCATAAAAATAATTTTTTACGGTCTTGTTTTATTACGTTATCTGCTCTGGAAGAAAAGATGGTTTTTCTGTTCGTTGCTCTACATGAGGTAGGTAGGTAGTTAAATAACGTCGCAGTGGAGCAGCACAACGGGCTGTTAGCGACGGTCCGGGATTCATCCCGAAGGTTAAGATCCGAGGACAACACGATATGTAATTTTGAACCGTGGTCGGACGACGAGGTCAACACCTGAAATAGCATTCCACTTTCCAAACTTCCACACCACGCCAACGTGAGGCCACGACAGATTTAAATTGCACCACCCCCGTGCATACGACGGCCTTTGGTTGAACCGAGTTTCGAACTCGCAACATATCCGGTTGCTAATCCGTTACTCTTCCCACTGGGCTACAGCGGCGCTATGTGTATTTGGAGCAGATCTGTACTGGAAGAAATGATTATTCTTGTGCTGCTCTACATTAGGCTTTTTTCAGGTTTTATATTCTGGCCGATATGGTTTATATATGGCGCAGCTTGGCCATATTTGGCCAAGCTGCGCCAAGCACAAGACATACAACGGAAAGGGGGTGGAAGAAAACGTAAAAGTAGGAGGGCAGGTGAGGGTAAAAATTAAAGGGAGAAAAGATCACTCGGGGTTACTTAAGGAAGGTGGTACAACAGTGAATCTTCGCTTTTTAACGGGGCCGTGGTAGCTCGGTTGGAAGAGTAGCAGATTAGCATCCAGAGGATTGCGAGTTCGAAACTAAATCTAACCAAAGACCTTCATGCACGCTCTGGCTGATACACGTGAAATATGTTGTGGTCTCGAATGTCCTCACGTGTGCGTGGTGTTGAAGTTTGGAGAGTGAGGTGCCAGCTCAAGTGCGACGTCACCATCCCAACGTGATTCAAAATTACGAGGGGTTGTCTTTGAATCTTTCCCTTCTGTACTGATCCCGGAGCGTCATCAATAGCCCTTTGTGTTGCTCCAGTGCAACGTTAATTCATCTACCGCCATACCTGCGCAATTTTACTATGAGGATTTTTCTGTACACTTAAATACAGCTAGTGGTATGACAACCCCTTTCGTTGCTTATAGAGAGAGTGAGCTATTCTCGCCCTAACAAAAATGAACTTAAGTACTATTTCAAACCTTCGCTAGCCGCACTGGTCCTGACAGTACAGTTACTTTTTCGTTCAACGTTACTCAATGAAAAGAATTATAGTAAACATGTATTATTTATCCCTCGTATTATTTATTGCTTATTGTAGCAATGTTTTCAGTTATTTGAATTTTAATATGTTAAATAAACTATGTATTTTTAAATGAATAATAAATGTGTGTATTAGTAGGAAAGAAAACATCCAGCACCTTACACATACACCGCGATCTCATTTGTTGAGAAAGACACACGACTGAGATGAAAAAGGTTGAAAATCGATAGTCAACTACAATGAAATTAAACACCAAACGGTCACCAAAACGATGATAAATTCTATTTTAAGGTACTCCCGATATGAATCAGAAAAAGCATTTGGGTCCGTCTGGTTTGCTTGCTTGCCCTGAAAATCTCTCTCACACTTCTAGTTTTTCGGAAATGCTCTAGTAAATTTGTGTTGTGCATCAGTATTAAAATGTTTAGTAATTAGATGGACCCTAAGCATGGAAGTTGCCCAGACCTCTTAGAGCTTATGTGAGCAATTAGTAAATTCGTAAACAAATGTCCCCATTATGCTTGCGTAAATCCACCACGAGAAAAAAATCTAATTTAAAAATACATGCCATGCGACTGTCCCGTTAGATATCGGTAAATGACTGATTAAAATTAGTTTGTGTGCAATAAAAGTATTAGGTGATGATATATAAACAATTACTGAAAAATGATTCCGAGGGATCGGATGTTAAATTCGTAAACAAATTATACAATTGCGAATGCGTATGTCCACCGAATGTAAAGAAAAAACTAAAAAATCGACGCTATGTGACTCTGCCTAATTAGAAATAGTTAAATGACTAATAAAAATGAGTTTGTCTCGAACAGAAGTATTACAAGATGCTATAAAAAATACCGTAAAATGATTCCGCGGGAAAGGTTGTGACATTAGTTAACAAATGATCCATTGCGATTGCGTAATTCAACCACATGCAAAAAAAATAATTTAAAAATAGACATCATGCGACACTGCCAATAATATATCCTTAAATGACTGATTATAATCAGTTTGTGTGCAATTATAAGTATTACGAGATGATATTGAAAAGTACTGAAAATTAATTCCGTGCAAATTGTTGCGACATTGGTAAACAAATGTTCCCATTGCAATTGCGTAATTCATCCACGTGGAAAAAATAGTTTAAAAATAGACGGCACACCACTGCCCTAATAGAGATCGTTAAATGACTGAAAGAAATCAGTTTGTGTGCAAGAAAAGTATTACGAGATAATAATAAAAATTACCGAAAAATGATTCCGTGAGAACGGACGCGACGTTAGTAAACAAATAATCACATTGTGATTACGTAATTACACCACGTGAATTTTTTTTTTTGAAAATAGACGTCATTCGACTCTGTCCAATTAGAGATCTTAAATCACTGGTTAACATTAGTTTGTGTGCAATATATGTATTACAAGATGATAAAAAATACCGAAAAGTGACTCAGTGAGAACGGTTGCGGCATGGGTAAACAAATGTTCCCATGGAGATTGCGTAATTCAAACATATGAAAAAGTTCTAAAATAGACGCCACGCGGCTCTGCCCAATTAGAAATCGTTAAATGACTGATTAAAATTTGTGTGGAACAAAAGTATTTCCAGATGATAGTAAAAATTCCAAAAATGATTCCTTGGAACGGTTTTGACATTAGTAAACAAATGTTCCCGTTACATTAGTAAACAAACGTTCCCGTTACATTAGTAAATAAATGTTCCAGTTACATTAGTAAACAAATGTTCCCGTGGATGCGTGGATCGACGTGGATTGCGTAATTCCAGCTGTTGTAACAAAACTAATTTTTTAAAAAATAAACACCATACGGCTCTGCCAATTAGAGATCGTTAAATCGTTGATTAACTTAGTTTGTGTGTAATACAAGTGTTACGAGATGATAATAAAAAATACCGAAAAATGATTCCATGAGAACGGTTTTGACATTAGTAAACAAATATTCCCATTGCAATTGCGTAATTCCACAGGGTGTAAAAAAACTAATTTTTTTAAAATAGACACTTTTCAACTGCCGAATACGAGATTGTTAAGTCACTAATTAAAATTAATTTACTTGCAACTAAAGTATTTCGAGAAAATAATAAAAATACCGGAAAATGATTCCATGAGAACGGTTTTGACATTAGTAAACAAATGTTCCCACAGCGATTGCTTAATTATTTGCACGTGCAAAAAATTAGTTTAAAAAATACCGTGTTGCGACTGTTCTCAATTAGAGATCGTTAAGAGACTGATTAAAATTAGTCTGTGTGGAATTAAGTATTTCGAGATGATAATAAAAAAATTCCGAAAAATGATTGCGTGAGAACGGTTTTACCATTAGTAAAGAAATGCTCCCATTGCTATTGCTTAATTCCCCCGGTTTAAAAAAATAGTTTAAGAATAGACTCCATGCAACTCTGCCCAATAAGAGATCGTTAAATGACATTGAAATTAGTTTGTATGCAACATAAGTATTTCGAGATGATAAAAAAGTTCCTAAAAATGATTCCATGAGAACGTTTTTGACATTAGTAAACGTATATTCCCATAGCCATTGCGTGATTACACCGGGTTTTATTAAGAAATAGACACCATGCGATTCTGCCCATTTAGAGATTGTTACCTGAGTGATTAAAATTAGTTTATGTGCAACTAAAGTACTTCCAGATCATAATAAAAACACCGGAAAATGTTTCGTGAAAACGGACGTGACAGTAGTAAACAAATATTCCCATTGTAATTCCACCGGGTGTAAGAAAAACTAATTTAAAAAAGACACCATATGAATTTGTCCAATTAGAGACCGCAAATCACTGACTAAAATTAGTTCGTGTGTAACTAAAGTATTTCGAGATAATAATAAAAAGTTCCGAAAGCTATCCATTTAGTTTCTCCATTAGTAAATAAATGTTTCCATTGCGATTCCGTAATTTCAGCTTGTTCGGTAATGACGGTAGGTGGCGCTCTTGCGCTAATCAGTTGAACTGTAGAAATGGAAGCGCAATGACGCTAAAACCTTGGCCGCGAAATGAAGCGGAATTGTATTGCAATTGTAGATGTCACATTAATTTTTTTGTTAAGTTTTATTCTCAGTGAATTTATCCAAACTGATTTTAATGAAACTTGACTCTGGACTTAAGAAAATTTGCGACGTATGACATCGATCCTTGAAAACATTAGCTCGTCCATCCCTCCTTCACAGCTGGTGTAAAAAAACTAATTAAAAATAACACCATGTGACTCGGCCCAATTAGAGGTTGTTAACTGACTTATTAAGTTTAGTTTATGTGAAATAAAAGTATTTACAGATGATAATAAATAACGAAACATGATTCCGTGAGAACGGACTTGACATTATTTAACAAATGTTCCCATTACGATTGCGTAATTCAACCATGTGAAAGAATATATTTTTAAAACAGACACCATGCGACTCTGCCCAATTAGAGATCGTTAAATCATTGATTAAAATTAGTTTGTGTGTAACTAATGTATTTGAAGATGATACTAAAAAGTTCCAAAAGATGAATCCGCCAGAACGGTTTTCACATTAATAATCAAATGTTCCATTGCAATTGTATAATTCCCCCCCCCCCACCCCACCGGGTGTAAAAAAATTCACTTAAAAATCGACGCCATACGACTCGGCCCAATTAGAGGTTGTTAATTGACTGATTAAATTTAGTTTATGTGAAACAAAAGTATTTACAGATGATAATAAAAAATAACGAAACATGATTCCGTGAGAACGGACTTGGCATTATTTAACGAAAGTTCCCATTGCGATTGCGAAATTTAACTACTTGCAAAAAAATAGTTTGCAAATAGACGTTATGCGACTCTTCCCAATTAGAAATCGTTAAATGACTGATTAAAATTAGTTTGTCTGAAACAAAAGTATTTCGAGATGATAATAAAAAATTCCGAAAAATGATTCCCCAGCAGTACGGTTTTGACATTAGTAAACAAATGTTCCCCTTGGGATTGCGTAACTTCGACCGGTGTAAAAAAAAACTAATTTAAAAATAGACACCATGCGACCCTGTCCAATAAGAGATCGTTAAGTGACTGATTAAGATTAGGTTTGTGCGTAACAAAAGTATGATGTGATTGTATACAAAAGTAATTATCTCTAAAAATGAATCCCAGAGAATGGATGTGAAATTCGTAAACATATGTTCACATTGCTATTACTCTTTGCCACCAATTGTAAAAAAAATCATTTTAAAATAGACGCCATTTCTATTAAATATCCTATGGGGTCAGTAGACTTTTAAAATCTCCAAAATCATTTTTTAAAATTTAGTTAAAACATTATTTGATACGAAAGTACAAATAGCAAAAATAATCTTTCAGTTACAGTCATTTTTGACTGAGTTACATTGACAGCAGAAAACGTTTAGTAGATAAGATGGTAAGTCTGTTATATAAAAGCATTTTCCTCCTACTAAGATTTTTTGACACGGTTCTGATTTCGAATTGTTCCCCGTTTTCACCTTGATTTTTTTAAAAACATATCCGGATAATCCTTTTGATTTGTTGCTAAGTGCGAATGAGAAATTCATCATGCTTCCAAATTTTGGTTTAAAACGTTGCTTAGCTTATGCCTTTTGCAAAATTTTAGATGTAATGTTTTTAAAACTTTACAATTAAGTGATATACTCGCCAAATGGAAGAAACTATTATGTGAAGTATAAAATAATAATAGTGGAAAATTATTGGAGTGGTGCATGAGACCAATCAATTTTTGTTAATTTGCGAAAACTTTTGACCACATTTTATGCACTAACTTCCGCAGAAATAATTTTGAAACAATCGAATCATAACTTTAAAATTTTATTTTGAATAATATCCTCGCATTGTATTTCATGAATTCCACTTTTAAATTACATCCCAGTCAACCAATCGGTCTAGTGATCAGGGTTCTGGCTTCTAGACCGAAAGGTTCCTGCTTTGGATCCGGGGTTAAGGCATAAATGTTTGGCCACCTAGATAATCCCGAACCGTCGCCAATAGGTCGTTGTGTTGCTCCAGTGTGACGTTAATTCAACTACCTACCTACCTTTGTCCGCCTTGAATGAATATGTGGCCTTTCTATAAACGGGTTGATGGCGAGATGTGGAAGTTTGGAGAGTTTGGGTGCCATCTGGTGTTGACTTCTTCATCTGACCGTGGTTCGAAATTTCTAGGTGGGTGTTGTCAAAGGTCTTCCCCTTTGGGATTGATTCGGACAATCGCCAATTATGTTGCTCCAGTGCGACGTTAATTCAACTACCTACCTATAAACGGATTATGCCTGGAATGTGTGGGGGCCGTGGTAACCAGATTGGAAGAGTAACGGATTAGCAATCGGAGTGTTGAGAATTCGAAACTTGGTCCAACCAAAGACCGTCGTGTGCACGGGGGCTGGTACACGTTAAATCTATCGTGGCCCTAACTGTCTTCACTTTGTCGGAGTGTGGAAGTTTGGAGAGTGGAATGCCAGCTCAGGTGTTGTTCTCATCATCTGACCGTGATTCGGGCCGCGGTGGCCCGGTTGGAAGAGTAACGAACTAGCAACCGAAGGGTTGCGAGTTCGAATCCAGCCAAACACCGTCGTGTACAAAGGGGGCTGGTGCACGTTAAATCTGTCGTGGCCTCAAATGTCCTCACGTTGGCGTGGTGTGGAAGTTTGGAGAGTGGGGTGCCAGCTCAGGTGTTGCCTCGTCATCTGACCGTGGTTCAAAATTACGTGGTGTTGTCCTCGGATCTTTCCCTTTGGGATTGATCCCGGACCGTCACCAATAGCCCATTGTGTTGCTCCAGTGTGACGTTAATTGAAATACCCTACCCTACCCTGACCGTGATTCAAAATTACGAGGCGTTGTCCTTGGATCTTTTTCTTGGGGATTGATCCCGGACCGTCGCCAATAGCCCTCTGTGTTGTTCCAGTGCGACGTTAATTAACTACTTACCTTAACTACGCCTTAGTACTTTAACGCATGTCCGGAGGCTTTTGCATGATTGATTTGCTGGAAACGGCTACACGTAACTTCTCACAAACTCCATCGACCTTCGTGGTATCTATTCTGTAACTATCCAAGACCAATCGATCGTTAACCTCGAAAGAGGAGAAATCGGGCTGGTGAAGATGAGTAGTTAAAAAAATTTCATTATTTTTGTAAACTTTTTTAATCTCCCGAACCTGCTCTGGATTCATCAGCACAGCCCTTCGTAAATCCTTCCAGAACATGCAAAGCACGAAGGAAGCGGTCCAGACGCATGTCCAGACGTCGCCGAGATATCGGAAAAAGGAAGCTCGCAGAAGCCTTCTCTTCGGGCGCAGGGATGAGGAAAAAATCACGAGTTTTCCTCCGCAGCTAAGAAAGAGTGATTTTGTTTCTTTCCTCTTTATGGCGAATGCTTTCTCCGCGTTGTTTTCGCTGATAACCCACAGGTGAGTTATAGAGATGATCGCCGTCCTTTGGGACCTAATTTCCGTGTGTTATTCTGTTGCGACTCGTGAGTATGCGAAGTGAATCACTTATGCAATCGGAATTAACAGGTGGGCTTTAACGGGTTTGGTTAAGTTGGATCTTATGGCCAATGATGATCACCAATGATCAGCAGAAATGAACGCCGTCCTGTGGGATCTGATTTGCGCGTGTTATTCTGTTGCGACTCGTGAGTATGCGAAGTGAATCACTTATGCAATCGGAATTAACAGGTGGGCTTTAACGGGTTTGGTTAAGTTGGATCTTATGGCCAATGATGATCACCAATGATCAGCAGAAATGAACGCCGTCCTGTGGGATCTGATTTGCGCGTGTTATTCTGTTGCGACTCGTGAGTATGCGAAGTGAATCACTTATGCAATCGGAATTAACAGGTGGGCTTTAACGGGTTTGGTTAAGTTGGATCTTATGGCCAATGATGATCACCAATGATCAGCAGAAATGAACGCCGTCCTGTGGGATCTGATTTGCGCGTGTTATTCTGTTGCGACTCGTGAGTATGCGAAGTGAATCACTTATGCAATCGGAATTAACAGGTGGGCTTTAACGGGTTTGGTTAAGTTGGATCTTATGGCCAATGATGATCACCAATGATCAGCAGAAATGAACGCCGTCCTGTGGGATCTGATTTGCGCGTGTTATTCTGTTGCGACTCGTGAGTATGCGAAGTGAATCACTTATGCAATCGGAATTAACAGGTGGGCTTTAACGGGTTTGGTTAAGTTGGATCTTATGGCCAATGATGATCACCAATGATCAGCAGAAATGAACGCCGTCCTGTGGGATCTGATTTGCGCGTGTTATTCTGTTGCGACTCGTGAGTATGCGAAGTGAATCACTTATGCAATCGGAATTAACAGGTGGGCTTTAACGGGTTTGGTTAAGTTGGATCTTATGGCCAATGATGATCACCAATGATCAGCAGAAATGAACGCCGTCCTGTGGGATCTGATTTGCGCGTGTTATTCTGTTGCGACTCGTGAGTATGCGAAGTGAATCACTTATGCAATCGGAATTAACAGGTGGGCTTTAACGGGTTTGGTTAAGTTGGATCTTATGGCCAATGATGATCACCAATGATCAGCAGAAATGAACGCCGTCCTGTGGGATCTGATTTGCGCGTGTTATTCTGTTGCGACTCGTGAGTATGCGAAGTGAATCACTTATGCAATCGGAATTAACAGGTGGGCTTTAACGGGTTTGGTTAAGTTGGATCTTATGGCCAATGATGATCACCAATGATCAGCAGAAATGAACGCCGTCCTGTGGGATCTGATTTGCGCGTGTTATTCTGTTGCGACTCGTGAGTATGCGAAGTGAATCACTTATGCAATCGGAATTAACAGGTGGGCTTTAACGGGTTTGGTTAAGTTGGATCTTATGGCCAATGATGATCACCAATGATCAGCAGAAATGAACGCCGTCCTGTGGGATCTGATTTGCGCGTGTTATTCTGTTGCGACTCGTGAGTATGCGAAGTGAATCACTTATGCAATCGGAATTAACAGGTGGGCTTTAACGGGTTTGGTTAAGTTGGATCTTATGGCCAATGATGATCACCAATGATCAGCAGAAATGAACGCCGTCCTGTGGGATCTGATTTGCGCGTGTTATTCTGTTGCGACTCGTGAGTATGCGAAGTGAATCACTTATGCAATCGGAATTAACAGGTGGGCTTTAACGGGTTTGGTTAAGTTGGATCTTATGGCCAATGATGATCACCAATGATCAGCAGAAATGAACGCCGTCCTGTGGGATCTGATTTGCGCGTGTTATTCTGTTGCGACTCGTGAGTATGCGAAGTGAATCACTTATGCAATCGGAATTAACAGGTGGACTTTAACGGGTTGGTTAAATTGGGTCTTGTTGGGTTTCATCGATTGAAGACAGAGTTTTATATATTAAAAAATAAATTTTATTACGTAGCCAAGTCTTATGGTTTAAAACATATATTCTAAAAACAACAAGTCTGATCGGATCATGATCCCCATTAACTCTTCACATTATCTCCTCTTTTATACATTCAAAGATTTACATATTTTTCAAATTTATGTGCCCCACACGGCACTATAATTGGGGGTTTGAGACCGATTCCAACATGCGGCCCCATCGGTTGTAAAACCTCAGCAGATGTATTACAATTCAACATATATATTTATATAAATCTAACAAAATATTTTTCTAATAATATTTTTAAATTTATTTAACAATAAAGGCTTTGTTAAAAAGTCAGCCAAATTATTTTCCGATGAAATATAATTTACGTTAAATAGTTCATCTTTTATTAATTTACGAATAAATTTGTACTTGATATCAATATGTTTAGTTTTTAAATTTTCCTGACTATTTTTTGAAAAATAGATAGCAGATTGATTATCACAATATACTTGGGGTCTTATGTAATCACAAACTTAATTCATTTATAATTCTACTAAACCAAATAACTTCTTTAGTGCAATCGGTTAGTGCAATAAATTCAGATTCCATTGAGCTAAGAGCTATGCACTTTTGTTTAGAAGATTTCCATGATATTGGGATGTTACCAAAATAAATTAAATAGCCACTGCTTGAATGTCTGTTTGTGAGACCACATCCCCAATTTGCATCAGAAAAAGCAATCAAATTTGAACTTTTTACATTGGAAAGATTAATTTTAAAATCCTTTGTAAGAAAAACATAGTTCATAATATCAACAACGTAAGACCAGTGTTTGTAAGTATAACCATTACAAAACTGAGACATTATATTAACGGCAAATGCAATATCTGGTCTGGATCTATCTGACAAAAACGATAAACATCCTATTAAGGAACGATAGGGAAATTTCCTCATTAAATCATTTTCAATTATTTCTTCCTCTTTAACCTTATCAGGTAAGTTACAACCAATTTTAAAAGGTAAATTCACAAAACTTTTAGGAAGATCTTTGAATTTTGACATTAATTTTTCAATGTAGGTAATTTGATGTAAATAAATCGAATTTTCAATCTCTTGAAAGTTTACGCCTAACAAATATTTAGTTTTACCTAGGACTGTAAGATCCAATTTTTTGTCCAATAATTCGATTACGTCATTTATCAAATGTTCTCTTTTTGAAAACAAAACCATATCATCTACATAAACAATTAAAATTATATCTTTAAATTTGTAGACACAATTACACCAATTTAACTGAGAAAATCCTAATTTAGTTAAAATACCGTCTAATTCCAAATTCCATTCTCTACCACTTTGATGCAGACCATATATAGCCTTTTCCAATAGACATACTTTGTTTTCGGATCCTTTCAGCACAAATCCTTTTGGCTGTTTCATGTATATAGTATCTTTAAGGTGTCCATATAAATATGCACTTTTCACGTCAACTTGACAGTGATACCAACCCAACATAGAAATCAATAGTACAAACAATAATTTAACAATAGAAAAATTCACAACTGGTGAAAAAATATCTTTAAAATCATTGCCGGGTTTTTGCTTAAAACCTTGAGCAACAAGACGAGCTTTATACCTTTTAGGTATATTGTTTTCGTCCATTTTTAAGCTGTACACCCACTTACTTCCAATTATGGTTGTATTTGGGGGTGTGTCCACTAATTTCCATACTTGCCTATCCTTCATTATTTGAATTTCTTCATTCATGGCAGTATTCCATTTAATTTTATCCTTACTTGCTTGCGTTTCTTCATAACTTTTGGGGATTTCGACATTGTAACACTGATCATACATGTCGTACATCTGTTGGTCTAAAAAATTAGATTCATCACTAGAAGTAGATGGCACATTAGAAATATCCACATTAGGATGTTCAGTCTCTGGCTTAAAATTGAAATTTACAGGATCAAACCTAATCTTATTTTTAGTACAGTACTTTTTAATATCATTTAAAGATCTCATTCTCAAATTTTCAGGAGAATAATAGTACACATCTATCCTATTGCTTTTATTTCTAGGTTTTTCGATTCTACGCCAATTTGAAATGTTAAGACATTTTAAGTTCTCAGTTTTATCTAAATCTTTAGAATCTAAAACTTGAGTTTCACTTTCCGATTTTACTTTTATATTTTCATTTGATTGATAAATAGGAATATCAGAATTAAGATCAAAAGAAACGTACTCAAAGTTTTTACCAAATAGTACATCAACAGCTTTCTTACTTTCGTCGATATGAACATGGACTGTTTCAACTATTATCTTCTCGTTTGGTACATATATTCTGTAACCTTTAGTTTTCAAACCATATCCTGTCAAAATACCAAGTTTAGCTCTGGGTTGTAATTTATTTCTCTGTATTTTAGGAATATGAACATATGCCAAAGAGCCAAAAATTCTAAAATGTTTTACTGATGGTTTGAAACCAGTCCATATTTCGTTAGGAGATATACCCTCAGTTAATTTGTGTTCGCATCTATTTTTAGTATGAATAAATGCTAAAAGTGCTTCTGACCAAAATTGTGGTTGTAAACCACTGTCCTGAAGCATAGCTCTGACACAATCCATGGCTGTTCTATTGAACCTTTCTGCAACGCCATTTTGTTCAGGGGTATAAGTTGAAGTTCTTTCGATTTTTATTCCTAGATCATTTAAAAACTTTTTAAATTCTTTGTGACAAAATTCTAAACCATTGTCAGTTCGGACACATTTTAACTTAACATTTAGCTGTCTTTCAGCTTTAACCAAGTATTTTTTAAAGTAATCAAAAACTTCATTCTTATTTTGAATAATATAAACAGTTACTTTTCGTGAAAAATCATCAATAATAGATAAAAAGTATTTGTTTCCACCTAGAGAGTTAACTGGAGCAGGACCCCACAAATCCATATGGATCCTTTCCAAAACATTTTTAGTTTTCCTTTCGTACATATAGTTTATTTTTAAGGATATTCTAGTGGATTTTGCAATAGCACAAATCTTGCAATTTTTATCTATATTTTTACAATTAAGTTTTTCAATTCCTTTTACACAATTAATTTTACTCATATTTTCAATTAAGGGCATGTTAACATGACAAAACCTACGGTGGGCTTTTTCTAGATCTAAACCAGTTACATATGTATAATTTTTAATCTTGGGATAACCTTTCAAGATATACAATTTTCCAATTCTGGGAACAGTAAACAAATATTTATTATAACTATTATAAATAATCATTTTGTTATTTCCCCATTTAATTTGGTTTCCCACAAGGTCAATACGAGCACCACTAATTAAATTTCTTCTCATATTAGGCGAGTATAACACATCTTTTAAAGTTATATCATAATTTCTGTTTCTATCTAAAACTGTAAATTGAATATCACCCATACCTAATACTTCCGAGGTGCTGTCCTTGTCTCCGACTAGGATCTTCTGTGGTGGTAGTTTTCTGAATGTCGTAAACATATCGCGTTCTTTACAGAAGTGGGCAGTTGCAGCAGAATCAATAAGAAATTCCCTCGGTCTTTCATTTGGAAAATTTGAAACTGCATAGGCACGTTGAGGATCAGTTTTTGGATTGTCCTCCATATAAAATAATTCACCACCAGGTTTCTGCCGATTGCATTTCTTGAAGCACTTCGATTCGTAATGTCCCGACGTTTTGCAGTAATTGCAGAATGGTCGCGGCCCCATACGACAAACTGTCGACTTTCTTGGGCTTGAAGGAATTAATTCAGGGTCCAGTACGCATCTGCTGTGATCAGGAGTAGACGCCCGTGTCTCCTTGCATCTAGATGACCTGTTTCTTGTAGCATAAGCATCGGCCACGATACTTAATTTTGTGCCTTCGTCCTTCCGCTTCAGCTCGATTCGGCTGGATTCTGTTATTAAATGTTTAGACAAATTGTCTAGCGTGAACTCGTTGTCATCCATCCTGTATAGCAGTTGTACCAGATTATCGTATTCGTGAGGCAAATGTCTTATTAGTTGAAAGCAAACTAAGAGGTATGGGATTTCGAATCCACCTTCTCTTATCTGTAACAGCTTCTCATGCACTCGTTTGCAGAAGAGTCCAATGGATTCGTCCTCCGGCTGGTAGCGGATTGAAAAGAACTCGTCCACAAGGCCTGCCAATCGTGCTCTAGATGCTGGTTCAAAGTTGGTCTTTAATATATCCCAGGCTTCCTTACCGTCTTCAGTAGATGAAATTAGGACTTGATATTTTCTGTCTATGCCCTGGTAGATAGTTGTGTATGTCCTCTGCTTCCTATAACGATAGTCTTTTTTTTTCTTGTTCTGGAGCATCTTCCAATAATAGAGGTTCCGTTTTAGTGATAAATTCCCAGCAGTTCCGGTCGATTAGCAATACCTTCATGTCCGTCTTCCACGTAGCATAGTTGAAATCCGATAACTTCGGGAAGGAAAACATGGACATTTCTTGAATACCCATCATACTGGATACCGGTAGTGGCAGAATTCAGGTTCAGCTTAAGGTCTGAGGCCCATAACCAATTGTTGGGTTTCATCGATTGAAGACAGAGTTTTATATATTAAAAAATAAATTTTATTACGTAGCCAAGTCTTATGGTTTAAAACATATATTCTAAAAAGAAGAAGAAGAAGAAGAAGTCTGATCGGATCATGATCCCATTAACTCTTCACATTATCTCCTCTCTTTTATACATTCAAAGATTTACATATTTTTCAAATTTATGTGCCCCACACGGCACTATAATTGGAGGTTTGAGACCGATTCCAACAGGTCTTATGGCGCATGGTGATCGTCGATGATGATCAGCAGAAATGAACGCCGTACTGTGGGATTTACATGTGTTATTCTGTTTCGACTCGTGAGTATGCAAAGTGAATTGTTGTGTAATCGGAATTAACAGGGCTTTAAAGGGGTTGGTTGGGTTGGGTCTTACGGCGCAAGAGTTATATTTGACTAAGTCATACCAAACATCAAGTAAATACACATATGCACACAAGGAAAGTTATACTGACAGAGAGAGAAAGAGAAAGTTGCCCAGAGAGGAATCGAACCTGCGCTGCTACAACTCATCCGTTGTTAGGCCGTTGACAAATCCCACTGATTCACAGTGACCCCGGGATTTATTGGAAAATGAAACCCAACGTTTTCAAAAACATGGATCTTATCATTTGTAGAGATTTGGGATATTATAGTTGTTGCTTTTCATGGTATTTTGTTTCCGTTTGGACTCCAGTTAGAATTTTTCGAAACATAAATAAGAGTAGTCATATGTATCAATATAAATGACTTCGGCTGTAGGGATGAAGCAAAAAGCAGCATTTTTGATTGCAGGAAAAAAGAGCGGTTTTGTTTCTTTCCTCTTTATGCGAATGCTTCCTTCCCGTTTTGTTTTCTTTAATGACCCACGATTCCTATTGGTCACGCAAACTTACCCGGTAACCTACTTGTCAGATCGACTTATCAGTTCGTAAATTGTCTCTGAAAATTTACCCAGTAGCCTACTTGCTAGCTGCTCGTAAACCCCCTATTCCTGTGAAGACTTTCCTGGTAACCTACTTGCCAGCTCGATTTATCAGCTCGTAAACCTATACCTTTGAAAACTTACCCTGTAACCTACTTGCCAGCTCGGCTTAGCTCGTCAACTATCCATCTGGAAACATTTTCGGTAACCTACTTGCCAGCTCCACTTATGAGCTCGTAAGCCCCTATCCTTGTGAAAACTTACCCGGTAACCTACTTGCCATCTCGACCAATCAGCTTGTAAACTATTCGTATGAAAACTATCCAGTAACCTACTTGCCAGCTCGACTTGTCCCTGTAAGACTTTCCTGGTAACCTACTTGCCAACTTGATTTATCAGCTCGTAAACCTATCCCTTTGAAAACTTACCCCGTAACTTACTTGCCAGCTCGGCTTATCAGCTCGTCAACTATCCATCTGGAAACATTTTCGGTAACCTACTTGCCAGCTCCACTTATGAGCTCGTAAGCCCCTATCCTTGCGAAAACTTACCCGGTAACCTACTTGCCATCTCGACTTATCAGCTCGTAAACTATTCGTATGAAAACTACCCAGTAACCTACTTGCCAGATCGACTTATCAGCTCGTAAATCCCCACTCCCTGTGAAAACTTACCGTTAGGTCCCATTCAAATTAGCTATCTTGTAGAAAAAAATTTCCTTTGAAAGACATTCCAACCAACAAGCCATAAACCCTTCTTGCGTCGCACCTCCTGAGACTACATCGAGCTCGTGGTCCGTTTTCATTGAACCGAATACATGAAAGTCAAAAGGCGAAAGACCTGAACTCCAGACAAGATATGCTTCAACTCCTTGAATTTTTACAGGCGGTCCGGCGCCCATTCTAGAACAACGATTGTCACCTGTCACTGCACATGCCACTTCGTTGGTGATGAATTTCAGTGGGGTTATTCTTTCTGAGAGGGTCTCCTGCTCCAGCTTGGGATGCTATTTGCAACAGACATGTCTGTCACGATTGATGGTAGACGAACCTTTCTAGTCACGTCAAAAGTGTCAACACCAACACTTCGAAGATGAAGCATGCAACATTTTCGTCCAATTTCATTAATAATATCTCGAAGAAATGAAAGTTTGCGTGGATGTGTGTACATAATTTTCCAGTCTCTCATACAGGGTTCGGATTATACGCTTCAAATAATTATGAAATAACTTTATTAAATGCTCCTTTACGTGTTATATGCACGTTAAATATGTTGAGGCTTCAAATGGCCTCACGTTGGCATGGTATGGAAGTTTGTAGAGTGGGGTGCCAGCTCAGGTGTTGTCTTCGTCATCTGACCCTAGTTCAAAAGCTGTTTTGAAGCAAAAATTAAATTTCTTTTCATAATTTGATTGTCCCACATTTTATGTTTCATTGAGAGAGAATGAAAGAGAACAGAAGAGCCATAGCGCCGGCCAATTTTGCTAATGACGAGATATCTCGTCGAAACAAATCTGCCCAATTACTCCAAGGGCAATGAAGATCTAAGTAGAAAAACAAATTTTTCTTGCCCAGAACTGGTGAGTTTGATATTGGTTTTTGCACCAGATGCTGGCCACTACAGGGCAGTTTTTGACGCGAAGATAAACCACCAGGAGGTTTAAACACAAGTGATAATGAACTGTTGTTGTAAAGGTAAATTATTTTTACCTAGAGATTAATATTTAAGCGAATTCCTTTTGCATACTTGAGATATATGTGTAAATTTCATGTTATATTTGCATTTGATTAACATGAAAATTTTAAGCTTCAATTCCAAATATTATATTTGATACGTTTTTTCCATTTGCTTATTTTTTGAGGAGTATGTATAATTCTTCGGTTGTAAATCTGTGCTTCAATTATTTGTAACGCATGGTATGGGTGCTGTGTTATCATATGAATTAATAAATTATATTACCATAGCGACGATGGATGATTATATATATTTTCAGATAGCTACTTGAATTAATAATCCGTGTGTAATAGTTAGGGATATATGGAACACAGTCATGCATTGAATGGAGTCATGTATGGAGTAGTTTTATTGATTATTGTATAAGGCTGATTGATCCTTAAGGGTTGGGAAATTGAAAAGATAGTCGTTGGAAAATCATATTGGGCTAATTTGGAAACCCTTATCAATTGACTTTTTGACGACCCAGAGAGATATTTTAATTAGAAACATTGACTGGAATATTCTACTTTTAATCGTTCAACTTATTATTTGTAAGCATATTTATCCTTTAATGAACACGGACCGCTGTAGCCCGGTTGGAAGAGTAACGGATTAGCAACCGGAGGGTTGCGAGTTCGAATCTAACCAAAGATCGTCGTGTAGAAAGGGGCTGATGCATGTTAAATCTGTCGTTCACTTTAACGGGGTGTGGAAGTTTGGAGAGTGGGGGCCCAGATCATTTGTTGTTCTCGTCATCTGGCCGTGGTTCAAAATTACGAGGCGTTGTCCTTGGATCTTTCTCTTGGGGATTGATCCCAGACCGTCGCCAATAGCCCGTTGTATCGCTTCAGTGAGACGTTAATTAAAATACTTATTTATCTTCAATAAACACTGTCAACTTGATTTTAAAAGTGAATAAATGAGCGCTTGCCTTGTGAAAAGAAATTTGGAAAGAAAAGTGGGGAAATGGGCGAATTCATGAAAGCAAGATATATTCTAAACTCAAAGTTATCAGTGATCAATAAGTTTAGGAAATGAAAAAATCCATTTGTTCAAAATAATCTACTTCCAAACCCCCGCATAGGATCATTACTAAACTTTCTTAATTACTGATAAGTATCTTATTGATGACAAAGTGCCGTTACTTACATTTCATATCTTAGTTCAATCCATTTGCAATGAACATGGCATCTATATCTATACATATAAAGCAGAGTCGACATCTGTCTGTCTACACAAACCTACACCGTTTGACCAATCTACACCAAATTTGGTACACTTATTCTTTGGAACCCTGCGGGTAACGTAGACTGCATATTAACCCCCATTCTATTTGTCTTGGGTGTGTAGAGGGGTGTAACGTCCCGTCATCCTGGACACAGCACTTGCTAGGGGGCGCTCTCTCCCGGTCTGGCTGTGCAGATGACCTCAGAGTTAACATCTACAGGAGTCGACTCTTAAGATGACCTTGTAGTTTTTTAGAATCTTAGAGTATGATGCAACCGCAGATGTGTGCAATTGCGCTGAAAATCGCTCAGTATCATATCGTTTATGTATCCCGTCTGTAAATTCTTAAACTGTAGCTTTTATTATTGGAATTTTATGATAATATAAGATTATTTTCATAGAAAGTGGTCTTTTCTTTATCGTCGATATGGTACAGGGGGCTAAAGACAATTCGAAATCCTCATAAGAATAACATTGCGTATTTATACGATTAATGTCAGACCAATTCACACTAAATTTGGTACATTCATCCTGTAGAATTCTGTGGAACACAGAGGCTATATATTAACCCATTCGATTTGTCATGGGTCTGCGGTGGGCTAAAAACAATTCGAAATCTCCATAGGAATAACATTGAGTAATATTACGATGAATTATAAACAATTCAACCCGAGCAGTTCTTAATAAAAATGAATGAAATAAAATTATCCAAAAATATCTAATAGCATTTCGGTTAGTTTTACTGATATTTAATTTTTTATTTCCAACAAAATGCATGGCAAAAACCACTCCTCAGTCATGCTACCACAATTAGATTATGAACGTCTACTTCAATTTCAACCCTCTCACTTGTTATATTAATAGACTATTCGTCATTTTTTGACGCTAAACCTATTTTTGTTCATAATTTCATTTCTGCGTTGATTTATATCTTTTAGATTTCTCATTGCCTTCTGTAATCAGACTGTTGAAGAACTTAATCAGTGACGAAATTCTTCCTAGCAGTTTTAGCAATACTATGTAGATTCATAACCCAAATCAAGTATACTTAAACGAAGCGGCGAAATTGACAATTGAATCCGTAACGGTAGATTTGATTTTACTCATATACATTGCTATCCTTCAACAATAAACAAATAACGTCGATTTCGGTGCCACTTAATGAAATACAAGGGTCGTTTGATATGTTTGGTAAATTTCTATGAGATGTCGCCACAGGTAATTTGGTGACGTCACGACTGGCAAGTGTCACACTTCAAATTAGCTCACGCTGAATTTCAGCCAGAAGCGATGCGCAACTGCCCAGTTTCTAATCCGCGACTCTACCAACTGGGCTACCACGATAAGTAAGAGTAAGAAAAATATGGAATACAGCGTTGATTTCATTTTCCTGATTTTTCATTACTTTCTAATCAAAAAAATATTTAAACTTCTGTATAAAGTATAAACTCACCTTGTCAAATAAATGTCGCATTTTATCTCATTTTTATCAACTCTCTGAGTATCGCCAAATTTGCGAGCAGCAAAATGTTTCCTTTTACCCCAAAACAAACTTAATGACTAAATAACCACATCTCTAAAGAATTCATGGATTTCTTCAATCTTCAGAAAAAAATTCTACCTTTTCTTAGAATAGAATCCTTTGGAAAGATTCTATTGCTTTTTTCGTTAGAACGGAATCCATTGGGAATATTTTATATTGCTCTCCTTTCGTTAGAATAAAATCCTACTGAAATATTCAGTTGGTCAAGAAGGTCAAAATTGGTTAGTAGTCATGAAGGTAAGACTGCAGGTTGCAGAACGGATAAATGCGTGTGAACCTCTCAGAGGGTTAAAAGGCTAACCTGCCTCCTAAATGCACAGGTATTTCATGAATTTTTATTTGCCCAGCCAGTCAATATTATAAATACCGCACACTAAGCTAGTTTTGTGTTTTACAGCGAATAATATGATTTAGAAGTGTCTCGTACCATAATGTCAAAAAAACCTTCAATGTTCTGTACTGTACAAGGCACTCTTATTTTTCTATCCTAATTTCATAATTCAAAAATCAATGAAGACATCTGAAAGGTTTATAAATTTAAGAAGGCAAACGGTTAGTAACCGTAACACAAGGTGAAAATTGCAGCAGTAATTGCAAAACCGAATTGCTCTTCTAAATTATAGCATTCCATAATTCATTGAAAATGCTAATGAAAAGGAAGTTACAATAGGATCTGCAAATGAAATTAAAACATACAAGACTACCTCAATCCTCCTGGTGGTTGTCTGGAAGAGGTATCTCGTCATTAGCAAAACTGGCCAGATCCTGATGGGTGAGATATCTCGCCACTAGGAAAGAAACTGATCAGATCTTGATCTCGTCATCATAAAAAAATCGTCAATATCTTGATGACGAGATATCCCGTTAAAACTAAAGTAGGACATACCGTGATGGCATTTAGCAATTATCGCCAAATTGAATAACTTTTAAATTATAACATTTCATAGTTCATTCTGACCAAATATGGCCCTTGCGCCATGAAACCACAAAAAAACCAACCAACCATAATTCATTCAATTCTAATGAAAAGGAAGTTGCAATAGGATCTGCAAATGAAATTAAAACATACAAAACTACCTCAACCTTCCTGGTGGTTGTCTGGAAGAGGTATCTCGTCATTAGCAAAACTGACCAGTTCTTGATGGGCGAGATATCTCACCACTAGGAAAGATACTGATCAGATCTTGATCTCGTCATCATAAAAAAATCGTCAATATCTTGATGACGAGATATCCCGTTAAAACCAAAGTAGGACATATCGTGATTGCATTTAGCAATTATCGCCAAATTGAATAACTTATAAATTATAACATTGCATAGTTCATTCTGGCCAAATATGGCCCTTGCGCCATGAAACCACAAAAACCAACCAACCATAATTCATTCAATTCTAATGAAAAGGAAGTTCCAATAGGATCTGCAAATGAAATTAAAACATACAAAACTACCTCAACCTTCCTGGTGGTTGTCTGGAAGAGGTATCTCGTCATTAGCAAAGCTGACCAGTTCTTGATGGGCGAGATATCTCACCACTAGGAAAGATAATGATCAGATCTTGATGTCGTCATCATAAAAAATCGTCAATATCTTGATGACGAGATATCCCGTAAACCAAAGTAGGGCATATCGTGATGGTATTGTAGCAATTATCGCCAAATTGAATAACTTATAAATTATAACATTTCATAGTTCATTCTGGCCAAATATGGCCCTTGCGCCATGAAACCACAAAAAAACCAACCAAACATAATTCATTCAATTCTAATGAAAAGGAAGTTCCAATAGGATCTGCAAATGAAATTAAAACATACAAGACTACCTCAACCCTCCTGGTGGTTGTCTGGAAGAGGTATCTCGTCATTAGCAAAACTGACCAGATCTTGATGGGCGAGATATCTCGCCACTAGGAAAGAAACTGATCAGATCTTGATCTCGTCATCATAAAAAATCGGCAATATCTTGATGACAAGATATTTCTCCATAAGCAAAGTTGGTCAGATATTGATGGACGATATATCCCGTCGAAACTACCTGGAGGTTTAATATACGTCATAACGAACCACCTTGTATTTCCAATATTGTCTGAAATATACTGAGACTTTTAAACGACATTTTCCTCTTAAGAAAGTTTCTTAAACCTAAGAAACGTTTTTGTGAGGCGGAAATCCCTTACACACAATGTAGCTTATCTCACTTCCAAGTAATGAATAATTTGACGGACGTACAGCAGAATAGTGATATAATTTGATGGAAAATGATACACAAAATTATGCTAGGCTTAATAAATCGTGTGTGCTAAGATGAATCTTTCCCAGAAAGTGTTTTATTAAGTGACATGTCAATACATTCAGCAACAAGATAAGATCTTAAGCTCCTCACTGAAGAGAAAGTTTACAATTTAGATACCAAATTTCTAGATAATGGCATTTAACGATGATTTTAACTTGATTTTATCTTGGTGAAAACGTATCGAGAAACAAGAACAAAAATGCCTTTTATCTTACATAGATTGCGCTTGAAATGCTTTCAATGCCATGGTTACATATTCACACTTTTTATAAATATCTTATTACAAAACATTCTATTTTGATTGACAGGATATGTGATAATGACTAGTAATTAACCGAAAGACACATTTTCTACGCTCATAGGTAAGCATTTTAATAATAATCCTCTGTAGCAAGGCGAGGGCGAAGACTGCAATTCAGACTAACGGCACTTCATGGTGGTAGGTAATAGGAAATAGCACTAGGAGCACCACAACGGGCTATTGGCGACGGTCCAGGATCAATCCCGAAGGAAAAGATCCTAGGACACGGCCTCGTAATTCTGAACCATTTGAACCTCGTAATTCTGAGTACGAAACTAGGTCCAGCTAAAAACCGTCATATACACGGGGGCTGGTACACGTTAAATATGTCGTGGTCCCAAATGTTCTCACGTTGGCGTGGTGTGGAAGTTTGGAGAGTAGGGTGCCAGCTCAGGTGTAGACCTTGTCATCTGACCGTGGTTCAAAATTACGAGGTGTTGTCCTTGGATCGTTCTCTTCGTGATTGATCCCGGACATCGTGAACAGCCCGTTGAGTTGCTCCAATGAGACGTTAATTAACTACCAACCTCGTTTTGATTTAATTGTTCAAGAAAACAGGCTCAGCCCTCTCATTGAATAAATTTTGAAAATAAATAATTTGGTTTTTGTATCATACAACTTTTACATTTTTAATATTCAGGTGTGCCGCAAATAATTCCAGATATTTTTAGTGGGCCGTCAAACAAAAAAGGGTGAGAAACACTGCTATAGATGCTTATTATGTCGATGCTATCTAACAGACTGCAAAATGCATGAAATTGTGAGAGGTCTGTTAAGACCATTCACGACCATGCATACTTCCGTATGCATGGTCGCGAAATATATGATTGTGACCATTTAATTGTCCTGTGTTACCTAAAGAATCCGAGTGAGGTAGGTAGGTATTTAACGTCGCACTGGAGCAACACAAAGGACTATTGACGACGGTCCGGAATCAACCCCCGAATGAAAGATCCAAGGACAACACCACGTAATTTTGAACCACGGTTAGATGACGAGGTCACACCCGAGCTGGCACCTCTCTCTCCAAACTTTCACACCACGCCTGAGGACATTTGAGGCCCTGACAGATCTATCGTGCACCAGCCCCCATTTGTACACGACCGTCTTTGAAAGAATCGGAGTGAGAGTGCAGCTGGTTGTTTTAAAATAAGAGACTGAGCTGTAACGAAAAGTGAAGCTGTGATAGGAGTTGAGTAATGACTTTTAGCACGCAGCTTCAGACGATTGTGTTGGAAGTGATGTACGTCACATTGGCAATTCAAAATATTTATCGTGAATCATCCGTCAAAGTACATGGCTAATGTGATAAGCGCCCTCTGGAATTTGTCAGAAGTTCCATCTGACTTGTTTGATATGGAATTATTCGTAATCTCGTCTGCCAGTCATTAATGTTGGATGATATATGTATCGCATTGGCAATTCAACTATTTATCGTGGACTATCCGTCGAAGTACTTGCCCCCATCGACTTTAAAATGAAATAGACGGGGCATGTGCCCGCAGAATCATGTTATTTCTTCCAGTTACTCGGTTTGGAGATCTGTCACGTGGTTGTGGGTAAAAGCACGAATCCTAAATTATTGATTGGTTAAAGTGATTATCCACCGTGATCAAAAACACTTGTCTGCGATTCCATAGCCAATTGGCTAAATCGATTTGTGATTTACCCTTCAGAGATCTTACTACAGCGACTTTGCCCACATGCTCAGTCTATCCCATTAGAAGGTCGATGCTTGCCTAATGTGACGAGCTTAGGTGTCCGCGTTCAAAATTACGTGATGTTGTCCACGGATCTTTGATTGATCCCGGATCGTCGTCAATACCCATTGCTTTGCTCCAGTGCGAATTTAGTTCAACTACCCTACTCCCCTAATGTGACGAGCGCCATCTGGAATTTATTCGAAGCATCAAGAGACCGTGCGTTGATTTCCACGTCTATAACTAACGAATATAGCAGAGCATGGAAAAAGTCAGTTCAACTTCAGTCTACAAAAAAGTACTTCACACACACGGTTGGCATTCGTTTCAGTGCTATATATACTACAATATTATAAGTTATAATTATTGTGGTAGTAACCAAGTTTTCCACATCTAAATACTGAAATAATTACTTGAGATAAAAAGGTTTACAAAAGAAGTTATACGCTGTAGAATGAATTGATGTAGAATTACAATCCTTGGTGATTAAAAATACAGGCAGGTGAAAACACTGTATTTTGGATCGATACGCACTAAATATATCCCTGCAGATAAAAACACAAACTATTTTTGGTATAACAGGAAGAAAAAACGGTACAACACTAAAAAGTGCTATTTATAATTAGTGTGTTTTTAGTATACCATACCTTCGAATTATAAACTTAAATAGAATAATTCACGAATTTAATGGCTACGCTGTTAATTGGAGAATTGATCCAATTGCTTTATTATAATTGATGTAATAATCGAAACAACCGTATTAAAGAAATTCAATAACAACCAATTAAAGTATTATTGAGTAAAATAAATTAAATAAAGTAAATGCAATGCAGTAAAGGTGCAAATGTAAAAAATCATAGATGCATTTATTAAGCTAGAAAACTATTTTCAGAGTGCAAGAATTAAATTTAAAACAAGGTTTTTCTAGATGACGAGAAAAGGCGACATATAAGTAAAAATTAATTATGTAGGTGAGCTCACCGACCTAACCCCTCCCTAGTTGCTGAGCTGCATCTAATCCCTCCGTCGTACTATAATTATTTGACAAATACGCAGAACTACCAACTAGATAAGCTTTCTAATTAGCTTTCAAACGAGCATGAGACACCATAAAAAATTTTATTGTACCGAATTTCAATAAACTTGTAACGCATTTTAGAAGTTGTTATTAAATTGAACTTTATCGGATTGTACTTTTTTATCTACTCAACAAGCACATTTATTTTGATATTTTGTTTTAACAGGCAGAACACGTTATTTTATCACATAAATTCAATTTTCGTCCATTTTTGTTGAGTGAAACATTTTTAAATATGTATCTTTAAGCTTTATACGGTTTTTATTACTTGTTTGTATTCAGGAATTTTCTATTTTTTGCCGCTACTTAGAATCGAGCATAGAGGAAATATAAAAGTAGAGTGAGCAATGGTAACATTTTTATATGCCCAGGAACATGCGACCAAAACTAGTAGTAAAGTGATTCTTAGACTGCTAACCTAACATTCATCATCTGATTGGTCTATTAACTGATCATCTGATAGTAGTAAACTTCGACGATTTCACCACTTTTGTCGCCAATCTATAGAAATACGAATTGCATACCTACCCTGTCATAAGATGTTACTTCGCCAAACGAGGCGATAAGGTACCAAGACGGCCAACCACGTCAATTTTCCATAAAGCAGTCACGTGACTAATAGTCGATCGTTGGCCACACTTTTTACAGCTTCTCTCAATAGCAACACTCAGTCTATTTATGTTTCACGTCTACGGAGTCGAGGGAAATTATTTTTAAATATCTTAATCGTACTGTAAAATAACTCCTATTTTCAACACTGAGGATTAATATACGCCCTGATGCTGTAACGCATCAGGGCGTATATTATTTCAGCTCATGCTTCCTGTATTTCGTGTGAGTTCAATCGTATTTACAAGGTCTGGACTTTCAAGACGTAAAAATGATAGAAAAAGCAAGCATTTGTAACCTTAAAACGATAATTATTTTCTTTCAACCACGTGCAGTTCCGATCTGGCGAGTTGGCATTTGAGTCACGTGGTTTCCAGCGAGTCTATTCGTTAAATTATAGGGGGAGGTGTTAAACGTAAACAATGCTCACAAACAATCGGTGTCTTCGGTTCATATTCTGGTTCCGTTTATCTCGATGCTGGAAGCGATAGCAGTGATCACGAGTTGGCGAATAACCACCTACGGCAGTCGCCATACACGATTTCACGTATGGCAGTCCTTTCCGTTGGCGAGCTCATTAGCTTTGTAGAATGGATTCCTCCAAGGTCATCTATCGTCTTACCATAGCTGTGAGGGGCATTTTCTGTCAAGCTAAATATACGTGGTGGTAGAGTTTCATGCACGAATTCTGCATCAACCTTGTAATGAAATAGGCGGAGTATGTGCAAGCAGTTTCATGCAATTTCTTAAGGTCAACCGGTTTGAAGATATAGTGGTTGTGGGGAAAAACATGAATCCTAATGTGGAGCAAATTATTGATTGGCTAAAGTGATTATCCAACGGGATGAAGTAAAAGTCTGCTGACAGCCAATCGGCCCAAGCCGATTCGAAAACCCACATGATTTACTCCACTGAGATCTTACAACAGACTCCCATACGCTTCGTCTATTTTATTAGAAGGTCTATGGTGTTCTGCCCGTGATATCAGTTGGCTTGCTTTTTGGAATGCGATTTCAGAACTTCGCCAATAAAAATACAAAAGAATTAATTCCGAAATGCATGACGTTGAAAAGAAATTAACCATGAATATGGTAGCAGTATGATATGTCATCCTTTCATAATGATGGTAAAATTCGAAAATACAGCATCCCTGGTGCAAGAGTGCTTCGAGTAAAAAATATTGATAGAAAACCGAGTGCAGACTGCTCTGCAAGTTCATCATTTGTTACAGGAAATGAACTTAAAAGGCATTCATAATCACTCCAAAACTCAAGATCGACTTTTGTAGCAGTCACCTTAGTATCACCTTTCGTAGTTTTATCTTATACTATAGTGTGATGTATGTGAAATGGATTGTATGGATGGATAAAGCAATTCGTCCAAAGTAAATTGTAAAAGCTATAAAAAGTCAAATGAGGCTTAAGAAATTATTCCCCCCTCACTTAAATTAGCTTTGTATTTTTCTACGATAGAGGAAAGTGATAATTCTGACCACTTCAATCAACGTTTAACCAATTCAACCCGAGCAAAGCCGGGTAATTCTGCTAGTATATTTATAAGGCTCAAAGGTTTAATATAAGGTTCTAGTTGAAAAACCTGAATGGTTCCCCAATTCTTAAATTCCCTGAAAACTCGAATTCCTTTGAACTGTATATTTCACTTCTGAATCTATAAACACCGCTTCACTTTTCGGAAATAAAGTTGTTTGAATCTGTTACCAGATCAGACAAGACGATAAGGTATACAAAATACTTCCACCTTGTACACATAGTAGGTGATACATGAACGTTGCGCACACAGCAAGGCACAGAATTACGTCAGCACAATGCGTTTTGACTTTTATACTGAAATCTAATCTCCATGCTGACTGGTCTGAAAATATCGTAAGGGAAGGTGTTTTAAGGGAATATTTCAGTAAGAATGTCATTAGAATTTTATTATCTGCAAAAATAATATAATTGGGATTGAATAAATTTTACAACTTCGCATTTGTTCTTTTTCTTCGCTATGGTTTCATACACAACGCTATAAAACTACTGAGAAAATATTCCTTAAGAAGACATTGGTTCAATTTTTAACTTTTAAGTATTTTCTCTTACCCTAGAATTTAGCAATTTAAGCACGCACGTGTCGTATTTAATCCTCCAAGTGATTTTGAGAGATCTCTCGTCCATCAAAATCTAACCAATTTCGCTAAACGACGAGATCTCTCGTCCATCAAAATCTAACCAATTTCGCTAAACGACGAGATCTCTCGTCCATCGAAATCTAACCAATTTCGAAAAACGATGAGATCTCTCGTCTATCAAAATCTAACCAATTTCGCTAAACGACGAGATCTCTCGTCCATCAAAATCTAACCAATTTCGCTAAACGACGAGATGTCTCGTCCATCAAAATCTAACCAATTTCGCTAAACGACGAGATGTCTCGTCCATCAAAATCTAACCAATTTCGCTAAACGACGAGATGTCTCATCAATATATTGCAGATGTTTTTTTAGGATGACGAGATGAAGATATGGTCAGTTTTTTCGACTGACAAGATATCTCGCCCATCAAGATCTGGTCAATTTTGCTAATGACGAGAGATACCTAGTGGAGACCAGGAGGGTTAACAGGTGGTGAGTTCGAACAACAGTTTTGAAACATTTATCAATCCATTATAGTTCAGCGATTTTGAAACATTTATCAATCCATTTTAGTTCAGCGATTTTCAACCATTGCGCCACAAGAATGACATTGCTGTGCATTAGGGAAGGTAAAACGGTTTAAACTGGTTTAAGATTGATTTCATTTCAGGTTTGAACTTTTAACAAGCGTGTTCACAAATAATTTGAAGAAATACTCGCATTTTTAAGCCTCGTGGTGGTTAAAAATATGAGGTAGATACGAGATCTTAGGAGGGTTAATATCTGTATAAATAATTTTGAGCACTATTTTTTATTACAAAGTATTCTAAATAAATTGTTTCAAAGTTAAAAAAAGCCTTTTTAGACTAAAAGGGATGGGTGATTAAGAAAATATTTTGTAAATCAGTGAAATTTATACTAATTGTTTTCTTAGATCGGCAGAACTATAATATATTTTTGAAGTATCGCAGAATTTTGGAAATTAACTCATGTGTCTCATGAATTGGAAAAGATTGAAAATCGCTGAATTAATTCAATTAAAAGCATATTAACCGATGGAGAAAATAGCAAAATTTCACCAGATTTTCCAGAATAACTACATTTATATTAATTATAAATTTTTCTTGCATTAATTAATTTTGTTACATTGTAATTTAGTCCATTGTTCAACTATCCCAATTAGTGTTACCTCCATCATGCTCAATTGCTTTACTTCACTTTATCATTTGATAGTTATTTAATAATTGAAGTTTCATTATCACAGACCAACGATTTTCAACCTTTTTCATAATGGCACATAAACTAATTGGGCTCCGGTTGCCCGGTTGGAAGAGTAACGGATTAGCAATAGGAGGGTTGCGAATTTGAATCCAATCAAAGACCGTCGTGTACAAAGGGGGCTGATGCACGTTAAATCTGTCATGGCCTTAAATATCCTCACATTGGCTTGGTGTGGAAGTTTGAAGAATGGGGTTCCAGCTCAGGTGTAACCTCGTAATCTGACCGGGGTTCAAAATTATGTAGTGTTGTCCTCGGATCTTTACCTTGGGTTTGATCCCGGAGCGTCGTTAATAGCCCGTTGTGTTACTCCAATGCGACGTTAATTAAAAAATACCATACCATAAACTAATTACTAGGAATTCTGGGTCACACCAAAAAAATAAATTATAATTTCTGCCGATGTGACAAAGGAACAGGTAAAATTTTGATTCATTTAGAAAAAAATAGTAGTTACTCTTTTTGCTCAAAGTGCTTTTTTAAAAAATTCGTCTAGAAACAATTTTCTTATGATACTTTGTAATAAGAAATTATATTCAAAATTATTTGTACGGGTATCAAACATACGTGTACTACCTGAAGTTATTGACGGGCACACGTTTAACGTGACGGACACGTTGTCAAAAGTTTAAAACTAAACATTTGAAATATGTTACACAATTTAAGCTGTTTCACTATCTGTAAGGCATACCAGTGTACCTTCGTATATATGAGGACGAAAGTATGCTACGTGCTATGCTGCACTGATGATCCAACCCATTCAGCACTAGAATATCCAACAGGTACTGAAGCAAATGATAACACAAAACACGACGATACTTCAGACACGTCAAAATGAAGAAGTGTCTTCCGTGGTGATTCCAATAGGCGAGAAAGCTACAAGCTTCTTTAAAACCAGCCTAATAGTTCATTTCAAAACGAAACGTTTTCAAAAACCTTCCACTTGAGTTGCTACTCCTACATACGGTCATGCAATGAAGTCCATTAGTTGATGAACCGTTTGATGGCTCAATTACCGAAGCGAGCTCGATGGTGCTTATTTCATTTAGAGTAGGTCTCTAAATGAGAAATTTATTCCTCTAAATTAAACTAAGTGGACGAGATTGAGTTTTTATGCCCTAAAATTTCGCTTTCGCTCAAAGCTGGTAACAAGAGACAGCTGGGAATAAGTGTTTTTGCCGTCAGTGGGACCTGTTCGCGTCTTCGTTGCCTAGAAACCGGGCGTACCACTCCTTTTATTCATCTCCGAGTACTCAAAAAATATTAAGACGATGTTAAAATTTACATATGATGGATGGTGCCATAAAATTCAGAGGATAAAATGTTTGAAAGCATATCTCATTTTGATTCATTGTTCCCTCGCTCTTTTTATTCAAATGATTTTGTTTGGGTGTTCAAAGTGAAACAAAAGTGGTGGAATACGTTTTCGAATATTTCGCCAAATATGTGTTGCTTTACTTGAAGTGCTCTATTTTAGAAGCATTTCTTTCAGACTGTATTGCGGATTTCATCGTGCGACGAGTTTCATCGTTATTGATTGTGAACGCTATGAAATCAAATTGGAAAAGAAGTACTAACCTGTGTTATAAGGAAGGACTCAAGCGTATTTTCAGTTTATCGGTGACATCTTTCGGAACGCTGCATCAGTACAACTCAGAGCATTCAATTGAAAAAATTGCAACGAGATTAGATAATTGGTGAAAGAAAATAAAAAAATTCTTAGAAAGATTCTATGATGGGCTGTGATTGATTTTGCAGCAGACACTATTATTTAAGGGAAAAACTGTAATTAGTTGAAAAGTTTCATAATGATTGATTGAGGATTATGGATATTGAACGCTCTTAAATCAGATTTGTTAAGAAGTACAAACATGTTATCAGGAAAACCCGCGTGTATTTTCAGTTTATTTGTGACATCTTTCGGAATGTTACATGAGTACATACGAAACATTCAATTGAAAGAATTTCGACAAAAATAGATAATTGATTAAATAAAAAAAATTCCGAGCAAGATTCATTATGGGCTGCTGTTAGTTTCGCAACACACTATTATTTAAGGGTAAAGCTGTAGTTAGTTGACAAGTAATTAGTGGAAACTATCTCACACAGGCTTGCAAATTGATTTTGAATAACGGATGTTTTTTACTTGGTAGGGAATAAATTCATTAATACAATCTGTTAATACCGAGGTCTTTAAATATGTCTGTGATTGTTTCTTTTGTAGTACCCGTAATAAACTCTGAATAGTTAAGTATTGTTAAGTGTTGTTGTGTACATTAGTTGACAAGTAATTAGTGGAAACTATCTCACACAGGCTTGCAAATTGATTTTGAAAATCGGGTGTTTTTCACTTGGTAGGGAATAAATTCATTAATACAATCTGTTAATACCGAGGTCTTTAAATATGTCTGTGATTGTTTCTTTTGTAGTACCCGTAATAAACTCTGAATAGTTATGGTTCCAAAATTCTCAGTCCGTTCTATAAATATTCTAATTTCCTCATAAGAATGCCTTTTTGGAACTCCAAGTTTCAATTTTCTAAGATTATTTAAACTTCCAAAGTTCATTTCAATTTTGCGACTGTACTTCAAAAGCGTCTAGACATGTTTACTTAATATGTATGTAATATGCAATAATATTTACTTAATATGCTTTTGCCCTCAATTAATCATTACAAATATTTAATTACACTCTGAATTAACGAAGTACTATTATTTCTTTGAAAGGTATTGTCAGAGAATATTTCATAAATTTTATCGATGTGCATATTAAAATATATAAACGAAATTTAATTTGTAAAATTTATTTACTGTCTTGTACTTAAAATATCCGCAGGTTAAAAGAGTGTAAGCCATTGTAGTTTAAAGCCTTTGAAAAGTAAGAGCAGATAATGAATGTTGAAAAACATTTCAACTAATAGTGGGTACAATTAGTCTGTTCATTTTTGTTTTATATCGTGGCATTTACAGAATTAAAATTGTTAACTAAGATATTTGTACCATCAAAAATATATGATTTACAGATGACAATTTAAGGAAACGTTTCAGGTGCTTTGGTTTTGTTATGTCAGTCGAATTTCTTTTTATCATTTCTATGTCTATTTACTTTACTTTTAATTTTTATCATGCCTGTAAATGTGACTAGTTAGACCTCAAAAATAATATAACGCATCGTCGTTATTGAATCATTGTTTCCAAGTTCTGTATTCCTGACTAATACCTATTCTCTTCTCTGCGCGTTGGTGCCAAGGTAGTAAATACGAATAAAAAGTTCACGAACAAAAAGCGTTTAAGACTGTCGTTCCAGTTGCTTTGGTACGCATTGCATTTCTCTTTTTTTCACTTCTGCCTATTTACTTTACTCCTAATTTTTTTTGCCATGGCTGTGAATGTGGTTAGTCGAATCTCAGAAATAATGTAACGGACCTCGGGTTGACTAGTCCTGTGTATCACCAACGCAAACCCGATGTTACTTTGCAGAAAGGTTTTCCTTTTCTTCACCTCGCTGTAGAAACTAATCTCTAAATAATTGCCGTTGTCTACAGCACCGTCTCTGCTACGCTGACTGGTCTCTTCTGAATCGGGTGCAAACCTTTTAACCAAGGTCCTCTCCACCAAGGCCGGACCTTTCTTCTCTTTTGTGATCTGCAAGAGACACTTTTCTTTGGAATCCAACATAAATCAAGTGACCTGTAGCCAGGGGGAGTAATTTGCATTCGAAGTTGAGTTGTTGAGTGAGGGGAGAATGTACATGTCTGATCTATCCTAATTGTTTTGTATTAAGTGAGGAACCGAGGTAGTTTTCTCCAATCAACTATCAAACGAGGAATTTTCAGTGTAAGCAAACAAAACTGAAGATTTTACTTCCTGTTACTCTCGCATAATACATATTTATAAACCAACTTGAAGCGAACTTAAAGTTAAAAAATAAAGTGTCAACATTCGTTTGGGGTTATGGTAATTAGCATATAGTCTCTGCATTATATTTCAGTTAGTTTATCATTTGTAAAACTGCTATCAAATTCCTCCTCAATTTTTACGAGGCTAATCGATTATTTGCTGCAGAGAAAAATATAAAAATAGTTCTAATGGATAGGATGGCTTATAATTGAAGTGTAAGAGAGCGAAGGACAACGGAGCAGGTGTGTTCTGTCCATATCCTCCTGAAGACCGCAGAACGAAGAACCTGTAAAAAGGATAGATTAACATATATAATACCGCAGAACTTCAAAAAGGATGGCTTAATATTGCTATATGATGCAGGTGTTTAACAAAGCAATCGAGATCGGTAGCAAGATGCAAACCAACTACGTTTCACTTTGGCCAATCAGGAAAATATTAAGACAACTTTCAAGAATATCCTGGCAAAAGAACTATTGGGAAGGAATTCCATGAAAACGTAGTGGAACAACATCTCAGACCTTCCTGATTGGCCAACGAAGAGAACCGTAGTTGAATTGTGCCCTGCTACTGGTCATGGCTGTTTTGTTAAGCACTTACATCATATATCTATATAAGGCTATCCTTTTTGCAAGATCTCCGATCCTAAGAAGGATATGGACAGTACACACCTGCACCGAAATCCCTCTCTCTATTCCACTTAGCAATCCTATCCGTTAGCACTCTTTTTTCATTTTTTCTATGCAGCATATAATTAAATGTCGTATGAACTAGGGAGAAATTTGCCTGCAATAATACACTCGTCAGATGATAGAAAACTGAAATAAATGCAAACACTATATGCTAATTACCATAATCCAAAACGAATGTTAACAAAGTTATATTAAATTTTAAGTTTCACTTCAAGTTACATCGCTTTTAGTTTAAAAACTAAATCATAAAAATAAAGTTGGAAAAATGAGCACTTTTAATAAATATTTACACTTAAAAACAAAATCCATGAAGATTTATGCGTCATCTTTATCAGGAAATAGAATGCAGTTGGTAGTTGAATTTATGGCACACTGGAGCAGCACAATGTTCAACAACCCGTTGTGTCTGGGATAAATCCCGAAGGGTAAGATTCAAGGAAAACACCTCGTCATGTTGAACCACGGACACATGACGAGGTCAACACCTGAGGCTTTCACTCAACTTTCCAAACTTCCACTAAACGCCAACGAAAGGACATTTGAGACCACGACAGTTTTAACACGTATTAGCCCCCATGCTCACAACAGTCTTTGGATCTTTTGAAATCGTAACCCTCCGGTTGCTAATCCGCGATTCTACCAACTGGGTTACCGTGGTCCCGAAAAGTAAAAGGAACGGAAAACATTCTGCAGCTTTTGAAGTCTAAATTAATCAAATGTATAATTTTACTATGTTACAATTTTATACACCGCCGTAGGCGGACACTGTTTCACCTGCGTGGCTTTCAGCTGTATACTCTGCCTTATGGAGGAGTTTCAGGGAATAGGGAGAGCCGAGCAATCTATTATACACATAAAACATTCAAGATAGTACACAAAAAATAGGAGGCAAGTGAAGGGCAAAACATGTAAGCACAAAAATACAATATGACGTAAGAAAAGGATTACAAAATTTGTTAAATTTACAGAGAACCGAATGATAATTATATAAAAGTAATACTGATAATAATAATAATACAAATGATAATAACATACTAAATAATACATATATAATAAATGGTAACAATACACAATGAACAAGGATACGTATTTAGAAAAAAAAATTCAAAGAGAAAAATCACTAAAAAGACAACTAAAAAATACAGATATACTAATTTCGTAAAAAAAGCTTGGTTATTTAGAGAACTTTTGACTTCTCAGCTCTCATAGACATAATCAACGTTGGAGCTGAGAAATTCCATCATTTTAAGGATTTTGGGGTGGCAGTGTCTTTCTTAGCAGTACTTCAGCACCAATGAGAGTAATTTTGTACAGAAGGTTTCGGCCAAATTCCATGGACTTGTGAGATCAGTCAAAAAGGTAGTATAAGGGGCACAGTTCAACATACGCCAATGGCGTATGTTCAACTATGCCCCATATATTTTTTTTAAAATAATTTTTTTAAATTCGATATCCTTTGAATGGCGGTGAAAAATATTCAATTTTGTTTAAGAACGTTAAGTAACACTTAAAATTTTGCAACAATTAGAAATTAGAGATTTCGTTTTTCGTTCGTGATATTTAAATGTACTGTTTGTAATTGCAAGTAAAAATACTTCTAAAAATATATTACTTGTTAACAATTTGTCACGGAACTTGGAGCAGTTTAGTTCAGATTTTTTTAAAAAATACTGAAAATTTTTGTATAAGTTTATTAGAATAATGTTAGTTTAGACCCTTAGAAAGCCAGAACAGTTTCTCAAAGATGGATTTTTAATAGCCCTCAACGTAAAATATCATCGAAATTTCAATCTCTGACGCTTGCTCAAGCCGAGTCAACCATATTCCTCCACTCAGTAAGCGTTCCTCCACTCAATAATCCCATCAATCAAGCCCACTTTTCGAAGAGATATTTTAACACGATTCATTGTTTCTGTACAATGAATTAATCAATACAGTGTGTGATATCTAAGATTTCTTATGGTTTATAGCTCTACAATAATTAGTTTTGTTAAAGGATATGAGTTAATATCTATCTCCGATTATTTACAGGGCCTTATTACAAGTACGTTTGGGATGCATATTGCTTTGGGGCTTTGCTTGCATCAAAATTTTCACTTGGTCATTAATACAGCACCTGCTGCAACAAATGATAAAATAAAATAACAAGAGATATTATTCCTAAGGTTTATAGACTATTGATTATTTTTTATCTTACAAACAGCCGAATCTATCCAGCTGCTCACGTGGGGAAGATTATTTATGCAGTAAAAGAATAACTTAAATGCGTCAATCATAATTACCTTCATCTTATTAAAGTTTATTCTTGTAAATTTAAAATCGTTTAACCATACTTAATTTACTTAATATTCATTTTTGGATTAGGGCATATCTTTATGGTGGAAAGACCTCAATTCATTCTGTAATATTGCGAAATTAATCTCAGACAAATCTGTATATCAAGTAAAAAACTTCTGAGTCAGAAGAAACAAATAAATTAAATGTACTTTATTGGAGGAAGGCACATTAATATTTTCCTGTAACATAAAAACAGTTTTAATAATTAACAAACTCACTCCTGTTGTAGGTTCTATGATGGTGCGTTCATATGACAAAGTCGGCCTCTGGTCATACAAAAAAAACGGATCTCCGAGTGTTGTAAAAGAGTACATTTCAGGAATCGAAGATTGAAAATAAGTTGAAATTCTCAATTATTGAAATGTCTGTTGAATGCTTGCTTGTTCTATGGGGGAAAGGACAGACTAAACACTCGTTGAGCTTTAACGAATTTTTCAACTTATTTTATATGCGATTTTGCAACTCTTCCGCTTTTAGATTTAAATAAATAGAAATTTATACCATTATATATTTTATCCGCTGTAGGAACAAGTACTGAGTTTCTATACTTTTCTTAAATGTACAGTTTTAGAAGTCTTTTATAAGGATTTATAGATTCTACTGTTGCTGTCCAGATACATTTTAATATTGTTATATTATAATAGTATTTTAAATTTGTACTAGTTAATTCTGTTCCTTTATATCAGGGGCAGCGGTAGCCCATACGGAAGAGCAACGGATTAGCAACCGGAGTGTTGTGAGTTCCTAACTCTGTTCAACCAAAGACCATCGTGCACACGGGGGCTGGTGCACGTTAAATCTGTCGTAGCCTCAAATGTCCTCACGTTGGCGTGGAGTGGAAGTTTGGAGAGTGGGGTGCCAGCTCAGGTGTTGCTCTCATTATCTGACCGTGGTTCAAAATTACGAGGCATTGTCCTTGGACCATTCGGGATTGATCCCAGACCTTCGCCAATAGCCCGTTGTGTTGCTCCAGTGCGACGCTGATTAACTACTACCTACTATCCCTTATATCAAGATATTAAAATTATTTTTTCCTAAACATAGTGAGTGCATTTTTTAAAATTTGTTTCGTGGCAAGTGAGCAACAAAATTCTGATTTTTTTGTGAAATTCTGAGTGTATATTAGTTTTCCTTTTGCTTGATTCAAATTCAGTAAATGCTGTAAATTATTATTCATATTATTTATTCAGTTAGCATTGAGTAAAAAAGTATTTTTAAACAAATACAGGAGGCATATTCCCACTGGAAATTAAAAGGTAATCCGGACACAATTTAGGGATTTTGAGAAAATTTTCGTTCTTTTGCAAGGAATTTCACATGTACATAGGGATGTTTCGTATTTTCGGAAGGGATTTTGTTCCATTGTTTCCTGATCGCGTTGGGTTTTCCGATCAACGTCATTAAACATTAATTTGTTTAAGCTCAACCGTTCGGAAATTGCAAAAACTGATCACACCCTCTGATAGCATATTTATATAGAAACAGAAAAAAATAATCAGGTTTCCAAAAAGTGACTTTTTTGAGAAAAAGGAATTTTTAATTGATCAAATGGAAAATCGATCTTTAAATTTTATTTAAGTTTTACTAATGTTTTCAGCATTACTATTTCCACTGAAGATTTGCAATTTTTCTGAAAAAAAATTGGATTATATGAAATAATGGGCAATTTTTAATTGGTTAATGCACCCCCAAGGAAAATAATTTTTAATTTGTTACTTCACTTTACCAGGTCTGTGGGACGCGGTAGCCCTGTTGGAAGAGTAACGAATTAGCAACCGGAGGGTTGCGAGTTCGAATCCAACCAAAGACGTCGTGTACAAAGGGGGTTGGTGCATGTTAAATTGTCGGGCCTCAAATGTCCTCACGTTGGCGTGGTGTGGAAGTTTGGAGAGTGGGTTGCCAGCTCAGGTGACCGTGGTTGAAAATTACGTGGTGTTGTCCTCGGATCTTTTCCTTTGGGATTGATCCCGGACCGTCACCAATAAGCCCGTTGTGGTTCGTGGCCCTAAATGTTCCTGTATACAAAATAATATTCGATAGTGAGGTCAACAGCTTTACCTGAATTTGATTCTCAGCGGTCACAAGACGAAGTCAACACCGATCTGACACCCCATTCTTCAAATTTCGACACCACCCCAAGGTGGGGACATTTGAGGCCATGACAGATTTAACATGTACAAGCTCCCATGTACACGAAGATCTGTGGTTGGACCGTGTTTCGAACTCGCAACCCTTTGGTTGCTAATCCGCGACTTAACCAACTTAGCTGTTACCTGCCATTTATAGGTAGGTATTTTAATTAACGTCACACTGGAACAACACAACGTTTATGCAGGGTGTCCCAAAAAGGTTGTTCCGCGATTTATCTTTTTACCATTTGGAGAAACGTAAGCAATGTAAATTGCAAAAGTGCACCAAATAAGGTAAGTAATTAAGATATGGGAATAAAATTATCACGTGAAAACAATTAAAGCGGATACAGTTTTTAATTTGTATACCACCCCTCTAGATAAAAATCCGAGATAGCAAAAATGTTCCTTACCTGTATCCCTATCGTTAGTAAAAAACCATATTTCTGTAGGTTGAATAGTAACGGAGATACAAGATTTTCTATTTTAAGGGGGCCGTATCTAATCTAGAACGGAAACTGACCCATGGCCAAGAATGAAGAGCTAAGTTCTGCATTGCTGCAGATGGAAAAATTTCCTCTTATTTTTATTCAAACCATCTTTTCTACAGTATTTTTATTAAAGATTACGTTGTCTACTATTATGCATTGCGATTTTCATCTGCAGTTGCAATACTACATTACTTTGCACAATGTTGCACTTTCTGACCGAAAAAAAAATGCTTTTTAGCATTGTGTATGCGGTCCCTAATCTGACTGCTTGAACAGCTGTGCACAAGCGGTATAAGTCAACTTTTTTGCGTCCTTATGCCTCCGTTACTGTTCAACCTACAGAAATGCAGTTTTCCGCTAACGATAGGGATGCAGGTAAGGAACATTTCTGCTATCTCGGATTTTTATCTAGAGGGGTTGTATACAAATTAAAAACTGTATCCGCTTAAATTGTTATCACGTGATAATTTTATTCACATATCTTAATTACTTACCTTATTTGGTGCACTTTTGCAATTTACATTGCCTACCTATCTCCAAATGGTAAAAAGATAAATTGCGGAACAACCTTTTTGGGACACCCTGTATACTAGGAAACATTCTCTTAAGCATTTCCTGACAGAACCAAGCCCGCTTTACCGGCTTGATTATAGCTATTATTATCAAGAGTGGTTCTTGAATACATTACTGTAATCATTACAACCCAATTACTCATAACCTGTTATCTTTTAGACGCATTCAAGGTTTCATAGGATTATCTTCAACTCATATAAACAGTTTGTGTGTTTCAAACGAATTATCTTTTATTTTGTAATATCTTGTCATTGCGCTCTGTACCATTTAATTCTGCTTCATTCGAAAGTATGTTTTTAAGAACATTTATAGTGGTTTGATGGTTATTATTTATTTATTATGAAATAATGCACGTGTAAATAAAAAAATGTCATTTATTCTTTTTATTCCATCGTTATGGAAATGAAAAAGTGGGAATTAAAAAAAATTCTGTGTATTCACGGAATGAAAAGAGAGCTTTTATACTAACTTTGAGAGGTATACATTGTCTGATAATGTATACATTTTGTTTCAGTTCAAGAAAATACTGTAGCAGATATAGGTAATGTATAACTAAGTTACAAAATTATTGTAGCGTAATATTCTCTGGTAGGGTTCTGGGTTTCCTCAATCCAAAAATATACGCATAAGAGTTCTTGTTACATTGCATGTTACAGTGAAATAGTTTGTACCCGACCTTAGGATTTCTACGAATCACGTAAATACCTTAAAGAGTTACATTCCAGTAACTACTTGAATAAGTAAACGAAATTACTGTATGGCTCCCAATACAAGGAGTAAAACGCGGGAATAACTTATGTTGATTCTAAAAGCAAGACAAATTTATAAGATGGAGTAAAATAAATAAGCTCCTATTGCAAATGTCTGGTAAGAGAATACGACGAAGATTACAAATGTATTGAATTTAACAAGATTTGTATTGAATTTCTTCAGCGGAAGACGAAAAAAATATCATTCCTGTCTTCTAACGATGGAGGAAAAACCTAAAAATATAAATTTTTGAAAATGCATTCTCATGTTTTTTAAGTCTTCCACTCTTACTCAACCGTTGATACTTGGAACATACTGCAAACAAAAATAGCCGCCCATTGTTAGAAACGTAACAAAATTGTAGTGATTTGACCAATATGTTTAAAAGTGAAGCTAGACTTTGGAGCCAGGGACAAATGAAGTTGATACAGCTCCCTGCCCAAAACACAACTTACTTTCTAAGAAGAGGATGAAATATATTAAAATGTCAGTAATCATATTATAATTTTTTAATTTATTATTTTATTTAAATTTTATCTATCAAAAATAAATTGTTTATTTATATTACATATTTTTTAAATTATTATATACAGTGGAACCTCGCTTTGTGAGAACCCGGCGGGGATAACATAATTTTCTCACTAACCCAGGTTTCTCCCAACCGAGTTTCTAGGTCAAGGTATAGAATAATTCAAAAACATAGAAAACTCAATATGTATGCAGAAATATTACAATATAATTACTAATTACTATTTTTCAGTTAAATTTCAGTTTTAAAAAAATCTGTTATTTTGTCTACTTTTCGGAATTGGATTGGGTAATCATGTTTTCCAGGTCATGCAGACGGTGAAAACATGTTCCGTCACTCTCGATAGATTGAAAAATCTGCTGCAGCGGCATCAAAGCATTCCGGGCGTCCTTTTTAGTAAAAGTGGGTAAAGTGGGGTTTTCTTCGTCATCTTCGCTGTCATTACGGGTGAGACCATTACCACCGAGATAACAAGGCCAGACCGCTCTGACGTTTCAATCACGTGACTCGCTAATTAGTAGTCATAACAAACATCGCCGCATGGCCAGCTACTAATGGTTGCCTTTAATGTAGCGTAAGAAATTAGGTTTTTTATACTATTTTACCGGAAAGTAAGTACAGTTGCAGTTAAATATTGCTATATAACATTTGCGGAACATTACATTGTCAAGGTGTTAAAGGCTTTCGTCAAACAACACGTTTAACGTGTGTCCAGACCGATTTCTTTAGGCTTAACCACGAGGCTATCCAAAATGCCCTTTAGATGCTGTGTACCTTCTTGCTCTGGAAATTATGGATATGGTGATGCACCAAAAGTGGCGGTTTTCTCCTTTCCAGAGGATGAAAATATTAGAAAAAGATGGGCTCAGGGCGATTCCACGAGCCGACTTTACACCATCAAAATGCAGCAAAGTCTGCGAACTTCATTTTCAAAACGATGATATCGTCCGGAATGTATCGTCCGAAAGCCTTTAACACTATGACACTGTAATGTTCCACAAATGATATATAACAATATTTAACTGCAACTGCACTTAATTTCCGGTAAAATAGTATAAAAAAACCTAATTTCTAACTACATTAAAGGCAATCCATTAGTAGCCGGCCATGCGGCAATGTTTGTTATGACTACTAATTAGCGAGTCACGTGATTGAAACGCCAGAGCGGTCTGGCCTTGTTATCTCGGTGGTAACGGTGAGACTGAGGCAGCGATCGACAATGTCCTCCTCCGTTGCCTGATCACCAACCATTGCCTTATCATCAACGGATAGGCAATGGTTGGCATTGAAATGTAGGCGTTTCAATACATTCTAAAGAAGTTGGAAGTTGATGGTGAACTGTATCCCATTCCTCCGGTGCTACTTCATCATCCAAAGGTGGTGCTTCTCCGATCGAGGTGACGAACCCACACTTTCGGAAACAGTTCGCCATTGTGGTTGATTTGACGTCAAACCAGGCTTTCCTAGCAAGTTACATTGCACAAAGTATGCATATGTTGGGCTGCTGTGAAGTCTGCTCGATGGAGGAAATGATGAGTCGAACTATCTCTTTCCTATACAGGAGCTTAAAGTTCTTGATAATCTCTTGGAGCATTGGCTGTAATTTACTTGTGGTGTTGGGAGGAAGAAAATAACTTTCACGTGATCGAGTTCAGGCAGATTGGTGTGGCCTGAGCAGTTGTCGACGAACAACACGATTTTTCTTTTCTTCAACTTCATTTGTCGGTTGAGACTCTTCAGCCAATCTGTGAAAATATCCCGCGTCATCCAAGCTTTCTTTTTGTTTTTGTAGTTTAATCGGCAGCGTTTTCACTCCTTTAAAACATCGTGGAGTTTTCGATTTCCCAATCAGCAATAACGGTAATTTTTCGGTCCGCTCATGTTGGCAGCAAGGAGTGGTGTTGTGTGTTCTTTGCTAAATTTACCGCTGTGGGATTGATCACCTTTAAAAGTAAACATTGCTGTGGAGAGACATTTGTAAAACAAAGACATTTCGCCGGCATTGAATACGTCATCAGGGCTGTAACCTGACAAAAGTGACGGTAAATCGGCGATCAATTTATTGCAAACATCGCCGTCAACATCGTTATTCTCCTCGAAAACTTTTTTAAAAGCCAGGTCATTTCTCCTTTTAAAACCTTCAAGCCAACCGTTGCTACCAGTAAGGTTGGCGATGTTTAGATGCTCAGCAAAATCATGAGCTTTTTGTTTGATCAAAACTCCACTCACCATTATGTTGTCGGCTCTGTGTTCTTATATCCATTCGACCAGGCAGCCTTCTAGATCGGGAAAATCTCCGATTCGTGATAATTTATTTGCCGTATCCATCCGTACACTCAGGATTCTACTCTCGTTTTTTCTTTATTAACAATTTTATAAACAGTAGATAACGGCACTCCGGAGTCCTTAGAAACGGCCGCGAACGACTTCCCATCCTCAATGTCACGAATTAATTTCAATTTAGTACTAGCCGTGAGGCATGACACGTTTCTTCTCTTAGGAGGCATGGTTGCGTACTGAAAAGACTTGAGTAGAAAAACATACAATAGACGTGTCCAGACAGGTTCATTTTCAAAAGTAAACAGTTCATTGTGATGTGTAAACATTCTTTCTCACGCGTAGAAGTAATGAAGTGGTGAATTCTCACCTTCAGAGGTAAAAGAGCTTGGGAGAGCTCAATGTTAATTCTCATGAGTAGAGGTAATTTCGTTCTCACGAAGCCAGGTTTCTAGCCAAAAAGTCAAGGGCCAGCATTTTTTTTTCTCATGAACAGAGGATTCTCACAAAGTGAGGTTCTCACGAAGCCAGGTTCCATTCTATATAAAATAATATAGTGCGAACTCAAAAAATTTCTTCAAAGTTCAAATTGAGCCGATTACTACTCCCTAATTTTTAGAAATTTCAAATTTTTACCATACACTCCCAGACCCTTTACTAATGTTTACTTTTATTTGTTTAAAAACACATGACATTGATATTAGTTTAAAAAATATTTTACAATGCTATTTCGGGTGTATTAAAGAGCGCTTGCCTCGCATGATGAGACAAGTGTATATGGAGTTTTTTGTTTTCAATGGGAGAGTATTGTGAGTGGAACAAAGACATATCACTTCAATCCTGATCTTTGATTTGTGCAACTTCCCTGCGAAATTTGATGAGCTCTGGTGGTGAAACTAATCTACAAGATTCCTTCAAATATTTTCAGTTCAGGTGTCAGTCCCTACTTTAATCACATACAGACGACGCTCCTTACTCCGCGAATACAACCTTATCCTACCTCATTTTAACTAAGTTTTTATGTAAATTTAGTTAGATACAATATTAATTTTTAAAACCTATTTGTTCAAAATATTAATTTTTTATTATAATTAATTGTTCGTTTTGCATAAAAAGCTCTCCAGACGTTTTGTGAGAGGATAAATTCTACTGTTTTTGTACTTCTATGTTTTCTGAATAGGGATACGATTACAAGGAGCTATATGAAGGTAATAATTCATGTTGGTTTTCAGAATTTGTGTTCTTATTCAGAACAGTTCGTATCAATAATTCTGTAACTGACTTTATTATTGGACTAGTAGATCAATCGGTATCGGACTCCGTATTATTTGTGTTGTGTTTAATTTAAATGTCTTTTCCGTGGAAAAAACAAAAATTTTAAAAAGTAATTTTGAAATCCCATTATTTTAGACTTTGGTGCTCGGGCCGTCTCAGCTACACCTCTGAATTCTACGAAAATTTGCACCAATTCGTAAAGTTCTTTTTTAAAATTTGGTTTCAAATATCATTCGTGGTGTGTCAATTTGATTTCCACGATTCGTGAAGAGTTTCTAATTTTTGAATTAGGTTTCGAATGGTCATTCTTGCTTTGTCACTCTCAGAAATTACTTGAGGCTAAAAATGAATTTCCTTTTATTCAATACGTAGTTTACTTTAGAACAGGACGTTCTGCATCATTTGCAAGACAAACATTTTTGTTACATCTACCGTTTTTGTTCTTAAAATGTTTTGTTTTCTCGCTAATGTTTTGCATAATCTGAAATAATACAATAAACATGTTTCTCTTGTTCGATTGTTGTGTAATTTAGTTGAGTTTCAGTTGCGCACCGTTACATTCGTAACTGGCGATGCCTAAGATTGATCTACAAAAAAATCTAGTGCTTAGCTTAGAAATCAACTTGATTCGCAGTTGTTTCTTTTCCTCAAAGACAATGAAATACCAATCAATTTTAGGTTCAACTAAAAACAAGAGCCAAAAGTTGCAATTGTGCTCAATATTGGTAACTCAATGATCTAAACGCGGTCCAATAGCTTGAGGCAGTCTTTTACAAAGACGGAGTAAAGGAGACAATTATAGACCATGCGCAAGGATCCAATGAGCATATTATCTGGATTTCGCCTCAACAGAGCTTGATTGATGGGGTGTTCACGCATGTCTCCAGCTCAGGTGTCAACCTCGTCATCTGGCCGTGGTTCAAAATTAACCCTCCTAGTGGTTTCGTCGAGATATCTCGTTCACCAAGATCTGACCAATTTTACTAATGACGAGGTATCACGTCATCAGGATGTTGCCGATCGTTTGACAATGACGAGATCAAGACGTGGTCAGTTTTTTCTAATAACGAGGCATCTCGTCCATCAAAATCTGGTCAGTTGTGTTAATGACGAGACACCTCTTCGAGACAACAATCAGGATGGTAAAGAGGTGCTGTCCTTGGATCTTTTCCTTCGGGATTGATCCCAGACCGCCGCCAAAGATATTGTTCTCAGCTGTAAAACTGATATTCAGTCACGTTTTCTTCCACGTTTTCTTGGAAGTTAGTGTTAAGCATGGGGTAGTAGAGAAGAATGTGTTCAAGATACCCATTGCGCATGACAAAACACCATTAACCAATCATAGTAAGGGAACCATTTGGGACTGAAAGAATAGTATCAACAGTCTCTGGTTGGCGTTTTGCGGAGAAAATCAAGGACGTCAAAATAGGAGCTGACATCTTACTTATATTTACATTTAAAAGTCGTTTTTGCTTCAAGTTTTTATATTTTTCTAGCTATTGAATTTGATTTTTTATCAATAGAGAATATTAAGCTCCTGAGCTTCTATGGAAGCTACGGCACTGCTGGGTTTGCAAAAAACTCGATTGTGTAAAATGAGTTTATGAGTGTAGCATAATAAACTTTTATTTCGGTCAATCGAGTTAAATCTTAAATTATTTTGGGCCGCGGTAGCCCAGTTCGAAGAACAACGGATTAGAAACCGGAGGGTTGCGAGTTCGAAACTAGGTTCAGCCAAAGACCGCCGTGTACATTGGGTCTGGTGCACGTTAAATCCGTCGCGACCTCAAATGTCCTCGCGTTGGCGTGGTGTGGAAATTTTGAGAGGGGGTTGCCAGCTCAGGTGTTGTTCTCGTTATCTGACCGTGGTTCAAAATTACGAGGCGTTGTCCTTGGAATTTTCCATTCGGGATTGATCCCAGATATAGCCCAGCGCGACGTTTATTAATTACAATTATATTTATCCTTCAGTCGGATTTAGAACTGTCGATTCAAATCGATATGCAAATATTAGAACCAAAAGCTAATTGGTTAACCGATCTTCAGTACAGTTTTTAAGCTGAATGTAAACGTAATTTCTCATCCTATCTCTTTCCAATTCTCTTTACTTGTTATTGACTTCTTCCTTGGCCTTGCTTCTAGATCATTGTGTTTTCCTTGATTGTGAAGTTGGATTGATGTTAATATTTAAAACATCGTGTTGATATTTAAAAAGTGTCAGGTTTCATTCAGTGCTAGCAGTGAGATGTTTAGATAAGTATTTTACTATCCGTGGGTGACTGGTGGTGCAAGTTTGGTATTTCCATTGCATCAACAAAGATATTGTTCTCGGCTGTTACCGATACTCCGTCACGTTTTGCTTCCACGTTCTCTTCCAAGTTAGCGTCAAACTCGAGTATTTTACGTGTCCATTGTACCTCAGGGAAATAAGACATCATTTTGTTTATCAAGTTGTACGCACATGATGACAACAAATGTATGAATACAAATATGACATTGGGCGAAATGCCTTCGTTGAAAATAACTACGATGGCGTGTTTTGGGAGAAAGAGAGTGATGATGAAATGGAACTAAAACAACGCGACTTTCTATTTTGAATAACTCTTTATTATTAGATAGGTTCCTTTGGGTATAGTATCCCAAAGCAGTATTTCATAACTCTGATAGATTATTTATACTTATAAATTTTACTATTTAAAAATATTTTTTAACAAAATATACTGTTTGATGAAGTACAAACAAATTAAATGGTATTTTGACCGACTGAGGGCTTTACACGCATATATCCGTTCTGAAAACTTGCAGTCTTCCCTGCATGGCTTCTAATCCGTTTTGACCTTCTTGACTAATAGAAACTAATCGATTTCGTTATTTAGTCGGTATGTATGCTGTAGGGGTAAAAGCAGTTCTACACTACTCGGAAATCTGGTGACACTCAGAGCGTTATGGAAATGGTAATGAATTAACGTTGCACTGGAGCAACACAACGGGCTATCGGTGACCGTCCGGGATCAATCCGCAAAGGAAAGATCCGTGGACAACACCACGTAATTTTGAGCCACGGTCTGATGACACACCTGAGCTGGCACCCCACTCTCCAAACCTCCACACCACGCCAATATGACGACATTTGAGGCCACGGCAGATTTAACGTGCACGAGCCTTTATCTTACACGGTGATCTTTAGTTAGACCGAATTTCGAACTCACAACCCTCCGGTTGCTAATCCGTTACTCTTCCAACCGGGCTACCGCGGCCCAAAATAGCACTTGAAGAAGCTTCAATGCAATATTGTTGAAATTGAATAGCTGGAAATAAAAGACAACGATTTAAAGTAGGTCTAATAACCCCCTTCTAAGTTCAATTCCCTAAAGGGAATTGAATTTACAAGGGGGAAGATTAGTGAATAAATTAATTCTCTAAAGAGTTTTAGGGAGTGAAAAATCAATAGCAATTGCATTAGGATGCAAAAAGATGTTTGTCTAGGATTTCTCCCCACCTAATTAATGCAGTACGACGCGAAGAGCAATTAATTATATTATATTTAACCCTATTGGGTCGTTACAATTTGTACAACGCCAGTAGTCACGTGTGAGAATTTTTCTCACGTACCGTTCACCGCTAATTTAAACAGTCTGCTCAATAAGACCATGTATTTTATTTCTGAAAAAATGCTGGTCAAGATTTATCAACAAAAACAATGACTTAAAAAAGAAATTAAATATTTATTTTATTTTTTTTATTTCAAACCTTCGCTCTCCTTTTGTAATGCCAACTGTACCTGTTTCCCCCATAAAACCCAGTAATCTAAGGTGCTTTAAGTATAATAAAAAAATGGCTTTCTCAAAAACGATTTCAAATCTCCTGTTTTGTTGTAGCAACTGCACCTATAGTACTCATAATTCAATAACCTTTAATAAGTGTTTCATGTATGACAAAAATATTTTTCTCAAAATAATTTTAAACCTTCTGCCGTTTTGTTGTATCGTACCAACTGCACCAATTGTCGTCTACAATTAAACATCCCAAAGTGCTTTATGAAAAAACGTTTTTCTCAAAATGATTTCAAACCTCCCGTTTTGTGGTAATAACTGCACCAATTGTGGACTTTTACTAAACAACCCAGAGTGCTTTATGCCTGATAAAAATGTTTTTCACAGAATAATTTCAAACCTTCCCTTTTGAGGTAATAAATAATAATTGCGGTTTATAACGAAACAACACAGAATGATTTATGCATGATGAAAAGCGATTTTCTCAAAATGTGCTAAGCGTTTTCTCAAACGTTACAAGAAAAATTAGGCGTAAAATGCATTTGTATCATGCGGTTATCTATAAAAACGGTATTGGAACGGGATGGTAGATCTAGTTTTTGTCATACAACAAATGCAAATAAGGCCTTTCTTTTCGCGCGATGTAAGAGAAGATTATATAGAGGTAAAAATTTTTCTGACATGAATACTTATTTAAAATAGGAACAGTACTGATGGCCCTTAGCTATAGGCAATTTTCCGAAAGTTAAAATTTTGCTTCTCCCATCCCTTAATCCTGTTTCAATTAACAAAAAAACGGGCTGTGCAAAAACTTCAGCTCAATCGGACAACTGCTAGGCGACCCTCAAACGCCTTGAAGTTGGAACAAAGTAGTATACGCAACGATTAATTCCGTTCAAAAGCGGTATATTCCTTATCTCGGCCATTTTCTTTTTTCTTCTTAGAGAAATTTATGTCGACACTTCCAGGCAAACTCAGCAATTGTTTAAAAACATTCTGAATCAAATTTCCCAAAAGTTAATTCGAAAAATTCCTGAAATAACATGAAAAATTTAAGAAATATTAGGTTTTATCAATAACACACACAACTTCTATACGAGAAACGCATTTTTATTTACAGTAATAATTTCTGTAGAATCAAAATATAATATGAACGAACGAACATTGAATTTTTCCCTAAGAGAGGATTTAGTAGCAGTTGGGTATTTTTTAAGGTCTCCGGGCAACGATCTGTAAAACAAATTGTTCCTGTTTGTTGTTGTTCCATGAATTGTTTCTTCCATCTTTCGTGAGAATGTTATTGTAATCCTGAATGAGTTTGATACCTCTTTCTGCAACGTCATTCACAACTGTCTTCTCATGTTTTTCAATTCCACTTTTGTAACCAGGATCATCCTTCCATGTTGAAGGTCTTTGTCGAGGAAATCGGTGCTGATAGAAAATCTCGTGAAGTTTTTGTACCAGGAGTTACAAAAGACGAAAACTCGATGTTTGTAAGGGAAGAAAAATCTTTTTGGTGCAGAAAGTACCTCTTCAGTTGATTTTTTCTTTTCCTCTTCTTCACTTTTGTCTGCTTCCAGCATAATTTGAGCCTTATTTCTCTTAACTGCTGTTGAGACATTGTCACCAAATAAGGATAGAGCCATAGTTTCGAGAACTAAGTACCAGAGATGGTTGGAAAAATTTTTCGCAGCAGCCTTACTGATTTCTGGATCAATATCCTGATAATTTATCATTTGACGCTTGAATAGGAAATCATGATAAGGTGCTTTAATTTCTTCTGATGACAGAAAGCAGGCTCGAACGTACTCTCGAGCAAGAAAAGTACATATTCTTCTTAAAGAGTTCTCCCTATGAGATAACTGGAATTCATCTTGAAACAGGTATATTTTGAATGCATAAATTGCCTTCGTCATCCACCTAGCATGACTTACAGCTCCTGGTATACGAAACGATATCCCATTCTTCAAAATGCCGCCAAGAAAGATCATTAACTCCAACAATTCTCGGTAATCATCTCGCCGTTGTTTCTGCGTAGAAAGATGGCGTTCAAGAAATCCAAGAATAGTAGAGCGGACATCATCAGACACTTCATTGCTACCAGTTATGTAAGCGTCCTTGTCGAGTTTCATCCAGGTTTCTCTAAATCTTTTGAAAAGCGTCATGTCTGGACCAGAAGTTGCACCTATCAGTGAGTCGAAACAGCTCCTCCAAACTAACTGAAAAATGTGATGACGGCAAGGGAGGTGCAACAGGTCACAATTGAACAATTTTTCTAGACAGCCACCATTTACTCGAACTGTGTTGCTTGCTGTCGTATCACAGCAAAGTGCCTGAATTTTGTCGGCTTGCTCTTCTCCTGAAGATGTTGGGATTTCAGGGACTCCCAAACAATTGCTCTTTGCCTAGAAAAGTTACCTATTATTGCCAGTCTATCAACCTTTTCAACACCTGTGAGTGCTGAGAGCAGCTTTCCACCCCAGTGCAACACAAATTCTTGGCAGTCGTTTAGGTTCAATTTGTGCTGAATTTCTGTGTGACTCGCTTCTCTAAATTTTTTCTAAGGCGTTAAAAAGAAGTGCGATTTATTATCAAGTTTTCAGTATCACGCCCGAAAGCATCAGCAGCCATTAATATGTAATCGCCATTTCTATCAGTGATTTTGCACCAATCGAAAACTTCAGAGAGACTGGGAGTAAATAACTGCAATGTACCTCCGGTTGCTGGTACTGTTGCTGATATTTGCTGAACGATGACAGAGGAATTTTTACTGTCGTCACCAACATCACTGCTTCGGCTGCTTGATGTTGAATCATCAGTTTTTGATGTAGCAAGCTGATGAGTAGCAAAATGTTGTTCCATTTCTTCTTAAGTCCTTTTTTTCCTGGCAGCTTCCATTGCAGTGCGCTTCAGTGTTCTTTCTCCCTTGAGTTTTAGCTTGTGATCTACATCAACCATGAAGCCCGGTCGTTCTTTTTGGCGCTGAAGCATTAATACATTCTTATCTTCTTAATTTTTCATCTGTCCCAAAGCATCTGAATGAGCTATGTCAGAGATCGTCCATAATTTCCACAAAAAGATATCTTCTTTCTTTTTCCTTGCCTGCAGTTCTAGTCAAATTTTTCTGTAAACGTTTCCATTCATCATAGAGTTTGAATAACCTATCAATGCCGTGGTCAGTTCTAGTAGGAATTCGTGCTTTTTGCCAAAAAATGGAAACTTCTTGAATAATCAATGCTGCACTTTCCTTCGTTGTAATATTTACAACTCCTACATTGTAGAAAAAATGCTTAAAACTTGCCGGTTCGAAGGTAGTTTGGCTCCGACGATTTGATTGGAAATGTAGCCAACAAGAGAGACATAAAAAATCTTTCCTTAACTTGTGTGACGAACTACCTGAAGAAGTTGATGCCATTTTACAAGTCGAGGAAGAACACGTCACAAAAGTCACTTTACACCAGCAGCACAAACAGTTCTGAAACAATTATTAAAAAAATCATTCATCAAAGACAACATCACATTTGGTTACAAAATATGTAAACGAAGCAAATAACACATAAAAACGGAGAGGTTATAAAATAAGTTTAATAATATAAGTTTATCTAATACTAACAATAATAATAGTATGAGTCTTATAATAATAGTACAAGTTTATGTAATAATATTAATGAAAAATCGCATAACATAATTCACACGGCAAACATTTGGTGATTTTTCATATTAACTCAATAGCAAATCACATGTTATCGGGAAAAAAATCGCATGCTACTTAAATGAATGAAAACTCGCATTACTTTCCATTACTAGTGCTTACAAGTGATTACAAATAAAATAACTAAAAAAAAATTTTATCTGGAAAAATGACTTTCCAGGCGAAAATTTCAAAACTTCATGGCCGAAGAGGATCGCCTTGTAGTTGTCCGATTGAGCTAAAATTTTGAACAGATCGTTTTTATGTTGATTGATACAAGACAGGAAGATGGGAGCTAAACTTTTAGAAAGTTGGAAAATAAGGGCCACCCTAGGGGGCATGCATGAAAAGTCTAGCGTTACAACTATTTTGTCTTATGATTTCAGAAGATAGTTTGTCTTATGATTTCAGAAGATAGTTTGTCTTATGATTTCAGAAGATAGTTTGTCTTATGATTTCAGAAGATAAATATAGCGTAGTGCAGACAAAGGATGTCCGCACCTGACATGATATTCAGACCGAGTGCGCAGGTGCACTGAGCACGGGAGAGGGTCCATAATATGTCGACATTCTACGGTGATGGGCTGGCTTAGGGCCAGTGTAACTTTGGATTGCGTGGAGCCAGGACTGCGTAAGTGGTGTCATTCGAAAGCTACTGAACTAAGCTACAAGTAAACTCGAAGAACAATTAGTAACGAACTACACTTTAATCGTTCAAACTGTAGATTAATTATTGAATATTCACAATAAACAATCAAACTTCCTGTGTCAACTTCATTCATTCCACAATCTAGCACCAGGCCCTAGTATTCACGTCAAACCTACGGTTTGTGTCCTCGTCACAACCTACCAATATGTTTTTTAGTTAACACTACTTCAAGTGTTCATGCAATTGGAGCGATGACTGAGACATGTAGAGTCAAAACAAACTTCACAGCATCCGACCAGTTATTTCATTATGGCATGTCCTACCAATACGACACTCCGATGTACTTTTAACTCGCCTAAGTATCGGACACGAGTTTTACACAAAGGCATCTTTTATTAGGAGAGTCTGCGCCGTGTGATAGTTCCTTTTACCATTCACCATATTTTAATTGACTGTCCCGTTTTTAGTCGTCATCTCCAGTATTTTTCAGTAACACAATTTTAAACTTACAAGATTTATTAGGGGAAAATCCCCACCCAAACCCCTACAAATTTTTATAAAGCACAAAATTTTTAAATTCCATCAAATCTTTTATATCTCTTAAACTAGACTACATCAAAACTTTTAAACTATCACTCATTATTTTTATGTTAATCTCATACTTCTGTGTTTATTCATGTTGTCGTTTTTAAATATTATTTTATGTTCTAAAAAGTAATGAACATACTACTAGGGGTGTTCAAATTAAAAGGTACGAAACGACACTGTGGGTATAATTGAAGTCTTTATTCAAAAGTAATCACCAGAGGACTGAGCACAACTATCCCACTGTTTCACGAGCCGAAGGATTCCCTGTTCCCAGAATTCCTGTGGCTGTGACAAGAGCCAGTCCTCCACTGTGTCCTTCAGTTCGTCGTCCGAGTTGAAGCGCTTCCCTTTGAGATGTTTTTTAGCGGACAAAACAGATGGAAGTTGTAGGGCGATATGTCCGGGCTGCGGGGCGGATGCTCAAGCTGCTCCCTCTTGAACTTGGCCAGTACACTTTGTGTGACCCTGGAGACGTGTGGACGCGCGTCATCGTGGAGCAGAATCACTCCCTCCGTGAGCAGCCCAGGCCGTTTGCTCTTGATGGACTTGCGTAGGCTACGGAGTGTCTCACCTACCGGTTTAACACCTCCCGCAATCAGAAATCTGACAACACCTCGCTGCTCCTCAATCGTCGAATTTTGCAATGTGAACGCCATGATGTCCTCACACGCACTGCCGCGTCAATTGGACGGAACACACAACTGCATGCTTCTCCTGCGTCATGTGCGGGCGCCCGCGCATGCGCACAACCACGCCGGTACTCGTGCATTCGCTTCCTTAGATGTCTCACTACGTTATCCCAAAGCGGCATATTCAAATTTCAACCGGTTTGGTTTTTACGACGTTTCGTACCTTTTCATTTGAACACTCCTCGTATTTAGATAGACTTTTAATTTGAGTATTATACATTTTATATACATGGTCGTACTTTATCTTGCGTTTGGCGCAGCTTGTCCGCTATCAGACCTGGTGTGTGTGTGCCATAAAACCCAAACCAATCAACCATCAAGTGTTCATGCGAGCAAAGATAGAATTATATTTTAATAGGTATACATGGGTATCACATAAATTGATACATGCATGATCTTAGACACTAAACACCAGAAATTTATAAACGGCACTAAACAAATTTGCAAATAGTTGCGGATGTTTCAACGCGAACTGAAAAATTAGGAATAAAACCCATCGGTGCTGAAAGGTCCACTTCAAGCAAATTAGGTTAGTCTCAACTTTAACATGTTTAAAATGCAAAGTGTGTTCTGGAAGGTTATTCACATGGCTCCCTATTCAAAATGCATTAGAAAACATACGTAAAAGTAGACGTTCAAAGTTCACCTTATCTTATTAGGAAGACAAAGTCTGCGCTATGCAGATGAGAATGCAAAATGTGTTACTATTTTTTATCTGCTGCCTCTCGTGTATGATAGTTGATTTATTGAAAATAAAAGATAAAATTTTTAAAAATATTTTTCTGAAATGTGTATCAGCGTGTTGAACAGTGATACAACCTCAGAGGCGCATTGGTGGGTGAACTCACTCGCCTGTTCCATTGTTTAACTGATACAGCGCCTTTTCACTGCTTCTTCCGTAACCTGAACCGTGATTCAAAATTAATTACGAGGTGTTGTCCTCGGATCTTTCGATTCGGGATTGATCCCGCAACCGTCGTCAATAGCATGTTGTGTTGCTCCAGTGTAGTAGGTAGTTAATTAACGTCACACTGGAGCAACACTACATGAAAAGGTTTTCTGTAAAGCTAAACACAGAGGACGCTAGTGTTTTGGTAACCTCTTTCGTAGCTTGTAGTGTCAGTTGATATGCTATTCGAGAGGAATTTGACACAACATGTCCTTTTATGTTAAAAAATAACTCCAAATAGCCGAAACGACAATAAATCAAGTTAGTCATTAATCGAAGACACTTCTTTCTTCTCAGGTAGTTTGTTAATATTTACATTAAAAACTATCTCATTGCATTTAAAATAGATAGTATTGGAATATTAAGTTATGATTATAATAAACGTAAAAAATAATACATTGGATAAATAAAAGGATAGTGTTTTGAATCTCAGGTTTTTTTTTCTTCATTATATAACACAAACCATGATTGCATAGTTTTTACAATTTATTAACCCTTCTGGTGATTGTCATGACGATGTATCTCGTTAATTGCAAAATTGACCAAATCTTGATGAACGAGATATCTCGTCATGAGAAAACTGACCAGATCTTGATGAACGAGATATCTCGCCATGAGAAAAATTGACCAGATCTTGATCTCGTCATCACGAACTAATCGACAGTATATTCTCGTATTAGCAAAATTGGTAAAATCTTGGACGAGCGATCTCCACGAAACCACTTCTGGGGGTAAACATGTGTTTTGAAAGATATCTTCTGTATAACATAAGATGATGTTTTTAAGGAAAATACTTTTTTCTTGTCATCGAGCTTTAACCGATTTGTGTTTCTTAAGGAATTTTGAAGTTGTCACTAATAATCCAAAAACGGCATAAAAATCGATTAAGTGGTGTAAGTTTGATATGAAATAGAAATTAGGCCTAAAAATTGGATGTTGCTTTGGAAATTACGAATTTTGCGCGCACTTTGAGACACTAATTTATGCAAAATTTCTACGCATTTTTATTTTAAGATACTCCTTATATTACTTTTTTAAAATCATACAAGCATAATAGTCGTAAAAATATATTGGATTTATACTAGACAATTATATTGGTTCGGATTATATTAAAATTATAAATAAAATTATAAGAAATAACTTGAAATTATATTTATAATGATATTAATCCTACTTTTACCATTACATTCAATACTGTTTAATGACAAAGTAAAATAACAGTTTTGAAACATTCCAGGATATCTATATTAATACAGCTTTATTTTCCAACTGTATAGAAGGTTATGAATAATAAAAAATGGTTAATGGCTCAGTTTAGTTTTGAGAGATAACCAAACATTAAATCTATAGTATTTACTTTTTTATTATGCTTATATCTTTTTAATATTCAGTAAAAAAATCTTAGTTCGAGATTTCTATAATTGAGTCACGTGATTCTTTAGATCAAATCAACCTAATCGCACACACTATCCTACAGCTAGGTAAAGTCTCACGAGTATGTATGGGATTGTCATTGTGAATGGAGCACTGGTATGTGAATATTAGACTTTCGTTCGAGCGCGTTAGGGTGGAGTAATCTAATTAACCCTATCTAATAGATTGAGGCAGTCTTTTACAAAGGCTGGGTAAAGGAGACAATGATAGACCATGCTCAAGGATCCACTGAACATATTATCTGGACTTGAACCTCAACAGAGCTTGATTGATTGGGTGTTCACGCAAGTCTCCAGCTCAGGTGTTAACCTCGTCATCTGGCCATGGTTCAAAATTAATCCTCCTTGTGGTTTCGACGGGATATCTCGTTCATCAAGATCTAACCAATTTGCCAATGACGAGACATCTCTTCATCAAGATATTGCCGATTTCTTTACGATAACGAGATCAAGATTTGGTTAGTTTTTCCCAATGGTAAGATATTTCGTCCATTAAGATCTAGTCAGTTTTGCTAATGACGAGATACCTCGTCAAAATAAACCACCAGGAGGTTTTGCAACTCTTCGTTTAAGCCCAGAAGAACTAACCTTTTGTAATCATGAGTCAGTATTTCTATCAGAGGAATCAGGATTCGAGTCTGAATTTTCATTTCTATAAAGCGAAATACGGATGGTGCAAGTGTCTTTGTGGTAGAATGTGTTTTCTGAACGCATAAATATGTATGGTCAAGTTAAGTTGACTTCAAGTGTACTTATCGCATTTCGCATGAAACTTTGCCATTATCTAGGAAGATATCAACTCCCTGGTGGTCTTGATGGACAAGATATCTCATCATTGGAAGAAAACTGACAGAATCTCGTAATCATAAAAAATCGGCAAAATCTTGATGACGAGATATCTCGCCATTAGCAAAATTGGTCAGATCTTCATGGAAGGGATATCTCGTCGAAACTACTTTGAGGGTTAATGTATGAAAGAATTCCAGTTAGGCTTTCGAACGAATTTTAGTTAGGTTATTATAAATATTTATTTTGTAAAGTTACGAAATATAATACTAAGTGCTCACTTTAGAATATGAGTTAATGTCTATTAAAGGTACACAAACATTTCAAACTGTTGTTATTATAGTTTAACCTGAGAAAAGTAATACAGAAATTAGGTAAATTAATATTGCCATACAATCACCCTTGTGCCTTATATTATTTATGTAATAAATATGGCTTTGTGTGATAAACATGAAGGAAAGGAGAAAATTATTGCACTACCACATCAAGCAGACTTATGTTGTACATTTACATCAGTTGGTTGGTTGGTTTGAGGGTTTTATGGCTCAAGAGCCATATTTGGCCATGCTGCGCCAGACACAAGACATACAACATCAAGTAATAGACACACACAATGAAAGTGTTACTGACACAGAAGAGAGAAATACACCCAGGGAGGAATGCACCTGACAGGAATCGAACCTGCGCCGCCTACAACTCGAAGGTTGCCAGCGAATGTTTGACAAAAACAAATATTTCATGCGTATTAGTTGTAATATAGCATGTAGGTAAAAAGTAAAAACGTATGCAGTATTCAGTAAATCAGTATGTTATACATACTGTTGGATACTAAAGAAAAGTACTTTTTTCCAAAAAACTTTTAAAACAACTATTTTTAAAAAGTACAGATAAAAACACATTTATTTTAAAACTTTAATTTTAGATCACGTTGAGAATTTTCTTTCCTATTTATATGCATGTAATTTACTACAAAGGTTATTTAAAATAGTCAATGAAATTAAGAAAGTTGCTGTTCAGCGAAAACAAACAAGTTAGATTTACTTCAAATGATATTAACATCAAGACTTGTTTTCATGCTACCGTCAGCATGTTTTAGCATATCGTTATGCATGAAGCACGAAATAATATTTAAATTACTTTGCAGAAACCACATTCCTTAAGGGAAATAAAGACTAATATGAAGTAATCTACGGATATAAAATTTCCTTTGTACCCTTTTAATAATTTAAAATTGCGATGGCATTCCAAATGCTACTCGTTAGACTTTGTCTATTTGTGTTTGATTTTTTGTGTTTTAATATTAATAATTCCACAAAAGGATTGTTTAATTTCTAGACAGCATAGAAGAATGACGTATGGACTATTTAGACTCCGTTGCTTTGTCTGAATGAACAAAATGATAATATTTTGTATTTATAGAATATATTTTAGACTATTTCTTATTGTTTGGATTAATATATGACTTTTATTCACATATTTTATCTCTCTATCGTTGTTCATATTATCTTAACCCTCCGAGTTTAGTTTTGACGGGGTTCTGTGCTGCAAATGGTAGACCCGATGTACACTGCTGGCCACCCAAATTGCAACACCAAGAAAGACAAGAGATATCACAACAAAATTTATTTTGTAGATATCATGTAGACCAAGTATCAAATGATTAAATTTATAGACTTCTGTGAAGTGTGGTTCCTGCCAAAAACAGTAGCCAGAGTAGCCGCCATTGTTGGAGATCACCGCTGCCACACGCCTCGGCATTGATTCAAAGAGACTTTGGATGTGTTCTTGGGGTACAGCAGACCAAGCAGCTTCCACACGTTGCCAAAGTTGATCTAGTGTGGCAGCTGGGGATGTATTCTGGATCAATCGTTGAGCAACCATGGACCACATGTTTTCTATCGGCGAAAGATCCGGAGAGCGAGCTGGCCAGGGAAGCAATTCAATCTGGCGATTGACGAAGAACCCTTGGACAATGCGTGCCACGTGTGGTCGCGCATTATCCTGTTGAAATATGGCTGTGGGCAAGCCCTGAAGGTAAGGAAGGACAACTGGCTCCAACACCTCGGAGATGTAGCGCTGGCTGTTTAAAGTACCGGCAATGCGTACTAGAGGAGTGCGAGAGTGATATCCAATACCGCCCCATACCATAATACCCGGTGCAGGACCAGTGTGGCGGTGCATAACGCAGCTGTTCAGCATCCTCTCTCCACGGTGTCTCCAGACTCGAATCCGACCATCGTGGTGTTGCAGACAGAAGCGTGACTCGTCAGTAAAGACAATTTCATTCCATTCTGCCGTCCACATCCTTCTTTCATCGCACCATTGGCGGCGGAAACGTCTGTGGTTCTGCGTCAAGGGTAGACGAAGCAATGGACGTCTTGCGGACAGACCACTCTGCTGTAAACGGCGTCGAATGGTACGCGCAGACACTGGATGATGCGGTACAGACTGAATGTGCTGTGCTATGGTTCGTGATGTGGCTGAGCGATCCGTCACTGCCATACGCACAATATGCCTGTCATCACGTGAAGTGGTGCACTGAGGTGGATGCGATCGAACACATCGGTCCGTCGTACCCTCCTGCATCCAACGATCACATATCCGCATTACAGTTGTTTGGTTTCGTCCAACACGACTACCGATTTCCCTGAAAGATAATCCACAATCTCGGTAGGCCACTATCCTTCCTCTGTCGAACTCGGATACTTGATCAAAAGATGATCGCTGTTTTCTACGAGGCATAATTGATCGTTTTTATTTAAAAAACCACAAGAAAAACACAATTGCCGTACTTGAAACCGTCGAAATCTCCAAGCCTTAAATAGCGCTTTGAAGTGGCGCCACAGGCGCGCGTGATGTGCGTCTGCGCTGAAATTCTAATCATTTGCATATCTCACCTCCGCTAATGCATGTTGTAAATTTCATATTATTTGCATGCTTCCTTCAGGGTGTTGCATTTACGGTGGCCAGCAGTGTATTTCGAGCAGTGAGATGTCCAGAAGTTCAAAAGAGATATATTTTGGGAGCGAGTTGTCCGAATAATTCCTGCCTGCTGCCTTTTCATGCACGAATTTTCTCGGGCTGTATTCTAACTGAATTTTCCGAGCTGTGTTCGGACTTCCCACGCTTGGAGGGTTAGAAATGTTTTACACTGAAGAATAGAATAATTAAATCTGACCAGATCTTGATCATTTCAGCACAAAAAAATCCGAAATATCATGATGACGAGATATCTCGTTATTAGAAAAAATCTGATCTTGATCTCATCACCATCGAAAACTCGGAATATCCTGGTGACGACGTAACGCGTCATTAGCAAAATTTGCCAGATCTTAACGGAATAGATATCTGATCGAAATCACTTGGAGGGCTAAAAAATATTTCTCAAATAGAAGGAATGAGCGAATAGCTATTGATTTATCCTTTAGTTTGCCTTCGATTTGCTTCACTTGTGTCGTATTATTCATTTTTTGCAATTAATACTTTTGTGGTAACAGTCGTTTAAAATATCTAGGAACAGAGTAGTTTCAATATCTGCTTTTAATTCACCGAATAATTCCGGCCTGCTGCCTTGTCATGCACGAATTTTCTCGGGCTGTATTCTAACTGAATTTTCCGAGCTGTGTTCGGGCGTGCCGCTTGGAGGGTTAAAAATGTTTTATACTGAAGAATAGATTAATTCTTAACCCTACTGGTGGTTGTCTTGGCAAGGTGTCTCATCACTATCAAAACTCATCAAATCTTGATGGACGAGATATCTCGTCATTAAAAGAAATCTGATCTGATCTTGATCTCATCACCATCGAAAACTCGGAATATCCTGGTGACGACGTAACGCGTCATTAGCAAAATTGGCCAGATCTTAACGGAATAGATATCTGATCGAAATCACTTGGAGGGCTAAAAAATATTTCTCAAATAGAAGGGATGAGCGAATAGTTATTGATTTATCCTTTCGTTTGCCTTCGATTTGCTTCACTTACGTCGTATTCATTTTTTTGCAATTAATACTTTTGTCGTAACAGTCGTTTAAAATATCTAGGAACAGAGTAGTTTCAATATCTGCTTTTAATTCACTGAGCAATTAAGATCCAGTTACCTAACCTTGTCCTTTCGGCAGATGGGTAAGCCCTGTGTACCAATTCTATACGAACAGTACTTTGATCCACTGATAATTGGTTGTTTTGTGGTTTATGGCTCAGGGGCCATATTTTGCCAAGGTGCGCCAAACGCAAAACAAAGTCAAGTAAAAAATGTCGAGAAAGAGAAATAAAGAGGGACTAAGGGTAGTGGGATGAAAGTGGGAAAAGTTTGGTTGGATATCCCGGAAGCTCGACCCCCGTGTTTACTAAAGACAGTAAACCCCGTGAGTAAAGAAAAGATCACTAGAGTACCTCGGTCCTTACATACCGTGTACCGTGAAGTCCTTACATACCTAAAGGAGATGTGCCCCTGATGGTCATCAACTGATGAACCAAAAAGTATGTACAAGTAGAGAATCATTTTCTCATTGATGTGGATGTCAGAATCATTCTAGAGTTGGAGAAGAAATTCCTTTTCAGTATGGCCCTATTCCGTTAAAAAGGAAAGTTTATTTGTTTTCTGTTTTTACGTTTCTGGTCGTCTCATGGGTGTCGATATTAGCGGAATTCGAGTAAATGAAATATATTCCCGCAAAGAGTCTCTGTTTGCCGAAAGGAGAAACCGAAAGTAAATAGAGCTGCGTTGAAATTTGCGAAGGTAATCAGTGCAAGTAAGAAAGCGGCACGAACGCCAAGCGGGAAAAGTGTGAAGAAGGACCTTTTGTTACCGTACTATTTTAATTGTAAGACACTAAACCGATGAAACAAATATATAAGCAAAGACAAGCAAAAACCTCAGGGGTACATCTGTAGATGTGTACTTGCATCACAATACCGAAGTACCCGAGTTATCTGTCCTCCCTTCTGTTTTATCCTGGTCTACCCTTTTACTTTTTGCTTCCCTCCCTCGCTGTCGTCTTGTGTTTGGCGCAGTTTGACTAAAAATATAGCCCTTGCGCCATAAAACCCAAAGTCAACCAACTAAGCAAACAAAACTTAATATGTTCAGTAATATTAAAAAAGTAAACTTTACAACCACCACGCAAAGCAAAGCGAAAAATAGTAGGTTAGTCGAGTACACAAACTGTAGTTTTGACTTGAATATTCGGACCTGATGTTGGATTGTGAAACGAATGAATTAGACGTAGGAAGCTTGAACGATTGTTTATTGTGTGCATATTCAACAATTAATTTACAGTTGCAATTAAAGTGTAGTTTGATATTAATATTGAAGTGTAATTTTATTGATTAAAGGCCTGTGATTGTAGCGTAGTTTGGTAGCTTTCGAATGACACCACTTAACAATCCAAAATTACATTGGCACAAAGCTCGCTCAGGACAGTAGAGTTTCGTCATATTGCGGACTCCCTCCCAGCGTTCAATGAGCATGCGCAGACGGTCAGGTACGGACATCCTTTGTCTACACAACGCTATATTTATCTTCTGGATGTTCCTTCTAGTTCTGAAATCACAAGGCAAAACAGTTGAAACACTTTTTTGTGTAACGCTCTACTTTTCATGCATGCTTCCAGTAATGTTCCTATTTAAAGACGTATTCACGTCATAAAGTAAACCCAGAACTGAACCTTGGGCCATTAAACCCCAAATTCCATTCCATTCCATTCCCTGAACTTACTTATTCCTTTTTCTCTGTTTCGATTAAATCTTAGTTTTCGATAACTAAAATACTCACTAGCAGAAACAGAATTGTTACAGAGCAACATCCTTAATCTACTTTTCTATAATCTAATGGTTCACAAAACGAAATGATGACAATCTTTTCCGCTCCAACACTTCCCCTTTTTACTATTTTTATATCTCTTTTGTGTTACATTTCCCACATTAGAATCCAGATAAGAATTAACTATTAAAATCTATTAAAAAGGGAATTACGCGATTTAACTACACTTTTAGGTTAATCTGCCATTGCAGAGAGCATTATCTATAAAATCCCACCATTAACTCGTTTGACTGAACACCAGCATCACGTTAGGGTGTATTGTGTGAAATGAAGCTTACTAGTTAAAACCAAATTGCGTAATCTTACCCAAGTTGGAAACTATCAGAAAACAGCCCCTTCAGTGACTAGATAAAACCTGTTAACAACTCAACCACTTTATGCTATTTATCGGCGGTGGTACGGGCACCAACCGCAAGGGGCCAGAACACCATGGTTCCCCCAATAATTTTATGGATGGGTTTCTCCAATGCAAAGGACAGATGTCAAACTGTCACGCATTTGCACTGGACATACTCGCTTAACTCATAACGTTATCTTTTATTAAGGTAGATGTTCCTGTATGTACATACACCAGCTCGTTTCACTATTAATCGGGTTCTGACAGTGGTTCAAAATTACGTGGTATTTTCCTCGAATCTTTCCTTCGGGATTGATCCCGGACCGTCGCCAATAGACAGGGGCCAGATTAAAATTATTGGGGGAACCAAGGGGCCAGAACACCATGGTTCCCCCAATAATTTTATGGATGGGTTTCTCCAATGCAAAGCTTTTCAGTTGTCCTGCATTTGAAAGTTCCAGAATGTGCCTTCAAAATGATTTGAGAAGATTGGGTAAAACAGGGCCAGAAAAACTCAATGCTTTTGTTGGATCTAATCTACTTTTCTTTGCATTCGTAGAGTTCGTCAAATCTGGTAATTTTAGTTAAATTTTATATTCCACTGTTCCGTCGATAAATTAACTTACTTCTGTAAGCTCCTGGGGTTTTTTTTGTGGTGTAAGAGAGTTTGCTTTTGTTCAATAAAAAACCTAGTTTAGGGCCTGGACTGTAGAAGCAAGAGCCTGTTGCGACCTGTGCGGTAGTTACTTCACATGCTCCATTGCTTGACTGCGTCGGTGTGGAATCCTATATTGCTGTAATGCAAGAGATCCTGTAGAGAGTATATACAAGAGAGCCTGGTGCGACCTGTACGCTAGTTACTCCACACAGTCCATTGCTTATCTAAGTCCCAGTGTCATTTTCGCAATCTAGGTGGACAAAATTAATTTGTATTAGTGTTGCAGATTGTCAAAAATATCTTAAAAGCAATATGTCCCCTTAGCAAGACAACGGGGGGAATTTTCTAAACAATTTATCTTAACAGGAAGTACAGGGGTCTAAAATCTTACTTTCTGCGTTAGTTGTAAAGCAATCTGGCGAATGCGTATTAGTACTTTGAGGGAAACTGAAGAGGGGACTTAGATAAGCAATGGACTGTGTGGAGTAACTAGCGTACAGGTCGCACCAGGCTCTCTTGTATATAGGTCCTATATTTTCTTTAGCACTATTTTGTGGGTACTATCATTAACTTTTGTTCATCGAGGTATGTTAACATACTTTTATTTTCTTGGATATTATTTCATTAATTTGCAAGATCCTTTGAAATTTGAGCTAATTAGCGTCTAACGCAGCTGCTGATTTTAAATTTCAATTGGATTTTTAACACATTATATATCCGTATATTACTAAAACATTACAGGTGTATTATAACCTGACTTATTCGACATGCGCAGAACAAAACATTTCTTGCGCAAATTTACGAAACTGATAGATATTCCTTAAATTTCAGAATGACTATGGAAATTTTTCGTCAGTCCATTTTTGACATTTGGGTGATAAATTCGAAAAAAATTAAAATCGACGCTGTATCAACATATATTTCCCAAGAAATAGATGACCATTTGTTACCAGATACTGTTTTGAATGTTTTAAGTAGTGTTAAAACGAAAATTCTCGAATTACCTGCCAAAGAATTGAGCAAAAGAGAAGTAAAATGAACAGGCACAGAGAAATATTCCTGAGAAATAATTCTTCTTGGCTTCAAGGAAACCTTACCTTTTATCATACTGTGATCTACCGAGTAATTCACAAAGTGGTATGAAAAATAGGCCTAGAATGCCCTAAAAAGATTTTTAAGCCTGTAGTTCCAAGTATAAAAAACGAAACTCATAACCTTGAAGAGACAAATCAAAAAGAATTGTCAGTGGCTTCTGAAGTAAATTACGAAAGTCAGGTGTACGATATTCTACTTCAAATGGTCAGAGAGCTCTGTTGGTTTCCCTGAAGAAGTACAATTATGGAAACAACCCGTGTCATTAAAAAATCAGTAAAATTATCTGCAAATTAAGTGCTTGGGCTAATAGTTGACGCCAATCTTTCTAAGCACCAATATAAAATTATGTAAACAACGTAAAGAACATTAACTCTAATTTGTATACTCCGTACAACAAAATTAAATAAGCTAAACGGTTGTTACTCTTCTGGGGATCATTATCACGGAAACTTCACCTGTATCACTAGTCACTTATCAACTGCTCTGTTATACGGTTAAGTACAATTCATGAACAATCCTGCAGACTGATTTTACCAAAAGATAGTATCATAAATACAATTATAATGAGGGGCTGTGATGGCTTTGAACAGAAAAGATACTTGCAATTGTTTTCTGAAAAATATCAATCTGGGCAGAGTATGTTTAGTATTTCTATGGTACCTCTGCTTGTACTAATGAGAGTAAAAAAGTAATTTGGCAAAATCCTGCTCCATCATCGACTAGACACTGTCTTTCCATCAAATTTCTTTTTGCCAAGTAATTAGTATATTTAACTACTAGGGAAGTTAATAATGTGCAAGGTAACTTTAAAGCTGTTTTGGTAGATATGACCAAACACCAAACAGAAAATATTAGCGATAGAAAAACCACTCGTAGAATTTTTAGAAATGCTGAGAGGTCTGTAGAAATAACTGGGATTAATGTAATTAAGCGCTTTCAAGTCATTAAAATGTTTAAATTCCGATTTCCTCATAAACTGGTAAGTTTTCTGAACACGAAGCAAGTACAAGATATATACCTCAGAAAAAAAAGTATCCTTGGTTCCCCAGTGCCTGTAAACTATACATAAAATACTGGTCCATGGAAAGATTATTATTCTGCTTCGTGTATTCTTCCAATGGGCCCGCTCTTAGAAGCGCAAGAGAAAAGATATAAACACAATAAGTGATAAGGGAAATATTTACTATAAAAATGTCAAGAGCCGATACGAATAGATTTAATGAATCGATTAGTCATAAGCTCAAATCCACTAATTGAAAGTTTGCGAGCAATGTCTAAAAGTAAACGCAGTCAAATGTTTTCTAAACTATTGAATATTTTAGAAGAATCTTCCCTTCAATACATCAGTAGAATATTTTGGCAGTTGAGATTACAAGTATATAATGTGATATTTTTCAAATAAATATTTCCCCTTTAGTTTTTCTATTAGATACATCTACTTTATTTTTAAATGGAACTTTATGGGTATATCTGACCATTATTCAGGTGTATATTAATATAAAATTGCAAAAAGTGCGGTTAATAATTGATCGAAATATATTTTATATATGGAACAAAGTTGACAAATTTCTTTAAATTTAGCATATTTCTGCATTCAAATAGTAACTACAAATCGTTAAGTCATGTCATAAAAGTGTCATGTAAAACCAAACCAATATTTTATCACTCACGGCCTTTTATAACCACGCCAAAACCAGTGTATTTTGATGCAATAATTTTATCCACCTAGATTGCTAAAATCTGTGCGGTGGTGTGGAATCATGCATTGCTACAACGCAAGAGATCCTGTAGAGCAGGGTTCTTTTAAATTTGTACCACATAAATAAGAATCAAAAATATATGTGCCATCATAAAAACATTTTCCGATTAAAAATCAATACATTCTAAATGGAGTGTTTTAATCAAAGAATAAAACATTTTAAATTTATATAATTCAATTATATTTGTAAATAAAACTTTTATATTAAACTGAAATATAAATATATATTGTAGTAAATAGTGGGTAATAATACATAATAGTAAATATTAAGATTTATTATTGATGTGAATTAATGCGACTAATGAGCCTGTTTCATTGTAACCAATTTCGATATGTCGGGCTTTATCTTCATTAATTTCAAGCGTAAGTCAGGTTCAAGTTTCAACCGTGTCCTATATTTATTTTTTATTAATAGCATGGCTGAAAATTCAGTTTCGCAAAGATATATGCTGAAAGGCATTAAAAATTTTATCGCTTTGTCGGAAATATACTTATATTCATTTTTTCTTTTTAAAAGAAATTGCATGTTATCATTCATGAGATTTCTGTCACATGAAATATCTAAAAGCTGATCTCTTTCTTGAACTGAAACATTATCTAGCACAGAATCCGAAATAGAAAACGGATCTCTTATCCAACTTTCGTTTTCTAAATTTTGAGGAAAATAGGAATGAAAATTGTTAACAAGTCCTATGCAGAGTTTTTCCATATCTTCAATTAGTTGTTCTGTCAGTGACAGATTATTAGTGTGATACTCTTCTAATGTTGGTAATGAGAGAGAGAGAGAGAAGCAACTTTCTTGCTTTTCACGTCCTTAATTATGTATTCTAGGTTTTTCACAGCTGCATTTATTTTGTCATCTACAGTAAAGACAGTTATATTGGAACCTTGTAAACTAGAATTCAGTTCGTTCAGTTTTCCAAAAATATCGGACAAATACGCTAAACGTGATAGCCAGAGTTCATCAGTAAAACAATGACGGAGTTCAAATTTATATTCTGTCGAGAATACTTGGGCCCCTGAACGTATAATTCGAAGAGTCTAGTTAAAACTTTTCCCCTTGGCAACCACCGAACTTCAGTGTGTCAAAGGAGCTTATTGTGGTTACTACCCATTTCATTGCACAAAATTGTAAACAGTCGTGAATTAAGGGCCCGACGTTTAATAAAATTCACTCTCTTCACATTGATCTAAAACAGTCTTTAAGCCTGTGGGCATTGTTTTGGTAGCTAATGCTTCACGATGTATGCTGCAATGTGTGAACTTTGCATCTGGTGCAACTTCTTTAATTTTGGCGAGAACTCCACCACGATAACCTGTTATTGAACGTGCACCATCAGTACACACTCCTACACATTTTTCCAATTTATTTCAGTGATAAACCAGTGATAAACTCATTAATTTTCTTAAAAATCTCATCCGCTGTGGTATGATTTGCAAGAGGATCACAAAATAAGAATTCTTCATCTCTGACTTGTTCTCTTTCATATCGAATATAAGCCATCAACTGTGCAAAGTTGGTTACGTCTACTACTCGTTTGAATATTAAACCATGCATGATTTTTTATCTTTTAAATTTTTTCCCTTTTATTCAAATGTTCCCAAACATAGGAAAAATACAAAAAAAATTGATAAATACTAAAATATCGGATACATACAAAATCGTGATAATACAAAAAATGACCCCATACTTCATGATGTATCAAATTTGATACATTGATTTAAATGCCAAAAATTAAATAATAATTGAAATTAATGACTTAAAAAATATTTAATGAAAAATATTTACTTCAACACTGTTAAAACTATTTTTTTCGAAAAGAAATACTGATTTGATGAATATTACTATTTCTTACAAAATGCTTATTAGTCAAAAACTCAGTCACAGTACAATGTTCAGTAAATGACTTAGTTACAAAAAAATTCCAGGAATAATTGGAGAGAAATTGATGGATTTAGCAAGAGCCCCTACTGTAGTTAGTAGGAAACACAATTTCATTTAAAAAATTATCAATAGATAGCGGAAAGATGAAAAACTATTATGTGTCAGATATGATACACTATGCATGTAAGGGTTTGAACATTCATTAAATCTTCTATGTAAAAATTGTACCACCAAAAATAATGTGATGTACCATTAGTGATACATGTACCATAGTTTGAGAAACTCTGCTGTAGAAAATATATACAAGAAAGCCTGGTGCAACCTGTGTGCTAGTTATTCCATTGTTTATCTGTATCGGTGCAGAATCATGCATTATCACAGTGCAAGAGATTCTGTAGGGTATATATGTCACCGGCAATGCCAGAAGACAAACCGGCAAAGTATAAAATACTCCCGCTAATAACGTTTCTATGTCACGTGGCAAGGCACGTGACTTTCGACGCTTGCCTCAGACGGAGAATTTCGCATTTGCATTTCAGTCTTTGTTCGGAAGTTTTACTTTTTTGTGAGAAAGACAATTAAGTGCAATTTTTTTAAAAGATTATTTCCTTCCTTGTTGCAACAAATAGGTTCATATTTTATTTTCTCTTGTTTTTCTCAATAAGAAAGTCCTATACTTTATTTTGTATTTCTTTCTTTCTCATATTCTACATCTTTTCAATAAAAGCCTTTACATGACTCTTAATACTTTGCCCAAATAGCATTTGCCATTCTATATAATGCCTAGGTATTACATAAAATTCCTAGGGAAAGTATATATAGTATTAAAATAATTCGAATATTTCATACTTATCCCCAAAACGCCAGGCATTCTATATATTGCCTAGGCATTCTATATATTGCCTAGGCATTCTATATATTGCCTAGGCATTCTATATATTGCCTAGGCATTCTATATATTGCCTAGGCATTCTATACAATGCCTGCTTTTCATACATTGCCAGTAACATATACAAGAGAGCCTGGTGTGAACTGTGCGCTGTTAATCTACACTTCATTGCGGAATCAAGCACTGTTACAATGCAAGAGAGCATGTAGAGCAGATGCGTAGATTTGTTAAGACGAAGTCGCGTAGATTCATTGTGACTGATGAGCCTAAAAACATGAGTTATCTATCATATACTATTTATTTTATCTATGTTTATTCATGTCTATTATTTACATTTTATATTGTTACAAAAAACGAAAGATGGTAAAAAAATAAACAATTTATTTTTTTCGATGAGTGACATTGCATTGATTTAACAGTGGTTTTAATATTTGGTTCGCTTTTTGCACTAGCCAAGCGCGAAATTGGTTCTAAATTTTCATTAGTCAAGCTTTCAACTTTTCGCTTTATTAATATTCGTGACCGACAACGTTTCTTCACAGATATATGTTCACCCAAAGAGGCTTGCGCATTTTAATGCATTATCTATCAACGAAGTTTTGAATTACCTATCCTGTGACTTATCAAAGTTAAAACAACACATGGTGAGGTAGCCAGAAAATCAACGGAGGGCAGCATGAGACTCGCGGTCTGTGCATCCCTGCTGCAGAGAGTAGGTGCAAGAGAACCTGTCCTGCAGACACTCACTGCTTATCTGCTACAGTTCGGAATCATGCATTGCTACAATGTTCCACCTTACGCAGAAGCCAGACGAGACGTCAATTGTCCGAGATTATTGGTGTATCTAAACACACTAGCGCCAAGGCCACGGGAAAAGTCCACGTGTGATAAAAGGGACGGATAAAAAATTAAAATATTCCATATCTCGACTTCGTCTGGTTGGCATGATCGCTTGGCGCAACTTGTTCACATCCTCTAATCGCGAAAAGAGTGCAGTCAATTGACTTGGCAACATTTCAGATGTATTTGTTACTCGTTACTCGCGATTTTATGATAAAAAAATGAAACATTTCCTGAGATTAGGAAAGACATTATGTTGCTGACTGCAAGATAAATGGAAACTGACACGGCATGGTACGATACGGACGGGTCGAAGCGAGATTAGATCTGTGAAGAAGCGCTGTTTTCACTCTTGTGGTCAATGCATAATTTAATGAAGGATATCGCAGGTCTTCGTATCAGTTGCACAGCAGAACCTTCATTATCCGAGTGTCCACTATTCGAAGTTGCTTTTTTGTTAGCGACCGCGGTAGCCCAGTTGGAAGAGCAACGGATTAGCAACCGGAGGGTAGCGAGTTCGAAGTCAAAGACCGTCGTGTACATAGGGGTTGGTGCACTTTAAATCTGTCGTGGCCTCAAATGTCCTCATGTTGGCGTGGCGTGGAAGTTTGGATAGTGGGACGACAGCTGAGGTGTTGACCTCGTTATCTGACCGTGGTTCAAAATTACGAGGCGTTGTCTTGGATCTTTCCTTAGGGATTGATCCCGGAGGCTCGTACATCAATCCCAACATGGCAACAACAAACCCTTTTTTATGCATTCACAACTGTGTAGGTAGGCAGTTGAACTATCGTCGCACTGGTTATTGGCGACAGTCAGAGATCAGTCACGGAGGGGAAGATCCGAGGATAACACTTCGTAATTTTGAAACACGGTCAAGTGACGATCCACGACCGGAAATGCACGCGTTCATTATGAGCTGCCAGAGGTACGCCTTCCGTTTTATAGGGCTCACGTTTGCATATTTCGTACACCCATAAGGCATATAGTACAACACCCTCTATCGATAAAAACTATAACTAAATTCGCCCTCGCCGAAATAAACCCCTTCTTGAGATTCCTTTTCATGCAAACTGCATTTCAATTTTCCAATTTCTTCGATTTTCATGAATTATTGAAATGTTAACAAATTTATTGGATATCCTATATTTAGGAATATCTGGGTTCTTTGTATGGATGGTATAACGTAAATAAAAAATCTTCGCTACACTCCATCTGTCTATATGCCACCAAATATGCTTCTTAAAATCTTTCTCTCAACGGTCTGCTGTGCATTTTCTTCATTCCATGTCATAGTCCAAGTTTCTAAACACACGTTCAATGTGTATGTTACGGGCAAAGTATGCAAAGGAGGCATTGTATAGAATGCCTATAAATAGAATGCCTGGCGTTTTGGGGCAAAATATGAAACTGTTAGTATTTTACACATTTCCTGGGCATTCTATGCAATGCCATTCGACGCTCACCTCAGATGGAGATTTCTCCATTTGCATTTCAGTCTTTGTTCGGAAGTGACGAAATACGCTACTTTGAATTTGTCCAGTAAAGACTCTAGCCTATACTGTGCTGTATGAAAATGGAAGAGCAAGGTGTAATGTCCGAGAAGGAATAATGGCATGTTGACATGCAACGACGATTTTACGATGAACTGTGCTTTTCATGACTCTCTTTTAATACTTTTCCTAAATAGCATTTGCCATTCTATATAATGCCTAGGTATTACATACAATGCCTAGGGAAAGTATATATAATATTAAAATAATTCGTATATTTCATACTTTGCCCAAAAATGCCAGGTATTCTATACAATACCTGCTTTTCATACATTGCCAGTAACATCTATACATAAAACCGCGTAAACAAACCAATGTTGAAATGTTGCAGCTTAAACGAGACTTTCGGTATTGTTTGTGTTGAAATGTGTTGGAGCGTCCGTAAGATAAATACGAACATGAAAGTAAATTGGAACATCAAATCGCGAACATGAATACGAACGCTCTGAAAATGTATCAGCTTACGGCAAGCCTGTGCTGTATGTATCCTCTCTCAACCTGTGCATTCAATCGGATTTGAGCTATTTTCTTTGAATTTGAGACAGCCGTCTGACTGCAGTACCGATACTCGATGTCGAAATTGTTCTGTTCTGCACAGGAAAGAAATGACTCAAGGATTAAAAATTTCGGTGCGTCGTTAGCGATATTAAATGTTCCTGATTCATTCATACGGGAGGTATACTTTGTATCTTGAAATTCACCTACGGGCAAAAAATTATTTATTGTACATTCGTAATGTGTGTTCGGACTCAAGTTAATGTTCATTGAATATTTTATATATATATTGAATTAGAATCATTAGAAAGTAGGGGCCGTTGGGGCTCAGTGGGAATGCCCACTGCGCTGGCAATCCTCGAGTTGTAGGCGACGCAGATTCGATTCCTAAGAGGGCGGGGAGTTTGAAACTAGGTCCAGACAAAGACCGTCGTGTACACGGGTCAGATGACGAGGACACACCTGAGCTGGAACCTCACTCTCCAAACTTTCACACCACGCCAACGTGAGGCCATTTGAGGCCATGGTAGATTCAACGTGCACCAGCCTCCATGTACACGACGGTCTGTGGTTGAATTCGAACTCGTAACCCTCCGATTGCTAATCTGTTACTCTTCCAACCGCGGCTTTACAGAAGAGAGAAATACACCCAGGTAGAAATGCATCTGACATTAACCGAATCTGCGCCGCCTACAACTGGCAGGGTGCTAGCGTAGTGGGTATATCCACTGAGCCACGGCGGCTTCTCGTAATTTTGAACCACGGTCATATGGCGAGATATATTCATTGGAACAGAACTAGACGAGGTACAATTTTACTCTTATCTGAATTGGAGCACTAGGGTTCTATTTGCTTGCAGTGGATATCATTCCGTGTTGGTTTATATTATAGTTTTCCAAATGTGGACACGATTACTCTTCTGTGTCAGTAAAAACTTTCATTGTGTGTGTCTATTACTTGATGTTGTAGGTCGTGTCTGGCGCAGCATGGCCAAATGTGGCCCTTGCGCCATAAAACCCCCAAACCAACCAACCAACCGAAATGGGTGCTGAAGGAATCTCGGGGAAATGCTAACATCTGCGGATATAGAGGCGTTGAGGAGCAAGAGTAGGTAATAAAAAAAGTTGTAGAGTATAGTAGAGTAGGTAAATAATAATAAAAGAGGTTGCAAACGAAGGTATCCTGGACTGGGCTGTGGCAAGAAAAAATTTAATTGCTGTTCTGAATTCTGTCATTTTATTTGGTATTGGTATTGGTATTGGTATTTTCATAACGTCACACTGGAGCAACACAACGGGCTATTGCATTTTATTTGGTTAAACGCTGATTTAGTACGATAACAAGTCTTAACTGAAAAGGGAATTAACTGCAAATAGTCGACCATGACGATTTAATCCTTCAAGCGGTTACGAGATATCTCGTCAAAGATCGTGTCACTTTTGCTAATGACGAGATCTCTCGTCGAGACAAAACTATTCTCGAAGGGAAAGTTATTTTAATTAACGTCGCACTGGGAGCAACACAACGACTATTGGCAACGGTCAGGGATCAATCCCAAATTAAAAGATCCATGGACACCACGCAATTTTGAACCACGGTCAGATGACGAGGTCAACACCTGAGCTGATACCCCATTCTCCAAATTTCCTCATTATGCCAACGTGAGGACATTTGAGGCCACGACAAATTTGACGTTCATCCCTTTGTACACTATGGTATTGGATTGGATTCGAACTCTCAACCCTCCGGTTGCTAATCCGTTACTCTTCCATCCGGGCTACCTCGACCCCTCGATGGGAGAATGAATTTCCAAGAAGAAAAAACAAACTATCCCTTGCCTAAAATGGTGACAGTTTGGAACAGGTTTTTGCATCAGAGGCTAATCACTACAGGGCAGTTTTAGACACGAAGATAAACCACCAAAGATAAAAATCAAAGATTAAAGAAGGGTTAGGAATGTTGCTTTCGAAAATAGAGTCTAATATAGACAAAGTTGAAAAACAACACTAGAGGCTTCGTTCTCATTAGTTATTTTTAATTTTACTGATTTGATTGATATTAAAGCGAAACGCTCCGGATTCAGGCAAAGTTTTTTGACGAACAAGATTTTCTCTATGGAGGCGGTCAGCCTGTTTGTACTCGATTCAGATTGACCCGGTTTCTGTTGTGAAAACATTCTTACAGGGTTTCTAGAGGTAAAACCGCATACGTGAACCTCCCAAACGAAGAGATCATAATGGGAAAATATTAAAGAAAAAGGTATGGCTTGTTTTGTTTGTCTCCTTTCTTCACCATTAAGGAAACACTTTCTAAAGTTCTCGGAAAGATTGAGCACGAAATAACTCGATGCCTCTATTAATTAACTGGACAAAGAATGCAAATTTAGTCATGTTCTCAATTGATAGGTCATTGATAGGTAACTATGACACAACGAATTACGTCTTTAATCATTAAATTTAAATACACTGGGTACCTAATTTTTCGTCTTTCAATACTTAAAAGCTCGACCATTGACCGCTATGGCCACTTCGTGTTCGATGCTTCAGCGAAGAGAAGACGTATCCGTCTTAATTTCAAAATTAAGTGTCACAATGAAAGGACCGGCAAACAGATGTGCTAAAAGCAGAAAAAACTCAATTTTTAATATTTTAGCATAGTTGTCATACATTTGTATTTAAATTCATCCGTTTTCCTAGCAATATTAGGGGCCGCGGTGGCCCGGTTGGAAGAGCAACGGACTTGCAACCGAAGGGTTGCGAGTTCGAATCCAGCCAAACACCGTCGTGTACAAAGGGGGCTGGTGCACGTTAAATCTGTCGTGGCCTCAAATGTCCTCACGTTGGCGTGGTGTGGAAGTTTGGAGAGTGGGGTGCCAGCTCAGGTGTTGCCTCGTCATCTGACCGTGGTTCAAAATTACGTGGTATTGTCCTCGGATCTTTCCCTTTGGGATTGATCCCGGACCGTCACCAATAGCCCGTTGTGTTGCTCCAGTGTGACGTTAATTGAAATACCCCCTAGCAATATTAGAATCATTATCAAATAATAGGCGTTTTCTGTAGATGTTCTAAACGTGTCGTGTCAGTTGACTTGTTTTTCGAATACGGCTTCAGCCACCAATGAAAATTGGAAAGAATGAACTCCGAATGGTTGATTTCACGTAGGCGTGGTATTGAAGTTTGGAGAGTGGGGTGCTTCAAAATTACGTGCTGTTGTCCTCGGATCTTTCCCTTCGAGGGATGATCCCGGACCGTCGCCAATAGCCCGTTGTGTTGCTCCAGTGCGACGTTAATTAAATACCTACCTACCGAATGGTGGGTTGGTTTGGGGTTTTATGGCGCAAGGGCCATATTTGGCTATGCTGCGCCAGACACAAGACATACATCAAGTAATAGACACACTGAAAGTTTTACCGACACAGAAGAAATACACCCAGGGAGGAATGCACCTGACAGGAATCGAACCTGAACCTCCTACAACTCGAAGGTTGCTAGCGCAGTGGATATACCGACTGAGCCACGACGGCCCGAATGGAGAGATGATAGTTTTTGATTGGTCAACGCCAATTAGATTATATACCAATCGTTGACAAAACGGCGAAAACTATATTTTAAGGAAAGACCGATATGTGTAATGAGAAAGCATTGAAATAGCGAAAGTAAAATATTCGAATTCCATGTTTGCACAGAATCCCACATAAAGAAAACAGTAAACAAGGAAGTAAATTACCAAATATAAATCTACGATTACAGTGGTGCCTTGGTTAACCGCTTCAGATAACGACGTACTTGGTTAACGACGATTGGCTGTAAGCAAAAATATCTTGGTTAACGACACAGGCTTTGGTTTACGACTCTTCATTCTGTGAACCTCTATCCGACCTTAAAATCGGAATTTTCCGATCGTCCTCTACCACGCGCGGGAAGATATTGTCAAATAGACAACACGGTGATCAGTAAAAGCTCTGGTATGTTTGACCCATCAAAGCGAGCTGTTTGTTTTCCGTTTATTGTTTTGTTTGTAGCGTACTGTGCTTTATTTAAAAATTTGTGGTTATAAATGCGTTTATGATTAAAATGAGTATTTAAGCATTTTTTAATGCGCGCGTTGGTTCATATAGAATACACTGGGCACAGTCAACCTGGTCCCCATTCAAACTTTAAACATTCAAACTAAGCACATTCAAACTTTCATGGTGGGAGGTAGGGGTTTTGTCCGACGTTGAAGCTACTTTCTGTTATCACCGCGCAACAATGGCTCAATGACAAAGCAGGTTGTACTGCAGTGCGCAGGACAAGGACTGGGTGTACCAGCCGGTGTACCGGTCATCATTCTTCAAGTTGAGTTCGTTTCATGGTGGGGCCAGTACGTAGTTAAATTTGTGAAAGTAAGTACGTCTCTGAGGCTTCAAACAAGTTTTATAAATTATGTGAAATATTGTGAGCCCATGTCTCAAAAAAAAGAAATACGTTCGTGGTATATTTACCGGAATATCTGAAGATGGGTTTCATCGAATCTGTTGTAAATAAACAACTCCCAGTGTGTTTATTGTGTCAAAACATTATCCAATGAAACAATGAAGCCAAGTGGATTGCGAGAACATCTTGCTACAAAGCATCCAAAAGATAAAGACAAGTCCATTGAATATTTTCAGGAAATTATAAAAAATTTTAAAATCGTCCAGCAATCCTTGGATCATTTAAGAAACAAAATGCAACGAACGAAGATGGATTAACTGCCACTTATCGCATTTCACAATTAATTGCAAAAAGTGGCAAAAGCTATAATATTGGAGAAACTTTAATAATACCCTCAAAAAAGAATTTATCTCAGCAGGTAATGCATCAGGATATACCTGAAGCTTTAAAAACGTTGTCTCTAAGCGATAGTACAGTAAAGCGACGAATTGAAGAAATGACAAAGTTGAAAATAAACTTATAGTTATTCTCCAAAACTCTTCATTTTCTATACAATTGGACGAGTCTACCATTGCAGATAATAATGTTTTATTGATGACATATGTACGTTATTTTGATGAAACAATATATTACGAGAAGAAATGCTATTCGCAATAAATCTCATTACAGATACAAGAGGATTATCAATATTTAATGCTGTGAAATCATACTTTGCAAAAGATAATATACTTTTGAATAATATTGTTGCACTGATGGAGCACCATCAATGCCAAATGTTTTATGTATTCATTGTGTTGTGCACAGACAGCATCTTGTAAGAAAACATTTAAGTACAAGTCTCCATTCATCATTAACTATATTAATTAGAGCTGTAAATAAGATCAAATCCAATGCCAAACATGATAGAATGTTTCGACAGCTGTACCAGGACGTTAATGAGGAATTTATTAGGTTACTTTTACACACAGAAGTTCGGTGGCTGTCAAGGGGTACATGTCTGCCTCGTTTTGTAACATTATATGATAGTGTCATACATTTTTTAAAGTATTATTGAGACCAATCTCTGTCAACAATTAAAAACCGTAAAGAATGGTGCATTTTATTTGGCAGATATTTCAAGAGATTTAATGAAAATAATTTGTAGCTTCAAAGAGATAATAAAACTCTTATATATTGCCAAAATATTGTGTCATTATTTATCGACAAACTTGATCTTCGTTATAATCTATTGTAGAGAAAATTTCATCAGTTTCCCGAATTATCAAAGATGATGTAACTCCAGAGGAGATTGAAAAATTCAGTAGCCACCTTAACGAACTTAAATTGGATATGGAAAAACGTTTCGAAGATATTTTGAACTTGAAGATGTGTGACTGGATGAAAAATCCTTTTACTGTAAATATTGAGGAGGCTGGTACAACTTGCAAAGAACTGTTAGAACTTAAATATGATTAAGAGAGTAAATATAATTTCGATAGTGATGGATATGAAAACCTATGGCTAAATGAAAAAATGCCTGCGTTATATCCAAATATGCGGAAAATGATATTCAATTTATTGATACCTTTCCCTACCTCATATCTTGTAGAATCAGGCTTTAGTGCTGTTAATCATATCACCAAACAGAGAAACCGTCTGAATATTTTCGAAAGAGACCTTCGTTTGTTCCTTACGAAAATTGAACCAGATATCAAAGATTTAGTTTCGCAGCATCAGCCTCAAGGATCTCATTAATAATTAATTAAAGGTCATTTAATAGACTTTGCACTTTTATAGTTTTAATATTTAATTTTCTTTTTCTTCAATTTAAGCAGCTTCCGTACTAGTAGGCGCTGTATCGATAGAAATGCAGCAAATTAAATTTCTGTGTTTTGTAAACATGCAAAGATATATCATGTAAATAAAAAGATAAATTTAACTACATATTTTACTAAACCTCCACTCAAAAATTACGAGTACTTTTCAGTTACGCTAAATTAAGTTACTGCGGAACCGGTGGGCGGTAAGAAAATTTTACTAGCAACAAAGATACAAAAGTCGGCGGTAGGTATAAAAAGGTTGACTACCCCTGATATAGATAATATAAATCGGATAAAGATAAAGATCTATTTAATGAAAAGTCCATGCAGTTTTTTAGAAACATTTAAAAAGAGACAGAAGCAAACAACCCTAGACACGTTTTATAGGTCCTTTTGTCAAAATACTTCGATGTGAGCCCAACTGTCCTGGTGAAGATTGATAATTAAAAACTGTTTTCTTGAACAATTCATTTTATTAATGTTAATTTTTTTTGTAGCAAAATAAATTATATTTACCATATTTTTAGTACATTTTAAGTTTTGTTTTATCTGCATTTTTAGTATGTACTATGGTTGTGGGAAAGAGCTGGAACAAATAATCAATTTTCAATTAAATCTTATGGGGAATCGCGCCTTGGATAACGAAGGTTTTGGTTAATGACGGTAATCCTGGAACGGATTACCGTCGGTAACTAATTTGCATCATATGTGACATTTACTTAATAAAATAACAATTTTTCATACCACACTAAATATAATAATATTATAAATTCCTCTCATATGATAGAGATATTCATTGTAAGCCAGCAAACCAGAAGTAAAACAGATTTTACTTCCTGTTACCCAAAGGCTTTCGTATGATACATTTTGGGGTTACCTTAAAATGCAATTTATCGACTTTGGCGTTTAATCTAATTGGTGTTAACCAAACAACTATCGTATCGTAGGTATCAAGTGAGACACAGTAAGAAAGACACAGAAGTGTTCTGAGAAAACGAAGGGGTAAAAATTCTACTCACTAAGTGTGTTTCAATAGAAGAAATCTAACCTTCATACAAAGAAAAATGACAAAGTATACTTTACCAGTCTAAATAAAGATCCCCAATTCTAGTCTAGAATAGCTAAGCTCATATTTAAAAAATTTTGAATTAGAGTTTTTCACTTCTAGCCGACGATCTATTACATCATTATTTTTATTGACTATCTACTGAAATCGTGAAATCGTGAAATCGTATTCGAAAAACAAGCTGAGATGTAACGTTCGGAATACGTTCAGGAAGCACGTTCCATCTTATAAACACTACACCACCGACATTTAGCTTCACAGAAAGCCTCTCAAAAGGGAGGTTTAACGATCCAAGGGGTTTCGACGAGATTTCCCGTTCATTCAGATCAGATAGACCAATTTTGCTAATGACAAGATATCCCGTCAAGATATTGCTGATGTTTTTTATGATGGCGAAATCAAGATCTGGTCAGTTTTTTCTAATGAAGAGATATTTCATCCATCAAGATCTGGTCCTTTTTGCTTAATGACGAGATACCTCGTCCACTAGGAGGGTTAAATTCCTTTTTCTGTTGTTTCATGCACTTTTTATAAAAAGCTTTTAAATAAAGTTGGAATTTCTTAGGACATTGTTTGGTTTTTAGCTGTTTTTTCTACTCTTGTGGACTATAAATGCATTTTATACAGCACTTTCAAGCAGTTTTTAGGTAATCAATTACTGTGATCTAAAAATAGAGTTGAGCATTTTTGTGTATTGGTCACCATCTCAAATCACACGCCAAAATAAATGTAATGATCGTCAGCAGTGACCAGATCACCATGATGGTTATTACATGTAACCACTTTCCTTTTGAAACGACAGTCTGATGTACCTTCCACAAAAACTGCATGAATTTATCTTTACACGATTTGACATCCTTCCAAAATTTATCTTTTTATTCATGTATTTTGCATTACCATGCTTCGCCATTTTTCATCCATTCCAGAAAATAGACTTGTTTTTCGTCGTTTAAAGTTCAACATGGGTTAAAAACCAGAAACGGTTTCCCTTTCAAAATAAATCAAAACTTTAAAAAAGCGTCGTCTCAAATCAAAGCTGCCAAATTTGTGGGAATAGACGACGCACTTGAGCAATCAAAGGACGCAAGACGGAACATAAAGAAAATTGACGAATGTCTGGATCACAAGAGGTTTGCGTAATCTAAACTTCCCCCCCCCCCATAGAATCCTAAATGAGTGAAAAAGAAAACTTTTCAAAATGACGAAGCCTTGTCGGTGATCAATTATAATTAAGTCCAAATTGAGCTTTACCAGTTTTGATTGTTTTTGTTAATTTTTTCAAATATTGTAGTATTTCTTTATGTTTTCTACATGCTAGTACACTCACGCATAGTATCTGTTGTCTTCTTAATTGTTTATATCTATTGATGGCAGTGTTTTTTTATACCTCACATTTATACTTAATTCAAATCCATTTACAATAAATATACAGGGTGAGTCTAAATTGTTTTTACAAAATAAGAGGGGTGATAGTACCCATCGAGACGAGTAATAATTACCATGGAACATAGGGTCGCATTCCACTCTGAGTAAAATTAGAATTTCAACATGAACTTACAACAGTGTTGGCAAACGAATGAACGATACCAAAAGTTGCACAATCTGATTTATTGATCAGAGAAAAACTCACAGCAAGTGCTCAAAGTGGCGGCCACGCGTGTCGTTCCACAGTTCACACCGGCGAAGGAATGACTGGCGCACCCTCTCGAAGATTCCTGGTGTTGTGTTAATTTTGTCTGCGGCAACACCGATTCTCGCTACGAGATCTTCAGCCGAGTCCACAGGCGTCTGGTGCACTAAAGATTTCATGCGCCCCCAGAAGAAAAAGTCCAGTGGGTCGAGGCCCGGTGAGCGAGGAGGCCAAGCCACAGGTGTCCGCCACGTCCGATCCATCGTGCGGGATATGTGGCATTCAAGAAGTGGTACAAAACGACGTCAGAGGCAATGACTTGTTCGTGCTCGACGCGTTTCGACTTTACTCTTTTCTACCTCTCTGAGTGGAATTCGACCCTATGTTCCATGGTAATTATTGCTCGTCTGGATGGGTACTATCAACCCTCTTATTTTGTAAAAACAATTTAGACTCACCCTGTATGCATCGATATAAGCATTTTATATCTCAAAGGAGACACTGTAGCCCGATTGAAAGAGTAACAAATTACAAACCGGAGGGTTACGAGTTCGAATCCAACCAAAGATCGTCGTGTACAAAGGGGGCGGGTTCACTTTAAATCCGTCATGGCCTCAAATGTCCTCACGTTGGCGTGGTGTGGAAGTTTGGAGAGTGGGATGCCAGCTCAGGTGTGACCTCCCCATCTGACAGTGGTTCAAAGTTGCGTAGTATTATCCTCGGATTTCCCCCTTAGGGCTTGATCCCGGACCGTCGCCAATAGCCCGCTGCGTGGCTCTAGAGCGATATTAATTAAATACCTACCCTACCTTATACCTCAAAAAATACAAATAAATCTCTTTTCACGCGTTCACTCACGTTTTCTTTTCCACGCTGATTTCTATCTTCCAGATTTCTCATTACCCTGGTGATGGTCTATGGTAATGAATAACCGGGTTACTTGGCAAAGAGGGGTACTGCAGTTCAGACTAGTAGACTAGTTCGCAGAATTCTATAAAGACGTACATCGAGAAAAAAATTCAAAGAACATTTTCTGCCAAGAACCAATAACTAGAAAATCAAATAAACCTTGGCTTATTGATCGTAAACATTTCCCAGACGCATGGAATAGACATACGCCATATGCAAATTTGTAGCATTTTCTCGAGTTCTCCACTGAGGGCAATAGTGGGAGGTTGGAGGACAGATAGACAGATATTTCCCTTTATCTTGTCTTACTTTTTCTTATTAATTTTATGTATTGTTTATTCGTATTTTTGTTATGAAGCATTGTTTGTGCATTCTGATTTTCTCTGCATAACCATGTAATTCAAAAATATGTAGTAAATAAATGTAAAATATTGCACATTATAGCAATTCGGTATATATGGCTCCTGCTCAAACTAGAATGTTCCACCTCCAAATGTGTCTACTTCCGCGAAAACAAGGGGGCAGTCTTGGTTCAGTGGGTATGCCCACTGCGCTAGCAACGTGCTAGTTGTAGGCGGCGCAGGTTCAATTCCTCCCTGAGTGTATTATATATCTTCTGTATTAGTAAAACTTTTCTTGTGTGTATGTCTATTTCTTGTTATATTGTCTATCTTGTGTTTGGCGCAGCATGGCCAAATACGGCCCTTGCGCCATAAAACCCAACACAACCAACCGTGACAGCATCAGAGACATCCAATTCGAACATATATTGTCCACAAATAACGAACTCGACGAAATTTGTCGAGTTTAATTAATCTCCGGGGTCTAAAACAAGGTGAAACAAGGAGTTTGAGCTGGTACTTATTTTACACAGAAACTTAAATAGCGATAGAATAGGAGTTCACTCTGCAGACAGGATAATTCAATTTTTTGTTACAAAATGTAACAACGAACGTAGGTAGGTAGGTATTTTAATTAACGTCACACTGGAGCAAAACACAACGGGCTATTGGTGACGGTCCGGGATCAATCCCAAAGGTAACAAAGAACGAAAATCAATAAATGAAAATAAATTATGTTCAGATTAGATAGCGCATATGTTTGAAAACTATTTCATATTGCAAAAAACGATAATTCCCTTGATGGATTGCTAAATGGATTTACCATGATGGGCTTTCTAATTTTTTTACGTTCAACTGTGTTTTTTTATATTTTCGTCACATAAATTTTATATTAATGCACAACTATTAAATAATATTCAACATTTATAAGCATCGCTAATATTAATATATAAATAGTAATAATTTATAGCAAAAATAAATATTAATAATTGAATCGTATATTTCAGAAACCCGTCAACAGATATTTTTGAAAAAGTACACTTAGCGGGTTTCTGAAATAGACGATTCAATTATAAAAAGCAGCAAATACAAACTCTTTAACGTTATGCTGAGGCGTCACAAATTGTCTACAGTTTACTTTGCCTGGAATTTCTAAATCAATGCAGCTATTTTCAGCTCAACCTAAGAAGTAAAATTTAGCATACATCTTTACTCTGAAAGGGATAGCAATCAACAGAAAACGTTAAAAGAACACAAGAACGTGAAGCGGACAAAGTTCAAAAAGTTGTTCGACGTAATTTTGAACCATGATGACGTCACACCCGAGCTGGTATCCCACTCTCCAAACTCCCACACCACGCCAACGTGAAGACATTTGAGGCCATGACAGATTTAACGTATACCAGCCCCCTTTTTACACGACGGTCTTTGGTTGGATTCGAATTCGCAATCCTCCGGTTGCTAATCTCCTACTCTTCCAACCGGGATACCATTGCCCTAGGGGGAAATGAGAGAAAGTAAGATAAAAATATCATTTGCTGAGGATCCAATTAATTTGTTACGCCTCAAGAACTTAAGTACATTTTTATCCAAAACTTCAAAATTTTAATACTCATTCCACATTCAGACTAATTAAATAAGCGAGTTTCACAATCACTATAAAAATATACTTATTGCATTATAATTTAAGTTTTTAGAATAGAATCTTTTACGACGGAGGTCAACGACAAATCAGAAAACTGATGCATAAATGTCCGGAAAAAAAGGCTAAAATCTCTCTTATAGACAGCTCAGGTGTTGACCTCGTCATCTGACCGTGGTTCAAAATTACGAGGTATTGTCATCGGTAGGTATTTAATAAACATCGCACTGGGGCAACACAATGGGCTATTGGCGACGGTCCGGGATCAAACACGAACGCAAAGACCTAGGACAACACCACGTAATTTTGAATCACGGTCAGAAGACGAGATCACACCTGAGCTGGCACCCCACTTTAAAAACTTCCACACCAAGTCAACGTGAGGTCATTTGAGGTCATGACAGGTGCACCAGCTCCGTTGTGCTTCCCAGAGCGATATTAATTGACTATCTACATCTCATAGCCACAGAGAAATATTACCGCATCTGCATTTAGTTTGATAGGAAATTCCTCCCTTATATGCAATTCCCGTTGTGTTGCTCCAGTGAGACGTTAATTAAAATACCTACCTACCTACCCTTATGCAATACGCGCCTCAGTAAAATAATTCATTCAGACAAGTTTTAATTTTCATTTACTTTGAAACGAACTATCATACTAGAATGTAACTGTGTACGGCAAAGTTTGTATTCTTTGATTGGTGACTAACAGTTCCCGACTTGTCTTTGCCTCTTATACGCGGAACTGATGATAAACTTGAGTGAAAAAAGTTTTCATTCAGAATTTTTTAACCACTGCTTATATAATTGGAAGATAATCTTATGCAATTCGCTTCAGTAAAATTATTAATAGACATGTTAAATAATCGTCAAAGTGACTAAAGCCTTTGAAGAAGAAACTGAGACAGTTTAAATTTGCATTTACCAAATGAACTGTCGGATTAGATTGTAACTGCGGGTTTCCTAATCTGGCAAAGTATTGCATTCTTTGATTGGTGACCGGCAGATCCAGACGTGTCTCCGTAAATATGTAATCGGCTGTTTGCGTGACTGTCTGGTTTTTCTTGAAATACAACAGCCAGGTATACAGTCAAAACACACCAGGTACGTTGAACTAGGAATGGGGTCTAAAGCAATTTATTCGTTTGGGTGTATTACGAAATGGAATTGTATTTAACTGGAATTGTTTACATCCAGCGGAGTAACGAGGCAATCAGTTATGAATCCCTTCCCACACCTACCTGTCAGAGAATGAAGTTTGGTTAAAATTTTTATTTATGATTTATTCAAATTACAGGAATTGGGAGCAACAAATAAGTATATTACGTTTATTGTGGTTACTCTCTTTAGATGAAAGTTGGTGGCATTGAGAGGAGCTTCAAAAAGTGTGATCAACATGTCAACTAGTAGTCACGTGATTGCTCTGTGAAAAATTGACTAAGTTGTGCGATTTGGTATCTTATTTCCTCGTTTGGCGATATAACATCCTATGACAGGGTAGGTTTGTGAATGTACATTACTATAGGGTGGTGACAAAAGTGGTGAAATCCTCAGTCTACTACCATCAAATGATGAACCAATGGACCAATCAGATGATGAATCAATGAATGGGCGTCTTCTCCCTTCCCGTGGACCAATCATGTGATGAAAGTCAAGTTCCACCAGCAGACGAAAGCAGTCTATGGATCAAGTTACTACTAGTTTTGGTCACATGATCTTGGGCACACAAAAAGGTAACCAATTCGCACTCTACTTTTATACTTCCTCTATGGTCTGTCTTATGTTTGACGCAGCGTTGCCAAATATAGCCCTTGCGCCATAAAACTCAACCAACCATTTTATTTGAGCCTCTATTGTATTTAGGCCTTCATTTTCACTGAAGTGGTGCTTGGGGTATGAGATTTCCTCGCCCTTGGGCAGCTCATACGTATAAAATGCTAATTTCTGTTTATTTGGTCTGGAACCTCCCTGATGACGCCCATGCAACCTCATGACTTCAATGTTTTCACATCTCTTGCTTTTGATTATCTTTATGAATTAGGATCTATTTCAATTACAGGAATTGAGAAAAACAAATACATATACCTATGTCGTTGATTATAGCTACACTCTTTAGATGAAAGTGGATGGGACTGAGCATTGCACTGAAGTACCAAAAAAACTGGTATACTAGTCTAACACTTGGTAGGCCTCCCACGGGAGTGAAGTTCAGAAATACGACATCGGGGCTTCGTCTCCACCAGTTGCGGAAGTATTCTGTAGGCATTGAACAGCATACTTCTTGCAGAGTGGTTCACAATTCTGTTGTGTTCCGAGGTGTAGGATTTCTGTGTTCCACAGCGAATTGCATGGAATCCTAGATGTCTCTCATAATCTTGAGATCTGGGGACTTTGGGAGTAGGCAAAATCCCAGACTCAGATGAGAGTTCCTCTAATCATAATTTGGCGTTTCTAGACTTGTGTGGTGGCGCATTGTCCTGTTGGAAGAGGCCAAAGCTATCAGAACTCAGGATTCAAACGGGTGAAATTCAGAAGGATGCATACATAGAGTTTACCTGGTAATAGACGTTTGTAGACGTACCAGGAATTTCATTGAATGTCAGATAAACTAACCCTATACCATTACGGACCAACCACTAGCCTGTACAATTATCTGTGGATAATGGGATCTATGGCTTCATGGGTTTTTCTTCACAAATATATCTTTCTATCTTTTCCCGATTCATCCAAACCCCCAAAGATGCTATAAGTGTCAGAGGCATGTACATTTCCAGGCTTCATGCCGATCACCTGAAATTTGTGCCAGATGCTCAAAACCCGAACATGGCGAAAACTGTACTGATGAACCTGTATGCTTCAATTGTAAGGGAAATATTAATCCAGGTCTTGTCCTCAATGTGAAAAATAAAAAGAAATCCAAAGTAAAAAGATAAAACAAAAGATTTCATATCTCGAAGCAAAAAAACTAGTAGAAAGTCAGACACCAAGAGCAAATATTTCGTACGAGTCTGTAATTAAACTGATGAAATCCGTTGCTATCCAAACGGGTACCATTCCCAATAAAGAAATTGAAAAATCCGTTGCTGTCCAAACAGATACCATTCCCAATGAAGAAATTAAAAATACAATTGTACAAAACAAAGAAACAATCGTCCAAGAAAAAGATGCAACCATTAAAATATCAACAAAAACAAACATTCCCAAACCATCTGATTTTGATCTTAAATACACTTCTAAAACAAAATCACAAATCAAATTAGATGCTACAAAATCTAATAGAATCGATGAAAAATACTGGGAGACCTTTTCTTCATCTGGTGAGAAAATGGAAATAGGCAAAAATAAAAGGAGTAGGACAAACGCACAAAATCTGAAAGAATATCATAATGGTTAAAATAATATTTTGAAATTGCAAAGGCTGACATAACCATGTTGAGAATGTGGAGACTGATTGTTGCCATCCTGTATGTCTTGGTCTGCAGGAAACTGTTTTTGACACCAGCAGTATGCGCAAAAATTGGAAGATATATCGCAAGAGATAATTTAAAAAACAATCATGTTAGTGGTGTAGCGCTTCTGACTTGTCTGGATTGCCCATCTTCGGCTGTTTAAATTTCATACTTTCAAAAATTTATGCAGTTTTATATTTTGTACATATGTAAATTAAATTCTTCAGTCTCATTAGTTATGCCTCAGATGATCTTGTTTTTATTGTCTGACTAAATACTTTTATTCTTATCTGTACATTTTACATGTTTTAAATTTACCTTTCATCTTTGTCTTGGAGACTTCATTTTTAAATGTTCTGCGCTTTTATTGGGCTATATTCTGTCTTGTGTTTGGCGCAGCTTGTCCGCTTTTGGACCTTGCGCCATTAAACCTAAATCAACCAACCAACCATCTATCTTTCCGAAACAGTTGTAACTCGTCAGACCAGGCTACTCGTTTCCAGTCAGCAAATGTCCAGTGGGGGTGTTCCGAACCCAGGCGATTTAAAATGAAGATGATAGAGGTAAAATATGGCTAATCTGTACAACATTATTTTCGTTAATACATAAATATTCCCAATTATAATTTTTTTATTGCAATCAATTGTTGATTGTGCATAAGTACAAGCAAAATGACGACCTTCATAAACCCTATCAGGGGCTCACACACATATATCTGTTCAGCAACCTGCAGCTTACCGCATTTCTTATCGGGTTTGACTTCGACCAATCGAATCTTTCCCAGGATTCTTTCAACCAATGGATGTGGTTATTCCGTCAATGCGTACTGTGTGGGAAAAGCAACACTACACTTCTCAGGTGTTGACCTCGTCATCTGAACGTGGTTAAAATTGACGAAGTGTTGTCCTCAGATTTTTCACTTCGGGTGATCCCTGACCGTCACCAATTGCCCGTTGTGTTGCTCTACTGCGATTCAAACAGATTGAGATTTCCTCTACTGTTCATAAACTTAAATTCATCGCGGGGGGCTGGTAAAAGTGAACGATATAGCCTATAAACGATACATCAAAGCGCGAAATCACAAAGGTTACAGTGTGGTAATTTACTTTAACCCCAGCGATTTTCAGCTGTTATCATCTCATGGCACATATAAACTAATTAGTAAAATTCTGCACACCAAAAAAATGTAGGAAATCTTTTGCCGATTCGAAAAAGAAATAGGTATGTTTTATTGATTAAAAAAATAGTAAAAACAAAGTTTTTGTGATTTTTAATGGCCAAGACACAGGACAAAGATAGACTAGAAAACATCCAACAAAAACAAACAATTACACGAGATACAAAAAGAGATCCGCGCGAGGAAAACGGATGAAAGAGTAATTACCAACCCTTTTTGCTCCAAAGTGGCTTTTAAAAAATATATTTTTGATGCCATTTTTTATACTTTGTAATAAAAAATTATACTTAAAATAATTTATAAGGTTATTATTTAAATGGGCATTAAAAATACGGATATAATTTGAAATTAATTTGTGAACAAACTTGTCAAAAATTCTAAACTAAACCCTGAAAGGAAATAAATTTTACACAATTTAAACCATTTCGTCACCCATATATTGCACTCCAATCTCTGCTTTACACAAACTGAAGTTATCAAAATGTACAGCAGAGAAGTTAATAAGCCAAGAACTATATTCCATTTCCAGCAAATTTCCCTCGTGTATTATGAAACGATATTTAGATCTATTAATATTCATTTAAAAATCCATTATCGTGCTAATAAGCGATTATCTCACCAGACGCAGTTTCGAAAAATGATGAAAGCATCAAATACGACTGTTATAAATGACTAGCATGTTTGAATCAGAGCAAAAGCTGCTATTATATTTATACAATCGAGCAATTTTTAAGTTACACATAAAGAAAACTTAAGAATGTCTGCACTTAATAAGATGTTTAATGGATTAAAATTTCTACTCTTCAAGTATAAACTTTTCCATTTAACATTTGTTTAAACTCTTACGAAAAAACAAAATTTCATTTAAAACTGGAAGCATTTTTGTTGAAACAAATGGTGGTAGCACGTATTGTGCAGTTGAGCCTAAGAATTCGAAATATGTTTGACTGAATTCACCAATGTTTTGATTTTTTTACCTCGTAATTCTATATTAAATTACACTGCTGTTCATTGAAAATGCAATATCAGAATTGCATAGACCAAATATTTGACAGACGGTTAGTTTATCATGGCAAATGCAAATGATTTGTGAATTTTTCTTTGTAGAATGCTAATTAAATTGAAATGAATGTCTCACGAGCAGCTCAGATCATCTCCAGTTTTTCAAGGCTGGCACATCAGTCATTATCCACATCAGTTTATACCGACAGTGATGTAAAGCAAAGACAAGCGAAATATTCAACACTCTTGCCAGAAAGGGACTCATGCTTATTTGATTTTATACCACAGAACACCTAATATCTTTTTGCGGAACACAGAGGTTATCAGAGATATGTCAAACATCCGCGGCTCACTGGACAGAAATCCACGGCTCCTTTAGAAGCACCAACAGCGATATCAACCAACGACATTAGAGAAATAATCAAATGCAGTAACAGACCGAATAGAGAAGGATTCATGATTTTTTGTTGATTTTATAGCACTTAATACACTCTGGTAACCCGAGTTCTAAGAGATGGTATGATTTCGCCGAACACAGGTTATCAGAGAGATGTAAAACATTTACGGTTCACCAGGAGGTAGACACGGCTCCCTTGAGAGCCTTGGCCTCAAGTTTGAAAAACTCTGAATTATGGCATTATTGGTAACATTTTATCTTATGAATTACAAGGTGGTTAATGAAACCTCAGCCATTATTGACTTTGGTTTATTTGGCATTCTGTACCAACGACATTAGTGAAATGATAAAACGCATCAAAACTTACCAGGAAAGGATTTATAATTATTTTTTTGATTTTTTACTATGGAACATCGAACATCAGAATGCGGAACAGAGGTTATCAGAGATTTGTCAAGCATTCGCTGCTCACTGGACAGAAATCCACGGCTCCTTTGGAAGCTCCTACAATGATCTCAATGAACGGCATTAGTGAAATAATCAAACGCAGTGGCATACTTCGATCGGAAAAGGATTGTTGATTTCTTATTGATTTTATAGCACGTAATATTCTCTGATAATCTCTGTTCCGAGAAATCGAATGCTCTCGCAGAACAGAGGTTATCAGAGATCTGTCAAACATTCGCGGAGGCTCACCAGGAGGTAGGGCACTTGGTAGCAGTGACACTCAGTTTGATAAACTCTGAATTATAGCATTATTGATAATATTTTATCTAATGAATTACAAAGCGGTTAATGGCACCTGAGTCATTATTGATCTTGGTTTATGCCGACAGCGATCTCTACCAACGACACTAGTGAAATGATCAAACGCATCAATACTCTCAACAGAAAAGTATTCACGATACTTTGATTTTATAACACGGAACACCGACCATCAGATCACGGAACACAGAGGTTGTAAGAGCTGTCAAATATTCGCGGCACTTCATGAGGAAGGCTACAGCTCCAATTGGAGCCGCGGAACTCAGTTTAAGAAGTCTGAATTACTGGTAATATTTTACCTACCGAATTGGGCATGTTCACTGAAGAAATCATGGTTAAAGAGGCTAGATCCCGTATGTTCATTCAGATCTGTCATGGGCACAGCAGCTAGATAAAAGCTACTCAAATAAAAAATTAAGACAGAAAGACAGAAACAGTGGCGTGATGTGTAGTATTACGTTTCAGCTTTTGATATTATGATTGATGGTGTCATTTTAAAACTTTTTTTTGATTGATGGCTTTTTTATTGAATGTTTGATGGATGGCTTTTTTTTATATTATTCTTTGTGCCGAAAATAATTCGTTCCCGAGAAAATAATTTGTCTCCACACGAGTTCTGTTGAGATCAGTCCTGGGTCTTCATGTAATTCCATAAACTAAACGGAATGTATTTTAATAGATGAGTGATTGACCCAATATTTCATTTTAATTGAATACTTCCGACTTTTTTGTCTCATTTCCTTCCAATTATTCGAACACGATCTCAGTTGTTTATTGACAGCGTCAATTATATTATTACTAGCTATTTCGCCCATTTAGAAAAGAATTCAACGGGCTCTAGAAAACTCATTTTTGTTGCCAAAATAAAGATAAATATTTAAGGAAATTGAAACAGTAAAATTCGTTTGGAAACCATATATCAAATTTGTACTTTTAAATTAATAATTTTCGTCTGATTAAAAATAAAATATTTCTCCCGTTTAAAAAAAAATTCAACTGGATCTAGAAAAATCCTTTTTGTTGCCAAACGAATATCAATAAAGATACATATTTAAATTTATTTCTAAAACTAAGGAAATTAAAACAGTAAAAATCGTTTGCAAAACATGTAGCAAATTTGTAGTTTTTAATTAATAATTTTCGAGTAATTAAAAAGAAATCAGGATTCTTTACTTTGGAATAAAAATCGTTTGGTAAAATAAATATTCCTAGGCTTTTACATATAACATTCCTCCTCCGCCAGTATATCAGATTTCTAAATTTATGTTTCGTGATTTTAAACACTCACGCAGCTTAATTTAAACTGTTATAACATAATTTAATATTTATTTATTGTTCGAGTAATGTTTTGTGTACGAGTAATTTCCGTGAAAGTTTTTTAATATTTTATTTGTCCTTACCCCCCCCCCCCCTTTGATAGACAGGATTAAATTTGTACTTTAAATGCATTTTCGTCTGATTAGAAATAAATCAGAATTTTTATTTTGGCATAAATATCGTTTGATAAATTTTTTCTTGGTTTTGCACATAACCTTCTGTGTGTGTGTGTGCATCAGATTTCTGAACATATCTCGTGAGTTTAAACACTCACGCAGCTTAATTTAAACTATTATTATTATAACATGCTTTAATATTTATTTACTATACTAGTAATGTTTTGTATACGAGTATGATTTCAGTGAAAGTTTTTAAATATTTTATTTGACTTTAACCCCCCCTCCCCATAATAAATAGAATTAAATTTGTACTTTTAAATGAATTTTCGTCTGATTAAAAATAAATCAAAATTTTTATTTTGGTGTAATTATCGTTTGGTAAAATATATTCCTAGGTTTCTGCACATAACATTACTCCTCCGCCAGTGTATACATGAGACTTCTGAACATATCTCGTGATTTTAAACACTCATGCAGCTTAATTTGAACTATTATTATTGTAACATGATTTAATATCTCTTTATTGTAATAGTAATGGTTAGTGAACGATCAATTTCCGTGAAAGTTTTAAATATTTTATTTGACTTTATCATGATAGAAAGTGATCCACATCGTCGTCTATTATAAGAGGGATTTTCAGTGTACAAAAGTACAAAATTTTTATAAAGTTATTCCCGAAACAGTTCTTAAATGTAGAGATATTTTAGGTGTTTTAATTAACGTCGCACTGGAGCAACACGACGGTCCGGGATCAATCCCAAAGGGAAAAATCAAGGACAACACACGCAATTTTGAACCACGGTCAGATGACGAGGCAACACCTGAGCTGGCATCCCACTCTCCAAACTTTTCCTCATCACGCCAACGTGAGGACATTTGAAGCCACGACAGATTTAACGTGCACTAGTCCCCTTTGTACACGACGGTCCTGGTTGGATTGGAACTCGCAACCCTCCCTTAAATGTAGAGAAATAATTATCAGTGAAGAACAGATTGTAGTGGAGGTGGTCAAGTCTCCAAGAGAAGCAAGTTGAAAGAGAAATCTTCTTTCATGATTAAGTAGTGGTTAATAAAAGAAGACATGATCGATATCTTGAACAGGAGAATTGTTACAATCACAGAATGGTTAATCGATGATGTGGAAGTGATGAAAGTAATGATTGATTCTAGCAGGAACGTAGAAAATTTATGTGAGTTTGTGACATTGTTTAAAGTTTTTGAAGACCTATTTATATGGATGGATAGAATTTTTTGTACTCTTGTCTTTATCAGTCGTGATTCAGAGTTGCCAAGATAATCAATTTTGCAGTTTTCCTTTTTTTTATTTGTGATCTTGGAAGACTAAACAGATAGGATATCAGATTTTGCGGTATGTGTGAGTAGAAAGACTACATGCGGGTGTCCCATAAATTTGTCTTCGGGTCTGATACCGTCGCCAATAGCCTGTGGACTTACTCCACAGTGCGACGTTAATTCGAATGTCTACCTACCCATAAATTTGTAGACTTGTCAAAGAATCATATAAAACCAACAATATATAGGTGGTTAAACCAAAAATTTCCATCAAAAGACTTGGATTTGTTTTGTGGTATGAAAATTTTGTAATTTAAATTTTCACCGATAGATGGCGTTTGTATGACAAAAATAGGCAAATTCAATTCCTTTAAAAAGGTAGGTAGGTAGATATTTTAATTAACTTCCCACTGGAGCAACACAACGGGCTATAGGCAATGGTCCGGGATCCATCCCGAAGGGAAAGATCCTATATATATATATATATATATATATATATATATATATATAACGCCTCGTCACTTTGAACCGCAGTCAGATAACGAGGTAACACCTGAGCTGGCACCCCTCTCTAAAAACTTCCACGCCACGCCAGCATGAGGACATTTAAAAAGATTTAACGTGCACCAGATCCCTTTGTACACGACGTTCTTTGGTTGGATTCGAACTCGCAACTCTCCGGTTGCTAATCCGTTACCGTTCCAAAAGGTCTACCGCGGGACCCTTTAGAAAGGTAGGTAGGTATTTTAATTAACGTTACACTGGAGCAACACAACGGGCTATTTATGAGGGTCCGGGATCAATACCAAAGGGAAAGCCCGAGGACAACACCACGTAATTTTGAACCACGGTCTGAGCTGGCACCCCACTTTACAAACTTCTACACCACGACGTGAGGACATTTGAGGCTATGACAGATTTAACATGCACCAGTCCCCTTTGTAAACGACGGTCTTTGATTGGATTCCATGTATGACGATCGACAGAGAGGTCAATACTGTAATACGTAAGGCCTCTATCTATGGGAAACCAAAATATATTTCCTGTATAGCTCCAGAGACCACTTTTAGAATGGTGACATTCACATGTGATTTGGACCTCAAATACAATGGTTCAAAGTTCTACATACAGACGCTGGAGATTCTCACTATTTTGGACACCAGACGTGTGCCGGTCTGAGAAGAACACGCAATCAGTCCATTAGCATAGTTGAATTGTACGCCTTTTTATGTTGTGGTGTGTTTGTATGGGCCGAGGCTTTTTTCATTCGGAAGTCACAAATCTTCATGAACTCTCAGGTGACACTGTGAGAGCACGAAGTTATTACTATCACGTCTTTGATCCCGGACCCCCCACTTCCGGATGTCACCGGTACAATGGCACCAGGGCCTGAAGTCTAGGAGATCGAGAAATGTTTTTGTACTGTAATGTGCTATTGATATTATATATAGATATATTATTTTTTTATTATTTTCCTAATTTTTTTCATTATTATTATTTCATTTATTTACTTTTTTCATTATTATATTTTTATTATTTTCCTAATTTTTTTTCATTATTATTATTTTATTTATTTACTTTTTTCATTATTATTTTTTTATTATTTTCCTAATTTTTTTTTCATTATTATTATTTTATTTATTTACTTTTTCATTATTATTTTTTTATTATTTTCCTAATTTTTTTTTTTCATTATTATTATTTTATTTATTTACCTTTTTCATTATTATTTGTATTATTATTATAGTAGCTCAGATTTGCTACTTTTAAACATTTTATTTTTATGAATGAGCATCCCCTAGGAATATCTAATATCCGTATCTGGTCTGGTCTGCACGCCGTATGGGGCCTTAGCAGGTCGATACCTATTCCGAGATCCTTATCTTGTCTGCGGGCCTGATGAAAACATTTCGAGGACATGCGGGTCGGGTAAACCCGTGTGGAGGGTTATATCTAGTCTGAGGGCACTGTAAACCTATTCGGAGGGCCGTATCTGATCCCAGGGCCTCTTGAGATCATTCTAACCGGTACAACTAATTTATCTTACGAGTACGTTCCTCTATCTTAGGCTTTCATTTTTTTGCCAACGGACTGGTTAAACCACATCCCGACGAGAACAGCTATTAATCAAACATATAATAAATTAAACATTAAGTAACTTGAGTTACATTTATTTCACGAGGAGCCGTCATCTAAATTGGTACTGAACGCGGAATGTGGAGTGTCTGCTAACGACACTAAACAGATTTGGTGATTAATTTTGTGCAGATGGTTAATTTAGACACGTTTCGACAACTGGTGTGCTTCAAGTCTTTTCGTTAGTACGTTACAAATTATTTCAAGACCTCCAGCAAGGAATTTTGAACTTCCTGTGTTTCCGATACAATGAACTTAGTTCGAAAGAAATTCTCCAAGACGAACCAATCTGGCGATGCTATTCGGTTTCGGTTGATTCCAAGTTGTGAACATTAATCTTGGGTAGAGTGTTAGGTTTGGGTAAGAATTGACAAAGATTTGGTAGAATTCTACTCTGTTTCCAGAACTAGAATAGGTACTATTGTAACTCAGGCCTACTTGTAGACCTGAGTTACAATATCTCATTCAGACAAATGCTGCTTGCTTAATCAGACAAATGTCTCGCTTGCTTAAGGAACAACGACCGCATCCTGTTCTTGTTGGTAGGTATTTAATCAACGTCGCACTGGAGCAACACAACAAGCTATTGAGGCCGGGCCGGGATTAGCCCCCGAAGGGCAAGATCCGACGACAACACCATGCAATTTTGAACCACGGTCAGATGACGAGGTCACACCTGAGCTGGCAGCCCGCTTTCCAAACTTCCACACCACGCCGACGTACGTTTGAGGCCACGACAGATTTAACGTGCACCAAATCCAAAGACCGCGTACACGACGGTCTTTGGCTGGACCGTGTCTCAAACTCGCAACCCTCCGGTTGCTAATCCGATGCTCTTCAATTGGCTCCATTATACTAGAAGATATCGTAATGTTAGCATTGGACTCGTGTATCAATATGTTATGTAGAGGGTAAGGTTAGGCTCATTATCGCTTCAAGTAGTACTGATACTGATAAATCTCAATCGGTACCAGATTCTGGCAATAACACAGGTTGGTTGGGTTTCTATGGCGCAAAGGCTATATTCGGCCATGCTGCGCCAAACACAAGATATACCATATCAAGTAATATACACACAACGAAAATTTAACTGACGTAGAAGAGCAAAATACACCCAGGGTGGAATCTAACCTGCACTTCCTACACCTCGCAGGTTGCTATAGAAGTGGACATACCCACTGAGCCACACGGCTCCGGTAATAAGAGGAATAAAACGAAATGAAACTGAGAAACCCTCTGTGATTTATTTACTACAACTTTATGCACGGTCCGGTTGGGTTTGGGTTTTATGGCCAAGGGGCCATATTTGGTGGCCAAGGGGCCATATTTGGTGGCCAAGGGGCCATATTTGGTGGCCAAGCTGCGTCAAACACAACGAGGGAGGGAGCAAAAGGAGAAGAGTAGGCGAGGGTAAAACAGAACTTAGGACTGTTCTCTCAGGTACCTCGGGTTTGTGATACCCTTGCACACCTAAAGATGTGCCCCTGAGGATAGAGCAAGGTCCGGCAATCTGGATAATCCTTCTTCAATATCTGATTATGATTGTTCTCTACCAACTTCATATCCCATTTCTCACTTAGTATGTCAGGCTCAACGGCTGCATGACATTTTAATGCATGTAGTTAGATAATAAATATTGCTTCCAGTCTATCTAAATCCTCTTATCTTCCCCTTCCCATCTGTACAACTGCAAAGGTCGCCCGCATATAGAACAGCTTTCTCTTAAATCTTTGAGGACTTAATGCTGTCGTCTACTGCTAGAATTCACGCTTCTCGAAAGAGCTCAACGGTACTTAACGTTACAAGATATAAAACAAGCATTTATTTCCAAATTCAGCAACTGTCACTGTTCTGTTACTTTCTGAAAGGTTGAGTTTATTTTGTTTCAAACCTTCCCAGACATCTTTTAATCTTTGGTTTGTATTAGGACTGTTTAAGAATCCTCTTGTGCAGCATTTCAAGGATCTTGTGAGAGGATTAAGCTTTCGGCTATTTTAGAGTACACTTAAGGTTGTGAGATATAAATAGTGATAAATTGATGGATGTTTCTTTTATGCATTAAGTGGAATATTTGATGTCCCTGCTGAAATTGATTAAGACTATATAAAAGATGTATCAGATGTCACATTGAAGTGAAGAATTCTAACAATACTTACCGGGTTCGATGGATACCAAATATAGAATACTGATTGCAAGCAAAGGGTTAGGTTTCTGATTTGGTTGGTTTTGGGTTTTAAGGAGCAAGGGGCCATATTTGGCCAAGCTGCGCCAAACACGAGACAATGTCAAGTAATTGTGAAAAGAAAGGATGGAGAGAAGAAATATAAAGATCGCTTGGGCGTTAGGTTTCAGTCCACCCTCAGTAAAATGGGCAGATCCCAACGTCGAATACTAATCGCCAGGAAAGGGTTAGATTTCTGGTTTGTTTAGTGTTTTAAGGGCGCATTTGACCAAGTTGCGCGAAACACAAGACAATGTTAAGAATTGAAAGAATGGAGAGAAGAAAGATTGCTTCTTGGGCTTTAGGCTTCTGTCCACCCCAGTGATATAGCCCTCCAATGGTTCACCCCCAATAGGCAATAGCGTACCTAAGGTAAGGCGATAAGGTAGCCCTGAGTGTCAATTGAAGGGGAAGTTAACTCATTGTATTGGGTAATCGGATTCAATTGATGCAAAATTGAGAATACTAATCTGAGCAAAGAGTTAGGTTTCTGCCTCCCCAGTGAAATGGGTTAATCCCAATAGGCAGTAGTGCACCAAATGTACGGGCAGTAAGGAAATATCCCGGATGCCAATTGAAGAAGTTAATTAATTTGGTTAAGTAATTGGATTCGGTTGATGCAAAATTGAGAATAGTGATCTGGGCAAAGGGTTAGGTTTCTGGCAAACCCCAGTGAAATGGGCCGATCCCAATTGGCAATAGCATACCTAAGGTACAGGCAATAAGAACATGCCCTGGGTATTCTGGTACAAATCCTAGCGTGGATTTTTTCTTAATTCTAGCTGTATGAATGCTTCAGTCACAATAACGTGTAGAACAGCAAATTTTTTTCTGTACTTCGTATAAGCTATTGTGTTTACTACGTCTGTAGCAAACGACTTCTGGTTATCCGAGATGGCCTCTGTCTCCACTTTCCATGAGATAATCAAGGTTCAACTCTATGTATCTATTGGTGTTTGCTTGCTGGTCTTTTCTCTGCACAGTCCTCAAATAAAGGGCCTGACTCCCTTGGCCCCTTCCAATTTTTTTATAGTTGGAACCTGTCCCTAAAACATAAGGGATAAATACAACAAACAGATAATAGGGAAAGCTAAAACGCCAAGCTTAATCTCACTGTTTAGGACATCTGTTTGCAATATTAACGAAATAAAGCTGAAAAATCTAAGGGTCCTGACTCCCTTGCTTCTCATAATGATAAATACACCGAAGATGTTCATAATTATCAATCAACAAAATTAATTGCTCCGAAAATATAGTCATTTATGTAAAACAACAGGGAGCCTTTTTGCTCCACCACTATCAATAATTTTCCCTAGTTTTGCACCATTAATTTTCTAGCTTTGAGGAATAGATTTCTTGTTCCGTTTGGATATTTATTTGTTTTTCCATGCAAAATTGCGTTCCATTTGCATTTTATTATTCTTAAACCACCTGGTGGTTGTCTCGACGAGGTATCTCGTCATTTGCAGAAGAAGTGATCGAATTTTGATGGACGAGGTACCTTGCCATTAGAAGAAAATTGACCAGATCATGATATCGTCATCATAAAAAATCGGCAATATGTTGATGACGAGATATCTCGTCATTAGAAGAAAAACTGATCTGATTTTGATGGACGCGATATCTAGTCATTAGAAGAATACTGACCAGATCTGGATGGACGAGGTACCTGGTCATCAGAAGAATACTGAGCAGATCTTGATCTCATCATCTCAAAGTCGGCAGTATCTTGACGTGGAATTTCGTCAACAGAAGAAAACTGAGCAGATCTTGATGTACGAGATATCTCGTCATTAGAAGAAAACTGAGCAGATCTTGATATGCGAAATATCTCGTCATTAGAAGAAAACTGACCACATCTTGATCTCGTCATCATGAAAAATTGACAACATTTTATTGATGAGATATCTCGTAATTAAAAAATTAGTCAGATCTTGATGGACGAGATATCTCGTCAAAACCACTTAGAGGGTAGCTTTATGAATCTTTCCTTAGCAGTAGTAGTAACATGAAGAAAAGAAAATGTTAAACGTATTTCGTAAAGTCTGTTTTCTGTTACTACGTCTGATATTATCCGAGTTATTTGTTATCCTAGGTGGTCTCGGTCCACTTTACCTCGGATAATTAAGATTTTACTGCGGTCCATCTTCGCAATGAGTCAGTCTAAAGAGTGAAAAGCTTTCTCCTTTCAACACTAGAGGAGACAGCACGAGACAAGGAGCAGACTGATGGGTGACAAACTAACCGTGGAGATTCGGTCTGCCAAAACTCATTATTCCGGAGAAGGTGGTCACGGTCAAATAAACAGGCAAGTATCAATTTGTTTTCAGGCGTGGCTCGGAGAGATGTGCTGGACGCTTGGGTTGATGTACAAAGAACTGATAGCAGCGAGGGATTGTAGCTAAAGAAAATAATAGCAATTATCCCACTTTTGTTTGTCTTTTAACTTTCATAGTGGTTGTTTGGGACCGCGGTGCACTTTAAATCTGTCGTGGCCTCAAATGTCCTCACGTTGGCGTGGTGTGTAAGTTTGAAGAGTGGGGTGCCAGCTCAGGTGTGACCTCGTCATCTGACCGTGATTCAAAATTATGACGGGTTGTCTTCGGATCTTTGCCTTCGGGATGGATCGTAGACCATTGGCAATAGCCCATTGCGTTGCTCCAGTGCGGCGTTAAATAAATACCTACCTACCTGGTGGTTGTTTCAGCTAGATATCTCGTCTGTAGCAAAACTGGCCATATCTAGATGGTAGAGATATCGCGTTCATTAGAAGAAAACTGACCAGGACTTAATGGATGAGATATCTCGTTGGAAGAAAATTGACCGGGTATTGATAAACGAGATATCTCGTCATTAGAATAAAACTGACCTGATATTGATGGACGAGATCTCTCGAAAAAGGAGAAAAGTTGACCAGATCTTAATGGAGATATCTCGATATTAGAAGAAACCTGATTGGATCTTGATCTCGTCGTCATAAAAAATGGGCAATATCTTGATGACGAGATATCTCGTCATTACCACAATTGATCAGATCTCGATGGACGAGATATCTCGTCGAAATCACTTGGAGTGTTAATAATGAAAAAATAAGTGTGAAACTAAAAACTAGCGGACCCGCGCATAGTATATGTGCTAAACTTTCTTAATTGTTAATATACGCTACTGTTTGTGAAAATTGCAAACCATGAAGGAATCATGCAAATTAAACGAAACTTGCAGGAAATGCAAAACAGGTTAGGATATGCAAATGATCAGAATTACAAAGCGATCACGCGTGTGTGGGCCGAGAAACACCCTCTAAACTTCCAAGTGAGCCGTGTATAAAAAGCACTGTAAAGGTGCGTTGAAATGTGTGTATCGTCGTTTGACTGATGTAAATGATTGATTAGAAGTCAATATGCCTCGCCAAAAACGCAGAGTGCCATACGAGCAACTAACGGAGTTCTAACGGGGCCGCATGATCGGCCTCCGTGAGGGTGGTCTTTCGTATCGTGAAATCGCCACTCGCACGGGGAGTAATGCCACAACAGTGATGCGTGTGTGGAAGAGGTGGACCATGGAGAACCGGACAAGTCGAAACCCCGGCAGTGGGCCACGTAATATGACGTCACCACGGGACGACAGACGGACCGTACACCGTCCTCTCGTACGTTGGCACAACATTGGAACACGTCTACAGGTGTGTCATTGTCTGCCCTCACGGTTCGTCGACGTCTGCTGCGCCATGGGCTACGTGCAAGGATTCCCATGCGGTGGATTCCCTTGACGCTGAACCACCGACGTCTCCGGCTACAATGGGCTCACTAATACAGCCAATGGAATGCCGATCGGCAACAAGTAGTCTTCTCAGATAAGTCCCGCTACAATCTGGATTATAACGATGGATGCGTACTCGTCAGAGCTACAGAGGTGAACGCCTTCTCCCGGAGCGTCATACTGGAAGAACGCCTGGCGTTATGGTCTGGGCGCTAGTGGATATCATGGGTGATCCAGCCTACTCCAAATTGTGGGGACCCTGAACAGCGGGTACTACATCAGGGAAGTTGTGGAGCCCGAGGTCCTACCCCTCCTGCAACGCATTCCCGGAGCTGTATTTCAGCAAGACAATGCCCGTCCACATGTTGCTCGAAATGCACAAGCCTTCTTCAGTGCACGACAGGTTCCGCCTCTTCCATGGCCTGCACGTTACCCGGATATTTCGCCCATTGAGCATGTCTGGGATTACATGGACGGCGACACGCTCGTACTGATCGTCGGGCAGAGAGTACGGCTGAACTTTGGCATCAGATAGAGGCCATCTGGAATGCCATTCCTCAGCACGACATTCAGAATCTGTATGATTCGATGCCACGACGTGCACAGGCTCTCATTGCTGCTCATGGCGGCTGCACAAGATATTGATTTTCGGCATTATTTTTATTTCATTGTTCTGTAAATTTGATCGTTTATTTAAACTACTATAAGAAAAAGGAGGAATAAATTTCATTTATTTCTGATGATTCTTTCAGTGTTGCAATTTTCATAAACAGCAGTGTATATTGAATTCAGTTCCTTCTCACATTTCATCTCTTATTTCAATCAATTTATAATGAATGTTGCATTCATAGTCACATAAATGCATTTCGTACCTCTAAATGAAATGAAATGATCCAAAAATGTATAATAGTTTCGTTTACGCTTACTAGCGTCAGTTCTTTTTCCAACCAAATGTATGGCCAAAAGCTCACCTCAATCATGTTATCGCCACAATTCGATTCTGAATACTACTTCAATTTTTTCCCATTCCCTCGTTCGAAGGCGATTTGGCATTTTTTGACTCCAAACCTATGTCGCTCATATTTTTTTCTGCCCTGATTTCGATTTTCCAGATTTCTTATTGCTTTCTGTAATCAGATTGCTGAACAATTTCACTAAAGTTGCAAGCTATTCAATGTAATTTCAGCAATATCATGCAACTCCAGAGCTAAGCTACAGCATATTTAAATAAAGCGGCAAAATTGACGAATGAATCAGTTAACGGTCAATTTGATATTGTTTATGTCCACTGTTGCCAGTACACAAAAACAAACAGAGTAGATTTCTATGCAAGTATGGAACTGAAATATATACACTAAAAGAGACCCACGAATAGTATTTGAGCTGAAATTTCTACTTATATCAATTGATATCAGAGTCGTTTCTTATTTTTCAAGTCTTATTTGGATCCGTTTATAATCGATATAAGCATTGATAAGCATATTTCATACTTCCAAATGAAAAACATTCGTAATATATATATAAAACGGCATTTCATATACTTCTTACCGAGGCTAAATTCAAATTTAAAATACAGTACATGGCAAAACGTTCATACCTCAGTCATTATTACCACCATTACCTCTTCTAGAATTCCACTACCTCTACTTCAATTGCATCCTATTGAAAGGCGAATCTGTATATTTTAACATCTGAACTTATTTTCTCATTCGCTCTCGTTTTCTTTTCAGCGCTGATTTCTATTTTCCAGATTCCTCAATTGCCTTCTGCCATCAGAAAGCAATGAGGAATCTGGAAGATAGAAATCACACGCAGCGCAGAAAAGAAAACATGAGCGATATAGGTTTGGAATCAAAATATGTAAAGTCGCCTTCGAACGAGGGAATGGGAAAACATTGAAGTAGTGTTCAGAATCGAATTGTGGCAATAACATGATTGAGGTGAGCTTTTTGCCATTCATTTGGTTGGAAATAAGAATTGACGCTAGAAAAAGTAAACGAAAACTGTCATGCTTTTTTGGATAATTTTATTTCATTTAGAGGTATGAAGTGAATAGAGAATTGAAGTGAGACAAGGCGGGATAAACAAAATCAATTAACAAATTGCTTACCGTGCGATCGAAAATCGGGCAACCCTTCATCGCTTTTTTCTATTGGTTATATTATCGTATACAACGTTATTTTTCTCCATAGGCGTCAACTGTGTGTCATGTTGCGTGTTGACTTCAAGATGGTCAATTTGCAGTTCGAAGTTATTTTGGTTTCGTAAGCTGAATGTTTTTCTCCAGACCCAAGTGCATTTAAGCAGTACTTCGTTACCTATAGGAATGGGAAATACTATTATTTTTGGTGAACTGCCCTTTGCTGTTCTTGCTCTTTTTAAAAGAACTGTTCTTTAACCTGTTCTTCTGCTCACTCCCACTATTCTAAAATACCTCGATCTTCTCAAAATGTATGAACTCTTCCTTAATAATGACTGTTACCTCCTAGACAATGTGTTACCTGCAGTTTTTGGGATAGACTGACAGGACCCGGATTTCTTTGACACGTCATCTTTTTATTAGTACTTTGTATTATTGCGCTGATCTCACAAATTTGTCAAACGGCTGGGCTTGGGTTCAACTGAGAGCAACTCAAGAAAAGGCCAAGAGCAGTTTGCAAACAGTTTAAGAACAGGGAGCAGTGTGGGAACAGTTTGAGTACTTGAAGCAGCTACAGAATAGGAGGCACTTTCAGAGCAGGGAGCAGTTTAGGAACAGAGAATGAGTTTGTGTAGCAGAGCGAGGAACAAATCAAGAATAGGAAACGGCGTGAGTCGAGAACTCTAGGATGAACACCCGTGCTTCGAACTTAGCATAATTGAACAAAAGGCTTGTGGAGCAAGTTATAGCCGCGGAAAATTGGAGAAAAGATAAAAATACTTTTTTTTCTAAAATTCCAATTTTATTCCCAAACATTAAAATTGAAATAGGAAAAACTGGAATGTTTCTTTTTCAAAAAGAGCAGAGATCAGATGCTCCTGTTCTTTTAGAAGAATATGCGAAAAGGAGCAGGTTCTTATCCCCCATCGCTAGTTACATGCTCTTATGCGAGAGCAGCTGTAGAATTTTGTACACAAAAATTCGAACTTACAAGGGGAGGGGCCGAACTTAGGGTCGTGGATTGAAAATTTTATTTATGTAGTACTCCACAAGTGGAATATTAGTGCAAAGGGATTGTAACGACCCCATGACGAAGGATGAGCGCCCCTGAAGTTCCCCTGTCTATCGGGTCAGAGAACCACTCCCTCTCGGTTCCACCGGAAAAACTTCTTGGACAATTAGCAATCGGACTCTGTCTAGGGATGGGCACTTTTGGTCAAAGTATCGATATTCTCGATCGACCCGTTTCGAAGCGCATGGTATCGATACACCTAAAATATCGGACCAAAATAATCGATCCATGAAGTACCTATATTCGATACCAGCAAAAAAAACTTTTCGTTTCACATCACTCACTGTTTATTCTCGTTGCCAATACTCCACCTTGACCGGCGGTTCATGCGACCCCTTGTATCGAAATAGCTTCTCCTAGGAAATGTATCGAAGCTGTTTGACCCGATTAGAACGAATACCTGTCCGATACTCGGTTTTGACGGTGTGAGTACTTTGAGTACTGGTCCCCGTACCTGTAAATTGCATCAACTTGATATCACACTAGCATCTCCAGGGGGAAATTTCGTCTCGCTTTGAAAGCATGCCCAGGTTTCACGGTTTGTCTGCAACGATTTTCACCAAAATGTATCGATTCAAAATATCAAGCGTCGAGAGATGAAAGTATAGATACCACAAGTATCGATACACTACCGCCCACCCCTGACTCCATCTGGTTGAGACATCACCGTTACAAACCAGAAGATATTTTGAAATTAATTATTATTTTTGCTTCGCTCTTCCAATGTACAGCCCTGCAGATACTTTTAATTTGTAAATAATATGTGTTTAAAGTAAATGTAAATTTTAATTTCCAAACAGAATTACATTAACTCATCACAGGAAAGGACGCAACGCTTAGCCGTTTTTGAGAAATGCCGATTTTTAAAATACATGGGTAGGTAGCTAATTAACGTTGCACTGGAGCAATACAACGGGCTTTTGGCAACAGTCCGGGATCCATCCCGATGGCAAAGATTCGAGGACAATATCTCGCAGTTTTGAATCACGGTCAGATGACGAGGACGAAACTTGAGCTGGCACCCCACTCTCCAAATTTCCACACCACCCCAACGTGAGGACATTTGAGGCCACGACAGGTTTAACGCGCACCATCCCCCGCGTACACGACGGTCTTTGGTTGGACCGAGTTTCGAACTCGCAAGCCCTCGGTTGCAAATCCGTTATTCTTCCAACTGGGCTACAGCGGCCTTAAAATACATGGGAATAAACACGAGAGGGATTTCCAGTGCAAAAACAAATCAGATGAAAAGTGGATTTTATCTGATATTTCCGCTACTTAAATGCCCATATCGGGGTTATCTTAAACTTAGTTTATTGTCGTTTTGGCGAAGTTTAGTATTTAATCTAATTAGGTTAACCAATCAACTACCACGCATCAATTCCGAATTCATTCTTTGGAATTTTTGTTGGCGAAGTTCTGAAATCTGATAGAAAAACAAGCCAAGTGACGTCACGTTTGGAATGCGTACAGAATACACACTTCGCCTCAAAAACACTTCCACCACCTACATTTAACCGTAGTGGAAATGTTAAAAGAGGAGTGAACAATGGTAACCTTATTTTGTGCCCAGCATCATCTAGTGACCAAAACTAGTACTAACGTGACCCTTAGACCGCTTTCATCTGCCGGTTAGAAACGAACACATATCATATTATTGGTCCACGGGACGGGAGACGTCCATCCATTGTTTCATCATGTGATTTTTCCTCACGATTTAGTAGTTAACTTTGGCGATGCTACCACTTTTGTTTACACTCTACGAAAATGAGCTTTCGCACACCTTCCTGTCGTCAAACGTGGCCCCTATAAACGCCTATATAATCAAACATGGCCTTTAAAAACGCCTATATAGTCAAACGTGGCGATAAAATGCCAAATCGGTCAACCAAGTTAATTTATCGCATAGCAGTCACATGACTACTAGTCGACATGTTGGTCACACTGTTTCAAGCTCCTCTCAATAGCAATGCTCAGTCTACTTATATTTCATGTCTATGATTACGTCCAAGACCTTTGCATTTATATTCCTCCTAGAGGAGTACATCCTACATACAACATTTTACAATTCAGCTACCCCAAGTTCCCACCCTCCCCTTGTTAGTATCAACCTACGTAAAGTGGCTGTTAATCTTATGAAAAGCTTACGAGAGTGTATCCTGGAAGGTGAACATTTTGAACACATGCTGTAACCAACATCTTTAACACTAAACATTCATTAAAACATTGCAATAGCTCGTTGTGTTGCTCCATTGCGACGTTAATTAACTACCTACCTACCTTAAAATATTGTGAGTTAAAGAACATTCTATGTGCCCAACAATGTGTGATTACAATTACTCCAAATTTTCCATACTCGTAATATAGGACTGTCTGAACTAAATTACGAGGTAAAATTTTGATATAGATTCGAAATATGGCGTCCAAATTTATTTGAAAAAAATTATGAAATTAATGCGCAATTCAATATGAAGACGGTCCCTTATCAAGTTTTAAGCATATGGAATTTATAGAAGTTGCCTAATTGAATTGTATCTAAAATTGTTCTTCAATGAAAGTTGGTTCGATTTACTCCCGGAATATTTGACTTCTGCCTGCTTATTAAAACCTACAATAGATTTTTTCTCGAATTAGTGTATTCGTGAACCCCTGGCCGAAGTCAAATTGAGGACCTTGCATTGACTTATTCAAAAGTACTCTACTCAATTTTGAATCATGGAACCGAGTTTGTTTCACGAGGAAACAGCTATTCGTTTTCTTAGCTTTCTCTTTTCAAAGTATTTTGGAACGAAGCCATCCCATACACACAATTTTGCAGAGTATTCCTTTTGATCGGCCAATTTTCAAAGGAATTAATTACGCTTGTAACAACTATGAAAAATTGTAACTCGTCAGTCATATTTTTATACAATTAATCATGTTACACCCAAGATTTGAATTTTAGTTAACCGAAAGATAGCTACAGAAAATTGTTTTCGATTAATTGTGATCGTACCCAAACTGTGTGAAACATTTAATTGAGGACCTTGTATTGATTTATTTAAAGTATTCTCACGGTACGCAATTTTCATAAAGAATTTTGAATCATGGAACCTAGTTTTGTTTCATGAGAAAACAGCTATTTATTTCTTAGCTCACTCTTTTCAAAGTATTTTGGAACGTAGGTAGGTAGGTATTTTAATTAACATCACACTGGAGCAAACACAACGGGCTATTGGTGACGGTCCGGGATCAATCCCAAAGGGAAAGATCTAATTTTGGAACGAAGCCAGTACATAACACAATTCTGCAGAGTATTCCTTTTGATCGGCTAACTTTCAAAGGAATTAATTACTCTTGTAACAGCTACGAAAAATTGTAACTCGTCAGTCATATTTTTATACAATTAATCATGTTACCTCGATTTGAGTTTTGGTGAATCGAAAAAATGGCTACAGAATGTTTTCTGGAAAGTGTCCAGCTCGTACACATAATTTTATAATTTCCTTTTGATCGGACAACTTTCAAAGGAATTAATTACTCTTGTAACAGCTATGAAAAATTGTAACTCGCGTCAGTCATATTTTATACAAAAATTATGTTACGCCCTTCGATTTGAATTTTGGTGAATCGAAAACTGGCTTTCGAATAATTGTGATCGCGCCCACACTGTGAAACATTGACTTCTGTTTTTAAAACAGAAGAAAACACAATCTAAAAACCATTCAACCCACACAAGCACGCACGAAGTAAAATCAACCACAAATAAACATAAAATCAAACTGTCATCGAATAATTGATTTCTTTTTCAAAAACTTTCCATTGAAACACGAGAGCTCCTAATAACGATACCGCAAAAAAAATCCACTCTTTTTCCACTTCTATCCTTGTCGGAAGAAAAAATTAGAGGAGAATAAAAAAGAAACAAAATACCAACGCATAGCCTGCGAGGCGATAAACAGCCAGGCGTGGTATCGTGACGGTGTTCGGGGGGAAACTCAGACGGTAGGGGGAAAACTCAGACGGTCAAAGCTTCGGCGAGACACTCCCTAATACAAAAAAGATACTTTGTTTATACCTGGTCACGTGACCGTCTGATGATGTAATTCCTCGCCGCGGCGACAGAGAGGAGCGATAAACCTCGCTCGCTGGCAACCTGGCCAAGATAAGTATTTACTGTTGCAGAGTTGAATTTTCGTGGGGGAAAACTTTCGTTTTGATTTGCTGTGTTTATTATTTGAGAGAAATAAAGAATTGCGAACTTGTAAGACTCTTTGTTCGCTCGGCGAATTAAGTTGGTTCGTAAGGCGGAACATCTGTCCGTTTTTTCGGCGAACGTATAAAATTTTATTCCCATGGATTCTAATTTGGTATAATGTGAAGAGATGGCGTTTGTTGCATTTTTATGGAACGGACTGGCAGGTGTTTTGTGGAAAAGGTTCGCAGAAGTGTGGTGTAAAGGATATTTTGTGGGGGTAAATCTTACCATGTACACATCCGGAAACATTTGGTTCTCGTTTCAATATTCCCCCTCTTACAAACAAGATGGATGGAATTACTTTTTTTAATTTGAAAATTTCCTCTGCGGGTTTATACAGTAGGATTAGAGCAGAAACACATAACTGACAATTTTTTGGAGACAGTAAATACTTTTTTATGAGAAACACATTGCCGCGATGTAATCTGCTTAAAAAAAACGTATATCACTCACAATGTTGAAACTATTTAGCTAAAAATTTAATATAGTTTTAACCCTACAGGTGGTTGTCTCGACGAGGTATCTCGTCCTTTGCAAAACTTACATTACCGGATCTTTATGAACGAAATATATCGTCATTAGAAAAAAACTGACCAGATCTTGATCTGGTCATCATTAAATAATTGGCAATATCCTGATGACGAGGTATCTCGTCATCAGGATGTTCCCAATCTCGTCATTCTTCTAGTTTTGCTAATGACGAGGTATCTCGTCATTAGTAAAATTGGTCTTGATGAACGAAATATCTCGTCGCAACCACTTGGAGTGTTAATCACCAGATAAGTTAATGTTACTTAACTTTTTTTATAATGTTAAGTTTCTTATTGCTTATTCTAAAAAGTAAGCATGAAATTGAAATAGCTGACCATTTCTAAAATAAACTGTATCAGAAGCCTATTATGGGAGGATTATGTGGTCTTATAATTTAGGTATTAACGGTGTAGGAACAATAGGATATGCAAGTATGTTAGGGATGAGTAATTTTGAACCCCGGTCGTATGACGAGGTCACACCTTTGGAGAGAGGGGTGTGACGAGGTCACACCCCTCTCTCCAAAGGATCCGAACCCTGCGGATTCGAACTCGCAACCCTCCAGTTGCTAGTCCGTTACTCTTCCAACCGGGCTACCGCGGTCTTCCAGAAAAGGAATAGCTTGTTTTCCTAAAATACACACATTCTTCTAGTTCGTTAGTTTTGGAGAAGTGGAAAAAGTTCACAAAAATGTGGAAGATGTGAGTTTTGTCTCAAATATGAAGAGTTATAAATATTTTACCATTTTAATTCTTCAAAATATTGTTATCTGAAAGCTTGAAAGTTGCAATTTTACATTGCATCTAATTCATTTTTGTCCCAAATAATTTCAAAACGCCAAAATAAAAAAAAAAATACAGTGTCATTGTTTTAGAGAGTTAAATAACTCAATAATACTATTTATTAAAATGTGAAGTAATCATTAAGGCACTACATTTACTTTAGAGACAATGCAATGCCGAAACTGCAACATAAAATCTGAGGATTTTTTGAGAGCCAACGTAAAATCTGGATTTTCTAGAAATATATGCACTTTTGACGTACACCATTATGTTTTTAAATCCCACAATTGCAAAAAACTTGAACTGTAATATCCTCATTCATTTTTGCATCAAACAAATTATTCAAAGATAAAATTCAGTTTCATGTAATTTATGTAACTTCATTTCGCAGGTTGAGAGCGTGGTGAGCGAGCCCACTGAGTCACGGAAGACCTCATTGGGTACTTGAAACAAATATTTTGCATTTATTGATGAACTCATTACTAAACACTGGTACTTGAGTCCATCGTCTGAACTGGTAAGGCACCTGCCATCTAAGCTGGTACTGTAGCCCATCAATTAACCTGGCAATGGGGGGCCCGTCATCTAAACTGGTACCGGAACCAACCAAATTAACCTGGTACTGGGGTCCGTCATCTAAGCTGGTAATGGAGTCAATCAATTAACCCGGTATTGTGGCCAGTCATCTAAGCTGGTACTGGAGTCAATCAATTAACCTGGTACTGTGACCAGTCATCTAAGCTGGTACTGGAGTCAATCAATTAACCCGGTACTGTGGCCAGTCATCTAAGCTGGCAATGGAGTCAATCAATTAACCTGGTACTGTGGCCAGTCATCTAAGCTGGTACTGGAGTCAGTCAATTAACCCGGTACTGTGGCCAGTCATCTAAGCTGGTACTGGAGCCCATCAATTATCCTCTACTGGGGCCAGTCATCTAAGCTGGTAATGGGGCCCGTCATCTAAGCTGGTAATGGAGCCCGTCATCTAAGCTGGTAATGGAGCCCGTCAATTAAGCTGGTGCTGGGGCCAATCTTCTAAGCTAGTACTGGAGCAAATCAATTAACCTGGTACAGGAAGAAGTCATCTAAGCTGGTAACGGGGCCCGTCATCTAAGCTGGTAATGGAGCCCGTCAATTAAGCTGGTACTGGGGCCAGTCATATAAGTTAGTACTGGAGCCCATCAATTAACCTGGTACAGGAAGAAGTCATCTAAGCTGGAACCGGGGCCCCGACTGCAGATGTGGGGACCCAACTCTTCGTCTAATTTTTCTTCATGTCTTCCATGGTCTTCCTGTCCCACTGTCGTTTGGTTCAGTGCATTTGCCCATTGCGCTAGGAGATTGTTATCTTACGACTAACGCACTTCGAATTTTGCATGCCTTAAAATCTATCGTGCGAGGTGATTAAGGGCCTCTGTAAAATTTATGGCAGTGTCGCTGATCAGCAACCGGAGGGTTGCGAGTTGAAAACTTGATCCAACTGACCGTCGTGTACGTGGAGCCCCGCACGTTAACGCCAACCACGCCAACGTGAGGACATTTGAGGCCACATCAGATTTAACGTGCATCAGCCCACGCGTACAAGACGGTACTTGGCTGGATCAAGTTTCAACCCTCCTCTCTCTTATCCGCCCTAGATAACAATATGATCACTCAATTATCTGTTGGTGTAGTTATGCCCTTACTGTTTTATAGCACTGAGGTTGGTAGGTTGTCGAATTAACGTCGCACACAATGGGCTATTGGTGGCAATCTCGGAAGGAAAGACCCGAGGACAACACCTCGTAATTTTGAACCACGGTTCAGATGACGAGTTAAAACCTGAGCTCGCATTCCACTTTTCAACGTGCACCAGCCGGTTTTTTGATTAGATGGTCGTTAGGGCTATGAGATATCAGATACTTTTAACAGTACAGCAGTATATGGTTGTGCTTGGCGGAGCTTGGCTAAATATGGCTCTTGCACTATAACCCCAAATCTTCAAACTTGCACCAGCCGGTCTTTCGGTTAGATAGTCATTAGCACTATGAGGTATCAGATACTTTTAGTAGTATAATATATTGATTGTGCTTGGCGAAGCTTGGCCAAATATAGCTCTTGCGCTATACCCCTTCACATACACGGAGTCAGCAACAAAATAAGAGACGGTAATCATTCAAAACAACCAATCTAGTTAAGCGGTTGAGATTGATCCCGAATATATTGTAAATCACTTTCTTTAACACGAGTAGCTTTTTGTTTGAGCTTCCAGGTGCCTTGAGTGACAGCTGGCTTCATTTCATCCTCTTGATCTGGTGTCTTGTAGCCTTTCGTTCGTTGCCATTAATCAAGCAAAAGGAAACATCCTCAGAAGTTGCTGGGGGGAGAATCTACAGTATTACGAATCAACGAAAGTTTTGTAACTTAATTACTTTTTCCTGGCTGGCTGCGATATTTTTATACTGTTTCATTGTTTGACTAAGTGGTAGAGCTTTACCTTGCGTTCCACAAGCACCCCAGTGTTGGCTTATAAATAGACTCCTGTTGTGGTGCTCGTCTTGGTTTGATTCCAAAATAGTTACCGCATAATTACGACAGATGCTGTCAGCAGAAAAAGTGCTAGGGCGGAATACTTTAGGTAACGAAAATACGAGGGGTAGGTACGTAGTGAATTAACGCCGCACTGGAGCAACACAACCGGCTATTGGCGACGATCCGGGATCAATCCCGAAGGGAAAGGTCCAAGGACAACGCCTCGTAATTTTGAACCACGGTCAGATGACGAGGTCAACACCTCGAGTTGGCATCCCACCCTCCAAACTTCCACACCTCGCCAACGAGCGGACGTTTGAGGCCACGACAGATTTAACTTGCACCAGCCCCCGAATACGCGACTGTCTTTGGTTGGACCGAGTCTCGAACTCTCAACCCTCCGGTTACTAATCCGTTGCTCTTTCAACTGGGCTACGGCGGTCCCGAAAATACGAGGTTTATTTCCTAAGTTTTGGGTTCATTGGGTTGGTTTCTTCTCGCGCACGCATCATTTTAGGTTAAACTGTACCTAACACAAGCAGACAACATCAAAAAATAGACATACACACAAGGAAAGATTTACTGATAGAAAAGAAATACGTAAAGGGTAAATTACAGAAATCGAACCTGGCCTGCTTACACCCATACAGGAAGTATAAAAGTAGCGTGAGTAATGGTAACCTTTTTATAGCCCAGGACTAATAGTAATTTGACCCTTAGACTACTTTCGTCTACTAGGTGGAACAACATTCATCGTCTGATTGGCCCACAGGACGGCAGAAGACGCCTATGCATTGGCTCATGATCTGATTGATCCGCGAGACAGTAGTAGACTGGCAATTTCACCATTTTTGTCGCCACTCTATAGAAATGCGCATTCGCACATATAACCGGTCATAAGATATTATGTCGTCAAACGAGGCGATGAAATGCCAAATCGGCCAACCAATTTTTTTACAGAGCAGTGAATTGCAATCTAGCCATAGACATGAGTCATCTGTTGTTTCATTTGTTGATGTCATCGACCATAAGGTTATGGTATATGGCCATTCCTATCGTCGTACTCATAGGGTAGGAAGGTATTTTAATTAACGTCGCACTGGAGGAGCAGAACGGGGTATTGGTAACGGTCTGGGATGAAACCCGAAGGGAAAGGATCCGAGGACATCTCGTAATTTTGAACCACGGTCTGATGACGAGGCAACACCTGAGCAGAGGCACTACTCCACTCTCCAAACTTTCACATCACACTAACATGAGAGAGACCACGATAGATTCTAAGTGCACCAGCCCACATGTACGCGACGGTCTTTGATTGGGTCGAGTTTCGGTCTCGCAACCCACCAGTTGCTCATCCGCTACTCTTCCAACCGGGCCTACCACGGTCCGTATTTAAAATAAATATAATAGAACTACTCACTAAATTTAATTTAAAATTCTTTTGCTAAACAACGTTATGTGTTTTTAAGGTAAAAAATAATTTTCAATGATTCTCGTCATTAACATTTCAGGGACATATGGAGCCCCGCCTCTTAGAAATGATTAAGACTAGGTAAAATATTAAATACAATACTAAGTACTATAAATAGATCCGAAAGTATTCTTATTGGTCTACAAGACGTAGACGGTTTTTGCAATTTTGACTGATCTTTGGATTCTGTTAATTTTTTTTCAACGTATTTGTTTTTTTAATTAATCGTATTTTGATTAATTAATCGTATTAATTTTTAATTAATCGTATTAATCGTTTGAGCTAAGGATCCTGAAGACCTTATGGGGCTTGACAAAGGTCCTCCCCGGAGTTTCACGTTTGCAACTATTTTCATTGTTTTATAAGGACATGGTTAAAATTGCTATTTAAAATTTAACCACATAAACGTTTTGTACATTTATTTCAGTCTTCCGTTAATATATTCGAATAATTATAAAATTTTATGGAAAATTATTAAAATATGCATAACTTATAAAACCAGGCACACAAAAGTATTCAACCATCTTTGTAAAAATGTTTAACAAAACTATGAGTCCATGTCTATTTTTTCTTTGTCTTACATCTTAGACTATTTTGGGTGTAAATACCATTGTTTGCAGCAGATATTTCGGTGAGTTGTATCTAATTTCATTCTTTACTTTGCGTGAAAGCAGATTTTCAATTTCACTAATTTATGAAAAAATGTGTGATTTCTTCAGATTTCCTCACATGGATATATAAGGATAGAGCAGCATTTGATTCTTCCGGAAGCCGGTGTTCTTCCGGAAGAATCAAATGCTGGCTATCCTTATATAGGAAGCCGGTGTTCTTCCGGAAGCCAGAACCGGAACCCCTAAAGGTGGTAACAAGGACATGAACTGAACACGTTATCTTCTGAAACGGAACACCTAGTCTTCTGGCACCCGAAGCTCGACAAGTGTTCTCATGTCTTTATCCGACAAGACGGAGTGAAAAACCACTACAAGCGCCGTATGAAGGTCCCTTTCCTGGTTTTGCAAGGCATGAATGCAAGTACATCATCCAGATTGACAACCGACAGTCCAGCATCAGTGTCGACCGTTTAAAGCCAGCCTTTCTCTTGGTGCAAGCTCCTCCAGAGGTCGCTGACAAGTCCCAGAATGGCATGACTTGTGTCCGAGGATAAAAGTAACTTTCGCTGTGTGATTCGTCGTTGTAAACCTTCAGTTCACAACTGGGGGAGGGTGTTGTGGCAATATTTAAAAAGATCTCTAGAATTTGTGTTCTTATCGTTACAACTGTTCGCGTTAGGAATGTTCTTGTCGTTACAACTGTTATTAAGAAATTTTCGACTAGAAGTATGCCTCTCAAAACTTTCTCCGTACGCATGTCAAACCATTTTATTTTTATTCATTTATCGGTATGAATTGTTACGTTTGAATAAATTATATTTTCTTGTTCCTGAGATGCTTATTGCACAGTTGATAACACGCTGAAATAACATCGAATAATTGATTGCTGCTAGCCAGCATTTGAGTTGGGGTTCTTCCGGAAGCCACAACCGGAACCCCCAAAATAGGATAGAAATCTTTCAACAGATCAGATTTTAGGCCGTTTTGGGGATCAATACGAACCAGACCTTTGTTTGCAAGGCACTACGTTTTAGGTTATCAGATGTGTGGAGTGTAAAACCTACTTCAATTTAAATGTACTGCCAACACTTTTTGTATTATTCCTTTTGAAAAGATCTCTTTCAATATGTGCATATTAACCCGTACTCGGAACATAAATTGGCTTGGTGTAGAAGTGTGGAGAGTGAGGAGCCAACTCAGGTGTTGACCTTGTCATCTGACCGTGATTCAAAATTACGAGGTGTCATAGTATCTTTGGTTGGATCGGAGCCGCGGTAGCCCAATTGGAAGAGCAACGGATTCGCAACTGGAGGGTTGGGAGTTCGAATTCGGTCCAACCAAAGACCATCGTATACACAGGGGCTGGTGCACATTAAATCTGTCGGGGCCTCAAATGTTCACACATTGGCGTGGTATAGATATTTGGAAAGTGGGTTGCCAGCTCAGGTGTTGACCTCGTCAGATCAAATCAGACCGTGGCGTTGATGGCGATGTCGACGAAGTTAAACTGACGAGGTGTTGTCCTCGGTTAGTTCCTTTCGGGATTGATCCCGGACCGTCTACAATAGCCCGTTCTGTCGCTCCAGTTTGACGTTAATTGAATTATATGCCTACCTACCTCAATTTTCCTTGCGTGTATGTCCATTTACTTGGTGCTGTTTGACGTGGCTTGGCCAAACATGGTCCTTGTGCCATAAACTCTAACCCAACTAACCAAATGATGCACTTACAAACCGGGATTCGAATACGGGACCTATTGAGAAACGGTATGACCCCTATACCAGTAAGACGGCTTCTTGCAAATAAATAAAAACGTTCCATCCATAGATCTTTTAACATCCATTACTCACACTGAAGAAGGGTAACCATCCTACCGTAATTTATTTCTCTCCTACAACAAAATAAAAACTAGACAAATCTGATAAACAAGGCTTCCACAAATGCTTATGGGCTGACAATAAATCAAGGAATTTCCATGCTGAGTTGATCGCGGCTAATGGACGGATAGACTGCAACAAAGTTGCGGGTCTGATTTCTTTATCTACCTGATCATGACTTTCGAATGCAGCGCTAATGGTTTTTTTATGATGGACTCCGATAGCTCGTTGTTAAGCTCACTTTTTCAATTTTTTTTCATTTCCGTTCAACTGAAGAACATTGGAATGAAAGCACGTGATGTAATCGTCTGTTTCACTGTTGAATCTCCTGTTATAATAATCATCGTTTAGGGAACGGCTTATTCGAACCGTCGTTGAATTTTTTTCGTCGTCGAATTCGAACCGTCGTGGTTTTTGACTGGAAATTTCGTTCTGTAATATTTGAATTTATGAGCCACTTGAAACGAGTTATTTTTTATTCAAGCTGTAGAAAAGAGTTTCTATCAGATTTATTGCATTTATCGAAATATCTTGAATTTGAAGTTCTTTTAAGAGCCGTTTCTCTCCGTGAGGCTTCCGTCATCTGAAAGTGGTTCAAAATTATGAGGTGTTGTGCACGGGTCTTTTTCTTCGGGATTGATCCTGGATTGTCGCCAATAGGCAGTTGCGTTGCTCAAATTCGACATCAATTTTATTACCTATCTCTATGAGAGGCTTTTCTGTTAAAATCTTGGTGGCAGTAGTATCTCTGCGGAAGAATGTGTTTCCTGCGTTGGCAACTCTTTTTAATACCAAAAGTGTTGATTGGTTGTTTTGCAATTTTGTGGCGCAAGAGTAATATTCGGCCGAGCTGCGCCAAACCAAAGAGACAACTTCAAGTATAAATTGTAGTGAAAGGGAAAGAGGGATTGGAGAACAGAGCAGTGGGATGAAAGCAGGAAAAGATCGTTTGGTTATCCGCGACACCCATGTTTACTAAAGATAGTAAACTCCATGGGGGAAGAAAATATCACTAGAGTACCTCGGGTTCCTGAAGCCCGTACACCACTAAAGGAGATGAGCCTCTAAGGGCGATACGAAAAGAGAGATTGTATACAGGGTGAGTCTAAACTAATAATACGAACTTCAGGGGTGATAGAATACAACGAAACAAACACTTTTCACCATAGAATGTATGGTCGCGGTTGGCCGCTAGAGAGCGCAGTCAAATGCTTGTCTAAAAGCGTTACGTCGGCGATGCGAGGCTTGCATCAGGTGTGGTGGTCGACATTTTGAACAGCTTCTATAATTGTGCATTTGCGTTGTACTTACCGACTTATGTTTGTACATGTCGTTTCATTTCCATGTGAAAAGTTTCTCATGTTTTGTACATGTCAGTTCTTTCTTACCCGTTGTTCCTTGTACTTATCTTTAAACTATGCAAATCTAATTGTATTATTTCGTTTTGTCAAGAAGTTATTGATGTTTATTTGACATTAAAGCGTTGTTTCCATATTTCATGCCTCTTCTCATTTCCAACTTGCATCGGACCGTGTGTTTGTGCCGAAATGGAAAACGCTCTCTAGCGGCCAACCGCTGTACTTGCGACCATACATTCTATGGTGAAAAGTGTTTCGTTGTGGTCTATCACCCCCTGAAGTTTGCATTATTAGTTTAGACTCACCCTGTATTTAGTTTATACCTAAGCAGCCTTAATAACCTATTTTAATACCTAGCATCATTAGAAAGACGGAGGGGCCATAGTGACCTTAATTTCTTATGGATCACTGAATCAAAATAGGCCGATTGAATAAGGAAACATCTGATGGATTATAATTCAAATTGAAAACTTATATCACATTGACCATGAGTTCCTATTCAATGTGTCGCGTGAGTAAACATTCCAAACATTCAGAAAAATAATTATTAGTCAGCCGATAGAATTTCGACAAAACTATTAACTCACAGCTATGTGCAACTTGGACAACTTGAGGCTTGTGCACGTTTAAATCAGTCGTGGCCTTAAACGTCCTCACATTAGCGTGGTATGGAAGTTTGGAGAGTGGGAGGCTAACTCTGGTGTTGTTCTCGTCATCCGACCGAGATTCAAAATTATAAGGTGTTGTCCTCGTTCTTTTCCTTCGGGATTGATTCCGGACCGTCGCCAATAGCCCGTTGTGTTGCTCTAGTGCGACGTTAATTAACTACCTATCTACCTACCTTCGGCTATACCACTGAGTAAAACTCACACACGATCTTCTTTCAATGTTTCTAGTACCACTCCAATCTTACATTTCAGAAACTTTGCTCTTTCCGTATATTTGATGTTCCTTAAACGGGCCCTTTTTTCTTTCTATACCACCCGCCCTCTTGTCACGAGTAGGGGAGGCGATTCCCGAAATCACGAGCCATAAACTCAAACCGAAAAAAAATGAAGCAGCGATAACGTCCGCTTCTTAAAATAAAAGTGACAAGAGAAAAAGACGAAAAGGGTACAGTTAAAAAAGATATGCTACGGGCGGCAAAAGAAAGGCGGCGGCGGAATATTAAATAACAGGTAGAGCAGGTCAGTGCAAAGATCGACTGTCGTCTTCATTTAAATGAGTTTCTAACCTCCTCTTGGCGGCCTTCTGTACTCGCGTTTGGCGGCTATTATCGCGCTATTACACTTATGGGATGCTTAGTCATCGTTAGCTCCTTTTTAACTCAAAGCGTGGAGAGATTTCCGAGTTGTGAAGTATTGCTTTCACCTTACAATACACTGAATGACTGAATAACTACATCTATTGCTTGAATGAATCGATGAATTCTTTCAACCTTTAGAAAGATTCTGTGGATCCTTAGAGAGAATAGAATGATTTATATCGTCCCTTCCTTGGAACTTAATCCTTTCGAACGCTTTTATTGGCCCATTCTATAGAATAGAATCAATTGGAAAGATTCTGTTGGCCCATTCCGTAGAATAGAATCCTTTGGAATGATTTTATTGGCTCATTCTATAGAATAATTTGGAAGGATTCTATTGATCCATTCTATAAAATCATTTGGAAGGATTCTATTGGCCCATTCTGTAGAATAGAATCCTTTGGAACGATTATATTGTCTTTTCTTTGGAATATAATCCTTGGAAAACTTATACTGACCCATTCTGTAGAATAGAATTCTTTGTAAAGGTTCTGTTGGCCCATTCTGCAGAATAGAACCCTTTGGAGAGATTCTTTTAGCCTCTTCTATTGCATAGAATCCTTTGGAAAGATTCTTTTGGCTCAGACTGTGGAATGGAATCCTTTGATAAGATTGTATTCACCTATTCTGTAGAACAGGATCTTTTGGAAGATTCTATTGATTCATTTTGCAGAATAGGATACTTTGGAAGATTCTATTGATTCATTTTTCAGAATAGGATACTTTGGAAGATTCTATTGATTCATTTTGCAGAATAGGATACTTTGGAAGATTCTATTGATTCATTTTGCAGAATAGGATACTTTGGAAGATTCTATTGATTCATTTTGCAGAATAGGATACTTTGGAAGATTCTATTGATTCATTTTGCAGAATAGGATACTTTGAAAGATTTTATTTGCTGATTGTGTTAAATAGAATCCTTTGGGAAGAATATAATATTTTGACAATATTCATGCTGTCACATCATTTCTTCTTAGTTCGGGCGCAGCCCTTCCACCCTGACCTGATGTGGTCACTACAGAATTGCGGGGAAGGCCCCAGAAAATCTAGCAGGTGGTCTCGACAGTAAGGAGCGAAACTCGCTTTTCACTTTGTCGTTGTGAAAACGAAAGGCCATTTCTCGTCAACCCGAGAGTTGGCTAAGTTTTGTGATACTCATGTATCCGGTCTGGAGGACGGATACTGCCCTATCCCTATTTATTCCATCCTACATTTTAAAACCGGATATGGCTTTTCAGCTTGCAGGACTGAAGGGAAAGTCAGGCATCTATGTCTTATTCAGGTGACCTGTCATTTTTGACCTTACGTGAACCTACACTCCTTGTCTTGGTCCTGATGCCTGGACCAAGTCCCTGGCCCTCGGAGGAGAACTAGGGGTCATTTTCCAAACAAATCTACCCAAGCGGTTGAGAGCTTGGAGACACTAGGTGTTTGCTGAATTCTTGGGGGCGATCTTTAATGAAATCGAGTCCTTCTCTGAGGTGTGCCGTCAGCCTGCAGTCCGATAGTAATGAATCACCTACTTCACCACATTGTCAGATATCAGACATCGGATATCCCATGCGGAAAAAGTATTTCGGGAACCTCCGTGGTTTATTAGCAGCTGGACGACAAAGGGATCGTACAGGTGCATTCTGAAATTCGGAACTGATAGGAATTTATGTGTGGCTACCCTCAGTAGAAGCTTTCCACCTTTCTTCCCAGTTTCAACGCTTTTTGAATGAGCATAGTTCTGTGATTGTCAAGTTGTATCTCTGCACCAGTATGTGTACGGTCACACTCTCGATAGCCAATTTGGCTTTCGCTTCGGCCGCCTCGTCTCCTCGGTAGCCAACGTGAGCTTTGATCCAGTGCATTCGTACGCGCTGCATTTCACGACCTTCCAGTAGAGACTTTACATTCATGACTATCGGATTAGTATTGATGGATCATTTAGGGCTTGAAGTGCGGATAGGCTGTCTGTGAAAATACGGGTAATTCTCTTGGCATTGTACTCGGGTCTGGACAAACACCATTCTAATGCCTTTTCAAGAGCATACAGTTCCGCCTGGTAAACCGTACTGTTATTGTACATTCGGTACATGTAACTTTCGACTACGACGCCGAAGTACATTACCACGAACGCTGCACCAAACCGTTTGTTAATACCTGATCCATCCGTATAGATTTCTGTCTCCGTACCTTCCGGCAGTGCAACGCCGGGTGAATTTCCCACACGGGAATTTGCTTTGCAAAGATAGATTGGTAGGAAGATCTCGCTGTAAACCACCACTTCAGTTTCAATTTTGATTTTGGTGAGTAGGAAGCTGGCATATAGAACGGTTGCCCGGATGTCAAGAGGTAGGGTTCCGGCTAGGACTTGCATTGCCTTTGTTGAAACTGTCCGGAAACTCCTTGTGATAGGGATCAAACTGTCAAACCACTGAATAGTTTGGTAGCTGAAATCACTCGGTATTCCATATTTTACACACAAAATGAGCAATTGTGTTCATTTAAGAACTGCCTAATATTTATACTGCTTCATACTTAGTAATATTATGTTGTTTCAATATGTATTCGAATAGTAATAGTATTTATTCAACAGCTTTGTTGGCAAAACAATACTGTATAATGTTTATCCCGTAATACTTATCGTCTATGTGTGTTTCGCAATGCATTTATAAAGCCGTCGTGTCAAAACAATCCCAACGCCCTTATTCTGACTTATTCTTAATGATCTATCTTCCTTTCATTACGTCTATGACGAATACGTTATATTTGCTTATTTCACTGTACAAATAGCAACCCTTTTGCGACCAATGCAATCACAACGAAACTTAACAGTTTGTTGTCCTGCATAATAACTGCACAGAAATAATGAAATCCATTGTTTCTAAGCGATTTATCTTGTATTGTATTCCTCCTTTCGTTTAACATACTCAATTAACTCCATTACAAAAATGGTCGCATACTACCATTGTATACAGATATCGATTCACATGATCACTTTCAATTATATTAGATTACTCCAAACAACGTCAAGTAAATGGACTTACACACAAGGAGGTTTTACTAACACAGAAGGGAGAAATGCACCCATGGGGAATCGACCATGTGCCGCCTACAATTCACATGTTGCTACCGCAATGATCAGGTCCACTGAGTTACGGCGTTCTCACATTATATTAGATATCTCCCTATTTGGAAACTCATGTATTCAAAAATTATTTGCTATTACATACGCATAAATTCGGTCCAGAAAATAAAAGTATTACAAGCATAAGATCTGTGCTGGTATATTTGTATCGCATATTTAACCTATGGCAAATATGTTAATATTATTTGCTATTACATACGCATAAATTCGGTCCAGAAAATAAAAGTATTACAAGCATAAGATCTGTGCTGGTATATTTGTATCGCATATTTAACCTATGGCAAATATGTTAATATTATTTGCTATTACATACGCATAAATTCGGTCCAGAAAATAAAAGTATTACAAGCATAAGATCTGTGCTGGTATATTTGTATCGCATATTTAACCTATGGCAAATATGTTAATATTATTTGCTATTACATACGCATAAATTCGGTCCAGAAAATAAAAGTATTACAAGCATAAGATCTGTGCTGGTATATTTGTATCGCATATTTAACCTATGGCAAATATGTTAATATTATTTGCCATTACATACGCATAAATTCGGTCCAGAAAATAAAAGTATTACAAGCATAAGATCTGTGCTGGTATATTTGTATCGCATATTTAACCTATGGCAAATATGTTAATATTATTTGCTATTACATACGCATAAATTCGGTCCAGAAAATAAAAGTATTACAAGCATAAGATCTGTGCTGGTATATTTGTATCGCATATTTAACCTATGGCAAATATGTTAATATTTACCCGTGTTTGACTTTAATCCTACAGATGGTTTACCTTCACGTCGAAAACTGAGCTGTAGATGTCAGCCACTGATGCAAAAACCTGTTCCAAACTGTCACCAGTCCTGGGCAAGGAACAATTTGTTCTTCCTGCTTGGATCGTTGTTCGCCTTGGGGTAATAGAGAAGTTCCATCCCGACGAGATATCTCGTCCTTAGCAAAATTGACCAGATCTTGAGCGAGATACCGTGTTGAAACTCTTGGACGGCTAAATCTGGTTACCTAAATTTATATGAACAAGTTACCCTCTAAATAAAAATAACTTCATAGTATACAATTTTAATTTATCTGAAATTGAATAGGTATTTGAATTTTCATGCGTGTTTACACGCACAATACAATTTGGATCCATAAACCAGTGTGAGAACAAATGGCTACAAGATAAAGGTTTTCGTTCAATCTTAACCGTCCAAGTGGTTTCGACGAGATATCTCGTTCATCAAGATCTGACCAATTTTGCTTCCTAATGACGAGACATCTCGTCATCAATGCATTGCCGATTTTTTTATGGTAACGAGATCAAGATCTGGTCAGTTTTCTTCTAATGACGAGATCTCGTCCATCAAGATCTGGTCAGTTTTGCTCAAGACCAGATACCTCGCTGAGACAACCCCCAGGAGGGTTAAACCTTGTGTACTGTATGGGTATTAATTAATGAAATTAGAAAAACAAGAACAGTTTCAATGTATTCTAATGCTCTTAATAATAAAAAGTGCTTTAATTTTCAAGTTAATTAATGTTTTAAGTTTAAAAACTTCATAAATAAATAATCAAAAATTGCTTCAGCTTTTCCAATTTTTAAATGGAAACATGAAAGATCGGTAGGATTAGCAAAAAATACAATGTATTTATAATTCATACTACTCTACTATATGTCTCTTAGGTATTGAAAACTATTTAAGTGTATTTGCTTCGAAGAAAAGTTATTAGCTTTCATACAAATGTATTTAGTATAAATATAAAAATAAAATGTATTTTTGTGCTTTGTTACGCTTTGTACTTTGCAGTTAAATGAAAGATTTTTCATTAGTTACATCTGTACCCTTGAATTTGTTTCATATGGAATGACATATACAAAGCTTTCTTTCAAAATTGTAAACAATATTCAAATTCTGTAGACCGAGAATAAAACGCACATTTTGGAAAAATAAAATATAATCAAAGTTGATTATTGAATTCTACGTGATCGCCTCAACACTCATAAGAATTTGTAAATTAACCGCATAGAAATTTATGAATTCGAAATGTTAAAATACGAGTAGTAGTTGAAAAAAGTTAAATACAAATTTTTGTTTTCAAAATAATTTGACATCAATGAAAGATTGCGTTACCTCGTAAACGCTCGAGCAAATTTCCCTTTTATAAAAGCTGTAGCTGCTATTTTCTTTCCGAATTAAATTTTAATTAGTCTAAAAATCAGGTAATTAGTCTAAAAATTAAAAAGTTTTAATGCCTGAAAGATTTCTCAATGCCATTTGTATAAATAGAAAGAAATTTTTTTAATTTTTAACGTATCTGATAAATTTACATGCATAAGTCTTATTTACATCGTACATATTAAGTAAATATGCTAAAAAGTATCTTAACATTGATTTAGAATACCTAATATTAATTCTACTGTTAATATTGATATAATTTATTATCTCTCTGCCAAACTGAGCGAAATATGCAATGTAACACTAGATAACACCATTCTTTAATCTTCACCATACCCAAACAATACAATAAAAGAAACAGATTAAATGCACTACATTATTGTGTCAGAGTTATTAAATCGCGCCATTTTCAACTCAAATTCAGCGAAGTCATCTCATGCAGTGCAATAAATTCATGAATAATTTCATTCATTGAACATTCAAGTAATCTTTTCAAAATAAAATGTTGACAATAAATTGTTAAAATTGTTATATTTCCAACAGAAAAATGTGCGAATCGTTTAAATAATAAAGCAAGAATGAAACTAGGGTGACTAGACGTCTGGGATTCAACATTTTTAACACAACAACACACGAATAAAATAATATCCAAATACGGTTTCTATTACCAGAAGAGTAGAAGAGTGTTTGCTTGATGGTTGAAACGTTTGTCTGCGGTCATTTTCTGCTACACAACGGCTGTATTTTTGCTTATAAGTTTCTTGCTAGTTTTAGTATAACAATACAATGTGCATTCAGAGAGCCATGGTGCAGAAACCATCAATATCTTTACTGAACGCTCTTACTATGATTAGCTATATGCTATGAACTATTCAGCTATTTTTAGCATAGTAATACAATGTGCTTTCTTTAAGCCTTCTTACATAGCGCAAAAACCATAAATTTCTTTACGGAACGCTTTTACTATCGCACGTATCGATATAACACATTGATATATCGTGCTTCTTTGGGGACAAGAAAAAGTGCGGTATAGCGAGAGTCGAAGAAAAGATTCTTTTTTAGAAACTAAGCACAAATTATCATTAAATCATGAATTTTTAGTTAAGGTTATGTAAAACTACAAATAAAAAACAAAATCGATGGATCAACCTTTTGAACTAAATCACTAAATCCGACAGAGAAAGTATTTTTGAAAAGAAATTCTTCCTCATCCACATACCTATTTTTAACAATTCAAATTTTTTACCAATTGAGTAAAGCATTACTGTGCTTAAAACAGGTAGATAGGTAGTTGAATTTGCGTTGCACTGGAACAACGAACGCAACGGGCTATTGAACTCGAAACTTTTGACACCTTTGAACTCCAATTTGAACTTTTGTCCGCGAACTTAAAATTGATTGGGATATAAGTAAAAAGACAGATATGTCCTATACACGATTTTACGCCTACAAGTGCGGAAGCTGCTTAAATTGAAGAAAAAGAAAATTAAATATAAAAACTATAAAAGTGCAAAGTCTATTAAATGACCTTTAATTAATTATTAATGAGATCCTTGAGGCTGATGCTGCGAAACTAAATCTTTGATATCTGGTTCAATTTTTGTAAGGAACAAACGAAGCTCTCGGAAATATTCAGACGGTTTCTCTGTTTGGCGATAGTATGATTAACAGCACTAAGCCTGATTCTACAAGATATGAGGTAGGGAAAGGTATCAATAAATTGAATATCATTCAATAAATTGGTATCAATAAATTATAAAAAATTGGTATCAAAATAAATTGAATTTCCACATATTTGGATACAACGCAGGCATTTTTTATTTAGTCATAGGTTTTCATATCCTCCACTATCGAAATTGAATATTTACTATCTTCATCATATCTTTCTAACAGTTCTTATTGTCAAGTTGTACCAGCCTCCTCAATATTTGCAGTAAAAGGATTTTTCATCCAGTCATACACCTTCAAGTTCAAAATATCTTCGAATCGGTTTTCCATATCCAATTTAAGTTCGTTAAAGTGACTACTGAATCTTTCAATCTCCTCTGGAGTTACGTCATCTTTTATAGATGATAATTCGGGAAACTGATGAAATTCTCTCTGCAATAGATTATAACGAAGATCAAGTTTGTCGATAAATAATGACACAATATTTTGGCAATTGATAAGAGTTTTATTAGCTCCTTGAAGCAGCAAATTGATTTCATTAAATCTCTTGAAAATATCTGCCAAATAAAAGGCATCATTATTTACTGTTTTTAATTGTTGACAGATTAGTCATTAATACTTTAAAAAATTGTAAGACACTATCATATAATGCTACAAAACGAGACAAACATGCACCCTTTGACAGCCACAGAACTTCTGTGTGTAAAAGTAACCTAATAAATTCCTCATTATTGTCCTAGCATAGCTGTCGAAACATTCTATTATGTTTGGCATTGGATTTGATCTTATTTACAGCTCTAATTATTATAGTTAATTATGAATGGAGACTTGTACTTAAATGTTTTCCTACAAGATGTTGTCTGTGCACCACACAATGAATACATAAAACATTTGGCACTTTTTCCTTCAAATAAGCAACAAATCTACGATAGCGACATACCGTTGATGGTGCTTCATCAGTAGCGCATGCAACAATATTGTTTAAAGATATATTATTTTTTGCAAAGTATGATTTCACAGCATTAAATATTGATAATCCTCTTGTATCTGAAATTGGATTTATTGCGAATAGCATTTCTTCTCGTAATGTATTGTTTTCATTGAAATAACGTACATATGTCACCAATAAAACATTATTATTTGCAATGGTATTCTCGTCCAATTGTATAAAAATGAAGAGTTTTGGAGAATATCTATAAGTTTATTTTCAACATTAACTGGCCATTTCTTCAATTCGTCGCTTTACTGTGCTATCGTTTAGGGGCAACATTTTTAAAGCTTCAGATAAATCCTGATGCATTACTGTTGAGATAAATTCTTTTATAGCGGGTATTATTAAAGTTTCTCCAATATTATAGCTTCTACCACTTTTTGCAATTAATTGTGAAATGCGATAAGCGGCAGTTAATCCATCTTCGTTTGTTGCATGTTGCGTCTTAAATGATGCAAGGATTGTTGGACAATTTTGAAATTTTTTATATATTTCCTAAAATATTCAATGGACTTGCCTTTATCTTTTGGATGCTTTGTAGCAAGGTGTTCTCGCAATCGATCTGGCTTCATTGGATAATGTTTTATGACACAGTAAACACATTGGGGGTTGTTTATTTACAGCAGATTCGATGAAACCCATCTTCAGATACTCCCGTAAATAGCCACGAGCGTATTTCTTTTTTTGAGACATGGGCTTACAATATTTCACACAATTTATAAAATTTGTTTGAAGCCGTAGGCACGTGCTTACTTTCACAAATCTAACAACATACTGGCCCACCATGAAACGAACTCAACTTGAGTGATGGCCGCTGGTACACCCCGCCCTCGTCTTGCGCACTACGGTGCAGTACAACCTGTTCTGTCATTGAGTCATAGATGCGCGGTGATAACGGAAAGTAGCTTCAGCATCGAACGAAACCCCTTCCGCCCACCATGAAAACTTGAATCGTCCACTAGTGGGCGGTAGGGACCAGGTTGACTACCACTGTGTTAGGTGAAGGATCTCAGTACCAAGTTAGATGACGGACTCCAATAACAGTTAGATGGTAGGATTGAGTACCATGTTAGACGGGATGCAGGATCCTGTACCAGTTAGCTGAGGGACTCCAATCCTAGTTAGATGAGAGACTCCATCATCAGTTAGATGAGGGACTCCATTATCAATTAGATGATTAGATCTAACTGATACAGGATCCTGTATCAGTTAGCTGAGGGACTCCAATCCTAGTTAGATGAGAGACTCCATCATCAGTTAGATGAGGGACTCCATTATCAATTAGATGAGGGACTCTAGTACCGATTAGATGACTTGACAGTACCAAGTTAAACGGAGAATGCATCAATTAGATGAGGGACTCCAATACCCGTAAGATGAGGGGCTCCAGTATTAGTTAGATGAGGAACTCCAGTACCAAGTTAAACGGGGAATTACTGTATCAATTAGATGGACTCCAGTACGAGTAAGATGAGGGGCTCCAGTATTAGTTAGATGAGGGACTCCAGTATCAGTTAGATGAGGAACTCCAGTACCAAGTTAAACGGGGAATTACTGTATCAATTAGATGAACTCCAATACCTGTTAGATGAGGGGCTCCAGTATTATTTATATTAGGGACTCCAGTACCAAGTTAAACGGGGAATTACTGTATCAGTTAGATTGACTCCAATATCAGTTAGATGAGGGGCTCCAGTATCAGTTAAATTAGGGACTCCAGTACTGGCTAGATGATTGGTCTCCGTACCAAATTAGATCAGGAATTCCCCGTACCATAGATGACGGGCCCAAGTACCAGTCTAGATGATGGGCACTTCAATATATTAAAAATATGTATTCCAAATACCCAATAATTAACTTGCAAAAATGAATTTTTTTCTTTATTTCACACTGAACAGCTTTACCATAAATACAATAAAGATTTATAAATTCTAAACTTCTCTATTTATAAATTCTAAACCTCCAACCTATGTGGCAGCCCTGGCTGAAAAAGTATCAAGTCCTTGAAAAACTTAAGTAGTTCTCAGCAACTACATCCTTTTTTCCTTTGAAATTGGATCTATTTTGCATTTTGGACACCTGCAATCACCTACCCTCCGATGAACTTTCAAGTCCCGGTCTAATGAGCCCTCGCATAGCAACAGACGTCTCTAGAATCGACAAACCTAACAAAACCAAACCACATATCGCTTCTCGGAAAAGCGCAAGGTTATTTCAGCCAATTCCTGTAACGCCGCGAACTCTCGGTCGTCGTTAGCGCACGGGGCAGCAAAAAGTGGAACACCCACATCCCCACGAAGGATCCTCTCAGGTGCAGACCAATCGCAATCGCTCTTGGACGCGTCAAACAGATGATGGATGTGTGATTATTCATGCATAGTCATGACCCTAATTGTATCTGCAAATGCACTCATCTTAATTGTCTATGAGCCTCCGTTGCGAGAATTTTCTCAGACGGCTGTTTTGAATTTCAAAGGTAACAAACGCCTCAAAGAAGACCGTAAGAACTGAATGTCAAGAGGATAATTAATTGTGTCGAGCATGCATGAAATTACGCAGAGTTCATTAACAAGGGGAAATTCTGTGCATATTATTGGGCTTATTAGTGAAAATGTGACAAAAAAGTTTAATCTTGATGTAGCAAATGTAATTTTCTTTCTTTTAAAACATGTTATTACTCATGATCAAAGCAGGAAAGTCTTTTGTTTTCATTAACACGTTATGTAATAGACAACAACTACAGATATAAATGTCAGAATATAATAAGTTACACTGTATTCCAGGTAGGAACAGCACTTTATGGATTGTATGTTCCTGGGACATAGAACTTTTTAGTCTGTTCGCCTATTATTAGATGTAACTTAAGTGTGTTACACCTTTACTTATGAACATATACAGTATCTTAGACGAAGTAGGTATGTGGTTCTGCACCAGACCCATGACAGTGTCTATGAGCCTACGTGAAAGATAATTGTGTCTATGAGCCTTCATTGGGAGAATGTGCTCAGACGGCTGTCTCGAATTTCAAAGGCAACAAGCGCCTGAAAGAACTGAATGTCAAGATTATAATTTATTGTGTCGAGCTTGCATGAAATTACGTGCAGACTTCAGTAACAGGGAGAATACTGAGCATATTATTGGGCTTATTAGTGAAAATAAAATAAGCCCATAGTAGTATTTAGCGGGTACAGCGCGGGACAAAAAAGTTTAATCTTAATGTAGCCAATGAAATTTATTTTGAAACATGTTATATATATATATATATATATATATATATATATATATATATATATTATATATATATATATATATATATATATATATATATATATATATATATATATATATATATATATATATATTACTCGCACACGTTGATTTATCTTCATGGTGGTTGTCTTGACTGGGTATATCGTCATTAGCGAAACCATTAGCAGATTTTGATGAACGAAACATCTCAGAAGAAAACTGGCCAGATCTTGATCTCGTCATCATAAAAAAATCGGCAATATCTGGATGACGATATATCTCGTCATTAGCAAAATTGATCAGGTCTTCATGAACTAGACATCTCGTCAAAACCACTTGGAGGCTTAAAGCTAGAGAAGTCTTTTGTTTTCATTTATACACATCCTGTTATAAACATAACAATTACAGATATATGTCAGTTTGTAGGTAGGCAGATAGGTAGTTAGAGTAGCACTGGAGCGACCCTAACTACCTATCGACCTACCAGTCCACGTGTACACGAGGAATTTTGGTTGGATTCGTGTTCGCTACCCTCCGGTTGCTAATCCGTTACTCTTTCAACCGGGTTACCATGGCCCCATGTCGGATTGTAATACGTTACTCTGTATAACCTGTCTGCGGAAACAGTATTTTTTGTATAGTATGTTCCTGGGACACCTAACTTTCTAGTCTATCACCTACTCTTAGATATAACTTAAGTGTGTTACCTTTACTTATGAACATACTCAGTACCCGGGACGCAGTAGTCTTTGGTATGTATTTCTGCACAAGACCGATTCCACAGTGTCTATGAGCCTACGTTAAAGAGATTTGGTCTATGAGCCTACGTTAAAGAGATTTGTGTCTATGAACCTACGTTAAAGAGATTTGGTCTATGAACCTACGTTAAAGAGATTTGGTCTATGAACCTACGTTAAAGAGATTTGGTCTATGAGCCTACGTTAAAGAGATTTGTGTCTATGAACCTACGTTAAAGAGATTTGGTCTATGAACCTACGTTAAAGAGATTTGGTCTATGAGCCTACGTTAAAGAGATTTGGTCTATGAGCCTAAGTTAAAGAGATTTGTGTCTATCAGGCATCGTTGTAAGAATGTGCTCAGACGGTTGTTTTGAATTTCAAAGGCAACAAACGCCTCAAAGAAGACCGAAAGAACTGAATGTCAAGAAGAGAATTAATTATGGCAAGCTCGCATGAAATTACGTGCAGACTTCATTATCAGGAGAAAAAACTATGTTATTAGGTTTATTAATGAACATTAGATCGGACCATAGTAGCATCTAGGAGAGTATAGCGGTACAGTGTCTGTCAAAAAAGTTTAATCTTAATGTAGCAAACGGATTTGTTCTTTTAACATGTTATAACACATTGCTTAAAGGTGGAGTAGTCTTATTTTCAGTAACACACTGTTGTAAATGTAACAATATGCTGGACTGTAATACGTTACACTGTCACCCAGATCTTGGGATACACACTTTTTAGTGTTTATATACCTGGGGCACAGTGTGTGTTATACTTACTCTTAGATGTAACTTAGTGTGTTACACCTTCACTTAGACACATACGCAATAGCTGGGACACATTCCGCCAGGTAAGACCTCTCGCCTATCCATTTGAGAATTTACCGGTTTAGTAGTCTTTCTTGTGAGTTGTTTCGCGGTAGACTAGTTAGTAGAGTCGCGTATAACCAACCGGAGGATTACGAGTATGAAGCTCAATCGCACCAAAGATCGTCGTGTGCGTGGGGGCTGGTGCCCGTCAAATCTGTCGGGGCCTCAAATGTCCTCACGTTAGCGTGGTGTGGAAATTTAGAGAGTGGGGTATCAGACGTTGCCCTCGTCATCTGATTATTGTTCAAAATTTTGAAGTGTTGCTCGCGGATCTTTCCCTTTGGGATTGATCCTGGACCGTCGCCAATAGACCGTTGTGTTGCCGGTGAGACGTTAATTGAACTATTACTCCTTGGGAGTTAATCAATACCTTATACGCACAGAATCACTCATGGGTTTCCTTGTTGGACCAGTTATGGTTATTTGGGAACCGTGTTTATATTTTTATTTATATGTTATATGCATATGCTGTTTTACATACGTTATATGCTCGGAAGAGAACAACACAAGTAGAGTAAGCTTGGAAAGAGACATTCTAAGGCCCCCTATGCCACATGAGCTTTGGTTAGTCTGCGATAATCTTAATCTATGGAGATTGGTTGGGAATGAGTCATGGCCCCTTACATACTAAACATTTAGTATTGAATAATTGATGCTGAATGTCTTTGATCCGGGTATCAATGGAAACGTTTGGGAAGAGATCAACTTAATCCCCCATGTAGTCAATCTCGTCAATCAAGATCTGACCAATCTTGCTAAAGACGAGATGTCTCGTCATCAAGTTGTTGCTGATTATTTGGTTCTGACGATTTGGTCAGTGTTTTATTCTCACGACGAGATATATCGTCCATCGAGACCTGGTCAGGTTTATCATTGGCGAGATGCCTCTTCGAAACAACCACCAGTAGGGCTAAGTATGTTATTCTGTTCTAGACCCGTGGCGTAACAACTGAAAATAGGAAGACCATTCTACGGCGCTTTTAACCTCTTCGCTTCCCAAAATATGGCACAACTCTGATATAGAGTTTTTTCGTGGCAACACTTTTGGCGCGTTTTTTGACGTGCTTTTTGAAGTGAGTTGTGGCATGCAAAGGCAATCCCACTTAATTAGGATGATGGCGATATCGCGATTATTTGAATCTTTTATTAATTTTTGTAAATTATTGTTTTTTTTAATTTACCGTGCCTAAATAACTCTATATTGCCAGAATTAATGTGATCTTTTATAACATTGATATGAAATAGCCTCGTTCCATTAGACTTAAACTAATAAATTGAGGCGTTACGGATACGAAGGGCGAACTCAACATTGGGAGAAATTTTTTTTCCCATATCTTGGTTTGTCAGACATTAGTGAATAATGGTAGATGAACGTTTTTGATGAGTTCGCCCTTTCTAACCATATAAAAGTAAGGCTGACAGTTGCTCTCCTATCTTCTAAGAGGGGTAGAGCTCCAGATAGGGCGAACTCAACACCCTAGCTCCCTTCTACTCGGACCCCGCCCACCCCACTCTACCTCCTGTCACGTGACTTGGATGATGCAATCGTTTAGTTCAGTTTGATTTGTCCGTCACTTGTATTGCGTAAGTTGTTTGAATGTTATCGCGATCTCATTACGTGAATAATTATGGATAATCAATTTTCGGGATACTCCAGAAAGCGAGGGAAAAACGAGAAGACGTGGAAGAAGGTGGAGGCAAAGAAGAAAAATCCGGCGAAGAATACATATCAAGACGCACGAATGTTGTGGTACCAGCTCGTCATCAAATCGGTGAGCCATGTAGCTGCCAATGTTTTTTGAAAGTAGGCCGAGATAATGTTAAAGATATTTTTGATGCTTTCTGGAAACTGGGTAGTTACGACTTACAGAACTCGTATTTATCAAAGCTGATGATAAGCAAAGACGTTAAAAGGTCCTTTGTACAGGGAAGGCCGAGTCGGACTTCGCGGCGTCTCGACTATACTGTAATAATAAACAATGTGAAACACAAAGTGTGCCGTACTGCATTTTATAATATGCAGGAATTTCGGAAAAACGTGTTCGTAATGCTATTGATAAAACTGGTTCGATTGGAACTGTTGTTTTTGACCAAAGTGGGAAAAAAGAATCGGGTCATAAAGTAGAAGACAGAAAGGCTAAAATGAAACAACACATTATGTCTTTGCCAACTGTGCCAAGTCACTATAGCCGCACAAAAAGTCCTCATCGAAAGTACCTCCCGGTTGGATTGAACATTAGTTCGCTGTTTTCCCTTTTCTCGGAGTGGCTGAATGAAAAGTATCCAGGAAGTGGTGAGCCCGTGACCAAGCATTATTATCGTCATATTTTTAATCCCGAATTTAACATCGGGTTTGAACCTCCCGGCAGTGATACTTGCAATTTCTGTGATAAGACCGACATTTCCATAACTAATCTTAAAAAATAATTGAGGCTCTGCCGACGAAATTAAAGATCTCGAAAAAGAAAAAAGTTATATCTTATGAAAGCTAAAGCTCCTCAAAATCTCATCAAATCTTTAAAAAATGATGCCGATGAAGGGGCTATCGCATTCGAACTACAGCAGGCACTCCCCACTCCTAAATTGACCAGTGGTATCCAGTTTTATAAACGGAAACTGGACATACAGCTTCGGTATTCATAACATTAAAACAGGGGCCTCTAAAATGTATTTGTGGGATGAAACGACAGCAAAACGCGGATCATGCGAAATCACTAGCTGCATTAGTCCCTTCTTGTCAGACGTTGATGATTGCATTAGAAAAGTGATTATGTTTAGCGACAACTGCTTTGGACAGAATAAGAATTTGAATTTAGTTTTGACCAACTTGTTTTTAATCCACCAGGGTAAATTCGACGAAATACGACATGTTTTTATGACGCCTGACCATTCCTACCTTCCTTGTGACCGGGACTTTGGACATTGAGAAAGAGGTTCTGCTTTCTGCTTGCCAATGTCTACTCCAAGGATCATTACGAGTTCATTCAAAAATGCCGTTAGAAAACACCATTCACTGTAGTTCAGGTCACGCAAGATTTTGTTTTGGACTACGCCGTTCTTCAAAAATATACGACGAAAACACAGCTCCAAGGCGCCAAATTTAAGGATGGTAAAATTTTTGAGTTTACCAGACTACAAACAGGGGTTTTACATCCACAAAGCTTACAATTTCGGCGTCAAAACTGTAGTGAACCTTCAGAAAGGAAAGACCAGCTCTTATGACCCATCGAAGTTCAGTCTGGCCAAAATTAAGTTACAGCGTCTTTATGATTCCCCTGCGCCCCTACAAAATTGAAGGACATTAGAGATCTACTGGTTCCATTGCCACGGTCAACATACTTCACAACCATTCTGGAAAATCAACCTGGAACTAGCTCCACGCCAAACGAGGGTGACGCTGTGGAAATAGAAGACGACCAAGTGGATTACGAAAAATAAATTAAATATTGTTCAGTTTAAATAAAGTTACAATATAATATTTTTTTAAGTTGAATGAGAAAAAAGAAATTGTGAGTACTGATTTTTTTATTAGTATTTTGTGCAATAAAGTTCCTTTCATTAGTATTTTTGTGAAATAAAGTTTTTTTTATTACAAGTCTGGTTTTCCCCAATTTTTTCCTTGACATTTATTTTCTTTGCTCACTTTAGAATGTTTGTTATAGATAACATTTATTACAAAAATTTAGACATCCCATAGCAAAAATAGCTAAAATGCCTTGTTTGTTGAGTTCGCCGCCTGTGTGCAAAAATAATTCAATGCGCTTTTTTGGAAACCAGCATTTGCTGAGTTCGCTCTACGTATCCGCAACGCCCCAATTATTTAACTTGGACAAACTTCTATAACAATATTTCAGAAAAAGATATTTTCATAAAAGTAAATACTTACCCAGTATAGTAGTAAGAATAATCAGTTGGTTGGATTTTTTTCTATTTTTAAAATTCTGTTTGTCAATGATTTAATTATTTTCAACTAATTCTAAAAGGTGTTTTTAAAGGAAATTCTTCCTTGACACGATATAAAAAGCAAGCAAAAAACCCGCCAAAAGCGTTGCCACCCAAAACAACCTTATATCAAAGTTGTAACTAAAATATTTATATTTAAGACTCGCCTTCCCCCAACAATGGGATAAAAATTTACAAATAATAGTTTAGTTGATGTAGTGAAAGGCATAAACAAAATTACTTGTTCCGAAAACACACTCGCATATCATCGGCTTAGAGCAGAAACTCATTAACTGATATTCTTAGGAAAGTCATTTTTTGGTACCAAATTATTATTTTCATGATGAGAAATAAATTGTAACATCGTTTTCGGTTTGAAAAAAAAATATAACACCATTCAAAATGTTTATAATTTTAATTTTTGACTAGTGTTTAATCGACCGTGCTGCAACATTTAATGTTTGTACGTGTTTCTGCGCTCTAAGCCGACGATATATGAAAGAACTGGGGCCTGACGGATAAATTCGAAATAATTTCACCAAGTTCGCGTCACTGCTAAAAAGTAAAGTGAAATACTTGATTTAAAGTAAATATTATGCAATTACACTGAAGTACACTCATTAATATTTATTCTTGAACGCTATATTTTTCTTCAATCAGAAATATATTTTTAATGATAATTCTTATATTTTATTCTAATTGATGAATATTTGTTAGTTAGATAATTGTGAAACTAAGGACAATATTAAAATAATGTGGATCTTAAGGCACAATGTAATAGGATGAGGAAACATAAAGGGGAACACCACAATATCTCGACAGATAATTATACAAATTGATAGAAATCTGTATATGTTTTTGGTTAGATGAAGGTACCTATATACTGTTTTGATGGTCAGTCGAGAATTTGTTATTTAAAATACAACCAATTTTGTATTTCGAGGAACTGTAAATATTTTAGAGAATCATTTAAAAAGCCAGTTGCTTAAGAAAAATTTACAATTTTTTTTATTACGTCCATTTATCAAAATACTTTGTCATCGTCATTTATCACACCGTACTATATTGTTTCTGAATGTTCCATACTAGTTACTTAGTCTATCATTTACTATCGGGCCGCGGTGGCCCGGTTGGAAGAGTAACGGACTAGCAACCGAAGGGTTGCGAGTTCGAATCCAGCCAAACACCGTCGTGTACAAAGGGGGCTGGTGCACGTTAAATCTGTCGTGGCCTCAAATGTCCTCACGTTGGCGTGGTGTGGAAGTTTGGAGAGTGGGGTGCCAGCTCAGGTGTTGCCTCGTCATCTGACCGTGGTTCAAAATTACGTGGTGTTGTCCTCGGATCTTTCCCTTTGGGATTGATCCCGGACCGTCACCAATAGCCCGTTGTGTTGCTCCAGTGTGACGTTAATTGAAATAACAATAACATTTACTATCATCATTTATCACAATATACTATACTGTTTCTTAATGTTCCATACTAGTTACTTTGTATATCATTTACTATCGTCATTATCACAATATACTATTTTGTTTCTGAATGTTCCGGTACTAGTTTTCTGATAAATTTATTTTATCTTGAAATAAGCATAACGTCTCCGTCGAAGCATATGTTTACGTAATATGGAACAACACGAATGAACGCGTACCACAATGCTCGCATTTTCCAAATACGTCCTTCAATGAAAGTCCATGTAACCGACTTGATTAAAAAATAAGAGTTGCCTCTATTCCCACTGTATTGTTTTACAACTTCATTAACCCTCTTTGTGGTTTAGCTTCGCGTCGAAAACTGCCCTGTAGTGGCCAGCACCTGACTCAAAATAACCTTAGTCAGTACCACACACGGTCAGCAGTTATTTCGCACACATCCAGGACTCGTTGTCTGTCCCGTGTTTCGCCCAGCTTGACAAAATATTGCCCATTGCTCCATAAAGCCCAACCAATCTCTGAGAACTTATTGGAACACCCAATGCACTGTACGATATTGTGGCCATATGACCTCTTTTGTCAAACTTAAATACCCTGTATGCTAGATTAGCGTAAGCCATTAGATTAACGTAAAATTGTCAAATTAAAATAGTGGAATTATATCAAGCTTTACGAAAATAAACAAATTTTTGATGCTTCGTTTATTTCAAATATTCTTGAAAAGTGCGTCGTTTCTCTGTCATTTAGCACATTTCTTTTGTAGTTTAAAGAAAGAAAAAGGTAAGCACAATTCGAGTAATGAGAAATCCGTTTTTGCGTGATGTGAATATTGTATTTCTTCTAGAAGACCAGTGTAAATCTGGGCGCTTCGATTTCCTAACCCTCCTGGTGGTCATCCTCCACTAGGTATCTTAGCATTAGCAGAACTGACCAGATCTTGATGGACCTGATAGCTCGTCATTAGAAGAAAACTGACCTTGATGTTGTTATCATAAAAAATCAGCGATATCTTGAAGACGAGATATCTCTTCATTAGTAAAATTGGTCAGATTTAGAAGATAGACGAGATATCTCGTCGAAATCACTTGGATTAATTATTTGTATCTATTGATGGCAAATTCGGACCACATTTGATATCTTATTTAAATCAATTTATAAAGAACATTAGCATCGTAATGGGTATATTTCGAACTTCTAAATGAAATAAAATTTATTGCTATTAAAAAGTAGCATTTCTTGTTCTTATTGGTGTTAAATTCTTAGTTCTTATTGTGCATGGCCAAATGTACACATCTCACATATAATATTATTACAATCAGATCCTGAACTCCCTCTTCATTTGCATTCCATTTACTTGTTCAAAGAGGATTCGGCATTTTTTGACATCTAAATCTATTTTGGCGTTAGCTCACTTTTTCTTTTCTGCGCTGATTTCTATCGTCCAGTTTTCTCATTGGCTTCTGTAATCAAATTTCCAAGGATTTTCATTATAGAAACGAGGTCTTCCGTTAAATTTTAGCAATATTATGCAGCTCATTTGCTCAAATCAATCGTATTTAAACTAAGAGGTGAAATTGGCGAATGAATTCGGAAAGTTTTGGTTTTATAGTGATTAAATCCATGTATTGCCATTCACCAATGCACAAATAATGCCGAGGAGAAACTTGGCCTTAGTTTATCTTGGCGTTGAAGACTGCCCTCTGAAGTAAAAACCTGCTCCAAACTATCACGTTCTGGGCAATTTGGATTCCTTACTTAGATCTTCATTCCCTCTTGGAGTAGTAGGGCAGTTTTGTCTCGATTATGTATGGCGTCATCATTATCAAAACTGACCAGATCTAAATGGACGAGATATCTCGTCATTGGCAAAATCGACCATATCTAGATGGACGAGATATTTCTTCGTAACACTTGGAGGATTAAGAACACAGTACAGGGACCCCTTGCTAAATCGGAGACAAATATTTTTGTTGCCAAACCTCTGATTGGATAGATCGCCATTTCGGATGATTTTCATTTGAGAGCAGGTGGAAGTGCAAACAAATATCAAGCCTACGACAGGCTACCATAACCAAAATAATCGCCAATCACGATAACAATTATTGCCAATTGGTGATGATACCAAGTTCTCGTATCTAACCAATGTCAGTTTATGCCTCAGTGAAAATGCATATGGCGATATAAGTATTTTAACTCATTCATAAAATTGTAAGACTTCTGAATGTGTTTCAAATGTCAAGATATAATTTCATTTTTAAGGCTACTCAGAGAATACAGGAATTTTTATGTTCCCATAAAATCCATCACGTATTCCAATGCGATGTCGCAGGTGCATTTAAAATTGTAAGAGCATTGTTTATGAACATTTGCAAAACTAATCGTTTTATATCTTTATTGCTAGTTATTTTTATCAGTTTCCGTAGTAAGTTTCATCGAATATTGCTACAGATTAGTTCCGAGAGGGATAATTTATTCAATACCACCGCACATTTACATGTAAGGCGTTTGCGCGCAGCTAGTTATATTCAATATATTCCAGAGTATTTGAGGTTAAGCGCCATAAATTACAACCGAGTCGTTCAATTTAAGTTTGAGCTTTTAATGGCACACGCTGAATCCTTTGGGACAGGCTTCTGCCTCAAGCATATTTAAACATTCATGAGATTCTGATTTGCTTTCAATTTTTAATCTTGGCAACTTAGGTTTGAGGAAGTTAGCTACTTTTGTTATCATGAATGCATTAATGCGTCTGACATATAAGTGTGACGGAAAGTTTTCTTTTTAAAGTATGAAACAGTATTTTGCACAAGTAAACGTATGTATTTAGTACTAATAGTCAAGTTTATATTATCAGATATACTTATGTATACTAGTACACACGGACTCCCGTGCATAGCATCTGCACTAAAGTTTTCATTGCTTATATCTATTGATGGCAGCGTCGTTACTCACATTTCATACCTTGTTTAAATCATATCAATTTATGATGCATATAAGCAACGATATTTGCGTTTCATGTCCAAATGAAATAAAATTAGTCAAAATTATAAAACGGTATTTCACTTACACATTTTCCAAATGTACTCTACACCCGTGGTCAAACAGAAGTACAAAGCGACACTTTCGGACCAATCAGAGCGTTTTCACACATCCCGCGCCGGCTCCTCTGATTGGTCTGCTCGATTCGCTTTGCGTTTCTTATTTCAACACTGCTTTACAGGTGTTAATTCTTAATTAAAGTAAAGTACATGTGGTAAAAGTTCACACCTCAAGCATATTAGTAGAATTGGTCAGATCTTGATGAACGAGATCTCGTGATTAGTAAAATTGGTCAGATCTTGATGAAGGAGATCTCGTCATTAGTAAAATTGGTCAGATGTTGAACAATATCTCGCCATTAGTAAAAGTGGTCAGATCTTGATGAACGAGGTCTCGCCATTAATAAAATTGGTCAGATCTTGATGAAGGAGATCTCTTCATTAGTAAAATTGGTCAGATGTTGAACAATATCTCGCCATTAGTAAAAGTGGTCAGGTCTTGATGAACGAGGTCTCGCCATTAATAAAATTGGTCAGATCTTGATGAAGGAGATCTCGTCATTAGTAAAATTGGTCAGATGTTGAACAATATCTCGCCATTAGTAAAATTGGTCCAATTTTGACCAATTTTGGATTTTCAACAGAAACTTTTGAAGATATGATCCGATTGTATAATAATATCAGCCCCCAATTGTTAAATAATTATGAAGATATAAAAGCTGTCTCTAGTATTACGATGACATTTTTCTCCCTTGCTGTGAGGATAACATTGAACCATTAGAAAAACGTTTAAAATTCTCCCCTAAAATAGGGCTGCTGTAGCTCAGTTGGAAGAGTAATAGATTAGCAACCGAAGGGTCGAAAATCGGTTCAACCAACGACCGTTGTGTACTGGTGCACCTTAAATCTGTCGTGGCCTCAAACATCCTCACGTTGGCATGACATGGAAGTTAGGAAAGTGGAGTGTTGACCATCTCACGTGTTGACCTCGTCATCCGTGTTTCAAAATTAGGTGGGGTTGTCCTCGGGTCTTTCTCTTCGGGATTGATCCCGGATCGTTGTCAATACCGTTGTGTTTCTATAGTGCAACGTTAACTAACTGCTTACTTATCTCTCCTAAAATAAAACTAATTTAAGGCAAAGAATCACAGAAATTACAAGAAATGGATGGTGTGGAAACTGCTTACTTATCTCTCCTAAAATAAAACTAATTTAAGGCAAAGAATCACAGAAATTACAAGAAATGGATGGTGTGGTCTAGACTTTGATCCTTTCTGCTCATTTGCTATGGAACTAGATTTTTTTGCTATAAAGAGACTCCACACACACACACACACACAGGACAATACATCTTGGACAATTTCTCCCACTCAAAGTTGGTACATGAGAAAACATCCCAAAGACGCCTTCAAATTCGAGGATGATAAAGGTCAGCAGATTGCCATATCTACACTTGCCAGTGGACAGAGAAGATAAATTTCATTTGATCATTGTTTTAAGGTTTTCTCGATTTGTCGGAATTGCACCATGGAGCAGGCATCTCCTGATCACCCTGCTTGTCTGGGTTTGTGTAGGAAGATGTGTACTTTAATCCTCTTCTCGTCGTGGATTTCTGGAAGGTGCATGAACTCAGACTTGATCTAGCTCAGGGATTTAGACTTGTTAACCCTCGAAGTGGTTTCGATGAGATATCTCGTCCATAAAGGTCTGATCAATTTTGTTAACGACGAGATATACGGTCAAGATATTGCTGATTTTTTGATGATGACAGAATGTTTCAGTTTTTGATGATGACGAGATCAAGGGTAAGTTTCCTTTGAATGACGAGCTATCTCATCCAACAAGATCTGGCCAGTTTTAATGAAATACCTCGTTGAAACAAACACCAGGTGGGTTATGCGTTTTGCACAGATTCACTGACTTATGGGATGGCCTCCAAAAACCCTCATGAAAGTTATTTATCATATATTATTTATTTAATTTATAGGCATCATATATTGTTACAAAGGAACGTAGTAAAAAGTAATAAAGAATATAATTTGACGCGAAACATTACATTGATTTAACAATTGCTTTAATATATGGTTCAATTTTTGCAGTAGCCAAGCCCCAAATTGATTCTAAATTTTCATTAGACAATCGGTTCCTATTTTTCGATTCGTTAATATTCATGGCTGGAAAAGTTTGTTCACAGATATATGTTGACCCAAAGAGGCTTGCGCATTTTAATGCATTATCTAGCAACGTTTCACAATTGTTTTTTATCGAACAACGATAGAAGTTTAATAAATTTTCTTCATTAAATTATGTCGCAGGTTCTCATCTTTTCTCATGTCAATGAGCTTAAGCTGTACTGATTCTGGTACATTTTCAGGCAAAATGCCTGCTAAACAAATCTAGCAGCTAGCTTGTCTAGACCAAGTCTAAGTGTGGAAATAAATATCATCGGATAAATTATTTTTTACACATAAAAAAATAACAGAATTTTCTAAGTTATCTATTAATTTTATTTAAATATATTTTTTAAAGATACAATATAGTATCAAATCCTCACTTCAGTGAAAAGGTAAATGTCTATTGAAAATACAAAACATTTTTCAAACCGGTATCTTTTGTATATTCTAAAAAGGCGCATAAAATTAAGTAAATCAACATTGAATTTTAGAATTTTCAATTCGCCTCTCAAGCGGAAATTAATAAATATTAATAAACAAGCGATAATAGAATGATTTCGAACATCGAGTTTGGATTATCGATTGGTTACTAATCACGTTATTTTCAATATTATCTGAATTACTAAGGATTCAGTAATTCTAGCATTTGTAATACTTCCTTATGAATAAATGGAGTAATTCAATTAATTATGCTTAGTAATTTCTGCAAAAAGACTCAAATTGAAGGGATAATAATACAAAAACAATTAAATAGTTTCATAAAGCGCTTATAACGGAAATTAGTAGATTTGTTTTAACTACTTATTTTATCAACTTATTATAAATCTTATGTCATTTGATTGCTAATTATTAAGTGAACTAAATATTTAATCTTCTAATGATACATATTTTATGACTCATTATATGGAGTTTCAATTATCGAAAGATTGAAATGGTCTTTACAAAAATTAAATCAGATATTCGAACGCATAGTGACTAGTAGCAAAAGTAGTTATATCGTTGGTTGTATAAAATCATTAGCTGACAGTTTTTCGGTGACACTAAATGCTTATTTTCAAGCTGATGAGAAATAGATTGTCATATTATATTGTTATTATTTCAAGCATTTATCGACGTAAAGTTTATAAAAGCAAACACCGCCCTAATGAATTATTTCATTTTAAACATTATTTCGGTTATACATTGTTTAAAGCCAAGGATATATTATATTACTGGGAATGCTCGCTTATATGTTAATTACAAAGTCAGAAAATCTACTTTTATTATACCAGTAAAAATATTAAGACACTTTATTGTAAAACAAAGAAAAATTATTTCCTAAATAAATGTAAATTGTTCAGCCGTGAAAAGTAATGTTTCCATCTATATATATAAAATAGGATGTGTGTGTATGTGTGTATGTGTGTGTGTATATTTTCTATACAAATCTACACCGTTTGACCAATCCACACCAAATTAGGTACACTTATACTTTAGAACACTGCGGTCAGCATAGGCTAACTCTTAACCCCGTTCTATTGGCCCTGGGGGGCTAAAAACTATTCGAAATAGCCATAGAAATAACATTGAGTATAGATTGATTGCTTTAGGCAGCTATGGTTGCTTTACCAGTGTTGATCGAAAAACAATTTTTTCCGAAACAAATTAAATTACAATATTTATGTTTGAACTGACTTTTTAGTTCTTCCCATGATGTAAATAAATTATAGATATTTTATTGATAAAGAAAGAATATTTTAAAATATTTATTTTTGCAAGAAAATTCAAGGAAAGTTTTCCAGGAGTTCAAGGATTGTTTTCAAGGAAAGTTGGTGTATATTTCGACCAACTTTCCTTAAATAATTCATTGAATACGTAATGATTTGTAGAATTCTGTTTCACGAGGCTTTTTAGGTAAGGCGTGTAACTTATTTTAAAATGTCCGGAATAGATACATGTGAATCCTCCGTTGAAAGCAGTGATTTTCTTTCTGAAAAATTCTGTAAAATCGACCTTCTGCTTTTTGAAAAAATTTTATCTATTCAGTTTAATTTGTCTACACCGATTATATTTATTTCTAAACCAAGCACCGTTATTCCGAAAAGCACAAACGAAAAACTCATTGATCATAAAAGCGTAATTTTGCTACTCGGTATCTGGCAGCACCAGAATTAATGTTTACTTTTTTTATAAGACTTTGTAGAACTTTCTAGAAAGTTGGGGAAACGGAAACTTAATTGGACTCATGGTGGAGAACATTCCAGCACCCACTCGATTCTTAGCTGGTCGTATTTAAAGGAAGCTAACTCGGTAAGTCTTCCAGTTTATCATCTTTCAGTGAATTTGACAGTTCAAATTCGCTCTTTTAGTTGATTGTATAAGTGTCTCCTACTTTATTCGACAGTGATAGTGTACATTTTGGATTTATATTTCTAAACTGCTGTAAGTACTTCATAATTTTGAATTTGTTTCTTCGTTAATTTTAGCTTTTTATTGTATTCCATAATAGATTTCATTGTTCAGTGAGAGTGTGCCTTTTGCTTAATTTATGAAATACCTTTTTGTATTCATTTACAGATTTCTTTGCTGTAGCAATGTCTCCAAAGAAGCGGAAGGCGATCGGCCATGTACAGTCAACGGCTAAGATGATGAAAGATAAGCGTAGTCAAGAAACTTCCGAGGAGAGGAATAGAAGACTTGCGATTGCGAGAGAGAGAGCTACTATATTTAGAGCAACATAGATGGTACAGCAGCGTGAAGTCCGACTACAGGATAAGAGAGATAGTGTCAAACGATCACGGACTGCACACCATTTTAGCTTAGCATTGGAAGGATTCCACACGATTCACATAAAGACTACTCGCTGCATGCAAGTGTTACCATTGGGAAAATTGAAATGGTTTGTAGTTACTGTCAAGCCAAAAAGTTTAAATCAGAGTCTACTGGTATTTGCTTTAAAAATGGAAAAATTATTCTCTGCCAACTGGAACCACCACCACAAGAACTTTTGACATACACATCAGGAGATACGTCAGAGTCGAAGCATTTTCTTAGTAACATCAGAAAATACAGCTCATGTTTCCAAATGACATCATTCGGCTCAACATCAGTTGGGGGACAGCCCAGATTTCCATCGACATTCAAGGTGCAAGGGCATATTTACCATAGAGCGGGATCGTTGCTTCCGCTGCCAGATCAACCACCAAAATTTCTACAACTATATTTTATTCAAAACGAACAAATGGAAACTGATCAGAGGTGCGCCTACATCTCGGGAACAAGACGTCAGATTGTGTTAAACTTACAGAGGATGTTTCATGAGCACAATAATTAAAACGTTTGAAACAGCATTGGAACGTATGCCAACAGATGAATATAAAGTAGTCATAAGAGCAGACCGAAGACCAGCAGGTGAACACGAGCAGCGCTTTAACTCTCCTCAAGCAGATGAAGTCGCGGTGGTTATATCAGGCGATGAGTTCCATCAACGGGATATCGTTATTCAACGACGAGGTGAATCATTGCAGCGTATTTCGGAAACACATCGATCTTATGATGCTATGCAGTAACCAGTGATATTCTCCCATGGTGAAGATGAATATCATTTTAATCTGAGGCAGATCAACCCAAGAACAGGTGAAACAACGAGCAAGAAAGTTTCAGCGATGGATTTCTATGCGTACAGATTAATGGGGTGGGGTGGGGGGGGGTATTTCAATTAACGTCACACTGGAGCAACACAACGGGCTATTGGTGACGGTCCGGGATCAATCCCAAAGGGAAAGATCCGAGGACAACACCACGTAATTTTGAACCATGGTCAGATGACGAGGCAACACCTGAGCTGGCACCCCACTCTCCAAACTTCCACACCACGCCCGTAAAATCATTGATTCAATACATAATAATTTGAAGAATTTCGTTCCATAAAACAAATCAAGCTTACAAAACAAAAGCTTTTAGAATAAGACAGTTAACGTTAAAATAAGACGGGTAAACATACGCTGTAATTCAAAGATTTTTTAAGTTGTGACGTAAGTTTCCATTACAAGGCAATTAAAATCATTCAAACTTTGCTTTTCAAGTTTCAAATTATATTTTTCGATTTTACTGAAAGCTGTACTCAATAGTCAAGAAACAACACCTATCATTCTTAATATGCATATAGATTCCATTTAGATATCTGAATTGACAAAAAATGTCACAAAGAATCGATTGAAAACTGTATGCCAGTTGGAGTAAAGTGAATTTTAAATAAAACTGCAGATCTTGGAATAATATCACGGTTACAAAATATTCTAACTAGAACTTTTGAAAAGTTGAACGTTTTTGTCTTAAGTGACAGAAAATCGAGGTTGTTTACTTTACGAGTTGGATCTATTATGCAAATTTGCAATCTCAAACATTAGTCGACAACATTAATTTTGCTTTTTAAAACGCTGTAAAATTTACCCTTTTCTTTAAACCCTAACTACCCAGAGAGTGTAAGGCCACACGAGAGGCTGTCGGGAGGATATTTAATGGTAATACGATAAAAGTTTGTCATTTTAACAGGAAACGAACTTAAAGGCATTCACAATTACTCCAAAACTCAAAATGGACCTCTGCAATAGTCACCTCACTAATCACCTTTTGTAGTTTTGTCTTACACTGTAGTGCGATGTATGTGAAATAGATTATGTATGGATGGATAAAGCAAGCATACGTATTTTGTCCAATGTAAATTGCAGAAGCTATAAAAATGTCAAAACGGAGTTTCAAAAATTCTTTTCCTATGACTTGATTTGTTTTCTATATTTGCACTTTCCATGATAAAGAAAAGTGACTTTTCGGATCACTTTCAATTAACTTTAAACCAATTCACTCTTTACTAATGCGACTACTCTTATTTATTTTATTTACAATTGATGTACTTTTAAAAACACTTTCCAATGCTTTTTCATGAGGTCACTCATGCCCCACTTGCTTAGGCTAGTGCATACCATGAGCTGTTTTTTTTGCAATGTGATAGTATTGTGGGTGTGTGGCACAAAAGCATATTATTTCACTTCTTGGTCTGCTCAACTACCCTACCGAAATTCGAAACTCTCTAGCGGTGAAAGTAGTGTATAGGATTCCTCCAAGCATTTCCAGTTCAGGTGTTGGTCTTACTTTAATCACAGACACGTTTTAAATTCAATGGACAGCTAACCTGGAAGCGCTCTTGTCTCTAGGTGGCAGAGACCAGGTCCAGACTAGGTCCAGCTCACCCGATATCGATTGGCATAACTTCAGTATTTATTTTCGAAACATCCCCAGTGAGTATGTCTCTGGTCGCCGGTGCCATGGTCCCAGGGCTTGATGTCTAAAACGAGCACCGGTACATGTAATGAAAATTTGGTGCTGTAATGTGCAATTGTGTTTTTCCAGATTGAAAAAGATATACTTTCTCTGTCCCAAACTAAGTGGGGGTCGCCGTGGCTCAGTGCGGAGCCGCTGCGCTAACCTGCGATATGTACACAGATTCATTCCGTTCTGGGTGAATCTCTCTCCTTGTGTCAGTAATACTTTCCTTGTGTGTGTCTATTTACTTGACGTTATTTGGCACAGTTTGGTCAAATATGGCCCTTGCGCCAGAAAAATTCCAGAACGAACTAATCATTTAGGAACAAGGACGTTCTCTTGAAAAAGAAAATCACCCGTACCCCCATTTAAAAGCAAGTTAACCCTGTCCAGCAAAGGTCCCTATTCTTGTGACTTTTACCACGACAAAAACTCGTTACACACTATTGTGATATAATTGTGTGCAGTTTCAACTGAATCTATAAATGTTTTTATACATTCAAAATGCATCCACAATTAGCAGTTGCGTGTGGGACTGTACGTAGTTAGAACTCCCACACGATGTTACGCTAATTACTAGCCCATTTTTCTAATTTTCTCTATTGGTCTTTCCTCTTCTTAGCTCAATTCATTTCATTGTGCATTTATTAGGAACCTAGATTTCGGAATGGCTTTAAAATGGTAATTTAAATTAAAACAATATGTTCCCAGGTAAATTACAGGGTGTAGTGTTTCGATTGTAATAAACAAAAGTGCGTGACAAATCTTCCCTAGGTGAGTAAAATGTATGAATTATTTGGCATACAAAAGTATTATCGATTGTCTCTTTGTTGCAGCCAAGGTTATCGATTTGATCACAAATCAATACATCATTTACTAGAATGACTATAATGGATATGCACATAGATATGAAATATAAGTAGACTGAGTATTGCTATTAAGAAGAGCTTCAAATGTGACCAACATGTCGACTAGTAGTCACGTGACTACTCGATGAAAAATGGGCTTGGTTGGTCGATTTCGTATCTAATCACTTGTTTAGCGATATAACATCTTACGACAGGGTAGACGTGTGAATGCACATTTCTAGAATGGCGATAAAAGTGGTAAAATCACCGGTCTATTATCAGATGTTCAATCAATAGACCAATCAGATGATTAATCAATGGATGAGCGTTCATCTCCCGTTCCGTGGACCAATTATATGATGAATGTTCGTTTCCACCAACAGGCGAAAGTAGTCTAAGAGTCACATTATTACTAGTTTTGGTCACATGATACTGAGCACATAAAAAGATTACCATTGCTGTCTCTATCTCTATGTACATGCACTTATGAAACTGACAGGTATCGGAATACCTGTTAATGTATAATATACCTGTGTTTTACGGTATAGGTGGTAAGTAATCTCATTTTTTTCGGGAGTCCTCCAGTTTAATGAAGTGACTCGTAAATAAGTAGAGTCAGTTTTCAAAATCAGTGACGTCATTTAGGGAGGGCAAGGTAAGGTAGTTGCCACCCCCTAAGTTGAGGATTGTTACAAATTAATACTGAAGAAAATATGCGAGAGAACTGTTCTTTTGATAATAAAATATCCCACTTTTATAAAACTTAAGATCTATTTAATAAGCTTAGATAGTATTAGGTAGGTAGGCAGTTGAATTAACGTCGCACTGCAGCAACACAACTGGCTATTGGTGACGGTCCGGGATCCATCCCGAAGGGAAGAGGATCCGAGGATAACACCACGTAATTTTGAACCATGGCCAAGAGGTCAACGCCTGAGCTCGCACCCCACCCTTCAACTTCCGCAACACGTCAACGTGAAGACATTTGAGGCCATGTCAGATTTAACATGCACCAGCCCCCACGTACACGACGATCTTTGGTTGGATTGAGTTTCGAACTCGGAACCCTCCGGTAGCTAATCCACTACTCTTCCAACCGGGATATCGCGGCCTGATACTATTAGAAAATCAGCACTTAACCCTACTGGTGGTTTATCGCGTCGAAAACCACCCTGTAGTGGCCTGCTTCTGGTGCAAACTGTCATTAGTTCTGGAAAAGGGCCAATTTGTTTTTCCGCTCTGGATCTTCATTCCCCTCTGAGTAATAGGGCAGTTATATCTCGACGAGATATCTCGTTCCTAACAAAATTGGCCAAATCTTAGACGTGATATCTCGTCAAAACACTTGGAGGGTTAAATAATGGAATAAAGAGGTATTTGGGTATTTCAATTAACGTCACACTGGAGCAACACAATGGGCTATTGGTGACGGTCCGGGATCAATCCCAAAGGGAAAGATCCGAGGACAACACCACGTAATTTTGAACCACGGTCAGATGACGAGGCAACACCTGAGCTGGCACCCCACTCTCCAAACTTCCACACCACGCCAACGGGAATAAAGAGGAATAACTCTATTCTAGAAAACAGAGTACGTGAATAATTATTCTGCTGGTGAAGAATGTCAATTGGTAACGCGTAATTGGTTCACTTTGCTGATAATTAGTAATAAATAGTGCTAGATAATTTAGTATGATCTGAAAACTCATTACTCTGAATCAACAATCTGCTCCTATTTTTAAAATATGCTTGATTAAAAGTGCTTTCGATACAAAGGTGAAATTGTTAATTGTCCTCCAGTCCTAACCATTTCCTTGACAATCATTTCATTCTTTAATTATCGTCTTTCTTTCAGTCCCTGCGTTGTTACAGGGAACTTTAAAACAATAATTGAAATTGAAGTGAATAGAAAATATGTTGAGAGGGGGCAATTACCAAGTGCAGAAATATTAGAGTGGATGATTCGCGTGCGGTTTGAATTCTGTTTTATAAATGGCATGGTTGTTTTCAAATGCCGGCAAAACCGGTGCAGGTAACTAGTTTATTTTTGGCTGTGATCTAAGAAAGAGGTATGCTGCTGTCAACAGACGTCATCTTGGGCTTATGATAGGTCTTTGGGTTCACTAGTCTTGTTTTTTCGCAGATAAATTCGTTAATGTAGCCAGGAGGTTATTGTTTTGGGCTTTTGTATAAAATTATTCAACTGAGATCACTTCTAACGAAAATAAGTTTTAAAGTAGCAGAGTGGATCAATTTCTTTTTCCTGCACAGTTCATTTTTAAATGTTCTCATTCAAACATCCATGACTTTTTAAATGTTCCTCTTTATTTGTGTTGTTTTGCTTAAAGCACACTTTAGGACTAATAATTCTAGATGACTGATGGGAGGGAATAATGTGTTTTCTTTCATCATAATTCCCTTCAAGCCCTTTGTGAGCCTTGGTCTTCTTCGGAAGTTTTCCCCTGACTACCCTCTCTCCAGCCATGGATCTCCAGTTCTTGACTTTCATGGCATTAAAGTCCGAATCCAGACAGTCCCCCCATCTCTTTTTTGGCCTACCCCTTTGTCTTTCACTAAAAGGGACTGCATTAAAAACTTTCAATGGTATTCTCTCTGGATCCATTCTCAAAAGATGACCTGCCTATATCATTCTGTTCAATGTTACAAATTTTACTGTATGTTCATTTTCGAAAAGTTTGTATAATTCAAAATTGAATCTCCTTCGTCAAGCACACCACCAAAAATGGCCCTCAAAACTCTCCTTTCAAAAATTGCCAAAGCTCTCTCTTCCTTTGCTGTCAATGACCATGTTTCGGAGGCATAGGTTAACACTGGTATTATGAGAGTTTTGTACAACAGGATTTTTGTTTTTCTTTTGATGAGGTGAGATTTCAACTGGCTTAGCTCATAGAAACAGTGATTAGCCGTAATAATTCTTTTCCTGACTCTCAATTTCAGATCCCAAGTAATTAAATTTTTTTAGATTCAAATTTATGTTTCTCAATTTTAAATATATTAACAGGGTTTACTTTTCCCCGCAATACATATATTTGATTTTTCTTCATTTATTTTTAGTTTCAGTTTTCCTGCAGCTTTTTCTAATGTTAGGAAAGATTCCTTCACTGTATTTGCAGATCTTGCGATTATGTCTATATCGTCAGCATATGCTAAAAAATGTGTTTTCTTTAAGACCAATAATTCTAGACGACTGATGGAGGGGATAATGTGTTTTCGATTGTCTGCAACCAACACCAAAACGCTTCTGTGTCAAGAACCAATGGTACATATCTCGTCATATCTCATCATTAGCAAAATTGGTCAGATCATGTTGGGCGAGATATCTCGCCAGTAGAAGAAAACTGGACAGATCTTGATCTCGTCATCAAAATATAAGCAATATCTTGATGATGAGATATCTTGTAATTAGCAAAATTGGTCAGATCTTGATAAACGAGATTTCTCATCAAAACCACTTAAATGGTTAAAATATTTAATGGTTTTCATCTTACCTAGTACTAAGGGACTCGTCATTTAATCCTCCAAATGGTTTCGACAAGATATCTCGTATCAAGGTCTGACCAAATTTGCTAATGACAAGATACCTCGCCATCAAGGTATTGCTGATTCTTTTATGTCAAGATCAAGATCTGTTCAGTTTCCTTGTCACAACGAGATATTTCGCCCATCAAGATCTGATCAGTTTTCCTGTAATGATTAGATCTCTCATCGAAACAAGCTCAAGGAGGGTTAATTTGATACTGGGACCCAGGGTGCAAATATGGGGTGTTTTATTAGGTCGTTTTTATCTATTCAAACGATTCGGCCGATTTTCAGATTCATGTACGTAGCGAAATCCCCGAAACATTTCTTTAACCCTTACTCTATATTCACTATTTACAAATCGATCGAGTTCTTAGACTAATTATTAATTCTCAATGTCATTCCATTCCTCTCTCAAAGACCTATGAACCAACTCCTAAGGTTGCTGATTGTGCACCTTTTCTAGCGCTGTACTTGCGGTTTCGCACGAACTTTTTCTCTCTTCTTATTTTAACCCCCAAGCAGGTTTGACGCCGTACCCCTTGTTTCTATATTCGCAATTCATGTTCATAATGTCGTTGTTATGTCTTAATAAATCAGCTTTTTGAAGTCTTAACCACAAAACCCATGACTTCGTTTTAGTAGGACATGCATACACACACATCGTCGGCTGACAAGTCAAACACACTAAATTAAAATTTTTCGAATACATTTTAAATTTTCTTGATCTGAATTTGGTGATCCTTAGACTGACTGGTAAAGTCAGTTAAGTCCTTGTATGAAGGTTAGATTTATTCTTGAAAAACACATGTAATGTGTGAAATTTTCCCCCTTCGTTTTCTAGGAACTATGTATTTCACTTAGTGCGCTTCACGTGTAAACAGACGATATAATAATCTAAGCTGTATTAATTTTAGATGGCACCTCTTATTTTCGCCTAGTCAAGTAAAAGATTACAGTCAACCATCCTGGTGATTTATCTTCTCGTCGATAAGTGTCCTATAGTAACCAGCCTCTAATGAAAAAAACTGTATCAAACTGTCACCAGTTCTAGGCGAGGAACAATTTGTTTTTCCTGCTAGGATCTTCATTCCACTTGGAGTAATAGGCCAGTTTTGTCATGACGAGATATCTCATCATTCGCAAAATTGATCACATCTGGATAAACGAGATATCTCGTTGAAACCACTTGGAGGGTTAAATGGTTGCTATCATTGTTTAAATCCCTTTGTATGCTAGCAAAATTATCTTACCGAATCACTGTAATCTATCACATAAAGCGAAATGGGACAAAGAACAATAATTACAAAAGTTTCCTCGACAAAACACCGAATCCAGAAACCATTTTATTTTGCAGAATGGCACAACACAGCTCAAAAATGCCACACCTTGAAATCGCACTTCATTTCTTCCACAGCGTTCCTGAAATCCAACAATTTTTCTAAACACTTTTTTCAGACGCCATCAAAAAATTCCCTCTTCACGGAACCCTGGAACTCAAGCATGCATACAGAGGCGTGAGAGTGTGTCCTCCCCATGTAGGCAATATCACGAGACAGTTGATGATCCCTATCTCGGATGAGGTGTTGGAGCTTACTTTTCTTATCGCTTATTTAGACTTTTTGGCGATTTATTTATGGTTCCTCTGTGTTCTGGGATCTTTTGCTTCCAGGCAGTGTACACGGAGAAAAATCCCCAATTTTCGGCCAATCAACGTTTCGTAGAATTTTTCGTGTCATTTATCACAGAGGTGTGGGAAAGTGCTCTTCGACATCGAAAACAAGTGAAATCTTTTCGTTTTAAATTAATGTTTGTGAAGTGATGTGAAATCAACCCCTTCCACGTGGGTAAGGTACCGTGGTATCAGAACCCGAGGTTGAGGGGACCATGCGACTTTGACACGATGAGTGGTCTTTTTGCAAAGCATAAAATCCCAGATCTGGGGACTTTTTTTTAGATCTAATCTGTGTTTCGAAGAATTTTTCGTGTCATTTATCACGGAGACTGGGAAAAAAACCTTCGACATGGTATCGAAAAGAAGTGAAATCCTTTCGTTTTTGATTAATATTTAACCGTCCTGGTGGTTGTCTCGACGAGGTATCTCTTCATTAGTAAACCTGACCAGATCTTGATGGATGAGATATCTCGCCATTAGGAAAAAACTGACCTGATCGGATCTTGTCAGATCTTCCTTGATCTATTCTTATGATAATAAAGAAAGACAATACCTTGATGACGAGATATCTCGTCATTTACAAAATAGGTCAGATTTTGAGGGACGAGATATATCGTAGAAACCACTTGGAGGGTTAAGTGAAGTGATGTGAATATCAGCACATGGTTAAGTCAATGGTACAGTGTTATTAGAACAGGGTTGAGGGGACCGTGGGGCCATGGTAGCTCGATTGGAAAAGTAGCGGATTAGAAACCGGAGGGTTGCGAATTCGAATCCAATCAAAGACCGCCGTGTACAAAGGTTGCTAGTGCACGTTAAATCTGTCGAGTACTCAAATGTCATCACGTTGGCGTGCTGTGGAAGTTTGGAGACTGGGGCACCAGCTCAAGTGTGACCTCGTCATATGACCGTGGTTCAAAATTACGTGATGTTGTCCTGGATCATCCTGGATCGTCGTCAATAGCCCGTTGTGTTCCTCCAGTGTGACGTTAATTAAAATACCTACCTGGGAGGACAGTGTACCTTAATGACATGATGAGTGGTCTTTCGGCAAAATATAAAAACAGCTTAAACATTTTTTTATTTCTAGTGATGAATGATAATTACGAGATTGACTGAAGCCAAGCAACAAAACAAATGGTAAGAGAAGAAAAAGTCTATGAACCCATTCGTACCCTCGCTTCCCATTATCTCTCTCAGAATGAAGTAGAAGAGAACGTAGGACATCTGAGCAAGTGTGCACGGTGCATATTCCCTTGGAGATCAGATTTTTCAAAAAAGGATTGTTCAATATAGAAATGCTACACAGGTGTTTAGCAAGGTAGTTGTAACCAGTAGCAAGGCGGAATTCAGGCATTTATGTTTCTCCCTGTTTCCTGGGATCCTTTGCTTCTAGGCAGTGTTTGTAGAGAAAAATTCAAGATTTGAAGTATTTTTTTAACACCTAATCTACGTTTCGTAGAATTTTTCGTGTCATTACTCACAGAGGTCTGGGAAAGTACATAAAATAACTTTCGTTCTTAGGAAGCATATGTAGCTAAATCGAATAAACGGAATGGAACCAAATTTGGTGTTGAGACTTTTGAAGACATGGGGAAATGTTACGAGAAAAAATAATTTAGCACCAAGTCACCAATAGGAGGAAGTTTGGCGCTGTTGGTCGAAAACAGTCGAACATTTGCCATAAACGTAGGTAAAATGGATTATGCAGATTTTCGAATGCTTAAGCAGTAACCACGCCACTAATTCCAGCTGGATAAGTGGCACGTTGCAATTAAAAAAAATTATAACAGACACACAAATTAATATAGACACAACTCACCAGATCTTTTATTCATCAAAACTTTGAATAATCTATTTTATCTGCATTTAATGCAAATGTTCGACTATTTTTTAGGGGGCATGTGAATGTAATGAAAAGCTGAATGATCTTTTGGCAAAGCATAAACCTCCAGTCCTAAACATTTTTTTAAATTTCGATGGTGAGGGATAATTAAAAGATTGACTCTACAAAAAAAAGTGGCTGTGGCTTTATGAGAGGCGTTTTTTACCATCCAAATACTTGGCTCTTGTGTTTTTGGAGGTGGAACGTCATTCCTATTCATGTTCATGGCCCCGCGGTAGACCAGTTGGAAGAGCAACCGGAGGGTTGCGAGTTCGAAACTCAGTTCCGGCCAAGACCGTCGTGTGCATAGGGGGTGAACGTTAAATATGTCGTGGCTTCAAATGTCCTCGCATTGGCGTCGTGTGAAAGTTTGGAGACTGGGTTTCCAGATCAGGTGTTGTTTTCGTCATCTGACCACGGTTCAAAGTTACGAGGCGTTGTCCTTGCCTCTTTCCTTTCGGGATTGATCCCGGATCGTCGTCAATGACCCGTTGTGTTGCTCCAGTGTGACGCTAATTAACTACCTACCTATTCATGTTTCGGATTAGGCGTCACTTCGCTTGATTTTCGAACACGGTTTCAGCATTTCAGCGATAAAAATTCCAAAGAATGAATTCCGAAGTGGATATATCGTTTATATATCAGTGCGGGATTATTCCGATGCTGGTATATCGGAAGAACAATGAGGGCAAATGGAATCGATCGATTTATTCAGAAAAAGAAAACTAAGAATACCGCTCATGGATAAAATGTGGTAAACTTTAATGGTAATAAAAAAGGGAATAATAATGGCCTTTTTATGTTACTTTAAATGATGCCACTCATGTGGCATCATTTACAACACATACACATTAAGTACATAATTAATGTGTATTAGTATATTAAGTACATAATACACATTAGGTACATAAGTAAACACACACATTAAGTAGCATAAAATGTGTGTGAAAATATGTGAAAATTCTCCGCCAATATCGCAGTTCTTAAAATTTGGAATGGAATTTTCAACACAAAGTCACTGCATTTATCATAAAATTATTTCAATTTTTTTTTTACAACCTATTGTTTGACATTTTTATTCATTCGGTTACTTGTATCATGAAATGGACAGTAAGTTTAGACTAACAATGTCACAGTCGTTGTTCCAGTCGAATTCAACGCACAACCTCTGATACCATCGTTCTAAACAGCATTTGAGACGTTGTTGCACCGAAGACCTAACCTCTGGCAACAAAATCTTGGTCAGTTATCACTTGTTTTATAACAAAAGATGAGAAATAGTTGAAATTCGAACAATTACACAACGCTCTATAGGGAAGCTGAGTGGTACTACAGATCTGTCTTTGCTCCATTGGAAGGATGAATCGAGTAAAGACAAGACAACACATTTAACTCGAAATACGCATATTTCGAACTTAGGTCGTTGTTCTTCCGTAGCAGCGGTATGATAGTTAATTGATAGGTAGGTAGGTAGTTAATTAACGTCGCGCTGGATCAACACAACGGGCAATTTAGATGAATCCCGAGGTGGTGGATCCGAGGACAATACCACGTAATTTTGAACCAAAGTTAGATGACGAGGTCAACACCTGAGCTGTCAACTCACTCTCCAAACTCCCACTCTACGACAACATGAGGACATTTGTGGCAACGATAGATTTAACGTGCACCAGCCATTGTCTACACGATGGTCTTTGACTGGACCGAGTTTCAAATTCGCAACCCTCTGGTTGCTAATCCGTTGCTCTTCCAACTAAGCTACAGCGGCCCTGATATTTAATTGGACAACGTCAATTAGATTAAACGCCAACCGTCATCCAAACGAACTATTAAGGTAACACGGGATATATCATGCGAAAGCATTTGTATAACAGGAATAAAACCTTAGTTTTCCGTCTAGTTTGTTTCACACTATACAGTCGGACCAAAGTTCCATTGGATCATCTGAGAAGTTATTCGCACTAGCTTGAATCCTTCGCCTAACGTCTTCAAGTTGGCGTGGTGTGGAAGTTTTGAGAGGAGGGTGCCAGCTCACACACACACAGGTATTACTTCGTCATCTGACCGTGGTTCAAAATTACGAGGTGTTGTCTTCGGATCTTTCCCTTTGGGGTTGATCCCAGATCCGCCCTCAATAGCGCGTTGTGTCATAGATGTGAAACATAAGTAGGCTGAAAATTGCTATTGAGAGAAGCTTCAAAAAGTGTGATTACAGCATGTCGACTAGGCCACACGACTACTCTGTGGAAATATTGACTTGGCTGGCCAATTTGGCATCTTATCGCCCCGTTTGGTGATATAACATCTTACGAAAAGATGCGAATATATGTATGAATACACATACTTTTAATAGTAACTGGTTGGAATGCAAAATTGTCAACTTATAAATTGGCTCTAATAATATGATCACCCGCTGTTGCTCTCTTTTTTACAAGATAACATGACAAGGTACATTGTTTACATCATGCGGTGGGTTTGTTGGTAGTTAATTAACGTCACACTGGAGCAGCACAACGGGCTATTGCCGACGGTCCTGGATCAATCCTTACGGGAAATATCCGAGGACAACACCACGTAATTTTGAACCACGTTCAGATGACGAGGTCAACACCTGAGCTGGCACCCCACATTCCAAACTTCTACTCCAAGCCAACGCCAGGACATTTGTGGCCACGACCGAGTTGGCGTGCACCAGCCCCGTGTACACGATGATCTTTAGCTGGACCTAGTTTCGAAATAGAAACCCTCCGGTTGCTAATCCGTCGTTCTTCCAACTGGGCTACAGCGGTCTTAATCATCACATGTGATAACTGGCATTAAATTTCGAATTATTTATAAAAAATTGATAGCAATAAAAGATAGAGACAAAGCATTTGTCTGTTGATTTCTTCTTAGAGAAGATTATGTTTAAGTTTGGAGAGTGGGATGCCAACTCGTCATCTGACCATAATTCAAAATTACGAGGTGTTGTCCTCGAATCTTTCTCTCAGGGATTGATCCTGGACCGTTGCCAATATCCCGTTGTATTGCTCTAGTGCGACATGAATTAACTACCTACCTACCCCCTTTCAAACGATTCCTAAATTTTATGTTCACTATTTCACAAATTTCACAAATTCATTATTTTCACAAATTTTGTTACGCTGCATATCACCTCAATTTTTTTATCCGTCTAGGTAATTAATTCACATCTAACAGTTGGCTTTTATATAAATATCAATTACTTTGTTTTAAATTTTAATTGTGCTACAGAAATATAGGCGGCCATTGATGAATCGAATAATTTAACGGGATAATCAATTAAAACTCGAAATGAGCTGACCCTTGAAATCCATCGCAACTTTATAAAAGCATTTCTTCGGTTAAGAAAAAGCCACTCGTTCTTCATCGAATAAGAAATGAGCATTAACAAATTTAATGAATTCCGAGAAACTGTTAGAGAGTGGATGTTCATTAACCTCTAAGCTTGTTAAACTCGGTGATCCATTGCAATTATTTTCCTTCTAAGTACTACGAAAAAGGAAACAAAGGAAATGATATTTTATTTGATTTCGTTATTTTTCATGCAGGCTGTACGTGCTTCGTATAGCTGATTAGTTGGTTTTCAATGTTTTAATTTCTTGTTCTTAAACTGGGTGTTTGACACAGTTGATCTCGCATTTTGTTCCTTAGCATTGCTTGTAAATTGCTTCCACATAAAAATATAGATGCCAGTTCCTTAAACCTGAGAGGTTCACACGTATATTTCCACTTTACAACAGGCAGTCTTTACTGTGTGTGATTTCTTACCACTTTTGACTTTCCTCACCATTAGAATCTTTCCAAAGGATTCTAATCTAAGGAAATAAGCATTAGAATAGTTCAAAGGATTCTATTCTCAAACCAATAGAATATTTCTAAAGAATTTTATTCTAAGAAAAGAAACCATTAGAATATTTCCAAAGATTCTATTCTAAGAAAAGGAGCAATAGAATATTTCCAACGGATTCTATTCTAAGGAAAGGACCAATAGAATATTTCCAAAGGATTTTATTCTAAGAAAAGAAAACCAATAGAATATTTCCAAAGATTCTATTCTAAGAAAAGGAGCAATAGAATATTTCCAACGGATTCTATTCTAAGGAAAGGACCAATAGAATATTTCCAAAGGATTTTATTCTAAGAAAAGAAAACCAATAGATATTTCCAACGGATTCTATTCTAAGGAAAGGACTAATAGAATATTTCCAAAGGATTTTATTCTAAGAAAAGAAAACCAATAGAATATTTCCAAAGATTCTATTATAATAAAAGGAGCAATAGAATATTTCCAACGGATTTTATTCTAAGGAAAAGACCAATAGAATATTTCCAAAGGATTTTATTCTAAGAAAAGAAAACCAATAGAATTTTTCCAAAGATTGTATTCTAAGAAAAGGAGCGATAGAATATTTCCAACGGATTCTATTCTAAGGAAAGGACCAATAGAATATTTCCAAAGGATTTTATTCTAAGAAAAGAAAACCAATAGAATATTTCCAAAGATTCTATTCTAAGAAAAGGAGCAATAGAATATTTCCAACGGATTCTATTCTAAGGAAAGGACCAATAGAATATTTACAAAGGATTTTATTCTAAGAAAAGAAAACCAATAGAATATTTCCAAAGATTCTATTCTAAGAAAAGGAGCAATAGAATATTTCCAACGGATTCTATTCTAAGGAAAGGACCAATAGAATATTTCCAAAGGATTTTATTCTAAGAAAAGGAAACCAATAGAATATTTCCAAAGATTCTATTCTAAGAAAAGGAGCAATAGAATATTTCCAACGGATTCTATTCTAAGGAAAGGACCAATAGAATATTTCCAAAGGATTTTATTCAAAGAAAAGAAAACCAATAGAATATTTCCAAAGATTCTATTCTAAGAAAAGGAGCAATAGAATATTTCCAACGGATTCTATTCTAAGGAAAGGACCAATAGAATATTTCCAAAGGATTTTATTCTAAGAAAAGAAAACCAATAGAATATTTCCAAAGATTCTATTCTAAGAAAAGGAGCAATAGAATATTTCCAACGGATTCTATTCTAAGGAAAGGACCAATAGAATATTTCCAAAGGATTTTATTCTAAGAAAAGAAAACCAATAGAATATTTCCAAAGATTCTATTCTAAGAAAAGGAGCAATAGAATATTTCCAACGGATTCTATTCTAAGGAAAGGACCAATAGAATATTTCCAAAGGATTTTATTCAAAGAAAAGAAAACCAATAGAATATTTCCAAAGATTCTATTCTAAGAAAAGGAGCAATAGAATATTTCCAAAGGATTTTATTCTAAGAAAAGAAAACCAATAGAATATTTCCAAAGATTCTATTCTAAGAAAAGGAGCAATAGAATATTTCCAACGGATTCTATTCTAAGGAAAGGACCAATAGAATATTTCCAAAGGATTTTATTCTAAGAAAAGAAAACCAATAGAATATTTCCAAAGATTCTATACTAAGAAAAGGAGCAATAGAATATTTCCAACGGATTCTATTCTAAGGAAAGGACCAATAGAATATTTCCAAAGGATTTTATTCAAAGAAAAGAAAACCAATAGAATATTTCCAAAGATTCTATTCTAGGAAAAGGAGCAGCATAATAGTTCCAAAGGATTCTATTCAAAGTTAAAGAGCAATAGAATAGTTTCAAAGGAAAAATCGATAGAATCATTCCAAAATATTCGAAGTGAAGGACCGATGGAATATTTCTTAAGTTCGAAAAAAATTCATAGGTTCTTTCTACTGATAGATGCAGTAGTTTAGTCATGTGTTCTGTTGGGTAAAAACAATATTCGGAAATCTTGTGACGCGCAGAGGGTTAAATACTATCCAACGGGAACAAAAACATCCCTATATATTCGCCCATCATTGATCATAGAGCCATATTCAAAGGTACCATTTAATGGAAAATAATATAAATAATTTAATGAATCCATATATATCCATATGCAAATTATTGCTCAATAATTCACTTAAGGGGTCGTCTTCATATCAAATTGTGCACAGACTTCTTAATTTGGAATGGTGAAACTCAGCCTTTACGCTATATTTCAAATTTATATAAAAATTTAACCAATAACAAATGGAAAATATGTATATAGAACAGAATTCGTTAAATGAAAATAATGAACACAAGTTCAATAGATATAAAAAAAACGAATTCCGATTTTTCCGTCGAAAGAGAAAATGTATTTTCTATATGCAAAACATTTAGAATCCTGCAACTTTTATTTGAAAAGCATGAATAGCATTATTTTATTCTAAAATCTAAAGCGCCATTTGTGGATCAATAAAATATCGTACCCAGCTATTTTCAGAATTAAAGCGAACTTTAAGTAAATATTTTGAATGATCACGTTCGTTTTCCTTCTACTGATGCCTATATGTGTGTTGTCGGCCTGGTAGCCGTGTGGTTAGAGCTCTGGTCCTCAGTTCAACAGGCTTCGAGTTCAAATCCCGGTCAATACATGGATTCTTGTTGTGTCGTGGAATCCACTCTAAACCATGGGTCGAATACTCGTGAAATGAAGTAAACTTATCATTGTCATTGGGAGGAGCTTCAAAAAGTGTGACCAACATGTCGACTAGTAGTCACGTGATAGTTCTGTGAAAAATTGACTTGGTTGGCCGATTTGGCGTCTTATCGCCTTGTTTGTTGATATAACATCTTATGACCAAGTAATGTATGAATGCATATTTCTGTAGGGGCGAAAGAAATGGTGAAATCGACGAAGTCACATGGACCAATTAAATAATAAATCAATGGAGGGTCTTCTTCAACACCACGCCAACTTGAGGACATTTTAAGCCACGACAGATTTAACGTGCACCAGCCCCCACGGACACGACGATCTTTGGTTGAATCAAGTTTCGATCTCATAACCCTACGGTTGCTAATGCTCTACGTGACGCTGAGAGAGCTAACGCAATTTATTTGAAAATATGTTCTTTAAAAGTTATTCCAAAACAAAATGGTGCTCCTACATAAAAAAGTGTTTTTCTGGTCCATCAAAAGTGCTGTGGATGTTTGGAGAGTGAATTGGTAGCTCAGGTGTTAACCTCGTCATTTGACTATGGTTCAAAATTACTAGGTATTGTTCTCGGATATTTCCCTTCGGGGTTGATCCCGGACCGTCACCGATAGTCCGCTGTGTTGCTCCAGTACGACGTTAATTAACTACCTACCTATCAAAACAAAATAGGGCGCAACTTGACCATTTCTGAACCTTGCACCATATCCAAACCAAACAAAACCAAAATGGTGCTTCTACATAAAAAGAAACTGTTTTTTCTCGTCCATAAAAAACTGTTTTTCTCGTCCATAAAAAACTGTTTTTCTCGTCCATTAAAAACTGCTTTTCTCGTTCATAAAAAGTGGTGTGGATGTTTTGAGAGTGGGGTGCCAGCTCAAGTGTTAACCTCGTCATCTGACCGTGGTTCAAAATTGCGAGGTGTTGTCCTCGGATCTTTCCTTTCAGGGTTGATCCAGGACCGTCGCCAATAGCCCGTTGTGTTGCTCCAGTGAGACGTTAATTAACCACCTACCTTTGCGCACAAAAATTATTGGTACGGAGCCCAATTGGGAGCGCATTAACAGGCTACGTCTCAATATATGCACAACCCCTCCAACCCGAATCACAACCTACATCTCCTCGCGTTTGTTGTCGCAGATTCCCTCCCGTTCCCATGGCAACGCCGGCAAAAGATCGCGGATGTCTCGAAAATCCAGACACCAAACCAGACGCAAGTCGTAGGGAAGACGCAGGGAATATTAATTCCGCTACTGACAAGAAAGGTTTCGGGATCAGTTAGAACTTCGTTCGACTTCCCTCCCCTCAACTCCCGATTGTCCTTGTTCGGCAACCGCTCTTCTGAATTTAGCCGAACAAAAAACTGCACCGGTGTTGGGTAACAGTTTGAGGGGGCTAAAATATAACTTGTATCCTGTCATTAAGTAAAAACTATCGTACACGTGCTTCATTTTTAGACGCGTAAGGAGCAATTAAAATTCCTTTTCTGGATCTTGGGAGTTCTTTTCTTTCGCTGTTGTAGCACGTTTAATGAATGGTTGCTTGCATTTTTGTGTCGTAATCTTTCATTGTTTCAAATTAATTTCATTCGTTCATTAGTTCTTAACCTTGACTTCAAATTGATCATAGGCTTCGGTTAGTTTTGATTCAGGGCCATGATAAGGTAGGTAGGTAGTTGAATTAATCCTCCTGGTGATTGACTTGCCAAGGTGTCTTATTATTAACAAAACCATTAGGTGATCTTGATGGACGAGATATTTCGTCAATAGAAAAACCATTAGATCTTGATGGACGAGATATTTCGTCATTAGAAAAACCATTAGGAGATCTTTATGGGCGAGATATTCCGTCATTAGAAAAACCATTAGGAGATCTTTATGGCCGAGATATTCCGTCATTAGAAAAACCATTTGAAGATCTTTATGGGCGAGATATTCCGTCATTAGAAAAACCATTAGGAAATCTTTATGGACGAGATATTTCGTTAATAGAAAAACCATTAGGAGAACTTGATAGACGAGATATGTCATCAATAGAAAAACCATTAGGAGATCTTTATGGGCGAGATATTCCGTCATTAGAAAAACCATTAGGTGAACTTGATGGACGAAATATTTCGTCAATAGAAAAACCAATAGATCTTGATGGACGAGGCATGTCATCATTAGAAAAACCATTAGGATATCTTTATGGGCGAGATATTCCTTCATTAGAAAAACCATCAGGAGTTCTTGATGGACGAGATATTTCGTCATTAGAACAACCATTAGATCTTGATGGACGAGACATGTCATCATTAGAAAAACCGTTACGTGATCTTAATGGACGAGATATTTCGTCATTAGAAAAGCCATTAGGAGATCTTGATGGACGAGATATTTCGTCATTAAAAAACCATTAGATCTTGATGGACGAGACATGTCATGATTAGAAAAACCATTAGGAGATCTTGATGAACGAGACATCTCATCATTAGAATCGTTAGTTCTTTATGGACGACATATCTCGTCATTCGAAAAAACTGACTAGATCTTGATATCATAAGCATCATCAAAATCGGCAGAATCTTCATGACGATAAATCTCGTCATTAGAAAAATTGGTCAGATCTTGACCGAGGATATCTCGTCATTTGAAGAAAACTGACCAGATTTTGATGGACGAGATATCTCATCATTGGAAGAAAACTTGCAAGATCTTGATGAACGAGATATCTTGTCATTAGAAGAAAACTGAGGAGATATCGTCATTAGAAAAAACAGACCAGATCTTCATTGACGAGATATCTCGTCATTAGGTGAAAACTAAATAGATTTCGTGGAACGGATTGGGTACGCAAAAGGGTTACCTTTACTCACTCTACTTTTATACTTCCTCTATGAGGCAAACGCTATGACCACTGTATTAGTTAGGCAACTTGGTAGAAAACATCGCTAGCCTTTTGTTTAATGTCTTACATACACAATATAGTAACCCTCTAAACTAATCTTTGGCCGGTTACCTGTCACCATATTTGATCTCGTCAAATATTCAATAATTATATTCAGTTATATTCAAAACCCGAGACGATCCTAATCTGTTGTCCGTTCCCCAGAATCGCAATCGCGAATTCTTCTCACTCTACTTTTATACTTCCTGTATGAGACAAACGCTGTGACCACCATATTGTTTAGGCACCCTGGCAAAAAACATGGCAAGCCTTTTTTAATGTCTTACATAATATAATAACCCTCTAAACTCATCATGGCACATCTTTGGCCGATTACCTGGCTCCATCCTTCGATCTCATTACAGCTATATTCAAAACCCGAGACGATCCTAATCTGTTGTCTGCTCCCGCTGAATCGTAATCGCGAATTCTTCTCACTCTACTTTTATACTTCCTCTATGAGACAAACGCTGTGACCACTATATTGTTTAGGCACCCTGGCAAAAAACATGGCTAGCCTTTTTTAATGTCTTACATAATATAATAACCCTCTAAACTCATCATGGCACATCTTTGGCCGATTATCTTGACTCCATCCTTCGATCTCATTACAGCTATATTCAAAACCCGAGACGATGCTAATCTGTTGTCTGCTCCCGCTGAATCGTAATCGCGAATTCTTCTCACTCTACTTTTATACTTCCTCTATGAGACAAGCGCTGTGACCACTATATTGTTTAGGCACCCTGGCAAAAAACATGGCTAGCCTTTTTTAATGTCTTGCATAATATAGTAACCCTCTAAACTCATCATGGCTCATCTTTGGCCGATTACCTGGCTCCATCCTTCGATCTCATTACAGCTATATTCAAAACCCGAGACGATCCTAATCTGTTGTCTGCTCCCGCTGAATCGTAATCGCGAATTCTTCTCACTCTACTTTTATACTTCCTCTATGAGACAAACGCTGTGACCACTATATTGTTTAGGCACCCTGGCAAAAAACATGGCTAGCCTTTTTTAATGTCTTGCATAATATAGTAACCCTCTAAACTCATCATGGCTCATCTTTGGCCGATTATCTTGACTCCATCCTTCGATCTCATTACAGCTATATTCAAAACCCGAGACGATCCTAATCTGTTGTCCGTTCCCGCAGAATCGTAATCGCGAATCCGAGACAAGCGTGGCACGAGTCGGCCGATTCTGTTTATTTATATACTACAAAGGGCGTCTATTTCTAAATAGCTCCGGAGATTATAATCCTATCTGTTACCACTGTCCTATCAAATATGCGAGAACCGTCTGTCTGCAATTAACTTCAAGGAATAAAGAGTACCCAAGGAATACAAAACACGTTTTTTCAATCTGACTCTGCGTGTAATGAATATGAAAAGGCTATAGCGAGCGCTCCAGGTTATTGAAATGGAAAGAGAGTTGAAATGTTTAATTTTAAGATTTAAAAATTGATACTCATTCTAAACTCCGTCACGTTCTGAAGGTAATCATATGAATTGGTTATGGAAGGAGTCCTTCGATAGACGTGTTTCTTCGGCTCTAACCGTAACTTGATAATCCCATTTAAGTAGTCTTCCATAGAATTAAGGATAATAAATCAGTTTAATGATCTTTTCTTAATCCGCAACAACAGTTAGTTACTTTGTAATAAAACTGCGCTGCAAATGAATGGTTCTGATGGGCTTATTTGTGCTAAAAAGGGGTTGCACGAAAAGATTTCATTTTTTACTCATCTCGGTGGTTGATTAAATCAGCTGATTTTTAAAAAATAAATTGTCGCCTATTAAAGGATTTCCTATTGTAATTTATTTTTACTTGTGTAATGTGTTTAAATTAATTCTCCCACTTATTTTCTGTCAAGCTAAGTATAGGGGGTGTAGAGCGTATGCCGCTATACGTGTTTCCTGTTCATATTCTGAACGTGACGTCACTTGGCTTTGTTTTCGAATACGATTTCAGTATTTCGCCAATTAAAATCCCAAAGAATGAATTCCGAATTCGTATGTTTTTTAATTAACGTCACACTGGAGCAACACAACGGGCTGTTGGTGACGGTCCGGGGTCAATCCCAAAGGGAAACATCCGAGGATAACACCACGTAATTTTGAACTACGGTGAGATGACGGGTCAACACCTGAGCTGGCATCCCACTCTCCAAACTTCCACACCACGCCAACGTAAGAATTCCGAATTGATATATGATAATTGATTGTTCAAAGCCAATTAGTTTAAACGCCAAATGTCGCCAAACTACATTTGAAGGTAACCCCGATTTGTATCATGAGAGGTTTCCCATTTGGACAGCAGAAATAAAAACTCAGACGTCTGGTATGTTTACAACGCAAATCCCTGTCATAGCAATAGATCTACTTGGTATTTTAAAATTTTGCAATTTTTAAGTTACTTTCTTTTCTTCATGTATCAGAGTCATAAAATGTTTAAAAATTCAAGAATCAAATGAGTTCACAAACCGGCATCAGTAAGACGGTGTGTTTGGGGGGGTATTTCAATTAACGTCACACTGGAGCAACACAATGGGCTTTTGGTGACGGTCCGGGATCAATCCCAAAGGTAAGACGGTGTGACTGAACTGAATTAAATATCAGTTAGGTAGGTAATTAACGTCAAACTGGAGCAACACAACGGGCTGCTGGTGACGGTCCGGGATCATTCCCAAAGGTAAGACGGTGTGACTGAACTGAATTAAATATCAGTTAGGTAGGTAGGTAATTAACGTCACACTGGAGCAACACAACGGGCTGTTGGTGACGGTCCGGGATCAATCCCAAAGGGAAACATCCGAAGACATCACCACGTAATTTTGAACTACGGTGAGATGGCGAGGCCACACCTGAGCTGGAACACCACTCTCCAAATTTCCACACCACAACCAACGTGAGGAAATTTAAGGCCACGACAGATTTAATGTGCATTATCCCCACGTACACGACGTTCTTGGTTGGAATGGCCTTAGGAGAATCGTACCTCCTGGCCCAAAGAGCGATGTTGACCATACCCAAGGTTCCCGGGGGTCACCAGTACCATGGTAGCGGTGTCTCGGAAAGTATGGGAGGGCCGGGAAATGTGAAACGCACATTTGTGTTGTAATGCGTAGTTTATTTTACAAGTTTAAAAGTTCCAGTGTAAATTATATATAATTTTAACTTTGCTACCCGAATTCACCCGAGAGGCTTTGCTGCTTCAAACCAATTTTCTCAACAGTTTCATTGCGTTGGTAAATAGCTTTTTGGGAGTTTGGAGGGAGACTTTTAAGTTAAGGATATAAGTCTAAGGGTAAATAAACATACAAATCAGCTAGTAGGCAACCAAAAAGCACTTTGGCGTGGTGTGGAATTTTGGAGAGTGGGGTGCCAGCTCAGGTGTTGCCTCGTCATCTGACCGTGGTTCAAAATTACGTGGTGTTGTCCCCGATCCTTCCCTTTGGGATTGATCCCGGACCGTCACCAATAGCCCGTTGTGTTGCTCCAGTGTGACGTTAATTGAAAAATACCAATGCCAAAAAGCACTCGCCAAATCGCAAGATATTCAGGAAGTCACCCTCATTATACTGATGGCGACAGTGAGTGCTTAGGTTTTGGTGATCAGTTGCTGCTCAGAACTTATCCCCTGTACTGCTCTTAAGGAAGCGCGTTAACATTTAGTAAGATAGGTAGGTAGGTATTTAATTAACGTCGAACTGGATCAACACAACGGGCTATTGACGACGGTCCGAGATCAACTCCCGAAAGAAAGGATCGGAAGATAACACTAGGTAATTTTGATCCACGGTCAGATAACGATTTAATAAGAGAGAGGAGGTGAAAGTAAAAATTTTAGTAAAGTTTTAGAATTTAAAGTGAGAGGGAGAGAGAATATTTACTTATATAATTAGAGGGTGATATAATTAGAGGTCCTATCATGTCCCTAGTTATTGGTGATCAGAATTTGAGAGATGTTATTTAATGGGGAAATTAACTTAATCAACGGAATTGAAGTCGTAAACCTCAGAGTCCAAACGAAACACTTCAAACTGACGCTGTAACCTACCGGGCCAAATGGTGTGCTAATAAAACACGACGGCCCAACCAAAATTACAATTAAACTAAGTTTATTTCAAAGCACAGGAATTTGCAGTATTTACAAACAGGGATTTGTGTCCCTTGGTTATCTATCGAAATGGGAAAATGGGATCAACTCAAAAACGGCCGTCTCGAACAAGCCCCCCAAAAAGCACCTCTGCTCAGTTTCGAGCTCTACAACAATTCTCGTATCTCCAGTTCATTGGATCTTCTCTTTGCGGTTTCCGTTCAGAATTTTATTTTAGGTAAAAGTAGCTAAGTTTTAAATATACCACATTAAGATAAACTGAGTGCGATAGCTTACATTACGTAAAGTAATGGTATGTTTTGCATAAATGAAAACGAATGTGATTCGTCAGTCTTATCAGAACTGGATGTGGAGGTTTTCAATTCTCATTAGTATTCTGTTCCATTTCCACAATCCGGTATAAAGCAACAAATGCACTTATTTAGCTGATACAGGTAAACTTATGTGATAAGAAACTTTAAAATACAAGATACATTTATCACTTCAAATGAAGTGCTCCGGGCAAAATAGTGATAAGCCACTGAAATACGTTTCGTAATGAAAACAATTATAACAAAATATTCAAGTAGATCAAGATAATATCTAATTATTTGAATGGGTAGTTAATACTTGAAGGTTTAGCCCTCCTGGTGGTTGTCTAGATGAAGTATCTCCATTACAGATTTTGATGGACGAGATAACTCGTCATTAGGAAAACTGACTTGATCTTGATCTCGTCATCATCAAAAAACGGCAATATCTTCATCATTCGGAATTCAATCTACATTGACGAGATATCTCGTCATTAGGCAAAATTGGTCGGATCTTAATGGTCGAGATACTCGTCGAAACTACTTGGATGTAAGATCTTCGGTGTAACAATGACGAAAGTGCTGGTTTGAACGATTCCAATGGAACAACGGGGTCTCGGTAGCCCTGTTGGAAGAGCATCGGATTCGCAACCGGAGGATTGCGAGTTCGAAACTTGGTCCAGCCAAAGACCGTCGTGTATGGGAATGGGACGGGGAATGGTGGGCGTTAAATCTGTCGTGGTCTCAAATGCTCTCACGTTGGCGTCGTGTGGACTGCACTACTCTGCTTCACAATCCCCCTTTTTCTCTTTCGTGACATTTTTTGCACTTGACGCTGTCTTGTGTCTGGCGCAGTTTGGCCAAATATGGCCCTTGCGCCATAAAAACCCCAAAACAATCAACCAACCAATCCTTTTCTGAAAAATCGACTAATTAATCTTGCGTCATTATTCTTCTATGACAGCGATGTGTTCTTTCATACCAACGTTTTGAAATGTATTTACGAGAACTTTAAAGCATTCACAAAACATGTGCAAGTCTCTCTTTACAATGACTTAATTAACAAGGAAAAATCTAGATAAGTTCATAATCATAGGAAAGTCTAGAAAACGTTTTTTTTAACGAATAAGAGTGAGCACGACTTTCTTGTGAAATGACAAAATTAGAAAGATGTGTTCTACTGAACTTCATAGAAAAGTTCCATAATAGTTGTAATTTCTCATAGAAAAGTCCTCTCACAATCTGCATATCTATTGTACCACTAAACCGCAATGTACTTCAATGGTATTCTATTTCGTAATGTAAGCGTTTAAAACCAACCTTGGGAAATATTCACTAAATCTGACCTTGTTAAATGTTTCCTTTGTAATCAGGATAGATAGGTAGGTTGGTATTTAATTAATGTCGTACTGGAGCAACACAACGGGCTATTGACGAAGGTCTGGGATCAACTCCAAAGGCAATGATCGAGGACAACACCACGTAAATTTGAACCACTTCATCAGGATAGAAGGAGGGTGTTGGAGGTAGGTAGAAAGGTAGTTAATTAACGTCGCACTGGAGCAACTCAACGGGCTATTAGCGACTGTTCGGGGGAAAGATCCGAGGACAACACCTCGCAAGATGACGAGGTCAACACCTCAGACGGCAACCGGGATCTCCAAACTTCCACACCTCGCCAAAGTGAGGATATATGAGGTTACGACAGATTTAACAGGCCCCAACCCCCATCTGACTTTGGTTGAACTGAATTTCGGACTGGCAATCCTCCCGTTGCTAATCCTTTACTCTTCCAGTCAGGCTACGCCGACGTCGTAAAAAAAGGGACAGCAATGAACGCGTAGAATTTCATTTTCTTAACAAAAGCAACACGCGAAGTTTGTGATATTCTCTTATTCAGAATATTGACTTCAACCTACTTAGATTCCTTTCGTGTTTGTGGGAATTACAATATTACGAAGGTCGGTGTAGGGTTAGTGGGATTCCGGCAGTCATTAAATCGCCTTTCAGACGTTTCCCCAGACGTGTCTGCAATGTGATCAGACACTGTCGTGACTTAGAGCAAGAACTTTACAATCTAACATTAGGAATAGTTAATGCTAAAATAATTCACGCGACAAATATGTTGCACTTCCATGCGACGTTGATGAAACTGGTAATAAATCATATACTTCTTTATCTGTCCTCCCCTCCTCCAGGCCGCTGTAGCCCAGTTGGAAGAGTAACGGTTAACTGGAGGGTTGCGAGTTCGAAACTCGGTTCAATCAAAGACCATCGTGTACACGGGGGCTGGTGCACGTTATAACTGACGTGGCCTAAAATGTCCTAAAATTGGCGTGGTGTGAAAATTTGGAGAGTGGGGTGCAGGTTCAGGTGTTTTTCTCGTCATCTGATCGTGGTTCAAAATTATGAGACGATGTCCTTGAATCTTTCCCCACAGGATTGATCCCGGACTGTCGCCCATTGCCCATTAATTCGACGTTTATTAACTACCTACCATCCCTCCTCCAATTCCTGAGCGTCTTAGACAGTGGTACCCGGTGGCATCACCTGGGGGAAATTATTGGGGGAGGGTTCAAGTCCACCTCTTTTGATCTATGTACAGTAGAACCTTGGTTATCCGTGGTAAAGTGGATCGCCTCCGATAACCTGAAACTCGGATAGTACGGACTTAAAAACACAAAACCACTTATACGAAATACAGAAATAATGTGCTACCCTACACTATTGCTAACGAAATATTCATGAAGAAAGGATAAAGAAAAATATGTACTCAGATTTGCGTTACAGTATGTATTTATTGTGACAATTTTACAGCAAATCTGGAAGTTATTTACGTACTTTTCTTAAACTCTTAAAAAAGTCCAAATGGTTTCCACCAAATGGTTTCGACGAGATATCTCGTTCGTCAATATCTGATCGATTTTGCTAATGAAGAGACATCTCGTCATAAAAATATTGCTGTTTTTTATTATGATCTGGTTAGTTTTCTTATAATGACGAGATATCTCGTCCATCACGATCTGACCAATTTTGCAAATGGCGGGATATCTGGTCAACAAGATAGTGCCGATATTTTTTATTATGATCTGTTTAGTTTTCTTATAATGACGAGATATCTCGTCCGACGCGATCTGACCAATTTTGCAAATGGCGGGATATCTGGTCAACAAGATAGTGCCGATTTTTTTTTATTATGATCTGGTTAGTTTTCTTATAATGACGAGATATCTCGTCCATCACGATCTGACCAATTTTGCAAATGGCGGGATATCTGGTCAACAAGATATTGCTGATTTTTTTATTATGATACGGTTACTTTTCTTATAATGACAAGATATCTCGTCCATCACGATCTGACCAATTTTGTTAATGACGGGATATCTCGTCAACAAGATATTGCCGATTTTTTTATGATGACGAGATCAAGATCTGGTTAGTTTTCTTCTAATGAAAAGATATCTCGTTCGTCAAGATCTGGTCTGTTTTGCTATTAACGAGACATATCTTCAAGACAACTTCCAGGAAGGTTAATGTCTCTTGTTTCACTTTCCGCCTTTGTGGACAAAGTGCGCTTCCACGTGCCCTAAAACTATTTAACAATCTGAGGTGTTCACACGCATAATTCTGCTTAGCAATGCACAGTCTTCCCAACATGACTTCTATCCAATTTTGACTTTCTTGACCAATAAAATCTTTCCAAAGAATTCTATTCCAAGGAAAGGAGTAATAGTCTTTCCAAAGGATTTCATTGTAAATATAGGAGAGCAATAGATCTTTCCAAAAATAGTATTATGAGGAAAGGACGAATGGAATCGTTACGAAGGATTCTATTATACAGAAAGGAGCTTTAGAATCGTTTCAAGGGATTCTATTCTAAAGAAAGGAATAATAGAATCGTCGGAAGGGATTATATTCTACAGAATGGACTATTAAAATCGTTCCAAAAAATTGTATTCCAAGAAAAGGACTAATATTATCGTTGCAATGGATTATTTTCTACGAAAAGAAGCAATAAATTTTCCAAAAGATACTATTCTAAGGAAAGAACGAATAAAATCGCTCGAAAGGATTCTATTCTTTGGAGAGGAGCAATAGGTTCTTTCCAAAGGATTCTATTCTTTGGAGAGGAGCAATAGGTTCTTTCCAAAGGATTCTATTCTAAAGAGAGGAGTAGAATAGTTCCATGGGCCAATAGAATCGTTCCAAGAAATTCCATTTTAAGAAAAGAAACAATATAATCATTCCAAATGATTCTATTTTAGAGAAAGGAACAATAAAAAAAGTTGGAAGAATTCATGGATTCTTTCACCCAATAACATGTGGTTATTCAGTCATTATGTGTGTGCAGTGGCGTTAAGAAAAAAAACTCGGGTATCGAATTTGGCTCGGATAACTCGGACATCCAGTTAATCGCAGCTCGGATAATCAAGCTTCTACTTTACATGTTTCCAAACCTCTTTATTTTGTGTGAGCAGACCAATATCATTGGTATATTTGTGAAATTTATTTCCCATGTTTCAGAGGAAAGCAAACCTGAACTTTTAATATTTGAGGGAGGAGCTTAGGGATAAGTCCCTTGTAATTGTCACCTGATTTTGAGTTCTTAAACTGCACCGTGGGATGAATATCATATTAAAGTGTACCCAGGTAATGTATGGGGTGCGTCATGGATGACTCTGTTTCCCCTCTAAGAGTTGTAGGTGGCGTAGTTTTCGTCAACCCCTTGATGTATCCCTCTCTCTACTGTGTCTTTACATTTTTCTTGTGTGTGTATATTCATTTACTTGAGGGTGTGCGGTAACCCATTGGAAGGTGGATTAGCAACCGATGGGTTGCGAGTTCGACACTCGATTCCAACCAAAGATCGTCATGTATGTGGGGGTTGGTTCACATTAAATCTGCCGTGGCCTCAACTGTCCACATGTTGGAGTGGTGTTGAAATTTCGAGTGCGTTACCTCGTCATATTATCGTGGCTCAAAATCAGAGGGAATATCCTTGGATCTTTACCTTCGGGGATTAGTCCCGGACCGTCGCCTATAGCCGTTGTATTGTTCCAGTGCGACATTAATTCAACTATCCATCCCATTTACTTGACGTTGTTTTATGCAGTTTGACCGAATATGTCTTATGCGCCATAAAACATAACCAACCAAAACTACAGGATTCAGACCGTACTTCAACTGGTAATATCCATAACATTTCTAATGTTACTTTTTCCTAGAATTTATGTCGTCATCTGAAAGAGGTTCAAAATTGTGGGGTGCTGTACTCGAATCTGTCCCTTCGGGAATGGTCCCGGACCGTTTCTAATAGCACGTTGTATTGCTTCTGTGTGACGTCAATTCAAATACCTACCTGCCTACCTAGAACTTATGGGCTGCTTTGTGAGTTGGCCCACTGTACTATCAGCAGGCGAGCTAGTTGGCGATTCAGATTCGATTCCTGTAACTACCCTCAGTGTATTTCCTCTCTTATGTTTTCGCAAGTTTCCTTGGCTGTGTATGTTCTTTACCTGAGGTTGTCTTTTTTGTGTTCGCCTCAGTGTGGCCAAGTATAGTTACATCTAAAAGAGGGTGTAACACAATAAGTACTGAGTCTCCGGAACTGTCTGTATACCTTAACTGTCCCAGAAATAAAGTCTGCCCCTGTCTTTTGCCGTCAAAATGGGTCTTGCCCCATTTCCGTTGATGATGCTGGATTATAAATGTTCAAGTTCGTCACTCAGGCGCACTTGTTGACGAATTGGAAATATATTTGATAAGATTTTTACTTGTCACCGCTAAATTTTAAACCGATAAAGTACCCTTTCCCTCTGCCAATATTCGTGTAAAACAAAATAAAATGAACTCATCAGCGAAAGTCGCCCCTACTTAAAATGCACGAGCCCTGTTTCTATAGCGACGTCACCACCCAGACCATAGAGGAAATATAAAAGTAGAGTGAGCAATAACAACCTTTTAATGTTTCCTCGATCATGTGACCAAAATAGTAGTAACGCGACCCTTGGACTCTTTCGTCTATCCGATGGAACCTAACATTCATCATCTGATTGGTCTACGGGACGAGAGAAGACGCTCATCCATTGATTCATCATCTGATTCATTGATCAATCATCTGACAGTAGACTGTCGAATTCACCATTTGTTGCCACTGTATAGAAATGCTGATTCACACACCTTCCTGTCATAAGATGTTATATCACCCAACGACGCGATAAGATTCCGAATCGGCCAACCAATCAATTTTTTGGAGCAGTCACGTGACTATTAGTCGACTTGTTGGTCACATTTTTTGAAGCTCCTCTCAATAGCAATGCTCAGTCTCCTGATATTTCACGTCCATGATCCAGACTTGGTGTCGAGAGTTGTTCTCGTGGCAGATAGACAATACACACACTTTAAAAAGTACTGTTCCCCAGATATGGGGCACAGTGTAACGTACCACAGTCCGGACATTTATTTGTAATTGTTTATAATATAATGTGTTAAAATGAAAACAAGACTTTTCGTTATCTTTAACCAATGAGTGATAAGGTTTTTAAGTAAAGAACAATTTGATCTGTTGCATTAACCTTGAAGATTATACTTTTTAGTTACACACTGTTCCCCATCCTCCCTTATATATTTCTGTGGGTCGATTTAATTTTCACTAAATAAGCCTAATAAGGTGTACAGTCGCGGAAAAAAACGAGCCATTCCCTTTATTTCGAGCACCATTCATAGTAGAGCAAATTCAAAGTTATCATTCAATAGGGAATAATGTCCTCTGCAAATTCAAATACAAAAAAAATTGGGGGCCGTCTTCATATAACAATTTGCACTAACAAGAAATTTTCCAATAGCAACATAGGGCCGTCGTGGCTCAGTGGGTATGTCCACTGCGCTAGCAACCTTCAAGTTGTAGACGGCGCAGATTCGATTCCTGTCAGGTGCATTCCTCCCTGGGTATATTTCTCTCTTCTGTATCAGTAAAACTTTCATTGGGTGTGGCCAAATATGGCCCTTGCGACATAAAACCCTTAAACCAACCAATCCAATAGCAACACCATGTTTTGATGCCTTAATCAGATTCCGCATCGTTAAATTAGTCTACATATGAAATTTCATGACTGCTATCTATATCCGGAGATATTCAAGTTGTTGTCAATTTCAGGGATCAGTAGCCCCACATTGATAATCGCTATTCGTAGATCAAGATTAACTGTAGTTATAGCTACCCGAATTTCAAATTTGAACATCATTTCAAAAACATTTGTCAAAGCGTGCAAACGAACAGAGAATTATATTTATTATGCAAGTGAAAACGATTCGAGAATTGTTATAATATGTATTATTCAAGTATAAACGATCCGAGATTTATTATATTTATTATAAGAGCTCAAACGATAATATTGTGAATTGTAACTATGATTAAAATGTGAAAAAAGAAGGATTTTGAATCGAGAACAATTCGAAACGGAGAAAGTGTTGATCGATGTTCGGAATAATTTTGTATCCTTTAGTGTTCTTAATAAATGTTAATTTTTTAATTAGCGTTCGTCTCCATGTATACAACCAAAAAGCCTACCACCAATTATTTAATACAATCGAATTGATAGTCCGATCATCCAAAAAGTGAATAGAGTGAATCATTCAATTGATCATTGATTAGAAGAGTTCATCTATACGACACATAACTGTAGAAGGCAATGTATTTTAGGTAAACATAAATGAAATTTCCAACCATTTTTCAAGAATTTAAACATTCCTCAGGTTTGTCAGACGTTTTTTTAAACTTTTGGTTGCCCCCTAAAATCGCCACAATGAGGAAAATTTAATGTAACGCAAAAACTAATAATTGGAATTTCTGAAATTTTGCATGGTCATATTAGAAGTCCTTCTGAATCGATTCCTATCTAAATATAGTACAATTCATACTTTATTCAAACATTAATTTAATAGTTATTAGTGCAGACTAAGAACTATTTTAAAATAAAATATGTGGATTTTGTTTGGTTTGCTTAACAGTAACATGGTATAAAATATCAGATTTATAGAAATATTATTTAGGAAGATATCCATAAAAGTCTGAGAAACTGATATAGCATTAGGAGTTCCAATCTTTCTGTACTCATAACTTTGAAACGGAAAGACATAATGACATGAAATGTGGTATCTGAATTAAAGTTCCCCATAACTCCTAAATACTATGAGATACTAAATACTATCTGAATTAAAATAACCCCATACTCTCCTAAATACTATGAGCTTATTTGATTTTCATTAATAAGCCCAATATAAGCACAGCATTTTCCCCTGATAAGGAAGTCTGCGCGTGTTTTCATGCATGCTCGCCACAATTATCACTTGGTATTTAGTTCTTTTTGTCTTCTTTGAGGTGTTTGTTCCCTTTGAAATTCAAAAAAGACGTCTGAGTACATTCTTGCAACGAAGCCTCATAGGACAATTCTCTTTAACATAAACTCATAGACATTGTGTTATGGGTCTGGTGCAGTCTACTGCGTCCCAGGTACTGTGCATGTACAGAAGGTGTCAAACTCTTGTTATTTCTGAAAGTGAGAGTATCACATATGTAGAGTGTTTGCTACAGTTCTAAGTACAGAACACTCTAAATTACAGTAATGAAGACTCTCATAATAAGAAGGCATAACACATCAAAACGTACTCTGTGTCCCAGGAACTTACACTCAAAAAGTACAGTTCCCTTACATCTAAGAATAACATGCATTTAAGAATTTACAGTTCTAAGTACAGAAGACTTTAAGTTACATCTAAGAATAAGAAGAGTGTAACACAGTAAAAGATACAGTGAAATGTAACATTGTAAAAGTAATGTAAATGCGTCATAGATCAATAAAATGTACTTTGTCTCAGGAACACACACTCCAAAAAGTACAGTGCCCTAGTCTTAGGGCACACTGTAATGTACTACAGTACGACATAGATCTGTTATTGTTATGTTTATATTATGTGTTAATGTAAACAGAAGAATTCTCTAGCTCTGTGAAGGGCCGCATTAACTAGGTTGGAAGAGTAGCGTATTAGCAACCGAAGAGTTCCGAGTTCGAAACTAGGTCCAACCAAAGACCGTCGTGTACACGGGGGCTGGTGCACGTTAAATCTGTCGTGGCATCAAATGACCTCACGTTGGCGTGGTGTGGAAGTTTGGAGTACCAGCTCAGGTGTTGACTTCGTCATCTGACCGTGGTTCAAACTTAGGTGGTGTTTTCCTCGGTTCTTTCCCTTCGGGATTGATCCCGGACCGTCGCCAATAGCCCGTTGTGTTGCTCCAGTGCGGAGTTAATTAACTACCTAACTACCTCTATGTGTGAATTCCAGATTGAAACCGCAGTTGCTCTGTACGCGTTGTTTTCGAAACTATTCTATTAATATTGATCCTTCCTAATGTTATCGACATATTTGTTATATTTATCCCTTATGCTTCAGACGCCGACCATAAAAGTAGTTAAGTAAGAGTTCAACAGCTTCAATCGATTTTTAAAGGGGATTTTAATCTTAACGCCACACACTTGTTTACTGGAAGTTCGTCAAATGATACTGCACGTCATACTTGGGCATTGTTTCCAGTCCATCTCGTGAGACAGAACGAGTCGTCTAGACTATTTTACGAGTATTTTATTATTTTCAGTCAAGCACTCGTGATGTCGTAGCACAAGCACCGGTTGTTAGTAAACTTTCGAATGGCCGGATTTAATAGTTTATTGTGACAGATTTTCTACGGAAAGAGATCGACTGTCTGCAGCACATCAGTCACGGCGTGGGACAGATGAGTTATGATTTCCTATGGAGCTATTCTTAAACACTGGAAAACGTGGAATGAAGTGACTTTCTTAGTTGTTTGGTTTTTCATATTGTGCTGTTTCCTATGATGCACGAACTGGAAGTTTCGACACGTGTATCTAGGAATAGTATTTTTTCTCCCGTCGTCTCCTTGAAGAACAAAATAGCTGTTATTTCTTCTTTGCACAGAAGGATTGAATCGAGGAACGGCATTCATGGTTCGAACTTATGAAATACGGTCAAATCTCGTTAAGACGAATTTCACGAGACTAAAAAGATTAGTATTATCCATAGTTCGTGTTATCCGAATGCAGAAAAAGAATTATTTCAACAATTAAATGAAATATTAATGCATTTACTAAGCAATTTTTGTCTTGAAATAGTTCTGTTATCCGTTTTTGAGGGGGGGGGGGGTTTCGGGACATTTTTTAAGAAAATCTTTGATTATGTCAGCGTTGTTTAAGTGAGCAGATGAATTTTCACTGCCCAACAAAAAGTGGTGAAGAATTTCTAAGCCAGTAGTAGTTTCTTTTGAAGACACGCTTCCACAGATAAATCTATAATTTCGGAGTCACTTAGTGTTTCTGATATTACGATTGAAAAAAGAATCCGTTTGCCCTCAAATTTCGAAAAAGTATTCGTCTTAACCGGCGATTAGTGTATGCCGAATTCTTAAACGAATGAGTTGACATTATTTGAATATACATTTTGATGAGGATTGGAATTTAGTTCATCTTATCAGTAATTTGTATTAAGCAGTTCGTCTTATTATAGTTTGCCTGTAATTATTTTTATTTACTTTAAGAGGAGTTGGAAGGTCCAATACGACTACTTACCTACCAGCAGTTTCTCAGGATATACTGATACCAGAATATAAGATACCACTTTTAAATTTTTGATGTGAATACGTCTGTAAAATTGGAACAATACTTGGAGCATGCATGAAAAATCGAGCTTTACCACAAGCGTTACAACTGTTTTGCCTTGATTACAGAACTAGAAGAAACATTCACAAGATAAATATAGCATCCGAAAGACAGAGAATGTCCGACCTGACATGACCTGAGAGCTGGGAGAGTCGGCAATATGTCGAAATTTTACTGGGAGAGCTTTGGACCAGTATAACTTTGCAACGTTCTGTAAAGAATGATGCCCTTACCATACGTAGCAGCAACTTCATACACCACCAGTCTCCTGATTAAACTCCATGGAACACTTATGGGAAGAAATTGGTAGTGCACTGAAAAGTTATGAAACCAACAGTAAAGATAACCTGAAACGTGCCATTCTGGACGTCTGGAACAAAATTACTCTAGAAACAACAAAAAAACTTGTGGGAGTCATGCCTAAACTTCTGAGAGAGGTCTTTAAAGCAAAAGCAGGTTCAACTTACCATTAAATGATGAAACATGGGGAATAACATTTAATGAAATATTTTTCACCGTACGGATTTTTTTGCTTTATATTTACCATATTTTTTTGTTATCGTGAATTATGCGTTAAATTATAATATTTTTTGTTTAAATGCAATAGAAACTTTCTATACAATTATGCTTATCTGTTTTTCCATTTTTATTACTTCAATATTTATATTCTTCAAATTACTCTATTTAAGATTTACTCTATTAATAGAGCAATTTATTTCAAAAATAACAAGTGAGTGCGTACGGAAAATTTTTTTACTCACTGTATATGAAATTAACTAGAAAATCGCAAAATTCTTCTGTTTCTGTGTTCTTCAAAAATTTTAAAAACTAGTAGAAATCTAGTAAAAATATATATAATCCAGTGCTCTAGTAAAATAAATAATAATGAAATAATTCAGTATTTTTTATGAACGAAAACAATTTTTTACTATAATTCACTTGTATGTATAGTTGAATTAATTTACATTGATGGTTAAAAAGGAAAATTTCGTCAAGACGAAATCAACAAATTTTTATCTTAAATCAAATTTATTATACATTTGTGAGGATTAAAAAATAATCTATTTCATAGATAAGACTTTTGAGAGAGACTGCCTTCTTTCACAATATATTTTATAAAACGTTTTTAAATGCCGACAGTGTAATAAAAATACGGAGACATCATAATAATTTATTCTATTGTAGGATTCATTTAGAAGCCCCTCGTAAAAATAACTAATGAATATTATAACCAAAATGGCTTCGTTTTCTCAGTTGGAAAGGCAACAAGCCATTCCAAAACTATTAATCACAAAAGAACATTCTTGTAGTTGACAAATTCACTAACGTTACATCTTGTGAAAACAAAGTCTAAAACACATTTAGAACTATCAATCTTTACTAGAGGTCGCCCAGTGGTCGAAATTCGACCATAATTCATTTAATTTTTAAGTTTGAACGTTAATAAGGTTCTTTTGTCAAAGAGTATACATCTATATTCATTGCATATAATTTTTTTGAATTTTGTTCTATTACGTAAGCTGCGAGCATGTACAAATACGTCACAGGAAAAATACGGTATAGCTTGGTTAAGCCATATCTAGAAAAGAATAACGCGTTTTTTGACATTTTCTTGGGTTTTTTTATTGCTATACTGGCCACAGGTTTCGCCGAGGCTACACAGTTAATCTGCCTATTTTTTCCAAATTATATAAAATTTAAATAAAAATAAATCCAAAAAAGGAAATAAGGAATACGTGCTTCGTATTTTTATATATTTTTTATTGAAACAAAAAAAACCTGATGGTTAAAAAAATAAATGTTGTCCATTGAACTTGAAATAGTTCGACAACGAATTTAATGATTCAAAACTTCTGTGTAGACGATGTTTTTTGTAAAAATTCTTTCATCGTTTGCTAAATGCCCTTGACCGTAATATTCTGAAATATAAAATCTCAAACCATCGAATGATCGAACTCTACTTGCTGCGACGTACAACTGACCATGTGTAAAAACTGGCTGCCTCAATAAAATTCCAATTTTTTCGAATGTTTGTCCTTGAGACTTATTTATTGTCATCGCAAATGCAGGTATAATTGGAAATTGAGTTCTTTGGAAGTTAAATGGTAAAATAGTTCCGGAATATGTTAAATTTATACGTGGAATCAAAATTCTCTTATTGCGTGCGGTTCCAGTTAAAACTTCGCAATCAATAGTATTACGATACATAAATTTGATGCGCATTCTTGTTCCATTGACTAATGCTTCCTTTGTATTTAAGTTTCTGATCAGCAAAACGATGCAATTAACTTTCAATACTAACTTATGTGGTGGCAAACCACTAATAGTCAAAGAATTCAAAAACTCTACTGGATAGTTATTGATGTCATTGTCATCATCACAAATTACTTTATCGTAGCTATGATATATGCTCTGTTCACCAGGTATTTGATTAAGTATATCAGTATTAATCAAAGTACAATCATCATTTTTAGGTGCTAAAATAACTGAGTTCAATATGTTATCTGAGAGTATGTTTTCGGAAATATTTCCGTACACCTCATTAATAATATTATTTTCATCTATTAATTGCTGAGGTATTTCAATAATATTTTTACCAAACTGAGGAAATTGTAGGGCTTCATCATTACCAATTTTTTTCAAGAATTCGACAAATTCTATTTCACTTGGTAAGGCTCTCATATTTTGAGTAAACGTAAGTTTATGAAAATAAACAAATTTATGCCAACTCGTAACACAATTTTCAATTAAAGTTACACGTGATCCATGTGGGATAACTGGTAAGATTTGCCGATAATCACCGCACAGAAGTATCGTTTTCCCTCCAAATGTTTTATGTTTATCATTTTCATCGCATAGATCCCGCAATAATCTATCTATGATTTTCAACACTTGCAGTGGGCACATAGAAACTTCATCAATAATTATCAATGATGATGAATTTATGTAACGACCATAGCTACTGTTTGCGGTAATATTCGCTACAGAATTTTCCAAAATGGGTATAGGCAATTTAAACACATTGTGTAAAGTTCTACCTCCAAGTAATAGAGTTGAAGCTATGCCACTGAACGCTGTTGCAATACAACGAAGATTAAGCGAATTTAATTTGTGAATGATTGCTGTTTGTGTGAATGTTTTGCCACAACCTGCATGAGCGGTTAAACAAAAAACATTAGATCCAGTATCATGATGCAAAACTTCACGAATCACATGATCAATGAGATTACGCTGTTCAATATTTGCAGTTTCATAATGCTCACAAAACAGGAACTCTTGTTCTATTGGATCAATAGTATTTGCTTCTTCTATTCTCTGCGAATATGTGGGAACTGGTAAACCAAGTATTTGACATGACAAATTATGAACATTCAAAATATCTTCAATTTCTAATAGAGCTCTATTAAAGGATGCTTCTACGTTGTAAACTCTCAGAAAATATTCACTAAGATATACTTTAAATTCATTCCATAACGCCAATGCATTGGCTGGCACATTTAATGCACAAATGTAACCAAATAAATTTCGCATTTGTTTTGGTGAATGTAATTCTTTTGCTTCATTTAAACATTCGCGCCATTCATTATCATTTGAAGCAATGCCGCGAGCATGGCACGCTTCAACAAAAGAAGTGTGTATAATTCCATTGTATGTTCTAACATCCTCAAATGATTTTGGACCACAGACATGTAATAAAATCAATCGTAAATGGAAAAGTTCGATGTCTTTTGGTGATACTACATACATGCGTGCAATGATTTTATCACCTCCACGCCTTCTCTTCTTCCGTTTGTTTTGGGAATCTTCCCACACATAATGCAGAGGAATTTCAATATACTTATATTCACGTGCTGATGGATCTGATCGATTCAATTCAAAAAATGCTAATAATTTTGTTTGTCTTACATTTTCAATTGCTTGACGTTCTTGCCCTTCTCGAAAGTAAACATTCTGTCTACTCGGTAAATGAATATCAAGTCTGATGATAACATGTGACTGAAAATGCATTGGTAATTCATAGATGCGCCATACAGCTTCAGTTGATCCAACATAACGACCTGTTAAAAAATTTGTAACTTCATCAATTTGTATTTCTTGACCTTGTTCATTTCGCCCTGAACCTAATTCAACAGATGCACTGTCATAGCTTTTATACACGTATTTATAAATGTATTTAACACTTTTAACTGTAGTGGTGCATACTTCAACATTTATATGGCAATTAAATTTGGCAAGTAAATAAGGATTGTATGGTACAACATAACGATTGTCAAGGCAACTACCGCGAACTTCTGCATGAATACCATTATCACGCCTCCTGTATAATGGATATCCATTTAATGATTCACATGTAAATTCATTAAATCGTTTTGGATAATCTTTTGTGCATTTTCCATCTCTCATACATACAGAATTTGGATTAAGTACACCACATTGACCATGCATCATGTGTTTTACAACATATTCATGTAATGTAGGATGCGTTTGAATGTTAGGAATCTCCGCAGATACAACTTTATCAATATCGGTAGCATTAACAATTTTATCTTGCTCATTTAAAGAGAGTAAAATGTGAGCATGAGGCAATCCTCTCTTTTGAAACTCAATTGCATAAATGAGTGCTTCAACTTTACCGAAGATATTTTTTAGTGTAAGGCCCTCAATTAATGCTTTCAGTTTGGACTTGAATACACGCACAATAATATCAGGCCGAAAATTAGCAGACTCACCTACACCAATATTGCTAACTATTTCAGGCCAACTTGGATTGCAAGTCATTGTAATAAACAAAGAAGGCTTTCCTAAATGTTGTACAATTGACATTGCATCTAAATAATTTTGATACATATTTCTTGGAGATCCATTGAATGAAGATGGTAAAATTACTCTACGGCCAACATTACTGGCATAATAAATCTAAATAATTTGGAAGGATGTTCGATTCTAAATAATCTGTTAAATTGTTATAAGCTTCAGACCTAAGAATTGTTTGATTTGTCGAATGTAATATAACCTTGTGCCTTCTATTCTCACATATATATCAACTATCCACTGCAGAAATAATTTTTTTGAATGGTGCAACATGCTAAAATCTTCTCTAATTGCAATTCGATAGGCTGCATATTGAAGCATGGTTAATTTATTTCTGGGCGCTCTTGAATTAGATGTAGTTGGTACATTATGAGAAATATTGATATGCCACCCAGTATCACCATTTGGAAAAAGTAATGGATACGCTAAAGGGTCTAATGATGAATCCAAAACAGAGATATTTTTAATGGTACCATTAACTTTTGAAAATGAAATCATATTTCGTTCAAAAGGTGGCTCACCATCAACTGTACTAAATATTACTGCTACATCAGTTTGAACTGCATCGTTGTAACGGCGTAGATCTAAATCACGATTTACTTTAATGAGCATACAAATTTCTTTATTTTGATTTTCAACTCTCTGACAATGATCTTTCATTGCAATGAATGACCGAACGAAAGGATTAATGCGTTCCAATTCAAGAGAGATTTCGCGCATTATATTGTTATTGCATGTTCGGTTAAAGTGTTCACGTAATCTATAATTGATAGCAGTGTCAACATCATAAAAATATAATTGCGCATAACATGGTGAGCGACCATATCCAGCAGTCATAGAACCTGATCTGTGATAAAAAAACATCATGTATTTGAAATGATACACTCCTTTCGTAACTGTATTCGAAATTTTAGCTTCTGAGCTAACCATAGCAAATGATGAATTGTATTTACGAATGTTTTCAAAATAATTTTTTGACTTAATTTTTATTGAAGGTTCATTTGAAGTAAGTCCATCATACAATGATTTAAAATATTCATTTTGACTTAAGGCCGGTAATATTGCTTTACCCTTATGACAACATGAAGTGAATGCAGTCCTTTCACCTAAAGTGACTTCAGATTCGAAATGTTTTGCATTACAAAACCTGCATTGTAAATCCATCAATCCACAATCAAAAGTATTAAAAGTTCTTGGAATGACATTCAGTGCGCATTTAAATGTATCTCTCAAAATAAATTCATCATTTTGTATACTATTTACACTATTTAAATTTGCATTTGGCCTATTATTATGTGTACGCGAATATATATCCCTTCTTCTTTGTCTCTCACTCCGATCCGTCAATGTTCTATGTCGAGGCATAATGGAAATAGGTGCGAATAACTGGATGTAAAAAAAACATTTAATGACCAAGATTAGACAGAGTTTAATTTAAAAATAATAAAATGTACTCACTTTTTTGAAACCACCAATAATAAATAAGTGCGACTGTTGCCACAGGCTAATATGTATTTGACATTGACAGATTTAAATTATCCGCATTTTGTATTTCACTCCGAAGAGTTTTTTTTATAAATAATCTAAATAAACTCCCTCTTGGGAGTGGATTTCACTGCGGGGGGATTAAATCAATTACAAATCATCCACTTCGCATTTACTCCGCTAAATTTTTTACAGTATATAAACGTAAACAATGAATGTTTTATTTTGTTTAATTTAATATATTTGTAACGCATATCTATATATATAAAATAGGATGTGTGTGTGTATGTATGTGTGTATATTTTCTATACAAATCTACGCCGTTTGACCAATCCACACCAAATTTGGTACACTTATACTTTAGAACACTGCGGTCAGCATAGGCTAACTCTTAACCCCCGTTCTATTGGCCCTAGGGGGCTAAAAACTATTCGAAATCGCCATCGAAATAACATTGAGCATAGATTGATTGCTTTAGACAGCTATGGTTGCTTTACCAGTGTTGATCGAAAAACAACTTTTTCCTAAACAAATTAAATTACAATATTTATGTTTGAATTGACTTTTTAGTTCTTCCCATGATGTAAATAAATTATAGATATTTATTGATCAAAAAAGAATATTTTAAAATACTTATTTTTACAAGGAAATTCAAGAAAAATTTTCAGGAGTTCAAGGATGATTTTCAAGGAAAGATGGTGTATATATTTCTATATGAACGTAAACAATGAATGTTTTATTTTGTTTAATTTAATACATTTGTAACGCATATTATACATAAATTTTATCTTTCTGCACTCCTTCTCCATATGAACTTTAATTATGCCAAATCTCATAGTCCTCCGTGCGCGTAATGTGCTTCAAAAGGGGTACAAAGTTTTTCTTCACGTATTAATATATAGAGACAAATTTTCAGGAGTTCAAGGATGATTTTCAAGGAAAGTTGGTGTATATATTTCTATATGAACGTTATGTTGTTTAATTTAATATATTTGTAACGCATATTATACATAAATTTTATCTTTCTGCACTCCTTCTCCATATGAACTTTAATTATGCCAAATCTCATACACCTCCGTGCGCACAATGTGCTTAAAAAGGGGTACAAAGCTTTTTCTTCACGTATTAATATATAGATTACAGTATATGAACGTAAACAATGAATGTTTTATTTTGTTTAATTTAATACATTTGTAACGCATATTATACATAAATTTTATCTTTCTGCACTCCTTCTCCATATGAACTTTAATTATGCCAAATCTCATAGTCCTCCGTGCGCGTAATGTGCTTCAAAAGGGGTACAAAGTTTTTCTTCACGTATTAATATATAGAGACAAATTTTCAGGAGTTCAAAGATGATTTTCAAGGAAAGTTGGTGTATATATTTCTATATGAACGTTATGTTGTTTAATTTAATATATTTGTAACGCATATTATACATAAATTTTATGTTTCTGCACTCCTTCTCCATATGAACTTTAATTATGCCAAATCTCATACACCTCCGTGCGCACAATGTGCTTAAAAAGGGGTACAAAGCTTTTTCTTCACGTATTAATATATAGATTACAGTATATGAACGTAAACAATGAATGTTTTATTTTGTTTAATTTAATACATTTGTAACGCATATTATACATAAATTTTATCTTTCTGCACTCCTTCTCCATATGAACTTTAATTATGCCAAATCTCATAGTCCTCCGTGCGCGTAATGTGCTTCAAAAGGGGTACAAAGTTTTTCTTCACGTATTAATATATAGAGACAAATTTTCAGGAGTTCAAGGATGATTTTCAAGGAAAGTTGGTGTATATATTTCTATATGAACGTTATGTTGTTTAATTTAATATATTTGTAACGCATATTATACATAAATTTTATCTTTCTGCACTCCTTCTCCATATGAACTTTAATTATGCCAAATCTCATACACCTCCGTGCGCACAATGTGCTTAAAAAGGGGTACAAAGCTTTTTCTTCACGTATTAATATATAGATTACAGTATATGAACGTAAACAATGAATGTTTTATTTTGTTTAATTTAATACATTTGTAACGCATATTATACATAAATTTTATCTTTCTGCACTCCTTCTCCATATGAACTTTAATTATGCCAAATCTCATAGTCCTCCGTGCGCGTAATGTGCTTCAAAAGGGGTACAAAGTTTTTCTTCACGTATTAATATATAGAGACAAATTTTCAGGAGTTCAAGGATGATTTTCAAGGAAAGTTGGTGTATATATTTCTATATGAACGTTATGTTGTTTAATTTAATATATTTGTAACGCATATTATACATAAATTTTATCTTTCTGCACTCCTTCTCCATATGAACTTTAATTATGCCAAATCTCATACACCTCCGTGCGCACAATGTGCTTAAAAAGGGGTACAAAGCTTTTTCTTCACGTATTAATATATAGATTACAGTATATGAACGTAAACAATGAATGTTTTATTTTGTTTAATTTAATACATTTGTAACGCATATTATACATAAATTTTATCTTTCTGCACTCCTTCTCCATATGAACTTTAATTATGCCAAATCTCATAGTCCTCCGTGCGCGTAATGTGCTTCAAAAGGGGTACAAAGTTTTTCTTCACGTATTAATATATAGAGACAAATTTTCAGGAGTTCAAGGATGATTTTCAAGGAAAGTTGGTGTATATATTTCTATATGAACGTTATGTTGTTTAATTTAATATATTTGTAACGCATATTATACATAAATTTTATCTTTCTGCACTCCTTCTCCATATGAACTTTAATTATGCCAAATCTCATACACCTCCGTGCGCACAATGTGCTTAAAAAGGGGTACAAAGCTTTTTCTTCACGTATTAATATATAGATAAATCAACAAACATGTGTCAAACTATAATCGTCCTCTGACGAATTTCTCATGAAAAGAATGCAATATTTCATTTCAAAATCTATTCAGAACCAAATAAAAAATCGTTTGCTTAAGAAATAAATCTGTTCCATTTCCATTTAAATAAACTGACGCTTGTTGCATAACGTTGAGTAAGAAAGGCTTTTTCTATCAAGAAAAATGTAGATGGAAGTTAGTATTTTTCTAGTTGAACTTGTTTCTTGCAAGCATCCTGGAAGTGATGTCACTTGACTACATTTTAAGGTAACTCCGTTGTCTACTGAGAAAGAACATTGTATAACCGGAAGTAAAATCGTCGTCTTCCGGTAGTTTGTTTACATTGAAAATCCCTATCGTAAATGAAAATTTTAAGTAAATTATATCGTTGAATTAATTTAAAATATCTTGAGGGGGGCCAAAATGCCCGTTAGCTGTCCCGCTTACGTGATTGGGGACCTGGTCGCTGGAAAATTCCTTTGGATTCAAAATAGTGGACTGTATGAGATGTTAGATATAAACATGAAATTTATTTGCAGTTTAAATTTATGTACACGACAAATTGAATAAAGGCAACATCCTTTTCCCATAGTTAACAAAGAGGTTGGGAGCACGGTAGTGCGTCCGATGAGATCGAATGCTATCTAGCGTCTGACCACCGGGCGGAAATATATTGGTGAAGCTATCGCCTCATTGGCGAGCTTGCAAGTCAACCATAGATACCCTGCATCATACCTTTTTATATATTCTCCCTTGAAAATGCTATTCTGGTAAAGTAATAATGTATTCAAAACGCCTTTTTTGATGGAATGAAATCTAAAGTCGCAAGTGGAAAAAATAATAGAAAATTGACAAATGAAGTGAAATCTTGTTACGGAAGTACGTCATTTCCACCAATCGTGCTACAAGATAACACGCGTTTATTATAATTTTTTATTGATAAGTTATAGCTGGTTTGTGTTTTTACATTTATATTATTGTTGTCACTAGATTTGTTCTGTTTAACGAATCATTCAATTACTATATTTTTTAATATTTAGCTCACATGGGAGTGATTGTGAATATTTACCTGCCTATTACATGGATCTATGTACAAAATGCCTGATCTTTCTTTGTATTTAAATTCATTTACAGTTTATTACATAACAATATTAATTTCTTAGACTTAGAGAAATAAATATTCATATGCCTTCATACCATCCGCGCAAAAAAAATTTAAAAGAAACTTTTTATATCTAGAGTTATTTAAAAAACAATCAATTTTCCATTTTTTGAAGATCACAAAAAGTTTCCCATTAGCCTAGACATCTTTGAAAGTCTCGAAGAATTTAGAAGTTTGATCACTGACTTTTTAAAAATTAAAATTTTACGTCTTGAATTTTATATTGATTTCAAATTTTGTTCTTTGATGCTTTTTTCTGTATTGTACTCTGCTTTTCTAACTTCCAGTATGTTTTTTTCAACTGTCATATAAATGTATTAATCTATATGACAGTATGAATAAATAAATAAATAATCAACTTCTGATGACATCTGAACTGGCCTCGTCATTTTGAATGTGCTGTATTGACAAAAAATGATTTTGAGGAGAAAAAAAATTACTTTAAGTATGTGAAACTGAAAAACGATATTAAATCAAACCGATGGTTTCACCAAAACGAAGTTAAAAAGTAAGATCTAAAGTAAAAATCCAACACGCAGGAAAGGACTACCTTTAGTCTGAATTTATAAGCTTAAAAAATAACTGAGAAAGATAAAAACAAGATGATAAAAGTAGAGCTTGGCCATTTCGGTGAAACAAACCATACACCATTTCCACTGCTAAAGTAAACAATAACTAGAATACATAAAAATCTGTTTGAGAAATCTGCTCTGAAAAATCTGCTGCGACCCCTTTCAGTGTAGTATTTGCGAAATATTGCAGTATTTGGTTGAATACAAATACCGTATACGCAGTGATTCAAAAGGGTAAAAAACTTTAAAGGGTGCATTAAAATAAATATTTTTTGTCAAAGAATGTCTGCAAATTTTTGCGCGTAGGTGCTAGGGGACGCTGTTAGGCGCTTTTGCAAATCATTCTTTTCTTTTCAACTTAGTCATTTACAACGAGGATGGGGTGTTACACGAATTCCAACAGGCATCTAACATATGGCGCTGCCCAATGAAACTGAAGAACTTTTCAAAGATTATACCAAAGATTGGGCCAAATTAAAGATCTTTTCAAGCGTATCCCAAATCTTTATTTCTGCCATTTTTTCTACGCAATAAGAGCTGATATCTAACTGTCACGTGTGGGATATCTCAATGTGATCGGAGATGTCTCGGCTTGATATTAGATCTTTTTGGATTGAAAATTAAAAGACAGATGTACCTAAAATTTGGAATAAGCTTATTTTGAGAGAAGATAGTTTGATAAAAAAAGCTTCTTTTAACTAATAAAAAAATGAGGAAGGGCTGTATCACCCATTTCAATCTCCAAGTGGTTTACAAGTTACGAGATATTTCGTCCATCAATATCTGACCAATTTTGCTAATGACGAGATATCTCGCCATGAAATAATTCCGAATGATGAAGATATAGCCGTTTTTTTATGATGACGAGATCAAGATAAAATCAGTTTTTCTAATGACGAGATATCTCGTCCATCAAGACCTGGCCAACTTTGTTAATGACGAGATATCTTGCCTTGAAATAATGCCAATTGGATTCCGAATAATGAAGATATTGCCGTTTTTTTATGATAACGAGATCAAGATCAGGTCAGTTTTTCAAATGACGAGATATCTCGTCCATCAAGATCTGACCAGTTTTGCTAATGACGAGATACCTCGTCATTAGCAAATCTCCAGGAGAGTAACCTCCAGGAGGGTTAGTGACTAAAATCTGTGTGAAATGTTCCATACGTGACATTCCGCCAGGAAAGATCTAGTGCCTATCCTTGTGAGGATATACCGGTTTTGTGGTCTCCCTTGGGAAGGGATCAGTTTCTTAACCCCCCATGTAGTTGTCTCGATGAGGTATCTCGTCATTAGTAAAACTGCTTAGATCTTAATGGACGAGATATCTCGTCATTAGAAGGAAACTGACCCTTGATCTCGTCATCATCAAAAACTGAAACTATCTCGATATCATAAAAAAATCGCCAATATCTTGGTGACGAAATATCTCGTAATTAGCAAAAATTGGTTGGATTTTGATAGACGAGATATCTCGCCGAAACCACTTGGAAGGTTAAACGCATGGAATCACTGCTGGCTTTTCTTGTTGGACATCTGATGAAATTGTGAATGGAATTGTTGGAATTGTTATTGCTATTGGTATAAAATCCATGCCACGGGAGGCCAGTGTACGTCCCCGTATGGTTCTTTTTTGGCAAAAGAGAACACTTGAAACTTCTTCAACGTTTATTGAATAAACGTTAAAACAACTGGTGACAATCTTTGTTTCAGAGAAGAGTCACAAAATACGATCGTCTGCAATATCTGACCGTCTTCCTCGCTCTCTCTTACCTGTCTTCTGACTTTTCTACTTCGACCACCCTCAAGTGGAACCCCTTACAGCATGAAGTGGTCATTTCTCTCTCTGTGACCTACACTTCTGCTTTCTACATCCAGTAGGGGTTGGGTGAGGGAGCAGAATATTACACTACAGCCAGGATATCGATAATTTTGAATGTATTTTCTCTGTACTTATGTTTTAGTAACTACTGTAGCGTCATAGTATCCCTTCGAAGACCTGAAATTCCTCCCTAACATGAACTGACCGTCGGTGTATAAATCTTCCCGAATAGAAAGGTGTGGAGAGTTTACGACGGGATGGAATTAAGGGATGTCCAGCAGCCCCCATTTTTGGTAACTGCCCCTCTTCCTTAATGACTTACTGGAAGAGCGGTGACCTTCAATCCTGACTCTTTGAGAGATCCGTAGAAGTTTTGAAGTGAACAGACGCAGAGCTCGTCTGCTGCGATGGAACCGCGGGATTGAAACCATTTTGTTTTAATTTTCAATTAGACTTAAAATAAGACTTCAGTTGTTTAAGCTATGTAAAATTTTTAAATTTAATGTGTTTGTTTCAAAGCGGTTTCTACGCCTAAATCCACTCGCCACAACTTAAATTCATACGTTACACTAGGTTCAATCATTCTGGAGTGGGTCTTGAAAGTGAGCAACACAGGTGGATTGGATTGGATGTTAGGGCTTTATGGCGCAAGGTCCAAAAGTGGACAAGCTGCGTCAGCAACACAAGTGGAGTGAGCTTGTGAGGAGACACTCCAAGGCATGGTGTACTACCCTAGTCCACAGGAGCATTGGTTAGTCTGAGAGATAACCCGATTCTGTGAAGATTGCTGGTTAATATGGCATGGTCTGTTAAATACTACCAGTTAAATATGAGCTTCTGTCTGATTCGGGTATCGTGTAAACGAATGGGAAGAGGTCGTATGTTGAACGGCTGTGTCATCTGTGTTCCATTCTACCTGTCACAATTGGAGAATATGGTCTCTAGTGAGTATCTTGAAGTGTGTCTCTGGGAGGGCTATTTGGCTGTTGTCTGGGGCTTTTTCGTTACCCTCGTGTCCAACGTGAGCCTCAATTCATCTAAGTTCCAATGTTGGTTTCTTGTGAACGAGGTCCTGGATTACCCCACTATCACAAATGGATTATTGCAAGCATTGGACAACTAAGTCGCATGGCAGTGCATTTCATTGAGATTAAAGCATAATGAGAGGCTCATTGAACGTCAAATGCCATCTTGATTACAAAAGTTAACATTATGCTCGTAGGCGAATGCTATTTTTAAAAGCATTTCGGATTGCGATCAATAGATTGAGAACCACTGGGCCTAAAAGTCAAAAGATCAATTTCACTAAGTTGGTTGGTTGTTTGGGGGTTTTATGGCCCAATGGTCATACTTTGACAAGCTGCGTCAAACAAAACAGACAACACCATGAGGAGGAAGGAAAAGCAAAAAGCAGAAGAGTAGGTGTAAGGTTCGGATACGATGACGTCGCGCCGTCAGTGCGGAGCTGTCATTTTGGTGAGGGACAGTTTTTCTCCCCTAGAACCCAGAGAAGGCGGGAAAAGGATAGCGTGTGTAGATTAAGGGTGAAAATGGCAGCGGCGTGTTGTTCGCTGCATTGCTCTTTGGGATAATATCTATATTTCATTAAACCATGTACATAAAGTGTAAATATTAAAGTTTGACCAAAATAAAAGGTTTAAACCTTATCAAATGATTCTTTCTTAACAATTGAGTGGAAAGAACTTGAGTGGAAAGAACTGGCGCAGTCTTGAAGGATGAATCTATCATTGCCGGGAATGAGAGGTGAGAGTTTTGATTAATGTGGCTCTGTTTTTTATATGATATCGTATATTGTAAGCGAGAGAGAAAGCCGTAGGGTTCTCGTGTTTCTGTAACAGCTATTTTGTATTAAAAGTATGGAAACGTCAGTTTCTTTTGTTAGTATCGTGATGATTGTTTTCAGAATATACACTCTTTGCATCATTGCAAGTAGAAAGGAGTGCATTTTAATCAGTGTTAAATCTCTCTGTCATTTTTAGGAGCATCATTACTCAGGTTTTGCAATAAAATTGAATAAAGTATCATTGTTCTGGTTCCCTTAGAAAACTAAATAGATGAGCATCATTGCTCCGTAGTATTGTTATTAAGTATCATTGTAGGGCGTCATTGCTCAGTGTTGGATACTTACAATTTTGTGGGCATTGTAAACAAAAAGAAACCATTTATTATCTATTAATCTTTCAAGCTTTCATTTAGTCTCGAAGAACGAATGTTGTGTAAGGCATTCCGTAAAAAGCATCATTGCTTATTAAAAGTGAAATTCACTAAAATTTCAGTGGGGAGCATCGTTGCTCTGTTATTCAAATCTTCGATACGTATGGAAATTGCTAAAAAAAGAATTGGTTACTTCGAAATTAATTTGGAAGATTATAAAGTAAAGAAGTACTCGTGGAAATCTGTACCTCAAAGAAATAATTGTTGGGTGTGTCTTAGAATATAAGTGTGAGAACATCATTGTTCTGTTGTGACAAATATTCAAGGTATTTGAGTTAATTTTGTGAGCGTTAGAGGTATCTTTTTAAAGCATCATTGATTGTGATTCTTGTGTCATTATTCTAAGTATTGAAAATTATTATTGCTTGAATTTTGAAGCATTAATTTAAAGGAGTGTTAATTCGTTTATTGTGAAGCATAATTCAACGTGATTCTTGTGTCATTAATTCTAAGTATTGAAATTTATTATTGCTTGATTTTAAGTATTATTTTCAAGAGTTCTGATTCGTTCATTGTGAAGCATCATTGCTTGTGTTTAGAGTACCAAACTAAAAAGGGTTATTGATGGATATATGTAGTATTAAGTTGATTAGTTAGAATTGTTTTATGAAACTATTTCTTTTCCTTATATTTAAATGTAAGAATTGCTAGTTAGACATTTCACTATTATTGTTGCATTTGTCCCATAGATGTAGTGATTCTTTTAACTGCTTTTGAAGATAGGAAGGAGGTATAGGATATTTTTTGTGCGCTGGTTCAGTTAAATTTGAAGAATCATGGCTTTTTTTAATCGGGCTAAAAAGGAAGATTCGAGGGTTTTGGCCGAGGAACTGGGTCAAGTAGTCACGGATGGGCTAAAATCAATAGAGTTAATTAGATTAATTAAGGCTAGCGATAATTATGACGAGGATTTTGCTAAAGGACAATTATCAATTATTACGGAAGAACGAAAGGTTGAGGAGGAGGAACAACGAAAGGCTGAGGAGGTGGAACGAAAGGAGGAAAGGAAAGTGAAGGAAGAACGCGCATTTATGTTAGAAAAATTGCGGCTGGAAACTGCGAGAACGAATGTGGCTTCTCCTCGACAAGATGACGTTAGAGTTCGTACGTCTGAACTGACTAAGCTTTTGCCCAAATTTGAAACTAAGGATGGGATATTTTTCTGCTTCTTTCACTCTTTGAAAGACAAGCTGATAGAGTTGGTGTCGAAAAAACACACTGGGTTTCGGCCCTGTTGGCCTTGTTACCTTCTGAAATTACACAAGATATCGCGAGAGAATCAGAAGACGAATTTGGTGATTACGATCACATCAAGGGGATTTTACTTAAGCGTTTTAAGGTGATTCCAGAAAGTTTTCGACAGAAATTCGTCAAAACTCAACGATGCGCTTCGCGATCTTGGAGAGACTTTGTGTTTGACATAACAAAATATTTTGAAGAGTGGATCAATGGACTACCGGTAAGAGATTTTGACTGACTGACTTGACGAGTATGAAAGTGTAAGGTCATTTGTTAAAACAGAGCCTGATGAAAAGCACAAGAAGCGAATTTCCGACCAGCGTTCGCTAAGAAAGAGCCCTCCCAAAAATATCCGACTGACAAGAGACATTTTTATAAACCCAAAAATGATCCACCCTTTAAGCTGACCTGCTTCACCTGCAAACAGCCTGGGCACACCTCCAGATATTGTTTGAAAAGTAATCGTATCAGGAAAGAACCCGTTGTCAATGCACAAAACAATATGCTGCAGGTGAAGGAGACAAGTAGTGATGTTCACCCATCTCCAGTTCTGACCGCTAGAATCTCTGCACCTGTAACCACTCCAGTTCAGACGAACGTTGATAAACTGCAGATTATTCCGATACGATGTGGGAAAATGTACCCTGCGAGCAATTGTAGATTCTGGGGCACAAATATCTGTTCTGCGCGAGGATCTGATTCCTGAAAACTGTGGAGAGGGCAAGGGAACAATAAAAATTGTTTCAGCCTTTGGAGAGAGCGAAGTTGCCGCTTTGAAGATCATCGACATGAAGATTGACGACAACTCACATGCTATGGTACCCATTACGTGTGCCGTATCGAAGAAACTGTTTAACGACATGCTAATTTGTCCCACAGCCGTCGAAACTCTCCAGGAGAATGTGGAGCTACATAGTAATGTCCATCAGTTTTCTGGGTATGACAATGCTCTCATTTGCTGTAGTGACAATACAGTCAATCAGACGGCCCACATTGAAGAAATCGCTGGCGATTCTAGTTTGAAATCACCTCCTACAAGTGAATCACTTGTGGCCAACAATCAGGTTGAAGAATGCCACAAGAACTCTTTCATACTGTTACAACAGGAAGATGAGGGATTAAAGGAAGAATGGAAGTATGTGCGAGAGGAAATCGTAACTCTTATCAAGTGACAGATGGTGTTTTAAGATACAGTGGAAGGAGGAAATATTGTCCAGGTGGTATTGCCGTTGTGTAAGCGAAGCGAAGTTCTGCGTATGGCTCACGAAGTTCCGTTAGCTGGCCATTTAGGAGAAAAGAAAACAGGTCAACGAATCAAGTATTCATTTTTTGGCCTTCCCTAAAACGAGACGTCAAAAAGTTCTGCGAATCTTGTAAAGAATGCCAGGTCAGACGCACCGTTACTTACAGAGATCGAGTGCCGATACAACCTATTATACGTCCAGAAAACCCATTCGAGATATGGGGCGTCGATTGCATTGGACCTTTAGAACCTCCATCCCGAAGAGAACACTACTATATTATCTGTGCTGTCGATTTGTGTACAAGGTGGGCGGAGGCTGTTCCTGTAAAGGACTTAAAAGCGATGACGACATGCGAGGACTTGATGAAAATTTTTAATCAGACTGGGTTTCCAAAAACCATATGCACAGACCAAGGAACAAATTTCACAGCTGAGCTGACGAACAGATTCCGGGAACTTTTAGGAGTGTCACCAAGGTTTACCACCCCAGGTCACCCTGAGAGCATGGGCGTGGTAGAACGTTGGAACAGAACTTTAAAAGATATGCTGAACAAAAATATTCAAGAAAATGGACGAGAATGGGATGCCCATCTCCCGTTTCTTCTTTTTGCTTATCGAGAAGTGCCTCACAGCACAACTGGAGTTTCCCCATATCAAATGGTCTATGGTAGATTACCTAATGGTCCATTAAAATTGATGAAAGAAATTTGGACTGGAACGAGAGATATTCCAACGAATGTCTCAAGACTCGTAGAGAAATATCTCGAAGATTTGAAAAGGAAACTGGAGACCGCTTATGAGATAGCTTGTGAGAATTCTTCAAAACACCAAGCGGACTATGTCTCCAGGTATAATCTGCGAGCCAGAGAGAAACGTTTTGATGTAGGAGACAAGGTATTAGTCCTCTTGCCTTCATCATCAGCTTCTTAAGACTTGGATTGGGCCCGTGACGTTAACGAACATCTCCAGGCAGCATTCAGCCCAAGTCCAGATGGAAGATGGCAACATACGAGAATTCCACTTCAACAAACTAAGGCCTTATGTTGCCAGAATTCATCAAGTTGGATTAGTTTTCGATGACGATGCTGAATTCGGAGATTTGTACTACGCACCAACGTCAACAGACGTAACTGAGAAAGAAATCCACCACGGACATTCGAAGGCATGCTGGTGACATGGAATGTGACTTAGATGAATTTCAGAGACGTGGACTGTTGGACACACTAAAGGTATTTTCCGATATGTTCAGCAATATACCTGGGCTCGCTAAAGTTGAAGGGCATTCTGTGCGGGTAACAGCTGACTGCTCCCCGAAAAGGCTACGACCATATCGGATACCTGTTGCATTACAAGGAGAGGTCGACCGTCAGATTGATGACTTGTTACGACTTGGTTTGATCGAACCAAGCAGTAGTGAGTGGGCCCATCCCATCGTCTGTGTATCGAAAAGAATGGAAGTGTAAGGCTTGTGTGGACTATAGACATCTCAACAGTTTCACAACACCTGACGCATATCCCATGCAGAACGCTAAAGACTTGCTATTCGAAGTTGGGAATGCGAAATTTATCAGTGTCCTTGACCTCACTAAGGGATACTGGCAAATTCCCATGAAGGAAGAAGCAAAACCATTCACAGCATTTGTTAAACATGGTGGACATTTCCAATTTCACGTCATGCCGTTCGTAATGAAGAATGCGGGAAGTACATTCCAGCGATCCATGGACAAGGTGCTGACACCTCACAAAAGGTATTGTCGATCATACATTGATGATGTGGAAATATTTTCCGAATCCTGGCAAGAACATATTACTCATTTCCAACAAGTCCTTCAGACCTTCGAGAAGTCGGACTTGCCGTCAACTTGGACAAATGTGAGTTTGGGAAGAGACGGGTAAAATTTTTGGGTCATGTTGAATCTGGACAGCACTCACCTGATCCAGAGAAGGTTGAAACAATAAGTAACATGACTAGACCCAGCACAAAGAGGGAGCTTCGGAACATTTTGGGTCTAGCTAGTTACATAAAACATAGCCGTGATTACATAAAAAATTTCTCATTTTTAGTTTTGCCTCTGACGAATTTAACTAAAAAGAACATTCCCAACGTCATTCCTTGAGATGAGAAAGCTGAAGAATCCTTCTTGAACTTAAAAAGAGAGATTGTGAAAATGCCGTCACCTTATACCCCAGATTTGACAAGGCCCTTTCAATTGTATACCGATGCTTCAGGCATGGCCATCGGAGCGATGACGTCGCGTCGTCAGTGCGCGGAGCTGTCATTTTGGTGCGGGACAGTTTTCTTCCCTAGAACCAAGAGAAGGCGGGAAAAGGATAGCGTGGGTAGGTTAAGGGTGAAAATGGCAGCGGCGTGTTGTTCGCTGCGTTGCTCTTTGGAATAACTTATCTATATTTCATTAAACCATGTGCATAAAGTGTAAATATTAAATTTTGACCAAAATAAAGGTTTAAACCTTATCAAATGATTCTTTCTTAAAAATTGAGTGGAAAGAACTTTACTGTAGGTGAGGGTAAAAATGAAAGAGAAGGAAAGATTGTGATGCCCTAAAGATGCGACCTCTGAGAGTCAAAATACGTTAAAAACTTGATTACATGACGCTATTTGGCGCAGCTTGGCGAAATATGCCTCATGGGACATACGAAAATTCAAACAACCATTGTCCTAATATAGAGGCTTGTCACTTGCCTAACCTTCATTCAAAAATGGCTTCCTCAGTCACCGCTCGAGCAGCCAAATGACGAAATAAAAGATATACCTCTCAATGGGGTGTAACAACTGGAGGGTTAAATTTAGATCGGATGCGGCTAAGAAGGTGTCAGAACGGAATGAAAAGAACTCATATAAACGTGTGTGTGTGGAAATTATGTTTCAAACCCAGACAGCATTAAGAGTATATGACAAAAAAGATGCGCTTGGAATTTGCGAGTTGTAGGCAGCGCAGGTTCACTTCCTGTCAGGTTCGATTCCTCCCTGGGTGTATTTCTCCCTTCTGTGACAGTAAAAACTTTCCTTGCATGTATATGTCTGTTACTTGACGTTGTCTGTCTTGTGTTTGGCGCAGCATGGCCAAATATGGCCCTTGTGCCATAAAACCCAAGAACTTACCCTGGGTGTATTTCTCTCTTCTGTATCAGCAAAAGCTTTCCATGTGTCATGGTTCGTTGAAAGCGTTGTTAACCTTCTAAGCGGTTTTGACGCGATATCTCGTCCATCAAGATTTTACCATTTTTGCCCATGAAGAGATTTATCGTCATCAAAATAGTGTCGATTTTTTTATGATGACGAGATGAAGATCTGGTTGGTTGATTGTTTTGGGGCTTTATGGCGCAATGGTCAAACTTTGTCAATCTGCGCCGCAATAAGCAGAACAGTGGGTGGGGTAAAAATGAAAGGGCGGAAAGAAAGATGTGCCCTCTGAGAGTCAAAATACGTTAGAAACTTGATTACTTGATGCTGTTTGGCACAACTTGGCGAAATATGTGTCTCTCCTGGGCCATAAGAAAAACCAAACAACTATTATCCTAATATATGGCTTGTCACCTGCCTTACCTGCATTCGAAAATGAATTCCTCAGTCACCGCTCGAGCAGCCAAATGACGAAGTAAAAGATATACCTCTCAACGGCAGGGGTGTTACTGGAGGGTTAAATTTAGATCGGATGCGGCTAAGAAGGTGTCAGAACGGAATGAAAAGAACTCAAATTGTAACTTCAAACGTGTGTGTGGAAAGTATGTTTCAAACCAAGACCACATTAAGAGCATATGACAAAAAGAAAAAAGAAAACCTATCCCTCCAAAGCAACAGCTGCGAAATCATGAATGGGCTTCTTTTAGTACTCCGTCTGAGAATGACGAATAATGTGTCCTCTTGGACGCTCAACGCTGCAGTGGTTCGGTGGAAGCGTTGTTAAGGAATGAATTCTTGATCTAGAAAAAAATACCATGCTCTTAAAGAGGAATTGAGTGGAAGACGATCTTACTCTTCTCGAAACGCCTTGATTACCGTGTGATAGCAGAACATGTAATCCATTTGGTGGATGTCATCATCAAAATAGGCAGAGATGAATTTTATAATGAATCTGTCAGCAAAATTTCGTCTCGGGGGTTCAGTTGGTTTGCCTACTGCGCGTTAGCAACCTGCGTCTTGATGCGACGCTGGTTCGATTCTTGTATCTGGGTGTGGGGCGTCGTGGATAGGGGGTTTGCCCAATGCGCTAGGTTGGTTGGTTGGTTTTGGGTTTTATGGCGCAAGGGCCATATTTGGCTAAGCTGCGACAGCCAAATGCATGTTGAGGCGACGCAGGTTGGATTCTTGTATCTGGGTGTAGGGCCATCGTGGATAGGTGAGTTTGCCCAATGAGCTAGGCTGGTTGGTTGGTTTTGGGTTTTATGGCGCAAGGGCCATATTTGGCCAAGCTGCGACAGCCAAATGCATGTTGAGGCGACGCAGGTTGGATTCTTGTATCTGGGTGTGGGGCCATCGTGGATAGGTGGGTTTGCCCAATGAGTTAGGCTGGTTGATTGGTTTTGGGTTTAATGGCGCAAGGGCCATATTTGGCTAAGCTGCGGCAGCCAAATGCATGTTGAGATGACGCAGGTTGGATTCTTCTATCTGGGTGTGGGGCCATCGTGGATAGGTGGGTTTGCCCAATGAGCTAGGCTGGTTGGTTGGTTTTGGGTTTAATGGCGCAAGGGCCATATTTGGCCAAGCTGCGGCAGCCAAATGCATGTTGAGGTGACGCAGGTTGGATTCTTCTATCTGGGTGTGGGGCCATCGTGGATAGGTGGGTTTGCCCAATGAGCTAGGCTGGTTGGTTGGTTTTGGGTTTAATGGCGCAAGGGCCATATTTGGCCAAGCTGCGGCAGCCAAATGCATGTTGAGGTGACGCAGGTTGGATTCTTGTATCTGGGTGTGGGGCCATCGTGGATAGGTGGGTTTGCCCAATGAGCTAGGCTGGTTGGTTGGTTTTGGGTTTAATGGCGCAAGGGCCATATTTGGCCAAGCTGCGGCACCAAGTCCTTCGATCCATCCTTGAAAATAATTGGTTACTTCATGAGTAAAATCTTGCCAAGTTTTATCAGGACTTTTTTGATGTTGACTGAACTTCTGGCGAAATCCCTCTGGATTCATCTTAAACTTCTTTAACAAGAGGTCTTTAATGTGTTCATAATCTTCTAATCCCTCTTCCGAAACCCTCGCAATCAATTCTATTATCTCCAAAGGCATTAGGGTCAAAAGACATGATACCCAATTTCTTTCATCAATTTTCCTCCGCCTAGCTTGACTTTCGAACAGGGAGAGGTATAAAAGGATATCACCCTCTTTCATTTGGAATTTGGGCATGTATTTCGTCATGTCGACATGTATATCGGTAGGACTACTTCTTCCTTCTATGGAATCATTGCTTATCCTTATTCCTGCTTCTATCCTTAACTTTTCTAGCTCAAATTCTCTTTGTTGTTTCTTTCTCTCCTTTTCCTCTTCTCTCTCCTTCTCTTCCCTCTCCTTCTTCTCTTCCATCTCCTTTCGTGAACTCACTATCGTTTCAAGCATCTCCATCACGAATTCGACTTCGTATGACTTACTTCCTGTTATGAGATCTTTCAGTCCTATAACTTTAATATTTGGATCAGGAGTTTCCCCTAACTCCAATGCTAAAGTAAATAGATCGCATTTCTTATATTTTCCCAAAAAAGCCATATTCACCAATATATTTTCCTTTCTAACTGGTATTAACTAAAAGACCATTAAAATAAAAACCCTTTTCAGCTACTGATTGACTACCCCTAGCATATATCACAATTGTTTAAAGAGAAAAATAATGGTTCACCCTAAACTGATAACGATGACATGTGAACAATAACACTGACGTGTCACATGAGTTAACGCTCAATTCGTAACTCTGAAATTCCAGCACTGTCGTGCTTTAAAAATACCTTCTGCCACTCCTGGTGTATCACAATTCTTCAAGAGAAACTATAATCAGCACTTTTGGCTAAGAACACTGACGTGTCACCTGCGCTGTCGCGCAATTCTAAAATTTGAAATACGGATGTATTTCCCGCACTGCCGTGCTTCAACTACACCTCATCATTTAACAAACAAATATGCTTCACCTAACATTTATTTAGCAATGGATCCCTGATTATTTCTCTTAAAAGAAAGGGTAAACAACACTCACCCGGTTCGTCTGCTTCACCAGGATTTCGCGTAGCCTCACCGTCCGTTTCCTCAGAATTTCTCGTCTCTGGTCCAATCTTTACTGTTCCCGGTTCATCTGCTTCAACAGGCTGCCTGCAGGCAAGCACCTGCGTGTTGTAGACAGGTTCGATTCTTGTAACTTACTCTGAAAGTGGGCCCGTCGTGGATCAATGAGTTTGCCCAATACGCTTTGGAATTTGGGAGATGTAGGCAGCGCAAGTTCACTTCTTGTCAGGTCGATTCCTCCCTGGGTGTATTTCTATCTTCTGTGTTAGTAAAAACTTTCCTTGCATGTATATGTCTGTTACTTGACGTTGCCTGTCTTGTGTTTGGCGCAGCATGGCCAAATATGGCCCTTGTGCCATGAAAACCAACGAACTTACCCTGGGTGCATTTCTCTCTTCTATATCAGTAAAAGCTTTCCATGTGTCGTGGTTTGTTGAAAGAGTTGTTAACCTTCCAAGCGGTTTTGACGAGATATCTCTTCCATCAAGTTTTCACCGATTTTGCCCATGAAGAGATATATCGTCATCAAAATACTATCGATTTTTTGATGATGGCGAGATGAAGATCTGGTCAGTTTTCTTGTAGTGACAAGATATCTCATCCATCAAGATCTGGTAAGTTTTGCCAATGACAAGATACCTGATCGAGACAACCACTAGGAGGGTTAAGGAGTGAATTATTGATCTGGAAAAAGTACCAGACACTCGAAGAGAAGTTGAGTAGAAGGTCTTGTTCTTCTCGAAACATTATAACTGAGTAGCATAGGTGAGTGATAGAAACACAAGTAATCCTTTTTGTGCATTTCACCTTCCAAATAAGCATAGATGGATTTCTCTATCAATTCTGGTAATAATGAAACCAGGGTTTCATTTCGAAAGAGGCCCGAAGTAGAAATGCCACTTTTTATGCTGAAGACCTGGACACAGTTAAACTTCTAAAAGGTTTTATTAAAATCTGTATTTGGGTAACAGAGGAAATTAAGGATTAAGAGAAAAATAATAAAGATACAATTTAAATATAGATATACAGATAAGAGATGCAATAATAAAGATACAATTTAAAAATACGTATACAAATACGGGAGGTACAAAATAAAGATACAATTTAAATACAGATATACAGATAAGAGATTCAATAAAGATATAATTTATAACTACAGAATACAATTTATAATTAAATAAGATACAATACAATAAAGATACAATTGATAAATACCGATAAGATACAATTGATAAATACAGATAAGATACAATACAATAAAGATACAATTTAAATACAGCAAACAAAACATGAGTATGATCAAATCAATCCACCCTTTCCGTCGTAACTGAGACCACAGGTTCACACTCACGTATTCGCTGAAGCGATTGTTTATTATTGGTTACATTAACCACTCATGTGATTTATTATATTTGTAGATGGCTTAACCATATAAAATTCGTTATAGGAAACACAGGGAAGCACGTAGTTATCTGGGTAGCTCTCCGTCCCGCTCGAACAGAGGGAAGTTCTCTTAACCCTCCTTGGTGGTTGTCTCGACGAGGTAGTTACCAAACGACGAGGTCATTTCCAAAACTGACCAGATCGTAATAGATGAGATATTTTGTCAATAGGAAAAAACTGACGAGATCCAAATCTAGTCAGTTTTTTAACCAAATAGTGAGAGGATGGATTGACCTCTAGTTTAGATTATCACGTCATGTCAGGAGACATCCTAAGGACCGGAACAACTTGGGCCTTATTATTTTCATGGTTTGGGCCCGGTCTCCCAAATACGGATTGAGACGTCTTAAGCACATTTAAAAATATGACCTCTTTTCGTGCAGATTAACGCTGCTGAACATTGTCCGAGATTAATCCCAAATCCATTTTCTTGTCTGCATGACCGATTATCACTTTACTTCAGTTTCCCACGGGCCACGGTTGCCCAGTTGATAGAGTTGTAACTGGAGGGTTACGTGTTCGAAACTCGGTTCAACCGAAGATCGTCGTGTACGAGGGGCTGGTTAAATCTGTGATGGCCTCCAATTTCCCCACGTTGGCGTGATGCGAAAGTCCGGAGAGTGGGGTGCCAGTTAGTGTTGACCTCGTCATCTGAATGTGGTTTAAAAGTACGAGGTGATGTCCTCGTATCTTTTCCTTAGGGATTGATCCCGGATCGTCACCAATAACCCGTTCTGTTGCTCCAGTGCTACGATGATTCAACTACCTATCTACTTATCACTGTACGAAAAACTTTTTCTGTTGAGCTAAATGTAGAGTAATGTAATTCCAAAGAATAGATTCCGGCTATAATAATTGATTGGTCAACGCCAATTAATTAAACACCAAACGTTGCCAAAATGGCGATACATTACATTTTAAAGCAACCCCGATATGTATCATGCGAGAGAAATTGGACGGATGTAGTAAAATCCGTTCGCACTGATTTGTTTGTTCACTGAAAATCCTTCTTATATATGGGCCGCAGTTGCCCGGTTGGTAGGTATGGTGGGTATTTTAATTAACGTTGGAGGAGTAACGGATTAGCAGCCGGAGGTTTGCGAGTTCGAATCCAATCCAAGACCGTAGTGTACAAAGGGGGCTGGTGCACGTTAAATCTGTCGTGGCCTCAAATGTCCTCACATTGGCGTGGTGTGGAAGTTTGGATAGTTTGGTGCCAGCTCAGGTGTGATCTCGTTTACTGACAGTGGTTCAAAATTGAATACCTATCTACCTATCATCTCATACATGTTAATTTTAGGTAGGTAGGTAGTTGAATTACCATCGCACTGGAGCAACATACGGGCTATTGGCGACGTTCCAGGATCAATCCTAAAGAGAAGGATTCGAGGACAAAGGCTCGTAATTTCGAATCACAGGATACATTGGTAATATTGAGAACGTAAAGTTGCCAAACTTCGTAGAAAGATTTAAGGAAAGAAAAATCAAATAGTTATAGACTTTTAAAATATCAAGATTACAGTGCACCATGAAAATAATTATATGAATTTGAATTACAAACGTCTATAGTTACCGGGCTAAGAAAAATTTCTCAAACAGGAAATTTACTTTTTAAGACAAACTTCTTAGTCTCATATACCTGTTAGTCACACATAATAAGGGTCATTTAACTTCACACAAGGGCATTCTAAGAATCGTTTTGCAGCCCTCAATCTAAAAATAAAATTAGGTTTACAGCTCGGGGGAAAAGGAATAGTTATCGAAAACCTGATTTAACTTACATTAACTTCCACTCCTGCCCACTGTAGATGTCCGAGTGATTGGTTCGGATATTGCCCAAGTGTTTCAAATGAATTCGTTTTATTTCTGATCCGTCTGGTTTGAGACATTCAACGGTTTTTCTTTTGGTTTAGGTTAAGTCTGCTTTAGAAACGAGTATCCATGAATGTACCCCGTTGAGCGTCTCTTTAATTATATAATGGGCTTTGGATTAAAGCGTATGATGGATCGATTTTTTCACTACTTTAGGGATCATTCCGACCTCCTGTGTATAGTTAAATTCTTGTCAAATAATTTAAATATTCGATGCATGAACTGTAAAAGATCGCAGTTGAATTTGCAATATGTTGGTTCCAGATATGTAGTCTCGTCATCTGACCGTGGTTCAAAATTACGTGGTGTTGTCTTCGATCTTTCCCTTTGGGATTGATCCCGGACCGTCACCAATATCCCGTTGTATTGCTCCAGTGTTAATTAAAAAATACCTTAATACCAGGTATGTAGTCAGAAATTAATTTCGGAGGTGACCCAATATTCGTTTCCTATTCCAAGTGAAAGGCAGTTGGGTTGTTTGTGCTTTTATGGTCCAAAGGCCACACTTGACCATGCTACAAGACATACAATATAACATAATGGACATACACACAAAAAGAAAGTACCGACACAAAAGAGTTATCGAAAGTCTGACCGCAGTGGACATATCCACTGAACCACAACGGCCCCTCCAAGTGAAAGGTAGCAACACTAAATGAACAAGACGTTTCATATTTTTGTCACTTCATGGAGACATTTAAGAATCGCCTGACTTGTGTAGTGGTCATAACATTGGTCTACCACCCAGTAGATCCTGCTCCTAATCTATTTGTAAGAGAATGGATGATGGTGATTGTCCCTGTTAGGTTGGTCGGATCTTATGACTCAAGGACCATATTTAGACGAAAACGGACGCTTAAGCACTGGACACTCCCTCACAAATAGCCGTCAGTTCACCCCTTGTAGCGACGAAGGCCTGAAGAAGGAAGTGGTGCAAATGATTGGCTCGGATATTGCCCAACCATTTCAAATGAATTTATGGTCTTTTTTTATGGTCTGTGGTTTGATTCAAGACTTTCTTTTGGTTTGAGTTAAGTCTCTCCTTTGGAAACGAGTATCACATGAATGAACTTTGTTGAGCGTCTCTAATTATGTGATGGACTTTAGATTAAAGCGTATGATGGGTCAAATATTTTATCTTTGGGATCAATCCTGAGTTTAATTCTTGTCATGGAAATCAGTTTTGCATATTCGATACATGAACTGTAAAAGATCGTAGGTGAATTTGCAATGTATTGTTTCCAGGATGTGTATTCAGAAAATAATTTCGAAGGGGCCCAATAATCTCTCCCGTTTTCTATTTCAATCGACTTGTCTTAACACTAAACGAACAACTCATTTAACCACTTAAAGCACGAGTTTTTTTCGGAAAAACTGGTAAAAAATGATCGAGTTTTTTTGACAGAAAATGAATATATATAGGTATAGTGTAAGTTATTTTTTGCAATTTCAGTTGCGGGGGGTGGGGTAAAAGTTATAAAAAAAATTATTATATAAAGTGTAAACGATTTGATTACATGTTTATTTTGAATTTCAAAATATTAATAATAATAAAATATTAACTTCAGATTCACTTCCATCACTTTCATCGCTGAAACTTTCTGATAAATTGGCATATTCAAAATCGTCAGAGTCGCTCATTATCAGATAACTTTTTCTAAACAAGTTATAAAAACACTTAGTAAAAATTAATTTATGGTTAACTGTTTACTTTTATGATATTTAACGTAATAAAAATGGATATATTACCTTTTCCACACCAAAAACTGCTTTATAACAAAGAATTCCTAACGAACTTATAGCTAATCATCAAAATTCACCACTTGGTTTACACAAGAAAAATGGTGCATAGTGGTGCCATCTACGGTAAATAAGTTTAATATCCATCTATAAATAAGTGGTAAATCATCTATGATAAATAAGTTTATGCCATCTATGATAAATAAGTTTATGCCATCTATGGTATAAGTTTAATCTAGCCTATCTATTTTTACTAGAACGGATCTCAAACGGGCGGGCCGCGGTGGCCCGGTTGGAAGAGTAACGGACTTGCAACCGAAGGGTTGCGAGTTCGAATCCAGCCAAACACCGTCGTGTACAAAGGGGGCTGGTGCACGTTAAATCTGTCGTGGCCTCAAATGTCCTCACGTTGGCGTGGTGTGGAAGTTTGGAGAGTGGGGTGCCAGCTCAGGTGTTGCCTCGTCATCTGACCGTGGTTCAAAATTACGTGGTGTTGTCCTCGGATCTTTCCCTTTGGGATTGATCCCGGACCGTCACCAATAGCCCATTGTGTTGCTCCAGTGTGACGTTAATTGAAATTCCCCCCCCCCCTCAAACGGGCATTAGAAATAAAATAACGCGAGATACAAGAGCGTCCGTGTGAAACACGGGCATGTGCAAATTTGCCGGTAACTTTCACCCGTGTCAAACACGGGTAAATGCGTTAAGTGGTTAATGACTTTTTGACGGTTTTCAGAGATAGAGGTTTCAATAAATTCTTTTTATCTTTGTTACATGCTTTTATGAACAGTTTTTAAATAAATAGATGGCAACACTGTTGGGTTTCACAACCAGTTATACATCCGCCAACTATTTTCCATCCACGTCGCCAATAGCCCGGTGTGTTGCTCCAGTGCGACGCTAATTACCTACCTACCTACCAATATGTTTTTAGTAGTTCTTTTCACACTGAGTCTGTCGAAAACTTTTATGCAGTAAGCAGTCACTGTCCCGCGAAGGAGCTTAAAAATAGATATAACTCCAGACAAATTCTGTATCTTTATCCTTGTCTCTGCTTCCAGCTCCATTGTTGCGCATTCAACTGAATGATTGATGTCTACAACAGTTTCACGAAAAGAAAATTCGTGCAACCAAAAAAGTTTTCCAGACGGCGTAATCATCAGGAATCAGACATTCCATTCATTGGGAAGCGAACGGACGCTTTTGGATCTCTCTGGGGGCCAGTGATGCTGAAACATTAGGACCCTCAACAAATGGGGCCCCCTTCCGTCTTTATAATTTGAATCAAACCCTATGAGTGTGGGATGGGAAATAAAAGAAACTCAAAATGATTCACCGGTGATGGGAAACTGAAACAAAAGTAACGGCAGGAAGTTGCAAAAGGAAAACATCCGTTGTACGGAATAACTGTCGTAGAAAATAAATGGACTTGTATAATAACAAGTCTCGACGGTTTCACAGAATGTTTCATTCATGAGAATTGTAAAGGGTGACAAAATTGTTTTTAAGTGTTACAGAATCGGTCTTTCAAAGTGTATGGCCAGTTTTAAAGTAAATTAGTGGAAGAAAAAGTACTTCCTGTTAATAACTATCTGGCTTGGGCGGGTATGCATTAGAGTCATGTGGTTTCGAACGAGAATATTTGTCGAATTGAGGAGATTGGATGTAAACAATATATTCCCATTATGGATGGACCAAGGTAGCCCAGTTGGAAGAGTAATGGATTAGCAACCGGATAGTTGCAAATTCGAAACTCGATTCAACCAAGGACCGTGCGTGGAAGTTGCGTGCTAAATCTGTCATGGCTTTGAATGACTTTACGTTGGCGTGGTGTGGAAGTTTGGAGTGTGAGGTGCTAGCTCAGCTGTTGTCCTCGTGATCTGGCCGTGATTCAAATTACGTGGGGTTGTCCTCAGATCTTTCGGGTTTGATCTCGGACCGTCACCAATATCCCATTGTGTTGCCCCAGTGTGACGTTAATTAAAATACCTACCTACCTCGGATCTTTCCTTTGGGGATTGATCCCGGACCCTCGACAGTAGCCCGTTTTGTTGCTCCAGTGCGACGTTAATTAACTTTTTTACCTACCTACCCATTATGATAGGTAGTATGTTTCCATTATAGGTAAGAAGTCAATTAATTTTGGACTGGAGCAACACGACGGGCTATTGGCAACAGTACGGGATCAATCCCGTAAAGAACGATCCAAGGACAACGCTTCGTAATTTTGAACCACGGTCAGATGACGGGAACAACACCTGAGCTTTCATGCTGTAGAAAAATTTCTCGCCGTGGTTAATTCACTAGCCGACTTAAGTATTCACGGGACACATCTTTACTCACAGAAGATTTGCTGCGTACATTCATTTTCTCCATTTTAACACTAAGTAGAAGTTATGGGTGATCCAAAAAGCCGTATTGGTCTTCACTTATGGTCGGATTATAGCCCGAACAACAGTCGGTACCATAAATCCTACGGCACGAAAAACCTCGAGGCAAATTACATGAGCGTTTTCCATATTTTTCGCTTTCTGTTCACTTTGAAGCTAAAAGACCTTGCGAACCAGTTTCTTTTCGCACTCTTTGACGCTTGCTTCGAGACATTTGAAGTGTGCTTTTGGAATATTTTGTCGCCAGAGTGAGACTCCACCCGAAAAATCTGAATCTGTGTACAGGTGTGAGGTCAAAGGTATCACCGTGGGAGACGACTCAGGTGTGGCGGAAGATTTTCTTACAGAGGCGCTCTTTTTGCGTTTTGTGGCATGAATGTTTCCCTTTCAAATGGGGCGGCTCTATCTGTGAAATAGGGCTACATGGGCTGAAGCGACGGCCCTTTTACTATTCGGGTAAAAACTGGCCGTTTCCAAAAATGTCGCCAATTTGAATCTTTGAATAACACTCTTATTAAAGAGTGAGTTCTTAAAGACCGTATTATTGACTATAGGAACTGTTCCCAATGTTCTGAGGGGCCATCTTGGCTCAGTGGGTATGCCCACTGTGCTAGCAACCTGCGAGTTGACGTCGAGATTCAATTCCTGTCATGTGCATTCCTTCCTGGGTGTATTTCTCTCTTCTGTCAGTAAAACTTTCATTGTTGGCTCTTCTCTATTACTTGATATTCAATATCTTCTATTATGTCTGGCGCAGCATGTCCAAATATGACCCTTTCGCCATAAAACCCCCCAAACAACCAAATGTTCTGAAGGGCCGTGGTAGCCCAGTTGAAAACGTAACAAATTGGCAGACAAGAGGTTGCCAGTTCGAAACTCGATCCAACTACAGACAATCGTGTACGTGGAGGCTGATGCACATTAAATCTGTCGTGGCCTCAAATGTCCCTGCATTGGTGTGGTGTGGAATTTTGGAGAGTGGGATGCCAGCTCAGGCGTTGACCTCGTCATCTGACCGTGGTTAAAAATTACAGGTCGTTGTGTCCTCGGATCGTTCCTTTCGGTATTCAGGGTCACGATTCAGGGTTGGAAGAGTAGCGGATTAGCAACCGAAGAGTTGCGAGTTCAAATCCAACCAAAGACCGTCGTGTACAAAGGAGGCTGGTGCACGTTAAATCCGTCGTGGCCTCAAATGTCCTCACGTTGACGTGGTGTGGAAGTTTGGAGAGTGGGGTGCCAGCTCAGGTGTTGTATCTTTCCCTTTGGGATTGATCCGGGACCGTCACCAATAACTCGTTGCGTTGCTCCAGTGTGACGTCAATTAAAATACTTACATACCTTTCGTTATTCATTCCGGACCTATGCCAATAACCCGTTGTGTTCCTTCAGTGCGACGTTAATTAACTACCTACGTACCCACCACATGTCCCGAGGCCATTCATCTTGTTTCCAACCTAATTTCAAGGGGCTGCGGTGGCCCGGTTGGAAGAGTAACGGACTAGCAACCGAAGGGTTGCGGGTTCGAATCCAGCAAAACACCGTCGTGTACAAAGGGGGCTGGTGCACGTTAAATCTGTCGTGGCCTCAAATGTCCTCACGTTGGCGTGGTGTGGAAGTTTGGAGAGTGGGGTGCCAGCTCAGGTGTTGCCTCGTCATCTGACCGTGGTTCAAAATTACGTGGTGTTGTCCTCGGATCTTTCCCTTTGGGATTGATCCCGGACCGTCACCAATAGCCCATTGTGTTGCTCCAGTGTGACGTTAATTGAAATACCCCCCCAACCTAATTTCAATTAGAATTTTTCCCACATAGCTACAATAAATATCCCGTTGTGTTGCTCCAGTGTGTGACGTTAATTAAAATATCTATCTACCCCACATAGTTACACAAATTAAATACTTTGTAGAGTGGGGTGTCAGTATCTTGGTGTTGATCTTGTTATCTGACCGTGTTAAAAACATAAGGGAGGCTTTCGAGTTCGAATGGCCTCAAATGTCCTCACATTGACGTGGTGTGGAAGTTTGCGGAGTGGGATGCCAGCTCAAGTGTGACCTCGTCATCTGACTGTGGTTCAAATTTACGTTGTGTGATCCTCGGATCTTTTAATTCAGGTTTGAACCCAGGCCGTCACAAATTGGCAGTTGTGCTGCTTCAGTGAGATGTTAATTAAAATACATACCCTTCGGGATTGATCCCGGACCTTTGAAAATAGCCCATTGTGAAGCTCCAGTGCGACGTTAATTAAAATACCGACCTACCTGGTAGGTCGGTATTTAATTAACGTCGCATTGGAGCAACACAACGGGCTATTGGCGACGGTCCTGAATCAAACCCCGAAGGGAAAGTCCGAGGACAACACTTCGTAATTTTTTCACTCCTATAATAAACCTGTTACCCTTTTTTTATTTCAGTCCCTCCCCAAACCAGCTCTCTCCATGCATCTGCAAGGACCTTTCACGGCAAAAACCTAACTACAATCCAATCCAAAGTACCACTGTGGAGCAATCTTTGACCTTCTAATGGAATTGACTTAGCATATGGGCGGAGTCTTAACTTAAATCACATACTTTGAATCCACAACCTCATAGACGGTTTTACTCCGCATTTGATTTTTGAGGGAAATAGTTTAACTTTGGAGACATGAATTAAGGGCTTTTAAAACTCCTGGTCTTGACGAGGTATCTCATCATTAGCTTATTTACGAGATATCTCGTCATTAGCGAAACTCACCAGATCTTATGGATGAGATGTCTCGTCATTGGCAAAACTCACCAGATCTTATGGATGAGATGTCTCGTCATTAGCCAACCTCACCAGATCTTATGGATGAGATGTCTCGTCATTAGCCAACCTCACCAGATCTTATGGATGAGATGTCTCGTCATTGGCAAAACTCACCAGATCTTATGGATGAGATGTCTCGTCATTGGCAAAACTCACCAGATCTTATGGATGAGATGTCTCGTCATTGGCAAAACTCACCAGATCTTATGGATGAGATGTCTCGTCATTCGCACAACTCACTAGAACTTATGGACGAGATAATGCGTCATTTGAAGAAAACTGACCAGATCTTGATCTCGTCATAAAAAAAGGCAATATCTCGATGACGAGTTATCTCGTCAATCATTAATAAAATTACCTAAGTATTGATATACGAGATATCTCGTTATTAGAAGAAATTTCACCAGATCTTGATCTCGTTATCATTAAGAAATAGGCAATATCTCGAAGATGAGATATTGCTAGGGTCAATCATCAGCAAAATTGGTCAGATCTTTATTGATAACATATGTCGTCGAAACCACTTGGAGGTTTAAGATCAAAAACAGAGGGAGGGTATCATCAATCTTGAAGAAAAAAGTTTAAAGTTACTTTTACATGATAGGTACATTGTGTGTGAAATTAAATTGAATTGAATTGCATTTTTTCAGGATATTTAAATTGGGATAAAACAAATTGAGTTTGGGTCCCTGATGTTGAAACCAGTGATGCTGCCAACTCAGCAAAAGAGCATTGGTGATGGGAGGAACAACTCTCTCAAGGATCAGTTGACGCGAGTTTGGGTTTTGTAACGCAAGGGCCATATTTGGTCAATCTGCACCAAACGCAAGTCAGAAAATGTCAAGTAACTGAAAAAAAGATGGAGAGCAGAAATTAAAGAAAGATTGCGTGGGCATCCTGGGGTCGCGACCCCCATGTTTACCAGAGACAGTGTGAACCCCATGATCACTAGGGTACCTTGGGTTCGTGAAGCCCGTACGCACCTAAAGATGTGCCCTTACAGGGTAGTTGACGTGAGGAGCGAGATTATGCATCGTGCCCTGGTGCGGGCGATTGTTATCCTGTACTAATGTATTATCAATATTTCTAGGGTACGGATTCTAGTATTTCAACGGTCGTTTTATGGTGTTTGCGGAGAAGGGGTGGTTATGTCTGTTTCAAGATCTAAGTAACCTGGTGGTTATCTCGACGAAGTATCTCGTCATTAGCAAAACCGACCAGATCTTGATGGACGAGATATCTCGTCCTTTGAAAAAAAACCTGACCAGATCTTGATCTTGTCATGATAAAATAATCGGCGATATCCTGGTGACCACATTTCGTAATAAGCAAAAATGTACAGATCTTTATTGACGAGATATCTCGTCGAAACCACTTGGAGGGTTAAAGAATGTCTTGTATTTGAATTATACATTTAGTTTGTTGGGGAAGGGTGGTACCAGTTTACATGACAGGTGCCGGTGCCAGTTTGGATAAAGGGTTCCTAGTACCCGTATGGATGACGTGTCCCAGTACCAGTTTGAATGACGGGTCCCGGTACCAGTTCAGATTACGGGTTGCAGTACCAGTTTGAATGACAGGCCCCAGTTCCAGTTTAGGTAAAGGGTCCACGTACCAGTTTGGATGACTGGTCCCAGTTCTAGTTTGGGTAAAGCATCCCAGTACCAGTCTGGACAAAGCGTCCACGAAAACGGTTTAAATTACAGGTCCCAGTACCAATGGTCCCTCAAAAATAAAAGTATGTATCCTAAGTACTTTATACATAACTTGCACAAGTGCCGGTTCAGTATCAGCTTTGATATACATATGTAAATTTCTCTCTTTAATACTATTGTTAACACGCCAATTAAAATCATAACCCCAATGAAACGATAAACTTTCGGAACTTAGAAAAGAGGCTGCAGTACAAATACCATCCCCCCGAACTCCCTATAAATGTGAAAATGTGATACAACGGTACCATGGCACCGGTACTCTCCCACGTGAGGGCCTTGACGTGCTACGTGAGAAACAATTGTCATTCAAATTGTTTTGAATGCAAAAGAGAAATCCGTTACTCTTCCCTCACCAGTTGTAATGTGCCTTCAGATTTTCCCATACGCTAATAACATCGACCCCAATATGGAAAAAAAATACTTTTAATTATTTCCAAATCCGAGGGTCACAAAAACAACCCGAAGCGAACAATTTAAAACCCATCAGGGATTGTTCATCATTCTTTTCCTTTCATTTCGCGACGGAAGTGATTGGCGACGGTCGCTGAGATTGAACGCCAAATCATCGCTTATCACTCGCGCCGATCCTCCACTGAGAACCGGCAACCCCACATGGTATGACGCAATCCTGTGTTTACATGGTTTAAACTATCGAGACGAGATTGAGTTACAGTGATGAAGCGTGCAACAAATAACTCTGGGCGGCAGGAAACGGTAAAGATAGAAAATATCGATTATTCATATAAGCTGATTACAGATTTTATAAGCTGCTCTCGGTTCAAATGCGTGCTCCCGGCAAGAAGGGAAGGATTAATCTCCGCGGAACACTCACTTTGAACAGGAAATTATGAAAACGTGGAGCGCCATCTTTTTTACCCAATCGGAAACATTTTTGTCTGGTTTGTTGTTTTATGGCACAAGGGCCATATTTGGTCTATGCTACGTCAGACACAAGACATGCAATATCAAATAATAGACACACGATGAAAGTTTTACTAACACAGAAGAGAGGAATGCACCTCACAGGAATCGATTCTGCTCGCCTACAACTCGAAGGTTGCTAGCGCAGTGGATACACTGTAACGTCTTGGTTCACGGGTAGCTAGACTAGTTACCATTGAAAAGTATCCGTTTCTACACTGCTGGCCACCCAAATTGCAACACCAAGAAAGACAAGAGATATCACAACAAAATTTATTTTGTAGATAACATGTTGACCAAGTATCAAATGATTCAATTTATAGACTTCTGTCAAGTGTGGTTCCTGCCAAAATCAGTAGCCAGAGTAGCCGCCATTGTTGGAGATCACCGCTGCCACACGCCTCGGCATTGATTCATAGAGACTTTGGATGTGTTCTTGGGGTACAGCAGACCAAGCAGCTTCCACACGTTGCCAAAGTTGATCTGGTGTGGCAGCTGGGGATGTATTCTGGGTCAATCGTTGAGCAACCATGGACCACATGTTTTCTATCGGCGAAAGATCCGGAGAGCGAGCTGGCCAGGGAAGCAATTCAATCTGGCGATTGACGAAGAACCCTTGGACAATGCGTGCCACGTGTGGTCGCGCATTATCCTGTTGAAATATGGTTGTGGGCAAGCCCTGAAGGTAAGGAAGGACAACTGGCTCCAACACCTCGGAGATGTAGCGCTGGCTGTTTAAAGTACCGGCAATGCGTACTAGAGGAGTGCGAGAGTGATATCCAATACCGCTCCATACCATAATACCCGGTGCAGGACCAGTGTGGCGGTGCATAACGCAGCTGTTCAGCATCCTCTCTCCACGGTGTCTCCAGACTCGAATCCGACCATCGTGGTGTTGCAGACAGAAGCGTGACTCGTCAGTAAAGACAATTTCATTCCATTCTGCCGTCCACATCCTTCTTTCATCGCACCATTGGCGGCGGAAACGTCTGTGGTTCTGCGTCAAGGGTAGACGAAGCAATGGACGTCTTGCGGACAGACCACTCTGCTGTAAACGGCGTCGAATGGTACGCGCAGACACTGGATGATGCGGTACAGACTGAATGTGCTGTGCTATGGTTCGTGATGTGGCTGAGCGATCCGTCACTGCCATACGCACAATATGCCTGTCATCACGTGAAGTGGTGCACTGAGGTGGATGCGATCGAACACGTCGGTCCGTCGTACCCTCCTGCATCCAACGATCACATATCCGCATTACAGTTGTTTGGTTTCGTCCAACACGACTACCGATTTCCCTGAAAGATAATCCACAATCTCGGTAGGCCACTATCCTTCCACTGTCGAACTCGGATACTTGATCAAAAGATGATCGCTGTTTTCTACGAGGCATAATTGATCGTTTTTTTGAAAAAACCACAAGAAAAACACAATTGCCGTACTTGAAATCGTCGAAATCTCCAAGCCTTAAATAGCGCTTTGAAGTGGCGCCACAGGCGCGCGTGATGTGCGTCTGCGCTAAAATTCTAATCATTTGCATATCTCACCTCCGCTAATGCATGTTGTAAATTTCATATTATTTGCATGCTTCCTTCAGGGTGTTGCATTTACGGTGGCCAGCAGTGTAGATTAATGTGATTTATTTTACAATTTGTACAAAAAAGTCGGAAAATTGAATGAAGAGTTCATTAATGTTAGTTCATTGGAAGGTCCAAAGTTCTATTGAGGCGCTTAGTGCTGCTGGTGAGCCTCGGCGGAGTCTAATTCACGGCTACGGTCGAGCCTTTTCTCAACAAAAATACTCAGATGAGTATAGAGTCCCAAGGCAGGATATCTCAGTCTTTCCAGATAGGATCAGATCAATCTCCACTACTAGGATGAGCAGTTGCACGGATCTCTAGGAGGCTTCTCCTTCACGGCTACGGTCGAGCCTTTCTCAATAAAATACTCAGGTGAGTATAGAATCCCAAGATGGGATAAATCAGCCTTATCAGTTCTGGCGAACTTTAGATCTCGGTGAAGTCTCCACTACTCGGGTGAGAAGCGACACAGGTTTCCCGGAGGCTTCTCCTTCACGGCTACGGTCGAGCCCTTCTCAATAAAATACTCTGGCGAGTATAGAATCCCAAGGCGGGATAAATGCACCGACAGTGAACGGGTGTTCACGTCTCTCTCCACGGTCTCTCTGCTGACCGCCTCTCTCCAAGCTCTCTGTCTGCTCCCCTCTCTCTGATCCTCTCCTCTCTCCCTCTCTTCAAGATTTCAAAAAACTCTATATATATTGGGTGCTTATCGACTCCTCCTTTTCGTTTCGGGTCCGCCTTTTAGTCGGTGCTGGTTGGCTGTTGAAAATTCTCACCATCTTCGGACGTTCCCGAATGGCTCTCTCACGTTGGCCTCTCCCCTCGACTTTTACGACAGACTTCGGTGGACTTGAAAGGGGACCATAAAACCCTGTCGGCAATGGTCATCGTAATTTATCTCTGTCCTCTTTGTCTCGAACTGTCATAGAGAGCGACAGAAAGGCGCCTGCCTTTTGTTTCGAAACCACAACGATTTCCGACACCTGCTGGCTGGCTGTCGTTAAAAGGTCGTTAAAAAGATGTTTCGGGTGGTCGCTTTGGTGTGTGGTCCTTCCCTCTCGACACTTGAGCAGGCAAGATTGTCCATTTTCCCAAGCTGCCGTTACAACACCAACTGAGTCACGACGGCCCCGATTTCTGACTGGAATTTTTGTAAAATTTTGTGGGTGTTGCTTGGTTTGGCGTTCAACAGCATTTTTTTACTACAATAGAGCCAATCAGGTAGGTAGTTAATTAACGTCGCTCTGGAGCAACACAACAGGCTATTCTAGAGCCAATCAGACTGGGTTGATTGGTTTTGGTTTTATGGCGCAAGGGCCATATTTGACCAAACTGCGCCGAACCCGTCAACAAAGGGGTAGGGAAAAAATGCAAAAAGTAGAAGGGTAGACCAGGGTAAAAGAGAAGGGAGGACAGATCATTCGGGTACCTAGGGGTTGTGGTGCCCGTACACACCTAAAGATGTGTCCCTGAGGCCATTAATCGGATCTACAACTTAAAATAGATCGGTTCGATCAATGCTACGGGTTCCAACTCCAGAAGACCAAACCCCTTGGGTCCTGTAACAGTGGGAGGCTGGTGCACGTTAAATCTTCCGTGGCCTCAAATGTCCTCACGCTGGCGTGGTGTGGAAGAGTGGGTGCCAGATCAGGTGTGACCTCGTCATCTGACCGTGGATCGTCGTGGTTCAAAATCAAGAGGTGTTGTCCTCGGATGTTTCCCTTCGGGATTGAAACAGGATTGTTGCGAATAGCCAGTTGTGTTGCTCCAGTACACCGCTAATTCAACTACCTATCCTTAGCAAAAAGATGCATAGATGGCGCTCTAAATGATTGCAAACTGCGTAAAAGAAATTCTCCCTTTCATAATTTCTATGGTTTTGAGTTTCGATAGTTCATTTTAAAATCTTTCAACTGATATTTGCCTTTTGTTTTAGCTCCTATTAGAAATTTTACAAGTATAAAAAATTATTCTTATATTTATTTTACCCAAATTTTTCAAACTTGATTTTCTCAAAATAAGCATACTCTATTTTCGAGGTACATTTTATAAGGAACTTTTAACCTGGTAAGTAAAATTTTACCACGATACCATTCTTATATTTATTACCATTCTTATATTTATTTTACCCAAATTTTTCAAACTTGATTTTCTCAAAATAAGCATACTCTATTTTCGAGGTACATTTTATAAGGAACTTTTAACCTGGTAAGTAAAATTTTACCACTACCACTTCATTTACACCATTCCGATTACAATAATTACCTACGGAAAAAGAGGGGGTATTCTTGTTTTAAAGAAGTATGTTTAGAGTAAACAATTAATACAGTCATGATCACAGTTACAAGCTATCCTGTTTCTTCAGAAAGTTATTGCTACACATTAATAAAATAAAATTAATATTAATAAATATATTTAAAAAAATTAAAACTAAAATTACATCTGAAAGCTGGAAAAGTAACTTTTATATACCACCCTATACTAATCACTCGAAGTTGATTTCATGCACATTTATTTTACAATCCACGACCACTTCATTTTTGCACCTTTCCCCTTACAGTAATTACATACAGAAAAATAGAAAGATATTCTTGTTTTAAAGAAGTATATGTTTAGAGAAAACAGTTAATACAGTCATGATCATAGTTATAAGCCATCTTGTTTCTTCACAAAGTTAATCCTTTCACTTAATAAAATAAAATTAATATTAATAAAAGTATTAAAAGGGCCGCGGTAGGCCCAGTTGAAAGAGTAATGGATTACCAATCGGAGGGTTGGCGAGTTCGAAACTCGGTGAAACCAAAGACCGTCGTGTACACGGGGGCTGGTGTACGTTTAAATCTGTCGTGGCCTCAAATGTCCTCACGTTGAGATAGTGTGGAAGTTTGGAGAGTGAGGTGCCAGCTCGAGTTCTCGTCATCTGGCCGAAGTTCAAAATTACTATGCGTTCTCTTACAGGATCTTTCCTTTCGGGGTGGATCCCCGAACGTCGCCAATAGCCCGTTGTGCTGTTCCAGTGCGACATTAATTCAACTACCTACCTACTTTAAAGTATTTTAAAATAGCAAAACTAAATTGGGGGGGGGGGGCATCTGAAAGCTGATAAACAACTGTTCTTAGGCTACCCTGTATTACACTCAGCTAATTTCATGCACATTTGTCTTACAATCCACGATCACTTCAATTACCTTTCCGCTTGCAATAATTACCTTCAGAAAAACAGCAAACTATCCCGGTGTTAAAAAGCACACTAAATTCTTTCTGGGAAAGTTTTTTAAACCACGGTTCGATTCATTTTCTACCTGAACGTGCAACATGCACTCTTCCGTGCTTGAGTCGGGTATTATACCAGTCAAATTGAATTCCCACTGAACATCCAGTCATGTAAAAACAGTAAACATCCCGTCTCCCACTTGGAAACGACCGTCTGGAGATGCTTAACAGATTCTCCTTAGTGACCTGAAAATCAACGCACCGGGAAAAAGCAATCGGGTCATTAAAGAATTCGACTGGAACAGATGCATCCCCATTCTATTTTTTTCGAATCACTCGGGAAGCTTTAAAAAAGAATCAATTTACACCATTTTACCTCTTTGATAGGTGAGGGAAAAGTTTCGCTGAATTAGATTAATGATCGTCATGAAAAGCAACTACGAGTGCGTTCGCGGAATTTCGTCGGTTTACTGTACTTGGTATGCTGCTGCCATCTATGGGTGACAGATAAAACTAAGAGAAGCAAGAATATATATGCTACCGGCAAAGTTTGAAATCCGGCATTCTATAGAATACCTAGGCATTTTATAGAATACTAAAAATTGGCCCGGCAATGTATGAAACGATTAATATTTCACACATTTCCTAGGCATTCTATAGAAGGCCAAATGACAAACCGGCAATGTATGAAATACATCTCCGATTCGTTTCGAATATCACGTGGCAAGGCTTTTATAAGAAATAAAATTAAGTGCAGTTCAAAATAAAATTATTTCCTTTCTGGGTGCAACAAATAGGCTCTTATTTTATTTTGTTTTCTTTTATAAGAAAGGCATAAATTTTGTTTTGTACAACTTTAATTTTTTTACGTATTTTGAATAAAAGTTTTTTATTGGCACTCTCATTATTTTTTCAAAATAACATTTGTATTTTTGAGGAATGAACGGTTTTTAAATAATAGCCTTATCATGACCTTTTTTTTTCACACTTTGCCTAAATAGTATTTGTCATTCTATAGAATGCCTAGGTATTATATACAATGCCTAGGGAAAGTATATAATAATTCTCATATTTCATACTTTGCCTAAAAACGCGGGGCATTCTATAAAATGCCTAGGTATTCTATATAATGCCGGCGTTTCAAACTTTGCCGGTAACATATATAACACAACGCTCTTTTGCTATTTTTTTTAATATTTATATTTTATGAATGAGTATTTTCTAGGACTAATCTGGTCTGTGGCCAGAGTAATCTTTTTTCGAAAGCTCTATCTGGTTTGCGGACCGGGTAAAACTTTCCGCAGGGCCGTATCTAGACTGCGAGCCGGTTAAACCTATAAGGAATACTAAATCTGGTCTGGAGGTCTGATAAAAAATATTTGGAGCACCGTATGTGGTCTGCGGGCCGTTATCAGTAGGTCTTTAACTGGTGTAGGGTTTGAGGTAACCTATTCGGCTACAATTCATATATCTTACTCGAACGATCCTTTACCCTCCTGGTGGTTGCCTCGACGAGGTATCTCGTCATTAGAAAAACAGACCAGATCTTGATCTCGTCATCATAAAAAGCTTGGGAATATCTTCATGACGAGCTGATTTTGATGCCAATATCTTGATGACCAATTTTTCTTATGACGAGATATCTCGCCATTACTAAAATTGTTCAGGATGATTCCAATTCTTTATGGACGAGATATCTCGTGGAAACCACTTGAGGGTTGATCCTTACGTGTGCAGTTTTCGTCGACACCACCTGATCCAAACGAGTACAACAGTTATTTCTCAGATAGTTTAAAAATATTGTCCCATGTTTGAATATTTTTGAAATTCTATACGGGTTCGCAGGATGGTTCATGATCTGTTGCCGGTTCACTGAAATCCGCAAGTTGGACTAGGGAAGATACTCTTCTTCACAGGACGTGGCCCATTTCCATCTTACCTACCTCGTCATCTGACCGTGGTTCAAAATTACGTGGTGTTGTCCTCGGATCCTTCCCTTTGGGATTGATCCCGGACCGTCACCAATAGCCCATTGTGTTGCTCCAGTGTGACGTTAATTGAAATACCCCCCCCCCCCCCCATCTTACATAACGAGATTTAAAAAAATCAATTCGTAAAATTGCTCCTGTAGTGAAATCGGCACACCTCTGCACTACATCAGTCTGCTCGGAGGTCAAAATTATTGGCATGATAGGATTCATAGACTCATCAGGACTTGATTATCCCAAGATATTAACTTTTTTGCATGTTGTATACATAGTGTAATATAAGAAAATGTACACAATATTGTATAGATCTAAAATGGTCTAACATTCTGGATGGATATGCCACCTCGGTGGCATGCTCTATTCATTATAACCACATTTATTTAACCCTTCAAGAGGTTTCGACGAGATATTGGTCAAAATGATGTAAAAAATTAATCTTGCTAATTACGAGATATTTCGTCAAGATATTGCCGATTTTTTTACATCGTTTCAGTGTTTGATGATGACGAGATCAAGGGTCAGTTTCCTTCTAATGACGAGATGCCTTGTCCATCAAGATCAGGTCAGTTTTGCAAATGACGTGTACCTCGTCGAGACAACCATCAAAAGAGTTAAACTGATGCAGCGTCTCACGGCACTTATCACGGGAGTGTGCGATGGTGTTAGTCAGGTTCAGATTATAAGGCGATATCAACTCTCCTCGTGAGGTTGTCTCAACGAAGTATCTCGTCTCAGGAAAAAAACTGACCAGATATTCATCTAGTGATCGTCACAAAATCGGCAATATACTGATGACGAGGTATCTCGAATGTACGTCAATTCTTCCTTTCATGTAGCCCCCTGCAATGGCATTATTATTTAGAAAAGAGCGATAAAGTTACTTTCTTACAAACGATTAAAGAGCACAAAGCAACAAGAGAGGGGTGCCTTTGCTTCTGTCGGGAGACCCTATCAGAGCCAGTAGAAAAACCTCGTTTATTTGCTAGTTTTGTGAGCTGTCAATAATTTATTGCAACCAAAAATTAACATAAACGATAATTTAATAACCACTTAACGCATTTACCCGTGTCTGACGCGGGCGAAAGTTACCGGCAAATTTGCACAAGCCCGTGTCTCACACGGGCGCTCTTGTGTCTCGCGTTATTTTATTTCTAATGCCCTCCACAACTGAAATTGCAAAAAATAACTTACACTATACCTATATATTCATTTTCTGTCAAAAAAAACTCGATCATTTTTTACCAGTTTTTCCGAAAAAAACTCGTGCTTTAAGTGGTTAATAAAGTTAATAGGGGACTAATTAGTGTAGTTGTATTATTTATTTAAGTAAATATACTTTATCTTCATTTCGAACCCGATTAAATAGATTTTGCTTTGCACAGGGGGTGGCCTCTGCACTCACCCCTCTCCCATTTCACGATAGGTCCGTCAGTCCTCTAAATTGGTACAGTACCCAAAGTGCAGATGGGGTGAATATCATTAGGGTGATTATTGCTGTGGGTATCTGATTTTAAAGAATGAGAACACCTGCCATTTCGCGTGAACCAGGAAATGATCAAGCACCAAGAGGACGAGACAAACCTGTGACCGAAGCAGATTCCAGAGAGAGAGAGGCGGAGAAGAACCCTGAAGAGGTGGCATTCGACTACGCACAATGAACATATGATGTAACGATGATCTATAAATACGTAGTTTCCCCATATCCATTGTAATTAAAGATATTTAATTATAAAGAACGTGTCCTTTTATACCTTTACCAACTAATAAAAGTTTTACATTTTTATATTAAACTTACATATTAAGATTTCAAATTCAATTGCTTCAATTACAGCCATCGATACAACCAGTAATGCACTATAGGACTCAGTATAGAGGACTGGCTCATGAAACTAAACAAATGTACGCCAAGTATACAATTTTTTTTGCTACAATTGTTTACATTTTCTCTACTCCTCAATACAATTGAATCAGAAACCACATTTTTCAAATTTAATAAAATTGGGAGCAGAAACCACATTGTCAGTGAGTCATGCATTTTTTCATCAGTGCGGTCAGTGAGTCATGCATTTTTTCATCAGTGCGGTCAGTGAGTCATGCATTTTTTCATAGCCCTATATTTACTAACTGAAGCCTCGTCATCTGACCGTGGTTCAAAATTACGTGGTGTTGTCCTCGGATCTTTCCCTTTGGGATTGATCCCGGACCGTCACCAATAGCCCATTGTGTTGCTCCAGTGTGACGTTAATTGAAATACCCCCCCCCCTAACTGAAGCCACAGACTAATGCGATTTCTTCACACATTGCGTGTTGAGTCAAGACAAGTCAATTTCGGCAATAAAGTCAGTTTCCAAAATTTTTGAACTCATGTGATTTCTGTACTCACCGATTCAATTGTTGAACAGCTTTTATGAACGTAATGAAAATATTTATAACTGTCTGAACAGACTATACGTTACAATACAATATTTTTCAATCTATTGCTCTTATACCTCAGATCCTGCTTCTATGGGTACCTAATATACCCTCCATGCGTACAACTAACCTATTTCCATCTCTTTCTACCTAAACTTTGAGTGAAGTTTCCTTTGCGATGTCAATAGCCCGTTGTGTTGCTCCAGCGCGACGTTAATTAAATACCTGCCTACCTACGTTTGCGATGTCAAAACTAAATTTCGAAATTAATTTCAGTTGGCAAACTCTACATCTGAAACTTACTCGTCAGGGTTGGTTGGTTGTTTTCGGGTTTTATGGTGTATTAGCTCTTGGGTCTAGAACTGATTACTTAAGTTAAAGATAATAAAACGTTTTCTTTAACAAAAACAAAAGAATTTATTTGGAAGTAGCGGCTCGTCGGATACGTTCGACGACATCCATTTTACATCTTCATCTGCAGTGTCATTCTTTACATGCATTTACATTTTTTAGTCTATCGCTGCTGCCATCTATTGGTCATAATAATAAACATAGAAATTTGATTACAGGTGCAAAGGTCATATTTGGCCAAGCTACGACAAACACAAGACAGACAATACAATAAGGAAGGAAGAAAAAGTAAGAGGCAGGCGAGGGTAAAAATGAAAGGGCGGACAGATCATTCGGGTAGCTCTGGGTTGCGGTGCCCCTTACTCTAAAGGAAAGATAACTCCTATACGTCCAAACCTCATTGCCCCATTATTTTAATGATTAACCACAAAGCCTGGAGTATTGAAGAGAACGTTCTCTTTCCACTGACCTTTTCTACTAGTTTGGAATTGTAAAGATGCATTACAAGAGTGTTATTATGCATTACAGGAGCATTAGTGTGCATTAGAGGAGCTTTACTATGTATTACAACAGAGTTACTATGTATAACAGTATCGTTACTATGCATTAAAAGAGCGTACTATGAATTGCAGAAGTATTACTATGCATTACAAGAGCGTTACTAAGAATTGCAAGAGCATTAATATGCATTACAAGAGCGTTACTATGCATTACAGGAGGGCCAATTACTAGAGGCTCGAACACATTTCCTCCCTCAATATTTTTATAGCTGAGGATTGCACGGCCAAAACCTGAGGTACGTAGGTAGCAAGTCGAATTGATGTCGCACTGGAACAACGCAGCGTGTTATCCATGACGGTCTGGGATCAATCCCTAAGGGAAAGACCGAAGACTTCACCTCGTAATTTTTAACTAAGGTCAGACGACGAGGTCAACATCTGAGCTGGCAACCCACTATCCAAACTTCCACACCACGCCAACGTGAGTACATTTGAGGCTAAGACAGATAAAACGTGCAACAGTCCTCGTGTACATGACGATCTTTGGTAGTGGCCGAGGTTTTGACGGTCGAGTTTCGAACATGCACCCCTCCGATTGGTAATCCATTACTCTTTCAACTGGTCTACCGCCGTCCCCTTAATACTTTTATTAATATTAATTTAATTTTAATATATGTATATATATATATAATATTGGACTTCGGGATTGAACTCGTACCGTCGTCAATAGTCCGTTGCCTTGCATCAGTGCGTCGTAAATTCAACTTCTTACTATCCAAATTCAGCTTCTTAGATCCGAGGACAAATACCTAGTAATTTTGAACTACGGTCCGATGACGAGGTGGCAAAGTGGGTATAGGTGGCGCAGGTTCGATTCCTGTCAGGTGCTTTCCTCCCTCGGTCTCTCTTCTGTGTCAGTAAAATCTTTCATTGTGTATGTCTATTACTAGATATTGTGTCTTCTGTCTGGCGCAGAATGACCAAATATAGGCCTTGCGCCATAAAACACCAATCAACCAACCAACCGATGACGAGGTCAACACCTGAGCTGTCAACCCACTCTCGAAACTTCCACACCACGCCAACCATAAATTGAAGGATAAAGATTGCTTTTTTCTTGCCCCGTTAACAAAATTAGACCTGTTCCATGATGTCCTTCCTGTGAAAAATGTCCAAAAGAAGTCTTGGTGGCGCAGTTTCGATTCCTGTCCGGTGCATTCCTCCCTGGGTGTATTTCTCTCTTCTGTGTCAGTAAAGACTTTCATGTGTGTGATTGTCTATTACTTGATATTGTATGTCTTGCATTTGGCGCAGCATGGCCAAATATGGCCCTTGCGCCATAAAACCCCAAATCAACCAACCTCTATACAAATGGTGTTACCCTATCCCAGACTTTCTTTAGCCCAGTTGGAAGAGTAACGAATTAGCAACAGGAGGGTTACGAATTCAAAAATCGGTGCAACCAAAGACCGTCGTGTACACGGGGATTGGTGCACCTTAAATCTGTTGTGACCTGAAATGTCCTCACGTTGGCGTGGTGTGGAAATTTGGAGAGTAGGGTTCCATCTCTGGTGTTCACCTCGTCATCTGACCGTGGTTCAAAATTACGAGGCGTTGTCCTTGGATTTTGAATCCTTTTGGGATTGATCCCGGACCGTCGCCGCCAATAGCCCGCTGTATTGCACCAGTTTGACGTTAATGAACTACCTACCCAATCTTTCTTTCTTTTTTGAACAAGGTTAGGTAGTTAATGAACTAATAAGCTAGTTAATTATTTAGCAAATGGTAATGGTAATAGTAATGTAATTAATGGTTATGGCAATTAATTAACGTCGCACTGGAGCTACAACACTACAACACTGGAACAACAGGCTATTTCCGACGGTCCGGGATCAATTTCCGTGGGAAAGATCCGAGGACCCCACTACGTAATTTTGAACCACGGTCAGATGACGTGGTCAACACCTGAGCTGGCACCCCACTCTTCAAACTTCCACACGTGAAGCATTAAATCTAAAGCAATAATTTCGTTCGGATAATTTATAACGAAAAGCATCGTTTCAGAATTTGAGCTAGTCTGAATGAAGTTTCCTCTGAAAAGTCCCAATAGCAATTGCTAGTCACGTTTTGGGTAGAGATTTTATTTTATTCCATTACATACAAAAGGAATTCGATTCTGGAAATTCTTGCTGGATTTCCAGACTTCCCAAGTTCCGTTTCACAGTTGATTGGCAGCCGAGACTGCATTCTCTTATCGCTTTTAAACTTTCCAAAACTTATTAAAAGGCCCCAGACTGTAAAAGGAGTCTCGCATGTTTATAAGAAACTAGCAACAAAGATTTAAAAAAATAACTTCACAGACATAGTCGCATTAACGCAAACGATAATAACAAAAAAACCGGACATGCAAATTTAATTATTTTCCGTCGGAAAAAATGTTCCACGGAAAACTTGTACCGGTTCTAAGTATTCCGAAACTATTTTTTATGATCAGTGTTTGTTTTGAGTTCAAAGTTCTTTTATTTTTTCAGTTATTTTGTTCCAAACGAAATCGGCCGGTGTAATCTTTGTCCAGAGAAATTTCCAGACGGGATTTTTCCCTTTTTTTGTCTCAATACGGGAGAGAAAATCGCTCTCAAATTGGGAGCGTCTGGTCTTCATGTCTGGGGACGAAATGTCTAGGGGTGTGTATGGGGTTCTTTCAATGCTCTGCAATTCTAACAAACACATCTTTTTGACAGTGATAAATGAGTGCCGCATGCGGCCGCTCGATACGATCTAGGGTTGTCCAACTCTGGTTTTCGGTAGCTTAGATCGCCATCGGTTAGAAATCGTGTGCGATTACATTTTTGATATTGGGGTTTTTATTCATAATTAAATATCGACTTTGTAGTCTCAGAATTCTCCCGAGTTTCTCAGAAGATGAAGTTTGTTTCTTAGAAAATTTCTCATAAGTAATTAACCTAGGTCAGGGGGAGGGGATCAAAGGATGCCAAAGACCCCCTCGAAAAAATGTTGGTTTCTTATTATTGTATACCTTAACAAATTAAATATTATAGATGCAGCGAAAGCCTTTGTAATATTGGGCTGTGGTAGCCCAGTTGGTAGGTATTAAAGTATTTTAATTAACAACGCACTGGGGAGCAACACAATAAGCTATTGGCGTCGGTCCGGGATCAAACCCGTAGGGAAAGACCCGAGGACAACACCACATGATTTTTCACCACCGTCAGATCACCTGAGCTGGCACCCCACTCTTTAAACTTCCACACCACGCCAATGTGAGGACACTTGAGGCCACGACAGATTTAACGTACACCAGTCCCCATGTACACGACGTCCTTCGGTTGGATTTGAACTCGCAATCCTCCGGTTGCTGACCGTGGTTCTAAATTACGTGGTGTTGTCCTCGGATCTTTCCCTTTGGGATTGATCCCGGACCGTCACCAATAGCCCGTTGTGTTGCTCCAGTGTGATGTTAATTGAAATACCATACCTCCTGTTGCTAATCCGCTACTCTTCCAACCGGGCTACCGTGGTCCCGATTCCTGTCAGGTGTATTCCTCCCAGGGTGTATTTCTCTTCTGTGTCAGTAAAACTTTCATTGTGTGTGTATGTCTATTACTGGATATTTTACGTTTTGTGTCTGGCGAAACATGACCAAATATGGCCCTTGCGCCATGAAACCCCAATCAACCAATCAGTGGATGGGCAGGATGGCAAAGACCCTCGAAATAATGTTGGTTTCTTATTTTTAAGTAACTTAACAAATCAAATATTACAGATGCATCAAAAACCTTTGTAATATTTTTGAAAATAAGTTTTTAAATTAATAAACAGTTTAATCATTCAACACGCAAGATGAAGAATGAGGATTATGAATTTGTGTGCCATTGTTTCATACCATCTCATATTTTTGCATCTATCGTACATATCGTATCCATACACATTATATCAAAGTCTCAAAAATGACAGAAAAAAACGTTAAATTTAGGAATCAAGAATATAATATTTGCTTTTTTTTATTGTCATTATTAACATAAGCGTTATGATTTCTATACTCCTAAGCAATATTACCTTCATAATATTGCTTAGGCCATCCAATGGTTTCGACGAAATATCTCGTTCATCAAAATCTAACCAGTTTTGCTAATGACGAGATATCCTTCATCAGGATATTGCCGATATATTTAGGATGATCAGATCAATATCGGGTCGATTTTCTTTTTACAATGAGATATCTCGTTCATTAAGATCTGGGCAGTTTTGCTAATGACGAGATACCTCATAGAGACAACCATCAGGAGATATCCTTCATCAGGATATTGCCGATATATTTAGGATGATCAGATCAGTATCGGTCGATTTTCTTCTTACAACGAGATATCTCGTTCATTAAGATCTGGGCAGTTTTGCTAATGACGAGATACCTCATAGAGACAACCATCAGGAGATATCCTTCATCAGGATATTGCCGATATATTTAGGATGATCAGATCAGTATCGGTCGATTTTCTTCTTACAACGAGATATCTCGTTCATTAAGATCTGGGCAGTTTTGCTAATGACGAGATACCTCATAGAGACAACCATCAGGAGATATCCTTCATCAGGATATTGCCGATATATTTAGGATGATCAGATCAGTATCGGTCGATTTTCTTCTTACAACGAGATATCTCGTTCATTAAGATCTGGGCAGTTTTGCTAATGACGAGATACTTCATAGAGACAACCATCAGGAGATATCCTTCATCAGGATATTGCCGATATATTTAGGATGATCAGATCAATATCGGGTCGATTTTCTTCTTACAACGAGATATCTCGTTCATTAAGATCTGGGCAGTTTTGCTAATGACGAGATACCTCATAGAGACAACCATCAGGAGTAGTCAGGGTTGGGTTGGTTTGGGGGTTTTATGGCGCAAGGGCCATATTTGACCAAGCTGCGCCAGACACAAGACATACAATATCAAGTAACAGACACACACAGTGAAATTTTTACTGACACAGAAGAGAGAAATACACCCAGGGAGGAATACGCCTGACAGGAATCGAACCTGCCCCACCTACAACTCGAAGGTTGCTAGCGCAACGGACATACCCACTGAGCCACGATGGCCCCCAGTCAGTAGTCAGGAGTAAAATAATAATAGTTTTTTGTTAATAAGCAGTTTAATCATTCACCATGTAAGATGAAGAATGTTCTCATTAACGTACCACCTCATATTTTTGCATGCCTATATATCACATCAACACTTTAAAGTGACAAAAAGAAGAAATAAAGAGTGAAATTAGAGGAAAAGATTGAATACAATTGAACGTTGTTGATCGTCCGCATAAAGCTTGACAAACTTTCTTAAGTGGGTAGGTAGATAATTGAATTAACGTCTCACTGGAGCAATACAACGGACTAGTGGCTACGGTCCGGGTATGGTATGTACTTTTAATTAACGCCACACTAGAGCAAAACAGCGAGTTATTGACGACGGTCCGGGATCAATCCCCAATCCGAGGACAACACCACATAATTTTGAACCACGGTGAGATGAAGAGGTCATCATCTGAGCTGGCACCGTACTCTTCAAATTTCCACACCAAGTCAACGTGAGGTCACGACAGACTTAACGTGCATTAGTCTCCCCGAACACGATGGTTTTTGGTTGGATCTAGTTTCGAACTCGCAACCCTCCGGTTGCTAATCCGCTATTTTTCCAACCGGGCTACCTATTGACGCGAAATAAGTTAGACTCAGCACTGCTATTGAGAGAAGCTTCAAAAAGTGTGATTAACATGTCGACTAGCAGTTATGTGACCCCTCTTGGTGGGTAGTTAATTAACACCACACTGGAGCAACACAACGGGCTATTGGCGACGGTCCGGGATCTATCCCGAAGGGAAGATCCCGGACACCTCGTAATTTTGAAGATGGTCAGATCTCGATATGGTCAGACGAGAACGACACCTGAGCTGGCAACCCACTCTTCAAACTTCCGCACTACGCCAGTGTGAGAACATTTGAGGCCACAACAGATTTAACCAACTCCCGTACATTACAGTCTGGCTGGACCAAGATTTGAACTCTCAACCCACCTGTTGCTAATCCGTTGCTGCCCTTCCAACTGGGCTACCTCGGTCCCTGTCCTTTTACTCTTTTAGTAAGTCGGATTTTATTATGACAAAAAAACCTTTATTTCCAACGATATGCTGATCTAATGGGCCGTGATGGCGCAGTGGTAGTATTGGCGTTATGTTTTGAAGGTATTTCGATCCTCGCCAATGCCCGTTCATTGGTCGTGTCAAAATTAGTCTTAAGAAATTAGGGATATTTTCTGGGATTCTGCTTACTCATTAGTATCATGCAACGGTAGGTTGATTGAAACCCTGATATGCTAACTATAGCGTCTTTGGATGTTTTCTCAAGAGTTTCGGGCCGTTTCCATTTCGTTTGACGAGCAACTGCATTTCTCGTTAAAAGAAGGCAGTTGTACCAATTTCGGCCTTCACAAGTCACATGATTTGACATCATTTGGCGTAATTCGGCCAACTGGTGATAGTCGGCAAACTGAATTAGTGCTCGTACAAATGAAAAAATAACAAAACATGGTGTGTTCCTCTTCAACATTGTTGGTAGTCCACAAATCACAACTCATCTCCACATCAAGGTACCAGCCCCACAGCACTATGACGCCTGGCGTCAACGCCTGTCTATTTACCCCTTACTACAACGAAAAATCATACAAATCATGGAATTTGTCGTCGCCAGGAATTTGATACGAAGAAACCGGTCTAAATTCAGCTTTTTATGTACAAATTTTTTTTTATTACAAACCTCTTTTCTCTAATCTCGATTTTTCCTCCTTTTTGGTGATCTCTTGGGTTTTTAGGACTATTTCTTTACTAGTAAAGGACGATACGGGTTGCCAAAAAATGGCATACCTTTAATGTTAAAAAAATTGGAAAAGTTCTTGAGCTATCAATTTGAATTATTTCAAGCCTGAAATTCCCATTTCTACAATTTAACTAACGTGTCATTAAACTATAAAGCATGCAAAATACAAGACTGACTAAATTTAAATAGTTGCAAAAATTGCTTACACATAACTTTTATTCATATTTTTTGTGATTTTTATGCAATATTCTACAGAAATCGTGATTTACTGCTAAGAATATGGTCTGTCGTCTTTTCGGGAACCGTACGTGATGTGCGAATAATAGTCTCGCTCATTTACTCTAGATGTAGAATCGAAGTTAAGGACCGCTTTGTCGTGTTGAAATTCAGATCTTAACTAGATTAAAATCAGCACTGCTTTTTGGAAAGGAAGAGGGAATCTGATCTATTACCCTGAAGGCCTTTTTGATCTTGTATACGAAGGAGTGCAATGCCCTCACCTAAGCTTATGGACCTTCGGTTACGTTATTTTCTGACACATTCTTTAAAACAAGACGAGAATTAGTCACAACGGGTCTGAAGACAGTCCTGGACGAAGAAAACTAGTTCCTTCAGTTCTCCGAAACTCAAAAAATTCCTCCTTAACCCTTCTGGAGGCAAGCTCGACAAGGTATCACGTCATTTTTAAAACTGACGAGATCTTGATGGACGAGATATCTCGTCATTAGAAAAAAACTGATTAGATCTTGATCTCGTCATCTTCAAAAAGTCGGCAATACGGATGACGAGATATCTCGTCATTAGCAAAAGTGGTCGGTCTTTCGACTTGGGGGTTAAAAAACTTGGAGGGTTAAACTATAAAGAATTAAAATTTGTTTTGAAACGATAGTTTCTGTATCCAGAAAGCATTTTGATATTAAAATTTTATTTCTTAATAATAATTGTACAGGTAAATTCAATTTGTTGAAAATAATTCGTTTTCTGAATGAAGAAAATGTTTTTCCTATTCTGTCTGAAGTAAAGAGAATGCTGTTGCAAAGATAAACATAAATCGCTATCCAAAAAGAATGGTTATATTTTTATAACGGAAAATATATATATATATATATATATATATATATTTTTCCCCGAAAAGGTCAATGAAGTCTTATGTTAAATATTTCCAGATACATTTATATATATATATAAATGTATCTGGAAATATTTAACATAAGACTTCATTGACCTTTTCGGGGAAAAATTGTGTACATATATTCTCTTTAGTGATAGAACAGAAAAATGTGATAAATGTCTCATCGAAAGCACTTGGAGAGTGAAGAGTAGAATATTAGTATAGATACGTCCTCGGTGAAATGAATCAGGAACCGATGAAGATCCGGGTAAAGTTGAATCTCTTCAGACATCGAGTTGTTGAGGTGACTCCTTGTCGGTTGTAAGATTCCTTGTTGGTTTATTAACCCTATAAAACCATGAATTATTTACCTAAACGTATCATTTTATTAAAATTAATTCTCATATTCTTTAAAAATGTTAGATTAATCAAACTTAGATTTAAACTTAGTTAAAACTTAGATTTAATCAAACATAATAGCAATATAGAACTAGAGTACATGAAACATGGTCATAGAAGCCTTCTAAACCTTCTAGTGTTTCATTTTATTAGTTATAAGCAAATAATTTAACGAATGTCTAAAATATACTTAGACTGTTGAATTTTATTTGAATCAAATATTACACTACACATAATTTTATGAATTCTATATCTATCTGCTCAGTTCCAGCGAACATAATTTGCATAATTTTTTCTAATTTTCAAAAAGAAATGATAAGTGATAATCGATTTATTTTTATTTTGTTCTCGGCTAGTTCAATTTCCATTGTAAAATCAACACTAGTTTTCCATGAACACTTGGAAACCGTACTAGGTAGTGCTGAAATGTTCCCGTGATGCTGCCATCTATGAGAAACATGCAGAACTACAAAGCAGGCCAAGTATACTGACGTGCTAGTCAAAGTTTGATCTATAAATTCGTTAAAATGAGATTTGTATGTAAATATCTGATGTCTCATTACGCTAGAAAACAGTTACAACACACTCATTCAGTTGTTGGTTGAGTAATCAAGTGTTCTAATTCTGTGGTAAGTATGAGATACTCATGCACAGAGTATAAACACTGCTTTATAAACGACAACAGTACGGAAGAGTACTAAAATTAAAAAAAAGAAAACACATTAAGTTGTGTTATGAAATACAATTAGGTGCACTATTTATACGTATCTTTACTATGTATCTCTATTATGTATCGCGCTCGTTATTAAGTATCATTAATATTGATAAATATCATATTTATAAAGTGTATAATACTATAATTGTTGGAAACATTCCCTAAAATAAATAATTCCTGATTTTTGAAAATCACATTATGAGTACTAAAACATTCCGATCGGAGGTTGGTATCTGCCATCACAACAATCTCGGAATCTGTTTAATCAAACCAACGTTCATTGCTTGCACTTTGTCATAAAAAGTCTGAGCCCTCAAACCTTTGGAACTCTGTACACCACATCTCGCGTACATATAGTAACCACATTGAGCAATATGACAGAGTGCAGACACTGCATGTCCAACGAGCGGAAATTGGGATGGCCTTTTGATGTCGTTGAGCGATAATGGGCGCTTGTCTTCTTGGGGTTCCGGAGGTAGTGCTTTCAAAGTAAGGAAAAGTAATAAGTGGTTCATGTCGTTCACCTTCTTCATATAGATGCCGGACTGTGATCTTGTGGATGCAGTGAAACAGAAGCGGAAAGCTATGAAGAGTGGCTGTGTGTGTTAGTTTCATGGTGTATTTGTCGACTATATTTCAAGGAATAGCTGAACCGTCTAACCTTTATTGCTTGCACTTTGTCTTAAAAAGCATTTGACCTTCAATCCTCTGGGATTCTGTAGACTACGTCTGGTATACCTATGGTAACCAATTTCAGCAATGAGACAGAGTGCAGATATTACATATCCAAGGAGCAAAAGTTGGGATGGCCTTTTGATGTCGTTAAGGGATAAGGGGCGCTTGTCCTCTTCGGGTTCTGGAGGTGGTGCTTTCAGTCCGGAAAAGTAGTTCATGTCGTTCACCTTCTTGATGTAGATTCCAGACTCCATGATCTTGTGGATGCTGTGAAACAGAAGCGGAAAGCAATGATTAGTAGAGGTCATGCTGGTTTCATGGTGCGCTTTGAGTTTCTCCTTAAGTCAAGGATGCACAACATACCGCAGGCGAGCTGTTTTCATTTGGCTCACAAACTTCTTACATCTATTAATACTAGACTGGACTAGAGAAAGTTATTTTAATTTTAATCGGGTTTTTTTTTTAATCTGGGAGCTAAATTTTCTAAAAGGATGTGGGTGAAATACGAAAAGATGCAAGTTTAGATCTAAGATCCCAGGCGGGGCATTACATTATACATCTGGAAAAGCCACGTTTTCCTTCCTAGGTTTCTCTAGCGCTCTCTACCCAGCGTTTCTCTAACCAAGTATGCACCGACCTCAAACTGAGGATAATTTATTTTCGTTGTTCAATTTAAGTCAAAACCTGAAGAATTTCGCATAATTAATTTCTACAAAAGCCTGGAGAAGGGTACATTTAAGAATTTGGTAGTATTTGCCTAAAAAATGTTAGGAATCTTTAGAAATCTATATAAATAAAAATGGAGTGTTTGTTTGTACATTGAATATTTTCGACCCATTTCAAGTTTTCTATCCATTTTGGGTCCTTCTAATGCAAAATCCGCTTTTTGCGCGTTTGATGTCTGTACGTGTGTGCCCGTACTACGTCCAAAATGATATATTGAATGGTTGAAATTGGTTATGATATAGTTGAATATATTTTCATAAAATTTTGCATACTGTGAGTACTTATATTCATTTGGCGATTGAACTTGGTTGCTTTAGTTTATCTGTCCGTCTTTCCGTTCTATGTCTGATTACGTGTATTGTGTGTTTGTACAAGTATCACATAAATTTTATTCCATTTATTTGAATGCAATGTTCTTTATTCTATACATCATATTTTAGTTTAGTGAATACTTTATTTTCATTTTCTTTGTTTACATTTTCAGATAAGATGAATGATAAAACATCTGAGTAATACACTTAAATCAACCAGAATTTGGTAGTTTGGGAGAATCTGGATATACGTATATTGAGCATTGGGATTGGATTGTTTTACCAGTACTGCTGAAAAAGCAATTATTTTTCCAAAAGTTATTATTTTTACGGAATTTTAACTCTGATACTTCATTTATATTGAGTCCTAATTTTTTCTTTGCGAAATATAAACGATTTCAGAATATTTGGGAGAGACGATATTTTTCAATGAACGGGAACGGAACGGAAACTCGTGTTTGTTGATCACGAGTTATTTTCTGATTTTGTTTTCGCTCGGAATTAATTTCGCATTTCTAAATTTTGTGCACTTTTTAGTTGTACGTTGTGGCAACTGTGCAAGATCCCGGGATAAAAAAGAATCACGAATTGCTATCGTCAGAACAACTTTTTTTCTGTCAACTTTGCTTTAATTTTATTTCGCTGTTGTAAATTTATTAAAAATGAATTTTTCAAATAAATTTTAATTCCTTTTCATCACACGCAACAACATCACAAAGTATTCTATTCAAAGTCGCATGTGAGTTAGAATAAACATAGTGACAGAAGATTAAGGTGACTTATTTTACGAGTTGAAGCCATATTTAAACTTATTAAATATGTTAAAAGCTTTTCGAAAATAATAATTTTTTAATAAAAAAATTAACTATTAAACTTGGCTAAATATGGCCCTTGCGCCATAAAACCCGAAAACATCCAAACAACCAAGTCGTTTCTCGAGATATCTCGTCCCATTGGTCACGAGGACGAGATATCTCGTCCTCGTGAATAATTTTGCTAATGACGAGACATCTCGTCAAGATATTGCCGATTTTTCGATGATGGCGAGATCAAGATCTTGTCAGCTTTCTTCTAACGAGAGACGATGAGATATTGATGGACGAGACATCTCGAGCATCAAGATCTGGTCAATTTTACTAATGACGAGATAATACTTCGTCGAGACAAGTATTATCCAAGTAACCCACCCAGGTATTATCCATAAGTCCCACCAAGTAACAATCAGTCTCTGGCGGATTTGGGAGTGTATCCGCCATCGTGGACCGTGTGATCCCGAATTGGATACAAGTGGAGTTCCTCAAACTTATACATATTCATCCCCTTAGTATATCCTTTCTAATCTGAATCTCTTATGGATTACACATAGTATATCTTAACTGCATATGTTCGCAATAATGCATAGTTTATTTAAATGTATGTCAGTTCTGTTTGAATACTTTTAACCACTTAAAGCACGAGTTTTTTTCGGAAAAACTGGTAAAAAATGATCGAGTTTTTTTTGACAGAAAATGAATATATATATAGGTATAGTGTAAGTTATTTTTTGCGATTTCAGTTGCGGGGGGTGGGGTAAAAGTTATAAAAAAATTATTATACAAACAAAGTGTAAACGATTTGATTACATGTTTATTTTGAATTTCAAAATATTAATAATAATAAAATATTAACTTCAGATTCACTTCCATCACTCAAGAGATCATCACTTTCATCGCTGAAATTTTCTGATAAATTGGCATATTCAAAATCGTCACAGTCGCTCATTATCAGATAACTTTTTCTAAACAAGTTACAAAAACACTTAGTAAAAATTAATTTATGGTTAACTGTTTACTTTTATGATATTTAACGTAATAAAAATGGATATATTACCTTTTAGACACCTAACAACTGCTTTATAACAAAGAATTCCTAACAAACTTATAGCTAATCATCAAAATTCACCACTTGGTTTACACAAGAAAAATGGTGCATAGTGGTGCAATCTACGGTAAATAAGTTTAATATCCATCTATAAATAAGTGGTAAATCATCTATGATAAATAAGTTTATGCCATCTTTGGTATAAGTTTAATCTAGCCTATCTATTTTTACTAGAACGGAAGAGCGCCCGTGTGAGACACGGGCATGTGCAAATTTGCCGGTAACTTTCGCCGTGTCAAACACGGGTAAATGCGTTAAGTGGTTAATCTAGACTTGCCATCTGTGCTCTTTATTCGGAATTTTCGTTCGTATGTTCACAAATGTATAGTAATTGTTGTTGTGTCTATTTCTGAGTCAGATGTTGCAGTGTATATTTTACACAGCTTTGGCAATGACGATTACTTTCTCGCTGTAAAGGCATTCTTTAGGATGGTAATCGATGGTTTGAAGAGCAGCTACTATTGCAGGGAAGGTGAATATATGATTAGGTATTGGAAAATTGGGTGCCGTTGCCCCGTTAGTCTCCTTGAAATCGGACCAGAAATTTGGTCAGTCTTCAAGGGCCACGAAGAGGTGTGATCGGTCTTCTCCTCCCGTCATTAATTAAATGTTGGTATTTGTCCTCGTCTTCATCTCAAATTTCTTTGTATTATTTATAAAGAGGTGTGTTTTCCCTGAAGCTATAAATTTTTGATTATCCTATTCCCGCTTGCAGCGGATGATTGAAAAGAACTAATACATATGGTTCGCTTTCTTGGCAATATTTCGTAATACAGTTCACAGCACATATACACTCCTGTCTTAAATGCTTTTATTGTTGGTTTTAAGAACAATGAAGATGGCGTGGAGACTTACAGAATGTTCACTTTTTCCATGTGGGGAAAGCTTTTCGAAAAGGCCAAACTGACTGGGTTGAAACCGACGCTCTCCGTCGACATGTAGTACTTGTGCATGCCAACCCTACTGCCAATGAAGACGAAGTACAGACGCATCACCACTACGGCAAGTCGCTCCTTCTCCAGTCGAGAAAAGCATTCTTCGTAAGTCTTGAGCACATTTTCAGGATGTTTGCGAATATGATCGGCCAAGTCCTTAATCGCACCACTTTCGGCAGCCTAAGTAATAGACAATAAAAACAGAAATACGTTGAATGCAGTCTTTAAAACAGTCAAATTAGTAACATACATATAAAATTGCGTGTGTGATTCTGGGAAAGATCATAATTTAATCCACTTGTTTCTGTAACCCTCCAAGTGGTTTCGACGAGGTGTCTTGTTCATCAAGATCGGATCAATTTTGCTAATGACGCGATATTTCGTCATCAAGATATTGCTGATTTTTCAATGGTGACACGATCAAGATCTGGTTAGTGTTCTTCAAATGACAATATATCTCGTCCATCAAGATCTAGTCAGTTTTTCCAGTTTGACGAGATACTTCGTCGAAATAACCACCAGGAGTGTTACTGGAATTTTAAAAGAACGATAAGAATCAGTGACCAATCAGAACAGTGTTCAACCATCGGCATCTTATAAATTCAGTCTGCATTTGGTCGTCTAACCTATTCATATCAGCTTCAGGAAACAAATAAATTCTGAACTCTCGATTATCACCTGGAGACAGAGGGCGTCCGACCCAGGTGCTTCGCGAAATATATACCCACGCCCCGAATGTTCGTGTGTGATCTGTATCTCTTATATGTTAAATAAAAGAATAATTTCCTTTGCAATGAATTTTGACTTCACGAAAACACAACAATATACAACAAACGGATATAAATCATAGAAAATCAATCGGGACTAATTTTGGCGATTCGTTTAATTGTGCTATATTTGAGCAAAGGAGTTTTCAATACTGTTAAAAAACTCGGAAGAGCTCGATGTTCTAATTAAATTCTTCAGTTATCTGATGACTGAAGGCAATGACGAATCATAAAAATAGAAATCGGAGCAGAAAGGAAAATTTGAGCGAATGACAAAATAGGTGTAGATGTTAAAATATACCGAATCGCTTTTAAAGTAAATGGGGTGCAATTGAAGTACTCATTCAGAAGCTAGATGTGATGATATAACTGAGGTATCAATTTTTTGCTATACACTTTATTGTAAATAAGCATCAATCCTAGTAAGGAGTACACGAAATACTGTTTTACATTTTTTGACTACTTTTATTCCATTTGGAAGTATGAAATGGTCATATCCATGCTTACATAGATTGTAAACGGATTTAAGTGAGGCATGAAAAGTAAGTGACGACATTGTCATCAATTGATATAAGTAGAAATTTCAGCCGAAATGCTATACGTCTGTCTTCTAGTTTATAAGTATTTAAAATCAGCTTTTCCGAGAAAAATGCACAGCTTGAAAAAGAAATCTCTCTTTATTCGCGTATCGTTCACAGCAGAGCAAATTCAAATGAACCTGTCATTGTGGAAACGTTCTTCTATAAATTCCCATGAAAAACATTTACGTAAGGGTTCTACTTCAAATAAAATAGCGCACACATCAATCCAACTACATTTTCCCACAGCAAAACCCAATTTTGAATCTAGCGCACTACAGCACTATGAATTCGTCTACTCGCCAGCTTGCTCTGATCTCTCCGTGGGTAGGTAATTGAATTTACATCGAATTGGAGCAACACAACCCGGCTATTGGCGAAGGTCCGAGGTCAATCCCGAATGGAAAGATCAAGGACAACGCCTCGTAATTTTGAACCACGATCAGATGACTACAACCACAACACCTGAGCTGGCACCTCACTCTCCAAATTTCCACACCATGCCAAAATGAGGGCATGACATATTGAACTTGCACCAGCCCCCACATACACGACAGTCATTGGTTGGATGGAGTTTCAAACTCGCAACCCTCCGGTTTCTAATCCGAGACTACCAACTGGGCTACTGTGGCCCTTCTGATCTCTGGATTCGACTGTGCGTTACTAGGTACTGTAGACGCACCTACCTTCCACTTTCGAAACTGGTAGCATTACATAATACAGTCGCTAGTAAATACGCGGCCATTGGCTAGCCACTATTCTCTTCAGCAAAGATATCATTGTGGAAACGGCCATATTTATTCATGTATGTCGCACGTAGGAGTTGACTTTCAACACGATTATATTCTATATATTTCGATCTAGAACTTTATATCTAGGAGCATTGTAGTTCTACGGTGGTGCTCCTAGGCAACATTTTAAACGGCAAAATGGTCTACGGTTTTGACAAGCGTTCCAATGCTCTTCTAACTATTGTATGCTCTTTTCAATGATAATTTATTTTGGTGGTTTAAACTCCTATTTAAAACTTGAAAAAGATTCAGAATATTTAAAAATCTATAAAGCTTAAATAATAACTTAAAATACATAAAACTTAAAAATATTTAAAACTTAGGACTCAATTGAATTAACTCTAATTTTATGCTTTTTTTTTTAACTCGATTTGCTCAAAATTAACATATCTGGCTTCGAGATACACAAAACCAAAGGAGTCCCATCTTTTATAATTCCATAAAGATGTGCATCAAAAAGCGATAGCATAAATAGGAGCGATAGAATATGAGGAATAATGAAAATAGGTTCGAAACTTAATGGATGTTGAAACCCAACACTTTCAAAAGTAGCAATTCGGATTTTTAGATTTAGATAGAACGTATCTAGCTTCGAGATATACAAAACCAAAGACGAATCTTCTATTATTCCTTAAAAATGTGCATCAAGAGAAAATCAAAGAACTTTTTCTATAACTAGAAATTCAAACAAACCTTGGTTTATTAACCATAAATACATCCCAAATGCCGGGAGGGCAGAAGCTGTTGCAGTAACCTGACTTCTGACTAGTCGTGATTGCTTTACTATGCATTTTAAATACATCCCAAATGCCAGGAGGGCAGAAGCTGTTGCAGTAACCCGACTTCTGACTAGTCGTGATTGCTTTACTATGCATTTTAAATACATCCCAAATGCCGGGAGGGCAGAAGCTGTTGCAGTAACCCGACTTCTGACTAGTCGTGATTGCTTTACTATGCATTTTAAATACATCCCAAATGCCGGGAGGGCAGAAGCTGTTGCAGTAACCCGACTTCTGACTAGTCGTGATTGCTTTACTATGCATTTTAAATACATCCCAAATGCCGGGAGGGCAGAAGCTGTTGCAGTAACCCGACTTCTGACTAGTCGTGATTGCTTTACTATGCATTTTAAATACATCCCAAATGCCAGGAGGGCAGAAGCTGTTGCAGTAACCCGACTTCTGACTAGTCGTGATTGCTTTACTATGCATTTTAAATACATCCCAAATGCCGGGAGGGCAGAAGCTGTTGCAGTAACCCGACTTCTGACTAGTCGTGATTGCTTTACTATGCATTTTAAATACATCCCAAATGCCGGGAGGGCAGAAGCTGTTGCAGTAACCCGACTTCTGACTAGTCGTGATTGCTTTACTATGCATTTTAAATACATCCCAAATGCCGGGAGGGCAGAAGCTGTTGCAGTAACCCGACTTCTGACTAGTCGTGATTGCTTTACTATGCATTTTAAATACATCCCAAATGCCAGGAGGGCAGAAGCTGTTGCAGTAACCCGACTTCTGACTAGTCGTGATTGCTTTACTATGCATTTTAAATACATCCCAAATGCCAGGAGGGCAGAAGCTGTTGCAGTAACCCGACTTCTGACTAGTCGTGATTGCTTTACTATGCATTTTAAATACATCCCAAATGCCAGGAGGGCAGAAGCTGTTGCAGTAACCCGACTTCTGACTAGTCGTGATTGCTTTACTATGCATTTTAAATACATCCCAAATGCCGGGAGGGCAGAAGCTGTTGCAGTAACCCGACTTCTGACTAGTCGTGATTGCTTTACTATGCATTTTAAATACATCCCAAATGCCAGGAGGGCAGAAGCTGTTGCAGTAACCCGACTTCTGACTAGTCGTGATTGCTTTACTATGCATTTTAAATACATCCCAAATGCCAGGAGGGCAGAAGCTGTTGCAGTAACCCGACTTCTGACTAGTCGTGATTGCTTTACTATGCATTTTAAATACATCCCAAATGCCAGGAGGGCAGAAGCTGTTGCAGTAACCCGACTTCTGACTAGTCGTAATTGCTTTACTATGCATCTTTACCGCCTAAACATTCTGTAGTCCCTTCTTCCTCCTATGTACTAAATCCCAAGAAATATTGGATATCCGCCACCTGCAAATTGGTACTTCACTCTTTACTCGGGACCTCAGCGGACAATGCTGGGACGATGGGCGGCTAAATATTTATTTCTTGGTAAGTTGGTTGTTTTGTGTTTTATGGTCCAAGGGCCATATTTGGCCAAGCTGCGCCAAACACAAGATAGTGCCAAGTAATTGTGAAAAGAAAGGATGGAGAGAATAAAGATCACTTGGGCATCTTGAGGTCGTGATCTCCATGTTTACCATAGGCAGTAAACCCCATAGAAAAGAATAGATCACTAGGGTACCCAGGTTCGTGAAGCCCGTATACACCTCAAGAAGATGTCCCCCAAAGGGTTTCTCTTTCTTGTGTTACGTTTTATAAATTTCATGTATTGTTTGTGGGTACTTTTGTTACTCTCTCAACTTTGTATTGCATATTTTGTTTTCTGCCTGCCATTGGAAATAAAAAAAATAATAAATCCACAATCAGATTTTCCATGCCTAATCTATATAATTACCATCTTACCATCAAATTTTGAAACTGGGAAGTTCCTTTGAATACTCCCACTTGATACCTGCTGCTGACAACAGCATCTCGCAATTCTTGAACGTTTCTCAAGGGTTCTTCCTTCAGGGGGACCATCAGGAAAGCGAGCAGCGTACTCAAGTAGCTGAAGACCAAGACCAATTTGGATATCGTCCACAGATACATGAAGATTTGTACTTTGACTCTCCTGTAGTGGGTATAGGAACCTAGACAGAGAACAAAGTGTCCTTAGTGCCTACACGACCTGAGTGTTTCATTGGTAGTTCTAGGGTCACCAAAGCTCCAATACAGACTCTAGTACTAAATTAGATAGTGGGTTCCAGACCAGTTTAGATCACGGACTGCTCGTGAAATGGAAAACATAATACACTCTTTGACAAGAAAATCAAAGCACCCCGAAAAAATAACCTGATTATTACGAATTTCATGAAATGTAGTGCATGATTTCACAAAATGTCTAAATTTGGAATCCCTGGTTATAAGAATCAGTCTCTGAATGAAATTTAATTTGTTGAAACAGAACTAATTTCATTTTGTAATACAGGCTTGATATAAAGTTACAGTCAACAACCTAGACTTAATTACTTCCAGGTTGGTTGTTTTCGGGTTTCATGGCGCAAGGGTCCAGCTCCCTTTTGGTGAGGAAATCTGCCTGGTCATTTCCATATTCGTTACAATGGCCAAGGATCAACTGTGGAACAACGTGTTTTTTCTCGGTTGGTTTTGGATTTTATGGCACAAGGGCCATATTTGGACAAGCCACGCCAAACACAAGACAACAACAGGGGAGGATAAAATCAGAAAGGTAGGCGAGGGTAAAAGAGAAGGGAGGACAGATTCGTGGTTGCGATGCCCGTACTCGCCTAAAGAATATATACACTTTCTCCAAGTCCCAGCAAAACCTATAAAAGGATCTGACAAACTTTTTCTGTCCAGCTACTAGCAACTTCACAGGAGATTGAGCGCTTACGGCCCAGGTTCTCCAACCACTCCAAAACCATCCAGCCAAGATGTGCTCTATTACGTCCATAGATGGCGGTTTGTTCTCGGACCTCAAAACCTCCAATAATTCCTGGCAATGGAGTTCGACAGTGGGAAGTGGAGCTTAGAGACATAATGGAGTTTAGAGACTGAATAGCTGCTTGTGAATCCGACAACAGGACTGTTTTCAAAAAATAATTATAAATGAAAAGAATAAAGGGAACGAAGAAATATGTTTGGTACATCAAACCTTGACTTAGAAGAAGAGCTAGAAGTTCATACATTTCCGCCACCCAGGTTTTGAAGAAACCCTCACCAGGGTTATGACTAGTGAACCTTCCGGTTGTCATCAGGGCAAGAGCTGCTGCTGACAAAGAAATAGAGAGGGCAAGTAGAATCCATACCTAAGAAAGTGATAGCGTCAATGGGAGTGATAGAATATGAGAACTACGAAAATACTAAATGACTAAAATTCCATATTTCATTTTATTCAATATTCTTAATATTTAGACTTTTTCTTCACAAAACTCTTTTTATTTTGTCTATATGGTGAATAGGCGGTAGGTAGTTAATTAACGTCTCACAAGAGCAACACAACGGGTTATTGGCGACGGTCCGGGATCAATCCCGAAGGGAAGGATCAAGGACAACGCTTCGTAATTTTGAGGAATGAATTTGAGGACGTTTTTTTTAATGACGAGAACGACACCTGAACTAGCACTTCACTTTCCAAACTCCCCACCAAGTCAACGTGAGGACATTTGAGGCCACAACAGATATAACGTGCACCAGCCCCGTGTACACGACGGTCTTTGGCTGGACCTAGTTTCGAACTCGCAACCCTCCGGTTACTGAATAGAGGTGGAGATATAGCAATTTGAATAGATCTTTACAGCTGTTTTTTAATTACTTTTCATATCTTTAAATGACATTTTTTATTATGATTTTGAGCAAACGTTTTGCAGAGAAACCCGATAACTGAAAATGTACTATATATTTTTGAATGAAGTTGGGTGTTTTGATTTTTATATTTGTTTTGGAGGACCTGAATTAGGAATAAGAGTTACCTTGAAAGGAAAACTTTTTAGCGAGATTTCAGTGTTGTGATGTAAAATAAAAAAATCCAAAAATTCATGTTTGCCTTCTATATTCTCAATATCTCATGAGTGGAAAGGAATATTGCATCTTTTAGATCAGGACTTATACATTTAGAAGACTTCATTCAAAATTTTAGGCAAATGTACTCGTAAGTTTTTCAGTTGTAATGTTTTTCGTTAACGTCTTTTTTTAACGAAATTTTCCAATTTTTGCAAAATTGTTAATAAATTGTAAAAATTTGTAGTGATTTTTTTTGTTTTACAATGTGTTTTTATAAGTTGTTTTACCGTAAAAAGAAAAAATTAGTATAACTTGAACATTTTTTTAAAAAAGGACCTTAAGGACTCCTAAGCTTTAGGGATGTAGGAACCCAACATTTTCAAAAATATCGATTTGGAATTTTGAATTTAGATATTCTATTTTTATGCTCTGTCCAGCGTTAGTTCAATTTGTTTCAACCATTTAAAACTTGAAAATATCTTAAATTCAATCGAATAAACTTTAATTTTATACTCTGAAACTCGATTTGCTCAAAATGGACACATCTAGCTTCGAGAAACCTTTCCTATTTTCCTATTTAGTAAATAAAATTTTCCCGACAAGTTTTACAAAAATAATCGATTTCAGTGAAATGATTGTTTTTGTAATATATAGAGCAACTACTTGCTTACAAATTTTTAAGAACAAAACATAACTTTGTGATAGTCTTAGTTAAATTTATAACTATCTTTTTTAAACGTTCTCAATACAATACCGAATCGTCACTTCAGTATAATGTCTTTCAGGTAAACAAAAGATTTTCAAACTGGCATATCTTTTATATATTCTGAGAAAATAAATATAGAAATTTGGTTAATAGCATTGTCTGCACTGGACCTTCAACTCCCCTTAATTATGTCCTGAGTATTTATTTACGCAAATCCATGATGATAGTGTCCATGCAAGCCCAGAAGTCCGGCATCATCTGATAAAAACAATTAAAATTTGGACAAATTGGAAGACAAAAAAATAATTGATAAAGCCCGAAGCAAATACGACGATTTTTAAGTATTAAATCGTCTTACGATTAGTTAAATCTGAGTGAGACTTCAGTCTCTACTTCAACGTCCTTGACGTTCACAAGAAGCTAACCTGGGAATGCGGATGCTTATTATTGAGCTAGCATCCAGTTGAGATGATTTGCGCCTTTGTCCTTGCGCATGGTCAGTCATACTCTATTCATTTTTGCAAAAGACTGCCTACGCTCTAAGACAGCGACTACTCATGGTCAAACCACATGAAATATTAGTAGACTGAGCATTGCTATTGAGAACTTCAAAAAGTCTAACCAACATGCCACAAATAGTCACATGACTGCTCAGTAAAATATTAACTTGATTTACCGATTTGGCATCGTATCATCTCGTTTGGCGTTATAACATCTTATGACAGTCGATGTGTGAATGCGCATTTCTATTATGTGGCAACAAATATGGTGCAATCGCTAAAGTCTACTACTATGTCGCTAGGACCAATCAGATGATGAATCTATGGATAGGCGTCTTCTCCCAACACTTGGACCAATCAGATGATGACAGTTCGTTTTCTCCCGGCAGAAGTCTAAGGGTCACGTGACTACTAGTTTTGGTCATATTGATCATGGGAACATAAAAAGGTCTCTCTACTCACTCTACTTTTATATTTCCTCTATGGTCTGGATCACCCATACAGAGTTACCAAGAGTGGGCGAAATTGCACTTTGGCACTTTTCATTTAATGAAATTATTTGTATTGAATGTCTTACAGAAAACGAAACAACGGCGGAGATGGAGTTATTATCTAAAGCTAAGTATGAGATATTTTTGCTTTCGATCTAATCCCGGCATCCTCAGTCATCAATGGTACGCTACGCCACTGCGCAAATCAATGTTTCTACGTGATGATGAATGTAATAAAAGACGACATTACAATCATTTGAAAAGGGTCCAGAAATGCAAAATCCCTTTCCAGAATTCTAGGAGCGGACGTGATGAAAATATCCGTGTCCATCATATAAGGGAAAGAGAAGTCAACCACCTCTTGCCGTTTGTATGTGTTCGCCATCCAGCCCAAAGCAAGATCAGCTTCCTACGAATGAAAAAGAAAGTTTTGTGGTAACGGAAGGAAAGACGATGCAACATCCGTCTACCAAAAAGTACGTCATGACAGAGATAGGTTACACTACTATACAGACTACTTCATTGTAAGTTAATTTTGTAGTGGTGGGCTAACTTGGCCCACACTACAAAAAGTTGTTTTGGTGGCTAACTTGTTGGCTGATTGCCAATTGCGTGAAGCCGAAGAGCTGCATTAACTCTCTGAGGGTCAAGTACACACTTGTTTACCTGCAACCTGCAGTTTTTCTTGCATGACTTCTAACCAATTTTAGATTTCTCGACCAATGTAATCCATTCTCGGAATCTTTAAAGATGTGTTTATTTCGCCATTGTGTGTGTTGTAAGGTAAAAGCAATAGTGTACAGCTCGGAAATCTCGTGACTCTCAGAGGGTTGAGATCACAGGTTTACTTCCGTAAGGGTAGTCGAGAAATGGATGATTGCGATAGTTCTGTCTTGCTTTTAGCAACCGGGTGAGTGCATGTAGGCAATTTTTCTTGTGGCTCAGTGGCAACGGGATAAGAACGATAAGGTGAAGAAGCTGCGATAGGAGTAGAAGCGTCTGTCATCAAAGCGCTTCACACAAGTTGTTAGAAGTGATATACATCGCATTGGCAATTAAGCTGAACATTTTAGACCATCCAGCGAAGTGAGCGTCGATTTAGGTGAGTTGGAATTTGTCGGAAGCGTCATCTGACTTGTTTGAGAGTACGCATGCTCATACGAGTTTACCAATAAACAATTACCAATCACCATGGAAAGACAGTGCAATGTTAGTCAGGCAAAAAGCACTTTATGGTGGAGATTGAAGCTATATATTCTGCTGTATCGTCGGCTTGGAGCAGACTCTCATTAACTGACATTTTTCCGGAGTTGTTAAATGCTTATTTTCATGATGATGAGAAATGCATTTTCATATTGTAGCCTGTTTGAAACGAATATAATACTTTCTGAAAGCTTATAATCATTATTTCTTACCTAAAAACCAATAGTTCGTCTTTAAACCGCTGTACTGTAAAATTTGTTTTTGTCTGTTAACCCTCCAAGTGGTTTCGACGAGATATCTCGTCCATCAAGATCTGAAAAATTTTGCTAATGACGGGATACCTCGTCATCAAGATGTTGCAGATTTTTTTTTATAATGACAAGATCAAGATCTGGTCAGTTTTCTTCTAATGATCATGATAATGTTTTCTTCTAATGACGAGATATCTCATCTAACAAGATCTGGTCAGTTTTGCTAATGACGAGATACGTCGTCGAGAACACCACCAAGAGGGTTAATGAATTTCTAAACCGAAGAGATATACTATTTTATTCCTAGTTAATTTTTGTAATGGTGTCTAAGTTCCCCACAGTTTTGTTTATAACGAATTTATATTAGTGTCATATACTTGTATTACAGTCCTTTCCGAACCACGTGTAATGATAGTGAAGCTCTACACCAAGACTGCAAACCGGTCCCGGTATGTTATTTTAGGGTCAGCCAAATCACATAAAAGCCACGAAAATTTAATTAAATATAAATGAGAGATAAATGTAATAAGAACTGTACTGTATCAAATTACTTACCCCCCACAACAGATCTTAAAACTAAAGCTTCATTTTTTCACTTATCTTTCATTCATTACCTTGGTAAAAACACGAATTTCATTAGTTATCAATAGTTACACTGTGTAAAGTGGTTAGTTGAGAGTCTGATCATCGCTATATTTGTGAATAGCGTACTTTTGCTTTTACAACACAACACACATACAAACATAACTACATACATTACTACATACATGACTAAATAACCACATCTTTCTAAAGAATCCAGAAATTCCTTCACCTTTTAGAAATATTCCATTGGTCATTTCCTTGGAATAGAATCCTTTGTAACTATTCTATTGGCACATTCTGTAGAAGTGAATCATTTGGAAAGATTCAATTGGTCCATTATGTAGAATTGAATCCATTGCAGATTCTATTGCTGTTCTTAAAATATAATCCTTTGGAAAGATTTTATTGGCCCATTCTGTTGAAAAGAATCCTTTCGAAAGATTCTATTGATCCTTCTGTAGAACAGAATCCTTTGGAAAGGTTCTTTTGGCCCATTCTACTGAAAAGAATCTTTTGGAACAATTCTATTGCCCCATTCTGTAGATCATATTCCTTTGGAATGATTCTATTGGACTTTTACTTGGATTATAATCCTTGTGAAAAAAAATCCTTAGAATAGAATTCTGTGGAAAGATTCTATTTTTCCTTAGAATAGAATCCCTTGCAAAATTCCGTTGCTCTTTTTCATAAAATAGAATCCTTTGGAAATATTCTTTGCTCATTTCCTTATAACATAATCTTTTGAAAAGATTACATTGGTAAAGGAGGTTAAAATTGATTAGAAGTCATGCAGGGAAGACTGCAGGTTGCAAGATGGAATTATGCTTGTGAACCCCTTAAAGGGTTAATAACAGCGATGCTTTACAAAAAATAGCAAAAATTCTTCGGAAGCAACAAGAAAAGTATAGAACAGGGCCATTCCTGAGGTATAATTTCAGTAAGCCTAAAAGAACGTTCTTGAGAACGAAAAAAGCCCTTACTCAGAAAATAACTGGATGGCCCAGTCTTCTTTCCTCCGGGCCGCAGTAGCCCAGTTGGAAGAGCAACGGATTAGCAACCGGAGGGTTGCGAGTTCGAAACTCGGTCCAGTCAAAGATCGTCGTGTACAGGGGCTGGTTCATGTTAAATATGTCGTGGCCTCAAATGTCCTCACGTTGGCGTGGTATGGAAGTTTGGATAGTGGGGTAGCCAGCTCAGGTGTTGTTCTCGTCATCTGACCATGGTTCAAAATTACGTTGTCCTTGGATCTTTCCCTTTGGGATTGATCCGGGACCGTCGGCAGTAGCCCATTATGTTGCTCCAGTGCGGTGTTAATTAATTAACTAACTACAATTTCTTTCTTCCGATTCTCTAAATGCAGTCATGTTAAAGAGCATTGCTTTCAATGATATTTTTCGACTGTTTTCGGACTATTGACAAATTCAGACGCATATTCTACCTGTAATGTACGAAACTTCTATTTTCTCTGATATAACTAGCCTCATAATGTGTTTTTTTATATATATTTAACTCCAAAATCATATTCGGGAGGATTCGAGACTCGTGGGCTATCCTGAATACATCCTTTCGCCAATAGCCCGGTGTGTTGCTCCAGTGCGACGCTAATTCAACTACCAATCAACCTGAATACATCCAGCCCTTGAATGCGTTTTGTGTATTCCAATCTAAGGAATAGATAAGTATTAATTGAAAGATAATTTTCCAGTATTTTGGAAATTTTACTTCTGGACTTGTTTATTTAAAGCTGTGTGTAGGGATACTGCGCCTGTATTTCGGCCGCCCCTATCTTTTGTTCATGTGCAAGTGCACGCCCAACACTCCACTCAGGAATAGCCCTGGTCAGAAGTCTTTCAATTCTTATAAAAATCATCTAATCATCTAATCGCTTAATGAATTACATTGATAGTAATAAAGACATTGACCTGATCGAAATGCAATAAAATTGAAAATAAAAAGCGATCACAAAAAAAAAATAATTATCAATACTACTTCGTTGGAATGAAAACTCAAGGCAATTGTATTTAAAAGGTAAGACGTACCTTTTCAATTAACTTCTGTACTATTCCAGTCCATTCTCCTTTTTCATTAACAGTTCCATACACAAGGCGTTTCATATTCGAAAGTTCATATCTGAAAGAATGAAAGTTAAATTGATGTATCAACACCACAATTTTATAGATAAAAGAGACATTTCCTGAATCGAAAATCTACGTATTGGGAACCTTTCGAGTGAAATACACTGCTGGCCACCGTAAATGCAATACCCTGAAGGAAGCATGCAAATAATATGAAATTTACAACATGCATTAGCGGAGGTGAGATATGCAAATGATTAGAATTTCAGCGCAGACGCACATCACGCACGCCTGTGGCGCCACTTCAAAGCGCTATTTAAGGCTTGGAGATTTCGACGATTTCAAGTACGGCAATTGTGTTTTTCTTGTGGTTTTTTCAAAAAAACGATCAATTATGCCTCGTAGAAAACAGCGATCATCTTTTGATCAAGTATCCGAGTTCGACAGAGGAAGGATAGTGGCCTACCGAGATTGTGGATTATCTTTCAGGGAAATCGGTAGTCGTGTTGGACGAAACCAAACAACTGTAATGCGGATATGTGATCGTTGGATGCAGGAGGGTACGATGGACCGACGTATTCGATTGCATCCACCTCAGTGCACCATTTCACGTGATGACAGGCATATTGTGCGTATGGCAGTGACGGATCGCTCAGCCACATCACGAACCATAGCACAGCACATTCAGTCTGTACCGCATCATCCAGTGTCTGCGCGTACCATTCGACGCCTTTTACAGCAGACTGGTCTGTCCGCAAGACGTCCATTGCTTCGTCTACCCTTGACGCAGAACCACAGACGTTTCCGCCGCCAATGGTGCGATGAAACAAGGATGTGGACGGCAGAATGGAATGAAATTGTCTTTACTGACAAGTCACGCTTCTGTCTGCAACACCACGATGGTCGGATTCGAGTCTGGAGACACCGTGGAGAGAGGATGCTGAACAGCTGCGTTATGCACCGCCACACTGGTCCTGCACCGGGTATTATGGTATGGGGCGGTATTGGATATCACTCTCGCACTCCTCTAGTACGCATTGCCGGTACTTTAAACAGCCAGCGCTACATCTCCGAGGTGTTGGAGCCAGTTGTCCTTCCTTACCTTCAGGGCTTGCCCACAGCCATATTTCAACAGGATAATGCGCGACCACACGTGGCACGCATTGTCCAAGGGTTCTTCGTCAATCGCCAGATTGAATTGCTTCCCTGGCCAGCTCGCTCTCCGGATCTTTCGCCGATAGAAAATATGTGGTCCATGGTTGCTCAACGATTGACCCAGAATACATCCCCAGCTGCCACACCAGATCAACTTTGGCAACGTGTGGAAGCTGCTTGGTCTGCTGTACCCCAAGAACACATCCAAAGTCTCTTTGAATCAATGCCGAGGCGTGTGGCAGCGGTGATCTCCAACAATGGCGGCTACTCTGGCTACTGATTTTGGCAGGAACCACACTTCACAGAAGTCTATAAATTTAATCATTTGATACTTGGTCAACATGTTATCTACAAAATAAATTTTGTTGTGATATCTCTTGTCTTTCTTGGTGTTGCAATTTGGGTGGCCAGCAGTGTATATTGAAAATTTAATTTAATTTACTAGAAAGTTTTTTAGTATTGTAAGTTTATTGATTTATATTAACCCTCCTGGTTGTTATATCTCGAAGATAGTCAGATTTTCTAATGACGAACTATCTAGTCATTAGCACAATACTGACCAGATCTTGATTGACGAAATATCTCTTCATTATAAGAAAACCGACCAATTCTTGATATTGTCCCCATAAAAAATCGGCAATATCTTTATGATGAGATATCTCGTCATTAGCAAAAAATGGCCAGATCTTGATGGACGAGATATGGAAATATTTCACATAAGACTTCACTGACCTTTCCGGGAAAAAATTGTGTACACATATTCTTTTTGTCGATAGAATAGGAAAGAGTGATAAATGTTAATAGTTTTATTTAAACACTATTGTCATCCCATTAACAAATCCCAACATTTATTGATTAATTGCGTTTATTTCCTTTTTTATTGTCACAGAGTAAAAGAATATCAACCAAGACAAATACATAAATTAAAACATTAATAAAAATCGTTTGCAGAGCATATATCAAATTTTTACTTTTAAATGAATAATTATCGTCTGATAAAATATAAATTTGAATTTGTACTCTTGAACAAATATTGTTTGGTAAAATATCTATTTTACTCAACAAATTTTAAGAAAGTGCATATCGTCGGCTTAGAGCAAACTTCTTAACTGACATTTTCTTATTTTCATAGACACTAAATGCTTATTTTCATGATGAGAAATGCATAATCCAATTGTAATCTATTTAAGAGATATAGATTACTATCAAAACGTTTATAATCTTTAATGTTTTATTTAAAACCCTATAGTTAGTCATTAAACAGCTGCGAAATAAAAAAAATTTGTCAGTTAATAAGTTTTTGCTCTAAGTCAGCGATATGGTCGTTTTACTTCGACAGTTCACGGTATGATCGAGTCAAAAAAGGAACGAACACAAACTTGGCAGATAAACGTAAATTGGCTCTTCTTTGCTCTAATGATAATTCAACTTATTCCAAATTTCATGCGTCGGACTTCAATAGTTTTGGAGTTATAGTGTACTCAGTATTTAAAAATTATCATTCTGAGAAAAATGCAATTGAAGTTAAGCTGAAAGAGTTAAAACTGAAATAGTGGTATCAGAAAAATCTTAACTGTGAAAGAACTAATGAGATATTTTATACTGTTTTTTTAACCAGAATCAGAATATTTCACTTTCTAAACAAATCGAAATTGAAAAATCAATTTTTTTTTAGTTTTGAATGTACTGTGGTCCTTTAAATTACTATTACTGATAATGTACTACCCTCATAAATATTATGCATGCTAGCATAATATTTATGAGGGAATAGTGAACTTTTCTTACTTTCCTCAAATTTCATGAAATAATATAAGTATTGCAACTGCTGCCATTGTTGTATTGACTCATGGCATTCTGAAATGTTCAAATACTGAGATTTAATGATACTTATTTTCAGCTCAAATTAAAGCTTAAATAAACCTTGTGCAGGGAATTTATCTCTTTCAAGTAATAAAATAGCACGAAAAGATAATCGAATTTTGAAAAGAATTTACAAAAGAGCGATTTACTTGAAAGGAAGTTTTTCCGATAAAATTTCAAGCAGAGCAAAATCAGAACCTCCAGTTCCGTACAATTTACCAGCATCTTCCATCCCCATCTGGAATATAGGCGTTACCTGGAAAACGATATACATACTTGAATTGATTTGACAGTACAGGTGACAAGAATTCGATTGTATAATTATTTAACAACGCTCTTTACACCCTTCGATTAACAATAAACTGTGGTGAACGTATTGAATAGAGCTCACGGGTGTACTTTCATGCGTTGTGCCACAATTGGTGACTGGTAGACGTGTAAATGAATGAATGAAACAAATGCCAGGGACTTGACTTTACTTCATTCGCCATATGACTTCCCAATACTGCACTCAGTTACTAAAGTTGTTAAATGCAGTGCACGTGTCTAAGTGTTGAGTCGTCATAGATTGTCTACTATTACATAAAATATAGTCGGGAGAGTCAACAATTTTACAATAAAATTAGTGTGCACTCACAGTCATGAAACGAAAGTCATCAACTGAAAGAAGTGTAAATGAACACGCGCGCGTACTTCCAAAAACAACCCTGGTACGCTTCTGACAATACTATATGGTGCTTGCAACTACTATGGTCTACGATGAACAATTGAATTGCGAATACGATGCCAAGCACTTTCAATAATTGTCTGAAGCCCTGTGATAAGAGACACTGCTTCTACTTCTATTACGGTTTTATTTTTTGTTGCCATGCAGCCTTCTCTTCACACGGCTCCTCACACTCGGCTGCTAAAGGCAACACAGGATAGACCACAGTCACAATCATCCATTGTATGATCGCGCTTATAGAAGCACACCCGTGATCTTAATACAGCTCTCACGACCTCACGTAACAAGGAATCTGTCACCTCGTGGTAGCATCTGTCGAATTCAGTCACTGCTAAATTCTGAAGGCGAAGTATTGTGATGAAAGCCTACAAAAATTAACTTACGATACAGTAGTATACATGGTGATCCAAATTAAACAGATGTTTATAGATCTCTCAGTCGATCCGGTAAGGTGACGTTTATGACACTAAGCTGGAGTCGTCAATTTGTGCAAAATGCTGTGCGACTTCTTATATAGGTGGAGGATTTTAGATAAGTTCTGCAATATACATTTTCTGAGCCCCAGTACCAAATTTCCCGCTAGCGGCCGAAATTTAAACTATTTCCCCCTTCAAATATAATAGACCGTTGTGTTGCTCCAGTGTGACGTTAATTAAAATACCTACCTATCTATCCCTTTCAAATATGGAAACCGGATACTCAGGAAAGTATGTGTATAAAATTTGGTTGTGATTCGCCTAGTAGTTTGTCATACAAAGAGGTCTAAACACCTCCTGTTTAATTTGAATGACCCCGTATATAAACCAGGGTAGCTGATCTCCACCATGAAGTACTTTTTGGAAGCTAAAGTTACACTGTTTTTCACAAGTCTTACTAAAAAATAATTGCTAAACTTTGATGCATAACATGAGAAACAACCTGGCCACACATTGGTAGACAAAACATACGACATGCGTATGCGTACTCCGTTTCCGTGCAGAAAATATGTCTTACGCTTGCGTTTTGCAGCCAATTTAGTGTCGCAGGACTGATGTTGGATCAATGTGTGGCTTACCTTAACCCTCCTGGTGGTTTATCTTCTCATCAAAAACTGCCTTGTAGTGGCCATCAGCCTCTGGTATAAAACCTTTCCTGTTTGGATCTTCATTCCCTTGGGGTAATAAGGCTCGACGATGTATCTCTTCAATAGCAAAACTGAACAGATCTTGATGGAAAAGATATCTCGTCGAAAGCACTTAGAGGATTAAATGCATATATCGCCAGGGCCGGCCTTAGGACTATTCCATCAATTCTCCTAAATGGAGCCTAGCACACTCAAAGAGCCCGGGAAAAAGCAAATTGTTCTGCAAGAAGTGTACGAGTCGGGATTTCAACCATTTTTTTAGATGAAAATGCATTTTGGCGTTTCTAAGGTGTTTAGGGAAATATCCTATTTGTGTGTGTGTGTGTGCGAAAACACTTTGTGAAAAACAAAATAAAAACATCTTATTCAGTACGAAAAGACTGGTCCAGATATTATAGCTCAAGCGATCAAGACCTACTCCCTGCCTCCCTCCAGATTACTGAAGACAAAAATTAATTTGCGTTCGGTAATATTTTCATTATGATCTAACGTGTTTGTGAGAATCTTCGAAATTGCTGTTTTCAATTGGGCCAAAGAAATGTTCAAACAACACAGAAATCTTTTAAGAGTAATTTGAATTGGGTTGCTCAGAGTTTTGAATGGTAATTTTTCGGTGCCTCGTAAGTTTGTTAAAAGCTAATTTAAATGTGATACCAAATTTATTGATTGAACTTTTACAAAATTGTTTCTGTCTTTGTTGTTTCATTTAACTCATATCACTTAAAAATTCTCTCTTTAATAAGAAATTCGACAATTCTTTATATAATCATCACCCCTCCCGATCTTGGACAGCTTTGAATCGTCTATAGAGGACGTTTAACCTTTTTCGTTCGATGGCTAGGTCCCTGGTCCACCATTTAAATATTTTCTTTGCTTCTAGTTTTACGAAAAGATTTGAAGGCATGAAATTGAGTTACCTGTATTAATTTGCTCGAATATGACATTCTGTCTCTAGTTTCAATGCAGGGGGAAATTCTGGCGGTAAATTTACCTGTGTTAAATTTGGTCAGAGGAAAATTGGAAGCAGCTAGTTTCTCATTCAGCTGCGTGCTATTCCCCCTACATTGAAGAGCAGGCGGAATTGACCTCAAATATTACCTACTCTACGGCATAGAATTTTATTTTGATTATTCACTATTGCCGATTTTTTTATGATGACGAGATTAAGATCTGATCAGTTTTCTTCTAATGAAGAGAGATACCTTGACCATCAAGATCTGCAAATGCTTTTGCGAAGGACGAGATACCTCGTTAAGACAACCACTAAAAGGTTCATTTTACACTAAATAATTCACATTTTTTTATAAGATAGTATATATAACTCAACTCGTAAGAGCGCGCAGTAAAGTAGAGCTGCCATTCTATTGCCTCAAAACTTCTCAATTCTAAATAGCGTTTTGATAAATTACGTTTTATACTTACGTTAACAGAAAGCACTTTAAGTTGAAGCATGTTAAGAACTGAAGAAATCAATTCTGAAACACAAAACATAAATATATATTTAAAAAAACCATTGCACTAATGCACTTTATTATTTTTTAACAAATTATTTCTTATACGTACAAGAACCCATTACAAAGTTATTCATCAGATATGTTGCACACTTTTGTCAAGATTTTGTTCTGCCCCGATATTTTCATCACAAATATTTTTCTGTGCTCTATTTGCCATTCTTGACGTGGATTTCAACGAGTCACTTTTTCTTCCTGTATGGTTTTAAGTACAACTCGTGTAAAATTTGCGCGTATTTACACACTCAAATGGATGTTATTAGATTTTATTTTAAAAACAAAACCTTCTATTTTCCATGTTTAGGTAACAATAACGATTCGATGCTTTTATAAAACTGTTCGCAAATCCATCTAGAATTTTTTTTATAAAATAAATTACACGAGCCTAAATGCATAGAAAATAAATAACAAATTATCTGCTTCAAGAAATTATAACAAAACAGGCTTTTGCATTTCTGGACGATTCTACATGGATACGTATCTTTCAGAATATATTAGGAATTCATTTCGTATTTTTTTATCATTACCAGTTTTGAGAATTCGTTATACCACTGATTTCAAACGAAGTTTTGAGGGAACAGGATTTGTAATTGGAATTTCAAGTTCTTGTAGATTATTTTCCATAAATTTATATGACAAAAAGGAACACACTTAGAACAAGTCTTACCAATTTAAGAACAGCGTGAACTGTAGACTTGTTACAAAGTTATCGTTGTTTCTTATTTTGCTAATAGAATTTATAAATTAAGAACAGATAATAAGCAATTCACTAGAATTCTAATTCTGGATGTTCCAACACAGATTCTAGCTTTCTCACTGGTGGATGTTGTTTCCACTGATGAGTCTATCTCCGATTTGTGGTCAGAGAATTGTTAGTAAAGACGTATATGAAGTTCGGGGACTACTTTTATCAGAAATATGATCCGAACCCAATAATTTTGCCATTATGAACTTTTAGTCTCTTCCTTTTTGATATAATATATTATGCACAAAAACATTTTCTCTCTCTTAGCCACTCAAGCATTTGCAGTACATAGCGCCCTGGGAAATTACTGATAAATAATTCATCGTGCTGCCATTTTCCCCACATATACGTTTTATTTTCGTAAATTGTGCGGTAACGGATTTTAAATTACACTAACAAGTACTATCTATAAGCCATTCTCAAAAAGGAAGTGGAATTACATCTTCCTAATGACTCAAAAATACAACCAGTCATCTTACTACGTTCCTGTCAAACAATTTTAGCTTTCAGTTATGTAATGGTGTAATGTTTTTGTCTCTTTCAGCCATATCAGAAGACACAACATTCACTTATTGAATAATGCGCACACAATGGCTTACTGAGGAGGGACATGGTTGAGCTCAACCACCAATTAGATTTTTCTGTGGTACTACTCCACAACAATTCCACTACAAAGAACATCAAAAGTTAAATTTTTAAAAATTAATAAAATTAAAAAACTTGTTAAATAATTTTCAATGAAAATACAATACAAAAGTTTTCAAATGTTTTATGTTTAAGGTCATGCGTAAATACAATATACATGTATTATGGACGAGTTGCTTCGTTCTTTGGTTTTAATGGATTGGAGGCGGGAGTTCTCATCATTTTAAACAATTTAATTGGGATATAACTATTTACATATCAAACTATATACAGATGAAAATTAAAATAATTGGGTGATTGCAAATTAGCCAGTTCCTGAGCTACATCTTAACCGTCTTCACATCTTTCTCTGACTCTGCTCCTTCTCTCGCGTAGGTCTTTGCGCCTTGGGCGTTGGATGTATCATCATTGGTTGATTTCATCCAATGGCTGGCTGCAATGTTGCTGCTGGGGGTCTTGATGATGCAATATGTGCTCTGGTTGCGTCTTTCGGAATTTCACATGGCTGACGCAAGTGTCTTCGTGATTGCGTATGCCTGATGTTACATACATGTTATGAATATACATTTCTTTTGGCACTATAACTTAACTATTCTGATTTTTTTAAATTTTGCATCTATATTAATTGATTGCCCTACGAAAAAAATTTAAATTTCTATGGAACTCTATAGAGAAAACGAGCTGATTCTATAGAAATGTATTTCTGTATAATTCTATAGAGAAGTTCCATAAAAAAGTAAAGTAAAAGTAAATTTTTCATAAGAGATTAATAGTGGCGTAACGTCCATGGAAGTCAGGCATCCGCTAAAATAATTACAATTCTGAGGTGGGGATTTATAAACCCTGAAGCAAAAAAGGCGATTTTTTTAACGCAACTCTGAGTTAGATGTTCCGTCATCTGACCGTGATTCAAAATTACGTGGTGTCTTCGGATCTTTCCCTTCGGGTTTGATCCCGGACCGTCGCCAATAGCCCGTTGTGTTGCTCCAGTGCGACGTTAATTAAATACCTACCTACGTGAGTTAGATTTGTTTCACGTCCTTGATTTTCACCGCAAAAAGCCAACCAGGCTGACGCTTCATCCTTTCATACTCAAACGGTTCCGAACTGATTGGTTTGTGGCGTGTTATGTGCAATGGGTACTTTCAGCACACACTCTTCTCCCCTATTATATGCTTCCTACACATGCAGTCCAGATGTTATGCGCAATGTGTCCTTGCCGCGAATATTCTCGCCTTTTCTTTCGTTTTCCCGCCTGTGTAAAAAGACAACCTCATGCCCAGCTCATGGATCATCACCAGAGTTGCCAGGATTGGAAGCACTTGTGACTTTTGGGTTCGTTTTTTAACTAAGGGTTGAAAATTATTTCTGTTCTATCTGGGAAAGAAACAACGTCGAATTTAATTGACTGATAAGGTTTTTAAATCTAAGAATTGTATATTTCTTACTTTTGATTCAATCTCGGCATGCCCAGCACTCTAGAGCACTTCCGAGTGTCCACTCCAATGTTTCATGCAATTTAAATAAAAATACTTAAGAATATATTTTATTTATTATAATTTTGAAGAATTTTTTGAATACTCCATATGCATGTTTGAGTATCATTCCTTATGATAAAAATAATGAATTAAGGTTAATATTTGCCATTACAATTTCATCGATCTTCAATCTTTTTTACACTTCATATAAATCTGAGGCCCCGGTAGCCCGGTTGGAAGAGTAACGGATTAGCAATTGGAAGGTTACGAGTTCGAAACTAGGTCCAGCCATAGACCGTCGTGTATACGGGGGGCTAGTGCACTTTAAATCCATCGTGGCTTCAAATGTCCTCACGTTGGCGTGGTGTAGAAGTTTGAATAGTGGGGTGCCAGCTCAGGTGTTGTCCTCGTCATCTGACCGTGATTCAAAATTACGTGGCGTTGTCCTCGGATCTTTCCCTTGGGATTGATCCCGGACCGCCTCCAATGGCCCATTGTGTTGCTCCAGAGCGACGTTAATTGATTACCACCATTACCACACAATAAATCTATCAAATTTAAAGATTTAGGTAAAAATAAATGTTTGTATAACACTCATAGGCTAAAAATATTTGACTACATAATTGTTTTTAAAAAATATTTCCCATTCAGAAATATAATCTTCCTGGATAAAATAAATACAGTAGAACTCCAATTATCCGGATCAATTGGGACCAGATTCCATCCGGATAATTGGATAATTCACGAAAAGAAGGTTAAAAAACGAATTTTGCTTTAGTATGTAATGTAATTTAATGACTATGAAAACAATATTGTTTACATTTTGTACTTACATACTGTCGTATTAGGGATTCAATCACCCTACAGATGGCGCTAAAAGCACCGTCAGAGTGTGTTACGATCGAACAAGCAGATATTCGGATGATATGGTCATGGAGTGGTCGTGTAGGACGCTCCTTGGTAAATTGTAAATATTTTGTTATATAATAAATGTTTGTGCTGTCTGCATTGCCTGAGATTTGCTGATAACCCATTAAATAGAACCAGATACGACATTGGCGCAGTCGACAGGATTTTAATGAGGAAATATGCTTTCGTTTTCATGGTGAGTCCTGCTCCTTGTTGTGAACTTTTATATTTGTTTCCTGCTAAATACTACTTTTGAAGAACATTGAAGAATGGTGTAAAGATTTTTGTTGAAATGCTTCAAAGTGAATTTTGAATTTGATTTTCGGAACTTTATTGTGGAACTTTCGTTTTAAATCGAACAGTTTTGTTTCGTGATCCCATTATGTTCTTGGCGAAAGCAAGAAAGGAAGTTCTAAAGACTGTTGCTACCGAAATGGGGATATTGAATACCGAAAACATGGTTGTAATTGAGCTAAAGAAAGTTATAACCGAAAATAAAAACTATGATGAACCATTCGTGAAGGAACTCTTAAATACTATTATAGAAGAAAGAAGGAGAAAAGAAAAATTAGAAGTTGAAGAAAGACGAAGGAAAGAAGAATTAGAAGTTGAAGAAAGACGAAGGAAAGAAGAATTAGAAGTTGAAGAAAGACGAAGGAAAGAAGAAGTTGAAGAAAGACGAAGGAAAGAAGAAATGGAATTCGAGTTGCAGAAGATGCGTCTAGAAAACGAAAGATTGAAGAATGGGTCTGAAATTCAACAAACTGATGTAAACATGAAGCCGAGGTTTGACTTGCAAAGTATTTTACAGAAGTTTGATCCCAAAACTAACGATATAAGCCTCTACTTAGTTCTCTTCGAGCGTCAAGTGAAACGAACGGAAATCAAGAAAGAAAATTGGGTGTCATACCTAATAGGATTCCTACCCTATGACGTTGCGCAAATAATTGCCAGAGAAAACGAAGAAGTGACGGATGATTATGAAAAAGTGAAAGAACTCTTACTAAAAAGATATAAACTTACTCCTGAAAGGTTCCACCAATTGTTTACGAAACACTACAAGAAACCCGAAATTACGTGGTGTGACTTCGCCTATGAACTTAAAAATTATTATCAAGAATGGATAAGAGGACTGGATGTAAAGACTTTTGAAGAACTGTCTGATTTAATTATTACTGATCAGATTAAGCGTAAAGTGCCATCGGAAATCCGTGATCATTTCATCGACGAATGGTCTCGATTCAAAATACCAGAAGAAATTGCAAATAAACTAGATGATTACGAAAACGTTCGAAATTGCGTAAACAAAAAAGTGAAGGAAACATTTTGGAAGGAGAATCAAACGAATACGTTCAAACATCAGAATTTTAATTACAACAGAGAAGAAACGAAAAATTCCATAGACCGGAAATACGCACCCCCTCACATCAGCGAACATCGATTCAAGACGAGAGAAGATTACCAAAGCACTAGAAATACAACTTCAAGGGAATGCTACATATGTGGTTTATCGCACTTCGCAAGAGATTGTACTAAAAGATACAGCAGATCAACAAATATTAGCAAGAAAGAAAAGAAACCAGAAGATGAAATATTAACTGCTGAAATACGATCGGAGCATCTGGTGAAAGAGAAAATAAATGTTCCTATGAACTCTCTTCAATATGTAAACATTCTCGTAGATAATCGAGAACTGAAAAGCCTGATCGATTCTGGAGCTCAAATCCCAGTTTTCAATTCAAATTTTATTTCCGAATCAAAAACTGAAAAGGGAAAAATAATTTTAACTAGTGCTTTCGGAGAAAAAATTGAAGCTGGATTAGCAAAATTCCAAGTTTCATTAAAAAACGAAGATGAAAATAGACTTTGCCGTCCGATTGAAATACTTGCAGCAGTAACGGACAAAGTTCATGGTCAGTGCATTATACCCCCAAATATTTATGAATTACTAAAATACTCAACAGAAGATGGAAAAGAAACATGTATTCCTAAATGTAACAGATTGGATTGTGTTTTTCCAGTGAAAGAAAAGGATTATTTAGTCTGCGCTGAAACCGGAAATGATGAATCAGAACAAGAATCACCAGAAAGCGGAATACTATCGTGCAAAAGTGAAAGATTTCGACTTCGTGAAGAACAAAACAGTTGTGATACGTTAAAAGAAATAAGAAAAAATTTATCACTTCGAAAGGGAAACTTCTTTTTTATCGATGGATTAATATTCCACAAAGATAAAATATTAGGAGAGACCGTTCAGCAACTGGTTTTACCGCAAAAGAGAAGAGCTCAAGTTTTAAAATTAGCTCATGAATTTGTTTTTGGAAGTCACATGGGAATGAAAAAGACGAATGAAAGAATACGATATAGTTTTTATTGGCCTTACATGACTAGTGAAATCGCCGAATTTTGTAAAACATGTAAAGAATGCCAACTCCGAAGCCCAGAGAAAATGATTGATAAAATTCCCATTACTCCTGTTCTCAGACCGGAATTACCATTTGAATGTGTTAATGTGGACATTATAGGCCCTATTGAGCCTCCCTCAGCTCGTCGTCATAAATATGTGTTATGTTTAGTTGATCAACATTCTCGCTGGCCGGAAGCAATTCCTTTGCGTTCCTTAACTGCTAAGGCGACATGTGACGCACTGTTGGAAATTTTCATGAGAACTGGAATACCAAATACTATAGCAAGTGATCAAGGTACGAACTTTATATCGAAACTTACTCAAGAATTCATGAATCGCTTAGGATCCTCTCCTAGATTTTCAGTACCAGGATATGCAGCCAGTAATGGACTTGTAGAAAGATATAATCAAGTTCTTAAAAATGCACTTCATCATGTTATCCGAACAGATCCTAGTAATTGGGATAAATACATTCCGTTTCTGTTATTTGCTTATAGAGAAGTTCCTAACTGTACTACCGGAGTATCTCCATTCAAGTTGATGTATGGCCGAGAAGCAAGAGGTCCTCTGAGTGTGTTGAAATCTAGCTGGTGTGGAGAAATTCCTATACCTTTGAATATGGACAAATCAGTCGTAGATTATCTCCAGGAACTCAAAATAAATCTCGAACGAGCAACCGACCAAGCCTTACTTATCGCATCGGGAAAACAACAAGCCTACACGGATTATTTTAATCGCCGCACAAGATCCAAAGAATTTAAATTAGGAGAGCAGGTTTACTTACTAATTCCAGATTCTTCCAACAAGTTATGTGCACGATGGACCGGACCTGGGGAGATAGTCGAGCATCCATCGCCACATTCTTACAAAGTGAAACTTCCTGAAGGAAAAGTACGACACTGCCATGTAAATAAGATAAGGAGATATTACCCAAGAATGAATGCAGTTGGTATTGTTTTTGAAGATGATGAAGAATTTGGTGAAATTCATGCCTCTCCTAGAACTGTATATCAACAAGAACTGTCTGATAAAATTTGGAAAATAAATTTATACGATTTACATGAGAAAGAAAGAAGTCAACTGATTCAGATATTACAGAAGCATAAAGATTTATTTAGTGGAAAATTGAAAGTTGCACAAGTTGGTGAACACAAAATAAGACTTGAGGAAGGCAAAGAAAGGACAAAACCATATGTTTATAGGATACCAGAATCTTTGAAATCACAAGTAGATACCCAAATTGAAGAGCTACTTGAATTGGACTTAATAGAAGAAAGTTCTGCAGAAATCGCTCATCCTGTTGTGTGTGTAAACAAAAAGGATGGAGGCATGCGTTTATGTGTTGATTATCGATCCCTCAATGCTGTCACAAAGGCTGATGATTTTCCTATGGAAGATGCCATTCAATTACTTCACAGCATAGGGAAAGCAAATGTTATTTCTACACTTGACTTGTTGAAGGGATATTGGGCTATCCCAATGGAAGAAAAATGTCGTGATTTTACTTCTTTCAAGACTCACAGAGCACAGTATAGATTCAAAGTAATGCCATTTGGTTTGAGAAATGCTGCTGCGACTTTTCAACGAGAAATGAACAAAGCGTTAGCACCATACAGAGATTTTAGTCGTGCATATATTGACGACATAGCTATATTTTCTAACAACATGAGTGATCATCTAAAACACTTGGATCTTATTCTTTCAAAATTAGAAGAACTACAGTTTACTGTGAATTTACACAAATGTACATTTGCAAGACCTGAAATCAAATATTTAGGTCATGTTATCGGATCTGGAAGGCATCAAGCAGATCCAGACAAAATAAAAGCAATTGCTCAAATACCTGTACCTGAGACCAAGAAACAACTTAGAAGCATGCTTGGGTTGTGCAATTATTATCGGGACCTTGCTATGCAGAGATTGCCTTACCTCTTACAGAGTTAACAAAAAAGAGGATTCCTGAAAATTTACCTTGGCTGGATATACACGAAGTTGCCTTCAACAAACTGAAATCTGCTCTAATGAAAGCTCCAGCTTTGCACACGCCAGTTATGAGTGAACCGTTCATAATACACAGTGATGCATCCCAGTATGGTATCGCCGCTTGTCTGTCCCAAGGAATCGAAGGATTACTCCGACCTATTGCATATGTGAGCCAGAAGTTGAATAAAACTCAACAAGCTTGGTCTACAATAGAGAGAGAAGCGTGCGCTATTGTGTGGAGTTTGAAGAAGTTTGAAACTCTAGTTTTCGGGTCCAAAATAGAACTGTACACTGATCACAACCCTTTGTCATACCTTACAAAATGTGCTCCACAATCTTCACGACTACAGCGGTGGGTTTTTGCTCTTCAAAGATATAACTTAACAATAAAACATTGTCCAGGAGTCAAAATGCCTCATGCTGATGCATTATCCAGACTATTTTCTGAAGAGAAGTAGTGACAAATTTATTATTGTGACTTTAAGCATAATGTCTGTTATTATATGCTTTCGTATTTTATTAGCATTATTATTCTTATATGTATATATATTTTTATTTTGCATTTTTCTTTACTGTTGATATGGTGTAATAATATTTAGGTGATTGAGTCCATAATATTTAAATTCAGATCTGTGTTTATGTTTTGAGAAAACCCCAAACCCATATCTTGCGGGGGAGATGTCGTATTAGGGATTCAATCACCCTACAGATGGCGCTAAAAGCACCGTCAGAGTGTGTTACGATCGAACAAGCAGATATTCGGATGATATGGTCATGGAGTGGTCGTGTAGGACGCTCCTTGGTAAATTGTAAATATTTTGTTATATAATAAATGTTTGTGCTGTCTGCATTGCCTGAGATTTGCTGATAACCCATTAAATAGAACCAGATACGACATTGGCGCAGTCGACAGGATTTTAATGAGGAAATATGCTTTCGTTTTCATGGTGAGTCCTGCTCCTTGTTGTGAACTTTTATATTTGTTTCCTGCTAAATACTACTTTTGAAGAACATTGAAGAATGGTGTAAAGATTTTTGTTGAAATGCTTCAAAGTGAATTTTGAATTTGATTTTCGGAACTTTATTGTGGAACTTTCGTTTTAAATCGAACAGTTTTGTTTCGTGATCCCATTATGTTCTTGGCGAAAGCAAGAAAGGAAGTTCTAAAGACTGTTGCTACCGAAATGGGGATATTGAATACCGAAAACATGGTTGTAATTGAGCTAAAGAAAGTTATAACCGAAAATAAAAACTATGATGAACCATTCGTGAAGGAACTCTTAAATACTATTATAGAAGAAAGAAGGAGAAAAGAAAAATTAGAAGTTGAAGAAAGACGAAGGAAAGAAGAATTAGAAGTTGAAGAAAGACGAAGGAAAGAAGAATTAGAAGTTGAAGAAAGACGAAGGAAAGAAGAAGTTGAAGAAAGACGAAGGAAAGAAGAAATGGAATTCGAGTTGCAGAAGATGCGTCTAGAAAACGAAAGATTGAAGAATGGGTCTGAAATTCAACAAACTGATGTAAACATGAAGCCGAGGTTTGACTTGCAAAGTATTTTACAGAAGTTTGATCCCAAAACTAACGATATAAGCCTCTACTTAGTTCTCTTCGAGCGTCAAGTGAAACGAACGGAAATCAAGAAAGAAAATTGGGTGTCATACCTAATAGGATTCCTACCCTATGACGTTGCGCAAATAATTGCCAGAGAAAACGAAGAAGTGACGGATGATTATGAAAAAGTGAAAGAACTCTTACTAAAAAGATATAAACTTACTCCTGAAAGGTTCCACCAATTGTTTACGAAACACTACAAGAAACCCGAAATTACGTGGTGTGACTTCGCCTATGAACTTAAAAATTATTATCAAGAATGGATAAGAGGACTGGATGTAAAGACTTTTGAAGAACTGTCTGATTTAATTATTACTGATCAGATTAAGCGTAAAGTGCCATCGGAAATCCGTGATCATTTCATCGACGAATGGTCTCGATTCAAAATACCAGAAGAAATTGCAAATAAACTAGATGATTACGAAAACGTTCGAAATTGCGTAAACAAAAAAGTGAAGGAAACATTTTGGAAGGAGAATCAAACGAATACGTTCAAACATCAGAATTTTAATTACAAGAGAGAAGAAACGAAAAATTCCATAGACCGGAAATATGCACCCCCTCACATCAGAGAACATCGATTCAAGACGAGAGAAGATTACTAAAGCACTAGAAATACAACTTCAAGGGAATGCTACATATGTGGTTTATCGCACTTCGCAAGAGATTGTCCTAAAAGATACAGCAGATCAACAAATATTAGCAAGAAAGAAAAGAAACCAGAAGATGAAATATTAACTGCTGAAATACGATCGGAGCATCTGGTGAAAGAGAAAATAAATGTTCCTATGAACTCTCTTCAATATGTAAACATTCTCGTAGATAATCGAGAACTGAAAAGCCTGATCGATTCTGGAGCTCAAATCCCAGTTTTCAATTCAAATTTTATTTCCGAATCAAAAACTGAAAAGGGAAAAATAATTTTAACTAGTGCTTTCGGAGAAAAAATTGAAGCTGGATTAGCAAAATTCCAAGTTTTATTAAAAAACGAAGATGAAAATAGACTTTGCCGTCCGATTGAAATACTTGCAGCAGTAACGGACAAAGTTCATGGTCAGTGCATTATACCCCCAAATATTTATGAATTACTAAAATGCTCAACAGAAGATGGAAAAGAAACATGTATTCCTAAATGTAACAGATTGGATTGTGTTTTTCCAGTGAAAGAAAAGGATTATTTAGTCTGCGCTGAAACCGGAAATGATGAATCAGAACAAGAATCACCAGAAAGCGGAATACTATCGTGCAAAAGTGAAAGATTTCGACTTCGTGAAGAACAAAACAGTTGTGATACGTTAAAAGAAATAAGAAAAAATTTATCACTTCGAAAGGGAAACTTCTTTTTTATCGATGGATTAATATTCCACAAAGATAAAATATTAGGAGAGACCGTTCAGCAACTGGTTTTACCGCAAAAGAGAAGAGCTCAAGTTTTAAAATTAGCTCATGAATTTGTTTTTGGAAGTCACATGGGAATGAAAAAGACGAATGAAAGAATACGATATAGTTTTTATTGGCCTTACATGACTAGTGAAATCGCCGAATTTTGTAAAACATGTAAAGAATGCCAACTCCGAAGCCCAGAGAAAATGATTGATAAAATTCCCATTACTCCTGTTCTCAGACCGGAATTACCATTTGAATGTGTTAATGTGGACATTATAGGCCCTATTGAGCCTCCCTCAGCTCGTCGTCATAAATATGTGTTATGTTTAGTTGATCAACATTCTCGCTGGCCGGAAGCAATTCCTTTGCGTTCCTTAACTGCTAAGGCGACATGTGACGCACTGTTGGAAATTTTCATGAGAACTGGAATACCAAATACTATAGCAAGTGATCAAGGTACGAACTTTATATCGAAACTTATTCAAGAATTCATGAATCGCTTAGGATCCTCTCCTAGATTTTCAGTACCAGGATATGCAGCCAGTAATGGACTTGTAGAAAGATATAATCAAGTTCTTAAAAATGCACTTCATCATGTTATCCGAACAGATCCTAGTAATTGGGATAAATACATTCCGTTTCTGTTATTTGCTTATAGAGAAGTTCCTAACTGTACTACCGGAGTATCTCCATTCAAGTTGATGTATGGCCGAGAAGCAAGAGGTCCTCTGAGTGTGTTGAAATCTAGCTGGTGTGGAGAAATTCCTATACCTTTGAATATGGACAAATCAGTCGTAGATTATCTCCAGGAACTCAAAATAAATCTCGAACGAGCAACCGACCAAGCCTTACTTATCGCATCGGGAAAACAACAAGCCTACACGGATTATTTTAATCGCCGCACAAGATCCAAAGAATTTAAATTAGGAGAGCAGGTTTACTTACTAATTCCAGATTCTTCCAACAAGTTATGTGCACGATGGACCGGACCTGGGGAGATAGTCGAGCATCCATCGCCACATTCTTACAAAGTGAAACTTCCTGAAGGAAAAGTACGACACTGCCATGTAAATAAGATAAGGAGATATTACCCAAGAATGAATGCAGTTGGTATTGTTTTTGAAGATGATGAAGAATTTGGTGAAATTCATGCCTCTCCTAGAACTGTATATCAACAAGAACTGTCTGATAAAATTTGGAAAATAAATTTATACGATTTACATGAGAAAGAAAGAAGTCAACTGATTCAGATATTACAGAAGCATAAAGATTTATTTAGTGGAAAATTGAAAGTTGCACAAGTTGGTGAACACAAAATAAGACTTGAGGAAGGCAAAGAAAGGACAAAACCATATGTTTATAGGATACCAGAATCTTTGAAATCACAAGTAGATACCCAAATTGAAGAGCTACTTGAATTGGACTTAATAGAAGAAAGTTCTGCAGAAATCGCTCATCCTGTTGTGTGTGTAAACAAAAAGGATGGAGGCATGCGTTTATGTGTTGATTATCGATCCCTCAATGCTGTCACAAAGGCTGATGATTTTCCTATGGAAGATGCCATTCAATTACTTCACAGCATAGGGAAAGCAAATGTTATTTCTACACTTGACTTGTTGAAGGGATATTGGGCTATCCCAATGGAAGAAAAATGTCGTGATTTTACTTCTTTCAAGACTCACAGAGCACAGTATAGATTCAAAGTAATGCCATTTGGTTTGAGAAATGCTGCTGCGACTTTTCAACGAGAAATGAACAAAGCGTTAGCACCATACAGAGATTTTAGTCGTGCATATATTGACGACATAGCTATATTTTCTAACAACATGAGTGATCATCTAAAACACTTGGATCTTATTCTTTCAAAATTAGAAGAACTACAGTTTACTGTGAATTTACACAAATGTACATTTGCAAGACCTGAAATCAAATATTTAGGTCATGTTATCGGATCTGGAAGGCATCAAGCAGATCCAGACAAAATAAAAGCAATTGCTCAAATACCTGTACCTGAGACCAAGAAACAACTTAGAAGCATGCTTGGGTTGTGCAATTATTATCGGGACCTTGCTATGCAGAGATTGCCTTACCTCTTACAGAGTTAACAAAAAAGAGGATTCCTGAAAATTTACCTTGGCTGGATATACACGAAGTTGCCTTCAACAAACTGAAATCTGCTCTAATGAAAGCTCCAGCTTTGCACACGCCAGTTATGAGTGAACCGTTCATAATACACAGTGATGCATCCCAGTATGGTATCGCCGCTTGTCTGTCCCAAGGAATCGAAGGATTACTCCGACCTATTGCATATGTGAGCCAGAAGTTGAATAAAACTCAACAAGCTTGGTCTACAATAGAGAGAGAAGCGTGCGCTATTGTGTGGAGTTTGAAGAAGTTTGAAACTCTAGTTTTCGGGTCCAAAATAGAACTGTACACTGATCACAACCCTTTGTCATACCTTACAAAATGTGCTCCACAATCTTCACGACTACAGCGGTGGGTTTTTGCTCTTCAAAGATATAACTTAACAATAAAACATTGTCCAGGAGTCAAAATGCCTCATGCTGATGCATTATCCAGACTATTTTCTGAAGAGAAGTAGTGACAAATTTATTATTGTGACTTTAAGCATAATGTCTGTTATTATATGCTTTCGTATTTTATTAGCATTATTATTCTTATATGTATATATATTTTTATTTTGCATTTTTCTTTACTGTTGATATGGTGTAATAATATTTAGGTGATTGAGTCCATAATATTTAAATTCAGATCTGTGTTTATGTTTTGAGAAAACCCCAAACCCATATCTTGCGGGGGAGATGTCGTATTAGGGATTCAATCACCCTACAGATGGCGCTAAAAGCACCGTCAGAGTGTGTTACGATCGAACAAGCAGATATTCGGATGATATGGTCATGGAGTGGTCGTGTAGGACGCTCCTTGGTAAATTGTAAATATTTTGTTATATAATAAATGTTTGTGCTGTCTGCATTGCCTGAGATTTGCTGATAACCCATTAAATAGAACCAGATACGACATTGGCGCAGTCGACAGGATTTTAATGAGGAAATATGCTTTCGTTTTCATGGTGAGTCCTGCTCCTTGTTGTGAACTTTTATATTTGTTTCCTGCTAAATACTACTTTTGAAGAACATTGAAGAATGGTGTAAAGATTTTTGTTGAAATGCTTCAAAGTGAATTTTGAATTTGATTTTCGGAACTTTATTGTGGAACTTTCGTTTTAAATCGAACAGTTTTGTTTCGTGATCCCATTATGTTCTTGGCGAAAGCAAGAAAGGAAGTTCTAAAGACTGTTGCTACCGAAATGGGGATATTGAATACCGAAAACATGGTTGTAATTGAGCTAAAGAAAGTTATAACCGAAAATAAAAACTATGATGAACCATTCGTGAAGGAACTCTTAAATACTATTATAGAAGAAAGAAGGAGAAAAGAAAAATTAGAAGTTGAAGAAAGACGAAGGAAAGAAGAATTAGAAGTTGAAGAAAGACGAAGGAAAGAAGAATTAGAAGTTGAAGAAAGACGAAGGAAAGAAGAAGTTGAAGAAAGACGAAGGAAAGAAGAAATGGAATTCGAGTTGCAGAAGATGCGTCTAGAAAACGAAAGATTGAAGAATGGGTCTGAAATTCAACAAACTGATGTAAACATGAAGCCGAGGTTTGACTTGCAAAGTATTTTACAGAAGTTTGATCCCAAAACTAACGATATAAGCCTCTACTTAGTTCTCTTCGAGCGTCAAGTGAAACGAACGGAAATCAAGAAAGAAAATTGGGTGTCATACCTAATAGGATTCCTACCCTATGACGTTGCGCAAATAATTGCCAGAGAAAACGAAGAAGTGACGGATGATTATGAAAAAGTGAAAGAACTCTTACTAAAAAGATATAAACTTACTCCTGAAAGGTTCCACCAATTGTTTACGAAACACTACAAGAAACCCGAAATTACGTGGTGTGACTTCGCCTATGAACTTAAAAATTATTATCAAGAATGGATAAGAGGACTGGATGTAAAGACTTTTGAAGAACTGTCTGATTTAATTATTACTGATCAGATTAAGCGTAAAGTGCCATCGGAAATCCGTGATCATTTCATCGACGAATGGTCTCGATTCAAAATACCAGAAGAAATTGCAAATAAACTAGATGATTACGAAAACGTTCGAAATTGCGTAAACAAAAAAGTGAAGGAAACATTTTGGAAGGAGAATCAAACGAATACGTTCAAACATCAGAATTTTAATTACAAGAGAGAAGAAACGAAAAATTCCATAGACCGGAAATATGCACCCCCTCACATCAGAGAACATCGATTCAAGACGAGAGAAGATTACTAAAGCACTAGAAATACAACTTCAAGGGAATGCTACATATGTGGTTTATCGCACTTCGCAAGAGATTGTCCTAAAAGATACAGCAGATCAACAAATATTAGCAAGAAAGAAAAGAAACCAGAAGATGAAATATTAACTGCTGAAATACGATCGGAGCATCTGGTGAAAGAGAAAATAAATGTTCCTATGAACTCTCTTCAATATGTAAACATTCTCGTAGATAATCGAGAACTGAAAAGCCTGATCGATTCTGGAGCTCAAATCCCAGTTTTCAATTCAAATTTTATTTCCGAATCAAAAACTGAAAAGGGAAAAATAATTTTAACTAGTGCTTTCGGAGAAAAAATTGAAGCTGGATTAGCAAAATTCCAAGTTTTATTAAAAAACGAAGATGAAAATAGACTTTGCCGTCCGATTGAAATACTTGCAGCAGTAACGGACAAAGTTCATGGTCAGTGCATTATACCCCCAAATATTTATGAATTACTAAAATGCTCAACAGAAGATGGAAAAGAAACATGTATTCCTAAATGTAACAGATTGGATTGTGTTTTTCCAGTGAAAGAAAAGGATTATTTAGTCTGCGCTGAAACCGGAAATGATGAATCAGAACAAGAATCACCAGAAAGCGGAATACTATCGTGCAAAAGTGAAAGATTTCGACTTCGTGAAGAACAAAACAGTTGTGATACGTTAAAAGAAATAAGAAAAAATTTATCACTTCGAAAGGGAAACTTCTTTTTTATCGATGGATTAATATTCCACAAAGATAAAATATTAGGAGAGACCGTTCAGCAACTGGTTTTACCGCAAAAGAGAAGAGCTCAAGTTTTAAAATTAGCTCATGAATTTGTTTTTGGAAGTCACATGGGAATGAAAAAGACGAATGAAAGAATACGATATAGTTTTTATTGGCCTTACATGACTAGTGAAATCGCCGAATTTTGTAAAACATGTAAAGAATGCCAACTCCGAAGCCCAGAGAAAATGATTGATAAAATTCCCATTACTCCTGTTCTCAGACCGGAATTACCATTTGAATGTGTTAATGTGGACATTATAGGCCCTATTGAGCCTCCCTCAGCTCGTCGTCATAAATATGTGTTATGTTTAGTTGATCAACATTCTCGCTGGCCGGAAGCAATTCCTTTGCGTTCCTTAACTGCTAAGGCGACATGTGACGCACTGTTGGAAATTTTCATGAGAACTGGAATACCAAATACTATAGCAAGTGATCAAGGTACGAACTTTATATCGAAACTTACTCAAGAATTCATGAATCGCTTAGGATCCTCTCCTAGATTTTCAGTACCAGGATATGCAGCCAGTAATGGACTTGTAGAAAGATATAATCAAGTTCTTAAAAATGCACTTCATCATGTTATCCGAACAGATCCTAGTAATTGGGATAAATACATTCCGTTTCTGTTATTTGCTTATAGAGAAGTTCCTAACTGTACTACCGGAGTATCTCCATTCAAGTTGATGTATGGCCGAGAAGCAAGAGGTCCTCTGAGTGTGTTGAAATCTAGCTGGTGTGGAGAAATTCCTATACCTTTGAATATGGACAAATCAGTCGTAGATTATCTCCAGGAACTCAAAATAAATCTCGAACGAGCAACCGACCAAGCCTTACTTATCGCATCGGGAAAACAACAAGCCTACACGGATTATTTTAATCGCCGCACAAGATCCAAAGAATTTAAATTAGGAGAGCAGGTTTACTTACTAATTCCAGATTCTTCCAACAAGTTATGTGCACGATGGACCGGACCTGGGGAGATAGTCGAGCATCCATCGCCACATTCTTACAAAGTGAAACTTCCTGAAGGAAAAGTACGACACTGCCATGTAAATAAGATAAGGAGATATTACCCAAGAATGAATGCAGTTGGTATTGTTTTTGAAGATGATGAAGAATTTGGTGAAATTCATGCCTCTCCTAGAACTGTATATCAACAAGAACTGTCTGATAAAATTTGGAAAATAAATTTATACGATTTACATGAGAAAGAAAGAAGTCAACTGATTCAGATATTACAGAAGCATAAAGATTTATTTAGTGGAAAATTGAAAGTTGCACAAGTTGGTGAACACAAAATAAGACTTGAGGAAGGCAAAGAAAGGACAAAACCATATGTTTATAGGATACCAGAATCTTTGAAATCACAAGTAGATACCCAAATTGAAGAGCTACTTGAATTGGACTTAATAGAAGAAAGTTCTGCAGAAATCGCTCATCCTGTTGTGTGTGTAAACAAAAAGGATGGAGGCATGCGTTTATGTGTTGATTATCGATCCCTCAATGCTGTCACAAAGGCTGATGATTTTCCTATGGAAGATGCCATTCAATTACTTCACAGCATAGGGAAAGCAAATGTTATTTCTACACTTGACTTGTTGAAGGGATATTGGGCTATCCCAATGGAAGAAAAATGTCGTGATTTTACTTCTTTCAAGACTCACAGAGCACAGTATAGATTCAAAGTAATGCCATTTGGTTTGAGAAATGCTGCTGCGACTTTTCAACGAGAAATGAACAAAGCGTTAGCACCATACAGAGATTTTAGTCGTGCATATATTGACGACATAGCTATATTTTCTAACAACATGAGTGATCATCTAAAACACTTGGATCTTATTCTTTCAAAATTAGAAGAACTACAGTTTACTGTGAATTTACACAAATGTACATTTGCAAGACCTGAAATCAAATATTTAGGTCATGTTATCGGATCTGGAAGGCATCAAGCAGATCCAGACAAAATAAAAGCAATTGCTCAAATACCTGTACCTGAGACCAAGAAACAACTTAGAAGCATGCTTGGGTTGTGCAATTATTATCGGGACCTTGCTATGCAGAGATTGCCTTACCTCTTACAGAGTTAACAAAAAAGAGGATTCCTGAAAATTTACCTTGGCTGGATATACACGAAGTTGCCTTCAACAAACTGAAATCTGCTCTAATGAAAGCTCCAGCTTTGCACACGCCAGTTATGAGTGAACCGTTCATAATACACAGTGATGCATCCCAGTATGGTATCGCCGCTTGTCTGTCCCAAGGAATCGAAGGATTACTCCGACCTATTGCATATGTGAGCCAGAAGTTGAATAAAACTCAACAAGCTTGGTCTACAATAGAGAGAGAAGCGTACGCTATTGTGTGGAGTTTGAAGAAGTTTGAAACTCTAGTTTTCGGGTCCAAAATAGAACTGTACACTGATCACAACCCTTTGTCATACCTTACAAAATGTGCTCCACAATCTTCACGACTACAGCGGTGGGTTTTTGCTCTTCAAAGATATAACTTAACAATAAAACATTGTCCAGGAGTCAAAATGCCTCATGCTGATGCATTATCCAGACTATTTTCTGAAGAGAAGTAGTGACAAATTTATTATTGTGACTTTAAGCATAATGTCTGTTATTATATGCTTTCGTATTTTATTAGCATTATTATTCTTATATGTATATATATTTTTATTTTGCATTTTTCTTTACTGTTGATATGGTGTAATAATATTTAGGTGATTGAGTCCATAATATTTAAATTCAGATCTGTGTTTATGTTTTGAGAAAACCCCAAACCCATATCTTGCGGGGGAGATGTCGTATTAGGGATTCAATCACCCTACAGATGGCGCTAAAAGCACCGTCAGAGTGTGTTACGATCGAACAAGCAGATATTCGGATGATATGGTCATGGAGTGGTCGTGTAGGACGCTCCTTGGTAAATTGTAAATATTTTGTTATATAATAAATGTTTGTGCTGTCTGCATTGCCTGAGATTTGCTGATAACCCATTAAATAGAACCAGATACGACACATACTGTATTAAAATGCATCATTGCTCGAACATATCTGTCAAAGTCAGTTGTTTCGCTGTCTTTACTCGTTTCCGTGCAGCCAAGTCTCGCATTCGCTTGACGGTGAGGAGCTGTAGATGGTCGCACTCAGGCTGCCGCTCCATCCATTTTAGCGCTGTGTCAAGGCACTCAAACGCCTTACTAGCTGACGGTCCCACGTCTAGTTGAGTAGCAATGTCGTCGTCATCTTCCGGGTCATCAATGAGTTCTCGCACACTTTGAACGAGTTCATCGCCACTGAGAATTTGGAATCCAGGATCCAAAGAATCACACATCAGCCACTCGCCTACGTCCTCTGCACTGCACTCGGAACATCCAGGAATTTTCACTATGATGTTCTTCATCCTGCTTTTCACGGCCCTTTCTTTCTTCTTCCTCTTTTTGTACCTCCTCCTTGGTTGTGAAATGCCTTTCAATTTATTCCAATATCTTAATATGGTTGAATACACCAAACTCCATGCTCCCACCACCATGTAAAAGCAGTCTTTTAAATCAGTCTTCACGTGATGAGCCACAATATCTTCTATCAAAAGTTTCCTTAACAGTTGTCTTCTGCAATTGCGCTTCATGGATTCGATAACCGATTGGTCCATCGGCTGCAACAAACTCGTTACGTTTGGCGGCAAGTGTCTTGAAACGTCTATTTTCTCTTTCAAGAAGGTGTTCTGGTAGGGTGGGTGTATTGTCAATGATTAACAACACATTACTGTCTTCCTTTCCTAAAGCCTTTTGATGTTTTTACTTCTGGTATAGAAACTTCATCGAACTATTCGGTAAACAGAGCAGCAGTCATCCAGGCCTTTGATTGATTCTTCTACAAGAGGGGAAGTTTTTCACATTTTTGAAAGCCCGGGGTTTTTTCGATTTGCCTATCAACAGAAGGGGTATTTTGTGGTTTCCCATAGTTAGCAGAATTTAGCAGGGTTACACGGTCTTTACTAACCCTATGACCAGGAGCATTAGATTCCCTTTTAGAAGCTAAAGTTGTTATAGGCAAAGCCTTCCAAATAAGGCCTGTCTCATCTGCGTTATAAAAATTCGGCGTCATAAAACTTTGTTTCCATTTTGAATTTTTCAATAAAGTTTTTTGCTGCTTTAGGGTCTGCTGATAGCTTCTCGCCATTTACATCTAACTCACGGATACCGTGCCTTGACTTAAAATTCCGTAGCCAAACATCACTCCCCTTAAAGGAAGACAAACCTTCGATTTTCTCAGCAAAAAGCTTCGCCTTTTCGCAAACGATCGGCCCAGAAAGAGGATTTCCTACCTGCTTGCTGCTTCAGAAATCACTTGAATACAGCCTCTTCCAGTTCTGTATTTTCTGTCATTTGTTAAAAGTAGTTCGTATTATCGTTTGCATGTCAGTTATTATATTTTTGTCTTATTTTGTTTCCTAAAAATGGCAACAGTGTGAGAGATCACACGGCTTCTGCTCTTGGCAAGAAGCCAAGATTCTCTGTTTACGTTTCTAAAAAGGATGTCTGTTGAAGTAGCCGTGTGAATATCTGATTGTAGCATTTATGGAGTCAGATAAATAAAGTATATTTTTGTATAGAACGACTGAATAATTTGATTCAGGGAGTCTCGCAACACCATTTTCATAGCTCTTCTCGACGAACTTCCATCTTCACTCTCGAGGACAGACACAAAGTTTAAAATAAAGACCTGTTTTTAATGTCCGAAATTGTTGATGCTCCCACGCTTTACATCTCAGCTAACTGCTTACCAGACACTCCTGTCTAATTGTGCAATGATTTTTATTTTGTCTACCAACGATAAGCTATACTGCACAAAACAGAACAGGAAAGACGGAACGCAGCAACAAACGACACAACTGAAGGCCAAAGCCTCACTATAAGTAACAAGACTGGTGACTCATCGTCTGTGTATCCGCTATCTCTACACTAGCGCACTATTTTATCATTCACCGATTAGAAACTTAAATGCGGATTTTGCTGATTTCTTTTTTTTTTCTCAAAGCGATCCGGATAACTGGAGTTCTACTGAACCATTACAGAAATTTATAAAAATAATTTAATTACAAACATTTTAAGAATATAAAATCAAAGTTAATGTAATCAAAGTGTGATTTAAAATTACTAGCTGAGTTTCTGTTATATAAAAACATAATAAAATAATTCCATTTGTTTCAGTAATTGAGATTAATGATTTAATTCATAATAGAAACAATTAATTTAACTTCATTTGGGTATAATTTTAATCTAGCTTTGATTACAATGTACTCTTGAAACTTCTCAATCTACGTTTTCTAGGATTTAATGCCACTTTTTGTCATGGAATGTTAATTTACTTACTGTCTATGTACTCAGAATATACTGAAGATAACAGCTTGAAATTTGTGTTGTAAACTCAATAGACAATTATGTATTAACTGAAGTGAGATTTAGTATATTACATAATATTAAAAAATATCTGAATAAAATTGACTAAAAATTTATTCTTCTTAACAATTTATAAAATTGTATTCCACATATAACAAAATGGCGACTTGAAAATAATTGCAGAACAGATGTTGCAAGTTTTACTTACCAGGTTAAAGTAGTCTCTTAAAATAGATATAGGATTGTTGTAAATGGACTCCAGATGACAGCACGATAGTCGTGACTCCCTATGACATCATACTTGTGATGTAACGCGATTTGCGCGGGATTGGAGACTTTCAGTAGGGAATGTTCGTGTGTAGGGATGGGAAATACTGTTCTTTTCGGCGAACAGTTCATTGATGTTCCATTCTTTTTAAAAGAACTGTTCTTCTGTTCCCAAATGTCTCTCTACTCGAAATGTGCAAGCCCTGTTCCTCCTCGTAGACTATGTGGCGCCAGCAGTTTTCGCCATAGACAGGGACCGAATTTTGTTGACGTCATCTTTGGTAGTATTTTGTATAGGCGTGCATATATAAAAAAATACAAATGACTCGGAGTCTTCGTGTTATCTGTTGATTGATTTTTTATGGCGAAAGGGGCAAGTCTATTCAAGCTGCGCCAAACTATCAGTAATTAATTTAGAAAAGAAAATCAGAATTTTTCCGTAAATTGGAAAACGTTCTTGCATATCGAAACGTTTAAATTCTCTCCCCAGTGGCAACTAATAATGTCCCAAATCTGAACCATCTCAAGTAGTTTCCCAAACATATGAGGTGCCTAGGACAAAACAAATACGCAAGTGAAAGTAATAATTTTTTTAGATTTTAATGTCATTTTTAAGTCAACAAAATGGTCATTTAAGTCAATAAAACGATGGTCCGTGATCCATCCCGATGAGAAAGATCCGAGGATAACACTAGGTAATTTTGAATCACGTTATGCAATAGGGAGTTGCCCTTTATAAAAGATTATAAACACAAAAACGCATACCGGGATTACCACTTGGAAAGTAAAATTGGTTTGAAAAACAGGTCAATATTATATGATCTATCAAAACACGTTTAAAACATTAAAAATAAAAGTCAAAAAATCACTTTAGCTTTTCAACACACTAGTTTTATGGTGGGTTTCTTATTTCCGAGATGTCTTTAAAATCGTAATACCTGACTTAAAGAGATCCCTTTTCAACTTATAGAGAGCATGATACCCGATCCGAATTTCCTTTTCACAGTGAAATATGTCAACACATTTGAAATTTTGCTTTCCATTTTGTAAAATTTGGTTTTAAAATAAAGTTAAAAGCATTGCAAATCGTAAGAACGAGTAGAGGCGACACCACCAGAGAGAAAGCTGGACAACAAAATCTTGATCAGCAATATTTATATAAAAAAATTAATTTGTTTAAAATTAAAATTCATCATTATGTCATTGCCTAACAATTATAAAATTTCACTATTATTACGATAATCTCGCAAATTCATCAGACGTCGGGGCTTGGTTCAGTCGAGAACAGTTCCTGGAGCAGTCATCGAGATCAACTCCGCGAACCGTTCATCGAGAACAGCTCCGAGAACGGAGAACAGGGTCGGAACAATTTGAGAGCAGGAATCATTTTCCGAACAGGAAGTAAAACAGCTCCGAGAACGGAGAACAGGGTCGGAACAATTTGAGAGCAGGAATCATTTTCCGAACAGGAAGTAAAACAGCTCCGAGAACGGAGAACAGGGTCGGAACAATTTGAGAGCAGGAATCATTTTCCGAACAGGAAGTAAAACAGAGGGTCGGATCAGTTTGAGAGCAGGAATCGATTCCTTCGGTAAATTTGATTCCTGCTCTCAAACAGGAAGTAGTCTCAGAGCAGGGAGTAGGTTTATGGACAGAGAACGGATGAATGAATCAACAGGAAACAGTGAATCACGAACTGTAGGATGAACAGCTGTGTTTCGGCCTTACCATAATTTAAAATATACGAAGATTTTTTGCGAACTTAGAAAATTCGAGAGAAGAGAACTTTGCAAAATTCCCACCTGTTTAAAATCGAAAAAAGATTATATAAAGAAATTAAATTACGTTAATCGTTATAAAAAGATTGCAATGTTTCTTTTTACAAAAAGAACCGAGAACAGGTTTTTGTGAAAAGTGGGAACAGGCTGTTCCCGTTCTTGTTGAAGAACAGGTGAAAAAGAACAATTCGCTCTTTTTTCCCCATCCCTATTCGTGTGTGCGGACGTGAAACTGCGCTGTGCCTTTTTCTCAATGTCATTTGTATTGTGTCTCTTCGTTGTGTCCGTCCAAATAAACGGTGATTGTCATTCTCACCGACTGTTCTCTTATGTGGAATCACACAAAAAACCCTACAGAATATGGGGGTTCGGCGTTTGGATAAAGAGAAAAGCCGAAACAGAAAGCACAGTGTTTGAACCACACCCTGGTTCTGTTTTGCAGTGTCATCCAGACCCATCGGATATTGTGGAGTGTCGCCAAGACACATTAAAGTCTTCCAGTTTTTTGACTGATGCCCGTTAGAGGAATCCTGTCCTCGTGACTGTTGGAGGAATCGTGTCCTCGTTTTTGGAGGAATCTTGTCTTCGTCTGTTAGAGGAATCCAGTCCTAGTGCCTGTTAGAGGTGTCCTGCCCTTGTCTGTGGAGGAATCCTGTCCTCGTCCGTGTTAAAGGCGTCCTACCCTTGTCCTGTGTTGGAGGAATCCTACCCTCGTCGCTTGTTGGAGGCTCTCTGCCCTCGTCGTCAAGAACGCAGATAAGCAAAAACTCTTATCAACATATTTAACTTAATTTGTTATTCTGTATTAATTTCTATGTGCTACTATGGAAGAGTAACATTATTTCCTTCAAGTGTGTTCTTTTAAGTTTCGAAAAAGAAACTGGTACAAATATTTCATTTCATGAAAGTTGAAATCGAAAGTACTGCAACACAAAAAAAATGTTTCTATCGCTTCTCTGCATTTCCGTTTTCAAAAAGAACAGATAAAAAAATAATCAGGTGACGAAAAGGAAAATATTTTTTTAACATAAGTGATATTTTTTGATCTTTTGTTGGAAATACCACATGCAGTAATTTTTTTTCCTTAGTGATTCTTTGATAGAGACGGCGCAATAGTTTGATACGTTTGTTTTGTTTTTATAATTTGAAAGTTGAAGCATGTTTCTCTTAGATGTGATTGTATTGTTACCTAGTATTTCGTCTATTTTATTTTATTATGCTATGACAACATATTTGGGTGACGTTTGTTTATGTTTGTATACTTAAATACCATATGAGCGTCAAAGGTTATGTGCTACAAGTTATACCTATTAATTTCATTTAAATAATTTTAAGATGAATATTAACGCTTAGGAGCAAAAGTGTGTTAATATATGTATTAATTTACAATTGAGGTGGTATATTAAGAATTGTGAGAAATTTTAAAATTACGATTGTGTTGGGGACATTGGATTTAAGATAGACCATAATGGCTTTCCTTACAAAATACAAGAAAGGTAGATTTGCAACGGCTTGCAGGCGAAATGGGTGAAAACGTAAAGCAGGAAATGAAAGTAATAGAACTCAAAACTAGTAGTTCACATTATGATGAAGTCTTCGTGAAAAATTTGTTAGAGAATATTGCAGAATCACGAAAAGCAGAAGCCAAGGCAGCGGAAGAGAGGAAAAGACAGGATGAAGAAAGAAGAAAAGACGAATCAGAGATGAAACGATTCGAAATGTCCTCAAATTTATCGACCGGTAATAATGAAGTTATGGGTAAACTAAACAATCCAAAATTTGACGTTCAAAAAATAATACCAAAGTTCGATGCAAAAGCCAATGATATTAGTTTATATCTGGTTATGTTTGAACGCCAGGTCAAGATAATGCAAATACCGACAGAGTATTGGGTAACCCACTTAGTCAGCGTACTCCCATCAGAGATAGTCGGTCTAATTGCACGAGAGTCGGATGAACAAGCAACTGACTACAAATACATAAAATCGTTGCTCTTGAAAAGATTTAAATTAGGACCAGAAAACTTTAGACAATTATTTGTGAAGTATCAAAAGAAACCTAAAAATAGATGGCGAGATTTCTACGACGAAAAAAGAATTATTTAGACGAGTGGTTGATGAGTTTAGAAGTAACAACTTTTGAAAAACTCAAAGATCTCATGATAGTGGATCAATTAAAAAGAAAGGTTCCAGTGAAAGTTCGAGAACATTTCATAGATGATTGGGCAAAGATGATATCACCAATCCAGTTAACTGACAAACTAGATGAGTATGAAAAAGAAAGAAAAACTTTCCGAGAAATGCACAGTTTGGACGCGGACGACCACGAACACCTAATCAAATGCATTTTCATTTCAAGAAATGGAATAACAATGAGAACCAGAGGTATCCAAATCAAACACCAAGTCATGTCATTCAAGAGAAATGACAGTGGTCTGAACTCAGTGCACAAAAACCGATGAGAAAGAAAGGACATCAGAAGCCCACATAACACAAACGTCTAACAATGTGGTATACGGGAAGGTTCACACCAAAGAGATCTGTTTGAACAATTTGACTGTTGTTGCACTCGTCGATACAGGTAGTTCAGTATGCCTCATGCGCGAAGATGTTTACAAACAGACAATTGACCTTCCCAAGCTGTCCCTTGCTTTTGTCGGGTAATGGAGCATCGCAAGTTTGGACGAAAGGATCATTTGAGCATTAAGTTAAAATAGATGGATGTCATTTTTCTTTAACATGGCATGTAGTACCTGCTCCACAGTTGAGTTACCAAGCAGTAATTGGAGCAGATATTTTGGGACAAGCTTCATTAAACTTTACCAGCAGTGGTGTTGAATTTAACAACTATGAAGAAAAGATGTGGCTCATGCAAATATCCGAAGTAAACTAGGAAAATCAAGTTGATCAACCACATTCATGACGTACAAATAAAAGCGGAATTAAAACAAATAACTTCATCGTATAAACCGGAAAAGATAGAAACAACTTATGTCTCCATGAAAATTATTCTAAATTATATGCTGTGCCGATTTACCAAAGAGCTCGTCGTCTGTCTTTTCCTGAGAAACAAGAAGTTGATAGACAGATCCAAGAATGGTTGGAACAAGGAATAATAAGGACTAGTAATTCTGACTATGCTAGTTCAATAGTATTAGTAAAGAAGAAAGACAACACAACCAGGTTGTGCATAGACTATAGGAAGTTAAATAGAAAATTAGTTAAAGACAGATTTCCCCTACCCTTGATAGAAGATATATTAGACAAGTTCGAAGATGCTAGAGTGTACACCACTTTAGATTTTAAGAACGGATTTTTCCATGTTAATGTTGAGGAAGAAAGTAGAAAATACACTTCGTTTATTGTTCCAGACGGACAAATTGAATTCACTAAAGTCCCTTTCGGATTGAGTACTAGCCCTAGTGTTTTACAAAGATGTTTACGGTATTTTCCAAGATCTTATGAACAAAGGTTTCGTGATAATTTATATGGACAAAATTATCATACCATCGAAAAATGAAAAGGAAGGCTTAGATAAGTTAAAAATTGTATTTGAAGTTGCATCCAAGTATGGACTCCAGTTGAAAATGACAAAGTGCCAGTTCCTGAAAAGGAAAGTGGAGTTTCTTGGTCACATAGTTAAAAATGGCACTATCCGTCCATCACCTACGAAAAGTATGGCGGTTACGAAGTTTCCTGGCCCAACTAACATGAAGCATGTACAAAGCTTTTTGGGACCTACGGATTACTTCAGAAAATTTATTTCAGGATACTCTACAGTTGCTAAACCGCTAAGTGATTTGCTCAGAAATAATGGTTCGTTTGCTTTTGGTCCTGAACAAAAAGAAGCATTTGAGAAACTTAAGAACTTACTAACAGAAGGTCCAGTATAAGGTATTTTCAAACAAGGAAGGAAAACGGAACTGCATACAGATGCGAGCAAACATGGCTATAGCGCCATGCTCTTGCAAGACTGAAGATGAAAACCCTGTTCATTACATGTCAAAGAAAACAAACATAGCCGAAGAAAAGTATAGCAGTTATGAACTGGAGGTCCTAGCCATTGTCGAAGCCTTGAAAAAATTCCGTGTTTACCTGTTGGGCAACCATTTTAAAATTGTAATCGATTACTCGGAGAACAGAAAACAATGGACAAAAAGGATCTTGTAACACGTATTGCAAGATGGGCTCTATTAGAGGAGTTCGACTATGAAATTGTATAGACCCGGCCAAAGAATGCAGCATGTCGATGCTGTAGGGAACAACTCTCTAAAACAAAACGTATTCCCTTTCAATAAAAGTTGTAGGGCCGTTCACGTCAACTTGACGTATAATGATTCTATCAAACGAAAGAACAAGGAGTCTAAAAGATCCACAACCATCCTCCGAGATTGCTATTTCAAATCTAACTTTATTACACAGCACATACATGAACATCAACAAATGCAACATAGAAACAGAAAGCACATAAAAAATAACAAACAAGTAAAAAAGCAACGCTCGCACTCGCGAAAGTACGAACTGAAACCAGCAGAGGGGGAGGAGTCAAGAAGTGAGAACTGAAACTACACTTAAAGGAATGAGTCATCCCGCGGCCCATTTCCAACATACTCCCCTCTTTTGAGTCGCTGAAAGGTGACTCAAAATATAACATTCAGATTTAACCTCTCAGGTGCTTTTGAGATTCGACCATATCTGGTGACCTTAGGCACCACAGGTACTTCTACAGGTGGCTCGACCTGTACAACATCCTTAACAGGGACTTCTGTCTGAGCTATTGCATCATTCTCAGAATCACACTTCTTACCCTGTAAAACAGAATCTAAAACATTAGATTGCAACTCTAAGGGAAAAACTCTCTGAACTGGTCTAGTCCAGACCCCAGTCTGAGTTCTTAATTTAACAGTTCGCACCTTTCCATCTTTACCAGGTAACAGTTGGATAACCTTGCAAGTGGCCAGTTCAAACGTTTTTTTAAAATCGTCACCTATGAGTACAATTTCACCCACACTCACGATAGAACACTGTTGTTTTTGGTTCCGCACTTGAATCAATTGGCCTAAATATTCCTGTCGAAAACGTTTTCTCAACTCCTTCAATATATTTTGCCGGTATTTCACTCTCTTACGACAGTGCTTAGCATCGACAAGATCTACATCTGTAACCCTAGACTCAGGTTCTTCAAGGAGAAACATGGCGGGAGTGAGGGGCTTAAAATCAGTTGCATCCTCAGACAAGTAGGTGAGAGGACGGGCATTCATTACAGATTCACAGTCACATAACACAGTTTGAAGCTCCTCATATGTCAATACGGCTTTCCCCAAGGTTCGTCTAAGAAGCTCTTTCAGAGTCCTGACAAGGCGTTCCCACCAACCTCCCCACCAGGCAGCTGTGGGAGGATTGAACCTCCAAATGATTCGATGTAATTCGGCTTCATTTAATACTTCGTCCCAGTCAATTTCAGCAAGGCAATTGAATGCACCTTTAAAATTAGTGCCGTTATCCGAGTAGATAATTCGCGGGCGTCCTCTCCTCGCCACAAAGCGGCGAAAGGCAAGTAGAAATGAATCTGTACTTAGAGAGGTAACCAATTCGAGGTGTACTGCGCGGTAAATGGCGCAAGTAAATAAAACTACCCATGACTTATCTCCATGTTTGAGGTATAAGGGACCAGCTAAATCGATTCCAACCACTTCAAAACTCGTGGAATCTTTCACACGATCTGCAGGAAGAGACACTGGGTCTGTTTCAACTGCTTTAGCACTGTAACGTCTGCATCTCAAGCAATTTTTAACGATACGTCGGACAGTTCTCCTTCCTCTCACGATCCAGAACTTCTCGCGCAGAGCGCATAACAGTATCTGAGTCCCTGCATGACAATTTATGTTGTGAAAATGTTCAATTAAACGCTCTGTGAAGGGACATTTGTCGGGGAGAAGTACTGGAGAAAGAAAGGAAGGCTTATCAATCCTTTGCGTGATGCGTGTTTTCACTCTAAGTATGCCTCCATCATCTGTAAAAGTGTTACAAACGGGTAAGTTATTGGTTTTAAGAAAACAAGTCGACTGAGCTTCTCTTATTAAAAACCTCTCAGCTCTCTCTAATTCTCTTAATGACAACCTTCCGATTTCTCGCTCACCGTTTTCACACCGTGTATTGTTCACAAAACGCAAAACCCAGGCTACCAATCGAATAACGGATTCAAATTTAGAAAACTTCTCATACCAAAGAGGACTATTTATTTCCAAGTTCAAATTACTTAGTCTAACTTTTCGCCTCTCCGAGTTTACCTCACTCTCACAAAAAATGTCACTTAACGGCCAGTTTTCAGCAGCCTCGTACAACCAGAGTGGTCCTTTCCACCACTGAGATTTAATCAACTGATGAGGACTGCAGCCCCGGGAAACAAGATCAGCTGGATTTCTGTCCCCTGGCACATGCCGCCACTGATCAGGGGATGTGAGTTTATTAATCTCTTTTACACGATTTGATACAAACACTGACCACTCTCCGTGTTCTCTTATCCACCAAAGAGCCGTCATGGAATCACTCCAGAATGTAATCTTCATATCTGGCAGATCAAATGCCAGTCTAATGGAGAGAGCCAGTCTAGCTCCTATACAGCAGGCCATGAGCTCCAATTTGGGAATAGACATGTCCTTCAAAGGAGCAACTCTACATTTAGCTCTGACAAGCTGCACATTAACTTCTTGAGATACTACCGATCGTAAAAAGACACAAGCTCCGTATGCCTTTTTGCTTGCGTCGACAAAAACATGTAATTCGGAAGTTTGGTTACTTTTCAAATATCTGGGAACTTGAAACTCATTAAGGATACACATTTCACTTAAAAAATTGTAAAACTCATTCAGTAACTTGGAGGGCAAAGGGCTATCCCAAGCTAACTTCATTTTCCAAGCCTCCTGCAGTAGTAGTTTGGGTGGCAAAGTAGCAGGAGACAACAAACCAAGAGGATCAAAAAACTGTTGCACCAATGATAAGACACTTCGTTTAGTTTGCTCTAGCTCAATGTCGGTTTTCTTAGGAATATTGCACTTCAAGGAATCCTGATCTAAATTCCAAATCATTCCCAACAGAGAAGTTTCTCCAGAAGAATTGGAAAGGTAAGGATTAGCAACATTCCCTTCCCACATTCGTAAATTGAAACATGCACTTTTCATTAATTTTTGGGTAAGAGGCACAAACTGTTCCAATTCTTTTACATTATTGACACCCGTGACACAATTATCCACATAAAAAGAATGACACAGTTTATGAACTATCTCTGAATACTCTTCAGAGGCATTTTCAAGTAAATGATGCAATGATGCCATTAATAAGTACGGGCTAGTTTTAATACCAAAAACCAAACGACAGTGTCTATAAATTATTGCATCTTCAGTCTCAGAGGGAAAGAAAAAACGCAAAAAATCGCGGTTCTCAGGAGCTATACTTAACTGGAGAAAAGCTTTCTCAATATCAGCAGATAAGCCAATCAGATACAGCCTAAACCGATCAATTATATCCGGAATTAGCTCAATTAAATTTGATCCTTTGATCAAACAATCATTTAGCGAGGGTTTCTTACCCTCATTTGCACTAGCATCAAAGACCGGCCTAATTTTGGTGAATTGGCTAGACTTTAATTACCGGCCTGTGAGGCAAATAGTGTCCAAAGTTATCTATCTCATTGGCAGGAACCTTTTCGATTATTTGCATTTCTTCCCACTCTTTAAAAACATTAATATAATCTTTTAAATAATTTTCTCTTGATGCACGTTTACACATATTTTTATATCTCAATAAGGCCAAATTCTTATTACTTGGTAAATCACTTTCACATGTGAATGGTAAAAACAACTCGTACCTTCCATTGGGAAGAATAGTTAAATTGTCCTGAAATTGCTTAAGAGTATCAGAAAAAACAAGTTTCTTTCTAGCATTCTCCCATGGATCGGTAATTCCAATGACATCTAGATCCCACATACGATTTACATCACAGTTCATAGCATGCATAGTTATTACATCAGAAACATTGAAACAAGAAACACTTTTTAAAGTACCCGAACCCGATACAACATCACACCTATCAGGCACATTTTCTTCTTTTCCGATTAAAGTATTACCCAGTTTTGTACATAGCAGAATTAATCCCGACTTTAAATTTTTGTTATTACCAGTCATTATCTGACCAGCAACATCAGCTCCGAGAAGCAAATCAATATCATATTCTTCAGAGCTCAAGTCAGGAACAAACAAATTGTCCTGTAATTCCTTTAAAGTCATAACAGTTTTAGCTTTAGGCACAGTACCACAAATCTTATCTTGAGACAAAACATCTAATTTGATAGAAAAACTATTCTTTAAATCACAAATATTCACCTCATAGATATGATGTACTTTGGGTTCTGATTTGCTCCCCCCAAATAGACCATGCACAATATTCAACTTTCCTTTAGATTGTAATTTCAGATTATTGATAACTATTTTACTTAAATATGACAATTGTGAGCCCGTATCAATAATAGCTCTTACACACATCTCCTTTCTTACACTCTTAATCTTAACAATTAATGACATTAATAGTACAGTATCGACAGTGCAACTATTTGATAAATAACTAGTCGATTCAAGATTACTTTTACTTTCATCTACACTTTTGTTTTCACTAGTGTTAGCTTCACGGTCTGGACACATCAAAATAAAATGGTTTCGATTACACTGTATACATTTGTTTTTAAACCTACAATTTCTAACAGAATGTCCAAGTTTTAGACAAGAAAAGCAAGCATGACTCTTGGTTACTATTTTCCTTCTGTCATCAAAAGTCAGCTTTCTAGCAACGAAACAATTTTCACTTGGATGTCTTTTCTGACAGAATATACAAACATTTTTCTTACCTGAACTGTCCTGATATGTGCTTACCAAAGCTGCAGCAGAAGGAATGTCCTGTGCACTTTCTCTGACTTGCGGTTTCAGTTTCTTAACAAAATTCGTCTCAAAACCACTGCGAGCAAGTCCTACCATTTCTTCTCCTATGACTTCTTGCTTCAAAAAACTCATCAAGTTCGGCAATGTCCGCTCATCTGCATTATTTTCCACCTTGTTGCGGCTTCTTTCCCAAGCAATCAAAGTGTCCTCTGGAAGGCAACTCTCCACAAGCGGTGTCAAAAAGTCTCCATACTTCTGAGACGTATGTCCTAGTGATTCCAGGGCTCTCAGCTTTCCTTCAAGCTCGTCATATAGTGACGGTAAATCTGTTTTGACACGTCCGGTTGCGGCGTTACGCATAACCATGGTTAGTAACTCGCGGACGTAAATCTGCACCAACAGGTCTTCTCTTCCGAACCTTTCTTTTAACTGTTCCACAGCTTTCGAGTAATTAGCAGCAGTTGTTGGGAAGCTTTCAACCAATCGAGCCGCACGAGAATTGGGTACGACTGATTGCAGAAGATACTGGAATTTATCCTCGTCCGGAAGACTCTCATCCAAATGAATCTTTTCAAACATTGACCAAAAGGACAAAAAATCCTTGGCATCACCATTAAAACGTTTCAGTTCGATTTTGGGCAACTTAAACTTTCGTTTTCCCATATCCTTTTGCGCTGAGGAATCGAAACATTTAGCATCTAGCTTAGTCAATAAAGCACAGTATTTATCTCGATAAACATCAGCACCTTCGAGATCATCCACGAAGATCTTTTCAGAATCCTCTTCTAAAATTCGATCCGACAAGGATTCTTGACAAGCTTCTAAGCGGGCAAACTTATCATCCAATTGATTCTTTAAAATCAAAAGTTGTTTCACATCACGCGTTTCCTTTAAAAGTTCCTGTTCAACTTTATTTGCACAAGAAGTGAACGAAACGCGTAATCCTTTCCTTTTAATTTTCAATTGCTCCATGCTTTCGATTTCATCAAAGGGAGAACCACTATTCGCCCCACGTTGGGCGCCAGTAATATGTAGGGAACAACTCTCTAAAACAAAACGTATTCCCTTTCAATAAAAGTTGTAGGGCCGTTCACGTCAACTTGACGTATAATGATTCTATCAAACGAAAGAACAAGGAGTCTAAAAGATCCACAACCATCCTCCGAGATTGCTATTTCAAATCTAACTTTATTACACAGCACATACATGAACATCAACAAATGCAACATAGAAACAGAAAGCACATAAAAAATAACAAACAAGTAAAAAAGCAACGCTCGCACTCGCGAAAGTACGAACTGAAACCAGCAGAGGGGGAGGAGTCAAGAAGTGAGAACTGAAACTACACTTAAAGGAATGAGTCATCTCGCGGCCCATTTCCAACAGATGCCTTAAGTAGACATCCAGTTATGATTGTAGGAAATGACACTTTGATTGCACAATTGAAGAATGCACAATTGGCAGATGAACATATGCGTGCCCTTGAAACACTCCTGCCTAATAACGAGTCTTAGGAGTGCTTTGTACGAAATGACATTCTCTACAAATTTGTAAATGGTCGCGAACTTATTGTAGTACCCAGAGATATGCAAACCGAAATAATTAAATTAGCTCACGAAAAGGGCCATTTTTCAGCTACTAAAACAGATGGGTAAAATAAGAATTCTTCATTTCTAACTTTAATAAATTAACTCAAAAAGTAATCATTAACTGTGTACCATGCATTTGGCCAATAAGAAATGTGGAAAAAAGGAGGGGTTTCTGAATCCCATTGAAAAGGAAGATATACCCTTAGGTACTTATCACGTTGATTTTATCGGTCCATTGCCGTCAACAAACAAAAAGTACCAACACATTCTGACCATTGTTGACGCCTTTACAAAATTTACCTGGTTATATCCAGTCAAATCAGTTTCTGCAGAGGATGCATGAGAAAAAATACGATTACAACAAACTTTTGGAAATCCCTTGATCATAATCAATAGAGGCTCAGCATTTACATCAAAAGCTTTTGCCGACTATTGCGCTGACGAGGGAATTCAACACTTACAAATCGCCACAAGAGTACCTCGTGGAAACGGGCAAGTTGAGAGGATCCACCGTACTCTTATACCAGTCCTCACCATGTTAACCCTTGATGACGCGACAAAATGGTTTAAATATGTGGATAAATTTACAAAGAGTTCTTAATGGTACAATGAGTCGAAGTACAAAGTGGACACCATTTGAACTTTTAACTGGGGTGAAAATAAGAAACGAGGAAGACATCATTCTCAGAGATCTCCTAGTAGAAGAAATGATAGAACAATTCCAAGATGAAAGAAATTGTAACAGACAAGATGCAAAGCAAAACATCCAGAAAATTCAAACCGAAAATAGAAGAACCTACAAGAAAAGAAAGCGCCTGAGTATCAAGTTAGCGATTTAGTGGCCATTCAGAGGACGCAGTTTGGTTCTGGTCTCAAGCTGATTTAAGTTTTTAGGTCCATACAGGTTGACGAATGTGAAACCCAAAGACAGATATGAGGTTGAGAGGGTTGGTGAACATTCAGATCCCAAATTTACCACCTCTGCTGATCTGATGAAATACCTTTCGAAAATGTGACGTTTTATAGTTATTATTTATTTTTGATTTATACAGATTCTCATATTGTATTAATTTTATACTCGTTTTCCCTTGTTAAATGTTGCAAAATAATGTGATCAAAATTAAGTAGTTTTATTTGTTGCAACAGTATTCTTATTTTGTATTCTAGATAGTAATTTTATGTTCTTTTCTTATGAATGTCCCTGAGGCCAGTAACTAGCAGGATGGCCGAATCTGTAGGATTGTCGTAAATGGACTCCAGATGACAGCACGATACTCGTGACTCCCCATGACATCATACTTGTGATGTAACGCGATTTGCGCGGGATTGGAGACTTTCAGTAGGGAACGTTCGTGTGTGCGGACATGAAACTGCGATGTCTTTTTCTCAATGTAATTTGTATTTTGTCTCTTCTTTGTCCGTCCAAATGAACGGTGATTGTCATTTTCACTGACTGTTCTCTTATGTGGAAAATCACACGAAACAAACCCTACATAGATACACCTCAAGTAAAGGGGTTTTGATAAAATTTTGAGTTACATTTTTTTATTTATTAGTTTTACATTTTCTGATAGGAACAAAAATGCATCATTTGAAAGAACATGAAATAATCTATCCAAATCTCAAAAGTTAATAATGCTCCTTAATGATTAGAGTATCAAGTATAAAAATTTATAATAGTTTAAGTATAGTTATGTTTCTAGGTTCGATATCAACCATGTTGAGATAAAATATATTTCTAACTTTTATAAATTTAATGTCTGTCAACAAGAACTACCCCCTCTCCATAAAATCTGAGATCTAAACAAGTAAACTATCTCTTTTCAGAGGCCAACATTTGTCCCAAAATAAAATTAAGACATCCCTACTTATAATGAATAAGATCAGTTCCAATAGTGACTGCCACCCCCATACTTAGCAGCGGGAGTATTTCTTGTGGCAGACACAGTATCTGAGAATTGGAACACTAAATTCATTATCATACAGGGTATTAAGCCAAGTGCCATCATTTGTCACCAACTGTTTTTTACCTTTTTAATATAAGAATGTAACTACAACTGATATTTTGAGCAGGTTTACCAACATACATTATTCATTATCGTCTTAGTAAAATAGGACTGTAATCCTAAGCCACTGATGTACCTTATGTTAACAATTAATCATTGCAGAACAAGATACAACAGCATAGGGACTAGGTCATACATATATCATTGGCTTAGAGAAGAAACTCATTAACTGACACAAAACAAATTCTACAGTACAGCTATTTTTAAAATAAAAAATATTAGAATTTCGACAGATTACAAGACAATGTATCTCATCATTATGAAAATAAGCAGTGTCTCAAAAAATATTGGTTAATGAGTTTCTGCTCTAAGTCGACAATATGTGATCAATGAATTAGTGTTTTTGTCATTGTGTACTGAATATTTATTCAATATTACTACATTTAGCAATGTATTTGATTTATCAAAAAAAATTAAATGAATAACTTGAATCAGGGTTCCTTAATTATACATCTTATGCTAACCTAATTACAAAATCAGTGATTTGATTGACTTCTAAATTTTGTCTGAGAACCATTTTTATTCTCGATTTAAGATGAAAACAAATTATGCATTTTGAAAATACACAAATTTGAAATGAATTTGCATGCGAAACTAATTTTGCTTTTTAAGTTCACTGTCAAATTCATATAAAATATAGTCAACCCACACCGAGCACCTGTGCTGAAGGGCTTGTATCTGTTAATGAAAGTGTTTATTAAGCATATTTCATCTCTTACATAAGGTACTTTTAGATTTAGTTAAAAGAGCGATGGAAATCGATCCCTTATCATTTTGTTTTTTATTATATTGCAAAACTTCTTTAAAATAATTTTTCATGATTAATGCTTATTAAATTCTGAAACAATTTTATAATTAGAAGACTGACATTAAAATGACTAAATACAATGGGATTCATAGATAAAAATATTTAAAAAATAACAAACCATTAACCAAACCAAAGTAGTAAGTAAAATGAGCACATTAGAAGAAAAAAAATTGATCTACATATATAGTTGATTACAACCTATATGCTAATCATATACCATTTATGATGGTTTCAAGTATGTTTTTATTTTGGATTTCATATTTCCTAATGAAATAAAAGTAGAAAACTTCATTTTGTGAATTTTTAATCAAGTTTTTCATGAAGAAAAACAAAATATGCAAAACTTGTGTAATGTTTCTAGAATTATGTTCCTGAATGTACACCCAGTGGCATCACATTCATTGTTCGTTTAATCGATTCATTGTGAATCTAATGTATATATTGGAGTTTCAAATTCTAATGTGAAAGCATGTATATAATTAATGAATTCTAAATAAAACCAGTGAATCCACACATGAAATGCATTTTTTACCTCAATAGAGTATATTTAGTGTTCTTTCTTCTGATGAAATGAGTTCAAAACTGGAAGATATAAGGGTAAAATCAAATGAGGATAGTGAGCACTAGTAAAACACCCTTTATTTAGAATATGACCTTGTTGACTAAAAAATTTGTTTGAAGAAACAAATTTCAAATACAAAATTATAACAAAAAGTTGCTGTGGTAACATATTTTAAAGCAAAGGAAATATTTCAAAAGACTCAGACCACACGATAGTCACTACTTTAAAAGACCTGACATAGTAACCCGTGTATATTTTGGTGGAATTATTTAAGATAATCTAAAATAGCATTACATCAGAACACAGTAAAATAGCCTTTCGTTTTTTTGTACAATCGAGCAGAAATGGTGAGTTTTGTTTAATAGAAAACCAAAAACAACATGTCACATAATTTAGTAGGCACCAAACAGTAGCTTGATGTTAGTTTACATTGGAATTACATAGGGAAATGATTTTGTGAATAACTCAGTCAAACTTATCAATTAAGGTAAACAGATGTCAGAACTTAGTCACACTGGTAAAAATCTAAAAACTTCAAAATGTGTGTGAGGTACTAATAAAGATTAAAAACAATTATTAATCATGGTTTAGTATGTCATAAAATTTTCAATCCAACACGAAAAATTAATTTTTCTTTCATGAAATACTATTTGGATGGTAACTGAGAAAAAAACATTTAACTCTTTTATGTAACTAATAAAGATTAAAAATTTATGAAAAAATCAATAGCTATTTCAGTGGAGCAAAATAGCTATTGATGATTTCTTTCACATGTTTTTAATCTTAGTTATATTTTGAAGGTTTTAGATCTTTACAACTATCAAGAATGGCTTAGTATCTCATAAAATTCTCATTTCAACATGTAAAATTAATTTTTCTTTCATGAAATACTATTAGGTTGGTAACTGAGAGAAAAGGTATTTAATATTTTATCCCCAGCCTGAAAATTATCTTACAGGATGTACTATTGTATGAATCTGGATACTTCTTAAGCAGATTATGGTACACATTTATGCAAATTAATTAATATTTTTTGTATATTTATATTCATAAATATGAAAGTAGCAGGAAAATGTTTTGTAATTTAACCCTCCATGTTTTTTGACGAGAAATCTCGTTCATCTAGATCTGGTCAGTTTTGCTAATCAGATACTCTGAGACTAAACTGCCCTATTACTCCAAGGGAAATGAAAATCCAAGTAGGAAAAACAAATTGTTCCTGATGGCAGTTTGGAACAGGTTTTTGTACCAGAGGATGGGTTCTATAGGGCAGTTTTTGATGTAAAGATAACCACCAGGAGGGTTAAAACCCTTTGGATGTTTCAATGCTTAATAGATAGACAAAAAACATGAATAATTTGTTAAAAGAATTATAGGTTAATATAAAAATGTGTATCAAATTTATAGTCATACTCATACTGTCACATCCAAAATAAAATTATAAAATGTTGATATTTTCAAAAATGTGACCAAATACATGATCAATTGTATAAGAAAACATTAAACATTTTTAATACAAGAGACAATCCATTAAAATCATAACCCCTACACAATGAACTCTAAGAATCTAGAGATTTTGTAAAAAAATTCAGATAACCATTTTTAAAATTAAGCCATCATTGCTTTCGTATTTTGAAAAATAATTCATAAATCAAAACTGAATTATTAAATACCTTTAGCACTAATGCAGCAGAACACCATTCATCTTTCTACACAGCTATCAGAAAAAATACATCATGCAGTTGAGAACAATTATACAGGACCTGCCTTTCTTTTTTACTTGAATGAAACTTTAAAAGATATTCTTACTCAATGAAAGGTTAAGATATATAACGACCAAAAGGATTATCATTGGGTAATTTTTAAAAAAGGAAGATGGCTTATTACTTTTTGAAAACTTCAGAGAAATATTGATCAAGTTGAAATGACTTAAATTGAAGTTTAAAACTTCTGTACATCATCTGTTTAATTTTGCACCTTAAATACAGTTGGCCCTGTATTCTGCAAAATGTAGGATGTTAATTCTGTAGAACCCTGATTTTCTCAGTGTATTGTGTTTACCCATTTTGTACATAATTTTTCTCAAGTCCCTACCCTGTATAAACTTGTTTCTTTTATATACATTTTCTTCCATGAAAAACGTCAATTTGGGGATCACTGTAATCACATTGTCAAATAAAACTCAATTCTAGCATTTGAAACAACTTAGTGGTATTGGTACTGAAAATACATTCATACAATAAATGCTTTTAAGTAATATAAGAACAATTAGCAATCTTATATTATAATCTTTTATATATAGGTCTCATAAGTATTTACAAATTTATAATCACTTTCACACATATCAGTTTTAATGACAAATATTACGTCAGAAGATAAGAGTTAAATAAACTGCATAGTCAGTCTTTTTGTTCAATAAGTACCTCATTGAATTAATGTAAAATAAAACAAACTAAAAATCAAGTGTTCAATACTTTGCACATAATTGTGCAAGAATATTTTTCTCCCTAAACTTTTTAAAAATTTCATACTTAGTAGTGAGATATATAGATATGTATATATACAATTTCATGAAAGACAAAGCCAGTAAAACCATCTTTAGCTAATACATTCATCCTCAGTAAGCAAATATGAAAGTGAATCTCTCACTACATGATAAATTATGTTCTTGATTTGCAACTTATCCTCATGATTTGTGTGTGTATCAGACAAATTTCTAAATTCCTGTGTCAATTTAAAACAATGTGCAATGTTTTCTGGTGAAACAAAATCCTCAGCCACTTTCACGCAACTGTGCAAATTGCGAACTTGATGTGGTGCACCAGCGGGAATAAAAACAGCATCTCCGAGGCATTGGGCGATAGCATAACCTTCCACACCGTATTCTCGGTACAGCCGGAGTCTGAGTTCAGCGTCAATGTACCAACTCTGGTCGTGAATGGGATCATGATGAGCTTCCAGTTTCTCACCTCTTTCGATTGCAATCTTAGTGAGCATGTCCCGAATCTTGTCTGCATCTCTGGCATTGTAGATGTGCCATAACGCTCCAGGTTTAGTGGCTCTCGTTCTTACTCTGGATCTCATCAGCGAGTCACAGCCTCCTTCATCAATAGCCTTCAATGCCTCTTGAATATGCAGTTGGGCATTCCCATCAGAAGGGATGCCTACATACACCATGACATTAACAGCATCACTGATATCTAAATGGAGGTTGGTGGTTCCTTTAGTTGGATATAAAGCAGACCCATAGGCATTGTACATTTTCGGACCAAGATCAGGTCGAACAAATGAAGATGGCAATCGTCCAGCAAGATTAAGAATGCCATCTCGGTGAGTGTATTCAGGTAAAGGTAAGCCCTTCATCAGATCGTCATATCTGGTCGGAAGCTTTTCACTGAAGTCTTCGCCAGGAGGCCAATCCTTTAATTTCAAAAGCATATACTCACCACTTTCATCTGTAAGTCTTTTGCCCAAATTTTCGAAACCTTCCCAGAACTTTTTCATAGGTAAATTTTTTAACACAGCTCCAGTTTTGCAATCCACTAGGTCATTTTTCACTTCGCCAAAGTCCCTGCAAAAGCTATCTGGATGCCAGAGGTTCATATCTAGTCTTTCATCTACACCCTTGACTAATATCGGTTGACCTCTTTTCCACTGCTCTTGGAATAGAGACAAATTGTCGTGATGATCTGCTTTATGTAGGAACAACAGACGTCCATTACAGAACCACGAATGTGGCACTTCAGGAAATGACAATTCACTTTCTATTTTGGTGTAGATGCGAATGGGGAGAGGATCTCTGCCACTAATGGGTTGAGGGTACCTTTGACTGAAATGTTTGACTAAGCTTTTATCACCATTGTTACTTTGACAATTAGTAACACTAGAAATTATGTCATCTAAAGAGAATCCTGTAACTTCACATCCAGGTGCAGATAAATTTTCATGCCAATCTTGTATAAGAGTATCCTTTAAGATGAGTTTTAAATCTTCATAGCTATTAAAATTCTCATCAGCTAATCTGGATTTTTTGTTAATGTTCTCCGAATTTAGATCTGATTCCTCTAACCACCGCAAAGCAGAACCAGACACTTCTACATCTAAATCATCGTAACTAATATTTGTCAAAAACAAATTTCGTTCAAAATTGAAATACTGACTTTTCTCAGACGAAAATGATTTTGGAATGCAACTCATTATTTGCTTGTTAATACCAGTTGAAACGAGTTTATCAGGAGCTGTGACTTTCTGAGGATTGCATTTACAGAAAGATGGAATATTCCATTTTGATCTGGCTTTGTGTAGCAAATCTCTCATGATCCAAAGAGCCTTACCAGCAATAATTTGTGCCATGACTAAGCTATCCTGTTGGTGAGATTGGCGTTGGGAGCACAACAGCCAATTGTATTCATCTCTATCTCGTGGCTGGTCTTCGTCATCTTCTGCGACAACACCCTGCTTCCGAACTTTATAGCAGTCGATACAAACAGCAAAACCACAGATAGGGCACACCCAGTGAATGTTGAAGATTGTAGTTGAACATACATCGCACATTTCTCGGACACCCTGAACTATTCTTTTCCAAGTCATGACTTGATGCAGTCCGATATGAAGAGACAGTGCTTCTTTCTCTTGCTCTATAAGATCACAGAACTGATCACCAGTATGTTCCACCAAAGATTTTGATGTTTCAAGATTTAAGTCTTTTGGCTTGTCTTGGGGTTGAGGTAGCCATTGACTTAGATGTTCGGCTATAGCATCAGAAGGGTTTGAAAATCCAGCATTTAAAATGACCCCATTCTTATTATAGCACAGCTTGCGATACTCCATGAATCGGCAGTAAGAATGGTTCATCCTGCGGCTGTTACGGTAAAGAGCAATTCGACATTCACGACATTTTGATAGCTTTGGAGCTACATCGAAGCAAAAAGAGTTTTGCAAAAATGGCACCTGTGGTTTCAAATTATAAAACAAAAGATCTTTTAAAGGTTCAATGTTTGGAGGTTTATCAGATAAACGTGGCCTACCACGGCGACGGATTACATTTATAGGTGGCTTAATCTTCTTTTTCTTATGGGATCTAGCTGGCAAATCAGGATTTCGTTTCTTCTTATGACTTGCTTTGGTAGGTTTTGTATCTTCAACAGAATCTGGTCTGCCAGACTTAATCTTAGCTAATTCTAACTTAATATTTTGAGCTATTTCGTCCTTTTTTACATCTCGAGAAGTATTGTGATTTGGCTCATCTGTTTTCTGATCAAGGTTATCTTCAGATTTATTTTCATCGGATATGTCATGTTCCAGATTTGGATTTGACTCTTCATTGTCGCTCTCTGGATTTGATTTTACATTGGCTTTAAAGATTTTATCATCCGAACTTTCTTGGGGATCTGAATGCTTTTTCGAGCTTTTACTGTCTAAGTTCTTTTTCAGCTTTGAATCCAAATCTGGTTTAGAGGCAGCTGCAATTTTTCTAATGTCTTCTTCAATATCATTGTTTTCCTCACCTCTCTTCTTACTTTCAAACTCTTCTTTAATACTTTTACGAAGGACGCCTCCATTCTTCTTTTTCGGTCTTCCTATCTTCAATTCTGGTTCTTTGTCCTCATAATAAGAGCCCTGTGATACATTACTACATCTCCGAGGAATTCTTCTCTTGTTCGTTAAAAGGGAGCTCTGTTGAGAGTGTTTCCTGAGTAAAACTTTGGATTGTTTAAGTAAAGAGTTGTCACTCTTTTTACACTCAAACCTCTTGCGAAGTTTTCTGATCTTCAATCTACGTGTCTCCTTACGACCAGAATATATCTTTGAAACATGGGCATCACTTGATTTTATATGAGAGCGACTAGGTAAGGATTTTTTCACTTTTGAAGACATCAAAACCTTTTGCTTTTTGCTTTTCGTCTTTTTAGAATTCTCTGAAGAGGAAGAAGACTCGCTTCCCTTGTACTTTTGCCTATGTAAAAAAGGATGTTTACCAAGCTTCCTGATCAATTCCCCTTGAACTCTAGCCGTTCTGTTAGGGCGGTTGGTGGAAACTGAAAGATTGTCTCCATCACTATCAGAGTCAAGAGTGATCAAAATGGGCTCACTTTTTGTTTTTCTTGCATCGGAGTCACCTGCACTACTTCCACTACTTCGTGCTTTGGTTTGACGGCGCTCGAGTTTCCGCCTCCGTAATCGCGTTGAAAAAGACGGTGGATTGATGTCTGATATTGCAGAATTAACGTCATCAGACAAAATTTCCAGTCTATCGTCAGTTGATTCAACGCATACATTGTCCTCCTCATTGCTACTATTACCGTCTTCTGATGTGGCAGAGCGTTTAGGCATACTTGGGGGATTTTCATGAGAAGCACTAGTTCCACTTTCAGACGGGTTATTGCGCGATTTCCGAGAAGACGAGCGACAAAGCTTTTTCACTTTTCTCTTCGCTTTGTGCGAATTCGAATCTTCAGAAACTACATCATCATTTGATTGGAGAGATCGACTATTTTGATCAGAGCCATCATCAGAGTGCGCACGAGACATAGCTATCTTCGAAGTCGTTTCCAAATAATTAAATGACGGTATAATGAAATACCAGCTACATTTCACTCAATATCATAATGTAAACAACTCATCTACGTAAGTGGCATCTGGATTTTCTAAACCGTGTTGTGAAGGTAAAAAGAAAAATTCATATGGCCGATTCTCATTTCACGGTTCGAACACAAGATTTTTTTATTTGATTATTTATCATTACTAAAAGTATCATTTTCTGACAGAAAAAGCGAAGTTTTAAACATAAATATTTATCAGCATCATAAGCAGAACCTATCGGAAGAGCAGATGCCAACCAGATTGTTTTTTTGCAATATCCAAAAATAATCATCGTTGCCATTTGTGTGAAGTTGCTCGAAATCCTTTAATGACTGATTAAGGTTTTGAAAATTATCGAAATAGCATCTGAAATACTACACCAGAAATATTTTAGTCAGTAGTATAATTTTTAAATGCTGCAATTTTAGAATTAAATCTAAGTAAAAACAACTTTGTGTTTCAACTTTGGTTACTGGATGGCAACCTTACAATGAAAATTGATAAAAGCGGTATTTCAAATCTAAAAAAGTAAGTTTTCGTTTGAATATGGAATTTCCTGTCTTTTTGTTTTCTGCAAATATTATCTTTGTCAAAATATTTTTCTGAACAAATCGTTTGCAGTTGAATATCCTGTAGGACTTTAAGAGAGTTTATAAAATGTATTAATGTTATATCTACATACATATTCCGATGTCTGTTTCACAACTATTTTTAGTAGCTATTTCCATCATCTCAAGACGAAAAAAAAATAATTTCTGTAATTTTTTTATTTCTTTTGTTCGTTTACAATAATTGGTTCTTTATTTATGAACTAAAAAATAAATTTCCTTCATGAAATGAACCAGGAGAGAAAAAAATTCTACTTTTATCTGGAATGAAAGGTTCTTTTTGTAAGCACAGATCTGCCTTTGTAATGTGTTAACACTGTAAATTAAATAAATTGGAATTTTAAATTTAAAAAATTATCATTTTTTCATGCACACACCTGTTTTAATGTATTCACATTACAGAATTGTGATGGAACAACACCAAATTGTGACAGCCCATGATAATTAACCAGTGCTTTATGAATAGCATTCCCACTTACCCTTAATTGATGTTTAAGATGATTTTCATGTTAAGATGTAGAAAGTTTTTACTCTTCTAATGTGGAAACTTGAACTTCAAATTTGACATCTTTTGTTCCTAGAAGATCACTTGCTCCATAATTTTTTTGACAGAGTAGTAAAGGAAGAGCTGTTTTATTTATTTATTATAGGAATCAAATTAAGCAATTTCGTTCTCACTGAAAAAAATTATAATTTGTCTTGTTTTTTGCAGTTTAAAATGGCCTGCATAGTTTTGAATGCTCCAAACGAAAATGATTTCAGTGATAAATCAGAAAGAAATTCAATTGATGGTCGTGAAAGTCCTGCCTATTCTAGAATTGGTAATTTTTGATTTTGTAAAAATTGTTATTAACTTTTAATGTTGACTTTGTTCTGAATATGTTGTTACTTTTAACCAGAGAACAAGAAAAACCAGTGGATGAACTGAGCACAATTTCTATGTTTCTCAAAAGAATTTTCGAGATTTCGCACACATACATTAGGTCTGTTGGTAGAGAAAAGTTGATTCAGGTTTCGAAAAATCCCAAAATTGTTTGTTTAACAGATATGAATGTTTTTTCAGTGGAGGCCATTTTGTTGAGATCATTTGTGTTTCTTTTTTAAAACGGCATTATTGAATTGAACCAGTTAAGCAAACATTTTAACAAGTTCCTCATATTATATAGATGTGTAATTTTGCTCCACTTGATATTGTCTATACTCCCTTAATTTACCAATTAAGTGACTGCCTACAAGTCAAAATAATAATTCCCTGAAAAATAAATTAAGATAGAAGCATAAGAAAGCGATGATTAAATAATCAAATATTAAAATTAAACAAAAATAATTAGTAAATTATTTCAATTATTATAATTAAAAATAATTTTTCGATTTTTAATTAAATATTGATTTAAAGAATTGTTTTATTAAATAATCACACAAACAGTAATTAACACAAAACTTATTAATGAGCCAAAAAATTAAATCAAATGAATTTTTTTATTCCTACAAATAATGAAATTAAATATTGAGTAAAGGAACTGCTTTGATAAGTAATTAAATATTAATGTAACAATTATCCTATTGTTAGTTAACAAAAATTGTCGGATAGTTATAATTCCCTCCCCGAAAAACGAAAATAAATATTAAATTAAAAAACTACATTATTAAACAATCAACTAGTAATATTTCAAAAATTATCCAATTAATTTTTGAAAAATTAATTATAATTCTTGCAAATAAAACTAAGTTAAAAATCCAATTATTTGCAAAACTAAAATTATAATTCAATCAAATATTAAATAATAAAACACAATGAGGTTAAAATAAAATCTTACATAAGTAAAACTCGATTATAAAGAAGCAGAAAAATGACAATTAATTGGAGCAGAAATCATAATGTTATGAAACTTTAATCGAAACAATAAAATACAAAAATCAGTAGATCAAAACAAAATTGAGCAAATTTCAAACCTATATAATGCAATAAAAAAAAATGAAATATTTGAATTTTGCCTTGTAATTGAAATGCTGAAAAAGCAAAAGAACAGGAAATGGCTGGTTTGATGGGACAGGATTCCTAATGTTAAATTCATCCTCAAACCAATTTTCTCTATTTTCACAATTATCCTCCTGGAAAGCATTTTTTTCTCACAACTAGGGCACATGTGCACTCCAAATCTTGAAAATGCATCTACATTTTGACATTAGCGATCAAGCTCTGACAATCCTCTGTAGAAAAGAATAATTTCATTCAAAAAATCCAAATTTTGATAGACCTTACAAGTGACAAGCAACAGCCTCACATTTACATGTTTAGTCTTAAACTAATGTGTTAACATCATTGTGATTTAATTAACATAATATATTACATAAGACAATTTCAACCTAAACAGCAATCATTTTATAAGTTACTACTTTTGTTATTTTGGGCTCTACACATTTTATTCTTATTGGAATCATAAGGCTAACTGACATTTAGTTTTAATGATTTTGATTAAAAATTACAAAGAACTTCACCAAAAACATCTTGTATGTTACCTTTGGTATGAAAAAATTGCATGTTTTTGTGTTAAATTCTTATTACATCAGTTTTATTAAATTATAGTTCTCGGAAAATTTCAAATGTTCTGAAAAATTAATTATGTTAATTCCAAGGGAATGTGTAATTTCTGTTATGGCCAGACTGACTCTTTCTCCATTTGTTGACTAACCTCAGATTGACTGCCCTATATCTGCAATTTAGTTATATATCTGCTTATCTGTTATCTAATATCTGCTTATTAATGTTATTGCAATGAACTAATTTGTAAAAATTTATGTTTAAGTCTTGCTTCCAAAATTCTATATTTCACCACTCTAAATTAGACTATTTAGAAATACAGCCCATCAAGAGACATTGATTGATTATTTATCATTAAAATGTTCCCAGCTGTAACAATAGCTTTTTGTGTGCCTAAAAATATATTGTACTATAGTGTGGTGCTGTGAAGTATTTTCAGCTTGATGTTAAATTTGTTGCAAAATAAAAGATTTGGGGATCAAAATATCCCATATTTTGGTGTCCTTGATTTTACTGCTCTAGACTGTAGTCTACTCAACTAATTTAGAAAAATGTTACTCTTTGTAACATAAAAACTAAAATGGTAATAATCAAATGACTCAAATAAACTTAAGAGATGGAATTTTCATTAAATTTATTTAGTATTTTGAATACAGTATTGCATAAGTAACAGAAGTTTTCATTCATTAACTCCTGTGCATTTATTTTTAGCGCATTTTTCTTTGGAATATTGATAACAGAATTTACTTTCTAGATTTACCACACAAATATATACTACTAGTACATTAGCTATATAATGCTGACATAATTTGTGTTTGCAATTTAGAATTGAAAATCCTCAAAACTCATCTGCAAATTTTCAGAACATAGCTTCCTAGCAGTTCCTTTATCATACATAGTATACTCAAACAAAAATTGTTCCCAAGTCTAAAACAATAGTATGATGCTATGTTGATATGTTAAATAAAGTTCAATTCTACATGCATGAATATTATTTGTCTTGCCTGTGAGAAATATGTAATATGTACGAAATTTGATAAATGTTTGTATTAATGCAAATTTATTTTGTTTCCTGACAGCCTCCTCTGCAAGTGTGTCATCAATTGCTTCTTTTCCTGAGTATGACTTGAGACCAAATCTTAAAATATCAGATATTAAGAAAAGACTTTCTGATTTGATTCATTCAAGGGGTCCAGATTTAATTCAGGTAGTATGAAACTAGTATGGTAATACTGATTTATAAAGAAAACTAACAGACTTGTGCATAGCATCAGTGCTAGATTAAATATCTATTGATGGCAAAGGAGTGTTGTTACTATATTTCACCTTATTTATATAGCATATTCACTTACTTCATTTGGAGATTTCCAAATGAATTAAGATTATCTGAAAATATATAATAGCATTTTGTGCCTTCTTATTGCTGTTAATTCATATTTCCAAAGAAATGCTTGACCAAAAATGCTTGGCCCTTCAATCATATTACCAAGCAGAGGAAGGTTAATACAATATCATCATCTATATTATTTCCATAGTATAGATCGCTTTTACCCCTCTTACATGCGATGAATCTTAACAAGTGAGATATCAAAAGAAAGTGACTATCCCGGAGCATTTGCGAATCCTTTCTATTTCTCCAAGGTGTGCAGAGGGGGCTAAAAACAATTCGAAATCCCCATAGGAACAACATTGAGTGTAAAACAATTGCAGTACGCAACCCGGTTTGTTTTACCAGTATTAATGGAAAAACAACTTTTCTAATAAAATTGTTTTACCAGTATTACTTGGAAAACAATTTTTTTCGGCATCCATATTATTTCTATAGTATAGATCCCTTTTACGACCTCTTACACGCGACGAATTATTTATGTATTGAATTGGTTTTTCATTTCTTTCCATAATATCAGTTATTTATGAATATGTGATTTGATGATATAAGGATATTAAACGACGCATGTTCCATGCAAGTTTAAGATTTGAAAAAAAAAATTTAATATACAACTTAACAATTTTTGTGAATTTTAGAGTTTTTGGCATAAGAATTACGTGCTTTACACAAATGGTTGGAATAACACTAACAGTGATCTCAAGGAGGAAGTGTTGTAAATAGTGATTGAATAAACGTTTTTGATATTTTGGATATAAAAAAAATTCACTTACATCTTTAACCCTTACAACGGATGGGGGTGGAATTGTTCATGTGAGAATTCTCGCACGGCATACTAGTTAGCAATATAATTCTGAACCTTGGTAGTAAAAGGCCAATGTCTGAATTCTACGATTTTGAGTTATATCCATAAATAACTAGCTTCAAGGTAATGAAATTTATAATACAAAAAGTGTCAATGTCCTGCTGTCAATGCATTATGAAAGAATCAAAACAGTTTTTTGTATGCTGTATTGAAAATTAAAAATGTAAAAATTACTTAATTAGATATTATCAGAAACTTGGGAGAAAATAGCCCTTGGCCCTTTTTCTACCAAGGCATGGAATTATTCGGTTAAAAAGATAGATTCCCATTAGACTAAAAGGAAAAATTTGGCATTGGAAAATTCAGATGCATGTGCTTTCAATTTAGTTTTGATTCTAAAACTATTCTTAATTCCACTTTCAAATTTTGAATTTAACCTATTACTCTAATTGATTAACCAAAACAGTTTTGTACCACTTTTTTAGTATGAGTTTTGTTTTAAAGGCATTTGTTGCCACATTATTGAAACTGTTAAATGGAAAATTAAAATCATTTTTTTATTTATGTATTTCTGCTATTGAAATTGTGAGTTGCCTTCATTATAACAGAAATTGTCTTCACTTTTCATATTATATCAAAAAATGGTGTCACAAATTTCTACATTAAAAGTACAGTAAATTCATGGTAGCTAAATTGAGCCCTGGTATTGTAAATCTAGTCATAAGTTAAATTTTATTATAGTAATGAAATATGATGTCTTAAAATATTTTCATTTTAGGCATGCAAGAATTTTGACAGAAGATCAACAAAGAAAATACCTAAAGCTCAGTTTAGACAAGTACTCCAGACATTTTGTTTCCCAATTACTGCAGCACAGTTTGATTCATTATGCAATGAGGTCAGACTTATTTTGTACAAGTTAGTGCTTAAATTTGAGAAAATTGAATAAAATATCAGGAAGCGATTTTTCTTTCAAATTATAGGGAAAATTAAACTGATATATTAGAAATTTCTTCTAAAAGATCTAAATCTTATCACAACATAATTTATTTGTTACTCATAAAGAGTCAATAAAAAGGTTACAATAGTAGTGATATCTCCCAATAAATAATTGGTTTAAAATATTTTATAAATGCATTTTATTTTCATCAATTTCTCCTCTAATTTATGAATCTCTAAGTTTCCACGAAAATTTAATCCTTTAAAAGTATACTTAACTATTGCAAATAAAAAACATTTGGTTACTATTCCTCATACGTGTTGTAGGCATATTTTGATCATGAATATGCAATTGTATGTTTGACTTTTATTGCTACTTTGTAAATGTAATGTTCTAAATGTGCCAATTCTTATGTTAAGTACCCTTGTACGTAAGTACATATAGATATTTTAACTCTGATAACTATATGGCTTTTATTGATGTGTTAATAGGGGAACTTTTCCCATCCAAGTTGTATATTCAATTAGGAATAGAAATTTCAATTTTAATTAATTCAATATACTTTGTTCATATGCTTATTTGAAGTGCTGAGATTGAATCAATTTCTGAAGTTGATGCTTTTAGAAATGATTTAATCTGTTTTGTTATCAGGGTTACTTGATCAAGAAAATACAAAGGTTTCTTGTGAACATTGAAATGCTTTATCATATTAGAAAATCCTTGAAAATAAATGCAAACTAAAGTCGTTTTGAGTACTTTTTGACATTCCGATGCTTCTATGAACATCTTTTTAGTACAGTGAGAAAAAATTATACTGATATAAAATTTAAATTACATAATAATGCATTAGAATATCTTTTGATTTCTGAATTTAGAATGTCTAGTGCTTGTTTTCAACATACTTTTCATCATATTTGTAAAAAGACAAAATCTTAAGTTTCGCAATAATTCAGCTTTCCCCAGAATCGTAAAATGTTTTTGTCTTAATTAAGAAAAAGATTTGCTTCTTTATAAAATCTTGATGAGCAATCTTTGAAGAAATCGCCTTACACTCTGTACAGCAAGGTTTTATGTAAGTGCACAGGTTTAAAATGTATATTTGTTCCACTAAGCATTTTGATTTGGATAGCAAATGTTTTAAAACTTAAAGAGGTCTGAAAATTGTTATTTGTAACAATGTATTACTCTTTATTGTATTTCAGCTTCAAGTGAACCAATCTGGAAAATTGAATTATGTTGATTTTTTTACAAAATTGACCAATGGAAAAAGATTTGTTGTTAGAGGAATACCTGAAAAGTAAGTTAATTTCAGGTATCGAATGAAAATAAATTGGTTTAGGGTAAAATTCCGTTTTTTGTTCTTAAATTAAACTATATTTTATTTTGAAATTAAAACAATCCCTTTAAAGATAATCGTTTCTTTAGTTTCGCATTTAGTATGTTTTAATATCCAAATTTATTAACTTCTGTTCTGTAAGTTTCCTAATTGCTGTACTCCTGTTTTAGGGTCTCTGATGATCTATCCATTGATGAGGTAGAATTGAGAATAAAGAACAAGGTATTATTCGAGTTGTACACATTTTTATCTTTTCTATATAGATTTGGGGGTCACTGCCTTTGATGGTTCCGGTTCTGGCTTCCAGAAGAACCCCAACTCAAATGCTGGCTAGCAGCAATCAATTATTCTGTTATTTTTTCAGCGTGTTATCAACTGTGCAATAAGCATTTCAGGAACAAGGAAACATAATTTATTCAGATGTAACAATTAATACTGGTAAATGAATAAAGAGCAAATGGTTTGACATGCATTTGGAGAAAAGTTGTGCAACACTGCTAGTCGAAGAATTCTTAAAGCGAATAGTTGTAACGATAAGAATATTCTTAATGCAAACAGTTGCAACGATAAGAACACCAATTCTAGAGATCTTAAGTGCTGCCACATAGTGAACACTGACATTGTTACTAAACTTTTACATTCCTTTCAAGCAAAGTAAGCCAATTTAAAACAACTTGAGTTAAATGTATAGATTTTTATTAAAAAAAACTTCGTTTAAATCAAACTTTAGATGTTCTTTTTTCTTAGTTAAAGTTTAATAATATTGAAAATGATAGGTTGGTTATACTTGAACTGATGTCCTTTTAAGAAGGAATTCATTATTCCTATTAAATGAATCAGCACTGTTGATTATTTGTTTTCAGTATGTTACAAACAAGCATTGGATGCCCCTAACTTCTTAGCTTAGTTAACAAACTCTCCTGCAGATAATCAACTAAGCCTAAATACAAAGAACCTCTTAATGTTTGCAAAAGTGAAATTACAGGTATGATAATGCTTGTTGAGTATTTTCCTACGAGATGGCGCACGGACAACCCAACCACTCGGGGGTGTCACAGCGCCTGCATGTTTAGGTTCAAAGGGGCTGCTTAACCACCCCCGGTTTTCTTGTTTATCTGTCACTTGTGAGGGGACCGCCTGCTGAGAACCAACCTCACAGCTTCGCTCTCTGTTGTTACTAATAAACACCTGTTATTTGTTAATTCTGAGTTCTATTCTGTTAAATTCATCAAGCACAGAACGGGATCGATTGACGTGTCCAAACAATACTTGTAATGCATAATGGCTGTTACAGGTATGATAATACCTGTAATTTTGAAAACTCAAGTAAAAACAATAATTATTTTGTTTCGAGAAAACATTTTATCCCAGGTTTGTCTTTAAAATGGGGAAACTCATTTAGGTCTTAGTGTTTGTGTAGAATACAAGAAGCCATCTAATCACTGTTGCTACTGCTATATTTGTAGAATATTTTCAGCTTGCAGTTTTTACACTCCAAACTTAGAAACAAGTTGGGTAATGAAAAGGCAAGAAACAGGAAGGGATAATTACAATTTATGTAGTTATCATTTAGAAAAATTTATTAAGTGTATAAAATTTTAAATTAAATTTCTCTCTTTTAAATGGGATTTTATTTATTCAAATTAAAGAATAAGAAGACCCACAAGATTAATTATAGTTATTTAATCTCTTAAAAATTTGCCCTGATATATTTCTTGAAACCTTGGTATATATTCATGTTCAACATACATCAATTTCATCTAGAAACTGCACCGTAAATTCTTATGTCTAACAAGTTTAAACTTATAGGAGTAACAAATTAATTTAAATCATAAAAATCCAATTTAAAAGAAAAAATGAGATTTTTGTGTTTAAAGGAAATCACGATTTTTTAACACCCTGCCTTCAAGTATATTGTGTCACATCAAGTTTTTTTTTTTTTTTAAATCGTTGAGGTTCATTTTCTGGGTTAACATATAGGTAAGTTCCTATGTTTAAAATTGTTTGTACATTTAATAAAAACAGTAGTAACTAACTCAAATTCTTCAAAACGAAATTGATCTTATTGAAAGCCATGATTATATATGTAATATATTATGAGGTGTGAGTACTTCCAATGATGATTGATTTTGTTCGTTAGCTTACTTTGCACATGGTAAGAATTTTGAAAGATTAATCTAAATTATTGCATACCTAATGAAATGTCATTTTTTTCACTTAGATAATGCCAAGACTTTATGATGTTGTTCGGGCTTTTTGGCTGTTTGATATCAACAAAGATGGTTTAATCCAAAAAGCAGAATTGCGCAGGATCATTAGAAATTATAGTTTTGATTTAAGTGATGATTTATTTGATAAGTAGGTTTAAATTATAGGTTATATTCATTGTAAATTTAAACTTATAGGCTACTAATTATGAACACATTTATCCTACCCTCATTTTAGTTTAGTACTTATTTTTTGTGTGTTCCATAAAACTGGTTATTTTCTGAATTTTCCCTCACAATTAGATTGTACTATTGATTATCACTGTTTAAATTGTAAATTGAAACAAATAGGTTAATATTTAATGATTTTTTTCCGTAAGAGTGTATATTATTTGAAAAACAATAAATCAATTATTTAAATTCTGATTATTAAAAGCCCACTGATTATCTCCAAATTTCTATTTTCATAACCATTTCTTTTTGTCTATTGACATTCTCTGTTTAGAAATAATTGAAGTTTTCTTATCTTTTATTTTATTTTAGTCTGTGGAAAACCTATGATCCGAAACACACTGGTGTCATTAAATATAAAGATTTTTTGATTAAACTCGGCATAAATGCAGATAGATATGAGAAATACATGCCATCTGAAACAGTTGCTCAAGCTTTATGCTGGTCTGATGAAAAGGCTAAGGCAGCTATGGATGATATTAGGTAAAACTATTTTAGACTGAAACTAATTTGTTCCATAGAGAAATCAAACTATAATTTTTTATCAGCCTTTGTTGGTTTCATACTTGTATTTCTTACATTATTTGATATTGGTTATGTTTGTTATTGTTCTTTTAAATAGCTATTAAAACACTCGTATACTGTGCTCAACTAGGTGGTACCTGTAATCAAAAGTGTGGGAAAATGTATACGGACTTGATATTAATTGAGTTAAGAAGATTAACGACTTTTTACATTTATCACTACTCATATTTCGTTGTTGATTTCAAATGCTGCGAAATTCATAACGAATTCCATTATTATGCTGTAATAAATAAAAATATAGATTTAAATAGTTTTTATGAACATGACATTAAAATTTATAGTTTCAAATATTGATTAATTTAAGTTCTTGTTTATAGTTTTAATTATTTAATTAAATTCAGTTTTCATTATATATAGGTAAGTGTTTTTCTTTGATTCAAGTAAATTTATTCATAAAATGCTTCAATTTTTCTTTGGCAACTGAAGACTAAAAAGCTTTAAATTATACAAATAGAAATGCTAAGATTATATGTCAGATATAAGAATCTTGTCAAATAATATATAATATTCTTTTGCCAAAAAATTAACGAAGAAACTGGTCTTTGATTTTAACCTGTTGACTCAGGAATTCGTGATTTTCTAAGGGGCCATCATTTGTCAGTGGATATACCCACTGTGCTAGCAACTTGTGAGTTGTAGGCCGCACAGGTTCAATTCCTCCCAGGGTGTATTTCTCTCTTCTGTGTCAGTAAAACTTTGTATGTGTATGTCTATTGACATTATCTGTCTTGTGTTTGGCACAGCATGGCCAAATATGTCCCTTGTTCCATAAAACTCAACCAACCTGATTTTCTAAATCACATCTGACATCTGCAAATCCTATTTCAGTTTTTATTTGTAAACCTTTGTTTGAGTCATACTTTATTTTAAACAATTTAAAGTATTTACACTCTTAATTCATAAACACTTAGCTTTTACTTTGAAAAGCTAACAAACAAGATAGACAATTAGTGTTTATGTACCACAAACAAGTTCAATATGTTTCCAAAATAATATTTTCATTTAAAAAATTCCAAAAAGTATTAACTGCGTTATTCAGAATGGAATTTGAAAGTTTAATAATTTATCAAAGGGTAGATTCCATAGTTTGTCTAAATCTTACAGGCAGTATCACATTGCCTTAATGTTAAATTTTACATGCTTGTAAAATTTAATCTACTTCATTTTAGGAAGTGTTAGAGAAATATATTTGACTTTTTAGATATTACATAGTTGCCTATATTAGGAGACATACTTTATTTCATTCTGTTAAAAATGAATTTGTGATCTCAATTTAATTATGCGACAGAATGTATGAAATATACATGTACTAGCAGACCCATGCATGGCATCTGCTCTTCAGTTTCTTAATTCTTAATATTTATTAATGGCAGTATTGTTACTCATATTTCATCTTATTTAAATCCATTTATAATGTGTATTGACATCCATATACACAGTTCATATATCTAAACGAAACCAAATTAGTCAAAAATATGGAACATAATTTTGTTTGTATCTTTCAAATTTTCACTAACTGATGTTAATTCTGATTTCAATAAAGTGCATGGTAAAATGTTCACACCTCAGTCATGTTACAATTAGCTTCTGATCTTCCACTTCAATAGTATCTAATTCACTTGCTCAGAGGCGATTTGATATGTTTTGACCTCTAAACCTATTTTTGGGATTGCTCAGGTTTTCTCTTCTTCGTTAATTTCTATCTTCCAGATTTTTCATTGCTTTCTGTAATCTAACTCCTGAAAAATTTCATTAGAGCAGGGAGAGCTCTTCTGTGCAGTTCTAGAAATATTATGCAGGTCAAATTAAGCATGTTTGAAATTTGCACAAAATTAGCATATTAATCTCTTAAAAGTTGGTTTTATATTACTTATTCCTATTTGTTGCCATTCATCAAAATACAAATAATGCCAATTTGTGTTCTACGTATATTCATGATATATATATGGATATATATATATATATGGATATATATATATATATATGGATATATATATATATATATATATATATATATATATATATATGGATATATATATATATATATATATATATGGATATTCTTACTCTGCAATCAAAGTTTGTTCATCATCAGTTTCAAAATGCTTTAGCTTAAACATTTCCAAATTCTCTTACATTTTTAGTTGTGAGCAGAAAAGTCGGAGAGCTGCTTTGGAAAACAGGGATGATCCTGCTATACAAGGCTTACCTATAGAAGAGATTATGGATGTTTTCATGAACAGAGTATGATAGTTTTTAGAGGCACTATGAAATAGTTTTGAGTTCACTACTATTTTGTTTCAAATAGGCATTAAAGGAGTTTGAACCCCAAATGCTCAAAAATACTGTATTTAGGTTTGGATAGTATATTTTGTGTTCTATCAAATAATAATTTTTCTTTCAACTCCAGAAGTTTTAAATAAATCATCGGTTTTGAGCAGAAACTTATTAACTGACAAAACAAAAAATTTACTGTATAGCTGTTTAAAGATTAATCATTGGATTTTTAGGTCAAAAAATAAATATTACAAGCATTTTTATAGTGTTATCCATCTTCTAAACAAGTTACAGTATGACAATGTATTTCTCATCATTTTCATCAAGAATTCCAAGTGTCTCCAGGAAAATGTCAGTTGATATGTTTGTGTTGTAAACCAACGATATAGATAAAATTAATGATCAGCTTAAACTCAGCTTTGAATGAATTTATTTTATTAAATAATTTGGGCTTCTTTTTAACCATTTTTATCCCAATCAAGGGATAAAAATGATTTATATTTTGTTTTAACCTGCTCTCTACATTTTCAATGAAGGCAACCCTCCAGCTGTTAATTGACATCATTACTGCACAGCCATTTTAACTATTTCCTCTGTCTTATTTAACTTGGAACTAATGAAACACCACAACCTTACGAAAAAATCAGCTCATTGTCCATTGAACAAGGTGTTTCAATTAATGCTCCATTAAACAGTATTTTGTCTCAATCAAGTGAAGATGATTTCCTCTTTAAAATACATTACAAATATGAATTGGTCCTTATGAACTAGTTACCCCATTAATGAGACAACTGTATAATTTATTATTAATTTTCCCCTGTTCATTTCATAATATAAGATTAATTAACATTAAATTATTGTTTAGTTTTGATACCACATTTTATATGAATACAATATTTAAGAATTCTAAAGTTTTATTTCCGTATGCAAGTAGAATTTAAAAAGTATTAAATGCTTCATATTTGCAAAAAGGACTTAAATTTAAACTAAATAGATTTGTGTAGGATTTTGTTGCATGTATACTTTCTGTTCACTTCATATTTCCTAATGCAGCTGCAAAGAAGAGCCAAGGTGTTGAAGAATACTTTTAAATTATTCGATTATGAGAAAAATGGTCAAATAACACTCTCTGACTTTCATGGAATTATTAATTTCTTTGTTTTGCCAATGTCTCCAACTTTATTTAATCGGTTATCAAAAAGGTCAGTTAAATTTTTCGTATAATCTTTATATTTGAGAAACATTAGTTGTACATGTCAGCTCAGATTGGATATTTACATTGTGTCTTCATTTCTACTGGAATATTACTGAACAGTTCATAGTATAATTCAAACATGTTAAGAATGTATGCATAATTTTCCTTCAGAATTAATACTATTATGCGATTTATTTTAAAATATAAATTAAAACTGTTTGCAGGAATAATTTAAAGTAATAAATATCTTAAAAATTAGTCTAAGTGAAATTTTTTAGTTTGCAATAACAAACTACAATTTGTATTTTTGATTTGCATTATATGCCTGTTACAGCAACAATATATGTGTTATTGTTTGTTACACTTATAAATAAGCAAATAACATTTTTTATTTTATCATTCAGATAATTGCTATTAAATATTTTAAGTTATTTGAAAAGTCGCTCAATAATAATCATGCACACTAAGTTTTCATATAGATATGTTTTGATGATGTAACTTTCATTTAATAACATAATTTGAGCTTTTTGGATTCATATCCTCCACAAACATGTGAAAAACATTAAAAGAACATGTTAAATAAAATTAAGGAAAGCTGTCTAGCTGGTATAGTGGTCATAGCACTTGTCTGCCACCCAGTAGGTCACAGGTTCGAATCCTGGTTTGTAAGCACATGGATGTTAGTGATTGCCCTTAGGAGTAGCAGCGACTTATCTATTGGATGTTCCTTCACTAGTAGTCGTTATATCACCCTTTGTAGTACTGAAGGCCGAATAGACAAGCTTAAAAATAAATTAATTAAAAAAGTAAAATCAGTTAATGATTTTTTTAATTTCTAGGTTAGAAATCTGTTCTTCACCTGATTGCAAGCTGTACTATGAAGACTTTATGAATAAATTTTGTAAACGCACTACAAAAACGGAAGCAATTTTAAAACGGTACCATTGATGTCTAGATTTTGTAACTCCTTATTACTTGTTTGATTGTGTTTTCACTTTGATTCTTTTTTCTTTACTTTTAAGCTTATTTTGTTCTCTATTTTAAACTGATGCATTTAAATGCTCATGATTTTATTATGACTCAGATTTAACAAATTATTTATTAGTAATTAATGATTTAAATACTCTTATTCTGAAATGCAGAGATTCTAAGAAGCTAGATTGCCACCCTGTTGTGCAACACATCAAAAACCATGTGCTAAATCCTTGTGCTCGACTGCAATCTTTATTCACTAAAATTAATCCGGTATGTATAAATAGATGTGGTAATGCATTTAACATTAGTGTTATGCAGAAAATATGTTTTTCAAAAATTTTCTGTATGTGAATTTTTCCATGTACTGTGCTTTTCAGTATATTTTAAAAAATTGGTAATTGGAGTAACAAACTTTTCTAAACCATATTCTGGCGCAGCATGGCCAAATCTGGCCCTTGTGCCATAAAAAATAAAAAAACCAACCAACTAAACCATATTCTACATACATTTTGCTGTTATGGCTGATTAAATATTATGTTAAAATCTGAAATCACACTCGGTAAAGCAGGTTTCTGAATCTTTACAGCTACTGTGTAATTCTGGCCTTTCCATGCTTAAAATGTAAAGTGGCTTTATGAAATATTCCATTCATTCAGAAGTAAATAGTTTTTGATAGTTAAAAGTTCATGAAATTTTTAATGTGCTATGAAGGTGCTATTCTTTTTTGTGTTCTTATGAAAAATTAATAAATAACATGAATATAATTTTTACTGGGTACTGAAATTTTATGGAATTTTTAAATATTCAGAGGGCATCTTTTAGCTTTCTTAGGTCATGCACATATTATTCCACACTGCAACCATTTTTCTGCATGATTTCTAACCCATTTTAGCCTTCTTAGTACAAATATTGGCTTATAAGTGTATATATATTTATATCATAATAACAGAAATCAAAGTCACAGATGGGGCAGGAGTGGTGTAAGCAGTCAATCAAATTACCCATTGGGACTAGTAGTGGTGTGTGCATTTAGAATATTAAAGCTCACAGGTTGAATACTGAGGCAGATAAAATTCTAAGAAAACAGACTTAAATCAGAGTTGGAAATGGGTAAACCTATCAGAGTATATGGAAAGTTTTGTGTTGGATGTAGGGTGTTTAGAACAGCTCTGATCTTTCTTAGGGGGCTTGTGAAAGAATGAATAGTTAAAAATTTATTCCACTAGGTTTAAGGATTTAGAGGGTAATTGGATTAGAGGACCTGTTAAGAAAATTTATTGGCAGAAAGGGTAGGATTTCCAATAACCCTCCAAGGGGTTATCACACATCATGCAACCAGCAGTCTTTTCTACAACTCCTTACAATGTTTGACTTTTATGACCAATAGAATCGTTTGTAGGATTCCTTCAACCATACACATGGTTATATAGTCGTGTGTGTTGTGGGGGAAAAGGAATTCTACCCTACTCGGAAATCTCGTGACACTCTGAGTCAAGGTCACACATCTTAAATATTGTGGAATGCACAAGAAATAACATAGGGAAGAAGATATAGATATCTTGAATGAATCTTGAAGTCATTTTTAGCAAGGTGGGGAAGGTCAAAAGTTGAAAGTGGTGTAAATATGCACTGCTAGTCGGCTGTAGCAGTGAGACACCAAAAATCGGGAGTTGTTTTGAAACGTTAATGGATTTATCACCAGTGGTGATGGTTAAATGTTTTTTAGCACTTTAACTTTTTCTTTTCCAGGAAAAAGAATGGCAAATGACAAGGCAGGAGTTGAAAAAAGCCATAGAAATGGGCTTTGATTTTCGATTGTGTGATGAGGAGTTTAAAGATCTAACATCATTATTAGACCCTGGAAATACAAATATGATTAACTGCATGGATTTCCTCCAGTTGTTTGATGAACCCTCTGATAATGAACCGGAAGTACGTATTCAGTAGAATTTTTTCTGTTTTGGTTTGTTACTATTACTTGTCTACTATATAGTTAAGTATAATAGTAAGGTATCTGCCACACATAACAAAATCACTTCTATACAGATAAATATGATTTTATTAAGGTGTATGTATACATTAGAAATCACGAAAATTGACCAAAATATCGATCTACTTTTTAATAATTCAAAATATTGCCCAACCCCTTAGCTTTCAAACGATAACAAGATCTTGTAAATATTCAAAATAGTTTTCAAGTTACAAGGGTTTGGGTTAGGTACTGTCACATTAGACAAACACGTTTCCAAAATTTTAAACTCGATTTCTGAAGAACTATGTTTTTGCAATAGGATGCTTCTTTCGAACAGTGATAATTCAACAATGAATTGATTTATTATAGTTACTTTTGTGTCATTATAATCTATATAATACAGTGGATGTTTTGACCCTCAGTCGAAGTTATTGGTTAAGAAATGAATTTTTAGTTGATTTTTAAATGTTGAAATTCCTGAAGAAATCTTGATTTTTTAGACTTCCTTCATGAAAAAAATTGTAAAAAATAACCTATTCCCTCTAGCAACTTGATGGAGGGTCAAAACATGAAGAATAATATTAAGAATAATTTCTGACAGGAATTGTCTTTTTGTCATTAGAATTCAAGATATACTATTCAAAAACATGCTAATTAGCTAATTATATCTAAATTAGATAATAAATGAGTAGCTTAATCAGAATTTTTCACACTGAAATGAGTTTAAGTGCAAACCAATGACATTGTGAAAAAACTGGATTTTTAAAGTCAAAATTAAGAAAAAAAAATGTTCTAGAGTATACATACAACTTAAATGGCTGATTCTTTACATAACAGCAATTCATCATACTTTTTTGAATCAATTCCTGTGTGAGGTTACCCACAAGCCTTCAAAAGCCTTAAGAAGGTCTGATTTTTCATTTAGTTTTAAGAGCCCTTGATAAAACTTAATATTTACTGTATTAAAATAAAATAAGAAGAATTATAATACTTGGAATATTATTTTACATTGATACAGTACCTAATTCAATAGATACTAAGATTTTGTATTCTTGAATAATGCTTAAGAATTGCTTGGCAATGTACTTCACTTATGACATCCTTTTTCTAGAGCCATAAAGATGCTATTCCCTTCTTGGAAGATGGCGAAGAAAAAGAAAAATATCCCGACCTTAGCAGGGAAAAATTGAAATCCAAAATGAAACATCACATTAATAAAAATATTTTAAACATTGAAAGAGTAAGTAACATTAAATTGTATTATAAGTGAAAAAGAAAAAATTACTCTGAAAAACTAGATTTAATAAAAATATGATTGCAAAATATTTATGTGTAGGAATTAGAATAGCGAAACGAATTCTTATCTCTTATTGTATACAGTGTGGCTCTGGGGAGAAAGCAGTCAACCTTAGGTCAATCGACTTCTGAACAGGTGGGAAAGCATGTTATAAGGAAGTCATACATAAAGTCATGAATAGCAATTGCAGTGTTTTCCTCTTCCAACTCGTTATGAATGCTATCACTTTTGGCACAGAATGATAAACTCAAAACCAGAATCTGAACTTAACATGTCTATTATGGAAGAGATTTGCTTACCCCTTACTACACACCAGTCCCCTAATTTAAGTAATAGACTGATTCAAACCCACATGACTCAACTGCCTTCTCTCAGGAGCAGCACTTACTATACTAGTTTTGTTTACTTACAACTTAACAAATATTTTTAAATTGTCGAAATTGTAAGTGATTAAATTTTTAATTACATTATCGAAATAAAAGCATTGAAAGGTTTGAAAATATATTAGTTTGTAAGGTGTGTGAAAATGTGGTTCCAGCAAATCAATTGATACGCCTATATGACTATTTCCCTACACAAGACTTAAGTCTGACAAAAATTAGGTAGAGGGTTATAAATTTTTAATAAATGTTGACAAAAAATATTTTTAATGAAGAACAAATGTCAAATTTTTATTTAGAAGTATTGGTTCTGAATACATTTTTTATATGCAGATGGATTTATGCTAACATATCTCTTAACCATTGTAACTTAGAATCTTTATTAAATAGGATTTAATAATACCCAAAGCAATATTTCCATTTGGAAATCAGAATATATATTAATAAACATTCTTTAGTGAATCATTCTAATTCTCTTAGGTTTTCAATTTTGAAAATATTTTTCAACAAAAAATCCAAGCATGCAATTTATTTTGTGCTAGAACTTATGAGAACATAATTTGTATGATTTGAGATTCATAATACTTCTAATAAATTAATTGATAAATTAAATTAATCTATTTTTAAGCAATAAATGTTTATTTTAACTTGCTGTTTTCTAGATTATATCCTTACAATATTCCTTTCTATCATTTTAAAAATGAACATCAAGTATTGTAAAAAGTATTTTTTTTTACCTTTTGTTTTGTTAAAGTATACTTTGAATTTTAAAATTTCTTTCATCTTTTATTGAAGCAAAATTTCTTCAAATAATAGAAGTGTTTTTATTGCAATGTTTGCTATAACAATTGTTCTCCATAATTAAAATATATACAAAACTGCTGTTTAAGGAGAGAAGAGAAGAAAATTAGTTTTGACATTCTATGTTTAATTTTTAAAAGTGCATAATTATGTAATTTAAAAGTGTTATTTATTTAATGTTCTCACTTCGAATTTTAAAATAATCAGTAGAATGTACATTGTTATTGTGTTTTTATTGAAATAAAAAAAGGCCATTTTTTCCAGGCCATTCTTGTTTGTGATCCTAATCAAAGTGGGTTTATTTTGCTTGAGCGACTTCTTGACATTCTGAAAACATTTTGTTTCCCTCTCTCTGATGACCAATTTCAAGAACTGATTTCACACCTTCAGAAATATGGCAATAGTTTGAATTACAAGGAATTTATGGAGTCTTTTAAAAAGATGCCAGATGAAGTAAGTCCATTTTTCTGCAGGGCTGCTACAAGTGACGTTTTGCTACTATATTTCAACCTTAGTGACTAGGGATATCTTTTTAAGTAAAATCGTCTGAAAAGCTACTAATTTCCAAATTTTGACGGCTTTTGTGAAATCCGAGGTCGTAAGATAATTTAGTCTCATTTTTAGGACTAATAATAAACAGAATTTTTTTTTAAATATTTTTCTTTGTTTTTTGCCAATGCATGCCAACCATGAAACAAAAACATCGGAATTTGTGGTTACTAGATTGTTATGAAAACTTTATTAAGAAATTATGTAGTTTTTAGTTTAAAATTTAAATTTCTTGGTGAGATCTTCAATGCCTGTTTCATACTTAATTAGCACATTTTGTGTTTTAGCCAGTTTGTTTTGTCTGAGCAACTAAAATTGCTACTGAAATAGGGTTTAAAAGATATTTTTTCTACTATTTTTAAAAATTTGTGCTACTAATACTACTATTTCACAAGTACTTTGGCTGTGGCAGCCCTGTAAGGGTATTTTTCATTTATGCTAGTTTAACAATTGAAGGCTGTTTCTTTTTTGTAGTTTCATTGTCCAGTATGGTTTGTCTCCATTTCATTTTACTTCCAACACTATACCACATAAACACTTTTTGAAAGAAAATTTTCCTGCTAATTTCACTGTGCTTAAGATTAAAATTGACACTGTTTGCCATATTGTAACTGGACTAATTATTATTTGTCTAGTTAAGAACTAAAAAATTCGATTGATTTGAACACACATTCTCAAATTTTTATCTTCAATAATTTTACTATTATGTTTTTGTTATCTTACCTTTAAATTTTCTCTCAAAATCTGATTCTATATATTTTTCAGTTTTTTAGTATGTAAACTTTTTTTCCTTACTTTTCAATATTTCGTTTATTGTTTCTATCTCTGTATAAGTACCATTCTTTCAACCTTGAATTTGATGTCTTTACAGGATGCCAATAAATGGGTTTCAACTGTCAACAAGTTAGTTACCTATAAATCTAGATGCCCTCCTGAATTACCTGTTGATGAGGTTGAAGAATTATTGTGTGAATGTGTGCAAGCCAGAAAAACTGCCATGTTGAAAGATTTTAAATCTCTTGATGCTTGCAATGTTGGTGTAGTTTGTAAGGATGATGTTAAAAATGTGTTGAACAAATTTTCTTTCCGATTTAATGATAAGCAGGTAGGTAACTATTTTCTCTTTAAAACCTTTTTGCCTCTGCATTTTCTTGATCAACACTGTTATAAGTATTTTGAAGTGTACATTGTCTTTCAGTTAAGTATTTGGGCCACTTGCATGCTATAATATATTGCATGTACAAGTGCCACGTGTAACAGGACACATTTTTCAAAAATAGTTATATATTTTAGTTCAAAATTTTGAAACAGAATATAGGTACATTTTCTATTTAAATTGTTTGAGGGCCAAGACTAATACATAAATCTGCTTCATATGTAGCTAGAATGCATATTATAATCCCTGCTAACCCTAGGAAGCCGATTCTTTTACGAAATTCATAATGCAGTGTTTTACCTTTGTTAAATTTTTGTCTCAACTTATTTTGTTTATTTTTCCTTGTAGAAAATTATTTAGTCTCTTTTCTTTGAATTGGTTTAATTTCCCACTTTTAAAAAGATGTTCGTCCCAACTTAAGTTGATTCAATTTATCAATTCTTTTATCACCTGTTTCACCATTTTTAATAAATATTTGATTTTTCTATTTTGTTGCATGAAATACTTTAGATGTTTGATTTGGTAATGTTTTGCATTGTCAAATATATTCCTTCATTTGTTTTTATCCATGGACATTTTATTATTTGTATTTCATAAAAAGTATTTTGAAAGTATTTTTTCAAAGGATTAAATTTCCCAGAAGCCTGAATCGAATCATTGGTTACAGTACTCATGTACTTTGCAGAATTTAATATGTATAAAGTTCAAGTAAAAATTTTAATTTAATTTACAAATAAGATATAATTGATATTCATTATTCCTGATCAAGAGCAAAATTGCAAATTTGTATTTGAATCTTCAAAATCATATATCTCACTAGAAGTTTTAGGGTAATTCCTTCCAAATCACTATTTCTGTTTAATAGTATCTGTTCTAAGGAAATGTATATGTGCATTCTATTCTTGGCAATCTCTTTCCTTGAAAAAATATTCTGTTTAGTTCCAGGAATTGTGGAAGAAATTTCCTGTCAATATCTTTGATCAACTGCTATATGAACAATTTCTTGAAGAATACTCAACCACAAACTCACCACAGAAAATTAAAGCTGGCTCAAAAATAGTAGCAGACACTACTGATACTGGACCATTGGAAATTGGAATTCATGAAAGAAAATCATCATCAGAACCAAATGAAAAGCTCGAGAAAGCTAAACGCCCTCAGACAACTGGAAAAAATGGCGACTCTAGGAAAAGTGCTAAAGTATGTTATTTATTACAATTTTACACACATTATTTATTACAATTACAATTATTTGTTACAATTTTCCAGAGTTCCAACAGACTTTGAAAAGTTTAAATTTTATTTTCCTATTCCAATGTCCTTGAAAAATGCAAAAACTAGTTTGCCAACCAATTGGTCTGGGGGTCAGGGTGCTGGCTTCTGGATTGAAAGGTTGCTGGGTTATGGCATGGATGTTTGTCTTGAATGAAATTGTGACCTCTATGAACGGGTTGTGCCTAAAATGTGTGGGTATATGTGAGGTGTGACGTGAACCCCCATGGGGCACCAGGTAGCATTAAGAGGTGCCCTGGTAATACCATTCAATTGGCCATTCATGAGCAAAAAAATTTCATTAATAAAAAGTCTTAATTTTAACTCAGGTACTTATTTTAAACAAAATTTTGGCAGCAACATGAATGTTTTCTTTTTTGTGTTACAAAAACACCTTTTTGAGAACAAACTTCTGCTTTGTTTAATAATTTGATTCAATTCCACTTAATTTTGCAGAAAAAGAAACTAAATTCCATATTTCAATTTATGTTTTTTGTATGTATAAAGCTGATGGTGGTATGCACTCCTTCCTGACGTGCATTGGTTTTAAAGCAAATTTTTATCATTATATATCTTTTAGGAATTGAATTATTTATTTAAAAACATTTTTACACTTCAAGATTGTCAAATTGATACACAAAAGGACAAATCGAAAATATATTTACGATTTTTGCTTGTTGCTGTAAGATCTCGACAAATAAGCTACTTCTTTCCGCCATCAACATTCGCCAAAATAAAATTAAGACATCCAGAATTATCCCTTCTCAAAATGGTCTATCTCTGTTTCTATAGCGAACCAAAAGGCAACATTTTGCTACTATTTTTAGTGACTAGGGATATGTTTTTAAGCAAAAGTTCCTATTTAAAATTTTGACGATTTTTCTTGAAAACTCGCCAATGATCAACTGAAATTTTCTAATAGCTGATAGGAAAAATTGTTTTCAGATTTTTTTCTAAGATGCCAATTTTGAAGTTATGGCACGAGGCAGTGGCAACCATAAAAAGTATCGTAATGTGTGGTTGCTAGATTGTTATGAAAACCTTTATTAAGAAAATTTATTGTTTTTAATTTTAAAATTTAAATTTCGTACCGAGATCTTCAAGGCCTATTTCAATACTTAATTAGCACATTTTGTGTTTTAACCAATTCATTTTGTATTTGGGCAACTAAAATTGCTAATAAAATAGGGTTTAAGATTAGACTTTTTGCTACTATTTTTAAAAGTTACGTTACTATTTCTCAAGTACTTTGCTTATGGCAGCTCTGCAAACACCACCACCTAGACTTAGTGGTGGAAGCAGTTCTCATGTTTGACAGACATTACCTGCCATGCAATGCAAAGAATTGCTTTGGCTTGAAACAGGAAGGCCAGTATTGATTTTTGTGATTCAGTAACGAGGTAGGGAAAAGTAGTGACTCTATATAGTAAATTCTACTTTTCTTTTCTTAATCATTTTTCCCACTTTCTATATTTATTCAATGATTTAGAAATAGGAAGGACAGTGCCTATTTTTCTAGCCAAGAACAGTTTTGGAGTGGTTGGAGAACCTGGGCCGAAGGCCCACAATCTCCTGTGAAGTATTGCATGTAGCTGAACAGAACAGTTGTTTGTGAGAGCCTTTTATAGGTTTTGCTAGGACTTGAGAAGAGTTGTGGTGGGTGGGGGTCGAGACATAAACTAGAAGGCTTGCTTCCTTCTTGGTGGGTGAAGTTTATTTTTCTAGCCTTTTTTTAGATTGACTTATGGTTCTTCATGCTATGAAATCTGGTACACTAGTAGATTTGACAAATACCAAATGTTAGGAGCTAATTTATGATGCAAAATAAGAATTTTCAGGGAAGAAAATTAATATTTTATCACAGCTTGATTTTCATAATTGTAATCTTTTTATAGTGGACAGTTTCTTGATGCAGTTTCAATTGAATTGTGATACCTTCTGGAAAAATCTCGGAATGTGCTTTTCCAAAACTTGTATGAACTTAGATTTGAAATGACATAGCTGAGATTTGAAATGACAAATGTTCTGGGATGTATTTCTTTCATTTCAAAGCTGTAATCTATATGTGCCAATTTTTTAGGACTTTCCGGAAGTCTTCTGGAGAAACTTATGTTTCCTGTCTTCCGGAAAGTAAATATATTTTCCCACGCCAAGTTTTGGTGCCAAGCCTTGGCAATCAAAGGAAAACTTCAGAATCAGCAGTTTCTAGAGAGTCGTCGAAACCTTCAATTTCAAGAAAAACCCACAAGCATATGTCTGAAACACCCATGAAAAAGTTTAATCCCTCGTTTTTGTGTAAAATATCGCGAAATATACAAAGAATTATGGCGTTTTCTTGTGCAAAATATCACCAAATCGCAATAGGGAGCGGGTTGCTTTTTTGTTTTAAATTGGTTTTATAAAGCCCAATTTGGTGCAATTGTTACTAATTTGATGCTTTAATTATTTTTTATTTGAAAAATTATTTTGTGCATTTTTCATTTCTGACAGTTGCACGTTGGTTTCTATGTCACAAAAATCTTCCGGATGTTTTCCTCGGAGATTAGCAGAAGTCTCATACGTTTAAATGTCTAGGTGCAAAATTCAAAACAAATTTCAAAATTAAATTTTATTTCAATGTAGTTGTATGATTTCTTATATATTGTAGGAAATGCTGTTTGTGAAAGCCCCGCACTTGAAACCAGTTTTTGAGTCGATGGAGCCAGCAATAGTTGGTAATTTCCGAACTATTCGTTTTCATTTGCAGCGATCAGACACCAAAGCCAGCGGAATTGTTGATTTTTTAGTATTGAAAAAGATATTGATCAAATCAGGAATATTTATTTCTAATGAAGACGAATTTCATTTACTAGAATATTTCGATCCACATCTGTCTGGTAAAATCAACTACAGAGAGTTCCTGCGCTTGTTTGTGTGGTATGCATGAACCTGATTTCATCCATAAATTTCACATGAAAATTATTTTCTTTAATCCTATTTAAAATTTCTATTGCAAGGATTGTGAAAGATTTCAATGATATAATTTTGAATTTAAATTAATTTTTGTCTGATAATTGGATGTTGTTCACACAATATGAAATTTAAATTTATATGAATAAATATGGCATGAATAAAATCTTTTGAAACACAGATGTTTCCTTCTTTATGCATTTCAGTAAATTAATTCTGTAAAAGTTTGGTGCACAATGTTAGGGTAGGTTTTTTTACTATATTAAAGCAGTGTTTTCCCCTTATAGTCTAAGAACGTTTTGCAAAATGTGATTGAAACCTGGCTATTTCTTTAATTACCTTTCTAAAAAAATATTCAAAACAATTCAAATTTTTGAAACTTTACTTTTTAATTATTAAAACTGGCCCCATTGGAAATGTTGAACTTCAAAATAAAACTTATAGAAATAGAATTAATCTTCTCTTTGATGCTGAATCTATACATATAAAGCAGAGTTGGCTTCTGCCTGTATGTTCTCTATACAAATCTACATCGTTTGACCAATCCACACCAAATTTGGTACACATACTTTGGAACCCTGCGAGTAACACAAGCTACATATTAACCCCGTTCTCTTTAACCTAGGTGTGCAGAGGGGGCTAAATCAATTCGAAATTGCCATAGGAAAAACATTGAGCATAAAACGATTGCGGTACGCAACTCTGTTTTACTAGTATTGACAGAAAATCAAATTTTCTAATAAAATTGTTTTTCCAGTATTCCACGAAAAAATAATTTTTTCCGAAACGTTATATTTAAACAATTTAAAATTTTAATTATATTTGAACTGATATTTTATTTCTCCACAGTATAAATAATTTAGGAATATTTGAATGATGAAACAAGGATATATAAAATACTTAATTTTACACAGCTTGCATTTTGTAATGGAACACGAAAAGCCAAAACAAAAAACTTATTGATCATAAAAGAGTAATTTTGCAATTTGGTATCTGGCAACGCCAGAATTAATGCTTTATTTTATAAATTAGATTTAGAATTCCGTGTTTGTGCATTTGAGTTAAGACAGATATGTGTGGAACAGCTTAAATATGTAGTGGTCATATTTAAGCATTTCCAAGTATTATACATGTGTTCTTTTGTAAATAAATCACTATTGTCTTTATCGAAATTGTTCAAAAGTATTTTGTCGAATTGCTCTTTTTCAGAATACATTCAGAAAGTCAAAATTCGACATGTTTGCACATACTATCTCTTTTCAGAATTCTGCATTTTTTTCAAGGATCGGAATTTCGTTTCTGTTTGTATTTGTGTTCAGTATTTTAAATATTAGATATATTTAGGAGTTAAATTTTAATGATTTATTTTATTTATTGCAAAATATCAGACGGGTAATTTCTTGTATGTATATTTCGACCAACTTTCCTTAAATCTTTAATTCAATAACTAATGGTTTGTAGAATTGTTTCATAAAAATAAATAAAATATACAAAATAAAATCTTTTCAAGTAAGGTGCGTAACTTCTTACTTTAGAATGATCGGAATTTTGTCTCTGTTTGTAATTATGTGTTCCAGTATTTTACCTATTGCATATATATTACACTGCTGGCCACCGTAAATGCAACACCCTGAAGGAAGCATGCAAATAATATGAAATTTACAACATGCATTAGCGGAGGTGAGATATGCAAATGATTAGAATTTCAGCGCAGACGCACATCACGCGCGCCTGTGGCGCCACTTCAAAGCGCTATTTAAGGCTTGGAGATTTCGACGATTTCAAGTACGGCAATTGTGTTTTTCTTGTGGTTTTTTCAAAAAAACGATCAATTATGCCTCGTAGAAAACAGCGATCATCTTTTGATCAAGTATCCGAGTTCGACAGAGGAAGGATAGTGTCCTACCGAGATTGTGGATTATCTTTCAGGGAAATCGGTAGTCGTGTTGGACGAAACCAAACAACTGTAATGCGGATATGTGATCGTTGGATGCAGGAGGGTACGACGGACCGACGTGTTCGATCGCATCCACCTCAGTGCACCACTTCACGTGATGACAGGCATATGGCAGTGACGGATCGCTCAGCCACATCACGAACCATAGCACAGCACATTCAGTCTGTACCGCATCATCCAGTGTCTGCGCGTACCATTCGACGCCGTTTACAGCAGAGTGGTCTGTCCGCAAGACGTCCATTGCTTCGTCTACCCTTGACGCAGAACCACAGACGTTTCCGCCGCCAATGGTGCGATGAAAGAAGGATGTGGACGGCAGAATGGAATGAAATTGTCTTTACTGACGAGTCACGCTTCTGTCTGCAACACCACGATGGTCGGATTCGAGTCTGGAGACACCGTGGAGAGAGGATGCTGAACAGCTGCGTTATGCACCGCCACACTGGTCCTGCACCGGGTATTATGGTATGGGGCGGTATTGGATATCACTCTCGCACTCCTCTAGTACGCATTATCGGTACTTTAAACAGCCAGCTCTACATCTCCGAGGTGTTGGAGCCAGTTGTCCTTCCTTACTTTCAGGGCTTGCCCACAGCCATATTTCAACAGGATAATGCGCGACCACACGTGGCACGCATTGTCCAAGGGTTCTTCGTCAATCGCCAGATTGAATTGCTTCCCTGGCCAGCTCGCTCTCCGGATCTTTTGCCGATAGAAAACATGTGGTCCATGGTTGCTCAACGATTGACCCAGAATACATCCCCAGCTGCCACACCAGATCAACTTTGGCAACGTGTGGAAGCTGCTTGGTCTGCTGTACCCCAAGAACACATCCAAAGTCTCTTTGAATCAATGCCGAGGCGTGTGGCAGCGGTGATCTCCAACAATGGCGGCTACTCTGGCTACTGATTTTGGCAGGAACCACACTTCACAGAAGTCTATAAATTTAATAATTTGATGGTCAACATGTTATCTACAAAATAAATTTTGTTGTGATATCTCTTGTCTTTCTTGGTGTTGCAATTTGGGTGGCCAGCAGTGTATGTGGTTTAAGACACTATTTTTAAAAATCTACTACTATTTCACGAGTGCTATGGATGTGGCAGCCCTGTCCTAGTTTCTGATTACTCGAGGTGGCCTCGCTTCACCTTACCTCGGATAATCAAGGTTCTATAGCACTTTCAAAAGAGATCAGTGTCAGTATTACTCTCAAATCGCATTCAAAAGGACAAATTTTTTCGTATTATGGAAAGCAATGACCGTTTCTTCTGATCGAGACAAAACGACCGGAACTTTGGGGCAATAAGGACACTCCTGGTCAAGCTGGGAGAAGGTAACCCTAGTAAAGTGAACAGCTAACATAGGTAGATAATTAACGTCACACTGGAGCAACACAACGGGCTATTGGCGATAGTCCGGGCTCTATCCCGAAGGGAAAAATCCGAGGGCACCTCGTAATTTTGAACCATGATTAGATGAAGAGGTCAACAACTAGGCTGGCACCGTACTCTCCAAACTTCCACACCGACGTGAGGAGATTTGAGGCCACGACAGATTTAACGTGTTTTAGCCACAGCGTACTTGACGGTCTTTGGTTGTTCCGAGGTTTGAACTGCGGTTGCTAATCCGCTACTCTTCCAAATGGGCTACCGTTGCCCAAACAGTTAGCATAAATATTTTTAAAGAAAAAATAACAGAAGCCCGAAGTATATTTTCTTCGACTGTTTTCACCGAAAAACTGTCCCGGATTCAGTGGCAGTTCGAGGGTATTTGCTTCGCTGTGTGCTCGCCAGTCTTGTTCACATGGGGGTACAAACTAGAGAATTTAGTTATAGGAACTTACATTACCTGTGCAGTTCGCTAGTGAATACGTGGCTTAGTGTGTTAAAATTCTCTACGAAAATTAAAACAATACTAGTGAAATTGACAGCAAAAGCGCTATAACCTAAAATACACATCAAACACAACATCCAAACAACAAATTAAAAACTACATTTTTCAAATTTGATGATGTTTACATCTGTTCCATATTGAAAAAAATGTCAACAGGTTTATTTCGTTTTATCATTCTAATAATTTTGGAATTCGGTAGTATATCCTCAGGCAACTTAACTGCCCATAAAACTCCTGATTCTGCGATTGACAATTCGAAGAGTTATGTCACGGTCCACACACGAGCAAGACGAACTGACGATTACCAAAAGGAAAATCTAACTGGTAAATACCTTTTATATTTTATACTGGTAAATAACTTCTTGTATATACCATTTAAAAATCAAATACTTGGTAGGTAGGTATTTTAATTAACGTCACACTGGAGCAACACAATGGGCTATTGGTGACGATCCGGGATCAATCCCAAAGGTAATCCACGTAATTTTGAACTGCGGTCAGGTGACGAGGCAACACCTGAACTGGCACCCCATTCTCCAAACTTCCACACCACGCCAGGACATTTGAAGCCACGACAGATTTAACGTGCACCAGCCCCCCTTGTACACGATGGTATTTTGGCTGGATTCGAACTAGCTACCCTCCGGTGGCTAATCCGTTACTCTTCCAACCGAGCCACCGCAGCCTTCAATATTTGGAATTTAGAAGAGAAAATTGACCTTTTTATAATCCCGGCTCACCGAAAGGTATGAGCACCACCAAGAGAAGATGGAATGCATGCCAGACGCTTACAAGGCTAACTGTGGACTTTAACCCTCCAAGTGGTTTTAGCGATTTTAACATCGTCAAAGATCTGGTCAATTTTGCTTATGATCAAATGTCTCGTCTATCCAGATCTGTGGTCGGTTTTGCGAACTAGATAACGCGTCGAGATATTTAGTCCAAGAGTAATGGAGATCCAATTAGGTAAAACAAATTGTCTCTTGCTTAGAACTGGTGAGAGCTTGGAACAAGATTTTGCATCAGTCTGGCCACTGCAGGGCAGTTTTCGATGAGAAGATAAACTACCAGAGGAGTTAAGGTATCGATTTTCAGTTTCACTCATTTCTGGGTAACTCTCCTGGTGGTTGTCTCGACGATGACCAGATCTCGACAGACGAAGTATCTCGTTAGGAAAACTGACCAGATCTTGATGACGAGATATCTCGTCATTAGAAGAATTGGTCACATCTTGACGGACAAGATATTTTGTCGAAACCACTTGGAGGGTTAAGGGATACTAGGTTAAGGACGCAGGGGCTCCTACTTAACTTTGATGCTAAGATGGAATCGGTCGGTAAGTGCTTATTGAAATTGATAGTAAATCATCGGGACAAACCAACGAATCTGAACATCCATACCTATACTCTTTTCAACTTTCAGCTCCAATTAATCCTTAAAATCTATCAATTTTTAACATTTAAGAGTGTTTTCAAAAGCGTTATTTATTTAGCAAGCAGTGTAATTATGCATATTAAAGGATTGAGTAATTTTAGTGAAAGCAAATTTAACCCCTGAGCAATATCTGACAATTACCTCTTTTACTTATTTTCTTAGAGATTTTAACCAGTTTCTAAATGATGGATCCATTCGCCTCTGCTGAGGCCTGTAATAAGCGTACGTAGTCCCATCGGAATACAAAAATGTTGCCTTTGTTATCGTGTGAAACAGATTTAAATGAAGCAGGCTTGTATTACGAGAAAAATGTTAGCGCTATTAAAAGTTACAGTATATATGAGTTTTCTTGAAACCTATGGTTCAAAAAAGCTCTCGTAGAGTATGGCTGAGTGACTACTCGAATCTAATCTTGACTGAAAGATCATTTTATGACTATCTTTGAATGTGTACATAGTTTGTTAATCCTCCTGGTGGTTGCCTTGATGAGTTATCTCGTCATTAGCAAAACTGACCAGATCTTGATGGACGAGATACCTCGTCATTAGAAGAAAACCGGCTAGATATTAATCTCGTCATAAAAAATGGCAATATCTTGATGACGAGATATCTCGTCGAAACCACTTCGAGGGTTAACATTGATTTTCGTTTTAAATAACTAGTTCTCTAAACCAACAGAATTAACTACGTTTTGAATAATTCTATCTACTATAGATGAATATTGATTGAAGCTTGTTTCTTTTAATTATTTAGCTTAAAACTCATACTGCACAATCAATATTTAACAAAGACTAAATTGAAACTAAATCCACATATTTTATTTCGCAGATGAAATTGCGAATGGAATCAATGGGAATTTTCCTAAGCAAGTCGACATCTCCAAATATAAGCTCGAACCTGCAAAAGAAATATCCTATCCAGATTCGATAGAATTGAATTCCATTAAGAAAGCGATTGATTTTAAATTGAGCTCTGATTTCATACAGAAATATTCAAATGAAGATTCGATAAAGTGCGAATCAAAGACCGAACAATCTGTCCAAAGTGACGGTAGACTCGATTTTAATAGTAAGACTTTAACTTCTGTCAAAGAAATGCTACCTTCGACTGAACCATTCACAGAACAAGTTGACGACACAGTTAATTTTAAGTCGTATCTGATATCAACATCTGAAGACCGTTTTTATAATGAAGCGGAATCAAGAAATAACATGTCTGCTGAATCTCAGTATTTGCATAATTCAGAAGAATCGAAGTCGGATATTGTCCATGGTGAAAAATCCTCTTTTTCTAATCAAATGGCAGATCATGTAATTAATGGCTCTGTAGAAGCTACTTTGAATTCAGACCTTAGTTTCATAAGAGAACAAAAAAACGTGTTCATATTTAATGACTCAAAATCTTCAACTCCCGTATTTAGACGAAACGTCAATAATTTGAATCTCATTGCAGTAAAACAACCGTCTGAGGTTAGGGGGCATGAGAGTTCAAATAACAAAGCAATTGACGCTTATTTTCATAAGTTTTTTAAATCTGACGCCATAAGCAATGATAAGTATCCTACAAGAATTGGGGAAATGTCTACACTTGAGAGAGCTGATGGTAATACCGCCGATAGATCAGAAGCATCATCAGTATTCGGAACTTCCAAAGATATCTTAAGCCAAGCTCCGCTTCTTCCACGCACAAACAATCACAGTTCCTTTCAAAGAACATTTACCAACACTTTGAAACTGGAAACAAATTATTCAAGTTTTGACAAAAGAGATAATGAATACCCAATTGTAGATCGAATGAAGCACGAAAGTTCTCCGACATGGCCTAATGAACAAAAACGCAAAACTTCAAAGAACAACAAAAGTGGAACAAAAAAAGAAAGTTCTCTGACATTGCCTGATGAACGAAAAAGCAATAACTCTAACAATAAAATTTGTAATCCGAAATTAGTTCAAATTGCACAGAACAAACAAACTGCCAAGACTGCTCAAATAATGCCAATCCAAACAAACAGCGTCCTTTCGATTGCCAATAAAACGCCGCAAAATGAAAATAATCTGGTGACGTCTGGGATGCCAGACGAAAGTCTTTCATCAGAGAAGAAACACACGGCCAAGACTGCTCAAATAATGCCGATCCAAACTGACAGCGTCCTTTCGATTGCCAATAAAACGCCACAAAATAAAGATGACCAGGTGACATCTGAAACGACAACAGAAAGTCTTTCAGCAGATATCAAACACACAGTCAGGATTGCACAGATCATGCCGAACCCAACTGACAACGTCGATGATTTGATTGCCAATAAAATTCGACAAAAGAAAGTAATCCCGGTGACATTTGGAACGGCAGAAGAAATTCTTTCAACAGACAGTGGATTCGACTTTTTCGAAATCGTTCACATCATAAAGACCGACCACAACGTCCAAGCATACATTATAAACGTTCTTATTCTCTACGTACCCGTATTTATATGCGATGCCCTGTTGTGGCTCGTTATTGTGAAACTTTTCCGTCATATTCGTCGCCAAATTGCTTCTAATGAGTCGCAGGCGAGTAAGAAGTCTACCCCAAGCGCTGGGAAATATGATTCGCAGATAGGTGAACTGAAGGAAGATGGGGCTGAAAGAAAGAGCCCCAGGAGGAGATGCACGCCCCAGAGAAAGTTTTCTCGGAAACTTAGCTGCAAGTCCAGATGTGTTGAGGGTGATAGTGATGAAGAATATCGAGATAGCAATAGCGAATTTTTGACGGCAAAGAATGGGGAGAAAATATGGTTTCCACCAAACTGATGTGTATCAAATTAAAAAATATTTCAATTTAACCTTTGGGAGTAAATAACTCTCTTTTGTATTGTTTTAATGGGGAGGAAAAGTTCAGGAAGAAGATATTTCTATGGGTGTTTGAAGAGTCCATTACCGACAATGGTAATGTACTTAATTTCTATCTACCTTTTCTTAGAGTGCAGAACCTTGATCATGCGAGCTCCGATTCACAGTGTCCACGCTATCAGAGCCTAATTTGATGTAGTCTGACCCTGTGAGTTTACATTCGAGTCGCATAGCTAGGAACGAGTCTATGGAATTAGGGGACTGGTGCAACGTAAACAAATTGTTTCTACAATTGACTGATTTTGGTTCTAAGTTTATCGTTCGGTGCCGAAAACGATCACAATGTTAACACGCTGTCGGGGAAAAACAGCTACGGTAATTGCCATTCAGGCTTTCGCGAATTGAAGTCTTCTAAGTTTTCACACCTTTTCAAAAGTCGAAAACTTGGAAGACAAACGTAAGTTTTAAAGATCAGTTAATCGTCTTGTAAGGGAAACCTATGTGAAAATTCAAAAAATCTTTGAATGATTACAAGAGATATTAATCTTATTTAAAAAGGTTCTGTGCTGTATAAAAGGCTTTTTCTTTTCAGCTAAATGTAGATGACCCTGTGTTTAGTGGTAGAGCATGCTTCCTGTACATACGCATAAGAGGATTTTCTGTAAAGCTAAATGGTGGATGTTTTTGTGGTAGAACGTGCTTTCTGTGCGTATACTGTTTTGGGTAATCAAAAGTAAAATCCTGTTTACAGGGGTTTGATTGCTTCAATAGAAAAACCCTATTTGTCATAAACGTAAGTTTAGCCAGGTCAGTACTGAAGAGAACGAGATTCCTGATCAACTGGCGACATCTCACGATTAATATCTCACATTATGTCCCCAGAGGTCTCCCAGAGATACTTGATCAAACAAATTCAGTCAATTCTTTTCCTCAGCCTCAAATACATGGACTAACTGCAATGAAAATCTGAAAATCATTCTTCATCTTCTCTGAAAATCATTCAAAGATAATATTGGCATAACATGGTCCTCCAATAGAAAATTGGACGTATTGATATGTAGAGACTGCTAACAAATATATTGCCGATAAACATTAAATAAATTATGGCTTGCGGAAACTTCACTTTGCTCTACTTGTAACTTGGAAGAAACTACATTATATTTCCTAATGCATTAATGCGTATCCATTCTAAAAGAACAGTTGTTCGAAAAAATAGGTATAAATAGCATCGATCACAAATTCAGTTTTCAGAATTGATAGACAAAATAATATGAACACCTATTTGAAAACGAATCGTAATTCATATTTTCAATATAGCCTAGTGACCTAGAACAGAAGCCTGTCACTTAGTGGCCCTAAATGTGGAAGTATTAATCTAGCAACAGCTGTTGTATGAGAAAATTCTGCTAGCAGTCAAACACCGTTATGTCCGACCTGTCAGACTTTTCCAAAGAGTCAAGATCATTGGAGCGCGCCTCGCTAGATCCTCAGTGACGAAAACGGTTAACCTTGTAGGTGTTGCAAGGAGCTCTGTGTCAACTGTTATGACATCCTACACAAAACATGGTAAGACGTCACATTCGAAACAGAACAGTGGGCGAAATCAAAGCTCACTGACGAGGACAGACAGTTCTTGTAGCGGATAGTGGCCCGAAAGCTCGAAACAAAGGTGTTCCAAACAACTTCCAAAATGAACCCCCAACTTCATTTCCCCGTATACAAAAATATCCAACGGGAACTGCATGCTGCGAACATTCATGGATGAACGACTATTCCAAATTCGTTGGTGACACTGGACACAGTGGAAACAGGTTATCTGGTCTGACGAATTTGCATTTACATTATTTCAGACCACCGGACATATTTATGTTTGGAGAACGCCCGCGCTGAAGCTTCTCATGTTGACTGTCCTAATGTTACGAAAGGAGGTGGGCTTTGTGATATGTGGTGTGATATCTTGGCTTGGTCTGGAACATCTTGTACTCCTAAGAAGATGAAACCAGTGCAATACCTCGCATTTTGGGTGCTCATCTCCATCCTATGCTCCAAATTGTTTTCGCTGGCTGACGATCTGTGTTCCAAGACCTCATTCACACAACTCTCTGTGTCCAAACATGGTTCGATGAGCATGAGTATTATGTGGAACATCTTGTCTGGCCTCTTCAGACCCTTCATCCTAATATAATTGAACCTTTGTGTGGCATTTTGGAGACCGCTCAGCACGAGGAATAGATGCGTATTCTCTTAAACACTGTGCATACCTTTTGTTTGTCTTGTCCATTCCGCGTTGGAAAGAAGCTGTAATTCAAACCTAGGCTGAGTCACCCCTTAATAATAAGTATTTTGTGTCATTTTACAGATGTTTGTATTATTTTGTCCACCACCTGTATCATTGTGTGGAAAAACTGAAATTAGAGCCTTTGGGAAATTTTGCCTCTTACAATTATAATTTTTCTTTTCTATCCCTTATGAAAGCAGGAGTCTTCCATTGACCTTTTAATGAAATAGACAGAGCACGTGGGTGGAGAGTCGCTGTCGTAAGATGTCTTATCACTTTAACCAATCAATAATTTAGGATTCATGCTTTTTTCCCACAATCACGTGACAGATCTTCAAACAGGGCAACCGGAAGAAATAACATAAAGCTGCGCTCAAATGCTTCATCTATTGCATTAGAATATCGACGGAGTCTATATTGACAAAGCAATTTTATAGCTTTTCTACATTTTTGCAAGCTAATTTTAATCTTTTTATACAATATTTTTATAAGACTTTTAATACTAATTGATTTCATATCGTATTTTTAAAATTTATGCTATGTTGCTTACTCATGATGACCTTTTCGCTTTTTTTTTGTGTATAGTCATTATGTAATCTCATTGTAAATGCTGAAACAATAGAAGGTAACCCTTACGAAAATTTTCTATAGAATTCTATAACAATTTCTAGAGTATGTGGTCTATAGAATAATGGCCCGTTTTTTATAAGCTCTATAAAGTAGCCTCTATAGAAAGTCTAGAAATCTCAATAGAATGTGTAGAAATCTCTATAGAAGCTCATTTCTTTTGTTTCAAGGCTACTTTTTTTATAGAATTCCATAGAAATGCATTTCTATTGAATCAGGTCGTTTTCTCGATAGAAATCTCTATAGAATTCTGGGAACTATAAAATATTTTCGTAAGGGAAGTTCAGCTGCAGCATTAACGGGTCGCGGTGGCCCTGTTGGAAGAATAACGGACTTCCTACCGCATGAAAGCTTAAGTGTTGTCCTTGTCATATGACCGTGGTTCGAAATTGCGAGGTGTCCTTGGATCTTTCTCTTGGGGATTGATCCCGGACCGTCGCCAATAGTAGTGTAACTCCTATGTGTAGCTCCAGTGCGACGTTAATTAAATACCTATTACACCTACCTAGCTGCAGCATTAACTTCTAACGTGCATTGAAATAAATAAAAAACGTATTCATTCCTTCACAGTATTGTGTATATTTCGACCAACTTTCCTCAAAAGTTCTTTGTTTAACACATGTGGTGGTTGTAGAATTTCGTTTAATGAAAATAAATAAAATATGGATCATGTATAGCTATATTTGATGACTACTGTTCTATAGAAGATGGGAGGAATCGTCTACTCTTTTGGTTTCCATCAACATTTAAAGCATGGACAGTCGTAGATATAAACTCGTAAACTTTTTTCGCGAGGAAGCGGATGATGGTGAAGCGTGATGTTACGTGAAAGTATCAACGAGAAGGCAAAAGCGGACAGGTATTTTGAAATTTCTTACAAATTTGTACTATCCCAAGAACGCCGTCATGCAATCGAAGATGACGTTTCTGCTACTATGCTCAGCACTTTGGGTTACATCTCAGAGCAGATTCATTGATAATTCCGACTTTTTAGCTAACCTCTTTGCGAAAGAAAATCCAAACTTCGTTCTGAATAATGGCTCCTACAACAGCACTGACAACTTCCTGGTTTTCTCGCAGTCGAACAAGTTGCTCACTAACGGATCGGAGATGATATACAATTTCACTCTGATTGATAAAAATAATCGTACTTTGGAAAACAATACAAAAGGTAAGTTTGTGAATCCAGTTGCTTCAAATCTTAAGAAAAATGTGTTGAAATATCAATTAGAATAAAGTTTGGTAAAGATGTAGAATCCGGGGCATGTTTGTCGCCAAATCAAGATGGCGTCCAAAGCCAGTATGTTGGTTAAAAAAACATGGACTTTCCTACGCGAAAAACCTTTTGCATAGGGTTGCCATAAAGCTGAATCAAAACACCAAGGTTACCATGTTTGGCGATAAATCGCTAGTGCCCCGGATTCGACATCTCCACCTAAAGTAACCTTGGTGTTTTGATTCAGCTTTATGGCAACCCTATGCAAAAGGTTTTTAATGAAGGAAAGTCCGCGTTTTTTTTTTAACGAAATTGCGATGGCGTCCAAAGCCATACTGGCTTTGGACGCCATCTTGATTTGGCGACAAACATGCCCCGGATTCGTCGAGACAACCACCAGGAGAGTTAAAATTTTGTAAAATTAAAGTTTCGTGTGCCAGATATGCTGTATTCATTGACCTTAAAATGAAATAGACGGAGCATGCGCCCGCAGCTTCATGTTATTTCTTCCAGTTGCTCGGTTTGAAGATCTGGCTGTGGGTAAAAGCATGAATCCTAAATTATTGATTGGTTAAAGTGATTATCCAAAAACACTAGTCTGCGCTTCCATAGCCAATCGGTTAAGTCGATTTATGATTTACTCTTCAGAGATCTTACGAGACTCCGCCCACATGCTCCGTCTATTTCATTAGAAGGTGAATGTATGTGTTACGTGAGGCCCATCATCTCAACCTAGTATTGCTTTTGATAGAAACCACGTGCGTTTTTATTTATAGGACATGTGATAAAAAGAGTTGTGGAAGATTCTAGCGACTTTGAGGTTGAGACCACGAGCTCTAGTTCGATGCACAAGGACAATACTACGGAACCGAAGTTCGGCGACATGGCACAACAGGTGGCAAATGAACTTTCCAGCGGAATGCTCCTTGGCAACGGTTTCTTTATGGAACGCTTGGTGTTCGAAGACAGGCCTGAATTTGCCCCCCAAAAAAGGAGTGTGAACTTGCGGAAGGATAAGTCGCCATTTTCCAAAGGATCTAAGCTTAACTTGAACAATCCGTTTGCATCCATACCAAGATTCATACTCATTTAATAACGCTAGATTCAAAACAGAAACAAGGCATATAATACAATATAAAAATTTATTTTACACAATGAAAGGACAAACAAGAACGTGATCTTTCGAGAAGTGCAAGAGCTCCTCGTCTTGTGAACGCTTAAAATATTCGATTTTAACAAATTTTTTCTCGATTTGAAATGTTCGATTTACAAATAAATAAACAATCAAATCAAAAGAATAGTTTGTTTTTGGTTTCATTTCAGGATAGATTTTAAAGCAAACGTGAAATGTCTAAACGTATGAGATGTGTTTACTATCAAGCTAAATGCACTGTTTTTGCGGCTCAACGTGTATCCTGTTCTTATTCCGACCATGACGTCACTTGGCTGGTTTTCGAATACGAATTCCGCACTTCCAGTAAAAATTCCTAAGAATGAATTCCAAATTGATATATGGCCAACGTAGATTAGATAAAACGCCAAAAATCACCCAAAACTGTGATAAACTACATTCTAACCCTTCTAGAGGTGGTCTCGAGGTATCTCGTCATTAAAAATATGACCAGACTGTCATTAGATGGAAACTGACCTGATATTGACCTCGTCATCATAAAAAAATCGGCTATATCTTGATGACAAATATCTCGTCATTAGCAAAATTGGTCAGACCTTGATGGACGAGATATCCCATCGAAACTACTTGGAGGGTTAAGGTAATCTCGATATGTATCAAGCAAAGTCATAGGAAGCTGAAGTAAAATCTTTGCTTCCCATCTTATTTGCTTACTCAGTTAAAATCCTTCAGTTATATATATCATCACTGAATCAACTGTCTCAATCTTCAAAAAGGAGAAATTTTTGTAACTACATGCATTCATGCTGAATATTCTTCAAATTCTGTCACTAATAAGCAGCAAATTTTAACTAATAATGAAATGTCTTTTTATAATTTGTATCAAAACAAAGTTTCGATGGAAAAGTGAGAGTCGTATTGACGATATTGAAATAACAAACATAAGCAATTCGTAAATACTAATGCATCATTCCATTCTTATTCTTAAGAAATTTTCTTCAAAGCATCCATCAACAATTCCATTTCAGCTAGAAGTAAAAAGAAAAACAATTTGCGTAAGAATACATACATTAAAAATGTAAGCAGAATTATATATTAATTTTTTCCAGGAAATTCTTTTGACTATAAAATTGTTTCATATAAGAAAAAATTCTACCATTCTCGTTTCAAATTATCGAAATCCTAAATTTCTTAAGCTTTAATTATGTGCTATTATAACTTTAAATTAGATCTTAAATAGAAAGTTAGAATTACAAAGAGCAATTCAAAATAATCGGTGGAAAAGAAAGTAATTAAGATAATTTCGGGTTGTAATTTTGAAAACGGAATAGCGAATTTTTATTGAAACTGTTACAATCTTTACAAAGAAGGGTATATGATGGATTTAAACTGAAAAATTGAGATTCACATTAAAGAACTGGAAATTCAGATCGAAGATAAAAGAGAAAGTGGTCTTGTTGCTTTTATTTTTTTTTCATTTAAATTCTAAAAAATTTTATTATTTGATATGTGGCCGAGGGCGCACCTATGATATTAATATAGAGGAAGCTACATTAGTATCGTATGCTCTCTATTTTGGAGGAGGTTTGCAATATCAAACGATTAAAACGTCGAGTCACATGATTTTTAAATTTGATCGTATGAAGCACACAAACACAAAACAGTGCTTCATGCACCTTCTTTCCAATTTCGACCATGACGTTGCCATACATATCCAGTGGATTCCATCGCATGTTGGAGTGTATGGTAACGAGGTTGCCGACCAGCTGGCTAAGAAGGGTTGCGTACGTCCCCCATTTCACTTAATAAAGACCTCTCGGCCACAGATTTTTTTCTGTTTTCAAAGCAAAAACCAAAGAGACTTGTCATGTTCCCCCTGCACATGCATGGTATTCGGACAGATTTCTAGGAGGGTCACTAAATTGCAAGTTGCCTAGAATTTTCCAGACTTCTCTAGCGAAACTCAGAAGTGGCCATACTAAGGACTTGAGATTCGAGGATGGCGTTAAGATCTCCAGATGTCCCTGTTCCACAAGCATTGCAACACCTGCCCACCTTATCGATTGCATCGGTGTTTCCGTGGACCAGCTTGTCTTGGATTAGGAAAAAGTTGCCTTTCTTTCAGAGCGACATGGTCTTATGGACCTGGATTAGGCTTATCCTGAACCTTGTAGATAAGAAACAATCATGTGCTGAAGAATTTCTTTAGATCGCGATCAATTTCGGGTAATTTTAACAATGATATTCAGCGCCATCGCTCAAATCGAGCGCACAATTAAACTTTGTCAAATTTTGCGAATGAATCCCGTAGCGGTTGATTTTTTTATCCTTTTGTTACCATTCGCCAACGTACAAATAATGTCGATATCTATGCCCCGATACGTTAGTGATATATATAACGATAGTATTAAAATAATATCAACACAAATTTGAAAATGGTAAAACTCAAGAACGCTGTACCCGTTCATCGCCAAACTGGCGACTAAAATTTTTGCTATATTCCAAAATTATCGCTAATTAGCGATGGAATGTTCTTGGCGATTGCGATGGTATCATGTTCTTGAGTCCAACCTAGAAAATTTCTTACACTGTATGTCTCTCGCCAGTTGTTCGACTTGTGGTTTGGCATCAAGAATCTCCACGCTTTGCGTGTAAGCGTTGTAACGTACAGTAAATGGACGAGGAATAGAGAGTGCAAATTCCCTGTGAAAAAAATAAAGTTTGTAAGAAACAGCTTCAGTAAACGGACATGGATCAGACACATGTTTGCAATAAAAAGTTTAATGAATGAAACTAATACTTTTCTAAATGAGCAATTGTTTATGATTTGTAAGAACTTTTTGCCACCGAAAGCAGAGGCGAAGTGAGACATTTTAGGACCCTGGATAAATGGGGCTGATGCCACTCTCTGGTCCAGAAATCTTAAGTTCTTTTTAAATATCTCAAAAGATTATGAAGGAGGTAGTTGAATTAACGTCGCACTAGAGCAACACAGTGAGCTACTAAAGGAAGTAGGAAATAAAGTATGTGATTAGTGTAAGGAAAAATAATACCTTCTTCTGACCACAAGGAAAATACTGTCAAACACTTGTCAGAAAAGAAAAATGTCTAAAAATTATTATTGGGAAAAAAATTTAAAGAACCAACTTAGGATAATTTTACAAATAGGGCTCTTGAAAAAGCTGTTAATAACAGAAAAAGTAACCCTTATATCTACTATAATCCAGCTCCCGGGAGTTGGTAGTCACTTCACGTGGTTTTGAACGAGTCTATTAGTTAAATTAGAAGACTGGTGAGCTACTGTAAGCAAAGGGCGTCTTTAGTGTGGATTTTGGTTCTAAGTTTATTGTTCGGAGTCGAAAGCGACAAGAGTGATAACGCAATATCGTGGGAATTGAACCAGCTATTCGTGCTTTCGATCGCCATTCGTGCTTTCGCGTAAAGCAGCCATTTCCTAACAAGGGCTCACACCTTTTCAAAAATTGACTGCCTTCTCGTCGGAGCCTCACTAAACTGGGGGCAGCGGTAGCCGGGTTGGAAGAGTACCTATTTAACAACAGGAAGGTTGCAAGTTCGAAATTGGTTCGAAGGTTGCAATTCGTGGCCTCAAATGTCCTCATGTTGGCATGATGTGGAAGTGAAGTCAGTTCAATAGTTGAGCTCGTCATCTGACCGTGGTCCAAATTTACGAGGTGTCCTCGGATCTTTTTTCCTTTGGGATTAATACAGGACCTTTACCAATAGCTCGTTGTGTTGCTCTACTGTGACGTTAATTCAACTTACTACCTCACTATACTCTTACGTACTTGGCGACATACTTCGTGTAACCGATTTGGTAATATTTTGACACCAAATGTTCCCCCAAATAAGCAATTGAATGTTTATCTTAAATATTTTAGAGGTGCGTATTTTGTGGTTTTTATATGTAATGGTGTATTTAGTGTCTATTGTATCTAAGAATCACTGATTCTGATGGTTTTCTTTCATGGATGTTACGGTTTGGCACCAGACTCCGTAATTGGCGTCACGTGTTGCTCTACTGTGACGTTAATTCAACTTCCTACCTCACTATACTCTTACATACTTGGCGACATACTTCGTGTAACCGATTTGGTAATATTTTGATACCAAATGTTCCCCCAAATAAGCAATTAAATGTTTATCTTAAGTATTTTAGAGGTGCGTATTTTGTGGTTTTTATATGTAATGGTGTATTTAGTGTCTATTGTATCTAAGAATCACTGATTCTGATGGTTTTCTTTCATGGATGTTACGGTTTGGCACCAGACTCTAATTGGCGTCACGTGTTGCTCTAATGTGACGTTAATTCAACTTCCTACCTCACTATACTCTTACGTACTCGGCGACATACTTCGTGTAACCGATTTGGTAATATTTTGACACCAAATGTTCCCCCAAATAAGCAATTGAATGTTTATCTTAAATATTTTAGAGGTGCGTATTTTGTGGTTTTTATATGTAATGGTGTATTTAGTGTCTATTGTATCTAAGAATCACTGATTCTGATGGTTTTCTTTCATGGATGTTACGGTTTGGCACCAGACTCCGTAATTGGCGTCACTTGAAAAAAAATTTCTCTAAAGAAAGATCTAGAAAACGTTTTTCTTTTCGTCAGGAAGACAGGAAAAGCGAGTGTTTTTCTGGAAGAGTTTCGGGAAAAGTTGCCAGGTGGGACTTCATAGAGTTATTAGAAGTGGTTCGTATCACATTATTAATTCAATTATTCCTCGCGGACATCCATCGAAGTCCTCGCCTTTTGTAGCGAGAGCAAGCTGACATTTGTCAAGCGAACCAATCTGGCTTGTTAGAAACCACGCATGTTCATAATCCCGTCCGTGTCACCAATGTAGCAGAGCGTGTGGAGAGAGTTCAACTTCAATCCAATCAAAATATACTTCACCGTTGAAATCGATTGCTATACTATACTATTGAAATTAATTTTGGTAGTAGTGGGTAAAATCGACTGTTTTAAAGTTATGCAAAAAACAATATCCGAATTCTGAGAAAAAATAATACTTTTTAATACAGAACACATTTAGATACCTGACTTTCCGTTGAGCGTCTTCAAAACTTTCCGATACGTAATAAACGGGTTGGTATTCTGTTATCGGATATTCCTTAACTCCTGTTTTTTCTGGCTCAAAATCTCGAATTTCAGGTTTATCCGTCAGGCAATACTGCAAAAAACAAAAATACGAAATGAAACAAATGAAAGAATCAAAATTTTGTAATTGCATTCTCCAAAACTAGTTTCTTGCGTTTTTGGAATTTATTGAAACAGTGCAGCTTTCTGCTGTGCTTAGATTGGTTTAATCCTATTAGTGGTTTCGATGAGATTTCTCGTCCATCAAGATATTGTCAATTTTTTTTATGATGACGAGATCAAAAAAGGTCTGGTTAGTTTTTTGCTTAGATTGGTTTAGTTTATTGCTTAGATTGGTTTAATCCTAGTAGTGGTTTCGATGAGATATCTCGTCCATCAAGATATTGTCAATTTTTTTTATGATGACGAGATCAAAAAAGGTCTGGTTAGTTTTTAGCTTAGATTGGTTTAGTTTATTGCTTAGATTGGTTTAATCCTAGTAGTGGTTTCGATGAGAAATCTCGTCCATCATGATCTTGTCAATTTTTTTTATGATGACGAGATCAAAAAAGGTCTGGTTAGTTTTTTTCTAATGACATGGTATCACGTCCGTCAAGATCTGGTCAGTTTTGATAATGATGAGACCTCGTCGAGACCTGGGTTCAAGGAGGGTTAAGAAAGCAATAAGGGCATTAGTACTTTCTGTCTACACACAAGAACTGCTCCAGAGATAAAGTGTAGGTAATGGTGGTCACTATAGAAACAGGTTTATACATTTTGTGTGCGGTTGAGGTGCTTCTTAGCTGGGGAGCAGCCCCTCCGCTCCGATTAGCTGAAGTCACTACAGATGTAGGGAAGGCCCGAGGAAAATTTGGCAGAAGTCTCGATAAGTTTCTTACGAGAATAGTTTCTCACAGGGGTGTGAAAACGAAAATTAGACATCAATCGCCGACCGCGCCTGGTAAGTTTTCTTACTGTTTATATGTGACCAGAAGTAGGAGCTCTTCACATCAACCCTTACATGGACCCTAATTGGTGTCTTGATACGGGGACGGGTAGAGCTGTATCCCTATTTGTTCGTCCTACCATTTATATAAAAAAATACCACTTATTTATATTAGAATTATTTATTTATAGAACTGAGGGTGCATATGATTCCTGGAGGTCTTTGGAAAAGCTGGGCTGCAATTTACGTGTCATTGTGAAGAAAATAGGAAACTTTAAGCAGCCAAGCTTTGGGTACATAGAGTTTCGAAATCGTAACCAAGCGCTTCAGTCTACTAATTTTTGTTTCGACTTTTTTTAAATTAATTAATTTTTAAGAAACAAAGAATTTTAATAATCAACTCATCTTCAATTTTAAATCCTATTTTTTCGAAAGAAACAATTTCTATTTGCGAGGAACTTTTTGTACTGTAGACTGGTAAATAAAACTTTTCCAACGTGTTCAACAAGCATCGTAGATTTCATTAAGGTGGTGTTTTTTTTTAACTTAGAGTAAATGTTTTTTACAAATTTTGAGGGGAAAAGAATTAAAAGACTTTTATAACTTTCTAGTTAGTGTTATATATAAATGTTTTTAAAAAGTGTTTGGCAGAAAAGTTAGGCCATCATTTCAGTATATGTTGGGAAACGTTCATTGAGTGTGCCAGAAATTTCAAACATGTAACATAAGTACAATCTGGGAAGAAGTATATAGAAATTATTTTTATATTAATCCTTCCAACTTATTTTAACCCTCCTAGTGGTTATCTCGACGACGTATCTCGTCATTAGCAAAATTAACCAAATCTTGATGGACGAGATATCTCGTCTTTAGAAAAAACTGACCTTATCTTGATCTCGTCATCATCAAAAAATCGTCAATATCTTGATGACGAGATATCGCGTCATTAGGAAAATTATTGGAATCTTGATGGACGAGATATCTCGTCGAAATCACTTGGAGGATCAACTACCAATAAAATGTTCTACTAATATCGCCGGCTTTCTAAATTACACAATTCGAGTTTCAAAATAAGAGGTTAACGGTCAATTGCGCGTCCTTGCAAATTCCAGAGTTTGCGGTTCATTCTTTTATATAAAAATGGTTGAAGTATTTAGAGTAGATTATAATGAACTGAGAAACAATCGTTTCAAAGGGAAATTCATTCATACCTCCAGTTCACCAAATGACGAGAGCAGTCCAGCGCCGTAGGCTTTGATCTTTCCATTCTGCTTACACAGTCCAAACTCCACAGTAAACCAATAACACTGGAAACATATGTTACAATCATGACATTAAAACGTAATCATGTCATTTTTATACTAAATGCTTAAAAAATGTGTGTCAATCACTCCGAATTTTAAGTTCTACTTCGCGTAAAAGAGAGTAAAGAAAGATTTTATGGGGGGTTGGGGTGGAGTAGAAGATATTTTGACCGTAAATATCGCACCCTAGTTTGAGAAGTGTCACGACTCAAAAATATCTGTTTAGTTTCGAGGTGATTATGTTTACTGCTGATTTTTACTCTTAAGATTGTTACCTCAACAACATGCAACTCAATAAAAGTAACGGATAACTGTGTTCTCATACACAGCCATGCTAGACGAAAAGGCAGTTAGACAAGAGCAGTTTGGACTCTTCCAGTTAATGATTTTTAAATGCTGTTCATAATCTAACGAGGCTGTGCACCTAACACGAAAAAACTAGGTAACTGTATAATCACCCAATCAACTGTTTATTGAGTGCTATTTAACTATTTTTCTCAGTTATGGTCATCAGATATTTTAATATCTTCAACCCTCTCCTAAAAATTATTTTATTGGTTATTAAGGAACTTTGAAGGAGAAATAATACAAAAAATTACATAATTTTTGGAATAAATGGAGGTAATGTCCCCAAATCAGGGCAGCCACAATCAAATCACTTGTTTAATAATAGCATTAGTAGTATAAATTCTTAAAAATATTAGCAAAAAGTTTCATTTTAAACCCTATTTTAGTTGCTTAGATGAAAAAGGAATCGGCTAAAACACAAAATGTGCCAATTAAGTATGAAACAGACGTTGAAGAAATTTAAATTTTAAAATTAAAAACTAAATATTTTCTTAATAAGGTTAATCTCGAATTCAGGTATTTTCTTCATGGTTGTCATGTCTTTGCCTTAACTTCGAAATTAACTTCGTCCCTTGGAAAATGTTCTCTTAAGAAATATCCGAAAAAGAAATTTCCCGTCCGCTATTAGTTCAAAAAGGGACTAAATTTTCGTTGACCTTTCAAAAAAAGTTGCCAAAATTTTTAAATTAGTACCTCTTGGGACGATTCTGCTTAAAAAGATATCTCTAGTCGCAGGAGTTGAAAAGTAGCATCAAAAAGTTACCTTTTAGTAGCCTGTGGCAGCCGTTTTAAATGGAGAGATTACCACCATGAGTCAGAACATTAGGATGTAGCTGATGTCTTCATTCGGGAATAATGCCCTCAAAAGGAGACATTACCCTCATGGGGTCAAAGAATTAGGATGTAGCTTAATGGAGCAGCAAGAATTAACGAAATATACTTTAACGTTTTAAGGGTTGAAAAGATTATTCTTTCAATGTACCCAAACGTACTTCAGGAGTGAATCCTTGAATACAAAAGACAGAACTTTGAGATTCTGCCTTTTTGAATTGCCATCCTTATTTTAGTTTTAAAATTGGAAAATGTTTCAAAAGCATCGCAGGACAAAATGAAAACTGACCGTGGCAAGCTTCTCGATGTATTCATCTGGTGCACCAAGCGAGGCGAGCCCGATTTCTTGGGAGAACTTCGCAAACCCGGGATCTGCAAAGAGTGGTGCGTGTCCAAGAAGTTCATGGCAAACGTCTCTGAAAGAAAAGTACATGTAGTATCTAGTTGCGTGCTTCCAATTCTATGTTCCACATGATTCGAAAGGACTTACGGCTCAGGCGTGTAGAATGGTTTAGATGGATGTCTTATGTACTGAGTAGAATGGAAGACACGAAAGGCGAGGCCAGCTAAGAAGTCCCTTGAAGAGAGGAGTCCTGCCACAGGTCGGAGACTGAAGCCTGTGCAATCTGTCGAGTAATGAAATGGGTAAAATTATTAAACTAGGACGTTTCAGATACTAATTCATGATTGAGACATGAGACAATTGAAAGATTCAATTTTCGAGGATATTTGTTCGTATGAGAACCTTACTATTACGGTTTCTCGCACAAAACAGTGTTTCTGGAAGCCCGAGAATATAAAGAAATGGATGGTCACTAATGCAAGAAAATATTCCCACAAAATATATCTTTCAATTATCTTATGTTAATCTGTTATATTGATGTTATGCATAAAAAGGATAAAATTACTAAACTAGGACGTTTCAGATATGAATTCATTGATTAAGACATAAGACAATTGAAAAATTCATTTGTCGAGGATATGTGCTCGTATGAGAACCCGACTATTTCTGTTTCGTGCACGAGACAGTGACTCTGGAAGTCCAAGAATATCAGGCAATGGTCGATTACTCATGTAAGCAAATATTCCAGAAAAATATACCTTTCAATTATCTTATGTTAATCTGAATTAGTTCCAAATATCTGTAAGATCCTAGTTTAGTAAATAGGGCTGCCATAGCCAAAGCACTTGTAAAAAGTAATTTATTGTTTCAAATTTAGCCAATAACGTGAGCAGTAATCTTCAGAGGAAAATAGTTCAGATTTACTATGGTGGTTAGCCATGAAAAACAAAAGAATTTGTTAGATAATTTTTTAAAAATTATCAGCAAAAAAGTCTCCTCTTAAACCCTATTGTAGTAGCAATTTTAGTTGGTCAGATACAAAATGAATCGGCAAAATGTGCTAGTTAAGTATGAAACCGACGTTGAAGATCACGAAATGAAATTTAAATTCTAAAATTGAAGAATAAATATTTTCTTAATAAGGTTTCCATGATAATCTAGTAACCACGGATTCCGATGTTTTTCTTTCATAGTTGTCATGGCTTGGTGCCAAAACTTCCAAATTGGTGTACCTTGGAAAATTTTCTCCATACAGAAAAATCCGAAAAGAAATGTTCTTTCCGCTATTAGTTTTTTAAAAATTTTCGTTGTCCTTTGGTGAATTTTCAAAAAAAGTCGCCAAAATTTTCGAAAAGTCGTCAAAATTTTGAAAATAGGAGCTTTTGAGACAATTCTACAAAAGATACCTCTAGTCATCAAGGTTGGAAAATAGTAGCAAAAAGTCGCTTTTTAGTTGCCTGTGACAGCGCTGAGTAATTCATTGAAGATAAAATTACAAAACTATATTGAAAAGTATGAAATTACGAAACTAGCAGGGTGATATTGAAAAGTATAAAATTACCATACAATGGGGAAAATATTGAAAGCATAAAATTATCTTGTGCCGATCTACGAAGATGTTCCCAACATCTGTAACGACCTAGTACAGTAATTAATTAAAGATAGAACTAGTGTGGAAAACATTGAAAAGGAATGAAATTACTAAAAGAGAATAGAAATATATTGAAAAGTATAAAATTACCAAACAAGGAAAAAGTATTGAAAAATATAAATTTACTAAGATAGGACCTATCAGATTTAAGTAATTAATACACAGATTGACAAAAGATAATTGCAAGATTTATTTTTCGATGGTATTTGCTAGTATGAGACACTTTAGTACACGCTCATGTATCAAATAATCCTTGATGCAAATCATACCGACCTTTTAGGAAATTGGAAACATCTTCTAGTTGTGGTATGTTATCTTCCCTGTAGCCACAGTTTTCTATCATCAAAGGGAAAATGTGGTTGTGTTCTTTACAGGCATGTGTAGGATATAGTTTCGTCAGCTCTTTGAAAACGACACCCCTTTACATCGTGAAAGAAAAATGAAAGATTTTTTAAAAGAAAAAGGAATTGCAATATATAGAAATTACTAAAATATTTCAGATTCGAATCAGTCGCTAATTGTTAGGCAAGCCTCACATTGGTTCAAAATCAGTTCTGCGACACTAAATTGACTGAAATAAGCATGGGTACCGATATGTTTTCTTTACAGAAACGGAATACGCATGCGATTGTCGTATTCTGCTCCAGTGTGTGGCCGGGCTTAAGGTTATAATTTATATTCGAATGAAAAGGGTATCTTAGTCTGAAAGATTAGATGCCTCTTTTAATAAGGTAACATCAACACGTAACTTTTTATGGCGGTAGGACTAAGACTTCCACACACACACAGAGATAACTCACACAAGAATAACTGCACAAATTCTTGCAAGCATGAAACGAATGAAAAGGTATCTTAGTCTGAAAGATTAGATGCCTCTTTTAATAAGGTAACATCAACACGTAACTTTTATGGCGGTAGGACTAAGACTTCCACACACACAGAGATAACTCACACAAGAATAACTACACAAATTCTTGCAAGCATGAGACTGCAGTTTACTTAGTATCATTTCAAACGCAAATAGTTTAAAATTCTAATTTAAAAATTAATGAAACTAGACTTCGAATTTTCGCTTTTTATCTCAATTTCAGAATATTGCCACATGCTGAATTGTACAAACGATAGATAAATGAAAGAAAATAGAAAACGTTCCAGATTCAACAATTCCATTAGACTTTGAAAACATAAAACGATGTTTATTATCTATGTAGCTTTGATTATTATTTATTATTTATTCCACTACTTCTGTTATGCTTTGCTCTGCGATTTTATTTTCCCCAAATAAACCTTTACGTTTTCTTTCGAATTTTTAATTATTTCTACGTAACAATATTATCGATATTCGTAATGTTTTTGTTATGATTGAAGAGCATTCTTTTCCAACGAAATACTTAATTTTTACGAGAGAAGAAGGAGCATTGGAAAATTGGAAATCTGTTGTTTCTTAAAGCCCAGAATTTTTACAATAGATTTCAGTTGAGAAATTTTGTGATAGTTAATACATTTCCGATAGTGGATTTGATTATCACGAGGTGTTTCCTAAAATATAGAAAGTTTATGTTTCTCAATTGGTTAAAATTCGAAAAAAAATTGGTATTTTACTATTGAAATTTTACATTTCTAGCAAGATTATTCGTCTTTATGAATAACTTGCCTTACTTTAAGATACTCAATTATTATGGCTTTATCTAAAGGTTGAACAATAAAGAAAACGCAGCTTCAGTTGAATGATTTTCACAAATGAGTTTGACTTTGCAGCGCTATAACTTAGAATAGTTACTCCATGTACATGTTTGGTCGCCAAAACGCTACACAATATAAAAACTTTGGTCCAATACCATTGGGAGTTTACATGGGTCTATGAATTTACTTAAGATAGATTATTGTCTAATTGAAAGTTTTTGTTTAATTGATAGCTATCATATACTCATATAATTTTATATTCTAATCCCGAATCCATTTAGAATGGTTATATATACATATTTCATAGTTTTAATGCTTTTTTGATCCTAAACAATCGTGAATTTAAAAACATTCCTTTTAAAAAGAAAAGAATTATGCGTAATAACAAGGATTAAAAGTTATGAATGATCTTTGATTATTATACTTACCACGTTTTTGTTTCTTCTTCAGTATACTCAACCCTTGGAATAGGTGTTCCACTAAAACACAATATCATGAATTAATTTTCATGGTTTTAACACCGCTTAAACATGTAATTTCAATGCTCCGTTCAGTTAACGAGTAAGGAGCCATAATGCTCTTAACCCTCCTGGTGGTTATCTCTCGACGAGGTATCTCGTCATTAGCGAAACTGACCAGATCTTGAAGGACGAGATATCTCGTTATTAGAAGAAAACTGACCAGATTTTTATATTCCATGATAAAAAAATCGACAATATCTTGGTGACGAGATATCTCGTCATTAACAAAATTTGTTAGATCTTGACGGGCAAGATATCTTGTCGAAACCACTTGGAGGGTTAAGAGACAAGAGATTTATAAATGTTGAGAATTTTTACCAATTTCTAATCTGTATTAAACAAGTTCTTATGTCAAATTTTCCAATAAGATCATGTAACTTGGCAGTTATTGAGAAAGTTGGCACTAAATTCCTATATGTTGCATCAAGCCAATGCCAAAATTAGGGTTTAAATAATTGAAAGCGTCTATAATGATCTCTTAGAGTTTTGTTTGTAGTATATATATGTCAGCAAATGAAAAATAAAATGTGAATTTTACTCACTGTTTGTAAAAAAAGGCAATATCCGCAAAATACTTCCTTCTTTCTCTGTAGACTTGATCTGTGAATCCCTGTAGAACGAAATAAAGAAATTGTTATGACTTGCTTAAGTTTATAAACTGAGTGAGTTTAACATATTTCTTTATTTCTCATTGCCAATTTTTCGATTTATTTACGTGTTGCTGTAGAAGATACTTGGTTGTATAATAAAGATATCTTAATATTTACAGGAATCGAATGAATTTAACCGTGAAATTAACCGTCACACGCATATATATCCATGCTGTAACCTAGTCTTCCCTGCTTGACTTTTAATCAGTTTTCACCTTCTTGACCAACAGAATATTTCCTGATTCTTTCAATCAATAGATGTGGTTATTCAGTCACTAGGAATGTCGTGGGGGAAAATCAACACTACACTACTTGAATTTCTCGTGAAGTGAGAGGGTTAACAAATATTAAGATCAGCTAAACAACACATATACCTGAACCAGAAATCACTTATATTCGAAGCAAGTTCTGTAACCAGTCTCATGTTTTTGTAAACCTATGTAAAACTAATTGGGTTGAAGTAGAAGGCAACTCCATCTATACGAATACTACCACATTCCACTAGATGAATGCTTCTACATTTCACCAGATGAATGCTACCACATTTCACCAGATGAATGCTACCACATTTCACCAGATGAATGTTACCACATTCACATTTATAACTAACAGAGGATAACTTTCTTGGTCTACCAAATCTCCGCATCAATTTTCCGTTCGCATCCTTTACCAAAATCGAAGTACTCCTAACCTAAGAATACTTTGCTGAATGAAGCTATTCTAAACAAAACCAAATTTTTATGGAAGTTAAAAGAGGAAATTATAACTTATGTATAAAGGAGCAGTTGATGTAATTGTTCTTCAGGTAATTGGATCGAAATATATGACGAAATTGAAATTTGTATTTTCAATGAGGCAAAAAATGAAAGGCCACTACTTGTACTATGAGATAAATTAATTGGTAAATTTAACAACCGTTAATTAGCTAAGGCAAATTTACTGCAGAAGCATCGATCAGATAGCCTTCGTTGACATTTGAAGGAACCATCTCTCTATATATTTCCTTAACATAAGAAGTACAGAAATCGACATTATTTGTTAATGACGAATGGCAACAAATGAATGCAAACAACATATTCGCCAATTTTTCCGCTTAGTTTAAGTATGCTTGATTTGAGCTATGGAGCGCATGATATTGCTAGAGCTGCCGGAAGAGCTTGCCTCTCCAATGAGAATGCTTAAGAATGAAGTCTCAAGCAACCAGATGCAAAGCATTAAGCTATTCCTCTAGTTTTATTGCATTTTCAATGTATAAGTTCAGAAACCTATTTTATATAGATATTTTTTATAATCTACTTACTGGATGATCAGAATCCAATTCGGATCCGTATGACAGTATGTGGTTTGCAAATTTGTCAAGCTCTTTGACTTTACCAGGAAACCATGGCACAGTATCTGCAAATGAAAAAATTGAAAACAATTAAACACAACCTCCAGTTTAATCAGTACGATCTACTGTAGATTTATCAATTCATAGCTTCAGGACCTTTACACAGGTGTCGCCGGTACCATGGTACAAGGTACCCTGTATGACTTTTCAGTGTGAATGACCCACTGGGAAATCTGGAAATTCCAGAGAGGCTGGTGCTTCTAGGAGACCAGAAAGCCCTTCGATCCAAAAATAATGTGGCATAAAACTAAGAATTAATTTTATGCAATGATTTAAATGATTTTCCAATTAGAAAGACAGCAACTGTCTTTTAGTACAGAAAAAATAGCTATAAAGTAAGTATGGGGTTGTTTCGGATGCTTCTCATTTCTTGTAGAATATACAATCCACTTTAGAAAGATGAAATGTTGAGATAGTGTAGTTTACCCCATTAAGTTTAAAATATGAAATTCAAACATTACGTTCCCCTATCCGTTATTAATAAAGAGTAACTAGGATACCTGTGTTGTCCTTGTGGTCCCTCGCAATTACAGTCATGTATTCGGAGATAGCTCTGAGCTGTTCCACGGCCTCGTTGATGTTGCCTGAACGGTTATCACATTCGATCATAAATTCATAGCTGTCATCGAGTCTCTTGGAGGACCGGGACTCTATGTGATAGAGATTGATTTTGTTATCCTGAAAGAGAAAAAATCGTTCATATTTTGATGTACTTCTCCAAAAACTTGTACAGCTACAAACAAAAAAATTGAACTGCCCTTCTTTAGACTCGCATTGCTAATAGCATTTGCATAAACATGTGAAAAGTCCCGAATCGATTTCTATCGAAGTACTATAGGAAGGTTCATATTCACAAATTTTTTGTAAATAAATGATTAAAATACCTGATAAAAATTAACTCAAAAAGGAAACATTCCACAGATTTTGTTTGGATTCTCTTGCAACATTAATTGGTAGAGTCGCGTATTAGCAACTGGAGGGTTGCGAGTTCGAAACTCGATCCAACCAAAGACCATTATATACGAGGAGGCTGGTGTAAGTTATGTCTGTCAAACCTCAAATGTCCTCAAGTTTACGTGGTGTTGTAGTTTGGAGAGTGGGGGTGCCAGATCTGGTGTAGACCTCATCATCTGACCGTGGTTCAAATTACGAGATGTTGTCTTTGGATTTTTCCCTTCAATATTGATCCCGAACCGCCGCCAATAGCCCTCAGTGTTGCTCCAGTGCGACTAAATTCAACTACCTACCCACACAGAGATCAGAGCGAGCTCGCGAGCAGACGAATCCACAGTTTGTCTTATATCATTGCTATTATATAGCCCATACGCTGTGTGGTGATCTTAGTCACGACTACAAAAATCAGCCTACAATGCAGGTAGGTATTGCAGTGCAACCTGTCTCCACCATGAAATACATTTTGGTAGACAAAGTTGCACTGTCTTTCACACGTCCTGCTAAAGCTGCAACAATGACGTAACTTAATAATCATGATTTTTCAGAAGACGTATTTATAGTTTTCAATTGTCTTGCTCTGTATAACTTGCCCCAACATATACAACAACAGCTCTTGCGTTGTGCTTTAGTAGCTGATTGCCATTCTAGTTGAAAATGGTACATGTAGAAACACACATTCTTTCAGTTCCAATAACTCAAAAATGTCAATTTTTGAGCTAGATTGTTGTTGTAGCAAATGAGCTATATGAATATTCATTTTGACAGTTTTCCCATGAAAATACAAGACCCGCTATGTAGCTTCTTCGTTCTGAAGATCCTCATTTGTGGACATGGTTTTGCCTTTTGAAACTCAACAAAGAGTGATTCTGTGTTGGAATCACGGATTCACACATTGAAGTGTTCATTGAACATTCACAAATGTGAATCCGAGGTTGCAATGAATAATTTTCCCCTTTTAGTTGGGTTTCAAGAAGCAAAACCCCAAAGTGGACAACCAGAAGGAAGAGATTAAATGGACATCCATAAATCTCAGAAACATACTTTGAACACTCGGAGAGCTTCGGCTAGTGCTCCAACTTCTTCTTTGAGTGAGAAAAGGACCACCATGGCATGTAGGTTTCGTTCGACGCTCTCCGTTCTCGAATAGATTTCTCCATTTCGGCCATTAATGCCATCCTGGAAATTCAAGACGCACAATTTGTACTCAGAACATTAATTATACGGTACAATGTAAAGGTATCCTACTATGTATATCCAGTTTACTAACGTCACGACTTGTGAACGTATATACCTGAAATGATAGATGCTCAAAAACAAACTCAACTACAAAATCACGATACAACTAATGAATGCAGCTACAACAGCTGACAAATTTCGAAATCAATGATGTTGTTCCGGGTCTTACACTTCTGACGAACATCGGCCGGACCAATTTTCTTTCAATTTGTTTTGGTCAACGCCTCCCTTTACAATAACTCAAAGCTCAGCGACTACTTTTTATTCAGTGCATTTCAATACATTACATTTTAATTAAAGTATAAATAAAAATTAACCGCATTATAATTTTAATAATAATTAAAGTTAGTTATTTTAGCTAATTGTATCAATTTCATTGCATTAAAATAACTGTATTTTAATGCCTTAAATCGCAGTTCGATAGTTAAATTTTGTTCCTGCAATATATACCTCTATTAATATAAACTAGTGGTCGCCCAGTGGTCGAAATTCGACCATAATTAATTTAATTTTTACGTTTGAACGTTAAAAGGTTCTTTTGTCAAAGAGTATACCTCTATATTCATTGCATATAATTATTTTGAATTTTGTTCTATTACGTAAGCTGCGAGCATGTACAAATACGTCATAGGAAAAATGCGGTATAGCTTGGTTAAGCCATATCTAAAAAACAATAACGCGTTGTTTGACATTTTCTTGGGTTTTTTTTTATTGCTATACTGGCCACAGGTTTCGCCAAGGCTACACAGTTAATTTGCCTATCTTTTTCAAATTATATAAAATTTAAATAAAAAATAAATCCAAAAAATGAAAAATGAAATAAGGAATACGTGCTTCGTATTTTTTTTTATATATTTTTTATTGAAACAAAAATACAGGGTGGTTAAAAAAATAAATGTTGTCCATTGAACTTGAAATAGTTCGACAATGAATTTAATGATTCAAAACTTCTGTGTTGACGATGTTTTTTGTAAAAACTCTTTCATTCTTTGCTAAATGCCCTTGGCCGTTATATTCTGAAATATAAAATCTCAAACCATCGAATGATCGAACTCTACTTGCTGTGACGTACAATTGACCATGTGTAAAAACTGGCTGCCTCAATAAAATTCCAATTTTTTCGAATGTTTATCCTTGAGACTTAGTTATTGTCATCCAAATGCAAGTATAATTAGAAATTGAGTTCTTTGAAAGTTAAACGGTAAAATAGTTCCGGAATATGTTAAATTTATACGTGGAATCAAAATTCCCTTATTGCGTGTGGTTGCAGTTAAAACTTCGCAATCAATAGTATTACGATGCATAAATTTGATGCGCATTCTTGTTCATTGACTAATGCTTCCTTTGTATTTAAGTTTCTGATCAGAAAAACGATGCAATTAACTTTCAATACTAACTAATGTGGTGGCAAATTATGCCAAATGTCATACTCCTCCGTGCGCGCAGTGTGCTTAAAAAGGGTTACAAAGTTTTTTCTTCACGTATTAATATATAGATTACAGTATATGAAATTAAACAATGAATGTTTTATTTTGTTTAATTTAATATATTTATAACGCATATTATATATTAATTTTATCTTTCTGCGCTCCTTCTCCATATCAACTTTAATTATGCCAAATCTCATACTCCTCCGTGCGCGCAATGTGCTTAAAAAGGGGTACAAAATTTTTTCTTCAAGTATTAATATATAGATAAAAATTAAAATTTACTATCCCAAAGTAGAAGAATAAATTAAAAACAATTAAAAAAGCAAGGCGTCGCATCGAATCTCGTGCATAGTTATATATCGACGTTATTTGTTTACTGTCGAGTGGCATTAAAAGATATTTAAAACCTAAAATCGATCGTTACTGGAATAATTCTTCAATTTCTTGCAAAGTTTAAGTATTGTTTAATTCTCTTCAGCAATTTGAATATAGAAGCCATGAGAAATCTGGAATATAGAAATCAGCACAGCAAAGAAAATCAGATCTAAAATAGGCTTAGCGTCGAAAGATGCCAAATCGCTTTTGAACAAGGGAATGGGATAAAACTGAAATAGACATTCGAAACCTAACTGTGGTTATGACTGAGGTGTGCCTTTTGCTATGCATTTTATTAGACATAAAAAGTAACCCCAGTAAAAGTAAAAGAAATACCGTTACACATTTTTGTATAAATTTATTTCATTTAGGAGTATAAAATCCATTTATGGAATACGGATGCTATATTCATTATAAATGAATTGAAATAAGTACATGAAATATGATTAACAGCTCTTTTCCATCAACAGATATTTGCAATAAAGAAAATTTAGCTAAGATGCTCGTGTCTGCTAGTATAGTTTAACTCATATAGTTAGAAAATAATATCTACTCACGTGTAGTATTAAATTAGCCATCAAATCCAAGCTCATGTTTAATGCTTTCGCGTTCGAATTCTAGGAAGAAAATGGCATCTTTTGGCACTAGCAGAAATGGCACCAGATTCGTCACTGACGAGAGTAACTTACGATTGATGGAGTAAATGACAGAAAGGACAAAATTTCTTCTGTGATTCCATCAAGTCCAGTTCACGCAAGTGATCTGACCTTGTTGCGGAAGCTTTCAAGATCGCAGAGAATATCCGTACGGCTTATAACGAACTAAATCTCACAGCAATCTCCGAATTTATGATAATTTCCACAGTAAATTGAGCAACGTGTAATTCATTCTGATAACTACACGCACAACCTTCCAGAAAGGAATGAAGGAGTAGAGAATTCCAGCACGATTTAATGCAGTCTAATTAATTTATCATTTCATCATGGATACCAACGAGCTATTTTTGACACTTAACTCATAGATAGTAGTTGGATGCATTAAAATGTGCGTATTTTGTCATTTCATTCAAAGATAATTTTTGATAAACAGGATTTGGCAATTTTATGCGTACTTTTTTCAAAGGGTTTTCAGTTCAAAAATACATTTTTCAAATTTGATGTAACATTATAGTCCCACTTGTTTCTGTTATCAAAAGAATGCTTTAAGCAAAATATATCGTCGGTTTACAAGTGGAACTCACCAAGTCAAAAAACATGGTTCTGAAAAAACGAAAGGGAAACAATTCACTGTGTATTTCTCAAGAAATCGAACCTTCATGCAAAGAAAAAATGATTTTGTGGACTTTATCAGTCTAAAGATCTAAAAAGCCAAAAAACGTATACCTTGAAAATATTTACAATGTGTTTTGTTTACAAGTCGATTATATGTTCTTTCAAAGCATAAACTGTGTTTAGATATGAGCATCTTAGCGTGTGTTCAAAGTTTTGTATAATTGAAAGAGAGATTTAAAAATAGGTCAGATTCCGGATTACACAAATAACTTGATTCTATGCAATTTAAAAATTTGTAAAATGTTTTATAACGTAGCATAAGTAAGTTATGCAAAGTAAATTGGCGTGTGTCATTTGTCGAGTATTTACATACTTTTCGGGATCTTTATCACCGAAACTTATTTTTATAATTTTTTTTTCATGAAAAGCATTAAAATATTTGTCTTGGTGAAAACTAAAATTCATTTACGAAAAAGAGAATTTACTCTACTAAAAGAATATCATTTTGATTTTGCTGTGAAATAACATTAGTTGATTACTTCTCAAATAAGAACATAGTAAAGTGATAGCAATAAAATTAATATATGAATGAAAGTGTTACAGTAAGTGTAATTAAATACGAATAAAGTGTCCCCTTGGTCTAGATATAACCTAGACCATGTTGAACAAGTCTCACGGAAACCAACTCCTGTTCATCCAGGAGATGTCTCGCAAAGTGTGAAGTCTGAAGAAAAATAATTTAATTCCTTTTATATTTTAGAAACTATTTACATTCTTCGGTATGATTACTTGCCATAACAGCCGCTTTTTATCAAAAATTTAATTTCCAATGTTCATGTTTTCTGAACATTAGATTTCAGTTATTTTTAAGCATTTAATCCATTTTGCTTTACCCCGTTCATTATTTCAGATGAATAAATTCTGTTTTTCCGTCATCGTTAACCTTCTCGACGGTTTTGTTTATGCAGTTATAAATGCTAAAAGTATTTTAACATACATAACTGTTTTTTTTATAGAAGGTAAATAACGATTTGTTTTTGTTTCACTCCGGCAACAAAGTAGTAGCTAGTCTAAAACAAAATGTTCTTCAATTTATAATAAATTCATTGTAGAATTTGAGTTAACGTTACCAAGTCGCATGAAAAAGAATATTGATCATTTAATAAACAAATTTTTAGGAAATCATTACAGAATTTGAAGAATTCAGCTACATTTCTCGAAATAGGAGCATGATAGTAAAACTCTAGAGTATTATTCTTTAAATTAGTAGCATATGTGATGTACAAATAATCAGGATAATCTAAAACAATGAACATTTTTCATCTTATGGCACACATAAACTAATTACTAAAATTCAGCGGCACAACAAAAATGTTTCATTTTGCTGATATGATAAAAAAAACAATTGGTATAATTTTGACTGATTTACAAAACAAAAGCAGTAATTACCCATGTAATGGGTAATTACCAAGTAATTACCATCCTTTTACTCCAAAGTGGCTTTTTAAGGAATCCTTTTGAAAAAACGTATTTATGATGCTTTTAAGAATCAAAATTATTTATATGGGTATTACTTAAAATTATCTGAGAACGCTTGTCTTAAGTTAAAAACTGGACCGTTAAAATGAAATTAATCTTACACAGTTTGAATCGCTTCACCATCTGTACGACATATCGTACAGATGGTGGCGTACCAGTTTGGTTTCTTGTGGCGTACCAGTGTGTCTGAGTAGCGGTACATTGGTTAAAGATCGCTATGTTAGACTAAAATAACACAAAGATGCGTGGACTTTTTCTCGTCGAACCTTTATAACAAAATCGCTAAGACAGGTCTATCAAGATGAAATTTGAAACAAAAAACTAGCTAACCAGTAATTGTGAAAAGGGCGTGGATGATTCCAAGGCCAAAATATTGTTGGAGAGAACACCTGGATTTCATCTAGATGACAAAAGAATATTAACTATGAATACTCTTTTTTGAATAAAATTCAATAATAAAAATGTCTTCTCGTTATCCTCAGCTTTTTTGTTTATCAAGGGTAACTTGTTCCATTAAAATTCTTACCTTCATAACGTCCTCGGTGAGCGAAATTAAATCTTTCGCTTCGTTCATTTTTTCGCAGGAGACAAAAACTAGAGAAAACTTTTGAAAACTAGAGATGGATCGAAAGTGGTACGTGAACACTTGAGAGTTCCTATGGAACGTTTGCGTGTATGGTCAATTAGGTATTCAGTATTTTATTGCACCTGTTGGGAAAGTAATGTCTTGACGTAAATAGACGTCATCTTTCTTTCTTCGTGTGATACTGAGTAGTGAAGTACAGATAGCAATTTCAGTTACGAAGATATTTTGTTTATTAGGCGTTTATTGCTGGTAAGATTTTGTAGAAAGTGCTAGTTATTTATAAAGTTGTGATTACTACTGTCTCCAGTAACTTAACATTTTCATATTTTTACCACACACTCCAAGACCCTTTATTAATACGTTTAGACTCTTATTTGTTTAAACTTAGCATTGATATAATACAAAATACTTTCCAATACATGGGGTCGCATTTTCCCAACATGATGGGACATATCATTTCGTTCTTGCCCTTCTTCGGTCTGCACAACTTCCATGCCTAAATGTACTTAATCTGATCGATCGATTTATTATGACTTTAAGTCTTTATGGAAGAATATATTTATGAGAGAATATCTAAATACATTTTAAAGTGATTGGTAATGAGGCGATTCTATTTTAATTGCATTATTTGTAATGCAAAATTGTTATTGGATGCAGGACTTATCAGTAGCATCCAATAACAGATCCTCAAACAATTTCCATCTCTCCAAATACAAATAACTGTTGGGCTTCAGTGCGACGTAAATTCAACTACTTACCCTCAATATACGAAATTTTAGAATCCACGAGTTTTGCCTGTTTCGTTCAATGCAAATACAATACAATGTAATAAAAAACATTTTTTCACTTTTCTAAAGTACAATCATTGATAGATCAAAAAATTTTCTAACCTACTGAAATCGTTTGTATTTGTACCAAAGAACGGAAGTTAAAATAATATGCCCATATAATATAATAACATATTTATCGCAGCAGTAAAGTTACTATTTTAAAAATAAAATAAGGCTTCCTGAATTCTATCACAATTATTTTTCTTTATTTTCAATATACGTGCTAATAATACTATTCTGCAGGCGCATGCGATTCTCTTTACATCAAAATTAAATATTCTTTTTTGAATAAAATGCATACAAAAATTGAGATTTGAAAAGAGCATGGAGAGATTTATGGAGACAAACTTATCGATTTAAGTTATTCGGGAGCTTACCGATTTGCACTTCGATTTTTGATATTTTTAATCGTGCTGTTGTGACCAACATATTTTAAATTATCAACTCACGAAATTCATGTTAAATCTCTGCACTCTTTCTTGTTATTGAAGAACATATTTTTGAATCCATTATTTATTCCTCTAATCTGACTATTCCTTATACTAATCAAACTTTTTATTTGCTACTTCATAAAATTCAAGTGCTTGACTTTTGATTTTTAATATCTACGTGGATTTTATTATTTTATTAAGCACTTAGCGCAGCTTGTCCGTTATTGTACTTGGCGCCACAAAATCCTAAAAAAACTCACCTATCTTGACATTAAAAAAATTATACTCCGAATTAGCATTTAAAACAAATATTAATATTTTAATCAGATATTAACCTTCCTGGTGATCATCTCGACGAGATATCTCGTCATTAGCAAAACTGACAAGATCTTGATGGACGATATATCTCAGAAGAAAACTGACCAGATCATGATGTCGTCATCATAAAAAATCGGCAATATCTTAATGACGAAATATCTCGACATTTTCAAAGTTGGTCGAACCTTGATGAACGAGATATATCGTCAAAACCACTAGGACGGTTAAATTTAAAAAAATTAAATAATAAAAATATTGAGTGACAGCAAAGTGTCTCAGAACTCAAAGACACTACAGCCACTGGCTTAAGACAACAGACAAGGAATTCATCACAAACCTGTTTCTTCCATCTCTTGCTCGGCATCTTTGGGTTAGCTTACTTCCTCTTTTCGAACCTGCGATTTGCTTTCGCTTTTGATTTAACGCCCCGTTTTATATAGAGCAACTCATCTGACTCCAGATCGACAGTTATTGCATCACACGAGTAATTACTTCCTTGACCTTTCCTAGAGGCTGAGGAGCTAACTTAATCCACGGATTCGGGGACGTCAGACAAAAACGATGCGGACGTCGAAGGCCTTTTATGTGTTTGTTTTCAGCAAAGCGGCTTCTGTTTGTGTACAAACAGCTCCACGTGTTGTGACGCAGAAGGCTTGTTTCGACTAATATATTCAGTTTTTCTGCAGTGAAACACGTCAGTACTGTTTGGGGGTGCGTTGTGTTTTTGTTTAAGCATGTAGTTCTAAACCTTTGAGAGAAAGAGGCTCGGAAAATTCTTTCGACGCGAACGCGTCTTTAATCCTCCGAATGGTTTCGACGAGATATCTCGTCCATCAAGATCTGACCAATTTTGCTTATGACAGGATATCTCTGCATCAAACAATTGCCGATTTTTTATGATGACGAGATATAAATTTTTCTCTGATGACAAGATATGAGAGCTTGATGGACGAGATATCTCTTCCATGACGATCGGCTCAGTTTTGCTTATGACGAGATGCCTCGTCGAGACAACCACTAAGAGGGCTAAAATCAAACCATTACTAGGGGCCAGTACGAAAAATTGAGCCTTTAAAAAATGGACATCGAGTTCGGTCTGATAATTTCAATATTGTCAACGCCAACCAAAACAACCTAGTGTCATTCGTTAGCTGAGGGAACAAAGATTTGTTAGTAGCCTTCAATTCGCTCGCCGTGATAAACGGGTGGGGGGGGAGTGTTTTGAGGACTTTCCGCTGCGCAAATTCAAATCAGTATAACTCGGAACTACGAAGCGCTATGACCGTCGAAATTCGTCCAAAAACTAACGTTGAGATGTGTCGATTTGGGATATTGGAGAGGAAATCGATTTCTGTTTTGGTTGCGAAACTTCGTATCACAGTTGAAAAATTTTCACAATGTCGGCATATACTCTTCGAAAAGCGAAGCAGAAATACATCGAACATTGTCTACGCGTAAGAGCAACTCGTCAGCTTTCGATAAACATTGAAGACTGCTGAATTTGTCTTTATTTCATTTGCTACACCCAAATAAATACTATGCACAAACGGGACGTATTCACGCAAAACCTTGTGGCCGTGCTCCGACACAGCCTACTCTACTTTTTTGAGACGAAGCCCCTGGTCCCAACTAAGTTACTTTATAATACATCTCCATTTTTAAATTTCATGCAGTAAATCAATATAAGAAAAAAAATTATAGCATAATTATAAAGAGTATTAACATTTATGTGTGATATGTTTACAAGTATAAAATTTCATTTAACTCTTTGAGGTATGATTTTAAAGAAAAATCCTCAAGTTGCACCAGAATTGTTTATTCACTTATTCAGCTTCGAAATTAGCATAAAACATCAAATAACATGTCTTTTTTTATTATAAAACGATTTATTCACTTAATAAATTTTTATGAAAAAAAGATATTTACTGTTATGAAAGACAAAAATTCACTGCACCACACAATTCGCCAACCTTAATCACAACAGTGTCAACAACTTATAAATGCGTTTTGACAAGTGCAAATTTTGTTTTAAGTTATTTACACATTTAGAGTTAGCTCATAGCATTGCCAACTCAATGAAAAACTTTAAATAAAATGTTAGACTATGAAGAATTTCAACTTTTTGAGGTGGGTTAAAAAATATCCCACCATGCATAAAAAGCTAAGCTAAAGGTGGGACAGTTTTTAACCCACCTTACACCAAAGAGTTAAATGAGTTACCTATCTGTTATTCATATTAAAATTCAAATCTGCAAGCCAAAAGATCACCTCACTTGGGCTTAAAAATAAGCACTTACACACAGCAACGCGAACTTGCGAAGAAACTAGTATTAGATTTGAGAACCAGTACAGATTGCCTTGATCTCCAATTCTAGGAGAAAATTTTTCTTTATACTTCCCTGCCGATTGGCCACTAACATTTGCTGCACAGACCTTATTTAGGCGTTCTGGATCTGAGCATTTTGACACATCCAAGAATATTATTCTTCTCAGAATATTTTTACTATAAAATATTTAATGGTAAAAATGGTTAGCAAACAAACATGATAAATCCCTGAAGAACCTCTCACTACCTGTATAAATGATGCCAGGTAAAAAATGCTTGAAAAGCACTTTCAATATTGTTTTCAATGACTTTAAATAACGTGCTCTTTTAGAAATTCTGAAGAATAAAGAAAATATTAAATATGGTTGAAAATATCTTTAGAATTTTAAGACGCACACAAGCAAACTGATCACAATTATTTCAATTTGCTATCGGTTTCCCGAATCATAAAATAAGTTTCAGACATGTTGTCGCGCTGGAAGTTCAAACCAAGGCTGATGGAATCAAATGTTAATTCAATAAATTGTCCCGGACAAGCTCAAGAGTTTGAATAAGCTGAAGAGAAAAAAGGACGCAACTATTTCACAAGCAGTCATCCGATTTGTAGATTTAACAAGGTCTTTGATAGGCGAAGCAAAAAAATGCATGGATGCATCTTATCTCAATCGCAATATCGGCTTAATCTGATTGAGATCTAGATGAAAACAAAGATATAGAATAATTATCACGTCAGTCTTTCGAAATATACACCTTGTTAAGGGGAGAGCTGAAGTTTCCATCGCGCTATGTTCTTGATCCGTGCAAAACGTAATTGATAACAAGAAAATGTTCGATGCTCTCACAAACACGCAGAATATCTTAACCCTTCAAGTGGTTTCGATGAGATATTTCGTCAATCAAGATCTGACTGATTTCGCTAATGACGAGATATCTTGTCATCAAGATATTGCTGATTTTTTTATGAAGAGGATGGAGATATATAGCGTTCATCAAGATTTGATCAGTTTTGCTAATGATTAGATACCTCGTCGAGACAACCATCAGGAGGGTCAACCATTCTGGTGGACGAGATATCTCGTCATTAGAAGAAAACTGACCATATCGTGAACTCATCAAAACGGCAATATCTTGATGATGAGATATCTCGTCGTTAGCAAGTTGGTTGGATCTTGATGAACGAGGTATATCGTTATTAGAAGAAAACGCTAGATCATGTTCTCGTCATCATAAACAAATCGGCAATATCTTGATGACGAGGGATGTCCGATATTAAAGGTACAAGCCAAAATTACACTAACATTTATAATTAAAGAAAATATGTAATACATTCCACAAAAAACTACATACTTTTGTTTATTTCTCGACATAATCTCCGTAAACGTTGAGACATTTATTCCAGCTTGACACTAGTTTGAACATTCCTTCACGGTACTGCTGCTTGTCAAGTTGCTTGAAGTAGTCCACAACGGTGTCTTGCAATTCCTCCTTATTCGCAAAGCGTTTCCCCACCAAAAATTTCTTTAAAGGTCCGAATAAATGAAAATCCGAGGGGGCTAAACCTGGACTATACGGAGGATGTTGCAGGACCTCCCAATTCCCGCTGTGCCAACCACAGTTTGGTTTGATTTGACGTGTGGGATCTTGCGCCATCGTGCAAAACTTTTAACTCCTTCGCGTAATCGTCTTCCTGCCTTTTCCTTCTAATGGCTGTATGCAATTTCTGGAAAGTTTTGCAGTATCTGTCAGGTGTCTCTTCGTTAGCAAATTGTTTTGATCTTGATGGTCGAGGTATCTCTTCATTAGAAGAAAACTGACTTTATCGTGATCTCGTCATCATCAAAGTATCAGCAATATCTTGACGTGGGATCTCGTCGTTAGCAAAATTGGTGAGATATTCATGGACGAGATATCTCGTCAAAATCACATGGAGGGTTAAGCTCCCCGTGTTCTCCCTAGAGAACTCCGGCATATAATGTAGCCAACTTCAAATGGTTTTCGGTCCATGTAAATTCAGCATCCCCTTATAAAAATTAAAATGTGGAATAATTCTGACAAAAAGTAATCGATAAAACTTGTTTCAAAAAATTTTTAAACGTAAATTGTGATTTTTTAAGATTTTGAAAAGATTTTTTAAACGTAAATTGTGAGACGTTAATTTTTATTTTAATGTCTCTAATTGTCACTGCAAGAAGCTAACTAGGGAATGCTGGTGCTCAATCATTCTAGCTTCTATTGGTTTCTTATTATGATTGGTTGGACGGTAATGGAGAGGTGGGTGAACCTGAGACGAAGACCCTCCATCTCCTGTGAAGCTTGTAACTGAACTGAACAGAGGTGAGCTTATCAGAACCTTATATAGATTTCGCAGGGACTTAGAGATGAGGTGGTGGGAGGAGAATGAGGCGTCAATCAGGTGTCTTCCTTCCTTCTCGGTAGGTGGAGCTTGAGAATCGGGAACTTTGATGATGGTAAGTGGTGTTCGTCATGCGCAATGGGTACCTTTAATATACTCTTACCCTTTTTGTCTTCGATTGATGTTAGCATCCAGTCGAGACAATATACGCAGTTAGTACTTGCGCATGGTCTCTCTATTTTCCTGTCTTTGTAAAAGACTGTCTAAAGCTCAAACACAAGATTTGGATCATCCATACATAATTGTCAAAATTGTGCGCAATTGCGTCTTTTAAGCTACTTTTAAAACTAGGCCTTAAATGTATTCCATGGATATAGTATTTCAGCCGAACTCATTTCTGAGTAGTTAATTTTCAGTTAACTAAAAACACTGAGAATATTTTCTATAAGGTGGTTTCTATTCTTTATTTTCATATATTTCTCAATATGAAAATGTATTCAGGATGGAACATGTTCTATATTGCATACACATGTGCTACAACGTAAAAGTTACATTTCGATGGTGTTTTGACAAAAGGTCAACCTACAAATTAAAAAAAATTGAGGAAACGATTGTAGCGTATTCTATGGACCTCAAACTATGTTCTGACAAAAATTTGTAAGACATTTCTGCCTCTAAAATAAAAGAAGCAAAAACTGTTTGGTATAAGCGACATTTAACTAAAATACCATTCAGGCAAAAGGACGAAAACTGGAATTATCTTTGTTCTGTTGTACCTACTTCGTAAAAGTGCTGATGGTAAGCCACCAGTGACACAGCTTTTGGTCGCTTGACTTTTTGGCCGCTTGAAATTCAGTATGGCCAGTCTACATTATTAGGCAAAATACAGTCGCACATTATTAGGTCATGATGACGGAATTTCCGTAGCAATTTTATTGACTGCTAGTTCCAGAATTTGCCTTTCGGTGGAAGTTTGTGTGGCACTATCGGAAGCCATGGATCTATTTTCGCAGAGCAATAGGATGCGGGCATTTAGAGAAAAATAGAATCAGCTCACCGAGTAGTGTCGGCTGGCGTCGGAAAATGAACTTCGAAGAGGATGTTATTCACTTTCGGTGGAATTTCCGAGTCACCACTACGGACCTTGACGGTACAAGCATAATAATAACACGAATAACATCAAATTACCTTAGTTAGCATTTAGGATAGAAACATTTTTAAGAGACAATGATAGACAGTTAAAGCTACAGGACTTATCACAGGACAAACTTATTCGACTCCCAAACTTTGAGCCCCATCATGTGATGGGACTCAAAGTTTGAAAAAAAAAATAAAATAAATTCTAATTCGCACTTTGCTTGACAAAGGAGGTCGCCACAAGTGCAAATAGATTTGCAGCATTTTATCACAGTATATAAAATCAATTGGTGAGTGCAATGACGTGAAAGTGTATTTATTATGCTGATTTTATACAGTGACTTTTGTTCTGGACAAAATAAGAATGGGCAGATGATACCTATGGTATTCTCAGCTTTGCTCTCTCAGAATCTCTAGCATTAAAAAGATAATATTAACATTTATCTTTATCTAGGACATGCAACGATGTTTGTAGACTCGGTACATGCTACTGTTGAACATGAAGTTGGAAATAAGACTGCGAGCTTCGTTTTGATACTTTCCATATACTTTTATGTATGCATATTTATAACAATCGTTAACCTATTTATGTATGCATATTTATAACAATCGTTAACCTATTTATGTATGCATATTTATAACAATCGTTAACCTAGAGACAAATTTGGAGACATTGCCTTCATGCTTGAAACTAATGGCATGGCACTTCTACTGAATAGCACGTCACTTACGGGGACTAACATGCAGTACAGGAAACACTAAGCTTACTCATGGAAAGAATTGGTTGAAAAAAATCAATGCCACTCAAACTTGGATTAAGATATTTAGCGATAATTACTAACCCACAGGTAGGTCATAGGAGATTGGCAGTGTTTGACGTTCATAGAATGCATTACATTAGGTTTAGCACCCGATTACATGAGTTTGAGATTAAGAGTATGTGTATAGCCAAATTATACAAAATTAATCCTCCTTTTTTCCTTGAATACGGAAATCAATTCATTTTCATTAATGTCAATAGATCAGTGTCTCTAATCTTATTTCCTCTGCGATAGATCTTTTTATTTAGAACTATGTTAAACTTTTTAGAGTGTCTTATCGAATCAGTGTAGGTGGCAAAAAATTGTTTGACGTCGAGGGAAATTCCAAGACTTGGAATGATCATGTGAAGCTTAGAGTGACTTGTATCATCAAATAATACGTTCATAAACTCAAGGCACACCATTCCTACCTTATTTAAACTTCTATAATTTATCATCGTATTCATAACATTTGAAATTCCGATTTCTATTTTTAGCCATTCGATTAAAATACGTTTGCCTTGTAGCAACTAGCTTGCAAAGATTATCAGCTCAAAATCACTTGACAATAATTTGTTTTGTTCAATTTTGATTTACAGCCTGTGGCAACATGCATCTAAATAGTAGTTGATTTGTGTACCTCTTTTTCGCTTATCGAAGTCTAGATGCTCGGTACCTATATAAGATGCTTATTTTTTCATGTCGCATCATTTAGATTGATTTAATAAATATTATTCAAAAGACGATGCATTGTTTTATACTGAATCACAACTCTGCATTTGACAGTGACCCTTTTGTTTCAATGCCCATCTAGAGCACTAGCAGCCCTCTAAGAGAGCAGTGTACTATTTATTGCTTTTGCCTTACAACACAATGACTAAATAGCCACATTTATTGGTTGAAAGAATCCTAAAAAGGATTCTATTGGGCAGCGTCTAAAACTCGTTACACCAGTAGTCCCACCTCCTCAAAGGTTTGGTTGTGGGTTTTTCTATGGCGCAAGAGACAGATCTGTCCAAACAATGTTTGTCAAGTAAATGAACATACACACACAAGGAAAGTTTTGATTGTTGTGTCAAATTCATCTTTGGTCTAGCACATGTTAGACCAAGTTCATGAAACCACTCGTCTTTAGAAGACTAAAACAATCAAATGATTCTCAAAAAGGTCATAGGAATCCAAACACACACGAAAGCCGAAAGTAGCCGGTGAAGCCTGAGTTCGTGCATTTAGGACAGACAGGAAAAATTTATGTCCATTTTGAAATTTATATTAGTGTGGCTGTTTCTGAATCTCGACTGTCTGTGATTTTCGATCGCAAAACTCCAAAGCATAGCCTGGACGAGTTCCCCTATACTAATCATGAATAGGGGGAATTCTCCATATAATATTACTGCAGATCTTAAACTTTGTGAAAATCTCCTGGATGTTAATTGGTTTAATGACGTTAGTCTCCAAGGAATCTTGTTTAGCCATTACGGCAGCTATATTATTTCCCTTAACATTAATATGAGAAGGGTTTCACTGAAAGTGGATATCAGCACATTTCGACATACTTCTGAGCTTAGCCAGAATTTACTAGCTTGTGTGTCTGACAGTTCTAAAATTCCGCAAGTGCTGAATTGAGCTCCGACTGTCTGCCAAGATCCAGATATTTGTCTTTACGACTGAAAAACTGAGGTAGCCCAGAGCCAAGTTTATAGTAGTCAACTCAGATCGAAATACAGAGGAGAAACCTGGGTTTCTTTTTAACCAAGAGTAATTTTCGCTGATTATGAGTACACCACTGCCAGTGAAGTTTACTTTGATACAAAAGAGCGAAATACTCCTAGAGTAATTACAGAAATCGAACCTGCGCCACATACCGCCACTAACCACGGCACTTCCTCAAAGGGTTAAAGAAATAACGACACAAGAATCTGGAGCCCGTTAAACCGTGAAATTTTATCAAAAATAATCTATGTAAGGCGATAAAATGCCAGCACATTCCATAACCACTTTCTCATCACATTTTAGATGTCAAATTTTATATATTCAATGACTTTCTCACCTTTTATGCACCGAAGAAACATACATTTTTGTTACATCAATCACTATTCATTTGATATCTTACATGGACTGGTCTTCATCAACAACGGAATTTCAGTATCTTGTTTGTTGAAAGGTGAGACTGTCAACGGTCACTGTGATCTAATCTCCCAGCGATCAATCTTATCAACTCCTCTTCAGACGTATCTTTGTATATCTGTTTTGTTAAAGTATTTAATCCAAGGTTAGTGTTCACTGAAGGTTAGAAGGAAGGTCGAACTTTCTCACTTATTCATATTGTTTTGTCGCTCTATGGAAATTATTTGCTACACAAGCCTTTTATTAGAGTTAAAAAACGAATCACCTATATTTCGTGCATTTTTTACAGTACATCACATTCATAGGCGTGTTCAATAGAGAATAACGTCTTCGCATTTGCGCATAAAATTTGCATGTTCTTCGTATCAAACTGCGAACAAATTTCATAACTTCCAATATCAACGCCCAATTTTGAGGTCAAATTTCAGATCATTATCAACATTTAACCTCGCATACCAAGTATCAATTCATTGGATTCAGCCGCTTTTGGACTGGGTACGAAAAAATTGGAGCACCTATATAATTAGTTTTCCAGATTTATTGCATGTCTTCGGAAGTAATTTTCCTATCACAAAATCTACGCAATGTTTCTTTTTTAATCTTCCTAGTGATTTGCGCCGAAAACTGCACTGTAATGTCCTGCCCCCGATGCAAAAACCTATTCCAAATTGTCACCAGTTCTGGGTAAGGAACAATTTATTTTTCCTTCTTTCATCTTCATTCCTCCTTGGAGTAATAGGACAGTTTTGTCTCGACGAATCATCTCGTCATTAGCAAAACTGGTCAAATCTTGATGGACGAGATATCTCGTCTAAATCTCTTGAAGGGTTAACCCTCCTGGTGGTTGTCTCGGCGAGGCATCTCGTAATAAGGAAAACTGACCCCATCTATACATTTTGCTGATGATGAGAAATCTCATCGTCAGCAAAACTGGCTAGACCATGATGAACGAGATATGTCGTCATTGGAAAAATTGCTAGATCCGGGCGATATATCTCGTCAAAATTTCTTGAAGGGTTAAAAATAATATAGGTTATTTTTATTTAAAATAATATTCATTAGCAAAATTTAATCTTTCAAGTGAGCCGTGTATAAAAAGCCCTGTAAAGGTGCTTTAAAATGTGTGTATCGTCGCTTGACTGCTGTAAATGATTGATTAGAAGTCAATATGCCTCGCCAAAAACGCAGAGTGCCATACGAGCAACGGTGTTCGAACGGGGCCGCATGATCGGCCTCCGTGAGGGTGGACTTTCGTATCATGAAATCGACACTCACACAGAGCGTAATGCCACAACAGTGATGCGTGTGTGGAAGATATGGACCATGAACCGGACCATGGATATGGAGAACCGGACAAGTCGCAACCCCGGCAGTGGGCCACGCAATGTGACGTCACCAGGCGACGACAGACACCTCATCCGCATGACGGTGACGGACCGTACAGTGTCCTCTCGTGCGTTGGCACAACATTGGAGCACGTCTACAGGTGTGTCATTGTCAGCCCCCACGATTCGTCGACGTCTGCGCCATGGGCTACGTGGAAGGATTCCCTTGACGCTGAACCACCGACGCCTCCGGCTACAATGGGCTCACCAACACAACCAATGGCGTGCCGATTGGCAACAAATCGTCTTCTCAGACGAGTCCCGCTACAATCTGGACTATAACGATAGACGCGTACTCGTCAGACGCTACAGAGGTGAACGCCATCTCCCGGAGTGTCTTATTCAGCGTCATACTGGACGAACGCCTGGCGTTATGGTCTGGGGTGCTATTGGATACCATGGGCGATCCCGCCTACTCCAAATTGTAGGGACCCTGAACAGTGGGCGCTACATCAGGGAAGTTGTGGATCCCGAGATCCTACCCCTCCTGCAACGCATCCCCGGAGTTGTATTTCAGCAAGACAATGCGCATCCACATGTTGCTCGGAATGTACAAGCCTTCTTCAGTGCACGACAGGTTCCGCTTCTTCCATGGCCTGCACATTCCCCGGATATGTCGCCCATTGAGCATGTCTGGGTTTACATCGGACGGCGACTCGCTCGTACAGCTCGTCGGGCAGAGAGTACGGCTGAACTTTGGCATAAGATAGAGGCCATCTGGATGCCATTCTTCAGCACGACATTCAGAATCTGTATGATTCGATGCCACGACGTGTACAGGCTCTCATCGTTACGCGTGGCGGCTGCACAAGATATTAATTTTCGGCATTAGTTTTGTTTTATTGCTCTGTAAATTTGATCGTTTATTTAAACCACTATACGTAATACGTGGAATAAATTTCATTTATTTCTGATGATTCTTTCATAGTGTTGCAATTTTCACAAACATAGTGTATAAGCATTATCACTTGCACTATTCTCTCTACTCGTTTTCTTACACCTGCCGGTTAAAAAAGTTTTGAGTTATATTTATCGTTCTTTTTATAAAACGAAACGTTGCAAACAAAGAAATTCTATGGGAAAGGTGGTCAAAATAAAAAGCCCATTTTGAAAGAAAGATCATGTTTGAACAGTCCATTTTTGTGTCAACAGAATAGAATTTTTAACGAAATATAATTCAATGTCTTTTACATCTACTAGTTCGCTTTCAACGAGGGTCTGCGTACAACGCCCCAAACAACCAGTTTAGTAACTACAACCCGTAACACAGCACCCATAGACGTATCAAAAATTCGGACACCTACGTCAAGATTTTGTCATCCAGTTATTCCATCGACCTTCTAATGACAGAGTGCATATGGGAGTAGTTGTCGTAGGATCCATCGACCTTCTAATGAAATTTCATTAGAAGGTCGATGCTTGAAAAGTACGCTCTATTGTCAACAGAATGGAATTTTCAACGAAATCCAATTGAATGTCCTATATCTGCTAGTTCGCTTTTAAAAAGGATCTACGTACAGCGCCCCAAATAACCATTTTAGTAAGTACAACCCGTAACAAAGCACCCATAGATATATCAAAAATTCGGACAGCTACGTCTAGTTTTTCGTCAAAGGTCCATATAAAAGCCGTGCTATGAAAGATACACGAATATACGAGTAGTTGTTTCCCCCCTAACTGTACATGAGTTCATAGCTGGGGTCTAAAATGGCACGTTTTCCATTTCATATCGTCGCTACAGATTGTGATTGCATAAATACTCAAAAAAAATTTTTTTTTTCTTTGAGGGCGAATCTTGTTGAATGTAGTTAAACGATGAAAACACTAATCAGTGATGGATGGTGAATTGGTTTGTCGCTTTACTACCATTTTTGCAACTCGAGGGATAATTAAACTGAAGTGACGGCGGTAGATCGCGTAAAATATCAATAAATAAAATTATTTTATTTCATTGGTTGCTAAAGTCTATAATTGAAGCTGATTGATTATGCCTACAACTATTACGTATGGGCTGCAACAGTGGCACAACCCAAACAATCACATTTCAAGATAAAATAGGTTTAAAGTTTTTTAAAATAGATAGCATTCTGGAAAACACTTCTGCCAACCAGCTGTCCAGTATTAAATTTAGAGATTAGCCAGTTTACTGTTGGAAAGAATGTAGTTCCACGTTTTGAGACATGTACCTATTCCAAAAATCCCGTCTTAAGCTATGCCACTATTGAAAACCTTGAACGATATTTAACCCTTCAAGTGGTTTCGACGAGATATCTCGATCATCAAGACCTGACCAATTTTGCTAATGACGAGATATCTCGATCATCAAGACCTGACCAATTTTGCTAATGACGAGATATCTCGTCATCAAGATATTGCTAATTTTGTGATGATGGCGAGATCATGATCTGGTCAGTTTTTTTTACTAATGACAAGATATTTCGTCGAGACAACCACCAGGTGGGTTAAAACGTTAGATCTAAATTCAAATGAAAATACCTAAAACTACGATTAAAAAGTCTTTTTCCAATGTATTTAAAATAAATAATGTATTATAACTATAACTGTTAACTTCTCTCTTCCAAGTGGTTTCGACGAAATATCTCGTCCATCAAGATCTGACCAGTTTTGCTATTGGCGATATACCTTGCTCGTCATCGAGATACAGCAGATTTTTTTATGATGACGAAATCAATATCTGGCAAGTTTTCTTCTAATGACGAGATATCTCGTCCATCAAGATCTGAGAAGTTATGTAAATGACGAGCTACCTCGTCGAGACAACCCCCAGGAGGGTTAACTGCCAAGAAAATCTAACTTGGGAAGCCGTTTTCAACTTTGATTTCTATATCTATATATCATTTACTATCATTGCAAATAATATCGAAACATAATTAAAGTTTGTTGAAGAATTAGCATTTTTTGATACGGTAAACGTTTGATTTATCAGTCTTAAAACTACTTTTTAGAATTTGCTATTTGTTTCTGAAAATTTATGATTTATGTCCAAAAATACAATTTATTATGATTCACTCTTGGAATTTTCGATATTGTGGAGGACATGTATAGTATTATTTTGTGATCATATGATTTTCGCTCATGGCGCATCAACTCTTGAAAAAATTGCAATTACCAATGCTTTGAAAGCCTAATTGTTACCTCTGAACAATTTCAGTCCCTTGCTCCTTTTTGTGACTTGACTCAATGAAATTGCGATTTCTTTTGACAAAATCATTTGTTTGAATTTCCAAAAACTCAATTCAGGTAAAACAAAAATTTGGTCATGAAAAAATTTATCATTTTTTATTTCCCTAGATAAATTCTTTAATATTACCACCCTCACGAAAAAATGTGATATTTTTTAGAGAATCGAAATATGACAAACAAGAAAATACTACTGTCCACCAAAGATCTTTTTGGTTTTAAGATTTTAGATAAGTTTGGTTCGTTGTCCTCGTCGTTTTATTGAAAATAATGAAAAGAAAATAAGATGCCTCATTCCTCAAATTGTAAATATTCAACAATTTAAAGTAAGTAAAAAACACTGTTCTGAGGAAACTAAGAGGAAATTTCTAATATTCAAACTATGCGAAAATTGTAATTTTCTCATTTTAACAATTATTTATTACCTTTATATTTGCTCAATTCATCAATTGCAGAGAACAGAACTTCCATTTCAATTATGTATAGCTTAGAAACTTATTAATAAAATTATAGTAAATCTATCGTGTTTGGGCAAAACAGTATAAGGGAAGAATTGTTTAAATTGAGATAAGTAGAGATCAGTAAATGCACGAAAAAATTAGCTTTCATTTGGTCAAATCAGTATAAATAAACGGTGAATAAAAGTAGATACAAATTCTGGGTGAAATGATTAAATTGATTTATAATGGATATATAAAAAATACATTCAAAATGAAATGTCTCCTAAAAAATTTGTTGTTTTTTTACTTATACCGTTTTGCCGTAACACACTAGAAATAATGTACATTTATTCCTATTTCTTTCTGTATCTCAAGAAATCTAACCTTCACGCAAAAAAGTGACTTAGTAGATTTAACCGGTCTAAACATTACCACTTTCTGGTTTCGAAAAATTAAAAAACTTATATTCGAAAATTTTGACTTTGTGTTTCATTTGTAAGCCGATGTTATATTTGTTGCTAAATGTTATGTTATTATGAAGAATTATTATCTCACATAAATCTAATAATATTTGTTGCTAAATGTTATGTTATTATGAAGAATTATTATCTCACATAAAACTAATGCTATTCTATCTATTTCTTTGTTCTTAAACCTAATTGAGTTCTTAAACTTTGTATTGAGTTGATTGGGTTTTATGGCGCAACGGCCATATTTCTAGAAGCTGCGCCAAACACAAGACAGACAATGCCAAGTTATGGACACACACAAGCAAAGTTTTACTGACACAAGAAGAGAGGAATACAAGCAGGGTAAGTTACAAGGATCGAACCTGCATAGCCCACAACTCGCAAATTGGGAAATTCTTCGTCTGTTTATGTATTTAAGACATCCATTTCTCAGTAAACCTTTCATTGTGGAAATAAATGACTGTGTAAGTGTATAAATAAAATGCGGTAAAAGGGAAACAAATTATTAAAAAATACCTTCTTCCTTGTTGCATAGAATGTTTTGAGATCAACCACGGACTCAAGTTCCATGTTTGCAGAAGTAGTCGAAAATACGATCTGGAAGCGAAGTAATGGTCTTATGTCACGCTGGCCAAACTGAAGATAAAACAAGCATTCATCTGTAAATCAAAATCTTTCCCACCGAAAGCGATAAGATCTGAAAAGATTATAAAGTCAAATCTAGAAGTTCGTGCCCTTCTGATATCAACTTTCTCACACGATATAACACGAGATCTTAATCTGAAGGACTTGATACTAGGGGAATAGATATCTTCCAGGAAATATGTTAGGAGTAGTTAAACCACAGCACATAAAAATATCATCTGTCAATCGGCTTTTGAAAAACAAATTTTTAACACAATTCTCCTATGAACAAATCAACAACTAAGCAAGATTTTTTTAGTTCTAAGAACATTGTTTCAACCGATTCATAACCTCATGTTTGCATGGAGATGTGTGGAAAATTTAAGTCCATAATTTAATTTGTCAGACCAGGTATGTCAAGACTTAATTAGACTGAGTCTTACGGTTTAAAGCGGATTCCGAACTACGAACATCCGCACTAAGACTGGGATTCGAACTTAGGGCCTGTTGAACCAATGCCACAGCACTAACCACAAGGTACAAGTATTTAATTTTAAAGTTATGTTCCTTTTCGTTCGATGTATTAGATACAAGCGACTGTGTTTTCTGATATGTTTGCCATCATATGTTGACTCGTAAATAGGAATCTCCTACTCTTTAGACCAGTGGTTCCCAAACTTATGGCCAGGGACCCCTTCTCATAGCAAAAACCTGATCATGAACCCCCATAATTACACAACTGTGCATAATAGCAAAATTACAAATTTAACTTTGATGCCTTGAGTGGCGTTGTAAAAATAAAATATAAATAAAACATTTTGATACTTAAAGTAGTATTTATTAAAATTATAACTTGTTTTAAAATACAAAAACATTATTTTTCAATGAGATTGGTGAACCGGATGAGATGATATGAGATTATTTATGTTCGGCTCGATGTTTGTGAGTAACATTCGTAAGTATCCACGAGCAAGAATTTGCAGTCGGTTTCTTTTTTTCGTGATGAGGCTCGTAACTGCCCTGAATCTACGTTCTTCTAAATAGGAAGATGGGAAAGCAATCAAAAGCTTCTGTACAGTGGCCCATAATGCAGGATATAAAATTGGCATACTTTTTATAACCAGAATCTGTGGTATCCTTGTTCAAACATTGGTTTCAGCTCCTCATTTGTGGATAATTCAATAAGTTGCTCCTGTATTAGTATGGATTCATCTGAGTTTGTGGGTCTACTTGCAAAAGGGTTCAACACCCAATCGGATATGCCCAAGTGAAGAATGGCTTCAAATCTTCGTCTGAGGTCAGAAGGAAGAGCCGTTAAGTGTTGACAATAACCAAGTAATTCTTCATCTCGTTTCTGCAATTTTGAAAGATTTGGAAATTGAGAGCATTCTTCTCTCCCCAAGTTATTTTGTACAGAAAAAGTTTTGCAACAAACGCAGATATTATACTTTTAATTTTGATTAAGTTGCATTGATCACCTTGTAATTTCAAATTGGTTTCTTTAGATTTGGCAAATAAATCAGTCATATAAGCTATGTCATTTTTTGAATTAATTAAATTGAGCCGCAAAACATTGTCTCTAGGAATTCCAACACTGAATCAGAGTGCATAAAATCAATCCAAACATGCACTTTTAGATAACCAACAAACTTCCGTGTTAAGTAGTACACGATTATAATCTTCATCATTTTCCATACAAAGTTGAGCAAATAATCTCTCATTTAAGGCATTCCTTTTGATTTTATTAACTGCTCTAATGACATAATCTAGTGAGCCATGCAAGCGTTCACTAAGATTTTTGGCGACTAAATATTGTCGATGAGTGACACAATATACAGATAATACATTTGGTATAGCTCGTTTTAAGTATGCCAGAAAACCCCGGTGTTGTCCTATCATTGCCGGAGCACCGTCAGTTGCAACGGAGAAGATATTACTCAAGGGTATAACTTTGCAGTGAAAATTTTTTTTAGTTCATTAAATATTGTTTCACCTTTCGTACCAGTTTACAAACATTTGGCAAATAACAATTCTTGGGAAATTTGTTCTTCTTTTACAAATTTCACATAAGCTAAAAGTAAAGCTTCGTTTCCTAGCAAAGTTGACTCGTCAAGCTCGATAGAGAATTCAGATATTTTTAAGTACCCACATAAAGAATTTTCTACGTCCTGAGCCATTTCGTCAATCCTTCTTTGTACTGTATTATTACTCAGTGGAATTCTTATAATATCGGAAGCTGGTTTATGCAGCACGGTGCGTATTTCCTCACTTTACAGCTGGTAAAATAAGTTCTTCACCAATGGTGTACGGCTTTCCGGACTTTGCAATCAGTAAAGAAATGTTATAAGCACGCAATCCATCGTCGTCTCGCTTAAATGTTGTCGCGAAGAGTTGTTGCAATGACGCTGTCTGCAAATATTTTTCTTTGTCTGTTTTAAAAAATTAATCTTTATCTTTTTGTCGCCATGGACTTTGGTCAAATGTTCCTTAAGCTTAGAAGGTTTCATCGATTCGTTTGACAAAGTTTTATTGCATAGAAGGCACATAGGTAAAGTGCTATTTCCTGGTAACGGAATAAAACCATGTTTTAAATATTCAACACTATATTGTCTGCATTTTTTCTTCGGCTCGCTCATACTGGAAAAAAGGGCACAAATTTAAGATATAAGGGTAAAATTTTAAGTGCACATATTGTATAGGTACGTATTTTTTGCTATGTATTTATGACTATGGCCATTTTTTTCGAGACTTAAATAATTAAAATATGTTGCTACATAAAACAGAATTTAATTTTTCCTTTTGGTATCTTGAAATTATCTTTCAAGAAAAGTAAATAATTAAATTATCAAATAAATTAATAAATAAATAATAATATTGATAAATATAATGATAAATATTATATAATAAAGCTATTAAATAAATTAACTTTAACAAAAGTATAACTTCGCTTAAATAAATTTAATATGCAAGATATCAAATGTATTCAAAAATACTTACGCAAGGGTCATTCCACGCAAAATGAGCAAATCGGCTGTGGCTGACATATCATTGATTTTAATGAAAATCAGGTTTTAAATAGGTCACATATAGTAATGACCAACTGCAAAATACTAGGTTTCAGAAATATATATTCTGTTAATTATTGACATTTAAAGGTTCAAGGTCACACAAATTTAGATTTTTTAGCACTAAAAGTGGCCTGTTTGCGACCCTATATTTCAATAAGTTATAAACACAAATTTAAAATTTTTATATCGTTGCATTCTTCAGAAAAAGGTCTCTTAGAAAACGTCAGAATATAATTTAATAGCTGTCATTTCTGAATCTGAGGGATCGACGAAAATAGAAATTTTGCCAATTTACTACAAATTTCAAATTGCTCTGGTATCTCTAGAAATGGAAAGACAATATTAAAAATTATTCTTAATGAAGAGCCTTTCCTAACAAATAGCGTGGCGTAATTTGGTGATTCTATTTCTACTCCTTTATAAAGAAAAAACATTTAAAAGTAAAAATTATGAAAAAATACGATTTTTCAATTTTTAAAAATGCATATTTCACTGATGGAAAGCTCCAAGAACATCAAAACTTTTCAACATAAAAGAGCAAGATGTCTACTATATGACCTGAAATTTTCATAATTGTAATTTGATTATTTTTGTCTCGGAAATCTTTTTAATTAGACATAAATTTTACTTTTCTATCGCAGCTGATAATGAATTACAACCTCCGGTAGTATAAAAAATGCGGTATACGAATGAAGTATACCTATTATTATGGTGCACGTGCAAAATTTCGCATGAAATTTCTTTTTAAAGTCTTTTTTGCTTAATCCAAGGAGTGTTTCCATCAGTGAAATAATTAGGTGGAAAGTTAATTTTGTTAAAGAAGTCTTTTCGATTTGCTTTTTCCTTTGGAAACGTAAGTATTAAATACTACTACCTGTGAATATTAAATGCGTTTTATAAATATTAAGCATTATTAGTCAGGTAGACTAATTTTGAGAGTAAAAAAAAATTTAAACCTCGTTGTTAAACTCGATTCTCACAAATGTACATAACTCACGAATCCTTTTTTATCACAATCACTAGTGAAATAAGTAGATATCAAGATTCGGCAGCACTAGAAAAATTTCAATTTAAGCAACTACGAAATTGAACAAGAGACCTTTATCAGATTGAAAGTGAATTTTAAGACAATCAAGTGAAGGTTTAAAATGTTTAAGCTTTTTTAAATTGTGATTTGATGTCCTGCTTTTAAAATTTCCTTCAAAAGTTACAAATAATTTGGCATTTCATTGTTGATTTGGGGTTTCATTGTTGCCATTTAAAACGAGTAATATACATAGAATGGGAAGGAAATGCTATGATTGGCGATAATAAACATTTCCAGTCAGTGCGATACTGATGGAATATGGTAACCCGTCGTAGAATATACGAATAGTCGTTTGGCGACGAAACTTTCAATCGCCAATTGATTGGAAGGGCAAGAACGTGTTTTTGAGTTTCACTAATTCTGTTATTGTTGCTTTGGGACTCAAAATACAATCCTGAATTATTTCTTACAAGTAATAGACATATTTAACTATATTCCAAAATATAGTTTTCGTCAGAGCTGTCCATTTCATTTTGGTGTGCCTATTTTAAGTGGAAAACCGTCATTTTATAATTTTCATTTGCTGTTTGGAAGATGAAGGAAATAAATGCCGACTTCCAAACTTCAGCAGTAGTTTTATCATACCTAGCATTATATCTGGTATGAATTTCAACGATGCATTTAATTTCCTTTAGCCCATAGAAACCTTTTTAATTCTATCAAAATCGACTATTTTCCATTTTTCGCTACTAATTTTTAGCTTAAATATGATGCTTAAAATTGTTGTTTCCAAATAGATAAAAAGAGAATTCTTCATAGATTACAAAAATATGAAATATTGTTGTCTACGTTAAGTAGTTTTTGAGTAAGAGATCTTCAAACATGCAACATCAAGCGATTTCACAATTGCTTTTCAAAGTTGCAAGTCCTTAAAATGCCTGAAACTTCCAAAATATTTCATTTTGAGCCAAAATATTTTGGATATCGTTATTTATGCATAAACTTAATTCCTGTAGGAAATTTCATGAAATTCCGTCACCCTAAGGCCACAGGTTTTTTCTGATTTTTGCTCAATTTCACGTGGAAAATGACCCGCAACCTACGCTATCTTTGTAACAATAAAAAATGATACTGCTTTTTGTTCAAAACTAGGAAAATTTGTTGCATTCACATCACACACAAAACAGAATTAAATTGTTGATTAGATGCACGACTTATAATGCCATATTTTAGACAAGTTATTGCATGAAAGAAAATTGTCCTGTAGCGGCGAGATTCCGTTCCTGTTGAAACCTTCATAGATAGGCGGCCGCGAACGACCCGGCTCCCACCGTGCGATGCTTGTCATATCGAAAATCGTTTGCAGTTGAGTATTAAGAAAACGTAAGTAATAAATTACTCTTTCCTCGCTGGCTAGACGCCCCAAGTTCCTTCGCGCGCCGACGATTTCCGTTATGTAATCACTAGAACTCTGATAAAGGCAGTACACAATATGTAGTGAAATGAAATCGGCTGCTCATATTTTGTAGTCTCCAGCTTAACTTGCAAATAATTTTCTTATGTTTTAATGTCAATAAATTCTTTTATTCGAATCTTGAGAAACCGGTGAGTTGTTCAACACAACACATTACTTGTACTTTATGTACCTATCTATACTTATATTTTACTCAGGACGTAAAAATGGTTACCAATTTATTTATTGCTATTTATTTTTAACTTTCATAATAATGAAAATGGGTCACAATTATTTTACTTTATATTAAACTTTTCGCGAACCCCCTGACTTTGTCGACGCACCCCCAAGTTAATTTTAATTTGCCACGGACCCCCTCAAAGGTTCCAAGGACCCCTGGGGATCCGTAGGAACCACTGCTTTAGATCAATGCAAGTTGGCTTTTTGTTCAACGGGGAGTTTTGTTTTAATATTTGTCACCACATATGGTGCGCCTTTGACTCATAGGAATCCTGCTCTTGACCAATGCAAGTTGACTTTTTGTTCAATGGAGGACTGTTTTCTGTTTGCCATCATATGGCGCTCCTTTGATTCGTAAATAGGAATCAATCCTGCTCTTTTGAACAATACAGATTGACCGGGTGTTGGTTTATATACGTCTCAAATCTAAAACTAAACGCGTCTTTACTATAACGAACTGTAATATGTAGTATAAACACTTTCACTACAGCGCACTATTATCAGCAGTCCCTGGTTGGCTTTTCTTTTTGAGGTGCAAATGAAGGACGTTAAAATAGAAACTAGTCTCACTCAGATTTACTTTTGAAAATCGTAGTTTTTGCTTCAGGTTTTATCAATTTTCATTTATTCGCTTCCGAATTTCAATTTTTGGGGATGCTTGTCTTCTGGGCTTACATGCATGTTACAGTTGCAAAGTGAGAAGACGGCTTAAGTTTACGCAATGCAAAAGAAAATGTTCACTAAAATCACAAAAAAGTGGGCATATTTTTGTTAATTTATTCTTTAAATTCGTATTGACCAACGGTGAAACGAGAATCAAGACAGCTTGACCATATATGGCCCTTTGCGCCATAAAACCCTAAACCAGCCAACTAGACTCAAGAATTTACAAAAGATTCTTTGATTAGGAGTATTGTTACCTCCTGTTTAGAATACATAAAAAGGAATTTATACAAATATTCGTTAGAACGACTTTTATGGCATCAATTCAGTCGTTCATGTTTTCAAAAGTTTTAACCATCTCAAAAATACTAGTCGATCTTTCCAAACAAGTCTATTTGCCTTTTTACAAGAACTTTCAAATTAAAGGCTATAGCAGCAACTGAAAAACATGAGAATGACAACCAGAATAGAGCATTCGCAGGTGACGTCACGATCAGTTATTTTTCTTAACTGTTAACTGCTGTAGGACAAACAAATTGTTATGCATTGGGAAGTTTTATGTAGTGGGAAGTTTTGAAAAAACTAAATAATGTCCAATACACCATAAATTGATCTTTGGAAAATCTTCAGGATTCGAAGAGGCGTTTGGATTGTCCAAATCATACGGATCCATTCCGTTAATGATAGATATTTTTTGATCGTAGCGATTTCGCACTGAAACATCCATGCTTACTAATGGAACAGAAGCCATTGCTTGTCCTACAGCAACGGTTGCTAGGGACGTCATTCCGGCGTTGCTATGGTCAGACCACGTGGTTGCGAGTGCTCTATTCCGATAAATCAAATTCCAAAGTAAGTTGGAATTAAAATACAAACGATCAGAACAAACACTATGAAATTGCAAACTGTAAATGATTACGAATATAACGACAGATCTGAAAGGAAAAGAAGCTTGCATGAAAAAAATTCCAAAGAAAAATTATTCAGCTTGCTGACGATAAAAAATTCTAAAAAAAAGAGAACGCGCAGTTGCTTAGCAACGGGAAAGAGTTTTGTGCGTCTCACAAGTATTTTTTACGTAGAATAGAACAAAATTAAGAATTAAAAAATTATTTCATGACTAGATAACTTCTTCCTGGATTTTTTGTTTCTCCATTATTTGTTGCTGTCGAAATGTTTCATGCACAAGGCGAAATTGTGAAGCACGTGTGTGTGAAGTTTAGAATTTCAAAAAGTCTCGAAGCAAGCAGTTTTCTCATTGAATCGTTAAATTTATTCCCTTTCGTGAGTTTCTCATGCACGAAAAAGTTTACACAAAAATGGTCATGAACCCTAGTGAATAAGGACTTGTTAATGCCTGAGAAGATCGCACACTCGATTTCGAAAGAGTTTTCTTTCTAAGATGGGATGTTGAAATAACGCACATCATCCGATTCCTATCTCTACTTTAAGACGAAGGAAACTTTATAAACATAACGATAAGTAACTGCACAATAAGATTTTATCGACATGGGAAAAATTGTATTTTTTTACTCGATGCGTCTAAAATTTTGAATCATCCTTCCTTTCATTCTAAGGGATTTCAATAATATCGCGAGTTTTAAAAAGTCAAGGTACAGATTCGGTTTAAAAAATCGAAATTGTACAAAAAGTATTCTATAATCAATTATCATACTGGATACGTATATGAACATTTACAAAAGTACCCAGTACATAGGTCTGTAAACTACATGAACTACATTTTTGCATCCTAAGCTGTAGAAATTACAAAAATTTCAAAAAGATGTTAAAAAATTATTTTCTTGACACTTAAATGATGTTGGCATTTTTCTATAAAAGAGAAAAATGATTATTCTGGTCACTTTTTCTATCTAGTCAACTAATTCAACCTGAGTAAGGTCAGGTAATTCTGATAGCAATGATTTAAAATAATAAACAGCATAAAATGAATTGTAATACTTTGACTAAATTATGACAGAAATCAGTAAATTATTTTTCTCATATATCAATTTTTTTATAAACATTACCTATATAATAGAACTGTTAATGTTGTAGAAGAGACCAAACACTAACAACTGTATAGCTAAAAATAACGAATTTATTATTACAAAAACGAAATCATTACCTTGAGCAGATCACAGAAAATAAACTTCATATATTAACATTTTGCATGTAATTAATTCCTATCTACAAACACACAAATCCATCAAAATTAATCACTGAATTACAAAATCAAAATGTGTCCGAATGCAAAAATCATATCTATAGATATGCATCGTTTAGTAAACTACCTAAACATGTGTAAATGGAAAAATGTAATTAAAAAATTACAGAAAATCAAATTCAGACTTTCTTGATACAAACATTTAGCAATGGAATCATAATCTGAGATTCGTTAAAAAAGTAATAAAATGTGGAATCAATAATCAATAAAGTTCTTCAAAGTTTATTATTGGTTAAGTAAAGATTTCGCATTTTGATGTATTTAATTCACAACTTGTTTTCTAAGCTATGCTCAATCAGGGTTAAGAGTAAAGGGCATCATAATTTAAGGTATGTATCAAAATTAGTCATTTGTTATTCAAAATTTTGTCATTAATGATATGATTAGAAAAGTGGTGTTGGAAGATTTTGGATAAGGAAATTTGGATTAGGAAAATTATATTCAGTTCATTAAATATAGTATGACCATGAAAAAAGAATGAATCCAATAAAATAGCATATATTCACAATTCAAAATAGATATAATTTGATATGTATAGATAAAAGCTAAACTTTTAACATGTTCAATCAATTGCTTTAAAAATGAGTATATTAATAAAAGTATAATCTAGCTACAATCGATTTGCAAATGATTCATTCAGTAATGAAAATACATGTAACCGTTAAAGCTCGAAAGCCGTTAATGTGCACATTACCTAGGTAATCTGCAGATTAGTGATTTGCTCCGTTAAAGTGCGGAATCATCTACAAAATAAGAGTTTTCCTCACTTTACCAAGGTAATGTGCACATATTAATTTAAGCATACAAAAACGTTGCTGTTGTTCAAGCAAAGATTTTATTATCCCTTAACGAGTGCTTAGTAGGTAATGTGCAGATTATCTAGGTAATCTGCAGATTACCTGATTTCCGTACTTTAGCGGTAACACATACACAATAGAAGATTAAGAATCTTATAAATGCAAACACAGATGACTAGATGAATACACACAGCTACATATTAAACACATTGCTTAATAACATGACTCAATGTACATATTCCTTAGCAATGTAACAAAATAAAGAAAAAGAAACATGAGATATGGATCAGTTTATCAACCCTGAAAACATAAGTTACGAATTTAAAATCAATACGCACACTTTTTAATCTTAGATATTCCTAAGTCCAATAAGTGAATAAAATAGCTTTGAAACATCTTCAAGTACTAAAATGTTTGTCTTTTGAATTTGAAGTACCAGTATTTGACCCATAAATGATACATAAATTATTACAATAATCAACATCTTCAAATTATTAACAGCACAAACTTTTAATATTCAACATATGATGAGAAAACCTCTCCTTCTATAAGGGACATGTAGTTTCAAAATAATCAGATCAAATGGTTGTCTTCAGGTAGCATATTGAAGCCAACTCTTAAAAGTAAATATAAAAGCATAGTACAATACTCTAAGAATAGAGAAAAACACAAAAATCATCAATTTTGTAACAGGCCTTATCCCATTTTTCATAGAGTATGCTTGAAAAAATGCATTCAAGTGTCATATTGGCACACTTCTTTCAACCAGCAACATTCACCCAAAACTAAATATAATCAACACATTCACCAGATTCATCTCCACTCAAAATGAATGAGCCCTGCTCCTATCATGACTGCCACCACTCAGATTTAGTAGCAGTTATCATGGTAAGCAGACAATTTATTTTCAATTACTTCTTAAAGGTTTACATTACACCAGTCTCAACAAGTCTAGGGCTCGTATGCTTTTTGGAAGTTTCTTTTCTCCCAAGCCTGACCTCTTGGCCTTTGGTACTATAAGGAGTGCATTGACTGTGCAGGAGCACCCAATGTGGGTGAGCCACTGATACTCCTAACAAAGAAAATCACTAACATCTATGTGCTTGCAAACCGGGATTCGAACAGCGACCAGTTAGTAAATTCCAGTTTTCAAGGAATATGTTCAAATTTTTCAGAGGGTTTGTAATTCAATAAAAATTTTTAGGTCTGATGAATCTAGCATAAATTGTCAGTTAATTTAATTTAAATAAATCAAGATGTGCTAAAATATCCGTTTTTGCCACTAAATTTTCCTGTTGCCAATAATAATTTCTGCTTCTAAATATTTCTCATACCTGTAATAAGTGTAGTGATATAGCTCAAAATAACCACAATCCACAAACAGAACCTCAGAAAAATGAGTCTGCCAGTTTTGAGCAAATCATTAAATAAACAAAGGAGGTAAAATAGGGCAAATCAGATAACTGCATCATCTAGGAAACATTTTAAATTGGTTTTCCTTTCTTATTTCAGTTTGTTTTTTCTTCAAATAATAACCCATTTGACCAACATCTAATTTTTACATAATATCCCTAAACTACTTTCAGAAAATTTAGTTAAGAAATTACGAATGATTTTTAAAACTTCTTTTTCAGTAACATAGCCAAGATTTCATTTGGGAGGGAGCCTAAAGTTAGAATTATATTTTTAGAGAAATTAAGAACTGGACCCCTTATCACAATTTAAAAATATTTCATTAAAGTCTTTTTTTATAACATTTTGTCACATGATTAATTTTAAAGTAAACTATTAGTAAGGATATAAAAAATGATGCATCTCAGTTGATCCGAGTACAGAAAGCACTTTTAAATGGTTGAGTTGGCCTTAAAATATTTACGACAATCAAATAATGCTAAACATATATTCAAATCTTGTTCCTTGAAATTCACTTTTTATATCTATATCACTTTTGAGCCATTGACACAAAATAGATTTGCATATATGAGAGATGGTTATGTCAGTGCAGGAAAAAACAAATTCATAATCACACTTTTATCATCCAAGTAACTGATTAATCTAATAAGAGATAAATTAGTCTTTTTTTTAAATGTCCAACTATTGACCTCTTCTACACTACAAGAGGTGAATTGACAACTATTTGTAAAAGAGCATCCAATTGAGTAAGCCAGTGAATGTGAAAGAGCATCATGGGTAAGTCAGTGGGTACATCCTAGTAAATGATTAATCTAATAAGAGATTAATTAATTTTTTAATGCCCTACCACTGACGCCTTTAGCACTATAAGAGGTAAATTGGCAGCTATTTGTGAAGGAGCACCCAGTGGGTAAGCCAGTGAGTACATCCTAGTAATAGATTAATCTCATTAGAGATTCATTAATTTTTAAATGCCCAACCATTGACCTCTTTGGGCTTGTTGCCACAAGGGGTGGCAGCTATTTTTGAAGGAGCACTCAGTGGGTATGCCAATATTACACCTAATAGGGATAAGCACCAACATCCATGCACTCACAAGCATGGATTAAAACCTAAGACCCAGTGGGTGCAGCCAAATGCTTAATCTCTAATTGTTATTTTACTTAAATATTGCAATTATAAAAGTTAACATGTTTGTAAAAAGAAGAAAACAACAATTTCAAGGCCTGTTTCCTACAGCTCCCTATAACACTGTCTGAGGTAGTGATAGACCATGAAAGGGGAGGGAGGAAAACATGCAGTTAATTCAGATAATTCCACTTACAACAGGTGGTATTTACAGAGGCAGTTACAATGGTAAAAATAGTACATTGATAGTAATGCTGGGTTGAGACATTACAATATATATATATATATATATATATCATGCAATTTGATTAATTACAATTGCTTCTTTTCAAAATTCAGAGCACACATACTTAGTTTTCATTCATTAAAAATTTTTAGTTCTAAAATTGTTTCATAAACATTTATATCATTTCTGAAAAGTATGGCTGATAAATTTTGTTTTATAAAATAATGGACGGATTGAGATTTTTCACATATTAGCATAAAAAGTATGCATTTTTTATACATTTCACTGAAACAAAAATATTTTTATAATCAGTTTTCGGAAGATATTTTTCATTCAGATCTGTAACAAACTAGAAAATCGATTTTTGCACGTATTAGCACACAAATTACTGTCTTATTTTTTATAAATTTCACTGAAGCTAAAAAAAATTTTTTTTCACCAATTTTTTAGTTCTTTTTCAATTCAGATCTGTAATAAATTTATTATACAATAACTATTTTTTATATATTTCACTGAAACAACAAATATACTCTTTTAAAAACAAGTTTTGTAAGTTCTTTCACTGAAACAACAAATATACTTTTAAAGACAAGTTTTGTAAGTTCTTTTTTCATTCAGATCTATAATGAATCTGTTATCATGAACCAGAAATTGTAAAACAATGTACATCATCAATTTCAAATGTGTAAATAAAAAACAAGTATCATTTTCAATGACGTACAAAAGTCCTTATATACATACAACTACACTTAAAAGAAACATTAACAGCTAAATGCATACATATTATCACTTTTTACCTATGTTCAAGGTAATATTTAGCAATTTAAAAATTTTGCCTTGAATATTTTTAAATAGTCATTTCAACCTCTATCATAAATTTTTTTATGAAATTATTATATACTAATAATATTCATAATAAATTCATTAATGACTTTAAATAAGCTTTCCTAACTTACTCCAGTATTGGTTTATGCGCCTGAATCATTGAAAGCTCTAATTGGTTGATATTGTTGAACATAACTAATGTTATTCTTACGTCTAATGCAATACTTTGAACAATTAATTATTAAAATCATACATAAGTAACCAAATGCAAATGACAGAAACATTAGTTGACGAAAGCGAGAGGGCAGCCAGAGAACTACATATGATGCTTCACCATTACTATCTGGAATTAGTAAGAAAAATCATGTTAGATAATATAAGATTATATAAATATCTAAATATACAATCACAATTTTGGGGCACCAATGTTAAAGATTATCTTATAATGATTTTGCTTTTTCCAATAAAATATTTCATCTTTGAATTATTTGGTCTGAGAAAAGGAAGTGAAACTTCTGGAATAGTCAGGTATGATACCCATAATTAACCACCTAACCATTTATAATGGATTTAAGTAAGTTTTTATTTGCATTTCAGATTTCTTAAAGAAATAAATTTATCAAAAAAGCCCAGCATTTTGTGTACTTTTAGTTATATTTATAATTCATGTTTTTCAATCAAATATGGCAAATTGTGGGCACAATTACCATTATACACTTTACTTGCATCGCAATCACTTGTTTGAAGACTATTCAGTTTTGCATTCACTTAAATTTTCAATCCTGCACTTTCAATCCACCTTTTTTTTAAAACTATCAATGACCTTTTTTCACTAGACTGTTAAAGAATTTCATTAGAATGGTGAGCCCCTACATTTTAAATATTGTGTTATTCCATAGCACAAACCAAGCCCCATTTCAATGAAACAGCAAAGCTGACAATGAATTTCTCAGTAGTTGATTTTTTTATTAATGAATCTTTGTTGCCATGCACTAATATACATACAAAACAGATTCCTGTGCCATGTACCTTAGCAAAGTCATGCAAACAAAAAATATAAGTAACATGTAATGTATGAAAGTAATAATTTTTTTTAGCCAAACCAAATAATCAATGGCAGTACAAATATAAAACTTTAAAATGTAACTAATAAATATGAAACACATGTAAAAAAATCATCAATAGCCATTTTGGTGGAGCAAAACATTCACCATCATCTGGACAGAGGTCTCAAGGGCCATAGTTAGCCAAGCTTCACCACACACAAAACAATGTCAAGTAACGGACAGATACAATGAAAATTTTGCTGACACATAAGAGAGAAATACACCCAGGGAGGAATAGAATCTGCGCAACTCAATTCACAGGTTGCTACCACAGTGGACAAACCCAATGAGCAATAGCTGCACCTTAGCTATAAGAGGAAAATACAAAAGTTTAAATATTATTCTAGTGTTACCACAACTCACTTTTTAATTAAGCCTTTTCAGGCCACATGTAAAGGTGGGGTAGCATTAGTGTCATTCACATTAGTGTATTCAATAAAGTAAAAATAGATGACTCCTCTGATCTCAATAATAGATCTGAGATTGTACCCATTTCTCTTGTTGGAAATCTAACTAATGAAAAAAATTCCCAACTGTGTTGATTTCCTTATTTTGGAAACAACATGATACATTCCCCACCTGTTGGTGATTTGAATGATCCCTGTAGCAGGGACTATATCACGTGTGGTATGGGATATGTTGATCACACCAAATTGCAATTGAAAGAACACATGCACACAATTACAAATCAAGAGAGAAACAATCCAAAGCATTTGAATAAAATACATAACTACTACCCAGAGAGCTTTGGATGGTTGGTTGTTTTGGGGTTTTATGGTACAAGAGTCATATTTGGCTGTACCAAACACAAGACAACAAAGGAGGTAAAAAAGCAAAAAGCAGAAGGGTAGGCGAGGACAAAGCAGTAGGAAGGACAGATTGCTTGGGTACCTTGGGATTGTGATGCTCATACACATCTAAAGATGTGCCCCTGAGGGCCAAAGAACTTTGGAAGAACTTCAATAGTTCCAAAACACATAATCTTTCTATTCTCTTTTTCTACCAAAGGGTTATGTTGATCAAACCAAATGAGCTTTGAAATTCTGGTTGCAAGAACACATGCACACAATTACAAATCAAGAGAAAAACAATCAAAAGCATTTGAATGAAATACATAACTAATACCCAAAGAGTTTTGGAAGAACTATAGTAAAACGTGTCATCTTTCTACTCTTTTTATCAACCATAGATAAATACATCTAACGCTGTTGAATAGTATTATAATGGCTTTTATACCTAAGGTGATCTAGTATTATTGATAAAAGCCTCACAATAGTTCACACTAAGAATGTTACTTATACTGTTTTAATTGCGATTTTCCATAATTCTGGTTTCATTTCACTCTCCACAGCCTCATTGACATAAAAATGCAGAACTGATATAAATCAGTAGTAAAAAGGTTAGTAAGTACTCACTTATCTCTAAGACACCATAACCCATCTTATGTGTTCCCATTCTGTAAGAGCACGTTGGGACTATTATCTCATGAAGAATGGAATCTGATATATTAAACGTGTAAGAATTAAAATCAGACAGAGATGGTGTTTGAATAATGATTCCAGTTTTCCTATCAGCTACGACGTGCTGTGACTAGAGAGGGAAAATACTTACATTAATAATGTTAAAAATACTCATACTTCCATAAAAATATATTATGAAATAAGTCTCACAATAGAAATAAGCTAACAATGTTGAATCAGGAGAAAATCATTGTACCATCAGTAGCTTTAGATAAAAAAATTACAATCAAATATAAAAATCATTCATCCATTAAAAAATGAATGACAGATCAAGTTTAAATAATTTACTAAAAATAATTCATTAATTGTAAGTAACTATACAGGGTAATTCAAAATGAATATAGCGATTACAAACGGCTATAACTATTTATTGAAAAAAAATTTATCGATAAGATTAACACATAATGTAGACGGAACTTCAAAATTTTGTATACATACGTCATAGAAGTTCTATGTGACTTCCCTTGGTCACACGGACAACATCTAGGCGGTAGTCCATTTCACGCCATACATTCTGAAGCATGTCTGCAGTCACCGACGCAAGCGCATTACAAATGCGTGCTTTGAGTTCTTCAATTGTTTTGGGCATGGGAAGCACATACACCATGTCTTTCACATAACCCCATAGATAAAAATCGCAGGGTGTCAAGTCCGGAGATCTCGGTGAATTTGAAGTTTCAACTCGCGCATGCGTAAGCTTCCGCTTCACTGCACCTGGGCCTTACGTAAAGAAATTTTGAAGTTCAGTCTACATTATGTGTTAATCTTATCGATAAATTCTTTTTCAAAAATAGTTATAGCCGTTTGTAATCGCTATATTCATTTTGAATTACCCTGTATTTTTAAGCATTGTATTGAATTCTATCCAATAAAAACTATGTACTTTGAATAAAATCAAGCGCACAAATATAAAAGGGAAAATTGACCATTTTAGAAATCTGAATTCATATACAGGTGAATCCATTCAAATCCAGGCAAGGCTGTGCTCCTCACCATCTTTGAATCAAATGATATTTTAAAAATCAATTTTTTTATCTATCTTTTATTATCTCAGAAAAGTTTCTTTTTGTCTTCGAGATGCAGGTTTATGAAAGTAAGATCACAAATTAAATTTTGTTTTTCTAAGTGTACATCACTTACTTTAAAATTGCATACCTCTTAAAAAGTATCCAAGATAAATTAATTTTTTCAGTAAAATTGTGAAATTTTACAGGAAATATTGATGCTGATTTCATTACTAGGACTTAAATAGTACTTAAATACGATTTTTTTTCAATTTGATGAATTTCAAAAATTTATTCCTCCAAAAAAATCCTTTATTTTTTAAATCTGATTTTCCGATTCCTATATTAATATGCTACCAGAGTGTAGAGATGCTAACACACTCTGATGATAAATATGCTATCAGTCAGAATAAGTCAAAATTCTTTTCAAAATACGAAAAATCTCAAAGCGCATATCAAATTCCTCATAAAAGGATGAAAGTTTTTTGAAATCCCCCCATTTTATTGGGATTTCCTTTCTTCCATTGAGAAATATGCTTTCTCTATTTGTTTAAAAATATTTTTAATCCAATGCTAACCGAATAATATGAATAATAATTTACTGAATATGAATAAATTATAAAGCATAAAATTATAAATTGAACATGTACACAGAATTTCTAACACATCATAATTGTTTTGCTCATCTCACTACAAAACAAATTTTAAAGAATACACTTATATAAAATAACAATATTTAGAAAAATAATTGAATATTTTGAAATAAGAGACAGTAGTAAACTACATATTTAAAATATTATACCAATATTAATAAAATCCTATAACTATATTCAAAAATATTTGGATAGTATTGAAATTAATACAAATTCAGTATTTAAATTTTCATAAAACATTTTTAAAATTGCATAAATAAAAAAAATGCGAAGCTCTATTTTTTCCTGCAGTGGATAAAATAATGAAATTAACTATTTATAAAACTATAAGCAAAAGTTGCAAATTTGAACAGAAGAGAAAAGTGTAGAATATTCTCTTGTCTTATTAAAATACTTAAATGCTCTTTTTAAAAGTTGTTGAAGCAAATTTAATTGAAGTAATGGACAAACACACATACAAGGAAAGTTTTACTGACACAGAAGAGAAACTCACCCAGGGTAAGTTACAAAGTTACACAAATCAAACCTGCACCGCAGACAAAATGCAGATTGAGGGCAGTGGAAAACCCATTGAACCAGTGGCACTGATATCCTAATGGAAAGTAAAAGTGTAGAATATTCTCTGATGTCTTTTTAAAATAATTAAATATGTTCTTATATTTTTAGATGTGGATTTTTTCCAAGTTTTGAAAAGTGTCGAAATATTCTTAAAGATTAGGTTAAGGTAATAGCAAAAAGAAATATTTTTGAAGTTACAAAAAGGAAAATGATATTAGATTTCCCCATGACTTGATTTAACCTTTTTATTTGCTTAGTACAATTAAGTTAAACTACACAACTGATCCATTAGTCACAATTTAATTTTCAATTAAAATAACACCTCCAACTTCAAAAATATATATTTCAAAAGAAATAAAATTTATCATAACCAATAAACCAACTGGGGTATTGAGATAAAGCTCTCTAACTATCAAAGAAATACATAGCTTTAAATATTCCTAACTTTCTCTAAGATTTAGAACATGAAAGGAGGCAGAATGTAAGCCCAAATTAGATCCAGATTCACCAGGGCAACCCTATGAGCCCATATTCCTTTATTTGCCACCCAACAGTCAGGACATATTGGCCTAAAGATTTAACATGCACATATCTCATATGAGTGCCCATGGTGTGCAGAGTTTGTAGAAATAACATTTAGCTTTATCAATGTTTGTTACTTAATTTTACATTAAAATTTTGTCAAGAAATGAACGAGAATACAAAATATTTTCCCGTGTAGGGGCGTGTAGTAGAATACCCTTATCACCCTCCTGTGTGTCGTAAAAGGTGACTAATGGAGACCCAGCTCCTGGGGTACAGCAGGGCTTCGATGATAAGTCGGTCTTCAGCCAAATGCCTCAATCAAAATGAAGCTGCAATTTTCCCTTTCATGGACCCCTGCCCACCTTATCGATTGCATCAGTGTTTCCGTGGGCCCAGCTTGTCTTGGATCAGGAGAAAGTTTCCTCTCTTTTGGAGCGACATGGTCTTATGGACCTGGTTTAGTCTTATCCTGAAACTTGGGAATAAGAAACAACAAAATATTTGTAAGAGCATCTGTGTGGATGAATAGTTGACTACTTTAAGAACAAGAAAGGGGTGTAAGTTAACACTTTTTCAGTTAATTTATCTCACATAAATTTATTTTCAATTTTTTTTCCTAAAATTATTAAACACATAGTTTCTGCTTTTCACCTTGTGATCATGAGCTGAGAGGATAATATGAGGTTTCACATAAGGTATGACCTAGAAATAGACAAAGTGATAATTTATTCATGTGAATCCAACGAAAGTAATAACACATCAGTGATACATCATTGGAAACGTTATGGATTTATCTAAGAAATAAGACATATTTATCGAGAATGGATCATCAGGTCAAAAGATAGATGTTTGTGGGCATTGGTTACATCAACATATATTTTTACCTTTAACATATATTTCAGAAAAAAATTAAAAATGCATTTCTTTCAATTCAAGGTACCAAAGAGATTGTCAAAGTCCGTAAAGTCAAAAAGGTCATTTGTAATATCATGTAATTTTTCATCAGAAGGCTTATACACTTATCTATAAAATAAGATATGTTTGAACCTAATCGGACAATTAGGTCAAAGATGGGTGTTTATGGGTATTGATATGAGTCTGTTTATTTGAAATATTGTTTCTCTATGAGCCCATGTCTGTCCCACCATGAAACTTTCAGAAAACAAAGACAAATAGTGTGCCTTTAACATACATTTTAAGAAACAAAATTAATAATACACATTTTTGTGATTCAAGGTCAAAGACCATATTCAATGACCTAGAAAATAAAAAGGTTACCTACAAGGTCAAATTAAACATTATTGGGAAAGGTTCTATTTATCTACAAAATGAGCTCTAATTTATTGCAATCGAACAATTAAATCTGGAGGTAAGGGTGAAAAAATAAATTTAGAATCATGAAATATTTATCAAATTTAAAATTAATATAGATAAAAAAACTCAAAACAAATAGGAAGCTAAATTTTCCAGAATTCCGCATATATGGCTGGGCAACAAATTAGCCAAGTTTTAAAACATCGGAGGCAGTTGTGTTGTGGACTCTGGTTTGACATGGAATGATTCATAATACTTTCATAGGTTGCAGGAACCCATACATAAGAATTTTTAGAAATGATGTCAGTCCAAAGCAGCTGGCAAGTATGCATTCAAGAAACCATTAGTGGATGAAATAATTTTAAAAGACGAATTTCTACTAAAAAGGATTCACCAGAGAAAAGAATTGTATAATCAATTTCTTCACATATTAATTCAAATCAAAGAATTATAAATTAGTGACTTACCATACTAACAAATGTGCTATATGCTGGAGTCAATGGGACATGAGATAAGATAATTCTAAATGCTGATTCTGAAATGTTTGGTGCCAAGTGATATTGGTTAGAATGGGTAATATAATTTGCCTACAAAAAGAAACAGAATACACATATGAAAGGACATAAGGTAAGACACTAAGTTGCTCAACCTAATATTTAATGAAACCTGAGACAGATTACAAGTACTTTCACAAGTTAGTCTATACGTTATCCCAGGAACATTCTAGTTATAAACGAGAAAATTATAAACACATACAAATTTATTCTTATAACTAGAAGTTTTTGTTTGAAAGTTATACAAAAATGATTTCATTAATATTTATAAGTGTCATTAAGTTTTCTTAGCATATATTTCATGATTCAAGGAAAAATTAAGGTGTAGCTTATGCAAATCAAGAAGTTTATGTTTAATTGCATATATTAACTATTTGTGTTGAAATAATAGACAAAAGTAGATTCAAGAAATGCTGTCCTAGGTTTAAAATTCTATGGAAAGAGGAATAGAGAAGCAGTTCAAAAGCTGTACTATACTGAATTAATATATTGAACAATAAAGCAAAATGGTGAGTGATGAAGCTGCAATGATTTTATTTCATAAATGCTAGGAACACATTTTAGTATAGTTCTCAACAGGTGGTTTGCAATGACATTTTTATCATTGCATCTCCTCTAATGCACTCTTGAATAAGTGAATATTTATTTTTAAGATATGGGTTAAAAGCCCTATTAATTGGACCACAATAACAAAAATATCTTACTAGCAGTGCATTTTTAATTATGTTTTAAGAGTTGCATGTCTAAAGATTTGGATTCATTGGTTTAGAAAATTCAGATAATGACATTTAATGCATTCAATCAGAACAAATTTTGATAAAAAAATAATTAATACATGCAAATATCCTTACTTTAACAAACTCTAAGAACTGATATTGAACAAAAACATCATCTCTAAAATATTTATTAAACCTTTTCTCCATTTCTGGGTCAGGTGGTCCATTTTCACCCCCAATATCATTATCACCTGGTACTATAAGAGCCTGCAATACATCAATGTAATAATTAAAATGGTACCCATACATTTTCGAACTTTCTGCGAAAGATTTAAAAGAGCACATCATTGGCTGACAAGTGAAACACTAAATCAAGAACAATGGGGAAAAAATTCTACTCACTAAGTGTGTTTATCAAGAAGAAATCTAACATTTATGCAAAGAACAAATGTCTTAGTGGACTTCACCAGTTTAAAGATCATCACATTAATGGTCTAGAAAAGCTAAAAAACTCATACTTTTAAAATTAGTGTGTTTCACTTTCAAGATGACGATATTCTTATTAAATACTATGAAATGGTCCACGGAGAATAACAATAGATAAGCACTAAAACTCTACAAAAATTAGTATCAAATAAAATATACTGAATGATTTTATTGCACATAAAGTGTGCGGCAATTGCATGAAAATGTTTTGAAACATTTTATTGTACATTACAACCAAATCTGAATGCGTATTATCTTAATCTATGCATTTTAAACAATATAAACACATAAAATGCAATATAAATCATAAGAAAACAGTTATTTGAAGATAAATCATGCAATTAAAACCATTCTTACCATGGTTCAGAATTAGTAGAGCATATAAATGAATGTACAAAACTTAATCAAAAGGAAAAAGACATGATAATTACTATGCTGCTGCATTTCCTTTAAGCTCAATTCACACTAAAAAGACAAAAAACCGCAATGAAAGGAATGTTGACCGACCAGCCAATCAGTGATGAAAAAAGCAGTGATTGACAGGGGTCGCTGGGTAGAAAGTTCACCCCTCATGACAAAGCAAAAAAAGTATTCAAACTCAACTTAAAAAAACCTATGTACTTTATTTCGGTCACATGATGCCATTTCGAAACCGACTCCCCTCACTTCTTTTCAGGAAAGAGATGGATATATCGCTATCAAACTGAAAAATCCACAAAAGTACAAATATGACAAATGAGCTGCACAGAAATTTGTACTTTTTGTACAGATGTCTTTTCTTTTAGAGATTCTTCCATTTTTCTACTTTCTAATGATAATTCTTACTATTTTTGGGATAGTTTTCTTTCCCAAGAACTTAAAAACTTCAGCAACAAGTTTTGGAACACCAAACACTGTTGTTATTGTATTCTTACGATTCAATGTTAATCTATATTATTGAAAAATGTTTGCTTGCTTTCCGTCATCTTTTTATCAATTTTATTATTCTTTTTAAATGGGAAAGGACTTAATGTAGGTGTGCTTTATATAAATAATTGTGTTAATATTTTGAATATTTTTCAAGACTTCTGGTGAAGTAAATAAAAAGACTTGCAGATACCAAGCTGCTATCATATACGAAGAACCTAGCAGTCTAAATTCTTAACTAACATAATCTAACATCTTCGTTCTTTTTAGCCCTTACTCTTATAACTCTTACTCCTTACCCTTATAAATATCAGGAATTCTAAGAAAAAAGTGCGACAGTCAGGTGTTTATTTGAGGTAAAAACCACAGGTTGGTTTTCTTTTCCTTTTTCTCATAAATTATTTTTAAAAACTGTGAATGCTAGAATTAAAAAGGACAAAAATTAACTTTAATTTAGGAGATAACTTTTTCAATAAGTTTTAGTTCAAGTTTACAACTATTTCAGCAAATTTCACTCTGGTGTCCGGTTTTCACTTTGACTCGCTACGTATGATTACTTCATTGTATGAATGTTTGATTTATACATAAAATTTTTATAGCTTCACTTTCTACTCCAGATTATCATCTTCTGTTTCAGTTGTGGAGACAGATGATAGTTCACAAATGATAATCTACTATGAAGTATTTCCATTAGTTTTATTCAATATTGAATAATATTTTAATAGATTAATTTAGAATATATATTCTTTTTACCTTAACTTATAGTTAACATAAGTAAATTTTCCAAATATTTGTAAACAATGATAGAGGATCATGGGAAATCACATCGCCATCTAGAGTTGAGAGCGGGTCTCAGATGTATGTAAAATGTCTTACGTGTTTCGCCATCTTAAGCGATTTCCTAAGCATAAACATTCTTTGAAATATAAAACACAATCAGAAAGTGAATTAGTACCTTAGTAAAGTCAGCCCCATGGAAAACATTACGAAATCTTAGGAAATAACTAACGAATTCTTCATCTGTCGCAATTTCTCCTTCATCTAAGTTGTCACCCAGAAATATAACAAGATCTGGATTCACAAAATTGTATGCAAGCTTGAATGTTTTTCTTACATACCTGGAAAAAATAAGAATAAATTATTAGATTCTAAGTTGCCATACAGCAGCACAGGCGAGTTTATTTTTCTGTCACTTTTAACTCATTTAAGCGATATAATCTTTTCAAAATAATATTATTCATATAAAATAAACATTCATCTTTTCCAATTTTGAAATTCAATACAATGCAAAAAAGAAATTTGTCCACTATTACAACACCAATTTGACAACTCAGTGCTTGACTGGCAATGGGAAAATCAACTAGCGTTCAGCCTCTGTAAACAGGGGTGAAAACAAACAGTGCAAAAATGTGGAAAAACTCACATGATAATTTTTAACTACATTAAAATTCCAAAAATTCTGAAATTAAAAATATGTATGGATGAATTCATTCAAATCCAGGAAGGCTGTTCGCCTCACCATCTTCGAATCGAATGATGTTTTGCAAACAGGTGCATTTTGGGCCCCCTTGAATCACCATATTTCTTATAATCTCAACAAAAAAAATGTTCTTCGAGATACAGGGCTGTGAAAGTGACGTCACAAATTAAAATTTATTTTTCTTAGCGTACATCACCTAGTTAAAAATCACAAATCTCCTAAAGTATTTAAGATAATTCATCCAAAATTAATAAGACTTTAGAGCAACTATTGATACTCATTTCATTAGTGGTAAGTAAATAGTATTGGAAATATGAATTTTTTAATTTGATCAATTTAAAATTCATTTTTCTCAAAAATGCCATCTTTTAAAAATCTTATTATTTTTTCTGTTCCTATATAAATGTTTTATAAGAGTGTGAGCTTTTCTGCAGTTTTTGAATGGTTAAGCTTAAATAAATGATTTTGTGTAATGACCTTGATTGGAAATCCCGACGGGATCAGAAAATAACGAAATACCGTCAAATTCCCTTTCGAAGTAGGAAAAATCCCTAAGCGCCTGTTAAATTCCCTATAAAAGAACTAAAAGGTTTACAAAATCCCTAAATTAAATTGGGATTCCCTTTCAGCCAGTGAGAGCTATACTTTCTGTATTTGCTTAAAAATACTTTTTTACTCAACGTTAACTGAATAATTTGAATAATAATTTACAGTATTTACTTAATTTGAATAAATTATCTATCACAAAATTATATATGTATTTAACATTTACACAGAATTTCACAAGCATATCATAATTTTGCTGTTCATCTCACTACAAAACCAAATTTTAAAAATACACTGTAATTGTTTTGATAGAAAGGATCAGAGTAATAAACTACATATTTAAAATATTAATAAATTCCTATAACCATATTAAAACATTTAAACAATATTGAAACTAATAGCACAAAACGTAATACCCATAAATCCTCATAAAACAGTTCTATAATTGCATAGATAAGAAAAATTATGAAGCTCAGTAATATACACTCTATAACAAAAAAATCGACGCACCAAGAAGGAGCTGTCCAATTGTAATGAAATTTCGTATGCAAAGACATTTTGAACGAATATGCAAATGATTAAAATATGGAGTCCAATGAATGAATAGTGGGAGCTCCAGTGCATCGGAACTGCGCATTCAGCAGGTGTATATGAGGAGCGATTCACAATCTGTGGTCAAAATTTCTGTTGCATTTCGACTGCGGATATCTTACGTTGACTGTAACAATGCCTCACCGAAACATTCATGCTCATTACAAGCATGTGTCAGAGTTTTAAAGAGGTCGTGCTATCGGATTGAAGGAGGCTGGTTGGATGAATCGAAGAATCACTTGACATATCGGTCAAAGTGATGCGGCGATTAAACGATGCTGGCAAGAGTGGGTCAAGAACTGCAGATGTCAGCGTCAGGACGACCTAGGGCCACAACAAAACGTGAAGACAGCGATTGTCAGAGCAGCTGTCACAGCACCAGATTCGTCGTTAGCAACTATCCAAAGAGTGACCCACACAGTGGTGCCGGGCTCGATCAACTTGGAACGGCGCAGACTGGGGACGTATAGTCTTTAGTGACGAGTCCCGTTTCCAACTGTCCTGACGACAACCGCAGACGTGTCTGGAGACATCCAGGGCAGCGTGGGGATCCTGCCCTTACTATCGCACGCCACACATGCCCACAACAGGGCATTATGGTCTGGGGTGCCATCTCCTTTGATAGCAGGACCCCTTTGGTAGTCATTTTTGGCACTTGCAGCATAGTAGTACATAGATGACATTCTACGACTGGTTGTGTTACCATTCCTTTTGAGACACCCCAGACTTGCTTTTCAACAAGATAATGCCCGGCCACACACAGCACGTGTTGCTATGTGAATTGTCTTCAAGCTTTCCCAACACTTCCTTGGCCAGCTAGGTCTCCTGATCTCTCTCCCATAGAGCACATTTGGGACGTTATGATGACAGATGATGGACGTTATGAAGGTGATTGCAATCATCCCGGAATGTTGACCATTTAGCCCGACAGTTGGAGACAATTTGGCAAGAAATTTCGCAGGACACCATCCAGGAACTTTTTCAGTCTGCCACGCCTGGTGACAGCTTGCATCGAGGCCAGAGGTGGACCAACATCTTATTGACTTTCTACCTTTGTAACGGTCAAACTCTGAAATAAATCATTCAATTGTTCTGAAATTTTAATCATTAGTTTTCTATGTATGTTCTTCATATCCACCAATTTTTATCGCAATTGGACAACTCCTTGATGCGTCAATTTTTTTTGTTAGTGTATTTAACATTGCAGATAAAATAATTATAAATTTTTATTTACCTAAAACAATAAGAAAAGTTGCTAATTTGAATATTAGATAGTTATGTTAAATAAACTAATTAAAATAAATGGAGAGATTTGTTAAATTTGGCGAAAGTGTTTAATATCATGCCACATAAAACTCCAAGAAAGCATTCAATGGATACTTCAATAAATAACTATTTTAATGTTGAAGTTCTCATGAATGCAATACATAACTAAATACAGCTTCATAAGTAAATAAACTTACTTTCAATCATCCTCGATTCTTGAAAAGTTGCACTTTCATGTTGCAATACTAGGTGATCAGATTGAGTATAACAAGAGGCTGACTTTGTCATGAACGCATCATTGTAAAACTTTTAACAAGAATGAACTTGTTAGTTGTTTAAACAATTTTTTGACATTGCAGGAAAATTTTCATGTGCCTTTCTCCATAAAAAAATATAATTAAATTTAGTCTCTTCTGAAACCATGAGATTCTTTTCACTTAATATATCGATTTGTTTGAGATTAATTTCACAAAAATCCCAGAATGAATTATACCCAAATCCAAGGATGAATTAAGAGTAAATAAGTATTATATACTAAACAATTTAAAATGTATAGGAATAAGATGTAATCAGATAAGGGTAAAGGCTTTTACTGTACCAATCATGACAATGATTGGTACATTAAAAAGCTACTCTCACTATATAATCTTCCCCATGTGAGCAGCTGGATGGATAAAAAGCAGCTGTTTGTAGAATATAAATATCAACACTTCTAGAGCCCTCAGAATAGTATCTTGTAACTTTTTTATAATTTGTTACAGCAAGTGCAAGTGAAACCATGTCTGCAAGTTATTACCAAGTGAAAATTTTAATACAAAGACCTGAAGCAATATTCAGCCCAAATATTTTCGCAGAAAATAATTAGAAGTTAGTTAATAAATTCCGCAGTAAATAATTAGAGTGGCTGATTTCTTTTTTTAAAACTTTATTAACAGTACGATTATCAAAAATCTTAGTTCCATACACTTTATTGATATATGTATAGAAATAATCATGTTAAAATATCGCATCAAAAAAGGTGCTTGAGCTTCTGGTTGAGGAGATTCTAGTGGAGGAATACTGTTGGTCCTGATCGTTGAGTGCACGTTAGCGATTGAAATTTCGATATCTTACATTGAAGACTCTTAAAAATCAATCTTTGAGAAACCATTAGCTATATAGGGTACTACATTAACAACATTCTAATGAACCTACACAAAAGGTTTCAAAAATTTTAAAGATGATTTTTTTTTATTAAATCGTAACCAAACTTCAGCAAGTTCCGTGTCAAACTGTTAAAAAACTAATCCAATTTTAAAAGATATTTTTACTTATTATTCTGAACAGTACATTTAAATATCACTAGCAAAAAACAAGTTTATCTCTAATAGTTTAAGCGTAGCGGAATTTAAAGTCCTATGCGACATTCTTGAAAAGTAAAATTGAATATTTTTTGCTGCCCTTTAAAGGGTCTTATTTCAATTAAATTGCAAAAACTAAACATGGCATAGTTTAACATATGCCACTGGCCACCATATATTAAATTTAAAAAATTCGAAGGTGGTGAAGTGAACATTTTATCTTTTGCCTTTATTTGAATGGATTCACCAGTGTGTAAAAAGTATTTTTTATAATAAATTTTTAATTAGTCTGCATTAATGAGCATATTTATGGTAATCACATAAGTGAGAATTCTGCTAATGGATGTTTTCAAATACCTTTCGAAGCAATCAGTTGGCAATTTAGAACAATTTGACAAATAGAGAGGCCATTTGGCTCACTTGCAGCAAGTGTAATGAATTCATAACTGCGCTATAGTCTAGTTAACTAGCTTTCAATCCCATGCAGGAATCACAAGACGTTTGGTGGAGGCTACCAAGAGGACTACATGTGTACCTGATATTATCTGGCTCAACATTCCTTTCGTATGGTGTACTTGCATAGAAATCGAATAAATCACTAAGAAATGTATTTTAAGAGTATCAGTCAGCCATTGTCTTTCACAACTATCTGATAATATTTCCGCTTCCTAGAGGTGTTTCATGCATACATTGATAAAAATGTTTAAACTTTCTCATCAAATGAAGGGAAAACCAACAGTTCAGAAACTAAATTTTTCAGGAACTCAATTTTAAAAATTTAGACTCATCTCATAATATAAGAGCTAATTTCTGTAGCCTAAAATTTAAAAAATACATTTGGATATTATACAAACCCCACCTGATATTGTTACATACATGCACATCAAGACATCCAATATTAATTAATTACATATCTGTTACTCTGTTGGTTTTCTCTTCGGAATAGGCTATTTTTAATTTTATAAACTAATTATTCTGTTAATCTCTATACTTCAAATCATAGTATTAAAAATTGTATTAAGATTTAAATTGTAATGCTGAAAATAAAGAATACAGTAATGCAAAATTAATTTTTTGAACATAGTAAATTGTTCAGTTCAGAACAAGAGCTTGTGTACACATGCACATCAATGGATATTCTTTTTCACTTTAAAACTATGACAATATTAGTTTAGCCCCTCTACCCGTTTGACTTTGTGATATGGCTGCCTGTGGTGATTCAACTATTGTAATTTTGGGACTCGGTTGAACCTTTAAATGTGAATCAAAATGTTATGTTCATTTCAATTTTATTGATTGTTCTATGAATAAGTATTTATTGGTATTTCTCGTTTGTCTCCTGTCACGTTTTCTTGGCGATAAGAGACATCCTTGTTGCCATTTGCATTTACTTGTGCTGACATTTATCGATGCTTTATAAGATTTATTTCAGGATGTGGCTAATGTATACCATGAAACAAATTGCACTAGTGTTTCTATTGTTATGTTTACTTGTGCTATTGGCATTATGAGATCTGGCTTATATTTCATCATAAAAGTTATTTTAGATGTTTGTCTGACAAAATTTGGTCAATAATTAGGTATGAAAATTTTCTGATGCATTTATCTGTATGATTTAGATTGGAATTAGACTAAAATAGCTAGTAAATAAGCAAACCATCAATGTCTACTTAAAACATACTTTATTGATGTTCTGCAAATTTGTGTATATTATTACTACATGTAATTATGTTTGTTTTTGTTGTTAATACTGTAATTATATAATTTTGACAATTGTTCTACTAATGCAAACAATGATATTATCTGATTACCAACATAATTATTAAGTTAGTATTAACAATGCTATAAATTGTACATTCTGAAAAGGTACTACTTTTTTTATGAAAGTAGTTGAATAAAAATTGCATTTAATTACTGTGAAATCATAAAAGCATAGATAGATGGTAGTACAAGAAACTGCAAATGGCACAGAGGAGGTCTGTTTTGTTACAAAGAAAATGTGATAGGAGATAACAGAGAATTATTATTTTTTGTATTCCTATTTTTTATGTTTGACAATTGTTGAGTAGTGCCAGAGAGAGCCAAGCAGAAAGAATTGCAAGCAAGCATTCAACAACACAAGCAGAAAAGCTGTCTGATTCTGAACCAAAACTTTTTCACCCCCTTGGAAGGGGTTCAAGGAGAAGGGTGATGCTACAGGGTCCATCTTGATGGAAAGCAGTTAGATCTTAAATTCATGACAAGCGAGTTGGGTTTGTCCACAATCACTAAATTCATATCAATGCAATTCGAGAATTAAATTAAATCCATAAGTTTTTAATCGGAAGTATTTTTCCATTTTTATGCCCTGTATTCATCTTGCATATTGAGATCACCACTGGGGAAATAGGGGTAAGTACCCAGTATCTCAATTATTTACTATTCAAAAGTAATTTTACTAATGACATTCAAAATTTGTACATATATTTGGCCCACATCCTCTCTTATGTTCTAACTTTAAGGAACAGTCCTTTTTTTTCTTTTCCTTTGCTAGTTTTCTGCAATAGATGTTGCATACACTTTTACATTTTTCTGTAAAGCATTTCCTAGAACATCTGTGCAGCGCAAATGAAAGCTAGTTTCTGTTTTAATTCTAAAAGTGAATGCTATATATATATTTCCAGTACACATGAAGTTTTTAGGCTAGAGTGCAAATTGTGCTTGGCAAGAAATTATAATTTAGGTTAAGTATAAGTTCTCAAATGTACTATTTAACCCAAAGGCCAAAGCAGTTTCTTTGCACCACTTCACTGAATGAAGTAGCTCAAAGTAAAGTTTAAACACCTTTGTTATCTATGAAGTTAAAAAATAAGCCTTAAAATCGTTTATGTTACCCTTGAAGTTGAAACAAACTTTTTAAGATGCTAATAAATGTCATAAATATTTCCTTTTAATACAACACTTTTTGGTGGTTCTCAAACTATATCGCAGAACTTTTAGCAGCATATGTAAAATCAAACAATACCTTAAAAAATTAACTTCTTTTATTTTCTAATATGAAAAAAAATTTCATATATGTATGATGATCTGGACATTAAAGGAATATTCTTTTCAAAGTCTTTGTGCATGTACACACATACCAGACACTAAAAATAACACTAAAATTTTAAAATAACACATTTAAAATTTTGTCCTAACTTCTTAATAATTTAAAAACAAATAAAATAAATTAGCAGCTAAACAATAAATGCAATCATATAGTATTACAAAACAGAAAACATCTCACCTGTCAGCATCCCAACGACAAATGTATCCAAAGAGACCAGAAGGAGAATAACGATATCCAAGGAGTTGGGGATCACCAACAATGAGCATTTTGACAGAATCTTTCGATGAAGAACTGAGAGATAACTTTGGCCACATTGTAAGGGGTGCAACAGAATATTCCAACCACTCAAAAACAGCAATTAGAATCAGTACACAGAATACTGAAAATTTCGCATTAAATCTATAAAAGAAAAACATTAGATATAAATAAAGCGTATTGACGAACTTGTTACACATTGTCAAAATTTCAGTAATCAAAGCACAAGACTTATAACAAATTGCATATTAAGTTCCATGATGGAAACAAAAGAACATCATGCAAGAAAGTTGGTTGATTGGACTGCGTACAACTCACACAGTGCAAAAAGGATTTGGTGACTTAATAGGCAAATTTAAGTTACAGCGAGATCTCACAATGTTAATAACATGAAGCATTTTATACCTACAAATAACATTAAAATATGTAAAAAAAAGGATCAAATTGACCCAAGTGTATAACATATCCATCAAAATTTGGTAGCATATATTTGCATAAAACAGTTTAAATTAAATTATAATTATCCATTGCTATCCCACAAAATTAACCTATCTAAAAATATACTTAAAATCATGCCTTTAGACATATATCACTAAACAAATGATATTTTTATGACATCTTGAATGACTTTGACACCACTTTAGTTTTTCTGGCATGAAGGATTTGTAAAATACAGGGTGATACAGTTGCATAAAAATTGATCGTAGACCTTAAAATTAAAAATATTACAAATGTATACCTGATTTTAATTATACCATTCATTTTCATCTCCGGAAAATAGTGTCATAAATGGAAACTTGTAAATACGTTTAGTGGATGTAAATTTAGGATATGTGATTAAATTCCACAGGTCAACGAGTAAAAAACGATTTTGAAAAATACGAATGCAAAAATCCATGAACGCGTTCCTCCTAAAATTAAAGCATATGTAAACAGAAAGGGACGGAAGAACGACTTTCAATCATAAGAGAGGGCAAAGTTGAACTCCAAAGATCCTTAAAATAACTTGATTACTACTGATCGACAGATATATGAAACTATTTATGACTAGCTAAATGAATGACATGGAAAAAAATGCCTCTTCCATCAAGCTTGAAAATATTCGCTACTTAAATTAATGAATATTGATGTTTTAGAAAACATTTATCACTGAAGCATGCCATTTTGGTCATCGTGCTGCTTTTTGTATATATATTAATTTGTTTATTTCATGTGTATATTTGAAATTCATCATGGTCTAGTCATGTTGTTTGTTTACATAACAAACACTTGAGTGATGTTGAGTAGTCGAATCCAAATTTAAATATTTTAGAAATAAAACTGAAGAGGCTAACTTATAGCTAAATTTGTATTCTGATTTTTCATTTAAAATAATTTTTGACATCTACTGCTATTTCATTTTTGTACTTATTTTGGGTTTTTAGATAATTTTTATACAACCTTCAATGCAGTGATGTGTTAAGGAAGGTAGGTAGATTAATTAGCGTCGCACTGGAGCACCACAATGTGTCGTTGGCGACGGAACGGGAAAAATCACAAAGGTAGGTTGGTAGGTAAGAAATTAACGTCACACTGAAGCAATAGAACGGGCTATTAACGATGGTCCGGGATAATCCCGAAGAAAAATATCCAAAGACTACAATACGTAATTTTGAACCACGGTCGGATGACGAGGGCAATACCTGAACTGGCAGCCCACTCTCCAAACATCTTCACCAGGCCAAAGAGGATCAATCCCAAAAGTGGTAGGAAAACGAGTTCTTTCAAGTTCGGGTTGAACACAATTTGGAACCCTTTCTTTCTTCGAACAGTGCAAATATGCATTCAATTTCTTTGGAGGTGCCTTCAGAAGAAATTGAATGTATGTTTTGCACTGTTTCGCAACACACGGCGCATGTTCGATGCCTGTTAGGTTCTATTCCTCCCTGGGTGTAATTCTCACTCTTCTGAGTTAGTAAAAAGCTATCTTTAGCCCATTCCTTGACGACGATTTAAAAGATGATCCTTGAGATCAAGTACTCAGTCGGATTTGTATGTGTACTCAATCAACCACTCAATTCACCCTTCCCATGGTCAACGAAAATAGAAAGACTGGGAAGCTATGATGGTCATGTGTTCTTGCATGATGAGCAAGTTTGTGGTGAAAGACGTAAAACCATACGTCGAGCGTGCGCGAGATGGGGTGATTTTATCAACGAAACACCTGATCTAAACTTTCGATAAAAGCTGAATATCTCAGTTGTCCCATTCGTGTGTTTGTCCCAAGACCTCAACGGTGTTTTAAATCCCAGAGTTCGGGCATTCACAAACTTCCTGTCGTGGTTGTGATACTTGCGGTCGTTGCTGTGAAGTTGGCCCGGACAGCGATACCTTCACTGCGCCACCCCATTGTTTAAACTGCAATGGGGACCGTCCGGCGTACGCAAGATCTTGCTCAAAGGGGACCTTCGAGAAAGAAGTGTAGGCCGTGAGGGTAACACAAAATATCTCTTTCCCCGAAGCCCGCAAGCTTGTTGAATCCCGGACCCTGACAAAAAGGATTTCATATGCTTCAGGTACAGAAAACCTGTTCAATCTATAGCCATTCAAGTTGACCCCCTTTCTTAATTGTCTGAATCTGAAAACAATAAACACCTACTAAACCTAAAGTGAAACCTAATGTAAAAAACCCATCAAAAATTGCTTCAACCTCAACATCTAGCTCATCAGGGAGAGCCGACGCCAATTCACAAATTCCCATACCCACTCCAACAGCAAATAAAACATTAAAAAATCTAGAGTTGACCATGCAAATAAATATCTAAATTCAAAATACCTAGCCATACTACAAAAAAAACCCAAAACATCTCCTTCGGCATGCAGCTTGAGGAGCTTGAATTAAGTCTTCATGTGTCGAATCTCTCTGAGGAAGACGCAGATATGAAGATACAAGTCCAACATCAATCTCCTGAACAAAGTAAATCTTCCCCTCCAGTTAGACAATAGGTTCATGTATATCCTGGAACTGTCGCGGATTCATAAATATGTTGGATGAAGTTAAAACCCTCATTTCAGAATATCATCCCGCCTGTGCCGCATTTTAGGAGACATATCTGAAGCAAGCTGACAAGGTGAAGATCCGTCGCTACGCTTGCACTAGGAGTATAACATAGCAACAATGATGGAAGAGCTTCGGGGGGTGTTGCACTCTTCACCTCCCATGCATACCCATCTCTCGTTGTTTCGTTAAATACTTTCTTACAAGCAGTTGCAGCTAGAATGCAAGTACGATGGATGCTTACTATATGTTGTAATCTATACATACCACCTAATCATACCATCCAAAACAGTCTTGAGAACTTGATGGATCAATTGCCAGAACCATTTATAATCCTCGGGGACTTTAATGCTCACAGTGTACTTTGTGGAAGTAGGGGCACAAATTCCCGTGGGCTACAGATCGAACATCTGATAACAGATCGCAGTCTCTGCTCAATAACGGTGATGTAACATACTTCCATGAACCTTCTCGCACTTTTCATGCAATCAGTTGACCTCGCTATTTGCTCTCCTTCTGTTCTACCCCTTCTCTCCTTTTTCGTTGGTAATGACCTGCGCAATAGTGACCACTTCCCAATATTTGTCACTCATATTGGTGGAAGTGATCCTATTAGCCGTCCGTCACGATAAGTATATGAGGCAGCCGACTGGTCTATATTTACATCCCAGGCCATAATATCAGAAGAGATGGTAGAAGGCAGCATAGACGAAGCAATTGAAACAGTCTCTCACCGAGGCTATTATTAAAGATGCCGATAAAGCGATCCCCAAGAAACCTCCCACCTTTCATAAGCATTGCAAACCTTAGTGAACTTCTGAATGTACTACAGCGATTAAGACCCAAAGGAAGGCGTGGGGTATTTTCCACCGATACCCCACAACTCAAAATATTCTTGCCTTCAAGCGTGAGATAGCTAACGCTCGCCGTGTGCCGACGACAGAGCCAAAATGTATAAATTCACTCTCTCCATGCATGAAGGATGGAATTTGCACAAAGCGATTTCCAAGCCGTTTTTTGAAAGAGACGCAAACAGGACAAGACGGATATCCACTTTATCGTCGTAGATCATCACAAGGGGGATTTACTGCAAACATCAATTTTCGAGGATCAGTAGTGTCTGTGGATAATACGTGGATTGTTCCGTATTGCCCTCTATTAAAATTGTTTTTAAATGCACATATCAACGTAGAGTATGGCAATTCTGTAGTCTATAAAGTACGTGTGTAAGTATATTAACAAAAGATCTGACATGGCTGTGTTTGAATTGACCAGTGGAGAGAATGACCTTAATGAAATTCGCCAGTATCAATGGGAAGATATATCAGCTGCAACGAAGCAGTATGGAGAATACTCAACTTCCCAATTCACGAACGCCACCCCACAGTCATTCATCAATGCGTCCACATTGAGAATGGCCAGAGAGTCTACTTCACGACAGAAAATGCTGCTCAGCGTGTCCAAGCACCTCAGGAAACAACACAGACTGTATGTCTTCAGACTTTGAACCCAAGATGAGTTTGCACGCACCCTATTGTACAACCAAGTACCAAAGTACTACACTTGGAACAACGGAAACAAGACAAGGAATCGTCGAAAAGAAGGACAAGTTGTACCAGAACAAGCAGGAATAAGGCCCAACGATGCACTAGGCCATGTGTAAACCATCCGTCCGACCAACTGGGAATGCTTTCACCTGCGACTCTTGCTGCATGAAGTACGAGGCCCGATATCGTTTATAGATTTGAGAACATTTGAAGGAAGGGTCTGCGGAACTTACAAAGAGGCTTGGCAGCTTAAAGGACTTCTGGAGAACTATGAACACTAGAACAAAGCATTGGAAGAAGCAGTTGCATCTCGATCGCCAAAGATTTTACGTAATCTGTTTGCTGTTATGCTACAAACATGCTCGATGTCTTCTCCCTATCAGTTATGGATGAACCACAAGGAGAACCTGTCTGAAGACATACTGCACCAAGCACGCGTACAGCAGCAGAATATAGATCTGGACTACAGTGGTGACATCTTCAACATAGCCATAATCTACATTGAGCATAAGATTATATTGTTGGGTGGATCGGACCTAAAAAGATTTGGACTACCGCAACCCAATCTAAACTGAGATTCAGTCCTACCGAGTGAAGAACTTATGAAAAGAAACTATAACGTGATTGCACTCGCAATTGATTGTTGGTGATTGCATTTGACAAGATTACAAGAGCAGTTTTTGATAGGCGCAGCGGCATATTCTTTTTGGATGCTCCTGGTGGTACAGGGAAGACTTTTCTCATCAATCTTCTTTTGGCTAAAGTGCGACAGAGAAACGAGATTGCCCTGGCATCAGGCATTGCCGCAACTCTATTGACAGGAGGGGGGACAGCTCATTCGGCTTCTTTCCAGTTACCCCCAAATCTGGCAAACGCAGAGACTCCTACATGTAACATTTCAAGAAATTCAGGAAAGGCAAAGGTTCTGCAGGATTGCAAGCTCATTGTCTGGGATGAATGCACTATGTCCCACAAAGCCGCATTCGAAGCACTTGATGTCACGTTGAAAGACATCAGACGTAACAATGACAGAATGGAGGTGTCACTATGGTGTTGGCTGTCGACTTTCGACAGACACTTCCGGTTATTTCCCGTGGAACCAGGGCGGATGAAATGCAGGCCTGCTTAAAATCATCTTACATTTGGAATGGCATTCATAGACTTGGACTATCAACAAACATGCGAGTTCATGTCGACGGTGATCCCTCTGCCCAGCAATTTGCCGATTACCTACTTCAACTAGGAAATGGTGCTGTTACTTCGGATAATCAAGATGGATATATAACAATGCAAAGCATTGGAAGGATTGTGAAAACTCAACGAGAGCTGAAAGAGGTGGTGTTTCCAAATATGGCGCAGCACTTTACTGATCACGCGTGGCTGTGCCAAAGAGAAATTCTTGCCGCAAGAAACGAAGATGTCAATGTCATCAATAGGCAACATTTACAAGAATTGCCCGAATTCAAATTTACAAATCTATCGACACTACATGTGACACAGATGAGGCTGTGAACTACACAACAGAGTTTTTGAGCACTTTGGAGCTATCTGGAGTACTCTCACACATGTTAGGACTGAAGATTGGGGCACCGATTATGCTTTTCAGAAATAAGGATCCACCTTCACTCCGGAGTGGAACAAGACAATCAAGAAACTGATGCAGAATATTATTGAAGCCACCATCATGACTGGACATGTCGCAGGCGAAGACGTATTCATTCCTAGGATCCCAATCATCCCTTCGGATCTCCCCATTCCAATTTAAACGTCTTCAGTTCCCTGTTCGTTTAAGTTTCGCCATGAGCATCAACAAGACACAAGGACAATCGCTGAAAGTTGTAGGACTCGATCTCATTAAACCGTGTTTCTCCCATGGTCAACTGTATGTGGGTTGTTCAAGAGTTGGAAAAGCCGAGAATCTTTACATCCTAGCTCCAAATGGAAGAACATTCAACATAGTGTATCATGAAGCTCTCTAAGCAAGGAACAGTGAAGTGAAAGGAATGAGGCGACATGCCCGTATCATGTCGGGTGGAGATGAGACTCATTCTTAAAATTATTGCTTTTTCTTTTTAATGTTTTCAGAATCAGTGAAGACATAACAAGAATGTTGTCACGGGCAACGCCTTGCGGGTATTGCTAGTTTATGATGTAGTAGAGTTCGATTGGCAGAATAGAACTAAACCTGATCTAAATATCAAACTGAAGCGGTGGTCATTGAGTCCATTTCGCAGGGGCCATATTGAAATTTCTTCTCAGTGGGTTAGAAACATTGCTTTCGAGATAGGAATCGAATTAGCCGATACTGGAGCCACAAATGAGATACATATCCTGATCGCATCGGAATATACACTACCTGACATTGAAAATGCAACACCCAGAAGGTGTGCGCAGAACTGGATGAAATTTACAGGGTAGACGCAGCTCACCGATTTGTAAATGATGCAAACTGCGAAGCTGTCCCGCGCACGGCGAGTGAAAAACCAGGGAAGGAACCTGTAAAAGTGGTCAGTTTCGTGCCGCTCTGTTTGCCAGGTAAATCAAGTTGCAATTTGTTTTTGTGTCTCAGAGGAAACGTTCTAGTAGCGGAGAATGCCAGGACGCCGCCAATCAAGACAGTTCCAGCAAACAGACGACTTCACGAGGGGTATGGTGATTGGCCTCAGAAGGGCAGGTTGGTCCATACGTCAAATCTCAGCAGACACCCACCTACACGCGTCCACGGTACACCGGTTGTGGCACAGATGGTTGGACCAAGGGAATGTGGCACGTTTGAGGGGTTCCGGTGCAGTCAGAGTGACGTCAGCACGCGTGGACCGACGTATCTGCCGGCAAGCATCGGCGGCCCCTCAAGCCACGTCTGTCGCCCTTTTGCAGCATGTGCAATACACCCTTGATGCTCCTATATCGTCCAGGACAATTATCCGCCGATTGATCGCTGGCGGCCTGCACTCATGGCGCCCGTTGAGACGACTAACATTGACCTAACAGCACAGACGTCTCCGTTTGCAATGGTGTCGGGATAGAGCCACGTGGACGACGGAATGGCACAGGGTGGTGTTCTCAGACGAGTCGCTTCTGTTTTAGCAATGACAGTCGCCGTGTACGAGTCTGGCGCCGACGTGGTGACAGGGCCAATCCGGCCGCATCTGTGGAACGCCATACCGCGAGACAACGCGGTATAATGGTTTGGGGTGTCATCGCCTACGATAGCAGGTCACCTCTGGTCCGTATTCAGGGTACTATGACGGCCCAACGATACGTGGATGACGTGCTGCAGCCGGTGACACTACCTTTCCTTCAGGGGTGTCCAATGTCATTTTCCAGCAGGATAACGCCCGGCCTCACACGGCACGCATCAGCCAACATGCCCTGCAAGGTACCCAGGTGCTTCCCTGGCCAACTGTCTCCCCTGATCTCTCACCTATCGAATATTTCTGGGACGTCATTGGACGTCGCTTGCATGCGTTGCCACCGGCACGTTCAGAAGACGAACTCTGGCAAATGGTTGACAGGGAATGGGCAGCCATCCGCACGCTCATTGCGTCTGTACCTAGACGTGTTGCTGCCTGCATCGCCGCTCGCGGTGGTCCTACAACCTACTGATCAGACGTTCTTGCTGCTCAGTGGCAAGGTGTATAATGTTGCAATAAAGATCACTTATTGCTCGTTGCTGTCTCTCTCTGTTTGCCAAATTTCATCACTTTCTGCCAACTTCTTCTTGGCGTTGCATTTTCAATGTCAGGTAGTGTGTATGGGAGATTTTACATGAAAGAAATATAAGGATAGCAAACGTTTAGTAGTTACTGATATTATGTTTGGGTATGTAATTCAAGGCAGGAAAATGGAATATGACAGTGAGAATGTGTAAATTATGCAACAATATTTAGAATAGAATGAGATAATGAAAGGGTTAAAAGTTTATGGGTATTAGAAGCGTTTGGAATAAATCAGGATAAGGAAATTTCTCGATCAGATACGGATGTTATGAACATGTTTGAACAAAACATAATTTTTAAGGACAAGAGGTACCGAATTAAGCTGTTATAGAAAGATAATTATAAGGGACTAGCTGAATTACCTGGCGTTGCTCGGGTTGAAATGGTTAAATGTTGCTTGAAAAGTGAATTAGAATAAGCACTTTTCTTTCACAGAAAAATGCAATCATTTAAGTTGTACGGAAAATACGTTTTAACTTTTTCATAGCTTCTACAATATACTTCGGACGCAAATATATGCATTTAATTCCTGAATATATTGCAATATGTAAAAGATTAAGACATAAATACGAACAGAAACGAAATTCCGACGAAAAAATGCAGAATTCTAAAAAACGAATGATGCGCAGTGTCGAATTTCGACTGCCTGAGTTTATTCTGAAATAGAGCGATTCGAAAAAAGACATTTGAAAATATTGATAAAGACGATAATGATTTATGAAATTTAGTAATGCTCAAATATGACTGCAACATTTAGCTGTGCTAACTCAAACAGACAAACTCGGGATTCTAAATCAAATTTATAAAATAATGAAACATTAATTCTGGTTTGCCAAATCTAAAATAACAAAATTATGCTTTTATGATTAATGAGTTGCAGTTTTTCGTGTTCCATTACAAAATGTAAATTATGAATAATGAAATATTTTAACTATCCTTTTTTTATCAATCAAATATTCATAATATTCATGTAAAAATATAAAACTCATCATAGAAATAAAATAATAATTCAAACGTATACATCCAGCATCTCGGTACTCCAAATACATGGCTCTTTGTTATAACGTCAATCAGTTTCAACTGCTTCTGTTTAAATACTCTCGCAATCAAGTCGTGGCGCTCACTGGGTAATTGACCATTGGTAAGAACCTCCTTGATCTCCGTCCAAGTCGGATTGCAGGTGAAGGTGATAAATAAGTCTGGTCTCCCGTACGTCCTCACGTACGTCATAGCATCTTGTGTGTATTCGTGCATGTGTCTGGGACTCCTGTAAATGTAGCTGGTAGTATGACCAAGGCACCGAGGTTTTCAACGTTCCCGTCATTTCCCACAGCATCTCTCAGGTGAATATATTCGTCAACTCTCAGTTTACGTTGATTTAGGCGAATGTAAAGGAGACGCTCACTCTCGAATTTTGCCTACATATCGACGATGAACTGATGAAACAATTGCCTGCAGTTCAATACGTGGTACTGCTCAGTATCTCGATCCATTAATCTGTACGCATAGAAATTCATCGCTGAAACTTTCTTGCTCGTTGTTTCACCTGTTCTTGTGTTGATCTGCCTCAGATTAAAATGATATCCATCTTCACCATGTGGGGGAATATCACTGGGGACTGCAGAGCATCATAAGATCGATGTGTTTCCGAAATGCGCTGCAAAGATTCACCTCGTCGTTGAATAACGATATCCCGTTGATGGAATTCATCGCCTGATATAACCACCGCGACTTGATCTGCTTGAGGAGAGTTAAAGCGCCGCTCGTGTTCGCCTGCTGGTCTTCGGTCTGCTCTTATGACTACTTTATATTCATCTGTTGGCATACGTTCCAATGCTGTTTCAAAAGTTTTAATAAGATTATTGTGCTCATGAAACATCCTCTGTAAGTTTAACACAATCTGACGTCTGGTTCCCGAGATGTAGGCGCACCTCTGATCAGTTTCCATTTGTTCGTTTTGAATAAAATATAGTTGTAGAAATTTTGGTGGTTGATCTGGCAGCGGAAGCAACGATCCCGCTCTATGGTAAATCTGCCCTTGCACCTTGAATGACGACGGAAATCCGGGCTGTCCAACAACTGATGTGGCGCCGAATGATGTCATTTGGAAACATGAGTTGTATTTTCTGATGTTACTAAGAAAATGCTTCGACTCTGACGTATCTGCTGATGTGTAAGACAAAAGTTCTTGCGGTGGTGGTTCCAGTTGGCAGAGTTTAAGTTTTCCATTTTTACAGCAAATACCAGTAGACTCTGATTTAAACTTTTTGGCTTGACAGTAACTACAAACCATTTCCATTTTCCCGATGGTAACACTTGCATGCAGCGAGTAGTCTTTATGTGAATCGTAGTGGAATTCTTCCAATGCTAAGCTAAAATGGTGCGCAGTCCGTGATCGTTTGGCTCTATCTCTCTTATCCTGTAGTCGGGCCTCACGCTGCTGTGCCGTCTCTGTTGCTCTAGATGTAGTAGCTCTATCTCTCTTATCCTGTAGTCGGGCCTCACGCTGCTGTGTCGTCTCTGTTGCTCTAAATGTAGTAGCACTATCCCTCTTATTCTGAAGTCGGGCCTCACGCTGCTGTGCTGTTCTCTGTTGCTCTAGATGTTGTAGCTCTCTCGCAATTGCAAGTCTTCTCGGAAGTTTCTTGACTACGCTCATCTTTCATCATCTTAGCCGTTGACTGCACTTGGCCGATCGTCTTCCCCTTCCTTGGAGGCATTGCTACAGCAAAGAAATCTGTAAAAAAATACAAAACATGCTATTTCATAAAATAAGCAAAAGGCACACTCTCACTGAGCAATGAAATCTATTATAGAATACAATGCAAAGCTAAAATTAACGAAAAAACGAATTTAAAATTATGTTCATATTACATCCGTTTAGAAATATAAATCAAAAATGTACACTATCACTGTCGAAAAAAGTAGGAAACACTTATACAATCAAAAGAGCGAAATAAAACTGCCAGATTCACTGAAACATGATAAACTGGAAGACTTACGGAGTTAGCTTCCTTTAAATACGACCAGCTAAGAATCGAGTGGGTGCTGGAATGTTCTCCACCATGAGTCCAATTAAGTTTCCGTTTCCCCAACTTTCTAGAAAGTTCTACAAAGTTTTATAAAAAAGAGTAAACATTAATTCTGGTGCTGCCAGATACCGAGTAGCAAAATTACGCTTTTATGATCAATGAGTTTTTCGTTTGTGCTTTTCGGAATAACGGTGCTTGGTTTAGAAATAAATATAATCGGTGTAGACAAATTAAACTGAATAGATAAAATTTTTTCAAAAAGCAGAAGGTCGATTTTACAGAATTTTTCAGAAAGAAAATCAATGCTTTCAACGGAGGATTCACATGTATCTATTGCGGACATTTTAAAATAAGTTACACACCTTACCTAAAATGCCTCGTGAAACAGAATTCTACAAATCATTACGTATTCAATAAATTATTTAAGGAAAGTTGGTCGAAATATACACCAACTTTCCTTGAAAATAATCCTTGAACTGAAAACCTTTCCTTGAATTTCCTTGCAAACATAAATATTTTAAAATATTCTTTCCTTCATCAATAAAATATCTGTAATTTATTTACATCATGGGAAGAACTAAAAAGTCAGTTCAAACATAAATACTGTAATTTAATTTGTTTTGGAAAAAATTGTTTTTCGATCAACAATGGTAAAGCAACCATCGCTGCCTAAAGCAATCAATCTATGCTCAATGTTATTTCTATTGCGATTTCGAATAGTTTTTAGCCCCCCAGAGCCAATAGAACGGGGGTTAAGAGTTAGCCTATGCTGACCGCAGTGTTCTAAAGTATAAGTGTACCAAATTTGGTGTGGATTGGTCAAACGGTGTAGATTTGTATAGAAAATATACCCACACACACACATACACACACACACATCCTATTTTATATATATAGATTAAACTCTAATTATGAGGTTGCAAGGCGACGCCTGATTAATTTGAACAATAAATTTAGCCACAATTCAGAGTTGCATTTCCAATATAGTGAAATTATTGACGAACAATTAAAAGACGGTATAATTGAACAAGTCAAAATTGTTTCCAATGATTATAAAAATAAAGGATATTTTTTGCCCCATCATGCAGTGGTAAAACAATTAAAAGAGAGTACTAAGGTTAGGATTGTCTACGACGGGTCCTCAAAAACTAAAGGGGAACAATCTCTCAACGATTGTTTAGAGTCTCAAGTCAGATTTACTGAAAATTATTTTGAAATTTCAATATCACCCAATAGCATTTTGCGCAGATATTCAGAGCCTTTTTGGGCAAGACCGAAAGCATTTGCAGTTTTTATGGGAACAGAGGGGAACTGATCTCACTTTCGGTGGTCGTGATATCAGAGTTCTGCGATTTATACGAGTTCCTTTCAGAGTGAAATGTAGTCTCTTTATCCTGACGGCTTCTATAAGACTGCACCTTACCAAGTATGAAAACTCCCTTTCTGAAACATGTGCTGTTCTTAAAGACCTCTATGTCGATGATTTAATTACAGGAGCAGCTACTGTCGAAGCGGCTATATCGATATCAATGGAAGCCAGTTATATATTAAGCGAAGCAAGTATGAATTTGCGACGATGGATTTCGAACTCTCCGACATTAAACCAAATAAGGGAGAACAATCAAATGGAGTGTCGACAGTCTTCACATATGTTAAACTTACCACTTAAGGTCCTAGATTTAATATGGGACAATGAAAGGGACACTCTGAGGATTGAGCTCAATCAATTCTCGAAAATGAAAGGTGTGACACCAACTAAACGTGTTGTGCTGAGTGCATGCAGAATGTTATATGACCCTATAGGACTGATAACGCCTTTCACTGTGAGAATAAATTTAATGGTGGGAGCTCTTTGGGAGCGAGGCATCCAATGGGATGAGTCTCTTCCTGTGGAAATAGAGTCATTGTTTGAAGTGTGGCTCAATGAAATAGATGAATTCAAGAGACTCGTCATACTCCGACCATATTTTGAAGAAATACAAGTGAAGCAATTGGAAGTACACATATTTTCAGATGTAAGTCCGAAGGCTTACGATTCTGTTGCGTACTTCAAAATCAAATATCAAAATAAGTGTGCAACCAGTTTTATAATTTCTAAGTCTCCTTTAACTCCAATTAAGAGAATGACCCTACCACGTTTAGAACTGTTAGGTGTCTTGACATCCGTGAGGTTGTCTTCCTACTTGCAATCCATATTTCCATTCATTGAAGGAAAGTGATATTTTTTGTGGACTGACTCCCAGATATGTCTACACTGGATTAAGGGTTTTTCTGATGATTGGAAACCTTTTGTCCGCAATCGAGTCTTGGAAATTAAAGGGAAATCCAGTCCTTTAAACTGGAATCATTCCAATGGGGAAACCAACCCAGCCGATAAACTTACTCGGAGAAAGTGCACGTTCTCTCATCGATAACGAAATCTGGTGGATCGGTCCTCACTGGCTTTTAAAACACGAGATGTCCAGTGATGGTACAGTTTCAACACTTGAGACGGACTCTCAGGTAATCCAGAAGGAAAAGAATTAACTGTGTTATCTTACAAACTCCTTTTGAATCTTCGGATACAATGTTAGATTTTCACAAATATGGTGATTTGTATAAGGTTTTGAGGATAACTGCATACTTCATGCAGTTTGTGAAGAATTCTATACCAAATCCTAGAAAAGAAACTGGAACACTTACAGCCACAGAACTATCGAAGGCTAAAGAACATTGGGTTAGTTTTGTGGAAAGAACAGAATTCCAACGTGAATACCTTCAGCTGAGAAAAGGAGTTCCTATAGACTCTGAATTGAGACTTTACTGTCTGAATCCGAGCATATCTGCTGATGGATTCATTTGTCTCGGAGGTAGATTGCAACGTTCTAAATTTGAGTTTTGGGAACAGCATCCGTGGATTATTCCCGGCAAATCTAAATTCACCGAATTGCTCATTGTTAAGAAACATCAGCATTTGAATCATTCTAGTATATCAGATGCAGTGACTCAGCTTCGAGAAAGGTACTGGATAATCCGAGACAGGCAGGCTGTAAAATCCTCCTTGAATATGTTTTATTTGCAAAAGGTTCAAGGCCAGACCTGGTAAGCAAGTAGTGACTCCACTACCAGCTGATAGAATAGCTGAGGCAAATCCTTTTGAAGTTACAGGGATTGATTTCGCGGGACCTTTGTATACAAAGGACAGTGACAGGACATTTGTATACAAAGGACATCGCTCATATGGAGTAATCTGAAGGTCGTGAGTTCGATCTTCACCCGGGGCATTTCGTTTTAACGTATATTTGACATTTTATAACTAATAGCCTTAATTTTTAAAGAATCAGATTAAATTTTTTTTATAAGGTCGCCGAAGAACCCATCATTACTTCTTTCTCTTATGTTCTCGTCTCGGGATAGTGGAAAGAAAAATAATGAAAGATTTACCAGGTTGAACTCCGAAGCCTCGGTAGCGCAGTTGGCAGCGCGTCAATCACATAATCACACAAATGGAGTAATCTGGAGGTCATGAGTTCGATCCTCACTCGGGGCATTTCGTTTTGAAGTACATTCAACATCTAATTCCCAATAAATTTACTTGATAAGAATCTCATTACAAAAGTTTTCTTTTCTCCATTCGCCGAAGGATCCATCATTAGTTCCTTTTTCTTAAATTCAACCTCTCGGTATAATGTAAAGAAAAATAATGCGATTTACCAAGTTCATTTCGAAAAGATTCGGTAGCGCATTTACAGCACGTCAGTCTAATAATCAATCAAATGGAGTAATCTGGAGGTCGTGAGTTCGATCCTCACTCGGGGCATTTCGTTTTGAAGTACATTCAACATCTAATTCCCAATAGAATTTACATGATAAAAATCTTATTACAAAACATTTCTTTTCTCCATTCGCCGAAGGATCCTTCATTAGTACCTTTCTCTTAACTTCTACCTCTCGGAATAAGGGAAAGAAAAATAATGCAAAATTTACCGAGTTCTATTCCTAAGCCTCGGTAGCGCGTCAGTCTCATAATCGCTCATATGGAGTTATCTGAAGGTCGTGAGTTCGATCCTCACTCGGGGCATTTCTTTTTGAAGTACATTAAACATCTAATTCACAATAGAATTTACTTGATAAGAATCTCATTACAAAAGTTTTCTTTTCTCCATTCGCCGAAGGATCCATCATTAGTATCTTTCTCTTAACTTCTACCTCTCCGAATAATGGAAAGAAAAATAATGCAAGATTTACCAAGCTCAATTCGTAGCCTCGGTAGCGCAGTCGGCAGCGCGTCAGTCTCATAAACACTCAAATGGAGTAATCTGGAGGTCGTGATTTCGATCCTCACTCGGGGCATTTCGTTTTGAAGTACATTCTACACCTAATTCCCAATAGAATTTACTTGATAAGAATCTTATTACAAAACATTTCTTTTCTCCATTTGCCGAAGAATCCATCATTAGTTCATTTTCTTTAACTTCTACCTCTCGGAATAATGGAAAGAAAAATAATGCAAGATTTACCAAGATGAAGTCGTAGCCTCGGTAGCGCAGTCGGCAGCGCGTCAGTCTCATAATCACTCAAATGAGTAATCTGGAGGTCGTGAGTTCGATCCTTACTCGGGGTATTTCGTTTTGAAGTACATTGAACATCTAAATCCCAATAGAATTTACTTGATAAGAATCTTATTACAAAACATTTCTTTTCTCCATTCGCCGAAGTATCCATCATTAGTTCATTTTCTTTAACTTCTACCTCTCGGAATTATGGAAAGAAAAATAATGCAAGATTTACCAAGCTCAATTCGTAGCCTCGGTAGCGCAGTCGGCAGCGCGTCAGTCTCATAAACACTCAAATGGAGTAATCTGGAGGTCGTGATTTCAATCCTCACTCGGGGTATTTCGTTTTGAAGTACATTCTACACCTAATTCCCAATAGAATTTACTTGATAAGAATCTTATTACAAAACTTTTCTTTTCTCCATTCGCCGAAGAATCCATCATTAGTTCATTTCCTTTAACTTCTACCTCTCGGAATAATGGAAAGAAAAAAAAATGCAAGATTTGCCAAGATGAAGTCGTAGCCTCGGTAGCGCAGTCGGCAGCGCGTCAGTCTCATAATCACTCAAATGGAGTAATCTGGAGGTCGTGATTTCGATCCTCACTCGGGGCATTTCGTTTTGAAGTACATTCAACATCTAATACCCAATAGATTTTACTTGATAAGATTCATATTACAAAACTTTACTTTTCTCCGTACGCCGTAGTATCCATCATTAGTTTATTTTCCTTATGTTCTACCTCTCTTAATAATGGAAAGAAAAATAATTCAAGATTTACCAAGCTCAATTCGTAGCCTCGGTAGCGCAGTCGGCAGCGCGTCAGTCTCATAATCACTCAAATGGAGTAATCTGGAGGTCGTGAGTTCGATCCTCACTCGGGGTATCTCGTTTTGAAGTACATGCAATATCTAATTCCCAATAGAATTTACTTGATAAGAATCTTATTAAAAAATTTTCTTTTCTCCATTCTCCGAAGTATCCATCATTAGTTCATTTTCTTTCAGTTCTCAATCTCGGAATAATCGAAAGAAAAATAATGCAAGATTTACCAAGATCAATTCGTAGCCTCGGAAGCGCAGTCGGCAGCGCGTCAGTTTCATAATCCCTCAAATGGAGTAATCTGGAGGTCGTGAGTTCGATCCTCACTCGGGGCATTTCGTTTTGAAGTACATTCAACATCTTATTCCAAATAGAATTTAATTGATAAGAATCTTATTACAAAACTTTTCTTTTCTCCATTCGCCGAAGTATCCATCATTAGTTCATTTTCTTTAAGTTCTAAATCTCGGAATAATGGAAATAAAGATAATGCAAGATTTGCCAAGATCAATTCGTAACCTCGGCAGCGCAGTCGGCAGCGCGTTAGTCTCGTAATCACTCAAATGGAGTAATCTGGAGGTCGTGAGTTCGATCCTCACTCGGGGCATTTCGTTTTGAAGTACATTCAACATCTTATTCCAAATAGAATTTAATTGATAAGAATCTTATTACAAAACTTTTCTTTTCTCCATTCGCCGAAGTATCCATCATTAGTTCATTTTCTTTAAGTTCTAAATCTCGGAATAATGGAAAGAAAAATAATGCAAGATTTACCAAGATCAATTCGTAACCTCGGTAGCGCAGTCGGCAGCGCGTCAGTCTCATAATCCCTCAAATGGAGTAATCTGGAGGTCGTGAGTTCGATCCTCACTCGGGGCATTTCGTTTTGAAGTACATTCAACACTTAATTCCCAATAGAATTTACTTAAGAATCTTATTACAAAATTTTCTTTTCTCCATTCTCCGAAGTATCCATCATTAGTTCATTTTCTTTAAGTTCTACGTCTCTTAATAAAGGAAAGAAAAATAATTCAAGATTTACCAATCTCAATTCGTAGCCTCGGTAGCGCAGTCGGCAGCGCGTCAGTCTCATAATCACTCAAATGGAGTAATCTGGAGGTCGTGGGCTCGATCCTCACTCGGGGCATTTCGTTTTGAAGTACATTCATCATCTAATTCCCAATAGATTTTACTTGATAAGAATCATATTACAAAACTTTACTTTTCTCCATACGCTGTAGTATCCATCATTAGTTTATTTTCCTTAAGTTCTACCTCTCGTAATAATGGAAAGAAAAATAATGCATGATTTACCAAGATCAATTCGTAGCCTCGGTAGCGCAGTCGCAGCGCGTCAGTCTCATAATCATTCAAATGGAGTAATCTGGAGGTCGTGAGTTCGACCCTCACTCGGGGCATTTCGTTTTGAAGTACATTCAACACTTAATTCCCAATAGAATTTACTTAAGAATCTTATTACAAAATTTTCTTTTCTCCATTTGCCGAAGTATCCATCATTAGTTCATTTTCTTTAACTTCTACCTCTCGGAATTATGGAAAGAAAATAATGCAAGATTTACCAAGCTCAATTCGTAGCCTCGGTAGCGCAGTCGGCAGCGCGTCCGTCTCATAAACACTCAAATGGAGTAATCTGGAGGTCGTGATTTCGATCCTCACTCGGGGCATTTCGTTTTGAAGTACATTCTACACCTAATTCCCAATAGAATTTACTTGATAAGAATCTTATTACAAAACTTTTCTTTTCTCCATTCGCCGAAGAATCCATAATTAGTTCATTTCCTTTAACTTCTACCTCTCGGAATAATGGAAAGAAAAATAATGCAAGATTTACCAAGATGAAGTCGTAGCCTCGGTAGCGCAGTCGGCAGCGCGTCAGTCTCATAAACACTCAAATGGAGTAATCTGGAGGACGTGACTTCGATCCTCACTCGGGGCATTTCGTATTGAAGTACATTCTACACCTAATTCCCAATAGAATTTACTTGATAAGAATCTTATTACAAAACTTTTCTTTTCTCCATTCGCCGAAGAATCCATCATTAGTTCATTTTCTTTAAGTTCTTCCTCACGGAATAAAGGAAAGAAATATAATGCAAGATTTACCAAGATCAATTCGTAACCTCGGCAGCGCGTTAGTCTCATAATCACTCAAATGGAGTAATCTGGAGGTCGTGATTTCGATCCTCACTCGGGGCATTTCGTTTTGAAGTACATTCTACACCTAATTCCCAATAGAATTTAATTGATAAGAATCTTATTACAAAACTTTTCATTTCTCCATTCGCCGAAGTATCCATCATTAGTTCATTTTCTTTCAGTTCTAAATCTCGGAATAATGGAAAGAAAAATAATGCAAGATTTACCAAGATCAATTCGTAGCCTCGGTAGCGCAGTCGGCAGCGCGTCAGTCTCATAATCCCTCAAATGGAGTAATCTGGAGGTCGTGGGCTCGATCCTCACTCGGGGCATTTCGTTTTGAAGTACATTGAACATCTAAATCCCAATAGAATTTACTTGATAAGAATCTTATTACAAAACATTTCATTTCTCCATTCGCCGAAGTATCCATCATTAGTTCATTTTCTTTAACTTCTACCTCTCGGAATTATGGAAATGCAAGATTTACCAAGCTCGATTCGTAGCCTCGGTAGCGCAGTCGGCAGCGCGTCAGTCTCATAAACACTCAAATGGAGTTATCTGGAGGTCGTGATTTCGATCCTCACTCGGGGTATTTCGTTTTGAAGTACATTCTACACCTAATTCCCAATAGAATTTACATGATAAGAATCTTATTACAAAACTTTTCTTTTCTCCATTCGCCGAAGAATCCATCATTAGTTCATTTCCTTTAACTTCTACCTCTCGGAATAATGGAAAGAAAAATAATGCAAGATTTGCCAAGATGAAGTCGTAGCCTCGGTAGCGCAGTCGGCAGCGCGTCAGTCTCATAATCACTCAAATGGAGTAATCTGGAGGTCGTGAGTTCGATCCTCACTCGGGGCATTTCATTTTGAAGTACATTCAACATCTAAATCCCAATAGAATTTACTTGATAAGAATCTTATTACAAAACATTTCATTTCTCCATTCGCCGAAGTATCCATCATTAGTTCATTTTCTTTAACTTCTACCTCTCGGAATAATGGAAAGAAAAATAATGCAAGATTTGCCAAGATGAAGTCGTAGCCTCGGTAGCGCAGTCGGCAGCGCGTCAGTCTCATAATCACTCAAATGGAGTAATCTGGAGGTCGTGAGTTCGATCCTCACTCGGGGCATTTCATTTTGAAGTACATTCAACATCTAATACCCAATAGATTTTACTTGATAAGATTCATATTACAAAACTTTACTTTTCTCCGTACGCCGTAGTATCCATCATTAGTTTATTTTCCTTATGTTCTACCTCTCTTAATAATGGAAAGAAAAATAATTCAAGATTTACCAAGCTCAATTCGTAGCCTCGGTAGCGCAGTCGGCAGCGCGTCAGTCTCATAATCACTCAAATGGAGTAATCTGGAGGTCGTGAGTTCGATCCTCACTCGGGGTATCTCGTTTTGAAGTACATGCAATATCTAATTCCCAATAGAATTTACTTGATAAGAATCTTATTAAAAAATTTTCTTTTCTCCATTCTCCGAAGTATCCATCATTAGTTCATTTTCTTTCAGTTCTCAATCTCGGAATAATCGAAAGAAAAATAATGCAAGATTTACCAAGATCAATTCGTAGCCTCGGAAGCGCTGTCGGCAGCGCGTCAGTTTCATAATCCCTCAAATGGAGTAATCTGGAGGTCGTGAGTTCGATCCTCACTCGGGGCATTTCGTTTTGAAGTACATTCAACACCTAATTCCCAATAGAATTTACTTGATAAGAATCTTATTACAAAACTTTTCTTTTCTCCATTCGCCGAAGTATCCATCATTAGTTCATGTTCCTTTAGTTCTACCTCTCGTAATAATGGAAAGAAAAATAATGCATGATTTTCCAAGATCAATTCGTAGCCTCTGTAGAACAGTCGCAGCGCGTCAGTCTCATAATCACTCAAATGGAGTAATCTGGAGGTCGTGAGTTCGATCCTCACTCGGGGCATTTCGTTTTGAAGTACATTCAACACCTAATTCCCAATAGAATTTACTTGATAAGAATCTTATTACAAAACTTTTCCTTTCTCCATTCGCCGAAGTATCCATCATTAGTTCATGTTCCTTTAGTTCTACCTCTCGGAATTATGGAAAGAAAAATAATGCAAGATTTACCAAGCTCATTTCGTAGCCTCGGTAGCGCAGTCGGCAGCGCGTCAGTCTCATAAACACTCAAATGAATTAATCTGGAGGTCGTGAGTTCGATCCTCACTTGGGGCATTTCGTTTTAAAGTACATTCTACACCTAATTCCCAATAGAATTTACTTGAGAATAATCTTATTACAAAACTTTTCTTTTCTCCATACGCCGTTGTATCCATCATTAGTTTATTTTCCTTAAGTTCTACCTCTCGTAATAATGGAAAGAAAAATAATGCATGATTTACCAAGATCAATTCGTAGCCTCGGTAGCGCAGTCGCAGCGCGTCAGTCTCATAATCACTCAAATGGAGTAATCTGGAGGTCGTGAGTTCGATCCTCACTCGGGGCATTTCGTTTTGAAGTACATTCAACACTTAATTCCCAATAGAATTTACTTGATAAGAATCTTATAACAAAAATTTCTTTTCTCCATTCTCCGAAGTATCCATCATTAGTTCATTTTCTTTAAGTTCTACGTCTCTTAATAAAGGAAAGAAAAATAATTCAAAATTTACCAATCTCAATTCGTAGCCTCGGTAGCGCAGTCGGCAGCGCGTCAGTCTCATAATCACTCAAATGGAGTAATCTGGAGGTCGTGGGCTCGATCCTCACTCGGGGCATTTCGTTTTGAAGTACATTCATCATCTAATTCCCAATAGATTTTACTTGATAAGAATCATATTACAAAACTTTACTTTTCTCCATACGCCGTAGTATCCATCATTAGTTTATTTTCCTTAAGTTCTACCTCTCGTAATAATGGAAAGAAAAATAATGCATGATTTACCAAGATTAATTCGTAGCCTCGGTAGCGCAGTCGCAGCGCGTCAGTCTCATAATCACTCAAATGGAGTAATCTGGAGGTCGTGAGTTCGATCCTCACTCGGGGCATTTCGTTTTGAAGTACATTCAACACCTAATTCCCAATAGAATTTACTTGATAAGAATCTTATTACAAAAATTTCTTTTCTCCATTCTCCGAAGTATCCATCATTAGTTCATTTTCTTTAAGTTCTACGTCTCTTAATAAAGGAAAGAAAAATAATTCAAGATTTACCAATCTCAATTCGTAGCCTCGGTACCTCAGTCGGCAGCGCGTCAGTCTCATAATCACTCAAATGGAGTAATCTGGAGGTCGTGAGTTCGATCCTCACTCGGGGTATTTCGTTTTGAAGTACATGCAATATCTAATTCCCAATAGATTTTACTTGATAAGAATCATATTACAAAAAACTTTACTTTTCTCCTTTCGCCGTAGTATCCATCATTAGTTTATTTTCCTTAAGTTCTACCTCTCGTAATAATGGAAAGAAAAATAATGCATGATTTACCAAGATCAATTCGTAGCCTCGGTAGCGCAGTCGCAGCGCGTCAGTCTCATAATCATTCAAATGGAGTAATCTGGAGGTCGTGAGTTCGATCCTCACTCGGGGCATTTCGTTTTGAAGTACATTCAACACTTAATTCCCAATAGAATTTACTTAAGAATCTTATTACAAAATTTTCTTTTCTCCATTCGCCGAAGTATCCATCATTAGTTCATTTTCTTTAACTTCTACCTCTCGGAATTATGGAAAGAAAATAATGCAAGATTTACCAAGCTCAATTCGTAGCCTCGGTAGCGCAGTCGGCAGCGCGTCAGTCTCATAAACACTCAAATGGAGTAATCTGGAGGTCGTGAGTTCGATCCTCACTCGGGGCATTTCGTTTTGAAGTACATTCTACACCTAATTCCCAATAGAATTTACTTGATAAGAATCTTATTACAAAACTTTTCTTTTCTCCATTCGCCGAAGAATCCATCATTAGTTCATTTTCTTTAACTTCTACCTCTCGGAATAATGGAAAGAAAAATAATGCAAGATTTACCAAGATGAAGTCGTAGCCTCGGTAGCGCAGTCGGCAGCGCGTCAGTCTCATAAACACTCAAATGGAGTAATCTGGAGGTCGTGACTTCGATCCTCACTCGGGGCATTTCGTATTGAAGTACATTCTACACATAATTCCCAATAGAATTTACTTGATAAGAATCTTATTACAAAACTTTTCTTTTCTCCATTCGCCGAAGAATCCATCATTAGTTCATTTTCTTTAAGTTCTTCCTCACGGAATAAAGGAAAGAAATATAATGCAAGATTTACCAAGATCAATTCGTAACCTCGGCAGCGCGTTAGTCTCATAATCACTCAAATGGAGTAATCTGGAGGTCGTGATTTCGATCCTCACTCGGGGCATTTCGTTTTGAAGTACATTCTACACCTAATTCCCAATAGAATTTACTTGATAAGAATCTTATTGCAAAACTTTTCATTTCTCCATTCGCCGAAGTATCCATCATTAGTTCATTTTCTTTCAGTTCTAAATCTCGGAATAATGGAAAGAAAAATAATGCAAGATTTACCAAGATGAATTCGTAGCCTCGGTAGCGCAGTCGGCAGCGCGTCAGTCTCATAATCCCTCAAATGGAGTAATCTGGAGGTCGTGGGCTCGATCCTCACTCGGGGCATTTCGTTTTGAAGTACATTCATCATCTAATTCCCAATAGATTTTACTTGATAAGAATCTTATTACAAAACTTTTCTTTTCTCCATACGCCGTTGTATCCATCATTAGTTTATTTTCCTTAAGTTCTACCTCTCGTAATAATGGAAAGAAAAATAATGCATGATTTACCAAGATCAATTCGTAGCCTCGGTAGCGCAGTCGCAGCGCGTCAGTCTCATAATCACTCAAATGGTGTAATCTGGAGGTCGTGAGTTCGATCCTCACTCGGGGCATTTCGTTTTGAAGTACATTCAACACCTAATTCCCAATAGAATTTACTTGATAAGAATCTTATTACAAAAATTTCTTTTCTCCATTCTCCGAAGTATCCATCATTAGTTCATTTTCTTTAAGTTCTACGTCTCTTAATAAAGGAAAGAAAAATAATTCAAGATTTACCAATCTCAATTCGTAGCCTCGGTACCTCAGTCGGCAGCGCGTCAGTCTCATAATCACTCAAATGGAGTAATCTGGAGGTCGTGAGTTCGATCCTCACTCGGGGTATTTCGTTTTGAAGTACATGCAATATCTAATTCCCAATAGATTTTACTTGATAAGAATCATATTACAAAAAACTTTACTTTTCTCCTTTCGCCGTAGTATCCATCATTAGTTTATTTTCCTTAAGTTCTACCTCTCGTAATAATGGAAAGAAAAATAATGCATGATTTACCAAGATCAATTCGTAGCCTCGGTAGCGCAGTCGCAGCGCGTCAGTCTCATAATCATTCAAATGGAGTAATCTGGAGGTCGTGAGTTCGATCCTCACTCGGGGCATTTCGTTTTGAAGTACATTCAACACTTAATTCCCAATAGAATTTACTTAAGAATCTTATTACAAAATTTTCTTTTCTCCATTCGCCGAAGTATCCATCATTAGTTCATTTTCTTTAACTTCTACATCTCGGAATTATGGAAAGAAAATAATGCAAGATTTACCAAGCTCAATTCGTAGCCTCGGTAGCGCAGTCGGCGGCGCGTCAGTCTCATAAACACTCAAATGGAGTAATCTGGAGGTCGTGAGTTCGATCCTCACTCGGGGCATTTCGTTTTGAAGTACATTCTACACCTAATTCCCAATAGAATTTACTTGATAAGAATCTTATTACAAAACTTTTCTTTTCTCCATTCGCCGAAGAATCCATCATTAGTTCATTTTCTTTAACTTCTACCTCTCGGAATAATGGAAAGAAAAATAATGCAAGATTTACCAAGATGAATTCGTAGCCTCGGTAGCGCAGTCGGCAGCGCGTCAGTCTCATAATCCCTCAAATGGAGTAATCTGGAGGTCGTGGGCTCGATCCTCACTCGGGGCATTTCGTTTTGAAGTACATTCATCATCTAATTCCCAATAGATTTTACTTGATAAGAATCATATTACAAAACTTTACTTTTCTCCATACGCCGTAGTATCCATCATTAGTTTATTTTCCTTAAGCTCTACCTCTCGTAATAATGGAAAGAAAAATAATGCATGATTTACCAAGATCAATTCGTAGCCTCGGTAGCGCAGTCGGCAGCGCGTCAGTCTCATAATCACTTAAATGGGGTAATCTGGAGTTCGTGAGTTCCATCCTTACTCGGGGCATTTCGTTTTGAAGTACATTGAACATCTAAATCCCAATAGAATTTACTTGATAAGAATCTTATTACAAAACATTTCTTTTCTCCATTCGCCGAAGTATCTATCATTAGTTCATTTTCTTTAACTTCTACCTCTCGGAATTATGGAAAGAAAAATAATGCAAGATTTACCAAGCTCAATTCGTATCCTCGGAAGCGCAATCGGCAGCGCGTCCGTCTCATAAACACTCAAATGGAGTAATCTGGAGATCGTGAGTTCGATCCTCACTCGGGGCATTTCGTTTTGAAGTACATTCTACACCTAATTAACAATAGAATTTACTTGATAAGAATCTTATTACAAAACTTTTCTTTTCTCCATTCGCCGAAGAATCCATCATTAGTTCATTTTCTTTAACTTCTACCTCTCGTAATAATGGAAAGAAAAATAATGCATGATTTACCAAGATGAATTCGTAACCTCGGTAGCGCAGTCGGCAGCGCGTCAGTCTCATAATCCCTCAAATGGAGTAATCTGGAGGTCGTGATCTCGATCCTCACTCGGGGTATTTCTTTTTGAAGTACATTCAACATCTAATTCCCAATAGATTTTACTTGATAAGATTCATATCACAAAACTTTACTTTTCTCCATACGCCGTAGTATCCATCATTAGTTTATTTTCCTTATGTTCTACCTCTCTTAATAATGGAAAGAAAAATAATTCAAGATTTACCAAGCTCAATTCGTAGCCTCGGTAGCGCAGTCGGCAGCGCGTCAGTCTCATAATCACTGTAATGGAGTAATCTGGAGGTCGTGAGTTCGATCCTCACTCGGGGTATTTCGTTTTGAAGTACATGCAATATCTAATTCGCAATAGATTTTACTTGATAAGAATCATATTACAAAAAACTTTACTTTTCTCCATTCGCCGTAGTATCCATCATTAGTTTATTTTCCTTAAGTTCTACCTCTCGTAATAATGGAAATAAAAATAATGCATGATTTACCAAGATCAATTCGTAGCCTCGGTAGCGCAGTCGCAGCGCGTCAGTCTCATAATCACTCAAATGGAGTAATCTGGAGGTCGGGAGTTCGATCCTCACTCGGGGCAATTCGTTTTGAAGTACATTGAACAATTAATTCCCAATAGAATTTACTTAAGAATCTTATTATAAAATTTCCTTTTCTCCATTCTCCGAAGTATCCATCATTAGTTCATTTTCTTTAACTTCTACCTCTCGGAATAATGGAAAGAAAAATAATGCAAGATTTGCCAAGATGAAGTCGTAGCCTCGGTAGCGCAGTCGGCAGCGCGTCAGTCTCATAATCACTCAAATGGAGTAATCTGGAGGTCGTGAGTTCGATCCTCACTCGGAGCATTTCATTTTGAAGTACATTCAACATCTAAATCCCAATAGAATTTACTTGATAAGAATCTTATTACAAAACATTTCATTTCTCCATTCGCCGAAGTATCCATCATTAGTTCATTTTCTTTAACTTCTACCTCTCGGAATTATGGAAAGAAAAATAATGCAAGATTTACAAAGATGAATTCGTAGCCTCGGTAGCGCAGTCGGCAGCTCGTCAGTCTCATAAACACTCAAATGGAGTAATCTGGAGGTCGTGAGTTCGATCCTCACTCGGGGTATTTCGTTTTGAAGTACATTCATCATCTAATTCCCAATAGATTTTACTTGATAAGAATCATATTACAAAACTTTACTTTTCTCCATACGCCGTAGTATCCATCATTAGTTTATTTTCCTTAAGTTCTACCTCTCGTAATAATGGAAAGAAAAATAATGCATGATTTACCAAGATCAATTCGTAGCCTCGGTAGCGCAGTCGGCAGCGCGTCAGTCTCATAATCACTTAAATGGGGTAATCTGGAGTTCGTGAGTTCCATCCTTACTCGGGGCATTTCGTTTTGAAGTACATTGAACATCTAAATCCCAATAGAATTTACTTGATAAGAATCTTATTACAAAACATTTCTTTTCTCCATTCGCCGAAGTATCTATCATTAGTTCATTTTCTTTAACTTCTACCTCTCGGAATTATGGAAAGAAAAATAATGCAAGATTTACCAAACTCAATTCGTAGCCTCGGTAGCGCAATCGGCAGCGCGTCCGTCTCATAAACACTCAAATGGAGTAATCTGGAGATCGTGAGTTCGATCCTCACTCGGGGCATTTCGTTTTGAAGTACATTCTACACCTAATTAACAATAGAATTTACTTGATAAGAATCTTATTACAAAACTTTTCTTTTCTCCATTCGCCGAAGAATCCATCATTAGTTCATTTTCTTTAACTTCTACCTCTCGTAATAATGGAAAGAAAAATAATGCATGATTTACGAAGATGAATTCGTAACCTCGGTAGCGCAGTCGGCAGCGCGTCAGTCTCATAATCCCTCAAATGGAGTAATCTGGAGGTCGTGAGCTCGATCCTCACTCGGGGTATTTCTTTTTGAAGAACATTCAACATCTAATTCCCAATAGATTTTACTTGATAAGATTCATATTACAAAACTTTACATTTCTCCATACGCCGTAGTATCCATCATTAGTTTATTTTCCTTATGTTCTACCTCTCTTAATAATGGAAAGAAAAATAATTCAAGATTTACCAAGCTCAAGTCGTAGACTCGGTAGCGCAGTCGGCAGCGCGTCAGTCTCATAATCACTCTAATGGAGTAATCTGGAGGTCGAGAGTTCGATCCTCACTCGGGGTATTTCGTTTTGAAGTACATGCAATATCTAATTCGCAATAGATTTTACTTGATAAGAATCATATTACAAAAAACTTTACTTTTCTCCATTCGCCGTAGTATCCATCATTAGTTTATTTTCCTTAAGTTCTACCTCTCGTAATAATGGAAAGAAAAATAATGCATGATTTACCAAGATCAATTCGTAGCCTCGGTGGCGCAGTCGCATCGCGTCAGTCTCATAATCACTCAAATGGAGTAATTTGGAGGTCGTGAGTTCGATCCTCACTCGGGGCATTTCGTTTTGAAGTACATTCAACAATTAATTCCCAATAGAATTTACTTGATAAGAATCTTATTACAAAACATTTCATTTCTCCATTCGCCGAAGTATCCATCATTAGTTCATTTTTTTAACTTCTACCTCTCGGAATTATGGAAAGAAAAATAATGCAAGATTTACAAAGCTCAATTCGTAGCCTCGGTAGCGCAGTCGGCAGCGCGTCAGTCTCATAAACACTCAAATGGAGTAATCTGGAGGTCGTGACTTCGATCCTCACTCGGGGCATTTCCTATTGAAGTACATTCTACACCTAATTCCCAATAGAATTTACTTGATAAGAATCTTATTACAAAACTTTTCTTTTCTCCATTCGCCGAAGATTCCATCATTAGTTCATTTTCTTTAAGTTCTTCCTCTCGGAATAAAGGAAAGAAATATAATGCAAGATTTACCAAGATCAATTCGTAACCTCGGCAGCGCGTTCGTCTCATAATCACTCAAATGGAGTAATCTGGAGGTCGTGAGTTCGATCCTCACTCGGGGCATTTCGTTTTGAAGTACATTCAACAATTAATTCCCAATAGAATTTACTTAAGAATCTTATTATAAAATTTCCTTTTCTCCATTCTCCGAAATATCCATCATTAGTTCATTTTCTTTAAGTTCTACCTCTCGGTATAATGGAAAAAAAATAATGCAGGATTTTCCAAGATCAATTCGTAGCCTCGGTAGCGCAGTCGGCAGCGCGTCAGTCTCATAATCACTCAAATGGAGTAATCTGGAGGTCGTGAGTTCGATCCTCACTCGGGGCATTTCGTTTTGAAGTACATTCAACAATTAATTCCCAATAGAATTTACTTAAGAATCTTATTATAAAATTTCCTTTTCTCCATTCTCCGAAGTATCCATCATTAGTTCATTTTCTTTAAGTTCTACCTCTCGGTATAATGGAAAAAAATAATGCAGGATTTTCCAAGATCAATTCGTAGCCTCGGTAGCGCAGTCGGCAGCGCGTCAGTCTCATAATCATTCAAATGGAGTAATCTGGAGGTCGTGAGTTCGATCCTTACTCGGGGTATTTCGTTTTGAAGTACATTGAACATCTAAATCCCAATAGAATTTACTTGATAAGAATCTTATTACAAAACATTTCTTTTCTCCATTCGCCGAAGTATCCATCATTAGTTCATTTTCTTTAACTTCTACCTCTCGGAATTATGGAAAGAAAAATAATGCAAGATTTACCAATCTCAATTCGTAGCCTCGGTAGCGCAGTCGGCAGCGCGTCAGTCTCATAAACACTCAAATTGAGTAATCTGGAGGTCGTGATTTCGATCTTCACTCGGGGCATTTCGTTTTGAAGTACATTCTACACCTAATTCCCAATAGAATTTACTTGATAAGAATCTTATTACAAAACTTTTCTTTTCTCCATTCGCCGAAGAATCCATCATTAGTTCATTTTCTTTAACTTCTACCTCTCGGAATTATGGAAAGAAAAATAATACAAGATTTACAAAGATCAATTCGTAGCCTCGGTAGCGCAGTCGGCAGCTCGTCAGTCTCATAAACACTCAAATGGAGTAATCTGGAGGTCGTGAGTTCGATCCTCACTCGGGGTATTTCGTTTTGAAGTACATTCATCATCTAATTCCCAATAGATTTTACTTGATAAGAATCATATTACAAAACTTTACTTTTCTCCATACGCCGTAGTATCCATCATTAGTTTATTTTCCTTAAGTTCTACCTCTCGTAATAATGGAAAGAAAAATAATGCATGATTTACCAAGATCAATTCGTAGCCTCGGTAGCGCAGTCGGCAGCGCGTCAGTCTCATAATCACTTAAATGGGGTAATCTGGAGTTCGTGAGTTCCATCCTTACTCGGGGCATTTCGTTTTGAAGTACATTGAACATCTAAATCCCAATAGAATTTACTTGATAAGAATCTTATTACAAAACATTTCTTTTCTCCATTCGCCGAAGTATCTATCATTAGTTCATTTTCTTTAACTTCTACCTCTCGGAATTATGGAAAGAAAAATAATGCAAGATTTACCAAGCTCAATTCGTAGCCTCGGTAGCGCAATCGGCAGCGCGTCCGTCTCATAAACACTCAAATGGAGTAATCTGGAGATCGTGAGTTCGATCCTCACTCGGGGCATTTCGTTTTGAAGTACATTCTACACCTAATTAACAATAGAATTTACTTGATAAGAATCTTATTACAAAACTTTTCTTTTCTCCATTCGCCGAAGAATCCATCATTAGTTCATTTTCTTTAACTTCTACCTCTCGTAATAATGGAAAGAAAAATAATGCATGATTTACCAAGAAGAATTCGTAACCTCGGTTGCGCAGTCGGCAGCGCGTCAGTCTCATAATCCCTCAAATGGAGTAATCTGGAGGTCGTGAGATCGATCCTCACTCGGGGTATTTCTTTTTGAAGAACATTCAACATCTAATTCCCAATAGATTTTACTTGATAAGATTCATATGACAAAACTTTACTTTTCTCCATACGCCGTAGTATCCATCATTAGTTTATTTTCCTTATGTTCTATCTCTCTTAATAATGGAAAGAATAATAATTCAAGATTTACCAAGCTCAATTCGTAGACTCGGTAGCGCAGTCGGCAGCGCGTCAGTCTCATAATCACTCTAATGGAGTAATCTGGAGGTCGTGAGTTCGATCCTCACTCGGGGTATTTCGTTTTGAAGTACATGCAATATCTAATTCGCAATAGATTTTACTTGATAAGAATCATATTACAAAAAACTTTACTTTTCTCCATTCGCCGTAGTATCCATCATTAGTTTATTTTCCTTAAGTTCTACCTCTCGTAATAATGGAAAGAAAAATAATGCATGATTTACCAAGATCAATTCGTAGCCTCGGTAGCGCAGTCGCAGCGCGTCAGTCTCATAATCACTCAAATGGAGTAATCTGGAGGTTGTGAGTTCGATCCTCACTCGGGGCATTTCGTTTTGAAGTACATTCAACAATTAATTCCCAATAGAATTTACTTAAGAATCTTATTATAAAATTTCCTTTTCTCCATTCTCCGAAGTATCCATCATTAGTTCATTTTCTTTAACTTCTACCTCTCGGAATAATGGAAAGAAAAATAATGCAAGATTTGAAAGATGAAGTCGTAGCCTCGGTAGCGCAGTCGGCAGCGCGTCAGTCTCATAATCACTCAAATGGAGTAATCTGGAGGTCGTGAGTTCGATCCTCACTCGGAGCATTTCATTTTGAAGTACATTCAACATCTAAATCCCAATAGAATTTACTTGATAAGAATCTTATTACAAAACATTTCATTTCTCCATTCGCCGAAGTATCCATCATTAGTTCATTTTCTTTAACTTCTACCTCTCGGAATTATGGAAAGAAAAATAATGCAAGATTTACAAAGATCAATTCGTAGCCTCGGTAGCGCAGTCGGCAGCTCGTCAGTCTCATAAACACTCAAATGGAGTAATCTGGAGGTCGTGAGTTCGATCCTCACTCGGGGTATTTCGTTTTGAAGTACATTCATCATCTTATTCCCAATAGATTTTACTTGATAAGAATCATATTACAAAACTTTACTTTTCTCCATACGCCGTAGTATCCATCATTAGTTTATTTTCCTTATGTTCTACCTCTCTTAATAATGGAAAAAAAATAATTCAAGATTTACCAAGCTCAATTCGTAGCCTCGGTAGCGCAGTCGGCAGCGCGTCAGTCTCATAATCACTCAAATGGAGTAATCTGGAGGTCGTGAGTTCGATCCTCACTCGGGGTATTTCGTTTTGAAGTACATGCAATATCTAATTCCCAATAGAATTTACTTGATAAGAATCTTATTACAAAACATTTCTTTTCTCCATTCGCCGAAGAATCCATCATTAGTTCATTTTCTTTAACTTCTACCTCTCGGAATAATGGAAAGAAAAATAATGCAAGATTTGCCAAGATGAAGTCGTAGCCTTGGTAGCGCAGTCGGCAGCGCGTCAGTCTCATAATCACTCAAATGGAGTAATCTGGAGGTCGTGAGTTCGATCCTCACTCGGGGCATTTCGTTTTGAAGTACATTCAACAATTAATTCCCAATAGAATTTACTTAAGAATCTTATTATAAAATTTCCTTTTCTCCATTCTCCGAAGTATCCATCATTAGTTCATTTTCTTTAAGTTCTACCTCTCGGTATAATGGAAAAAAAATAATGCAGGATTTTCCAAGATCAATTCGTAGCCTCGGTAGCGCAGTCGGCAGCGCGTCAGTCTCATAATCATTCAAATGGAGTAATCTGGAGGTCGTGAGTTCGATCCTTACTCGGGGTATTTCGTTTTGAAGTACATTGAACATCTAAATCCCAATAGAATTTACTTGATAAGAATCTTATTACAAAACATTTCTTTTCTCCATTCGCCGAAGTATCCATCATTAGTTCATTTTCTTTAACTTCTACCTCTCGGAATTATGGAAAGAAAAATAATGCAAGATTTACCAATCTCAATTCGTAACCTCGGTAGCGCAGTCGGCAGCGCGTCAGTCTCATAAACACTCAAATTGAGTAATCTGGAGGTCGTGATTTCGATCCTCACTCGGGGCATTTCGTTTTGAAGTACATTCTACACCTAATTCCCAATAGAATTTACTTGATAAGAATCTTATTACAAAACTTTTCTTTTCTCCATTCGCCGAAGAATCCATCATTAGTTCATTTTCTTTAACTTCTACCTCTCGGAATAATGGAAAGAAAAATAATGCAAGATTTGCCAAGATGAAGTCGTAGCCTCGGTAGCGCAGTCGGCAGCGCGTCAGTCTCATAATCACTCAAATGGAGTAATCTGGAGGTCGTGAGTTCGATCCTCACTCGGGGCATTTCGTTTTGAAGTACATTCTACACCTAATTCCCAATAGAATTTACTTGATAAGAATCTTATTACAAAACTTTTCTTTTCTCCATTCGCCGAAGAATCCATCATTAGTTCATTTTCTTTAACTTTTACCTCTCGGAATTATGGAAAGAAAAATAATACAAGATTTACAAAGATCAATTCGTAGCCTCGGTAGCGCAGTCGGCAGCTCGCCAGTCTCATAAACACTCAAATGGAGTAATCTGGAGGTCGTGAGTTCGATCCTCACTCGGGGTATTTCGTTTTGAAGTACATTCATCATCTAATTCCCAATAGATTTTACTTGATAAGAATCATATTACAAAAAACTTTACTTTTCTCCATTCGCCGTAGTATCCATCATTAGTTTATTTTCCTTAAGTTCTACCTCTCGTAATAATGGAAAGAAAAATAATGCATGATTTACCAAGATCAATTCGTAGCCTCGGTAGCGCAGTCGCAGCGCGTCAGTCTCATAATCACTCAAATGGAGTAATCTGGAGGTTGTGAGTTCGATCCTCACACGGGGCATTTCGTTTTGAAGTACATTCAACAATTAATTCCCAATAGAATTTACTTAAGAATCTTATTATAAAATTTCCTTTTCTCCATTCTCCGAAGTATCCATCATTAGTTCATTTTCTTTAACTTCTACCTCTCGGAATAATGGAAAGAAAAATAATGCAAGATTTGAAAGATGAAGTCGTAGCCTCGGTAGCGCAGTCGGCAGCGCGTCAGTCTCATAATCACTCAAATGGAGTAATCTGGAGGTCGTCAGTTCGATCCTCACTCGGAGCATTTCATTTTGAAGTACATTCAACATCTAAATCCCAATAGAATTTACTTGATAAGAATCTTATTACAAAACATTTCATTTCTCCATTCGCCGAAGTATCCATCATTAGTTCATTTTCTTTAACTTCTACCTCTCGGAATTATGGAAAGAAAAATAATGCAAGATTTACAAAGATCAATTCGTAGCCTCGGTAGCGCAGTCGGCAGCTCGTCAGTCTCATAAACACTCAAATGGAGTAATCTGGAGGTCGTGAGTTCGATCCTCACTCGGGGTATTTCGTTTTGAAGTACATTCATCATCTAATTCCCAATAGATTTTACTTGATAAGAATCATATTACAAAACTTTACTTTTCTCCATACGCCGTAGTATCCATCATTAGTTTATTTTCCTTATGTTCTACCTCTCTTAATAATGGAAAAAAAAATAATTCAAGATTTACCAAGCTCAATTCGTAACCTCGGTAGCGCAGTCGGCAGCGCGTCAGTCTCATAATCACTCAAATGGAGTAATCTGGAGGTCGTGAGTTCGATCCTCACTCGGGGTATTTCGTTTTGAAGTACATGCAATATCTAATTCCCAATAGAATTTACTTGATAAGAATCTTATTACAAAACATTTCTTTTCTCCATTCGCCGAAGAATCCATCATTAGTTCATTTTCTTTAACTTCTACCTCTCGGAATAATGGAAAGAAAAATAATGCAAGATTTGCCAAGATGAAGTCGTAGCCTTGGTAGCGCAGTCGGCAGCGCGTCAGTCTCATAATCACTCAAATGGAGTAATCTGGAGGTCGTGAGTTCGATCCTCACTCGGGGCATTTCGTTTTGAAGTACATTCTACACCTAATTCCCAATAGAATTTACTTGATAAGAATCTTATTACAAAACTTTTCTTTTCTCCATTCGCCGAAGAATCCATCATTAGTTCATTTTCTTTAACTTTTACCTCTCGGAATTATGGAAAGAAAAATAATACAAGATTTACAAAGATCAATTCGTAGCCTCGGTAGCGCAGTCGGCAGCTCGCCAGTCTCATAAACACTCAAATGGAGTAATCTGGAGGTCGTGAGTTCGATCCTCACTCGGGGTATTTCGTTTTGAAGTACATTCATCATCTAATTCCCAATAGATTTTACTTGATAAGAATCATATTACAAAAAACTTTACTTTTCTCCATTCGCCGTAGTATCCATCATTAGTTTATTTTCCTTAAGTTCTACCTCTCGTAATAATGGAAAGAAAAATAATGCATGATTTACCAAGATCAATTCGTAGCCTCGGTAGCGCAGTCGCAGCGCGTCAGTCTCATAATCACTCAAATGGAGTAATCTGGAGGTTGTGAGTTCGATCCTCACTCGGGGCATTTCGTTTTGAAGTACATTCAACAATTAATTCCCAATAGAATTTACTTAAGAATCTTATTATAAAATTTCCTTTTCTCCATTCTCCGAAGTATCCATCATTAGTTCATTTTCTTTAACTTCTACCTCTCGGAATAATGGAAAGAAAAATAATGCAAGATTTGAAAGATGAAGTCGTAGCCTCGGTAGCGCAGTCGGCAGCGCGTCAGTCTCATAATCACTCAAATGGAGTAATCTGGAGGTCGTGAGTTCGATCCTCACTCGGAGCATTTCATTTTGAAGTACATTCAACATCTAAATCCCAATAGAATTTACTTGATAAGAATCTTATTACAAAAAACTTTACTTTTCTCCATTCGCCGTAGTATCCATCATTAGTTTATTTTCCTTAAGTTCTACCTCTCTTAATAATGGAAAAAAAAATAATTCAAGATTTACCAAGCTCAATTCGTAGCCTCGGTAGCGCAGTCGGCAGCGCGTCAGTCTCATAATCACTCAAATGGAGTAATCTGGAGGTCGTGAGTTCGATCCTCACTCGGGGTATTTCGTTTTGAAGTACATGCAATATCTAATTCCCAATAGAATTTACTTGATAAGAATCTTATTACAAAACATTTCTTTTCTCCATTCGCCGAAGAATCCATCATTAGTTCATTTTCTTTAACTTCTACCTCTCGGAATAATGGAAAGAAAAATAATGCAAGATTTGCCAAGATGAAGTCGTAGCCTTGGTAGCGCAGTCGGCAGCGCGTCAGTCTCATAATCACTCAAATGGAGTAATCTGGAGGTCGTGAGTTCGATCCTCACTCGGGGCATTTCGTTTTGAAGTACATTCAACAATTAATTCCCAATAGAATTTACTTAAGAATCTTATTATAAAATTTCCTTTTCTCCATTCTCCGAAGTATCCATCATTAGTTCATTTTCTTTAAGTTCTACCTCTCGGTATAATGGAAAAAAAATAATGCAGGATTTTCCAAGATCAATTCGTAGCCTCGGTAGCGCAGTCGGCAGCGCGTCAGTCTTATAATCATTCAAATGGAGTAATCTGGAGGTCGTGAGTTCGATCCTTACTCGGGGTATTTCGTTTTGAAGTACATTGAACATCTAAATCCCAATAGAATTTACTTGATAAGAATCTTATTACAAAACATTTCTTTTCTCCATTCGCCGAAGTATCCATCATTAGTTCATTTTCTTTAACTTCTACCTCTCGGAATTATGGAAAGAAAAATAATGCAAGATTTACCAATCTCAATTCGTAACCTCGGTAGCGCAGTCGGCAGCGCGTCAGTCTCATAAACACTCAAATTGAGTAATCTGGAGGTCGTGATTTCGATCCTCACTCGGGGCATTTCGTTTTGAAGTACATTCTACACCTAATTCCCAATAGAATTTACTTGATAAGAATCTTATTACAAAACTTTTCTTTTCTCCATTCGCCGAAGAATCCATCATTAGTTCATTTTCTTTAACTTCTACCTCTCGGAATAATGGAAAGAAAAATAATGCAAGATTTGCCAAGATGAAGTCGTAGCCTCGGTAGCGCAGGCGGCAGCGCGTCAGTCTCATAATCACTCAAATGGAGTAATCTGGAGGTCGTGAGTTCGATCCTCACTCGGGGCATTTCGTTTTGAAGTACATTCTACACCTAATTCCCAATAGAATTTACTTGATAAGAATCTTATTACAAAACTTTTCTTTTCTCCATTCGCCGAAGAATCCATCATTAGTTCATTTTCTTTAACTTTTACCTCTCGGAATTATGGAAAGAAAAATAATACAAGATTTACAAAGATCAATTCGTAGCCTCGGTAGCGCAGTCGGCAGCTCGCCAGTCTCATAAACACTCAAATGGAGTAATCTGGAGGTCGTGAGTTCGATCCTCACTCGGGGTATTTCGTTTTGAAGTACATTCATCATCTAATTCCCAATAGATTTTACTTGATAAGAATCATATTACAAAACTTTACTTTTCTCCATACGCCGTAGTATCCATCATTAGTTTATTTTCCTTAAGTTCTACCTCTCGTAATAATGGAAAGAAAAATAATGCATGATTTACCAAGATCAATTCGTAGCCTCGGTAGCGCAGTCGGCAGCGCGTCAGTCTCATAATCACTTAAATGGGGTAATCTGGAGTTCGTGAGTTCCATCCTTACTCGGGGCATTTCGTTTTGAAGTACATTGAACATCTAAATCCCAATAGAATTTACTTGATAAGAATCTTATTACAAAACTTTTCTTTTCTCCATTCGCCGAAGAATCCATCATTAGTTCATTTTCTTTAACTTCTACCTCTCGTAATAATGGAAAGAAAAATAATGCATGATTTACCAAGATGAATTCGTAACCTCGGTTGCGCAGTCGGCAGCGCGTCAGTCTCATAATCCCTCAAATGGAGTAATCTGGAGGTCGTGAGATCGATCCTCACTCGGGGTATTTCTTTTTGAAGAACATTCAACATCTAATTCCCAATAGATTTTACTTGATAAGATTCATATTACAAAACTTTACTTTTCTCCATACGCCGTAGTATCCATCATTAGTTTATTTTCCTTATGTTCTACCTCTCTTAATAATGGAAAGAATAATAATTCAAGATTTACCAAGCTCAATTCCTAGACTCGGTAGCGCAGTCGGCAGCGCGTCAGTCTCATAATCACTCTAATGGAGTAATCTGGAGGTCGTGAGTTCGATCCTCACTCGGGGTATTTCGTTTTGAAGTACATGCAATATCTAATTCGCAATAGATTTTACTTGATAAGAATCATATTACAAAAAACTTTACTTTTCTCCATTCGCCGTAGTATCCATCATTAGTTTATTTTCCTTAAGTTCTACCTCTCGTAATAATGGAAAGAAAAATAATGCATGATTTACCAAGATCAATTCGTAGCCTCGGTAGCGCAGTCGCAGCGCGTCAGTCTCATAATCACTCAAATGGAGTAATCTGGAGGTCGTGAGTTCGATCCTCACTCGGGGCATTTCGTTTTGAAGTACATTCAACAATTAATTCCCAATAGAATTTACTTAAGAATCTTATTATAAAATTTCCTTTTCTCCATTCTCCGAAGTATCCATCATTAGTTCATTTTCTTTAACTTCTACCTCTCGGAATAATGGAAAGAAAAATAATGCAAGATTTGCCAAGATGAAGTCGTAGCCTCGGTAGCGCAGTCGGCAGCGCGTCAGTCTCATAATCACTCAAATGGAGTAATCTGGAGGTCGTGAGTTCGATCCTCACTCGGAGCATTTCATTTTGAAGTACATTCAACATCTAAATCCCAATAGAATTTACTTGATAAGAATCTTATTACAAAACATTTCATTTCTCCATTCGCCGAAGTATCCATCATTAGTTCATTTTCTTTAAGTTCTACCTATCGGAATTATGGAAAGAAAAATAATGCAAGATTTACCAAGATCAATTCGTAGCCTCGGTAGCGCAGTCGGCAGCTCGTCAGTCTCATAAACACTCAAATGGAGTAATCTGGAGGTCGTGAGTTCGATCCTCACTCGGGGTATTTCTTTTTGAAGTACATTCAACATCTAATACCCAATAGATTTTACTTGATAAGATTCATATTACAAAACTTTACTTTTCTCCATACGCCGTAGTATCCATCATTAGTTTATTTTCCTTATGTTCTACCTCTCTTAATAATGGAAAAAAAATAATTCAAGATTTACCAAGCTCAATTCGTAGCCTCGGTAGCGCAGTCGGCAGCGCGTCAGTCTCATAATCACTCAAATGGAGTAATCTGGAGGTCGTGAGTTCGATCCTCACTCGGGGTATTTCGTTTTGAAGTACATGCAATATCTAATTCCCAATAGAATTTACTTGATAAGAATCTTATTACAAAACATTTCTTTTCTCCATTCGCCGAAGAATCCATCATTAGTTCATTTTCTTTAACTTCTACCTCTCGGAATAATGGAAAGAAAAATAATGCAAGATTTGCCAAGATGAAGTCGTAGCCTCGGTAGCGCAGTCGGCAGCGCGTCAGTCTCATAATCACTCAAATGGAGTAATCTGGAGGTCGTGAGTTCGATCCTCACTCGGGGCATTTCGTTTTGAAGTGCATTCAACAATTAATTCCCAATAGAATTTACTTAAGAATCTTATTATAAAATTTCCTTTTCTCCATTCTCCGAAGTATCCATCATTAGTTCATTTTCTTTAAGTTCTACCTCTCGGTATAATGGAAAAAAAATAATGCAGGATTTTCCAAGATCAATTCGTAGCCTCGGTAGCGCAGTCGGCAGCGCGTCAGTCTCATAATCATTCAAATGGAGTAATCTGGAGGTCGTGAGTTCGATCCTTACTCGGGGTATTTCGTTTTGAAGTACATTGAACATCTAAATCCCAATAGAATTTACTTGATAAGAATCTTATTACAAAACATTTCTTTTCTCCATTCGCCGAAGTATCCATCATTAGTTCATTTTCTTTAACTTCTACCTCTCGGAATTATGGAAAGAAAAATAATGCAAGATTTACCAATCTCAATTCGTAACCTCGGTAGCGCAGTCGGCAGCGCGTCAGTCTCATAAACACTCAAATTGAGTAATCTGGAGGTCGTGATTTCGATCCTCACTCGGGGCATTTCGTTTTGAAGTACATTCTACACCTAATTCCCAATAGAATTTACTTGATAAGAATCTTATTACAAAACTTTTCTTTTCTCCATTCGCCGAAGAATCCATCATTAGTTCATTTTCTTTAACTTCTACCTCTCGGAATAATGGAAAGAAAAATAATGCAAGATTTGCCAAGATGAAGTCGTAGCCTCGGTAGCGCAGTCGGCAGCGCGTCAGTCTCATAATCACTCAAATGGAGTAATCTGGAGGTCGTGAGTTCGATCCTCACTCGGGGCATTTCATTTTGAAGTACATTCAACATCTAAATCCCAATAGAATTTACTTGATAAGAATCTTATTACAAAACATTTCATTTCTCCATTCGCCGAAGTATCCATCATTAGTTCATTTTCTTTAACTTCTACCTCTCGGAATTATGGAAAGAAAAATAATGCAAAATTTACCAAGATCAATTCGTAGCCTCGGTAGCGCAGTCGGCAGCTCGTCAGTCTCATAAACACTCAAATGGAGTAATCTGGAGATCGTGAGTTCGATCCTCACTCGGGGTATTTCTTTTTGAAGTACATTCAACATCTAATACCCAATAGATTTTACTTGATAAGATTCATATTACAAAACTTTACTTTTCTCCATACGCCGTAGTATCCATCATTAGTTTATTTTCCTTATGTTCTACCTCTCTTAATAATGGAAAGAAAAATAATTCAAGATTTACCAAGCTCAATTCGTAACCTCGGTAGCGCAGTCGGCAGCGCGTCAGTCTCATAATCACTCAAATGGAGTAATCTGGAGGTCGTGAGTTCGATCCTCACTCGGGATATTTCGTTTTGAAGTACATGCAATATCTAATTCCCAATAGAATTTACTTGATAAAAATCTTATTACAAAACATTTCTTTTCTCCATTCGCCGAAGTATCCATCATTAGTTCATTTTTTTAACTTCTACCTCTCGGAATTATGGAAAGAAAAATAATGCAAGATTTACCAAGCTCAATTCGTAGCCTCGGTAGCGCAGTCGGCAGCGCGTCAGTCTCATAAACACTCAAATGGAGTAATCTGGAGGTCGTGACTTCGATCCTCACTCGGGGCATTTCCTATTGAAGTACATTCTACACCTAATTCCCAATAGAATTTACTTGATAAGAATCTTATTACAAAACTTTTCTTTTCTCCATTCGCCGAAGAATCCATCATTAGTTCATTTTCTTTAAGTTCTACCTCTCGTAATAATGGAAAGAAAAATAATGCATGATTTTCCAAGATCAATTCGTAGCCTCTGTAGAACAGTCGCAGCGCGTCAGTCTCATAATCAGTCAAATGGAGTAATCTGGAGGTCGTGAGTTCGATCCTCACTCGGGGCATTTCGTTTTGAAGTACATTCAACACCTAATTCCCAATAGAATTTACTTGATAATAATCTTTTTACAAAACTTTTATTTTCTCCATTCTCCGAAGTATCCATCATTAGTTCATTTTTTTAAAGTTCTACCTCTCGGAATAATGGAAATAAAAATAATGCAAGATTTACCAAGGTCAATTCGTAGCCTCGGCTGTGCGTCAGTCTTTTAATCACTCAAATTGAGTAACCTGGAGGTCGTGAGTTTGATCCTCACTCGGGGCATTTCGTTTTGAAGTACATTCTACACCTAATTCCCAATAGAATTTACTTGATAAGAATCTTATTACAAAACTTTTCTTTTCTCCATTCGCCGAAGAATCCATCATTAGTTCATTTTCTTTAAGTTCTACCTCTCGTAATAATGGAAAGAAAAATAATGCATGATTTTCCAAGATCAATTCGTAGCCTCTGTAGAACAGTCGCAGCGCGTCAGTCTCATAAAAACTCAAATGGAGTAATCTGGAGGTCGTGAGTTCGATCCTCACTCGGGGCATTTCGTTTTGAAGTACATTGAACACCTAATTCCCAATAGAATTTACTTGATAAGAATCTTATTACAAAACTTTTCTTTTCTCCATTCGCCGAAGTATCCATCATTAGTTCATGTTCCTTTAGTTCTACCTCTCGGAATTATGGAAAGAAAAATAATGCAAGATTTACCAAGATCATTTCGTAGCCTCGGTACCGCAGTCGGCAGCGCGTCAGTCTCATAAACACTCAAATGGATTAATCTGGAGGTCGAGAGTTCGATCCTCACTTGGGGCATTTCGTTTTAAAGTACATTCTACACCTAATTCCCAATAGAATTTACTTGATAAGAATCTTATTACAAAACTTTTCTTTTCTCCATTCGCCGAAGAATCCATCATTAGTTCATTTTCTTTAACTTCTACCTCTCGGAATAATGGAAAGAAAAATAATGTAAGATTTGCCAAGATGAAGTCGTAGCCTCGGTAGCGCAGTCGGCAGCGCGTCAGTCTCATAATCACTCAAATGGAGTAATCTGAAGGTCGTGAGTTCGATCCTCACTCGGGGCATTTCGTTTTGAAGTACATTCAACAATTAATTCCCAATAGAATTTACTTAAGAATCTTATTATAAAATTTCCTTTTCTCCATTCTCCGAAGTATCCATCATTAGTTCATTTTCTTTAAGTTCTCCCTCTCGGTATAATGGAAAAAAAATAATGCAGGATTTTCCAAGATCAATTCGTAGCCTCGGTAGCGCAGTCGTCAGCGCGTCAGTCTCATAATCATTCAAATGGAGTAATCTGGAGGTCGTGAGTTCGATCCTTACTCGGGGTATTTCGTTTTGAAGTACATTGAACATCTAAATCCCAATAGAATTTACTTGATAAGAATCTTATTACAAAACATTTCTTTTCTCCATTCGCCGAAGTATCCATCATTAGTTCATTTTCTTTAACTTCTACCTCTCGGAATTATGGAAAGAAAAATAATGCAAGATTTACCAATCTCAATTCGTAGCCTCGGTAGCGCAGTCGGCAGCGCGTCAGTCTCATAAACACTCAAATTGAGTAATCTGGAGGTCGTGATTTCGATCCTCACTCGGGGCATTTCGTTTTGAAGTACATTCTACACCTAATTCCCAATAGAATTTACTTGATAAGAATCTTATTACAAAACTTTTCTTTTCTCCATTCGCCGAAGAATCCATCATTAGTTCATTTTCTTTAACTTCTACCTCTCGGAATAATGGAAAGAAAAATAATGCAAGATTTGCCAAGATGAAGTCGTAGCCTCGGTAGCGCAGTCGGCAGCGACTCAGTCTCATAATCACTCAAATGGAGTAATCTGGAGGTCGTGAGTTCGATCCTCACTCGGGGCATTTCATTTTGAAGTACATTCAACATCTAAATCCCAATAGAATTTACTTGATAACAATCTTATTACAAAACATTTCATTTCTCCATTCGCCGAAGTATCCATCATTAGTTCATTTTCTTTAACTTCTACCTCTCGGAATTATGGAAAGAAAAATAATGCAAGATTTACCAAGATCAATTCGTAGCCTCGGTAGCGCAGTCGGCAGCTCGTCAGTCTCATAAACACTCAAATGGAGTAATCTGGAAGTCGTGGGTTCGATCCTCACTCGGGGTATTTCTTTTTGAAGTACATTCAACATCTAATACCCAATAGATTTTACTTGATAAGATTCATATTACAAAACTTTACTTTTCTCCATACGCCGTAGTATCCATCATTAGTTTATTTTCCTTATGTTCTACCTCTCTTAATAATGGAAAGAAAAATAATTCAAGATTTACCAAGCTCAATTCGTAGCCTCGGTAGCGCAGTCGGCAGCGCGTCAGTCTCATAATCACTCAAATGGAGTAATCTGGAGGTCGTGAGTTCGATCCTCACTCGGGGTATTTCGTTTTGAAGTACATGCAATATCTAATTCCCAATAGAATTTACTTGATAAAAATCTTATTACAAAACATTTCTTTTCTCCATTCGCCGAAGTATCCATCATTACTTCATTTTTTTAACTTCTACCTCTCGGAATTATGGAAAGAAAAATAATGCAAGATTTACCAAGCTCAATTCGTAGCCTCGGTAGCGCAGTCGGCAGCGCGTCAGTCTCATAAACACTCAAATGGAGTAATCTGGAGGTCGTGACTTCGATCCTCACTCGGGGCATTTCCTATTGAAGTACATTCTGCACCTAATTCCCAATAGAATTTACTTGAGAAGAATCTTATTACAAAACTTTTCTTTTCTCCATTCGCGGAAGAATCCATCATTAGTTCATTTTCTTTAAGTTCTACCTCTCGTAATAATGGAAAGAAAAATAATGCATGATTTTCCCAGATCAATTCGTAGCCTCTGTAGAACAGTCGCAGCGCGTCAGTCTCATAATCACTCAAATGGAGTAATCTGGAGGTCGTGAGTTCGATCCTCACTCGGGGCATTTCGTTTTGAAGTACATTCTACACCTAATTCCCAATAGAATTTACTTGATAAGAATCTTATTACAAAACTTTTCTTTTCTCCATTCGCCGAAGAATCCATCATTAGTTCATTTTCTTTAAGTTCTACGTCTCTTAATAATGGAAAGAAAAATAATTCAAGATTTACCAATCTCAATTCGTAGCCTCGGTAGCGCAGTCGGCAGCGCGTCAGTCTCATAATCACTCAAATGGAGTAATCTGGAGGTCGTGATTTCGATCCTCACTCGGGGCATTTCGTTTTGAAGTACATTCTACACCTAATTCCCAATAGAATTTACTTGATAAGAATCTTATTACAAAACTTTTCTTTTCTCCATTCGCCGAAGAATCCATCATTAGTTCATTTTCTTTAAGTTCTTCCTCACGGAATAAAGGAAAGAAATATAATGCAAGATTTACCAAGATCAATAAGTAACCTCGGCAGCGCGTTAGTCTCATAATCACTCAAATGGAGTAATCTGGAGGTCGTGATTTCGATCCTCACTCGGGGCATTTCGTTTTGAAGTACATTCTACACCTAATTCCCAATAGAATTTACTTGATAAGAATCTTATTACAAAACTTTTCATTTCTCCATTCGCCGAAGTATCCATCATTAGTTCATTTTCTTTCAGTTCTAAATCTCGGAATAATGGAAAGAAAAATAATGCAAGATTTATCAAGATCAATTCGTACCCTCGGTAGCGCAGTCGGCAGCGCGTCAGTCTCATAATCCCTCAAATGGAGTAATCTGGAAGTCGTGAGCTCGATCCTCACTCGGGGTATTTCTTTTTGAAGTACATTCAACATCTAATTCCCAATAGATTTTACTTGATAAGATTCATATTACAAAACTTTACTTTTCTCCATACGCCGTAGTATCCATCATTAGTTTATTTTCCTTATGTTCTACCTCTCTTAATAATGGAAAGAAAAATAATTCAAGATTTACCAAGCTCAATTCGTAGCCTCGGTAGCGCAGTCGGCAGCGCGTCAGTCTCATAATCACTCAAATGGAGTAATCTGGAGGTCGTGAGTTCGATCCTCACTCGGGGTATTTCTTTTTGAAGTACATTCAACATCTAATTCCCAATAGATTTTACTTGATAAGATTCATATTACAAAACTTTACTTTTCTCCATACGCCGTAGTATCCATCATTAGTTTATTTTCCTTATGTTCTACCTCTCTTAATAATGGAAAGAAAAATAATTCAAGATTTACCAAGATCAATTCGTAGCCTCGGTAGCGCAGTCGCAGCGCGTCAGTCTCATAATCATTCAAATGGAGTAATCTGGAGGTCGTGAGTTCGATCCTCACTCGGGGCATTTCGTTTTGAAGTACATTCAACACTTAATTCCCAATAGAATTTACTTAAGAATCTTATTACAAAATTTTCTTTTCTCCATTCGCCGAAGAATCCATCATTAGTTCATTTTCTTTAAGTTCTACCTCTCGGAATTATGGAAAGAAAAATAATGCAAGATTTACCAATCTCAATTCGTAGCCTCGGTAGCGCAGTCGGCAGCGCGTCAGTCTCATAAACACTCAAATTGAGTAATCTGGAGGTCGTGATTTCGATCCTCACTCGGGGCATTTCGTTTTGAAGTACATTCTACAACTAATTCCCAATAGAATTTACTTGATAAGAATCTTATTACAAAACTTTTCTTTTCTCCATTCGCCGAAGAATCCATCATTAGTTCATTTTCTTTAACTTCTACCTCTCGGAATAATGGAAAGAAAAATAATGCAAGATTTGCCAAGATGAAGTCGTAGCCTCGGTAGCGCAGTCGGCAGCGCGTCAGTCTCATAATCACTCAAATGGAGTAATCTGGAGGTCGTGAGTTCGATCCTCACTCGGGGCATTTCATTTTGAAGTACATTCAACATCTAAATCCCAATAGAATTTACTTGATAAGAATCTTATTACAAAACATTTCATTTCTCCATTCGCCGAAGTATCCATCATTAGTTCATATTCTTTAACTTCTACCTCTCGGAATTATGGAAAGAAAAATAATGCAAGATTTACCAAGATCAATTCGTAGCCTCGGTAGCGCAGTCGGCAGCTCGTCAGTCTCATAAACACTCAAATGGAGTAATCTGGAGGTCGTGAGTTCGATCCTCACTCGGGGTATTTCTTTTTGAAGTACATTCAACATCTAATACCCAATAGATTTTACTTGATAAGATTCATATTACAAAACTTTACTTTTCTCCATACGCCGTAGTATCCATCATTAGTTTATTTTCCTTATGTTCTACCTCTCTTAATAATGGAAAGAAAAATAATTCAAGATTTACCAAGCTCAATTCGTAGCCTCGGTAGCGCAGTCGGCAGCGCGTCAGTCTCATAATCACTCAAATGGAGTAATCTGGAGGTCGTGAGTTCGATCCTCACTCGGGGTATTTCGTTTTGAAGTACATGCAATATCTAATTCCCAATAGAATTTACTTGATAAAAATCTTATTACAAAACATTTCTTTTCTCCATTCGCCGAAGTATCCATCATTAGTTCATTTTTTTAACTTCTACCTCTCGGAATTATGGAAAGAAAAATAATGCAAGATTTACCAAGCTCAATTCGTAGCCCTGGTAGCGCAGTCGGCAGCGCGTCAGTCTCATAAACACTCAAATGGAGTAATCTGGAGGTCGTGACTTCGATCCTCACTCGGGGCATTTCCTATTGAAGTACATTCTACACCTAATTCCCAATAGAATTTACTTGATAAGAATCTTATTACAAAACTTTTCTTTTCTCCATTCGCCGAAGAATCCATCATTAGTTCATTTTCTTTAAGTTCTACCTCTCGTAATAATGGAAAGAAAAATAATGCATGATTTTCCAAGATCAATTCGTAGCCTCTGTAGAACAGTCGCAGCGCGTCAGTCTCATAATCAGTCAAATGGAGTAATCTGGAGGTCGTGAGTTCGATCCTCACTCGGGGCATTTCGTTTTGAAGTACATTCAACACCTAATTCCCAATAGAATTTACTTGATAATAATCTTTTTACAAAACTTTTATTTTCTCCATTCTCCGAAGTATCCATCATTAGTTCATTTTTTTAAAGTTCTACCTCTCGGAATAATGGAAATAAAAATAATGCAAGATTTACCAAGGTCAATTCGTAGCCTCGGCTGTGCGTCAGTCTTTTAATCACTCAAATTGAGTAATCTGGAGGTCGTGAGTTCGATCCTCACTCGGGGCATTTCGTTTTGAAGTACATTCTACACCTAATTCCCAATAGAATTTACTTGATAAGAATCTTATTACAAAACTTTTCTTTTCTCCATTCGCCGAAGAATCCATCATTAGTTCATTTTCTTTAAGTTCTACCTCTCGTAATAATGGAAAGAGAAATAATGCATGATTTTCCAAGATCAATTCGTAGCCTCTGTAGAACAGTCGCAGCGCGTCAGTCTCATAATCACTCAAATGGAGTAATCTGGAGGTCGTGAGTTCGATCCTCACTCGGGGCATTTCGTTTTGAAGTACATTCAACATCTAAATCCCAATAGAATTTACTTGATAAGAATCTTATTACAAAACATTTCATTTCTCCATTCGCCGAAGTATCCATCATTAGTTCATTTTCTTTAACTTCTACCTCTCGGAATTATGGAAAGAAAAATAATGCAAGATTTACCAAGATCAATTCGTAGCCTCGGTAGCGTAGTCGGCAGCTCGTCAGTCTCATAAACACTCAAATGGAGTAATCTGGAGGTCGTGAGTTCGATCCTCACTCGGGGTATTTCGTTTTGAAGTACATGCAATATCTAATTCGCAATAGATTTTACTTGATAAGAATCATATTACAAAAAACTTTACTTTTCTCCATTCGCCGTAGTATCCATCATTAGTTTATTTTCCTTAAGTTCTACCTCTCGTAATAATGGAAAGAAAAATAATGCATGATTTACCAAGATCAATTCGTAGCCTCGGTAGCGCAGTCGCAGCGCGTCAGTCTCATAATCACTCAAATGGAGTAATCTGGAGGTCGTGAGTTCGATCCTCTCTCGGGGCATTTCGTTTTGAAGTACATTCAACAATTAATTCCCAATAGAATTTACTTAAGAATCTTATTATAAAATTTCCTTTTCTCTATTCTCCGAAGTATGCATCATTAGTTCATTTTCTTTAAGTTCTACCTCTCGGTATAATGGAAAAAAAATAATGCAGGATTTTCCAAGATCAATTCGTAGCCTCGGTAGCGCAGTCGGCAGCGCGTCAGTCTCATAATCACTCAAATAGAGTAATCTGGAGGTCGTGAGTTGGATCCTCACTCGGGGCATTTCGTTTTGAAGTACATTCAACATCTAAATCCCAATAGAATTTACTTGATAAGAATCTTATTACAAAACATTTCATTTCTCCATTCGCCGAAGTATCCATCATTAGTTCATTTTCTTTAACTTCTACCTCTCGGAATTATGGAAAGAAAAATAATGCAAGATTTACCAATCTCAATTCGTAGCCTCGGTAGCGCAGTCGGCAGCGCGTCAGTCTCATAATCACTCAAATGGAGTAATCTGGAGGTCGTGAGTTCGATCCTCACTCGGGGTATTTCGTTTTGAAGTACATGCAATATCTAATTCCCAATAGATTTTACTTGATAAGAATCATATTACAAAAAACTTTACTTTTCTCCTTTCGCCGTAGTATCCATCATTAGTTTATTTTCCTTAAGTTCTACCTCTCGTAATAATGGAAAGAAAAATAATGCATGATTTACCAAGATCAATTCGTAGCCTCGGTAGCGCAGTCGCAGCGCGTCAGTCTCATAATCATTCAAATGGAGTAATCTGGAGGTCGTGAGTTCGATCCTCACTCGGGGCATTTCGTTTTGAAGTACATTCAACACTTAATTCCCAATAGAATTTACTTAAGAATCTTATTACAAAATTTTCTTTTCTCCATTCGCCGAAGTATCCATCATTAGTTCATTTACTTTAACTTCTACCTCTCGGAATTATGAAAAGAAAATAATGCAAGATTTACCAAGCTCAATTCGTAGCCTCGGTAGCGCAGTCGGCAGCGCGTCAGTCTCATAAACACTCAAATGGAGTAATCTGGAGGTCGTGATTTCGATCCTCACTCGGGGCATTTCGTATTGAAGTACATTCTACACCTAATTCCCAATAGAATTTACTTGATAAGAATCTTATTACAAAACTTTTCTTTTCTCCATTCGCCGAAGAATCCATCATTAGTTCATTTTCTTTAACTTCTACCTCTCGGAATAATGGAAAGAAAAATAATGCAAGATTTACCAAGATGAAGTCGTAGCCTCGGTAGCGCAGTCGGCAGCGCGTCAGTCTCATAAACACTCAAATGGAGTAATCTGGAGGTCGTGACTTCGATCCTCACTCGGGGCATTTCGTATTGAAGTACATTCTACACCTAATTCCCAATAGAATTTACTTGATAAGAATCTTATTACAAAACTTTTCTTTTCTCCATTCGCCGAAGAATCCATCATTAGTTCATTTTCTTTAAGTTCTTCCTCACGGAATAAAGGAAAGAAATATAATGCAAGATTTACCAAGATCAATATGTAACCTCGGCAGCGCGTTAGTCTCATAATCACTCAAATGGAGTAATCTGGAGGTCGTGATTTCGATCCTCACTCGGGGCATTTCGTTTTGAAGTACATGCAATATCTAATTCGCAATAGATTTTACTTGATAAGAATCATATTACAAAAAACTTTACTTTTCTCCATTCGCCGTAGTATCCATCATTAGTTTATTTTCCTTAAGTTCTACCTCTCCGAATTATGGAAAGAAAAATAATGCAAGATTTACCAAGCTCAATTCGTAACCTCGGTAGCGCAGTCGGCAGCGCGTCAGTCTCATAATCCCTCAAATGGAGTAATCTGGAGGTCGTGAGCTCGATCCTCACTCGGGGCATTTTGTTTTGAAGTACATTCATCATCTAATTCCCAATAGATTTTACTTGATAAGAATCATATTACAAAACTTTACTTTTCTCCATACGCCGTAGTATCCATCATTAGTTTATTTTCCTTAAGTTCTACCTCTCCGAATTATGGAAAGAAAAATAATGCAAGATTTATCAAGATCAATTCGTAGCCTCGGTAGCGCAGTCGGCAGCGCGTCAGTCTCATAATCCATCAAATGGAGTAATCTGGAGGTCGTGGGCTCGATCCTCACTCGGGGCATTTTGTTTTGAAGTACATTCATCATCTAATTCCCAATAGATTTTACTTGATAAGAATCATATTACAAAACTTTACTTTTCTCCATACGCCGTAGTATCCATCATTAGTTTATTTTCCTTAAGTTCTACCTCTCCGAATTATGGAAAGAAAAATAATGCAAGATTTACCAAGCTCAATTCGTAACCTCGGTAGCGCAGTCGGCAGCGCGTCAGTCTCATAATCCCTCAAATGGAGTAATCTGGAGGTCGTGAGCTCGATCCTCACTCGGGGTATTTCTTTTTGAAGTACATTCAACATCTAATTCCCAATAGATTTTACTTGATAAGATTCATATTACAAAACTTTACTTTTCTCCATACGCCGTAGTATCCATCATTAGTTTAGTTTCCTTATGTTCTACCTCTCTTAATAATGGAAAGAAATATAATTCAAGATTTACCAAGCTCAATTCGTAGCCTCGGTAGCGCAGTCGGCAGCGCGTCAGTCTCATAATCACTCTAATGGAGTAATCTGGAGGTCGTGAGTTCGATCCTCACTCGGGGTATTTCGTTTTGAAGTACATGCAATATCTAATTCGCAATAGATTTTACTTGATAAGAATCATATTACAAAAAACTTTACTTTTCTCCATTCGCCGTAGTATCCATCATTAGTTTATTTTCCTTAAGTTCTACCTCTCGTAATAATGGAAAGAAAAATAATGCATGATTTACCAAGATCAATTCGTAGCCTCGGTAGCGCAGTCGCAGCGCGTCAGTCTCATAATCACTCAAATGGAGTAATCTGGAGGTCGTGAGTTCGATCCTCTCTCGGGGCATTTCGTTTTGAAGTACATTCAACAATTAATTCCCAATAGAATTTACTTAAGAATCTTATTATAAAATTTCCTTTTCTCTATTCTCCGAAGTATGCATCATTAGTTCATTTTCTTTAAGTTCTACCTCTCGGTATAATGGAAAAAAAATAATGCAGGATTTTCCAAGATCAATTCGTAGCCTCGGTAGCGCAGTCGGCAGCGCGTCAGTCTCATAATCACTCAAATAGAGTAATCTGGAGGTCGTGAGTTGGATCCTCACTCGGGGCATTTCATTTTGAAGTACATTCAACATCTAAATCCCAATAGAATTTACTTGATAAGAATCTTATTACAAAACATTTCATTTCTCCATTCGCCGAAGTATCCATCATTAGTTCATTTTCTTTAACTTCTACCTCTCGGAATTATGGAAAGAAAAATAATGCAAGATTTACCAAGATCAATTCGTAGCCTCGGTAGCGTAGTCGGCAGCTCGTCAGTCTCAAAAACACTCAAATGGAGTAATCTGGAGGTCGTGAGTTCGATCCTCACTCGGGGTATTTCTTTTTGAAGTACATTCAACATCTAATACCCAATAGATTTTACTTGATAAGATTCATATTACAAAACTTTACTTTTCTCCATACGCCGTAGTATCCATCATTAGTTCATTTTCTTTAACTTCTACCTCTCGGAATTATGGAAAGAAAAATAATGCAAGATTTACCAAGATCAATTCGTAGCCTCGGTAGCGTAGTCGGCAGCTCGTCAGTCTCAAAAACACTCAAATGGAGTAATCTGGAGGTCGTGAGCTCGATCCTCACTCGGGGCATTTTGTTTTGAAGTACATTCATCATCTAATTCCCAATAGATTTTACTTGATAAGAATCATATTACAAAACTTTACTTTTCTCCATACGCCGTAGTATCCATCATTAGTTTATTTTCCTTAAGTTCTACCTCTCCGAATTATGGAAAGAAAAATAATGCAAGATTTATCAAGATCAATTCGTAGCCTCGGTAGCGCAGTCGGCAGCGCGTCAGTCTCATAATCCATCAAATGGAGTAATCTGGAGGTCGTGGGCTCGATCCTCACTCGGGGCATTTTGTTTTGAAGTACATTCATCATCTAATTCCCAATAGATTTTACTTGATAAGAATCATATTACAAAACTTTACTTTTCTCCATACGCCGTAGTATCCATCATTAGTTTATTTTCCTTAAGTTCTACCTCTCCGAATTATGGAAAGAAAAATAATGCAAGATTTACCAAGCTCAATTCGTAACCTCGGTAGCGCAGTCGGCAGCGCGTCAGTCTCATAATCCCTCAAATGGAGTAATCTGGAGGTCGTGAGCTCGATCCTCACTCGGGGTATTTCTTTTTGAAGTACATTCAACATCTAATTCCCAATAGATTTTACTTGATAAGATTCATATTACAAAACTTTACTTTTCTCCATACGCCGTAGTATCCATCATTAGTTTAGTTTCCTTATGTTCTACCTCTCTTAATAATGGAAAGAAATATAATTCAAGATTTACCAAGCTCAATTCGTAGCCTCGGTAGCGCAGTCGGCAGCGCGTCAGTCTCATAATCACTCTAATGGAGTAATCTGGAGGTCGTGAGTTCGATCCTCACTCGGGGTATTTCGTTTTGAAGTACATGCAATATCTAATTCGCAATAGATTTTACTTGATAAGAATCATATTACAAAAAACTTTACTTTTCTCCATTCGCCGTAGTATCCATCATTAGTTTATTTTCCTTAAGTTCTACCTCTCGTAATAATGGAAAGAAAAATAATGCATGATTTACCAAGATCAATTCGTAGCCTCGGTAGCGCAGTCGCAGCGCGTCAGTCTCATAATCACTCAAATGGAGTAATCTGGAGGTCGTGAGTTCGATCCTCTCTCGGGGCATTTCGTTTTGAAGTACATTCAACAATTAATTCCCAATAGAATTTACTTAAGAATCTTATTATAAAATTTCCTTTTCTCTATTCTCCGAAGTATGCATCATTAGTTCATTTTCTTTAAGTTCTACCTCTCGGTATAATGGAAAAAAAATAATGCAGGATTTTCCAAGATCAATTCGTAGCCTCGGTAGCGCAGTCGGCAGCGCGTCAGTCTCATAATCACTCAAATAGAGTAATCTGGAGGTCGTGAGTTGGATCCTCACTCGGGGCATTTCATTTTGAAGTACATTCAACATCTAAATCCCAATAGAATTTACTTGATAAGAATCTTATTACAAAACATTTCATTTCTCCATTCGCCGAAGTATCCATCATTAGTTCATTTTCTTTAACTTCTACCTCTCGGAATTATGGAAAGAAAAATAATGCAAGATTTACCAAGATCAATTCGTAGCCTCGGTAGCGTAGTCGGCAGCTCGTCAGTCTCAAAAACACTCAAATGGAGTAATCTGGAGGTCGTGAGTTCGATCCTCACTCGGGGTATTTCTTTTTGAAGTACATTCAACATCTAATACCCAATAGATTTTACTTGATAAGATTCATATTACAAAACTTTACTTTTCTCCATACGCCGTAGTATCCATCATTAGTTCATTTTCCTTACCTTCTACCTCTCGGAATAATGGAAATAAAAATAATGAAAGATTTACCAATATCAATTCGTAGCCTCGGTAGCGCAGTCGGCAGCGCGTCAGTCTCATAATCACTCAAATGGAGTAATCTGGAGGTCGTGAGCTCGATCCTCAATCAGGGCATTTCGTTTTGAAGTACATTCAACATCTAATTCCCAATAGAATTTACTTGATAATAATCTTTTTACAAAACGTTTCTTTTCACCATTCGCCGAAGTATCCATCATTAATTCATTTTCCTTAACTTCTACCTCTCGGAATAATGGAAATAAAAATAATGCAAGATTTACCAAGATCAATTCGTAGCTTCGGTAGCGCAGTCGGCAGGGCGTCAGTCTCATAGTCACTCAAATGGAGTAATCTGGAGGTCGTGTGTTCGATCTTCACTCGGGGCATTTCGTTTTGAAGTACATTCAACACCTAATTCCCAATAGAATTTACTTGAAAAGAATCTTATTACAAAACTTTTCTTTTCTCCATTCGCCGAAGTATCCATCATTAGTTCATTTTCTTTAAGTTCTACCTCTCGGAATAATGGAAATAAATATAATGCAAGATTTACCAAGATCAATTCGTAGCCTCGGTAGCGCAGTCGGCAGCGCGCCAGTCTCATAATCCCTCAAATGCAGTAATCTGGAGGTCGTGAGTTCGATCCTCACTCGGGGCATTTCGTTTTGAAGTACATTCAACACATAATTCCCAATAGAAAATTTACTTGATAAGAATCTTATTACAAAACCTTTCTTTTCTCCATTCGCCGAAGTATCCATCATTAGTTCATTTTCCTTAACTTCTACCTCTCGGAATAATGGAAATAAAAATAATGCAAGATTTACCAAGATCAATTCGTAGCCTCGGTAGCGCAGTCGGCAGCGCGTCAATCTCATAATCACTCAAATGGAGTAATCTGGAGGTCGTGAGTTCGATCCTCACTCGGGGCATTTCGTTTTGAAATACATTCAACATCTAATTCCCAATAGAATTTACTTGATAATAATCTTTTTACAAAACATTTCTTTTCTCCATTCTCCGAAGTATCCATCATTAGTTCATTTTCCTTAACTTCTACCTCTCGGAATAATGGAAATAAAAATAATGCAAGATTTACCAAGATCAATTCGTAGCCTCGGCAGCGCGTCAGTGTCATAATCCCTCAAATGTAGTAATCTGGAGGTCGTGAGTTCGATCCTCACTCGGGGCATTTCGTTTTAAAGTACATTCAACATCTAATTCCCAATAGAATTTACATGATAATAATCTTTTTACATAACATTTCTTTTCTCCATTCTCCGAAGTATCCATCATTAATTCATTTTTTTAAGTTCTACCTCTCGGAATAATGGAAAGAAAAATAATGCAAGATTTACCAAGATTAATTCGTAGCCTCGGAAGCGCAGTCGGCAGCGCGCCAATCTCATAATCCCTCAAATGTAGTAATCTGGAGGTCGTGAGTTCGATCCTCACTCGGGGCATTTCGTTTTGAAGTACATTCAACACCTAATTCCCAATAGAATTTACTTGATAAGAATCTTATTACAAAACTTTTCTTTTCTCCATTCGCCGAAGTATCCATCATTAGTTCATTTTCTTAAATTCTACCTCTCGGAATAATGGAAAGAAAAATAATGCAAGATTTACCAAGATGAAGTCGTAGCCTCGGTAGCGCAGTCGGCAGCGCGTCAGTCTCATAAACACTCAAATGGAGTAATCTGGAGGTCGTGACTTCGATCCTCACTCGGGGCATTTCGTATTGAAGTACATTCTACACCTAATTCCCAATAGAATTTACTTGATAAGAATCTTATTACAAAACTTTTCTTTTCTCCATTCGCCGAAGAATCCATCATTAGTTCATTTTCTTTAAGTTCTTCCTCACGGAGTAAAGGAAAGAAATATAATGCAAGATTTACCAAGATCAATAAGTAACCTCGGCAGCGCGTTAGTCTCATAATCACTCAAATGGAGTAATCTGGAGGTCGTGATTTCGATCCTCACTCGGGGCATTTCGTTTTGAAGTACATTCTACACCTAATTCCCAATAGAATTTACTTGATAAGAATCTTATTACAAAACTTTTCATTTCTCCATTCGCCGAAGTATCCATCATTAGTTCATTTTCTTTCAGTTCTAAATCTCGGAATAATGGAAAGAAAAATAATGCAAGATTTATCAAGATCAATTCGTAGCCTCGGTAGCGCAGTCGGCAGCGCGTCAGTCTCATAATCCCTCAAATGGAGTAATCTGGAGGTCGTGAGCTCGATCCTCACTCGGGGTATTTCTTTTTGAAGTACATTCAACATCTAATTCCCAATAGATTTTACTTGATAAGATTCATATTACAAAACTTTACTTTTCTCCATACGCCGTAGTATCCATCATTAGTTTATTTTCCTTATGTTCTACCTCTCTTAATAATGGAAAGAAAAATAATTCAAGATTTACCAAGCTCAATTCGTAGCCTCGGTAGCGCAGTCGGCAGCGCGTCAGTCTCATAATCACTCAAATGGAGTAATCTGGAGGTCGTGAGTTCGATCCTCACTCGGGGTATTTCTTTTTGAAGTACATTCAACATCTAATTCCCAATAGATTTTACTTGATAAGATTCATATTACAAAACTTTACTTTTCTCCATACGCCGTAGTATCCATCATTAGTTTATTTTCCTTATGTTCTACCTCTCTTAATAATGGAAAGAAAAATAATTCAAGATTTACCAAGATCAATTCGTAGCCTCGGTAGCGCAGTCGGATAATCCCTCAAATGGAGTAATCTGGAGGTCGTGGGCTCGATCCTCACTCGGGGCATTTCGTTTTGAAGTACATTCATCATCTAATTCCCAATAGATTTTACTTGATAAGAATCATATTACAAAACTTTACTTTTCTCCATACGCCGTAGTATCCATCATTAGTTTATTTTCCTTAAGTTCTACCTCTCGTATTAATGGAAAGAAAAATAATGCATGATTTACCAAGATCAATTCGTAGCCTCGGTAGCGCAGTCGCAGCGCGTCAGTCTCATAATCACTCAAATGGAGTAATCTGGAGGTCGTGAGTTCGATCCTCACTCGGGGCATTTCGTTTTGAAGTACATTCAACACCTAATTCCCAATAGAATTTACTTGATAAGAATCTTATTACAAAAATTTCTTTTCTCCATTCTCCGAAGTATCCATCATTAGTTCATTTTCTTTAAGTTCTACGTCTCTTAATAATGGAAAGAAAAATAATTCAAGATTTACCAATCTCAATTCGTAGCCTCGGTAGCGCAGTCGGCAGCGCGTCAGTCTCATAATCACTCAAATGGAGTAATCTGGAGGTCGTGAGTTCGATCCTCACTCGGGGTATTTCGTTTTGAAGTACATGCAATATCTAATTCCCAATAGATTTTACTTGATAAGAATCATATTACAAAAAACTTTACTTTTCTCCTTTCGCCGTAGTATCCATCATTAGTTTATTTTCCTTAAGTTCTACCTCTCGTAATAATGGAAAGAAAAATAATGCATGATTTACCAAGATCAATTCGTAGCCTCGGTAGCGCAGTCGCAGCGCGTCAGTCTCATAATCATTCAAATGGAGTAATCTGGAGGTCGTGAGTTCGATCCTCACTCGGGGCATTTCGTTTTGAAGTACATTCAACACTTAATTCCCAATAGAATTTACTTAAGAATCTTATTACAAAATTTTCTTTTCTCCATTCGCCGAAGTATCCATCATTAGTTCATTTACTTTAACTTCTACCTCTCGGAATTATGAAAAGAAAATAATGCAAGATTTACCAAGCTCAATTCGTAGCCTCGGTAGCGCAGTCGGCAGCGCGTCAGTCTCATAAACACTCAAATGGAGTAATCTGGAGGTCGTGATTTCGATCCTCACTCGGGGCATTTCGTTTTGAAGTACATTCTACACCTAATTCCCAATAGAATTTACTTGATAAGAATCTTATTACAAAACTTTTCTTTTCTCCATTCGCCGAAGAATCCATCATTAGTTCATTTTCTTTAACTTCTACCTCTCGGAATAATGGAAAGAAAAATAATGCAAGATTTACCAAGATGAAGTCGTAGCCTCGGTAGCGCAGTCGGCAGCGCGTCAGTCTCATAAACACTCAAATGGAGTAATCTGGAGGTCGTGACTTCGATCCTCACTCGGGGCATTTCGTATTGAAGTACATTCTACACCTAATTCCCAATAGAATTTACTTGATAAGAATCTTATTACAAAACTTTTCTTTTCTCCATTCGCCGAAGAATCCATCATTAGTTCATTTTCTTTAAGTTCTTCCTCACGGAATAAAGGAAAGAAATATAATGCAAGATTTACCAAGATCAATATGTAACCTCGGCAGCGCGTTAGTCTCATAATCACTCAAATGGAGTAATCTGGAGGTCGTGATTTCGATCCTCACTCGGGGCATTTCGTTTTGAAGTACATGCAATATCTAATTCGCAATAGATTTTACTTGATAAGAATCATATTACAAAAAACTTTACTTTTCTCCATTCGCCGTAGTATCCATCATTAGTTTATTTTCCTTAAGTTCTACCTCTCCGAATTATGGAAAGAAAAATAATGCAAGATTTACCAAGCTCAATTCGTAACCTCGGTAGCGCAGTCGGCAGCGCGTCAGTCTCATAATCCCTCAAATGGAGTAATCTGGAGGTCGTGAGCTCGATCCTCACTCGGGGCATTTTGTTTTGAAGTACATTCATCATCTAATTCCCAATAGATTTTACTTGATAAGAATCATATTACAAAACTTTACTTTTCTCCATACGCCGTAGTATCCATCATTAGTTTATTTTCCTTAAGTTCTACCTCTCCGAATTATGGAAAGGAAAATAATGCAAGATTTACCAAGCTCAATTCGTAACCTCGGTAGCGCAGTCGGCAGCGCGTCAGTCTCATAATCCCTCAAATGGAGTAATCTGGAGGTCGTGAGCTCGATCCTCACTCGGGGTATTTCTTTTTGAAGTACATTCAACATCTAATTCCCAATAGATTTTACTTGATAAGATTCATATTACAAAACTTTACTTTTCTCCATACGCCGTAGTATCCATCATTAGTTTATTTTCCTTATGTTCTACCTCTCTTAATAATGGAAAGAAATATAATTCAAGATTTACCAAGCTCAATTCGTAGCCTCGGTAGCGCAGTCGGCAGCGCGTCAGTCTCATAATCACTCTAATGGAGTAATCTGGAGGTCGTGAGTTCGATCCTCACTCGGGGTATTTCGTTTTGAAGTACATGCAATATCTAATTCGCAATAGATTTTACTTGATAAGAATCATATTACAAAAAACTTTACTTTTCTCCATTCGCCGTAGTATCCATCATTAGTTTATTTTCCTTAAGTTCTACCTCTCGTAATAATGGAAAGAAAAATAATGCATGATTTACCAAGATCAATTCGTAGCCTCGGTAGCGCAGTCGCAGCGCGTCAGTCTCATAATCACTCAAATGGAGTAATCTGGAGGTCGTGAGTTCGATCCTCTCTCGGGGCATTTCGTTTTGAAGTACATTCAACAATTAATTCCCAATAGAATTTACTTAAGAATCTTATTATAAAATTTCCTTTTCTCCATTCTCCGAAGTATGCATCATTAGTTCATTTTCTTTAAGTTCTACCTCTCGGTATAATGGAAAAAAAATAATGCAGGATTTTCCAAGATCAATTCGTAGCCTCGGTAGCGCAGTCGGCAGCGCGTCAGTCTCATAATCATTCAAATGGAGTAATCTGGAGGTCGTGAGTTCGATCCTTACTCGGGGTATTTCGTTTTGAAGTACATTGAACATCTAAATCCCAATAGAATTTACTTGATAAGAATCTTATTACAAAACTTTTATTTTCTCCATTCGCCGAAGAATCCATCATTAGTTCATTTTCTTTAACTTCTACCTCTCGGAATAATGGAAAGAAAAATAATGCAATATTTGCCAAGATGAAGTCGTAGCCTCGGTAGCGCAGTCGGCAGCGCGTCTGTCTCATAATCACTCAAATAGAGTAATCTGGAGGTCGTGAGTTGGATCCTCACTCGGGGCATTTCATTTTGAAGTACATTCAACATCTAAATCCCAATAGAATTTACTTGATAAGAATCTTATTACAAAACATTTCATTTCTCCATTCGCCGAAGTATCCATCATTAGTTCATTTTCTTTAACTTCTACCTCTCGGAATTATGGAAAGAAAAATAATGCAAGATTTACCAAGATCAATTCGTAGCCTCGGTAGCGTAGTCGGCAGCTCGTCAGTCTCATAAACACTCAAATGGAGTAATCTGGAGGTCGTGAGTTCGATCCTCACTCGGGGTATTTCTATTTGAAGTACATTCAACATCTAATACCCAATAGATTTTACTTGATAAGATTCATATTACAAAACTTTACTTTTCTCCATACGCCGTAGTATCCATCATTAGTTCATTTTCCTTACCTTCTACCTCTCGGAATAATGGAAATAAAAATAATGAAAGATTTACCAATATCAATTCGTAGCCTCGGTAGCGCAGTCGGCAGCGCGTCAGTCTCATAATCACTCAAATGGAGTAATCTGGAGGTCGTGAGCTCGATCCTCAATCAGGGCATTTCGTTTTGAAGTACATTCAACATCTAATTCCCAATAGAATTTACTTGATAATAATCTTTTTACAAAACGTTTCTTTTCACCATTCGCCGAAGTATCCATCATTAATTCATTTTCCTTAACTTCTACCTCTCGGAATAATGGAAATAAAAATAATGCAAGATTTACCAAGATCAATTCGTAGCTTCGGTAGCGCAGTCGGCAGGGCGTCAGTCTCATAGTCACTCAAATGGAGTAATCTGGAGGTCGTGTGTTCGATCTTCACTCGGGGCATTTCGTTTTGAAGTACATTCAACACCTAATTCCCAATAGAATTTACTTGAAAAGAATCTTATTACAAAACTTTTCTTTTCTCCATTCGCCGAAGTATCCATCATTAGTTCATTTTCTTTAAGTTCTACCTCTCGGAATAATGGAAATAAAAATAATGCAAGATTTACCAAGATCAATTCGTAGCCTCGGTAGCGCAGTCGGCAGCGCGCCAGTCTCATAATCCCTCAAATGCAGTAATCTGGAGGTCGTGAGTTCGATCCTCACTCGGGGCATTTCGTTTTGAAGTACATTCAACACATAATTCCCAATAGAAAATTTACTTGATAAGAATCTTATTACAAAACCTTTCTTTTCTCCATTCGCCGAAGTATCCATCATTAGTTCATTTTCCTTAACTTCTACCTCTCGGAATAATGGAAATAAAAATAATGCAAGATTTACCAAGATCAATTCGTAGCCTCGGTAGCGCAGTCGGCAGCGCGTCAATCTCATAATCACTCAAATGGAGTAATCTGGAGGTCGTGAGTTCGATCCTCACTCGGGGCATTTCGTTTTGAAATACATTCAACATCTAATTCCCAATAGAATTTACTTGATAATAATCTTTTTACAAAACATTTCTTTTCTCCATTCTCCGAAGTATCCATCATTAGTTCATTTTCCTTAACTTCTACCTCTCGGAATAATGGAAATAAAAATAATGCAAGATTTACCAAGATCAATTCGTAGCCTCGGCAGCGCGTCAGTGTCATAATCCCTCAAATGTAGTAATCTGGAGGTCGTGAGTTCGATCCTCACTCGGGGCATTTCGTTTTAAAGTACATTCAACATCTAATTCCCAATAGAATTTACATGATAATAATCTTTTTACATAACATTTCTTTTCTCCATTCTCCGAAGTATCCATCATTAATTCATTTTTTTAAGTTCTACCTCTCGGAATAATGGAAAGAAAAATAATGCAAGATTTACCAAGATTAATTCGTAGCCTCGGAAGCGCAGTCGGCAGCGCGCCAATCTCATAATCCCTCAAATGTAGTAATCTGGAGGTCGTGAGTTCGATCCTCACTCGGGGCATTTCGTTTTGAAGTACATTCAACACCTAATTCCCAATAGAATTTACTTGATAAGAATCTTATTACAAAACTTTTCTTTTCTCCATTCGCCGAAGTATCCATCATTAGTTCATTTTCTTAAATTCTACCTCTCGGAATAATGGAAAGAAAAATAATGCAAGATTTACCAAGATGAAGTCGTAGCCTCGGTAGCGCAGTCGGCAGCGCGTCAGTCTCATAAACACTCAAATGGAGTAATCTGGAGGTCGTGACTTCGATCCTCACTCGGGGCATTTCGTATTGAAGTACATTCTACACCTAATTCCCAATAGAATTTACTTGATAAGAATCTTATTACAAAACTTTTCTTTTCTCCATTCGCCGAAGAATCCATCATTAGTTCATTTTCTTTAAGTTCTTCCTCACGGAATAAAGGAAAGAAATATAATGCAAGATTTACCAAGATCAATAAGTAACCTCGGCAGCGCGTTAGTCTCATAATCACTCAAATGGAGTAATCTGGAGGTCGTGATTTCGATCCTCACTCGGGGCATTTCGTTTTGAAGTACATTCTACACCTAATTCCCAATAGAATTTACTTGATAAGAATCTTATTACAAAACTTTTCATTTCTCCATTCGCCGAAGTATCCATCATTAGTTCATTTTCTTTCAGTTCTAAATCTCGGAATAATGGAAAGAAAAATAATGCAAGATTTATCAAGATCAATTCGTAGCCTCGGTAGCGCAGTCGGCAGCGCGTCAGTCTCATAATCCCTCAAATGGAGTAATCTGGAGGTCGTGAGCTCGATCCTCACTCGGGGTATTTCTTTTTGAAGTACATTCAACATCTAATTCCCAATAGATTTTACTTGATAAGATTCATATTACAAAACTTTACTTTTCTCCATACGCCGTAGTATCCATCATTAGTTTATTTTCCTTATGTTCTACCTCTCTTAATAATGGAAAGAAAAATAATTCAAGATTTACCAAGCTCAATTCGTAGCCTCGGTAGCGCAGTCGGCAGCGCGTCAGTCTCATAATCACTCAAATGGAGTAATCTGGAGGTCGTGAGTTCGATCCTCACTCGGGGTATTTCTTTTTGAAGTACATTCAACATCTAATTCCCAATAGATTTTACTTGATAAGATTCATATTACAAAACTTTACTTTTCTCCATACGCCGTAGTATCCATCATTAGTTTATTTTCCTTATGTTCTACCTCTCTTAATAATGGAAAGAAAAATAATTCAAGATTTACCAAGATCAATTCGTAGCCTCGGTAGCGCAGTCGCAGCGCGTCAGTCTCATAATCATTCAAATGGAGTAATCTGGAGGTCGTGAGTTCGATCCTCACTCGGGGCATTTCGTTTTGAAGTACATTCAACACTTAATTCCCAATAGAATTTACTTAAGAATCTTATTACAAAATTTTCTTTTCTCCATTCGCCGAAGAATCCATCATTAGTTCATTTTCTTTAAGTTCTACCTCTCGGAATTATGGAAAGAAAAATAATGCAAGATTTACCAATCTCAATTCGTAGCCTCGGTAGCGCAGTCGGCAGCGCGTCAGTCTCATAAACACTCAAATTGAGTAATCTGGAGGTCGTGATTTCGATCCTCACTCGGGGCATTTCGTTTTGAAGTACATTCTACACCTAATTCCCAATAGAATTTACTTGATAAGAATCTTATTACAAAACTTTTCTTTTCTCCATTCGCCGAAGAATCCATCATTAGTTCATTTTCTTTAACTTCTACCTCTCGGAATAATGGAAAGAAAAATAATGCAAGATTTGCCAAGATGAAGTCGTAGCCTCGGTAGCGCAGTCGGCAGCGCGTCAGTCTCATAATCACTCAAATGGAGTAATCTGGAGGTCGTGAGTTCGATCCTCACTCGGGGCATTTCATTTTGAAGTACATTCAACATCTAAATACCAATAGAATTTACTTGATAAGAATCTTATTACAAAACATTTCATTTCTCCATTCGCCGAAGTATCCATCATTAGTTCATTTTCTTTAACTTCTACCTCTCGGAATTATGGAAAGAAAAATAATGCAAGATTTACCAAGATCAATTCGTAGCCTCGGTAGCGCAGTCGGCAGCTCGTCAGTCTCATAAACACTCAAATGGAGTAATCTGGAGGTCGTGAGTTCGATCCTCACTCGGGGTATTTCTTTTTGAAGTACATTCAACATCTAATACCCAATAGATTTTACTTGATAAGATTCATATTACAAAACTTTACTTTTCTCCATACGCCGTAGTATCCATCATTAGTTTATTTTCCTTATGTTCTACCTCTCTTAATAATGGAAAGAAAAATAATTCAAGATTTACCAAGCTCAATTCGTAGCCTCGGTAGCGCAGTCGGCAGCGCGTCAGTCTCATAATCACTCAAATGGAGTAATCTGGAGGTCGTGAGTTCGATCCTCACTCGGGGTATTTCGTTTTGAAGTACATGCAATATCTAATTCCCAATAGAATTTACTTGATAAAAATCTTATTACAAAACATTTCTTTTCTCCATTCGCCGAAGTATCCATCATTAGTTCATTTTTTTAACTTCTACCTCTCGGAATTATGGAAAGAAAAATAATGCAAGATTTACCAAGCTCAATTCGTAGCCCTGGTAGCGCAGTCGGCAGCGCGTCAGTCTCATAAACACTCAAATGGAGTAATCTGGAGGTCGTGACTTCGATCCTCACTCGGGGCATTTCCTATTGAAGTACATTCTACACCTAATTCCCAATAGAATTTACTTGATAAGAATCTTATTACAAAACTTTTCTTTTCTCCATTCGCCGAAGAATCCATCATTAGTTCATTTTCTTTAAGTTCTACCTCTCGTAATAATGGAAAGAAAAATAATGCATGATTTTCCAAGATCAATTCGTAGCCTCTGTAGAACAGTCGCAGCGCGTCAGTCTCATAATCAGTCAAATGGAGTAATCTGGAGGTCGTGTGTTCGATCCTCACTCGGGGCATTTCGTTTTGAAGTACATTCAACACCTAATTCCCAATAGAATTTACTTGATAATAATCTTTTTACAAAACTTTTATTTTCTCCATTCTCCGAAGTATCCATCATTAGTTCATTTTTTTAAAGTTCTACCTCTCGGAATAATGGAAATAAAAATAATGCAAGATTTACCAAGGTCAATTCGTAGCCTCGGCTGTGCGTCAGTCTTTTAATCACTCAAATTGAGTAATCTGGAGGTCGTGAGTTCGATCCTCACTCGGGGCATTTCGTTTTGAAGTACATTCTACACCTAATTCCCAATAGAATTTACTTGATAAGAATCTTATTACAAAACTTTTCTTTTCTCCATTCGCCGAAGAATCCATCATTAGTTCATTTTCTTTAAGTTCTACCTCTCGTAATAATGGAAAGAGAAATAATGCATGATTTTCCAAGATCAATTCGTAGCCTCTGTAGAACAGTCGCAGCGCGTCAGTCTCATAATCACTCAAATGGAGTAATCTGGAGGTCGTGAGTTCGATCCTCACTCGGGGCATTTCGTTTTGAAGTACATTCAACACCTAATTCCCAATAGAATTTACTTGATAAGAATCTTATTACAAAACTTTTCTTTTCTCCATTCGCCGAAGTATCCATCATTAGTTCATGTTCCTTTAGTTCTACCTCTCGGAATTATGGAAAGAAAAATAATGCAAGATTTACCAAGCTCATTTCGTAGCCTCGGTAGCGCAGTCGGCAGCGCGTCAGTCTCATAAACACTCAAATGGATTAATCTGGAGGTCGAGAGTTCGATCCTCACTTGGGGCATTTCGTTTTAAAGTACATTCTACACCTAATTCCCAATAGAATTTACTTGAGAATAATCTTATTACAAAACTTTTCTTTTCTCCATACGCCGTAGTATCCATCATTAGTTTATTTTCCTTAAGTTCTACCTCTCGTAATAATGGAAAGAAAAATAATGCATGATTTACCAAGATCAATTCGTAGCCTCGGTAGCGCAGTCGGATAATCCCTCAAATGGAGTAATCTGGAGGTCGTGGGCTCGATCCTCACTCGGGGCATTTCGTTTTGAAGTACATTCATCATCTAATTCCCAATAGATTTTACTTGATAAGAATCATATTACAAAACTTTACTTTTCTCCATACGCCGTAGTATCCATCATTAGTTTATTTTCCTTAAGTTCTACCTCTCGTATTAATGGAAAGAAAAATAATGCATGATTTACCAAGATCAATTCGTAGCCTCGGTAGCGCAGTCGCAGCGCGTCAGTCTCATAATCACTCAAATGGAGTAATCTGGAGGTCGTGAGTTCGATCCTCACTCGGGGCATTTCGTTTTGAAGTACATTCAACACCTAATTCCCAATAGAATTTACTTGATAAGAATCTTATTACAAAAATTTCTTTTCTCCATTCTCCGAAGTATCCATCATTAGTTCATTTTCTTTAAGTTCTACGTCTCTTAATAATGGAAAGAAAAATAATTCAAGATTTACCAATCTCAATTCGTAGCCTCGGTAGCGCAGTCGGCAGCGCGTCAGTCTCATAATCACTCAAATGGAGTAATCTGGAGGTCGTGAGTTCGATCCTCACTCGGGGTATTTCGTTTTGAAGTACATGCAATATCTAATTCCCAATAGATTTTACTTGATAAGAATCATATTACAAAAAACTTTACTTTTCTCCTTTCGCCGTAGTATCCATCATTAGTTTATTTTCCTTAAGTTCTACCTCTCGTAATAATGGAAAGAAAAATAATGCATGATTTACCAAGATCAATTCGTAGCCTCGGTAGCGCAGTCGCAGCGCGTCAGTCTCATAATCATTCAAATGGAGTAATCTGGAGGTCGTGAGTTCGATCCTCACTCGGGGCATTTCGTTTTGAAGTACATTCAACACTTAATTCCCAATAGAATTTACTTAAGAATCTTATTACAAAATTTTCTTTTCTCCATTCGCCGAAGTATCCATCATTAGTTCATTTACTTTAACTTCTACCTCTCGGAATTATGAAAAGAAAATAATGCAAGATTTACCAAGCTCAATTCGTAGCCTCGGTAGCGCAGTCGGCAGCGCGTCAGTCTCATAAACACTCAAATGGAGTAATCTGGAGGTCGTGATTTCGATCCTCACTCGGGGCATTTCGTTTTGAAGTACATTCTACACCTAATTCCCAATAGAATTTACTTGATAAGAATCTTATTACAAAACTTTTCTTTTCTCCATTCGCCGAAGAATCCATCATTAGTTCATTTTCTTTAACTTCTACCTCTCGGAATAATGGAAAGAAAAATAATGCAAGATTTACCAAGATGAAGTCGTAGCCTCGGTAGCGCAGTCGGCAGCGCGTCAGTCTCATAAACACTCAAATGGAGTAATCTGGAGGTCGTGACTTCGATCCTCACTCGGGGCATTTCGTATTGAAGTACATTCTACACCTAATTCCCAATAGAATTTACTTGATAAGAATCTTATTACAAAACTTTTCTTTTCTCCATTCGCCGAAGAATCCATCATTAGTTCATTTTCTTTAAGTTCTTCCTCACGGAATAAAGGAAAGAAATATAATGCAAGATTTACCAAGATCAATATGTAACCTCGGCAGCGCGTTAGTCTCATAATCACTCAAATGGAGTAATCTGGAGGTCGTGATTTCGATCCTCACTCGGGGCATTTCGTTTTGAAGTACATTCAACACCTAATTCCCAATAGAATTTACTTGATAAGAATCTTATTACAAAACTTTTCTTTTCTCCATTCTCCGAAGTATCCATCATTAGTTCATTTTTTTTAAGTTCTACCTCTCGGAATAATAGAAAGAAAAGTAATGCAAGATTTACCAAGATCAATTCGTAGCCTCGATAGCGCAGTCGGCAGCGCGTCAGTCTCATAATCACTCAAATGGAGTAATCTGGAGGTCGTGAGTTCGATCCTCACTCGGGGCATTTCGTTTTGAAGTACATTAAACATCTAATTCCCAATAGAATTTACTTGATAATAATCTTTTTACAAAACATTTCTTTTATCCATTCGCCGAAGTATCCATCATTAGTTCATTTTCCTTAACTTCTACCTCTCGGAATAATGGAAATAAAAATAATGCAAGATTTACCAAGATCAATTCGTAGCCTCGGTATCGCAGTCGGCAGCGCGTCAGTCTCATAATCACTCAAATGGAGTAATCTGGAGGTCGTGAGTTCGGTCCTCACTTGGGGCATTTCGTTTTGAAGTACATTCAACACCTAATTCCCAATAGAATTTACTTGATAAGAATCTTATTACAAAACTTTTCTTTTCTCCATTCGCCGAAGTATCCATCATTAGTTCATTTTCTTTAAGTTCTACCTCTCGGAATAATAGAAAGAAAAATAATGCAAGATTTACCAAGATCAATTCGTAGCCTCGGTAGCGCAGTCGGCAGCGCGTCAGTCTCATAATCACTCAAATGGAGTAATCTGGAGGTCGTGAGTACGATCCTCACTCGGGCATTTCGTTTTGAAGTACCTTCAACACCTAATTCCCAATAGAATTTACTTGATAAGAATCTTATTACAAAACTTTTATTTTCTCCATTCTCCGAAGTATCCATCATTAGTTCATTTTTTTTTAAGTTCTACCTCTCGGAATAATGGAAAGAAAAATAATGCAAGATTTACCAAGATTAATTCGTAGCCTCGGTAGCGCAGTCGGTAGCGCGTCAGTGTCATAATCCCTCAAATGAAGTAATCTGGATGTCGTGAGTTCGATCCTCACTCGGGGCATTTCGTATTGAAGTACATTCAACATCTAATTCCCAATAGAATTTACTTGATAAGAATCTTATTACAAAACTTTTCTTTTCTCCATTCGCCGAAGTATCCATCATTAGTTCATTTTCCTTAACTTCTACCTCTCGGAATAATGGAAATAAAAATAATGCAAGATTTACCAAGATCAATTCGTAGCCTCGGTAGCGCAGTCGGCAGCGCGTCAGTCTCATAATCACTCAAATGGAGTAATCTGGAGGTCGTGAGTTCGATCCTCACTCGGGGCATTTCGTTTTGAAGTACATTCAACATCTAATTCCCAATAGATTTTACTTGATAAGAATCATATTATAAAACTTTTTTTTCCTCCATTCGCCGAAGTATCCATCATTAGTTCATTTTCCTTAACTTCTACCTCTCGGAATAATGGAAATAAAAATAATGCAAAATTTACCAAGATCAATTCGTAGCCTCGGCAGCGCGTCAGTGTCATAATCCCTCAAATGTAGTAATCTGAAGGTCGTGAGTTCGATCCTCACTCGGGGCATTTCGTTTTAAAGTACATTCAACATCTAATTCCCAATAGAATTTACTTGATAATAATCTTTTTACATAACATTTCTTTTCTCCATTCTCCGAAGTATCCATCATTAATTCATTTTTTTAAGTTCTACCTCTCGGAATAATGGAAAGAAAAATAATGCAAGATTTACCAAGATTTATTCGTAGCCTCGGAATGGCAGTCGGCAGCGCGCCAATCTCATAATCCCTCAAATGTAGTAATCTGGAGGTCGTGAGTTCGATCCTCACTCGGGGCATTTCGTTTTGAAGTACATTCAACATCTAATTCCCACTAGATTTTACTTGATAAGAATCATATTATAAAACTTTACTTTTCTCCATTCGCCGTAGTATCCATCATTAGTTTATTTTCCTTATGTTCTACCTCTCGGAATAATGGAAAGAAAAATAATGCAAGATTTACCAAGATCAATTCGTAGCCTCGGTAGCGCAGTCGCCAGCGCGTCAGTCTCATAATCTTTCAAATGAGTAATCTGGAGGTCGTGAGTTCGATCCTCACTCGGGGCATTTCGTTTTGAAGTACATTCAACATCTAATTCCCAACAGATTTTACTTGATAATAATCATATTACAAAAAACTTTACTTTTCTCCATTCGCCGTAGTATCCATCATTAGTTTATTTTCCGTATGTTCTACCTCTCGGAATAATGGAAAGAAAAATAATGCAAGATTTACCAAGATCAATTCGTAGTCTCGGTAGCGCAGTCGGCAGCGCGTCAGTCTCATAATCTCTCAAATGGAGTAATCTGGAGGCCTTGAGTTCGATCCTCACTCGGGGGATTTCGTTTTGAAGTACATTCAACATCTAATTCCCAATAGAATTTACTTGATAATAATCTTTTTACAAAACATTTCTTTTCTCCATTCGCCGAAGAATCCATCATTAGTTCATTTTCCTTAACTTCTACCTCTCGGAATAATGGAAATAAAAATAATGAAAGATTTACCAATATCAATTCGTAGCCTCGGTAGCGCAGTCGGCAGCGCGTCAGTCTCATAATCACTCAAATGGAGTAATCTGGCGGTCGTGAGTTCGATCCTCACTCGGGGCATTTCGTTTTGAAGTACATTCAACATCTAATTCCCAATAGAATTTACTTGATAATAATCTTTTTACAAAACATTTCTTTTATCCATTCGCCGAAGTATCCATCATTAGTTCATTTTCCTTAACTTCTACCTCTCGGAATAATGGAAATAAAAATAATGCAAGATTTACCAAGATCAATTCGTAGCCTCGGTATCGCAGTCGGCAGCGCGTCAGTCTCATAATCACTCATATGGAGTAATCTGGAGGTCGTGAGTTCGATCCTCACTCGGGGCATTTCGTTTTGAAGTACATTCAACATCTAATTCCCAATAGAATTTACTTGATAATAATCTTTTTACAAAACATTTCTTTTATCCATTCGCCGAAGTATCCATCATTAGTTCATTTTCTTTAAGTTCTACCTCTCGGAATAATAGAAAGAAAAATAATGCAAGATTTACCAAGATCAATTCGTAGCCTCGGTAGCGCAGTCGGCAGCGCGTCAGTCTCATAATCACTCAAATGGAGTAATCTGGAGGTCGTGAGCTCGATCCTCACTCGGGGCATTTCGTTTTGAAGTACATTCAACATCTAATTCCCAATAGAATTTACTTGATAATAATCTTTTTACAAAACATTTCTTTTCTCCATTCTCCGAAGTATCCATCATTAGTTCATTTTTTTTTAAGTTCTACCTCTCGGAATAATGGAAATAAAAATAATGCAAGATTTACCAAGATCAATTCGTAGCCTCGGCAGCGCGTCAGTGTCATAATCCCTCAAATGTAGTAATCTGGAGGTCGTGAGTTCGATCCTCACTCGGGGCATTTCGTTTTGAAGTACATTGAACACCTAATTCCCAATAGAATTTACTTGATAAGAATCTTATTACAAAACTTTTCTTTTCTCCATTCGCCGAAGTATCCATCATTAGTTCATTTTCTTAAATTCTACCGCTCGGAATAATGGAAATAAAAATAATGCAAGATTTACCAAGATCAATTCGTAGCCTCGGTAGCGCTGTCGGCAGCGCGTCAGTCTCATAATCCCTCAAATGGAGTAATCTGGAGGTCGTGAGTTCGATCCTCACTCGGGGCATTTCGTTTTGAAGTACATTCAACATCTAATTCCCAATAGATTTTACTTGATAAGAATCATATTACAAAACTTTACTTTTCTCCATTCGCCGTAGTATCCATCATTAGTTTATTTTCCTTATGTTCTACCTCTCGGAATAATGGAAAGAAAAATAATGCAAGATTTACCAAGATCAATTCGTAGCCTCGGTAGCGCAGTCGCCAGCGCGTCAGTCTCATAATCTCTCAAATGAGTAATCTGGAGGTCGTGAGTTCGATCCTCACTCGGGGCATTTCGTTCTGAAGTACATTCAACATCTAATTCCCAATAGATTTTACTTGATAAGAATCATATTACAAAAAACTTTACTTTTCTCCATTCGCCGTAGTATCCATCATTAGTTTATTTTCCGTATGTTCTACCTCTCGGAATAATGGAAAGAAAAATAATGCAAGATTTACCAAGATCAATTCGTAGTCTCGGTAGCGCAGTCGGCAGCGCGTCAGTCTCATAATCTCTCAAATGGAGTAATCTGGAGGTCTTGAGTTCGTTCCTCACTCGGGGGATTTCGTTTTGAAGTACATTCAACATCTAATTCCCAATAGAATTTACTTGATAATAATCTTTTTGCAAAACATTTCTTTTCTCCATTCGCCGAAGAATCCATCATTAGTTCATTTTCCTTAACTTCTACCTCCCGGAATAATGGAAATAAAAATAATGAAAGATTTACCAATATCAATTCGTAGCCTCGGTAGCGCAGTCGGCAGCGCGTCAGTCTCATAATCACTCAAATGGAGTAATCTGGAGGTCGTGAGTTCGATCCTCACTCGGGGCATTTCGTTTTGAAGTACATTCAACATCTAATTCCAAATAGATTTTACTTGATAAGAATCATATTACAAAACTTTACTTTTCTCCATTCGCCGTAGTATCCATCATTAGTTTATATTCCTTATGTTCTATCTCTCGGAATAATGGAAAGAAAAATAATGCAAGATTTACCAAGATCCATTCGTAGCCTCGGTAGCGCAGTCGCCAGCGCGTCAGTCTCATAATCTCTCAAATGAGTAATCTGGAGGTCGTGAGTTCGATCCTCACTCGGGGCATTTCGTTTTGAAGTACATTCAACATCTAATTCCCAATAGATTTTACTTGATAAGAATCATATTACAAAAAACTTTACTTTTCTCCATTCGCCGTAGTATCCATCATTAGTTTATTTTCCGTATGTTCTACCTCTCGGAATAATAGAAAGAAAAATAATGCAAGATTTACCAAGATCAATTCGTAGTCTCGGTAGCGCAGTCGGCAGCGCGTCAGTCTCATAATCACTCAAATGGAGTCATCTGGAGGTCGTGAGCTCGATCCTCACTCGGGGCAGTTCGTTTTGAAGTACATACAACATCTAATTCCCAATAGAATTTACTTGATAATAATCTTTTTACAAAATGTTTCTTTTCACCTTTCGCCGAAGTATCCATCATTAGTTCATTTTCTTTAAGTTCTACCTCTCGGAATAATAGAAAGAAAAATAATGCAAGATTTACCAAGATCAATTCGTAGCCTCGGTAGCGCAGTCGGCAGCGCGTCAGTCTCATAATCACTCAAATGGAGTAATCTGGAGGTCGTGAGTACGATCCTCACTCGGGGCATTTCGTTTTGAAGTACATTCAACATCTAATTCCCAATAGAATTTACTTGATAATAATCTTTTTACAAAACATTTCTTTTCTCCATTCTCCGAAGTATCCATCATTAGTTCATTTTTTTTTAAGTTCTACCTCTCGGAATAATGGAAATAAAAATAATGCAAGATTTACCAAGATCAATTCGTAGCCTCGGCAGCGCGTCAGTGTCATAATCCCTCAAATGTAGTAATCTGGAGGTCGTGAGTTCGATCCTCACTCGGGGCATTTCGTTTTGAAGTACATTGAACACCTAATTCCCAATAGAATTTACTTGATAAGAATCTTATTACAAAACTTTTCTTTTCTCCATTCGCCGAAGTATCCATCATTAGTTCATTTTCTTAAATTCTACCGCTCGGAATAATGGAAATAAAAATAATGCAAGATTTACCAAGATCAATTCGTAGCCTCGGTAGCGCTGTCGGCAGCGCGTCAGTCTCATAATCCCTCAAATGGAGTAATCTGGAGGTCGTGAGTTCGATCCTCACTCGGGGCATTTCGTTTTGAAGTACATTCAACATCTAATTCCCAATAGAATTTACTTGATAAGAATCATATTACAAAACTTTACTTTTCTCCATTCGCCGTAGTATCCATCATTAGTTTATTTTCCTTATGTTCTACCTCTCGGAATAATGGAAAGAAAAATAATGCAAGATTTACCAAGATCAATTCGTAGCCTCGGTAGCGCAGTCGCCAGCGCGTCAGTCTCATAATCTCTCAAATGAGTAATCTGGAGGTCGTGAGTTCGATCCTCACTCGGGGCATTTCGTTTTGAAGTACATTCAACATCTAATTCCCAATAGATTTTACTTGATAAGAATCATATTACAAAAAACTTTACTTTTCTCCATTCGCCGTAGTATCCATCATTAGTTTATTTTCCGTATGTTCTACCTCTCGGAATAATGGAAAGAAAAATAATGCAAGATTTACCAAGATCAATTCGTAGTCTCGGTAGCGCAGTCGGCAGCGCGTCAGTCTCATAATCTCTCAAATGGAGTAATCTGGAGGTCTTGAGTTCGTTCCTCACTCGGGGGATTTCGTTTTGAAGTACATTCAACATCTAATTCCCAATAGAATTTACTTGATAATAATCTTTTTGCAAAACATTTCTTTTCTCCATTCGCCGAAGAATCCATCATTAGTTCATTTTCCTTAACTTCTACCTCCCGGAATAATGGAAATAAAAATAATGAAAGATTTACCAATATCAATTCGTAGCCTCGGTAGCGCAGTCGGCAGCGCGTCAGTCTCATAATCACTCAAATGGAGTAATCTGGAGGTCGTGAGTTCGATCCTCTCTCGGGGCATTTCGTTTTGAAGTACATTCAACATCTAATTCCAAATAGATTTTACTTGATAAGAATCATATTACAAAACTTTACTTTTCTCCATTCGCCGTAGTATCCATCATTAGTTTATTTTCCTTATGTTCTACCTCTCGGAATAATGGAAAGAAAAATAATGCAAGATTTACCAAGATCAATTCGTAGCCTCGGTAGCGCAGTCGGCAGCGCGTCAGTCTCATAATCTCTCAAATGGAGTAATCTGGAGGTCGTGAGTTCGATCCTCACTCGGGGCATTTCGTTTTGAAGTACATTCAACATCTAATTCCCACTAGATTTTACTTGATAAGAATCATATTATAAAACTTTACTTTTCTCCATTCGCCGTAGTATCCATCATTAGTTTATTTTCCTTATGTTCTATCTCTCGGAATAATGGAAAGAAAAATAATGCAAGATTTACCAAGATCCATTCGTAGCCTCGGTAGCGCAGTCGCCAGCGCGTCAGTCTCATAATCTCTCAAATGAGTAATCTGGAGGTCGTGAGTTCGATCCTCACTCGGGGCATTTCGTTTTGAAGTACATTCAACATCTAATTCCCAATAGATTTTACTTGATAAGAATCATATTACAAAAAACTTTACTTTTCTCCATTCGCCGTAGTATCCATCATTAGTTTATTTTCCGTATGTTCTACCTCTCGGAATAATGGAAAGAAAAATAATGCAAGATTTACCAAGATCAATTCGTAGTCTCGGTAGCGCAGTCGGCAGCGCGTCAGTCTCATAATCACTCAAATGGAGTCATCTGGAGGTCGTGAGCTCGATCCTCACTCGGGGCAGTTCGTTTTGAAGTACATACAACATCTAATTCCCAATAGAATTTACTTGATAATAATCTTTATACAAAATGTTTCTTTTCACCTTTCGCCGAAGTATCCATCATTAGTTCATTTTCCTTAACTTCTACCTCTCGGAATAATGGAAATAAAAATAATGCAAGATTTACCAAGATCAATTCGTAGCCTCGGTATCGCAGTCGGCAGCGCGTCAGTCTCATAATCACTCAAATGGAGTAATCTGGAGGTCGTGAGTTCGATCCTAACTCGGGGCATTTCGTTTTGAAGTACATTCAACACCTAATTCCCAATAGAATTTACTTGATAAGAATCTTATTACAAAAATTTCTTTTCTCCATTCTCCGAAGTATCCATCATTAGTTCATTTTTTTTAAGTTCTACCTCTCGGAATAATAGAAAGAAAAGTAATGCAAGATTTACCAAGATCAATTCGTAGCCTCGGTAGCGCAGTCGGCAGCGCGTCAGTCTCATAATCACTCAAATGGAGTAATCTGGAGGTCGTGAGTTCGATCCTCACTCGGGGCATTTCGTTTTGAAGTACATTCAACATCTAATTCCCAATAGAATTTACTTGATAATAATCTTTTTACAAAACATTTCTTTTATCCATTCGCCGAAGTATCCATCATTAGTTCATTTTCCTTAACTTCTACCTCTCGGAATAATGGAAATAAAAATAATGCAAGATTTACCAAGATCAATTCGTAGCCTCGGTATCGCAGTCGGCAGCGCGTCAGTCTCATAATCACTCAAATGGAGTAATCTGGAGGTCGTGAGTTCGGTCCTCACTTGGGGCATTTCGTTTTGAAGTACATTCAACACCTAATTCCCAATAGAATTTACTTGATAAGAATCTTATTACAAAACTTTTCTTTTCTCCATTCGCCGAAGTATCCATCATTAGTTCATTTTCTTTAAGTTCTACCTCTCGGAATAATAGAAAGAAAAATAATGCAAGATTTACCAAGATCAATTCGTAGCCTCGGTATCGCAGTCGGCAGCGCGTCAGTCTCATAATCACTCATATGGAGTAATCTGGAGGTCGTGAGTTCGATCCTCACTCGGGGCATTTCGTTTTGAAGTACATTCAACATCTAATTCCCAATAGAATTTACTTGATAATAATCTTTTTACAAAACATTTCTTTTATCCATTCGCCGAAGTATCCATCATTAGTTCATTTTCTTTAAGTTCTACCTCTCGGAATAATAGAAAGAAAAATAATGCAAGATTTACCAAGATCAATTCGTAGCCTCGGTAGCGCAGTCGGCAGCGCGTCAGTCTCATAATCACTCAAATGGAGTAATCTGGAGGTCGTGAGTACGATCCTCACTCGGGGCATTTCGTTTTGAAGTACATTCAACACCTAATTCCCAATAGAATTTACTTGATAAGAATCTTATTACAAAACTTTTCTTTTCTCCATTCGCCGAAGTATCCATCATTAGTTCATTTTCTTTAAGTTCTACCTCTCGGAATAATAGAAAGAAAAATAATGCAAGATTTACCAAGATCAATTCGTAGCCTCGGTATCGCAGTCGGCAGCGCGTCAGTCTCATAATCACTCATATGGAGTAATCTGGAGGTCGTGAGTTCGATCCTCACTCGGGGCATTTCGTTTTGAAGTACATTAAACATCTAATTCCCAATAGAATTTACTTGATAATAATCTTTTTACAAAACATTTCTTTTATCCATTCGCCGAAGTATCCATCATTAGTTCATTTTCCTTAACTTCTACCTCTCGGAATAATGGAAATAAAAATAATGCAAGATTTACCAAGATCAATTCGTAGCCTCGGTATCGCAGTCGGCAGCGCGTCAGTCTCATAATCACTCAAATGGAGTAATCTGGAGGTCGTGAGTTCGGTCCTCACTTGGGGCATTTCGTTTTAAAGTACATTCAACACCTAATTCCCAATAGAATTTACTTGATAAGAATCTTATTACAAAACTTTTCTTTTCTCCATTCGCCGAAGTATCCATCATTAGTTCATTTTCTTTAAGTTCTACCTCTCGGAATAATAGAAAGAAAAATAATGCAAGATTTACCAAGATCAATTCGTAGCCTCGGTATCGCAGTCGGCAGCGCGTCAGTCTCATAATCACTCATATGGAGTAATCTGGAGGTCGTGAGTTCGATCCTCACTCGGGGCATTTCGTTTTGAAGTACATTCAACATCTAATTCCCAATAGAATTTACTTGATAATAATCTTTTTACAAAACATTTCTTTTATCCATTCGCCGAAGTATCCATCATTAGTTCATTTTCTTTAAGTTCTACCTCTCGGAATAATAGAAAGAAAAATAATGCAAGATTTACCAAGATCAATTCGTAGCCTCGGTAGCGCAGTCGGCAGCGCGTTAGTCTCATAATCACTCAAATGGAGTAATCTGGAGGTCGTGAGTACGATCCTCACTCGGGGCATTTCGTTTTGAAGTACATTCAACATCTAATTCCCAATAGAATTTACTTGATAATAATCTTTTTACAAAACATTTCTTTTCTCCATTCTCCGAAGTATCCATCATTAGTTCATTTTTTTTTAAGTTCTACCTCTCGGAATAATGGAAATAAAAATAATGCAAGATTTACCAAGATCAATTCGTAGCCTCGGCAGCGCGTCAGTGTCATAATCCCTCAAATGTAGTAATCTGGAGGTCGTGAGTTCGATCCTCACTCGGGGCATTTCGTTTTGAAGTACATTGAACACCTAATTCCCAATAGAATTTACTTGATAAGAATCTTATTACAAAACTTTTCTTTTCTCCATTCGCCGAAGTATCCATCATTAGTTCATTTTCTTAAATTCTACCGCTCGGAATAATGGAAATAAAAATAATGCAAGATTTACCAAGATCAATTCGTAGCCTCGGTAGCGCTGTCGGCAGCGCGTCAGTCTCATAATCCCTCAAATGGAGTAATCTGGAGGTCGTGAGTTCGATCCTCACTCGGGGCATTTCGTTTTGAAGTACATTCAACATCTAATTCCCAATAGATTTTACTTGATAAGAATCATATTACAAAACTTTACTTTTCTCCATTCGCCGTAGTATCCATCATTAGTTTATTTTCCTTATGTTCTACCTCTCGGAATAATGGAAAGAAAAATAATGCAAGATTTACCAAGATCAATTCGTAGCCTCGGTAGCGCAGTCGCCAGCGCGTCAGTCTCATAATCTCTCAAATGAGTAATCTGGAGGTCGTGAGTTCGATCCTCACTCGGGGCATTTCGTTTTGAAGTACATTCAACATCTAATTCCCAATAGATTTTACTTGATAAGAATCATATTACAAAAAACTTTACTTTTCTCCATTCGCCGTAGTATCCATCATTAGTTTATTTTCCGTATGTTCTACCTCTCGGAATAATGGAAAGAAAAATAATGCAAGATTTACCAAGATCAATTCGTAGTCTCGGTAGCGCAGTCGGCAGCGCGTCAGTCTCATAATCTCTCAAATGGAGTAATCTGGAGGTCTTGAGTTCGTTCCTCACTCGGGGGATTTCGTTTTGAAGTACATTCAACATCTAATTCCCAATAGAATTTACTTGATAATAATCTTTTTGCAAAACATTTCTTTTCTCCATTCGCCGAAGAATCCATCATTAGTTCATTTTCCTTAACTTCTACCTCCCGGAATAATGGAAATAAAAATAATGAAAGATTTACCAATATCAATTCGTAGCCTCGGTAGCGCAGTCGGCAGCGCGTCAGTCTCATAATCACTCAAATGGAGTAATCTGGAGGTCGTGAGTTCGATCCTCTCTCGGGGCATTTCGTTTTGAAGTACATTCAACATCTAATTCCAAATAGATTTTACTTGATAAGAATCATATTACAAAACTTTACTTTTCTCCATTCGCCGTAGTATCCATCATTAGTTTATTTTCCTTATGTTCTACCTCTCGGAATAATGGAAAGAAAAATAATGCAAGATTTACCAAGATCAATTCGTAGCCTCGGTAGCGCAGTCGGCAGCGCGTCAGTCTCATAATCTCTCAAATGGAGTAATCTGGAGGTCGTGAGTTCGATCCTCACTCGGGGCATTTCGTTTTGAAGTACATTCAACATCTAATTCCCAATAGATTTTACTTGATAAGAATCATATTATAAAACTTTACTTTTCTCCATTCGCCGTAGTATCCATCATTAGTTTATTTTCCTTATGTTCTATCTCTCGGAATAATGGAAAGAAAAATAATGCAAGATTTACCAAGATCAATTCGTAGCCTCGGTAGCGCAGTCGCCAGCGCGTCAGTCTCATAATCTCTCAAATGAGTAATCTGGAGGTCGTGAGTTCGATCCTCACTCGGGGCATTTCGTTTTGAAGTACATTCAACATCTAATTCCCAATAGATTTTACTTGATAAGAATCATATTACAAAAAACTTTACTTTTCTCCATTCGCCGTAGTATCCATCATTAGTTTATTTTCCGTATGTTCTACCTCTCGGAATAATGGAAAGAAAAATAATGCAAGATTTACCAAGATCAATTCGTAGTCTCGGTAGCGCAGTCGGCAGCGCGTCAGTCTCATAATCACTCAAATGGAGTCATCTGGAGGTCGTGAGCTCGATCCTCACTCGGGGCAGTTCGTTTTGAAGTACATACAACATCTAATTCCCAATAGAATTTACTTGATAATAATCTTTATACAAAATGTTTCTTTTCACCTTTCGCCGAAGTATCCATCATTAGTTCATTTTCCTTAACTTCTACCTCTCGGAATAATGGAAATAAAAATAATGCAAGATTTACCAAGATCAATTCGTAGCCTCGGTATCGCAGTCGGCAGCGCGTCAGTCTCATAATCACTCAAATGGAGTAATCTGGAGGTCGTGAGTTCGATCCTAACTCGGGGCATTTCGTTTTGAAGTACATTCAACACCTAATTCCCAATAGAATTTACTTGATAAGAATCTTATTACAAAAATTTCTTTTCTCCATTCTCCGAAGTATCCATCATTAGTTCATTTTTTTTAAGTTCTACCTCTCGGAATAATAGAAAGAAAAGTAATGCAAGATTTACCAAGATCAATTCGTAGCCTCGGTATCGCAGTCGGCAGCGCGTCAGTCTCATAATCACTCAAATGGAGTAATCTGGAGGTCGTGAGTTCGATCCTCACTCGGGGCATTTCGTTTTGAAGTACATTAAACATCTAATTCCCAATAGAATTTACTTGATAATAATCTTTTTACAAAACATTTCTTTTATCCATTCGCCGAAGTATCCATCATTAGTTCATTTTCCTTAACTTCTACCTCTCGGAATAATGGAAATAAAAATAATGCAAGATTTACCAAGATCAATTCGTAGCCTCGGTATCGCAGTCGGCAGCGCGTCAGTCTCATAATCACTCAAATGGAGTAATCTGGAGGTCGTGAGTTCGGTCCTCACTTGGGGCATTTCGTTTTGAAGTACATTCAACACCTAATTCCCAATAGAATTTACTTGATAAGAATCTTATTACAAAACTTTTCTTTTCTCCATTCGCCGAAGTATCCATCATTAGTTCATTTTCTTTAAGTTCTACCTCTCGGAATAATAGAAAGAAAAATAATGCAAGATTTACCAAGATCAATTCGTAGCCTCGGTATCGCAGTCGGCAGCGCGTCAGTCTCATAATCACTCATATGGAGTAATCTGGAGGTCGTGAGTTCGATCCTCACTCGGGGCATTTCGTTTTGAAGTACATTCAACATCTAATTCCCAATAGAATTTACTTGATAATAATCTTTTTACAAAACATTTCTTTTATCCATTCGCCGAAGTATCCATCATTAGTTCATTTTCTTTAAGTTCTACCTCTCGGAATAATAGAAAGAAAAATAATGCAAGATTTACCAAGATCAATTCGTAGCCTCGGTAGCGCAGTCGGCAGCGCGTCAGTCTCATAATCACTCAAATGGAGTAATCTGGAGGTCGTGAGTACGATCCTCACTCGGGGCATTTCGTTTTGAAGTACATTCAACATCTAATTCCCAATAGAATTTACTTGATAATAATCTTTTTACAAAACATTTCTTTTCTCCATTCTCCGAAGTATCCATCATTAGTTCATTTTTTTTAAAGTTCTACCTCTCGGAATAATGGAAATAAAAATAATGCAAGATTTACCAAGATCAATTCGTAGCCTCGGCAGCGCGTCAGTGTCATAATCCCTCAAATGTAGTAATCTGGAGGTCGTGAGTTCGATCCTCACTCGGGGCATTTCGTTTTGAAGTACATTGAACACCTAATTCCCAATAGAATTTACTTGATAAGAATCTTATTACAAAACTTTTCTTTTCTCCATTCGCCGAAGTATCCATCATTAGTTCATTTTCTTAAATTCTACCGCTCGGAATAATGGAAATAAAAATAATGCAAGATTTACCAAGATCAATTCGTAGCCTCGGTAGCGCTGTCGGCAGCGCGTCAGTCTCATAATCACTCAAATGGAGTAATCTGGAGGTCGTGAGTTCGATCCTCACTCGGGGCATTTCGTTTTGAAGTACATTCAACATCTAATTCCCAATAGATTTTACTTGATAAGAATCATATTACAAAACTTTACTTTTCTCCATTCGCCGTAGTATCCATCATTAGTTTATTTTCCTTATGTTCTACCTCTCGGAATAATGGAAAGAAAAATAATGCAAGATTTACCAAGATCAATTCGTAGCCTCGGTAGCGCAGTCGCCAGCGCGTCAGTCTCATAATCTCTCAAATGAGTAATCTGGAGGTCGTGAGTTCGATCCTCACTCGGGGCATTTCGTTTTGAAGTACATTCAACATCTAATTCCCAATAGATTTTACTTGATAAGAATCATATTACAAAAAACTTTACTTTTCTCCATTCGCCGTAGTATCCATCATTAGTTTATTTTCCGTATGTTCTACCTCTCGGAATAATGGAAAGAAAAATAATGCAAGATTTACCAAGATCAATTCGTAGTCTCGGTAGCGCAGTCGGCAGCGCGTCAGTCTCATAATCTCTCAAATGGAGTAATCTGGAGGTCTTGAGTTCGATCCTCACTCGGGGGATTTCGTTTTGAAGTACATTCAACATCTAATTCCCAATAGAATTTACTTGATAATAATCTTTTTGCAAAACATTTCTTTTCTCCATTCGCCGAAGAATCCATCATTAGTTCATTTTCCTTAACTTCTACCTCTCGGAATAATGGAAATAAAAATAATGAAAGATTTACCAATATCAATTCGTAGCCTCGGTAGCGCAGTCGGCAGCGCGTCAGTCTCATAATCACTCAAATGGAGTAATCTGGAGGTCGTGAGTTCGATCCTCACTCGGGGCATTTCGTTTTGAAGTACATTCAACATCTAATTCCAAATAGATTTTACTTGATAAGAATCATATTACAAAACTTTACTTTTCTCCATTCGCCGTAGTATCCATCATTAGTTTATTTTCCTTATGTTCTACCTCTCGGAATAATGGAAAGAAAAATAATGCAAGATTTACCAAGATCAATTCGTAGCCTCGGTAGCGCAGTCGGCAGCGCGTCAGTCTCATAATCTCTCAAATGGAGTAATCTGGAGGTCGTGAGTTCGATCCTCACTCGGGGCATTTCGTTTTGAAGTACATTCAACATCTAATTCCCACTAGATTTTACTTGATAAGAATCATATTATAAAACTTTACTTTTCTCCATTCGCCGTAGTATCCATCATTAGTTTATTTTCCTTATGTTCTATCTCTCGGAATAATGGAAAGAAAAATAATGCAAGATTTACCAAGATCCATTCGTAGCCTCGGTAGCGCAGTCGCCAGCGCGTCAGTCTCATAATCTCTCAAATGAGTAATCTGGAGGTCGTGAGTTCGATCCTCACTCGGGGCATTTCGTTTTGAAGTACATTCAACATCTAATTCCCAATAGATTTTACTTGATAAGAATCATATTACAAAAAACTTTACTTTTCTCCATTCGCCGTAGTATCCATCATTAGTTTATTTTCCGTATGTTCCACCTCTCGGAATAATGGAAAGAAAAATAATGCAAGATTTACCAAGATCAATTCGTAGTCTCGGTAGCGCAGTCGGCAGCGCGTCAGTCTCATAATCACTCAAATGGAGTCATCTGGAGGTCGTGAGCTCGATCCTCACTCGGGGCAGTTCGTTTTGAAGTACATACAACATCTAATTCCCAATAGAATTTACTTGATAATAATCTTTTTACAAAATGTTTCTTTTCACCTTTCGCCGAAGTATCCATCATTAGTTCATTTTCCTTAACTTCTACCTCTCGGAATAATGGAAATAAAAATAATGCAAGATTTACCAAGATCAATTCGTAGCCTCGGTATCGCAGTCGGCAGCGCGTCAGTCTCATAATCACTCAAATGGAGTAATCTGGAGGTCGTGAGTTCGATCCTCACTCGGGGCATTTCGTTTTGAAGTACATTCAACACCTAATTCCCAATAGAATTTACTTGATAAGAATCTTATTACAAAACTTTTCTTTTCTCCATTCTCCGAAGTATCCATCATTAGTTCATTTTTTTTAAGTTCTACCTCTCGGAATAATAGAAAGAAAAGTAATGCAAGATTTACCAAGATCAATTCGTAGCCTCGGTAGCGCAGTCGGCAGCGCGTCAGTCTCATAATCACTCAAATGGAGTAATCTGGAGGTCGTGAGTTCGATCCTCACTCGGGGCATTTCGTTTTGAAGTACATTAAACATCTAATTCCCAATAGAATTTACTTGATAATAATCTTTTTACAAAACATTTCTTTTATCCATTCGCCGAAGTATCCATCATTAGTTCATTTTCATTAACTTCTACCTCTCGGAATAATGGAAATAAAAATAATGCAAGATTTACCAAGATCAATTCGTAGCCTCGGTATCGCAGTCGGCAGCGCGTCAGTCTCATAATCACTCAAATGGAGTAATCTGGAGGTCGTGAGTTCGGTCCTCACTTGGGGCATTTCGTTTTGAAGTACATTCAACACCTAATTCCCAATAGAATTTACTTGATAAGAATCTTATTACAAAACTTTTCTTTTCTCCATTCGCCGAAGTATCCATCATTAGTTCATTTTCTTTAAGTTCTACCTCTCGGAATAATAGAAAGAAAAATAATGCAAGATTTACCAAGATCAATTCGTAGCCTCGGTAGCGCAGTCGGCAGCGCGTCAGTCTCATAATCACTCAAATGGAGTAATCTGGAGGTCGTGAGTACGATCCTCACTCGGGGCATTTCGTTTTGAAGTACCTTCAACACCTAATTCCCAATAGAATTTACTTGATAAGAATCTTATTACAAAACTTTTATTTTCTCCATTCTCCGAAGTATCCATCATTAGTTAATTTTTTTAAGTTCTACCTCTCGGAATAATGGAAAGAAAAATAATGCAAGATTTACCAAGATTAATTCGTAGCCTCGGTAGCGCAGTCGGTAGCGCGTCAGTGTCATAGTCCCTCAAATGAAGTAATCTGGATGTCGTGAGTTCGATCCTCACTCGGGGCATTTCGTATTGAAGTACATTCAACATCTAATTCCCAATAGAATTTACTTGATAAGAATCTTATAACAAAACTTTTCTTTTCTCCATTCGCCGAAGTATCCATCATTAGTTCATTTTCCTTAACTTCTACCTCTCAGAATAATGGAAATAAAAATAATGCAAGATTTACCAAGATCAATTCGTAGCCTCGGTAGCGCAGTCGGCAGCGCGTCAGTCTCATAATCACTCAAATGGAGTAATCTGGAGGTCGTGAGTTCGATCCTCGCTCGGGGCATTTCGTTTTGAAGTACATTCAACATCTAATTCCCAATAGATTTTACTTGATAAGAATCATATTATAAAACTTTTCTTTCCTCCATTCGCCGAAGTATCCATCATTAGTTCATTTTCCTTAACTTCTACCTCTCGGAATAATGGAAATAAAAATAATGCAAGATTTACCAAGATCAATTCGTAGCCTCGGCAGCGCGTCAGTGTCATAATCCCTCAAATGTAGTAATCTGAAGGTCGTGAGTTCGATCCTCACTCGGGGCATTTCGTTTTAAAGTACATTCAACATCTAATTCCCAATAGAATTTACTTGATAAGAATCTTATAACAAAACTTTTCTTTTCTCCATTCGCCGAAGTATCCATCATTAGTTCATTTTCCTTAACTTCTACCTCTCTTAATAATGGAAAGAAATATAATTCAAGATTTACCAAGCTCAATTCGTAGCCTCGGTAGCGCAGTCGGCAGCGCGTCAGTCTCATAATCACTCTAATGGAGTAATCTGGAGGTCGTGAGTTCGATCCTCACTCGGGGTATTTCGTTTTGAAGTACATGCAATATCTAATTCGCAATAGATTTTACTTGATAAGAATCATATTACAAAAAACTTTACTTTTCTCCATTCGCCGTAGTATCCATCATTAGTTTATTTTCCTTAAGTTCTACCTCTCGTAATAATGGAAAGAAAAATAATGCATGATTTACCAAGATCAATTCGTAGCCTCGGTAGCGCAGTCGCAGCGCGTCAGTCTCATAATCACTCAAATGGAGTAATCTGGAGGTCGTGAGTTCGATCCTCTCTCGGGGCATTTCGTTTTGAAGTACATTCAACAATTAATTCCCAATAGAATTTACTTAAGAATCTTATTATAAAATTTCCTTTTCTCCATTCTCCGAAGTATGCATCATTAGTTCATTTTCTTTAAGTTCTACCTCTCGGTATAATGGAAAAAAAATAATGCAGGATTTTCCAAGATCAATTCGTAGCCTCGGTAGCGCAGTCGGCAGCGCGTCAGTCTCATAATCATTCAAATGGAGTAATCTGGAGGTCGTGAGTTCGATCCTTACTCGGGGTATTTCGTTTTGAAGTACATTGAACATCTAAATCCCAATAGAATTTACTTGATAAGAATCTTATTACAAAACTTTTATTTTCTCCATTCGCCGAAGAATCCATCATTAGTTCATTTTCTTTAACTTCTACCTCTCGGAATAATGGAAAGAAAAATAATGCAATATTTGCCAAGATGAAGTCGTAGCCTCGGTAGCGCAGTCGGCAGCGCGTCTGTCTCATAATCACTCAAATAGAGTAATCTGGAGGTCGTGAGTTGGATCCTCACTCGGGGCATTTCATTTTGAAGTACATTCAACATCTAAATCCCAATAGAATTTACTTGATAAGAATCTTATTACAAAACATTTCATTTCTCCATTCGCCGAAGTATCCATCATTAGTTCATTTTCTTTAACTTCTACCTCTCGGAATTATGGAAAGAAAAATAATGCAAGATTTACCAAGATCAATTCGTAGCCTCGGTAGCGTAGTCGGCAGCTCGTCAGTCTCATAAACACTCAAATGGAGTAATCTGGAGGTCGTGAGTTCGATCCTCACTCGGGGTATTTCTATTTGAAGTACATTCAACATCTAATACCCAATAGATTTTACTTGATAAGATTCATATTACAAAACTTTACTTTTCTCCATACGCCGTAGTATCCATCATTAGTTCATTTTCCTTACCTTCTACCTCTCGGAATAATGGAAATAAAAATAATGAAAGATTTACCAATATCAATTCGTAGCCTCGGTAGCGCAGTCGGCAGCGCGTCAGTCTCATAATCACTCAAATGGAGTAATCTGGAGGTCGTGAGCTCGATCCTCAATCAGGGCATTTCGTTTTGAAGTACATTCAACATCTAATTCCCAATAGAATTTACTTGATAATAATCTTTTTACAAAACGTTTCTTTTCACCATTCGCCGAAGTATCCATCATTAATTCATTTTCCTTAACTTCTACCTCTCGGAATAATGGAAATAAAAATAATGCAAGATTTACCAAGATCAATTCGTAGCTTCGGTAGCGCAGTCGGCAGGGCGTCAGTCTCATAGTCACTCAAATGGAGTAATCTGGAGGTCGTGTGTTCGATCTTCACTCGGGGCATTTCGTTTTGAAGTACATTCAACACCTAATTCCCAATAGAATTTACTTGAAAAGAATCTTATTACAAAACTTTTCTTTTCTCCATTCGCCGAAGTATCCATCATTAGTTCATTTTCTTTAAGTTCTACCTCTCGGAATAATGGAAATAAATATAATGCAAGATTTACCAAGATCAATTCGTAGCCTCGGTAGCGCAGTCGGCAGCGCGCCAGTCTCATAATCCCTCAAATGCAGTAATCTGGAGGTCGTGAGTTCGATCCTCACTCGGGGCATTTCGTTTTGAAGTACATTCAACACATAATTCCCAATAGAAAATTTACTTGATAAGAATCTTATTACAAAACCTTTCTTTTCTCCATTCGCCGAAGTATCCATCATTAGTTCATTTTCCTTAACTTCTACCTCTCGGAATAATGGAAATAAAAATAATGCAAGATTTACCAAGATCAATTCGTAGCCTCGGTAGCGCAGTCGGCAGCGCGTCAATCTCATAATCACTCAAATGGAGTAATCTGGAGGTCGTGAGTTCGATCCTCACTCGGGGCATTTCGTTTTGAAATACATTCAACATCTAATTCCCAATAGAATTTACTTGATAATAATCTTTTTACAAAACATTTCTTTTCTCCATTCTCCGAAGTATCCATCATTAGTTCATTTTCCTTAACTTCTACCTCTCGGAATAATGGAAATAAAAATAATGCAAGATTTACCAAGATCAATTCGTAGCCTCGGCAGCGCGTCAGTGTCATAATCCCTCAAATGTAGTAATCTGGAGGTCGTGAGTTCGATCCTCACTCGGGGCATTTCGTTTTAAAGTACATTCAACATCTAATTCCCAATAGAATTTACATGATAATAATCTTTTTACATAACATTTCTTTTCTCCATTCTCCGAAGTATCCATCATTAATTCATTTTTTTAAGTTCTACCTCTCGGAATAATGGAAAGAAAAATAATGCAAGATTTACCAAGATTAATTCGTAGCCTCGGAAGCGCAGTCGGCAGCGCGCCAATCTCATAATCCCTCAAATGTAGTAATCTGGAGGTCGTGAGTTCGATCCTCACTCGGGGCATTTCGTTTTGAAGTACATTCAACACCTAATTCCCAATAGAATTTACTTGATAAGAATCTTATTACAAAACTTTTCTTTTCTCCATTCGCCGAAGTATCCATCATTAGTTCATTTTCTTAAATTCTACCTCTCGGAATAATGGAAAGAAAAATAATGCAAGATTTACCAAGATGAAGTCGTAGCCTCGGTAGCGCAGTCGGCAGCGCGTCAGTCTCATAAACACTCAAATGGAGTAATCTGGAGGTCGTGACTTCGATCCTCACTCGGGGCATTTCGTATTGAAGTACATTCTACACCTAATTCCCAATAGAATTTACTTGATAAGAATCTTATTACAAAACTTTTCTTTTCTCCATTCGCCGAAGAATCCATCATTAGTTCATTTTCTTTAAGTTCTTCCTCACGGAATAAAGGAAAGAAATATAATGCAAGATTTACCAAGATCAATAAGTAACCTCGGCAGCGCGTTAGTCTCATAATCACTCAAATGGAGTAATCTGGAGGTCGTGATTTCGATCCTCACTCGGGGCATTTCGTTTTGAAGTACATTCTACACCTAATTCCCAATAGAATTTACTTGATAAGAATCTTATTACAAAACTTTTCATTTCTCCATTCGCCGAAGTATCCATCATTAGTTCATTTTCTTTCAGTTCTAAATCTCGGAATAATGGAAAGAAAAATAATGCAAGATTTATCAAGATCAATTCGTAGCCTCGGTAGCGCAGTCGGCAGCGCGTCAGTCTCATAATCCCTCAAATGGAGTAATCTGGAGGTCGTGAGCTCGATCCTCACTCGGGGTATTTCTTTTTGAAGTACATTCAACATCTAATTCCCAATAGATTTTACTTGATAAGATTCATATTACAAAACTTTACTTTTCTCCATACGCCGTAGTATCCATCATTAGTTTATTTTCCTTATGTTCTACCTCTCTTAATAATGGAAAGAAAAATAATTCAAGATTTACCAAGCTCAATTCGTAGCCTCGGTAGCGCAGTCGGCAGCGCGTCAGTCTCATAATCACTCAAATGGAGTAATCTGGAGGTCGTGAGTTCGATCCTCACTCGGGGTATTTCTTTTTGAAGTACATTCAACATCTAATTCCCAATAGATTTTACTTGATAAGATTCATATTACAAAACTTTACTTTTCTCCATACGCCGTAGTATCCATCATTAGTTTATTTTCCTTATGTTCTACCTCTCTTAATAATGGAAAGAAAAATAATTCAAGATTTACCAAGATCAATTCGTAGCCTCGGTAGCGCAGTCGCAGCGCGTCAGTCTCATAATCATTCAAATGGAGTAATCTGGAGGTCGTGAGTTCGATCCTCACTCGGGGCATTTCGTTTTGAAGTACATTCAACACTTAATTCCCAATAGAATTTACTTAAGAATCTTATTACAAAATTTTCTTTTCTCCATTCGCCGAAGAATCCATCATTAGTTCATTTTCTTTAAGTTCTACCTCTCGGAATTATGGAAAGAAAAATAATGCAAGATTTACCAATCTCAATTCGTAGCCTCGGTAGCGCAGTCGGCAGCGCGTCAGTCTCATAATCACTCAAATGGAGTAATCTGGAGGTCGTGATTTCGATCCTCACTCGGGGCATTTCGTTTTGAAGTACATTCTACACCTAATTCCCAATAGAATTTACTTGATAAGAATCTTATTACAAAACTTTTCTTTTCTCCATTCGCCGAAGAATCCATCATTAGTTCATTTTCTTTAACTTCTACCTCTCGGAATAATGGAAAGAAAAATAATGCAAGATTTGCCAAGATGAAGTCGTAGCCTCGGTAGCGCAGTCGGCAGCGCGTCAGTCTCATAATCACTCAAATGGAGTAATCTGGAGGTCGTGAGTTCGATCCTCACTCGGGGCATTTCATTTTGAAGTACATTCAACATCTAAATACCAATAGAATTTACTTGATAAGAATCTTATTACAAAACATTTCATTTCTCCATTCGCCGAAGTATCCATCATTAGTTCATTTTCTTTAACTTCTACCTCTCGGAATTATGGAAAGAAAAATAATGCAAGATTTACCAAGATCAATTCGTAGCCTCGGTAGCGCAGTCGGCAGCTCGTCAGTCTCATAAACACTCAAATGGAGTAATCTGGAGGTCGTGAGTTCGATCCTCACTCGGGGTATTTCTTTTTGAAGTACATTCAACATCTAATACCCAATAGATTTTACTTGATAAGATTCATATTACAAAACTTTACTTTTCTCCATACGCCGTAGTATCCATCATTAGTTTATTTTCCTTATGTTCTACCTCTCTTAATAATGGAAAGAAAAATAATTCAAGATTTACCAAGCTCAATTCGTAGCCTCGGTAGCGCAGTCGGCAGCGCGTCAGTCTCATAATCACTCAAATGGAGTAATCTGGAGGTCGTGAGTTCGATCCTCACTCGGGGTATTTCGTTTTGAAGTACATGCAATATCTAATTCCCAATAGAATTTACTTGATAAAAATCTTATTACAAAACATTTCTTTTCTCCATTCGCCGAAGTATCCATCATTAGTTCATTTTTTTAACTTCTACCTCTCGGAATTATGGAAAGAAAAATAATGCAAGATTTACCAAGCTCAATTCGTAGCCCTGGTAGCGCAGTCGGCAGCGCGTCAGTCTCATAAACACTCAAATGGAGTAATCTGGAGGTCGTGACTTCGATCCTCACTCGGGGCATTTCCTATTGAAGTACATTCTACACCTAATTCCCAATAGAATTTACTTGATAAGAATCTTATTACAAAACTTTTCTTTTCTCCATTCGCCGAAGAATCCATCATTAGTTCATTTTCTTTAAGTTCTACCTCTCGTAATAATGGAAAGAAAAATAATGCATGATTTTCCAAGATCAATTCGTAGCCTCTGTAGAACAGTCGCAGCGCGTCAGTCTCATAATCAGTCAAATGGAGTAATCTGGAGGTCGTGAGTTCGATCCTCACTCGGGGCATTTCGTTTTGAAGTACATTCAACACCTAATTCCCAATAGAATTTACTTGATAATAATCTTTTTACAAAACTTTTATTTTCTCCATTCTCCGAAGTATCCATCATTAGTTCATTTTTTTAAAGTTCTACCTCTCGGAATAATGGAAATAAAAATAATGCAAGATTTACCAAGGTCAATTCGTAGCCTCGGCTGTGCGTCAGTCTTTTAATCACTCAAATTGAGTAATCTGGAGGTCGTGAGTTCGATCCTCACTCGGGGCATTTCGTTTTGAAGTACATTCTACACCTAATTCCCAATAGAATTTACTTGATAAGAATCTTATTACAAAACTTTTCTTTTCTCCATTCGCCGAAGAATCCATCATTAGTTCATTTTCTTTAAGTTCTACCTCTCGTAATAATGGAAAGAGAAATAATGCATGATTTTCCAAGATCAATTCGTAGCCTCTGTAGAACAGTCGCAGCGCGTCAGTCTCATAATCACTCAAATGGAGTAATCTGGAGGTCGTGAGTTCGATCCTCACTCGGGGCATTTCGTTTTGAAGTACATTCAACACCTAATTCCCAATAGAATTTACTTGATAAGAATCTTATTACAAAACTTTTCTTTTCTCCATTCGCCGAAGTATCCATCATTAGTTCATGTTCCTTTAGTTCTACCTCTCGGAATTATGGAAAGAAAAATAATGCAAGATTTACCAAGCTCATTTCGTAGCCTCGGTAGCGCAGTCGGCAGCGCGTCAGTCTCATAAACACTCAAATGGATTAATCTGGAGGTCGAGAGTTCGATCCTCACTTGGGGCATTTCGTTTTAAAGTACATTCTACACCTAATTCCCAATAGAATTTACTTGAGAATAATCTTATTACAAAACTTTTCTTTTCTCCATACGCCGTAGTATCCATCATTAGTTTATTTTCCTTAAGTTCTACCTCTCGTAATAATGGAAAGAAAAATAATGCATGATTTACCAAGATCAATTCGTAGCCTCGGTAGCGCAGTCGGATAATCCCTCAAATGGAGTAATCTGGAGGTCGTGGGCTCGATCCTCACTCGGGGCATTTCGTTTTGAAGTACATTCATCATCTAATTCCCAATAGATTTTACTTGATAAGAATCATATTACAAAACTTTACTTTTCTCCATACGCCGTAGTATCCATCATTAGTTTATTTTCCTTAAGTTCTACCTCTCGTATTAATGGAAAGAAAAATAATGCATGATTTACCAAGATCAATTCGTAGCCTCGGTAGCGCAGTCGCAGCGCGTCAGTCTCATAATCACTCAAATGGAGTAATCTGGAGGTCGTGAGTTCGATCCTCACTCGGGGCATTTCGTTTTGAAGTACATTCAACACCTAATTCCCAATAGAATTTACTTGATAAGAATCTTATTACAAAAATTTCTTTTCTCCATTCTCCGAAGTATCCATCATTAGTTCATTTTCTTTAAGTTCTACGTCTCTTAATAATGGAAAGAAAAATAATTCAAGATTTACCAATCTCAATTCGTAGCCTCGGTAGCGCAGTCGGCAGCGCGTCAGTCTCATAATCACTCAAATGGAGTAATCTGGAGGTCGTGAGTTCGATCCTCACTCGGGGTATTTCGTTTTGAAGTACATGCAATATCTAATTCCCAATAGATTTTACTTGATAAGAATCATATTACAAAAAACTTTACTTTTCTCCTTTCGCCGTAGTATCCATCATTAGTTTATTTTCCTTAAGTTCTACCTCTCGTAATAATGGAAAGAAAAATAATGCATGATTTACCAAGATCAATTCGTAGCCTCGGTAGCGCAGTCGCAGCGCGTCAGTCTCATAATCATTCAAATGGAGTAATCTGGAGGTCGTGAGTTCGATCCTCACTCGGGGCATTTCGTTTTGAAGTACATTCAACACTTAATTCCCAATAGAATTTACTTAAGAATCTTATTACAAAATTTTCTTTTCTCCATTCGCCGAAGTATCCATCATTAGTTCATTTACTTTAACTTCTACCTCTCGGAATTATGAAAAGAAAATAATGCAAGATTTACCAAGCTCAATTCGTAGCCTCGGTAGCGCAGTCGGCAGCGCGTCAGTCTCATAAACACTCAAATGGAGTAATCTGGAGGTCGTGATTTCGATCCTCACTCGGGGCATTTCGTATTGAAGTACATTCTACACCTAATTCCCAATAGAATTTACTTGATAAGAATCTTATTACAAAACTTTTCTTTTCTCCATTCGCCGAAGAATCCATCATTAGTTCATTTTCTTTAACTTCTACCTCTCGGAATAATGGAAAGAAAAATAATGCAAGATTTACCAAGATGAAGTCGTAGCCTCGGTAGCGCAGTCGGCAGCGCGTCAGTCTCATAAACACTCAAATGGAGTAATCTGGAGGTCGTGACTTCGATCCTCACTCGGGGCATTTCGTATTGAAGTACATTCTACACCTAATTCCCAATAGAATTTACTTGATAAGAATCTTATTACAAAACTTTTCTTTTCTCCATTCGCCGAAGAATCCATCATTAGTTCATTTTCTTTAAGTTCTTCCTCACGGAATAAAGGAAAGAAATATAATGCAAGATTTACCAAGATCAATATGTAACCTCGGCAGCGCGTTAGTCTCATAATCACTCAAATGGAGTAATCTGGAGGTCGTGATTTCGATCCTCACTCGGGGCATTTCGTTTTGAAGTACATTCAACACCTAATTCCCAATAGAATTTACTTGATAAGAATCTTATTACAAAACTTTTCTTTTCTCCATTCTCCGAAGTATCCATCATTAGTTCATTTTTTTTAAGTTCTACCTCTCGGAATAATAGAAAGAAAAGTAATGCAAGATTTACCAAGATCAATTCGTAGCCTCGATAGCGCAGTCGGCAGCGCGTCAGTCTCATAATCACTCAAATGGAGTAATCTGGAGGTCGTGAGTTCGATCCTCACTCGGGGCATTTCGTTTTGAAGTACATTAAACATCTAATTCCCAATAGAATTTACTTGATAATAATCTTTTTACAAAACATTTCTTTTATCCATTCGCCGAAGTATCCATCATTAGTTCATTTTCCTTAACTTCTACCTCTCGGAATAATGGAAATAAAAATAATGCAAGATTTACCAAGATCAATTCGTAGCCTCGGTATCGCAGTCGGCAGCGCGTCAGTCTCATAATCACTCAAATGGAGTAATCTGGAGGTCGTGAGTTCGGTCCTCACTTGGGGCATTTCGTTTTGAAGTACATTCAACACCTAATTCCCAATAGAATTTACTTGATAAGAATCTTATTACAAAACTTTTCTTTTCTCCATTCGCCGAAGTATCCATCATTAGTTCATTTTCTTTAAGTTCTACCTCTCGGAATAATAGAAAGAAAAATAATGCAAGATTTACCAAGATCAATTCGTAGCCTCGGTAGCGCAGTCGGCAGCGCGTCAGTCTCATAATCACTCAAATGGAGTAATCTGGAGGTCGTGAGTACGATCCTCACTCGGGCATTTCGTTTTGAAGTACCTTCAACACCTAATTCCCAATAGAATTTACTTGATAAGAATCTTATTACAAAACTTTTATTTTCTCCATTCTCCGAAGTATCCATCATTAGTTCATTTTTTTTTAAGTTCTACCTCTCGGAATAATGGAAAGAAAAATAATGCAAGATTTACCAAGATTAATTCGTAGCCTCGGTAGCGCAGTCGGTAGCGCGTCAGTGTCATAATCCCTCAAATGAAGTAATCTGGATGTCGTGAGTTCGATCCTCACTCGGGGCATTTCGTATTGAAGTACATTCAACATCTAATTCCCAATAGAATTTACTTGATAAGAATCTTATTACAAAACTTTTCTTTTCTCCATTCGCCGAAGTATCCATCATTAGTTCATTTTCCTTAACTTCTACCTCTCGGAATAATGGAAATAAAAATAATGCAAGATTTACCAAGATCAATTCGTAGCCTCGGTAGCGCAGTCGGCAGCGCGTCAGTCTCATAATCACTCAAATGGAGTAATCTGGAGGTCGTGAGTTCGATCCTCACTCGGGGCATTTCGTTTTGAAGTACATTCAACATCTAATTCCCAATAGATTTTACTTGATAAGAATCATATTATAAAACTTTTTTTTCCTCCATTCGCCGAAGTATCCATCATTAGTTCATTTTCCTTAACTTCTACCTCTCGGAATAATGGAAATAAAAATAATGCAAAATTTACCAAGATCAATTCGTAGCCTCGGCAGCGCGTCAGTGTCATAATCCCTCAAATGTAGTAATCTGAAGGTCGTGAGTTCGATCCTCACTCGGGGCATTTCGTTTTAAAGTACATTCAACATCTAATTCCCAATAGAATTTACTTGATAATAATCTTTTTACATAACATTTCTTTTCTCCATTCTCCGAAGTATCCATCATTAATTCATTTTTTTAAGTTCTACCTCTCGGAATAATGGAAAGAAAAATAATGCAAGATTTACCAAGATTTATTCGTAGCCTCGGAATGGCAGTCGGCAGCGCGCCAATCTCATAATCCCTCAAATGTAGTAATCTGGAGGTCGTGAGTTCGATCCTCACTCGGGGCATTTCGTTTTGAAGTACATTCAACATCTAATTCCCACTAGATTTTACTTGATAAGAATCATATTATAAAACTTTACTTTTCTCCATTCGCCGTAGTATCCATCATTAGTTTATTTTCCTTATGTTCTACCTCTCGGAATAATGGAAAGAAAAATAATGCAAGATTTACCAAGATCAATTCGTAGCCTCGGTAGCGCAGTCGCCAGCGCGTCAGTCTCATAATCTTTCAAATGAGTAATCTGGAGGTCGTGAGTTCGATCCTCACTCGGGGCATTTCGTTTTGAAGTACATTCAACATCTAATTCCCAACAGATTTTACTTGATAATAATCATATTACAAAAAACTTTACTTTTCTCCATTCGCCGTAGTATCCATCATTAGTTTATTTTCCGTATGTTCTACCTCTCGGAATAATGGAAAGAAAAATAATGCAAGATTTACCAAGATCAATTCGTAGTCTCGGTAGCGCAGTCGGCAGCGCGTCAGTCTCATAATCTCTCAAATGGAGTAATCTGGAGGCCTTGAGTTCGATCCTCACTCGGGGGATTTCGTTTTGAAGTACATTCAACATCTAATTCCCAATAGAATTTACTTGATAATAATCTTTTTACAAAACATTTCTTTTCTCCATTCGCCGAAGAATCCATCATTAGTTCATTTTCCTTAACTTCTACCTCTCGGAATAATGGAAATAAAAATAATGAAAGATTTACCAATATCAATTCGTAGCCTCGGTAGCGCAGTCGGCAGCGCGTCAGTCTCATAATCACTCAAATGGAGTAATCTGGCGGTCGTGAGTTCGATCCTCACTCGGGGCATTTCGTTTTGAAGTACATTCAACATCTAATTCCCAATAGAATTTACTTGATAATAATCTTTTTACAAAACATTTCTTTTATCCATTCGCCGAAGTATCCATCATTAGTTCATTTTCCTTAACTTCTACCTCTCGGAATAATGGAAATAAAAATAATGCAAGATTTACCAAGATCAATTCGTAGCCTCGGTATCGCAGTCGGCAGCGCGTCAGTCTCATAATCACTCATATGGAGTAATCTGGAGGTCGTGAGTTCGATCCTCACTCGGGGCATTTCGTTTTGAAGTACATTCAACATCTAATTCCCAATAGAATTTACTTGATAATAATCTTTTTACAAAACATTTCTTTTATCCATTCGCCGAAGTATCCATCATTAGTTCATTTTCTTTAAGTTCTACCTCTCGGAATAATAGAAAGAAAAATAATGCAAGATTTACCAAGATCAATTCGTAGCCTCGGTAGCGCAGTCGGCAGCGCGTCAGTCTCATAATCACTCAAATGGAGTAATCTGGAGGTCGTGAGTACGATCCTCACTCGGGGCATTTCGTTTTGAAGTACATTCAACATCTAATTCCCAATAGAATTTACTTGATAATAATCTTTTTACAAAACATTTCTTTTCTCCATTCTCCGAAGTATCCATCATTAGTTCATTTTTTTTTAAGTTCTACCTCTCGGAATAATGGAAATAAAAATAATGCAAGATTTACCAAGATCAATTCGTAGCCTCGGCAGCGCGTCAGTGTCATAATCCCTCAAATGTAGTAATCTGGAGGTCGTGAGTTCGATCCTCACTCGGGGCATTTCGTTTTGAAGTACATTGAACACCTAATTCCCAATAGAATTTACTTGATAAGAATCTTATTACAAAACTTTTCTTTTCTCCATTCGCCGAAGTATCCATCATTAGTTCATTTTCTTAAATTCTACCGCTCGGAATAATGGAAATAAAAATAATGCAAGATTTACCAAGATCAATTCGTAGCCTCGGTAGCGCTGTCGGCAGCGCGTCAGTCTCATAATCCCTCAAATGGAGTAATCTGGAGGTCGTGAGTTCGATCCTCACTCGGGGCATTTCGTTTTGAAGTACATTCAACATCTAATTCCCAATAGATTTTACTTGATAAGAATCATATTACAAAACTTTACTTTTCTCCATTCGCCGTAGTATCCATCATTAGTTTATTTTCCTTATGTTCTACCTCTCGGAATAATGGAAAGAAAAATAATGCAAGATTTACCAAGATCAATTCGTAGCCTCGGTAGCGCAGTCGCCAGCGCGTCAGTCTCATAATCTCTCAAATGAGTAATCTGGAGGTCGTGAGTTCGATCCTCACTCGGGGCATTTCGTTCTGAAGTACATTCAACATCTAATTCCCAATAGATTTTACTTGATAAGAATCATATTACAAAAAACTTTACTTTTCTCCATTCGCCGTAGTATCCATCATTAGTTTATTTTCCGTATGTTCTACCTCTCGGAATAATGGAAAGAAAAATAATGCAAGATTTACCAAGATCAATTCGTAGTCTCGGTAGCGCAGTCGGCAGCGCGTCAGTCTCATAATCTCTCAAATGGAGTAATCTGGAGGTCTTGAGTTCGTTCCTCACTCGGGGGATTTCGTTTTGAAGTACATTCAACATCTAATTCCCAATAGAATTTACTTGATAATAATCTTTTTGCAAAACATTTCTTTTCTCCATTCGCCGAAGAATCCATCATTAGTTCATTTTCCTTAACTTCTACCTCCCGGAATAATGGAAATAAAAATAATGAAAGATTTACCAATATCAATTCGTAGCCTCGGTAGCGCAGTCGGCAGCGCGTCAGTCTCATAATCACTCAAATGGAGTAATCTGGAGGTCGTGAGTTCGATCCTCACTCGGGGCATTTCGTTTTGAAGTACATTCAACATCTAATTCCAAATAGATTTTACTTGATAAGAATCATATTACAAAACTTTACTTTTCTCCATTCGCCGTAGTATCCATCATTAGTTTATATTCCTTATGTTCTATCTCTCGGAATAATGGAAAGAAAAATAATGCAAGATTTACCAAGATCCATTCGTAGCCTCGGTAGCGCAGTCGCCAGCGCGTCAGTCTCATAATCTCTCAAATGAGTAATCTGGAGGTCGTGAGTTCGATCCTCACTCGGGGCATTTCGTTTTGAAGTACATTCAACATCTAATTCCCAATAGATTTTACTTGATAAGAATCATATTACAAAAAACTTTACTTTTCTCCATTCGCCGTAGTATCCATCATTAGTTTATTTTCCGTATGTTCTACCTCTCGGAATAATGGAAAGAAAAATAATGCAAGATTTACCAAGATCAATTCGTAGTCTCGGTAGCGCAGTCGGCAGCGCGTCAGTCTCATAATCACTCAAATGGAGTCATCTGGAGGTCGTGAGCTCGATCCTCACTCGGGGCAGTTCGTTTTGAAGTACATACAACATCTAATTCCCAATAGAATTTACTTGATAATAATCTTTTTACAAAATGTTTCTTTTCACCTTTCGCCGAAGTATCCATCATTAGTTCATTTTCTTTAAGTTCTACCTCTCGGAATAATAGAAAGAAAAATAATGCAAGATTTACCAAGATCAATTCGTAGCCTCGGTAGCGCAGTCGGCAGCGCGTCAGTCTCATAATCACTCAAATGGAGTAATCTGGAGGTCGTGAGTACGATCCTCACTCGGGGCATTTCGTTTTGAAGTACATTCAACATCTAATTCCCAATAGAATTTACTTGATAATAATCTTTTTACAAAACATTTCTTTTCTCCATTCTCCGAAGTATCCATCATTAGTTCATTTTTTTTTAAGTTCTACCTCTCGGAATAATGGAAATAAAAATAATGCAAGATTTACCAAGATCAATTCGTAGCCTCGGCAGCGCGTCAGTGTCATAATCCCTCAAATGTAGTAATCTGGAGGTCGTGAGTTCGATCCTCACTCGGGGCATTTCGTTTTGAAGTACATTGAACACCTAATTCCCAATAGAATTTACTTGATAAGAATCTTATTACAAAACTTTTCTTTTCTCCATTCGCCGAAGTATCCATCATTAGTTCATTTTCTTAAATTCTACCGCTCGGAATAATGGAAATAAAAATAATGCAAGATTTACCAAGATCAATTCGTAGCCTCGGTAGCGCTGTCGGCAGCGCGTCAGTCTCATAATCTCTCAAATGGAGTAATCTGGAGGTCGTGAGTTCGATCCTCACTCGGGGCATTTCGTTTTGAAGTACATTCAACATCTAATTCCCAATAGATTTTACTTGATAAGAATCATATTACAAAACTTTACTTTTCTCCATTCGCCGTAGTATCCATCATTAGTTTATTTTCCTTATGTTCTACCTCTCGGAATAATGGAAAGAAAAATAATGCAAGATTTACCAAGATCAATTCGTAGCCTCGGTAGCGCAGTCGCCAGCGCGTCAGTCTCATAATCTCTCAAATGAGTAATCTGGAGGTCGTGAGTTCGATCCTCACTCGGGGCATTTCGTTTTGAAGTACATTCAACATCTAATTCCCAATAGATTTTACTTGATAAGAATCATATTACAAAAAACTTTACTTTTCTCCATTCGCCGTAGTATCCATCATTAGTTTATTTTCCGTATGTTCTACCTCTCGGAATAATGGAAAGAAAAATAATGCAAGATTTACCAAGATCAATTCGTAGTCTCGGTAGCGCAGTCGGCAGCGCGTCAGTCTCATAATCTCTCAAATGGAGTAATCTGGAGGTCTTGAGTTCGTTCCTCACTCGGGGGATTTCGTTTTGAAGTACATTCAACATCTAATTCCCAATAGAATTTACTTGATAATAATCTTTTTGCAAAACATTTCTTTTCTCCATTCGCCGAAGAATCCATCATTAGTTCATTTTCCTTAACTTCTACCTCCCGGAATAATGGAAATAAAAATAATGAAAGATTTACCAATATCAATTCGTAGCCTCGGTAGCGCAGTCGGCAGCGCGTCAGTCTCATAATCACTCAAATGGAGTAATCTGGAGGTCGTGAGTTCGATCCTCTCTCGGGGCATTTCGTTTTGAAGTACATTCAACATCTAATTCCAAATAGATTTTACTTGATAAGAATCATATTACAAAACTTTACTTTTCTCCATTCGCCGTAGTATCCATCATTAGTTTATTTTCCTTATGTTCTACCTCTCGGAATAATGGAAAGAAAAATAATGCAAGATTTACCAAGATCAATTCGTAGCCTCGGTAGCGCAGTCGGCAGCGCGTCAGTCTCATAATCTCTCAAATGGAGTAATCTGGAGGTCGTGAGTTCGATCCTCACTCGGGGCATTTCGTTTTGAAGTACATTCAACATCTAATTCCCACTAGATTTTACTTGATAAGAATCATATTATAAAACTTTACTTTTCTCCATTCGCCGTAGTATCCATCATTAGTTTATTTTCCTTATGTTCTATCTCTCGGAATAATGGAAAGAAAAATAATGCAAGATTTACCAAGATCCATTCGTAGCCTCGGTAGCGCAGTCGCCAGCGCGTCAGTCTCATAATCTCTCAAATGAGTAATCTGGAGGTCGTGAGTTCGATCCTCACTCGGGGCATTTCGTTTTGAAGTACATTCAACATCTAATTCCCAATAGATTTTACTTGATAAGAATCATATTACAAAAAACTTTACTTTTCTCCATTCGCCGTAGTATCCATCATTAGTTTATTTTCCGTATGTTCTACCTCTCGGAATAATGGAAAGAAAAATAATGCAAGATTTACCAAGATCAATTCGTAGCCTCGGTAGCGCAGTCGGCAGCGCGTCAGTCTCATAATCACTCAAATGGAGTCATCTGGAGGTCGTGAGCTCGATCCTCACTCGGGGCAGTTCGTTTTGAAGTACATACAACATCTAATTCCCAATAGAATTTACTTGATAATAATCTTTATACAAAATGTTTCTTTTCACCTTTCGCCGAAGTATCCATCATTAGTTCATTTTCCTTAACTTCTACCTCTCGGAATAATGGAAATAAAAATAATGCAAGATTTACCAAGATCAATTCGTAGCCTCGGTATCGCAGTCGGCAGCGCGTCAGTCTCATAATCACTCAAATGGAGTAATCTGGAGGTCGTGAGTTCGATCCTAACTCGGGGCATTTCGTTTTGAAGTACATTCAACACCTAATTCCCAATAGAATTTACTTGATAAGAATCTTATTACAAAAATTTCTTTTCTCCATTCTCCGAAGTATCCATCATTAGTTCATTTTTTTTAAGTTCTACCTCTCGGAATAATAGAAAGAAAAGTAATGCAAGATTTACCAAGATCAATTCGTAGCCTCGGTAGCGCAGTCGGCAGCGCGTCAGTCTCATAATCACTCAAATGGAGTAATCTGGAGGTCGTGAGTTCGATCCTCACTCGGGGCATTTCGTTTTGAAGTACATTAAACATCTAATTCCCAATAGAATTTACTTGATAATAATCTTTTTACAAAACATTTCTTTTATCCATTCGCCGAAGTATCCATCATTAGTTCATTTTCCTTAACTTCTACCTCTCGGAATAATGGAAATAAAAATAATGCAAGATTTACCAAGATCAATTCGTAGCCTCGGTATCGCAGTCGGCAGCGCGTCAGTCTCATAATCACTCAAATGGAGTAATCTGGAGGTCGTGAGTTCGGTCCTCACTTGGGGCATTTCGTTTTGAAGTACATTCAACACCTAATTCCCAATAGAATTTACTTGATAAGAATCTTATTACAAAACTTTTCTTTTCTCCATTCGCCGAAGTATCCATCATTAGTTCATTTTCTTTAAGTTCTACCTCTCGGAATAATAGAAAGAAAAATAATGCAAGATTTACCAAGATCAATTCGTAGCCTCGGTATCGCAGTCGGCAGCGCGTCAGTCTCATAATCACTCATATGGAGTAATCTGGAGGTCGTGAGTTCGATCCTCACTCGGGGCATTTCGTTTTGAAGTACATTCAACACCTAATTCCCAATAGAATTTACTTGATAATAATCTTTTTACAAAACATTTCTTTTATCCATTCGCCGAAGTATCCATCATTAGTTCATTTTCTTTAAGTTCTACCTCTCGGAATAATAGAAAGAAAAATAATGCAAGATTTACCAAGATCAATTCGTAGCCTCGGTAGCGCAGTCGGCAGCGCGTCAGTCTCATAATCACTCAAATGGAGTAATCTGGAGGTCGTGAGTACGATCCTCACTCGGGGCATTTCGTTTTGAAGTACATTCAACACCTAATTCCCAATAGAATTTACTTGATAAGAATCTTATTACAAAACTTTTCTTTTCTCCATTCGCCGAAGTATCCATCATTAGTTCATTTTCTTTAAGTTCTACCTCTCGGAATAATAGAAAGAAAAATAATGCAAGATTTACCAAGATCAATTCGTAGCCTCGGTATCGCAGTCGGCAGCGCGTCAGTCTCATAATCACTCATATGGAGTAATCTGGAGGTCGTGAGTTCGATCCTCACTCGGGGCATTTCGTTTTGAAGTACATTAAACATCTAATTCCCAATAGAATTTACTTGATAATAATCTTTTTACAAAACATTTCTTTTATCCATTCGCCGAAGTATCCATCATTAGTTCATTTTCCTTAACTTCTACCTCTCGGAATAATGGAAATAAAAATAATGCAAGATTTACCAAGATCAATTCGTAGCCTCGGTATCGCAGTCGGCAGCGCGTCAGTCTCATAATCACTCAAATGGAGTAATCTGGAGGTCGTGAGTTCGGTCCTCACTTGGGGCATTTCGTTTTGAAGTACATTCAACACCTAATTCCCAATAGAATTTACTTGATAAGAATCTTATTACAAAACTTTTCTTTTCTCCATTCGCCGAAGTATCCATCATTAGTTCATTTTCTTTAAGTTCTACCTCTCGGAATAATAGAAAGAAAAATAATGCAAGATTTACCAAGATCAATTCGTAGCCTCGGTATCGCAGTCGGCAGCGCGTCAGTCTCATAATCACTCATATGGAGTAATCTGGAGGTCGTGAGTTCGATCCTCACTCGGGGCATTTCGTTTTGAAGTACATTCAACATCTAATTCCCAATAGAATTTACTTGATAATAATCTTTTTACAAAACATTTCTTTTATCCATTCGCCGAAGTATCCATCATTAGTTCATTTTCTTTAAGTTCTACCTCTCGGAATAATAGAAAGAAAAATAATGCAAGATTTACCAAGATCAATTCGTAGCCTCGGTAGCGCAGTCGGCAGCGCGTTAGTCTCATAATCACTCAAATGGAGTAATCTGGAGGTCGTGAGTACGATCCTCACTCGGGGCATTTCGTTTTGAAGTACATTCAACATCTAATTCCCAATAGAATTTACTTGATAATAATCTTTTTACAAAACATTTCTTTTCTCCATTCTCCGAAGTATCCATCATTAGTTCATTTTTTTTTAAGTTCTACCTCTCGGAATAATGGAAATAAAAATAATGCAAGATTTACCAAGATCAATTCGTAGCCTCGGCAGCGCGTCAGTGTCATAATCCCTCAAATGTAGTAATCTGGAGGTCGTGAGTTCGATCCTCACTCGGGGCATTTCGTTTTGAAGTACATTGAACACCTAATTCCCAATAGAATTTACTTGATAAGAATCTTATTACAAAACTTTTCTTTTCTCCATTCGCCGAAGTATCCATCATTAGTTCATTTTCTTAAATTCTACCGCTCGGAATAATGGAAATAAAAATAATGCAAGATTTACCAAGATCAATTCGTAGCCTCGGTAGCGCTGTCGGCAGCGCGTCAGTCTCATAATCCCTCAAATGGAGTAATCTGGAGGTCGTGAGTTCGATCCTCACTCGGGGCATTTCGTTTTGAAGTACATTCAACATCTAATTCCCAATAGATTTTACTTGATAAGAATCATATTACAAAACTTTACTTTTCTCCATTCGCCGTAGTATCCATCATTAGTTTATTTTCCTTATGTTCTACCTCTCGGAATAATGGAAAGAAAAATAATGCAAGATTTACCAAGATCAATTCGTAGCCTCGGTAGCGCAGTCGCCAGCGCGTCAGTCTCATAATCTCTCAAATGAGTAATCTGGAGGTCGTGAGTTCGATCCTCACTCGGGGCATTTCGTTTTGAAGTACATTCAACATCTAATTCCCAATAGATTTTACTTGATAAGAATCATATTACAAAAAACTTTACTTTTCTCCATTCGCCGTAGTATCCATCATTAGTTTATTTTCCGTATGTTCTACCTCTCGGAATAATGGAAAGAAAAATAATGCAAGATTTACCAAGATCAATTCGTAGTCTCGGTAGCGCAGTCGGCAGCGCGTCAGTCTCATAATCTCTCAAATGGAGTAATCTGGAGGTCTTGAGTTCGTTCCTCACTCGGGGGATTTCGTTTTGAAGTACATTCAACATCTAATTCCCAATAGAATTTACTTGATAATAATCTTTTTGCAAAACATTTCTTTTCTCCATTCGCCGAAGAATCCATCATTAGTTCATTTTCCTTAACTTCTACCTCCCGGAATAATGGAAATAAAAATAATGAAAGATTTACCAATATCAATTCGTAGCCTCGGTAGCGCAGTCGGCAGCGCGTCAGTCTCATAATCACTCAAATGGAGTAATCTGGAGGTCGTGAGTTCGATCCTCTCTCGGGGCATTTCGTTTTGAAGTACATTCAACATCTAATTCCAAATAGATTTTACTTGATAAGAATCATATTACAAAACTTTACTTTTCTCCATTCGCCGTAGTATCCATCATTAGTTTATTTTCCTTATGTTCTACCTCTCGGAATAATGGAAAGAAAAATAATGCAAGATTTACCAAGATCAATTCGTAGCCTCGGTAGCGCAGTCGGCAGCGCGTCAGTCTCATAATCTCTCAAATGGAGTAATCTGGAGGTCGTGAGTTCGATCCTCACTCGGGGCATTTCGTTTTGAAGTACATTCAACATCTAATTCCCACTAGATTTTACTTGATAAGAATCATATTATAAAACTTTACTTTTCTCCATTCGCCGTAGTATCCATCATTAGTTTATTTTCCTTATGTTCTATCTCTCGGAATAATGGAAAGAAAAATAATGCAAGATTTACCAAGATCCATTCGTAGCCTCGGTAGCGCAGTCGCCAGCGCGTCAGTCTCATAATCTCTCAAATGAGTAATCTGGAGGTCGTGAGTTCGATCCTCACTCGGGGCATTTCGTTTTGAAGTACATTCAACATCTAATTCCCAATAGATTTTACTTGATAAGAATCATATTACAAAAAACTTTACTTTTCTCCATTCGCCGTAGTATCCATCATTAGTTTATTTTCCGTATGTTCTACCTCTCGGAATAATGGAAAGAAAAATAATGCAAGATTTACCAAGATCAATTCGTAGTCTCGGTAGCGCAGTCGGCAGCGCGTCAGTCTCATAATCACTCAAATGGAGTCATCTGGAGGTCGTGAGCTCGATCCTCACTCGGGGCAGTTCGTTTTGAAGTACATACAACATCTAATTCCCAATAGAATTTACTTGATAATAATCTTTATACAAAATGTTTCTTTTCACCTTTCGCCGAAGTATCCATCATTAGTTCATTTTCCTTAACTTCTACCTCTCGGAATAATGGAAATAAAAATAATGCAAGATTTACCAAGATCAATTCGTAGCCTCGGTATCGCAGTCGGCAGCGCGTCAGTCTCATAATCACTCAAATGGAGTAATCTGGAGGTCGTGAGTTCGATCCTAACTCGGGGCATTTCGTTTTGAAGTACATTCAACACCTAATTCCCAATAGAATTTACTTGATAAGAATCTTATTACAAAAATTTCTTTTCTCCATTCTCCGAAGTATCCATCATTAGTTCATTTTTTTTAAGTTCTACCTCTCGGAATAATAGAAAGAAAAGTAATGCAAGATTTACCAAGATCAATTCGTAGCCTCGGTAGCGCAGTCGGCAGCGCGTCAGTCTCATAATCACTCAAATGGAGTAATCTGGAGGTCGTGAGTTCGATCCTCACTCGGGTCATTTCGTTTTGAAGTACATTAAACATCTAATTCCCAATAGAATTTACTTGATAATAATCTTTTTACAAAACATTTCTTTTATCCATTCGCCGAAGTATCCATCATTAGTTCATTTTCCTTAACTTCTACCTCTCGGAATAATGGAAATAAAAATAATGCAAGATTTACCAAGATCAATTCGTAGCCTCGGTATCGCAGTCGGCAGCGCGTCAGTCTCATAATCACTCAAATGGAGTAATCTGGAGGTCGTGAGTTCGGTCCTCACTTGGGGCATTTCGTTTTGAAGTACATTCAACACCTAATTCCCAATAGAATTTACTTGATAAGAATCTTATTACAAAACTTTTCTTTTCTCCATTCGCCGAAGTATCCATCATTAGTTCATTTTCTTTAAGTTCTACCTCTCGGAATAATAGAAAGAAAAATAATGCAAGATTTACCAAGATCAATTCGTAGCCTCGGTATCGCAGTCGGCAGCGCGTCAGTCTCATAATCACTCATATGGAGTAATCTGGAGGTCGTGAGTTCGATCCTCACTCGGGGCATTTCGTTTTGAAGTACATTCAACATCTAATTCCCAATAGAATTTACTTGATAATAATCTTTTTACAAAACATTTCTTTTATCCATTCGCCGAAGTATCCATCATTAGTTCATTTTCTTTAAGTTCTACCTCTCGGAATAATAGAAAGAAAAATAATGCAAGATTTACCAAGATCAATTCGTAGCCTCGGTAGCGCAGTCGGCAGCGCGTCAGTCTCATAATCACTCAAATGGAGTAATCTGGAGGTCGTGAGTACGATCCTCACTCGGGGCATTTCGTTTTGAAGTACATTCAACATCTAATTCCCAATAGAATTTACTTGATAATAATCTTTTTACAAAACATTTCTTTTCTCCATTCTCCGAAGTATCCATCATTAGTTCATTTTTTTTAAAGTTCTACCTCTCGGAATAATGGAAATAAAAATAATGCAAGATTTACCAAGATCAATTCGTAGCCTCGGCAGCGCGTCAGTGTCATAATCCCTCAAATGTAGTAATCTGGAGGTCGTGAGTTCGATCCTCACTCGGGGCATTTCGTTTTGAAGTACATTGAACACCTAATTCCCAATAGAATTTACTTGATAAGAATCTTATTACAAAACTTTTCTTTTCTCCATTCGCCGAAGTATCCATCATTAGTTCATTTTCTTAAATTCTACCGCTCGGAATAATGGAAATAAAAATAATGCAAGATTTACCAAGATCAATTCGTAGCCTCGGTAGCGCTGTCGGCAGCGCGTCAGTCTCATAATCCCTCAAATGGAGTAATCTGGAGGTCGTGAGTTCGATCCTCACTCGGGGCATTTCGTTTTGAAGTACATTCAACATCTAATTCCCAATAGATTTTACTTGATAAGAATCATATTACAAAACTTTACTTTTCTCCATTCGCCGTAGTATCCATCATTAGTTTATTTTCCTTATGTTCTACCTCTCGGAATAATGGAAAGAAAAATAATGCAAGATTTACCAAGATCAATTCGTAGCCTCGGTAGCGCAGTCGCCAGCGCGTCAGTCTCATAATCTCTCAAATGAGTAATCTGGAGGTCGTGAGTTCGATCCTCACTCGGGGCATTTCGTTTTGAAGTACATTCAACATCTAATTCCCAATAGATTTTACTTGATAAGAATCATATTACAAAAAACTTTACTTTTCTCCATTCGCCGTAGTATCCATCATTAGTTTATTTTCCGTATGTTCTACCTCTCGGAATAATGGAAAGAAAAATAATGCAAGATTTACCAAGATCAATTCGTAGTCTCGGTAGCGCAGTCGGCAGCGCGTCAGTCTCATAATCTCTCAAATGGAGTAATCTGGAGGTCTTGAGTTCGATCCTCACTCGGGGGATTTCGTTTTGAAGTACATTCAACATCTAATTCCCAATAGAATTTACTTGATAATAATCTTTTTGCAAAACATTTCTTTTCTCCATTCGCCGAAGAATCCATCATTAGTTCATTTTCCTTAACTTCTACCTCCCGGAATAATGGAAATAAAAATAATGAAAGATTTACCAATATCAATTCGTAGCCTCGGTAGCGCAGTCGGCAGCGCGTCAGTCTCATAATCACTCAAATGGAGTAATCTGGAGGTCGTGAGTTCGATCCTCACTCGGGGCATTTCGTTTTGAAGTACATTCAACATCTAATTCCAAATAGATTTTACTTGATAAGAATCATATTACAAAACTTTACTTTTCTCCATTCGCCGTAGTATCCATCATTAGTTTATATTCCTTATGTTCTATCTCTCGGAATAATGGAAAGAAAAATAATGCAAGATTTACCAAGATCCATTCGTAGCCTCGGTAGCGCAGTCGCCAGCGCGTCAGTCTCATAATCTCTCAAATGAGTAATCTGGAGGTCGTGAGTTCGATCCTCACTCGGGGCATTTCGTTTTGAAGTACATTCAACATCTAATTCCCAATAGATTTTACTTGATAAGAATCATATTACAAAAAACTTTACTTTTCTCCATTCGCCGTAGTATCCATCATTAGTTTATTTTCCGTATGTTCTACCTCTCGGAATAATGGAAAGAAAAATAATGCAAGATTTACCAAGATCAATTCGTAGTCTCGGTAGCGCAGTCGGCAGCGCGTCAGTCTCATAATCACTCAAATGGAGTCATCTGGAGGTCGTGAGCTCGATCCTCACTCGGGGCAGTTCGTTTTGAAGTACATACAACATCTAATTCCCAATAGAATTTACTTGATAATAATCTTTTTACAAAATGTTTCTTTTCACCTTTCGCCGAAGTATCCATCATTAGTTCATTTTCTTTAAGTTCTACCTCTCGGAATAATAGAAAGAAAAATAATGCAAGATTTACCAAGATCAATTCGTAGCCTCGGTAGCGCAGTCGGCAGCGCGTCAGTCTCATAATCACTCAAATGGAGTAATCTGGAGGTCGTGAGTACGATCCTCACTCGGGGCATTTCGTTTTGAAGTACATTCAACATCTAATTCCCAATAGAATTTACTTGATAATAATCTTTTTACAAAACATTTCTTTTCTCCATTCTCCGAAGTATCCATCATTAGTTCATTTTTTTTTAAGTTCTACCTCTCGGAATAATGGAAATAAAAATAATGCAAGATTTACCAAGATCAATTCGTAGCCTCGGCAGCGCGTCAGTGTCATAATCCCTCAAATGTAGTAATCTGGAGGTCGTGAGTTCGATCCTCACTCGGGGCATTTCGTTTTGAAGTACATTCAACACCTAATTCCCAATAGAATTTACTTGATAAGAATCTTATTACAAAACTTTTCTTTTCTCCATTCGCCGAAGTATCCATCATTAGTTCATTTTCTTAAATTCTACCGCTCGGAATAATGGAAATAAAAATAATGCAAGATTTACCAAGATCAATTCGTAGCCTCGGTAGCGCTGTCGGCAGCGCGTCAGTCTCATAATCCCTCAAATGGAGTAATCTGGAGGTCGTGAGTTCGATCCTCACTCGGGGCATTTCGTTTTGAAGTACATTCAACATCTAATTCCCAATAGATTTTACTTGATAAGAATCATATTACAAAACTTTACTTTTCTCCATTCGCCGTAGTATCCATCATTAGTTTATTTTCCTTATGTTCTACCTCTCGGAATAATGGAAAGAAAAATAATGCAAGATTTACCAAGATCAATTCGTAGCCTCGGTAGCGCAGTCGCCAGCGCGTCAGTCTCATAATCTCTCAAATGAGTAATCTGGAGGTCGTGAGTTCGATCCTCACTCGGGGCATTTCGTTTTGAAGTACATTCAACATCTAATTCCCAATAGATTTTACTTGATAAGAATCATATTACAAAAAACTTTACTTTTCTCCATTCGCCGTAGTATCCATCATTAGTTTATTTTCCGTATGTTCTACCTCTCGGAATAATGGAAAGAAAAATAATGCAAGATTTACCAAGATCAATTCGTAGTCTCGGTAGCGCAGTCGGCAGCGCGTCAGTCTCATAATCTCTCAAATGGAGTAATCTGGAGGTCTTGAGTTCGTTCCTCACTCGGGGGATTTCGTTTTGAAGTACATTCAACATCTAATTCCCAATAGAATTTACTTGATAATAATCTTTTTGCAAAACATTTCTTTTCTCCATTCGCCGAAGAATCCATCATTAGTTCATTTTCCTTAACTTCTACCTCCCGGAATAATGGAAATAAAAATAATGAAAGATTTACCAATATCAATTCGTAGCCTCGGTAGCGCAGTCGGCAGCGCGTCAGTCTCATAATCACTCAAATGGAGTAATCTGGAGGTCGTGAGTTCGATCCTCTCTCGGGGCATTTCGTTTTGAAGTACATTCAACATCTAATTCCAAATAGATTTTACTTGATAAGAATCATATTACAAAACTTTACTTTTCTCCATTCGCCGTAGTATCCATCATTAGTTTATTTTCCTTATGTTCTACCTCTCGGAATAATGGAAAGAAAAATAATGCAAGATTTACCAAGATCAATTCGTAGCCTCGGTAGCGCAGTCGGCAGCGCGTCAGTCTCATAATCTCTCAAATGGAGTAATCTGGAGGTCGTGAGTTCGATCCTCACTCGGGGCATTTCGTTTTGAAGTACATTCAACATCTAATTCCCACTAGATTTTACTTGATAAGAATCATATTATAAAACTTTACTTTTCTCCATTCGCCGTAGTATCCATCATTAGTTTATTTTCCTTATGTTCTATCTCTCGGAATAATGGAAAGAAAAATAATGCAAGATTTACCAAGATCCATTCGTAGCCTCGGTAGCGCAGTCGCCAGCGCGTCAGTCTCATAATCTCTCAAATGAGTAATCTGGAGGTCGTGAGTTCGATCCTCACTCGGGGCATTTCGTTTTGAAGTACATTCAACATCTAATTCCCAATAGATTTTACTTGATAAGAATCATATTACAAAAAACTTTACTTTTCTCCATTCGCCGTAGTATCCATCATTAGTTTATTTTCCGTATGTTCTACCTCTCGGAATAATGGAAAGAAAAATAATGCAAGATTTTCCAAGATCAATTCGTAGTCTCGGTAGCGCAGTCGGCAGCGCGTCAGTCTCATAATCACTCAAATGGAGTAATCTGGAGGTCGTGAGCTCGATCCTCACTCGGGGCAGTTCGTTTTGAAGTACATACAACATCTAATTCCCAATAGAATTTACTTGATAATAATCTTTATACAAAATGTTTCTTTTCACCTTTCGCCGAAGTATCCATCATTAGTTCATTTTCCTTAACTTCTACCTCTCGGAATAATGGAAATAAAAATAATGCAAGATTTACCAAGATCAATTCGTAGCCTCGGTATCGCAGTCGGCAGCGCGTCAGTCTCATAATCACTCAAATGGAGTAATCTGGAGGTCGTGAGTTCGATCCTAACTCGGGGCATTTCGTTTTGAAGTACATTCAACACCTAATTCCCAATAGAATTTACTTGATAAGAATCTTATTACAAAAATTTCTTTTCTCCATTCTCCGAAGTATCCATCATTAGTTCATTTTTTTTAAGTTCTACCTCTCGGAATAATAGAAAGAAAAGTAATGCAAGATTTACCAAGATCAATTCGTAGCCTCGGTAGCGCAGTCGGCAGCGCGTCAGTCTCATAATCACTCAAATGGAGTAATCTGGAGGTCGTGAGTTCGATCCTCACTCGGGGCATTTCGTTTTGAAGTACATTCAACAACTAATTCCCAATAGAATTTACTTGATAATAATCTTTTTACAAAACATTTCTTTTATCCATTCGCCGAAGTATCCATCATTAGTTCATTTTCCTTAACTTCTACCTCTCGGAATAATGGAAATAAAAATAATGCAAGATTTACCAAGATCAATTCGTAGCCTCGGTATCGCAGTCGGCAGCGCGTCAGTCTCATAATCACTCAAATGGAGTAATCTGGAGGTCGTGAGTTCGGTCCTCACTTGGGGCATTTCGTTTTGAAGTACATTCAACACCTAATTCCCAATAGAATTTACTTGATAAGAATCTTATTACAAAACTTTTCTTTTCTCCATTCGCCGAAGTATCCATCATTAGTTCATTTTCTTTAAGTTCTACCTCTCGGAATAATAGAAAGAAAAATAATGCAAGATTTACCAAGATCAATTCGTAGCCTCGGTATCGCAGTCGGCAGCGCGTCAGTCTCATAATCACTCATATGGAGTAATCTGGAGGTCGTGAGTTCGATCCTCACTCGGGGCATTTCGTTTTGAAGTACATTCAACATCTAATTCCCAATAGAATTTACTTGATAATAATCTTTTTACAAAACATTTCTTTTATCCATTCGCCGAAGTATCCATCATTAGTTCATTTTCTTTAAGTTCTACCTCTCGGAATAATAGAAAGAAAAATAATGCAAGATTTACCAAGATCAATTCGTAGCCTCGGTAGCGCAGTCGGCAGCGCGTCAGTCTCATAATCACTCAAATGGAGTAATCTGGAGGTCGTGAGTACGATCCTCACTCGGGGCATTTCGTTTTGAAGTACATTCAACACCTAATTCCCAATAGAATTTACTTGATAAGAATCTTATTACAAAACTTTTCTTTTCTCCATTCGCCGAAGTATCCATCATTAGTTCATTTTCTTTAAGTTCTACCTCTCGGAATAATAGAAAGAAAAATAATGCAAGATTTACCAAGATCAATTCGTAGCCTCGGTATCGCAGTCGGCAGCGCGTCAGTCTCATAATCACTCATATGGAGTAATCTGGAGGTCGTGAGTTCGATCCTCACTCGGGGCATTTCGTTTTGAAGTACATTAAACATCTAATTCCCAATAGAATTTACTTGATAATAATCTTTTTACAAAACATTTCTTTTATCCATTCGCCGAAGTATCCATCATTAGTTCATTTTCCTTAACTTCTACCTCTCGGAATAATGGAAATAAAAATAATGCAAGATTTACCAAGATCAATTCGTAGCCTCGGTATCGCAGTCGGCAGCGCGTCAGTCTCATAATCACTCAAATGGAGTAATCTGGAGGTCGTGAGTTCGGTCCTCACTTGGGGCATTTCGTTTTGAAGTACATTCAACACCTAATTCCCAATAGAATTTACTTGATAAGAATCTTATTACAAAACTTTTCTTTTATCCATTCGCCGAAGTATCCATCATTAGTTCATTTTCTTTAAGTTCTACCTCTCGGAATAATGGAAAGAAAAATAATGCAAGATTTACCAAGATCAATTCGTAGCCTCGGTATCGCAGTCGGCAGCGCGTCAGTCTCATAATCACTCATATGGAGTAATCTGGAGGTCGTGAGTTCGATCCTCACTCGGGGCATTTCGTTTTGAAGTACATTCAACATCTAATTCCCAATAGAATTTACTTGATAATAATCTTTTTACAAAACATTTCTTTTCTCCATTCGCCGAAGTATCCATCATTAGTTCATTTTCTTTAAGTTCTACCTCTCGGAATAATAGAAAGAAAAATAATGCAAGATTTACCAAGATCAATTCGTAGCCTCGGTAGCGCAGTCGGCAGCGCGTTAGTCTCATAATCACTCAAATGGAGTAATCTGGAGGTCGTGAGTACGATCCTCACTCGGGGCATTTCGTTTTGAAGTACATTCAACATCTAATTCCCAATAGAATTTACTTGATAATAATCTTTTTACAAAACATTTCTTTTCTCCATTCTCCGAAGTATCCATCATTAGTTCATTTTTTTTTAAGTTCTACCTCTCGGAATAATGGAAATAAAAATAATGCAAGATTTACCAAGATCAATTCGTAGCCTCGGCAGCGCGTCAGTGTCATAATCCCTCAAATGTAGTAATCTGGAGGTCGTGAGTTCGATCCTCACTCGGGGCATTTCGTTTTGAAGTACATTCAACACCTAATTCCCAATAGAATTTACTTGATAAGAATCTTATTACAAAACTTTTCTTTTCTCCATTCGCCGAAGTATCCATCATTAGTTCATTTTCTTAAATTCTACCGCTCGGAATAATGGAAATAAAAATAATGCAAGATTTACCAAGATCAATTCGTAGCCTCGGTAGCGCTGTCGGCAGCGCGTCAGTCTCATAATCCCTCAAATGGAGTAATCTGGAGGTCGTGAGTTCGATCCTCACTCGGGGCATTTCGTTTTGAAGTACATTCAACATCTAATTCCCAATAGATTTTACTTGATAAGAATCATATTACAAAACTTTACTTTTCTCCATTCGCCGTAGTATCCATCATTAGTTTATTTTCCTTATGTTCTACCTCTCGGAATAATGGAAAGAAAAATAATGCAAGATTTACCAAGATCAATTCGTAGCCTCGGTAGCGCAGTCGCCAGCGCGTCAGTCTCATAATCTCTCAAATGAGTAATCTGGAGGTCGTGAGTTCGATCCTCACTCGGGGCATTTCGTTTTGAAGTACATTCAACATCTAATTCCCAATAGATTTTACTTGATAAGAATCATATTACAAAAAACTTTACTTTTCTCCATTCGCCGTAGTATCCATCATTAGTTTATTTTCCGTATGTTCTACCTCTCGGAATAATGGAAAGAAAAATAATGCAAGATTTACCAAGATCAATTCGTAGTCTCGGTAGCGCAGTCGGCAGCGCGTCAGTCTCATAATCTCTCAAATGGAGTAATCTGGAGGTCTTGAGTTCGTTCCTCACTCGGGGGATTTCGTTTTGAAGTACATTCAACATCTAATTCCCAATAGAATTTACTTGATAATAATCTTTTTGCAAAACATTTCTTTTCTCCATTCGCCGAAGAATCCATCATTAGTTCATTTTCCTTAACTTCTACCTCCCGGAATAATGGAAATAAAAATAATGAAAGATTTACCAATATCAATTCGTAGCCTCGGTAGCGCAGTCGGCAGCGCGTCAGTCTCATAATCACTCAAATGGAGTAATCTGGAGGTCGTGAGTTCGATCCTCTCTCGGGGCATTTCGTTTTGAAGTACATTCAACATCTAATTCCAAATAGATTTTACTTGATAAGAATCATATTACAAAACTTTACTTTTCTCCATTCGCCGTAGTATCCATCATTAGTTTATTTTCCTTATGTTCTACCTCTCGGAATAATGGAAAGAAAAATAATGCAAGATTTACCAAGATCAATTCGTAGCCTCGGTAGCGCAGTCGGCAGCGCGTCAGTCTCATAATCTCTCAAATGGAGTAATCTGGAGGTCGTGAGTTCGATCCTCACTCGGGGCATTTCGTTTTGAAGTACATTCAACATCTAATTCCCACTAGATTTTACTTGATAAGAATCATATTATAAAACTTTACTTTTCTCCATTCGCCGTAGTATCCATCATTAGTTTATTTTCCTTATGTTCTATCTCTCGGAATAATGGAAAGAAAAATAATGCAAGATTTACCAAGATCCATTCGTAGCCTCGGTAGCGCAGTCGCCAGCGCGTCAGTCTCATAATCTCTCAAATGAGTAATCTGGAGGTCGTGAGTTCGATCCTCACTCGGGGCATTTCGTTTTGAAGTACATTCAACATCTAATTCCCAATAGATTTTACTTGATAAGAATCATATTACAAAAAACTTTACTTTTCTCCATTCGCCGTAGTATCCATCATTAGTTTATTTTCCGTATGTTCTACCTCTCGGAATAATGGAAAGAAAAATAATGCAAGATTTACCAAGATCAATTCGTAGTCTCGGTAGCGCAGTCGGCAGCGCGTCAGTCTCATAATCACTCAAATGGAGTCATCTGGAGGTCGTGAGCTCGATCCTCACTCGGGGCAGTTCGTTTTGAAGTACATACAACATCTAATTCCCAATAGAATTTACTTGATAATAATCTTTATACAAAATGTTTCTTTTCACCTTTCGCCGAAGTATCCATCATTAGTTCATTTTCCTTAACTTCTACCTCTCGGAATAATGGAAATAAAAATAATGCAAGATTTACCAAGATCAATTCGTAGCCTCGGTATCGCAGTCGGCAGCGCGTCAGTCTCATAATCACTCAAATGGAGTAATCTGGAGGTCGTGAGTTCGATCCTAACTCGGGGCATTTCGTTTTGAAGTACATTCAACACCTAATTCCCAATAGAATTTACTTGATAAGAATCTTATTACAAAAATTTCTTTTCTCCATTCTCCGAAGTATCCATCATTAGTTCATTTTTTTTAAGTTCTACCTCTCGGAATAATAGAAAGAAAAGTAATGCAAGATTTACCAAGATCAATTCGTAGCCTCGGTAGCGCAGTCGGCAGCGCGTCAGTCTCATAATCACTCAAATGGAGTAATCTGGAGGTCGTGAGTTCGATCCTCACTCGGGGCATTTCGTTTTGAAGTACATTAAACATCTAATTCCCAATAGAATTTACTTGATAATAATCTTTTTACAAAACATTTCTTTTATCCATTCGCCGAAGTATCCATCATTAGTTCATTTTCCTTAACTTCTACCTCTCGGAATAATGGAAATAAAAATAATGCAAGATTTACCAAGATCAATTCGTAGCCTCGGTAGCGCAGTCGGCAGCGCGTCAGTCTCATAATCACTCAAATGGAGTAATCTGGAGGTCGTGAGTTCGGTCCTCACTTGGGGCATTTCGTTTTGAAGTACATTCAACACCTAATTCCCAATAGAATTTACTTGATAAGAATCTTATTACAAAACTTTTCTTTTCTCCATTCGCCGAAGTATCCATCATTAGTTCATTTTCTTTAAGTTCTACCTCTCGGAATAATAGAAAGAAAAATAATGCAAGATTTACCAAGATCAATTCGTAGCCTCGGTATCGCAGTCGGCAGCGCGTCAGTCTCATAATCACTCAAATGGAGTAATCTGGAGGTCGTGAGTTCGATCCTCACTCGGGGCATTTCGTTTTGAAGTACATTCAACATCTAATTCCCAATAGAATTTACTTGATAATAATCTTTTTACAAAACATTTCTTTTATCCATTCGCCGAAGTATCCATCATTAGTTCATTTTCTTTAAGTTCTACCTCTCGGAATAATAGAAAGAAAAATAATGCAAGATTTACCAAGATCAATTCGTAGCCTCGGTAGCGCAGTCGGCAGCGCGTCAGTCTCATAATCACTCAAATGGAGTAATGTGGAGGTCGTGAGTACGATCCTCACTCGGGGCATTTCGTTTTGAAGTACATTCAACATCTAATTCCCAATAGAATTTACTTGATAATAATCTTTTTACAAAACATTTCTTTTCTCCATTCTCCGAAGTATCCATCATTAGTTCATTTTTTTTAAAGTTCTACCTCTCGGAATAATGGAAATAAAAATAATGCAAGATTTACCAAGATCAATTCGTAGCCTCGGCAGCGCGTCAGTGTCATAATCCCTCAAATGTAGTAATCTGGAGGTCGTGAGTTCGATCCTCACTCGGGGCATTTCGTTTTGAAGTACATTGAACACCTAATTCCCAATAGAATTTACTTGATAAGAATCTTATTACAAAACTTTTCTTTTCTCCATTCGCCGAAGTATCCATCATTAGTTCATTTTCTTAAATTCTACCGCTCGGAATAATGGAAATAAAAATAATGCAAGATTTACCAAGATCAATTCGTAGCCTCGGTAGCGCTGTCGGCAGCGCGTCAGTCTCATAATCCCTCAAATGGAGTAATCTGGAGGTCGTGAGTTCGATCCTCACTCGGGGCATTTCGTTTTGAAGTACATTCAACATCTAATTCCCAATAGATTTTACTTGATAAGAATCATATTACAAAACTTTACTTTTCTCCATTCGCCGTAGTATCCATCATTAGTTTATTTTCCTTATGTTCTACCTCTCGGAATAATGGAAAGAAAAATAATGCAAGATTTACCAAGATCAATTCGTAGCCTCGGTAGCGCAGTCGCCAGCGCGTCAGTCTCATAATCTCTCAAATGAGTAATCTGGAGGTCGTGAGTTCGATCCTCACTCGGGGCATTTCGTTTTGAAGTACATTCAACATCTAATTCCCAATAGATTTTACTTGATAAGAATCATATTACAAAAAACTTTACTTTTCTCCATTCGCCGTAGTATCCATCATTAGTTTATTTTCCGTATGTTCTACCTCTCGGAATAATGGAAAGAAAAATAATGCAAGATTTACCAAGATCAATTCGTAGTCTCGGTAGCGCAGTCGGCAGCGCGTCAGTCTCATAATCTCTCAAATGGAGTAATCTGGAGGTCTTGAGTTCGATCCTCACTCGGGGGATTTCGTTTTGAAGTACATTCAACATCTAATTCCCAATAGAATTTACTTGATAATAATCTTTTTGCAAAACATTTCTTTTCTCCATTCGCCGAAGAATCCATCATTAGTTCATTTTCCTTAACTTCTACCTCTCGGAATAATGGAAATAAAAATAATGAAAGATTTACCAATATCAATTCGTAGCCTCGGTAGCGCAGTCGGCAGCGCGTCAGTCTCATAATCACTCAAATGGAGTAATCTGGAGGTCGTGAGTTCGATCCTCACTCGGGGCATTTCGTTTTGAAGTACATTCAACATCTAATTCCAAATAGATTTTACTTGATAAGAATCATATTACAAAACTTTACTTTTCTCCATTCGCCGTAGTATCCATCATTAGTTTATTTTCCTTATGTTCTACCTCTCGGAATAATGGAAAGAAAAATAATGCAAGATTTACCAAGATCAATTCGTAGCCTCGGTAGCGCAGTCGGCAGCGCGTCAGTCTCATAATCTCTCAAATGGAGTAATCTGGAGGTCGTGAGTTCGATCCTCACTCGGGGCATTTCGTTTTGAAGTACATTCAACATCTAATTCCCACTAGATTTTACTTGATAAGAATCATATTATAAAACTTTACTTTTCTCCATTCGCCGTAGTATCCATCATTAGTTTATTTTCCTTATGTTCTATCTCTCGGAATAATGGAAAGAAAAATAATGCAAGATTTACCAAGATCCATTCGTAGCCTCGGTAGCGCAGTCGCCAGCGCGTCAGTCTCATAATCTCTCAAATGAGTAATCTGGAGGTCGTGAGTTCGATCCTCACTCGGGGCATTTCGTTTTGAAGTACATTCAACATCTAATTCCCAATAGATTTTACTTGATAAGAATCATATTACAAAAAACTTTACTTTTCTCCATTCGCCGTAGTATCCATCATTAGTTTATTTTCCGTATGTTCCACCTCTCGGAATAATGGAAAGAAAAATAATGCAAGATTTACCAAGATCAATTCGTAGTCTCGGTAGCGCAGTCGGCAGCGCGTCAGTCTCATAATCACTCAAATGGAGTAATCTGGAGGTCGTGAGCTCGATCCTCACTCGGGGCAGTTCGTTTTGAAGTACATACAACATCTAATTCCCAATAGAATTTACTTGATAATAATCTTTTTACAAAATGTTTCTTTTCACCTTTCGCCGAAGTATCCATCATTAGTTCATTTTCCTTAACTTCTACCTCTCGGAATAATGGAAATAAAAATAATGCAAGATTTACCAAGATCAATTCGTAGCCTCGGTATCGCAGTCGGCAGCGCGTCAGTCTCATAATCACTCAAATGGAGTAATCTGGAGGTCGTGAGTTCGATCCTCACTCGGGGCATTTCGTTTTGAAGTACATTCAACACCTAATTCCCAATAGAATTTACTTGATAAGAATCTTATTACAAAACTTTTCTTTTCTCCATTCTCCGAAGTATCCATCATTAGTTCATTTTTTTTAAGTTCTACCTCTCGGAATAATAGAAAGAAAAGTAATGCAAGATTTACCAAGATCAATTCGTAGCCTCGGTAGCGCAGTCGGCAGCGCGTCAGTCTCATAATCACTCAAATGGAGTAATCTGGAGGTCGTGAGTTCGATCCTCACTCGGGGCATTTCGTTTTGAAGTACATTAAACATCTAATTCCCAATAGAATTTACTTGATAATAATCTTTTTACAAAACATTTCTTTTATCCATTCGCCGAAGTATCCATCATTAGTTCATTTTCCTTAACTTCTACCTCTCGGAATAATGGAAATAAAAATAATACAAGATTTACCAAGATCAATTCGTAGCCTCGGTATCGCAGTCGGCAGCGCGTCAGTCTCATAATCACTCAAATGGAGTAATCTGGAGGTCGTGAGTTCGGTCCTCACTTGGGGCATTTCGTTTTGAAGTACATTCAACACCTAATTCCCAATAGAATTTACTTGATAAGAATCTTATTACAAAACTTATCTTTTCTCCATTCGCCGAAGTATCCATCATTAGTTCATTTTCTTTAAGTTCTACCTCTCGGAATAATAGAAAGAAAAATAATGCAAGATTTACCAAGATCAATTCGTAGCCTCGGTAGCGCAGTCGGCAGCGCGTCAGTCTCATAATCACTCAAATGGAGTAATCTGGAGGTCGTGAGTACGATCCTCACTCGGGGCATTTCGTTTTGAAGTACCTTCAACACCTAATTCCCAATAGAATTTACTTGATAAGAATCTTATTACAAAACTTTTATTTTCTCCATTCTCCGAAGTATCCATCATTAGTTAATTTTTTTAAGTTCTACCTCTCGGAATAATGGAAAGAAAAATAATGCAAGATTTACCAAGATTAATTCGTAGCCTCGGTAGCGCAGTCGGTAGCGCGTCAGTGTCATAGTCCCTCAAATGAAGTAATCTGGATGTCGTGAGTTCGATCCTCACTCGGGGCATTTCGTATTGAAGTACATTCAACATCTAATTCCCAATAGAATTTACTTGATAAGAATCTTATAACAAAACTTTTCTTTTCTCCATTCGCCGAAGTATCCATCATTAGTTCATTTTCCTTAACTTCTACCTCTCAGAATAATGGAAATAAAAATAATGCAAGATTTACCAAGATCAATTCGTAGCCTCGGTAGCGCAGTCGGCAGCGCGTCAGTCTCATAATCACTCAAATGGAGTAATCTGGAGGTCGTGAGTTCGATCCTCGCTCGGGGCATTTCGTTTTGAAGTACATTCAACATCTAATTCCCAATAGATTTTACTTGATAAGAATCATATTATAAAACTTTTCTTTCCTCCATTCGCCGAAGTATCCATCATTAGTTCATTTTCCTTAACTTCTACCTCTCGGAATAATGGAAATAAAAATAATGCAAGATTTACCAAGATCAATTCGTAGCCTCGGCAGCGCGTCAGTGTCATAATCCCTCAAATGTAGTAATCTGAAGGTCGTGAGTTCGATCCTCACTCGGGGCATTTCGTTTTAAAGTACATTCAACATCTAATTCCCAATAGAATTTACTTGATAATAATCTTTTTACATAACATTTCTTTTCTCCATTCTCCGAAGTATCCATCATTAGTTCATTTTCCTTAACTTCTACCTCTCGGAATAATGGAAATAAAAATAATGCAAGATTTACCAAGATCAATTCGTAGCCTCGGTATCGCAGTCGGCAGCGCGTCAGTCTCATAATCACTCAAATGGAGTAATCTGGAGGTCGTGAGTTCGGTCCTCACTTGGGGCATTTCGTTTTGAAGTACATTCAACACCTAATTCCCAATAGAATTTACTTGATAAGAATCTTATTACAAAACTTTTCTTTTCTCCATTCGCCGAAGTATCCATCATTAGTTCATTTTCTTTAAGTTCTACCTCTCGGAATAATAGAAAGAAAAATAATGCAAGATTTACCAAGATCAATTCGTAGCCTCGGTAGCGCAGTCGGCAGCGCGTCAGTCTCATAATCACTCAAATGGAGTAATCTGGAGGTCGTGAGTACGATCCTCACTCGGGGCATTTTGTTTTGAAGTACCTTCAACACCTAATTCCCAATAGAATTTACTTGATAAGAATCTTATTACAAAACTTTTCTTTTCTCCATTCGCCGAAGTATCCATCATTAGTTCATTTTCCTTAACTTCTACCTCTCGGAATAATGGAAATAAAAATAATGCAAGATTTACCAAGATCAATTCGTAGCCTCGGTAGCGCAGTCGGCAGCGCGTCAGTCTCATAATCACTCAAATGGAGTAATCTGGAGGTCGTGAGTTCGATCCTCACTCGGGGCATTTCGTTTTGAAGTACATTCAACATCTAATTCCCAATAGATTTTACTTGATAAGAATCATATTATAAAACTTTTTTTTCCTCCATTCGCCGAAGTATCCATCATTAGTTCATTTTCCTTAACTTCTACCTCTCGGAATAATGGAAATAAAAATAATGCAAAATTTACCAAGATCAATTCGTAGCCTCGGCAGCGCGTCAGTGTCATAATCCCTCAAATGTAGTAATCTGAAGGTCGTGAGTTCGATCCTCACTCGGGGCATTTCGTTTTAAAGTACATTCAACATCTAATTCCCAATAGAATTTACTTGATAATAATCTTTTTACATAACATTTCTTTTCTCCATTCTCCGAAGTATCCATCATTAGTTCATTTTCCTTAACTTCTACCTCTCGGAATAATGGAAATAAAAATAATGCAAGATTTACCAAGATCAATTCGTAGCCTCGGTAGCGCAGTCGGCAGCGCGTCAGTCTCATAATCACTCAAATGGAGTAATCTGGAGGTCGTGAGTTCGGTCCTCACTTGGGGCATTTCGTTTTGAAGTACATTCAACACCTAATTCCCAATAGAATTTACTTGATAAGAATCTTATTACAAAACTTTTCTTTTCTCCATTCGCCGAAGTATCCATCATTAGTTCATTTTCTTTATGTTCTACCTCTCGGAATAATAGAAAGAAAAATAATGCAAGATTTACCAAGATCAATTCGTAGCCTCGGTAGCGCAGTCGGCAGCGCGTCAGTCTCATAATCACTCAAATGGAGTAATCTGGAGGTCGTGAGTACGATCCTCACTCGGGGCATTTCGTTTTGAAGTACCTTCAACACCTAATTCCCAATAGAATTTACTTGATAAGAATCTTATTACAAAACTTTTATTTTCTCCATTCTCCGAAGTATCCATCATTAGTTCATTTTTTTTAAGTTCTACCTCTCGGAATAATGGAAAGAAAAATAATGCAAGATTTACCAAGATTAATTCGTAGCCTCGGTAGCGCAGTCGGTAGCGCGTCAGTGTCATAATCCCTCAAATGAAGTAATCTGGATGTCGTGAGTTCGATCCTCACTCGGGGCATTTCGTATTGAAGTACATTCAACATCTAATTCCCAATAGAATTTACTTGATAAGAATCTTATTACAAAACTTTTCTTTTCTCCATTCGCCGAAGTATCCATCATTAGTTCATTTTCCTTAACTTCTACCTCTCGGAATAATGGAAATAAAAATAATGCAAGATTTACCAAGATCAATTCGTAGCCTCGGTAGCGCAGTCGGCAGCGCGTCAGTCTCATAATCACTCAAATGGAGTAATCTGGAGGTCGTGAGTTCGATCCTCACTCGGGGCATTTCGTTTTGAAGTACATTCAACATCTAATTCCCAATAGATTTTACTTGATAAGAATCATATTATAAAACTTTTTTTTCCTCCATTCGCCGAAGTATCCATCATTAGTTCATTTTCCTTAACTTCTACCTCTCGGAATAATGGAAATAAAAATAATGCAAAATTTACCAAGATCAATTCGTAGCCTCGGCAGCGCGTCAGTGTCATAATCCCTCAAATGTAGTAATCTGAAGGTCGTGAGTTCGATCCTCACTCGGGGCATTTCGTTTTGAAGTACATTCAACATCTAATTCCCACTAGATTTTACTTGATAAGAATCATATTATAAAACTTTACTTTTCTCCATTCGCCGTAGTATCCATCATTAGTTTATTTTCCTTATGTTCTATCTCTCGGAATAATGGAAAGAAAAATAATGCAAGATTTACCAAGATCCATTCGTAGCCTCGGTAGCGCAGTCGCCAGCGCGTCAGTCTCATAATCTCTCAAATGAGTAATCTGGAGGTCGTGAGTTCGATCCTCACTCGGGGCATTTCGTTTTGAAGTACATTCAACATCTAATTCCCAATAGATTTTACTTGATAAGAATCATATTACAAAAAACTTTACTTTTCTCCATTCGCCGTAGTATCCATCATTAGTTTATTTTCCGTATGTTCTACCTCTCGGAATAATGGAAAGAAAAATAATGCAAGATTTACCAAGATCAATTCGTAGTCTCGGTAGCGCAGTCGGCAGCGCGTCAGTCTCATAATCACTCAAATGGAGTCATCTGGAGGTCGTGAGCTCGATCCTCACTCGGGGCAGTTCGTTTTGAAGTACATACAACATCTAATTCCCAATAGAATTTACTTGATAATAATCTTTTTACAAAATGTTTCTTTTCACCTTTCGCCGAAGTATCCATCATTAGTTCATTTTCCTTAACTTCTACCTCTCGGAATAATGGAAATAAAAATAATGCAAGATTTACCAAGATCAATTCGTAGCCTCGGTATCGCAGTCGGCAGCGCGTCAGTCTCATAATCACTCAAATGGAGTAATCTGGAGGTCGTGAGTTCGATCCTAACTCGGGGCATTTCGTTTTGAAGTACATTCAACACCTAATTCCCAATAGAATTTACTTGATAAGAATCTTATTACAAAACTTTTCTTTTCTCCATTCTCCGAAGTATCCATCATTAGTTCATTTTTTTTAAGTTCTACCTCTCGGAATAATAGAAAGAAAAGTAATGCAAGATTTACCAAGATCAATTCGTAGCCTCGGTAGCGCAGTCGGCAGCGCGTCAGTCTCATAATCACTCAAATGGAGTAATCTGGAGGTCGTGAGTTCGATCCTCACTCGGGGCATTTCGTTTTGAAGTACATTAAACATCTAATTCCCAATAGAATTTACTTGATAATAATCTTTTTACAAAACATTTCTTTTATCCATTCGCCGAAGTATCCATCATTAGTTCATTTTCCTTAACTTCTACCTCTCGGAATAATGGAAATAAAAATAATGCAAGATTTACCAAGATCAATTCGTAGCCTCGGTATCGCAGTCGGCAGCGCGTCAGTCTCATAATCACTCAAATGGAGTAATCTGGAGGTCGTGAGTTCGGTCCTCACTTGGGGCATTTCGTTTTGAAGTACATTCAACACCTAATTCCCAATAGAATTTACTTGATAAGCATCTTATTACAAAACTTTTCTTTTCTCCATTCGCCGAAGTATCCATCATTAGTTCATTTTCTTTAAGTTCTACCTCTCGGAATAATAGAAAGAAAAATAATGCAAGATTTACCAAGATCAATTCGTAGCCTCGGTAGCGCAGTCGGCAGCGCGTCAGTCTCATAATCACTCAAATGGAGTAATCTGGAGGTCGTGAGTACGATCCTCACTCGGGGCATTTCGTTTTGAAGTACCTTCAACACCTAATTCCCAATAGAATTTACTTGATAAGAATCTTATTACAAAACTTTTATTTTCTCCATTCTCCGAAGTATCCATCATTAGTTAATTTTTTTAAGTTCTACCTCTCGGAATAATGGAAAGAAAAATAATGCAAGATTTACCAAGATTAATTCGTAGCCTCGGTAGCGCAGTCGGTAGCGCGTCAGTGTCATAGTCCCTCAAATGAAGTAATCTGGATGTCGTGAGTTCGATCCTCACTCGGGGCATTTCGTATTGAAGTACATTCAACATCTAATTCCCAATAGAATTTACTTGATAAGAATCTTATAACAAAACTTTTCTTTTCTCCATTCGCCGAAGTATCCATCATTAGTTCATTTTCCTTAACTTCTACCTCTCGGAATAATGGAAATAAAAATAATGCAAGATTTACCAAGATCAATTCGTAGCCTCGGTAGCGCAGTCGGCAGCGCGTCAGTCTCATAATCACTCAAATGGAGTAATCTGGAGGTCGTGAGTTCGATCCTCGCTCGGGGCATTTCGTTTTGAAGTACATTCAACATCTAATTCCCAATAGATTTTACTTGATAAGAATCATATTATAAAACTTTTCTTTCCTCCATTCGCCGAAGTATCCATCATTAGTTCATTTTCCTTAACTTCTACCTCTCGGAATAATGGAAATAAAAATAATGCAAGATTTACCAAGATCAATTCGTAGCCTCGGCAGCGCGTCAGTGTCATAATCCCTCAAATGTAGTAATCTGAAGGTCGTGAGTTCGATCCTCACTCGGGGCATTTCGTTTTAAAGTACATTCAACATCTAATTCCCAATAGAATTTACTTGATAATAATCTTTTTACATAACATTTCTTTTCTCCATTCTCCGAAGTATCCATCATTAGTTCATTTTCCTTAACTTCTACCTCTCGGAATAATGGAAATAAAAATAATGCAAGATTTACCAAGATCAATTCGTAGCCTCGGTATCGCAGTCGGCAGCGCGTCAGTCTCATAATCACTCAAATGGAGTAATCTGGAGGTCGTGAGTTCGGTCCTCACTTGGGGCATTTCGTTTTGAAGTACATTCAACACCTAATTCCCAATAGAATTTACTTGATAAGAATCTTATTACAAAACTTTTCTTTTCTCCATTCGCCGAAGTATCCATCATTAGTTCATTTTCTTTAAGTTCTACCTCTCGGAATAATAGAAAGAAAAATAATGCAAGATTTACCAAGATCAATTCGTAGCCTCGGTAGCGCAGTCGGCAGCGCGTCAGTCTCATAATCACTCAAATGGAGTAATCTGGAGGTCGTGAGTACGATCCTCACTCGGGGCATTTTGTTTTGAAGTACCTTCAACACCTAATTCCCAATAGAATTTACTTGATAAGAATCTTATTACAAAACTTTTATTTTCTCCATTCTCCGAAGTATCCATCATTAGTTCATTTTTTTTAAGTTCTACCTCTCGGAATAATGGAAAGAAAAATAATGCAAGATTTACCAAGATTAATTCGTAGCCTCGGTAGCGCAGTCGGTAGCGCGTCAGTGTCATAATCCCTCAAATGAAGTAATCTGGATGTCGTGAGTTCGATCCTCACTCGGGGCATTTCGTATTGAAGTACATTCAACATCTAATTCCCAATAGAATTTACTTGATAAGAATCTTATTACAAAACTTTTCTTTTCTCCATTCGCCGAAGTATCCATCATTAGTTCATTTTCCTTAACTTCTACCTCTCGGAATAATGGAAATAAAAATAATGCAAGATTTACCAAGATCAATTCGTAGCCTCGGTAGCGCAGTCGGCAGCGCGTCAGTCTCATAATCACTCAAATGGAGTAATCTGGAGGTCGTGAGTTCGATCCTCACTCGGGGCATTTCGTTTTGAAGTACATTCAACATCTAATTCCCAATAGATTTTACTTGATAAGAATCATATTATAAAACTTTTTTTTCCTCCATTCGCCGAAGTATCCATCATTAGTTCATTTTCCTTAACTTCTACCTCTCGGAATAATGGAAATAAAAATAATGCAAAATTTACCAAGATCAATTCGTAGCCTCGGCAGCGCGTCAGTGTCATAATCCCTCAAATGTAGTAATCTGAAGGTCGTGAGTTCGATCCTCACTCGGGGCATTTCGTTTTAAAGTACATTCAACATCTAATTCCCAATAGAATTTACTTGATAATAATCTTTTTACATAACATTTCTTTTCTCCATTCGCCGAAGTATCCATCATTAGTTCATTTTCCTTAACTTCTACCTCTCGGAATAATGGAAATAAAAATAATGCAAGATTTACCAAGATCAATTCGTAGCCTCGGTAGCGCAGTCGGCAGCGCGTCAGTCTCATAATCACTCAAATGGAGTAATCTGGAGGTCGTGAGTTCGATCCTCACTCGGGGCATTTCGTTTTGAAGTACATTCAACATCTAATTCCCAATAGATTTTACTTGATAAGAATCATATTATAAAACTTTTTTTTCCTCCATTCGCCGAAGTATCCATCATTAGTTCATTTTCCTTAACTTCTACCTCTCGGAATAATGGAAATAAAAATAATGCAAAATTTACCAAGATCAATTCGTAGCCTCGGCAGCGCGTCAGTGTCATAATCCCTCAAATGTAGTAATCTGAAGGTCGTGAGTTCGATCCTCACTCGGGGCATTTCGTTTTAAAGTACATTCAACATCTAATTCCCAATAGAATTTACTTGATAATAATCTTTTTACATAACATTTCTTTTCTCCATTCTCCGAAGTATCCATCATTAGTTCATTTTCCTTAACTTCTACCTCTCGGAATAATGGAAATAAAAATAATGCAAGATTTACCAAGATCAATTCGTAGCCTCGGTATCGCAGTCGGCAGCGCGTCAGTCTCATAATCACTCAAATGGAGTAATCTGGAGGTCGTGAGTTCGGTCCTCACTTGGGGCATTTCGTTTTGAAGTACATTCAACACCTAATTCCCAATAGAATTTACTTGATAAGAATCTTATTACAAAACTTTTCTTTTCTCCATTCGCCGAAGTATCCATCATTAGTTCATTTTCTTTATGTTCTACCTCTCGGAATAATAGAAAGAAAAATAATGCAAGATTTACCAAGATCAATTCGTAGCCTCGGTAGCGCAGTCGGCAGCGCGTCAGTCTCATAATCACTCAAATGGAGTAATCTGGAGGTCGTGAGTACGATCCTCACTCGGGGCATTTCGTTTTGAAGTACCTTCAACACCTAATTCCCAATAGAATTTACTTGATAAGAATCTTATTACAAAACTTTTATTTTCTCCATTCTCCGAAGTATCCATCATTAGTTCATTTTTTTTAAGTTCTACCTCTCGGAATAATGGAAAGAAAAATAATGCAAGATTTACCAAGATTAATTCGTAGCCTCGGTAGCGCAGTCGGTAGCGCGTCAGTGTCATAATCCCTCAAATGAAGTAATCTGGATGTCGTGAGTTCGATCCTCACTCGGGGCATTTCGTATTGAAGTACATTCAACATCTAATTCCCAATAGAATTTACTTGATAAGAATCTTATTACAAAACTTTTCTTTTCTCCATTCGCCGAAGTATCCATCATTAGTTCATTTTCCTTAACTTCTACCTCTCGGAATAATGGAAATAAAAATAATGCAAGATTTACCAAGATCAATTCGTAGCCTCGGTAGCGCAGTCGGCAGCGCGTCAGTCTCATAATCACTCAAATGGAGTAATCTGGAGGTCGTGAGTTCGATCCTCACTCGGGGCATTTCGTTTTGAAGTACATTCAACATCTAATTCCCAATAGATTTTACTTGATAAGAATCATATTATAAAACTTTTTTTTCCTCCATTCGCCGAAGTATCCATCATTAGTTCATTTTCCTTAACTTCTACCTCTCGGAATAATGGAAATAAAAATAATGCAAAATTTACCAAGATCAATTCGTAGCCTCGGCAGCGCGTCAGTGTCATAATCCCTCAAATGTAGTAATCTGAAGGTCGTGAGTTCGATCCTCACTCGGGGCATTTCGTTTTAAAGTACATTCAACATCTAATTCCCAATAGAATTTACTTGATAATAATCTTTTTACATAACATTTCTTTTCTCCATTCTCCGAAGTATCCATCATTAATTCATTTTTTTAAGTTCTACCTCTCGGAATAATTTAAAGAAAAATAATGCAAGATTTACCAAGATTAATTCGTAGCCTCGGAAGCGCAGTCGGCAGCGCGCCAATCTCATAATCCCTCAAATGCAGTAATCTGGAGGTCGTGAGTTCGATCCTCACTCGGGGCATTTCGTTTTCAAGTACATTCAACAAATAATTCCCAATAGAATTTACTTGATAAGAATCTTATTACAAAACTTTTCTTTTCCCCATTCGCCGAAGTATCCATCATTAGTTCATTTTCTTAAATTCTACCTCTCGGAATAATGGAAATAAAAATAATGCAAGATTTACCAAGATCAATTCGTAGCCTCGGTAGCGCAGTCGGCAGCGCGTCAGTCTCATAATCCCTCAAATGGAGTAATCTGGAGGTCGTGAGTTCGATCCTCACTCGGGGCATTTCATTTTGAAGTACATTCAACATCTAATTCCCACTAGATTTTACTTGATAAGAATCATATTATAAAACTTTACTTTTCTCCATTCGCCGTAGTATCCATCATTAGTTTATTTTCCTTATGTTCTACCTCTCGGAATAATGGAAAGAAAAATAATGCAAGATTTACCAAGATCAATTCGTAGCCTCGGTAGCGCAGTCGCCAGCGCGTCAGTCTCATAATCTTTCAAATGAGTAATCTGGAGGTCGTGAGTTCGATCCTCACTCGGGGCATTTCGTTTTGAAGTACATTCAACATCTAATTCCCAATAGATTTTACTTGATAAGAATCATATTACAAAAAACTTTACTTTTCTCCATTCGCCGTAGTATCCATCATTAGTTTATTTTCCGTATGTTCTACCTCTCGGAATAATGGAAAGAAAAATAATGCAAGATTTACCAAGATCAATTCGTAGTCTCGGTAGCGCAGTCGGCAGCGCGTCAGTCTCATAATCTCTCAAATGGAGTAATCTGGAGGTCTTGAGTTCGATCCTCACTCGGGGGATTTCGTTTTGAAGTACATTCAACATCTAATTCCCAATAGAATTTACTTGATAATAATCTTTTTACAAAACATTTCTTTTCTCCATTCGCCGAAGAATCCATCATTAGTTCATTTTCCTTAACTTCTACCTCTCGGAATAATGGAAATAAAAATAATGAAAGATTTACCAATATCAATTCGTAGCCTCGGTAGCGCAGTCGGCAGCGCGTCAGTCTCATAATCACTCAAATGGAGTAATCTGGCGGTCGTGAGTTCGATCCTCACTCGGGGCATTTCGTTTTGAAGTACATTCAACATCTAATTCCCAATAGAATTTACTTGATAATAATCTTTTTACAAAACATTTCTTTTATCCATTCGCCGAAGTATCCATCATTAGTTCATTTTCCTTAACTTCTACCTCTCGGAATAATGGAAATAAAAATAATGCAAGATTTACCAATATCAATTCGTAGCCTCGGTAGCGCAGTCGGCAGCGCGTCAGTCTCATAATCACTCATATGGAGTAATCTGGAGGTCGTGAGTTCGGTCCTCACTTGGGACATTTCGTTTTGAAGTACATTCAACACCTAATTCCCAATAGAATTTACTTGATAAGAATCTTATTACAAAACTTTTCTTTTCTCCATTCGCCGAAGTATCCATCATTAGTTCATTTTCTTTAAGTTCTACCTCTCGGAATAATAGAAAGAAAAATAATGCAAGATTTACCAAGATCAATTCGTAGCCTCGGTAGCGCAGTCGGCAGCGCGTCAGTCTCATAATCACTCAAATGGAGTAATGTGGAGGTCGTGAGTACGATCCTCACTCGGGGCATTTCGTTTTGAAGTACATTCAACATCTAATTCCCAATAGAATTTACTTGATAATAATCTTTTTACAAAACATTTCTTTTCTCCATTCTCCGAAGTATCCATCATTAGTTCATTTTTTTTTAAGTTCTACCTCTCGGAATAATGGAAATAAAAATAATGCAAGATTTACCAAGATCAATTCGTAGCCTCGGCAGCGCGTCAGTGTCATAATCCCTCAAATGTTGTAATCTGGAGGTCGTGAGTTCGATCCTCACTCGGGGCATTTCGTTTTGAAGTACATTGAACACCTAATTCCCAATAGAATTTACTTGATAAGAATCTTATTACAAAACTTTTCTTTTCTCCATTCGCCGAAGTATCCATCATTAGTTCATTTTCTTAAATTCTACCTCTCGGAATAATGGAAATAAAAATAATGCAAGATTTACCAAGATCAATTCGTAGCCTCGGTAGCGCTGTCGGCAGCGCGTCAGTCTCATAATCCCTCAAATGGAGTAATCTGGAGGTCGTGAGTTCGATCCTCACTCGGGGCATTTCGTTTTGAAGTACATTCAACATCTAATTCCCAATAGATTTTACTTGATAAGAATCATATTACAAAACTTTACTTTTCTCCATTCGCCGTAGTATCCATCATTAGTTTATTTTCCTTATGTTCTACCTCTCGGAATAATGGAAAGAAAAATAATGCAAGATTTACCAAGATCAATTCGTAGCCTCGGTAGCGCAGTCGCCAGCGCGTCAGTCTCATAATCTCTCAAATGAGTAATCTGGAGGTCGTGAGTTCGATCCTCACTCGGGGCATTTCGTTTTGAAGTACATTCAACATCTAATTCCCAATAGATTTTACTTGATAAGAATCCTATTACAAAAAACTTTACTTTTCTCCATTCGCCGTAGTATCCATCATTAGTTTAATTTCCGTATGTTCTACCTCTCGGAATAATGGAAAGAAAAATAATGCAAGATTTACCAAGATCAATTCGTAGTCTCGGTAGCGCAGTCGGCAGCGCGTCAGTCTCATAATCTCTCAAATGGAGTAATCTGGAGGTCTTGAGTTCGATCCTCACTCGGGGGATTTCGTTTTGAAGTACATTCAACATCTAATTCCCAATAGAATTTACTTGATAATAATCTTTTTGCAAAACATTTCTTTTCTCCATTCGCCGAAGAATCCATCATTAGTTCATTTTCCTTAACTTCTACCTCTCGGAATAATGGAAATAAAAATAATGAAAGATTTACCAATATCAATTCGTAGCCTCGGTAGCGCAGTCGGCAGCGCGTCAGTCTCATAATCACTCAAATGGAGTAATCTGGAGGTCGTGAGTTCGATCCTCACTCGGGGCATTTCGTTTTGAAGTACATTCAACATCTAATTCCCAATAGATTTTACTTGATAAGAATCATATTACAAAACTTTACTTTTCTCCATTCGCCGTAGTATCCATCATTAGTTTATTTTCCTTATGTTCTACCTCTCGGAATAATGGAAAGAAAAATAATGCAAGATTTACCAAGATCAATTCATAGCCTCGGTAGCGCAGTCGGCAGCGCGTTAGTCTCATAATCACTCAAATGGAGTAATCTGGAGGTCGTGAGTTCGATCCTCACTCGGGGCATTTCGTTTTGAAGTACATTAAACATCTAATTCCCAATAGAATTTACTTAATAAGAATCTTATTACAAAACTTTTCTTTTCTCCATTCGCCGAAGTATCCATCATTAGTTCATTTTCTTTAAGTTCTACCTCTCGGAATAATAGAAAGAAAAATAATGCAATATTTACCAAGATCAATTCGTAGCCTCGATAGCGCTGTCGGCAGCGCGTCAGTCTCATAATCACTCAAATGGAGTAATCTGGAGGTCGTGAGTACGATCCTCACTCGGGGCATTTCGTTTTGAAGTACCTTCAACACCTAATTCCCAATAGAATTTACTTGATAAGAATCTTATTAAAAAACTTTTCTTTTCTCCATTCGCCGAAGTATCCATCATTAGTTCATTTTTTTTAAGTTCTACCTCTCGGAATAATGGAAATAAAAATAATGCAAGATTTACCAAGATCAATTCGTAGCCTCGGCAGCGCGTCAGTGTCATAATCCCTCAAATGTAGTAATCTGGAGATCGTGAGTTCGATCCTCACTCGGGGCATTTCGTTTTGAAGTACATTCAACAACTAATTCCCAATAGAATTTACTTGATAAGAATCTTATTACAAAACTTTTCATTTCTCCATTCGCCGAAGTATCCATCATTAGTTCATTTTCCTTAACTTCTACCTCTCGGAATAATGGAAATAAAAATAATGCAAGATTTACCAATATCAATTCGTAGCGTCGGCAGCGCGTCAGTCTCATAATCACTCAAATGGAGTAATCTGGAGGTCGTGAGTTCGATCCTCACTCGGGGCATTTCGTTTTGAAGTACATTCAACATCTAATTCCCAATAGAATTTACTTGATAATAATCTTTTTACAAAACATTTCTTTTCTCCATTCTCCGAAGTATCCATCATTAGTTCATTTTTTTTAAGTTCTACCTCTCGGAATAATGGAAATAAAAATAATGCAAGATTTACCAAGATCAATTCGTAGCCTCGGCAGCGCGTCAGTGTCATAATCCCTCAAATGTAGTAATCTGGAGATCGTGAGTTCGATCCTCACTCGGGGCATTTCGTTTTGAAGTACATTCAACAACTAATTCCCAATAGAATTTACTTGATAAGAATCTTATTACAAAACTTTTCTTTTCTCCATTCGCCGAAGTATCCATCATTAGTTCATTTTCCTAAATTCTACCTCTCGGAATAATGGAAATAAAAATAATGCAAGATTTACCAAGATCAATTCGTAGCCTCGGTAGCGCAGTCGGCAGCGCGTCAGTCTCATAATCCCTCAAATGGAGTAATCTGGAGGTCGTGAGTTCGATCCTCACTCGGGGCATTTCGTTTTCAAGTACATTCAACATCTAATTCCCAATAGATTTTACTTGATAAGAATCATATTACAAAACATTACTTTTCTCCATTCGCCGTAGTATCCATCATTAGTTTATTTTCCTTATGTTCTACCTCTCGGAATAATGGAAAGAAAAATAATGCAAGATTTACCAAGATCAATTCGTAGCCTCGGTAGCGCAGTCGCCAGCGCGTCAGTCTCATAATCTCTCAAATGAGTAATCTGGAGGTCGTGAGTTCGATCCTCACTCGGGGCATTTCGTTTTGAAGTACATTCAACATCTAATTCCCAATAGATTTTACTTGATAAGAATCATATTACAAAAAACTTTACTTTTCTCCATTCGCCGTAGTATCCATCATTAGTTCATTTTTTTAAGTTCTACCTCTCGGAATAATAGAAAGAAAAGTAATGCAAGATTTACCAAGATCAATTCGTAGCCTCGGTAGCGCAGTCGGCAGCGCGTCAGTCTCATAATCACTCAAATGGAGTAATCTGGAGGTCGTGAGTTCGATCCTCACTCGGGGCATTTCGTTTTGAAGTACATTAAACATCTAATTCCCAATAGAATTTACTTGATAATAATCTTTTTACAAAACATTTCTTTTATCCATTCGCCGAAGTATCCATCATTAGTTCATTTTCCTTAACTTCTACCTCTCGGAATAATGGAAATAAAAATAATGCAAGATTTACCAAAATCAATTCGTAGACTCGGTATCGCAGTCGGCAGCGCGTCAGTCTCATAATCACTCAAATGGAGTAATCTGGAGGTCGTGAGTTCGGTCCTCACTTGGGGCATTTCGTTTTGAAGTACATTCAACACCTAATTCCCAATAGAATTTACTTGATAAGAATCTTATTACAAAACTTTTCTTTTCTCCATTCGCCGAAGTATCCATCATTAGTTCATTTTCTTTAAGTTCTACCTCTCGGAATAATAGAAAGAAAAATAATGCAAGATTTACCAAGATCAATTCGTAGCCTCGGTAGCGCAGTCGGCAGCGCGTCAGTCTCATAATCACTCAAATGGAGTAATCTGGAGGTCGTGAGTACGATCCTCACTCGGGGCATTTCGTTTTGAAGTACCTTCAACACCTAATTCCCAATAGAATTTACTTGATAAGAATCTTATTACAAAACTTTTATTTTCTCCATTCTCCGAAGTATCCATCATTAGTTCATTTTTTTTCAGTTCTACCTCTCGGAATAATGGAAAGAAAAATAATGCAAGATTTACCAAGATTAATTCGTAGCCTCGGTAGCGCAGTCGGTAGCGCGTCAGTGTCATAATCCCTCAAATGAAGTAATCTGGATGTCGTGAGTTCGATCCTCACTCGGGGCATTTCTTATTGAAGTACATTCAACATCTAATTCCCAATAGAATTTACTTGATAAGAATCTTATTACAAAACTTTTCTTTTCTCCATTCGCCGAAGTATCCATCATTAGTTCATTTTTTTTAAGTTCTACCTCTCGGAATAATGGAAAGAAAAATAATGCAAGATTTACCAAGATCAATTCGTAGCCTCGGTAGCGCAGTCGGCAGCGCGTCAGTCTCATAATCACTCAAATGGAGAAATCTGGAGGTCGTGAGTTCGATCCTCACTCGGGGCATTTCGTTTTGAAGTACATTCAACATCTAATTCCCAATAGAATTTACTTGATTATAATCTTTTTACAAAACATTTCTTTTCTCCATTCTCCGAAGTATCCATCATTAGTTCATTTTTTTTAAGTTCTACCTCTCGGAATAATGGAAAGAAAAATAATGCAAGATTTACCAAGATCAATTCGTAGCCTCGGAAGCGCAGTCGGCAGCGCGCCAATCTCATAATCCCTCAAATGTAGTAATCTGGAGGTCGTGAGTTCGATCCTCACTCGGGTCATTTCGTTTTGAAGTACATTAAACATCTAATTCCCAATAGAATTTACTTGATAATAACCTTTTTACAAAACATTTCTTTTATCCATTCGCCGAAGTATCCATCATTAGTTCATTTTCCTTAACTTCTACCTCTCGGAATAATGGAAATAAAAATAATGCAAGATTTACCAAGATCAATTCGTAGCCTCGGTATCGCAGTCGGCAGCGCGTCAGTCTCATAATCACTCAAATGGAGTAATCTGGAGGTCGTGAGTTCGGTCCTCCCTTGGGGCATTTCGTTTTGAAGTACATTCAACACCTAATTCCCAATAGAATTTACTTGATAAGAATCTTATTACAAAACTTTTCTTTTCTCCATTCGCCGAAGTATCCATCATTAGTTCATTTTCTTTAAGTTCTACCTCTCGGAATAATAGAAAGAAAAATAATGCAAGATTTACCAAGATCAATTCGTAGCCTCGGTAGCGCAGTCGGCAGCGCGTCAGTCTCATAATCACTCAAATGGAGTAATCTGGAGGTCGTGAGTACGATCCTCACTCGGGGCATTTCGTTTTGAAGTACCTTCAACACCTAATTCCCAATAGAATTTACTTGATAAGAATCTTATTACAAAACTTTTATTTTCTCCATTCTCCGAAGTATCCATCATTAGTTCATTTTTTTTAAGTTCTACCTCTCGGAATAATGGAAAGAAAAATAATGCAAGATTTACCAAGATTAATTCGTAGCCTCGGTAGCGCAGTCGGTAGCGCGTCAGTGTCATAATCCCTCAAATGAAGTAATCTGGATGTCGTGAGTTCGATCCTCACTCGGGGCATTTCGTATTGAAGTACATTCAACATCTAATTCCCAATAGAATTTACTTGATAAGAATCTTATTACAAAACTTTTCTTTTCTCCATTCGCCGAAGTATCCATCATTAGTTCATTTTCCTTAACTTCTACCTCTCGGAATAATGGAAATAAAAATAATGCAAGATTTACCAAGATCAATTCGTAGCCTCGGTAGCGCAGTCGGCAGCGCGTCAGTCTCATAATCACTCAAATGGAGTAATCTGGAGGTCGTGAGTTCGATCCTCACTCGGGGCATTTCTTTTTGAAGTACATTCAACATCTAATTCCCAATAGAATTTACTTGATAAGAATCTTATTACAAAACTTTTCTTTTCTCCATTCGCCGAAGTATCCATCATTAGTTCATTTTCTTTAAGTTCTACCTCTCGGAATAATAGAAAGAAAAATAATGCAATATTTACCAAGATCAATTCGTAGCCTCGGTAGCGCAGTCGGCAGCGCGTCAGTCTCATAATCACTCAAATGGAGTAATCTGGAGGTCGTGAGTACGATCCTCACTCGGGGCATTTCGTTTTGAAGTACCTTCAACACCTAATTCCCAATAGAATTTACTTGATAAGAATCTTATTACAAAACTTTTGATTTCTCCATTCGCCGAAGTATCCATCATTAGTTCATTTTCCTTAACTTCTACCTCTCGGAATAATGGAAATAAAAATAATGCAAGATTTACCAATATCAATTCGTAGCGTCGGCAGCGCGTCAGTCTCATAATCACTCAAATGGAGTAATCTGGAGGTCGTGAGTTCGATCCTCACTCGGGGCATTTCGTTTTGAAGTACATTCAACATCTAATTCCCAATAGAATTTACTTGATAATAATCTTTTTACAAAACATTTCTTTTCTCCATTCTCCGAAGTATCCATCATTAGTTCATTTTTTTTAAGTTCTACCTCTCGGAATAATGGAAATAAAAATAATGCAAGATTTACCAAGATCAATTCGTAGCCTCGGCAGCGCGTCAGTGTCATAATCCCTCAAATGTAGTAATCTGGAGATCGTGAGTTCGATCCTCACTCGGGGCATTTCGTTTTGAAGTACATTCAACAACTAATTCCCAATAGAATTTACTTGATAAGAATCTTATTACAAAACTTTTCTTTTCTCCATTCGCCGAAGTATCCATCATTAGTTCATTTTCCTAAATTCTACCTCTCGGAATAATGGAAATAAAAATAATGCAAGATTTACCAAGAACAATTCGTAGCCTCGGTAGCGCAGTCGGCAGCGCGTCAGTCTCATAATCCCTCAAATGGAGTAATCTGGAGGTCGTGAGTTCGATCCTCACTCGGGGCATTTCGTTTTCAAGTACATTCAACATCTAATTCCCAATAGATTTTACTTGATAAGAATCATATTACAAAACTTTACTTTTCTCCATTCGCCGTAGTATCCATCATTAGTTTATTTTCCTTATGTTCTACCTCTCGGAATAATGGAAAGAAAAATAATGCAAGATTTACCAAGATCAATTCGTAGCCTCGGTAGCGCAGTCGCCAGCGCGTCAGTCTCATAATCTCTCAAATGAGTAATCTGGAGGTCGTGAGTTCGATCCTCACTCGGGGCATTTCGTTTTGAAGTACATTCAACATCTAATTCCCAATAGATTTTACTTGATAAGAATCATATTACAAAAAACTTTACTTTTCTCCATTCGCCGTAGTATCCATCATTAGTTCATTTTTTTAAGTTCTACCTCTCGGAATAATAGAAAGAAAAGTAATGCAAGATTTACCAAGATCAATTCGTAGCCTCGGTAGCGCAGTCGGCAGCGCGTCAGTCTCATAATCACTCAAATGGAGTAATCTGGAGGTCGTGAGTTCGATCCTCACTCGGGGCATTTCGTTTTGAAGTACATTAAACATCTAATTCCCAATAGAATTTACTTGATAATAATCTTTTTACAAAACATTTCTTTTATCCATTCGCCGAAGTATCCATCATTAGTTGATTTTCCTTAACTTCTACCTCTCGGAATAATGGAAATAAAAATAATGCAAGATTTACCAAAATCAATTCGTAGACTCGGTATCGCAGTCGGCAGCGCGTCAGTCTCATAATCACTCAAATGGAGTAATCTGGAGGTCGTGAGTTCGGTCCTCACTTGGGGCATTTCGTTTTGAAGTACATTCAACACCTAATTCCCAATAGAATTTACTTGATAAGAATCTTATTACAAAACTTTTCTTTTCTCCATTCGCCGAAGTATCCATCATTAGTTCATTTTCTTTAAGTTCTACCTCTCGGAATAATAGAAAGAAAAATAATGCAAGATTTACCAAGATCAATTCGTAGCCTCGGTAGCGCAGTCGGCAGCGCGTCAGTCTCATAATCACTCAAATGGAGTAATCTGGAGGTCGTGAGTACGATCCTCACTCGGGGCATTTCGTTTTGAAGTACCTTCAACACCTAATTCCCAATAGAATTTACTTGATAAGAATCTTATTACAAAACTTTTATTTTCTCCATTCTCCGAAGTATCCATCATTAGTTCATTTTTTTTAAGTTCTACCTCTCGGAATAATGGAAAGAAAAATAATGCAAGATTTACCAAGATTAATTCGTAGCCTCGGTAGCGCAGTCGGTAGCGCGTCAGTGTCATAATCCCTCAAATGAAGTAATCTGGATGTCGTGAGTTCGATCCTCACTCGGGGCATTTCTTATTGAAGTACATTCAACATCTAATTCCCAATAGAATTTACTTGATAAGAATCTTATTACAAAACTTTTCTTTTCTCCATTCGCCGAAGTATCCATCATTAGTTCATTTTTTTTAAGTTCTACCTCTCGGAATAATGGAAAGAAAAATAATGCAAGATTTACCAAGATCAATTCGTAGCCTCGGTAGCGCAGTCGGCAGCGCGTCAGTCTCATAATCACTCAAATGGAGAAATCTGGAGGTCGTGAGTTCGATCCTCACTCGGGGCATTTCGTTTTGAAGTACATTCAACATCTAATTCCCAATAGAATTTACTTGATTATAATCTTTTTACAAAACATTTCTTTTCTCCATTCTCCGAAGTATCCATCATTAGTTCATTTTTTTTAAGTTCTACCTCTCGGAATAATGGAAAGAAAAATAATGCAAGATTTACCAAGATCAATTCGTAGCCTCGGAAGCGCAGTCGGCAGCGCGCCAATCTCATAATCCCTCAAATGTAGTAATCTGGAGGTCGTGAGTTCGATCCTCACTCGGGGCATTTCGTTTTGAAGTACATTAAACATCTAATTCCCAATAGAATTTACTTGATAATAACCTTTTTACAAAACATTTCTTTTATCCATTCGCCGAAGTATCCATCATTAGTTCATTTTCCTTAACTTCTACCTCTCGGAATAATTTAAATAAAAATAATGCAAGATTTACCAAGATCAATTCGTAGCCTCGGTATCGCAGTCGGCAGCGCGTCAGTCTCATAATCACTCAAATGGAGTAATCTGGAGGTCGTGAGTTCGGTCCTCCCTTGGGGCATTTCGTTTTGAAGTACATTCAACACCTAATTCCCAATAGAATTTACTTGATAAGAATCTTATTACAAAACTTTTCTTTTCTCCATTCGCCGAAGTATCCATCATTAGTTCATTTTCTTTAAGTTCTACCTCTCGGAATAATAGAAAGAAAAATAATGCAAGATTTACCAAGATCAATTCGTAGCCTCGGTAGCGCAGTCGGCAGCGCGTCAGTCTCATAATCACTCAAATGGAGTAATCTGGAGGTCGTGAGTACGATCCTCACTCGGGGCATTTCGTTTTGAAGTACCTTCAACACCTAATTCCCAATAGAATTTACTTGATAAGAATCTTATTACAAAACGTTTATTTTCTCCATTCTCCGAAGTATCCATCATTAGTTCATTTTTTTTAAGTTCTACCTCTCGGAATAATGGAAAGAAAAATAATGCAAGATTTACCAAGATTAATTCGTAGCCTCGGTAGCGCAGTCGGTAGCGCGTCAGTGTCATAATCCCTCAAATGAAGTAATCTGGATGTCGTGAGTTCGATCCTCACTCGGGGCATTTCGTATTGAAGTACATTCAACATCTAATTCCCAATAGAATTTACTTGATAAGAATCTTATTACAAAACTTTTCTTTTCTCCATTCGCCGAAGTATCCATCATTAGTTCATTTTCCTTAACTTCTACCTCTCGGAATAATGGAAATAAAAATAATGCAAGATTTACCAAGATCAATTCGTAGCCTCGGTAGCGCAGTCGGCAGCGCGTCAGTCTCATAATCACTCAAATGGAGTAATCTGGAGGTCGTGAGTTCGATCCTCACTCGGGGCATTTCGTTTTGAAGTACATTCAACATCTAATTCCCAATAGAATTTACTTGATAATAATCTTTTTACAAAACATTTCTTTTCTCCATTCTCCGAAGTATCCATCATTAGTTCATTTTCCTTAACATCTACCTCTCGGAATAATGGAAATAAAAATAATGCAAGATTTACCAAGATCAATTCGTAGCCTCGGTAGCGCAGTCGGCAGCGCGTCAGTCTCATAATCACTCAAATGGAGAAATCTGGAGGTCGTGAGTTCGATCCTCACTCGGGGCATTTCGTTTTGAAGTACATTCATCATCTAATTCCCAATAGAATTTACTTGATTATAATCTTTTTACAAAACATTTCTTTTCTCCATTCTCCGAAGTATCCATCATTAGTTCATTTTTTTTAAGTTCTACCTCTCGGAATAATGGAAAGAAAAATAATGCAAGATTTACCAAGATTAATTCGTAGCCACGGAAGCGCAGTCGGCAGCGCGCCAATCTCATAATCCCTCAAATGTAGTAATCTGGAGGTCGTGAGTTCGATCTTCACTCGGGGCATTTCGTTTTGAAGTACATTCAACACCTAATTCCCAATAGAATTTACTTGATAAGAATCTTATTACAAAACTTTTCTTTTCTCCATTCGCCGAAGTATCCATCATTAGTTCATTTTCCTTAACTTCTACCTCTCGGAATAATGGAAAGAAAAATAATGCAAGATTTACCAAGATCAATTCGTAGCCTCGGTAGCGCAGTCGGCAGCGCGTCAATCTCATAATCACTCAAATGGAGTAATCTGGAGGTCGTGAGTTCGATCCTCACTCGGTGCATTTCGATTTGAAGTATATTCAACATCTAATTCCCGATAGAATTTACTTGATAATAATCTTTTTACAAAACATTTCTTTTCTCCATTCGCCGAAGTATCCATCATTAGTTTATTTTCTTTAAGTTGTACCTCTCGGAATAATGGAAATAAAAATAATGCAAGATTTACCAAGATCAATTCGTAGCCTCGGAAGCGCAGTCGGCAGCGCGCCAATCTCATAATCCCTCAAATGTAGTAATCTGGAGGTCGTGAGTTCGATCCTCACTCGGGGCATTTCGTTTTGAAGTACATTCAACACCTAATTCCCAACAGAATTTACTTGATAAGAATCTTATTACAAAACTTTTCTTTTCTCCATTCGCCGAAGTATCCATCATTAGTTCATTTTTTTAAGTTCTACCTCTCGGAATAATAGAAAGAAAAGTAATGCAAGATTTACCAAGATCAATTCGTAGCCTCGGTAGCGCAGTCGGCAGCGCGTCAGTCTCATAATCACTTAAATGGAGTAATCTGGAGGTCGTGAGTTCGATCCTCACTCGGGGCATTTCGTTTTGAAGTACATTAAACATCTAATTCCCAATAGAATTTACTTGATAATAATCTTTTTACAAAACATTTCTTTTATCCATTCGCCGAAGTATCCATCATTAGTTCATTTTCCTTAACTTCTACCTCTCGGAATAATGGAAATAAAAATAATGCAAGATTTACCAAGATCAATTCGTAGCCTCGGTATCGCAGTCGGCAGCGCGTCAGTCTCATAATCACTCAAATGGAGTAATCTGGAGGTCGTGAGTTCGGTCCTCCCTTGGGGCATTTCGTTTTGAAGTACATTCAACACCTAATTCCCAATAGAATTTACTTGATAAGAATCTTATTACAAAACATTTCTTTTCTCCATTCGCCGAAGTATCCATCATTAGTTCATTTTTTTTAAGTTCTACCTCTCGGAATAATGGAAAGAAAAATAATGCAAGATTTACCAAGATTAATTCGTAGCCTCGGTAGCGCAGTCGGTAGCGCGTCAGTGTCATAATCCCTCAAAGGAAGTAATCTGGATGTCGTGAGTTCGATCCTCACTCGGGGCATTTCGTATTGAAGTACATTCAACATCTAATTCCCAATAGAATTTACTTGATAAGAATCTTATTACAAAACTTTTCTTTTCTCCATTCGCCGAAGTATCCATCATTAGTTCATTTTCCTTAACATCTACCTCTCGGAATAATGGAAATAAAAATAATGCAAGATTTACCAAGATCAATTCGTAGCCTCGGTAGCGCAGTCGGCAGCGCGTCAGTCTCATAATCACTCAAATGGAGAAATCTGGAGGTCGTGAGTTCGATCCTCACTCGGGGCATTTCGTTTTGAAGTACATTCAACATCTAATTCCCGATAGAATTTACTTGATAATAATCTTTTTACAAAACATTTCTTTTCTCCATTCGCCGAAGTATCCATCATTAGTTCATTTTCTTTAAGTTGTACCTCTCGGAATAATGGAAATAAAAATAATGCAAGATTTACCAAGATCAATTCGTAGCCTCGGAAGCGCAGTCGGCAGCGCGCCAATCTCATAATCCCTCAAATGTAGTAATCTGGAGGTCGTGAGTTCGATCCTCACAAGGGGCATTTCGTTTTGAAGTACATTCAACACCTAATTCCCAACAGAATTTATTTGATAAGAATCTTATTACAAAACTTTTCTTTTCTCCATTCGCCGACGTATCCATCATTAGTTCATTTTTTTAAGTTCTACCTCTCGGAATAATAGAAAGAAAAGTAATGCAAGATTTACCAAGATTAATTCGTAGCCTCGGTAGCGCAGTCGGCAGCGCGTCAGTCTCATAATCACTCAAATGGAGTAATCTGGAGGTCGTGAGTTCGATCCTCACTCGGGGCATTTCGTTTTGAAGTACATTAAACATCTAATTCCCAATAGAATTTACTTGATAATAATCTTTTTACAAAACATTTCTTTTATCCATTCGCCGAAGTATCCATCATTAGTTCATTTTCCTTAACTTCTACCTCTCGGAATAATGGAAATAAAAATAATGCAAGATTTACCAAGATCAATTCGTAGCCTCGGTATCGCAGTCGGCAGCGCGTCAGTCTCATAATCACTCAAATGGAGTAATCTGGAGGTCGTGAGTTCGGTCCTCACTTGGGGCATTTCGTTTTGAAGTACATTCAACACCTAATTCCCAATAGAATTTACTTGATAAGAATCTTATTACAAAACTTTTCTTTTCTCCATTCGCCGAAGTATCCATCATTAGTTCATTTTCTTTAAGTTCTACCTCTCGGAATAATAGAAAGAAAAATAATGCAAGATTTACCAAGATCAATTCGTAGCCTCGGTAGCGCAGTCGGCAGCGCGTCAGTCTCATAATCACTCAAATGGAGTAATCTGGAGGTCGTGAGTACGATCCTCACTCGGGGCATTTCGTTTTGAAGAACCTTCAACACCTAATTCCCAATAGAATTTACTTGATAAGAATCTTATTACAAAACTTTTATTTTCTCCATTCTCCGAAGTATCCATCATTAGTTCATTTTTTTTAAGTTCTACCTCTCGGAATAATGGAAAGAAAAATAATGCAAGATTTACCAAGATCAATTCGTAGCCTCGGTAGCGCAGTCGGCAGCGCGTCAATCTCATAATCACTCAAATGGAGTAATCTGGAGGTCGTGAGTTCGATCCTCACTCGGTGCATTTCGATTTGAAGTATATTCAACATCTAATTCCCGATAGAATTTACTTGATAATGATCTTTTTACAAAACATTTCTTTTCTCCATTCGCCGAAGTATCCATCATTAGTTCATTTTCTTTAAGTTGTACCTCTCGGAATAATGGAAATAAAAATAATGCAAGATTTACCAAGATCAATTCGTAGCCTCGGAAGCGCAGTCGGCAGCGCGCCAATCTCATAATCCCTCAAATGTAGTAATCTGGAGGTCGTGAGTTCGATCCTCACTCGGGGCATTTCGTTTTGAAGTACATTCAACACCTAATTCCCAACAGAATTTACTTGATAAGAATCTTATTACAAAACTTTTCTTTTCTCCATTCGCCGAAGTATCCATCATTAGTTCATTTTTTTAAGTTCTACCTCTCGGAATAATAGAAAGAAAAGTAATGCAAGATTTACCAAGATCAATTCGTAGCCTCGGTAGCGCAGTCGGCAGCGCGTCAGTCTCATAATCACTCAAATGGAGTAATCTGGAGGTCGTGAGTTCGATCCTCACTCGGGGCATTTCGTTTTGAAGTACATTAAACATCTAATTCCCAATAGAATTTACTTGATAATAATCTTTTTACAAAACATTTCTTTTATCCATTCGCCGAAGTATCCATCATTAGTTCATTTTCCTTAACTTCTACCTCTCGGAATAATGGAAATAAAAATAATGCAAGATTTACCAAGATCAATTCGTAGCCTCGGTAGCGCAGTCGGCAGCGCGTCAGTCTCATAATCACTCAAATGGAGTAATCTGGAGGTCGTGAGTTCGGTCCTCCCTTGGGGCATTTCGTTTTGAAGTACATTCAACACCTAATTCCCAATAGAATTTACTTGATAAGAATCTTATTACAAAACTTTTCTTTTCTCCATTCGCCGAAGTATCCATCATTAGTTCATTTTCTTTAAGTTCTACCTCTCGGAATAATAGAAAGAAAAATAATGCAAGATTTACCAAGATCAATTCGTAGCCTCGGTAGCGCAGTCGGCAGCGCGTCAGTCTCATAATCACTCAAATGGAGTAATCTGGAGGTCGTGAGTACGATCCTCACTCGGGGCATTTCGTTTTGAAGTACCTTCAACACCTAATTCCCAATAGAATTTACTTGATAAGAATCTTATTACAAAACTTTTATTTTCTCCATTCTCCGAAGTATCTATCATTAGTTCATTTTTTTTAAGTTCTACCTCTCGGAATAATGGAAAGAAAAATAATGCAAGATTTACCAAGATTAATTCGTAGCCTCGGTAGCGCAGTCGGTAGCGCGTCAGTGTCATAATCCCTCAAAGGAAGTAATCTGGATGTCGTGAGTTCGATCCTCACTCGGGGCATTTCGTATTGAAGTACATTCAACATCTAATTCCCAATAGAATTTACTTGATAAGAATCTTATTACAAAACTTTTCTTTTCTCCATTCGCCGAAGTATCCATCATTAGTTCATTTTCCTTAACATCTACCTCTCGGAATAATGGAAATAAAAATAATGCAAGATTTACCAAGATCAATTCGTAGCCTCGGTAGCGCAGTCGGCAGCGCGTCAGTCTCATAATCACTCAAATGGAGAAATCTGGAGGTCGTGAGTTCGATCCTCACTCGGTGCATTTCGTTTTGAAGTACATTCAACATCTAATTCCCGATAGAATTTACTTGATAATAATCTTTTTACAAAACATTTCTTTTCTCCATTCGCCGAAGTATCCATCATTAGTTCATTTTCTTTAAGTTGTACCTCTCGGAATAATGGAAATAAAAATAATGCAAGATTTACCAAGATCAATTCGTAGCCTCGGAAGCGCAGTCGGCAGCGCGCCAATCTCATAATCCCTCAAATGTAGTAATCTGGAGGTCGTGAGTTCGATCCTCACAAGGGGCATTTCGTTTTGAAGTACATTCAACACTTAATTCCCAACAGAATTTACTTGATAAGAATCTTATTACAAAACTTTTCTTTTCTCCATTCGCCGAAGTATCCATCATTAGTTCATTTTTTTAAGTTCTACCTCTCGGAATAATAGAAAGAAAAGTAATGCAAGATTTACCAAGATCAATTCGTAGCCTCGGTAGCGCAGTCGGCAGCGCGTCAGTCTCATAATCACTCAAATGGAGTAATCTGGAGGTCGTGAGTTCGATCCTCACTCGGGGCATTTCGTTTTGAAGTACATTAAACATCTAATTCCCAATAGAATTTATTTGATAATAATCTTTTTACAAAACATTTCTTTTATCCATTCGCCGAAGTATCCATCATTAGTTCATTTTCCTTAACTTCTACCTCTCGGAATAATGGAAATAAAAATAATGCAAGATTTACCAAGATCAATTCGTAGCCTCGGTATCGCAGTCGGCAGCGCGTCAGTCTCATAATCACTCAAATGGAGTAATCTGGAGGTCGTGAGTTCGGTCCTCACTTGGGGCATTTCGTTTTGAAGAACCTTCAACACCTAATTCCCAATAGAATTTACTTGATAAGAATCTTATTACAAAACTTTTATTTTCTCCATTCTCCGAAGTATCCATCATTAGTTCATTTTTTTTAAGTTCTACCTCTCGGAATAATGGAAATAAAAATAATGCAAGATTTACCAAGATCAATTCGTAGCCTCGGTAGCGCAGTCGGCAGCGCGTCAGTCTCATAATCACTCAAATGGAGAAATCTGGAGGTCGTGAGTTCGATCCTCACTCGGTGCATTTCGTTTTGAAGTACATTCAACATCTAATTCCCGATAGAATTTACTTGATAATAATCTTTTTACAAAACATTTCTTTTCTCCATTCGCCGAAGTATCCATCATTAGTTCATTTTCTTTAAGTTGTACCTCTCGGAATAATGGAAATAAAAATAATGCAAGATTTACCAAGATCAATTCGTAGCCTCGGAAGCGCAGTCGGCAGCGCGCCAATCTCATAATCCCTCAAATGTAGTAATCTGGAGGTCGTGAGTTTGATCCTCACAAGGGGCATTTCGTTTTGAAGTACATTCAACACTTAATTCCCAACAGAATTTACTTGATAAGAATCTTATTACAAAACTTTTCTTTTCTCCATTCGCCGAAGTATCCATCATTAGTTCATTTTTTTAAGTTCTACCTCTCGGAATAATAGAAAGAAAAGTAATGCAAGATTTACCAAGATCAATTCGTAGCCTCGGTATCGCAGTCGGCAGCGCGTCAGTCTCATAATCACTCAAATGGAGTAATCTGGAGGTCGTGAGTTCGGTCCTCACTTGGGGCATTTCGTTTTGAAGAACCTTCAACACCTAATTCCCAATAGAATTTACTTGATAAGAATCTTATTACAAAACTTTTATTTTCTCCATTCTCCGAAGTATCCATCATTAGTTCATTTTTTTTAAGTTCTACCTCTCGGAATAATGGAAAGAAAAATAATGCAAGATTTACCAAGATTAATTCGTAGCCTCGGTAGCGCAGTCGGTAGAGCGTCAGTGTCATAATCCCTCAAATGAAGTAATCTGGATGTCGTGAGTTCGATCCTCACTCGGGGCATTTCGTATTGAAGTACATTCAACATCTAATTCCCAATAGAATTTACTTGATAAGAATCTTATTACAAAACTTTTCTTTTCTCCATTCGCCGAAGTATCCATTATTAGTTCATTTTCCTTAACTTCTACCTCTCGGAATAATGGAAATAAAAATAATGCAAGATTTACCAAGATCAATTCGTAGCCTCGGTAGCGCAGTCGGCAGCGCGTCAGTCTCATAATCCCTCAAATGGAGTAATCTGGAGGTCGTGAGTTCGATCCTCACTCGCGGCATTTCGTTTTGAAGTACATTCAACATCTAATTCCCAATAGAATTTACTTGATAATAATCTTTTTACAAAACATTTCTTTTCTCCATTCTCCGAAGTATCCATCATTAGTTCATTTTTTTTAAGTTCTACCTCTCGGAATAATGGAAAGAAAAATAATGCAAGATTTACCAAGATTAATTCGTAGCCTCGGTAGCGCAGTCGGTAGCGCGTCAGTGTCATAATCCCTCGAATGAAGTAATCTGGATGTCGTGAGTTCGATCCTCACTCGGGGCATTTCGTATTGAAGTACATTCAACATCTAATTCCCAATAGAATTTACTTGATAAGAATCTTATTACAAAACTTTTCTTTTCTCCATTCGCCGAAGTATCCATCATTAGTTCATTTTCCTTAACTTCTACCTCTCGGAATAATGGAAATAAAAATAATGCAAGATTTACCAATATCAATTCGTAGCCTCGGTAGCGCAGTCGGCTGCGCGTCAGTCTCATAATCACTCAAATGGAGTAATCTGGAGGTCGTGAGTTCGATCCTCACTCGGGGCATTTCGTTTTGAAGTACATTCAACATCTAATTCCCAATAGAATTTACTTGATAATAATCTTTTTACAAAATATTTCTTTTCTCCATTCTCCGAAGTATCCATCATTAGTTCATTTTCCTAAATTCCACCTCTCGGAATAATGGAAATAAAAATAATGCAAGATTTACCAAGATCAATTCGTAGCCTCGGCAGCGCGTCAGTGTCATAATCCCTCAAATGTAGTAATCTGGAGATCGTGAGTTCGATCCTCACTCGGGGCATTTCGTTTTGAAGTACATTCAACAACTAATTCCCAATAGAATTTACTTGATAAGAATCTTATTACAAAACTTTTCTTTTCTCCATTCGCCGAAGTATCCATCATTAGTTCATTTTCCTAAATTCTACCTCTCGGAATAATGGAAATAAAAATAATGCAAGATTTACCAAGATCAATTCGTAGCCTCGGTAGCGCAGTCGGCAGCGCGTCAGTCTCATAATCCCTCAAATGGAGTAATCTGGAGGTCGTGAGTTCGATCCTCACTCGGGGCATTTCGTTTTCAAGTACATTCAACATCTAATTCCCAATAGATTTTACTTGATAAGAATCATATTACAAAACTTTACTTTTCTCCATTCGCCGTAGTATCCATCATTAGTTTATTTTCCTTATGTTCTACCTCTCGGAATAATGGAAAGAAAAATAATGCAAGATTTACCAAGATCAATTCGTAGCCTCGGTAGCGCAGTCGGCAGCGCGTCAGTCTCATAATCTCTCAAATGGAGTAATCTGGAGGTCGTGAGTTCGATCCTCACTCGGGGCATTTCGTTTTGAAGTACATTCAACATCTAATTCCCAATAGATTTTACTTGATAAGAATCATATTATAAAACTTTACTTTTCTCCATTCGCCGTAGTATCCATCATTAGTTTATTTTCCTTATGTTCTACCTCTCGGAATAATGGAAAGAAAAATAATGCAAGATTTACCAAGATCAATTCGTAGCCTCGGTAGCGCAGTCGCCAGCGCGTCAGTCTCATAATCTCTCAAATGAGTAATCTGGAGGTCGTGAGTTCGATCCTCACTCGGGGCATTTCGTTTTGAAGTACATTCAACATCTAATTCCCAATAGATTTTACTTGATAAGAATCATATTACAAAAAACTTTACTTTTCTCCATTCGCCGTAGTATCCATCATTAGTTTATTTTCCGTATGTTCTACCTCTCGGAATAATGGAAAGAAAAATAATGCAAGATTTACCAAGATCAATTCGTAGTCTCGGTAGCGCAGTCGGCAGCGCGTCAGTCTCATAATCTCTCAAATGGAGTAATCTGGAGGTCTTGAGTTCGATCCTCACTCGGGGGATTTCGTTTTGAAGTACATTCAACACCTAATTCCCAACAGAATTTACTTGATAAGAATCTTTTTACAAAACTTTTCTTTTCTCCATTCGCCGAAGTATCCATCATTAGTTCATTTTTTTAAGTTCTACCTCTCGGAATAATAGAAAGAAAAGTAATGCAAGATTTACCAAGATCAATTCGTAGCCTCGGTAGCGCAGTCGGCAGCGCGTCAGTCTCATAATCACTCAAATGGAGTAATCTGGAGGTCGTGAGTTCGATCCTCACTCGGGGCATTTCGTTTTGAAGTACATTAAACATCTAATTCCCAATAGAATTTACTTGATAATAATCTTTTTACAAAACATTTCTTTTATCCATTCGCCGAAGTATCCATCATTAGTTCATTTTCCTTAACTTCTACCTCTCGGAATAATGGAAATAAAAATAATGCAAGATTTACCAATATCAATTCGTAGCCTCGGTATCGCAGTCGGCAGCGCGTCAGTCTCATAATCACTCAAATGGAGTAATCTGGAGGTCGTGAGTTCGGTCCTCACTTGGGGCATTTCGTTTTGAAGTACAGTCAACACCTAATTCCCAATAGAATTTACTTGATAAGAATCTTATTACAAAACTTTTCTTTTCTCCATTCGCCGAAGTATCCATCATTAGTTCATTTTCTTTAAGTTCTACCTCTCGGAATAATAGAAAGAAAAATAATGCAAGATTTACCAAGATCAATTCGTAGCCTCGGTAGCGCAGTCGGCAGCGCGTCAGTCTCATAATCACTCAAATGGAGTAATCTGGAGGTCGTGAGTTCGATCCTCACTCGGGGCATTTCGTTTTGAAGTACATTCAACATCTAAATCCCAATAGAATTTACTTGATAAGAATCTTATTACAAAACATTTCATTTCTCCATTCGCCGAAGTATCCATCATTAGTTCATTTTCTTTAACTTCTACCTCTCGGAATTATGGAAAGAAAAATAATGCAAGATTTACCAAGATCAATTCGTAGCCTCGGTACCGCAGTCGGCAGCTCGTCAGTCTCATAAACACTCAAATGGAGTAATCTGGAGGTCGTGGGTTCGATCCTCACTCGGGGTATTTCTTTTTGAAGTACATTCAACATCTAATACCCAATAGATTTTACTTGATAAGATTCATATTACAAAACTTTACTTTTCTCCATACGCCGTAGTATCCATCATTAGTTTATTTTCGTTATGTTCTACCTCTCTTAATAATGGAAAGAAAAATAATTCAAGATTTACCAAGCTCAATTCGTAGCCTCGGTAGCGCAGTCGGCAGCGAGTCAGTCTCATAATCACTCAAATGGAGTAATCTGGAGGTCGTGACTTCGATCCTCACTCGGGGCATTTCCTATTGAAGTACATTCTACACCTAATTCCCAATAGAATTTACTTGATAAGAATCTTATTACAAAACTTTTCTTTTCTCCATTCGCCGAAGAATCCATCATTAGTTCATTTTCTTTAAGTTCTACCTCTCGTAATAATGGAAAGAAAAATAATGCATGATTTTCCAAGATCAATTCGTAGCCTCTGTAGAACAGTCGCAGCGCGTCAGTCTCATAATCACTCAAATGGAGTAATCTGGAGGTCGTGAGTTCGATCCTCACTCGGGGCATTTCGTTTTGAAGTACATTCAACACCTAATTCCCAATAGAATTTACTTGATAATAATCTTTTTACAAAACTTTTATTTTCTCCATTCTCCGAAGTATCCATCATTAGTTCATTTTTTTAAAGTTCTACCTCTCGGAATAATGGAAATAAAAGTAATGCAAGATTTACCAAGATCAATTCGTAGCCTCGGCAGCGCGTCAGTGTCATAATCCCTCAAATGTAGTAATCTGGAGATCGTGAGTTCGATCCTCACTCGGGGCATTTCGTTTTGAAGTACATTCAACAACTAATTCCCAATAGAATTTACTTGATAAGAATCTTATTACAAAACTTTTCTTTTCTCCATTCGCCGAAGTATCCATCATTAGTTCATTTTCCTAAATTCTACCTCTCGGAATAATGGAAATAAAAATAATGCAAGATTTACCAAGATCAATTCGTAGCCTCGGTAGCGCAGTCGGCAGCGCGTCAGTCTCATAATCCCTCAAATGGAGTAATCTGGAGGTCGTGAGTTCGATCCTCACTCGGGGCATTTCGTTTTCAAGTACATTCAACATCTAATTCCCAATAGATTTTACTTGATAAGAATCATATTACAAAACTTTACTTTTCTCCATTCGCCGTAGTATCCATCATTAGTTTATTTTCCTTATGTTCTACCTCTCGGAATAATGGAAAGAAAAATAATGCAAGATTTACCAAGATCAATTCGTAGCCTCGGTAGCGCAGTCGGCAGCGCGTCAGTCTCATAATCTCTCAAATGGAGTAATCTGGAGGTCGTGAGTTCGATCCTCACTCGGGGCATTTCGTTTTGAAGTACATTCAACATCTAATTCCCAATAGATTTTACTTGATAAGAATCATATTATAAAACTTTACTTTTCTCCATTCGCCGTAGTATCCATCATTAGTTTATTTTCCTTATGTTCTACCTCTCGGAATAATGGAAAGAAAAATAATGCAAGATTTACCAAGATCAATTCGTAGCCTCGGTAGCGCAGTCGCCAGCGCGTCAGTCTCATAATCTCTCAAATGAGTAATCTGGAGGTCGTGAGTTCGATCCTCACTCGGGGCATTTCGTTTTGAAGTACATTCAACATCTAATTCCCAATAGATTTTACTTGATAAGAATCATATTACAAAAAACTTTACTTTTCTCCATTCGCCGTAGTATCCATCATTAGTTTATTTTCCGTATGTTCTACCTCTCGGAATAATGGAAAGAAAAATAATGCAAGATTTACCAAGATCAATTCGTAGTCTCGGTAGCGCAGTCGGCAGCGCGTCAGTCTCATAATCTCTCAAATGGAGTAATCTGGAGGTCTTGAGTTCGATCCTCACTCGGGGGATTTCGTTTTGAAGTACATTCAACACCTAATTCCCAACAGAATTTACTTGATAAGAATCTTTTTACAAAACTTTTCTTTTCTCCATTCGCCGAAGTATCCATCATTAGTTCATTTTTTTAAGTTCTACCTCTCGGAATAATAGAAAGAAAAGTAATGCAAGATTTACCAAGATCAATTCGTAGCCTCGGTAGCGCAGTCGGCAGCGCGTCAGTCTCATAATCACTCAAATGGAGTAATCTGGAGGTCGTGAGTTCGATCCTCACTCGGGGCATTTCGTTTTGAAGTACATTAAACATCTAATTCCCAATAGAATTTACTTGATAATAATCTTTTTACAAAACATTTCTTTTATCCATTCGCCGAAGTATCCATCATTAGTTCATTTTCCTTAACTTCTACCTCTCGGAATAATGGAAATAAAAATAATGCAAGATTTACCAATATCAATTCGTAGCCTCGGTATCGCAGTCGGCAGCGCGTCAGTCTCATAATCACTCAAATGGAGTAATCTGGAGGTCGTGAGTTCGGTCCTCACTTGGGGCATTTCGTTTTGAAGTACAGTCAACACCTAATTCCCAATAGAATTTACTTGATAAGAATCTTATTACAAAACTTTTCTTTTCTCCATTCGCCGAAGTATCCATCATTAGTTCATTTTCTTTAAGTTCTACCTCTCGGAATAATAGAAAGAAAAATAATGCAAGATTTACCAAGATCAATTCGTAGCCTCGGTAGCGCAGTCGGCAGCGCGTCAGTCTCATAATCACTCAAATGGAGTAATCTGGAGGTCGTGAGTACGATCCTCACTCGGGGCATTTCGTTTTGAAGAACCTTCAACACCTAATTCCCAATAGAATTTACTTGATAAGAATCTTATTACAAAACATTTCTTTTCTCCATTCGCCGAAGTATCCATCATTAGTTCATTTTCTTTAACTTCTACCTCTCGGAATAATGGAAAGAAAAATAATGCAAGATTTGCCAAGATGAAGTCGTAGCCTCGGTAGCGCAGTCGGCAGCGCGTCAGTCTCATAATCACTCAAATGGAGTAATCTGGAGGTCGTGAGTTCGATCCTCACTCGGGGCATTTCGTTTTGAAGTACATTGAACAATTAATTCCCAATAGAATTTACTTAAGAATCTTATTATAAAATTTCCTTTTCTCCATTCTCCGAAGTATCCATCATTAGTTCATTTTCTTTAAGTTCTACCTCTCGGTATAATGGAAAAAAAATAATGCAGGATTTTCCAAGATCAATTCGTAGCCTCGGTAGCGCAGTCGGCAGCGCGTCAGTCTCATAATCATTCAAATGGAGTAATCTGGAGGTCGTGAGTTCGATCCTTACTCGGGGTATTTCGTTTTGAAGTACATTGAACATCTAAATCCCAATAGAATTTACTTGATAAGAATCTTATTACAAAACATTTCTTTTCTCCATTCGCCGAAGTATCCATCATTAGTTCATTTTCTTTAACTTCTACCTCTCGGAATTATGGAAAGAAAAATAATGCAAGATTTACCAATCTCAATTCGTAGCCTCGGTAGCGCAGTCGGCAGCGCGTCAGTCTCATAAACACTCAAATTGAGTAATCTGGAGGTCGTGATTTCGATCCTCACTCGGGGCATTTCGTTTTGAAGTACATTCTACACCTAATTCCCAATAGAATTTACTTGATAAGAATCTTATTACAAAACTTTTCTTTTCTCCATTCGCCGAAGAATCCATCATTAGTTCATTTTCTTTAACTTCTACCTCTCGGAATAATGGAAAGAAAAATAATGCAAGATTTGCCAAGATGAAGTCGTAGCCTCGGTAGCGCAGTCGGCAGCGCGTCAGTCTCATAATCACTCAAATGGAGTAATCTGGAGGTCGTGAGTTCGATCCTCACTCGGGGCATTTCATTTTGAAGTACATTCAACATCTAAATCCCAATAGAATTTACTTGATAAGAATCTTATTACAAAACATTTCATTTCTCCATTCGCCGAAGTATCCATCATTAGTTCATTTTCTTTAACTTCTACCTCTCGGAATTATGGAAAGAAAAATAATGCAAGATTTACCAAGATCAATTCGTAGCCTCGGTACCGCAGTCGGCAGCTCGTCAGTCTCATAAACACTCAAATGGAGTAATCTGGAGGTCGTGGGTTCGATCCTCACTCGGGGTATTTCTTTTTGAAGTACATTCAACATCTAATACCCAATAGATTTTACTTGATAAGATTCATATTACAAAACTTTACTTTTCTCCATACGCCGTAGTATCCATCATTAGTTTATTTTCGTTATGTTCTACCTCTCTTAATAATGGAAAGAAAAATAATTCAAGATTTACCAAGCTCAATTCGTAGCCTCGGTAGCGCAGTCGGCAGCGAGTCAGTCTCATAATCACTCAAATGGAGTAATCTGGAGGTCGTGACTTCGATCCTCACTCGGGGCATTTCCTATTGAAGTACATTCTACACCTAATTCCCAATAGAATTTACTTGATAAGAATCTTATTACAAAACTTTTCTTTTCTCCATTCGCCGAAGAATCCATCATTAGTTCATTTTCTTTAAGTTCTACCTCTCGTAATAATGGAAAGAAAAATAATGCATGATTTTCCAAGATCAATTCGTAGCCTCTGTAGAACAGTCGCAGCGCGTCAGTCTCATAATCACTCAAATGGAGTAATCTGGAGGTCGTGAGTTCGATCCTCACTCGGGGCATTTCGTTTTGAAGTACATTCAACACCTAATTCCCAATAGAATTTACTTGATAATAATCTTTTTACAAAACTTTTATTTTCTCCATTCTCCGAAGTATCCATCATTAGTTCATTTTTTTAAAGTTCTACCTCTCGGAATAATGGAAATAAAAATAATGCAAGATTTACCAAGGTCAATTCGTAGCCTCGGCTGTGCGTCAGTCTTTTAATCACTCAAATTGAGTAATCTGGAGGTCGTGAGTTCGATCCTCACTCGGGGCATTTCGTTTTGAAGTACATTCTACACCTAATTCCCAATAGAATTTACTTGATAAGAATCTTATTACAAAACTTTTCTTTTCTCCATTCGCCGAAGAATCCATCATTAGTTCATTTTCTTTATGTTCTACGTCTCTTAATAATGGAAAGAAAAATAATTCAAGATTTACCAATCTCAATTCGTAGCCTCGGTAGCGCAGTCGGCAGCGCGTCAGTCTCATAATCACTCAAATGGAGTAATCTGGAGGTCGTGGGTTCGATCCTCACTCGGGGTATTTCGTTTTGAAGTACATGCAATATCTACTTCCCAATAGATTTTACTTGATAAGAATCATATTACAAAAAACTTTACTTTTCTCCTTTCGCCGTAGTATCCATCATAAGTTTATTTTCCTTAAGTTCTACCTCTCGTAATAATGGAAAGAAAAATAATGCATGATTTACCAAGATGAATTCGTAGCCTCGGTAGCGCAGTCGCAGCGCGTCAGTCTCATAATCATTCAAATGGAGTAATCTGGAGGTCGTGAGTTCGATCCTCACTCGGGGCATTTCGTTTTGAAGTACATTCAACACTTAATTCCCAATAGAATTTACTTAAGAATCTTATTACAAAATTTTCTTTTCTCCATTCGCCGAAGTATCCATCATTAGTTCATTTTCTTTAACTTCAACCTCTCGGAATTATGAAAAGAAAATAATGCAAGATTTACCAAGCTCAATTCGTAGCCTCGGTAGCGCAGTCGGCAGCGCGTCAGTCTCATAAACACTCAAATGGAGTAATCTGGAGGTCGTGATTTCGATCCTCACTCGGGGCATTTCGTTTTGAAGTACATTCTACACCTAATTCCCAATAGAATTTACTTGATAAGAATCTTATTACAAAACTTTTCTTTTCTCCATTCGCCGAAGAATCCATCATTAGTTCATTTTCTTTAAGTTCTTCCTCACGGAATAAAGGAAAGAAATATAATGCAAGATTTACCAAGATCAATAAGTAAACTCGGCAGCGCGTTAGTCTCATAATCACTCAAATGGAGTAATCTGGAGGTCGTGAGCTCGATCCTCACTCGGGGTATTTCTTTTTGAAGTACATTCAACATCTAATTCCCAATAGATTTTACTTGATAAGATTCATATTACAAAACTTTACTTTTCTCCATACGCCGTAGTATCCATCATTAGTTTATTTTCCTGATGTTCTACCTCTCTTAATAATGGAAAGAAAAATAATTCAAGATTTACCAAGCTCAATTCGTAGCCTCGGTAGCGCAGTCGGCAGCGCGTCAGTCTCATAACCACTCAAATGGAGTAATCTGGAGGTCGTGAGTTCGATCCTCACTCGGGGTATTTCTTTTTGAAGTACGTTCAACATCTAATTCCCAATAGATTTTACTTGATAAGATTCATATTACAAAACTTTACTTTTCTCCATACGCCGTAGTATCCATCATTAATTTATTTTCCTTATGTTCTACCTCTCTTAATAATGGAAAGAAAAATAATTCAAGATTTACCAAGATCAATTCGTAGCCTCGGTAGCGCAGTCGCAGCGCGTCAGTCTCATAATCATTCAAATGGAGTAATCTGGAGGTCGTGAGTTCGATCCTCACTCGGGGCATTTCGTTTTGAAGTACATTCAACACTTAATTCCCAATAGAATTTACTTAAGAATCTTATTACAAAATTTTCTTTTCTCCATTCGCCGAAGAATCCATCATTAGTTCATTTTCTTTAACTTCTACCTCTCGGAATAATGGAAAGAAAAATAATGCAAGATTTGCCAAGATGAAGTCGTAGCCTCGGTAGCGCAGTCGGCAGCGGGTCAGTCTCATAATCACTCAAATGGAGTAATCTGGAGGTCGTGAGTTCGATCCTCACTCGGGGCATTTCGTTTTGAACAATTAATTCCCAATAGAATTTACTTAAGAATCTTATTATAAAATTTCCTTTTCTCCATTCTCCGAAGTATCCATCATTAGTTCATTTTCTTTAAGTTCAACCTCTCGGTATAATGGAAAAAAAATAATGCAGGATTTTCCAAGATCAATTCGTAGCCTCGGTAGCGCAGTCGGCAGCGCGTCAGTCTCATAATCATTCAAATGGAGTAATCTGGAGGTCGTGAGTTCGATACTTACTCGGGGTATTTCGTTTTGAAGTACATTGAACATCTAAATCCCAATAGAATTTACTTGATAAGAATCTTATTACAAAACATTTCTTTTCTCCATTCGCCGAAGTATCCATCATTAGTTCATTTTCTTTAACTTCTACCTCTCGGAATTATGGAAAGAAAAATAATGCAAGATTTACCAATCTCAATTCGTAGCCTCGGTAGCGCAGTCGGCAGCGCGTCAGTCTCATAAACACTCAAATTGAGTAATCTGGAGGTCGTGATTTCGATCCTCACTCGGGGCATTTCGTTTTGAAGTACATTCTACACCTAATTCCCAATAGAATTTACTTGATAAGAATCTTATTACAAAACTTTTTTTTTCTCCATTCGCCGAAGAATCCATCATTAGTTCATTTTCTTTAACTTCTACCTCTCGGAATAATGGAAAGAAAAATAATGCAAGATTTGCCAAGATGAAGTCGTAGCCTCGGTAGCGCAGTCGGCAGCGCGTCAGTCTCATAATCACTCAAATGGAGTAATCTGGAGGTCGTGAGTTCGATCCTCACTCGGGGCATTTCATTTTGAAGTACATTCAACATCTAAATCCCAATAGAATTTACTTGATAAGAATCTTATTACAAAACATTTCATTTCTCCATTCGCCGAAGTATCCATCATTAGTTCATTTTCTTTAACTTCTACCTCTCGGAATTATGGAAAGAAAAATAATGCAAGATTTACCAAGATCAATTCGTAGCCTCGGTAGCGCAGTCGGCAGCTCGTCAGTCTCATAAACACTCAAATGGAGTAATCTGGAGGTCGTGAGTTCGATCCTCACTCGGGGTATTTCTTTTTGAAGTACATTCAACATCTAATACCCAATAGATTTTACTTGATAAGATTCATATTACAAAATTTTACTTTTCTCCATACGCCGTAGTATCCATCATTAGTTTATTTTCCTTATGTTCTACCTCTCTTAATAATGGAAAGAAAAATAATTCAAGATTTACCAAGCTCAATTCGTAGCCTCGGTAGCGCAGTCGGCAGCGCGTCAGTCTCATAATCACTCAAATGGAGTAATCTGGAGGTCGTGAGTTCGATCCTCACTCGGGGTATTTCGTTTTGAAGTACATGCAATATCTAATTCCCAATAGAATTTACTTGATAAAAATCTTATTACAAAACATTTCTTTTCTCCATTCGCCGAAGTATCCATCATTAGTTCATTTTTTTAACTTCTACCTCTCGGAATTATGGAAAGAAAAATAATGCAAGATTTACCAAGCTCAATTCGTAGCCCTGGTAGCGCAGTCGGCAGCGCGTCAGTCTCATAAACACTCAAATGGAGTAATCTGGAGGTCGTGACTTCGATCCTCACTCGGGGCATTTCCTATTGAAGTACATTCTACACCTAATTCCCAATAGAATTTACTTGATAAGAATCTTATTACAAAACTTTTCTTTTCTCCATTCGCCGAAGAATCCATCATTAGTTCATTTTCTTTAAGTTCTACCTCTCGTAATAATGGAAAGAAAAATAATGCATGATTTTCCAAGATCAATTCGTAGCCTCTGTAGAACAGTCGCAGCGCGTCAGTCTCATAATCACTCAAATGGAGTAATCTGGAGGTCGTGAGTTCGATCCTCACTCGGGGCATTTCGTTTTGAAGTACATTCAACACCTAATTCCCAATAGAATTTACTTGATAATAATCTTTTTACAAAACTTTTATTTTCTCCATTCTCCGAAGTATCCATCATTAGTTCATTTTTTTAAAGTTCTACCTCTCGGAATAATGGAAATAAAAATAATGCAAGATTTACCAAGGTCAATTCGTAGCCTCGGCTGTGCGTCAGTCTTTTAATCACTCAAATTGAGTAATCTGGAGGTCGTGAGTTCGATCCTCACTCGGGGCATTTCGTTTTGAAGTACATTCTACACCTAATTCCCAATAGAATTTACTTGATAAGAATCTTATTACAAAACTTTTCTTTTCTCCATTCGCCGAAGAATCCATCATTAGTTCATTTTCTTTAAGTTCTACCTCTCGTAATAGTGGAAAGAGAAATAATGCATGATTTTCCAAGATCAATTCGCAGCCTCTGTAGAACAGTCGCAGCGCGTCAGTCTCATAATCACTCAAATGGAGTAATCTGGAGGTCGTGAGTTCGATCCTCACTCGGGGCATTTCGTTTTGAAGTACATTCAACACCTAATTCCCAATAGAATTTACTTGATAAGAATCTTATTACAAAACTTTTCTTTTCTCCATTCGCCGAAGTATCCATCATTAGTTCATGTTCCTTTAGTTCTACCTCTCGGAATTATGGAAAGAAAAATAATGCAAGATTTACCAAGCTCATTTCGTAGCCTCGGTAGCGCAGTCGGCAGCGCGTCAGTCTCATAAACACTCAAATGGATTAATCTGGAGGTCGAGAGTTCGATCCTCACTTGGGGCATTTCGTTTTAAAGTACATTCTACACCTAATTCCCAATAGAATTTACTTGAGAATAATCTTATTACAAAACTTTTCTTTTCTCCATACGCCGTAGTATCCATCATTAGTTTATTTTCCTTAAGTTCTACCTCTCGTAATAATGGAAAGAAAAATAATGCATGATTTACCAAGATCAATTCGTAGCCTCGGTAGCGCAGTCGCAGCGCGTCAGTCTCATAATCACTCAAATGGAGTAATCTGGAGGTCGTGAGTTCGATCCTCACTCGGGGCATTTCGTTTTGAAGTACATTCAACACCTAATTCCCAATAGAATTTACTTGATAAGAATCTTATTACAAAAATTTCTTTTCTCCATTCTCCGAAGTATCCATCATTAGTTCATTTTCTTTAAGTTCTACGTCTCTTAATAATGGAAAGAAAAATAATTCAAGATTTACCAATCTCAATTCGTAGCCTCGGTAGCGCAGTCGGCAGCGCGTCAGTCTCATAATCACTCAAATGGAGTAATCTGGAGGTCGTGAGTTCGATCCTCACTCGGGGTATTTCGTTTTGAAGTACATGCAATATCTAATTCCCAATAGATTTTACTTGATAAGAATCATATTACAAAAAACTTTACTTTTCTCCTTTCGCCGTAGTATCCATCATTAGTTTATTTTCCTTAAGTTCTACCTCTCGTAATAATGGAAAGAAAAATAATGCATGATTTACCAAGATCAATTCGTAGCCTCGGTAGCGCAGTCGCAGCGCGTCAGTCTCATAATCATTCAAATGGAGTAATCTGGAGGTCGTGAGTTCGATCCTCACTCGGGGCATTTCGTTTTGAAGTACATTCAACACTTAATTCCCAATAGAATTTACTTAAGAATCTTATCACAAAATTTTCTTTTCTCCATTCGCCGAAGTATCCATCATTAGTTCATTTTCTTTAACTTCTACCTCTCGGAATTATGAAAAGAAAATAATGCAAGATTTACCAAGCTCAATTCGTAGCCTCGGTAGCGCAGTCGGCAGCGCGTCAGTCTCATAAACACTCAAGTGGAGTAATCTGGAGGTCGTGATTTCGATCCTCACTCGGGGCATTTCGTTTTGAAGTACATTCAACATCTAATTCCCAATAGAATTTACTTGATAAGAATCTTATTACAAAACTTTTCTTTTCTCCATTCGCCGAAGAATCCATCATTAGTTCATTTTCTTTAACTTCTACCTCTCGGAATAATGGAAAGAAAAATAATGCAAGATTTACCAAGATGAAGTCGTAGCCTCGGTAGCGCAGTCGGCAGCGCGTCAGTCTCATAAACACTCAAATGGAGTAATCTGGAGGTCGTGACTTCGATCCTCACTCGGGGCATTTCGTATTGAAGTACATTCTACACCTAATTCCCAATAGAATTTACTTGATAAGAATCTTATTACAAAACTTTTCTTTTCTCCATTCGCCGAAGAATCCATCATTAGTTCATTTTCTTTAAGTTCTATCTCACGGAATAAAGGAAAGAAATACAATGCAAGATTTACCAAGATCAATAAGTAACCTCGGCAGCGCGTTAGTCTCATAATCACTCAAATGGAGTAATCTGGAGGTCGTGATTTCGATCCTCACTCGGGGCATTTCGTTTTGAAGTACATTCTACACCTAATTCCCAATAGAATTTACTTGATAAGAATCTTATTACAAAACTTTTCATTTCTCCATTCGCCGAAGTATTAGTTCATTTTCTTTCAGTTCTAAATCTCGGAATAATGGAAAGAAAAATAATGCAAGATTTATCAAGATCAATTCGTAGCCTCGGTAGCGCAGTCGGCAGCGCGTCAGTCTCATAATCCATCAAATGGAGTAATCTGGAGGTCGTGGGCTCGATCCTCACTCGGGGCATTTTGTTTTGAAGTACATTCATCATCTAATTCCCAATAGATTTTACTTGATAAGAATCATATTACAAAACTTTACTTTTCTCCATACGCCGTAGTATCCATCATTAGTTTATTTTCCTTAAGTTCTACCTCTCGGAATTATGGAAAGAAAAATAATGCAAGATTTACCAATCTCAATTCGTAACCTCGGTAGCGCAGTCGGCAGCGCGTCAGTCTCATAATCCCTCAAATGGAGTAATCTGGAGGTCGTGAGCTCGATCCTCACTCGGGGTATTTCTTTTTGAAGTACATTCAACATCTAATTCCCAATAGATTTTACTTGATAAGAATCATATTACAAAAAACTTTACTTTTCTCCTTTCGCCGTAGTATCCATCATTAGTTTATTTTCCTTAAGTTCTACCTCTCGTAATAATGGAAAGAAAAATAATGCATGATTTACCAAGATCAATTCGTAGCCTCGGTAGCGCAGTCGCAGCGCGTCAGTCTCATAATCATTCAAATGGAGTAATCTGGAGGTCGTGAGTTCGATCCTCACTCGGGGCATTTCGTTTTGAAGTACATTCAACACTTAATTCCCAATAGAATTTACTTAAGAATCTTATTACAAAATTTTCTTTTCTCCATTCGCCGAAGTATCCATCATTAGTTCATTTTCTTTAACTTCTACCTCTCGGAATTATGAAAAGAAAATAATGCAAGATTTACCAAGCTCAATTCGTAGCCTCGGTAGCGCAGTCGGCAGCGCGTCAGTCTCATAAACACTCAAATGGAGTAATCTGGAGGTCGTGATTTCGATCCTCACTCGGTGCATTTCGTTTTGAAGTACATTCTACACCTAATTCCCAATAGAATTTACTTGATAAGAATCTTATTACAAAACTTTTCTTTTCTCCATTCGCCGAAGAATCCATCATTAGTTCATTTTCTTTAACTTCTACCTCTCGGAATAATGGAAAGAAAAATAATGCAAGATTTACCAAGATGAAGTCGTAGCCTCGGTAGCGCAGTCGGCAGCGCGTCAGTCTCATAAACACTCAAATGGAGTAATCTGGAGGTCGTGACTTCGATCCTCACTCGGGGCATTTCGTATTGAAGTACATTCTACACCTAATTCCCAATAGAATTTACTTGATAAGAATCGTATTACAAAACTTTTCTTTTCTCCATTCGCCGAAGAATCCATCATTAGTTCATTTTCTTTAAGTTCTTCCTCACGGAATAAAGGAAAGAAATATAATGCAAGATTTACCAAGATCAATAAGTAACCTCGGCAGCGCGTTAGTCTCATAATCACTCAAATGGAGTAATCTGGAGGTCGTGATTTCGATCCTCACTCGGGGCATTTCGTTTTGAAGTACATTCTACACCTAATTCCCAATAGAATTTACTTGATAAGAATCTTATTACAAAACTTTTCATTTCTCCATTCGCCGAAGTATCCATCACTAGTTCATTTTCTTTCAGTTCTAAATCTCGGAATAATGGAAAGAAAAATAATGCAAGATTTATCAAGATCAATTCGTAGCCTCGGTAGCGCAGTCGGCAGCGCGTCAGTCTCATAATCCATCAAATGGAGTAATCTGGAGGTCGTGGGCTCGATCCTCACTCGGGGAATTTTGTTTTGAAGTACATTCATCATTTAATTCCCAATAGATTTTACTTGATAAGAATCATATTACAAAACTTTACTTTTCTCCATACGCCGTAGTATCCATCATTAGTTTATTTTCCTTAAGTTCTACCTCTCGGAATTATGGAAAGAAAAATAATGCAGGATTTACCAAGCTCAATTCGTAACCTCGGTAGCGCAGTCGGCAGCGCGTCAGTCTCATAATCCCTCAAATGGAGTAATCTGGAGGTCGTGAGCTCGATCCTCACTCGGGGTATTTCTTTTTGAAGTACATTCAACATCTAATTCCCAATAGATTTTACTTGATAAGATTCATATTACAAAACTTTACTTTTCTCCATACGCCGTAGTATCCATCATTAGTTTATTTTCCTTATGTTCTACCTCTCTTAATAATGGAAAGAAAAATAATTCAAGATTTACCAAGCTCAATTCGTAGCTTCGGTAGCGCAGTCGGCAGCGCGTCAGTCTCATAATCACTCTAATGGAGTAATCTGGAGGTCGTGAGTTCGATCCTCACTCGGGGTATTTCGTTTTGAAGTACATGCAATATCTAATTCGCAATAGATTTTACTTGATAAGAATCATATTACAAAAAACTTTACTTTTCTCCATTCGCCGTAGTATCCATCATTAGTTTATTTTCCTTAAGTTCTACCTCTCGGTATAATGGAAAAAAAATAATGCAGGATTTTCCAAGATCAACTCGTAGCCTCGGTAGCGCAGTCGGCAGCGCGTCAGTCTCATAATCATTCAAATGGAGTAATCTGGAGGTCGTGAGTTCGATCCTTACTCGGGGTATTTCGTTTTGAAGTACATTGAACATCTAAATCCCAATAGAATTTACTTGATAAGAATCTTATTACAAAACTTTTCTTTTCTCCATTCGCCGAAGAATCCATCATTAGTTCATTTTCTTTAACTTCTACCTCTCGGAATAATGGAAAGAAAAATAATGCAAGATTTGCCAAGATGAAGTCGTAGCCTCGGTAGCGCAGTCGGCAGCGCGTCAGTCTCATAATCACTCAAATAGAGTAATCTGGAGGTCGTGAGTTGGATCCTCACTCGGGGCATTTCATTTTGAAGTACATTCAACATCTAAATCCCAATAGAATTTACTTGATAAGAATCTTATTACAAAACATTTCATTTCTCCATTCGCCGAAGTATCCATCATTAGTTCATTTTCTTTAACTTCTACCTCTCGGAATTATGGAAAGAAAAATAATGCAAGATTTACCAAGATCAATTCGTAGCCTCGGTAGCGTAGTCGGCAGCTCGTCAGTCTCATAAACACTCAAATGGAGTAATCTGGAGGTCGTGAGTTCGATCCTCACTCGGGGTATTTCTTTTTGAAGTACATTCAACATCTAATTCCCAATAGATTTTACTTGATAAGATTCATATTACAAAACTTTACTTTTCTCCATACGCCGTAGTATCCATCATTAGTTTATTTTCCTTATGTTCTACCTCTCTTAATAATGGAAAGAAAAATAATTCAAGATTTACCAAGCTCAATTCGTAGCTTCGGTAGCGCAGTCGGCAGCGCGTCAGTCTCATAATCACTCTAATGGAGTAATCTGGAGGTCGTGAGTTCGATCCTCACTCGGGGTATTTCGTTTTGAAGTACATGCAATATCTAATTCGCAATAGATTTTACTTGATAAGAATCATATTACAAAAAACTTTACTTTTCTCCATTCGCCGTAGTATCCATCATTAGTTTATTTTCCTTAAGTTCTACCTCTCGGTATAATGGAAAAAAAATAATGCAGGATTTTCCAAGATCAATTCGTAGCCTCGGTAGCGCAGTCGGCAGCGCGTCAGTCTCATAATCATTCAAATGGAGTAATCTGGAGGTCGTGAGTTCGATCCTTACTCGGGGTATTTCGTTTTGAAGTACATTGAACATCTAAATCCCAATAGAATTTACTTGATAAGAATCTTATTACAAAACTTTTCTTTTCTCCATTCGCCGAAGAATCCATCATTAGTTCATTTTCTTTAACTTCTACCTCTCGGAATAATGGAAAGAAAAATAATGCAAGATTTGCCAAGATGAAGTCGTAGCCTCGGTAGCGCAGTCGGCAGCGCGTCAGTCTCATAATCACTCAAATAGAGTAATCTGGAGGTCGTGAGTTGCATCCTCACTCGGGGCATTTCATTTTGAAGTACATTCAACATCTAAATCCCAATAGAATTTACTTGATAAGAATCTTATTACAAAATATTTCATTTCTCCATTCGCCGAAGTATCCATCATTAGTTCATTTTCTTTAACTTCTACCTCTCGGAATTATGGAAAGAAAAATAATGCAAGATTTACCAAGATCAATTCGTAGCCTCGGTAGCGCAGTCGGCAGCGCGTCAGTCTCATAATCACTCAAATGGAGTAATCTGGAGGTCGTGTGTTCGATCTTCACTCGGTGCATTTCGTTTTGAAGTACATTCAACACCTAATTCCCAATAGAATTTACTTGAAAAGAATCTTATTACAAAACATTTCTTTTCTCCATTCGCCGAAGTATCCATCATTAGTTCATTTTCCTTACCTTCTACCTCTCTTAATAATGGAAAGAAAAATAATGCAAGATTTACCAAGATCAATTCGTAGCCTCGGTAGCGCAGTCGGCAGCGCGTCAGTCTCATAATCACTCAAATGGAGTAATCTGGAGGTCGTGAGCTCGATCCTCAATCAGGGCATTTCGTTTTGAAGTACATTCAACATCTAATTCCCAATAGAATTTACTTGATAATAATCTTTTTACAAAACGTTTCTTTTCACCATTCGCCGAAGTATCCATCATTAATTCATTTTCCTTAACTTCTACCTCTCGGAATAATGGAAATAAATATAATGCAAGATTTACCAAGATCAATTCGTAGCCTCGGTAGCGCAGTCGGCAGCGCGCCAGTCTCATAATCCCTCAAATGCAGTAATCTGGAGGTCGTGAGTTCGATCCTCACTCGGGGCATTTCGTTTTGAAGTACATTCAACACATAATTTCCAATAGAAAATTTACTTGATAAGAATCTTATTACAAAACCTTTCTTTTCTCCATTCGCCGAAGTATCCATCATTAGTTCATTTTCCTTAACTTCTACCTCTCGGAATAATGGAAATAAAAATAATGCAAGATTTACCAAGGTCAATTCGTAGCCTCGGTAGCGCAGTCGGCAGCGCGTCAATCTCATAATCACTCAAATGGAGTAATCTGGAGGTCGTGAGTTCGATCCTCACTCGGGGCATTTCGTTTTGAAATACATTCAACATCTAATTCCCAATAGAATTTACTTGATAATAATCTTTTTACATAACATTTCTTTTCTCCATTCTCCGAAGTATCCATCATTAGTTCATTTTCCTTAACTTCTACCTCTCGGAATAATGGAAATAAAAATAATGCAAGATTTACCAAGATCAATTCGTAGCCTCGGCAGCGCGTCAGTGTCATAATCCCTCAAATGTAGTAATCTGGAGGTCGTGAGTTCGATCCTCACTCGGGGCATTTCGTTTTAAAGTACATTCAACATCTAATTCCCAATAGAATTTACATGATAATAATCTTTTTACATAACATTTCTTTTCTCCATTCTCCGAAGTATCCATCATTAATTCATTTTTTTAAGTTCTACCTCTCGGAATAATGGAAAGAAAAATAATGCAAGATTTACCAAGATTAATTCGTAGCCTCGGAAGCGCAGTCGGCAGCGCGCCAATCTCATAATCCCTCAAATGTAGTAATCTGGAGGTCGTGAGTTCGATCCTCACTCGGGGCATTTCGTTTTAAGTACATTCAACACCTAATTCCCAATAGAATTTACTTGATAAGAATCTTATAACAAAACTTTTCTTTTCTCCATTCGCCGAAGTATCCATCATTAGTTCATTTTCTTAAATTCTACCTCTCGGAATAATGGAAATAAAAATAATGCAAGATTTACCAAGATCAATTCGTAGCCTCGGTAGCGCAGTCGGCAGCGCGTCAGTCTCATAATCCCTCAAATGGAGTAATCTGGAGGTCGTGAGTTCGATCCTCACTCGGGGCATTTCGTTTTGAAGTACATTCAACATCTAATTCCCAATAGATTTTACTTGATAAGAATCATATTATAAAACTTTTCTTTTCTCCATTCGCCGAAGTATCCATCATTAGTTCATTTTCCTTAACTTCTACCTCTCGGAATAATGGAAATAAAAATAATGCAAGATTTACCAAGATCAATTCGTAGTCTCGGCAGCGCGTCAGTGTCATAATCCCTCAAATGTAGTAATCTGAAGGTCGTGAGTTCGATCCTCACTCGGGGCATTTCGTTTTAAAGTACATTCAACATCTAATTCCCAATAGAATTTACTTGATAATAATCTTTTTACATAACATTTCTTTTCTCCATTCTCCGAAGTATCCATCATTAATTCATTTTCTTAAATTCTACCTCTCGGAATAATGGAAATAAAAATAATGCAAGATTTACCAAGATCAATTCGTAGCCTCGGTAGCGCAGTCGGCAGCGCGTCAGTCTCATAATCCCTCAAATGGAGTAATCTGGAGGTCGTGAGTTCGATCCTCACTCGGGGCATTTCGTTTTGAAGTACATTCAACATCTAATTCCCAATAGATTTTACTTGATAAGAATCATATTACAAAACTTTACTTTTCTCCATTCGCCGTAGTATCCATCATTAGTTTATTTTCCTTATGTTCTACCTCTCGGAATAATGGAAAGAAAAATAATGCAAGATTTACCAAGATCAATTCGTAGCCTCGGTAGCGCAGTCGGCAGCGCGTCAGTCTCATAATCTCTCAAATGGAGTAATCTGGAGGTCGTGAGTTCGATCCTCACTCGGGGCATTTCGTTTTGAAGTACATTCAACATCTAATTCCCACTAGATTTTACTTGATAAGAATCATATTATAAAACTTTACTTTTCTCCATTCGCCGTAGTATCCATCATTAGTTTATTTTCCTTATGTTCTACCTCTCGGAATAATGGAAAGAAAAATAATGCAAGATTTACCAAGATCCATTCGTATCCTCGGTAGCGCAGTCGCCAGCGCGTCAGTCTCATAATCTCTCAAATGAGTAATCTGGAGGTAGTGAGTTCGATCCTCACTCGGGGCATTTCGTTTTGAAGTACATTCAACATCTAATTCCCAATAGAATTTACTTGATAATAATCTTTTTACATAACATTTCTTTTCTCCATTCTCCGAAGTATCCATCATTAATTCATTTTTTTAAGTTCTACCTCTCGGAATAATGGAAAGAAAAATAATGCAAGATTTACCAAGATTAATTCGTAGCCTCGGAAGCGCTGTCGGCAGCGCGCCAATCTCATAATCCCTCAAATGTAGTAATCTGGAGGTCGTGAGTTCGATCCTCACTCGGGGCATTTCGTTTTGAAGTACATTGAACACCTAATTCCCAATAGAATTTACTTGATAAGAATCTTATTACAAAACTTTTCTTTTCCCCATTCGCCGAAGTATCCATTATTAGTTCATTTTCTTAAATTCTACCTCTCGGAATAATGGAAATAAAAATAATGCAAGATTTACCACGATCAATTCGTAGCCTCGGTAGCGCAGTCGGCAGCGCGTCAGTCTCATAATCCCTCAAATGGAGTAATCTGGAGGCCGTGAGTACGATCCTCACTCGGGGCATTTCCTTTTGAAGTACATTCAACATCTAATTCCCAATAGATTTTACTTGATAAGAATCATATTACAAAACTTTACTTTTCTCCATTCGCCGTAGTATCCATCATTAGTTTATTTTCCTTATGTTCTACCTCTCGGAATAATGGAAAGAAAAATAATGCAAGATTTACCAAGATCAATTCGTAGCCTCGGTAGCGCAGTCGGCAGCGCGTCAGTCTCATAATCTCTCAAATGGAGTAATCTGGAGGTCGTGAGTTCGATCCTCACTCGGGGCATTTCGTTTTGAAGTACATTCAACATCTAATTCCCACTAGATTTTACTTGATAAGAATCATATTATAAAAGTTTACTTTTCTCCATTCGCCGTAGTATCCATCATTAGTTTATTTTCCTTATGTTCTACCTCTCGGAATAATGGAAAGAAAAATAATGCCAGATTTACCAAGATCCATTCGTAGCCTCGGTAGCGCAGTCGCCAGCGCGTCAGTCTCATAATCCCTCAAATGGAGTAATCTGGAGGTCGTGAGTTCGATCCTCACTCGGGGCATTTCGTTTTGAAGTACATTCAACATCTAATTCCCAATAGATTTTACTTGATAAGAATCATATTATAAAACTTTTCTTTTCTCCATTCGCCGAAGTATCCATCATTAGTTCATTTTCCTTAACTTCTACCTCTCGGAATAATGGAAATAAAAATAATGCAAGATTTACCAAGATCAATTCGTAGTCTCGGCAGCGCGTCAGTGTCATAATCCCTCAAATGTAGTAATCTGAAGGTCGTGAGTTCGATCCTCACTCGGGGCATTTCGTTTTAAAGTACATTCAACATCTAATTCCCAATAGAATTTACTTGATAATAATCTTTTTACATAACATTTCTTTTCTCCATTCTCCGAAGTATCCATCATTAATTCATTTTCTTAAATTCTACCTCTCGGAATAATGGAAATAAAAATAATGCAAGATTTACCAAGATCAATTCGTAGCCTCGGTAGCGCAGTCGGCAGCGCGTCAGTCTCATAATCCCTCAAATGGAGTAATCTGGAGGTCGTTAGTTCGATCCTCACTCGGGGCATTTCGTTTTGAAGTACATTCAACATCTAATTCCCAATAGATTTTACTTGATAAGAATCATATTACAAAACTTTACTTTTCTCCATTCGCCGTAGTATCCATCATTAGTTTATTTTCCTTATGTTCTACCTCTCGGAATAATGGAAAGAAAAATAATGCAAGATTTACCAAGATCAATTCGTAGCCTCGGTAGCGCAGTCGGCAGCGCGTCAGTCTCATAATCTCTCAAATGGAGTAATCTGGAGGTCGTGAGTTCGATCCTCACTCGGGGCATTTCGTTTTGAAGTACATTCAACATCTAATTCCCACTAGATTTTACTTGATAAGAATCATATTATAAAACTTTACTTTTCTCCATTCGCCGTAGTATCCATCATTAGTTTATTTTCCTTATGTTCTACCTCTCGGAATAATGGAAAGAAAAATAATGCAAGATTTACCAAGATCCATTCGTATCCTCGGTAGCGCAGTCGCCAGCGCGTCAGTCTCATAATCTCTCAAATGAGTAATCTGGAGGTAGTGAGTTCGATCCTCACTCGGGGCATTTCGTTTTGAAGTACATTCAACATCTAATTCCCAATAGAATTTACTTGATAATAATCTTTTTACATAACATTTCTTTTCTCCATTCTCCGAAGTATCCATCATTAATTCATTTTTTTAAGTTCTACCTCTCGGAATAATGGAAAGAAAAATAATGCAAGATTTACCAAGATTAATTCGTAGCCTCGGAAGCGCTGTCGGCAGCGCGCCAATCTCATAATCCCTCAAATGTAGTAATCTGGAGGTCGTGAGTTCGATCCTCACTCGGGGCATTTCGTTTTGAAGTACATTGAACACCTAATTCCCAATAGAATTTACTTGATAAGAATCTTATTACAAAACTTTTCTTTTCCCCATTCGCCGAAGTATCCATTATTAGTTCATTTTCTTAAATTCTACCTCTCGGAATAATGGAAATAAAAATAATGCAAGATTTACCACGATCAATTCGTAGCCTCGGTAGCGCAGTCGGCAGCGCGTCAGTCTCATAATCCCTCAAATGGAGTAATCTGGAGGCCGTGAGTACGATCCTCACTCGGGGCATTTCCTTTTGAAGTACATTCAACATCTAATTCCCAATAGATTTTACTTGATAAGAATCATATTACAAAACTTTACTTTTCTCCATTCGCCGTAGTATCCATCATTAGTTTATTTTCCTTATGTTCTACCTCTCGGAATAATGGAAAGAAAAATAATGCAAGATTTACCAAGATCAATTCGTAGCCTCGGTAGCGCAGTCGGCAGCGCGTCAGTCTCATAATCACTCAAATGGAGTAATCTGGAGGTCGTGAGTACGATCCTCACTCGGGGCATTTCGTTTTGAAGTACCTTCAACACCTAATTCCCAATAGAATTTACTTGATAAGAATCTTATTACAAAACTCTTATTTTCTCCATTCTCCGAAGTATCCATCATTAGTTCATTTTTTTTAAGTTCTACCTCTCGGAATAATGGAAAGAAAAATAATGCAAGATTTACCAAGATTAATTCGTAGCCTCGGTAGCGCAGTCGGTAGCGCGTCAGTGTCATAATCCCTCAAATGAAGTAATCTGGATGTCGTGAGTTCGATCCTCACTCGGGGCATTTCGTATTGAAGTACATTCAACATCTAATTCCCAATAGAATTTACTTGATAAGAATCTTATAACAAAACTTTTCTTTTCTCCATTCGCCGAAGTATCCATCATTAGTTCATTTTCCTTAACTTCTACCTCTCGGAATAATGGAAATAAAAATAATGCAAGATCTACCAAGATCAATTCGTAGCCTCGGTAGCGCAGTCGGCAGCGCGTCAGTCTCATAATCACTCAAATGGAGTAATCTGGAGGTCGTGAGTTCGATCCTCGCTCGGGGCATTTCGTTTTGAAGTACATTCAACATCTAATTCCCAATAGATTTTACTTGATAAGAATCATATTATAAAACTTTTCTTTCCTCCATTCGCCGAAGTATCCATCATTAGTTCATTTTCCTTAACTTCTACCTCTCGGAATAATGGAAATAAAAATAATGCAAGATTTACCAAGATCAATTCGTAGCCTCGGCAGCGCGTCAGTGTCATAATCCCTCAAATGAAGTAATCTGAAGGTCGTGAGTTCGATCCTCACTCGGGGCATTTCGTTTTAAAGTACATTCAACATCTAATTCCCAATAGAATTTACTTGATAATAATCTTTTTACATAACATTTCTTTTCTCCATTCTCCGAAGTATCCATCATTAGTTCATTTTCCTTAACTTCTACCTCTCGGAATAATGGAAATAAAAATAATGCAAGATTTACCAAGATCAATTCGTAGCCTCGGTATCGCAGTCGGCAGCGCGTCAGTCTCATAATCACTCAAATGGAGTAATCTGGAGGTCGTGAGTTCGGTCCTCACTTGGGGCATTTCGTTTTGAAGTACATTCAACACCTAATTCCCAATAGAATTTACTTGATAAGAATCTTATTACAAAACTTTTCTTTTCTCCATTCGCCGAAGTATCCATCATTAGTTCATTTTCTTTAAGTTCTACCTCTCGGAATAATAGAAAGAAAAATAATGCAAGATTTACCAAGATCAATTCGTAGCCTCGGTAGCGCAGTCGGCAGCGCGTCAGTCTCATAATCACTCAAATGGAGTAATCTGGAGGTCGTGAGTACGATCCTCACTCGGGGCATTTCGTTTTGAAGTACCTTCAACACCTAATTCCCAATAGAATTTACTTGATAAGAATCTTATTACAAAACTTTTATTTTCTCCATTCTCCGAAGTATCCATCATTAGTTCATTTTTTTTAAGTTCTACCTCTCGGAATAATGGAAAGAAAAATAATGCAAGATTTACCAAGATTAATTCGTAGCCTCGGTAGCGCAGTCGGTAGCGCGTCAGTGTCATAATCCCTCAAATGAAGTAATCTGGATGTCGTGAGTTCGATCCTCACTCGGGGCATTTCGTATTGAAGTACATTCAACATCTAATTCCCAATAGAATTTACTTGATAAGAATCTTTTTACATAACATTTCTTTTCTCCATTCTCCGAAGTATCCATCATTAATTCATTTTTTTAAGTTCTACCTCTCGGAATAATGGAAAGAAAAATAATGCAAGATTTACCAAGATTAATTCGTAGCCTCGGAAGCGCAGTCGGCAGCGCGCCAATCTCATAATCCCTCAAATGTAGTAATCTGGAGGTCGTGAGTTCGATCCTCACTCGGGGCATTTCGTTTTGAAGTACATTGAACACCTAATTCCCAATAGAATTTACTTGATAAGAATCTTATTACAAAACTTTTCTTTTCCCCATTCGCCGAAGTATCCATTATTAGTTCATTTTCTTAAATTCTACCTCTCGGAATAATGGAAATAAAAATAATGCAAGATTTACCACGATCAATTCGTAGCCTCGGTAGCGCAGTCGGCAGCGCGTCAGTCTCATAATCCCTCAAATGGAGTAATCTGGAGGCCGTGAGTACGATCCTCACTCGGGGCATTTCGTTTTGAAGTACATTCAACATCTAATTCCCAATAGATTTTACTTGATAAGAATCATATTACAAAACTTTACTTTTCTCCATTCGCCGTAGTATCCATCATTAGTTTATTTTCCTTATGTTCTACCTCTCGGAATAATGGAAAGAAAAATAATGCAAGATTTACCAAGATCAATTCGTAGCCTCGGTAGCGCAGTCGGCAGCGCGTCAGTCTCATAATCTCTCAAATGGAGTAATCTGGAGGTCGTGAGTTCGATCCTCACTCGGGGCATTTCGTTTTGAAGTACATTCAACATCTAATTCCCACTAGATTTTACTTGATAAGAATCATATTATAAAACTTTACTTTTCTCCATTCGCCGTAGTATCCATCATTAGTTTATTTTCCTTATGTTCTACCTCTCGGAATAATGGAAAGAAAAATAATGCCAGATTTACCAAGATCCATTCGTAGCCTCGGTAGCGCAGTCGCCAGCGCGTCAGTCTCATAATCTCTCAAATGAGTAATCTGGAGGTCGTGAGTTCGATCCTCACTCGGGGGATTTCGTTTTGAAGTACATTCAACATCTAATTCCCAATAGAATTTACTTGATAATAATCTTTTTACAAAACATTTCTTTTCTCCATTCGCCGAAGAATCCATCATTAGTTCATTTTCCTTAACTTCTACCTCTCGGAATAATGGAAATAAAAATAATGAAAGATTTACCAATATCAATTCGTAGCCTCGGTAGCGCAGTCGGCAGCGCGTCAGTCTCATAATCACTCAAATGGAGTCATCTGGAGGTCGTGAGCTCGATCCTCACTCGGGGCAGTTCGTTTTGAAGTACATACAACATCTAATGCCCAATAGAATTTACTTGATAATAATCTTTTTACAAAATGTTTCTTTTCACCTTTCGCCGAAGTATCCATCATTAGTTCATTTTCCTTAACTTCTACCTCTCGGAATAATGGAAATAAAAATAATGCAAGATTTACCAAGATCAATTCGTAGCCTCGGTATCGCAGTCGGCAGCGCGTCAGTCTCATAATCACTCAAATGGAGTAATCAGGAGGTCGTGAGTTCGATCCTAACTCGGGGCATTTCGTTTTGAAGTACATTCAACACCTAATTCCCAATAGAATTTACTTGATAAGAATCTTATTACAAAACTTTTCTTTTCTCCATTCTCCGAAGTATCCATCATTAGTTCATTTTTTTTAAGTTCTACCTCTCGGAATAATAGAAAGAAAAGTAATGCAAGATTTACCAAGATCAATTCGTAGCCTCGGTATCGCAGTCGGCAGCGCGTCAGTCTCATAATCACTCAAATGGAGTAATCTGGAGGTCGTGAGTTCGATCCTCACTCGGGGCATTTCGTTTTGAAGTACATTAAACATCTAATTCCCAATAGAATTTACTTGATAATAATCTTTTTACAAAACATTTCTTTTCTCCATTCTCCGAAGTATCCATCATTAGTTCATTTTCCTTAACTTCTACCTCTCGGAATAATGGAAATAAAAATAATGCAAGATTTACCAAGATCAATTCGTAGCCTCGGTATCGCAGTCGGCAGCGCGTCAGTCTCATAATCACTCAAATGGAGTAATCTGGAGGTCGTGAGTTCGGTCCTCACTTGGGGCATTTCGTTTTGAAGTACATTCAACACCTAATTCCCAATAGAATTTACTTGATAAGAATCTTATTACAAAACTTTTCTTTTCTCCATTCGCCGAAGTATCCATCATTAGTTCATTTTCTTTAAGTTCTACCTCTCGGAATAATAGAAAGAAAAATAATGCAAGATTTACCAAGATCAATTCGTAGCCTCGGTAGCGCAGTCGGCAGCGCGTCAGTCTCATAATCACTCAAATGGAGTAATCTGGAGGTCGTGAGTACGATCCTCACTCGGGGCATTTCGTTTTGAAGTACCTTCAACACCTAATTCCCAATAGAATTTACTTGATAAGAATCTTATTACAAAACTTTTATTTTCTCCATTCTCCGAAGTATCCATCATTAGTTCATTTTTTTTAAGTTCTACCTCTCGGAATAATGGAAAGAAAAATAATGCAAGATTTACCAAGATTAATTCGTAGCCTCGGTAGCGCAGTCGGTAGCGCGTCAGTGTCATAATCCCTCAAATGAAGTAATCTGGATGTCGTGAGTTCGATCCTCACTCGGGGCATTTCGTATTGAAGTACATTCAACATCTAATTCCCAATAGAATTTACTTGATAAGAATCTTTTTACATAACATTTCTTTTCTCCATTCTCCGAAGTATCCATCATTAATTCATTTTTTTAAGTTCTACCTCTCGGAATAATGGAAAGAAAAATAATGCAAGATTTACCAAGATTAATTCGTAGCCTCGGAAGCGCAGTCGGCAGCGCGCCAATCTCATAATCCCTCAAATGTAGTAATCTGGAGGTCGTGAGTTCGATCCTCACTCGGGGCATTTCGTTTTGAAGTACATTCAACAAATAATTCCCAATAGAATTTACTTGATAAGAATCTTATTACAAAATTTACTTTTCCCCATTCGCCGAAGTATCCATCATTAGTTCATTTTCTTAAATTCTACCTCTCGGAATAATGGAAATAAAAATAATGCAAGATTTACCAAGATCAATTCGTAGCCTCGGTAGCGCAGTCGGCAGCGCGTCAGTGTCATAATCCCTCAAATGGAGTAATCTGGAGGTCGTGAGTTCGATCCTCACTCGGGGCATTTCGTTTTGAAGTACATTCAACATCTAATTCCCACTAGATTTTACTTGATAAGAATCATATTATAAAACTTTACTTTTCTCCATTCGCCGTAGTATCCATCATTAGTTTATTTTCCTTATGTTCTACCTCTCGGAATAATGGAAAGAAAAATAATGCAAGATTTACCAAGATCAATTCGTAGCCTCGGTAGCGCAGTCGCCAGCGCGTCAGTCTCATAATCTTTCAAATGAGTAATCTGGAGGTCGTGAGTTCGATCCTCACTCGGGGCATTTCGTTTTGAAGTACATTCAACATCTAATTCCCAATAGATTTTACTTGATAAGAATCATATTACAAAAAACTTTACTTTTCTTCATTCGCCGTAGTATCCATCATTAGTTTATTTTCCGTATGTTCTACCTCTCGGAATAATGGAAAGAAAAATAATGCAAGATTTACCAAGATCAATTCGTAGTCTCGGTAGCGCAGTCGGCAGCGCGTCAGTCTCATAATCTCTCAAATGGAGTAATCTGGAGGTCTTGAGTTCGATCCTCACTCGGGGGATTTCGTTTTGAAGTACATTCAACATCTAATTCCCAATAGAATTTACTTGATAATAATCTTTTTACAAAACATTTCTTTTCTCCATTCGCCGAAGAATCCATCATTAGTTCATTTTCCTTAACTTCTACCTCTCGGAATAATGGAAATAAAAATAATGAAAGATTTACCAATATCAATTCGTAGCCTCGGTAGAGCAGTCGGCAGCGCGTCAGTCTCATAATCACTCAAATGGAGTAATCTGGCGGTCGTGAGTTCGATCCTCACTCGGGGCATTTCGTTTTGAAGTACATTCAACATCTAATTCCCAATAGAATTTACTTGATAATAATCTTTTTACAAAACATTTATTTTATCCATTCGCCGAAGTATCCATCATTAGTTCATTTTCCTTAACTTCTACCTCTCGGAATAATGGAAATAAAAATAATGCAAGATTTACCAAGATCAATTCGTAGCCTCGGTATCGCAGTCGGCAGCGCGTCAGTCTCATAATCACTCATATGGAGTAATCTGGAGGTCGTGAGTTCGGTCCTCACTTGGGGCATTTCGTTTTGAAGTACATTCAACACCTAATTCCCAATAGAATTTACTTGATAAGAATCTTATTACAAAACTTTTCTTTTCTCCATTCGCCGAAGTATCCATCATTAGTTCATTTTCTTTAAGTTCTACCTCTCGGAATAATAGAAATAAAAATAATGCAAGATTTACCAAGATCAATTCGTAGCCTCGGTATCGCAGTCGGCAGCGCGTCAGTCTCATAATCACTCAAATGGAGTAATCTGGAGGTCGTGAGTACGATCCTCACTCGGGGCATTTCGTTTTGAAGTACATTCAACATCTAATTCCCAATAGAATTTACTTGATAATAATCTTTTTACAAAACATTTCTTTTCTCCATTCTCCGAAGTATCCATCATTAGTTCATTTTTTTTTAAGTTCTACCTCTCGGAATAATGGAAATAAAAATAATGCAAGATTTACCAAGATCAATTCGTAGCCTCGGCAGCGCGTCAGTGTCATAATCCCTCAAATGTAGTAATCTGGAGGTCGTGAGTTCGATCCTCACTCGGGGCATTTCGTTTTGAAGTACATTGAACACCTAATTCCCAATAGAATTTACTTGATAAGAATCTTATTACAAAACTTTTCTTTTCTCCATTCGCCGAAGTATCCATCATTAGTTCATTTTCTTAAATTCTACCTCTCGGAATAATGGAAATAAAAATAATGCAAGATTTACCAAGATCAATTCGTAGCCTCGGTAGCGCTGTCGGCAGCGCGTCAGTCTCATAATCCCTCAAATGGAGTAATCTGGAGGTCGTGAGTTCGATCCTCACTCGGGGCATTTCGTTTTGAAGTACATTCAACATCTAATTCCCAATAGATTTTACTTGATAAGAATCATATTACAAAAAACTTTACTTTTCTCCATTCGCCGTAGTATCCATCATTAGTTTATTTTCCGTATGTTCTACCTCTCGGAATAATGGAAAGAAAAATAATGCAAGATTTACCAAGATCAATTCGTAGCCTCGGTAGCGCAGTCGGCAGCGCGTCAGTCTCATAATCTCTCAAATGGAGTAATCTGGAGGTCTTGAGTTCGATCCTCACTCGGGGGATTTCGTTTTGAAGTACATTCAACATCTAATTCCCAATAGAATTTACTTGATAATAATCTTTTTGCAAAACATTTCTTTTCTCCATTCGCCGAAGAATCCATCATTAGTTCATTTTCCTTAACTTCTACCTCTCGGAATAATGGAAATAAAAATAATGAAAGATTTACCAATATCAATTCGTAGCCTCGGTAGCGCAGTCGGCAGCGCGTCAGTCTCATAATCACTCAAATGGAGTAATCTGGAGGTCGTGAGTTCGATCCTCACTCGGGGCATTTCGTTTTGAAGTACATTAAACATCTAATTCCCAATAGATTTTACTTGATAAGAATCATATTACAAAACTTTACTTTTCTCCATTCGCCGTAGTATCCATCATTAGTTTATTTTCCTTATGTTCTACCTCTCGGAATAATGGAAAGAAAAATAATGCAAGATTTACCAAGATCAATTCGTAGCCTCGGTAGCGCAGTCGGCAGCGCGTCAGTCTCATAATCACTCAAATGGAGTAATCTGGAGGTCGTGAGTTCGATCCTAACTCGGGGCATTTCGTTTTGAAGTACATTCAACACCTAATTCCCAATAGAATTTACTTGATAAGAATCTTATTACAAAACTTTTCTTTTCTCCATTCTCCGAAGTATCCATCATTAGTTCATTTTTTTAAGTTCTACCTCTCGGAATAATGGAAAGAAAAGTAATGCAAGATTTACCAAGATCGATTCGTAGCCTCGGTAGCGCAGTCGGCAGCGCGTCAGTCTCATAATCACTCAAATGGAGTAATCTGGAGGTCGTGAGTTCGATCCTCACTCGGGGCATTTCGTTTTGAAGTACATTAAACATCTAATTCCCAATAGAATTTACTTGATAAGAATCTTATTACAAAATTTTCTTTTCTCCATTCGCCGAAGTATCCATCATTAGTTTATTTTCCTTATGTTCTACCTCTCGGAATAATGGAAAGAAAAATAATGCAAGATTTACCAAGATCAATTCGTAGCCTCGGTAGCGCAGTCGGCAGCGCGTCAGTCTCATAATCTCTCAAATGGAGTAATCTGGAGGTCGTGAGTTCGATCCTCACTCGGGGCATTTCGTTTTGAAGTACATTCAACATCTAATTCCCACTAGATTTTACTTGATAAGAATCATATTATAAAACTTTAGTTTTCTCCATTCGCCGTAGTATCCATCATTAGTTTATTTTCCTTATGTTCTACCTCTCGGAATAATGGAAAGAAAAATAATGCCAGATTTACCAAGATCCATTCGTAGCCTCGGTAGCGCAGTCGCCAGCGCGTCAGTCTCATAATCTCTCAAATGAGTAATCTGGAGGTCGTGAGTTCGATCCTCACTCGGGGCATTTCGTTTTGAAGTACATTCAACATCTAATTCCCAATAGATTTTACTTGATAAGAATCATATTACAAAAAACTTTACTTTTCTCCATTCGCCGTAGTATCCATCATTAGTTTATTTTCCGTATGTTCTACCTCTCGGAATAATGGAAAGAAAAATAATGCAAGATTTACCAAGATCAATTCGTAGTCTCGGTAGCGCAGTCGGCAGCGCGTCAGTCTCATAATCTCTCAAATGGAGTAATCTGGAGGTCTTGAGTTCGATCCTCACTCGGGGGATTTCGTTTTGAAGTACATTCAACATCTAATTCCCAATAGAATTTACTTGATAATAATCTTTTTACAAAACATTTCTTTTCTCCATTCGCCGAAGAATCCATCATTAGTTCATTTTCCTTAACTTCTACCTCTCGGAATAATGGAAATAAAAATAATGAAAGATTTACCAATATCAATTCGTAGCCTCGGTAGCGCAGTCGGCAGCGCGTCAGTCTCATAATCACTCAAATGGAGTCATCTGGAGGTCGTGAGCTCGATCCTCACTCGGGGCAGTTCGTTTTGAAGTACATACAACATCTAATGCCCAATAGAATTTACTTGATAATAATCTTTTTACAAAATGTTTCTTTTCACCTTTCGCCGAAGTATCCATCATTAGTTCATTTTCCTTAACTTCTACCTCTCGGAATAATGGAAATAAAAATAATGCAAGATTTACCAAGATCAATTCGTAGCCTCGGTATCGCAGTCGGCAGCGCGTCAGTCTCATAATCACTCAAATGGAGTAATCAGGAGGTCGTGAGTTCGATCCTAACTCGGGGCATTTCGTTTTGAAGTACATTCAACACCTAATTCCCAATAGAATTTACTTGATAAGAATCTTATTACAAAACTTTTCTTTTCTCCATTCTCCGAAGTATCCATCATTAGTTCATTTTTTTTAAGTTCTACCTCTCGGAATAATAGAAAGAAAAGTAATGCAAGATTTACCAAGATCAATTCGTAGCCTCGGTAGCGCAGTCGGCAGCGCGTCAGTCTCATAATCACTCAAATGGAGTAATCTGGAGGTCGTGAGTTCGATCCTCACTCGGGGCATTTCGTTTTGAAGTACATTAAACATCTAATTCCCAATAGAATTTACTTGATAATAATCTTTTTACAAAACATTTCTTTTCTCCATTCTCCGAAGTATCCATCATTAGTTCATTTTCCTTAACTTCTACCTCTCGGAATAATGGAAATAAAAATAATGCAAGATTTACCAAGATCAATTCGTAGCCTCGGTAGCGCAGTCGGCAGCGCGTCAGTCTCATAATCACTCAAATGGAGTAATCTGGAGGTCGTGAGTTCGGTCCTCACTTGGGGCATTTCGTTTTGAAGTACATTCAACACATAATTCCCAATAGAATTTACTTGATAAGAATCTTATTACAAAACTTTTCTTTTCTCCATTCGCCGAAGTATCCATCATTAGTTCATTTTCTTTAAGTTCTACCTCTCGGAATAATAGAAAGAAAAATAATGCAAGATTTACCAAGATCAATTCGTAGCCTCGGTAGCGCAGTCGGCAGCGCGTCAGTCTCATAATCACTCAAATGGAGTAATCTGGAGGTCGTGAGTACGATCCTCACTCGGGGCATTTCGTTTTGAAGTACCTTCAACACCTAATTCCCAATAGAATTTACTTGATAAGAATCTTATTACAAAACTTTTATTTTCTCCATTCTCCGAAGTATCCATCATTAGTTCATTTTTTTTAAGTTCTACCTCTCGGAATAATGGAAAGAAAAATAATGCAAGATTTACCAAGATTAATTCGTAGCCTCGGTAGCGCAGTCGGTAGCGCGTCAGTGTCATAATCCCTCAAATGAAGTAATCTGGATGTCGTGAGTTCGATCCTCACTCGGGGCATTTCGTATTGAAGTACATTCAACATCTAATTCCCAATAGAATTTACTTGATAAGAATCTTTTTACATAACATTTCTTTTCTCCATTCTCCGAAGTATCCATCATTAATTCATTTTTTTAAGTTCTACCTCTCGGAATAATGGAAAGAAAAATAATGCAAGATTTACCAAGATTAATTCGTAGCCTCGGAAGCGCAGTCGGCAGCGCGCCAATCTCATAATCCCTCAAATGTAGTAATCTGGAGGTCGTGAGTTCGATCCTCACTCGGGGCATTTCGTTTTGAAGTACATTCAACAAATAATTCCCAATAGAATTTACTTGATAAGAATCTTATTACAAAATTTACTTTTCCCCATTCGCCGAAGTATCCATTATTAGTTCATTTTCTTAAATTCTACCTCTCGGAATAATGGAAATAAAAATAATGCAAGATTTACCAAGATCAATTCGTAGCCTCGGTAGCGCAGTCGGCAGCGCGTCAGTGTCATAATCCCTCAAATGGAGTAATCTGGAGGTCGTGAGTTCGATCCTCACTCGGGGCATTTCGTTTTGAAGTACATTCAACATCTAATTCCCACTAAATTTTACTTGATAAGAATCATATTATAAAACTTTACTTTTCTCCATTCGCCGTAGTATCCATCATTAGTTTATTTTCCTTATGTTCTACCTCTCGGAATAATGGAAAGAAAAATAATGCAAGATTTACCAAGATCAATTCGTAGCCTCGGTAGCGCAGTCGCCAGCGCGTCAGTCTCATAATCTTTCAAATGAGTAATCTGGAGGTCGTGAGTTCGATCCTCACTCGGGGGATTTCGTTTTGAAGTACATTCAACATCTAATTCCCAATAGAATTTACTTGATAATAATCTTTTTACAAAACATTTCTTTTCTCCATTCGCCGAAGAATCCATCATTAGTTCATTTTCCTTAACTTCTACCTCTCGGAATAATGGAAATAAAAATAATGAAAGATTTACCAATATCAATTCGTAGCCTCGGTAGAGCAGTCGGCAGCGCGTCAGTCTCATAATCACTCAAATGGAGTAATCTGGCGGTCGTGAGTTCGATCCTCACTCGGGGCATTTCGTTTTGAAGTACATTCAACATCTAATTCCCAATAGAATTTACTTGATAATAATCTTTTTACAAAACATTTATTTTATCCATTCGCCGAAGTATCCATCATTAGTTCATTTTCCTTAACTTCTACCTCTCGGAATAATGGAAATAAAAATAATGCAAGATTTACCAAGATCAATTCGTAGCCTCGGTATCGCAGTCGGCAGCGCGTCAGTCTCATAATCACTCATATGGAGTAATCTGGAGGTCGTGAGTTCGGTCCTCACTTGGGGCATTTCGTTTTGAAGTACATTCAACACCTAATTCCCAATAGAATTTACTTGATAAGAATCTTATTACAAAACTTTTCTTTTCTCCATTCGCCGAAGTATCCATCATTAGTTCATTTTCTTTAAGTTCTACCTCTCGGAATAATAGAAATAAAAATAATGCAAGATTTACCAAGATCAATTCGTAGCCTCGGTATCGCAGTCGGCAGCGCGTCAGTCTCATAATCACTCAAATGGAGTAATCTGGAGGTCGTGAGTACGATCCTCACTCGGGGCATTTCGTTTTGAAGTACATTCAACATCTAATTCCCAATAGAATTTACTTGATAATAATCTTTTTACAAAACATTTCTTTTCTCCATTCTCCGAAGTATCCATCATTAGTTCATTTTTTTTTTAAGTTCTACCTCTCGGAATAATGGAAATAAAAATAATGCAAGATTTACCAAGATCAATTCGTAGCCTCGGCAGCGCGTCAGTGTCATAATCCCTCAAATGTAGTAATCTGGAGGTCGTGAGTTCGATCCTCACTCGGGGCATTTCGTTTTGAAGTACATTGAACACCTAATTCCCAATAGAGTTTACTTGATAAGAATCTTATTACAAAACTTTTCTTTTCTCCATTCGCCGAAGTATCCATCATTAGTTCATTTTCTTAAATTCTACCTCTCGGAATAATGGAAATAAAAATAATGCAAGATTTACCAAGATCAATTCGTAGCCTCGGTAGCGCTGTCGGCAGCGCGTCAGTCTCATAATCCCTCAAATGGAGTAATCTGGAGGTCGTGAGTTCGATCCTCACTCGGGGCATTTCGTTTTGAAGTACATTCAACATCTAATTCCCAATAGATTTTACTTGATAAGAATCATATTACAAAAAACTTTACTTTTCTCCATTCGCCGTAGTATCCATCATTAGTTTATTTTCCGTATGTTCTACCTCTCGGAATAATGGAAAGAAAAATAATGCAAGATTTACCAAGATCAATTCGTAGCCTCGGTAGCGCAGTCGGCAGCGCGTCAGTCTCATAATCTCTCAAATGGAGTAATCTGGAGGTCTTGAGTTCGATCCTCACTCGGGGGATTTCGTTTTGAAGTACATTCAACATCTAATTCCCAATAGAATTTACTTGATAATAATCTTTTTGCAAAACATTTCTTTTCTCCATTCGCCGAAGAATCCATCATTAGTTCATTTTCCTTAACTTCTACCTCTCGGAATAATGGAAATAAAAATAATGAAAGATTTACCAATATCAATTCGTAGCCTCGGTAGCGCAGTCGGCAGCGCGTCAGTCTCATAATCACTCAAATGGAGTAATCTGGAGGTCGTGAGTTCGATCCTCACTCGGGGCATTTCGTTTTGAAGTACATTCAACATCTAATTCCCAATAGATTTTACTTGATAAGAATCATATTACAAAACTTTACTTTTCTCCATTCGCCGTAGTATCCATCATTAGTTTATTTTCCTTATGTTCTACCTCTCGGAATAATGGAAAGAAAAATAATGCAAGATTTACCAAGATCAATTCGTAGCCTCGGTAGCGCAGTCGGCAGCGCGTCAGTCTCATAATCACTCAAATGGAGTAATCTGGAGGTCGTGAGTTCGATCCTAACTCGGGGCATTTCGTTTTGAAGTACATTCAACACCTAATTCCCAATAGAATTTACTTGATAAGAATCTTATTACAAAACTTTTCTTTTCTCCATTCTCCGAAGTATCCATCATTAGTTCATTTTTTTAAGTTCTACCTCTCGGAATAATGGAAAGAAAAGTAATGCAAGATTTACCAAGATCGATTCGTAGCCTCGGTAACGCAGTCGGCAGCGCGTCAGTCTCATAATCACTCAAATGGAGTAATCTGGAGGTCGTGAGTTCGATCCTCACTCGGGGCATTTCGTTTTGAAGTACATTAAACATCTAATTCCCAATAGAATTTACTTGATAAGAATCTTATTACAAAATTTTCTTTTCTCCATTCGCCGAAGTATCCATCATTAGTTCATTTTCTTTAAGTTCTACCTCTCGGAATAATAGAAAGAAAAATAATGCAATATTTACCAAGATCAATTCGTAGCCTCGGTAGCGCAGTCGGCAGCGCGTCAGTCTCATAATCACTCAAATGGAGTAATCTGGAGGTCGTGAGTACGATCCTCACTCGGGGCATTTCGTTTTGAAGTACCTTCAACACCTAATTCCCAATAGAATTTACTTGATAAGAATCTTATTACAAAACTTTTCTTTTCTCCATTCTCCGAAGTATCCATCATTAGTTCATTTTTTTAAGTTCTACCTCTCGGAATAATAGAAAGAAAAGTAATGCAAGATTTACCAAGATCAATTCGTAGCCTCGGTATCGCAGTCGGCAGCGCGTCAGTCTCATAATCACTCAAATGGAGTAATCTGGAGGTCGTGAGTTCGGTCCTCACTTGGGGCATTTCGTTTTGAAGTACATTCAACACCTAATTCCCAATAGAATTTACTTGATAAGAATCTTATTACAAAACTTTTCTTTTCTCCATACGCCGTAGTATCCATCATTAGTTTATTTTCCTTATGTTCTACCTCTCTTAATAATGGAAAGAAAAATAATTCAAGATTTACCAAGCTCAATTCGTAGCTTCGGTAGCGCAGTCGGCAGCGCGTCAGTCTCATAATCACTCTAATGGAGTAATCTGGAGGTCGTGAGTTCGATCCTCACTCGGGGTATTTCGTTTTGAAGTACATGCAATATCTAATTCGCAATAGATTTTACTTGATAAGAATCATATTACAAAAAACTTTACTTTTCTCCATTCGCCGAAGTATCCATCATTAGTTCATTTTTTTTAAGTTCTACCTCTCGGAATAATAGAAAGAAAAGTAATGCAAGATTTACCAAGATCAATTCGTAGCCTCGGTAGCGCAGTCGGCAGCGCGTCAGTCTCATAATCACTCAAATGGAGTCATCTGGAGGTCGTGAGCTCGATCCTCACTCGGGGCAGTTCGTTTTGAAGTACATACAACATCTAATGCCCAATAGAATTTACTTGATAATAATCTTTTTACAAAATGTTTCTTTTCACCTTTCGCCGAAGTATCCATCATTAGTTCATTTTCCTTAACTTCTACCTCTCGGAATAATGGAAATAAAAATAATGCAAGATTTACCAAGATCAATTCGTAGCCTCGGTATCGCAGTCGGCAGCGCGTCAGTCTCATAATCACTCAAATGGAGTAATCAGGAGGTCGTGAGTTCGATCCTAACTCGGGGCATTTCGTTTTGAAGTACATTCAACACCTAATTCCCAATAGAATTTACTTGATAAGAATCTTATTACAAAACTTTTCTTTTCTCCATTCTCCGAAGTATCCATCATTAGTTCATTTTTTTTAAGTTCTACCTCTCGGAATAATAGAAAGAAAAGTAATGCAAGATTTACCAAGATCAATTCGTAGCCTCGGTAGCGCAGTCGGCAGCGCGTCAGTCTCATAATCACTCAAATGGAGTAATCTGGAGGTCGTGAGTTCGATCCTCACTCGGGGCATTTCGTTTTGAAGTACATTAAACATCTAATTCCCAATAGAATTTACTTGATAATAATCTTTTTACAAAACATTTCTTTTCTCCATTCTCCGAAGTATCCATCATTAGTTCATTTTCCTTAACTTCTACCTCTCGGAATAATGGAAATAAAAATAATGCAAGATTTACCAAGATCAATTCGTAGCCTCGGTATCGCAGTCGGCAGCGCGTCAGTCTCATAATCACTCAAATGGAGTAATCTGGAGGTCGTGAGTTCGGTCCTCACTTGGGGCATTTCGTTTTGAAGTACATTCAACACATAATTCCCAATAGAATTTACTTGATAAGAATCTTATTACAAAACTTTTCTTTTCTCCATTCGCCGAAGTATCCATCATTAGTTCATTTTCTTTAAGTTCTACCTCTCGGAATAATAGAAAGAAAAATAATGCAAGATTTACCAAGATCAATTCGTAGCCTCGGTAGCGCAGTCGGCAGCGCGTCAGTCTCATAATCACTCAAATGGAGTAATCTGGAGGTCGTGAGTACGATCCTCACTCGGGGCATTTCGTTTTGAAGTACCTTCAACACCTAATTCCCAATAGAATTTACTTGATAAGAATCTTATTACAAAACTTTTATTTTCTCCATTCTCCGAAGTATCCATCATTAGTTCATTTTTTTTAAGTTCTACCTCTCGGAATAATGGAAAGAAAAATAATGCAAGATTTACCAAGATTAATTCGTAGCCTCGGTAGCGCAGTCGGTAGCGCGTCAGTGTCATAATCCCTCAAATGAAGTAATCTGGATGTCGTGAGTTCGATCCTCACTCGGGGCATTTCGTATTGAAGTACATTCAACATCTAATTCCCAATAGAATTTACTTGATAAGAATCTTTTTACATAACATTTCTTTTCTCCATTCTCCGAAGTATCCATCATTAATTCATTTTTTTAAGTTCTACCTCTCGGAATAATGGAAAGAAAAATAATGCAAGATTTACCAAGATTAATTCGTAGCCTCGGAAGCGCAGTCGGCAGCGCGCCAATCTCATAATCCCTCAAATGTAGTAATCTGGAGGTCGTGAGTTCGATCCTCACTCGGGGCATTTCGTTTTGAAGTACATTCAACAAATAATTCCCAATAGAATTTACTTGATAAGAATCTTATTACAAAATTTACTTTTCCCCATTCGCCGAAGTATCCATTATTAGTTCATTTTCTTAAATTCTACCTCTCGGAATAATGGAAATAAAAATAATGCAAGATTTACCAAGATCAATTCGTAGCCTCGGTAGCGCAGTCGGCAGCGCGTCAGTGTCATAATCCCTCAAATGGAGTAATCTGGAGGTCGTGAGTTCGATCCTCACTCGGGGCATTTCGTTTTGAAGTACATTCAACATCTAATTCCCACTAGATTTTACTTGATAAGAATCATATTATAAAACTTTACTTTTCTCCATTCGCCGTAGTATCCATCATTAGTTTATTTTCCTTATGTTCTACCTCTCGGAATAATGGAAAGAAAAATAATGCAAGATTTACCAAGATCAATTCGTAGCCTCGGTAGCGCAGTCGCCAGCGCGTCAGTCTCATAATCTTTCAAATGAGTAATCTGGAGGTCGTGAGTTCGATCCTCACTCGGGGGATTTCGTTTTGAAGTACATTCAACATCTAATTCCCAATAGAATTTACTTGATAATAATCTTTTTACAAAACATTTCTTTTCTCCATTCGCCGAAGAATCCATCATTAGTTCATTTTCCTTAACTTCTACCTCTCGGAATAATGGAAATAAAAATAATGAAAGATTTACCAATATCAATTCGTAGCCTCGGTAGAGCAGTCGGCAGCGCGTCAGTCTCATAATCACTCAAATGGAGTAATCTGGCGGTCGTGAGTTCGATCCTCACTCGGGGCATTTCGTTTTGAAGTACATTCAACATCTAATTCCCAATAGAATTTACTTGATAATAATCTTTTTACAAAACATTTATTTTATCCATTCGCCGAAGTATCCATCATTAGTTCATTTTCCTTAACTTCTACCTCTCGGAATAATGGAAATAAAAATAATGCAAGATTTACCAAGATCAATTCGTAGCCTCGGTATCGCAGTCGGCAGCGCGTCAGTCTCATAATCACTCATATGGAGTAATCTGGAGGTCGTGAGTTCGGTCCTCACTTGGGGCATTTCGTTTTGAAGTACATTCAACACCTAATTCCCAATAGAATTTACTTGATAAGAATCTTATTACAAAACTTTTCTTTTCTCCATTCGCCGAAGTATCCATCATTAGTTCATTTTCTTTAAGTTCTACCTCTCGGAATAATAGAAATAAAAATAATGCAAGATTTACCAAGATCAATTCGTAGCCTCGGTATCGCAGTCGGCAGCGCGTCAGTCTCATAATCACTCAAATGGAGTAATCTGGAGGTCGTGAGTACGATCCTCACTCGGGGCATTTCGTTTTGAAGTACATTCAACATCTAATTCCCAATAGAATTTACTTGATAATAATCTTTTTACAAAACATTTCTTTTCTCCATTCTCCGAAGTATCCATCATTAGTTCATTTTTTTTTTAAGTTCTACCTCTCGGAATAATGGAAATAAAAATAATGCAAGATTTACCAAGATCAATTCGTAGCCTCGGCAGCGCGTCAGTGTCATAATCCCTCAAATGTAGTAATCTGGAGGTCGTGAGTTCGATCCTCACTCGGGGCATTTCGTTTTGAAGTACATTGAACACCTAATTCCCAATAGAGTTTACTTGATAAGAATCTTATTACAAAACTTTTCTTTTCTCCATTCGCCGAAGTATCCATCATTAGTTCATTTTCTTAAATTCTACCTCTCGGAATAATGGAAATAAAAATAATGCAAGATTTACCAAGATCAATTCGTAGCCTCGGTAGCGCTGTCGGCAGCGCGTCAGTCTCATAATCCCTCAAATGGAGTAATCTGGAGGTCGTGAGTTCGATCCTCACTCGGGGCATTTCGTTTTGAAGTACATTCAACATCTAATTCCCAATAGATTTTACTTGATAAGAATCATATTACAAAAAACTTTACTTTTCTCCATTCGCCGTAGTATCCATCATTAGTTTATTTTCCGTATGTTCTACCTCTCGGAATAATGGAAAGAAAAATAATGCAAGATTTACCAAGATCAATTCGTAGCCTCGGTAGCGCAGTCGGCAGCGCGTCAGTCTCATAATCTCTCAAATGGAGTAATCTGGAGGTCTTGAGTTCGATCCTCACTCGGGGGATTTCGTTTTGAAGTACATTCAACATCTAATTCCCAATAGAATTTACTTGATAATAATCTTTTTGCAAAACATTTCTTTTCTCCATTCGCCGAAGAATCCATCATTAGTTCATTTTCCTTAACTTCTACCTCTCGGAATAATGGAAATAAAAATAATGAAAGATTTACCAATATCAATTCGTAGCCTCGGTAGCGCAGTCGGCAGCGCGTCAGTCTCATAATCACTCAAATGGAGTAATCTGGAGGTCGTGAGTTCGATCCTCACTCGGGGCATTTCGTTTTGAAGTACATTCAACATCTAATTCCCAATAGATTTTACTTGATAAGAATCATATTACAAAACTTTACTTTTCTCCATTCGCCGTAGTATCCATCATTAGTTTATTTTCCTTATGTTCTACCTCTCGGAATAATGGAAAGAAAAATAATGCAAGATTTACCAAGATCAATTCGTAGCCTCGGTAGCGCAGTCGGCAGCGCGTCAGTCTCATAATCACTCAAATGGAGTAATCTGGAGGTCGTGAGTTCGATCCTAACTCGGGGCATTTCGTTTTGAAGTACATTCAACACCTAATTCCCAATAGAATTTACTTGATAAGAATCTTATTACAAAACTTTTCTTTTCTCCATTCTCCGAAGTATCCATCATTAGTTCATTTTTTTAAGTTCTACCTCTCGGAATAATGGAAAGAAAAGTAATGCAAGATTTACCAAGATCGATTCGTAGCCTCGGTAACGCAGTCGGCAGCGCGTCAGTCTCATAATCACTCAAATGGAGTAATCTGGAGGTCGTGAGTTCGATCCTCACTCGGGGCATTTCGTTTTGAAGTACATTAAACATCTAATTCCCAATAGAATTTACTTGATAAGAATCTTATTACAAAATTTTCTTTTCTCCATTCGCCGAAGTATCCATCATTAGTTCATTTTCTTTAAGTTCTACCTCTCGGAATAATAGAAAGAAAAATAATGCAATATTTACCAAGATCAATTCGTAGCCTCGGTAGCGCAGTCGGCAGCGCGTCAGTCTCATAATCACTCAAATGGAGTAATCTGGAGGTCGTGAGTACGATCCTCACTCGGGGCATTTCGTTTTGAAGTACCTTCAACACCTAATTCCCAATAGAATTTACTTGATAAGAATCTTATTACAAAACTTTTCTTTTCTCCATTCTCCGAAGTATCCATCATTAGTTCATTTTTTTAAGTTCTACCTCTCGGAATAATAGAAAGAAAAGTAATGCAAGATTTACCAAGATCAATTCGTAGCCTCGGTATCGCAGTCGGCAGCGCGTCAGTCTCATAATCACTCAAATGGAGTAATCTGGAGGTCGTGAGTTCGGTCCTCACTTGGGGCATTTCGTTTTGAAGTACATTCAACACCTAATTCCCAATAGAATTTACTTGATAAGAATCTTATTACAAAACTTTTCTTTTCTCCATACGCCGTAGTATCCATCATTAGTTTATTTTCCTTATGTTCTACCTCTCTTAATAATGGAAAGAAAAATAATTCAAGATTTACCAAGCTCAATTCGTAGCTTCGGTAGCGCAGTCGGCAGCGCGTCAGTCTCATAATCACTCTAATGGAGTAATCTGGAGGTCGTGAGTTCGATCCTCACTCGGGGTATTTCGTTTTGAAGTACATGCAATATCTAATTCGCAATAGATTTTACTTGATAAGAATCATATTACAAAAAACTTTACTTTTCTCCATTCGCCGTAGTATCCATCATTAGTTTATTTTCCTTAAGTTCTACCTCTCGGTATAATGGAAAAAAAATAATGCAGGATTTTCCAAGATCAATTCGTAGCCTCGGTAGCGCAGTCGGCAGCGCGTCAGTCTCATAATCATTCAAATGGAGTAATCTGGAGGTCGTGAGTTCGATCCTTACTCGGGGTATTTCGTTTTGAAGTACATTGAACATCTAAATCCCAATAGAATTTACTTGATAAGAATCTTATTACAAAACTTTTCTTTTCTCCATTCGCCGAAGAATCCATCATTAGTTCATTTTCTTTAACTTCTACCTCTCGGAATAATGGAAAGAAAAATAATGCAAGATTTGCCAAGATGAAGTCGTAGCCTCGGTAGCGCAGTCGGCAGCGCGTCAGTCTCATAATCACTCAAATAGAGTAATCTGGAGGTCGTGAGTTGCATCCTCACTCGGGGCATTTCATTTTGAAGTACATTCAACATCTAAATCCCAATAGAATTTACTTGATAAGAATCTTATTACAAAACATTTCATTTCTCCATTCGCCGAAGTATCCATCATTAGTTCATTTTCTTTAACTTCTACCTCTCGGAATTATGGAAAGAAAAATAATGCAAGATTTACCAAGATCAATTCGTAGCCTCGGTAGCGTAGTCGGCAGCTCGTCAGTCTCATAAACACTCAAATGGAGTAATCTGGAGGTCGTGAGTTCGATCCTCACTCGGGGTATTTCTTTTTGAAGTATATTCAACATCTAATACCCAATAGATTTTACTTGATAAGATTCATATTACAAAATTTTACTTTTCTCCATACGCCGTAGTATCCATCATTAGTTTATTTTCCTTATGTTCTACCTCTCTTAATAATGGAAAGAAAAATAATGCAAGATTTACCAAGATCAATTCGTAGCCTCGGTAGCGCAGTCGGCAGCGCGTCAGTCTCATAATCACTCAAATGGAGTAATCTGGAGGTCGTGTGTTCGATCTTCACTCGGTGCATTTCGTTTTGAAGTACATTCAACACCTAATTCCCAATAGAATTTACTTGAAAAGAATCTTATTACAAAACATTTCTTTTCTCCATTCGCCGAAGTATCCATCATTAGTTCATTTTCCTTACCTTCTACCTCTCGGAATAATGGAAATAAAAATAATGAAAGATTTACCAATATCAATTCGTAGCCTCGGTAGCGCAGTCGGCAGCGCGTCAGTCTCATAATCACTCAAATGGAGTAATCTGGAGGTCGTGAGCTCGATCCTCAATCAGGGCATTTCGTTTTGAAGTACATTCAACATCTAATTCCCAATAGAATTTACTTGATAATAATCTTTTTACAAAACGTTTCTTTTCACCATTCGCCGAAGTATCCATCATTAATTCATTTTCCTTAACTTCTACCTCTCGGAATAATGGAAATAAAAATAATGCAAGATTTACCAAGATCAATTCGTAGCTTCGGTAGCGCAGTCGGCAGGGCGTCAGTCTCATAGTCACTCAAATGGAGTAATCTGGAGGTCGTGTGTTCGATCTTCACTCGGGGCATTTCGTTTTGAAGTACATTCAACACCTAATTCCCAATAGAATTTACTTGAAAAGAATCTTATTACAAAACTTTTCTTTTCTCCATTCGCCGAAGTATCCATCATTAGTTCATTTTCTTTAAGTTCTACCTCTCGGAATAATGGAAATAAATATAATGCAAGATTTACCAAGATCAATTCGTAGCCTCGGTAGCGCAGTCGGCAGCGCGCCAGTCTCATAATCCCTCAAATGCAGTAATCTGGAGGTCGTGAGTTCGATCCTCACTCGGGGCATTTCGTTTTGAAGTACATTCAACACATAATTTCCAATAGAAAATTTACTTGATAAGAATCTTATTACAAAACCTTTCTTTTGTCCATTCGCCGAAGTATCCATCATTAGTTCATTTTCCTTAACTTCTACCTCTCGGAATAATGGAAATAAAAATAATGCAAGATTTACCAAGGTCAATTCGTAGCCTCGGTAGCGCAGTCGGCAGCGCGTCAATCTCATAATCACTCAAATGGAGTAATCTGGAGGTCGTGAGTTCGATCCTCACTCGGGGCATTTCGTTTTGAAATACATTCAACATCTAATTCCCAATAGAATTTACTTGATAATAATCTTTTTACAAAACATTTCTTTTCTCCATTCTCCGAAGTATCCATCATTAGTTCATTTTCCTTAACTTCTACCTCTCGGAATAATGGAAATAAAAATAATGCAAGATTTACCAAGATCAATTCGTAGCCTCGGCAGCGCGTCAGTGTCATAATCCCTCAAATGTAGTAATCTGGAGGTCGTGAGTTCGATCCTCACTCGGGGCATTTCGTTTTAAAGTACATTCAACATCTAATTCCCAATAGAATTTACATGATAATAATCTTTTTACATAACATTTCTTTTCTCCATTCTCCGAAGTATCCATCATTAATTCATTTTTTTAAGTTCTACCTCTCGGAATAATGGAAATAAAAATAATGCAAGATTTACCAAGATCAATTCGTAGCCTCGGTAGCGCAGTCGGCAGCGCGTCAATCTCATAATCCCTCAAATGGAGTAATCTGGAGGTCGTGAGTTCGATCCTCATTCGGGGCATTTCGTTTTGAAGTACATTCAACATCTAATTCCCAATAGATTTTACTTGATAAGAATCATATTATAAAACTTTTCTTTTCTCCATTCGCCGAAGTATCCATCATTAGTTCATTTTCCTTAACTTCTACCTCTCGGAATAATGGAAATAAAAATAATGCAAGATTTAACAAGATCAATTCGTAGTCTCGGCAGCGCGTCAGTGTCATAATCCCTCAAATGTAGTAATCTGAAGGTCGTGAGTTCGATCCTCACTCGGGGCATTTCGTTTTAAAGTACATTCAACATCTAATTCCCAATAGAATTTACTTGATAATAATCTTTTTACATAACATTTCTTTTCTCCATTCTCCGAAGTATCCATCATTAATTCATTTTCTTAAATTCTACCTCTCGGAATAATGGAAATAAAAATAATGCAAGATTTACCAAGATCAATTCGTAGCCTCGGTAGCGCAGTCGGCAGCGCGTCAGTCTCATAATCCCTCAAATGGAGTAATCTGGAGGTCGTGAGTTCGATCCTCACTCGGGGCATTTCGTTTTGAAGTACATTCAACATCTAATTCCCAATAGATTTTACTTGATAAGAATCATATTACAAAACTTTACTTTTCTCCATTCGCCGTAGTATCCATCATTAATTTATTTTCCTATGTTCTACCTCTCGGAATAATGGAAAGAAAAATAATGCAAGATTTACCAAGATCAATTCGTAGCCTCGGTAGCGCAGTCGGCAGCGCGTCAGTCTCATAATCTCTCAAATGGAGTAATCTGGAGGTCGTGAGTTCGATCCTCACTCGGGGCATTTCGTTTTGAAGTACATTCAACATCTAATTCCCACTAGATTTTACTTGATAAGAATCATATTATAAAACTTTACTTTTCTCCATTCGCCGTAGTATCCATCATTAGTTTATTTTCCTTATGTTCTACCTCTCGGAATAATGGAAAGAAAAATAATGCAAGATTTACCAAGATCCATTCGTATCTGTTGGGTTTTATCGATTGAAGACAGAGTTTTTATATATTAAAAATAAATTTTATTACGTAACCAAGTCTTATAGTTTAAAACATACCTTTTAGAAAACAAGAAGTCTGATCAGCTCATGATCCCCAATCTCTCTTCACTTTTATACATTCAAAGATTTACATTCTTCAAATTTATGTGCCCCACACGGCACTATAATTGGAGGTTTGAGACCGATTCCAACATGCGGCCCCATCGGTTGTAAAACCTCAGCAGATGTATTACAATTCAACATATATATATATACATAAATCTAACAAAATATTTTTCTAATAATATTTTTAAATTTATTTAACAATAAAGGCTTTGTTAAAAAGTCAGCCAAATTATTTTCCGATGAAATATAATTTACGTTAAATAGTTCATCTTTTATTAATTTACGAATAAATTTGTACTTGATATCAATATGTTTAGTTTTCACATTTTCCTGACTATTTTTTGAAAAATAGATAGCAGATTGATTATCACAATATACTTGGGGTCTTATGTAATCACACAAACTTAATTCATTTATAATTCTACTAAACCAAATAACTTCTTTAGTGCAATCGGTTAGTGCAATAAATTCAGATTCCATTGAGCTAAGAGCTATGCACTTTTGTTTAGAAGATTTCCATGATATTGGGATGTTACCAAAATAAATTAAATAGCCACTGCTTGAATGTCTGTTTGTGAGACCACATCCCCAATTTGCATCAGAAAAAGCAATCAAATTTGAACTTTCTACATTGGAAAGATTAATTTTAAAATCCTTTGTAAGAAAAACATAGTTCATAATATCAACAACGTAAGACCAGTGTTTGTAAGTATAACCATTACAAAACTGAGACATTATATTAACAGCAAATGCAATATCTGGTCTGGATCTATCTGACAAAAACGATAAACATCCTATTAAGGAACGATAGGGAAATTTCCTCATTAAATCATTTTCAATTATTTCTTCCTCTTTAACCTTATCAGGTAAGTTACAACCAATTTTAAAAGGTAAATTCACAAAACTTTTAGGAAGATCTTTGAATTTTGACATTAATTTTTCAATGTAGGTTATTTGATGTAAATAAATCGAATTTTCAATTTCTTGAAAGTTTACGCCTAACAAATATTTAGTTTTACCTAGGACTGTAAGATCCAATTTTTTGTCCAATAATTCGATTACTTCATTTATCAAATGTTCCCTTTTTGAAAACAAAACCATATCATCTACATAAACAATTAAAATTACATCTTTAAATTTGTAGACACAATTACACCAATTTAACTGAGAAAATCCTAATTTAGTTAAAATACCGTCTAATTCCAAATTCCATTCTCTACCACTTTGATGCAGACCATATATAGCCTTTTCCAATAGACATACTTTGTTTTCGGATCCTTTCAGCACAAATCCTTTTGGCTGTTTCATGTATATAGTATCCTTAAGGTGTCCATATAAATATGCACTTTTCACGTCAACTTGACAGTGATACCAACCCAACATAGAAATCAATAGTACAAACAATAATCTAACAATAGAAAAATTCACAACTGGTGAAAAAATATCTTTAAAATCAATGCCGGGTTTTTGCTTAAAACCTTGAGCAACAAGACGAGCTTTATACCATTTAGGTATATTGTTTTCGTCCATTTTTATGCTGTACACCCACTTACTTCCAATTATGGTTGTATTTGGGGGTGTGTCCACTAATTTCCATACTTGCCTATCCTTCATTATCTGAATTTCTTCATTCATGGCAGTATTCCATTTAATTTTATCCTTACTTGCTTGCGTTTCTTCATAACTTTTGGGGATTTCGACATTGTAACACTGATCATACATGTCGTACATCTGTTGGTCTAAAAAATTAGATTCATCACTAGAAGTAGATGGCACATTAGAAATATCCACATTAGGATGTTCAGTTTCTGGCTTAAAATTGAAATTTACAGGATCAAACCTAATCTTATTTTTAGTACAGTACTTTTTAATATCATTTAAAGATCTCATTCTCAAATTTTCAGGAGAATAATAGTATACATCTATTCTATTGCTTTTATTTCTAGGTTTTTCGATTCTTCGCCAATTTGAAATGTTAAGACATTTTAAGTTCTCAGTTTTAACCAAATCTTTAGAATCTAAAACTCGAGTTTCACTTTCCGATTTTACTTTTATATTTTCATTTGATTGATAAATAGGAATATTAGAATTAAGATCGAAAGAAACGTACTCAAAGTTTTTACCAAATAGTACATCAACAGCTTTCTTACTTTCGTCGATATGAACATGGACTGTTTCAACTATTCTCTTCTCGTTTGGGATATATATTCTGTAACCTTTAGTTTTCAAACCATATCCTGTCAAAATACCAAGTTTTGCTCTGGGTTGTAATTTATTTCTCTGTATTTTAGGAATATGAACATATGCCAAAGAGCCAAAAATTCTAAAATGTTTTACTGATGGTTTGAAACCAGTCCATATTTCGTTAGGAGATATACCCTCAGTTAATTTGTGTTCGCATCTATTTTTAGTATGAATAAATGCTAAAAGTGCTTCTGACCAAAATTGTGGTTGTAAACCACTGTCCTGAAGCATAGCTCTGACACAATCCATGGCTGTTCTATTGAACCTTTCTGCAACGCCATTTTGTTCAGGGGTATAAGTTGAAGTTCTTTCGATTTTTATTCCTAGATCATTTAAAAACTTTTTAAATTCTTTGTGACAAAATTCTAAACCATTGTCAGTTCGGACACATTTTAACTTAACATTTAGCTGTCTTTCAGCTTTAACCAAGTATTTTTTAAAGTAATCAAAAACTTCATTCTTATTTTGAATAATATAAACAGTTACTTTACGTGAAAAATCATCAATAATAGATAAAAAGTATTTGTTTCCACCTAGAGAGTTAACTGGAGCAGGACCCCACAAATCCATATGGATCCTTTCCAAAACATTTTTAGTTTTCCTTTCGTACATATAGTTTCTTTTTAAGGATATTCTAGTGGATTTAGCAATAGCACAAATCTTACAATTTTTATCTATATTCTTACAATTAAGTTTTTCAATTCCTTTTACACAATTAATTTTACTCATATTTTCAATTAAGGGCATGTTAACATGACAAAACCTACGGTGGGCTTTTTCTAGATCTAAACCAGTTACATATGTATAATTTTTAATCTTGGGATAACCTTTCAAGATATACAATTTTCCAATTCTGGGAACAGTAAACAAATATTTATTATAACTATTATAAATAATCATTTTGTTATTTCCCCATTTAATTTGGTTTCCCACAAGGTCAATACGAGCACCACTAATTAAATTTCTTCTCATATTAGGCGAGTATAACACATCTTTTAAAGTTATATCATAATTTCTGTTTCTATCTAAAACTGTAAATTGAATATCACCCATACCTAATACTTCCGAGGTGCTGTCCTTGTCTCCGACTAGGATCTTCTGTGGTGGTAGTTTTCTGAATGTCGTAAACATATCACGTTCTTTACAGAAGTGAGCAGTTGCAGCAGAATCAATGAGAAATTCCATCGGTCTTTCATTTGGAAAATTTGAAACTGCATAGGCACGTTGAAGATCAGTTTTTGGATTGTCCTCCATATAAAATAATTCACCACCAGGTTTCTGCCGATTGCTTTTCTTGAAGCACTTCGATTCGTAATGTCCCGACTTTTTGCAGTAGTTGCAGAATGGTCGCGGCCCCATACGACAAACTGTCGACTTTCTTGGGCTTGAAGGAATTAATTCAGGGTCCAGTACGCATCTGCTGTGATCAGGAGTAGACGCCCGTGTCTCCTTGTATCTAGATGACTTGTTTCTTGTAGCATAAGCATCGGCCACGATACTTAATTTTGTGCCTTCGTCTTTCCGCTTCAGCTCGATTCGGCTGGATTCTGTTATTAAATGTTTAGACAAATTGTCTAGCGTGAACTCGTTGTCATCCATCCTGTATAGCAATTGTACCAGATTATCGTATTCGTGAGGCAAATGTCTTATTAGTTGAAAGCAAACTAAAAGGTCTGGGATTTCGAATCCACCTTCTTTTATCTGTAACAGCTTCTCATGCACTCGTTTGCAGAAGAGTCCAATGGATTCGTCCTCCGGCTGGTAGCGGATTGAAAAGAACTCGTCCACAAGGCCTGCCAATCGTGCTCTAGATGCTGGTTCAAAGTTGGTCTTTAATATATCCCAGGCTTCCTTACCGTCCTCAGTAGATGAAATTAAGACTTGATATTTTCTGTCTATGCCCTGGTAGATAGTTGTGTATGTCCTCTGCTTCCTATAACGATAGTCTCTTTTTTCTTGTTCTGGAGCATCTTCCAATAATAGAGGTTCCGTTTTAATGATAAATTCCCAGCAGTTCCGGTCCATTAGCAATACCTTCATGTCCGTCTTCCACGTGACATAGTTGAAATCCGATAACTTCGGGAAGGAAAACATGGACATTTCTTGAATACCCATCATACTGGAAACCGGTAGTGGCAGAATTCAGGTTCAGCTTAAGGTCTGGGCCCATAACCAATTGTTGGGTTTTATCGATTGAAGACAGAGTTTTTATATATTAAAAATAAATTTTATTACGTAACCAAGTCTTATAGTTTAAAACATACATTTTAGAAAACAAGAAGTCTGATCAGCTCATGATCCCCAATCTCTCTTCACTTTTATACATTCAAAGATTTACATTCTTCAAATTTATGTGCCCCACACGGCACTATAATTGGAGGTTTGAGACCGATTCCAACAGTATCCTCGGTAGCGCAGTCGCCAGCGCGTCAGTCTCATAATCTCTCAAATGAGTAATCTGGAGGTAGTGAGTTCGATCCTCACTCGGGGCATTTCGTTTTGAAGTACATTCAACATCTAATTCCCAATAGAATTTACTTGATAATAATCTTTTTACATAACATTTCTTTTCTCCATTCTCCGAAGTATCCATCATTAATTCATTTTTTTAAGTTCTACCTCTCGGAATAATGGAAAGAAAAATAATGCAAGATTTACCAAGATTAATTCGTAGCCTCGGAAGCGCTGTCGGCAGCGCGCCAATCTCATAATCCCTCAAATGTAGTAATCTGGAGGTCGTGAGTTCGATCCTCACTCGGGGCATTTCGTTTTGAAGTACATTGAACACCTAATTCCCAATAGAATTTACTTGATAAGAATCCTATTACAAAACTTTTCTTTTCCCCATTCGCCGAAGTATCCATTATTAGTTCATTTTCTTAAATTCTACCTCTCGGAATAATGGAAATAAAAATAATGCAAGATTTACCACGATCAATTCGTAGCCTCGGTAGCGCAGTCGGCAGCGCGTCAGTCTCATAATCCCTCAAATGGAGTAATCTGGAGGCCGTGAGTACGATCCTCACTCGGGGCATTTCGTTTTGAAGTACATTCAACATCTAATTCCCAATAGATTTTACTTGATAAGAATCATATTACAAAACTTTACTTTTCTCCATTCGCCGTAGTATCCATCATTAGTTTATTTTCCTTATGTTCTACCTCTCGGAATAATGGAAAGAAAAATAATGCAAGATTTACCAAGATCAATTCGTAGCCTCGGTAGCGCAGTCGGCAGCGCGTCAGTCTCATAATCTCTCAAATGGAGTAATCTGGAGGTCGTGAGTTCGATCCTCACTCGGGGCATTTCGTTTTGAAGTACATTCAACATCTAATTCCCACTAGATTTTACTTGATAAGAATCATATTATAAAACTTTACTTTTCTCCATTCGCCGTAGTATCCATCATTAGTTTATTTTCCTTATGTTCTACCTCTCGGAATAATGGAAAGAAAAATAATGCCAGATTTACCAAGATCCATTCGTAGCCTCGGTAGCGCAGTCGCCAGCGCGTCAGTCTCATAATCTCTCAAATGAGTAATCTGGAGGTCGTGAGTTCGATCCTCACTCGGGGCATTTCGTTTTGAAGTACATTCAACATCTAATTCCCAATAGATTTTACTTGATAAGAATCATATTACAAAAAACTTTACTTTTCTCCATTCGCCGTAGTATCCATCATTAGTTTATTTTCCGTATGTTCTACCTCTCGGAATAATGGAAAGAAAAATAATGCAAGATTTACCAAGATCAATTCGTAGTCTCGGTAGCGCAGTCGGCAGCGCGTCAGTCTCATAATCTCTCAAATGGAGTAATCTGGAGGTCTTGAGTTCGATCCTCACTCGGGGGATTTCGTTTTGAAGTACATTCAACATCTAATTCCCAATAGAATTTACTTGATAATAATCTTTTTACAAAACATTTCTTTTCTCCATTCGCCGAAGTATCCATCATTAGTTCATTTTCCTTAACTTCTACCTCTCGGAATAATGGAAATAAAAATAATGCAAGATTTACCAAGATCAATTCGTAGCCTCGGTATCGCAGTCGGCAGCGCGTCAGTCTCATAATCACTCAAATAGAGTAATCAGGAGGTCGTGAGTTCGATCCTAACTCGGGGCATTTCGTTTTGAAGTACATTCAACACCTAATTCCCAATAGAATTTACTTGATAAGAATCTTATTACAAAACTTTTCTTTTCTCCATTCTCCGAAGTATCCATCATTAGTTCATTTTTTTTAAGTTCTACCTCTCGGAATAATAGAAAGAAAAGTAATGCAAGATTTACCAAGATCAATTCGTAGCCTCGGTAGCGCAGTCGGCAGCGCGTCATAATCACTCAAATGGAGTAATCTGGAGGTCGTGAGTTCGATCCTCACTCGGGGCATTTCGTTTTGAAGTACATTAAACATCTAATTCCCAATAGAATTTACTTGATAATAATCTTTTTACAAAACATTTCTTTTATCCATTCGCCGAAGTATCCATCATTAGTTCATTTTCCTTAACTTCTACCTCTCGGAATAATGGAAATAAAAATAATGCAAGATTTACCAAGATCAATTCGTAGCCTCGGTATCGCAGTCGGCAGCGCGTCAGTCTCATAATCACTCAAATGGAGTAATCTGGAGGTCGTGAGTACGATCCTCACTCGGGGCATTTCGTTTTGAAGTACCTTCAACACCTAATTCCCAATAGAATTTACTTGATAAGAATCTTATTACAAAACTTTTATTTTCTCCATTCTCCGAAGTATCCATCATTAGTTCATTTTTTTTAAGTTCTACCTCTCGGAATAATGGAAAGAAAAATAATGCAAGATTTACCAAGATTAAATCGTAGCCTCGGTAGCGCAGTCGGTAGCGCGTCAGTGTCATAATCCCTCAAATGAAGTAATCTGGATGTCGTGAGTTCGATCCTCGCTCGGGGCATTTCGTATTGAAGTACATTCAACATCTAATTCCCAATAGAATTTACTTGATAAGAATCTTATAACAAAACTTTTCTTTTCTCCATTCACCGAAGTATCCATCATTAGTTCATTTTCCTTAACTTCTACCTCTCGGAATAATGGAAATAAAAATAATGCAAGATCTACCAAGATCAATTCGTAGCCTCGGTAGCGCAGTCGGCAGCGCGTCAGTCTCATAATCACTCAAATGGAGTAATCTGGAGGTCGTGAGTTCGATCCTAACTCGGGGCATTTCGTTTTGAAGTACATTCAACACCTAATTCCCAATAGAATTTACTTGATAAGAATCTTATTACAAAACTTTTCTTTTCTCCATTCTCCGAAGTATCCATCATTAGTTCATTTTTTTAAGTTCTACCTCTCGGAAAAATGGAAAGAAAAGTAATGCAAGATTTACCAAGATCAATTCGTAGCCTCGGTAGCGCAGTCGGCAGCGCGTCAGTCTCATAATCACTCAAATGGAGTAATCTGGAGGTCGTGAGTTCGATCCTCACTCGGGGCATTTCGTTTTGAAGTACATTAAACATCTAATTCCCAATAGAATTTACTTGATAAGAATCTTATTACAAAATTTTCTTTTCTCCATTCGCCGAAGTATCCATCATTAGTTCATTTTCTTTAAGTTCTACCTCTCGGAATAATAGAAAGAAAAATAATGCAAGATTTACCAAGATCAATTCGTAGCCTCGGTAGCGCAGTCGGCAGCGCGTCAGTCTCATAATCACTCAAATGGAGTAATCTGGAGGTCGTGAGTTCGATCCTCACTCGGGGCATTTCGTTTTGAAGTACATTAAACATCTAATTCCCAATAGAATTTACTTGATAAGAATCTTATTACAAAATTTTCTTTTCTCCATTCGCCGAAGTATCCATCATTAGTTCATTTTCTTTAAGTTCTACCTCTCGGAATAATAGAAAGAAAAATAATGCAATATTTACCAAGATCAATTCGTAGCCTCGGTAGCGCAGTCGGCAGCGCGTCAGTCTCATAATCACTCAAATGGAGTAATCTGGAGGTCGTGAGTTCGATCCTCACTCGGGGCATTTCGTTTTGAAGTACATTAAACATCTAATTCCCAATAGAATTTACTTGATAAGAATCTTATTACAAAATTTTCTTTTCTCCATTCGCCGAAGTATCCATCATTAGTTCATTTTCTTTAAGTTCTACCTCTCGGAATAATAGAAAGAAAAATAATGCAATATTTACCAAGATCAATTCGTAGCCTCGGTAGCGCAGTCGGCAGCGCGTTAGTCTCATAATCACTCAAATGGAGTAATCTGGAGGTCGTGAGTACGATCCTCACTCGGGGCATTTCGTTTTGAAGTACCTTCAACACCTAATTCCCAATAGAATTTACTTGATAAGAATCTTATTACAAAACTTTTCTTTTCTCCATTCTCCGAAGTATCCATCATTAGTTCATTTTTTTAAGTTCTACCTCTCGGAATAATAGAAAGAAAAGTAATGCAAGATTTACCAAGATCAATTCGTAGCCTCGGTATCGCAGTCGGCAGCGCGTCAGTCTCATAATCACTCAAATGGAGTAATCTGGAGGTCGTGAGTACGATCCTCACTCGGGGCATTTCGTTTTGAAGTACCTTCAACACCTAATTCCCAATAGAATTTACTTGATAAGAATCTTATTACAAAACTTTTATTTTCTCCATTCTCCGAAGTATCCATCATTAGTTCATTTTTTTTAAGTTCTACCTCTCGGAATAATGGAAAGAAAAATAATGCAAGATTTACCAAGATTAATTCGTAGCCTCGGTAGCGCAGTCGGTAGCGCGTCAGTGTCATAATCCCTCAAATGAAGTAATCTGGATGTCGTGAGTTCGATCCTCACTCGGGGCATTTCGTATTGAAGTACATTCAACATCTAATTCCCAATAGAATTTACTTGATAAGAATCTTATTACAAAACTTTTCTTTTCTCCATTCTCCGAAGTATCCATCATTAGTTCATTTTTTTTAAGTTCTACCTCTCGGAATAATGGAAATAAAAATAATGCAAGATTTACCAAGATCAATTCGTAGCCTCGGCAGCGCGTCAGTGTCATAATCCCTCAAATGTAGTAATCTGGAGATCGTGAGTTCGATCCTCACTCGGGGCATTTCGTTTTGAAGTACATTCAACAACTAATTCCCAATAGAATTTACTTGATTAGAATCTTATTACAAAACTTTTCTTTTCTCCATTCGCCGAAGTATCCATCATTAGTTCATTTTCCTAAATTCTACCTCTCGGAATAATGGAAAGAAAAGTAATGCAAGATTTACCAAGATCAATTCGTAGCCTCGGTAGCGCAGTCGGCAGCGCGTCAGTCTCATAATCACTCAAATGGAGTAATCTGGAGGTCGTGAGTTCGATCCTCACTCGGGGCATTTCGTTTTCAAGTACATTCAACATCTAATTCCCAATAGATTTTACTTGATAAGAATCATATTACAAAACTTTACTTTTCTCCATTCGCCGTAGTATTCATCATTAGTTTATTTTCCTTATGTTCTACCTCTCGGAATAATGGAAAGAAAAATAATGCAAGATTTACCAAGATCAATTCGTAGCCTCGGTAGCGCAGTCGCCAGCACGTCAGTCTCATAATCTCTCAAATGAGTAATCTGGAGGTCGTGAGTTCGATCCTCACTCGGGGCATTTCGTTTTGAAGTACATTCAACATCTAATTCCCAATAGATTTTACTTGATAAGAATCATATTACAAAAAACTTTACTTTTCTCCATTCGCCGAAGTATCCATCATTAGTTCATTTTCCTTAACTTCTACCTCTCGGAATAATGGAAATAAAAATAATGCAAGATTTACCAAGATCAATTCGTAGCCTCGGTATCGCAGTCGGCAGCGCGTCAGTCTCATAATCACTCAAATGGAGTAATCTGGAGGTCGTGAGTTCGGTCCTCACTTGGGGCATTTCGTTTTGAAGTACATTCAACACCTAATTCCCAATAGAATTTACTTGATAAGAATCTTATTACAAAACTTTTCTTTTCTCCATTCGCCGAAGTATCCATCATTAGTTCATTTTCTTTAAGTTCTACCTCTCGGATCAATAGAAAGAAAAATAATGCAAGATTTACCAAGATCAATTCGTAGCCTCGGTAGCGCAGTCGGCAGCGCGTCAGTCTCATAATCACTCAAATGGACTAATCTGGAGGTCGTGAGTACGATCCTCACTCGGGGCATTTCGTTTTGAAGTACCTTCAACACCTAATTCCCAATAGAATTTACTTGATAAGAATCTTATTACAAAACTTTTATTTTCTCCATTCTCCGAAGTATCCATCATTAGTTCATTTTTTTTAAGTTCTACCTCTCGGAATAATGGAAAGAAAAATAATGCAAGATTTACCAAGATTAATTCGTAGCCTCGGTAGCGCAGTCGGTAGCGCGTCAGTGTCATAATCCCTCAAATGAAGTAATCTGGATGTCGTGAGTTCGATCCTCACTCGGGGCATTTCTTATTGAAGTACATTCAACATCTAATTCCCAATAGAATTTACTTGATAAGAATCTTATTACAAAACTTTTCTTTTCTCCATTCGCCGAAGTATCCATCATTAGTTCATTTTCCTTAACATCTACCTCTCGGAATAATGGAAATAAAAATAATGCAAGATTTACCAAGATCAATTCGTAGCCTCGGTAGCGCAGTCGGCAGCGCGTCAGTCTCATAATCACTCAAATGGAGAAATCTGGAGGTCGTGAGTTCGATCCTCACTCGGGGCATTTCGTTTTGAAGTACATTCAACATCTAATTCCCAATAGAATTTACTTGATTATAATCTTTTTACAAAACATTTCTTTTCTCCATTCTCCGAAGTATCCATCATTAGTTCATTTTCCTTAACTTCTACCTCTCGGAATAATGGAAAGAAAAATAATGCAAGATTTACCAAGATCAATTCGTAGCCTCGGTAGCGCAGTCGGCAGCGCGTCAATTTCATAATCACTCAAATGGAGTAATCTGGAGGTCGTGAGTTCGATCCTCACTCGGTGCATTTCGATTTGAAGTATATTCAACATCTAATTCCCGATAGAATTTACTTGATAATAATCTTTTTACAAAACATTTCTTTTCTCCATTCGCCGAAGTATCCATCATTAGTTCATTTTCTTTAAGTTGTACCTCTCGGAATAATGGAAATAAAAATAATGCAAGATTTACCAAGATCAATTCGTAACCTCGGAAGCGCAGTCGGCAGCGCGCCAATCTCATAATCCCTCAAATGTAGTAATCTGGAGGTCGTGAGTTCGATCCTCACTCGGGGCATTTCGTTTTGAAGTACATTCAACACCTAATTCCCAACAGAATTTACTTGATAAGAATCTTATTACAAAACTTTTCTTTTCTCCATTCGCCGAAGTATCCATCATTAGTTCATTTTTTTAAGTTCTACCTCTCGGAATAATAGAAAGAAAAGTAATGCAAGATTTACCAAGATCAATTCGTAGCCTCGGTAGCGCAGTCGGCAGCGCGTCAGTCTCATAATCACTCAAATGGAGTAATCTGGAGGTCGTGAGTTCGATCCTCACTCGGGGCATTTCGTTTTGAAGTACATTAAACATCTAATTCCCAATAGAATTTACTTGATAATAATCTTTTTACAAAACATTTCTTTTATCCATTCGCCGAAGTATCCATCATTAGTTCATTTTCCTTAACTTCTACCTCTCGGAATAATGGAAATAAAAATAATGCAAGATTTACCAAGATCAATTCGTAGCCTCGGTAGCGCAGTCGGCAGCGCGTCAGTCTCATAATCACTCAAATGGAGTAATCTGGAGGTCGTGAGTTCGGTCCTCCCTTGGGGCATTTCGTTTTGAAGTACATTCAACACCTAATTCCCAATAGAATTTACTTGATAAGAATCTTATTACAAAACTTTTCTTTTCTCCATTCGCCGAAGTATCCATCATTAGTTCATTTTCTTTAAGTTCTACCTCTCGGAATAATAGAAAGAAAAATAATGCAAGATTTACCAAGATCAATTCGTAGCCTCGGTAGCGCAGTCGGCAGCGCGTCAGTCTCATAATCACTCAAATGGAGTAATCTGGAGGTCGTGAGTACGATCCTCACTCGGGGCATTTCGTTTTGAAGTACCTTCAACACCTAATTCCCAATAGAATTTACTTGATAAGAATCTTATTACAAAACTTTTATTTTCTCCATTCTCCGAAGTATCCATCATTAGTTCATTTTTTTTAAGTTCTACCTCTCGGAATAATGGAAAGAAAAATAATGCAAGATTTACCAAGATTAATTCGTAGCCTCGGTAGCGCAGTCGGTAGCGCGTCAGTGTCATAATCCCTCAAATGAAGTAATCTGGATGTCGTGAGTTCGATCCTCACTCGGGGCATTTCGTATTGAAGTACATTCAACACCTAATTCCCAATAGAATTTACTTGATAAGAATCTTATTACAAAACTTTTCTTTTCTCCATTCGCCGAAGTATCCATCATTAGTTCATTTTCCTTAACATCTACCTCTCGGAATAATGGAAATAAAAATAATGCAAGATTTACCAAGATCAATTCGTAGCCTCGGTAGCGCAGTCGGCAGCGCGTCAGTCTCATAATCACTCAAATGGAGTAATCTGGAGGTCGTGAGTTCGATCCTCACTCGGGGCATTTCGTTTTGAAGTACATTCAACATCTAATTCCCAATAGAATTTACTTGATAATAATCTTTTTACAAAACATTTCTTTTCTCCATTCTCCGAAGTATCCATCATTAGTTCATTTTCCTTAACATCTACCTCTCGGAATAATGGAAATAAAAATAATGCAAGATTTACCAAGATCAATTCGTAGCCTCGGTAGCGCAGTCGGCAGCGCGTCAGTCTCATAATCACTCAAATGTAGTAATCTGGAGGTCGTGAGTTCGATCTTCACTCGGGGCATTTCGTTTTGAAGTACATTCAACACCTAATTCCCAATAGAATTTACTTGATAAGAATCTTATTACAAAACTTTTCTTTTCTCCATTCGCCGAAGTATCCATCATTAGTTCATTTTCCTTAACTTCTACCTCTCGGAATAATGGAAAGAAAAATAATGCAAGATTTACCAAGATCAATTCGTAGCCTCTGTAGCGCAGTCGGCAGCGCGTCAATCTCATAATCACTCAAATGGAGTAATCTGGAGGTCGTGAGTTCGATCCTCACTCGGTGCATTTCGATTTGAAGTATATTCAACATCTAATTCCCGATAGAATTTACTTGATAATAATCTTTTTACAAAACATTTCTTTTCTCCATTCGCCGAAGTATCCATCATTAGTTCATTTTCTTTAAGTTGTACCTCTCGGAATAATGGAAATAAAAATAATGCAAGATTTACCAAGATCAATTCGTAGCCTCGGAAGCGCAGTCGGCAGCGCGCCAATCTCATAATCCCTCAAATGTAGTAATCTGGAGGTCGTGAGTTCGATCCTCACTCGGGGCATTTCGTTTTGAAGTACATTCAACACCTAATTCCCAACAGAATTTACTTGATAAGAATCTTATTACAAAACTTTTCTTTTCTCCATTCGCCGAAGTATCCATCATTAGTTCATTTTTTTAAGTTCTACCTCTCGGAATAATAGAAAGAAAAGTAATGCAAGATTTACCAAGATCAATTCGTAGCCTCGGTAGCGCAGTCGGCAGCGCGTCAGTCTCATAATCACTCAAATGGAGTAATCTGGAGGTCGTGAGTTCGATCCTCACTCGGGGCATTTCGTTTTGAAGTACATTAAACATCTAATTCCCAATAGAATTTACTTGATAATAATCTTTTTACAAAACATTTCTTTTATCCATTCGCCGATGTATCCATCATTAGTTCATTTTCCTTAACTTCTACCTCTCGGAATAATGGAAATAAAAATAATGCAAGATTTACCAAGATCAATTCGTAGCCTCGGTATCGCAGTCCGCAGCGCGTCAGTCTCATAATCACTCAAATGGAGTAATCTGGAGGTCGTGAGTTCGGTCCTCCCTTGGGGCATTTCGTTTTGAAGTACATTCAACACCTAATTCCCAATAGAATTTACTTGATAAGAATCTTATTACAAAACTTTTCTTTTCTCCATTCGCCGAAGTATCCATCATTAGTTCATTTTCTTTAAGTTCTACCTCTCGGAATAATAGAAAGAAAAATAATGCAAGATTTACCAAGATCAATTCGTAGCCTCGGTAGCGCAGTCGGCAGCGCGTCAGTCTCATAATCACTCAAATGGAGTAATCTGGAGGTCGTGAGTACGATCCTCACTCGGGGCATTTCGTTTTGAAGTACCTTCAACACCTAATTCCCAATAGAATTTACTTGATAAGAATCATATTACAAAACTTTTATTTTCTCCATTCGCCGAAGTATCCATCATTAGTTCATTTTCCTTAACATCTACCTCTCGGAATAATGGAAATAAAAATAATGCAAGATTTACCAAGATCAATTCGTAGCCTCGGTAGCGCAGTCGGCAGCGCGTCAGTCTCATAATCACTCAAATGGAGTAATCTGGAGGTCGTGAGTTCGATCCTCACTCGGGGCATTTCGTTTTGAAGTACATTCAACACCTAATTCCCAACAGAATTTACTTGATAAGAATCTTATTACAAAACTTTTCTTTTCTCCATTCGCCGAAGTATCCATCATTAGTTCATTTTTTTAAGTTCTACCTCTCGGAATAATAGAAAGAAAAGTAATGCAAGATTTACCAAGATCAATTCGTAGCCTCGGTAGCGCAGTCGGCAGCGCGTCAGTCTCATAATCACTCAAATGGAGTAATCTGGAGGTCGTGAGTTCGATCCTCACTCGGGGCATTTCGTTTTGAAGTACATTAAACATCTAATTCCCAATAGAATTTACTTGATAATAATCTTTTTACAAAACATTTCTTTTATCCATTCGCCGAAGTATCCATCATTAGTTCATTTTCCTTAACTTCTACCTCTCGGAATAATGGAAATAAAAATAATGCAAGATTTACCAAGATCAATTCGTAGCCTCGGTATCGCAGTCGGCAGCGCGTCAGTCTCATAATCACTCAAATGGAGTAATCTGGAGGTCGTGAGTTCGGTCCTCCCTTGGGGCATTTCGTTTTGAAGTACATTCAACACCTAATTCCCAATAGAATTTACTTGATAAGAATCTTATTACAAAACTTTTCTTTTCTCCATTCGCCGAAGTATCCATCATTAGTTCGTTTTCTTTAAGTTCTACCTCTCGGAATAATAGAAAGAAAAATAATGCAAGATTTACCAAGATCAATTCGTAGCCTCGGTAGCGCAGTCGGCAGCGCGTCAGTCTCATAATCACTCAAATGGAGTAATCTGGAGGTCGTGAGTACGATCCTCACTCGGGGCATTTCGTTTTGAAGTACCTTCAACACCTAATTCCCAATAGAATTTACTTGATAAGAATCTTATTACAAAACTTTTATTTTCTCCATTCTCCGAAGTATCCATCATTAGTTCATTTTTTTTAAGTTCTACCTCTCGGAATAATGGAAAGAAAAATAATGCAAGATTTACCAAGATTAATTCGTAGCCTCGGTAGCGCAGTCGGTAGCGCGTCAGTGTCATAATCCCTCAAATGAAGTAATCTGGATGTCGTGAGTTCGATCCTCACTCGGGGCATTTCGTATTGAAGTACATTCAACATCTAATTCCCAATAGAATTTACTTGATAAGAATCTTATTACAAAACTTTTCTTTTCTCCATTCGCCGAAGTATCCATCATTAGTTCATTTTCCTTAACATCTACCTCTCGGAATAATGGAAATAAAAATAATGCAAGATTTACCAAGATCAATTCGTAGCCTCGGTAGCGCAGTCGGCAGCGCGTCAGTCTCATAATCACTCAAATGGAGTAATCTGGAGGTCGTGAGTTCGATCCTCACTCGGGGCATTTCGTTTTGAAGTACATTCAACATCTAATTCCCAATAGAATTTACTTGATAATAATCTTTTTACAAACATTTCTTTTCTCCATTCTCCGAAGTATCCATCATTAGTTCATTTTCCTTAACATCTACCTCTCGGAATAATAGAAAGAAAAATAATGCAAGATTTACCAAGATCAATTCGTAGCCTCGGTAGCGCAGTCGGCAGCGCGTCAGTCTCATAATCACTCAAATGGAGTAATCTGGAGGTCGTGAGTACGATCCTCACTCGGGGCATTTCGTTTTGAAGTACCTTCAACACCTAATTCCCAATAGAATTTACTTGATAAGAATCTTATTACAAAACTTTTATTTTCTCCATTCTCCGAAGTATCCATCATTAGTTCATTTTTTTTAAGTTCTACCTCTCGGAATAATGGAAAGAAAAATAATGCAAGATTTACCAAGATTAATTCGTAGCCTCGGTAGCGCAGTCGGTAGCGCGTCAGTGTCATAATCCCTCAAATGAAGTAATCTGGATGTCGTGAGTTCGATCCTCACTCGGGGCATTTCGTATTGAAGTACATTCAACATCTAATTCCCAATAGAATTTACTTGATAAGAATCTTATTACAAAACTTTTCTTTTCTCCATTCGCCGAAGTATCCATCATTAGTTCATTTTCCTTAACATCTACCTCTCGGAATAATGGAAATAAAAATAATGCAAGATTTACCAAGATCAATTCGTAGCCTCGGTAGCGCAGGCGGCAGCGCGTCAGTCTCATAATCACTCAAATGGAGTAATCTGGAGGTCGTGAGTTCGATCCTCACTCGGGGCATTTCGTTTTGAAGTACATTCAACATCTAATTCCCAATAGAATTTACTTGATAATAATCTTTTTACAAACATTTCTTTTCTCCATTCTCCGAAGTATCCATCATTAGTTCATTTTCCTTAACATCTACCTCTCGGAATTATGGAAATAAAAATAATGCAAGATTTACCAAGATCAATTCGTAGCCTCGGTAGCGCAGTCGGCAGCGCGTCAGTCTCATAATCACTCAAATGGAGAAATCTGGAGGTCGTGAGTTCGATCCTCACTCGGGGCATTTCGTTTTGAAGTACATTCAACATCTAATTCCCAATAGAATTTACTTGATTATAATCTTTTTACAAAACATTTCTTTTCTCCATTCTCCGAAGTATCCATCATTAGTTCATTTTTTTTAAGTTCTACCTCTCGGAATAATGGAAAGAAAAATAATGCAAGATTTACCAAGATTAATTCGTAGCCACGGAAGCGCAGTCGGCAGCGCGCCAATCTCATAATCCCTCAAATGTAGTAATCTGGAGGTCGTGAGTTCGATCTTCACTCGGGGCATTTCGTTTTGAAGTACATTCAACACCTAATTCCCAATAGAATTTACTTGATAAGAATCTTATTACAAAACTTTTCTTTTCTCCATTCGCCGAAGTATCCATCATTAGTTCATTTTCCTTAACATCTACCTCTCGGAATTATGGAAATAAAAATAATGCAAGATTTACCAAGATCAATTCGTAGCCTCTGTAGCGCAGTCGGCAGCGCGTCAATCTCATAATCACTCAAATGGAGTAATCTGGAGGTCGTGAGTTCGATCCTCACTCGGTGCATTTCGATTTGATGTATATTCAACATCTAATTCCCGATAGAATTTACTTGATAATAATCTTTTTACAAAACATTTCTTTTCTCCATTCGCCGAAGTATCCATCATTAGTTCATTTTCTTTAAGTTGTACCTCTCGGAATAATGGAAATAAAAATAATGCAAGATTTACCAAGATCAATTCGTAGCCTCGGAAGCGCAGTCGGCAGCGCGCCAATCTCATAATCCCTCAAATGTAGTAATCTGGAGGTCGTGAGTTCGATCCTCACTCGGGGCATTTCGTTTTGAAGTACATTCAACACCTAATTCCCAACAGAATTTACTTGATAAGAATCTTATTACAAAACTTTTCTTTTCTCCATTCGCCGAAGTATCCATCATTAGTTCATTTTTTTAAGTTCTACCTCTCGGAATAATAGAAAGAAAAGTAATGCAAGATTTACCAAGATCAATTCGTAGCCTCGGTAGCGCAGTCGGCAGCGCGTCAGTCTCATAATCACTCAAATGGAGTAATCTGGAGGTCGTGAGTTCGATCCTCACTCGGGGCATTTCGTTTTGAAGTACATTAAACATCTAATTCCCAATAGAATTTACTTGATAATAATCTTTTTACAAAACATTTCTTTTATCCATTCGCCGAAGTATCCATCATTAGTTCATTTTCCTTAACTTCTACCTCTCGGAATAATGGAAATAAAAATAATGCAAGATTTACCAAGATCAATTCGTAGCCTCGGTATCGCAGTCGGCAGCGCGTCAGTCTCATAATCACTCAAATGGAGTAATCTGGAGGTCGTGAGTTCGGTCCTCACTTGGGGCATTTCGTTTTGAAGTACATTCAACACCTAATTCCCAATAGAATTTACTTGATAAGAATCTTATTACAAAACTTTTCTTTTCTCCATTCGCCGAAGTATCCATCATTAGTTCATTTTCTTTAAGTTCTACCTCTCGGAATAATAGAAAGAAAAATAATGCAAGATTTACCAAGATCAATTTGTAGCCTCGGTAGCGCAGTCGGCAGCGCGTCAGTCTCATAATCACTCAAATGGAGTAATCTGGAGGTCGTGAGTACGATCCTCACTCGGGGCATTTCGTTTTGAAGTACCTTCAACACCTAATTCCCAATAGAATTTACTTGATAAGAATCATATTACAAAACTTTTATTTTCTCCATTCTCCGAAGTATCCATCATTAGTTCATTTTTTTTAAGTTCTACCTCTCGGAATAATGGAAAGAAAAATAATGCAAGATTTACCAAGATTAATTCGTAGCCTCGGTAGCGCAGTCGGTAGCGCGTCAGTGTCATAATCCCTCAAATGAAGTAATCTGGATGTCGTGAGTTCGATCCTCACTCGGGGCATTTCGTATTGAAGTACATTCAACATCTAATTCCCAATAGAATTTACTTGATAAGAATCTTATTACAAAACTTTTCTTTTCTCCATTCGCCGAAGTATCCATCATTAGTTCATTTTCCTTAACATCTACCTCTCGGAATAATGGAAATAAAAATAATGCAAGATTTACCAAGATCAATTCGTAGCCTCGGTAGCGCAGTCGGCAGCGCGTCAGTCTCATAATCACTCAAATGGAGTAATCTGGAGGTCGTGAGTTCGATCCTCACTCGGGGCATTTCGTTTTGAAGTACATTCAACATCTAATTCCCAATAGAATTTACTTGATAATAATCTTTTTACAAAACATTTCTTTTCTCCATTCTCCGAAGTATCCATCATTAGTTCATTTTCCTTAACATCTACCTCTCGGAATAATGGAAATAAAAATAATGCAAGATTTACCAAGATCAATTCGTAGCCTCGGTAGCGCAGTCGGCAGCGCGTCAGTCTCATAATCACTCAAATGGAGAAATCTGGAGGTCGTGAGTTCGATCCTCACTCGGTGCATTTCGATTTGAAGTATATTCAACATCTAATTCCCGATAGAATTTACTTGATAATAATCTTTTTACAAAACATTTCTTTTCTCCATTCGCCGAAGTATCCATCATTAGTTCATTTTCTTTAAGTTGTACCTCTCGGAATAATGGAAATAAAAATAATGCAAGATTTACCAAGATCAATTCGTAGCCTCGGAAGCGCAGTCGGCAGCGCGCCAATCTCATAATCCCTCAAATGTAGTAATCTGGAGGTCGTGAGTTCGATCCTCACAAGGGGCATTTCGTTTTGAAGTACATTCAACATCTAATTCCCAACAGAATTTACTTGATAAGAATCTTATTACAAAACTTTTCTTTTCTCCATTCGCCGAAGTATCCATCATTAGTTCATTTTTTTTAAGTTCTACCTCTCGGAATAATGGAAAGAAAAATAATGCAAGATTTACCAAGATTAATTCGTAGCCTCGGTAGCGCAGTCGGTAGCGCGTCAGTGTCATAATCCCTCAAATGAAGTAATCTGGATGTCGTGAGTTCGATCCTCACTCGGGGCATTTCGTATTGAAGTACATTCAACATCTAATTCCCAATAGAATTTACTTGATAAGAATCTTATTACAAAACTTTTCTTTTCTCCATTCGCCGAAGTATCCATCATTAGTTCATTTTCCTTAACATCTACCTCTCGGAATAATGGAAATAAAAATAATGCAAGATTTACCAAGATCAATTCGTAGCCTCGGTAGCGCAGTCGGCAGCGCGTCAGTCTCATAATCACTCAAATGGAGTAATCTGGAGGTCGTGAGTTCGATCCTCACTCGGGGCATTTCGTTTTGAAGTACATTCAACATCTAATTCCCAATAGAATTTACTTGATAACAATCTTTTTACAAACATTTCTTTTCTCCATTCTCCGAAGTATCCATCATTAGTTCATTTTCCTTAACATCTACCTCTCGGAATTATGGAAATAAAAATAATGCAAGATTTACCAAGATCAATTCGTAGCCTCGGTAGCGCAGTCGGCAGCGCGTCAGTCTCATAATCACTCAAATGGAGAAATCTGGAGGTCGTGAGTTCGATCCTCACTCGGGGCATTTCGTTTTGAAGTACATTCAACATCTAATTCCCAATAGAATTTACTTGATTATAATCTTTTTACAAAACATTTCTTTTCTCCATTCTCCGAAGTATCCATCATTAGTTCATTTTTTTTAAGTTCTACCTCTCGGAATAATGGAAAGAAAAATAATGCAAGATTTACCAAGATTAATTCGTAGCCACGGAAGCGCAGTCGGCAGCGCGCCAATCTCATAATCCCTCAAATGTAGTAATCTGGAGGTCGTGAGTTCGATCTTCACTCGGGGCATTTCGTTTTGAAGTACATTCAACACCTAATTCCCAATAGAATTTACTTGATAAGAATCTTATTACAAAACTTTTCTTTTCTCCATTCGCCGAAGTATCCATCATTAGTTCATTTTCCTTAACTTCTACCTCTCGGAATAATGGAAAGAAAAATAATGCAAGATTTACCAAGATCAATTCGTAGCCTCTGTAGCGCAGTCGGCAGCGCGTCAATCTCATAATCACTCAAATGGAGTAATCTGGAGGTCGTGAGTTCGATCCTCACTCGGTGCATTTCGATTTGATGTATATTCAACATCTAATTCCCGATAGAATTTACTTGATAATAATCTTTTTACAAAACATTTCTTTTCTCCATTCGCCGAAGTATCCATCATTAGTTCATTTTCTTTAAGTTGTACCTCTCGGAATAATGGAAATAAAAATAATGCAAGATTTACCAAGATCAATTCGTAGCCTCGGAAGCGCAGTCGGCAGCGCGCCAATCTCATAATCCCTCAAATGTAGTAATCTGGAGGTCGTGAGTTCGATCCTCACTCGGGGCATTTCGTTTTGAAGTACATTCAACACCTAATTCCCAACAGAATTTACTTGATAAGAATCTTATTACAAAACTTTTCTTTTCTCCATTCGCCGAAGTATCCATCATTAGTTCATTTTTTTAAGTTCTACCTCTCGGAATAATAGAAAGAAAAGTAATGCAAGATTTACCAAGATCAATTCGTAGCCTCGGTAGCGCAGTCGGCAGCGCGTCAGTCTCATAATCACTCAAATGGAGTAATCTGGAGGTCGTGAGTTCGATCCTCACTCGGGGCATTTCGTTTTGAAGTACATTAAACATATAATTCCCAATAGAATTTACTTGATAATAATCTTTTTACAAAACATTTCTTTTATCCATTCGCCGAAGTATCCATCATTAGTTCATTTTCCTTAACTTCTACCTCTCGGAATAATGGAAATAAAAATAATGCAAGATTTACCAAGATCAATTCGTAGCCTCGGTATCGCAGTCGGCAGCGCGTCAGTCTCATAATCACTCAAATGGAGTAATCTGGAGGTCGTGAGTTCGGTCCTCACTTGGGGCATTTCGTTTTGAAGTACATTCAACACCTAATTCCCAATAGAATTTACTTGATAAGAATCTTATTACAAAACTTTTCTTTTCTCCATTCGCCGAAGTATCCATCATTAGTTCATTTTCTTTAAGTTCTACCTCTCGGAATAATAGAAAGAAAAATAATGCAAGATTTACCAAGATCAATTTGTAGCCTCGGTAGCGCAGTCGGCAGCGCGTCAGTCTCATAATCACTCAAATGGAGTAATCTGGAGGTCGTGAGTACGATCCTCACTCGGGGCATTTCGTTTTGAAGTACCTTCAACACCTAATTCCCAATAGAATTTACTTGATAAGAATCATATTACAAAACTTTTATTTTCTCCATTCTCCGAAGTATCCATCATTAGTTCATTTTTTTTAAGTTCTACCTCTCGGAATAATGGAAAGAAAAATAATGCAAGATTTACCAAGATTAATTCGTAGCCTCGGTAGCGCAGTCGGTAGCGCGTCAGTGTCATAATCCCTCAAATGAAGTAATCTGGATGTCGTGAGTTCGATCCTCACTCGGGGCATTTCGTATTGAAGTACATTCAACATCTAATTCCCAATAGAATTTACTTGATAAGAATCTTATTACAAAACTTTTCTTTTCTCCATTCGCCGAAGTATCCATCATTAGTTCATTTTCCTTAACATCTACCTCTCGGAATAATGGAAATAAAAATAATGCAAGATTTACCAAGATCAATTCGTAGCCTCGGTAGCGCAGTCGGCAGCGCGTCAGTCTCATAATCACTCAAATGGAGTAATCTGGAGGTCGTGAGTTCGATCCTCACTCGGGGCATTTCGTTTTGAAGTACATTCAACATCTAATTCCCAATAGAATTTACTTGATAATAATCTTTTTACAAAACATTTCTTTTCTCCATTCTCCGAAGTATCCATCATTAGTTCATTTTCCTTAACATCTACCTCTCGGAATAATGGAAATAAAAATAATGCAAGATTTACCAAGATCAATTCGTAGCCTCGGTAGCGCAGTCGGCAGCGCGTCAGTCTCATAATCACTCAAATGGAGAAATCTGGAGGTCGTGAGTTCGATCCTCACTCGGTGCATTTCGATTTGAAGTATATTCAACATCTAATTCCCGATAGAATTTACTTGATAATAATCTTTTTACAAAACATTTCTTTTCTCCATTCGCCGAAGTATCCATCATTAGTTCATTTTCTTTAAGTTGTACCTCTCGGAATAATGGAAATAAAAATAATGCAAGATTTACCAAGATCAATTCGTAGCCTCGGAAGCGCAGTCGGCAGCGCGCCAATCTCATAATCCCTCAAATGTAGTAATCTGGAGGTCGTGAGTTCGATCCTCACAAGGGGCATTTCGTTTTGAAGTACATTCAACATCTAATTCCCAACAGAATTTACTTGATAAGAATCTTATTACAAAACTTTTCTTTTCTCCATTCGCCGAAGTATCCATCATTAGTTCATTTATTTAAGTTCTACCTCTCGGAATAATAGAAAGAAAAGTAATGCAAGATTTACCAAGATCGATTCGTAGCCTCGGTAGCGCAGTCGGCAGCGCGTCAGTCTCATAATCACTCAAATGGAGTAATCTGGAGGTCGTGAGTTCGATCCTCACTCGGGGCATTTCGTTTTGAAGTACATTAAACATCTAATTCCCAATAGAATTTACTTGATAATAATCTTTTTACAAAACATTTCTTTTATCCATTCGCCGAAGTATCCATCATTAGTTCATTTTCCTTAACTTCTACCTCTCGGAATAATGGAAATAAAAATAATGCAAGATTTACCAAGATCAATTCGTAGCCTCGGTATCGCAGTCGGCAGCGCGTCAGTCTCATAATCACTCAAATGGAGTAATCTGGAGGTCGTGAGTTCGGTCCTCACTTGGGGCATTTCGTTTTGAAGTACATTCAACACCTAATTCCCAATAGAATTTACTTGATAAGAATCTTATTACAAAACTTTTCTTTTCTCCATTCGCCGAAGTATCCATCATTAGTTCATTTTCTTTAAGTTCTACCTCTCGGAATAATAGAAAGAAAAATAATGCAAGATTTACCAAGATCAATTCGTAGCCTCGGTAGCGCAGTCGGCAGCGCGTCAGTCTCATAATCACTCAAATGGAGTAATCTGGAGGTCGTGAGTACGATCCTCACTCGGGGCATTTCGTTTTGAAGAACCTTCAACACCTAATTCCCAATAGAATTTACTTGATAAGAATTTTATTACAAAACTTTTATTTTCTCCATTCTCCGAAGTATCCATCATTAGTTCATTTTTTTTAAGTTCTACCTCTCGGAATAATGGAAAGAAAAATAATGCAAGATTTACCAAGATTAATTCGTAGCCTCGGTAGCGCAGTCGGTAGAGCGTCAGTGTCATAATCCCTCAAATGAAGTAATCTGGATGTCGTGAGTTCGATCCTCACTCGGGGCATTTCGTATTGAAGTACATTCAACATCTAATTCCCAATAGAATTTACTTGATAAGAATCTTATTACAAAACTTTTCTTTTCTCCATTCGCCGAAGTATCCATTATTAGTTCATTTTCCTTAACTTCTACCTCTCGGAATAATGAAAATAAAAATAATGCAAGATTTACCAAGATCAATTCGTAGCCTCGGTAGCGCAGTCGGTAGCGCGTCAGTGTCATAATCCCTCAAATGAAGTAATCTGGATGTCGTGAGTTCGATCCTCACTCGGGGCATTTCGTATTGAAGTACATTCAACATCTAATTCCCAATAGAATTTACTTGATAAGAATCTTATTACAAAACTTTTCTTTTCTCCATTCGCCGAAGTATCCATCATTAGTTCATTTTCCTTAACTTCTACCTCTCGGAATAATGGAAATAAAAATAATGCAAGATTTACCAATATCAATTCGTAGCCTCGGTAGCGCAGTCGGCAGCGCGTCAGTCTCATAATCACTCAAATGGAGTAATCTGGAGGTCGTGAGTTCGATCCTCACTCGGGGCATTTCGTTTTGAAGTACATTCAACATCTAATTCCCAATAGAATTTACTTGATAATAATCTTTTTACAAAATATTTCTTTTCTCCATTCTCCGAAGTATCCATCATTAGTTCATTTTCCTAAATTCTACCTCTCGGAATAATGGAAATAAAAATAATGCAAGATTTACCAAGATCAATTCGTAGCCTCGGCAGCGCGTCAGTGTCATAATCCCTCAAATGTAGTAATCTGGAGATCGTGAGTTCGATCCTCACTCGGGGCATTTCGTTTTGAAGTACATTCAACAACTAATTCCCAATAGAATTTACTTGATAAGAATCTTATTACAAAACTTTTCTTTTCTCCATTCGCCGAAGTATCCATCATTAGTTCATTTTCCTAAATTCTACCTCTCGGAATAATGGAAATAAAAATAATGCAAGATTTACCAAGATCAATTCGTAGCCTCGGTAGCGCAGTCGGCAGCGCGTCAGTCTCATAATCCCTCAAATGGAGTAATCTGGAGGTCGTGAGTTCGATCCTCACTCGGGGCATTTCATTTTCAAATACATTCAACATCTAATTCCCAATAGATTTTACTTGATAAGAATCATATTACAAAACTTTACTTTTCTCCATTCGCCGTAGTATCCATCATTAGTTTATTTTCCTTATGTTCTACCTCTCGGAATAATGGAAAGAAAAATAATGCAAGATTTACCAAGATCAATTCGTAGCCTCGGTAGCGCAGTCGGCAGCGCGTCTGTCTCATAATCTCTCAAATGGAGAAATCTGGAGGTCGTGAGTTCGATCCTCACTCGGGGCATTTCGTTTTGAAGTACATTCAACATCTAATTCCCAATAGATTTTACTTGATAAGAATCATATTATAAAACTTTACTTTTCTCCATTCGCCGTAGTATCCATCATTAGTTTATTTTCCTTATGTTCTACCTCTCGGAATAATGGAAAGAAAAATAATGCAAGATTTACCAAGATCAATTCGTAGCCTCGGTAGCGCAGTCGCCAGCGCGTCAGTCTCATAATCTCTCAAATGAGTAATCTGGAGGTCGTGAGTTCGATCCTCACTCAGGGCATTTCGTTTTGAAGTACATTCAACATCTAATTCCCAATAGATTTTACTTGATAAGAATCATATTACAAAAAACTTTACTTTTCTCCATTCGCCGTAGTATCCATCATTAGTTTATTTTCCGTATGTTCTACCTCTCGGAATAATGGAAAGAAAAATAATGCAAGATTTACCAAGATCAATTCGTAGTCTCGGTAGCGCAGTCGGCAGCGCGTCAGTCTCATAATCTCTCAAATGGAGTAATCTGGAGGTCTTGAGTTCGATCCTCACTCGGGGGGTTTCGTTTTGAAGTACATTCAACACCTAATTCCCAACAGAATTTACTTGATAAGAATCTTTTTACAAAACTTTTCTTTTCTCCATTCCCCGAAGTATCCATCATTAGTTCATTTTTTTAAGTTCTACCTCTCGGAATAATAGAAAGAAAAGTAATGCAAGATTTACCAAGATCAATTCGTAGCCTCGGTAGCGCAGTCGGCAGCGCGTCAGTCTCATAATCACTCAAATGGAGTAATCTGGAGGTCGTGAGTTCGATCCTCACTCGGGGCATTTCGTTTTGAAGTACATTAAACATCTAATTCCCAATAGAATTTACTTGATAATAATCTTTTTACAAAACATTTCTTTTATCCATTCGCCGAAGTATCCATCATTAGTTCATTTTCCTTAACTTCTACCTCTCGGAATAATGGAAATAAAAATAATGCAAGATTTACCAAGATCAATTCGTAGCCTCGGTATCGCAGTCGGCAGCGCGTCAGTCTCATAATCACTCAAATGGAGTAATCTGGAGGTCGTGAGTACGATCCTCACTCGGGGCATTTCGTTTTGAAGAACCTTCAACACCTAATTCCCAATAGAATTTACTTGATAAGAATCTTATTACAAAACTTTTATTTTCTCCATTCTCCGAAGTATCCATCATTAGTTCATTTTTTTTAAGTTCTACCTCTCGGAATAATGGAAAGAAAAATAATGCAAGATTTACCAAGATTAATTCGTAGCCTCGGTAGCGCAGTCGGTAGAGCGTCAGTGTCATAATCCCTCAAATGAAGTAATCTGGATGTCGTGAGTTCGATCCTCACTCGGGGCATTTCGTATTGAAGTACATTCAACATCTAATTCCCAATAGAATTTACTTGATAAGAATCTTATTACAAAACTTTTCTTTTCTCCATTCGCTGAAGTATCCATTATTAGTTCATTTTCCTTAACTTCTACCTCTCGGAATAATGGAAATAAAAATAATGCAAGATTTACCAAGATCAATTCGTAGCCTCGGTAGCGCAGTCGGCAGCGCGTCAGTCTCATAATCACTCAAATGGAGTAATCTGGAGGTCGTGAGTTCGATCCTCACTCGCGGCATTTCGTTTTGAAGTACATTCAACATCTAATTCCCAATAGAATTTACTTGATAATAATCTTTTTACAAAACATTTCTTTTCTCCATTCTCCGAAGTATCCATCATTAGTTCATTTTTTTTAAGTTCTACCTCTCGGAATAATGGAAAGAAAAATAATGCAAGATTTACCAAGATTAATTCGTAGCCTCGGTAGCGCAGTCGGTAGCGCGTCAGTGTCATAATCCCTCAAATGAAGTAATCTGGATGTCGTGAGTTCGATCCTCACTCGGGGCATTTCGTATTGAAGTTCATTCAACATCTAATTCCCAATAGAATTTACTTGATAAGAATCTTATTACAAAACTTTTCTTTTCTCCATTCGCCGAAGTATCCATCATTAGTTCATTTTCCTTAACTTCTACCTCTCGGAATAATGGAAATAAAAATAATGCAAGATTTACCATTATCAATTCGTAGCCTCGGTAGCGCAGTCGGCAGCGCGTCAGTCTCATAATCACTCAAATGGAGTAATCTGGAGGTCGTGAGTTCGATCCTCACTCGGGGCATTTCGTTTTGAAGTACATTCAACATCTAATTCCCAATAGAATTTACTTGATAATAATCTTTTTACAAAATATTTCTTTTCTCCATTCTCCGAAGTATCCATCATTAGTTCATTTTCCTAAATTCTACCTCTCGGAATAATGGAAATAAAAATAATGCAAGATTTACCAAGATCAATTCGTAGCCTCGGCAGCGCGTCAGTGTCATAATCCCTCAAATGTAGTAATCTGGAGATCGTGAGTTCGATCCTCACTCGGGGCATTTCGTTTTGAAGTACATTCAACAACTAATTCCCAATAGAATTTACTTGATAAGAATCTTATTACAAAACTTTTCTTTTCTCCATTCGCCGAAGTATCCATCATTAGTTCATTTTCCTAAATTCTACCTCTCGGAATAATGGAAATAAAAATAATGCAAGATTTACCAAGATCAATTCGTAGCCTCGGTAGCGCAGTCGGCAGCGCGTCAGTCTCATAATCCCTCAAATGGAGTAATCTGGACGTCGTGAGTTCGATCCTCACTCGGGGCATTTCGTTTTCAAGTACATTCAACATCTAATTCCCAATAGATTTTACTTGATAAGAATCATATTACAAAACTTTACTTTTCTCCATTCGCCGTAGTATCCATCTTTAGTTTATTTTCCTTATGTTCTACCTCTCGGAATAATGGAAAGAAAAATAATGCAAGATTTACCAAGATCAATTCGTAGCCTCGGTACCGCAGTCGGCAGCGCGTCAGTCTCATAATCTCTTAAATGGAGTAATCTGGAGGTCGTGAGTTCGATCCTCACTCGGGGCATTTCGTTTTGAAGTACATTCAACATCTAATTCCCAATAGATTTTACTTGATAAGAATCATATTATAAAACTTTACTTTTCTCCATTCGCCGTAGTATCCATCATTAGTTTATTTTCCTTATGTTCTACCTCTCGGAATAATGGAAAGAAAAATAATGCAAGATTTACCAAGATCAATTCGTAGCCTCGGTAGCGCAGTCGCCAGCGCGTCAGTCTCATAATCTCTCAAATGAGTAATCTGGAGGTCGTGAGTTCGATCGTCACTCGGGGCATTTCGTTTTGAAGTACATTCAACATCTAATTCCCAATAGATTTTACTTGATAAGAATCATATTACAAAAAACTTTACTTTTCTCCATTCGCCGTAGTATCCATCATTAGTTTATTTTCCGTATGTTCTACCTCTCGGAATAATGGAAAGAAAAATAATGCAAGATTTACCAAGATCAATTCGTAGTCTCGGTAGCGCAGTCGGCAGCGCGTCAGTCTCATAATCACTCAAATGGAGTAATCTGGAGGTCGTGAGCTCGATCCTCACTCGGGGCAGTTCGTTTTGAAGTACATTCAACATCTAATTCCCAATAGAATTTACTTGATAATAATCTTTTTACAAAATGTTTCTTTTCACCTTTCGCCGAAGTATCCATCATTAGTTCATTTTCCTTAACTTCTACCTCTCGGAATAATGGAAATAAAAATAATGCAAGATTTACCAAGATCAATTCGTAGCCTCGGTATCGCAGTCGGCAGCGCGTCAGTCTCATAATCACTCAAATGGAGTAATCTGGAGGTCGTGAGTTCGATCCTAACTCGGGGCATTTCGTTTTGAAGTACATTCAACACCTAATTCCCAATAGAATTTACTTGATAAGAATCTTATTACAAAACTTTTCTTTTCTCCATTCCCCGAAGTATCCATCATTAGTTCATTTTTTTAAGTTCTACCTCTCGGAATAATAGAAAGAAAAGTAATGCAAGATTTACCAAGATCAATTCCTAGCCTCGGTAGCGCAGTCGGCAGCGCGTCAGTCTCATAATCACTCAAATGGAGTAATCTGGAGGTCGTGAGTTCGATCCTCACTCGGGGCATTTCGTTTTGAAGTACATTAAACATCTAATTCCCAATAGAATTTACTTGATAATAATCTTTTTACAAAACATTTCTTTTATCCATTCGCCGAAGTATCCATCATTAGTTCATTTTCCTTAACTTCTACCTCTCGGAATAATGGAAATAAAAATAATGCAAGATTTACCAAGATCAATTCGTAACGTCGGTATCGCAGTCGGCAGCGCGTCAGTCTCATAATCACTCAAATGGAGTAATCTGGAGGTCGTGAGTTCGGTCCTCACTTGGGGCATTTCGTTTTGAAGTACATTCAACACCTAATTCCCAATAGAATTTAATTGATAAGAATCTTATTACAAAACTTTTCTTTTCTCCATTCGCCGAAGTATCCATCATTAGTTCATTTTCTTTAAGTTCTACCTCTCGGAATAATAGAAAGAAAAATAATGCAAGATTTACCAAGATCAATTCGTAGCCTCGGTAGCGCAGTCGGCAGCGCGTCAGTCTCATAATCACTCAAATGGAGTAATCTGGAGGTCGTGAGTACGATCCTCACTCGGGGCATTTCGTTTTGAAGTACCTTCAACACCTAATTCACAATAGAATTTACTTGATAAGAATCTTATTACAAAACTTTTATTTTCTCCATTCTCCGAAGTATCCATCATTAGTTCATTTTTTTTAAGTTCTACCTCTCGGAATAATGGAAAGAAAAATAATGCAAGATTTACCAAGATTAATTCGTAGCCTCGGTAGCGCAGTCGGTAGCGCGTCAGTGTCATAATCCCTCAAATGAAGTTATCTGGATGTCGTGAGTTCGATCCTCACTCGGGGCATTTCTTATTGAAGTACATTCAACATCTAATTCCCAATAGAATTTACTTGATAAGAATCTTATTACAAAACTTTTCTTTTCTCCATTCGCCGAAGTATCCATCATTAGTTCATTTTCCTTAACATCTACCTCTCGGAATAATGGAAATAAAAATAATGCAAGATTTACCAAGATCAATTCGTAGCCTCGGTAGCGCAGTCGGCAGCGCGTCAGTCTCATAATCACTCAAATGGAGAAATCTGGAGGTCGTGAGTTCGATCTTCACTCGGGGCATTTCGTTTTGAAGTACATTCAACACCTAATTCCCAATAGAATTTACTTGATAAGAATCTTATTACAAAACTTTTCTTTTCTCCATTCGCCGAAGTATCCATCATTAGTTCATTTTCTTTAAGTTCTACCTCTCGGAATAATAGAAAGAAAAGTAATGCAAGATTTACCAAGATCAATTCCTAGCCTCGGTAGCGCAGTCGGCAGCGCGTCAGTCTCATAATCACTCAAATGGAGTAATCTGGAGGTCGTGAGTTCGATCCTCACTCGGGGCATTTCGTTTTGAAGTACATTAAACATCTAATTCCCAATAGAATTTACTTGATAATAATCTTTTTACAAAACATTTCTTTTATCCATTCTCCGAATTATCCATCATTAGTTCATTTTTTTTAAGTTCTACCTCTCGGAATAATGGAAATAAAAATAATGCAAGATTTACCAAGATCAATTCGTAACGTCGGTATCGCAGTCGGCAGCGCGTCAGTCTCATAATCACTCAAATGGAGTAATCTGGAGGTCGTGAGTTCGGTCCTCACTTGGGGCATTTCGTTTTGAAGTACATTCAACACCTAATTCCCAATAGAATTTAATTGATAAGAATCTTATTACAAAACTTTTCTTTTCTCCATTCGCCGAAGTATCCATCATTAGTTCATTTTCTTTAAGTTCTACCTCTCGGAATAATAGAAAGAAAAATAATGCAAGATTTACCAAGATCAATTCGTAGCCTCGGTAGCGCAGTCGGCAGCGCGTCAGTCTCATAATCACTCAAATGGAGTAATCTGGAGGTCGTGAGTACGATCCTCACTCGGGGCATTTCGTTTTGAAGTACCTTCAACACCTAATTCACAATAGAATTTACTTGATAAGAATCTTATTACAAAACTTTTATTTTCTCCATTCTCCGAAGTATCCATCATTAGTTCATTTTTTTTAAGTTCTACCTCTCGGAATAATGGAAAGAAAAATAATGCAAGATTTACCAAGATTAATTCGTAGCCTCGGTAGCGCAGTCGGTAGCGCGTCAGTGTCATAATCCCTCAAATGAAGTTATCTGGATGTCGTGAGTTCGATCCTCACTCGGGGCATTTCTTATTGAAGTACATTCAACATCTAATTCCCAATAGAATTTACTTGATAAGAATCTTATTACAAAACTTTTCTTTTCTCCATTCGCCGAAGTATCCATCATTAGTTCATTTTCCTTAACATCTACCTCTCGGAATAATGGAAATAAAAATAATGCAAGATTTACCAAGATCAATTCGTAGCCTCGGTAGCGCAGTCGGCAGCGCGTCAGTCTCATAATCACTCAAATGGAGAAATCTGGAGGTCGTGAGTTCGATCTTCACTCGGGGCATTTCGTTTTGAAGTACATTCAACACCTAATTCCCAATAGAATTTACTTGATAAGAATCTTATTACAAAACTTTTCTTTTCTCCATTCGCCGAAGTATCCATCATTAGTTCATTTTCTTTAAGTTCTACCTCTCGGAATAATAGAAAGAAAAATAATGCAAGATTTACCAAGATCAATTCGTAGCCTCGGTAGCGCAGTCGGCAGCGCGTCAGTCTCATAATCACTCAAATGGAGTAATCTGGAGGTCGTGAGTACGATCCTCACTCGGGGCATTTCGTTTTGAAGTACCTTCAACACCTAATTCCCAATAGAATTTACTTGATAAGAATCTTATTACAAAACTTTTATTTTCTCCATTCTCCGAATTATCCATCATTAGTTCATTTTTTTTAAGTTCTACCTCTCGGAATAATGGAAAGAAAAATAATGCAAGATTTACCAAGATTAATTCGTAGCCTCGGTAGCGCAGTCGGTAGCGCGTCAGTGTCATAATCCCTCAAATGAAGTAATCTGGATGTCGTGAGTTCGATCCTCACTCGGGGCATTTCGTATTGAAGTACATTCAACATCTAATTCCCAATAGAATTTACTTGATAAGAATCTTATTACAAAACTTTTCTTTTCTCCATTCGCCGAAGTATCCATTATTAGTTCATTTTCCTTAACTTCTACCTCTAGGAATAATGGAAATAAAAATAATGCAAGATTTACCAAGATCAATTCGTAGCCTCGGTAGCGCAGTCGGCAGCGCGTCAGTCTCATAATCACTCAAATGGAGTAATCTGGAGGTCGTGAGTTCGATCCTCACTCGGGGCATTTCGTTTTGAAGTACATTCAACATCTAATTCCCAATAGAATTTACTTGATAATAATCTTTTTACAAAACATTTCTTTTCTCCATTCTCCGAAGTATCCATCATTAGTTCATTTTTTTTAAGTTCTACCTCTCGGAATAATGGAAAGAAAAATAATGCAAGATTTACCAAGATTAATTCGTAGCCTCGTTAGCGCAGTCGGTAGCGCGTCAGTGTCATAATCCCTCAAGTGAAGTAATCTGGATGTCGTGAGTTCGATCCTCACTCGGGGCATTTCGTATTGAAGTACATTCAACGTCTAATTCCCAATAGAATTTACTTGATAAGAATCTTATTACAAAACTTTTCTTTTCTCCATTCGCCGAAGTATCCATCATTAGTTCATTTTCCTTAACTTCTACCTCTCGGAATAATGGAAATAAAAATAATGCAAGATTTACCAATATCAATTCGTAGCCTCGGTAGCGCAGTCGGCAGCGCGTCAGTCTCATAATCACTCAAATGGAGTAATCTGGAGGTCGTGAGTTCGATCCTCACTCGGGGCATTTCGTTTTGAAGTACATTCAACATCTAATTCCCAATAGAATTTACTTGATAATAATCTTTTTACAAAATATTTCTTTTCTCCATTCTCCGAAGTATCCATCATTAGTTCATTTTCCTAAATTCTACCTCTCGGAATAATGGAAATAAAAATAATGCAAGATTTACCAAGATCAATTCGTAGCCTCGGCAGCGCGTCAGTGTCATAATCCCTCAAATGTAGTAATCTGGAGATCGTGAGTTCGATCCTCACTCGGGGCATTTCGTTTTGAAGTACATTCAACAACTAATTCCCAATAGAATTTACTTGATAAGAATCTTATTACAAAACTTTTCTTTTCTCCATTTTCCGAAGTATCCATCATTAGTTCATTTTCCTAAATTCTACCTCTCGGAATAATGGAAATAAAAATAATGCAAGATTTAACAAGATCAATTCGTAGCCTCGGTAGCGCAGTCGGCAGCGCGTCAGTCTCATAATCCCTCAAATGGAGTAATCTGGAGGTCGTGAGTTCGATCCTCACTCGGGGCATTTCGTTTTCAAGTACATTCAACATCTAATTCCCAATAGATTTTACTTGATAAGAATCATATTACAAAACTTTACTTTTCTCCATTCGCCGTAGTATCCATCATTAGTTTATTTTCCTTATGTTCTACCTCTCGGAATAATGGAAATAAAAATAATGCAAGATTTACCAAGGTCAATTCGTAGTCTCGGTAGCGCAGTCGGCAGCGCGTCAGTCTCATAATCTCTCAAATGGAGTAATCTGGAGGTCTTGAGTTCGATCCTCACTCGGGGGATTTCGTTTTGAAGTACATTCAACACCTAATTCCCAATAGAATTTACTTGATAAGAATCTTATTACAAAACTTTTCTTTTCTCCATTCTCCGAAGTATCCATCATTAGTTCATTTTTTTAAGTTCTACCTCTCGGAATAATAGAAAGAAAAGTAATGCAAGATTTACCAAGATCAATTCGTAGCCTAGGTAGCGCAGTCGGCAGCGCGTCAGTCTCATAATCACTCAAATGGAGTAATCTGGAGGTCGTGAGTTCGATCCTCACTCGGGGCATTTCGTTTTGAAGTACATTAAACATCTAATTCCCAATAGAATTTACTTGATAATAATCTTTTTACAAAACATTTCTTTTATCCATTCGCCGAAGTATCCATCATTAGTTCATTTTCCTTAACTTCTACCTCTCGGAATAATGGAAATAAAAATAATGCAAGATTTACCAAGATCAATTCGTATCGTCGGTATCGCAGTCGGCAGCGCGTCAGTCTCATAATCACTCAAATGGAGTAATCTGGAGGTCGTGAGTTCGGTCCTCACTTGGGGCATTTCGTTTTGAAGTACATTCAACACCTAATTCCCAATAGAATTTAATTGATAAGAATCTTATTACAAAACTTTTCTTTTCTCCATTCGCCGAAGTATCCATCATTAGTTCATTTTCTTTAAGTTCTACCTCTCGGAATAATAGAAAGAAAAATAATGCAAGATTTACCAAGATCAATTCGTAGCCTCGGTAGCGCAGTCGGCAGCGCGTCAGTCTCATAATCACTCAAATGGAGTAATCTGGAGGTCGTGAGTACGATCCTCACTCGGGGCATTTCGTTTTGAAGTACCTTCAACACCTAATTCACAATAGAATTTACTTGATAAGAATCTTATTACAAAACTTTTATTTTCTCCATTCTCCGAAGTATCCATCATTAGTTCATTTTTTTTAAGTTCTACCTCTCGGAATAATGGAAAGAAAAATAATGCAAGATTTACCAAGATTAATTCGTAGCCTCGGTAGCGCAGTCGGTAGCGCGTCAGTGTCATAATCCCTCAAATGAAGTTATCTGGATGTCGTGAGTTCGATCCTCACTCGGGGCATTTCTTATTGAAGTACATTCAACATCTAATTCCCAATAGAATTTACTTGATAAGAATCTTATTACAAAACTTTTCTTTTCTCCATTCGCCGAAGTATCCATCATTAGTTCATTTTCCTTAACATCTACCTCTCGGAATAATGGAAATAAAAATAATGCAAGATTTACCAAGATCAATTCGTAGCCTCGGTAGCGCAGTCGGCAGCGCGTCAGTCTCATAATCACTCAAATGGAGAAATCTGGAGGTCGTGAGTTCGATCTTCACTCGGGGCATTTCGTTTTGAAGTACATTCAACACCTAATTCCCAATAGAATTTACTTGATAAGAATCTTATTACAAAACTTTTCTTTTCTCCATTCGCCGAAGTATCCATCATTAGTTCATTTTCTTTAAGTTCTACCTCTCGGAATAATAGAAAGAAAAATAATGCAAGATTTACCAAGATCAATTCGTAGCCTCGGTAGCGCAGTCGGCAGCGCGTCAGTCTCATAATCACTCAAATGGAGTAATCTGGAGGTCGTGAGTACGATCCTCACTCGGGGCATTTCGTTTTGAAGTACCTTCAACACCTAATTCCCAATAGAATTTACTTGATAAGAATCTTATTACAAAACTTTTATTTTCTCCATTCTCCGAATTATCCATCATTAGTTCATTTTTTTTAAGTTCTACCTCTCGGAATAATGGAAAGAAAAATAATGCAAGATTTACCAAGATTAATTCGTAGCCTCGGTAGCGCAGTCGGTAGCGCGTCAGTGTCATAATCCCTCAAATGAAGTAATCTGGATGTCGTGAGTTCGATCCTCACTCGGGGCATTTCGTATTGAAGTACATTCAACATCTAATTCCCAATAGAATTTACTTGATAAGAATCTTATTACAAAACTTTTCTTTTCTCCATTCGCCGAAGTATCCATTATTAGTTCATTTTCCTTAACTTCTACCTCTCGGAATAATGGAAATAAAAATAATGCAAGATTTACCAAGATCAATTCGTAGCCTCGGTAGCGCAGTCGGCAGCGCGTCAGTCTCATAATCACTCAAATGGAGTAATCTGGAGGTCGTGAGTTCGATCCTCACTCGGGGCATTTCGTTTTGAAGTACATTCAACATCTAATTCCCAATAGAATTTACTTGATAATAATCTTTTTACAAAACATTTCTTTTCTCCATTCGCCGAAGTATCCATCATTAGTTCATTTTCCTTAACTTCTACCTCTCGGAATAATGGAAATAAAAATAATGCAAGATTTACCAATATCAATTCGTAGCCTCGGTAGCGCAGTCGGCAGCGCGTCAGTCTCATAATCACTCAAATGGAGTAATCTGGAGGTCGTGAGTTCGATCCTCACTCGGGGCATTTCGTTTTGAAGTACATTCAACATCTAATTCCCAATAGAATTTACTTGATAATAATCTTTTTACAAAATATTTCTTTTCTCCATTCTCCGAAGTATCCATCATTAGTTCATTTTCCTAAATTCTACCTCTCGGAATAATGGAAATAAAAATAATGCAAGATTTACCAAGATCAATTCGTAGCCTCTGCAGCGCGTCAGTGTCATAATCCCTCAAATGTAGTAATCTGGAGATCGTGAGTTCGATCCTCACTCGGGGCATTTCGTTTTGAAGTACATTCAACAACTAATTCCCAATAGAATTTACTTGATAAGAATCTTATTACAAAACTTTTCTTTTCTCCATTTTCCGAAGTATCCATCATTAGTTCATTTTCCTAAATTCTACCTCTCGGAATAATGGAAATAAAAATAATGCAAGATTTACCAAGATCAATTCGTAGCCTCGGTAGCGCAGTCGGCAGCGCGTCAGTCTCATAATCCCTCAAATGGAGTAATCTGGAGGTCGTGAGTTCGATCCTCACTCGGGGCATTTCGTTTTCAAGTACATTCAACATCTAATTCCCAATAGATTTTACTTGATAAGAATCATATTACAAAACTTTACTTTTCTCCATTCGCCGTAGTATCCATCATTAGTTTATTTTCCTTATGTTCTACCTCTCGGAATAATGGAAATAAAAATAATGCAAGATTTACCAAGATCAATTCGTAGTCTCGGTAGCGCAGTCGGCAGCGCGTCAGTCTCATAATCTCTCAAATGGAGTAATCTGGAGGTCTTGAGTTCGATCCTCACTCGGGGGATTTCGTTTTGAAGTACATTCAACACCTAATTCCCAATAGAATTTACTTGATAAGAATCTTATTACAAAACTTTTCTTTTCTCCATTCTCCGAAGTATCCATCATTAGTTCATTTTGTTAAGTTCTACCTCTCGGAATAATAGAAAGAAAAGTAATGCAAGATTTACCAAGATCAATTCGTAGCCTAGGTAGCGCAGTCGGCAGCGCGTCAGTCTCATAATCACTCAAATGGAGTAATCTTGAGGTCATGAGTTCGATCCTCACTCGGGGCATTTCGTTTTGAAGTACATTAAACATCTAATTCCCAATAGAATTTACTTGATAATAATCTTTTTACAAAACATTTCTTTTATCCATTCGCCGAAGTATCCATCATTAGTTCATTTTCCTTAACTTCTACCTCTCGGAATAATGGAAATAAAAATAATGCAAGATTTACCAAGATCAATTCGTAACGTCGGTATCGCAGTCGGCAGCGCGTCAGTCTCATAATCACTCAAATGGAGTAATCTGGAGGTCGTGAGTTCGGTCCTCACTTGGGGCATTTCGTTTTGAAGTACATTCAACACCTAATTCCCAATAGAATTTAATTGATAAGAATCTTATTACAAAACTTTTCTTTTCTCCATTCGCCGAAGTATCCATCATTAGTTCATTTTTTTTAAGTTCTACCTCTCGGAATAATGGAAAGAAAAATAATGCAAGATTTACCAAGATTAATTCGTAGCCTCGGTAGCGCAGTCGGTAGCGCGTCAGTGTCATAATCCCTCAAATGAAGTAATCTGGATGTCGTGAGTTCGATCCTCACTCGGGGCATTTCTTATTGAAGTACATTCAACATCTAATTTCCAATAGAATTTACTTGATAAGAATCTTATTACAAAACTTTTCTTTTCTCCATTCGCCGAAGTATCCATCATTAGTTCATTTTCCTTAACATCTACCTCTCGGAATAATGGAAATAAAAATAATGCAAGATTTACCAAGATCAATTCGTAGCCTCGGTAGCGCAGTCGGCAGCGCGTCAGTCTCGTAATCACTCAAATGGAGAAATCTGGAGGTCGTGAGTTCGATCCTCACTCGGGGCATTTCGTTTTGAAGTACATTCAACATCTAATTCCCAATAGAATTTACTTGATTATAATCTTTTTACAAAACATTTCTTTTCTCCATTCTCCGAAGTATCCATCATTAGTTCATTTTTTTTAAGTTCTACCTCTCGGAATAATGGAAAGAAAAATAATGCAAGATTTACCAATATTAATTCGTAGCCACGGAAGCGCAGTCGGCAGCGCGCCAATCTCATAATCCCTCAAATGAAGTAATCTGGATGTCGTGAGTTCGATCCTCACTCGGGGCATTTCGTATTGAAGTACATTCAACATCTAATTCCCAATAGAATTTACTTGATAAGAATCTTATTACAAAACTTTTCTTTCCTCCATTCGCCGAAGTATCCATCAATAGTTCATTTTCCTTAACTTCTACCTCTCGGAATAATGGAAATAAAAATAATGCAAGATTTACCAATATCAATTCGTAGCCTCGGTAGCGCAGTCGGCAGCGCGTCAGTCTCATAATCACTCAAATGGAGTAATCTGGAGGTCGTGAGTTCGATCCTCACTCGGGGCATTTCGTTTTGAAGTACATTCAACATCTAATTCCCAATAGAATTTACTTGATAATAATCTTTTTACAAAATATTTCTTTTCTCCATTCTCCGAAGTATCCATCATTAGTTCATTTTCCTAAATTCTACCTCTCGGAATAATGGAAATAAAAATAATGCAAGATTTACCAAGATCAATTCGTAGCCTCGGCAGCGCGTCAGTGTCATAATCCCTCAAATGTAGTAATCTGGAGATCGTGAGTTCGATCCTCACTCGGGGCATTTCGTTTTGAAGTACATTCAACAACTAATTCCCAATAGAATTTACTTGATAAGAATCTTATTACAAAACTTTTCTTTTCTCCATTTTCCGAAGTATCCATCATTAGTTCATTTTCCTAAATTCTACCTCTCGGAATAATGGAAATAAAAATAATGCAAGATTTACCAAGATCAATTCGTAGCCTCGGTAGCGCAGTCGGCAGCGCGTCAGTCTCATAATCCCTCAAATGGAGTAATCTGGAGGTCGTGAGTTCGATCCTCACTCGGGGCATTTCGTTTTCAAGTACATTCAACATCTAATTCCCAATAGATTTTACTTGATAAGAATCATATTACAAAACTTTACTTTTCTCCATTCGCCGTAGTATCCATCATTAGTTTATTTTCCTTATGTTCTACCTCTCGGAATAATGGAAAGAAAAATAATGCAAGATTTACCAAGATCAATTCGTAGCCTCGGTAGCGCAGTCGGCAGCGCGTCAGTCTCATAATCTCTCAAATGGAGTAATCTGGAGGTCGTGAGTTCGATCCTCACTCGGGGCATTTCGTTTTGAAGTACATTCAACATCTAATTCCCAATAGATTTTACTTGATAAGAATCATATTATAAAACTTTACTTTTCTCCATTCGCCGTAGTATCCATCATTAGTTTATTTTCCTTATGTTCTACCTCTCGGAATAATGGAAAGAAAAATAATGCAAGATTTACCAAGATCAATTCGTAGCCTCGGTAGCGCAGTCGCCAGCGCGTCAGTCTCATAATCTCTCAAATGAGTAATCTGGAGGTCGTGAGTTCGATCCTCACTCGGGGCATTTCGTTTTGAAGTACATTCAACATCTAATTCCCAATAGATTTTACTTGATAAGAATCATATTACAAAAAACTTTACTTTTCTCTATTCGCCGTAGTATCCATCATTAGTTTATTTTCCGTATGCTCTACCTCTCGGAATAATGGAAAGAAAAATAATGCAAGATTTACCAAGATCAATTCGTAGTCCCGGTAGCGCAGTCGGCAGCGCGTCAGTCTCATAATCTCTCAAATGGAGTAATCTGGAGGTCTTGAGTTCGATCCTCACTCGGGGGATTTCGTTTTGAAGTACATTCAACATCTAATTCCCAATAGAATTTACTTGATAATAATCTTTTTACAAAACATTTCTTTTCTCCATTCGCCGAAGAATCCATCATTAGTTCATTTTCCTTAATTTCTACCTCTCGGAATAATGGAAATAAAAATAATGAAAGATTTACCAATATCAATTCGTAACCTCGGTAGCGCAGTCGGCAGCGCGTCAGTCTCATAATCACTCAAATGGAGTAATCTGGAGGTCGTGAGCTCGATCCTCACTCGGGGCAGTTCGTTTTGAAGTACATTCAACATCTAATTCCCAATAGAATTTACTTGATAATAATCTTTTTACAAAATGTTTCTTTTCACCTTTCGCCGAAGTATCCATCATTAGTTCATTTTCCTTAACTTCTACCTCTCGGAATAATGGAAATAAAAATAATGCAAGATTTACCAAGATCAATTCGTAGCCTCGGTATCGCAGTCGGCAGCGCGTCAGTCTCATAATCACTCAAATGGAGTAATCTGGAGGTCGTGAGTTCGATCCTAACTCGGGGCATTTCGTTTTGAAGTACCTTCAACACCTAATTCCCAATAGAATTTACTTGATAAGAATCTTATTACAAAACTTTTCTTTTCTCCATTCTCCGATGTATCCATCATTAGTTCATTTTTTTAAGTTCTACCTCTCGGAATAATAGAAAGAAAAGTAATGCAAGATTTACCAAAATCAATTCGTAGCCTCGGTAGCGCAGTCGGCAGCGCGTCAGTCTCATAGTCACTCAAATGGAGTAATCTGGAGGTCGTGAGTTCGATCCTCACTCGGGGCATTTCGTTTTGAAGTACATTAAACATCTAATTCCCAATAGAATTTACTTGATAATAATCTTTTTACAAAACATTTCTTTTATCCATTCGCCGAAGTATCCATCATTAGTTCATTTTCCTTAACTTCTACCTCTCGGAATAATGGAAATAAAAATAATGCAAGATTTACCAAGATCAATTCGTAACCTCGGTATCGCAGTCGGCAGCGCGTCAGTCTCATAATCACTCAAATGGAGTAATCTGGAGGTCGTGAGTACGATCCTCACTCGGGGCATTTCGTTTTGAAGTACATTCAACACCTAATTTCCAATAGAATTTACTTGATAAGAATCTTATTACAAAACTTTTCTTTTCTCCATTCGCCGAAGTATCCATCATTAGTTCATTTTCCTTAACTTCTACCTCTCGGAATAATGGAAAGAAAAATAATGCAAGATTTACCAAGATCAATTCGTAGCCTCGGTAGCGCAGTCGGCAGCGCGTCAATCTCATAATCACTCAAATGGAGTAATCTGGAGGTCGTGAGTTCGACCTCACTCGGTGCATTTCGATTTGAAGTATATTCAACATCTAATTCCCGATAGAATTTACTTGATAATAATCTTTTTACAAAACATTTCTTGTCTCCATTCGCCGAAGTATCCAACATTAGTTCATTTTCTTTAAGTTGTACCTCTCGGAATAATGGAAATAAAAATAATGCAAGATTTACCAAGATTAATTCGTAGCCTCGGTAGCGCAGTCGGTAGCGCGTCAGTGTCATAATCACTCAAATGGAGTAATCTGGAGGTCGTGAGTTCGGTCCTCCCTTGGGGCATTTAGTTTTGAAGTACATTCAACACCTAATTCCCAATAGAATTTACTTGATAAGAATCTTATTACAAAACTTTTCTTTTCTCCATTCGCCGAAGTATCCATCATTAGTTCATTTTCCTTAACATCTACCTCTCGGAATAATGGAAATAAAAATAATGCAAGATTTACCAAGATCAATTCGTAGCCTCGGTAGCGCAGTCGGCAGCGCGTCAGTCTCATAATCACTCAAATGGAGAAATCTGGAGGTCGTGAGTTCGATCCTCACTCGGTGCATTTCGATTTGAAGTATATTCGACATCTAATTCCCGATAGAATTTACTTGATAATAATTTTTTACAAAACATTTCTTTTCTCCATTCGCCGAAGTATCCATCATTAGTTCATTTTCTTTAAGTTGTACCTCTCGGAATAATGGAAATAAAAATAATGCAAGATTTACCAAGATCAATTCGTAGCCTCGGAAGCGCAGTCGGCAGCGCGCCAATCTCATAATCCCTCAAATGTAGTAATCTGGAGGTCGTGAGTTCGATCCTCACAAGGGGCATTTCGTTTTGAAGTACATTCAACACCTAATTCCCAACAGAATTTACTTGATAAGAATCTTATTACAAAACTTTTCTTTTATCCATTCGCCGATGTATCCATCATTAGTTCATTTTCCTTAACTTCTACCTCTCGGAATAATGGAAATAAAAATAATGCAAGATTTACCAAGATCAATTCGTAGCCTCGGTATCGCAGTCGGCAGCGCGTCAGTCTCATAATCACTCAAATGGAGTAATCTGGAGGTCGTGAGTTCGGTCCTCACTTGGGGCATTTCGTTTTGAAGTACATTCAACATCTAATTCCCAATAGAATTTACTTGATAATAATCTTTTTACAAAACATTTCTTTTCTCCATTCTCCGAAGTATCCATCATTAGTTCATTTTTTTTAAGTTCTACCTCTCGGAATAATGGAAAGAAAAATAATGCAAGATTTACCAAGATTAATTCGTAGCCTAGTTAGCGCAGTCGGTAGCGCGTCAGTGTCATAATCCCTCAAATGAAGTAATCTGGATGTCGTGAGTTCGATCCTCACTCGGGGCATTTCGTATTGAAGTACATTCAACGTCTAATTCCCAATAGAATTTACTTGATAAGAATCTTATTACAAAACTTTTCTTTTCTCCATTCGCCGAAGTATCCATCATTAGTTCATTTTCCTTAACTTCTACCTCTCGGAATAATGGAAATAAAAATAATGCAAGATTTACCAATATCAATTCGTAGCCTCGGTAGCGCAGTCGGCAGCGCGTCAGTCTCATAATCACTCAAATGGAGTAATCTGGAGGTCGTGAGTTCGATCCTCACTCGGGGCATTTCGTTTTGAAGTACATTCAACATCTAATTCCCAATAGAATTTACTTGATAATAATCTTTTTACAAAATATTTCTTTTCTCCATTCTCCGAAGTATCCATCATTAGTTCATTTTCCTAAATTCTACCTCTCGGAATAATGGAAATAAAAATAATGCAAGATTTACCAAGATCAATTCGTAGCCTCGGCAGCGCGTCAGTGTCATAATCCCTCAAATGTAGTAATCTGGAGATCGTGAGTTCGATCCTCACTCGGGGCATTTCGTTTTGAAGTACATTCAACAACTAATTCCCAATAGAATTTACTTGATAAGAATCTTATTACAAAACTTTTCTTTTCTCCATTTTCCGAAGTATCCATCATTAGTTCATTTTCCTAAATTCTACCTCTCGGAATAATGGAAATAAAAATAATGCAAGATTTACCAAGATCAATTCGTAGCCTCGGTAGCGCAGTCGGCAGCGCGTCAGTCTCATAATCCCTCAAATGGAGTAATCTGGAGGTCGTGAGTTCGATCCTCACTCGGGGCATTTCGTTTTCAAGTACATTCAACATCTAATTCCCAATAGATTTTACTTGATAAGAATCATATTACAAAACTTTACTTTTCTCCATTCGCCGTAGTATCCATCATTAGTTTATTTTCCTTATGTTCTACCTCTCGGAATAATGGAAATAAAAATAATGCAAGATTTACCAAGATCAATTCGTAGTCTCGGTAGCGCAGTCGGCAGCGCGTCAGTCTCATAATCTCTCAAATGGAGTAATCTGGAGGTCTTGAGTTCGATCCTCACTCGGGGGATTTCGTTTTGAAGTACATTCAACACCTAATTCCCAATAGAATTTACTTGATAAGAATCTTATTACAAAACTTTTCTTTTCTCCATTCTCCGAAGTATCCATCATTAGTTCATTTTTTTAAGTTCTACCTCTCGGAATAATAGAAAGAAAAGTAATGCAAGATTTACCAAGATCAATTCGTAGCCTAGGTAGCGCAGTCGGCAGCGCGTCAGTCTCATAATCACTCAAATGGAGTAATCTGGAGGTCGTGAGTTCGATCCTCACTCGGGGCATTTCGTTTTGAAGTACATTAAACATCTAATTCCCAATAGAATTTACTTGATAATAATCTTTTTACAAAACATTTCTTTTATCCATTCGCCGAAGTATCCATCATTAGTTCATTTTCCTTAACTTCTACCTCTCGGAATAATGGAAATAAAAATAATGCAAGATTTACCAAGATCAATTCGTAGCCTCGGTAGCGCAGTCGGCAGCGCGTCAGTCTCATAATCTCTCAAATGGAGTAATCTGGAGGTCGTGAGTTCGATCCTCACTCGGGGCATTTCGTTTTGAAGTACATTCAACATCTAATTCCCAATAGATTTTACTTGATAAGAATCATATTATAAAACTTTACTTTTCTCCATTCGCCGTAGTATCCATCATTAGTTTATTTTCCTTATGTTCTACCTCTCGGAATAATGGAAAGAAAAATAATGCAAGATTTACCAAGATCAATTCGTAGCCTCGGTAGCGCAGTCGCCAGCGCGTCAGTCTCATAATCTCTCAAATGAGTAATCTGGAGGTCGTGAGTTCGATCCTCACTCGGGGCATTTCGTTTTGAAGTACATTCAACATCTAATTCCCAATAGATTTTACTTGATAAGAATCATATTACAAAAAACTTTACTTTTCTCCATTCGCCGTAGTATCCATCATTAGTTTATTTTCCGTATGCTCTACCTCTCGGAATAATGGAAAGAAAAATAATGCAAGATTTACCAAGATCAATTCGTAGTCCCGGTAGCGCAGTCGGCAGCGCGTCAGTCTCATAATCTCTCAAATGGAGTAATCTGGAGGTCTTGAGTTCGATCCTCACTCGGGGGATTTCGTTTTGAAGTACATTCAACATCTAATTCCCAATAGAATTTACTTGATAATAATCTTTTTACAAAACATTTCTTTTCTCCATTCGCCGAAGAATCCATCATTAGTTCATTTTCCTTAATTTCTACCTCTCGGAATAATGGAAATAAAAATAATGAAAGATTTACCAATATCAATTCGTAGCCTCGGTAGCGCAGTCGGCAGCGCGTCAGTCTCATAATCACTCAAATGGAGTAATCTGGAGGTCGTGAGTTCGATCCTCACAAGGGGCATTTCGTTTTGAAGTACATTCAACACCTAATTCCCAACAGAATTTACTTGATAAGAATCTTATTACAAAACTTTTCTTTTATCCATTCGCCGATGTATCCATCATTAGTTCATTTTCCTTAACTTCTACCTCTCGGAATAATGGAAATAAAAATAATGCAAGATTTACCAAGATCAATTCGTAGCCTCGGTATCGCAGTCGGCAGCGCGTCAGTCTCATAATCACTCAAATGGAGTAATCTGGAGGTCGTGAGTTCGGTCCTCACTTGGGGCATTTCGTTTTGAAGTACATTCAACATCTAATTCCCAATAGAATTTACTTGATAATAATCTTTTTACAAAACATTTCTTTTCTCCATTCTCCGAAGTATCCATCATTAGTTCATTTTTTTTAAGTTCTACCTCTCGGAATAATGGAAAGAAAAATAATGCAAGATTTACCAAGATTAATTCGTAGCCTAGTTAGCGCAGTCGGTAGCGCGTCAGTGTCATAATCCCTCAAATGAAGTAATCTGGATGTCGTGAGTTCGATCCTCACTCGGGGCATTTCGTATTGAAGTACATTCAACGTCTAATTCCCAATAGAATTTACTTGATAAGAATCTTATTACAAAACTTTTCTTTTCTCCATTCGCCGAAGTATCCATCATTAGTTCATTTTCCTTAACTTCTACCTCTCGGAATAATGGAAATAAAAATAATGCAAGATTTACCAATATCAATTCGTAGCCTCGGTAGCGCAGTCGGCAGCGCGTCAGTCTCATAATCACTCAAATGGAGTAATCTGGAGGTCGTGAGTTCGATCCTCACTCGGGGCATTTCGTTTTGAAGTACATTCAACATCTAATTCCCAATAGAATTTACTTGATAATAATCTTTTTACAAAATATTTCTTTTCTCCATTCTCCGAAGTATCCATCATTAGTTCATTTTCCTAAATTCTACCTCTCGGAATAATGGAAATAAAAATAATGCAAGATTTACCAAGATCAATTCGTAGCCTCGGCAGCGCGTCAGTGTCATAATCCCTCAAATGTAGTAATCTGGAGATCGTGAGTTCGATCCTCACTCGGGGCATTTCGTTTTGAAGTACATTCAACAACTAATTCCCAATAGAATTTACTTGATAAGAATCTTATTACAAAACTTTTCTTTTCTCCATTTTCCGAAGTATCCATCATTAGTTCATTTTCCTAAATTCTACCTCTCGGAATAATGGAAATAAAAATAATGCAAGATTTACCAAGATCAATTCGTAGCCTCGGTAGCGCAGTCGGCAGCGCGTCAGTCTCATAATCCCTCAAATGGAGTAATCTGGAGGTCGTGAGTTCGATCCTCACTCGGGGCATTTCGTTTTCAAGTACATTCAACATCTAATTCCCAATAGATTTTACTTGATAAGAATCATATTACAAAACTTTACTTTTCTCCATTCGCCGTAGTATCCATCATTAGTTTATTTTCCTTATGTTCTACCTCTCGGAATAATGGAAATAAAAATAATGCAAGATTTACCAAGATCAATTCGTAGTCTCGGTAGCGCAGTCGGCAGCGCGTCAGTCTCATAATCTCTCAAATGGAGTAATCTGGAGGTCTTGAGTTCGATCCTCACTCGGGGGATTTCGTTTTGAAGTACATTCAACACCTAATTCCCAATAGAATTTACTTGATAAGAATCTTATTACAAAACTTTTCTTTTCTCCATTCTCCGAAGTATCCATCATTAGTTCATTTTTTTAAGTTCTACCTCTCGGAATAATAGAAAGAAAAGTAATGCAAGATTTACCAAGATCAATTCGTAGCCTAGGTAGCGCAGTCGGCAGCGCGTCAGTCTCATAATCACTCAAATGGAGTAATCTGGAGGTCGTGAGTTCGATCCTCACTCGGGGCATTTCGTTTTGAAGTACATTAAACATCTAATTCCCAATAGAATTTACTTGATAATAATCTTTTTACAAAACATTTCTTTTATCCATTCGCCGAAGTATCCATCATTAGTTCATTTTCCTTAACTTCTACCTCTCGGAATAATGGAAATAAAAATAATGCAAGATTTACCAAGATCAATTCGTAGCCTCGGTAGCGCAGTCGGCAGCGCGTCAGTCTCATAATCTCTCAAATGGAGTAATCTGGAGGTCGTGAGTTCGATCCTCACTCGGGGCATTTCGTTTTGAAGTACATTCAACATCTAATTCCCAATAGATTTTACTTGATAAGAATCATATTATAAAACTTTACTTTTCTCCATTCGCCGTAGTATCCATCATTAGTTTATTTTCCTTATGTTCTACCTCTCGGAATAATGGAAAGAAAAATAATGCAAGATTTACCAAGATCAATTCGTAGCCTCGGTAGCGCAGTCGCCAGCGCGTCAGTCTCATAATCTCTCAAATGAGTAATCTGGAGGTCGTGAGTTCGATCCTCACTCGGGGCATTTCGTTTTGAAGTACATTCAACATCTAATTCCCAATAGATTTTACTTGATAAGAATCATATTACAAAAAACTTTACTTTTCTCCATTCGCCGTAGTATCCATCATTAGTTTATTTTCCGTATGCTCTACCTCTCGGAATAATGGAAAGAAAAATAATGCAAGATTTACCAAGATCAATTCGTAGTCCCGGTAGCGCAGTCGGCAGCGCGTCAGTCTCATAATCTCTCAAATGGAGTAATCTGGAGGTCTTGAGTTCGATCCTCACTCGGGGGATTTCGTTTTGAAGTACATTCAACATCTAATTCCCAATAGAATTTACTTGATAATAATCTTTTTACAAAACATTTCTTTTCTCCATTCGCCGAAGAATCCATCATTAGTTCATTTTCCTTAATTTCTACCTCTCGGAATAATGGAAATAAAAATAATGAAAGATTTACCAATATCAATTCGTAGCCTCGGTAGCGCAGTCGGCAGCGCGTCAGTCTCATAATCACTCAAATGGAGTAATCTGGAGGTCGTGAGCTCGATCCTCACTCGGGGCAGTTCGTTTTGAAGTACATTCAACATCTAATTCCCAATAGAATTTACTTGATAATAATCTTTTTACAAAATGTTTCTTTTCACCTTTCGCCGAAGTATCCATCATTAGTTCATTTTCCTTAACTTCTACCTCTCGGAATAATGGAAAGAAAAATAATGCAAGATTTACCAAGATCAATTCGTAGCCTCGGTAGCGCAGTCGGCAGCGCGTCAATCTCATAATCACTCAAATGGAGTAATCTGGAGGTCGTGAGTTCGATCCTAACTCGGGGCATTTCGTTTTGAAGTACCTTCAACACCTAATTCCCAATAGAATTTACTTGATAAGAATCTTATTACAAAACTTTTCTTTTCTCCATTCTCCGATGTATCCATCATTAGTTCATTTTTTTAAGTTCTACCTCTCGGAATAATAGAAAGAAAAGTAATGCAAGATTTACCAAGATCAATTCGTAGCCTCGGTAGCGCAGTCGGCAGCGCGTCAGTCTCATAGTCACTCAAATGGAGTAATCTGGAGGTCGTGAGTTCGATCCTCACTCGGGGCATTTCGTTTTGAAGTACATTAAACATCTAATTCCCAATAGAATTTACTTGATAATAATCTTTTTACAAAACATTTCTTTTATCCATTCGCCGAAGTATCCATCATTAGTTCATTTTCCTTAACTTCTACCTCTCGGAATAATGGAAATAAAAATAATGCAAGATTTACCAAGATCAATTCGTAACCTCGGTATCGCAGTCGGCAGCGCGTCAGTCTCATAATCACTCAAATGGAGTAATCTGGAGGTCGTGAGTACGATCCTCACTCGGGGCATTTCGTTTTGAAGTACATTCAACACCTAATTTCCAATAGAATTTACTTGATAAGAATCTTATTACAAAACTTTTCTTTTCTCCATTCGCCGAAGTATCCATCATTAGTTCATTTTCCTTAACTTCTACCTCTCGGAATAATGGAAAGAAAAATAATGCAAGATTTACCAAGATCAATTCGTAGCCTCGGTAGCGCAGTCGGCAGCGCGTCAATCTCATAATCACTCAAATGGAGTAATCTGGAGGTCGTGAGTTCGACCTCACTCGGTGCATTTCGATTTGAAGTATATTCAACATCTAATTCCCAATAGATTTTACTTGATAAGAATCATATTATAAAACTTTACTTTTCTCCATTCGCCGTAGTATCCATCATTAGTTTATTTTCCTTATGTTCTACCTCTCGGAATAATGGAAAGAAAAATAATGCAAGATTTACCAAGATCAATTCGTAGCCTCGGTAGCGCAGTCGCCAGCGCGTCAGTCTCATAATCTCTCAAATGAGTAATCTGGAGGTCGTGAGTTCGATCCTCACTCGGGGCATTTCGTTTTGAAGTACATTCAACATCTAATTCCCAATAGATTTTACTTGATAAGAATCATATTACAAAAAACTTTACTTTTCTCCATTCGCCGTAGTATCCATCATTAGTTTATTTTCCGTATGCTCTACCTCTCGGAATAATGGAAAGAAAAATAATGCAAGATTTACCAAGATCAATTCGTAGTCCCGGTAGCGCAGTCGGCAGCGCGTCAGTCTCATAATCTCTCAAATGGAGTAATCTTGAGTTCGATCCTCACTCGGGGGATTTCGTTTTGAAGTACATTCAACATCTAATTCCCAATAGAATTTACTTGATAATAATCTTTTTACAAAACATTTCTTTTCTCCATTCGCCGAAGAATCCATCATTAGTTCATTTTCCTTAATTTCTACCTCTCGGAATAATGGAAATAAAAATAATGAAAGATTTACCAATATCAATTCGTAGCCTCGGTAGCGCAGTCGGCAGCGCGTCAGTCTCATAATCACTCAAATGGAGTAATCTGGAGGTCGTGAGCTCGATCCTCACTCGGGGCAGTTCGTTTTGAAGTACATTCAACATCTAATTCCCAATAGAATTTACTTGATAATAATCTTTTTACAAAATGTTTCTTTTCACCTTTCGCCGAAGTATCCATCATTAGTTCATTTTCCTTAACTTCTACCTCTCGGAATAATGGAAATAAAAATAATGCAAGATTTACCAAGATCAATTCGTAGCCTCGGTATCGCAGTCGGCAGCGCGTCAGTCTCATAATCACTCAAATGGAGTAATCTGGAGGTCGTGAGTTCGATCCTAACTCGGGGCATTTCGTTTTGAAGTACCTTCAACTCCTAATTCCCAATAGAATTTACTTGATAAGAATCTTATTACAAAACTTTTCTTTTCTCCATTCTCCGATGTATCCATCATTAGTTCATTTTTTTAAGTTCTACCTCTCGGAATAATAGAAAGAAAAGTAATGCAAGATTTACCAAGATCAATTCGTAGCCTCGGTAGCGCAGTCGGCAGCGCGTCAGTCTCATAGTCACTCAAATGGAGTAATCTGGAGGTCGTGAGTTCGATCCTCACTCGGGGCATTTCGTTTTGAAGTACATTAAACATCTAATTCCCAATAGAATTTACTTGATAATAATCTTTTTACAAAACATTTCTTTTATCCATTCGCCGAAGTATCCATCATTAGTTCATTTTCCTTAACTTCTACCTCTCGGAATAATGGAAATAAAAATAATGCAAGATTTACCAAGATCAATTCGTAACCTCGGTATCGCAGTCGGCAGCGCGTCAGTCTCATAATCACTCAAATGGAGTAATCTGGAGGTCGTGAGTACGATCCTCACTCGGGGCATTTCGTTTTGAAGTACATTCAACACCTAATTTCCAATAGAATTTACTTGATAAGAATCTTATTACAAAACTTTTCTTTTCTCCATTCGCCGAAGTATCCATCATTAGTTCATTTTCCTTAACTTCTACCTCTCGGAATAATGGAAAGAAAAATAATGCAAGATTTACCAAGATCAATTCGTAGCCTCGGTAGCGCAGTCGGCAGCGCGTCAATCTCATAATCACTCAAATGGAGTAATCTGGAGGTCGTGAGTTCGACCTCACTCGGTGCATTTCGATTTGAAGTATATTCAACATCTAATTCCCGATAGAATTTACTTGATAATAATCTTTTTACAAAACATTTCTTGTCTCCATTCGCCGAAGTATCCATCATTAGTTCATTTTCTTTAAGTTGTACCTCTCGGAATAATGGAAATAAAAATAATGCAAGATTTACCAAGATTAATTCGTAGCCTCGGTAGCGCAGTCGGTAGCGCGTCAGTGTCATAATCACTCAAATGGAGTAATCTGGAGGTCGTGAGTTCGGTCCTCCCTTGGGGCATTTAGTTTTGAAGTACATTCAACACCTAATTCCCAATAGAATTTACTTGATAAGAATCTTATTACAAAACTTTTCTTTTCTCCATTCGCCGAAGTATCCATCATTAGTTCATTTTCCTTAACATCTACCTCTCGGAATAATGGAAATAAAAATAATGCAAGATTTACCAAGATCAATTCGTAGCCTCGGTAGCGCAGTCGGCAGCGCGTCAGTCTCATAATCACTCAAATGGAGAAATCTGGAGGTCGTGAGTTCGATCCTCACTCGGTGCATTTCGATTTGAAGTATATTCGACATCTAATTCCCGATAGAATTTACTTGATAATAATCTTTTTACAAAACATTTCTTTTCTCCATTCGCCGAAGTATCCATCATTAGTTCATTTTCTTTAAGTTGTACCTCTCGGAATAATGGAAATAAAAATAATGCAAGATTTACCAAGATCAATTCGTAGCCTCGGAAGCGCAGTCGGCAGCGCGCCAATCTCATAATCCCTCAAATGTAGTAATCTGGAGGTCGTGAGTTCGATCCTCACAAGGGGCATTTCGTTTTGAAGTACATTCAACACCTAATTCCCAACAGAATTTACTTGATAAGAATCTTATTACAAAACTTTTCTTTTATCCATTCGCCGATGTATCCATCATTAGTTCATTTTCCTTAACTTCTACCTCTCGGAATAATGGAAATAAAAATAATGCAAGATTTACCAAGATCAATTCGTAGCCTCGGTATCGCAGTCGGCAGCGCGTCAGTCTCATAATCACTCAAATGGAGTAATCTGGAGGTCGTGAGTTCGGTCCTCACTTGGGGCATTTCGTTTTGAAGTACATTCAACATCTAATTCCCAATAGAATTTACTTGATAATAATCTTTTTACAAAACATTTCTTTTCTCCATTCTCCGAAGTATCCATCATTAGTTCATTTTTTTTAAGTTCTACCTCTCGGAATAATGGAAAGAAAAATAATGCAAGATTTACCAAGATTAATTCGTAGCCTCGTTAGCGCACTCGGTAGCGCGTCAGTGTCATAATCCCTCAAATGAAGTAATCTGGATGTCGTGAGTTCGATCCTCACTCGGGGCATTTCGTATTGAAGTACATTCAACGTCTAATTCCCAATAGAATTTACTTGATAAGAATCTTATTACAAAACTTTTCTTTTCTCCATTCGCCGAAGTATCCATCATTAGTTCATTTTCCTTAACTTCTACCTCTCGGAATAATAGAAATAAAAATAATGCAAGATTTACCAATATCAATTCGTAGCCTCGGTAGCGCAGTCGGCAGCGCGTCAGTCTCATAATCACTCAAATGGAGTAATCTGGAGGTCGTGAGTTCGATCCTCACTCGGGGCATTTCGTTTTGAAGTACATTCAACATCTAATTCCCAATAGAATTTACTTGATAATAATCTTTTTACAAAATATTTCTTTTCTCCATTCTCCGAAGTATCCATCATTAGTTCATTTTCCTAAATTCTACCTCTCGGAATAATGGAAATAAAAATAATGCAAGATTTACCAAGATCAATTCGTAGCCTCGGCAGCGCGTCAGTGTCATAATCCCTCAAATGTAGTAATCTGGAGATCGTGAGTTCGATCCTCACTCGGGGCATTTCGTTTTGAAGTACATTCAACAACTAATTCCCAATAGAATTTACTTGATAAGAATCTTATTACAAAACTTTTCTTTTCTCCATTTTCCGAAGTATCCATCATTAGTTCATTTTCCTAAATTCTACCTCTCGGAATAATGGAAATAAAAATAATGCAAGATTTACCAAGATCAATTCGTAGCCTCGGTAGCGCAGTCGGCAGCGCGTCAGTCTCATAATCCCTCAAATGGAGTAATCTGGAGGTCGTGAGTTCGATCCTCACTCGGGGCATTTCGTTTTCAAGTACATTCAACATCTAATTCCCAATAGATTTTACTTGATAAGAATCATATTACAAAACTTTACTTTTCTCCATTCGCCGTAGTATCCATCATTAGTTTATTTTCCTTATGTTCTACCTCTCGGAATAATGGAAATAAAAATAATGCAAGATTTACCAAGATCAATTCGTAGTCTCGGTAGCGCAGTCGGCAGCGCGTCAGTCTCATGATCTCTCAAATGGAGTAATCTGGAGGTCTTGAGTTCGATCCTCACTCGGGGGATTTCGTTTTGAAGTACATTCAACACCTAATTCCCAATAGAATTTACTTGATAAGAATCTTATTACAAAACTTTTCTTTTCTCCATTCTCCGAAGTATCCATCATTAGTTCATTTTTTTAAGTTCTACCTCTCGGAATAATAGAAAGAAAAGTAATGCAAGATTTACCAAGATCAATTCGTAGCCTAGGTAGCGCAGTCGGCAGCGCGTCAGTCTCATAATCACTCAAATGGAGTAATCTGGAGGTCGTGAGTTCGATCCTCACTCGGGGCATTTCGTTTTGAAGTACATTAAACATCTAATTCCCAATAGAATTTACTTGATAATAATCTTTTTACAAAACATTTCTTTTATCCATTCGCCGAAGTATCCATCATTAGTTCATTTTCCTTAACTTCTACCTCTCGGAATAATGGAAATAAAAATAATGCAAGATTTACCAAGATCAATTCGTAACGTCGGTATCGCAGTCGGCAGCGCGTCATACTCATAATCACTCAAATGGAGTAATCTGGAGGTCGTGAGTTCGGTCCTCACTTGGGGCATTTCGTTTTGAAGTACATTCAACACCTAATTCCCAATAGAATTTAATTGATAAGAATCTTATTACAAAACTTTTCTTTTCTCCATTCGCCGAAGTATCCATCATTAGTTCATTTTTTTTAAGTTCTACCTCTCGGAATAATGGAAAGAAAAATAATGCAAGATTTACCAAGATTAATTCGTAGCCTCGGTAGCGCAGTCGGTAGCGCGTCAGTGTCATAATCCCTCAAATGAAGTAATCTGGATGTCGTGAGTTCGATCCTCACTCGGGGCATTTCTTATTGAAGTACATTCAACATCTAATTCCCAATAGAATTTACTTGATAAGAATCTTATTACAAAACTTTTCTTTTCTCCATTCGCCGAAGTATCCATCATTAGTTCATTTTCCTTAACATCTACCTCTCGGAATAATGGAAATAAAAATAATGCAAGATTTACCAAGATCAATTCGTAGCCTCGGTAGCGCAGTCGGCAGCGCCTCAGTCTCGTAATCCCTCAAATGGAGAAATCTGGAGGTCGTGAGTTCGATCCTCACTCGGGGCATTTCGTTTTGAAGTACATTCAACATCTAATTCCCAATAGAATTTACTTGATTATAATCTTTTTACAAAACATTTCTTTTCTCCATTCTCCGAAGTATCCATCATTAGTTCATTTTTTTTAAGTTCTACCTCTCGGAATAATGGAAAGAAAAATAATGCAAGATTTACCAATATTAATTCGTAGCCACGGAAGCGCAGTCGGCAGCGCGCCAATCTCATAATCCCTCAAATGAAGTAATCTGGATGTCGTGAGTTCGATCCTCACTCGGGGCATTTCGTATTGAAGTACATTCAACATCTAATTCCCAATAGAATTTACTTGATAAGAATCTTATTACAAAACTTTTCTTTCCTCCATTCGCCGAAGTATCCATCAATAGTTCATTTTCCTTAACTTCTACCTCTCGGAATAATGGAAATAAAAATAATGCAAGATTTACCAATATCAATTCGTAGCCTCGGTAGCGCAGTCGGCAGCGCGTCAGTCTCATAATCTCTCAAATGGAGTAATCTGGAGGTCGTGAGTTCGATCCTCACTCGGGGCATTTCGTTTTGAAGTACATTCAACATCTAATTCCCAATAGATTTTACTTGATAAGAATCATATTATAAAACTTTACTTTTCTCCATTCGCCGTAGTATCCATCATTAGTTTATTTTCCTTATGTTCTACCTCTCGGAATAATGGAAAGAAAAATAATGCAAGATTTACCAAGATCAATTCGTAGCCTCGGTAGCGCAGTCGCCAGCGCGTCAGTCTCATAATCTCTCAAATGAGTAATCTGGAGGTCGTGAGTTCGATCCTCACTCGGGGCATTTCGTTTTGAAGTACATTCAACATCTAATTCCCAATAGATTTTACTTGATAAGAATCATATTACAAAAAACTTTACTTTTCTCCATTCGCCGTAGTATCCATCATTAGTTTATTTTCCGTATGCTCTACCTCTCGGAATAATGGAAAGAAAAATAATGCAAGATTTACCAAGATCAATTCGTAGTCCCGGTAGCGCAGTCGGCAGCGCGTCAGTCTCATAATCTCTCAAATGGAGTAATCTGGAGGTCTTGAGTTCGATCCTCACTCGGGGGATTTCGTTTTGAAGTACATTCAACATCTAATTTCCAATAGAATTTACTTGATAATAATCTTTTTACAAAACATTTCTTTTCTCCATTCGCCGAAGAATCCATCATTAGTTCATTTTCCTTAACTTCTACCTCTCGGAATAATGGAAATAAAAATAATGAAAGATTTACCAATATCAATTCGTAGCCTCGGTAGCGCAGTCGGCAGCGCGTCAGTCTCATAATCACTCAAATGGAGTAATCTGGAGGTCGTGAGCTCGATCCTCACTCGGGGCAGTTCGTTTTGAAGTACATTCAACATCTAATTCCCAATAGAATTTACTTGATAATAATCTTTTTACAAAATGTTTCTTTTCACCTTTCGCCGAAGTATCCATCATTAGTTCATTTTCCTTAACTTCTACCTCTCGGAATAATGGAAATAAAAATAATGCAAGATTTACCAAGATCAATTCGTAGCCTCGGTATCGCAGTCGGCAGCGCGTCAGTCTCATAATCACTCAAATGGAGTAATCTGGAGGTCGTGAGTTCGATCCTAACTCGGGGCATTTCGTTTTGATGTACCTTCAACACCTAATTCCCAATAGAATTTACTTGATAAGAATCTTATTACAAAACTTTTCTTTTCTCCATTCTCCGATGTATCCATCATTAGTTCATTTTCTTTAAGTTGTACCTCTCGGAATAATGGAAATAAAAATAATGCAAGATTTACCAAGATTAATTCGTAGCCTCGGTAGCGCAGTCGGTAGCGCGTCAGTGTCATAATCCCTCAAATGAAGTAATCTGGATGTCGTGAGTTCGATCCTCACTCGGGGCATTTCTTATTGAAGTACATTCAACATCTAATTCCCAATAGAATTTACTTGATAAGAATCTTATTACAAAACTTTTCTTTTCTCCATTCGCCGAAGTATCCATCATTAGTTCATTTTCCTTAACATCTACCTCTCGGAATAATGGAAATAAAAATAATGCAAGATTTACCAAGATCAATTCGTAGCCTCGGTAGCGCAGTCGGCAGCGCCTCAGTCTCGTAATCCCTCAAATGGAGAAATCTGGAGGTCGTGAGTTCGATCCTCACTCGGGGCATTTCGTTTTGAAGTACATTCAACATCTAATTCCCAATAGAATTTACTTGATTATAATCTTTTTACAAAACATTTCTTTTCTCCATTCTCCGAAGTATCCATCATTAGTTCATTTTTTTTAAGTTCTACCTCTCGGAATAATGGAAAGAAAAATAATGCAAGATTTACCAATATTAATTCGTAGCCACGGAAGCGCAGTCGGCAGCGCGCCAATCTCATAATCCCTCAAATGAAGTAATCTGGATGTCGTGAGTTCGATCCTCACTCGGGGCATTTCGTATTGAAGTACATTCAACATCTAATTCCCAATAGAATTTACTTGATAAGAATCTTATTACAAAACTTTTCTTTCCTCCATTCGCCGAAGTATCCATCAATAGTTCATTTTCCTTAACTTCTACCTCTCGGAATAATGGAAATAAAAATAATGCAAGATTTACCAATATCAATTCGTAGCCTCGGTAGCGCAGTCGGCAGCGCGTCAGTCTCATAATCTCTCAAATGGAGTAATCTGGAGGTCGTGAGTTCGATCCTCACTCGGGGCATTTCGTTTTGAAGTACATTCAACATCTAATTCCCAATAGATTTTACTTGATAAGAATCATATTATAAAACTTTACTTTTCTCCATTCGCCGTAGTATCCATCATTAGTTTATTTTCCTTATGTTCTACCTCTCGGAATAATGGAAAGAAAAATAATGCAAGATTTACCAAGATCAATTCGTAGCCTCGGTAGCGCAGTCGCCAGCGCGTCAGTCTCATAATCTCTCAAATGAGTAATCTGGAGGTCGTGAGTTCGATCCTCACTCGGGGCATTTCGTTTTGAAGTACATTCAACATCTAATTCCCAATAGATTTTACTTGATAAGAATCATATTACAAAAAACTTTACTTTTCTCCATTCGCCGTAGTATCCATCATTAGTTTATTTTCCGTATGCTCTACCTCTCGGAATAATGGAAAGAAAAATAATGCAAGATTTACCAAGATCAATTCGTAGTCCCGGTAGCGCAGTCGGCAGCGCGTCAGTCTCATAATCTCTCAAATGGAGTAATCTGGAGGTCTTGAGTTCGATCCTCACTCGGGGGATTTCGTTTTGAAGTACATTCAACATCTAATTTCCAATAGAATTTACTTGATAATAATCTTTTTACAAAACATTTCTTTTCTCCATTCGCCGAAGAATCCATCATTAGTTCATTTTCCTTAACTTCTACCTCTCGGAATAATGGAAATAAAAATAATGAAAGATTTACCAATATCAATTCGTAGCCTCGGTAGCGCAGTCGGCAGCGCGTCAGTCTCATAATCACTCAAATGGAGTAATCTGGAGGTCGTGAGCTCGATCCTCACTCGGGGCAGTTCGTTTTGAAGTACATTCAACATCTAATTCCCAATAGAATTTACTTGATAATAATCTTTTTACAAAATGTTTCTTTTCACCTTTCGCCGAAGTATCCATCATTAGTTCATTTTCCTTAACTTCTACCTCTCGGAATAATGGAAATAAAAATAATGCAAGATTTACCAAGATCAATTCGTAGCCTCGGTATCGCAGTCGGCAGCGCGTCAGTCTCATAATCACTCAAATGGAGTAATCTGGAGGTCGTGAGTTCGATCCTAACTCGGGGCATTTCGTTTTGATGTACCTTCAACACCTAATTCCCAATAGAATTTACTTGATAAGAATCTTATTACAAAACTTTTCTTTTCTCCATTCTCCGATGTATCCATCATTAGTTCATTTTCTTTAAGTTGTACCTCTCGGAATAATGGAAATAAAAATAATGCAAGATTTACCAAGATTAATTCGTAGCCTCGGTAGCGCAGTCGGTAGCGCGTCAGTGTCATAATCACTCAAATGGAGTAATCTGGAGGTCGTGAGTTCGGTCCTCCCTTGGGGCATTTAGTTTTGAAGTACATTCAACACCTAATTCCCAATAGAATTTACTTGATAAGAATCTTATTACAAAACTTTTCTTTTCTCCATTCGCCGAAGTATCCATCATTAGTTCATTTTCCTTAACATCTACCTCTCGGAATAATGGAAATAAAAATAATGCAAGATTTACCAAGATCAATTCGTAGCCTCGGTAGCGCAGTCGGCAGCGCGTCAGTCTCATAATCACTCAAATGGAGAAATCTGGAGGTCGTGAGTTCGATCCTCACTCGGTGCATTTCGATTTGAAGTATATTCGACATCTAATTCCCGATAGAATTTACTTGATAATAATCTTTTTACAAAACATTTCTTTTCTCCATTCTCCGAAGTATCCATCATTAGTTCATTTTTTTAAGTTCTACCTCTCGGAATAATGGAAAGAAAAGTAATGCAAGATTTACCAAGATCAATTCGTAGCCTCGGTAGCGCAGTCGGCAGCGCGTCAGTCTCATAATCACTCAAATGGAGTAATCTGGAGGTCGTGAGTTCGGTCCTCACTTGGGGCATTTCGTTTTGAAGTACATTCAACACCTAATTCCCAATAGAATTTACTTGATAAGAATCCTATTACAAAACTTTTCTTTTCTCCATTCGCCGAAGTATCCATCATTAGTTCATTTTCTTTAAGTTCTACCTCTCGGAATAATAGAAAGAAAAATAATGCAAGATTTACCAAGATCAATTCGTAGCCTCGGTAGCGCAGTCGGCAGCGCGTCAGTCTCATAATCACTCAAATGGAGTAATCTGGAGGTCGTGAGTACGATCCTCACTCGGGGCATTTCGTTTTGAAGAACCTTCAACACCTAATTCCCAATAGAATTTACTTGATAAGAATCTTATTACAAAACTTTTATTTTCTCCATTCTCCGAAGTATCCATCATTAGTTCATTTTTTTTAAGTTCTACCTCTCGGAATAATGGAAAGAAAAATAATGCAAGATTTACCAAGATTAATTCGTAGCCTCGGTAGCGCAGTCGGTAGAGCGTCAGTGTCATAATCCCTCAAATTAAGTAATCTGGATGTCGTGAGTTCGATCCTCACTCGGGGCATTTCGTATTGAAGTACATTCAACATCTAATTCCCAATAGAATTTACTTGATAAGAATCTTATTACAAAACTTTTCTTTTCTCCATTCGCCGAAGTATCCATTATTAGTTCATTTTCCTTAACTTCTACCTCTCGGAATAATGGAAATAAAAATAATGCAAGATTTACCAAGATCAATTCGTAGCCTCGGTAGCGCAGTCGGCAGCGCGTCAGTCTCATAATCACTCAAATGGAGTAATCTGGAGGTCGTGAGTTCGATCCTCACTCGCGGCATTTCGTTTTGAAGTACATTCAACATCTATTTCCCAATAGAATTTACTTGATAATAATCTTTTTAGAAAACATTTCTTTTCTCCATTCTCCGAAGTATCCATCATTAGTTCATTTTTTTTAAGTTCTACCTCTCGGAATAATGGAAAGAAAAATAATGCAAGATTTACCAAGATTAATTCGTAGCCTCGGTAGCGCAGTCGGTAGCGCGTCAGTGTCATAATCCCTCAAATGAAGTAATCTGGATGTCGTGAGTTCGATCCTCACTCGGGGCATTTCGTATTGAAGTACATTCAACATCTAATTCCCAATAGAATTTACTTGATAAGAATCTTATTACAAAACTTTTCTTTTCTCCATTCGCCGAAGTATCCATCATTAGTTCATTTTCCTTAACTTCTACCTCTCGGAATAATGGAAATAAAAATAATGCAAGATTTACCAATATCAATTCGTAGCCTCGGTAGCGCAGTCGGCAGCGCGTCAGTCTCATAATCACTCAAATGGAGTAATCTGGAGGTCGTGAGTTCGATCCTCACTCGGGGCATTTCGTTTTGAAGTACATTCAACATCTAATTCCCAATAGAATTTACTTGATAATAATCTTTTTACAAAATATTTCTTTTCTCCATTCTCCGAAGTATCCATGATTAGTTCATTTTCCTAAATTCTACCTCTCGGAATAATGGAAATAAAAATAATGCAAGATTTACCAAGATCAATTCGTAGCCTCGGCAGCGCGTCAGTGTCATAATCCCTCAAATGTAGTAATCTGGAGATCGTGAGTTCGATCCTCACTCGGGGCATTTCGTTTTGAAGTACATTCAACAACTAATTCCCAATAGAATTTACTTGATAAGAATCTTATTACAAAACTTTTCTTTTCTCCATTCGCCGAAGTATCCATCATTAGTTCATTTTCCTAAATTCTACCTCTCGGAATAATGGAAATAAAAATAATGCAAGATTTACCAAGATCAATTCGTAGCCTCGGTAGCGCAGTCGGCAGCGCGTCAGTCTCATAATCCCTCAAATGGAGTAATCTGGAGGTCGTGAGTTCGATCCTCACTCGGGGCATTTCGTTTTCAAGTACATTCAACATCTAATTCCCAATAGATTTTACTTGATAAGAATCATATTACAAAACTTTACTTTTCTCCATTCGCCGTAGTATCCATCATTAGTTTATTTTCCTTATGTTCTACCTCTCGGAATAATGGAAAGAAAAATAATGCAAGATTTACCAAGATCAATTCGTAGCCTCGGTAGCGCAGTCGGCAGCGCGTCAGTCTCATAATCTCTCAAATGGAGTAATCTGGAGGTCGTGAGTTCGATCCTCACTCGGGGCATTTCGTTTTGAAGTACATTCAACATCTAATTCCCAATAGATTTTACTTGATAAGAATCATATTATAAAACTTTACTTTTCTCCATTCGCCGTAGTATCCATCATTAGTTTATTTTCCTTATGTTCTACCTCTCGGAATAATGGAAAGAAAAATAATGCAAGATTTACCAAGATCAATTCGTAGCCTCGGTAGCGCAGTCGCCAGCGCGTCAGTCTCATAATCTCTCAAATGAGTAATCTGGAGGTCGTGAGTTCGATCCTCACTCGGGGCATTTCGTTTTGAAGTACATTCAACATCTAATTCCCAATAGATTTTACTTGATAAGAATCATATTACAAAAAACTTTACTTTTCTCCATTCGCCGTAGTATCCATCATTAGTTTATTTTCCGTATGTTCTACCTCTCGGAATAATGGAAAGAAAAATAATGCAAGATTTACCAAGATCAATTCGTAGTCTCGGTAGCGCAGTCGGCAGCGCGTCAGTCTCATAATCACTCAAATGGAGTAATCTGGAGGTCGTGAGCTCGATCCTCACTCGGGGCAGTTCGTTTTGAAGTACATTCAACATCTAATTCCCAATAGAATTTACTTGATAATAATCTTTTTACAAAATGTTTCTTTTCACCTTTCGCCGAAGTATCCATCATTAGTTCATTTTCCTTAACTTCTACCTCTCGGAATAATGGAAATAAAAATAATGCAAGATTTACCAAGATCAATTCGTAGCCTCGGTATCGCAGTCGGCAGCGCGTCAGTCTCATAATCACTCAAATGGAGTAATCTGGAGGTCGTGAGTTCGATCCTAACTCGGGGCATTTCGTTTTGAAGTACATTCAACACCTAATTCCCAATAGAATTTACTTGATAAGAATCTTATTACAAAACTTTTCTTTTCTCCATTCTCCGAAGTATCCATCATTAGTTCATTTTTTTAAGTTCTACCTCTCGGAATAATAGAAAGAAAAGTAATGCAAGATTTACCAAGATCAATTCGTAGCCTCGGTAGCGCAGTCGGCAGCGCGTCAGTCTCATAATCACTCAAATGGAATAATCTGGAGGTCGTGAGTTCGATCCTCACTCGGGGCATTTCGTTTTGAAGTACATTAAACATCTAATTCCCAATAGAATTTACTTGATAATAATCTTTTTACAAAACATTTCTTTTATCCATTCGCCGAAGTATCCATCATTAGTTCATTTTCCTTAACTTCTACCTCTCGGAATAATGGAAATAAAAATAATGCAAGATTTACCAAGATCAATTCGTAACGTCGGTATCGCAGTCGGCAGCGCGTCAGTCTCATAATCACTCAAATGGAGTAATCTGGAGGTCGTGAGTTCGGTCCTCACTTGGGGCATTTCGTTTTGAAGTACATTCAACATCTAATTCCCAATAGAATTTAATTGATAAGAATCTTATTACAAAACTTTTCTTTTCTCCATTCGCCGAAGTATCCATCATTAGTTCATTTTCTTTAAGTTCTACCTCTCGGAATAATAGAAAGAAAAATAATGCAAGATTTACCAAGATCAATTCGTAGCCTCGGTAGCGCAGTCGGCAGCGCGTCAGTCTCATAATCACTCAAATGGAGTAATCTGGAGGTCGTGAGTACGATCCTCACTCGGGGCATTTCGTTTTGAAGTACCTTCAACACCTAATTCCCAATAGAATTTACTTGATAAGAATCTTATTACAAAACTTTTATTTTCTCCATTCTCCGAAGTATCCATCATTAGTTCATTTTTTTTAAGTTCTACCTCTCGGAATAATGGAAAGAAAAATAATGCAAGATTTACCAAGATTAATTCGTAGCCTCGGTAGCGCGTCAGTGTCATAATCCCTCAAATGAAGTAATCTGGATGTCGTGAGTTCGATCCTCACTCGGGGCATTTCGTATTGAAGTACATTCAACATCTAATTCCCAATAGAATTTACTTGATAAGAATCTTATTACAAAACTTTTCTTTTCTCCATTCGCCGAAGTATCCATCATTAGTTCATTTTCCTTAACTTCTACCTCTCGGAATAATGGAAATAAAAATAATGCAAGATTTACCAATATCAATTCGTAGCCTCGGTAGCGCAGTCGGCAGCGCGTCAGTCTCATAATCACTCAAATGGAGTAATCTGGAGGTCGTGAGTTCGATCCTCACTCGGGGCATTATGTTTTGAAGTACATTCAACATCTAATTCCCAATAGAATTTACTTGAAAATAATCTTTTTACAAAATATTTCTTTTCTCCATTCTCCGAAGTATCCATCATTAGTTCATTTTCCTAAATTCTACCTCTCGGAATAATGGAAATAAAAATAATGCAAGATTTACCAAGATCAATTCGTAGCCTCGGCAGCGCGTCAGTGTCATAATCCCTCAAATGTAGTAATCTGGAGATCGTGAGTTCGATCCTCACTCGGGGCATTTCGTTTTGAAGTACATTCAACAACTAATTCCCAATAGAATTTACTTGATAAGAATCTTATTACAAAACTTTTCTTTTCTCCATTCGCCGAAGTATCCATCATTAGTTCATTTTCCTAAATTCTACCTCTCGGAATAATGGAAATAAAAATAATGCAAGATTTACCAAGATCAATTCGTAGCCTCGGTAGCGCAGTCGGCAGCGCGTCAGTCTCATAATCCCTCAAATGGAGTAATCTGGAGGTCGTGAGTTCGATCCTCACTCGGGGCATTTCGTTTTCAAGTACATTCAACATCTAATTCCCAATAGATTTTACTTGATAAGAATCATATTACAAAACTTTACTTTTCTCCATTCGCCGTAGTATCCATCATTAGTTTATTTTCCTTATGTTCTACCTCTCGGAATAATGGAAAGAAAAATAATGCAAGATTTACCAAGATCAATTCGTAGCCTCGGTAGCGCAGTCGGCAGCGCGTCAGTCTCATAATCTCTCAAATGGAGTAATCTGGAGGTCGTGAGTTCGATCCTCACTCGGGGCATTTCGTTTTGAAGTACATTCAACATCTAATTCCCAATAGATTTTACTTGATAAGAATCATATTATAAAACTTTACTTTTCTCCATTCGCCGTAGTATCCATCATTAGTTTATTTTCCTTATGTTCTACCTCTCGGAATAATGGAAAGAAAAATATTGCAAGATTTACCAAGATCAATTCGTAGCCTCGGTAGCGCAGTCGCCAGCGCGTCAGTCTCATAATCTCTCAAATGAGTAATCTGGAGGTCGTGAGTTCGATCCTCACTCGGGGCATTTCGTTTTGAAGTACATTCAACATCTAATTCCCAATAGATTTTACTTGATAAGAATCATATTACAAAAAACTTTACTTTTCTCCATTCGCCGTAGTATCCATCATTAGTTTATTTTCCGTATGTTCTACCTCTCGGAATAATGGAAAGAAAAATAATGCAAGATTTACCAAGATCAATTCGTAGTCTCGGTAGCGCAGTCGGCAGCGCGTCAGTCTCATAATCACTCAAATGGAGTAATCTGGAGGTCGTGAGCTCGATCCTCACTCGGGGCAGTTCGTTTTGAAGTACATTCAACATCTAATTCCCAATAGAATTTACTTGATAATAATCTTTTTACAAAATGTTTCTTTTCACCTTTCGCCGAAGTATCCATCATTAGTTCATTTTCCTTAACTTCTACCTCTCGGAATAATGGAAATAAAAATAATGCAAGATTTACCAAGATCAATTCGTAGCCTCGGTATCGCAGTCGGCAGCGCGTCAGTCTCATAATCACTCAAATGGAGTAATCTGGAGGTCGTGAGTTCGATCCTAACTCGGGGCATTTCGTTTTGAAGTACATTCAACACCTAATTCCCAATAGAATTTACTTGATAATAATCTTTTTACAAAACATTTCTTTTATCCATTCGCCGAAGTATCCATCATTAGTTCATTTTCCTTAACTTCTACCTCTCGGAATAATGGAAATAAAAATAATGCAAGATTTACCAAGATCAATTCGTAACGTCGGTATCGCAGTCGGCAGCGCGTCAGTCTCATAATCACTCAAATGGAGTAATCTGGAGGTCGTGAGTTCGGTCCTCACTTGGGGCATTTCGTTTTGAAGTACATTCAACATCTAATTCCCAATAGAATTTAATTGATAAGAATCTTATTACAAAACTTTTCTTTTCTCCATTCGCCGAAGTATCCATCATTAGTTCATTTTCTTTAAGTTCTACCTCTCGGAATAATAGAAAGAAAAATAATGCAAGATTTACCAAGATCAATTCGTAGCCTCGGTAGCGCAGTCGGCAGCGCGTCAGTCTCATAATCACTCAAATGGAGTAATCTGGAGGTCGTGAGTACGATCCTCACTCGGGGCATTTCGTTTTGAAGTACCTTCAACACCTAATTCCCAATAGAATTTACTTGATAAGAATCTTATTACAAAACTTTTATTTTCTCCATTCTCCGAAGTATCCATCATTAGTTCATTTTTTTTTAAGTTCTACCTCTCGGAATAATGGAAAGAAAAATAATGCAAGATTTACCAAGATTAATTCGTAGCCTCGGTAGCGCGTCAGTGTCATAATCCCTCAAATGAAGTAATCTGGATGTCGTGAGTTCGATCCTCACTCGGGGCATTTCTTATTGAAGTACATTCAACATCTAATTCCCAATAGAATTTACTTGATAAGAATCTTATTACAAAACTTTTCTTTTCTCCATTCGCCGAAGTATCCATCATTAGTTCATTTTCCTTAACATCTACCTCTCGGAATAATGGAAATAAAAATAATGCAAGATTTACCAAGATCAATTCGTAGCCTCGGTAGCGCAGTCGGCAGCGCGTCAGTCACATAATCACTCAAATGGAGAAATCTGGAGGTCGTGAGTTCGATCCTCACTCGGGGCATTTCGTTTTGAAGTACATTCAACATCTAATTCCCAATAGAATTTACTTGATTATAATCTTTTTACAAAACATTTCTTTTCTCCATTCTCCGAAGTATCCATCATTAGTTCATTTTTTTTAAGTTCTACCTCTCGGAATAATGGAAAGAAAAATAATGCAAGATTTACCAAGATTAATTCGTAGCCACGGAAGCGCAGTCGGCAGCGCGCCAATCTCATAATCCCTCAAATGTAGTAATCTGGAGGTCGTGAGTTCGATCTTCACTCGGGGCATTTCGTTTTGAAGTACATTCAACACCTAATTCCCAATAGAATTTACTTGATAAGAATCTTATTACAAAACTTTTCTTTTCTCCATTCGCCGAAGTATCCATCATTAGTTCATTTTCTTTAAGTTCTACCTCTCGGAATAATAGAAAGAAAAATAATGCAAGATTTACCAAGATCAATTCGTAGCCTCGGTAGCGCAGTCGGCAGCGCGTCAGTCTCATAATCACTCAAATGGAGTAATCTGGAGGTCGTGAGTACGATCCTCACTCGGGGCATTTCGTTTTGAAGTACCTTCAACACCTAATTCCCAATAGAATTTACTTGATAAGAATCTTATTACAAAACTTTTCTTTTCTCCATTCTCCGAAGTATCCATCATTAGTTCATTTTTTTTAAGTTCTACCTCTCGGAATAATGGAAAGAAAAATAATGCAAGATTTACCAAGATTAATTCGTAGCCTCGGTAGCGCGTCAGTGTCATAATCCCTCAAATGAAGTAATCTGGATGTCGTGAGTTCGATCCTCACTCGGGGCATTTCTTATTGAAGTACATTCAACATCTAATTCCCAATAGAATTTACTTGATAAGAATCTTATTACAAAACTTTTCTTTTCTCCATTCGCCGAAGTATCCATCATTAGTTCATTTTCCTTAACATCTACCTCTCGGAATAATGGAAATAAAAATAATGCAAGATTTACCAAGATCAATTCGTAGCCTCGGTAGCGCAGTCGGCAGCGCGTCAGTCTCATAAACACTCAAATGGAGAAATCTGGAGGTCGTGAGTTCGATCCTCACTCGGGGCATTTCGTTTTGAAGTACATTCAACATCTAATTCCCAATAGAATTTACTTGATTATAATCTTTTTACAAAACATTTCTTTTCTCCATTCTCCGAAGTATCCATCATTAGTTCATTTTTTTTAAGTTCTACCTCTCGGAATAATGGAAAGAAAAATAATGCAAGATTTACCAAGATTAATTCGTAGCCACGGAAGCGCAGTCGGCAGCGCGCCAATCTCATAATCCCTCAAATGTAGTAATCTGGAGGTCGTGAGTTCGATCTTCACTCGGGGCATTTCGTTTTGAAGTACATTCAACACCTAATTCCCAATAGAATTTACTTGATAAGAATCTTATTACAAAACTTTTCTTTTCTCCATTCGCCGAAGTATCCATCATTAGTTCATTTTCTTTAAGTTCTACCTCTCGGAATAATAGAAAGAAAAATAATGGAAGATTTACCAAGATCAATTCGTAGCCTCGGTAGCGCAGTCGGCAGCGCGTCAGTCTCATAATCACTCAAATGGAGTAATCTGGAGGTCGTGAGTACGATCCTCACTCGGGGCATTTCGTTTTGAAGTACCTTCAACACCTAATTCCCAATAGAATTTACTTGATAAGAATCTTATTACAAAACTTTTCTTTTCTCCATTCGCCGAAGTATCCATTATTAGTTCATTTTCCTTAACTTCTACCTCTCGGAATAATGGAAATAAAAATAATGCAAGATTTACCAAGATCAATTCGTAGCCTCGGTAGCGCAGTCGGCAGCGCGTCAGTCTCATAATCACTCAAATGGAGTAATCTGGAGGTCGTGAGTTCGATCCTCACTCGGGGCATTTCGTTTTGAAGTACATTCAACATCTAATTCCCAATAGAATTTACTTGATAATAATCTTTTTACAAAACATTTCTTTTCTCCATTCTCCGAAGTATCCATCATTAGTTCATTTTTTTTAAGTTCTACCTCTCGGAATAATGGAAAGAAAAATAATGCAAGATTTACCAAGATTAATTCGTAGCCTCGGTAGCGCGTCAGTGTCATAATCCCTCAAATGAAGTAATCTGGATGTCGTGAGTTCGATCCTCACTCGGGGCATTTCGTATTGAAGTACATTCAACATCTAATTCCCAATAGAATTTACTTGATAAGAATCTTATTACAAAACTTTTCTTTTCTCCATTCGCCGAAGTATCCATCATTAGTTCATTTTCCTTAACTTCTACCTCTCGGAATAATGGAAATAAAAATAATGCAAGATTTACCAATATCAATTCGTAGCCTCGGTAGCGCAGTCGGCAGCGCGTCAGTCTCATAATCACTCAAATGGAGTAATCTGGAGGTCGTGAGTTCGATCCTCACTCGGGGCATTATGTTTTGAAGTACATTCAACATCTAATTCCCAATAGAATTTACTTGATAATAATCTTTTTACAAAATATTTCTTTTCTCCATTCTCCGAAGTATCCATCATTAGTTCATTTTCCTAAATTCTACCTCTCGGAATAATGGAAATAAAAATAATGCAAGATTTACCAAGATCAATTCGTAGCCTCGGCAGCGCGTCAGTGTCATAATCCCTCAAATGTAGTAATCTGGAGATCGTGAGTTCGATCCTCACTCGGGGCATTTCGTTTTGAAGTACATTCAACAACTAATTCCCAATAGAATTTACTTGATAAGAATCTTATTACAAAACTTTTCTTTTCTCCATTCGCCGAAGTATCCATCATTAGTTCATTTTCCTAAATTCTACCTCTCGGAATAATGGAAATAAAAATAATGCAAGATTTACCAAGATCAATTCGTAGCCTCGGTAGCGCAGTCGGCAGCGCGTCAGTCTCATAATCCCTCAAATGGAGTAATCTGGAGGTCGTGAGTTCGATCCTCACTCGGGGCATTTCGTTTTCAAGTACATTCAACATCTAATTCCCAATAGATTTTACTTGATAAGAATCATATTACAAAACTTTACTTTTCTCCATTCGCCGTAGTATCCATCATTAGTTTATTTTCCTTATGTTCTACCTCTCGGAATAATGGAAAGAAAAATAATGCAAGATTTACCAAGATCAATTCGTAGCCTCGGTAGCGCAGTCGGCAGCGCGTCAGTCTCATAATCTCTCAAATGGAGTAATCTGGAGGTCGTGAGTTCGATCCTCACTCGGGGCATTTCGTTTTGAAGTACATTCAACATCTAATTCCCAATAGATTTTACTTGATAAGAATCATATTATAAAACTTTACTTTTCTCCATTCGCCGTAGTATCCATCATTAGTTTATTTTCCTTATGTTCTACCTCTCGGAATAATGGAAAGAAAAATATTGCAAGATTTACCAAGATCAATTCGTAGCCTCGGTAGCGCAGTCGCCAGCGCGTCAGTCTCATAATCTCTCAAATGAGTAATCTGGAGGTCGTGAGTTCGATCCTCACTCGGGGCATTTCGTTTTGAAGTACATTCAACATCTAATTCCCAATAGATTTTACTTGATAAGAATCATATTACAAAAAACTTTACTTTTCTCCATTCGCCGTAGTATCCATCATTAGTTTATTTTCCGTATGTTCTACCTCTCGGAATAATGGAAAGAAAAATAATGCAAGATTTACCAAGATCAATTCGTAGTCTCGGTAGCGCAGTCGGCAGCGCGTCAGTCTCATAATCACTCAAATGGAGTAATCTGGAGGTCGTGAGCTCGATCCTCACTCGGGGCAGTTCGTTTTGAAGTACATTCAACATCTAATTCCCAATAGAATTTACTTGATAATAATCTTTTTACAAAATGTTTCTTTTCACCTTTCGCCGAAGTATCCATCATTAGTTCATTTTCCTTAACTTCTACCTCTCGGAATAATGGAAATAAAAATAATGCAAGATTTACCAAGATCAATTCGTAGCCTCGGTATCGCAGTCGGCAGCGCGTCAGTCTCATAATCACTCAAATGGAGTAATCTGGAGGTCGTGAGTTCGATCCTAACTCGGGGCATTTCGTTTTGAAGTACATTCAACACCTAATTCCCAATAGAATTTACTTGATAAGAATCTTATTACAAAACTTTTCTTTTCTCCATTCTCCGAAGTATCCATCATTAGTTCATTTTTTTAAGTTCTACCTCTCGGAATAATAGAAAGAAAAGTAATGCAAGATTTACCAAGATCAATTCGTAGCCTCGGTAGCGCAGTCGGCAGCGCGTCAGTCTCATAATCACTCAAATGGAGTAATCTGGAGGTCGTGAGTTCGATCCTCACTCGGGGCATTTCGTTTTGAAGTACATTAAACATCTAATTCCCAATAGAATTTACTTGATAATAATCTTTTTACAAAACATTTCTTTTATCCATTCGCCGAAGTATCCATCATTAGTTCATTTTCCTTAACTTCTACCTCTCGGAATAATGGAAATAAAAATAATGCAAGATTTACCAAGATCAATTCGTAACGTCGGTATCGCAGTCGGCAGCGCGTCAGTCTCATAATCACTCAAATGGAGTAATCTGGAGGTCGTGAGTTCGGTCCTCACTTGGGGCATTTCGTTTTGAAGTACATTCAACATCTAATTCCCAATAGAATTTAATTGATAAGAATCTTATTACAAAACTTTTCTTTTCTCCATTCGCCGAAGTATCCATCATTAGTTCATTTTCTTTAAGTTCTACCTCTCGGAATAATAGAAAGAAAAATAATGCAAGATTTACCAAGATCAATTCGTAGCCTCGGTAGCGCAGTCGGCAGCGCGTCAGTCTCATAATCACTCAAATGGAGTAATTTGGAGGTCGTGAGTACGATCCTCACTCGGGGCATTTCGTTTTGAAGTACCTTCAACACCTAATTCCCAATAGAATTTACTTGATAAGAATCTTATTACAAAACTTTTATTTTCTCCATTCTCCGAAGTATCCATCATTAGTTCATTTTTTTTAAGTTCTACCTCTCGGAATAATGGAAAGAAAAATAATGCAAGATTTACCAAGATTAATTCGTAGCCTCGGTAGCGCGTCAGTGTCATAATCCCTCAAATGAAGTAATCTGGATGTCGTGAGTTCGATCCTCACTCGGGGCATTTCTTATTGAAGTACATTCAACATCTAATTCCCAATAGAATTTACTTGATAAGAATCTTATTACAAAACTTTTCTTTTCTCCATTCGCCGAAGTATCCATCATTAGTTCATTTTCCTTAACATCTACCTCTCGGAATAATGGAAATAAAAATAATGCAAGATTTACCAAGATCAATTCGTAGCCTCGGTAGCGCAGTCGGCAGCGCGTCAGTCTCATAATCACTCAAATGGAGAAATCTGGAGGTCGTGAGTTCGATCCTCACTCGGGGCATTTCGTTTTGAAGTACATTCAACATCTAATTCCCAATAGAATTTACTTGATTATAATCTTTTTAGAAAACATTTCTTTTCTCCATTCTCCGAAGTATCCATCATTAGTTCATTTTTTTTAAGTTCTACCTCTCGGAATAATGGAAAGAAAAATAATGCAAGATTTACCAAGATTAATTCGTAGCCACGGAAGCGCAGTCGGCAGCGCGCCAATCTCATAATCCCTCAAATGTAGTAATCTGGAGGTCGTGAGTTCGATCTTCACTCGGGGCATTTCGTTTTGAAGTACATTCAACACCTAATTCCCAATAGAATTTACTTGATAAGAATCTTATTACAAAACTTTTCTTTTCTCCATTCGCCGAAGTATCCATCATTAGTTCATTTTCTTTAAGTTCTACCTCTCGGAATAATGGAAAGAAAAATAATGCAAGATTTACCAAGATCAATTCGTAGCCTCGGTAGCGCAGTCGGCAGCGCGTCAGTCTCATAATCACTCAAATGGAGTAATCTGGAGGTCGTGAGTACGATCCTCACTCGGGGCATTTCGTTTTGAAGTACCTTCAACACCTAATTCCCAATAGAATTTACTTGATAAGAATCTTATTACAAAACTTTTATTTTCTCCATTCTCCGAAGTATCCATCATTAGTTCATTTTTTTTAAGTTCTACCTCTCGGAATAATGGAAAGAAAAATAATGCAAGATTTACCAAGATTAATTCGTAGCCTCGGTAGCGCGTCAGTGTCATAATCCCTCAAATGAAGTAATCTGGATGTCGTGAGTTCGATCCTCACTCGGGGCATTTCTTATTGAAGTACATTCAACATCTAATTCCCAATAGAATTTACTTGATAAGAATCTTATTACAAAACTTTTCTTTTCTCCATTCGCCGAAGTATCCATCATTAGTTCATTTTCCTTAACATCTACCTCTCGGAATAATGGAAATAAAAATAATGCAAGATTTACCAAGATCAATTCGTAGCCTCGGTAGCGCAGTCGGCAGCGCGTCAGTCTCATAATCACTCAAATGGAGAAATCTGGAGGTCGTGAGTTCGATCCTCACTCGGGGCATTTCGTTTTGAAGTACATTCAACATCTAATTCCCAATAGAATTTACTTGATTATAATCTTTTTACAAAACATTTCTTTTCTCCATTCTCCGAAGTATCCATCATTAGTTCATTTTTTTTAAGTTCTACCTCTCGGAATAATGGAAAGAAAAATAATGCAAGATTTACCAAGATTAATTCGTAGCCACGGAAGCGCAGTCGGCAGCGCGCCAATCTCATAATCCCTCAAATGTAGTAATCTGGAGGTCGTGAGTTCGATCTTCACTCGGGGCATTTCGTTTTGAAGTACATTCAACACCTAATTCCCAATAGAATTTACTTGATAAGAATCTTATTACAAAACATTTCTTTTCTCCATTCTCCGAAGTATCCATCATTAGTTCATTTTTTTTAAGTTCTACCTCTCGGAATAATGGAAAGAAAAATAATGCAAGATTTACCAAGATTAATTCGTAGCATCGGTAGCGCAGTCGGTAGCGCGTCAGTGTCATAATCCCTCAAATGAAGTAATCTGGATGTCGTGAGTTCGATCCTCACTCGGGGCATTTCGTATTGAAGTACATTCAACATCTAATTCCCAATAGAATTTACTTGATAAGAATCTTATTACAAAACTTTTCTTTTCTCCATTCGCAGAAGTATCCATCATTAGTTCATTTTCCTTAACTTCTACCTCTCGGAATAATGGAAATAAAAATAATGCAAGATTTACCAATATCAATTCGTAGCCTCGGTAGCGCAGTCGGCAGCGCGTCAGTCTCATAATCACTCAAATGGAGTAATCTGGAGGTCGTGAGTTCGATCCTCACTCGGGGCATTTCGTTTTGAAGTACATTCAACATCTAATTCCCAATAGAATTTACTTGATAATAATCTTTTTACAAAATATTTCTTTTCTCCATTCTCCGAAGTATCCATCATTAGTTCATTTTCCTAAATTCTACCTCTCGGAATAATGGAAATAAAAATAATGCAAGATTTACCAAGATCAATTCGTAGCCTCGGCAGCGCGTCAGTCTCATAATCACTCAAATGGAGTAATCTGGAGGTCGTGAGTTCGATCCTAACTCGGGGCATTTCGTTTTGAAGTACATTCAACACCTAATTCCCAATAGAATTTACTTGATAAGAATCTTATTACAAAACTTTTCTTTTCTCCATTCTCCGAAGTATCCATCATTAGTTCATTTTTTTAAGTTCTACCTCTCGGAATAATAGAAAGAAAAGTAATGCAAGATTTACCAAGATCAATTCGTAGCCTCGGTAGCGCAGTCGGCAGCGCGTCAGTCTCATAATCACTCAAATGGAGTAATCTGGAGGTCGTGAGTACGATCCTCACTCGGGGCATTTCGTTTTGAAGTACCTTCAACACCTAATTCCCAATAGAATTTACTTGATAAGAATCTTATTACAAAACTTTTATTTTCTCCATTCTCCGAAGTATCCATCATTAGTTCATTTTTTTTAAGTTCTACCTCTTGGAATAATGGAAAGAAAAATAATGCAAGATTTACCAAGATTAATTCGTAACCTCGGTAGCGCAGTCGGTAGCGCGTCAGTGTCATAATCCCTCAAATGAAGTAATCTGGATGTCGTGAGTTCGATCCTCACTCGGGGCATTTCTTATTGAAGTACATTCAACATCTAATTCCCAATAGAATTTACTTGATAAGAATCTTATTACAAAACTTTTCTTTTCTCCATTCGCCGAAGTATCCATCATTAGTTCATTTTCCTTAACATCTACCTCTCGGAATAATGGAAATAAAAATAATGCAAGATTTACCAAGATCAATTCGTAGCCTCGGTAGCGCAGTCGGCAGCGCGTCAGTCTCATAATCACTCAAATGGAGAAATCTGGAGGTCGTGAGTTCGATCCTCACTCGGGTCATTTCGTTTTGAAGTACATTCAACATCTAATTCCCAATAGAATTTACTTGATTATAATCTTATTACAAAACTTTTCTTTTCTCCATTCGCCGAAGTATCCATCATTAGTTCATTTTCTTTAAGTTCTACCTCTCGGAATAATAGAAAGAAAAATAATGCAAGATTTACCAAGATCAATTCGTAGCCTCGGTAGCGCAGTCGGCAGCGCGTCTGTCTCATAATCACTCAAATGGAGTAATCTGGAGGTCGTGAGTACGATCCTCACTCGGGGCATTTCGTTTTGAAGTACCTTCAACACCTAATTCCCAATAGAATTTACTTGATAAGAATCTTATTACAAAACTTTTATTTTCTCCATTCTCCGAAGTATCCATCATTAGTTCATTTTTTTTAAGTTCTACCTCTCGGAATAATGGAAAGAAAAATAATGCAAGATTTACCAAGATTAATTCGTAGCCTCGGTAGCGCAGTCTGTAGCGCGTCAGTGTCATAATCCCTCAAATGAAGTAATCTGGATGTCGTGAGTTCGATCCTCACTCGGGGCATTTCGTATTGAAGTACATTCAACATCTAATTCCCAATAGAATTTACTTGATAAGAATCTTATTACAAAACTTTTCTTTTCTCCATTCGCCGAAGTATCCATTATTAGTTCATTTTCCTTAACTTCTACCTCTCGGAATAATGGAAATAAAGATAATGCAAGATTTACCAAGATCAATTCGTAGCCTCGGTAGCGCAGTCGGCAGCGCGTTAGTCTCATAATCACTCAAATGGAGTAATCTGGAGGTCGTGAGTTCGATCCTCACTCGGGGCATTTCGTTTTGAAGTACATTCAACATCTAATTCCCAATAGAATTTACTTGATAATAATCTTTTTACAAAACATTTCTTTTCTCCATTCTCCGAAGTATCCATCATTAGTTCATTTTTTTTTAAGTTCTACCTCTCGGAATAATGGAAAGAAAAATAATGCAAGATTTACCAAGATTAGTTCGTAGCCTCGGTAGCGCAGTCGGTAGCGCGTCAGTGTCATAATCCCTCAAATGAAGTAATCTGGATGTCGTGAGTTCGATCCTCACTCGGGGCATTTCGTATTGAAGTACATTCAACATCTAATTCCCAATAGAATTTACTTGATAAGAATCTTATTACAAAACTTTTCTTTTCTCCATTCGCCGAAGTATCCATCATTAGTTCATTTTCCTTAACTTCTACCTCTCGGAATAATGGAAATAAAAATAATACAAGATTTACCAATATCAATTCGTAGCCTCGGTAGCGCAGTCGGCAGCGCGTCAGTCTCATAATCACTCAAATGGAGTAATCTGGAGGTCGTGAGTTCGATCCTCACTCGGGGCATTTCGTTTTGAAGTACATTCAACATCTAATTCCCAATAGAATTTACTTGATAATAATCTTTTTACAAAATATTTCTTTTCTCCATTCTCCGAAGTATCCATCATTAGTTCATTTTCCTAAATTCTACCTCTCGGAATAATGGAAATAAAAATAATGCAAGATTTACCAAGATCAATTCGTAGCCTCGGCAGCGCGTCAGTGTCATAATCCCTCAAATGTAGTAATCTGGAGATCGTGAGTTCGATCCTCACTCGGGGCATTTCGTTTTGAAGTACATTCAACAACTAATTCCCAATAGAATTTACTTGATAAGAATCTTATTACAAAACTTTTCTTTTCTCCATTTTCCGAAGTATCCATCATTAGTTCATTTTCCTAAATTCTACCTCTCGGAATAATGGAAATAAAAATAATGCAAGATTTACCAAGATCAATTCGTAGCCTCGGTAGCGCAGTCGGCAGCGCGTCAGTCTCATAATCCCTCAAATGGTGTAATCTGGAGGTCGTGAGTTCGATCCTCACTCGGGGCATTTCGTTTTCAAGTACATTCAACATCTAATTCCCAATAGATTTTACTTGATAAGAATCATATTACAAAACTTTACTTTTCTCCATTCGCCGTAGTATCCATCATTAGTTTATTTTCCTTATGTTCTACCTCTCGGAATAATGGAAAGAAAAATAATGCAAGATTTACCAAGATCAATTCGTAGCCTCGGTAGCGCAGTCGCCAGCGCGTCAGTCTCATAATCTCTCAAATGAGTAATCTGGAGGTCGTGAGTTCGATCCTCACTCGGGGCATTTCGTTTTGAAGTACATTCAACATCTAATTCCCAATAGATTTTACTTGATAAGAATCATATTACAAAAAACTTTACTTTTCTCCATTCGCCGTAGTATCCATCATTAGTTTATTTTCCGTATGTTCTACCTCTCGGAATAATGGAAAGAAAAATAATGCAAGATTTACCAAGATGAATTCGTAGTCTCGGTAGCGCAGTCGGCAGCGCGTCAGTCTCATAATCTCTCAAATGGAGTAATCTGGAGGTCTTGAGTTCGATCCTCTCTCGGGGGATTTCGTTTTGAAGTACATTCAACATCTAATTCCCAATAGAATTTACTTGATAATAATCTTTTTACAAAACATTTCTTTTCTCCATTCGCCGAAGAATCCATCATTAGTTCATTTTCCTTAACTTCTACCTCTCGGAATAATGGAAATAAAAATAATGAAAGATTTACCAATATCAATTCGTAGCCTCGGTAGCGCAGTCGGCAGCGCGTCAGTCTCATAATCACTCAAATGGAGTAATCTGGAGGTCGTGAGGTCGATCCTCACTCGGGGCAGTTCGTTTTGAAGTACATTCAACATCTAATTCCCAATAGAATTTACTTGATAATAATCTTTTTACAAAATGTTTCTTTTCTCCATTCTCCGAAGTATCCATCATTAGTTCATTTTTTTAAGTTCTACCTCTCGGAATAATAGAAAGAAAAGTAATGCAAGATTTACCAAGATCAATTCGTAGCCTCGGTAGCGCAGTCGGCAGCGCGTCAGTCTCATAATCACTCAAATGGAGTAATCTGGAGGTCGTGAGTTCGATCCTAACTCGGGGCATTTCGTTTTGAAGTACCTTCAACACCTAATTCCCAATAGAATTTACTTGATAAGAATCTTATTACAAAACTTTTCTTTTCTCCATTCTCCGAAGTATCCATCATTAGTTCATTTTTTTAAGTTGTACCTCTCGGAATAATAGAAAGAAAAGTAATGCAAGATTTACCAAGATCAATTCGTAGCCTCGGTAGCGCAGTCGGCAGCGCGTCAGTCTCATAATCACTCAAATGGAGTAATCTGGAGGTCGTGAGTTCGATCCTCACTCGGGGCATTTCGTTTTGAAGTACATTAAACATCTAATTCCCAATAGAATTTACTTGATAATAATCTTTTTACAAAACATTTCTTTTATCTATTCGCCGAAGTATCCATCATTAGTTCATTTTCCTTAACTTCTACCTCTCGGAATAACGGAAATAAAAATAATGCAAGATTTACCAAGATCAATTCGTAACCTCGGTATCGCAGTCGGCAGCGCGTCAGTCTCATAATCACTCAAATAGAGTAATCTGGAGGTCGTGAGTTCGGTCCTCACTTGGGGCATTTCGTTTTGAAGTACATTCAACACCTAATTCCCAATAGAATTTAATTGATAAGAATCTTATTACAAAACTTTTCTTTTCTCCATTCGCCGAAGTATCCATCATTAGTTCATTTTCTTTAAGTTCTACCTCTCGGAATAATAGAAAGAAAAATAATGCACGATTTACCAAGATCAATTCGTAGCCTCGGTAGCGCAGTCGGCAGCGCGTCAGTCTCGTAATCACTCAAATGGAGTAATCTGGAGGTCGTGAGTACGATCCTCACTCGGGGCATTTCGTTTTGAAGTACCTTCAACACCTAATTCCCAATAGAATTTACTTGATAAGAATCTTATTACAAAACTTTTATTTTCTCCATTCTCCGAAGTATCCATCATTAGTTCATTTTTTTTAAGTTCTTCCTCTCGGAATAATGGAAAGAAAAATAATGCAAGATTTACCAAGATTAATTCGTAGCCTCGGTAGCGAAGTCGGTAGCGCGTCAGTGTCATAATCCCTCAAATGAAGTAATCTGGATGTCGTGAGTTCGATCCTCACTCGGGGCATTTCTTATTGAAGTACATTCAACATCTAATTCCCAATAGAATTTACTTGATAAGAATCTTATTACAAAACTTTTCTTTTCTCCATTCGCCGAAGTATCCATCATTAGTTCATTTTCCTTAACATCTACCTCTCGGAATTATGGAAATAAAAATAATGCAAGATTTACCAAGATCAATTCGTAGCCTCGGTAGCGCAGTCGGCAGCGCGTCAGTCTCATAATCACTCAAATGGAGAAATCTGGAGGTCGTGAGTTCGATCCTCCCTCGGGCCATTTCGATTTGAAGTACATTCAACATCGAATTTACTTGATTATAATCTTTTTACAAAACATTTCTTTTCTCCATTCTCCGAAGTATCCATCATTAGTTCATTTTTTTTAAGTTCTACCTCTCGGAATAATGGAAAGAAAAATAATGCAAGATTTACCAAGATTAATTCGTAGCCACGGAAGCGCAGTCGGCAGCGCGCCAATCTCATAATCCCTCAAATGTAGTAATCAGGAGGTCGTGAGTTCGATCTTCACTCGGGGCATTTCGTTTTGAAGTACATTCAACACCTAATTCCCAATAGAATTTACTTGATAAGAATCTTATTACAAAACTTTTCTTTTCTCCATTCGCCGAAGTATCCATCATTAGTTCATTTTTCTTAACTTCTACCTCTCGGAATAATGGAAAGAAAAATAATGCAAGATTTACCAAGATCAATTCGTAGCCTCGGTAGCGCAGTCGGCAGCGCGTCAATCTCATAATCACTCAAATGGAGTAATCTGGAGGTCGTGAGTTCGACCTCACTCGGTGCATTTCGATTTGAAGTATATTCAACATCTAATTCCCGATAGAATTTACTTGATAATAATCTTTTTACAAAACATTTCTTTTCTCCATTCGCCGAAGTATCCATCATTAGTTCATTTTCTTTAAGTTGTACCTCTCGGAATAATGGAAATAAAAATAATGCAAGATTTACCAAGATCAATTCGTAGCCTCGGAAGCGCAGTCGGCAGCGCGCCAATCTCATAATCCCTCAAATGTAGTAATCTGGAGGTCGTGAGTTCGATCCTCACTCGGGGCATTTCGTTTTGAAGTACATTCAACACCTAATTCCCAACAGAATTTACTTGATAAGAATCTTATTACAAAACTTTTCTTTTCTCCATTCGCCGAAGTATCCATCATTAGTTCATTTTTTTAAGTTCTACCTCTCGGAATAATAGAAAGAAAAGTAATGAAAGATTTACCAAGATCAATTCGTAGCCTCGGTAGCGCAGTCGGCAGCGCGTCAGTCTCATAATCACTCAAATGGAGTAATCTGGAGGTCGTGAGTTCGATCCTCACTCGGGGCATTTCGTTTTGAAGTACATTAAACATCTAATTCCCAATAGAATTTACTTGATAATAATCTTTTTACAAAACATTTCTTTTATCCATTCGCCGAGGTATCCATCATTAGTTCATTTTCCTTAACTTCTACCTCTCGGAATAATGGAAATAAAAATAATGCAAGATTTACCAAGATCAATTCGTAGCCTCGGTATCGCAGTCGGCAGCGCGTCAGTCTCATAATCACTCAAATGGAGTAATCTGGAGGTCGTGAGTTCGGTCCTCCCTTGGGGCATTTCGTTTTGAAGTACATTCAACACCTAATTCCCAATAGAATTTACTTGATAAGAATCTTATTACAAAACTTTTCTTTTCTCCATTCGCCGAAGTATCCATCATTAGTTCATTTTCTTTAAGTTCTACCTCTCGGAATAATAGAAATAAAAATAATGCAAGATTTACCAAGATGAATTCGTAGCCTCGGTAGCGCAGTCGGCAGCGCGTCAGTCTCATAATCACTCAAATGGAGTAATCTGGAGGTCGTGAGTACGATCCTCACTCGGGGCATTTCGTTTTGAAGTACCTTCAACACCTAATTCCCAATAGAATTTACTTGATAAGAATCTTATTACAAAACTTTTATTTTCTCCATTCTCCGAAGTATCCATCATTAGTTCATTTTTTTTAAGTTCTACCTCTCGGAATAATGGAAAGAAAAATAATGCAAGATTTACCAAGATTAATTCGTAGCCTCGGTAGCGCAGTCGGTAGCGCGTCAGTGTCATAATCCCTCAAATGAAGTAATCTGGATGTCGTGAGTTCGATCCTCACTCGGGGCATTTCGTATTGAAGTACATTCAACATCTAATTCCCAATAGAATTTACTTGATAAGGATCTTATTACAAAACTTTTCTTTTCTCCATTCGCCGAAGTATCCATCATTAGTTCATTTTCCTTAACATCTACCTCTCGGAATAATGGAAATAAAAATAATGCAAGATTTACCAAGATCAATTCGTAGCCTCGGTAGCGCAGTCGGCAGCGCGTCAGTCTCATAATCACTCAAATGGAGAAATCTGGAGGTCGTGAGTTCGATCCTCACTCGGGGCATTTCGTTTTGAAGTACATTCAACATCTAATTCCCAATAGAATTTACTTGATAAGAATCTTATTACAAAACTTTTCTTTTCTCCATTCGCCGAAGTATCCATCATTAGTTCATTTTTTTAAGTTCTACCTCTCGGAATAATAGAAAGAAAAGTAATGCAAGATTTACCAAGATCAATTCGTAGCCTCGGTAGCGCAGTCGGCAGCGCGTCAGTCTCATAATCACTCAAATGGAGAAATCTGGAGGTCGTGAGTTCGATCCTCACTCGGGGCATTTCGTTTTGAAGTACATTAAACATCTAATTCCCGATAGAATTTACTTGATAATAATCTTTTTACAATACATTTCTTTTATCCATTCGCCGAAGTATCCATCATTAGTTCATTTTCTTTAAGTTCTACCTCTCGGAATAATAGAAAGAAAAATAATGCAAGATTTACCAAGATTAATTCGTAGCCTCGGTAGCGCAGTCGGTAGCGCGTCAGTGTCATAATCCCTCAAATGAAGTAATCTGGATGTCGTGAGTTCGATCCTCACTCGGGTCATTTCGTATTGAAGTACATTCAACATCTAATTCCCAATAGAATTTACTTGATAAGAATCTTATTACAAAACTTTTCTTTTCTCCATTCGCCGAAGTATCCATCATTAGTTCATTTTCTTTAAGTTCTACCTCTCGGAATAATAGAAATAAAAATAATGCAAGATTTACCAAGATGAATTCGTAGCCTCGGTAGCGCAGTCGGCAGCGCGTCAGTCTCATAATCACTCAAATGGAGTAATCTGGAGGTCGTGAGTACGATCCTCACTCGGGGCATTTCGTTTTGAAGTACCTTCAACACCTAATTCCCAATAGAATTTACTTGATAAGAATCTTATTACAAAACTTTTATTTTCTCCATTCTCCGAAGTATCCATCATTAGTTCATTTTTTTTAAGTTCTACCTCTCGGAATAATGGAAAGAAAAATAATGCAAGATTTACCAAGATTAATTCGTAGCCTCGGTAGCGCAGTCGGTAGCGCGTCAGTGTCATAATCCCTCAAATGAAGTAATCTGGATGTCGTGAGTTCGATCCTCACTCGGGGCATTTCGTATTGAAGTACATTCAACATCTAATTCCCAATAGAATTTACTTGATAAGGATCTTATTACAAAACTTTTCTTTTCTCCATTCGCCGAAGTATCCATCATTAGTTCATTTTCCTTAACATCTACCTCTCGGAATAATGGAAATAAAAATAATGCAAGATTTACCAAGATCAATTCGTAGCCTCGGTAGCGCAGTCGGCAGCGCGTCAGTCTCATAATCACTCAAATGGAGAAATCTGGAGGTCGTGAGTTCGATCCTCACTCGGGGCATTTCGTTTTGAAGTACATTCAACATCTAATTCCCAATAGAATTTACTTGATAAGAATCTTATTACAAAACTTTTCTTTTCTCCATTCGCCGAAGTATCCATCATTAGTTCATTTTTTTAAGTTCTACCTCTCGGAATAATAGAAAGAAAAGTAATGCAAGATTTACCAAGATCAATTCGTAGCCTCGGTAGCGCAGTCGGCAGCGCGTCAGTCTCATAATCACTCAAATGGAGTAATCTGGAGGTCGTGAGTTCGATCCTCACTCGGGGCATTTCGTTTTGAAGTACATTAAACATCTAATTCCCGATAGAATTTACTTGATAATAATCTTTTTACAATACATTTCTTTTATCCATTCGCCGAAGTATCCATCATTAGTTCATTTTCTTTAAGTTCTACCTCTCGGAATAATAGAAAGAAAAATAATGCAAGATTTACCAAGATTAATTCGTAGCCTCGGTAGCGCAGTCGGTAGCGCGTCAGTGTCATAATCCCTCAAATGAAGTAATCTGGATGTCGTGAGTTCGATCCTCACTCGGGTCATTTCGTATTGAAGTACATTCAACATCTAATTCCCAATAGAATTTACTTGATAAGAATCTTATTACAAAACTTTTCTTTTCTCCATTCGCCGAAATATCCATCATTAGTTCATTTTCCTTAACATCTACCTCTCGGAATAATGGAAATAAAAATAATGCAAGATTTACCAAGATCAATTCGTAGCCTCGGTAGCGCAGTCGGCAGCGCGTCAGTCTCATAATCACTCAAATGGAGTAATCTGGAGGTCGTGAGTTCGATCCTCACTCGGGGCATTTCGTTTTGAAGTACATTCAACATCTAATTCCCAATAGAATTTACTTGATAAGAATCTTATTACAAAACTTTTCTTTTCTCCATTCGCCGAAGTATCCATCATTAGTTCATTTTTTTAAGTTCTACCTCTCGGAATAATAGAAAGAAAAGTAATGCAAGATTTACCAAGATCAATTCGTAGCCTCGGTAGCGCAGTCGGCAGCGCGTCAGTCTCATAATCACTCAAATGGAGTAATCTGGAGGTCGTGAGTTCGATCCTCACTCGGGGCATTTCGTTTTGAAGTACATTAAACATCTAATTCCCGATAGAATTTACTTGATAATAATCTTTTTACAATACATTTCTTTTATCCATTCGCCGAAGTATCCATCATTAGTTCATTTTCTTTAAGTTCTACCTCTCGGAATAATAGAAAGAAAAATAATGCAAGATTTACCAAGATTAATTCGTAGCCTCGGTAGCGCAGTCGGTAGCGCGTCAGTGTCATAATCCCTCAAATGAAGTAATCTGGATGTCGTGAGTTCGATCCTCACTCGGGTCATTTCGTATTGAAGTACATTCAACATCTAATTCCCAATAGAATTTACTTGATAAGAATCTTATTACAAAACTTTTCTTTTCTCCATTCGCCGAAATATCCATCATTAGTTCATTTTCCTTAACATCTACCTCTCGGAATAATGGAAATAAAAATAATGCAAGATTTACCAAGATCAATTCGTAGCCTCGGTAGCGCAGTCGGCAGCGCGTCAGTCTCATAATCACTCAAATGGAGTAATCTGGAGGTCGTGAGTTCGATCCTCACTCGGGGCATTTCGTTTTGAAGTACATTCAACATCTAATTCCCAATAGAATTTACTTGATAATAATCTTTTTACAAAACATTTCTTTTCTCCATTCTCCGAAGTATCCATCATTAGTTCATTTTTTTTAAGTTCTACCTCTCGGAATAATGGAAAGAAAAATAATGCAAGATTTACCAAGATTAATTCGTAGCCTCGGTAGCGCAGTCGGTAGCGCGTCAGTGTCATAATCCCTCAAATGAAGTAATCTGGATGTCGTGAGTTCGATCCTCACTCGGGGCATTTCGTATTGAAGTACATTCAACATCTAATTCCCAATAGAATTTACTTGATAAGAATCTTATTACAAAACTTTTCTTTTCTCCATTCTCCGAAGTATCCATCATTAGTTCATTTTTTTAAGTTGTACCTCTCGGAATAATAGAAAGAAAAGTAATGCAAGATTTACCAAGATCAATTCGTAGCTTCGGTAGCGCAGTCGGCAGCGCGTCAGTCTCATAATCACTCAAATGGAGTAATCTGGAGGTCGTGAGTTCGATCCTCACTCGGGGCATTTCGTTTTGAAGTACATTAAACATCTAATTCCCAATAGAATTTACTTGATAATAATCTTTTTACAAAACATTTCTTTTATCCATTCGCCGAAGTATCCATCATTAGTTCATTTTCCTTAACTTCTACCTCTCGGAATAACGGAAATAAAAATAATGCAAGATTTACCAAGATCAATTCGTAACCTCGGTATCGCAGTCGGCAGCGCGTCAGTCTCATAATCACTCAAATAGAGTAATCTGGAGGTCGTGAGTTCGGTCCTCACTTGGGGCATTTCGTTTTGAAGTACATTCAACACCTAATTCCCAATAGAATTTAATTGATAAGAATCTTATTACAAAACTTTTCTTTTCTCCATTCGCCGAAGTATCCATCATTAGTTCATTTTCTTTAAGTTCTACCTCTCGGAATAATAGAAAGAAAAATAATGCAAGATTTACCAAGATCAATTCGTAGCCTCGGTAGCGCAGTCGGCAGCGCGTCAGTCTCGTAATCACCCAAATGGAGTAATCTGGAGGTCGTGAGTACGGTCCTCACTCGGGGCATTTCGTTTTGAAGTACCTTCAACACCTAATTCCCAATAGAATTTACTTGATAAGAATCTTATTACAAAACTTTTATTTTCTCCATTCTCCGAAGTATCCATCATTAGTTCATTTTTTTTAAGTTCTTCCTCTCGGAATAATGGAAAGAAAAATAATGCAAGATTTACCAAGATTAATTCGTAGCCTCGGTAGCGAAGTCGGTAGCGCGTCAGTGTCATAATCCCTCAAATGAAGTAATCTGGATGTCGTGAGTTCGATCCTCACTCGGGGCATTTCTTATTGAAGTACATTCAACATCTAATTCCCAATAGAATTTACTTGATAAGAATCTTATTACAAAACTTTTCTTTTCTCCATTCGCCGAAGTATCCATCATTAGTTCATTTTCCTTAACATCTACCTCTCGGAATTATGGAAATAAAAATAATGCAAGATTTACCAAGATCAATTCGTAGCCTCGGTAGCGCAGTCGGCAGCGCGTCAGTCTCATAATCACTCAAATGGAGAAATCTGGAGGTCGTGAGTTCGATCCTCCCTCGGGCCATTTCGATTTGAAGTACATTCAACATCTAATTCCCAATAGAATTTACTTGATTATAATCTTTTTACAAAACATTTCTTTTCTCCATTCTCCGAAGTATCCATCATTAGTTCATTTTTTTTAAGTTCTACCTCTCGGAATAATGGAAAGAAAAATAATGCAAGATTTACCAAGATTAATTCGTAGCCACGGAAGCGCAGTCGGCAGCGCGCCAATCTCATAATCCCTCAAATGTAGTAATCAGGAGGTCGTGAGTTCGATCTTCACTCGGGGCATTTCGTTTTGAAGTACATTCAACACCTAATTCCCAATAGAATTTACTTGATAAGAATCTTATTACAAAACTTTTCTTTTCTCCATTCGCCGAAGTATCCATCATTAGTTCATTTTTCTTAACTTCTACCTCTCGGAATAATGGAAAGAAAAATAATGCAAGATTTACCAAGATCAATTCGTAGCCTCGGTAGCGCAGTCGGCAGCGCGTCAATCTCATAATCACTCAAATGGAGTAATCTGGAGGTCGTGAGTTCGACCTCACTCGGTGCATTTGGATTTGAAGTATATTCAACATCTAATTCCCGATAGAATTTACTTGATAATAATCTTTTTACAAAACATTTCTTTTCTCCATTCGCCGAAGTATCCATCATTAGTTCATTTTCTTTAAGTTGTACCTCTCGGAATAATGGAAATAAAAATAATGCAAGATTTACCAAGATCAATTCGTAGCCTCGGAAGCGCAGTCGGCAGCGCGCCAATCTCATAATCCCTCAAATGTAGTAATCTGGAGGTCGTGAGTTCGATCCTCACTCGGGGCATTTCGTTTTGAAGTACATTCAACACCTAATTCCCAACAGAATTTACTTGATAAGAATCTTATTACAAAACTTTTCTTTTCTCCATTCGCCGAAGTATCCATCATTAGTTCATTTTTTTAAGTTCTACCTCTCGGAATAATAGAAAGAAAAGTAATGAAAGATTTACCAAGATCAATTCGTAGCCTCGGTAGCGCAGTCGGCAGCGCGTCAGTCTCATAATCACTCAAATGGAGTAATCTGGAGGTCGTGAGTTCGATCCTCACTCGGGGCATTTCGTTTTGAAGTACATTAAACATCTAATTCCCAATAGAATTTACTTGATAATAATCTTTTTACAAAACATTTCTTTTATCCATTCGCCGAGGTATCCATCATTAGTTCATTTTCCTTAACTTCTACCTCTCGGAATAATGGAAATAAAAATAATGCAAGATTTACCAAGATCAATTCGTAGCCTCGGTATCGCAGTCGGCAGCGCGTCAGTCTCATAATCACTCAAATGGAGTAATCTGGAGGTCGTGAGTTCGGTCCTCCCTTGGGGCATTTCGTTTTGAAGTACATTCAACACCTAATTCCCAATAGAATTTACTTGATAAGAATCTTATTACAAAACTTTTCTTTTCTCCATTCGCCGAAGTATCCATCATTAGTTCATTTTCTTTAAGTTCTACCTCTCGGAATAATAGAAATAAAAATAATGCAAGATTTACCAAGATGAATTCGTAGCCTCGGTAGCGCAGTCGGCAGCGCGTCAGTCTCATAATCACTCAAATGGAGTAATCTGGAGGTCGTGAGTACGATCCTCACTCGGGGCATTTCGTTTTGAAGTACCTTCAACACCTAATTCCCAATAGAATTTACTTGATAAGAATCTTATTACAAAACTTTTATTTTCTCCATTCTCCGAAGTATCCATCATTAGTTCATTTTTTTTAAGTTCTACCTCTCGGAATAATGGAAAGAAAAATAATGCAAGATTTACCAAGATTAATTCGTAGCCTCGGTAGCGCAGTCGGTAGCGCGTCAGTCTCATAATCACTCAAATGAAGTAATCTGGATGTCGTGAGTTCGATCCTCACTCGGGGCATTTCGTATTGAAGTACATTCAACATCTAATTCCCAATAGAATTTACTTGATAAGGATCTTATTACAAAACTTTTCTTTTCTCCATTCGCCGAAGTATCCATCATTAGTTCATTTTCCTTAACATCTACCTCTCGGAATAATGGAAATAAAAATAATGCAAGATTTACCAAGATCAATTCGTAGCCTCGGTAGCGCAGTCGGCAGCGCGTCAGTCTCATAATCACTCAAATGGAGAAATCTGGAGGTCGTGAGTTCGATCCTCACTCGGGGCATTTCGTTTTGAAGTACATTCAACATCTAATTCCCAATAGAATTTACTTGATAAGAATCTTATTACAAAACTTTTCTTTTCTCCATTCGCCGAAGTATCCATCATTAGTTCATTTTTTTAAGTTCTACCTCTCGGAATAATAGAAAGAAAAGTAATGCAAGATTTACCAAGATCAATTCGTAGCCTCGGTAGCGCAGTCGGCAGCGCGTCAGTCTCATAATCACTCAAATGGAGTAATCTGGAGGTCGTGAGTTCGATCCTCACTCGGGGCATTTCGTTTTGAAGTACATTAAACATCTAATTCCCGATAGAATTTACTTGATAATAATCTTTTTACAATACATTTCTTTTATCCATTCGCCGAAGTATCCATCATTAGTTCATTTTCTTTAAGTTCTACCTCTCGGAATAATAGAAAGAAAAATAATGCAAGATTTACCAAGATTAATTCGTAGCCTCGGTAGCGCAGTCGGTAGCGCGTCAGTGTCATAATCCCTCAAATGAAGTAATCTGGATGTCGTGAGTTCGATCCTCACTCGGGGCATTTCGTATTGAAGTACATTCAACATCTAATTCCCAATAGAATTTACTTGATAAGAATCTTATTACAAAACTTTTCTTTTCTCCATTCGCCGAAATATCCATCATTAGTTCATTTTCCTTAACATCTACCTCTCGGAATAATGGAAATAAAAATAATGCAAGATTTACCAAGATCAATTCGTAGCCTCGGTAGCGCAGTCGGCAGCGCGTCAGTCTCATAATCACTCAAATGGAGTAATCTGGAGGTCGTGAGTTCGATCCTCACTCGGGGCATTTCGTTTTGAAGTACATTCAACATCTAATTCCCAATAGAATTTACTTGATAATAATCTTTTTACAAAACATTTCTTTTCTCCATTCTCCGAAGTATCCATCATTAGTTCATTTTTTTTAAGTTCTACCTCTCGGAATAATGGAAAGAAAAATAATGCAAGATTTACCAAGATTAATTCGTAGCCTCGGTAGCGCAGTCGGTAGCGCGTCAGTGTCATAATCCCTCAAATGAAGTAATCTGGATGTCGTGAGTTCGATCCTCACTCGGGGCATTTCGTATTGAAGTACATTCAACATCTAATTCCCAATAGAATTTACTTGATAAGAATCTTATTACAAAACTTTTCTTTTCTCCATTAGCCGAAGTATCCATCATTAGTTCATTTTCCTTAACTTCTACCTCTCGGAATAATGGAAATAAAAATAATGCAAGATTTACCAATATCAATTCGTAGCCTCGGTAGCGCAGTCGGCAGCGCGTCAGTCTCATAATCACTCAAATGGAGTAATCTGGAGGTCGTGAGCTCGATCCTCACTCGGGGCAGTTCGTTTTGAAGTACGTTCAACATCTAATTCCCAATAGAATTTACTTGATAATAATCTTTTTACAAAATGTTTCTTTTCACCTTTCGCCGAAGTATCCATCATTAGTTCATTTTCCTTAACTTCTACCTCTCGGAATAATGGAAATAAAAATAATGCAAGATTTACCAAGATCAATTCGTAACCTCGGTATCGCAGTCGGCAGCGCGTCAGTCTCATAATCACTCAAATAGAGTAATCTGGAGGTCGTGAGTTCGGTCCTCACTTGGGGCATTTCGTTTTGAAGTACATTCAACACCTAATTCCCAATAGAATTTAATTGATAAGAATCTTATTACAAAACTTTTCTTTTCTCCATTCTCCGAAGTATCCATCATTAGTTCATTTTTTTTTAAGTTCTTCCTCTCGGAATAATGGAAAGAAAAATAATGCAAGATTTACCAAGATTAATTCGTAGCCTCGGTAGCGAAGTCGGTAGCGCGTCAGTGTCATAATCCCTCAAATGAAGTAATCTGGATGTCGTGAGTTCGATCCTCACTCGGGGCATTTCTTATTGAAGTACATTCAACATCTAATTCCCAATAGAATTTACTTGATAAGAATCTTATTACAAAACTTTTCTTTTCTCCATTCGCCGAAGTATCCATCATTAGTTCATTTTCCTTAACATCTACCTCTCGGAATTATGGAAATAAAAATAATGCAAGATTTACCAAGATCAATTCGTAGCCTCGGTAGCGCAGTCGGCAGCGCGTCAGTCTCATAATCACTCAAATGGAGAAATCTGGAGGTCGTGAGTTCGATCCTCCCTCGGGCCATTTCGATTTGAAGTACATTCAACATCTAATTCCCAATAGAATTTACTTGATTATAATCTTTTTACAAAACATTTCTTTTCTCCATTCTCCGAAGTATCCATCATTAGTTCATTTTTTTTAAGTTCTACCTCTCGGAATAATGGAAAGAAAAATAATGCAAGATTTACCAAGATTAATTCGTAGCAACGGAAGCGCAGTCGGCAGCGCGCCAATCTCATAATCCCTCAAATGTAGTAATCAGGAGGTCGTGAGTTCGATCTTCACTCGGGGCATTTCGTTTTGAAGTACATTCAACACCTAATTCCCAATAGAATTTACTTGATAAGAATCTTATTACAAAACATTTCTTTTCTCCATTCGCCGAAGTATCCATCATTAGTTCATTTTTCTTAACTTCTACCTCTCGGAATAATGGAAAGAAAAATAATGCAAGATTTACCAAGATCAATTCGTAGCCTCGGTAGCGCAGTCGGCAGCGCGTCAATCTCATAATCACTCAAATGGAGTAATCTGGAGGTCGTGAGTTCGACCTCACTCGGTGCATTTCGATTTGAAGTATATTCAACATCTAATTCCCGATAGAATTTACTTGATAATAATCTTTTTACAAAACATTTCTTTTCTCCATTCGCCGAAGTATCCATCATTAGTTCATTTTCTTTAAGTTGTACCTCTCGGAATAATGGAAATAAAAATAATGCAAGATTTACCAAGATCAATTCGTAGCCTCGGAAGCGCAGTCGGCAGCGCGCCAATCTCATAATCCCTCAAATGTAGTAATCTGGAGGTCGTGAGTTCGATCCTCACTCGGGGCATTTCGTTTTGAAGTACATTCAACACCTAATTCCCAACAGAATTTACTTGATAAGAATCTTATTACAAAACTTTTCTTTTCTCCATTCGCCGAAGTATCCATCATTAGTTCATTTTTTTAAGTTCTACCTCTCGGAATAATAGAAAGAAAAGTAATGAAAGATTTACCAAGATCAATTCGTAGCCTCGGTAGCGCAGTCGGCAGCGCGTCAGTCTCATAATCACTCAAATGGAGTAATCTGGAGGTCGTGAGTTCGATCCTCACTCGGGGCATTTCGTTTTGAAGTACATTAAACATCTAATTCCCAATAGAATTTACTTGATAATAAACTTTTTACAAAACATTTCTTTTATCCATTCGCCGAGGTATCCATCATTAGTTCATTTTCCTTAACTTCTACCTCTCGGAATAATGGAAATAAAAATAATGCAAGATTTACGAAGATCAATTCGTAGCCTCGGTATCGCAGTCGGCAGCGCGTCAGTCTCATAATCACTCAAATGGAGTAATCTGGAGGTCGTGAGTTCGGTCCTCCCTTGGGGCATTTCGTTTTGAAGTACATTCAACACCTAATTCCCAATAGAATTTACTTGATAAGAATCTTATTACAAAACTTTTCTTTTCTCCATTCGCCGAAGTATCCATCATTAGTTCATTTTCTTTAAGTTCTACCTCTCGGAATAATAGAAATAAAAATAATGCAAGATTTACCAAGATGAATTCGTAGCCTCGGTAGCGCAGTCGGCAGCGCGTCAGTCTCATAATCACTCAAATGGAGTAATCTGGAGGTCGTGAGTACGATCCTCACTCGGGGCATTTCGTTTTGAAGTACCTTCAACACCTAATTCCCAATAGAATTTACTTGATAAGAATCTTATTACAAAACTTTTATTTTCTCCATTCTCCGAAGTATCCATCATTAGTTCATTTTTTTTAAGTTCTACCTCTCGGAATAATGGAAAGAAAAATAATGCAAGATTTACCAAGATTAATTCGTAGCCTCGGTAGCGCAGTCGGTAGCGCGTCAGTGTCATAATCCCTCAAATGAAGTAATCTGGATGTCGTGAGTTCGATCCTCACTCGGGGCATTTCGTATTGAAGTACATTCAACATCTAATTCCCAATAGAATTTACTTGATAAGGATCTTATTACAAAACTTTTCTTTTCTCCATTCGCCGAAGTATCCATCATTAGTTCATTTTCCTTAACATCTACCTCTCGGAATAATGGAAATAAAAATAATGCAAGATTTACCAAGATCAATTCGTAGCCTCGGTAGCGCAGTCGGCAGCGCGTCAGTCTCATAATCACTCAAATGGAGAAATCTGGAGGTCGTGAGTTCGATCCTCACTCGGGGCATTTCGTATTGAAGTACATTCAACATCTAATTCCCAATAGAATTTACTTGATAAGAATCTTATTACAAAACTTTTCTTTTCTCCATTCTCCGAAGTATCCATCATTAGTTCATTTTTTTAAGTTCTACCTCTCGGAATAATAGAAAGAAAAGTAATGCAAGATTTACCAAGATCAATTCGTAGCCTCGGTAGCGCAGTCGGCAGCGCGTCAGTCTCATAATCACTCAAATGGAGTAATCTGGAGGTCGTGAGTTCGATCCTCACTCGGGGCATTTCGTTTTGAAGTACATTAAACATCTAATTCCCGATAGAATTTACTTGATAATAATCTTTTTACAATACATTTCTTTTATCCATTCGCCGAAGTATCCATCATTAGTTCATTTTCTTTAAGTTCTACCTCTCGGAATAATAGAAAGAAAAATAATGCAAGATTTACCAAGATTAATTCGTAGCCTCGGTAGCGCAGTCGGTAGCGCGTCAGTGTCATAATCCCTCAAATGAAGTAATCTGGATGTCGTGAGTTCGATCCTCACTCGGGGCATTTCGTATTGAAGTACATTCAACATCTAATTCCCAATAGAATTTACTTGATAAGAATCTTATTACAAAACTTTTCTTTTCTCCATTCGCCGAAATATCCATCATTAGTTCATTTTCCTTAACATCTACCTCTCGGAATAATGGAAATAAAAATAATGCAAGATTTACCAAGATCAATTCGTAGCCTCGGTAGCGCAGTCGGCAGCGCGTCAGTCTCATAATCACTCAAATGGAGTAATCTGGAGGTCGTGAGTTCGATCCTCACTCGGGGCATTTCGTTTTGAAGTACATTCAACATCTAATTCCCAATAGAATTTACTTGATAATAATCTTTTTACAAAACATTTCTTTTCTCCATTCTCCGAAGTATCCATCATTAGTTCATTTTTTTTAAGTTCTACCTCTCGGAATAATGGAAAGAAAAATAATGCAAGATTTACCAAGATTAATTCGTAGCCTCGGTAGCGCAGTCGGTAGCGCGTCAGTGTCATAATCCCTCAAATGAAGTAATCTGGATGTCGTGAGTTCGATCCTCACTCGGGGCATTTCGTATTGAAGTACATTCAACATCTAATTCCCAATAGAATTTACTTGATAAGAATCTTATTACAAAACTTTTCTTTTCTCCATTAGCCGAAGTATCCATCATTAGTTCATTTTCCTTAACTTCTACCTCTCGGAATAATGGAAATAAAAATAATGCAAGATTTACCAATATCAATTCGTAGCCTCGGTAGCGCAGTCGGCAGCGCGTCAGTCTCATAATCACTCAAATGGAGTAATCTGGAGGTCGTGAGCTCGATCCTCACTCGGGGCAGTTCGTTTTGAAGTACGTTCAACATCTAATTCCCAATAGAATTTACTTGATAATAATCTTTTTACAAAATGTTTCTTTTCACCTTTCGCCGAAGTATCCATCATTAGTTCATTTTCCTTAACTTCTACCTCTCGGAATAATGGAAATAAAAATAATGCAAGATTTACCAAGATCAATTCACAGCCTCGGTATCGCAGTCGGCAGCGCGTCAGTCTCATAATCACTCAAATGGAGTAATCTGGAGGTCGTGAGTTCGATCCTTACTCGGGGCATTTCGTTTTGAAGTACATTCAACACCTAATTCCCAATAGAATTTACTTGATAAGAATCTTATTACAAAACTTTTCTTTTCTCCATTCTCCGAAGTATCCATCATTAGTTCATTTTTTTAAGTTCTACCTCTCGGAATAATAGAAAGAAAAGTAATGCAAGATTTACCAAGATCAATTCGTAGCCTCGGTAGCGCAGTCGGCAGCGCGTCAGTCTCATAATCACTCAAATGGAGTAATCTGGAGGTCGTGAGTTCGATCCTCACTCGGGGCATTTCGTTTTGAAGTACATTAAACATCTAATTCCCAATAGAATTTACTTGATAATAATCTTTTTACAAAACATTTCTTTTATCCATTCGCCGAAGTATCCATCATTAGTTCATTTTCCTTAACTTTTACCTCTCGGAATAATGGAAATAAAAATAATGCAAGATTTACCAAGATCAATTCGTAGCCTCGGTATCGCAGTCGGCAGCGCGTCAGTCTCATAATCACTCAAATGGAGTAATCTAGAGGTCGTGAGTTCGGTCCTCACTTGGGGCATTTCATTTTGAAGTACATTCAACACCTAATTCCCAATAGAATTTACTTGATAAGAATCTTTTTACAAAACATTTCTTTTCTCCATTCGCCGAAGAATCCATCATTAGTTCATTTTCCTTAACATCTACCTCTCGGAATAATGGAAATAAAAATAATGAAAGATTTACCAATATCAATTCGTAGCCTCGGTATCGCAGTCGGCAGCGCGTCAGTCTCATAATCACTCAAATGGAGTAATCTGGAGGTCGTGAGTTCGATCCTAACTCGAGGCATTTCGTTTTGAAGTACATTCAACATCTAATTCCCAATAGAATTTACTTGATAATAATCTTTTTACAAAACATTTCTTTTCTCCATTCTCCGAAGTATCCATCATTAGTTCATTTTTTTTAAGTTCTACCTCTCGGAATAATGGAAAGAAAAATAATGCAAGATTTACCAAGATTAATTCGTAACCTCGGTAGCGCAGTCGGTAGCGCGTCAGTGTCATAATCCCTCAAATGAAGTAATCTGGATGTCGTGAGTTCGATCCTCACTCGGGGCATTTCGTATTGAAGTACATTCAACATCTAATTCCCAATAGAATTTACTTGATAATAATCTTTTTACAAAACATTTCTTTTCTCCATTCTCCGAAGTATCCATCATTAGTTCATTTTTTTTAAGTTCTACCTCTCGGAATAATTGAAATAAAAATAATGCAAGATTTACCAAGATCAATTCGTAGCCACGGCAGCGCGTCAGTGTCATAATCCCTCAAATGTAGTAATCTGGAGGTCGTGAGTTCGATCCTCACTCGGGGCATTTCGTTTTGAAGTACATTCAACACCTAATTCCCAATAGAATTTACTTGATAAGAATCATATTACAAAACTTTACTTTTCTCCATTCGCCGTAGTATCCATCATTAGTTTATTTTCCTTATGTTCTACCTCTCGGAATAATGGAAAGAAAAATAATGTAAGATTTACCAAGATCAATTCGTAGCCTCGGTAGCGCAGTCGGCAGCGCGTCAGCCTCATAATCTCTCAAATGGAGTAATCTGGAGGTCGTGAGTTCGATCCTCACTCGGGGCATTTCGTTTTGAAGTACATTCAACATCTAATTCCCAATAGATTTTACTTGATAAGAATCATATTATAAAACTTTACTTTTCTCCATTCGCCGTAGTATCCATCATTAGTTTATTTTCCTTATGTTCTACCTCTCGGAATAATGGAAAGAAAAATAATGCAAGATTTACCAAGATCAATTCGTAGCCTCGGTAGCGCAGTCGCCAGCGCGTCAGTCTCATAATCTCTCAAATGAGTAATCTGGAGGTCGTGAGTTCGATCCTCACTCGGGGCATTTCGTATTGAAGTACATTCAACATCTAATTCCCAATAGAATTTACTTGATAAGGATCTTATTACAAAACTTTTCTTTTCTCCATTCGCCGAAGTATCCATCATTAGTTCATTTTCCTTAACATCTACCTCTCGGAATAATGGAAATAAAAATAATGCAAGATTTACCAAGATCAATTCGTAGCCTCGGTAGCGCAGTCGGCAGCGCGTCAGTCTCATAATCACTCAAATGGAGAAATCTGGAGGTCGTGAGTTCGATCCTCACTCGGGGCATTTCGTTTTGAAGTACATTCAACATCTAATTCCCAATAGAATTTACTTGATAAGAATCTTATTACAAAACTTTTCTTTTCTCCATTCGCCGAAGTATCCATCATTAGTTCATTTTTTTAAGTTCTACCTCTCGGAATAATAGAAAGAAAAGTAATGCAAGATTTACCAAGATCAATTCGTAGCCTCGGTAGCGCAGTCGGCAGCGCGTCAGTCTCATAATCACTCAAATGGAGTAATCTGGAGGTCGTGAGTTCGATCCTCACTCGGGGCATTTCGTTTTGAAGTACATTAAACATCTAATTCCCGATAGAATTTACTTGATAATAATCTTTTTACAATACATTTCTTTTATCCATTCGCCGAAGTATCCATCATTAGTTCATTTTCTTTAAGTTCTACCTCTCGGAATAATAGAAAGAAAAATAATGCAAGATTTACCAAGATCAATTCGTAGCCTCGGTAGCGCAGTCGGTAGCGCGTCAGTGTCATAATCCCTCAAATGAAGTAATCTGGATGTCGTGAGTTCGATCCTCACTCGGGGCATTTCGTATTGAAGTACATTCAACATCTAATTCCCAATAGAATTTACTTGATAAGAATCTTATTACAAAACTTTTCTTTTCTCCATTCGCCGAAATATCCATCATTAGTTCATTTTCCTTAACATCTACCTCTCGGAATAATGGAAATAAAAATAATGCAAGATTTACCAAGATCAATTCGTAGCCTCGGTAGCGCAGTCGGCAGCGCGTCAGTCTCATAATCACTCAAATGGAGTAATCTGGAGGTCGTGAGTTCGATCCTCACTCGGGGCATTTCGTTTTGAAGTACATTCAACATCTAATTCCCAATAGAATTTACTTGATAATAATCTTTTTACAAAACATTTCTTTTCTCCATTCTCCGAAGTATCCATCATTAGTTCATTTTTTTTAAGTTCTACCTCTCGGAATAATGGAAAGAAAAATAATGCAAGATTTACCAAGATTAATTCGTAGCCTCGGTAGCGCAGTCGGTAGCGCGTCAGTGTCATAATCCCTCAAATGAAGTAATCTGGATGTCGTGAGTTCGATCCTCACTCGGGGCATTTCGTATTGAAGTACATTCAACATCTAATTCCCAATAGAATTTACTTGATAAGAATCTTATTACAAAACTTTTCTTTTCTCCATTCTCCGAAGTATCCATCATTAGTTCATTTTTTTAAGTTCTACCTCTCGGAATAATAGAAAGAAAAGTAATGCAAGATTTACCAAAATCAATTCGTAGCCTCGGTAGCGCAGTCGGCAGCGCGTCAGTCTCATAATCACTCAAATGGAGTAATCTGGAGGTCGTGAGTTCGATCCTCACTCGGGGCATTTCGTTTTGAAGTACATTAAACATCTAATTCCCAATAGAATTTACTTGATAATAATCTTTTTACAAAACATTTCTTTTATCCATTCGCCGAAGTATCCATCATTAGTTCATTTTCCTTAACTTTTACCTCTCGGAATAATGGAAATAAAAATAATGCAAGATTTACCAAGATCAATTCGTAGCCTCGGTATCGCAGTCGGCAGCGCGTCAGTCTCATAATCACTCAAATGGAGTAATCTAGAGGTCGTGAGTTCGGTCCTCACTTGGGGCATTTCATTTTGAAGTACATTCAACACCTAATTCCCAATAGAATTTACTTGATAAGAATCTTTTTACAAAACATTTCTTTTCTCCATTCGCCGAAGAATCCATCATTAGTTCATTTTCCTTAACTTCTACCTCTCGGAATAATGGAAATAAAAATAATGAAAGATTTACCAATATCAATTCGTAGCCTCGGTATCGCAGTCGGCAGCGCGTCAGTCTCATAATCACTCAAATGGAGTAATCTGGAGGTCGTGAGTTCGATCCTAACTCGAGGCATTTCGTTTTGAAGTACATTCAACATCTAATTCCCAATAGAATTTACTTGATAATAATCTTTTTACAAAACATTTCTTTTCTCCATTCTCCGAAGTATCCATCATTAGTTCATTTTTTTTAAGTTCTACCTCTCGGAATAATGGAAAGAAAAATAATGCAAGATTTACCAAGATTAATTCGTAACCTCGGTAGCGCAGTCGGTAGCGCGTCAGTGTCATAATCCCTCAAATGAAGTAATCTGGATGTCGTGAGTTCGATCCTCACTCGGGGCATTTCGTATTGAAGTACATTCAACATCTAATTCCCAATAGAATTTACTTGATAATAATCTTTTTACAAAACATTTCTTTTCTCCATTCTCCGAAGTATCCATCATTAGTTCATTTTTTTTAAGTTCTACCTCTCGGAATAATTGAAATAAAAATAATGCAAGATTTACCAAGATCAATTCGTAGCCACGGCAGCGCGTCAGTGTCATAATCCCTCAAATGTAGTAATCTGGAGGTCGTGAGTTCGATCCTCACTCGGGGCATTTCGTTTTGAAGTACATTCAACACCTAATTCCCAATAGAATTTACTTGATAAGAATCATATTACAAAACTTTACTTTTCTCCATTCGCCGTAGTATCCATCATTAGTTTATTTTCCTTATGTTCTACCTCTCGGAATAATGGAAAGAAAAATAATGTAAGATTTACCAAGATCAATTCGTAGCCTCGGTAGCGCAGTCGGCAGCGCGTCAGCCTCATAATCTCTCAAATGGAGTAATCTGGAGGTCGTGAGTTCGATCCTCACTCGGGGCATTTCGTTTTGAAGTACATTCAACATCTAATTCCCAATAGATTTTACTTGATAAGAATCATATTATAAAACTTTACTTTTCTCCATTCGCCGTAGTATCCATCATTAGTTTATTTTCCTTATGTTCTACCTCTCGGAATAATGGAAAGAAAAATAATGCAAGATTTACCAAGATCAATTCGTAGCCTCGGTAGCGCAGTCGCCAGCGCGTCAGTCTCATAATCTCTCAAATGAGTAATCTGGAGGTCGTGAGTTCGATCCTCACTCGGGGCATTTCGTTTTGAAGTACGTTCAACATCTAATTCCCAATAGATTTTACTTGATAAGAATCATATTACAAAAAACTTTACTTTTCTCCATTCGCCGTAGTATCCATCATTAGTTTATTTTCCGTATGTTCTACCTCTCGGAATAATGGAAAGAAAAATAATGCAAGATTTACCAAGATCAATTCGTAGTCTCGGTAGCGCAGTCGGCAGCGCGTCAGTCTCATAATCTCTCAAATGGAGTAATCTGGAGGTCTTGAGTTCGATCCTCACTCGGGGGATTTCGTTTTGAAGTACATTCAACATCTAATTCCCAATAGAATTTACTTGATAATAATCTTTTTACAAAACATTTCTTTTCTCCATTCGCCGAAGAATCCATCATTAGTTCATTTTCCTTAACTTCTACCTCTCGGAATAATGGAAATAAAAATAATGAAAGATTTACCAATATCAATTCGTAGCCTCGGAAGCGCAGTCGGCAGCGCGTCAGTCTCATAATCACTCAAATGGAGTAATCTGGAGGTCGTGAGCTCGATCCTCACTCGGGGCAGTTCGTTTTGAAGTACGTTCAACATCTAATTCCCAATAGAATTTACTTGATAATAATCTTTTTACAAAATGTTTCTTTTCACCTTTCGCCGAAGTATCCATCATTAGTTCATTTTCCTTAACTTCTACCTCTCGGAATAATGGAAATAAAAATAATGCAAGATTTACCAAGATCAATTCATAGCCTCGGTATCGCAGTCGGCAGCGCGTCAGTCTCATAATCACTCAAATGGAGTAATCTGGAGGTCGTGAGTTCGGTCCTCACTTGGGGCATTTCGTTTTGAAGTACATTAAACATCTAATTCCCAATAGAATTTACTTGATAATAATCTTTTTACAAAACATTTCTTTTATCCATTCGCCGAAGTATCCATCATTAGTTCATTTTCCTTAACTTCTACCTCTCGGAATAATGGAAAGAAAAATAATGCAAGATTTACCAAGATTAATTCGTAGCCTCGGTAGCGCAGTCGGTAGCGCGTCAGTGTCATAATCCCTCAAATGAAGTAATCTGGATGTCGTGAGTTCGATCCTCACTCGGGGCATTTCGTATTGAAGTACATTCAACATCTAATTCCCAATAGAATTTACTTGATAAGAATCTTATTACAAAACTTTTCTTTTCTCCATTCGCCGAAGTATCCATCATTAGTTCATTTTCCTTAACTTCTACCTCTCGGAATAATGGAAATAAAAATAATGCAAGATGTACCAAGATTAATTCGTAGCCTCGGAAGCGCAGTCGGCAGCGCGTCAGTCTCATAATCACTCAAATGGAGTAATCTGGAGGTCGTGAGTTCGATCCTCACTCGGGGCATTTCGTTTTGAAGTACATTCAACATCTAATTCCCAATAGAATTTACTTGATAATAATCTTTTTACAAAACATTTCTTTTCTCCATTCTCCGAAGTATCCATCATTAGTTCATTTTTTTTAAGTTCTACCTCTCGGAATAATTGAAATAAAAATAATGCAAGATTTACCAAGATCAATTCGTAGCCACGGCAGCGCGTCAGTGTCATAATCCCTCAAATGTAGTAATCTGGAGGTCGTGAGTTCGATCCTCACTCGGGGCATTTCGTTTTGAAGTACATTCAACACCTAATTCCCAATAGAATTTACTTGATAAGAATCATATTACAAAACTTTACTTTTCTCCATTCGCCGTAGTATCCATCATTAGTTTATTTTCCTTATGTTCTACCTCTCGGAATAATGGAAAGAAAAATAATGCAAGATTTACCAAGATCAATTCGTAGCCTCGGTAGCGCAGTCGGCAGCGCGTCAGTCTCATAATCTCTCAAATGGAGTAATCTGGAGGTCGTGAGTTCGATCCTCACTCGGGGCATTTCGTTTTGAAGTACATTCAACATCTAATTCCCAATAGATTTTACTTGATAAGAATCATATTATAAAACTTTACTTTTCTCCATTCGCCGTAGTATCCATCATTAGTTTATTTTCCTTATGTTCTACCTCTCGGAATAATGGAAAGAAAAATAATGCAAGATTTACCAAGATCAATTCGTAGCCTCGGTAGCGCAGTCGCCAGCGCGTCAGTCTCATAATCTCTCAAATGAGTAATCTGGAGGTCGTGAGTTCGATCCTCACTCGGGGCATTTCGTTTTGAAGTACGTTCAACATCTAATTCCCAATAGATTTTACTTGATAAGAATCATATTACAAAAAACTTTACTTTTCTCCATTCGCCGTAGTATCCATCATTAGTTTATTTTCCGTATGTTCTACCTCTCGGAATAATGGAAAGAAAAATAATGCAAGATTTACCAAGATCAATTCGTACTCTCGGTAGCGCAGTCGGCAGCGCTTCAGTCTCATAATCTCTCAAATGGAGTAATCTGGAGGTCTTGAGTTCGATCCTCACTCGGGGGATTTCGTTTTGAAGTACATTCAACATCTAATTCCCAATAGAATTTACTTGATAATAATCTTTTTACAAAACATTTCTTTTCTCCATTCGCCGAAGAATCCATCATTAGTTCATTTTCCTTAACTTCTACCTCTCGGAATAATGGAAATAAAAATAATGAAAGATTTACCAATATCAATTCGTAGCCTCGGTAGCGCAGTCGGCAGCGCGTCAGTCTCATAATCACTCAAATGGAGTAATCTGGAGGTCGTGAGCTCGATCCTCACTCGGGGCAGTTCGTTTTGAAGAACGTTCAACATCTAATTCCCAATAGAATTTACTTGATAATAATCTTTTTACAAAACATTTCTTTTATCCATTCGCCGAAGTATCCATCATTAGTTCATTTTCCTTAACTTCTACCTCTCGGAATAATGGAAATAAAAATAATGCAAGATTTACCAAGATCAATTCGTAGCCTCGGTATCGCAGTCGGCAGCGCGTCAGTCTCATAATCACTCAAATGGAGTAATCTGGAGGTCGTGAGTACGATCCTCACTCGGGGCATTTCGTTTTGAAGTACCTTCAACACCTAATTCCCAATAGAATTTACTTGATAAGAATCTTATTACAAAACTTTTATTTTCTCCATTCTCCGAAGTATCCATCATTAGTTCATTTTTTTTAAGTTCTACCTCTCGGAATAATGGAAAGAAAAATAATGCAAGATTTACCAAGATTAATTCGTAGCCTCGGTAGCGCAGTCGGTAGCGCGTCAGTGTCATAATCCCTCGAATGAAGTAATCTGGATGTCGTGAGTTCGATCCTCACTCGGGGCATTTCTTATTGAAGTACATTCAACATCTAATTCCCAATAGAATTTACTTGATAAGAATCTTATTACAAAACTTTTCTTTTCTCCATTCGCCGAAGTATCCATCATTAGTTCATTTTCCTTAACATCTACCTCTCGGAATAATGGAAATAAAAATAATGCAAGATTTACCAAGATCAATTCGTAGCCTCGGTAGCGCAGTCGGCAGCGCGTCAGTCTCATAATCACTCAAATGGAGTAATCTGGAGGTCGTGAGTTCGATCCTCACTCGGGGCATTTCGTTTTGAAGTACATTCAACATCTAATTCCCAATAGAATTTACTTGATAATAATCTTTTTACAAAACATTTCTTTTCTCCATTCTCCGAAGTATCCATCATTAGTTCATTTTTTTTAAGTTCTACCTCTCGGAATAATGGAAAGAAAAATAATGCAAGATTTACCAAGATTAATTCGTAGCCACGGAAGCGCAGTCGGCAGCGCGCCAATCTCATAATCCCTCAAATGTAGTAATCTGGAGGTCGTGAGTTCGATCCTCACTCGGGGCATTTCGTTTTGAAGTACATTCAACACCTAATTCCCAATAGAATTTACTTGATAAGAATCTTATTACAAAACTTTTCTTTTCTCCATTCGCCGAAGTATCCATCATTAGTTCATTTTCCTTAACTTCTACCTCTCGGAATAATGGAAAGAAAAATAATGCAAGATTTACCAAGATCAATTCGTAGCCTCGGTAGCGCAGTCGCCAGCGCGTCAGTCTCATAATCTCTCAAATGAGTAATCTGGAGGTCGTGAGTTCGATCCTCACTCGGGGCATTTCGTTTTGAAGTACGTTCAACATCTAATTCCCAATAGATTTTACTTGATAAGAATCATATTACAAAAAACTTTACTTTTCTCCATTCGCCGTAGTATCCATCATTAGTTTATTTTCCTTATGTTCTACCTCTCGGAATAATGGAAAGAAAAATAATGCAAGATTTACCAAGATCAATTCGTACTCTCGGTAGCGCAGTCGGCAGCGCTTCAGTCTCATAATCTCTCAAATGGAGTAATCTGGAGGTCTTGAGTTCGATCCTCACTCGGGGGATTTCGTTTTGAAGTACATTCAACATCTAATTCCCAATAGAATTTACTTGATAATAATCTTTTTACAAAACATTTCTTTTCTCCATTCGCCGAAGAATCCATCATTAGTTCATTTTCCTTAACTTCTACCTCTCGGAATAATGGAAATAAAAATAATGAAAGATTTACCAATATCAATTCGTAGCCTCGGTAGCGCAGTCGGCAGCGCGTCAGTCTCATAATCACTCAAATGGAGTAATCTGGAGGTCGTGAGCTCGATCCTCACTCGGGGCAGTTCGTTTTGAAGAACGTTCAACATCTAATTCCCAATAGAATTTACTTGATAATAATCTTTTTACAAAACATTTCTTTTATCCATTCGCCGAAGTATCCATCATTAGTTCATTTTCCTTAACTTCTACCTCTCGGAATAATGGAAATAAAAATAATGCAAGATTTACCAAGATCAATTCGTAGCCTCGGTATCGCAGTCGGCAGCGCGTCAGTCTCATAATCACTCAAATGGAGTAATCTGGAGGTCGTGAGTTCGGTCCTCACTTGGGGCATTTCGTTTTGAAGTACATTCAACACCTAATTCCCAATAGAATTTACTTGATAAGAATCTTATTACAAAACTTTTCTTTTCTCCATTCGCCGAAGTATCCATCATTAGTTCATTTTCTTTAAGTTCTACCTCTCGGAATAATAGAAAGAAAAATAATGCAAGATTTACCAAGATCAATTCGTAGCTTCGATAGCGCAGTCGGCAGCGCGTCAGTCTCATAATCACTCAAATGGAGTAATCTGGAGGTCGTGAGTACGATCCTCACTCGGGGCATTTCGTTTTGAAGTACCTTCAACACCTAATTCCCAATAGAATTTACTTGATAAGAATCTTATTACAAAACTTTTATTTTCTCCATTCTCCGAAGTATCCATCATTAGTTCATTTTTTTTAAGTTCTACCTCTCGGAATAATGGAAAGAAAAATAATGCAAGATTTACCAAGATTAATTCGTAGCCTCGGTAGCGCAGTCGGTAGCGCGTCAGTGTCATAATCCCTCGAATGAAGTAATCTGGATGTCGTGAGTTCGATCCTCACTCGGGGCATTTCTTATTGAAGTACATTCAACATCTAATTCCCAATAGAATTTACTTGATAAGAATCTTATTACAAAACTTTTCTTTTCTCCATTCGCCGAAGTATCCATCATTAGTTCATTTTCCTTAACATCTACCTCTCGGAATAATGGAAAGAAAAATAATGCAAGATTTACCAAGATTAATTCGTAGCCACGGAAGCGCAGTCGGCAGCGCGCCAATCTCATAATCCCTCAAATGTAGTAATCTGGAGGTCGTGAGTTCGATCCTCACTCGGGGCATTTCGTTTTGAAGTACATTCAACACCTAATTCCCAATAGAATTTACTTGATAAGAATCTTATTACAAAACTTTTCTTTTCTCCATTCGCCGAAGTATCCATCATTAGTTCATTTTCCTTAACTTCTACCTCTCGGAATAATGGAAAGAAAAATAATGCAAGATTTACCAAGATCAATTCGTAGCCTCGGTAGCGCAGTCGGCAGCGCGTCAATCTCATAATCACTCAAATGGAGTAATCTGGAGGTCGTGAGTTCGATCCTCACTCGGTGCATTTCGATTTGAAGTACATTCAACATCTAATTCCCGATAGAATTTACTTGATAATATTCTTTTTACAAAACATTTCTTTTCTCCATTCGCCGAAGTATCCATCATTAGTTCATTTTCTTTAAGTTGTACCTCTCGGAATAATGGAAATAAAAATAATGCAAGATTTACCAAGATCAATTCGTAGCCTCGGAAGCGCAGTCGGCAGCGCGCCAATCTCATAATCCCTCAAATGTAGTTATCTGGAGGTCGTGAGTTCGATCCTCACTCGGGGCATTTCGTTTTGAAGTACATTCAACACCTAATTCCCAACAGAATTTACTTGATAAGAATCTTATTACAAAACTTTTCTTTTCTCCATTCGCCGAAGTATCCATCATTAGTTCATTTTCCTTAACTTCTACCTCTCGGAATAATGGAAAGAAAAATAATGCAAGATTTACCAAGATCAATTCGTAGCCTCGGTAGCGCAGTCGGCAGCGCGTCAATCTCATAATCACTCAAATGGAGTAATCTGGAGGTCGTGAGTTCGATCCTCACTCGGGGCATTTCGATTTGAAGTACATTCAACATCTAATTCCCGATAGAATTTACTTGATAATAATCTTTTTACAAAATGTTTCTTTTCACCTTTCGCCGAAGTATCCATCATTAGTTCATATTCCTTAACTTCTACCTCTCGGAATAATGGAAATAAAAATAATGCAAGATTTACCAAGATCAATTCGTAGCCTCGGTATCGCAGTCGGCAGCGCGTCAGTCTCATAATCACTCAAATGGAGTAATCTGGAGGTCGTGAGTTCGATCCTAACTCGGGGCATTTCGTTTTGAAGTACATTCAACACCTAATTCCCAATAGAATTTACTTGATAAGAATCTTATTACAAAACTTTTCTTTTCTCCATTCTCCGAAGTATCCATCATTAGTTCATTTTTTTTAAGTTCTACCTCTCGGAATAATAGAAAGAAAAGTAATGCAAGATTTACCAAGATCAATTCGTAGCCTCGGTAGCGCAGTCGGCAGCGCGTCAGTCTCATAATCACTCAAATGGAGTAATCTGGAGGTCGTGAGTTCGATCCTCACTCGGGGCATTTCGTTTTGAAGTACATTAAACATCTAATTCCCAATAGAATTTACTTGATAATAATCTTTTTACAAAACATTTCTTTTATCCATTCGCCGAAGTATCCATCATTAGTTCATTTTTTTTAAGTTCTACCTCTCGGAATAATGGAAATAAAAATAATGCAAGATTTACCAAGATCAATTCGTAGCCTCGGTAGCGCAGTCGGCAGCGCGTCAGTCTCATAATCACTCAAATGGAGTAATCTGGAGGTCGTGAGTTCGATCCTCACTCGGGGCATTTCGTTTTGAAGTACATTAAACATCTAATTCCCAATAGAATTTACTTGATAATAATCTTTTTACAAAACATTTCTTTTCTCCATTCTCCGAAGTATCCATCATTAGTTCATTTTTTTTAAGTTCTACCTCTCGGAATAATGGAAAGAAAAATAATGCAAGATTTACCAAGATTAATTCGTAGCCTCGGAAGCGCAGTCGGCAGCGCGTCAGTCTCATAATCACTCAAATGGAGTATTCTGGAGGTCGTGAGTACGATCCTCACTCGGGGCATTTCGTTTTGAAGTACCTTCAACACCTAATTCCCAATAGAATTTACTTGATAAGAATCTTTTTACAAAACATTTCTTTTCTCCGAAGTATCCATCATTAGTTCATTTTTTTTAAGTTCTACCTCTCGGAATAATGGAAAGAAAAATAATGCAAGATTTACCAAGATTAATTCGTAGCCTCGGTAGCGCAGTCGGTAGCGCGTCAGTGTCATAATCCCTCAAATGAAGTAATCTGGATGTCGTGAGTTCGATCCTCACTCGGGGCATTTCGTATTGAAGTACATTCAACATCTAATTCCCAATAGAATTTACTTGATAAGAATCTTATTACAAAACTTTTCTTTTCTCCATTCGCCGAAGTATCCATCATTAGTTCATTTTCCTTAACATCTACCTCTCGGAATAATGGAAATAAAAATAATGCAAGATTTACCAAGATCAATTCGTAGCCTCGGTAGCGCAGTCGGCAGCGCGTCAGTCTCATAATCACTCAAATGGAGTAATTTGGAGGTCGTGAGTTCGATCCTCACTCGGGGCATTTCGTTTTGAAGTACATTCAACATCTAATTCCCAATAGAATTTACTTGATAATAATCTTTTTACAAAACATTTCTTTTCTCCATTCTCCGAAGTATCCATCATTAGTTCATTTTTTTTAAGTTCTACCTCTCGGAATAATGGAAAGAAAAATAATGCAAGATTTACCAAGATTAATTCGTAGCCTCGGTAGCGCAGTCGGTAGCGCGTCAGTGTCATAATCCCTCAAATGCAGTAATCTGGATGTCGTGAGTTCGATCCTCACTCGGGGCATTTCGTATTGAAGTACATTCAACATCTAATTCCCAATAGGATTTACTTGATAAGAATCTTATTACAAAACTTTTCTTTTCTCCATTCGCCGAAGTATCCATCATTAGTTCATTTTCCTTAACTTCTACCTCTCGGAATAATGGAAATAAAAATAATGCAAGATTTACCAATATCAATTCGTAGCCTCGGTAGCGCAGTCGGCAGCGCGTCAGTCTCATAATCACTCAAATGGAGTAATCTGGAGGTCGTGAGTTCGATCCTCACTCGGGGCATTTCGTTTTGAAGTACATTCAACATCTAATTCCCAATAGAATTTACTTGATAATAATCTTTTTACAAAACATTTCTTTTCTCCATTCTCCGAAGTATCCATCATTAGTTCATTTTTTTTAAGTTCTACCTCTCGGAATAATGGAAATAAAAATAATGCAAGATTTACCAAGATCAATTCGTAGCCTCGGCAGCGCGTCAGTGTCATAATCCCTCAAATGTAGTAATCTGGAGGTCGTGAGTTCGATCCTCACTCGGGGCATTTCGTTTTGAAGTACATTCAACACCTAATTCCCAATAGAATTTATTTGATAAGAATCTTATTACAAAACTTTTCTTTTCTCCATTCGCCGAAGTATCCATCATTAGTTCATTTTCCTAAATTCTACCTCTCGGAATAATGGAAATAAAAATAATGCAAGATTTACCAAGATCAATTCGTAGCCTCGGTAGCGCAGTCGGCAGCGCGTCAGTCTCATAATCTCTCAAATGGAGTAATCTGGAGGTCGTGAGTTCGATCCTCACTCGGGGCATTTCGTTTTGAAGTACATTCAACATCTAATTCCCAATAGATTTTACTTGATAAGAATCATATTATAAAACTTTACTTTTCTCCATTCGCCGTAGTATCCATCATTAGTTTATTTTCCTTATGTTCTACCTCTCGGAATAATGGAAAGAAAAATAATGCAAGATTTACCAAGATCAATTCGTAGCCTCGGTAGCGCAGTCGCCAGCGCGTCAGTCTCATAATCTCTCAAATGAGTAATCTGGAGGTCGTGAGTTCGATCCTCACTCGGGGCATTTCGTTTTGAAGTACGTTCAACATCTAATTCCCAATAGAATTTACTTGATAAGAATCATATTACAAAAAACTTTACTTTTCTCCATTCGCCGTAGTATCCATCATTAGTTTATTTTCCGTATGTTCTACCTCTCGGAATAATGGAAAGAAAAATAATGCAAGATTTACCAAGATCAATTCGTAGTCTCGGTAGCGCAGTCGGCAGCGCGTCAGTCTCATAATCTCTCAAATGGAGTAATCTTGAGTTCGATCCTCACTCGGGGGATTTCGTTTTGAAGTACATTCAACATCTAATTCCCAATAGAATTTACTTGATAATAATCTTTTTACAAAACATTTCTTTTCTCCATTCGCCGAAGAATCCATCATTAGTTCATTTTCCTTAACTTCTACCTCTCGGAATAATGGAAATAAAAATAATGAAAGATTTACCAATATCAATTCGTAGCCTCGGTAGCGCAGTCGGCAGCGCGTCAGTCTCATAATCACTCAAATGGAGTAATCTGGAGGTCGTGAGCTCGATCCTCACTCGGGGCAGTTCGTTTTGAAGTACGTTCAACATCTAATTCCCAATAGAATTTACTTGATAATAATCTTTTTACAAAATGTTTCTTTTCACCTTTCGCCGAAGTATCCATCATTAGTTCATTTTCCTTAACTTCTACCTCTCGGAATAATGGAAAGAAAAATAATGCAAGATTTACCAAGATCAATTCATAGCCTCGGTATCGCAGTCGGCAGCGCGTCAGTCTCATAATCACTCAAATGGAGTAATCTGGAGGTCGTGAGTTCGATCCTAACTCGGGGCATTTCGTTTTGAAGTACATTCAACACCTAATTCCCAATAGAATTTACTTGATAAGAATCTTATTACAAAACTTTTCTTTTCTCCATTCTCCGAAGTATCCATCATTAGTTCATTTTTTTAAGTTCTACCTCTCGGAATAATAGAAAGAAAAGTAATGCAAGATTTACCAAGATCAATTCGTAGCCTCGGTAGCGCAGTCGGCAGCGCGTCAGTCTCATAATCACTCAAATGGAGTAATCTGGAGGTCGTGAGTTCGATCCTCACTCGGGGCGTTTCGTTTTGAAGTACATTAAACATCTAATTCCCAATAGAATTTACTTGATAATAATCTTTTTACAAAACATTTCTTTTATCCATTCGCCGAAGTATCCATCATTAGTTCATTTTCCTTAACTTCTACCTCTCGGAATAATGGAAATAAAAATAATGCAAGATTTACCAAGATCAATTCGTAGCCTCGGTATCGCAGTCGGCAGCGCGTCAGTCTCATAATCACTCAAATGGAGTAATCAAGAGGACGTGAGTTCGGTCCTCACTTGGGGCATTTCATTTTGAAGTACATTCAACACCTAATTCCCAATAGAATTTACTTGATAAGAATCTTTTTACAAAACATTTCTTTTCTCCATTCGCCGAAGAATCCATCATTAGTTCATTTTCCTTAACTTCTACCTCTCGGAATAATGGAAATAAAAATAATGAAAGATTTACCAATATCAATTCGTAGCCTCGGTAGCGCAGTCGGCAGCGCGTCAGTCTCATAATCACTCAAATGGAGTAATCTGGAGGTCGTGAGCTCGATCCTCACTCGGGGCAGTTCGTTTTGAAGTACGTTCAACATCTAATTCCCAATAGAATTTACTTGATAATAATCTTTTTACAAAATGTTTCTTTTCACCTTTCGCCGAAGTATCCATCATTAGTTCATTTTCCTTAACTTCTACCTCTCGGAATAATGGAAATAAAAATAATGCAAGATTTACCAAGATCAATTCATAGCCTCGGTATCGCAGTCGGCAACGCGTCAGTCTCATAATCACTCAAATGGAGTAATCTGGAGGTCGTGAGTTCGATCCTAACTCGGGGCATTTCGTTTTGAAGTACATTCAACATCTAATTCCCAATAGAATTTACTTGATAATAATCTTTTTACAAAACATTTCTTTTCTCCATTCTCCGAAGTATCCATCATTAGTTCATTTTTTTTTAAGTTCTACCTCTCGGAATAATGGAAAGAAAAATAATGCAAGATTTACCAAGATTAATTCGTAGCCACGGAAGCGCAGTCGGCAGCGCGCCAATCTCATAATCCCTCAAATGTAGTAATCTGGAGGTCGTGAGTTCGATCCTCACTCGGGGCATTTCGTTTTGAAGTACATTCAACACCTAATTCCCAATAGAATTTACTTGATAAGAATCTTATTACAAAACTTTTCTTTTCTCCATTCGCCGAAGTATCCATCATTAGTTCATTTTCCTTAACTTCTACCTCTCGGAATAATGGAAAGAAAAATAATGCAAGATTTACCAAGATCAATTCGTAGCCTCGGTAGCGCAGTCGGCAGCGCGTCAATCTCATAATCACTCAAATGGAGTAATCTGGAGGTCGTGAGTTCGATCCTAACTCGGGGCATTTCGTTTTGAAGTACATTCAACATCTAATTCCCGATAGAATTTACTTGATAATAATCTTTCTACAAAATGTTTCTTTTCACCTTTCGCCGAAGTATCCATCATTAGTTCATTTTCCTTAACTTCTACCTCTCGGAATAATGGAAATAAAAATAATGCAAGATTTACCAAGATCAATTCGTAGCCTCGGTATCGCAGTCGGCAGCGCGTCAGTCTCATAATCACTCAAATGGAGTAATCTGGAGGTCGTGAGTTCGATCCTAACTCGGGGCATTTCGTTTTGAAGTACATTCAACACCTAATTCCCAATAGAATTTACTTGATAAGAATCTTATTACAAAACTTTTCTTTTCTCCATTCTCCGAAGTATCCATCATTAGTTCATTTTTTTTAAGTTCTACCTCTCGGAATAATAGAAAGAAAAGTAATGCAAGATTTACCAAGATCAATTCGTAGCCTCGGTAGCGCAGTCGGCAGCGCGTCAGTCTCATAATCACTCAAATGGAGTAATCTGGAGGTCGTGAGTTCGATCCTCACTCGGGGCATTTCGTTTTGAAGTACATTAAACATCTAATTCCCAATAGAATTTACTTGATAATAATCTTTTTACAAAACATTTCTTTTATCCATTCGCCGAAGTATCCATCATTAGTTCATTTTTTTTAAGTTCTACCTCTCGGAATAATGGAAATAAAAATAATGCAAGATTTACCAAGATCAATTCGTAGCCTCGGTAGCGCAGTCGGCAGCGCGTCAGTCTCATAATCACTCAAATGGAGTAATCTGGAGGTCGTGAGTTCGATCCTCACTCGGGGCATTTCGTTTTGAAGTACATTAAACATCTAATTCCCAATAGAATTTACTTGATAATAATCTTTTTACAAAACATTTCTTTTCTCCATTCTCCGAAGTATCCATCATTAGTTCATTTTTTTTAAGTTCTACCTCTCGGAATAATGGAAAGAAAAATAATGCAAGATTTACCAAGATTAATTCGTAGCCTCGGAAGCGCAGTCGGCAGCGCGTCAGTCTCATAATCACTCAAATGGAGTATTCTGGAGGTCGTGAGTACGATCCTCACTCGGGGCATTTCGTTTTGAAGTACCTTCAACACCTAATTCCCAATAGAATTTACTTGATAAGAATCTTTTTACAAAACATTTCTTTTCTCCGAAGTATCCATCATTAGTTCATTTTTTTTAAGTTCTACCTCTCGGAATAATGGAAAGAAAAATAATGCAAGATTTACCAAGATTAATTCGTAGCCTCGGTAGCGCAGTCGGTAGCGCGTCAGTGTCATAATCCCTCAAATGAAGTAATCTGGATGTCGTGAGTTCGATCCTCACTCGGGGCATTTCGTATTGAAGTACATTCAACATCTAATTCCCAATAGAATTTACTTGATAAGAATCTTATTACAAAACTTTTCTTTTCTCCATTCGCCGAAGTATCCATCATTAGTTCATTTTCCTTAACATCTACCTCTCGGAATAATGGAAATAAAAATAATGCAAGATTTACCAAGATCAATTCGTAGCCTCGGTAGCGCAGTCGGCAGCGCGTCAGTCTCATAATCACTCAAATGGAGTAATTTGGAGGTCGTGAGTTCGATCCTCACTCGGGGCATTTCGTTTTGAAGTACATTCAACATCTAATTCCCAATAGAATTTACTTGATAATAATCTTTTTACAAAACATTTCTTTTCTCCATTCTCCGAAGTATCCATCATTAGTTCATTTTTTTTAAGTTCTACCTCTCGGAATAATGGAAAGAAAAATAATGCAAGATTTACCAAGATTAATTCGTAGCCTCGGTAGCGCAGTCGGTAGCGCGTCAGTGTCATAATCCCTCAAATGCAGTAATCTGGATGTCGTGAGTTCGATCCTCACTCGGGGCATTTCGTATTGAAGTACATTCAACATCTAATTCCCAATAGAATTTACTTGATAAGAATCTTATTACAAAACTTTTCTTTTCTCCATTCGCCGAAGTATCCATCATTAGTTCATTTTCCTTAACTTCTACCTCTCGGAATAATGGAAATAAAAATAATGCAAGATTTACCAATATCAATTCGTAGCCTCGGTAGCGCAGTCGGCAGCGCGTCAGTCTCATAATCACTCAAATGGAGTAATCTGGAGGTCGTGAGTTCGATCCTCACTCGGGGCATTTCGTTTTGAAGTACATTCAACATCTAATTCCCAATAGAATTTACTTGATAATAATCTTTTTACAAAACATTTCTTTTCTCCATTCTCCGAAGTATCCATCATTAGTTCATTTTTTTTAAGTTCTACCTCTCGGAATAATGGAAATAAAAATAATGCAAGATTTACCAAGATCAATTCGTAGCCTCGGCAGCGCGTCAGTGTCATAATCCCTCAAATGTAGTAATCTGGAGGTCGTGAGTTCGATCCTCACTCGGGGCATTTCGTTTTGAAGTACATTCAACACCTAATTCCCAATAGAATTTACTTGATAAGAATCTTATTACAAAACTTTTCTTTTCTCCATTCGCCGAAGTATCCATCATTAGTTCATTTTCCTAAATTCTACCTCTCGGAATAATGGAAATAAAAATAATGCAAGATTTACCAAGATCAATTCGTAGCCTCGGTAGCGCAGTCGGCAGCGCGTCAGTCTCATAATCTCTCAAATGGAGTAATCTGGAGGTCGTGAGTTCGATCCTCACTCGGGGCATTTCGTTTTGAAGTACATTCAACATCTAATTCCCAATAGATTTTACTTGATAAGAATCATATTATAAAACTTTACTTTTCTCCATTCGCCGTAGTATCCATCATTAGTTTATTTTCCTTATGTTCTACCTCTCGGAATAATGGAAAGAAAAATAATGCAAGATTTACCAAGATCAATTCGTAGCCTCGGTAGCGCAGTCGCCAGCGCGTCAGTCTCATAATCTCTCAAATGAGTAATCTGGAGGTCGTGAGTTCGATCCTCACTCGGGGCATTTCGTTTTGAAGTACATTCAACATCTAATTCCCAATAGAATTTACTTGATAAGAATCATATTACAAAAAACTTTACTTTTCTCCATTCGCCGTAGTATCCATCATTAGTTTATTTTCCGTATGTTCTACCTCTCGGAATAATGGAAAGAAAAATAATGCAAGATTTACCAAGATCAATTCGTAGTCTCGGTAGCGCAGTCGGCAGCGCGTCAGTCTCATAATCTCTCAAATGGAGTAATCTTGAGTTCGATCCTCACTCGGGGGATTTCGTTTTGAAGTACATTCAACATCTAATTCCCAATAGAATTTACTTGATAATAATCTTTTTACAAAACATTTCTTTTCTCCATTCGCCGAAGAATCCATCATTAGTTCATTTTCCTTAACTTCTACCTCTCGGAATAATGGAAATAAAAATAATGAAAGATTTACCAATATCAATTCGTAGCCTCGGTAGCGCAGTCGGCAGCGCGTCAGTCTCATAATCACTCAAATGGAGTAATCTGGAGGTCGTGAGCTCGATCCTCACTCGGGGCAGTTCGTTTTGAAGTACGTTCAACATCTAATTCCCAATAGAATTTACTTGATAATAATCTTTTTACAAAATGTTTCTTTTCACCTTTCGCCGAAGTATCCATCATTAGTTCATTTTCCTTAACTTCTACCTCTCGGAATAATGGAAAGAAAAATAATGCAAGATTTACCAAGATCAATTCATAGCCTCGGTATCGCAGTCGGCAGCGCGTCAGTCTCATAATCACTCAAATGGAGTAATCTGGAGGTCGTGAGTTCGATCCTAACTCGGGGCATTTCGTTTTGAAGTACATTCAACACCTAATTCCCAATAGAATTTACTTGATAAGAATCTTATTACAAAACTTTTCTTTTCTCCATTCTCCGAAGTATCCATCATTAGTTCATTTTTTTAAGTTCTACCTCTCGGAATAATAGAAATAAAAGTAATGCAAGATTTACCAAGATCAATTCGTAGCCTCGGTAGCGCAGTCGGCAGCGCGTCAGTCTCATAATCACTCAAATGGAGTAATCTGGAGGTCGTGAGTTCGATCCTCACTCGGGGCGTTTCGTTTTGAAGTACATTAAACATCTAATTCCCAATAGAATTTACTTGATAATAATCTTTTTACAAAACATTTCTTTTATCCATTCGCCGAAGTATCCATCATTAGTTCATTTTCCTTAACTTCTACCTCTCGGAATAATGGAAATAAAAATAATGCAAGATTTACCAAGATCAATTCGTAGCCTCGGTATCGCAGTCGGCAGCGCGTCAGTCTCATAATCACTCAAATGGAGTAATCAAGAGGACGTGAGTTCGGTCCTCACTTGGGGCATTTCATTTTGAAGTACATTCAACACCTAATTCCCAATAGAATTTACTTGATAAGAATCTTTTTACAAAACATTTCTTTTCTCCATTCGCCGAAGAATCCATCATTAGTTCATTTTCCTTAACTTCTACCTCTCGGAATAATGGAAATAAAAATAATGAAAGATTTACCAATATCAATTCGTAGCCTCGGTAGCGCAGTCGGCAGCGCGTCAGTCTCATAATCACTCAAATGGAGTAATCTGGAGGTCGTGAGCTCGATCCTCACTCGGGGCAGTTCGTTTTGAAGTACGTTCAACATCTAATTCCCAATAGAATTTACTTGATAATAATCTTTTTACAAAATGTTTCTTTTCACCTTTCGCCGAAGTATCCATCATTAGTTCATTTTCCTTAACTTCTACCTCTCGGAATAATGGAAATAAAAATAATGCAAGATTTACCAAGATCAATTCATAGCCTCGGTATCGCAGTCGGCAACGCGTCAGTCTCATAATCACTCAAATGGAGTAATCTGGAGGTCGTGAGTTCGATCCTAACTCGGGGCATTTCGTTTTGAAGTACATTCAACATCTAATTCCCAATAGAATTTACTTGATAATAATCTTTTTACAAAACATTTCTTTTCTCCATTCTCCGAAGTATCCATCATTAGTTCATTTTTTTTTAAGTTCTACCTCTCGGAATAATGGAAAGAAAAATAATGCAAGATTTACCAAGATTAATTCGTAGCCACGGAAGCGCAGTCGGCAGCGCGCCAATCTCATAATCCCTCAAATGTAGTAATCTGGAGGTCGTGAGTTCGATCCTCACTCGGGGCATTTCGTTTTGAAGTACATTCAACACCTAATTCCCAATAGAATTTACTTGATAAGAATCTTATTACAAAACTTTTCTTTTCTCCATTCGCCGAAGTATCCATCATTAGTTCATTTTCCTTAACTTCTACCTCTCGGAATAATGGAAAGAAAAATAATGCAAGATTTACCAAGATCAATTCGTAGCCTCGGTAGCGCAGTCGGCAGCGCGTCAATCTCATAATCACTCAAATGGAGTAATCTGGAGGTCGTGAGTTCGATCCTAACTCGGGGCATTTCGTTTTGAAGTACATTCAACATCTAATTCCCGATAGAATTTACTTGATAATAATCTTTTTACAAAATGTTTCTTTTCACCTTTCGCCGAAGTATCCATCATTAGTTCATTTTCCTTAACTTCTACCTCTCGGAATAATGGAAATAAAAATAATGCAAGATTTACCAAGATCAATTCGTAGCCTCGGTATCGCAGTCGGCAGCGCGTCAGTCTCATAATCACTCAAATGGAGTAATCTGGAGGTCGTGAGTTCGATCCTAACTCGGGGCATTTCGTTTTGAAGTACATTCAACACCTAATTCCCAATAGAATTTACTTGATAAGAATCTTATTACAAAACTTTTCTTTTCTCCATTCTCCGAAGTATCCATCATTAGTTCATTTTTTTTAAGTTCTACCTCTCGGAATAATACACTGCTGGCCACCGTAAATGCAACACCCTGAAGGAAGCATGCAAATAATATGAAATTTACAACATGCATTAGCGGAGGTGAGATATGCAAATGATTAGAATTTCAGCGCAGACGCACATCACGCGCGCCTGTGGCGCCACTTCAAAGCGCTATTTAAGGCTTGGAGATTTCGACGATTTCAAGTACGGCAATTGTGTTTTTCTTGTGGTTTTTTCAAAAAAACGATCAATTATGCCTCGTAGAAAACAGCGATCATCTTTTGATCAAGTATCCGAGTTCGACAGAGGAAGGATAGTGGCCTACCGAGATTGTGGATTATCTTTCAGGGAAATCGGTAGTCCTGTTGGACGAAACCAAACAACTGTAATGCGGATATGTGATCGTTGGATGCAGGAGGGTACGACGGACCGACGTGTTCGATCGCATCCACCTCAGTGCACCACTTCACGTGATGACAGGCATATTGTGCGTATGGCAGTGACGGATCGCTCAGCCACATCACGAACCATAGCACAGCACATTCAGTCTGTACCGCATCATCCAGTGTCTGCGCGTACCATTCGACGCCGTTTACAGCAGAGTGGTCTGTCCGCAAGACGTCCATTGCTTCGTCTACCCTTGACGCAGAACCACAGACCTTTCCGACGCCAATGGTGCGATGAAAGAAGGATGTGGACGGCAGAATGGAATGAAATTGTCTTTACTGACGAGTCACGCTTCTGTCTGCAACACCACGATGGTCGGATTCGAGTCTGGAGACACCGTGGAGAGAGGATGTTGAACAGCTTGCGTTATGCACCGCCACACTGGTCCTGCACCGGGTATTATGGTATGGGGCGGTATTGGATATCACTCTCGCACTCCTCTAGTACGCATTGCCGGTACTTTAAACAGCCAGCGCTACATCTCCGAGGTGTTGGAGACAGTTGTCCTTCCTTACCTTCAGGGCTTGCCCACAGCCATATTTCAACAGGATAATGCGCGACCACACGTGGCACGCATTGTCCAAGGGTTCTTCGTCAATCGCCAGATTGAATTGCTTCCCTGGCCAGCTCGCTCTCCGGATCTTTCGCCGATAGAAAACATGTGGTCCATGGTTGCTCAACGATTGACCCAGAATACATCCCCAGCTGCCACACCAGATCAACTTTGGCAACGTGTGGAAGCTGCTTGGTCTGCTGTACCCCAAGAACACATCCAAAGTCTCTTTGAATCAATGCCGAGGCGTGTGGCAGCGGTGATCTCCAACAATGGCGGCTACTCTGGCTACTGATTTTCGCAGGAACCACACTTCACAGAAGTCTATAAATTTAATCATTTGATACTTGGTCAACATGTTATCTACAAAATAAATTTTGTTGTGATATCTCTTGTCTTTCTTGGTGTTGCAATTTGGGTGGCCAGCAGTGTAGAAAGAAAAGTAATGCAAGATTTACCAAGATCAATTCGTAGCCTCGGTAGCGCAGTCGGCAGCGCGTCAGTCTCATAATCACTCAAATGGAGTAATCTGGAGGTCGTGAGTTCGATCCTCACTCGGGGCATTTCGTTTTGAAGTACATTAAACATCTAATTCCCAATAGAATTTACTTGATAAGAATCTTATTACAAAACTTTTCTTTTCTCCATTCGCCGAAGTATCCATCATTAGTTCATTTTCCTTAACTTCTACCTCTCGGAATAATGGAAAGAAAAATAATGCAAGATTTACCAAGATCAATTCGTAGCCTCGGTAGCGCAGTCGGCAGCGCGTCAATCTCATAATCACTCAAATGGAGTAATCTGGAGGTCGTGAGTTCGATCCTCACTCGGTGCATTTCGATTTGAAGTACATTCAACATCTAATTCCCGATAGAATTTACTTGATAATATTCTTTTTACAAAACATTTCTTTTCTCCATTCGCCGAAGTATCCATCATTAGTTCATTTTCTTTAAGTTGTACCTCTCGGAATAATGGAAATAAAAATAATGCAAGATTTACCAAGATCAATTCGTAGCCTCGGAAGCGCAGTCGGCAGCGCGCCAATCTCATAATCACTCAAATGTAGTTATCTGGAGGTCGTGAGTTCGATCCTCACTCGGGGCATTTCGTTTTGAAGTACATTCAACACCTAATTCCCAACAGAATTTACTTGATAAGAATCTTATTACAAAACTTTTCTTTTCTCCATTCGCCGAAGTATCCATCATTAGTTCATTTTCCTTAACTTCTACCTCTCGGAATAATGGAAAGAAAAATAATGCAAGATTTACCAAGATCAATTCGTAGCCTCGGTAGCGCAGTCGGCAGCGCGTCAATCTCATAATCACTCAAATGGAGTAATCTGGAGGTCGTGAGTTCGATCCTCACTCGGGGCATTTCGATTTGAAGTACATTCAACATCTAATTCCCGATAGAATTTACTTGATAATAATCTTTTTACAAAATGTTTCTTTTCACCTTTCGCCGAAGTATCCATCATTAGTTCATTTTCCTTAACTTCTACCTCTCGGAATAATGGAAATAAAAATAATGCAAGATTTACCAAGATCAATTCGTAGCCTCGGTATCGCAGTCGGCAGCGCGTCAGTCTCATAATCACTCAAATGGAGTAATCTGGAGGTCGTGAGTTCGATCCTCACTCGGGGCATTTCGTTTTGAAGTACATTCAACACCTAATTCCCAATAGAATTTACTTGATAAGAATCTTATTACAAAACTTTTCTTTTCTCCATTCTCCGAAGTATCCATCATTAGTTCATTTTTTTTAAGTTCTACCTCTCGGAATAATAGAAAGAAAAGTAATGCAAGATTTACCAAGAACAATTCGTAGCCTCGGCAGCGCGTCAGTGTCATAATCCCTCAAATGTAGTAATCTGGAGGTCGTGAGTTCGATCCTCACTCGGGGCATTTCGTTTTGAAGTACATTCAACACCTAATTCCCAATAGAATTTACTTGATAAGAATCTTATTACAAAACTTTTCTTTTCTCCATTCGCCGAAGTATCCATCATTAGTTCATTTTCCTAAATTCTACCTCTCGGAATAATGGAAATAAAAATAATGCAAGATTTACCAAGATCAATTCGTAGCCTCGGTAGCGCAGTCGGCAGCGCGTCAGTCTCATAATCTCTCAAATGGAGTAATCTGGAGGTCGTGAGTTCGATCCTCACTCGGGGCATTTCGTTTTGAAGTACATTCAACATCTAATTCCCAATAGATTTTACTTGATAAGAATCATATTATAAAACTTTACTTTTCTCCATTCGCCGTAGTATCCATCATTAGTTTATTTTCCTTATGTTCTACCTCTCGGAATAATGGAAAGAAAAATAATGCAAGATTTACCAAGATCAATTTGTAGCCTCGGTAGCGCAGTCGCCAGCGCGTCAGTCTCATAATCTCTCAAATGAGTAATCTGGAGGTCGTGAGTTCGATCCTCACTCGGGGCATTTCGTTTTGAAGTACGTTCAACATCTAATTCCCAATAGAATTTACTTGATAAGAATCATATTACAAAAAACTTTACTTTTCTCCATTCGCCGTAGTATCCATCATTAGTTTATTTTCCGTATGTTCTACCTCTCGGAATAATGGAAAGAAAAATAATGCAAGATTTACCAAGATCAATTCGTAGTCTCGGTAGCGCAGTCGGCAGCGCGTCAGTCTCATAATCTCTCAAATGGAGTAATCTTGAGTTCGATCCTCACTCGGGGGATTTCGTTTTGAAGTACATTCAACATCTAATTCCCAATAGAATTTACTTGATAATAATCTTTTTACAAAACATTTCTTTTCTCCATTCGCCGAAGAATCCATCATTAGTTCATTTTCCTTAACTTCTACCTCTCGGAATAATGGAAATAAAAATAATGCAAGATTTACCAAGATCAATTCGTAGCCTCGGTATCGCAGTCGGCAGCGCGTCAGTCTCATAATCACTCAAATGGAGTAATCAAGAGGACGTGAGTTCGGTCCTCACTTGGGGCATTTCATTTTGAAGTACATTCAACACCTAATTCCCAATAGAATTTACTTGATAAGAATCTTTTTACAAAACATTTCTTTTCTCCATTCGCCGAAGAATCCATCATTAGTTCATTTTCCTTAACTTCTACCTCTCGGAATAATGGAAATAAAAATAATGAAAGATTTACCAATATCAATTCGTAGCCTCGGTAGCGCAGTCGGCAGCGCGTCAGTCTCATAATCACTCAAATGGAGTAATCTGGAGGTCGTGAGCTCGATCCTCACTCGGGGCAGTTCGTTTTGAAGTACGTTCAACATCTAATTCCCAATAGAATTTACTTGATAATAATCTTTTTACAAAATGTTTCTTTTCACCTTTCGCCGAAGTATCCATCATTAGTTCATTTTCCTTAACTTCTACCTCTCGGAATAATGGAAATAAAAATAATGCAAGATTTACCAAGATCAATTCATAGCCTCGGTATCGCAGTCGGCAACGCGTCAGTCTCATAATCACTCAAATGGAGTAATCTGGAGGTCGTGAGTTCGATCCTAACTCGGGGCATTTCGTTTTGAAGTACATTCAACATCTAATTCCCAATAGAATTTACTTGATAATAATCTTTTTACAAAACATTTCTTTTCTCCATTCTCCGAAGTATCCATCATTAGTTCATTTTTTTTTAAGTTCTACCTCTCGGAATAATGGAAAGAAAAATAATGCAAGATTTACCAAGATTAATTCGTAGCCACGGAAGCGCAGTCGGCAGCGCGCCAATCTCATAATCCCTCAAATGTAGTAATCTGGAGGTCGTGAGTTCGATCCTCACTCGGGGCATTTCGTTTTGAAGTACATTCAACACCTAATTCCCAATAGAATTTACTTGATAAGAATCTTATTACAAAACTTTTCTTTTCTCCATTCGCCGAAGTATCCATCATTAGTTCATTTTCCTTAACTTCTACCTCTCGGAATAATGGAAAGAAAAATAATGCAAGATTTACCAAGATCAATTCGTAGCCTCGGTAGCGCAGTCGGCAGCGCGTCAATCTCATAATCACTCAAATGGAGTAATCTGGAGGTCGTGAGTTCGATCCTAACTCGGGGCATTTCGTTTTGAAGTACATTCAACATCTAATTCCCGATAGAATTTACTTGATAATAATCTTTTTACAAAATGTTTCTTTTCACCTTTCGCCGAAGTATCCATCATTAGTTCATTTTCCTTAACTTCTACCTCTCGGAATAATGGAAATAAAAATAATGCAAGATTTACCAAGATCAATTCGTAGCCTCGGTATCGCAGTCGGCAGCGCGTCAGTCTCATAATCACTCAAATGGAGTAATCTGGAGGTCGTGAGTTCGATCCTAACTCGGGGCATTTCGTTTTGAAGTACATTCAACACCTAATTCCCAATAGAATTTACTTGATAAGAATCTTATTACAAAACTTTTCTTTTCTCCATTCTCCGAAGTATCCATCATTAGTTCATTTTTTTTAAGTTCTACCTCTCGGAATAATACACTGCTGGCCACCGTAAATGCAACACCCTGAAGGAAGCATGCAAATAATATGAAATTTACAACATGCATTAGCGGAGGTGAGATATGCAAATGATTAGAATTTCAGCGCAGACGCACATCACGCGCGCCTGTGGCGCCACTTCAAAGCGCTATTTAAGGCTTGGAGATTTCGACGATTTCAAGTACGGCAATTGTGTTTTTCTTGTGGTTTTTTCAAAAAAACGATCAATTATGCCTCGTAGAAAACAGCGATCATCTTTTGATCAAGTATCCGAGTTCGACAGAGGAAGGATAGTGGCCTACCGAGATTGTGGATTATCTTTCAGGGAAATCGGTAGTCCTGTTGGACGAAACCAAACAACTGTAATGCGGATATGTGATCGTTGGATGCAGGAGGGTACGACGGACCGACGTGTTCGATCGCATCCACCTCAGTGCACCACTTCACGTGATGACAGGCATATTGTGCGTATGGCAGTGACGGATCGCTCAGCCACATCACGAACCATAGCACAGCACATTCAGTCTGTACCGCATCATCCAGTGTCTGCGCGTACCATTCGACGCCGTTTACAGCAGAGTGGTCTGTCCGCAAGACGTCCATTGCTTCGTCTACCCTTGACGCAGAACCACAGACCTTTCCGACGCCAATGGTGCGATGAAAGAAGGATGTGGACGGCAGAATGGAATGAAATTGTCTTTACTGACGAGTCACGCTTCTGTCTGCAACACCACGATGGTCGGATTCGAGTCTGGAGACACCGTGGAGAGAGGATGTTGAACAGCTTGCGTTATGCACCGCCACACTGGTCCTGCACCGGGTATTATGGTATGGGGCGGTATTGGATATCACTCTCGCACTCCTCTAGTACGCATTGCCGGTACTTTAAACAGCCAGCGCTACATCTCCGAGGTGTTGGAGACAGTTGTCCTTCCTTACCTTCAGGGCTTGCCCACAGCCATATTTCAACAGGATAATGCGCGACCACACGTGGCACGCATTGTCCAAGGGTTCTTCGTCAATCGCCAGATTGAATTGCTTCCCTGGCCAGCTCGCTCTCCGGATCTTTCGCCGATAGAAAACATGTGGTCCATGGTTGCTCAACGATTGACCCAGAATACATCCCCAGCTGCCACACCAGATCAACTTTGGCAACGTGTGGAAGCTGCTTGGTCTGCTGTACCCCAAGAACACATCCAAAGTCTCTTTGAATCAATGCCGAGGCGTGTGGCAGCGGTGATCTCCAACAATGGCGGCTACTCTGGCTACTGATTTTCGCAGGAACCACACTTCACAGAAGTCTATAAATTTAATCATTTGATACTTGGTCAACATGTTATCTACAAAATAAATTTTGTTGTGATATCTCTTGTCTTTCTTGGTGTTGCAATTTGGGTGGCCAGCAGTGTAGAAAGAAAAGTAATGCAAGATTTACCAAGATCAATTCGTAGCCTCGGTAGCGCAGTCGGCAGCGCGTCAGTCTCATAATCACTCAAATGGAGTAATCTGGAGGTCGTGAGTTCGATCCTCACTCGGGGCATTTCGTTTTGAAGTACATTAAACATCTAATTCCCAATAGAATTTACTTGATAAGAATCTTATTACAAAACTTTTCTTTTCTCCATTCGCCGAAGTATCCATCATTAGTTCATTTTCCTTAACTTCTACCTCTCGGAATAATGGAAAGAAAAATAATGCAAGATTTACCAAGATCAATTCGTAGCCTCGGTAGCGCAGTCGGCAGCGCGTCAGTCTCATAATCACTCAAATGGAGTAATCTGGAGGTCGTGAGTTCGATCCTCACTCGGTGCATTTCGATTTGAAGTACATTCAACATCTAATTCCCGATAGAATTTACTTGATAATATTCTTTTTACAAAACATTTCTTTTCTCCATTCGCCGAAGTATCCATCATTAGTTCATTTTCTTTAAGTTGTACCTCTCGGAATAATGGAAATAAAAATAATGCAAGATTTACCAAGATCAATTCGTAGCCTCGGTAGCGCAGTCGGCAGCGCGCCAATCTCATAATCACTCAAATGTAGTTATCTGGAGGTCGTGAGTTCGATCCTCACTCGGGGCATTTCGTTTTGAAGTACATTCAACACCTAATTCCCAACAGAATTTACTTGATAAGAATCTTATTACAAAACTTTTCTTTTCTCCATTCGCCGAAGTATCCATCATTAGTTCATTTTCCTTAACTTCTACCTCTCGGAATAATGGAAAGAAAAATAATGCAAGATTTACCAAGATCAATTCGTAGCCTCGGTAGCGCAGTCGGCAGCGCGTCAATCTCATAATCACTCAAATGGAGAAATCTGGAGGTCGTGAGTTCGATCCTCACTCGGGGCATTTCGTTTTGAAGTACATTCAACATCTAATTCCCGATAGAATTTACTTGATAATAATCTTTTTACAAAATGTTTCTTTTCACCTTTCGCCGAAGTATCCATCATTAGTTCATTTTCCTTAACTTCTACCTCTCGGAATAATGGAAATAAAAATAATGCAAGATTTACCAAGATCAATTCGTAGCCTCGGTATCGCAGTCGGCAGCGCGTCAGTCTCATAATCACTCAAATGGAGTAATCTGGAGGTCGTGAGTTCGATCCTAACTCGGGGCATTTCGTTTTGAAGTACATTCAACACCTAATTCCCAATAGAATTTACTTGATAAGAATCTTATTACAAAACTTTTCTTTTCTCCATTCTCCGAAGTATCCATCATTAGTTCATTTTTTTTAAGTTCTACCTCTCGGAATAATAGAAAGAAAAGTAATGCAAGATTTACCAAGAACAATTCGTAGCCTCGGCAGCGCGTCAGTGTCATAATCCCTCAAATGTAGTAATCTGGAGGTCGTGAGTTCGATCCTCACTCGGGGCATTTCGTTTTGAAGTACATTCAACACCTAATTCCCAATAGAATTTACTTGATAAGAATCTTATTACAAAACTTTTCTTTTCTCCATTCGCCGAAGTATCCATCATTAGTTCATTTTCCTAAATTCTACCTCTCGGAATAATGGAAATAAAAATAATGCAAGATTTACCAAGATCAATTCGTAGCCTCGGTAGCGCAGTCGGCAGCGCGTCAGTCTCATAATCTCTCAAATGGAGTAATCTGGAGGTCGTGAGTTCGATCCTCACTCGGGGCATTTCGTTTTGAAGTACATTCAACATCTAATTCCCAATAGATTTTACTTGATAAGAATCATATTATAAAACTTTACTTTTCTCCATTCGCCGTAGTATCCATCATTAGTTTATTTTCCTTATGTTCTACCTCTCGGAATAATGGAAAGAAAAATAATGCAAGATTTACCAAGATCAATTTGTAGCCTCGGTAGCGCAGTCGCCAGCGCGTCAGTCTCATAATCTCTCAAATGAGTAATCTGGAGGTCGTGAGTTCGATCCTCACTCGGGGCATTTCGTTTTGAAGTACGTTCAACATCTAATTCCCAATAGAATTTACTTGATAAGAATCATATTACAAAAAACTTTACTTTTCTCCATTCGCCGTAGTATCCATCATTAGTTTATTTTCCGTATGTTCTACCTCTCGGAATAATGGAAAGAAAAATAATGCAAGATTTACCAAGATCAATTCGTAGTCTCGGTAGCGCAGTCGGCAGCGCGTCAGTCTCATAATCTCTCAAATGGAGTAATCTTGAGTTCGATCCTCACTCGGGGGATTTCGTTTTGAAGTACATTCAACATCTAATTCCCAATAGAATTTACTTGATAATAATCTTTTTACAAAACATTTCTTTTCTCCATTCGCCGAAGAATCCATCATTAGTTCATTTTCCTTAACTTCTACCTCTCGGAATAATGGAAATAAAAATAATGCAAGATTTACCAAGATCAATTCGTAGCCTCGGTATCGCAGTCGGCAGCGCGTCAGTCTCATAATCACTCAAATGGAGTAATCTAGAGGACGTGAGTTCGGTCCTCACTTGGGGCATTTCATTTTGAAGTACATTCAACACCTAATTCCCAATAGAATTTACTTGATAAGAATCTTTTTACAAAACATTTCTTTTCTCCATTCGCCGAAGAATCCATCATTAGTTCATTTTCCTTAACTTCTACCTCTCGGAATAATGGAAATAAAAATAATGAAAGATTTACCAATATCAATTCGTAGCCTCGGTAGCGCAGTCGGCAGCGCGTCAGTCTCATAATCACTCAAATGGAGTAATCTGGAGGTCGTGAGCTCGATCCTCACTCGGGGCAGTTCGTTTTGAAGTACGTTCAACATCTAATTCCCAATAGAATTTACTTGATAATAATCTTTTTACAAAATGTTTCTTTTCACCTTTCGCCGAAGTATCCATCATTAGTTCATTTTCCTTAACTTCTACCTCTCGGAATAATGGAAATAAAAATAATGCAAGATTAACCAAGATCAATTCATAGCCTCGGTATCGCAGTCGGCAGCGCGTCAGTCTCATAATCACTCAAATGGAGTAATCTGGAGGTCGTGAGTTCGATCCTAACTCGGGGCATTTCGTTTTGAAGTACATTCAACATCTAATTCCCAATAGAATTTACTTGATAATAATCTTTTTACAAAACATTTCTTTTCTCCATTCTCCGAAGTATCCATCATTAGTTCATTTTTTTTTAAGTTCTACCTCTCGGAATAATGGAAAGAAAAATAATGCAAGATTTACCAAGATTAATTCGTAGCCACGGAAGCGCAGTCGGCAGCGCGCCAATCTCATAATCCCTCAAATGTAGTAATCTGGAGGTCGTGAGTTCGATCCTCACTCGGGGCATTTCGTTTTGAAGTACATTCAACACCTAATTCCCAATAGAATTTACTTGATAAGAATCTTATTACAAAACTTTTCTTTTCTCCATTCGCCGAAGTATCCATCATTAGTTCATTTTCCTTAACTTCTACCTCTCGGAATAATGGAAAGAAAAATAATGCAAGATTTACCAAGATCAATTCGTAGCCTCGGTAGCGCAGTCGGCAGCGCGTCAATCTCATAATCACTCAAATGGAGTAATCTGGAGGTCGTGAGTTCGATCCTCACTCGGTGCATTTCGATTTGAAGTACATTCAACATCTAATTCCCGATAGAATTTACTTGATAATATTCTTTTTACAAAACATTTCTTTTCTCCATTCGCCGAAGTATCCATCATTAGTTCATTTTCTTTAAATTGTACCTCTCGGAGGGCCGCGGTGGCCCGGTTGGAAGAGTAACGGACTAGCAACCGAAGGGTTGCGAGTTCGAATCCAGCCAAACACCGTCGTGTACAAAGGGGGCTGGTGCACGTTAAATCTGTCGTGGCCTCAAATGTCCTCACGTTGGCGTGGTGTGGAAGTTTGGAGAGTGGGGTGCCAGCTCAGGTGTTGCCTCGTCATCTGACCGTGGTTCAAAATTACGTGGTGTTGTCCTCGGATCTTTCCCTTTGGGATTGATCCCGGACCGTCACCAATAGCCCGTTGTGTTGCTCCAGTGTGACGTTAATTGAAATAAATAAATAAATAAATAAATAAATGTACCTCTCGGAATAATGGAAATAAAAATAATGCAAGATTTACCAAGATCAATTCGTAGCCTCGGAAGCGCAGTCGGCAGCGCGTCAGTCTCATAATCCCTCAAATGTAGTTATCTGGAGGTCGTGAGTTCGATCCTCACTCGGGGCATTTCGTTTTGAAGTACATTCAACACCTAATTCCCAACAGAATTTACTTGATAAGAATCTTATTACAAAACTTTTCTTTTCTCCATTCGCCGAAGTATCCATCATTAGTTCATTTTCCTTAACTTCTACCTCTCGGAATAATGGAAAGAAAAATAATGCAAGATTTACCAAGATCAATTCGTAGCCTCGGTAGCGCAGTCGGCAGCGCGTCAATCTCATAATCACTCAAATGGAGTAATCTGGAGGTCGTGAGTTCGATCCTCACTCGGTGCATTTCGATTTGAAGTACATTCAACATCTAATTCCCTATAGAATTTACTTGATAATATTCTTTTTACAAAACATTTCTTTTCTCCATTCGCCGAAGTATCCATCATTAGTTCATTTTCTTTAAATTGTACCTCTCGGAATAATGGAAATAAAAATAATGCAAGATTTACCAAGATCAATTCGTAGCCTCGGAAGCGCAGTCGGCAGCGCGCCAATCTCATAATCCCTCAAATGTAGTTATCTGGAGGTCGTGAGTTCGATCCTCACTCGGGGCATTTCGTTTTGAAGTACATTCAACACCTAATTCCCAACAGAATTTACTTGATAAGAATCTTATTACAAAACTTTTCTTTTCTCCATTCGCCGAAGTATCCATCATTAGTTCATTTTCCTTAACTTCTACCTCTCGGAATAATGGAAAGAAAAATAATGCAAGATTTACCAAGATCAATTCGTAGCCTCGGTAGCGCAGTCGGCAGCGCGTCAATCTCATAATCACTCAAATGGAGTAATCTGGAGGTCGTGAGTTCGATCCTCACTCGGTGCATTTCGATTTGAAGTACATTCAACATCTAATTCCCGATAGAATTTACTTGATAATATTCTTTTTACAAAACATTTCTTTTCTCCATTCGCCGAAGTATCCATCATTAGTTCATTTTCTTTAAGTTGTACCTCTCGGAATAATGGAAATAAAAATAATGCAAGATTTACCAAGATCAATTCGTAGCCTCGGAAGCGCAGTCGGCAGCGCGCCAATCTCATAATCCCTCAAATGTAGTTATCTGGAGGTCGTGAGTTCGATCCTCACTCGGGGCATTTCGTTTTGAAGTACATTCAACACCTAATTCCCAACAGAATTTACTTGATAAGAATCTTATTACAAAACTTTTCTTTTCTCCATTCGCCGAAGTATCCATCATTAGTTCATTTTCCTTAACTTCTACCTCTCGGAATAATGGAAAGAAAAATAATGCAAGATTTACCAAGATCAATTCGTAGCCTCGGTAGCGCAGTCGGCAGCGCGTCAATCTCATAATCACTCAAATGGAGTAATCTGGAGGTCGTGAGTTCGATCCTCACTCGGGGCATTTCGATTTGAAGTACATTCAACATCTAATTCCCGATAGAATTTACTTGATAATAATCTTTTTACAAAATGTTTCTTTTCACCTTTCGCCGAAGTATCCATCATTAGTTCATTTTCCTTAACTTCTACCTCTCGGAATAATGGAAATAAAAATAATGCAAGATTTACCAAGATCAATTCGTAGCCTCGGTATCGCAGTCGGCAGCGCGTCAGTCTCATAATCACTCAAATGGAGTAATCTGGAGGTCGTGAGTTCGATCCTAACTCGGGGCATTTCGTTTTGAAGTACATTCAACACCTAATTCCCAATAGAATTTACTTGATAAGAATCTTATTACAAAACTTTTCTTTTCTCCATTCGCCGAAGTATCCATCATTAGTTCATTTTCCTTAACTTCTACCTCTCGGAATAATGGAAAGAAAAATAATGCAAGATTTACCAAGATCAATTCGTAGCCTCGGTAGCGCAGTCGGCAGCGCGTCAATCTCATAATCACTCAAATGGAGTAATCTGGAGGTCGTGAGTTCGATCCTCACTCGGTGCATTTCGATTTGAAGTACATTCAACATCTAATTCCCGATAGAATTTACTTGATAATATTCTTTTTACAAAACATTTCTTTTCTCCATTCGCCGAAGTATCCATCATTAGTTCATTTTCTTTAAATTGTACCTCTCGGAATAATGGAAATAAAAATAATGCAAGATTTACCAAGATCAATTCGTAGCCTCGGAAGCGCAGTCGGCAGCGCGCCAATCTCATAATCCCTCAAATGTAGTTATCTGGAGGTCGTGAGTTCGATCCTCACTCGGGGCATTTCGTTTTGAAGTACATTCAACACCTAATTCCCAACAGAATTTACTTGATAAGAATCTTATTACAAAACTTTTCTTTTCTCCATTCGCCGAAGTATCCATCATTAGTTCATTTTCCTTAACTTCTACCTCTCGGAATAATGGAAAGAAAAATAATGCAAGATTTACCAAGATCAATTCGTAGCCTCGGTAGCGCAGTCGGCAGCGCGTCAGTCTCATAATCACTCAAATGGAGTAATCTGGAGGTCGTGAGTTCGATCCTCACTCGGTGCATTTCGATTTGAAGTACATTCAACATCTAATTCCCTACAGAATTTACTTGATAATATTCTTTTTACAAAACATTTCTTTTCTCCATTCGCCGAAGTATCCATCATTAGTTCATTTTCTTTAACTTCTACCTCTCGGAATAATGGAAATAAAAATAATGCAAGATTTACCAAGATCAATTCGTAGCCTCGGAAGCGCAGTCGGCAGCGCGCCAATCTCATAATCCCTCAAATGTAGTTATCTGGAGGTCGTGAGTTCGATCCTCACTCGGGGCATTTCGTTTTGAAGTACATTCAACACCTAATTCCCAATAGAATTTACTTGATAAGAATCTTATTACAAAACTTTTCTTTTCTCCATTCGCCGAAGTATCCATCATTAGTTCATTTTCCTTAACTTCTACCTCTCGGAATAATGGAAATAAAAATAATGCAAGATTTACCAAGATCAATTCGTAGCCTCGGTAGCGCAGTCGGCAGCGCGTCAATCTCATAATCACTCAAATGGAGTAATCTGGAGGTCGTGAGTTCGATCCTCACTCGGGGCATTTCGATTTGAAGTACATTCAACATCTAATTCCCGATAGAATTTACTTGATAATAATCTTTTTACAAAATGTTTCTTTTCACCTTTCGCCGAAGTATCCATCATTAGTTCATTTTCCTTAACTTCTACCTCTCGGAATAATGGAAATAAAAATAATGCAAGATTTACCAAGATCAATTCGTAGCCTCGGTATCGCAGTCGGCAGCGCGTCAGTCTCATAATCACTCAAATGGAGTAATCTGGAGGTCGTGAGTTCGATCCTAACTCGGGGCATTTCGTTTTGAAGTACATTCAACACCTAATTCCCAATAGAATTTACTTGATAAGAATCTTATTACAAAACTTTTCTTTTCTCCATTCTCCGAAGTATCCATCATTAGTTCATTTTTTTTAAGTTCTACCTCTCGGAATAATAGAAAGAAAAGTAATGCAAGATTTACCAAGATCAATTCGTAGCCTCGGTAGCGCAGTCGGCAGCGCGTCAGTCTCATAATCACTCAAATGGAGTAATCTGGAGGTCGTGAGTTCGATCCTCACTCGGGGCATTTCGTTTTGAAGTACATTCAAAGTCTAATTCCCAATAGAATTTACTTGATAATAATCTTTTTACAGAACATTTCTTTTCTCCATTCTCCGAAGTATCCATCATTAGTTCATTATTTTAAAGTTCTACCTCTCGGAATAATGGAAAGAAAAATAATGCAAGATTTACCAAGATTAATTCGTAGCCTCGGTAGCGCAGTCGGAAGCGCGCCAATCTCATAATCCCTCAAATGCAGTAATCTGGAGGTCGTGAGTTCGATCCTCACTCGGGGCATTTCGTTTCGAAGTACATTCAACACCTAATTCCCAATAGAATTTACTTGATAAGAATCTTATTACAAAACCTTTCTTTTCTCCATTCGCCGAAGTATCCATCATTAGTTCATTTTCCTTAACTTCTACCTCTCGGAATAATGGAAATAAAAATAATGCAAGATTTACCAAGATCAATTCGTAGCCTCGGTAGCGCAGTCGGCAGCGCGTCAGTCTCATAATCACTCAAATGGAGTAATCTGGAGGTCGTGAGTTCGATCCTCACTCGGGGCATTTCGTTTCGAAGTACATTCAACACCTAATTCCCAATAGAATTTACTTGATAAGAATCTTATTACAAAACTTTTCTTTTCTCCATTCGCCGAAGTATCCATCATTAGTTCATTTTCCTTAACTTCTACCTCTCGGAATAATGGAAAGAAAAATAATGCAAGATTTACCAAGATCAATTCGTAGCCTCGGTAGCGCAGTCGGCAGCGCGTCAATCTCATAATCACTCAAATGGAGTAATCTGGAGGTCGTGAGTTCGATCCTCACTCGGGGCATTTCGATTTGAAGTACATTCAACATCTAATTCCCGATAGAATTTACTTGATAATAATCTTTTTACAAAATGTTTCTTTTCACCTTTCGCCGAAGTATCCATCATTAGTTCATTTTCCTTAACTTCTACCTCTCGGAATAATGGAAATAAAAATAATGCAAGATTTACCAAGATCAATTCGTAGCCTCGGTATCGCAGTCGGCAGCGCGTCAGTCTCATAATCACTCAAATGGAGTAATCTGGAGGTCGTGAGTTCGATCCTAACTCGGGGCATTTCGTTTTGAAGTACATTCAACATCTAATTCCCGATAGAATTTACTTGATAATAATCTTTTTACAAAATGTTTCTTTTCACCTTTCGCCGAAGTATCCATCATTAGTTCATTTTCCTTAACTTCTACCTCTCGGAATAATGGAAATAAAAATAATGCAAGATTTACCAAGATCAATTCGTAGCCTCGGTATCGCAGTCGGCAGCGCGTCAGTCTCATAATCACTCAAATGGAGTAATCTGGAGGTCGTGAGTTCGATCCTAACTCGGGGCATTTCGTTTTGAAGTACATTCAACACCTAATTCCCAATAGAATTTACTTGATAAGAATCTTATTACAAAACTTTTCTTTTCTCCATTCTCCGAAGTATCCATCATTAGTTCATTTTTTTTAAGTTCTACCTCTCGGAATAATACACTGCTGGCCACCGTAAATGCAACACCCTGAAGGAAGCATGCAAATAATATGAAATTTACAACATGCATTAGCGGAGGTGAGATATGCAAATGATTAGAATTTCAGCGCAGACGCACATCACGCGCGCCTGTGGCGCCACTTCAAAGCGCTATTTAAGGCTTGGAGATTTCGACGATTTCAAGTACGGCAATTGTGTTTTTCTTGTGGTTTTTTCAAAAAAACGATCAATTATGCCTCGTAGAAAACAGCGATCATCTTTTGATCAAGTATCCGAGTTCGACAGAGGAAGGATAGTGGCCTACCGAGATTGTGGATTATCTTTCAGGGAAATCGGTAGTCCTGTTGGACGAAACCAAACAACTGTAATGCGGATATGTGATCGTTGGATGCAGGAGGGTACGACGGACCGACGTGTTCGATCGCATCCACCTCAGTGCACCACTTCACGTGATGACAGGCATATTGTGCGTATGGCAGTGACGGATCGCTCAGCCACATCACGAACCATAGCACAGCACATTCAGTCTGTACCGCATCATCCAGTGTCTGCGCGTACCATTCGACGCCGTTTACAGCAGAGTGGTCTGTCCGCAAGACGTCCATTGCTTCGTCTACCCTTGACGCAGAACCACAGACCTTTCCGACGCCAATGGTGCGATGAAAGAAGGATGTGGACGGCAGAATGGAATGAAATTGTCTTTACTGACGAGTCACGCTTCTGTCTGCAACACCACGATGGTCGGATTCGAGTCTGGAGACACCGTGGAGAGAGGATGTTGAACAGCTTGCGTTATGCACCGCCACACTGGTCCTGCACCGGGTATTATGGTATGGGGCGGTATTGGATATCACTCTCGCACTCCTCTAGTACGCATTGCCGGTACTTTAAACAGCCAGCGCTACATCTCCGAGGTGTTGGAGACAGTTGTCCTTCCTTACCTTCAGGGCTTGCCCACAGCCATATTTCAACAGGATAATGCGCGACCACACGTGGCACGCATTGTCCAAGGGTTCTTCGTCAATCGCCAGATTGAATTGCTTCCCTGGCCAGCTCGCTCTCCGGATCTTTCGCCGATAGAAAACATGTGGTCCATGGTTGCTCAACGATTGACCCAGAATACATCCCCAGCTGCCACACCAGATCAACTTTGGCAACGTGTGGAAGCTGCTTGGTCTGCTGTACCCCAAGAACACATCCAAAGTCTCTTTGAATCAATGCCGAGGCGTGTGGCAGCGGTGATCTCCAACAATGGCGGCTACTCTGGCTACTGATTTTCGCAGGAACCACACTTCACAGAAGTCTATAAATTTAATCATTTGATACTTGGTCAACATGTTATCTACAAAATAAATTTTGTTGTGATATCTCTTGTCTTTCTTGGTGTTGCAATTTGGGTGGCCAGCAGTGTAGAAAGAAAAGTAATGCAAGATTTACCAAGATCAATTCGTAGCCTCGGTAGCGCAGTCGGCAGCGCGTCAGTCTCATAATCACTCAAATGGAGTAATCTGGAGGTCGTGAGTTCGATCCTCACTCGGGGCATTTCGTTTTGAAGTACATTAAACATCTAATTCCCAATAGAATTTACTTGATAAGAATCTTATTACAAAACTTTTCTTTTCTCCATTCGCCGAAGTATCCATCATTAGTTCATTTTCCTTAACTTCTACCTCTCGGAATAATGGAAAGAAAAATAATGCAAGATTTACCAAGATCAATTCGTAGCCTCGGTAGCGCAGTCGGCAGCGCGTCAATCTCATAATCACTCAAATGGAGTAATCTGGAGGTCGTGAGTTCGATCCTCACTCGGTGCATTTCGATTTGAAGTACATTCAACATCTAATTCCCGATAGAATTTACTTGATAATATTCTTTTTACAAAACATTTCTTTTCTCCATTCGCCGAAGTATCCATCATTAGTTCATTTTCTTTAAGTTGTACCTCTCGGAATAATGGAAATAAAAATAATGCAAGATTTACCAAGATCAATTCGTAGCCTCGGAAGCGCAGTCGGCAGCGCGCCAATCTCATAATCACTCAAATGTAGTTATCTGGAGGTCGTGAGTTCGATCCTCACTCGGGGCATTTCGTTTTGAAGTACATTCAACACCTAATTCCCAACAGAATTTACTTGATAAGAATCTTATTACAAAACTTTTCTTTTCTCCATTCGCCGAAGTATCCATCATTAGTTCATTTTCCTTAACTTCTACCTCTCGGAATAATGGAAAGAAAAATAATGCAAGATTTACCAAGATCAATTCGTAGCCTCGGTAGCGCAGTCGGCAGCGCGTCAATCTCATAATCACTCAAATGGAGTAATCTGGAGGTCGTGAGTTCGATCCTCACTCGGGGCATTTCGATTTGAAGTACATTCAACATCTAATTCCCGATAGAATTTACTTGATAATAATCTTTTTACAAAATGTTTCTTTTCACCTTTCGCCGAAGTATCCATCATTAGTTCATTTTCCTTAACTTCTACCTCTCGGAATAATGGAAATAAAAATAATGCAAGATTTACCAAGATCAATTCGTAGCCTCGGTATCGCAGTCGGCAGCGCGTCAGTCTCATAATCACTCAAATGGAGTAATCTGGAGGTCGTGAGTTCGATCCTAACTCGGGGCATTTCGTTTTGAAGTACATTCAACACCTAATTCCCAATAGAATTTACTTGATAAGAATCTTATTACAAAACTTTTCTTTTCTCCATTCTCCGAAGTATCCATCATTAGTTCATTTTTTTTAAGTTCTACCTCTCGGAATAATAGAAAGAAAAGTAATGCAAGATTTACCAAGAACAATTCGTAGCCTCGGCAGCGCGTCAGTGTCATAATCCCTCAAATGTAGTAATCTGGAGGTCGTGAGTTCGATCCTCACTCGGGGCATTTCGTTTTGAAGTACATTCAACACCTAATTCCCAATAGAATTTACTTGATAAGAATCTTATTACAAAACTTTTCTTTTCTCCATTCGCCGAAGTATCCATCATTAGTTCATTTTCCTAAATTCTACCTCTCGGAATAATGGAAATAAAAATAATGCAAGATTTACCAAGATCAATTCGTAGCCTCGGTAGCGCAGTCGGCAGCGCGTCAGTCTCATAATCACTCAAATGGAGTAATCTGGAGGTCGTGAGTTCGATCCTCACTCGGGGCATTTCGTTTTGAAGTACATTCAACATCTAATTCCCAATAGATTTTACTTGATAAGAATCATATTATAAAACTTTACTTTTCTCCATTCGCCGTAGTATCCATCATTAGTTTATTTTCCTTATGTTCTACCTCTCGGAATAATGGAAAGAAAAATAATGCAAGATTTACCAAGATCAATTTGTAGCCTCGGTAGCGCAGTCGCCAGCGCGTCAGTCTCATAATCTCTCAAATGAGTAATCTGGAGGTCGTGAGTTCGATCCTCACTCGGGGCATTTCGTTTTGAAGTACGTTCAACATCTAATTCCCAATAGAATTTACTTGATAAGAATCATATTACAAAAAACTTTACTTTTCTCCATTCGCCGTAGTATCCATCATTAGTTTATTTTCCGTATGTTCTACCTCTCGGAATAATGGAAAGAAAAATAATGCAAGATTTACCAAGATCAATTCGTAGTCTCGGTAGCGCAGTCGGCAGCGCGTCAGTCTCATAATCTCTCAAATGGAGTAATCTTGAGTTCGATCCTCACTCGGGGGATTTCGTTTTGAAGTACATTCAACATCTAATTCCCAATAGAATTTACTTGATAATAATCTTTTTACAAAACATTTCTTTTCTCCATTCGCCGAAGAATCCATCATTAGTTCATTTTCCTTAACTTCTACCTCTCGGAATAATGGAAATAAAAATAATGCAAGATTTACCAAGATCAATTCGTAGCCTCGGTATCGCAGTCGGCAGCGCGTCAGTCTCATAATCACTCAAATGGAGTAATCTAGAGGACGTGAGTTCGGTCCTCACTTGGGGCATTTCATTTTGAAGTACATTCAACACCTAATTCCCAATAGAATTTACTTGATAAGAATCTTTTTACAAAACATTTCTTTTCTCCATTCGCCGAAGAATCCATCATTAGTTCATTTTCCTTAACTTCTACCTCTCGGAATAATGGAAATAAAAATAATGAAAGATTTACCAATATCAATTCGTAGCCTCGGTAGCGCAGTCGGCAGCGCGTCAGTCTCATAATCACTCAAATGGAGTAATCTGGAGGTCGTGAGCTCGATCCTCACTCGGGGCAGTTCGTTTTGAAGTACGTTCAACATCTAATTCCCAATAGAATTTACTTGATAATAATCTTTTTACAAAATGTTTCTTTTCACCTTTCGCCGAAGTATCCATCATTAGTTCATTTTCCTTAACTTCTACCTCTCGGAATAATGGAAATAAAAATAATGCAAGATTAACCAAGATCAATTCATAGCCTCGGTATCGCAGTCGGCAGCGCGTCAATCTCATAATCACTCAAATGGAGTAATCTGGAGGTCGTGAGTTCGATCCTCACTCGGTGCATTTCGATTTGAAGTACATTCAACATCTAATTCCCGATAGAATTTACTTGATAAGAATCTTATTACAAAACTTTTCTTTTCTCCATTCGCCGAAGTATCCATCATTAGTTCATTTTCCTTAACTTCTACCTCTCGGAATAATGGAAAGAAAAATAATGCAAGATTTACCAAGATCAATTCGTAGCCTCGGTAGCGCAGTCGGCAGCGCGTCAATCTCATAATCACTCAAATGGAGTAATCTGGAGGTCGTGAGTTCGATCCTCACTCGGTGCATTTCGATTTGAAGTACATTCAACATCTAATTCCCGATAGAATTTACTTGATAATATTCTTTTTACAAAACATTTCTTTTCTCCATTCGCCGAAGTATCCATCATTAGTTCATTTTCTTTAAATTGTACCTCTCGGAGGGCCGCGGTGGCCCGGTTGGAAGAGTAACGGACTAGCAACCGAAGGGTTGCGAGTTCGAATCCAGCCAAACACCGTCGTGTACAAAGGGGGCTGGTGCACGTTAAATCTGTCGTGGCCTCAAATGTCCTCACGTTGGCGTGGTGTGGAAGTTTGGAGAGTGGGGTGCCAGCTCAGGTGTTGCCTCGTCATCTGACCGTGGTTCAAAATTACGTGGTGTTGTCCTCGGATCTTTCCCTTTGGGATTGATCCCGGACCGTCACCAATAGCCCGTTGTGTTGCTCCAGTGTGACGTTAATTGAAATAAATAAATAAATAAATAAATAAATGTACCTCTCGGAATAATGGAAATAAAAATAATGCAAGATTTACCAAGATCAATTCGTAGCCTCGGAAGCGCAGTCGGCAGCGCGCCAATCTCATAATCCCTCAAATGTAGTTATCTGGAGGTCGTGAGTTCGATCCTCACTCGGGGCATTTCGTTTTGAAGTACATTCAACACCTAATTCCCAACAGAATTTACTTGATAAGAATCTTATTACAAAACTTTTCTTTTCTCCATTCGCCGAAGTATCCATCATTAGTTCATTTTCCTTAACTTCTACCTCTCGGAATAATGGAAAGAAAAATAATGCAAGATTTACCAAGATCAATTCGTAGCCTCGGTAGCGCAGTCGGCAGCGCGTCAATCTCATAATCACTCAAATGGAGTAATCTGGAGGTCGTGAGTTCGATCCTCACTCGGTGCATTTCGATTTGAAGTACATTCAACATCTAATTCCCGATAGAATTTACTTGATAATATTCTTTTTACAAAACATTTCTTTTCTCCATTCGCCGAAGTATCCATCATTAGTTCATTTTCTTTAAATTGTACCTCTCGGAATAATGGAAATAAAAATAATGCAAGATTTACCAAGATCAATTCGTAGCCTCGGAAGCGCAGTCGGCAGCGCGCCAATCTCATAATCCCTCAAATGTAGTTATCTGGAGGTCGTGAGTTCGATCCTCACTCGGGGCATTTCGTTTTGAAGTACATTCAACACCTAATTCCCAACAGAATTTACTTGATAAGAATCTTATTACAAAACTTTTCTTTTCTCCATTCGCCGAAGTATCCATCATTAGTTCATTTTCCTTAACTTCTACCTCTCGGAATAATGGAAAGAAAAATAATGCAAGATTTACCAAGATCAATTCGTAGCCTCGGTAGCGCAGTCGGCAGCGCGTCAATCTCATAATCACTCAAATGGAGTAATCTGGAGGTCGTGAGTTCGATCCTCACTCGGTGCATTTCGATTTGAAGTACATTCAACATCTAATTCCCGATAGAATTTACTTGATAATATTCTTTTTACAAAACATTTCTTTTCTCCATTCGCCGAAGTATCCATCATTAGTTCATTTTCTTTAAGTTGTACCTCTCGGAATAATGGAAATAAAAATAATGCAAGATTTACCAAGATCAATTCGTAGCCTCGGAAGCGCAGTCGGCAGCGCGCCAATCTCATAATCCCTCAAATGTAGTTATCTGGAGGTCGTGAGTTCGATCCTCACTCGGGGCATTTCGTTTTGAAGTACATTCAACACCTAATTCCCAACAGAATTTACTTGATAAGAATCTTATTACAAAACTTTTCTTTTCTCCATTCGCCGAAGTATCCATCATTAGTTCATTTTCCTTAACTTCTACCTCTCGGAATAATGGAAAGAAAAATAATGCAAGATTTACCAAGATCAATTCGTAGCCTCGGTAGCGCAGTCGGCAGCGCGTCAATCTCATAATCACTCAAATGGAGTAATCTGGAGGTCGTGAGTTCGATCCTCACTCGGGGCATTTCGATTTGAAGTACATTCAACATCTAATTCCCGATAGAATTTACTTGATAATAATCTTTTTACAAAATGTTTCTTTTCACCTTTCGCCGAAGTATCCATCATTAGTTCATTTTCCTTAACTTCTACCTCTCGGAATAATGGAAATAAAAATAATGCAAGATTTACCAAGATCAATTCGTAGCCTCGGTATCGCAGTCGGCAGCGCGTCAGTCTCATAATCACTCAAATGGAGTAATCTGGAGGTCGTGAGTTCGATCCTCACTCGGGGCATTTCGTTTTGAAGTACATTCAACACCTAATTCCCAATAGAATTTACTTGATAAGAATCTTATTACAAAACTTTTCTTTTCTCCATTCTCCGAAGTATCCATCATTAGTTCATTTTTTTTAAGTTCTACCTCTCGGAATAATAGAAAGAAAAGTAATGCAAGATTTACCAAGATCAATTCGTAGCCTCGGTAGCGCAGTCGGCAGCGCGTCAGTCTCATAATCACTCAAATGGAGTAATCTGGAGGTCGTGAGTTCGATCCTCACTCGGGGCATTTCGTTTTGAAGTACATTCAAAGTCTAATTCCCAATAGAATTTACTTGATAATAATCTTTTTACAGAACATTTCTTTTCTCCATTCTCCGAAGTATCCATCATTAGTTCATTATTTTAAAGTTCTACCTCTCGGAATAATGGAAAGAAAAATAATGCAAGATTTACCAAGATTAATTCGTAGCCTCGGTAGCGCAGTCGGAAGCGCGCCAATCTCATAATCCCTCAAATGCAGTAATCTGGAGGTCGTGAGTTCGATCCTCACTCGGGGCATTTCGTTTCGAAGTACATTCAACACCTAATTCCCAATAGAATTTACTTGATAAGAATCTTATTACAAAACCTTTCTTTTCTCCATTCGCCGAAGTATCCATCATTAGTTCATTTTCCTTAACTTCTACCTCTCGGAATAATGGAAATAAAAATAATGCAAGATTTACCAAGATCAATTCGTAGCCTCGGTAGCGCAGTCGGCAGCGCGTCAGTCTCATAATCACTCAAATGGAGTAATCTGGAGGTCGTGAGTTCGATCCTCACTCGGGGCATTTCGTTTCGAAGTACATTCAACACCTAATTCCCAATAGAATTTACTTGATAAGAATCTTATTACAAAACTTTTCTTTTCTCCATTCGCCGAAGTATCCATCATTAGTTCATTTTCCTTAACTTCTACCTCTCGGAATAATGGAAAGAAAAATAATGCAAGATTTACCAAGATCAATTCGTAGCCTCGGTAGCGCAGTCGGCAGCGCGTCAATCTCATAATCACTCAAATGGAGTAATCTGGAGGTCGTGAGTTCGATCCTCACTCGGGGCATTTCGATTTGAAGTACATTCAACATCTAATTCCCGATAGAATTTACTTGATAATAATCTTTTTACAAAATGTTTCTTTTCACCTTTCGCCGAAGTATCCATCATTAGTTCATTTTCCTTAACTTCTACCTCTCGGAATAATGGAAATAAAAATAATGCAAGATTTACCAAGATCAATTCGTAGCCTCGGTATCGCAGTCGGCAGCGCGTCAGTCTCATAATCACTCAAATGGAGTAATCTGGAGGTCGTGAGTTCGATCCTAACTCGGGGCATTTCGTTTTGAAGTACATTCAACACCTAATTCCCAATAGAATTTACTTGATAAGAATCTTATTACAAAACTTTTCTTTTCTCCATTCTCCGAAGTATCCATCATTAGTTCATTTTTTTTAAGTTCTACCTCTCGGAATAATAGAAAGAAAAGTAATGCAAGATTTACCAAGATCAATTCGTAGCCTCGGTAGCGCAGTCGGCAGCGCGTCAGTCTCATAATCACTCAAATGGAGTAATCTGGAGGTCGTGAGCTCGATCCTCACTCGGGGCAGTTCGTTTTGAAGTACGTTCAACATCTAATTCCCAATAGAATTTACTTGATAATAATCTTTTTACAAAATGTTTCTTTTCACCTTTCGCCGAAGTATCCATCATTAGTTCATTTTCCTTAACTTCTACCTCTCGGAATAATGGAAATAAAAATAATGCAAGATTAACCAAGATCAATTCATAGCCTCGGTATCGCAGTCGGCAGCGCGTCAGTCTCATAATCACTCAAATGGAGTAATCTGGAGGTCGTGAGTTCGATCCTAACTCGGGGCATTTCGTTTTGAAGTACATTCAACATCTAATTCCCAATAGAATTTACTTGATAATAATCTTTTTACAAAACATTTCTTTTCTCCATTCTCCGAAGTATCCATCATTAGTTCATTTTTTTTTAAGTTCTACCTCTCGGAATAATGGAAAGAAAAATAATGCAAGATTTACCAAGATTAATTCGTAGCCACGGAAGCGCAGTCGGCAGCGCGCCATTCTCATAATCCCTCAAATGTAGTAATCTGGAGGTCGTGAGTTCGATCCTCACTCGGGGCATTTCGTTTTGAAGTACATTCAACACCTAATTCCCAATAGAATTTACTTGATAAGAATCTTATTACAAAACTTTTCTTTTCTCCATTCGCCGAAGTATCCATCATTAGTTCATTTTCCTTAACTTCTACCTCTCGGAATAATGGAAAGAAAAATAATGCAAGATTTACCAAGATCAATTCGTAGCCTCGGTAGCGCAGTCGGCAGCGCGTCAATCTCATAATCACTCAAATGGAGTAATCTGGAGGTCGTGAGTTCGATCCTCACTCGGTGCATTTCGATTTGAAGTACATTCAACATCTAATTCCCGATAGAATTTACTTGATAATATTCTTTTTACAAAACATTTCTTTTCTCCATTCGCCGAAGTATCCATCATTAGTTCATTTTCTTTAAATTGTACCTCTCGGAGGGCCGCGGTGGCCCGGTTGGAAGAGTAACGGACTAGCAACCGAAGGGTTGCGAGTTCGAATCCAGCCAAACACCGTCGTGTACAAAGGGGGCTGGTGCACGTTAAATCTGTCGTGGCCTCAAATGTCCTCACGTTGGCGTGGTGTGGAAGTTTGGAGAGTGGGGTGCCAGCTCAGGTGTTGCCTCGTCATCTGACCGTGGTTCAAAATTACGTGGTGTTGTCCTCGGATCTTTCCCTTTGGGATTGATCCCGGACCGTCACCAATAGCCCGTTGTGTTGCTCCAGTGTGACGTTAATTGAAATAAATAAATAAATAAATAAATAAATGTACCTCTCGGAATAATGGAAATAAAAATAATGCAAGATTTACCAAGATCAATTCGTAGCCTCGGAAGCGCAGTCGGCAGCGCGCCAATCTCATAATCCCTCAAATGTAGTTATCTGGAGGTCGTGAGTTCGATCCTCACTCGGGGCATTTCGTTTTGAAGTACATTCAACACCTAATTCCCAACAGAATTTACTTGATAAGAATCTTATTACAAAACTTTTCTTTTCTCCATTCGCCGAAGTATCCATCATTAGTTCATTTTCCTTAACTTCTACCTCTCGGAATAATGGAAAGAAAAATAATGCAAGATTTACCAAGATCAATTCGTAGCCTCGGTAGCGCAGTCGGCAGCGCGTCAATCTCATAATCACTCAAATGGAGTAATCTGGAGGTCGTGAGTTCGATCCTCACTCGGTGCATTTCGTTTTGAAGTACATTCAACATCTAATTCCCGATAGAATTTACTTGATAATATTCTTTTTACAAAACATTTCTTTTCTCCATTCGCCGAAGTATCCATCATTAGTTCATTTTCTTTAAATTGTACCTCTCGGAATAATGGAAATAAAAATAATGCAAGATTTACCAAGATCAATTCGTAGCCTCGGAAGCGCAGTCGGCAGCGCGACAATCTCATAATCACTCAAATGTAGTTATCTGGAGGTCGTGAGTTCGATCCTCACTCGGGGCATTTCGTTTTGAAGTACATTCAACACCTAATTCCCAACAGAATTTACTTGATAAGAATCTTATTACAAAACTTTTCTTTTCTCCATTCGCCGAAGTATCCATCATTAGTTCATTTTCCTTAACTTCTACCTCTCGGAATAATGGAAATAAAAATAATGCAAGATTTACCAAGATCAATTCGTAGCCTCGGTAGCGCAGTCGGCAGCGCGTCAATCTCATAATCACTCAAATGGAGTAATCTGGAGGTCGTGAGTTCGATCCTCACTCGGTGCATTTCGATTTGAAGTACATTCAACATCTAATTCCCGATAGAATTTACTTGATAATATTCTTTTTACAAAACATTTCTTTTCTCCATTCGCCGAAGTATCCATCATTAGTTCATTTTCTTTAAGTTCTACCTCTCGGAATAATGGAAATAAAAATAATGCAAGATTTACCAAGATCAATTCGTAGCCTCGGAAGCGCAGTCGGCAGCGCGCCAATCTCATAATCCCTCAAATGTAGTTATCTGGAGGTCGTGAGTTCGATCCTCACTCGGGGCATTTCGTTTTGAAGTACATTCAACACCTAATTCCCAACAGAATTTACTTGATAAGAATCTTATTACAAAACTTTTCTTTTCTCCATTCGCCGAAGTATCCATCATTAGTTCATTTTCCTTAACTTCTACCTCTCGGAATAATGGAAAGAAAAATAATGCAAGATTTACCAAGATCAATTCGTAGCCTCGGTAGCGCAGTCGGCAGCGCGTCAATCTCATAATCACTCAAATGGAGTAATCTGGAGGTCGTGAGTTCGATCCTCACTCGGGGCATTTCGATTTGAAGTACATTCAACATCTAATTCCCGATAGAATTTACTTGATAATAATCTTTTTACAAAATGTTTCTTTTCACCTTTCGCCGAAGTATCCATCATTAGTTCATTTTCCTTAACTTCTACCTCTCGGAATAATGGAAATAAAAATAATGCAAGATTTACCAAGATCAATTCGTAGCCTCGGTATCGCAGTCGGCAGCGCGTCAGTCTCATAATCACTCAAATGGAGTAATCTGGAGGTCGTGAGTTCGATCCTAACTCGGGGCATTTCGTTTTGAAGTACATTCAACACCTAATTCCCAATAGAATTTACTTGATAAGAATCTTATTACAAAACTTTTCTTTTCTCCATTCTCCGAAGTATCCATCATTAGTTCATTTTTTTTAAGTTCTACCTCTCGGAATAATAGAAAGAAAAGTAATGCAAGATTTACCAAGATCAATTCGTAGCCTCGGTAGCGCAGTCGGCAGCGCGTCAGTCTCATAATCACTCAAATGGAGTAATCTGGAGGTCGTGAGTTCGATCCTCACTCGGGGCATTTCGTTTTGAAGTACATTCAAAGTCTAATTCCCAATAGAATTTACTTGATAATAATCTTTTTACAGAACATTTCTTTTCTCCATTCTCCGAAGTATCCATCATTAGTTCATTATTTTAAAGTTCTACCTCTCGGAATAATGGAAAGAAAAATAATGCAAGATTTACCAAGATTAATTCGTAGCCTCGGTAGCGCAGTCGGAAGCGCGCCAATCTCATAATCCCTCAAATGCAGTAATCTGGAGGTCGTGAGTTCGATCCTCACTCGGGGCATTTCGTTTCGAAGTACATTCAACACCTAATTCCCAATAGAATTTACTTGATAAGAATCTTATTACAAAACCTTTCTTTTCTCCATTCGCCGAAGTATCCATCATTAGTTCATTTTCCTTAACTTCTACCTCTCGGAATAATGGAAATAAAAATAATGCAAGATTTACCAAGATCAATTCGTAGCCTCGGTAGCGCAGTCGGCAGCGCGTCAGTCTCATAATCACTCAAATGGAGTAATCTGGAGGTCGTGAGTTCGATCCTCACTCGGGGCATTTCGTTTCGAAGTACATTCAACACCTAATTCCCAATAGAATTTACTTGATAAGAATCTTATTACAAAACTTTTCTTTTCTCCATTCGCCGAAGTATCCATCATTAGTTCATTTTCTTTAAGTTGTACCTCTCGGAATAATAGAAAGAATAATAATGCAAGATTTACCAAGATCTATTCGTAGCCTCGGTAGCGCACTCGGCAGCGCGTCTGTCTCATAATCACTCAAATGGAGTAATCTGGAGGTCGTGGGTTCGATCCTCACTCGGGGCATTTCGTTTTGAAGTACATTCAACATCTAATTCCCAATAGAATTTACTTGATAAGAATCTTATTACAAAACTTTTCTTTTCTCCATTCGCCGAAGTATCCATCATTAGTTCATTTTCTTTAAGTTCTACCTCTCGGAATTATGGAAAGAAAAATAATGCATGATTTACCAAGCTCAATTCGTAGCCTCGGAAGCGCTGACGGCAGCGCGTCAGTCTCATAATTACTCAAATGGAGTAATCTGGAGGTCGTGAGCTCGATCCTCACTCCGGGCATTTCGTTTTGAAGTACATTCAACATCTAATTCCCAATAGATTTTACTTGATAAGAATCATATTACAAAACTTTACTTTTCTCCATTCGCCGAAGTATCCATCATTAGTTCATTTTCTTTATGTTCTACATCTCGGAATTATGGAAAGAAAAATAATGCAAGATTTACCAAGATCTATTCGTAGCCTCGGTAGCGCACTCGGCAGCGCGTCAGTCTCATAATCACTCAAATGGAGTAATCTGGAGGTCGTGAGTTCGATCCTCACTCGGGGCTTTTCGTTTTGAAGTACATTCAACACCTAATTCCCAATAGAATTTACTTGATAAGAATCTTATTACAAAACTTTTCTTTTCTCCATTCGCCGAAGTATCCATCATTAGTTCATTTTCTTTAAGTTCTACCTCTCGGAATAATAGAAAGAATAATAATGCAAGATTTACCAAGATCTATTCGTAGCCTCGGTAGCGCACTCGGCAGCGCGTCTGTCTCATAATCACTCAAATGGAGTAATCTGGAGGTCGTGGGTTCGATCCTCACTCGGGGCATTTCGTTTTGAAGTACATTCAACATCTAATTCCCAATAGAATTTACTTGATAAGAATCTTATTACAAAACATTTCTTTTCTCCATTCTCCGAAGTATCCATCATTAGTTCATTTTCTTTAAGATCTACCTCTCGGAATTATGGAAAGAAAAATAATGCATGATTTACCAAGCTCAATTCGTAGCCTCGGAAGCGCTGTCGGCAGCGCGTCAGTCTCATAATTACTCAAATGGAGTAATCTGGAGGTCGTGAGCTCGATCCTCACTCCGGGCATTTCGTTTTGAAGTACATTCAACATCTAATTCCCAATAGATTTTACTTGATAAGAATCATATTACAAAACTTTACTTTTCTCCATTCGCCGAAGTATCCATCATTAGTTCATTTTCTTTATGTTCTACATCTCGGAATTATGGAAAGAAAAATAATGCATGATTTACCAAACCCAATTCGTAGCCTCGGTAGCGCAGTCGACAGCGGGTCAGTGTAATAATCACTCAAATGGAGTAATCTGGAGGTCGTGAGTTCGATCCTCACTCGGGGCATTTCGTTTTGAAATACATTCAACACCTAATTCCCAATAGAATTTACTTGATAAGAATCTTATTACAAAACTTTTCTTTTCTCCATTCGCCGAAGTATCCATCATTAGTTCATTTTCCTTAACTTCTACCTCTCGGAATAATGGAAAGAAAAATAATGCAAGATTTACCAAGATCAATTCGTAGCCTCGGTAGCGCAGTCGGCAGCGCGTCAATCTCATAATCACTCAAATGGAGTAATCTGGAGGTCGTGAGTTCGATCCTCACTCGGTGCATTTCGATTTGAAGTACATTCAACATCTAATTCCCGATAGAATTTACTTGATAATATTCTTTTTACAAAACATTTCTTTTCTCCATTCGCCGAAGTATCCATCATTAGTTCATTTTCTTTAAATTGTACCTCTCGGAGGGCCGCGGTGGCCCGGTTGGAAGAGTAACGGACTAGCAACCGAAGGGTTGCGAGTTCGAATCCAGCCAAACACCGTCGTGTACAAAGGGGGCTGGTGCACGTTAAATCTGTCGTGGCCTCAAATGTCCTCACGTTGGCGTGGTGTGGAAGTTTGGAGAGTGGGGTGCCAGCTCAGGTGTTGCCTCGTCATCTGACCGTGGTTCAAAATTACGTGGTGTTGTCCTCGGATCTTTCCCTTTGGGATTGATCCCGGACCGTCACCAATAGCCCGTTGTGTTGCTCCAGTGTGACGTTAATTGAAATAAATAAATAAATAAATAAATAAATGTACCTCTCGGAATAATGGAAATAAAAATAATGCAAGATTTACCAAGATCAATTCGTAGCCTCGGAAGCGCAGTCGGCAGCGCGCCAATCTCATAATCCCTCAAATGTAGTTATCTGGAGGTCGTGAGTTCGATCCTCACTCGGGGCATTTCGTTTTGAAGTACATTCAACAGAATTTACTTGATAAGAATCTTATTACAAAACTTTTCTTTTCTCCATTCGCCGAAGTATCCATCATTAGTTCATTTTCCTTAACTTCTACCTCTCGGAATAATGGAAAGAAAAATAATGCAAGATTTACCAAGATCAATTCGTAGCCTCGGTAGCGCAGTCGGCAGCGCGTCAATCTCATAATCACTCAAATGGAGTAATCTGGAGGTCGTGAGTTCGATCCTCACTCGGTGCATTTCGATTTGAAGTACATTCAACATCTAATTCCCGATAGAATTTACTTGATAAAATTCTTTTTACAAAACATTTCTTTTCTCCATTCGCCGAAGTATCCATCATTAGTTCATTTTCTTTAAGTTGTACCTCTCGGAATAATGGAAAGAAAAATAATGCAAGATTTACCAAGATCAATTCGTAGCCTCGGAAGCGCAGTCGGCAGCGCGCCAATCTCATAATCCCTCAAATGTAGTTATCTGGAGGTCGTGAGTTCGATCCTCACTCGGGGCATTTCGTTTTGAAGTACATTCAACACCTAATTCCCAACAGAATTTACTTGATAAGAATCTTATTACAAAACTTTTCTTTTCTCCATTCGCCGAAGTATCCATCATTAGTTCATTTTCCTTAACTTCTACCTCTCGGAATAATGGAAAGAAAAATAATGCAAGATTTACCAAGATCAATTCGTAGCCTCGGTAGCGCAGTCGGCAGCGCGTCAATCTCATAATCACTCAAATGGAGTAATCTGGAGGTCGTGAGTTCGATCCTCACTCGGGGCATTTCGATTTGAAGTACATTCAACATCTAATTCCCGATAGAATTTACTTGATAATAATCTTTTTACAAAATGTTTCTTTTCACCTTTCGCCGAAGTATCCATCATTAGTTCATTTTCCTTAACTTCTACCTCTCGGAATAATGGAAATAAAAATAATGCAAGATTTACCAAGATCAATTCGTAGCCTCGGTATCGCAGTCGGCAGCGCGTCAGTCTCATAATCACTCAAATGGAGTAATCTGGAGGTCGTGAGTTCGATCCTAACTCGGGGCATTTCGTTTTGAAGTACATTCAACACCTAATTCCCAATAGAATTTACTTGATAAGAATCTTATTACAAAACTTTTCTTTTCTCCATTCTCCGAAGTATCCATCATTAGTTCATTTTTTTTAAGTTCTACCTCTCGGAATAATAGAAAGAAAAGTAATGCAAGATTTACCAAGATCAATTCGTACCCTCGGTAGCGCAGTCGGCAGCGCGTCAGTCTCATAATCACTCAAATGGAGTAATCTGGAGGTCGTGAGTTCGATCCTCACTCGGTGCATTTCGTTTTGAAGTACATTCAACATCTAATTCCCAATAGAATTTACTTGATAATATCTTTTTACAGAACATTTCTTTTCTCCATTCTCCGAAGTATCCATCATTAGTTCATTATTTTAAAGTTCTACCTCTCGGAATAATGGACAGAAAAATAATGCAAGATTTACCAAGATTAATTCGTAGCCTCGGTAGCGCAGTCGGAAGCGCGCCAATCTCATAATCCCTCAAATGCAGTAATCTGGAGGTCGTGAGTTCGATCCTCACTCGGGGCATTTCGTTTTGAAGTAAATTCAACACCTAATTCCCAATAGAATTTACTTGATAAGAATCTTATTACAAAACCTTTCTTTTCTCCATTCGCCGAAGTATCCATCATTAGTTCATTTTCCTTAACTTCTACCTCTCGGAATAATGGAAATAAAAATAATGCAAGATTTACCAAGATCGATTCGTAGCCTCGGTAGCGCAGTCGGCAGCGCGTCAGTCTCATAATCACTCAAATGGAGTAATCTGGAGGTCGTCAGTTCGATCCTCACTCGGGGCGTTTCGTTTTGAAGTACATTAAACATCTAATTCCCAATAGAATTTACTTGATAATAATCTTTTTACAAAACATTTCTTTTCTCCATTCTCCGAAGTATCCATCATTAGTTCATTTTTTTAAGTTCTACCTCTCGGAATAATGGAAAGAAAAATAATGCAAGATTTACCTAGATTAATTCGTAGCCTCGGTAGCGCAGTCGGCAGCGCGCCAATCTCATAATCCCTCAAATGTAGTAATCTGGAGGTCGTGAGTTCGATCCTCACTCGGGGCGTTTCGTTTTGAAGTACATTCAACACCTAATTCCCAATAGAATTTACTTGATAAGAATCTTATTACAAAACTTTTCTTTTCTCCATTCGCCGAAGTATCCATCATTAGTTCATTTTCCTTAACTTCTACCTCTCGGAATAATGGAAATAAAAATAATGCAAGATTTACCAAGATTAATTCGTAGCCTCGGTAGCGCAGTCGGCAGCGCGCCAGTCTCATAATCCCTCAAATGTAGTAATCTGGAGGTCGTGTGTTCGATCCTCACTCGGGGCATTTCGTTTTGAAGTACATTCAACACCTAATTCCCAATAGAATTTTCTTTATAAGAATCTTATTACAAAACCTTTCTTTTCTCCATTCGCCGAAGTATCCATCATTAGTTCATTTTCCTTAACTTCTACCTCTCGGAATAATGGAAATAAAAATAATGCAAGATTTACCAAGATCAATTCGTAGCCTCGGTAGCGCAGTCGGCAGAGCGTCAGTCTCATAATCACTCAAATTGAGTAATCTGGAGGTCGTGAGTTCGATCCTCACTCGGGGCATTTCGTTTTGAAGTACATTCAAAGTCTAATTCCCAATAGAATTTACTTGATAATAATCTTTTTACAGAACATTTCTTTTCTCCATTCTCCGAAGTATCCATCATTAGTTCATTATTTTAAAGTTCTACCTCTCGGAATAATGGAAAGAAAAATAATGCAAGATTTACCAAGATTAATTCGTAGCCTCGGTAGCGCAGTCGGAAGCGCGCCAATCTCATAATCCCTCAAATGCAGTAATCTGGAGGTCGTGAGTTCGATCCTCACTCGGGGCATTTCGTTTCGAAGTACATTCAACACCTAATTCCCAATAGAATTTACTTGATAAGAATCTTATTACAAAACCTTTCTTTTCTCCATTCGCCGAAGTATCCATCATTAGTTCATTTTCCTTAACTTCTACCTCTCGGAATAATGGAAATAAAAATAATGCAAGATTTACCAAGATCAATTCGTAGCCTCGGTAGCGCAGTCGGCAGCGCGTCAGTCTCATAATCACTCAAATGGAGTAATCTGGAGATCGTGAGTTCGATCCTCACTCGGGGCATTTCGTTTCGAAGTACATTCAACACCTAATTCCCAATAGAATTTACTTGATAAGAATCTTATTACAAAACTTTTCTTTTCTCCATTCGCCGAAGTATCCATCATTAGTTCATTTTCTTTAAGTTCTACCTCTCGGAATAATAGAAAGAATAATAATGCAAGATTTACCAAGATCTATTCGTAGCCTCGGTAGCGCACTCGGCAGCGCGTCTGTCTCATAATCACTCAAATGGAGTAATCTGGAGGTCGTGGGTTCGATCCTCACTCGGGGCATTTCGTTTTGAAGTACATTCAACATCTAATTCCCAATAGAATTTACTTGATAAGAATCTTATTACAAAACTTTTCTTTTCTCCATTCGCCGAAGTATCCATCATTAGTTCATTTTCTTTAAGTTCTACCTCTCGGAATTATGGAAAGAAAAATAATGCATGATTTACCAAGCTCAATTCGTAGCCTCGGAAGCGCTGACGGCAGCGCGTCAGTCTCATAATTACTCAAATGGAGTAATCTGGAGGTCGTGAGCTCGATCCTCACTCCGGGCATTTCGTTTTGAAGTACATTCAACATCTAATTCCCAATAGATTTTACTTGATAAGAATCATATTACAAAACTTTACTTTTCTCCATTCGCCGAAGTATCCATCATTAGTTCATTTTCTTTATGTTCTACATCTCGGAATTATGGAAAGAAAAATAATGCAAGATTTACCAAGATCTATTCGTAGCCTCGGTAGCGCACTCGGCAGCGCGTCTGTCTCATAATCACTCAAATGGAGTAATCTGGAGGTCGTGGGTTCGATCCTCACTCGGGGCATTTCGTTTTGAAGTACATTCAACATCTAATTCCCAATAGAATTTACTTGATAAGAATCTTATTACAAAACTTTTCTTTTCTCCATTCGCCGAAGTATCCATCATTAGTTCATTTTCTTTATGTTCTACCTCTCGGAATAATGGAAAGAAAAATAATGCAAGATTTACCAAGATCAATTCGTACCCTCGGTAGCGCAGTCGGCAGCGCGTCAGTCTCATAATCACTCAAATGGAGTAATCTGGAGGTCGTGAGTTCGATCCTCACTCGGGGCTTTTCGTTTTGAAGTACATTCAACACCTAATTCCCAATAGAATTTACTTGATAAGAATCTTATTACAAAACTTTTCTTTTCTCCATTCGCCGAAGTATCCATCATTAGTTCATTTTCTTTAAGTTCTACCTCTCGGAATAATAGAAAGAATAATAATGCAAGATTTACCAAGATCTATTCGTAGCCTCGGTAGCGCACTCGGCAGCGCGTCTGTCTCATAATCACTCAAATGGAGTAATCTGGAGGTCGTGGGTTCGATCCTCACTCGGGGCATTTCGTTTTGAAGTACATTCAACATCTAATTCCCAATAGAATTTACTTGATAAGAATCTTATTACAAAACATTTCTTTTCTCCATTCTCCGAAGTATCCATCATTAGTTCATTTTCTTTAAGATCTACCTCTCGGAATTATGGAAAGAAAAATAATGCATGATTTACCAAGATCAATTCGTAGCCTCGGAAGCGCTGTCGGCAGCGCGTCAGTCTCATAATTACTCAAATGGAGTAATCTGGAGGTCGTGAGCTCGATCCTCACTCCGGGCATTTCGTTTTGAAGTACATTCAACATCTAATTCCCAATAGATTTTACTTGATAAGAATCATATTACAAAACTTTTCTTTTCTCCATTCGCCGAAGTATCCATCATTAGTTCATTTTCTTTATGTTCTACATCTCGGAATTATGGAAAGAAAAATAATGCATGATTTACCAAACCCAATTCGTAGCCTCGGTAGCGCAGTCGACAGCGGGTCAGTGTAATAATCACTCAAATGGAGTAATCTGGAGGTCGTGAGTTCGATCCTCACTCGGGGCATTTCGTTTTGAAATACATTCAACACCTAATTCCCAATAGAATTTACTTGATAAGAATCTTAATACTAAACTTTCTTTTCTCCATTCGCCGAAGTATCCATCATTAGTTCATTTTTTTAAAGTTCTACCTCTCGGAATAATGGAAATAAAAATAATGCAAGATTTACCAAGATCAATTCGTAGCCTCGGTAGCGCAGTCGGCAGCGCGTCAGTCTCATAATCACTCAAATGGAGTAATCTGGAGATCGTGAGTTCGATCCTCACTCGGGGCATTTCGTTTCGAAGTACATTCAACACCTAATTCCCAATAGAATTTACTTGATAAGAATCTTATTACAAAACTTTTCTTTTCTCCATTCGCCGAAGTATCCATCATTAGTTCATTTTCTTTAAGTTCTACCTCTCGGAATAATAGAAAGAATAATAATGCAAGATTTACCAAGATCTATTCGTAGCCTCGGTAGCGCACTCGGCAGCGCGTCTGTCTCATAATCACTCAAATGGAGTAATCTGGAGGTCGTGGGTTCGATCCTCACTCGGGGCATTTCGTTTTGAAGTACATTCAACATCTAATTCCCAATAGAATTTACTTGATAAGAATCTTATTACAAAACTTTTCTTTTCTCCATTCGCCGAAGTATCCATCATTAGTTCATTTTCTTTAAGTTCTACCTCTCGGAATTATGGAAAGAAAAATAATGCATGATTTACCAAGCTCAATTCGTAGCCTCGGAAGCGCTGACGGCAGCGCGTCAGTCTCATAATTACTCAAATGGAGTAATCTGGAGGTCGTGAGCTCGATCCTCACTCCGGGCATTTCGTTTTGAAGTACATTCAACATCTAATTCCCAATAGATTTTACTTGATAAGAATCATATTACAAAACTTTACTTTTCTCCATTCGCCGAAGTATCCATCATTAGTTCATTTTCTTTATGTTCTACATCTCGGAATTATGGAAAGAAAAATAATGCAAGATTTACCAAGATCTATTCGTAGCCTCGGTAGCGCACTCGGCAGCGCGTCTGTCTCATAATCACTCAAATGGAGTAATCTGGAGGTCGTGGGTTCGATCCTCACTCGGGGCATTTCGTTTTGAAGTACATTCAACATCTAATTCCCAATAGAATTTACTTGATAAGAATCTTATTACAAAACTTTTCTTTTCTCCATTCGCCGAAGTATCCATCATTAGTTCATTTTCTTTATGTTCTACCTCTCGGAATAATGGAAAGAAAAATAATGCAAGATTTACCAAGATCAATTCGTACCCTCGGTAGCGCAGTCGGCAGCGCGTCAGTCTCATAATCACTCAAATGGAGTAATCTGGAGGTCGTGAGTTCGATCCTCACTCGGGGCTTTTCGTTTTGAAGTACATTCAACACCTAATTCCCAATAGAATTTACTTGATAAGAATCTTATTACAAAACTTTTCTTTTCTCCATTCGCCGAAGTATCCATCATTAGTTCATTTTCTTTAAGTTCTACCTCTCGGAATAATAGAAAGAATAATAATGCAAGATTTACCAAGATCTATTCGTAGCCTCGGTAGCGCACTCGGCAGCGCGTCTGTCTCATAATCACTCAAATGGAGTAATCTGGAGGTCGTGGGTTCGATCCTCACTCGGGGCATTTCGTTTTGAAGTACATTCAACATCTAATTCCCAATAGAATTTACTTGATAAGAATCTTATTACAAAACATTTCTTTTCTCCATTCTCCGAAGTATCCATCATTAGTTCATTTTCTTTAAGATCTACCTCTCGGAATTATGGAAAGAAAAATAATGCATGATTTACCAAGCTCAATTCGTAGCCTCGGAAGCGCTGTCGGCAGCGCGTCAGTCTCATAATTACTCAAATGGAGTAATCTGGAGGTCGTGAGCTCGATCCTCACTCCGGGCATTTCGTTTTGAAGTACATTCAACATCTAATTCCCAATAGATTTTACTTGATAAGAATCATATTACAAAACTTTACTTTTCTCCATTCGCCGAAGTATCCATCATTAGTTCATTTTCTTTATGTTCTACATCTCGGAATTATGGAAAGAAAAATAATGCATGATTTACCAAACCCAATTCGTAGCCTCGGTAGCGCAGTCGACAGCGGGTCAGTGTAATAATCACTCAAATGGAGTAATCTGGAGGTCGTGAGTTCGATCCTCACTCGGGGCATTTCGTTTTGAAATACATTCAACACCTAATTCCCAATAGAATTTACTTGATAAGAATCTTAATACTAAACTTTCTTTTCTCCATTCGCCGAAGTATCCATCATTAGTTCATTTTTTTAAAGTTCTACCTCTCGGAATAATGGAAATAAAAATAATGCAAGATTTACCAAGATTAATTCGTAGCCTCGGTAGCGCAGTCGGCAGCGCGCCATTCTCATAATCCCTCAAATGTAGTAATCTGGAGGTCGTGTGTTCGATCCTCACTCGGGGCATTTCGTTTTGAAGTACATTCAACACCTAATTCCCAATAGAATTTTCTTGATAAGAATCTTATTACAAAACCTTTCTTTTCTCCATTCGCCGAAGTATCCATCATTAGTTCATTTTCCTTAACTTCTACCTCTCGGAATAATGGAAATAAAAATAATGCAAGATTTACCAAGATCAATTCGTAGCCTCGGTAGCGCTGTCGGCAGAGCGTCAGTCTCATAATCACTCAAATTGAGTAATCTGGAGGTCGTGAGTTCGATCCTCACTCGGGGCATTTCGTTTTGAAGTACATTCAACGTCTAATTCCCAATAGAATTTACTTGATAATAATCTTTTTACAGAACATTTCTTTTCTCCATTCTCCGAAGTATCCATCATTAGTTCATTATTTTAAAGTTCTACCTCTCGGAATAATGGAAAGAAAAATAATGCAAGATTTACCAAGATTAATTCGTAGCCTCGGTAGCGCAGTCGGAAGCGCGCCAATCTCATAATCCCTCAAATGCAGTAATCTGGAGGTCCTGAGTTCGATCCTCACTCGGGGCATTTCGTTTTGAAGTACATTCAACACCTAATTCCCAATAGAATTTACTTGATAAGAATCTTATTACAAAACCTTTCTTTTCTCCATTCGCCGAAGTATCCATCATTAGTTCATTTTCCTTAACTTCTACCTCTCGGAATAATGGAAATAAAAATAATGCAAGATTTACCAAGATCAATTCGTAGCCTCGGTAGCGCAGTCGGCAGCGCGTCAGTCTCATAATCACTCAAATATAGTAATCTGGAGGTCGTCAGTTCGATCCTCACTCGGGGCGTTTCGTTTTTAAGTACATTCAACATCTAATTCCCAATAGAATTTACTTGATAATAATCTTTTTACAAAACATTTCTTTTCTCCATTCTCCGAAGTATCCATCATTAGTTCATTTTTTTAAGTTCTACCTCTCGGAATAATGGAAAGAAAAATAATGCAAGATTTACCAAGATTAATTCGTAGCCTCGGTAGCGCAGTCGGCAGCGCGTCAGTCTCATAATCACTCAAATGGAGTAATCTGGAGGTCGTGAGTTCGATCCTCACTCGGGGCTTTTCGTTTTGAAGTACATTCAACACCTAATTCCCAATAGAATTTACTTGATAAGAATCTTATTACAAAACTTTTCTTTTCTCCATTCGCCGAAGTATCCATCATTAGTTCATTTTCTTTAAGTTCTACCTCTCGGAATAATAGAAAGAATAATAATGCAAGATTTACCAAGATCTATTCGTAGCCTCGGTAGCGCACTCGGCAGCGCGTCTGTCTCATAATCACTCAAATGGAGTAATCTGGAGGTCGTGGGTTCGATCCTCACTCGGGGCATTTCGTTTTGAAGTACATTCAACATCTAATTCCCAATAGAATTTACTTGATAAGAATCTTATTACAAAACTTTTCTTTTCTTCATTCGCCGAAGTATCCATCATTAGTTCATTTTCTTTAAGTTCTACCTCTCGGAATTATGGAAAGAAAAATAATGCATGATTTACCAAGCTCAATTCGTAGCCTCGGAAGCGCTGTCGGCAGCGCGTCAGTCTCATAATTACTCAAATGGAGTAATCTGGAGGTCGTGAGCTCGATCCTCACTCCGGGCATTTCGTTTAGAAGTACATTCAACATCTAATTCCCAATAGATTTTACTTGATAAGAATCATATTACAAAACTTTACTTTTCTCCATTCGCCGAAGTATCCATCATTAGTTCATTTTCTTTATGTTCTACATCTCGGAATTATGGAAAGAAAAATAATGCATGATTTACCAAACCCAATTCGTAGCCTCGGTAGCGCAGTCGACAGCGGGTCAGTGTAATAATCACTCAAATGGAGTAATCTGGAGGTCGTGAGTTCGATCCTCACTCGGGGCAATTCGTTTTGAAATACATTCAACACCTAATTCCCAATAGAATTTACTTGATAAGAATCTTAATACTAAACTTTCTTTTCTCCATTCGCCGAAGTATCCATCATTAGTTCATTATTTTAAAGATCTACCTCTCGGAATAATGGACAGAAAAATAATGCAAGATTTACCAAGATTAATTCGTAGCTTCGGTAGCGCAGTCGGAAGCGCGCCAGTCTCATAATCCCTCAAATGCAGTAATCTGGAGGTCGTGAGTTCGATCCTCACTCGGGGCATTTCGTTTTGAAGTACATTCAACACCTAATTCCCTATAGAATTTACTTGATAAGAATCTTATTACAAAACCTTTCTTTTCTCCATTCGCCGAAGTATCCATCATTAGTTCATTTTCCTTAACTTCTACCTCTCGGAATAATGGAAATAAAAATAATGCAAGATTTACCAAGATCAATTCGTAGCCTCGGTAGCGCAGTCGGCAGCGCGTCTGTCTCATAATCACTCAAATGGAGTAATCTGGAGGTCGTGGGTTCGATCCTCACTCGGGGCATTTCGTTTTGAAGTACATTCAACATCTAATTCCCAATAGAATTTACTTGATAAGAATCTTATTACAAAACTTTTCTTTTCTCCATTCGCCGAAGTATCCATCATTAGTTCATTTTCTTTAAGTTCTACCTCTCGGAATTATGGAAAGAAAAATAATGCATGATTTACCAAGCTCAATTCGTAGCCTCGGAAGCGCTGACGGCAGCGCGTCAGTCTCATAATTACTCAAATGGAGTAATCTGGAGGTCGTGAGCTCGATCCTCACTCCGGGCATTTCGTTTTGAAGTACATTCAACATCTAATTCCCAATAGATTTTACTTGATAAGAATCATATTACAAAACTTTACTTTTCTCCATTCGCCGAAGTATCCATCATTAGTTCATTTTCTTTATGTTCTACATCTCGGAATTATGGAAAGAAAAATAATGCAAGATTTACCAAGATCTATTCGTAGCCTCGGTAGCGCACTCGGCAGCGCGTCTGTCTCATAATCACTCAAATGGAGTAATCTGGAGGTCGTGGGTTCGATCCTCACTCGGGGCATTTCGTTTTGAAGTACATTCAACATCTAATTCCCAATAGAATTTACTTGATAAGAATCTTATTACAAAACTTTTCTTTTCTCCATTCGCCGAAGTATCCATCATTAGTTCATTTTCTTTATGTTCTACCTCTCGGAATAATGGAAAGAAAAATAATGCAAGATTTACCAAGATCAATTCGTACCCTCGGTAGCGCAGTCGGCAGCGCGTCAGTCTCATAATCACTCAAATGGAGTAATCTGGAGGTCGTGAGTTCGATCCTCACTCGGGGCTTTTCGTTTTGAAGTACATTCAACACCTAATTCCCAATAGAATTTACTTGATAAGAATCTTATTACAAAACTTTTCTTTTCTCCATTCGCCGAAGTATCCATCATTAGTTCATTTTCTTTAAGTTCTACCTCTCGGAATAATAGAAAGAATAATAATGCAAGATTTACCAAGATCTATTCGTAGCCTCGGTAGCGCACTCGGCAGCGCGTCTGTCTCATAATCACTCAAATGGAGTAATCTGGAGGTCGTGGGTTCGATCCTCACTCGGGGCATTTCGTTTTGAAGTACATTCAACATCTAATTCCCAATAGAATTTACTTGATAAGAATCTTATTACAAAACATTTCTTTTCTCCATTCTCCGAAGTATCCATCATTAGTTCATTTTCTTTAAGATCTACCTCTCGGAATTATGGAAAGAAAAATAATGCATGATTTACCAAGCTCAATTCGTAGCCTCGGAAGCGCTGTCGGCAGCGCGTCAGTCTCATAATAACTCAAATGGAGTAATCTGGAGGTCGTGAGCTCGATCCTCACTCCGGGCATTTCGTTTTGAAGTACATTCAACATCTAATTCCCAATAGATTTTACTTGATAAGAATCATATTACAAAACTTTACTTTTCTCCATTCGCCGAAGTATCCATCATTAGTTCATTTTCTTTATGTTCTACATCTCGGAATTATGGAAAGAAAAATAATGCATGATTTACCAAACCCAATTCGTAGCCTCGGTAGCGCAGTCGACAGCGGGTCAGTGTAATAATCACTCAAATGGAGTAATCTGGAGGTCGTGAGTTCGATCCTCACTCGGGGCATTTCGTTTTGAAATACATTCAACACCTAATTCCCAATAGAATTTACTTGATAAGAATCTTAATACTAAACTTTCTTTTCTCCATTCGCCGAAGTATCCATCATTAGTTCATTTTTTTAAAGTTCTACCTCTCGGAATAATGGAAATAAAAATAATGCAAGATTTACCAAGATCAATTCGTAGCCTCGGTAGCGCAGTCGGCAGCGCGTCAGTCTCATAATCACTCAAATGGAGTAATCTGGAGATCGTGAGTTCGATCCTCACTCGGGGCATTTCGTTTCGAAGTACATTCAACACCTAATTCCCAATAGAATTTACTTGATAAGAATCTTATTACAAAACTTTTCTTTTCTCCATTCGCCGAAGTATCCATCATTAGTTCATTTTCTTTAAGTTCTACCTCTCGGAATAATAGAAAGAATAATAATGCAAGATTTACCAAGATCTATTCGTAGCCTCGGTAGCGCACTCGGCAGCGCGTCTGTCTCATAATTACTCAAATGGAGTAATCTGGAGGTCGTGAGCTCGATCCTCACTCCGGGCATTTCGTTTTGAAGTACATTCAACATCTAATTCCCAATAGATTTTACTTGATAAGAATCATATTACAAAACTTTACTTTTCTCCATTCGCCGAAGTATCCATCATTAGTTCATTTTCTTTATGTTCTACATCTCGGAATTATGGAAAGAAAAATAATGCAAGATTTACCAAGATCTATTCGTAGCCTCGGTAGCGCACTCGGCAGCGCGTCTGTCTCATAATCACTCAAATGGAGTAATCTGGAGGTCGTGGGTTCGATCCTCACTCGGGGCATTTCGTTTTGAAGTACATTCAACACCTAATTCCCAATAGAATTTACTTGATAAGAATCTTATTACAAAACTTTTCTTTTCTCCATTCGCCGAAGTATCCATCATTAGTTCATTTTCTTTATGTTCTACCTCTCGGAATAATGGAAAGAAAAATAATGCAAGATTTACCAAGATCAATTCGTACCCTCGGTAGCGCAGTCGGCAGCGCGTCAGTCTCATAATCACTCAAATGGAGTAATCTGGAGGTCGTGAGTTCGATCCTCACTCGGGGCTTTTCGTTTTGAAGTACATTCAACACCTAATTCCCAATAGAATTTACTTGATAAG